>CM054112.1:63218517-65871017 GCA_028673005.1 Tanypteryx hageni | reverse complement strand
GTTTCCATCGCGACAAATCTTAAAGAATCGGATATGACACTTCGAAATTTTAGTCTATGATACGTGAAAGGTTTTCGCAACTTAAAACGTTTCTTAAAAGTAATAGTGCGCATTCTTTTTAAATCCGGGCCATACTGAGCACGGATAAATTTGCGAAGTGGCACGCAATTTATTAAATACATACTATCAATATAAAGACTATTTAAGTAATTATGGTAGGTTTAATTTCCATTCTAAAGCCATCTTTTTCACCTTTCGGTAATTATCTTCCTCTCTAATGGTTCGACGGTTAGGTAAGCCGATGGGTTAATAAATTCAAAAGTGCAAATTGTTTGAAGGATTCGCGGGTCGCCTGAAATCGAGTGGCGTGCCTCTCGTGGCTCGCGGGCCACAGGTTGCGCACCACTGGTTTAGATATGTTGTTGAAATACAAAATTGTCGTATAAATGCGATTTTTAGGTACGAGAAAACGATTTTTATTTTCGAAGAGGTTGATACTTTATGAAACTACGTAAACAGGAAAGAGCAAGTGCAGTTAATAAATCATACGGAAGAAATCATTTAAAATAATAAAATAACAATTTTCGCAGAAAATTTTTAGACTACCAGTAACGACATTCCCGAACCTGTTGATAACGATTAATTCTACGATATGGATTTTGACAAGATTTTTCTGTGGAAATAAGTACTAAGTTTAAATTATTTCTGCGTGAATTTTATTTATTACAATTTTTTCTGGGCATGATCTTACTTAAACTTCAACATTGACAATATAAATCTGCCTTAAAAATGATCTGAAGCGTGAGTTGAGGAAGTGAGTCGCCGCGAATTTTTGAACGAGAATGTAAAATGTTATTATGCTTATTTTTTAATATATATCATTCCAAATATTAACTATGCGTAATTTTAAGAGCACGTTCTATTTAACCATTAGAGGTTATGTGTCAGAACTCGAGATAGCGGGAAACCTGAACTTAATCTGCGAAACTTGACGAAAAATTATGCGATTCTACAATAGTGGATTTATTGCGCAACAAACAAATTAGTTTAGATGGTTTGAAAAATATGCATTCGACAAGAGGATCTTCTAAAGACATTGATGACATAATATGCAAATATACTCGTATATATACGGAGGGAAATGTGCAAAAGAAAAACCAAACATGCCATTAAACTTTTAGAATCATGTATTAAAGAGAACAAAATAGACGGACGGGCAAAATATTTATTCGGGTTCCTATGGAAACGCGCAAAATGAAGTGGATTCCTATTTATATAGGGAGAGATAGAGAGAGAAAAAAAAACAAAAGCCGAACTGCTGAAGTGCGATAGAAGCTCCAATAATGAGAGTTAAATAAAAATACATTATTAAAATTTCTGATACCATACCAAGTTGAATTAAGGATGTTAATACCGCGACATCCGTTACAAATATTGAGATTTCGCAAACAGAAAATCAAATTTAGTGCGTAAATAATTCATGGGTAAATACGTTCCAACTTGGTTTGAGACAGGCAGTTCAAGCGAGAGGCGCTAGATAGCGTAACTGTCATCTACGATTGGCACGTATATGGTATAACTCAAAATGAACGAGAATTATATTCGCTAAAGAGATTGATATTGGACAGGGAGAATAAAATTTGTTTCGCTCATCAATTGGGGAAAGGAGGAGTTGTTGAAATGATACATTATAAAAATTTTTTCTGGGAAAGCAACATTGGGAAATGTTATACTTTTCATCTTAAATACAGATATACATTGTATAAAATATTTTATTGGAATGAAATGGACAGTTTTCAAAAGTCACAGGTAACGATTATAAGTTCAAATGTGTTCAAATCAAATTGATGGTTTTCTGTTCGCTTGAGTCTTCCAGGAAATTTCATAAACATCAAACATTTTCAGATGGTATCACCAAACCTCTACAGCTTAATTAAATGCAGCTTTTGCGCAAAAAATAGAAGGAAAAATTTAGCGGGAATTATTTTTTCGGCACGGAAATATGACCTTGAAAATGATACCAATAACAAAATTTTTGTTAGCCACCAGCATGAGTTTCCCCAGTTCACAAAGTTTTCAGAGAAATGAAATTATGAGAGGAGTAAACGGTGAAAACATTGACCTTTTGCTTCGATGCAACTACACTACACCTCATCATGTTTATTTTCAAAGATGGTAACTAAATCGGAGATGTTTAGGGAGGGGTCGGCATAAAGGAATGAGGCACTGTTTCTTTGATTAACGAACGTCTATATCATAAATCCTGAAATATGTAAACTTTAACTATTCTGGTTATCTTTAAGCGGCAATCAAATTTTCAACAAGTTTCCCGATAAAGTGTCTGATATAAAATAAACCTAAAAGGAAGGTCTTCTAGATTAGCTGTTCTCTATCCTTTGCATCTTGTCTCCCACCAACCCTTTTGACAAAAAACCCGGGCCCCACCATGATAAAAACGAAACCCTATATTTTCCAAGAAATGTGTTTTCACGTTTAACGCATCAATGGAGATTATCAAGGACCTTAAATGTCACAACAATTTTGTTGAGAAAAAGTTGTACAATACTTATTTTGCAAACAACCTTCACGTCTCACTAGCGCAGGGGTCGGCAACCTTTAAAAATAAAAGAACAATTTCTTTTGTTTTTTGTCCCATTCCAAAATACTTGGGAGCCACACAGTGACAACCTGTGCCACCATTTTTGGAAAACTAGACATTAGAATGATTGCAGTAAGCATGTTTTATCACCGTTTAAGGTTAGGGAGCCTGGTTTGTTTTTATAGAGCCACAAGTATATATACTCAAAGAGACATATGCGGCTCCGGAGCAGCAGGTTGTTGACCCTTGCACGAGTGGAACGCATTTCACCGGTTGAGAAGCACTTCTCTAGATGACACGAAACTTTTCACGCGCGTAGAGAACTCAAAAATTAGGAGACGCATGTTTTCTTAGCAAATAGAAGTTGGAGTGAAATCGAAATCTCTCCCTATGAGGAATACGAAAATAATTCATTGCAAAAGATGTTTAGTACTAAACTGACTACAAAAGCGCTGAGTTAACTTTTATTTTATCTGTAACGTGTTTAGCGTGCCTTACTTTGAAAGATTTATATTTATTTTTATAACTAGGAAAATGAAGACGACGATATTCCAAATACAGCGGTACCAAACACTTTCATTGAAAACGTTGCAGATGTTTATTGACGCCTGAGGTGATCGCGTGGCCCCTATTATTAACAAAAGGTAGACACGTTTTGCATATTTTTATGGTTCAGTAATCGAGAGGGGCTTAAAATAGGTAGTTAAGCGTATTCTCCCTTAAGAAAACAGAATTTGTATATATGAAAAATCTTCCTTTTAAGGTAAAATTTTGTTGATATCGCATTTCACCTTTAAAATTGCGAAAGAAAATGAACCCATATCCAAATGATGCAACATGATCCAAAGGCTTTGTTTCTGCGAAAGAGCGTTTGGGAAAAATATTACTCAACGATAGGAGGAATTATGAAAATTACAACTAAAGAAATTATGACGCCCATTCTTGCCAAAACAACGCAGCTTTTATGAATTTTTACTCATTGCCCAGTGAATTCCAAAGAAAAAGGCGGACGAAAAGTAACGCTGCAATTTTAAATCAGTTTTTGTTTAGCCACCGATAAGGAATTTGTTTTCAGCCATAAGGCGAGCTTGATAATTCTCTAGCGAATCAGTCACTGTAAGTTATTCTGCTGTTGGCTAATAATAAAGAGAACAACTTCCAGCCTTGACATATTAAAGTGGTCGTAATAGTAGTTTTATAAACCAATTTTCAGCGTATGATCTTCGCGATTTGCGAAGGAAGGTCGCGGTATTAATATATAAATTGTAAGCAATGTTTTTGAACATATAATGTCATTCGTGTGTCAGAATTAATTATGACAGAATAATTAACGGTGAGACGAAGAGCAATAAAACTCACTGGCGCTAGTCACACGTTTTTTGTCGCATGACATGCACCCTCGCGCATATGAGTCAAGAGAGAGCGCAAGCCAAAGCCGCAATCAACAGGCTCTCCCGAGATTCCTCGAGTACAACGAGCGACATCAAAGGGGAGTAAACAAAAAAATAAACATTCCCTTTTACCAAAAGATGTGTAAAGGGGTCTCCTTTTGATCGTCGGGTTGAGAAGATGGAGAGCTGGAGATGCTGGAAGATCGTGCGCAAAGAGTGACAAAAGAATAACATAACGTGATATGAAAGTAAAATTACTTTTAGAAAACTCTACATAAAGGGCGACACGTTGGCTTTGGATAAATATACGTGAAATGACCATAAACATTTGGTTGTTTAAAAGGCACCCCGCAGCAACAAAAATGTTAATACAAATTGTCATCGAGGCGCAAACGTTGTAAAAATTACTGAATAGGTTATATAGATAGTTTATTTCATTAGTAGAATAATAAATAAACAAAAACTTCTTCGCCATAAAAGGTAAACTTTTTACGGTGAAGAAGTTTTTATTTACTATTGTATTGTTTCACCGTGTCTCGCAACCCTCACTTTTCATTAGTAGACACAAAAACCTCATGTAAAAAAATCATAAAAATCATTCATGTTGCAACTTGCAACTTAAATATTTGTAATACGTAGCGTTTTAGGTTGAAACATATAATTTAAACCAGCGCTGTTCAAACTACGGCCCGCGGCCACATCCGGCCCGCCATTAGTTTAACTATTAAATTTAGCATAAAATGAACGTATATAATTATAAAAACTATTTGTGTACTCTATTACTCTCTATTCCAATAATGGATTTACGTACGTACATACGAAGCAGGTAATATCGACATCCAACTTAACCTACAGTTCCCTTAAACTATTCTAAAATAGTATTTTCACATGCTGTGGCCCGCGTGTGGTGCGGAATTGGGCTATGTGGCCCTTGAACTGAAAACCTTGTGCACCACTGATTTAAACGATAATTTTAATCCTTATATCGGTATTTTTTCTCTTACGATGACACTCAAAGACATCGTAGCGCATAATTAATTTGTTTTATTTTATTTTTATTTAATGTTGTATTATTAAAGGGTAATCAGCGAAGTATCTTGCAGTTGTCACTTAATATATTTAAAATGTCTTGTAGAAATAATATTTACCAATGGCTTAAACTCTTGATGAGACTTGATTTGGTCGAAACATTAGTTATAAATGCCATACTATGACCCAGTTGGAAATAACGCAGTCCAAATTTATTAACGACTTAGAAAACATGCTTCAAAGAAAAAATACATCGATTGAAGTTATTTTGTGAATAATATACTCGGAACGTAATGGCTCCCGTTTTCGGGAAATAGGCTGAATTAGAATCCAGACATTATATATTTATTTTTTAATCTTGTCAAACCTCCAAAAGAAAAACTAATCAGGGGCAGAATTAGCGAGAGAGAGGTTCTTTTGGAAGTTATCCTTAGAAAAAATTGGGTCAAGAGAAACAAAAATAAAGTAAGGCATCCGAAAACACATTTTAAAATGGGATCATCACTTGCTAACGTAATGTGAAAAATTGTGTTTCATTTACTGAGGTATATTTACAATTGTAAAATTAAATTATTTTATAAATTTAGTAATATAAAGCACTTTATTCAATGATTAATTAAAAACATAACTTTGTATCCATAACCATTTGCTTTGGGTCTTAATTTGGAAATTTTGAAGGCATCCCCTGCCGCCCACCGATGTCTCCACATAATTCCTTTGGCAACGCAATAAATGGCATCGTAGATCACACACACCCGGCAAATTTCAGTCTTATATCTCTTACCGTTTATTTGCTATTTTAATTCAATTGGTTGCACGGATACGACGACGGCCAGTCAGAGCGAAAACAGAAGCGCGTTTATAAAATAAAAAGTGCCAAAAATACGTCCGTCGTCGTTATTCATCTTTCCGCAGACAGTTCCGTGATTTTTGGGATGCGTCCGGGAATACATATTGTTCCGTCAGAAACATATCATGATTCATCACATCCGCTCCGTGATTACAATCCAAAAATATCTTAAACTAATATTTTCATGCAATCGTAAGCTATTCAACTCTTTGTAAGGAGATTTTTTTTACAAACGCATCAGTTACGATATTTATTGAGAATGCCTACGATAACCTGTTTTTTATAAGTTGCTTCTGAAACTTGGAAATTAAGGGTAATACTTTTCAAACTCTCAATATTCTCTTAATTACTACTTTTTTAACCCTAAAATGGTACACTAAGGCACGCTCCGCTACACGCTCAATATAATCGTATAAGACATCGATGTTTCTAAAAGGAGTTACAAATAAATGACTTTAATTACTATATTGTAGGCGGAACTGTTACAGTAATCTCAATTAAAACGGCCGTCTTTAGCTGCCAAGGTAATTTGTCCATCAAGACATAAAATCTTTCATATTCCTATCTTAATAAAAGAAAGCAGGAATTTGCTTTGATGGCCACACCCGTCTCGGGTGTAAACACAGAAGCAAGTTGATGGAAAATGCGCCTTGACAGAATGAGAATCTTTTATTTCTTTTTTAAAATAAGAGTTCTATTTGTGTCCGCAAAAGAAGAAGAGTGGCTCGTCATATAACGAATTTCGACCGTAAGATCGTCCTGTTGACTTATTCTTTAATTTCGCATCGTCTTTTTTGTAGAACAGAAGCGTTGCCCGAGGGATGATGTCATTTTTATCACGAAAATAATTTATAGGATCTTCAGAATAAGAATCTCGTAGGCTACATAAAATCGAAATTCACAAAAATCCTACCATTTTAGCTGTTCTCAATCATTCTTGAATAGACGGGCAGACCTTTCGCAACACCGCTTAAGATGTAAAAGTACAAACAGAGGTTTTTTCTTAAATTTACATTGTACTTGAATTTAAAACATCCTATACCAAAGCTTAAGTGATGTTATGAAAATATAAAAGTTTTACTATATCATTTTTATAAAGATCCTATCGATTAAGTAATATTATAATATGAAAAGAGGAATATCAAATTTTAACAAGTATGGAAAGGTGTACTCCATGAAGGAGTACACAGTTTCCAAATGTGTTCTTTGATGCCGACAAATTTTAATAAAACTCTCCAATACCAAATTTCATCAAAATACGCCCTTCGGTTCCCGAGTTGAAACAGGTACATTGTAAGCTACATGTAGTTCTTCATGTACAATGGTCGTAATAATCGTCCGATTTTAACCAAAATTTGAATCGGCCGACAAATTTTAGTAAAACTCCCCAATACCAAATTTCATTAAAAATATGTCCAGCGGTTTCCGAGTTCCAAATTTTTAACATTTTATTTTGGAATGAACCATAGAAGACCTAAAATCGTATAATTACGTAAATGCGTTAATTTTCTTTTCTATAAATTTATCGTAAACCATACGTTTTACGGGAAAAATTATTTGACAGAAATGGGTATTTAATTCTTTTATTTAACTTTTGTTCTCAATATTTTTCTCTCAGATGAGTATTTAACGAGATTATTGCGAAATACCTTGTAAAATACATGTAGGTCTTCATGGAAAGCGGTCTTAATTATTGTCCGATTTTAACCAAAATTAGAATACGTCGACAAATTTTAGGAAAACTTTCAAATACCAAATTTCATCGATGTGTGTCTAGCAGTTTCCGAGTTAAAACATGCAGACAGACGGACGGAAACGACCTCCCCAATATGCTTTCACTTCGCGCACTTCGTGCATATAACGCATAAAAAGCGTATAAATACGAAAAAGATAAATGAATTTTTTCGAAGAATGGATGAGAGGTTTACAATTCACAACTTTAAAAAATTAACACGTTTAACATTTCAGCAACAGAAATTTATGGATAAAAGACACACCTGCTGCAGATGTTCGGGTAAGGGTTTAATAAAAAAATAGCATTACGCATCAAACCCTAAAATACGATCAAAATCTTGGGATTTAAAAATAAAATTGAGGTAGCTGCAATGGGTGTAGAAAAGGACCGGTGAAATGATGATGGTTGAAGAAAGCGTTCCGAAGCAGCGGCACAAGTTTTGCACCACCATGCTTCACAAGACGTAAAACTTTACAAAATTTGTGCCTGGAAGATATAAAGAAAATCGCGTGAGCGGCCACGTCGACTGTGGTTGTTTTATTACTCGTTCTACTGTTGCATTCCGCGGAGAAACTTCTTACACGATTTTCGCCGCATTTTAGAAAAAAATAGCTCTCGCTGTAGATTTATTTGGCGGCCACCGAAAGCAATTACAGGTACCAGAGTGACGCCCCCTTCTACCTTCCCATTCTTTTGAATTATGTCCGCCGCTACCATTGAACAATATTCGCCTCACGAAATCTCTACTGCCGCCTTCCATTTTCTCTTATTCCTCACATTCTCTTTTTCTCTTGTTATTTTAACGAGTTTTCTCTTTCTCTTTCCTCAGACCCTTTTACCGTTCTTCTCTCTCTCTCTATCCCTCTTTAGTTTAACACGATCGCCGCATCTAGGAGATTCCTTTGTTCCACACAGCTAATGGCACGCGCTGGTCCTCATCAAAAATATTATAGAGAGGATGGAAGGTTCAGAGTCTAGCGAGGGTTCCATTTCCTACTCTCACTCACCAGCGCTAAATGGGTGTGTGCATTTTTGGCCAATCAACCTCTTGGATTATTATCGCCATAACCCCTTTCACACCGAACACAATTACAAGGGAGGAGAGAAACCCGTTCCCGGCATTAGCCTACTATTAACAAAGAGCATCAAGGGGACCAACGGCTTTACGTCCCATCCGAAGGACGGAACGCTTAATTTGCGCGGTCTCCTCAAACCGCACAAACAGGGGGTCGGGCGACCTCGGAAAAAAAGCCTACTTGCGCAGAATTCGTGCCCGCTGCCTTTTCGAGCAGTGGGCGAGTAACAGCCAGCGTCCTAACCACTACACCACCGGCACTTTAAATGGGGTTGGGGTAGGAAGGTTTTAGAAAGGCGAACGAAAATTTTATATTCACTTATGGTGATGTTTCCCTTTCTTTCCTCCATTCGCTTTGTTTGCCTCTAAACATTTGAAAAATACCTCCAAAAACGACTTTTTTTTTGTTTCACACAGCTTTCCCTATGCCTTTTCGATGTTGGTCCTCTTCGTTTGTTGATGCCACATATGGGTTGAGATCTCCCTTTTCACCTCCAAGTATGTTTTGTATTTTCGGTGCTCGCCATTTTGTCAATTCACGTCGTTTATAAATTAGGTAGCTTCGGAAGTCGAAAAAAGTTTCAGCAAGTCAGATAGATGGTCATTTCGCCTACAGCACAGCCGTCCTCAGAGGTGATTCTCCGGTAGCATATTCTAAAAAATAGATCTTTCGAACCTATTTTTTATTCGCCACAGATGAAGGCTGCATTGTAGACAAAATGGATATCTGATTTCGCCAACCTTTTAATTAATCATTAATTGGATTCCGGTCCAATAGTCAAGCTATTATTCATTATTTGAATACGTGCAGTTTCAAATATTTTCACTCATTTTTAGACGCTTTTAAGTTTTTATCGAATGATTTCTGTTGGATTGGATTATATTCCTCGCTATATTAATTAAAAAAAACTGAACCGATCAAAATTATTTGAGCCTGCATGCCTGCAGTATGGCAACGGAAGTGTTTCTTTCGATGGCTATCTAAAAATGTGGAATATAAAAAGTTTGAGAATGCCAAAATCGCTCTAGGAAAAATTAAACATCTCTCGAGCTTTCTAACCTACGAAAATAACTTTGAAATTTGCTTTCTGACTCACTATTTTCCAAATATTCTGCAATATCGGAAACAATTGAAGGAATACCTCTCATAGATTAGTCAGGTCATATTTAAAAAATAATACAAATGAAAGCCTATATAATCAACTTTTTGAAAACTACTCCAGAAAGCTAGTTTATTTTTAGGACAGTTTATATTATTTTCCTATTTTTATGAGATTTTTAAAAAGATTCTACGTCAATTTCGTTGATAGTGTTACTGGTACATAACAACGAAAAAGCAATAATTACCAATAGAGCGCTGAAACATAAATTGGACAGGGATAGAATAATGATAAAGTTTGGAATTTAACTTCTAAATGCGAATACTTTGAAAATTATAACATTCATGTCATTCTCTTGGCATCGTATTTTAAAAAGTGCAGATTTTTGTGATAAATCCAAAACACAGTATTTCTTATACAGAAATAGGTACTACTACCTAGGTTATTTAGTCGAACACACCAAATACTAGGTGACTATAAGAAGTTATAAATATGACCATTGTGTAAGAACCTTGTTACCTAATTTTTTGATCTGATGTAACTCTCTGAGCATGATTTTATGAGAAAATCTCAAGGCTTAAATCCATTTGTTTAAAAGTTTTGTCCTGGAATCTTGAGGTAATTTTATAAATTATCTTCTGCTTGATGACATTATTTCAAATAACAAAGAATCTGTCTTTGCTAATGTCAAATATAGAGACATTTGAGCTAGTGGGCACGAAAGAACCCTGAGAGCAAAGTCGGTAGACTATTTTCAGTAAAGGAGTAAGTCAAAATAAAGGCTCTTTGAAACAAAACTTGCAATTATATATCCCAAAGACAAAGAAAGTGTTTTAGTCACTTTGTGATTTCTTTACGTAGTTTTCTCATTCTTCCGTGACAGAGATCTGAACCGTAACTATGGAGACGCGAAGTGTCGACCTATTTTAGCGTCTCGCTTTTGATCCTAAGCGAAATACTTCTAGTTGTGTCGTGAATTGCGAGAAAATTTGAAACCCTCGCAACGTAATTTGACTTTCAACAATATAAGCTGGATGGATTCAGTGGAGTGTCATAAAATTTCTTCATTCGCTCTCATAATCAAATGGAATGAACCAGTTATATAGGTACTTAATACATACATCAAGGATGTAAGGGTGAACATTCAAGAGTTGTTACGTTTCTATATAGAGAATTTGTCGGGAAACCTGCATCAGAGATATCTTTCTCAAACCATGAAAATTCTGTCTTAAATGAAATGAAAATTTATTGTAGTTGCCATTGGTGGTTGCTCATTCATTAACATGTGATATTTTAGATTGAAAATAAAAAATACATTCTATTTGAGTTGGGTTGAAAATCAGGCATCGCCGAATTGAAACGCGTACTTTCTAATTTCAGAAGTTTAATGTCAAAATTTATGCATTTGCATTCCATAAATCGAAAACAGCAGCCATAATTCATCAACTCTAAGCTTCATGCTTACGTAAAAATAAGGAATTATGCGCAAGCAAAACAGTAAAAATTTTTCACGAATCTGACATATCCGTTTGACTAATTAAATATTTTAATATAACCAGTATAACAAATAAAAAATTCCTTGTGAGAAAATCAACGAACTTCTCTTATTTCAGTGAAATTCTTGTCAAATCATTTGTCAAATTCCCGCGAACATAATTTTTATTGCAGGTTTGCGCAGTACTTTTTAGTAATTACATACTGTCAGGTAAACTTAAAGTATTTTACCATAAATAAACGGCGAGCGTAACATTGGGAGAGTAACAAATATAAATCACTCGCTAGCACACGGAGAAAATTTTGGCATCCAATTTAATGAACCGTAATTTGAGGCCTCAATCCTTCGCCTGTCTTACGTATACGGAATGCGTTACTTACTTACCAATATGAGCGTATGGTGGAAGGGTTCCTCACTAACCCGTAGAATGTTAAGGAGGAACACTTGAACCATACCAATCTTTGCCGTAGTCTCCACCATTATTTAATAGCAACGTAAAAGTCTCGATTGGAAAAGAAAAAGAAAAACTCGTCGACGTGGAAGTTTAAAAAAATATATCTAATACTTTTAGAGTGAATCTCTCTTAACACCCGCACCGTACGAATTTGCGCTTCGCCGTTCATTTTATATTTACTGGACTTCGCAAAGTTCGCTTATCTGGGACTCCCTTCGTCACATGTGCGCATTTTCCGAGAATATCTAGAAACGTTAAGACCGCCATTGTGCTGTGAGAAAAATGGGAATTATTATTTTTTCCGGGAAAAAAGAGTGAAGAGGAATGTCGGAAGGGAAGAAATATCTAATTGAATATTCCGCGGCTGTGTTGACGGTCGGATAATCTCTTGGCCGACGTCTCCAAACTTCTTTCGTTTTCGACTCTCTTTCTCGCGTTGTCATGGAAACAAAAGAAAGGAGGTCGGTATTTTTTCTGACTTTTTACACCTTTATATTTTTTTCGATAGCAAACTTCGTTGGGGTTCACGAGAAAAAAGAACGTCCTGGCGTGTCCCGAACGGGTTGGTCTATTTTCCCCACGCGATCTGAATCACCTTTTGGTTATCATAACAATTTTTTCTACATTGCCCGTTCTAATCACCTGCCATTGCCTGTCTATTGCTAACAATAAATTTGCGAGCCACCCCTGAACGTTACTTTTAACTGTAGTATTTTTAGCGCGTTTTATTTTATAAACGCGCTTATGCTTTCGCACCGTCTGTGAAATCAATAAATCTAAAATAGCAAGTAAAAGGTAAGAGATACAAGACTGAAATTTGCATTGTGGATGTGATCTACAATACCATTTATTACACCGCCAAAGACATTGTAAGAAAATATAAGAAATTCAAATTAATATTCTGAGAAAATGGTTATAGATAGATAGTTAAAAATTTTCTCCATTTGTGTGACCTTTAATGCCTTCAATAACACTGCAAAATGAAGTTTTTTGAAAAATCGGTGGGCGGCAGGGGGTGCCTTCATATTTTTCAAATTAAGATTTTGTGTAAATGGTTGTAGATAGAAAATTTAACTTTTAAAATCAATTATTGAATAAAATACTTTGTCATAATTAAATTACTAAATTCATACAGAATTTTAAGTGAACAACTCTAAATAAGCTTCAATAAATAAAACGCGTTATTTTACATTTCGTCAGCAAATTAACCTCCCATTTTTACTTTCTCCATATAGTACAGGGGAAAGTAAAAAAAAACATGAAAAAATCGACTTCGAGATTTCAACGGAAATACACGTTTTGAGGCCCCCTGAACACTTTTTGATCATTTTCTCGATGATGTCTGTGTGTGTATTAGGGTGAGTGTGTCTATGTGATAGCTTCTTGTGGGCGCTCTAACTAAAAAACCATTAATCAGGTCAACACGAAATTTTATATTTAGTATTTTTATAAAAGTCAAAAGAACTTATTAGTTTTTGCTAAAAATCGGTAATCCAGAAGTGGGTGTTTACTCTTGTCACTTATCCGTTATTTTGAAATATTTGCATTAATATTTGATAAATGTAAAAATGTACTGGAAGATTGTAGGAAATTTAATTTTCTACAACCTTTGTTTGAAACATTTTTCCATATAATGCATTGTTTAAGAGATATCTTATATTTTTAGCTGCCACCACCACGCCACCTACCGAAGACTATTGTTAACAATTGACGCTTAGTTATGTCCTTGTAACGCTCCTTTTTCTTTTCTTAATTGTTGGAGCTTTATGGCTATATCCAATATCAGAAGGCTATGGCTTGAGTTTATTTCTGTTCTTTGTAAAGTCTAAATTTTCTCGAAGTTTCTTAAAATATTTATTATTTTGTAACCTATTTGGAGTTTTTAGAAATATTACAGATATGGAGAAAGTCATGTGGTGGCCACATCAGATTTTTTTTAGATTTTGAAAAGCCTTTTCTCCTTTTAGTGTACTTTGTAAAGTATTATGCTGACAAAAATTGAATTTTTTGTGCAAGATAGCTTAAACCAAAATAATGGAAATAACTCGGTGATAACAATAATAACCTCAGTTTATTTTCGTCGCGTTTAAATAAAATACATTGTTGTTTTTGCTTGTTTTCTTAAAAGCAAAAACGTGGTAATGCGATCATTCTGTTTGTCGGTCTGTCTGTGGACAATCACTCTGTTTTATGAGATATTGAGAAAATTACTTTTGGATTAGATAATTATTATTGATCTATGATTTTTCAAGGATTGGATTTTCCATGTAGTTCCTTCCGCTAAGTGACTTCAAAGTCGGAAAACTCAAAATTTTGAAATGGTTTTGCAGCCAACTACTGGAGCCAAAGGAGTGTAGTTTATACAGTTGTGAAGGCCTACTAAGGATCTACATTCAAACGGTGTGGGTTGGCCCTTCCCGAAGGAGGCTGCAAAAAACGCGCTAAAAATTTTAAGTAAGCGTGCTTTCACCTTGCTCTAGCAAGGGTATCTTACTTTTTGTTGTGTACATTAAATTATCATGCATTAAAATCGATCGGCAGAAAAATGCGGATATAATTGAATAGGTAGGATATTTAAAGTATTGGATCGTGGTTTGTTGCTTTATAAAACTCTAAAAATTTATAAATAGTTTAACCTAAGTTTACAGAAAAACAGCCGGTTATTTGAATGTAATAACCTGTTCCGTAAGTAATATGTAAATATGACATGGAAAAGGAATTCTTCTTCCAAACCTTAGTAGACTATGTGGTAACGTCATTCTGATGATTTTATGCCCAGCAAATTCTTATAATATTGGCAGCATTACAAATGATTCATTCACGCTAAGCTGGGTATCCAACCTTAGAATCTTCAAGGATCCTGCGAAACAATATCGGAATCCTCTTGTTAGTGTTGGATCCTCCAGCCTCATTCAAAAAAATTTTATATCTTTTTGTTTCGTGCTTTTGCATTTCTTCAGTTTCCTCCTGTGTTTCTTTTATCTCATTTCGCGGAATCCCTGCTTTACATTCTCGGCATATCTCTTAGCCTCCCCAGATTGGTCTTACATTTACTCAATGAAGTGTTTTCTCTCTCTCTCTCTCTCTCTCGAGAAAATTTCAAAGCTTCCCTTTTTCCGTTCGAGGCCTAAGTGGATGGTATAGAATGGCGTAATGGGAGGAGGGGAGAGAGAAAGAGGAAGAGCGAGAGGAAGAGAGAAAAGGAGGACGCCGATACGAAGCAGAACGGATAGCTTTTTTACAATAAAAAAAATATATAAGTTGCGCGGAAAAGCTCTTTCCTACCCAAGAAAAGAAAGGCAGTGGTCGGATGAATAGAGGTAGTCGTTGGTCTAAAAGGAAGAGAATGTTTGGAGAGGGAATAAACAGAAGGAGAGAGAAAAAGGACGAAAGAAAGATGAAACGGAGGAGAAAAAAGAGACGGTCTGGAAGGCTGAGGAATCGAAGAAAACAGCTTGGGGTAACTAGGATACCAAGCTGAAATCCGAGGAATATGTCGGATAAAACAAGAGGTTTGCTTTAAGTTTAACAGGGAAATTCCATGAGTAGACTCTCGGAAATGTTTGGAGCCTTAGCGTGGGCACTTAACACCACACGCGGCCATAATTGCGGAAGAGTAAACAAGTCCGTTCGTTGGTCATTTGTTATGCTGTTAAGTTTTTGGAGCAGAAAATTATGAGAATTCTCAATGATACGTTCAGAAAGAGAAGGAATGAAGCGGCAAAACAACCACACCTTGTATGTTATCCGAATACCGCCCATGCTCCTTTTCTTTAAAGTTATGATTATTGCAACATTATACATTGCTGTGCAACACAGTAGAAATTTTAGCGATTGCAAGTGAACCGGCGACATCTTGAAATTTCTCCTTTGATAACGATTTTCTATTTCCGAAAATACTAATACTCGCATAAAAAGTGCACTCAGTGTTTTGGTGCGGAGTTTTGAAAGAATAAGCACTCGCTGACTTCTCTTACAAAATATTTCTCGTTTGTGTCCATTTTGCTTCATTGGATCTTGCGAAATCCATTAACAGTGTTTATACTTCGAAACCGAATTCCGAATTCGTAATGCAAATCATTCACGACCAGATATAGGAACCCGAGAGTTTGTTTACCTCCCACTATGCTTTGTTTAGAAGAGAGAACTAATGGATTTAGAAAATAAACTTTCGCAGGTTTTTCTTTATACCTCCGTCGATTCCGATTTTAAAGACCTTTCAAGTTTTATTCTAGGAATCAATTCTATTCTAACGCCAAAACTTATAAATTAAACTTTTCTTTTAAGACGACGCGGTACTGCTTCGTTAGTTTGTTAGCGCTCACTCAGCTTTTTCTGTTTTTGTGAGTAGTGGACTATCTTTATTGGTAGCAGTTGCGACTCTCATGATTTAATTGATGGTAGCGATATAATCGGACGCTAACACAAAGATATGCAGTTCAACCATATGTAATCGTAAAAAAGGTAATTCGTGGAGCTATAGGAACAATATTACAAGTTAAAAAATAAATCGTGAATTATAATTTCACATAGCCTTACGAAATTAGAATCATTGTGAATGTAAATTTTAGTCGAAGGCATAAAATTCCTGCTTTGACAAAATATTTTCCAAATAACCCCGTTGATTCATTATTTTAAGGAATTTTCAAGTCCGCTCCGTCCGCTTCGAAAAAATGTTGACAATTTTTCTATCTTAAAACCTTCAACCCTCTGAGGGATAATTTAGAAAATATCACGAAAGAATTTTCCTCGCAAAAAAGCGAAAATAATTTTTCATCTTTTATTTTGAGATTGGAGCAATGAATGCTAGCTGACAAATGGCATCAACTCCCCTCGTGTTTTCATGTCTACTCACCAAATGAGCCGAGTGGCGAACGTGTCGGACAATAAAGCGATAAAATTTCGTGCGTAAGGCAATGCAGCGCGGTAAAGACGTTCGCATTAAGGTGAGAGATAGAGTGGGAGAGAGAGAGTGATTGTCGGATGATTTACACGGTCGTTAGGATTCGTCAGTTTCCGACAGCCCAATAATAACAAGCCCATGGGAAACGAAGATAAATTTTTCCCGAGGTGGGCGGGCTGAAGGCTTTCCTTTCTTGCTTGAATGGGAATAATTTGCCACTGCTAGGAATCATAAGCCAGAAGAGCCAGGCGCCAATTCCGACCTGTGTATACATACTAACAATGAGGGTGGGATATCGAACACGGCACGGCGTGAGCCACTACGGTCGGCCGACGCGAAGATTAAAGTGGAACTACCATTCTCGTGTTCATTTCCGGACGCGAACGGTTTGGTCATTCAAATAACTTTTTTGGCCTCCTTCACGCTCGTGTTAAGGTCGCGGTCATAAAGTAAGCTTTTCACGCATTTCGCTTTGTTTTTTTTTTAACGGGAGTGTTTTGTGTGTCGACTAATATCCCCAGCTTCAATTAAAAAAAAAACAAAAGTCCTGCCTGGGCACCTTTTATCTCAAAGCTGTTTGCTTCAAAAATGCGTCAAATTAAAATGGGATGGGTTCAGCAATTTTTGAAACTGTATGGAATGGAATGAATGGAAGAAGGGTTTTTATGCTAATATTATTGGAATTATTTTAGATAAACGAAAGTGGTTCGTGGTAAAATTAATCAATTTACACTGTAAGATTGTTTTATGAAATATATTGAATACTTTTAGACTAAGACATTTTTGTAAACCTAATTATCGCCGATGCCGTGTTAATATCAGATATTGTTTTATTGTTTACTTACAATTTTGTCCAACTTTGATCAAAATCTCGATAGTTATATTAGCACGCAGATCACAGCAGGCGCTTCATACCCTTTTACATAGGCGGAGAAAATTAGCACGTTAAATAAATTCCAGATATTACGATTCTTCTGTGAAGACGTCACGTTCTTAATAAACACAGAGCACCAGCGTCAAATCGGTAGCATCAGAAGAGTACCTACAGCATGAATAACTGAAACTCCAAAGTGCCCCAACATTATTCCGGCCTCGTTTCTCTAGAACAATCCGCCATATTATAAACCTCCCAGGATTCCCCCCTCAAACTGGATTCCCCGCCTGGTCTCCAGACGCCCTCTCCAACCTCTTATTCTATTTCCGTGACTTCTCTCATAACTTAAAACCGTCTCCAAATTTATCCGACATATTCATCTGGGGTCCTAGGGGTCGTCCTCATCCGATACTTCCCGACTCGTTCCTTTTCCGAGCGTCAAGACCTGTCACTCTTTATAAAAGGTTTTTTTAACTTTTCCAGAGAAAGGAAAGAAGGAAGAGGTTTCTTTTCGGATCTGACCATTATTTTTAGAAGGAGCTTCTTTTTCCTCCTTACCTACATGCGCGGAATTATTTCCTGGAACTTTTTGTCAGAGTTGTAATCCTTGAGATATACCGTTGGTTTACTGCGTGCTGTTCACGTAGAGGAGCTATGTGGATTTATTTTCAACACTCCATTGCATAGGGTCTTTTTTAGTGGTTTTAAAAAAAATTCGCTGATGCGTTCGGTTTGCCCGTCTGATTGGCGCGCTGATTTCTCCTGAACGAAAGCGGATAGAGACTTCGTTTCTTCGCGGATCGATTCAGTATTTTTTCGTTGTGCACGTTTTCTTCTGGAGGTCCGTCTTTCTGTATGACGCGTTAACTCCAAAAGCAGCAAGCGATTTCGTTTTTCGCCAATTGATTCAGTATACCGACTCGTTTCGCAAATTTTCTCGTTTTATCCGTCTGTCAGCATAAGTACGAAAAAACAGCCATTTACGGTCTGCTTCAGTATCTCTTTCCTTACTTGATCTTTTTACTTTCTCCATACGTAGTATAGGGGAGATTTCAACGGAAATACACGTTTGAGGTCCCCTGAACACGTTTTCACCATTTTCTCCATGATCTCTGTGTGTGACAGTTTTTTGTGGGTGTCTAACTCAAAAACTATTAACCAGATCAACGCAAATTTTTATATTTTACATTTTTATGAGCTGATTAGTTTTTGGAAAAGATCGATCGACCAAAAGTGGGTGTTTACTCTTGTCACGTCCGTTTTTTTGAAATATTTTCTTTAATATTTGATTAATGTAAAACAATATTGGAATAAATGTGGTAGGAAATTAAATTTTATACAAACTATGTTTGAAACATTTCCCATATTTTTAATAGATATTTTAAAAACTAATTTTTAGCTGCCACCACCTACCGGCGACTATTGTTAACAATTGACGCTTAGTTACTTCTTAGTAACGCTTCATTTTATTTTCTTAATTGTTGAAGATTCCTGGCTATATCCAATATCAAAAGGCTACGGCATGAGCCTATTTCTGTTCTTTATAAAGTCTTTAAATTTTTCTCGCAGTTCCTTAAAATATTCATTATTATGTAACCTATTTGGAATTTTTAGAAATATTATAGGTATAGAAAAAGTCGTGTGGTTACTACATCAGATTTTTACAAGTTAATTTCACGATGCGCTGAGACATGGTTAGGCGATAAGATTCGAAGAAGACGCGTTTTATACTTCTAGCCAACCGAGTTATCTTAAACTGCACACCATAAAAAAATCTGACGCGTAAGGGTCTAATTTCTTTGATTGTTCTTTTAATTTGTGAGTCAGCTAGTTGTGCGAAGAGGATTTTGAAAAGAATTCGAAAAATCTTTTAAAAACTTAAATCGAGAAAGAATTATCGAACCAGTCTCACGATTGAAATGAAATTGGCAAACAATATCTCGTCAACCGCCATAAAATGGCGGGGAAAACCAGGTGAGGATTTCGGCTTCCTTTGAAATCTATCGCCGCTGATGATGGATACTTAGTAGCTGGCATGCGTATCCGAATGGTTTTCCAATTTTAAAACTTCTTTTTTACTGTAAAATGCTCAAGGGGTTTAAAAAGAAGTTAATTGAAATGTTGACGTATGAGAGATGACATACCTTTACCGAATATTCTTGCTAGTCGGAAACTACAGAGCTACATTACTATTGGGTAAAAAGGTGAGTGTTCTATAATGTCACTAAATATTTTTGTTTCAACAAATAATAAATGAGATACTTAAAGCTGAAAAAAATCGTAACTATTCTACGCCGTCATGTCGTACTGTTATGTTCCTTATATATATTTTGTATTGCCGAGGTAAAATTAAAAAAAATTCGCTTTCACTGCCCCTAACCTTAGAATTTTATTAAATTAGTTGTTATTAATTACTTATTATTAATTTGTCTAATGTTTGTGAACGTCCGTTTCCACGCATTGCTTTTTTAAAACATTTTATACCAAATCTTTGAGAGAAGGGAAATCGTTGTAAAAACCATTACTTTTCTGATGATGTGTAGAAGAAGAGTACAAACGAAAAACATTAAAAAAATTTAGTAGCCCCGATTTTATTGAGTATGTATATTCCATAGTGGTTCCTGCTTGTGATAGTGAGCGTGAGGGCAAGTAACGGTGCACAAAAAAATGTAGAAATAATTGCTAGACCCCATAGGTACTATTGGTCCTTCTTCCCAAGTGTGGATAGCAGGCTAAATGAGATTTTATGTTATAAAATTACGATACAATGGCATTCTCTGCCACACGCTTTTGCCGGTTTGCAGGATAACCATGTATAAATGTAAATGTTCGAGTTTTCCTGAAAGTTTGTCGAAAGCACCAATCAACTGCTGCTCGGGAGAACGGAATCCTGCTCGCTGATTTGTACACATGGACACGGTAATTGATTACGGCTGAAGCTTCGAGTGCGTGGTTAACTAATAACGTCGATGAAAAAACTCTAAAAAAAATCACTCAGCCGAATCGTTCAAATCGGTCGCGATAATTCGTAGTGGTGACGCCTTGCGGTGGATGCTGTGATTTCCCATTAAACCGATGATACTCCAGGGAGAGACGGTGATGTTTGGCATCGAATCAACTGGGTGGTCGAAAGCGTGACTGAAAATTCTATTACGAGCTAGTAGTGGAGTTCCTCGGAGTCAAAGACCGACGTGACGCCGGAGAATAATAGTTTAGTATTAGAAGGAAAACTTAAACTTCTGTGCTTTTATTTTATAGGAGAATTGGTGGAAAACACTATGCATACGTAAAAAGCGTGTACATACATGCACCCAAAGCCGGGACAAGACATTTTTGCGCCCTAGGTAAGTTTTGCAAAGCTCCCCCTCTCCAAATTAAAGTATACAGTACACAAGTCTACCCCCCCAAAACTGGTTTATTTACAATGTAGAGATAAAATAAAATATATAAAATGTATTCTATAATATAAAACGTTAAAGTTCAGATTTTCATTTGTGGCGCCCCTAAGTTTTCTGCGCCCTAAGGGGGTGCCTCGCACGCCTAGGCCTTGTCGCAGCTCTGTGCATATGCATGTCTGGTGTATATGTATGTAAGCATACATACTGGGCGGCGTATAAAAATCTGAGCGGTCTACTTTCACTGTTCAAGAATAAGCAATTAAATATAAAATTATAAGAAATAAGATCTTTAAAATTTTTTATAATGAGTGCTTATTTTTTAATTTGTCTGCAACCGTAAGACGCGATTAATACTTATATAGTGAATCGCTTTCATTATGCTAAGAAAAGGCGTATTTGAATCATGCGCAAAGGACTGAGGAGTAAATATAAATCTGATTTAAGTAAATTTGTTCCGAAGTATATTTATAAGTTTGACATTTTCGAGGAACACATGTGCTGGATCTATTTCAGAGGGAAAAGTTCCCAAACAACTCTCCAACGAGCTTGCGTAGGAGTAGTGCAGCCAAGACTCCTTCCGCGGGAAACTTCCCGTTCCTGCCGCCCCCATTAGCTTCGATAACGCGATTGGATCGCTTCGTTTGGGAATCCGATAGTTAATCATCGCGAAAATGGAAACTGGCGTCGATAACAACCCTAATTAATTGGTAAACACGATTGAGACGTTAATTTCTTCATTGACGAAACATCCTTTTCTCTCCCTCTCGCACTCCTCTCGCAGTTTCCTCATCCGACTCTCAAATCGATACGACTCCAAGAAATTCGATTCGTTCGAATGGAATCGATTTCAACCCATGCCATGTCAACGGACGTATTTGTTTTTTCTTTTACTTTTGTTTTTTCTCCATAACCATCGATTATCCTTTACGGCAGAGGTCCCCGAACTACGGCCCGCGGGCCACATCCGGCCGGCGCAGTGTTTTGATCCCGCCCGCCCTATCAGCAAGATTATTCATTAGATATCATTTATGATACCTAAACGACATTTTCCGAGTGCTTGGGTGAAATCTACTTTTAATATAAGCGAATTAATTACATATTAAAGAATCGAAAAAATTCTCAAAACTTGCTCTTTGAGATTTTCACGAGGCCCGATCAGTAATTTGAAATGCCGTATGTGGCCCGCACAGTGAGCCATGAAGCCTCATTTGGCCCTTTCCGTAAAACGTTTGGTGACCCCTGTGTTTACGCGCATTTTTGACGAAGTATCAAAACAACTAAGATACCCTTGCTAAAGAAAGAGTTGGAAGCATGTTTTCTTAAAATTATTCAGGATTTGGGATTGCCTTCCTCTTTGGGAATGTAGATCCCCACTAGGCATTCCAATCCTTGAAAACTTCACTCCTTTAGTTTCAGCAGTATGGCTACAATGCCATTCCAGAGTTTTGGATTTTCCGAATTTTGAAGCCACCTAACGGAAAATCCATGAAATTTTGGAAACTCCAATTGGTGGAAGATTCATTCATTTTCATAAAAATTACGAAAATCGGCGGACATCTGGCCCTACATTTTTACGATAGTATTAGTTTAGTAAGACTAGTGGCTCCCAACCTTTTTTGTCTCGCACCCTCCTTTTGATCTTCTGAAATTCCCACGCCCCCCTCCTTCCCCCAGAAAAATTTCTTTTGCTTTTAAGGAGATTAATAAAAAGTTATAAGTAATAGTAACCGATATAGGTTTCTAATTCCTTAGCGTATTAGATGATTTCGACTGTGTGAGTTTATATAGTGAATTCTAATGTTTCGTTTTGGTTTCGACGCACAATTCACAGCTAATACGCTAGCGTCATTTTATGGGCAGCCTGTAATAAGTTTTCATTGCCTAAAAAATTCCGGGTAGTTTTTCATATATTATCTCTCCGTAAAATTGATCCATTCGTCTGAAATACGTCTGTTATGGGGGTGATAAGTTGGCAGAACATTTGTATACATCAGTACAACCCTTATATCATCTAAGTAATTATAAAGGAAATGAAAAAATTTGACAGCATACAATAATAGCATATGGGAGATGAAAATTTGAGGCAAAACTAATTTTGGTCCAAAATGCTTTGCACTCCTTCCACCCAGGAATAATCAAACGCCCGACAGCCTAAGAACCACTGATGTAGACCATGATACATACATAATTATATGCAGAGCTTTTATATGGGGGTACGCTGTACCCCCACCATTTTTCATAAACAAAATAAAATGTAAACTTTTTTAAATATAGCATCCCGTCATTCAGCGTACCCCTCACGTTTTTTCCAGAAAAAAGCACTGCTTATTAGAATATGAAATATTACCGAGCTCAAGAATTCTCTATTGCCCAAATTACTCGATTTAGCAATCCTCGAAATTCATCTTGTGATTTCAAAGACAAATTTACTATTTTTCGATTCATCAAGTTACCATTTATCTCCCTTAATGAATTAGTATTGAAGGTATGCCAAGCTAAAGCATATTCAATACAAATAGAGGCATTAAAGAATAAGTAATAATGTTGTATACACATTTTGTTAACTTATCTTTGGGCTGCTGTGTGTTACCTTAAGCAATATTTTACTAACGAGTATTTCTTTAGACCATTAGATATTTAAAACCTCAGCTATACTAATAAACAAATAAAATTTAATAAGTTGTAACAGTTACATATTTGAATTTTCGGTATATTTAGTGACACAATATTGGGTTGATGTCTATATTCTTAAATATAGTGGGCTAGATACTTTCAGGAGAATATTAATGTTAGGCAAACCTGTTACAATGATCCAATGTATGTCTCATAAAACAAAGCATGTGCGTGCGTGCAATTGTGACGCTGTCTAAGTGAATAAATGTGGCAAATACATGCAAAGGGATCGCAGCAATTAAATGTCATGTGATTGAGAATGTGTGATGCACATCATTTTTCAGTTCCTTGATTTTTGCTCGACGATACCATCATAGGAGATTCTTTCTTCTTAAAGCAGTAGGTACGCTTAAGCAGTGCCGTAACTAGGGTATGGCGAATGTGGCATTTGCCATAGGCGCAAAAAATTCCGGCAAAAAATGGCTGAAGTTTACTTTCCTATAGATAAGTATTGATTTAATGCTCCAATGTTAAAGTTATTGTAGATACAAACGTTATTATACTTTAGTACAACGCAGGAGAACAATATTCTACATAATCAAGGCGTTTCCTAGAATTTTGCCATAGGCGCCATATCTCCCAGGTACTCCCACTGCGCTTAAGTATCAAGTTCGAATCCCAGATTCAACTTTACTTAAACGAAACTTTATGATAACATATTGGGAAATTTTTAAGCGCCATAACTTAACAGAAATGTATTCGTAATATAATAGTGATATACGCGGTCAACATACCGTCCAAATTTTCGGACCTGATAACGGCACCTTGCCACTCCTCACCACAAAACAAAATCCACTCCCTCTCTCTCTCTACGAATAAATCAAAGCACCAGACTACAATAAGGAAGGGAAAAGGAGTTTGATTCCCTCTCCTAATGCCAGAAGGGGGGCAAGTGAACCGGAAGAGCTTAGCGGGAAAGAGAGCAGCCATCCCTCACAAAGAGACGAAGAAAATAAAAGGAGGATCTCTGGAAGAAGAAACGCTTTAGCGGAAAGATATGCATATTTAACGGACTGAGAAGGAATTCCGCGGAGGGAACGGATGGAATGTGAAAGTACGGATGTTTTTCAAAAAGTACCGCGGACAACAGATGATAGAGTGGGAAGTAGGCGCTGCCGGAGCGCTGTCTACGCGTGGCAGAAGGCGGAGGTGAACGAAAGAGGATGAGGAAGGATTTGGACATTCATCCAGTTCAAGGTTCGGTTGGCACATAATGGAGGACCGGATCGAAACGACACGCGGAAGAATTTTCCGAGCTAGAAACTGCTGTCTACCGAGAGGGAGAGAGGAGACATTCGAAGAGGGTTTACGGTCGGATTAACTAAGTTACGGGGACGGAAAAATATATAAGGGATTGACTTGCAGAGAGGATTCGGGATTAAGCGTCGCATTACGAGAACCACTGCAGGGATTGAAACTGAAATCGCTGGAGATTATTCCGCGCCGTCGGGTTTGTGACAAAGGATGGTGGAAAAGAGGTGATGGGGAGAGTGAGGAAGATGGGAGGATGGGTATAAAGAGATGGAGGGAGGGGATAGAGAGATGGAGGGAGAGGATAGATCGATGAAGGGAGGGGATAGAGAGATGGAGAAAGGAGGATAGAGAGATAGAGGGAGGGGGATAGAGGGAGGAGAGAGAGGGAGGAGAGAGGAGGGAGAGAGAGAGGGAGAGAGGTAGGATGGAGATAGATATGTCTTTATTCGGACGACATTTAAACCATAAGGTCCACTCTTACATTTAACTCTTCGTCAATGTTAAGTTACATTATATTAAAAATCTTAAATCACATTAAAATCGATTAAGATAATAATTTTATTATCAAATATGGATAGAGAGAGAGAAAGAGAGAGAGAGAGAGAGAGAGAGGGAAAGAAAGAGGGGAAAGGAAGAGAGTAGAAGGGATTGGGGTGGAAGATGGAGGGGCAGATAAAGGTAGTAATATAGATGGATGGATGTAGAGGGACTGCAGGAGATGGATCGTCACAAAAAGACAAGAGGAGATGAGCATAAAAAGTGGAGGGAGTGAAATAGAAGAGGCAGGAGGGAGCGAGGGAAGGAAAGGAAGAGCGATGGGGAGGAAGAAAGAAGAGGGAGAAAATTTAAGAGAGAGAGGGAAGTAGATTGAGAAAGAGGGAGCTGGACTGTGAAAGGAAAGAGAGAGGGATAGGGAGGGATAGAGAGAGAGAGAGAGAGAGAAAGAGAGAGATAAACAGATAGATAAGCGTCTTTATTTGGGCGAAATTTGGACCATAAGGTCCATTCATTTATTTAACACTTCGTCAGTATCATGAAAAAAGGTATTACAAGAGACAGTATATAAAAATGAATAAAATATAAAAAGATATAAGTGAAGACAGACTTGTTTGTGGGGAAAACCTAGTTAAGAGCAGACTTGTTCTTCCTAGTAATACCCCCATGCAGGAAAACATCCACTGAAAAACCTGCGAAAACCCTACATAGTGTATACTTATGTCACAATGGAAAACTAAAACAAGATATAAGCAAAAGTACGTACAGTAGGAAAGATCGTAAATTAAGCATCTTTGTATAACGTTATAAATCTACATATGAAATATAGGTAAATGCAGTTTGGTGCGAAGGCTTTCCCGGCTTTGAGATATAGGCTGCATGGTATCACCGCACAAATCAATACAGCCTATATGTAAATATACATGAAATTTACATTAATTATAAGTAGGATATAGATGAAACACACACACACACACACACACACACATATATAATGAAGATAGAGAGAATAAATAATAAATAAACATGCATATTGTAATACATATATTAGCCGTTGTCCGTAACGTAAAGCTGACATCATCAATGGCACGTTTTAACGCGTTTTTAACAAACTTCCCTATTAGGTGGAAGGTTGAAATTTTGCAGGAATGTTTGTTTCAGATATAAAAATTAAATTACGAAAAAAATACAAAAAAAGATCCGGGTTCGACTCCAGGAGGCCATTTCCATTTCCCATAAGAAAACACGTAAAAAGCGACTTTTTAAAGTGCAGGCTTTTATTCTTTTGCAAATTAAAATTAGAAAGACTTGACGTACGATCTTTGAATATAAATTACGTTTTAGGAATATAAATGAAGTTTTTTATTCTATTCATCTTTTTCCGCCTATCGTTCGAAATCTCTCATATTAAACATATTTTGGGAAAATATCGGCTTTTAAACGGAATGTTGTCTTGCCGACCACGTCATTGTTAAACTTCCAGAAGAAATTGTTGTCTCAACCCGCATACGTGTAATATATACGAGTGCATAGATTGCCTTCATTTATCGTAGGATTTTTCGCGAAATTACGTAATTCTAATGGGACTGGGATTTAATTTGGATTCTTTTGCTTATCTAAACGACTATGTAGATGTAGAGTAAGAGAGAGGGGGATGTGGGGAGGGAGATAGGAAGGAAGAGATATAGAAAGGAAGGTACATACAAAGTAAGGGTGACATAGAATTAGTCTATTTTTCCAAAGGAGAGAGAAAGGGGAGGATGGGAGGGAGGAAGGATGGGAGGGAAGGAGGGTGGGGGGGAGAAAGGATGGGAGGGAGGGAGAATGGGACAGACGGACAGACAGACAAACGACTTTATTAGGGCGAAATTGAGACTATGTAGTCCCTTCTTACATTTAAGCAATGGGAGGGAGGGAAGATGGGAGGGAAGGGGGATAAGGGGGGAGAAAGGATGTGAGAGAGGGAGGATGGGAGGGAGGGAGGGAGGAGGATAGGAGAGAGGAAGAGAGAAGAGGAGGAAGAATGGGAAGTTCCTTAAATTTAATACTTAATCCACGCATAACCGTCATATTTGACGGGCAATTATGCTAGTAATCAATAAGAAAGGAGAAAAATAAAAAACAACAAAAAGGTAACGTAGTAAATATTGGACAATAAAGGGAGGGGGGAGAGAGAGGATAGAGAGGAGAGAGGAAAGAGGGAGAGAGGAAAGAGGGAGAGAGGAAAGAGAGAGGAATGAGATGGAAGAAGAGCGAGAGGGAGGAAGAGAGAGGGTGGGAGTGAGTTAAAGATAGTGAGAGGTAGATGGAGAAGGGGGAGGAAAGAAAGGGAGGGAAGTTAAAAAAAAGGGAAAGCACAGAAAGAGAGATATTATTACATTATTTGTGAGAATTAGAAGATAAAAATTGATTCAATTTTGGAGCATGTGAATGCCAAGAGAGACGGATAAGGACTCAAGCAGATGATGGTAGAAACGAGGAAGAGGGAGGAAGAAAGGGGAATGTAAATAGGAAGAGAGGAGAAGGAGGGATTGGGTGGGAGGAGGAGAGTACGAGGAAAAGTGTGGAAGACAGGCAGAGGGGAAAGGAAATGTGAGGGAGAAAGAATAAAATATTTTGTTTGGAAGGGCGAGAATTTAAGGATGGATGCGTTGTTGGAGCATGTGAATGACACACAGGGTCATATGAGATTTTAAAGATATGGCAGATGGAGGAGACTTGTTAGATGAGGCTATAGAAATCTCAGGGTGTAAGAATTCAGGATAAGGGAGATTCGGGAGCTATATCCTTGGCATCAGAAAAAATCCAAGCAATAAATAACGGCCGATAGAATTCCTTATATTCTTTCCGTCTAGACAAGTTGTCATTCACGGGGGAAAGTGGCGCTATCGCTTTTCGCGAGCGCGCTCACGCAACAGCTATTTCCACCTCCCTCTGTTTGATAGGAAGCAAAATCCGTTCGTATCACGAAAAAAACAATAACGGAAGGGCTCCATGGAGTCTGACGAGAAGGCTTCAACTATCATCGATTTTTTGGAATTTTACATTTAGCATATTTTATGTCCACGGAAATTGTCACTGCATGGTATCATTCCAATATTAAACATAATGGGACAATTCGTAGCAAGTGAAAATTGCACATTAAAGCGTTTTAAATAAATATAATATGAATTTAATTTGATTGTCCACCCGTTCTTCGGCGTTCATAGTTTTATCTTTTTGGATGTTTCCTTAACATCATTTAGCGGAGAATTGTTATTGGAAAGTTGTTTTAGCGCGTGAATTCTATTATTTGAATGGATATCACATTTTCAAATAATTGCTGGATAATTCTCTGGTGTAAAATGATATTGCGATAGAACCAACGGGAATTTGAGATTCCTTTAAAATTTCAAACATTACAGAAATGCTTCGATGCAAAAAGAGAGAAGCGTAAATTCAAGTTTTCTGTTTTTTTTTTAAGTTTATCGAAGCTGACTTTTGCGGTTCTCCTTAAAATTAGAATTTTCCTGGAAATAGTAGCTTCTAGCATTTCCTATATTAGTAAGGTTGAATATATGTACTTATCGCGTTTTTACAAAAGATACCATTACCCAGGAAGAAATTTGATAAGATTAAGAAAGTGAAATTGCTACATTTATTTCCAAGAAATAAGATAATTTATATAAATTTGATATTCATATCAAAACTTTTATGAACAAAATATAAAATGATTTACCTTTTAGTTTATAAAAGTCTGCTAAACTTGCACGAACAAAATATGATTCAAAGGCATTTTCAACATATTTTGCTTGATAATATATTTAAAATCACTTTACGGATGATTAGAAAATCGTATTATTCGTATCCTTTTATCTATCACTTGTAGAATCGATTGTACTTTTAATAAACGTTCAGCAAAAATGCCACTTAGAAAACTGATATAATATAACGATATGAAACAATTTGATCATCTTTGAATTAAAATATTTCAAAACAAATATAGAATTCGAAAGAAGACCAAGCTACGCGTGGATTAATCAAAACTGCGCAACCAGTTTAAACACATGAAAATGATTTTCATGCAATTATTCACATGTCGAACTAGCGATCCGACAAGCTTTGAAACCTTTGTATCATTTTCATAAAAATCGGCATCTTATAGTCTCTCATCGCGTGCGAAATACCGAGATAGACGCGAAAGGTCAATGGGAGAAAAAAACTTGAACAAAAATAAACGTCACGATATACGGAGATATATAAATCTGATGAGAAAGTAGAAATATAGATTTCAATCGTGGACGGCGTCGTGAAAAATGAAAAGGAAGTAGAAAGAAGGTGGCGGCATCGCTTCTGGCAAACGACGCAGTCGAAATCAAACAAAAGGAATAGTCGGAGCCGAAAGAGAAAGGCGAGAAAGAGAGATAAAAATGGGGCAATGAATAAAATCGCTCAGAAAGGAGAATAAGAAATGCCCTTGAAAAAGGGATAAAAGCGATCGAAGATTTTTCTGAATCGATAGAAAAAGACAGGCAAAAGAAGGAGGGGGAGAAAAGAAAGTCGAAACGGATGAAAGAGGAAGTTCTCCAGATTAAGCGGGGAAGGCAAATATGGGAATTGGTATGCAGAGGGAGAGGCGGAGAGGGAAGAACGGGGAAAATAGAGGCGATTTGTCAAGAGGGTGGGAAGGTTATGAGAAGTTTTGATCAAGGAGCACGTCGCAAGAGGTGAATAAGAAAAGGTATAACAACGAAAATGAGAGGAAGATAGCAAAATTGATATGTGCACATATATAGGCATAAGTGTATGTACAGGTATACCTCGCGATACGCTGTTTTGCGATAGCTTTGTTCGGGTTTACGCTCATTACACTTTCTCGATCCGCTCGCTTGATTCAGACACACTCTTACAAAACCCGGAGAACGAAAAGCCTTCCTCTGCCCATTCGAAAGGTATGAACGCGAGCAATGAAAACAACTTTGTTTCATTATATACGAACTACTTTTAAATTGTTTTCATATTCATTTCATGTGTATGCAATATTGCACCGGAGAAGTAATGTAATCGACGAGTTTCTTTTTATGTCCATGGTAGTGTTTCGGCGGACTACATACAGCCAGTTTTCAGTCCGAGGTCGTGGTGGTGACACATTGAATTTGTGCTCGATTTTTTACGCTTATAAGTTTGAAAATTAATGAATGAATTAAATTGGATATAATAAAACAATTTGAAAGTGGACAAGGGCACGCTACTATAGGTCGTGCTCTTTCTCTAGCTCCGTCTACTGTGAGAACTATTTGCAGAAGTGCTGGAAAAATTAAAAAGTGTTCTCTTTAACATCATCTGTGCTAGGAAGGAATAATCGAAGCGAAACACTGATAGAAATGGAGCGTTTGCTCAAGATATGAATGGTAAAACAAAATATTACACCCGGTTCTTATGTTTGGCGGAATATGGCAATGTAATTAGCGTTTTATATTGTAGTGACGTTGCGTAAAAATTATGTAATTCCCTTCCGTAGGGCAAATAGTATGTAAAGATATTTTAAGCCACCAATCTAATGGATTGAAAGTATTTGTGTATGGATTGTATTTTATTTATACTTAGATGATAATTAAAGTTTTGCATAAAATACGTACGTAATATATATCGCGAGGGTTTTATTTTCTCCTCCTATCTTTGACATGGTTTTCAATGGGATTCTTGTATTCGTTTAGCACGATTTCGCGCAACAAGATCATTTTTAGAAACATATCTCTCGTGCTCACCCGTGATTTTAATCCATCTAGGACCGCATCTCTTTTTACAGCATCTCTCTTATGTAAAAATGTGTTTCGCAATACGCTGATTCGCGATACGCTCTGGTTTATTGGAACGCAACCCGAGCGTATTGCGGGGTATAGCTGTATATGCATATTTATTTTTATATGTATACGATGTGTATAAACACACGCTTATGTAAGTAAATCACTTCTTACAACTAACTTATCGTTTCGCGTTTTAAATAAACAATTACTACTTTAAATAAAGAAATAACAAAAAAGCTATACATCCATACCTCCGCCTCGTGAGATACGCTCCTGAAAAACACGACGCAAATTGAAATGATAACTAACTAAAATAAATGACATACGTTCTGTCACTTCTATCTTCGGCATTTTAACTCTTAACTAAGATCAAAGATGGCTCAAAACACTTTTGGCGTAAAATGATAGATGGATATGACTCCAGCCAAAAACAAGTGGTACTAGCTAGGCTAGGCAGGTACCACTTGTTTTTGGCTGGAGTCATATCCATTTATCTTAACTAATAAGCAAACTGAATGGAGGCAAAGTGGTGAGGTAAGGGTGTAAACTGAATTCATAGATAGAAAAATACATGCCTAACGTAGTTTGGTTTCAAACGCAGAAAAACACGTACGAAAAAAATGTTCTATATATAGGTAGACTTTAAAGGCGACGCAATTAATTACAGCAATATAAACAGTGTGGTATGACGCAAACATAAATGGCATTAAAAAGAAAAGCAAGTTAGAATAACAGTCTTAAAACCGTTACGTCAATATAAGCATCGATTTTGAGGGCAGGGTACAATTCATAATATACAATCTTCGTGATACGAGAAACGAATCCGTCAAAGATTATTTTTAATCGTTGGTGCCTATTGAGATCCTGTGAAGAAAAGTGATCGCCGATTGTACTTTTGATGGAGGATATAGTGAAACGGTTTTGAAGATTTTGTGGTCGAACGTTTAGTAATAATTTTCAAGCGGTGAAACCAAAAGATTTATTGCTCGGGACAGAAGAAGTGAGGGTGAAAGAGAATTTCCTAGAAATGGCAAATTTCTTTGAAATCGGAATTAATATCCTCAGGAATAGAGCAAAGAAAATTGGTCCTGGCGGGAATGGAGCTCAACAAGGGGATGGAATATGAGAGGAAAATGGGAGGGGGAGGGACAGACAGACAGACAAACGACTTTATTTAGGGGGAAATTGAGACTATATGGTCCCTTCTTACATTTAACCCTTGTAGGGGGAGGGAGGAAGGGGAAGGGAGGGAGGAGGGGGGAGGGAAGGAAGAGGAGGGGGGAGAGGGATGGAGAGGGGGAGAGTGAGGGGGGGAGAGTGAGGGGAGAGGGGGAGGTAGAGAGGGGAAGGTAGAGAAAGGGAAGGAAGAGAGGGGAGGGAGAGAGGGGGAGGGAGAGAGAGGGGGAGGGAGAGAGAGAGAGGGAGGGAGAGAGAGGGGGAGGGAGAGAGAGGAGGAGGGAGAGAGAGGGGGAGGGAGAGAGAGGGGGAGGGAGAGAGAGGGGAGGGAGAGAAAGGGGGAGGGAGAGAGATAAATAAGAAATTGACCCGGAGAAACGCGACGATTGGCGAGGACGGAGGAAGCTGTTGGGCAAATTCAATAGAAGGAGACAAAAAGAAAGAAAGAAGCCATCTCAATGAAGGAAGAAGTTAACGCAATGAGAGAGATTGGACGTGGATTGGATCTAGACTCTGGGAGAAAAATAGAAGTGGAAGAAAAGGAGAATGAGATCGAAAAGGGAGGAGTAGGGTACGAGGGGGGGAAGGGGCAGTTAGGGATGAGAGAGAGAGAGATTGAGGAGATGGAAACCCTGGACGAAATTGATTATCCCAAGGGTGTGAAACAGCGGAAAGAATGGCTTTCTCCAAACTGGATCCTTTTTTTCTCGTCGGGCGTGGTATCTTGGGTTGGGATACCGTTCAAAGGCAGAATGTCTAAGCGGCGTTGATTCAGGCGAGAGAAGTGGCGAGAAAAATTTATTGGGGTTGGAGGGAAAAAAAGGGATGGATATTTCTCAAGATGAGGCGGCAAAGGAGCAGGATTTAAATGAATAAGATTCCATTTTCGGTTCTGAGAAATGCGGATGGACAAAAGGAAAAAAATGGACAATGGCAAATATAAGGACTCCTGTAGCACTTCATCAAAAAGTGTTCTTAGCCTATGATTCTTGGTAGAGAGAAAATATTCAAAAGCGTAGAAGGATTTCAACGAGTTCTACCTTGGTATAATACTTATTGTTTTACAAATAAATAAATCAATATGCACAAATATAGTTTTAAAAATTAGCGTACGTTAAAACTTCATTACAAAGAAAACGTTCTTAACTTTTTGCTCCATGTCGCCAGTCAACTTCCTAAGCAACGTTTGGTTTTCCAATTTTAAATTTATTTAAATTGAAATATTTCTCTGCTATTTCTTTGCTAAACGAAAACTTTTCGTTGTTTCATTTAGATTTATTCCTTCAACCAACTATAAAGGTGCTAAGAATAAATTCAATTTTGTAATATTCTGCTCTCTTTCTCTGACAGCGTCTGAGCAGGTAGAAAGAGATATCGACCACAGTTTCACAAGAATACCCTTCAACGTGTCTATTGGAATAAAAGTGTATATGTGTACGAATGTGATTATAATTTAATAATAATAAAATACATGTATAAGGCAATATTATAAGCAATATGAATTTAATAATAATATTAAAATTCATAAAAAGCTCACATGTACCTTGATTTTTCAGACGTAATTCTTAATGAAACTCATAGGGTAAACAGTTTTTAGAATAATCTTAAATGACTAAAGATAAAAAGTTTTTAAGATAAATAAAAACTCACTAACAATAATAATTACGATAAGTAAAAACTTACAATTATTAGAAGAAATATCCCTTAAAAACGTAGGAACACTAGAATCAATACAAATCCACATTAAAATAAAGAGACTTCTATTAAACAATTACAACAGTTTGTTTAATCTCGTTGCTATGATGGACGCGTCTATCTTCCCACGCGAATTCAAATACACATTTATCGCAGCGCCAACGCAAGGATCTGGTGGTCGAGGTGATTAAATCACTCGTCTTATGCGATGGCGAGGTGAGATGATTAATATAAAAGTTGGTAATAACCCATTTGATCACTCGTCTATGTTCAAGCCTAGTTCGGTAATAATCGTCTCCGTGGCAACAATTCGATAAAATGCGATTAAAAACGCAAAAACGCCAGGTTTTAATAGAAATTCAAGAAAATACGATCAATTATCAAAATTCAGTGATACGAATTAGAAATTAAATTCTTTTCCCCTTAGAACAGTACTAATCTCGCTTCTATATCACAATTTTAAGATATTTTAATGTATTAAAGAAAACATCTCTGCACGGTGGATTTGAGACTTCCTATGTATAACAAATAGGGAAAAAACGTTCCTGGAATCGAACCCGGGAATTCAATCTTCGCGAAATAAAATATAGCCCGGAGATGGGCCGTGGCTGCACGAGCCTAATACCAAGTTTAATGACTATCGGTCCATTGGTACAAACGTTGTTAGTAGGGGACACAGACAGGACCATTTCATAAGGTTATGTTTACTCTGGAATCCAGTCTAAAAACGGTAATAGTTATTATTCCCTAAAAACATCGGTTTCAAAAATATCGATGTTTTCTTGACATCGTTGTTAGTCTTTCGATGAAACATTTGATGTAAACATCGATGTTTTCCATTCGATGTACATCACTAGTTAGTAAAATGATAAAAAAAACAGTAATAGTGGTTATTTTTCCCAAAAATATTGATATTTCACAAACATCGATGTTTTCGCTGTGATGTTGTCTTGACATCGATGTTTGTCTTTCGATGTAACAATTGATGTCAACATCGATGTTTTTCGTTCGATGCACATCACTAGCTGTATTTAATTCAAATTAAATCTGGATCTCATCAGAACAATAAAAAAGTACGTAAATACTTAAAAATAATTTTTATTATTCCTATCTAATTATTAAAGTGATCTTTTTTATAAATTAATAACAATTAAGATAATATTTAATTGATTATTATAAATAAGGTAGAATTTTATATAAGAATTTTTTAAAATAAAAAAGGAATAGGCACTTTCATTTATAGGTTAAGCTTTTAAAATAAAAATAAAAATAAAAGATATAAAAAATCCACAATGAAAAGACATTTATTTACTACATTAACGCTCCATACATAAGTCACATTCGAGTAACTCTTCACCACTTATATTACTGCTTTTTGATTCATCTTTAGGTAAATTCTCATATGCATCAGCGGAATCAATTTAGTTTATTACACTTTCAGGCAGTTCGTAATTATCACATTTCCCATGTCTTTTTATACCATATCTAATTTTTACACTCATTCTGTTTCGTAATTTTGATATTACAATGTCCATGACACTAAGTTGACTTTCAACATCAGCATTTGAGCGGGATAATGTGAGTACAGTTAAAGCTAGATTTGAAATGTCCTCAACGTATTTTCACCAGTTGAATCTCGCTAGCTAGCGATTTCCGCCCAAGTTTCAACGTAACTGAGGTTTCCGTCCACATGACTGTATGTAGTTCTTTCTACTGAAAGGGAATACGAGTCAGAATTGTTGAATCTTCGACAAACATTTTTACTAGATTAAGTATTCCTGGTTTCGTTGGTTTCAAGCATTCACTTGCACTCAAACAAGATATTGACTGCTGCTAAGCAGTAACATTCTCTGGCAACCTTTGTCGAATTACTTTTACAAGTGAAACTAGAAAATTATGACATCTTTCACGGTTTACTTCATCAGAAAACTTGAACTATGACATTTCCCTTTAAAATTCATATCCTAAGTAGGAGTGAGGATCCTGTCGTTTTGCAGTTTCAGTACTTTCTGAAATATCGATCTTTGTGCATAGGATATTATTTAAATGTACCAAATTATCAATGAAATTTCTTATTGGCGGATTGAACTTCTCTTAAAGTTGGTTAAAAAATAACAGAAAAACAGGATAACGGCTGATGTGTTGACATTCTCAATGTCTTTCTTTTAAGGCTGTATGAGTCACTTATTTGCTCGGAGTAAATGGCAGGTATTAGTGACTATGATGCTGTTTATTTATAAATGGACTAGGTTGCTACGAATCCAATGAAGAAGAAGCAAAAAAGTAAGGTATGGCAATATAGCAGAGGCGATAGAATTGGATTTCGACTATATTTAACGGAAAGTTTTCCAAAGTGGGCAAGTGAAAGGGGAAGCGTAGAAGAAATGTGGGTAGCATTTAAGAAATTATTGTTGTTAGGACTACAGAAGTACGTGCCCGTAAAGATTCTGAAGGACAATCCTGATCCTGAGTATTATAACAAAACTATTAGAGTGCTGAAAAAAGTAAGAAAATCGCATAAAATGAAACATTTAGGATATTTATATTCTAGTAAATATGTTAAATTAACGAAAAACTTGAACAAAGAAAAAAGAAGGGCGAAAGAAAAATATCTTATAAATATTTTAGATAAAAGTAACGTTAGTGAATTCTATAAATATCTTAGAAGACGTAGGGAAAACAGAGAAATCAGCACGACAAAAAATGCAGACGGTGACATAATCGTAGGAGACGAAGAGAAAGCAAATGAGTTCAATAGGTGGTATGCTAGCGTGTTTAGGAAAACCGAAAATGTTGATACTTTAGTGCAGATTGTTACAAAGGATAGAGCGTCGGAAACGGAGTTAAATAATAAATCCACTGTATTGACGCAAGAGACAAAACACATTAGCATTCGGGATGCGGAAATTTAAAAAAAAGTGGCGAGGTTAAAAGATCACAAATCTAGGGGACCAGATGATATTGCGGGAGAGGCATTCAAGTTGGGATCTAGGGAAATAGTACCGTATCTGCGATTATTATTTACTGTCACTTTAAGTAAGGATAGTATACCGGCGGACTGGAAGAAGGCGATAGTAATACCTATTTATAAGGGAGGGAACAAAACCAACGTTGAAAGTTACAGGCCTGCTAGTCTAACATCAGTAGTTTGCAAGCTGATGAAAAAATAATAGCTGACTACTTGCGCAACTTTTGGGAAGTAAACAATTGGCTATGTAAAAATCAGCATGCGTTTAGAAAAGGCTACTCTAGTAATAGTCAGTTACTAGGACTCGTTCAGGATATTGCAGACACAATTGATAAAGGGGAAGAGGTGGATGGGATTGTAATAGATTTTACAAAAGCATTTGATACTGTCTCTCATGACATTCTTCTAGCTAAATTATGTAAGTTAAGCATAGATAAGAGAGTGATCTCATGGATTAAAAATTTCCTTATTGGTAGGTCTCAGAGGGTTGGAATAGGTACAAGTTTGTCAGATTTTGTGAATATCACATCAATGGTGCCCCAAGGAAGCGTTTTAGGTTCGTTACTATTTCTTACTTATGTTAACAACCTTTCGAATAACATTAATTCAAGGATTCGTCTATTTGCGGATGATTGCATTATATATAGGCAAATAAAAAGTGAGGAAGACCGGGAAATTTTACAAGAGGATATTGAAAAGTTAGAAGCTTGGATTAGGATAAACAAAATGAGTGTAAATATTAACAAAAGCAAACACGTTACGTTCTCAAACAAAAGACTAATAAGTGAGTGCAGATACAACCTACATGTCGAAATGGTACCAAAATATGATTGCTGAAAGTATTAAGGCGTCCACGTATCAAAAGATCTAGAATGGGATAGGCATATTGACAGTATTATAGGAAAAGCATAGAATAACCTACATTATCTTATGCGTAATCTTCAAGGAAGTAGAAGGGCTGCGAAGGAAAAGGCGTACAAAACTATAGTCAGACCAATATTAGAATACGAGACGAATGTATGGGATCCGCATGGGATAGGTCAAAAAAGTAAAATAGAGAAAGTTCAGAGGAAAGCTGCGAGATATGTGCTAGGTAGGTTTTAAAAGGAAGACAGCGTCACAGAAATGTTGAAAATTCTGGATTGGGAATCATTAGAAAATAGGGGACGAATTAACAGATTAGGGGGACTGAACCAGGCATACAGCAATAATGAAGCATGGGAAGACTTAAGAAGTAGAATGCAGGTATCGAATTTTTTTAGCGAAAAATAATCATGAATTTAAAATTAAACTTAGGCCGCAGAAAACAAATACAGCAAAGTATTCGTTTCTAAACAGGGGAATCAGTGAGTGGAACAAGTTACCTGAAGTGCTCTTCAAGCCCTTACCTAAGGACGTGAAACATTTTAAACGTAGAGTAAGTTCATATATGCATGGTAAAAATAAGACGAACTGTGAGGAGGAATATTAGTAACATCCATATCTATGTAACTGTGCCTAAGTGCAGGAAAAGTAGGGGATTGCTTGGAAGGGTGAAGTAAGGTGGAAACTTCGTGGGCCCCGTGACCGCTACGGTAGCTGTGAAGGCCTTCCATGAACCCACGAAAATCCGTACTCTAGGCACTGACTTTTATTAGTTTGAGATTGTATATTGTTAAATATTTTTTAATATATTTTAATATTTTTAATATAATTTAAGGACTCCATTTGTAAAATTGGAATTTTAGAATTATATACTGTTTTCCTTTCCGCCTGGCCGGCTGGCCAAATTGCAATATTTTTTAAATAAATAAATAAATATAATAACAAATAATTGCAATATTTTCAGAATAAATTTGATACCTCTTGATAGAGCCAGACGTTCCGTAATCATTAAAAACAAAATCAACTTAGTACTTAATATTCTAATAAAAATCGATATCTAATTTCTACATTTTTAATGGAAATCAAATTTTTTATAATTTTAACTGTGTTTTATGAAAGTATTCTTCAACGTATATTACAATGTGATCTTTTAAACGTAGCATGAAATATATTAAAAAATATACGTAACTGGGGAAATAACTGTGAAAATTATTTAAAGATATATCAAAAACTTATTTATAATTTAATAAACCTACCATAAAAGTAATTCGTTTGGTTTGTGCAGAATATTACATGTATTTGTGTAGAAATAGCCAAATTTGTCGCTAGATTCGGCGAAAATCTCTAAGTCGCTAAACCCTAAAGAAAGTCGCAAAACGTAAGGTCGTTAAATCTAGCGACAAAGTCGCTAAATTGGCAACTATGTGTGGGAAGAAGGCCTAGCGCTGAGAGGGAGAGAGGAAGATGGGGGAAGGGAAGTAGGTCTCCCTCCAGTGGTTTCATTTCAGCGTAAACTTGCAAATGACCCTGCGTTGGAAGACCCTAGGTTAAAGTATCGTTTAGCTGCGAGTCAGCAAAATGGAAGGGAAAAGCAGAATTTCACAGCGGGAAGGTTAAATTCCCTTCCCAATTTATCAAACTCACTCATGCTATCGTGTTATAGACTCGGTCCTAAAAGTCTTGTTTCGTTTCCATGATGATAGGTTTTGGTCAAAGGGCGTTGAGGAAGTCCATATGATTATTACTGACATGTGTGAATTGACTATTTAATGGATGTGCTGCGCCTTTGCAACGAATCAACGGAAGGCGGAAAGTGCTCTTGAAAGAAAAAAACTTGTTATTTTATCCAGTAACTGTATGAAAATAATGTACGCAATTAATTTTTTATGACACTGCAAGTCAGCAATAGAACTATAATTTCGCGGAGGAGACGATAGATTTAGGGGGCACTCCCAGTGGCAAGGCGTGATTACTGAAATACACGCAAAAAAGCATAATATAATAATATAAAATGTACAAGTACCTCATTTTTTGTAGTGTAGTTCTACTCTCCGGTTTCTTCATGCGACTATGTCAGTCACGTTTCGTTAAATGTTGACCCCCGGAGTAATTTCAACAACAAATCCTCAATGCTTAAAAGAGCAAGAGATGACATGCTGTACAAGGGAATTCGCTCTTCGGTCACTACTTAAATTTTTAAAGTCCAAAAACCTTTCTTCAATATTGCCCTCAATGGTCTTGTATCTTAGTACAGTTGACAATTGTGATTTTGTCGCAATGTTAGTTGTTTAGTCCAAAATTACAGCTACAAAAGGAGTTTGGCGGATCTCTTTCTTTATTTCTTCAGCCATCAGCTCAATAATTGATAAAATAATGTCATATTGGATACCACTGGACAGTCCTGAAAGACTGTAGATCTCTCAAGGTGATTTTTTAAGACAATGTCTAACTCTTCAAGTTCATGTATCAGTTCACAATAATTCCCCCTATTTAAAGAGCTCTTTGGTTCATCATGGCTCCGAAAAGCCATTCCATGTTTTTCCAGAAAACAAGCAACATTAATTAGGCAGCTAAGAATTTGGCTATTCTTCTTTAGATTTTCATTGTGTTTTTCTACTGATAGACGAAACTGTTCACCAAGACTGAAGTCAATACGGGTCTTTCTGAATTGCTTCAGATGCTTGAGTGACATGATATGACTTTGAGACAGCTTGTTTCTCTTTTACGCCTTGGAAAAATTGTTTAAATCTTCAAAACCAGTCCTACTCCAAACACTTTTTCTGAAGAAAACAAAAGGCAAGGCCAGAAAAACAGTTTCTTTAGTTTACTGCAGCCACATAACCACGTCACAGAGTCATAAAGATTTTCATGAAAGTATCGCGCAAAAGACTTAGTTTTGATCTTAAAGTCTGCTAGTATTTGTTTTGGTCTGCTGCTTTTGATTATTTGCAATTTATCTTGATAAGAAAATGCACTGAACGATTTATTGAGTACCTTTTCAATGGAACAGTTGCATTCCTGTCGAAGAATCTCCCCCCCCCCCCTCCGCAGTACTACAAGTAGCAACAACATCAGCGGGAGCCCCTAAATGCATGGTGGAATCGGCCGGCGTGAAGTTTCCCTACGTCTCTATACATGCGTCGATAATAATAGAACAAAACCACTTCTAAACTTCGTACTCCGCAAGAAACTTACACTATATTATTCAGTAACAGGAAACGAAGTAACTGAATACCAATAAATGAACTATAATAGATTATATGCACAAAGTAACACTAGAGGCAAAGCAGTCAATGACCTCATCCATAAGAACACGAACGCATAGGATTCTGTGAAGCATGCAGGTTCCCTAACCCCTACCCCTACTCTCCCAGTAGAGACATGCGCAGACTGATCTCCAGTCTCTATCACTCTCCATCATCCCATCATACGACTAGTGTCGCCGCTGGCGCATTTTAAAATTGTCAATTATCAAATTGGGCGCTTTGCTACTGAAGCAACCCACAAAATCAGCCAGTTTCTTTATTTTTAATCCGTGTGTTATTTTATTTATTCTTTTAAGGGAAGCGGCGCTTCCCTAGTTTCCATGGACGCCTCGACACGCACTGCAGATATACATGCATCTATATAGTATTACATTAGTTCTTAATAGAAGGGCGTTAAACACATATTACAAATCAACGCTGAAGTAACTAAATATAATTGATTTGATCTAAAACTAAGAATAGCAATTAAAGGGCGGACGGTATTTGAAATATTGTTAATATTTTAGTTATAGATTATTAAATAACAGAATATCCCGTCTTGCGATGACTTTTATTGTAATATTTTTATCTATGGCGATGTATTTTCTAAAAAAATATTCTATACGTGTAGTTTCGGGTAGTGGCGGAATTCTCGGATTATTTATTTTCGAGAGGGGGGGAGGGGGACGAAAGTTTGTAGTTCCGCCACCGTTGCAAGACCGGGAGAAGCTTGGAGACCACGCGGCGCGAGTCAATGACGTTTGGAATGTATTTTTAAGAACGTGTGCCGAAAAGAACCCCGCAGGAATGTAAATAACTATTCTACGCAACATTTATAGTGTTTTTTGGGCTGAGAGAACGTTTAGTTAAGTGGATGAATGGCTAGGAATATGAGAAGAGACGCTGAGAAATAGGTTTAAGATGGAGAGCGGAAGATAACATGCCAGAAGGAATCCTTAAAAAATTTATGGCAGCAAGAACCTGTCGAGAAAAACAAAGGAAGATATGGATAAGGCGAATGAGTAGTGAGGTGAAGGAAGGAGGATTTTGAGGAAACGTTAAAGAAACAGGATGCGGAAATACGAAGAAGGGACTGGGAGGAATTTTATCTCGTCGACCCACTTCACCGATGTGAGATTCAAAAGTCGACCTGCTGATATGGGAACAATGGCCGTTATAGAGCGATCGAAGTATTGATAAACATCTCGCGCAAAAATATCTCTCGGCGGTGGGTTAAAAAAGTTATCCTATTATTTTGGTCACTTATGCTAAGGAAGTGGAGTCACGAAGCACGTCTACGTCTAGGCGGGGATATGTATGTGGAATTTAAGAATGCTAATCGACGTATTTGGAAAATCTGGAGCGCTACCAACTACGAGATAATTCTTATCGCCTTGCTAATATTTTCCATCATTACGAGTTGCCTCGCGTTGGACGTTTTTGGTTCTAGTAGGCCTAGTAAAAAAGAATGTTAAGTGTAACGTATCGTAATACATCTTTTCAGAGTAGGCATAATTTTCTCGGCAATTATTTGAACACCAACTTCTTATTTATTTGATATCATTAAAATATGCATAGTACTTGTTCTGGAGGAAAAAAATCATACCAAGTCTCACAACACATTCAACGCGATAAGAGACAATAGCATGTAGATAAGACGTTAACATCAAAAGACAAAATGAGATTACGGAGCAATTTTATTATCTAATGGCATGCATACTTTAGTCTTTCAACATTTATTTTCGAACAAGGGTAAATTGTTCCGGCACGAACCCGTGTTCCAGACGGCGTCAAAAACCGATAATATCGCTGAGTTAAGGTGCTGGAAAGAGACGTAGGTGGAGGAGGAGTAGGAAGAGGCTTTGGGGAGAATATACGGTGAAGATATTTAAATTCCCTTCAAGTTGTTGATTCCTTTATGTATCCACGAAATTCCTAGCGCCTAATACCGAATAAATTTGTTTTTGGAAGTATTTATCTCTTTTGGGTGGCATGATGGGAATATTAGTCGGTTTTTTTTCACTTTTATCGGTTTTCGTTACTAAATACCAACAGTTAAGAATGATAAATGCTGAAGGATCTAAAGACTACATTTACTGATTAAAATTGTATAAGTATTCCTGGGTGATTAAAAATAATATTTGATCGGCACCTTTATTTATTCTTGCCTTTCTTGATGTTGACTGTGAATTTAATAAAATGAAGTACACGATTTGAGATTTGCAAAGAAATAATATTACATAATTATTTTAAGTGCTGAGATACAGCCCTGTATGCATGTTTTACGCTAATACATAGGTATTCCCACACGCTAAAAATAAAGTACGTACCTGTTACTAACGCAGGAAAAATAACAACTTCAGAACGATATGATACCCAGACATGTAGCTTGTTTATACAATTAAGTAAAACTTTGAGTAAAAACATTATTATGGCAGCCTATTGAGAACAAAAAAGACCAAAATCACCGTTTTAATGAATATATACTTCTTAATGTAATTATTATAGGTTCAATTTCATTTTTATGCAAAGTTTTTCTGTAGGACAAAAAACGGGCAGGTGGAAAAAATGACGCCCTATCAGTCAACTGGAATGGGCAGTTCCCGTACCACTTTATGGATTTTTTTTTCGAAGATAAGGTTTCAAAATCACCCCACGCCGAAACGTTATAATACCTTTTAAAGGTCAAACTAGAGTTGAGAAAATCAGGGTCGCATGCATTTTTTCTTTCGACTCATTTCTCAATGGTATTCATTTCATTCATTCATTTGGAAAATTAATCCATGAATAATGAATAGACTGCTTGGTACTCGTGGGAGCGGTATAATAATCCTAATATTTTTGGCAGTAAATTTTACAGTCTTCGAATTCGGAATTCCCATTAAAAGGGTTACTTTGGGAACTGAGCCATAATGAAGAGACCGAAGAAGTTTATTTAAAATGCGTGAGAGTTAACAAAAAATCCACGGAGATTTTCCACTGGTGGAGTTCTTTCTCTTAAATTGCCTTCTTATAATTATTGTTTATTTTTATGACAGAACGACAATATTTTCATGACAAATATTTAACAGGGGGTCATCGAGACGCGTGTGACTCTCGAAACTATTATAAAAAATCGATCCTTGAAGTTAAACAAAGACAATTTCATATTTATTAATCGAAATTATATTTTAAAAACTTGAATACTTAACGCTAAAAAAATTATAACCATGGTTTTCGCTTATATGCTACTACAGAATCTCTAGGTAGGTATCTCCCGAAGTAAGCTCCGCGGCCCGATGAAGCATTCACAACTTCCAGTGCGGCCCGCCTAGGCGTTCGTAACTCTCAGTGCGGTTTTCCGACCCCTGCCCTAGCCTAAAATTTGTTTATGTAATTATTATAATATAGACACTAGTTGAAATTATTGCAGGAAAACTTTAAAACTCTTTGGGATTCATAGAAGAGAATTATGGAGCTCACATTATGGTTGAAATCATATTGATAAACTTTGCACATCCAATAATAATATGAAGTTTAGAAAACCAAATGTGCATTCGCGAATCGCCACTGATAATGGCGACTTTTTAGCAGAACTGGTCTTTCCTAACTTTTTATGGTGACTGGAGAGATTTAGAGTTATTCAATTTCTTTGGAAAACTGCTACGTCCAAAAATCTAATTTGGCATCTTCGTCCGTTACGGTAAGCATAACAAACCGAATTGATTCTCATAGACATGACACCTTCATCCTAGATAGCAAGATATAGCTAGATTAACATCCGAGGGCCTAGAAACCGCCTGCATCGCACTACCTGGAAAATAGTATCCTATAAACAAAAGAGGTATTTCTAGCCATCTTCCTCTGACGCGTCTAGTTGCACTAACAGAGGTTTTAATTAGAAAGTGCGCGTTGTGTAATGCAACTCCCTTCTCCAGGGCGAAACGAACGCCTCGTCCTTATTTTGATGTAAAATCCCGGAGGATGGGAGCTAACGAAGCAGGAAGGCGGGCGACCGCGTTCAGTGCTCGGTGATGAAAAGTGGATATGAAACGATGGCGAAAGGCCGCGCGAATGATTTACTATCCTCCTCCATCTCGAAGGGAAAGAAGACAAGAGTAAACGAGGGGAGTGGAGAGTGGAAAAATAGCATTTTCTTCGAATGGATTTCGAAAAAGGTTCGGTGCGATACGAGGGGCTGTTGAATTTCTGTGCCAATGGATTTATCGCCGTGGATATCTCGTGAAATAATTTACCAATATCAGGCTACGGCCCGCGTAAAACAAAAGATACGAGTAACCCCTACAAACATCTAATCTTTTAGCACGTTTTTTATAGAAAAAACGTGCTTATGGTATCACTCTATCTGTCCGTTCGTCTGTCTGTCTGTCCGTCCTTCAAACTGTTGACAATCAACTTCTTTGTTTTAAAAGATATTTGAAAAATTCTTTTTGAATTAGATGGTTCATATCAATTTATGATTCGATTAAAAAGTTTGAAATGGTATTGTAGCTAAATTACTTGATATATTGCAAAAAAATGTTTTGAATTAGATAGCGCTAATTGATCTATGAACTTTCCAATGATTAGATTTTCCAAGTAAGTCATAACATTTTTTGCTAGGTGGCTTCAAATTCGGAGAATTCAAAACATTGAAATGTTATTTTAGCCAAACCGTTGAAGCTAAAGGAGTGAAAATTTCACGGATGGAAATGTCTAGAGAGGAACTACCTTCCAACGATACGGAATGTTCTCTGCCTAAAGGAGGCGGCAAACGAGAACCCTGAAAATTTTAAAGAAAACCTGCTTCCACCTCCTACTAGCAAGTGTATCTTATTGTTATAAGCTATATAAGAATTTCGCTAACATGTCAGCCAAACATTACTATGTAGCTGAAATGCGCACATTATTTACTCGTACTATCCGCAAAGAAAGTAATACATTACGTGTGTGGTAACTTTTTAATAGGATAAATTATGGCAGATCAACATAGCATCCATGCAACTTAGAGTTTAAAATATAAAAAACAGACTGGAGACAGAAGATATCTTCGTAAGTTTCATAAGGTGGTTTTAACACGACTGGATCTTACCCCATTGCTATACCACGTTTACGGGAATTTTAATAATGACCTTGAAAGAGAACTCAAGCATCAAAATTGCCCTACATTTTCATCTAGTCAACGTTTTTTGCTCAACAATCACTTTTTGTCTCGTCACTTTGATACCATCAGCTAAAATATCAATGTGTACACCACTGCTAGTGTTCGTTTCACCGGGGATCACGATAACGCGGATCTTTTTCATTTATCTGTTTATATCGATGGCCCAAAATAACTATCGTACTCCCTCATGCCTCTTTCCCTTTCCTCTGCATCATTGGTCGCAACCTTTTCTGCATGGCGGGCCACTTCCGTAGTCGTGAATGTTTCGGAGGGCCGCATTGGGAGTCACGAGAACTTAGGCCGGCCAGATGAGCTTTTACATCCACATTCACGTTTTTTATTAGCGTTAAGACTTGACCAGAAAAGTGTCTGAGACCATAATTTTACTCAAAATTATGAAACTGTCTATATTAAATTATACATAATTACTCGATAAGTCAGATAGTTCATTTGTAGGCATACCGGCTGAATTCTCGTGTTTCCGCAGTTGTTTAGTCGGGAGTCGCAACATATTGTCAAACAAGAAGATTGTAAATTCAAGAATGAGCACTTCAATATCAACAAATTGAAAAGTGAGTACTTATCTTTGGTATTTCCCATAACCATAACAACATATGTTTTTCACAACCCACTTCAGGCATCCAATTAAAGATACCTACCATAAGTACTTACTTTTTCAATTTTTTGATACTGATGTGCTTATACTTGAATTTGTTTTCAGCCACAAGCCGAGCTCGATAATTCTCTAGAGAAGATGGTGGATATTTATATAATAGGATGGTAATGGGAGGAGATTGAAATAAAAAAGCCTCTCGTACACGATTAGTCTTTTTGATAGGTGTCATGCAAATAAAAGTTCAAATAATAACAGACGGCATGGCCGGCCCGAAGTCTCAGCGAGCGGGGCAGAAAACTTTATTCCTTCATTTGTATGTAATCTGTACACAGCAGTAAATAAACCAACCTAATTAAAATCGTTTATAATAATTACTGAAAATTATATGAAGTGGGCTGAGATGTTCTCTCTTTCTCGGGACGCCAAAAATACCTAGGGTCACTCCTGACTGACGGGTGCAAAATAAAGTGTGACATTCATTGAAAACGAAAATGTACGTGACTCCATCTCTGTCAAAGTTTTTGAAAAACTGTTCCCTAAGGCAGTGTTTTTCAGCCAATTTGCCGCGGCACAGTGGTGTGCAGTAAGGCATGAGCTGATGTGCGGCGGAATTTTGGGAGAAGCGCCGCCAATATTATTTTATTTGTGTGTGCCGTGGAATAAAAATAGTTGAGGAACACCGCCCTATGGCAATGCATAAAAAAAACCTTGAACTACCGTACTGTTGCAACACCTTGTTCTTGGATAGAGAATTCTGTTGCTCGATCTTCAGATAATGCCCACGAAGTGTTAGACACGTTAACAGACCAAAAATCCAAAATCAAATTTATACAAGCAAAAAATCAAGTTACAATAAATTCCGTTGCATAAGCTCTAAGTTACGAAATAAAAACGAAATCTGAAACTATGTTCTTTTAAGAGAGCAATATATCTGATCGTAAGCGAAGAATAACTAGCAAAGAAAAGAACAAGTGAGGGAAGAATTGGAGAGCAAATTACATAAGGCGCTTTTTTCACAAAAACTATCGTAAATAAATATTAGAAATTCAAAGCTGCAGCTTTTCATCCATTGATGCTTCACTGCGAAAATCGCGTTCTCTATTGCATGAATTATTCTCGGGTTACCTATTGGAAAAGTTCTGATGTAGACACCAATTACTACTCCGAAATGTCAATTTTAAATCCATCACATTTTTACTTTGTCTAGCTCATGTAAAGACCAATCCATTCGGAAAATTTGGCTTCCCCAGGTTGCAAGATTCCAAAGATATTGCCCACTCAAATACTCGTATACAGATGGACAGGAAAACCGAATTCATAATCGATTCTTTTTAGATAAAAAGCGCTAAAATGCGCAAAATCAAATTGAAATAAATTCCATTAAATAGGCCCTAAATTACAACATAAAAATATTGTCAGTTACAATCTTAAAATACATATGCTCTTTTAAGACAACAATATGTATGCTCGCAAGAGAAGAGTAACTGGCAAAGAAAAGGAAGTATAAAAGAATAAATTGTGGCTGATTTAGAGAAAATGAACGAAAGTAATTGATGGATATAAAAGATGCTAAAAACCTTAAGTCAGAAATGATAGTTGTGGAGAATAAATTATAAAGAGACGCGACTATGGTATTTACCCGGAGATTGGGATAAGAACCCTTTAGCAACGGGAATGACTTTGAAAGAGGCCATGATGACGGGGCAGTTTCACGTCCTCTCCTCTGCCGTTGCGGAGGCGAACCATATTGTTGACTCCTCAGGCAGTTTAGCAGGGAGCGAGAGAGAGAGTGAGCAAGCGAGAGAGTGAAAGAACGAAAGTGTTTTATGGAACGCAAATTGACCGTCAAAACTTTTCCATCCATTAAATCACCGATTCCGACGCCTAAGCGGTCGAAAACAACGTAGTTTTTATATCGCGATAAATAAAAACGTCGGCGGGAGAAGGGGGTTAAGGGAGGAAAGAAAAAATGGGATAATGATGAGAAGGCAAAGGTTGAATTAACGAGGAAGAGCTGAGATTAGCCGGAAAGCTGGCGCTTAGGAAATGCCGCATTGCCATCCATCCATAACATCCTTTTCTCTCCCTTCATCATCCTAATGTAGGCATTTAAGCTGTATCAAAATTTATCAACGACTCACGGATTTGATGTCGGACTTTGAATATAAATCTTTCACATAAGAGAAAGTTTAATTTTGAATTTGTCAGTTTCGAGTAATTTTTTATTATACATTCGCTGAAGATGAAATTGGGTGTGTGTGGATGTGTATATATATATTGGAAGTGATCCGATATATATCGGATCACTTCCAAAAAGCTTCGTTCATTATAAAAGCCAACCTGAGTTAGCGAGGTTTCATTATTCCCTCCTTAAAAGTTTACATCCATTCAACTAGTATCCTATAAGGATATCCAGCTTATATATAACTAATTCAATTCCTGGTATGGTAAAATATTTTAAAGTAAAAGCATCGTTATATACTGCCAAATAATTTTGTTGCAACACATCCCACATTTTTTATGTGCGGTTTCAATAACCGAGCTGATTACGTTTATTTGGGAACCTGCCTTTTGTAATAATTCCAAAGTGCAGAGTTCTCGTAATCGCTGATACTGGGAAATTGATAATATTTTAAATGGGATTCTCTTCTCCTTAATTGTCCTTTTCTTCAACTATCCACACAATGGCTATTTTTATTCTCGCTTCGATGAGCGCCACTTGAGAGATTTCCTTTTATTCCCAAGCTCTTCTTAGCATTGTGAGCTTGCACACTTCTATTTATCTGCCTCCAATAGAATTATGAATAGAAAAGCTATTCACAGTTCGACGAAAAGGCTTATAATGGCAAAAAGGAATCCTTTGAAACGAAGTTAAGAGAGATGGGCGCCAATTTTGCGCTCGATTTTTATTTCCGATTTCGCGTAAATGTCTCTTTTTAATGGTTTTTACTTATCCAATCTCTTCTTATTCTCTCAAAATAATCCGATATAGTTCAGGTTAAATCTAGAGAAAAACTAATTAGCAACGCCTTTTTACGTATTACATGAATTTTTACTCGTATGCAGTAAGATTACGGAAGCAGGTCTACATCACCAGGTTACAATTGCAATATTTTTATCGTAACTCAAAAACGTAGGGCTCCTAGAAGTGGGCCATGACATTCTTAACGCCATGGATCTTGACTGGAGTTCGGAATGTAAGATGAAGATGGAGGTAAAAATGTCGACATTTGGTCGGAGAGGGCGAATGAGTCATAATGACAGAGAGAGAAAGAGATAGAGGAAGAGATTGAAATAGCATATTGTGTGGTACGTGGCAGTTAGATTTATTTATATGAGTACTGATCCAGGCATCCAAAGGCACATTTAACGAAGGAGTGGAGTGATGACTAATGATGATATTTTAATGGAAATAAAATTGGTGAGCACGTGTCCCTAATACGTGTACGTGGCGGAAAAGTAATCGAGAGGGAGAGGATGACGTCACAAAGAGGGACTGATGGCGGACGAATGAAAACATAAGCGCTTAATGACTTTTAGATGAACGAGGATAAAATGTGCGTTTCGATAAGGGCTATGTGTTGAGTTTCAAATAAGGACGGATGATGATGGATGGATGTTCCACAACGATATGAGATTGAGAATCAAATATTTAGAGCAGAACAACATTGTTTGTTTGTTGTTTTTAATTAAGCAAGATAGTTGGCGATACTGAAAGGTAATCTTTATTTTATTTATGCTGTATATATTATTCATTTACCACGGGAAGTTTTCGAGTTGCACTCGGCCTCTTTCACGACAATGAATAATAGGGGTTGCCTGATGTCATATTTTTGATGTAGTACTTGGAACCCATTTTTTTACATTGGAAATCTTACCGAAAATTAACATTATATAAATTTTAAAATCAAAATAATTTGTAAGTGGAAGCTACAAGACAGCAATGACAGAATAAAGGCAAGCAAAATTATTCTAATATTAAATCTAACATTTTCGATATCGAAGGTGCATTTGGTTTAATAACTTTTTCCCAGTATCCATGACAACCGTCATCTGTACATCTGGGAACCTCAGAGCTCTATATGGGAAAGTGATCGAGCGAGACTATCGATTTTTGCTGTTTTTCGACAGAAGGACAATCACTAGTCGAGATCAGGCTATACGATAAACAAAACAGAGAGAACCTTATCGCCAACAGTATTCAAATGAGATATAAAATAGCGAAACGATAGGCGGGATATAAAATAAACAAAGAAAATTAATTAGCATATTCCAGTTAAAAAAGCTTTTGTGTTATAAGAGATCTGCGCAATGATTTGAAGATTGATCGTATTTTGACATCAACGTCACATCCAACGACATTCATTTGAAATATCATACGTTGATTAAAGCTCAATATCAACAACCACGTTTAAAATACATAAAGGTATGTGATACTTTTTTGGCACGATACGGCGGAGGTGCATCAACCGTCGTCTCTCGTGTCACATAATGCATCATTCAAGAAAACCTGCGGCTACGCCGAGAATTTGAGGGGAGGACTTCGTTGGTTCAAAACTTTATAAAATATTTCACATTCTGCGTAAGTTTTGCTCGTTCGTCCTAGTTTACGAAAGTTTGGGGAGTTAAGTGGATTTTGCGATCGTAGTGTATGACGTTTGCATTTGGAGATACGCGCGCATTTGTGTATAAAAGATTTTTAAAACTCCCTAGCGCCCAATGTTAGTTTAAATTAGCATAAGATATATATATATATATATATATATATATATATATATATATATATACACACTAAATATTTATGCTTCAGCTTATCATACCCTTAATTTTTAAAGCCTAGATAGGATAGTTATTTAAAGGAAAATAAAATTAATTCCATATTTTTTTAAATCGAAATAATATTGACAGTAGACGATAATATTAATTTTTTCCTACCTAGGAAGTCCCTCGATAATAAACACTTTTGTTGCACTTTAAGTGAAGTTGGATTAATAATAGTTTTAAATGTGAAAAAAGGAGGAGAGCAACAAGCGACGAATAAGCGAGAAAGAGAATCAAACGACAAAAACACTTTATTAAAAAAATCTGATGTGGTCACCACGTGACTTTCTCCATACTATCCGTAATATTTATAAAAATTCCCAATAGGTTAAATGATAATAAATATTTTAAGGAACTGCGATAACAATTTAAAGAATTGACAGAGAACAGAAATCAACTCAAACCGTAGCCGTATAATATTGGATATAGCCACGAAGCTCCAGCAATTAAGAAAACAAAAAGGAGCGTCAAGTGTTTACAATAGTAGCCGGTAGGTGGTGTGGTTGTGGCAGCTAAACATTGTTTTCAAAAAATCTCTACAACAATATAGGAAAATGTTTCAAACAAATGTTGTAGAAAATTAAATTTCATACAAATTTTATTCTAGTACGTTTTTACTTTTATAAAATATTAAAGCAAATATAAAAAAAACGGATAGGTGAAAAGAGTAAACCCCCTCAATCGGTTGACCGATTTCTACCAAAAACTAATCAGTTCTTTTTCCTTTAACAAAAATGTCAAATATAAAATTTTGCGTTGATCTGATTAATAGTTTTTGAGTTAAGAGTGCCCACAAAATTCCGGTCACAGACACACCCACAAACCTCGAGAAAATAGTCAAAACGTGTTCAGGGAACCTTAAAACATGTATTTCCGTTGAAATTTCGAATTCAATTTTTTTCATGAAAACAATACTTTCTCTATACTTCGTATACGGAGAAAGTAAAAATGGAAATTAATAGTTTAAAATGTCGCACATAAAACTAAGTTAGATTAAAAAATAATTTAAAATAAAAAATGAGAAGAGCAACAAGCGATGAATAAGGGAGAGAGATGCAAGGGGCCGTGGAGAAGAGTAATGTAGGTCAAGTATCAAGAGGAAGAGAATGTGAAGTGGGGAACTTTATGGAGCAGAAGAGAGGGAGGGAAAGAGGGGAGTGATAAGGTGTAGTAGTTTGTCGGAGAACGAGAGAGACGCGAGAAGTATTTTGGAAGCGAAAGACAATATGAATCATGGAGTTTCGGGGATGAGGGCACTTGGCTTAAGGAGGAGTTCTCACTCAGTTTTAAGGTCATCTAAGGTTATTAAGCAGAGCGCGGCTCGATCCTCGGAACTTATGAGATGGAAAGATGAGACGCAGTGGAATCCGCAACTTCGTCGAAACTCGTTACTCTTTTCTTTTCGCATCGAATGAACGCCAGTGGGTTGGTCTTTTTTTAAGGGGGTCGTTTTTCACTGTGGAATACTACGAGGGGTTTATATTTTGCTTACCTATTTTCTCTTAATTCATTGGTTCACGTAAAGTTTTTAAATTTTATATGGGGGTTTTCCCTGCTAAATTAATAAAATTGGAGATGATTGTAATGCAGAGGCATATTTTATTAATGTTTGAAAAAAAATGAGACATAATTCATAGCTGTAAAAAAGTGCATATTTACGCAATAAACGTTTTCCTATGCTGTAATGTCACCCTTTGTTATTTATACGTTTTAAAAAGTGGCGTGTCATTATTTTAAAATTTAATCGCATTCCAGTCAACGTAATATATGGTCTCGTCAATCCGATGCAAAAGAAAAGGTATTATTTATATATAAATTTCTAATTTTTTTTTAATGAAGGGAGGTAAAAAGGTCCATTTTTCGGTTTGAGGAGCCCTTCTTTGGCCACGAAAGTAACTGAATTTTCGTAGAGGAAAAATCAAACAAGTTTAAAATGAGACGTAAGTATATTAGTAATTATTATTTTCAATTTGTGGATGTGATTAAGCTATTGTAGAATTCTAAAAATTACTAGCATCACAGAGTAGGCAATGATTCAAAATTAGAGGAATATATGAATAAACGCCGTGATTGAAATATAAAGAACTATAATGTGTGTGCGGGTACACGATAAAATGCAAAAAACTGAAAGTTGTGTAATTGCACGAGGCATATACAGCTATTTAAAAAGTTTCATGTCATCCAGATGATGCTGTAAAGTTAAAAGTTATTGCGCCCATTTTTAAACAACGAATAAATTATAAATAAATCATCTATGGCATAACTGAAGAGTTTGTTTGAACCAATACATCAGCTCTGCTACATTAGGTTATTGAAAAATAGGCTCACATGTGCAATTTGGCAATTCAAGTATCTGAAAGACATAGAATTTTGTTATAGTTATTAATCAGTTTAAAAGTGTCATTACAATTCGGTATCTCGTTATTTTCTCATAAAAAGAAAATGGTTTTTACCATCTTTTTCTCGCAAGCTCATTTTTCCCATCAAACTGAATACTTCAAAACAAAGATACGTGCGGCGATATTGGTCCTCTCCATTCGCTTTTCTCCTTTCTTTCTTTTTTCAACGGCGATCTAAATCGAGCGTTGTTAGTTCTCCCGAGGCTCACCTAGGACGTGAGTGGCGCTGGCTCGTCTCGCAAAGCATTCCACTCAATCTTACCCCCCTTTTTCTCTCTCTCATTTTTCTTGTCACCTTTACTCTCTAGGATCCAGTAACTACTGCCATGATTCTAGCAAACATCCCGTCGTCGCTTAGTATAACCTTGACACACGTTAAATATAGAAACGGGGACAAGCGTGCAATAGGAAGCGAGAAAGAAGTGAGTGCACGCGTTATTTTCACACCTCGCGTGTAGAATAACGCAATAGCTCTATGAATGGACCACTGAAAGGTTATTTTCCTTGCGTTCAATAAGCAAAAATACGAATATGCATAGAAGAATTTTAAAACTTCGGTTATTCATGACTGTTTAAAATGTTTTTCGGCTTAAGACAATTTAGTCACGCGTGCAGTGTCATACAAAAGGGAAATTTATGGGCTCTGAACCCTCCCATCAAGCATTCTTCCAATACTTGAACTAGCGACTATCCAAGGAAAGTATTGTACTGCTGGACGTGGTTCAGATTTCGCGAATTAAACTATAGAATTAGGTTGAAGCCTAAGTTTCAACTCATCTTCCTACTCCATTAACACCGACCATGAAATCCCCAAATCCTTCGCTCGCCACTGCACGACTGCATAAAAATGACTTAAATATTTATAAATAATTCTTTGATGTTTATGCATAATAAAAAATGAGAACGAATATATATATATATAATATTTTGAGCGATGTTGAACTTCGTCACATGAAGAATCGATGCATTAAATTTGCATTATTATTTATTTTTAATTTATTGTAATATGTAGTTTGAATCAATATATAAAGGCAATATTAAAGTGTGTATTATGCACTTAAATTACATAATAGTGCCTTTTAGTCAAACATTTGCAGATTGATACAACGTGTTTTTTTAATTTATCAATGTGATTAATTGATAAATATTCAACACTCTTAACTTAACCTTGAATAAAAATTGGTTGAATATTTTTTTCTAAGTGATTCTATTAGGTACGAAAGTGGCGTAATGACATGTTTGCTTATTCATAAAAATGCACCAACCAACAATTGAGTTCGTGTGAATGCCGTTTATTTGATTTAAAGGCCTTTTTTGTTTTAATATAATAATTAATACATAGACGCTGTTTCCTTTAAAACATTATACATATCAAAATTACGTTGTCAACAGTTACGCATGCAATTCGGGACCAATTTAAAAAAAACGCAAGAAGAAAGAACATTTTTACGAGTAAAATAATATCATTGGAACGAATAAAGAGGATAACTCAAAGGGATAGAGTGAGAAACCAAAGGAAGGAGCAGTCAATTTCTCTCCGAGGCAGTGAGGGAGCAGTAATGGGAGGGAAAGAAAGAAGAAGATGGGTTGGAAGGATATGCCCCGCGTGACACTGTTCGACCGTGCGCTCTTTGTTTGGCATCTAAAGCAGCCTCTATCTTCCCCTAACGTTCCATTCCCTCTCTCCTCCTCTGTCCTCGTGAAGAATTTTCATCGCCTTCCCCTATTATAAGTTCTTTCTTAACGCACACCGCACCTGGCAGACTACGTGGCTCCTTCGCGCAAAGAAAGCGTCCTTAAGGGCACTTTGCAGCTTTAAGGAAGGGCAGAGGAAGTATCCCGTATATTTTTACGCAACAAGATTGGAAAGGTATACTCCATGTCGGAGTGCACAGAGTTTTCAAATGCGTTCCTTGAGATTTCACAATGTTCTCAATATTTTTCGCTCAGATGAGTATTTAACGAGAAGCTAGCGAGGTACTTTGTAAAATCCATGTAGGCCTTATGTAAAGTAATCGTAATTATTGTCCGATTTTAACCAAAATTGGAATCGATCAACCAATTATAGCGAAACTCCCCAGCACCAAATTTCATCACAATATGTCTAGCGGTATCCGAGTTGAAACAATATGACATTCTCAACTATTTTCAGGTAATGTAAAGTGGTCGTAATTGTTGTTCGATTTAAACAAAATTGGAATCGATCGACCAATTTTAGAAAAACTCCCCACTACCGAGTTCAATCAAAATACGTCCAGCGGTTTCCGAGTTTTAACATGCGGACGGACAGATGGACGGACGGAATCGACCTCCCCTAAATGCGTTCACTTCGCGCAAAAAACGCATAATAATTTACTTGAACAAATGGGATTTTCGTTTGCGAATAGCGTAAGTCCATTTGCGCTTTCAAGAATTTTATCAGATGTATCGATTCACCAAAGAATCACATAAGTATCATTTAGAATCTACTCTCTATGAATCGCCACTGAAGACGGCTGCAATGCATCCGAATTGCGCATCTCGTTCTTCATAACTTTGCTTTGTCTATTTGAGATACTTGAGATAAGTACATATTTGATTTTTCAAGTTTTAATGCTCAAATGCTTATATTCTTGGCAATGCATTAGAAATACTTGGCCATTTTTAATTATTGTGAAATGTTTATTATGGAATTTAAAAATTATCTTTGATGAAATCCCTCCGACTCGAATCGGATATAAGATTTTCATTGCGAAGAAGATTAATGGCGTCTTAATTTGGGCAACAGTGCTATCGGAATAAGTAAAAAAAACATCCACCTACGCATAATTATTGCGCATCTTAAGAGCATCCGAGAGCATTGCCAGGTGTTTACATAGAGGTAACATCTTCGTCCGTTGCTTTGCGGTTTCTTAGCTTCAACAACAGATGCCAAAGAGATGCACTCCCCCCAACTATCACTCACGTGTAGGAATTGCGAGTTCTTTCGCAACTACGATTATAGGTTAGAAGGCCACATTGCTCCTACGATTGAAATCCATACCAAATGAACAAGGAAAGGAACTCAACAAACAGGCGATACGCAGGCATACTTTTAATGGGTGCAAGTGCAAGATCAGGTTCAAGGAGATTACGTTCACGTCGTATATTCATGGAATAATACGAGGGAGCGTCCAAAATTTAAAAAAGGTCTGAAAATAACTACAAATATCTCGGTTAACTTTTTAAGTTTCACATGACCACCCTGGGTTACTCCAGCGGAAGCACATCTAACGTGTAGGAACGGAGAAAGGTGAGGTGTCAAAATAGGATGGAAAGTGAAAGACGCCCGAACGACGAACTTCATGAAACAAACATGAGAGCAATTTCGAAAAACAAGTTTTAATCATCACTACGAGAATTCAATTGCAATTCAATTTCTTCGTTCACTCTCGAGAAATACAGATAGTGACGCCTGGAATGTAGGCAATTCCAACACGGGTGTCGTTACGTAAATTGCCTGCATTTCAGGATAATATGCCTTGAGCCTGTACTGATAATATAGCAGTTTCGTGGTTAAGGGGAAAATATTAAACTTTCACGGATCATAAGGGACTGTTTATGAATATTTAGTTTATATGTACCAGCGAAGTATTCTCTTTTAAATGCACATGATAGTAAAAATAAATTAATTATAAATAGGACATTAAGATTTCAAATTATGCAAATACGTTGCATTCAATGTTGACTATAGGCATTCATTCACTACAGAATAACGACACATGTTATGCAAGTAAAAGAATATAATCTCAAAATTTACAATAGTTATCGAACTCTTAACTCCTACCATCCTTCACTTGCGGATAAAATGCTTTCAAGGGAGCACGTATATAAAATTGAGATTACATTATGTTTTAGCTAACATTTTTTCAAAAGTATTTATTAATATATAGTAGCTAGCCTAATTGCCCGTCAAATACGACGGAATTATCTTAAAAGTATTCCAAATATATTTGATTTCGATATGAAAAATCAGTAAGATATGTTATTATCTGGTTTGGCATTCATGAACAAGGAAATCGCTGTTTTTAAAGTTATATATGTTTTTATTATATTGTTTAAATAATTATTATCAGAGAGGCCAAATTACGATCCAAATATTTACTGAAAATAAGAGGATATTCGAAATAATAAGATAAAATGCACAAAGAATTTGCAGAAATTTCCTTGAAATATTTGAGTAAATTACAAGTTATTTAAAACGTATAGAATTCAACTTAATAATTGCATTATTTTATTCGTATTAACGCGTAAAACAGGATAAAATGTGAAAATTCAATTTACCATCAAAGCAAAGATGTTTAGTAACTTACTATGAACTAAATACTTGCATGTACTGCAATGAGCTATAATTATATTTTAAGATCGCAATTTTCTTTTAACTACATATAGTAGTTTTGAATGTTTTTCTGTAAAATTTGATTTGTTTAAAGAAATTGAAATAAAAGCCATAAAATGTTATTTTTCAATCTTGTTAGAAATTCGGTTCGAAATATTTGCTGTATTATCATTTACAGAAATCCATTGAAAATTTCGTTGGCTATGTTTAGTTTTATGAATTCCCACCATTTAGTAATGGCGCATGATTAGATAGTACAAATTTTTTATAATTAATTATTATTTATTATTGTTATTTTTGTACTGCAGCTCTTTTTAATCCTATATAAATGCTACGTTCTCTTCCTCTTTCTCTATTTCTGCTCATTCCCATCCTCTTTTCCTTCCTCACTCTAATTAATAGCTTCAGTAAATAAGTTGTAACCATGTATAAAAGTCTGATCCCTGTTAAAGTACTAAATTGGCGCTTGTATTATGAGGCCAAGAATAGAATTCAACAATTGCGACAACAGTGGCCCAATATAAATAAATTGCGTGAAAACGTGAAAAAGTCCTATTAAAACGTAATTTTTGGAGATTTACGAATGAGATTTAAATTCTTCTCTTCGCATATCTATGCTAAATACCTCATGAAATGTTTTAAAATGTAAACGAATAAGGTCTGCATGTCAAGGAATGGGTTTTTGCGTGATTCATATATGCGATGCAAATTTATAAATTCGGAAAATTATAAGATACACTGCAAAAAATATGAAAATAACTATAAAAGTAGTTAATTACCAAAAATTTCAATGTGAAGTAAACTAAAAAGAAATTAACGAAAAACACGATTTTAAATGTAAAGAATTCGGGCGCCTTTTCTCTCGTACTAAAGCATTCAAAGCACGCTTTCCTTGCGCATATATAAGGATTAAAGCGACAATACAATATCGAGGTTTAACAATGACACGGTCGGAAAGGCAACATATCGATAAAAAGCATAAATTTTTCCAATAAATATAATTTAAACCTATAACTTGAGCGATTTCGAATCGAAGGCAAAAATCGACGATAAGAATAAGAATCTATGTTTATTTTTATTTAAGATGGTCGCTGTCCGAAGATAGTAGATGAATTACTTCTAATTTAATTTCGCATAAGAAAAAAGCCTGCAAGTGAAAAAAGCGATTTTTAAGTGTTCTCTTATGGAGATTTGTATATGTAGATCGTCCCAGCGGACGAACCAACGGACGGACGGACAGAATAAAGATATTATGTATATAAGAAGAAACTACAAAATATGAATAGAAATTTTTAATCTTTCAGTCGAAACATTCATGATAGAAAATGCTTCACACTGAGATTTAAATTATTTGATAGCTACAAATGATTTATAACGTTTCATAGATAAAGGATATAACAGTATAAATTATAAGAGTGGTCGGCAACCTTTTATGATGGCGGGTCAATTAAAGATTTTGAGAAAATGCGATTAAAAAATTTGAGTGAAAAAAAAATCAAACCTGGATGCTTATATAAGTTATATTTAGCAATTGAATTACTCTTTAATTTTCAAAACGTAAACCCTTCTGAGCATGTTTACCTTTGTGGGTCGCCCAAATCGTGATGACGGATCACTCATTGACCCGCGGGTCATAGTCTGCCGACCATTGGTTTATAACATGGTATCACGGACGGATCGAACAAAAATGAGGAGGAGAAGAAGAGATGGATAATACAAAAGAATTAAAAGTGGAAGGCGAGGCGGATTGAGCATTTCCTAAGGAGATACACCCTGATAGAAGATTTAATTGAAAAACATTTAATTGAAGGGAGGGAAAACTTGAAGTCAAAAAAGGAAGAGAAAGGAAAAGGTTTAATCAGATTGAGAATAGTTGCGGAGAATAGGGGAACCCAATTCAGCATTTAATCACGGATCTGCACGCGGACAATATACTGTTTGCTGGCGGTAGGATATATGATCGAAGAGTGTACTAAAGTAGCTTATACAAGCTATATCCTTCATCACATATTATATTGTATGTTTTATTTAATTTGATCGAAGTTACTTGAGAAACATTTGTAGTTAGCGAGATTGAAATACTTGAAACTAAGGCGTTATCTCGAGAAAGTTACTTTGGTAATTCTTTGAAATGAGCCACTTAATTTCATGTGTCGTGAACTTGTGGTATTTAAAAGATATTATTTCCTTATTATTCTGCCTTTAGTATTCTAGACTTAATGATATAGAAGGGTTTTATATATCCGGTATTTACTTACGGAAAAAACGTGAAAAAACAAGAAGTCCAAACAAGGACTAATGCAGGCTGATTTCCAAACGTTGACGTCCCGAATTGATTACTTACATTGACAGGAAATGTTTCAGTATTTGTTAGTCATTCCAAGGAATTCTCATACCATAAATACCATTTGTAATTCATAGTTTATCACTGATAGCGAAAAATTGGAAAACAAATTAATAGACAATTATCAGGTTTAATATACTAAAAACAATGTCTAAATATTTCTGAAATTATATTTTGCATGCATTTTTTAATAAACGAATTAATTTAATAAATGTCACTATATATACGCTAATATGTTTCGATCAACTGTCTAATGCTGAAGGGTAGTCGAGTGGAAAAGAAAATAACCCATTTGATCACTCGTCTATGCTCCAGCCTAGTTCGGTAATAATCGTCTCCGTGGCAACAATCCGATAAAATGCAATTTAAAACGCAAAAATGCTAGGTTTTAATAGAAATTCAAGAAAATACGACCAATTATCATAATTCGGTGATAAGAATTAGAATCTAAATTCTTTTCCCCTTAGAAAAGTACAAACCTCGCTCCGATATCACAATTTTAAGATAATTTAATGTATTAAAGAAAACATTTCTCTGCACGATGGATTTGAGACTTTCTATGTAAAAAATAAGGAAAAATCGTTCCTGAAATCGAACCCGGGACTTCGATCTTCGCAAAATATAATATATCCCGGTGATGGGCCCTGGCAGCACGAACCTCATACCAAGTTTCATTAAAATCGGTCAATTGGTGCAAAATTTGTTGGTAGGGGACACTCACACACACATGCACACACACACATTCAGACAGGACCATTTCATAATAATATGTTTCCTTTGGATACCAGCCTAAAAACGATCGGCAGAGGACCAATGGAATCCTGTTAAAAGTTCTTCTCCAAAGCGTAATCTATTTTCGGCAAACCTCATTCAAATAGAAATTTTCACAATGGAGGGATTCGCTTGAATTTTTAGCCTATTTTCCAGAATGGAAATAGGCTTATAGTTTTGTCGTTGTGTCTGTATTAACTTTTGAACCAATATACTGATTTTCATGAAACTTGGAGGAAATCGCTTGCTACATGGGCCGAGCTTCCGAAGATAGTTTTTGTTGCGAAGATTGAAGTCTCGGGTACGATTTCAGGAACTATCCTTCCCATTTGATTTACATGGGAAATCTGAAATCCATCGTGCAGGGTAATATTCTCATGCACATTAAAATATCATAGAGTTTTAATATTGATGCGAGTTTTGTGCTATTCTCTTAAGAAAAGAATGAGAATTTTAATTTTATAGTAGAATTTTGCTTATCGATTGCATTTATTAGAATATCTTGTAAATATTAGCGATTTTTCAGTTTTAATCACTTATTAAGAGAGTGTTGCTATAGCAATAACTATTGTTGGACTCAGATTCGGTATATTCTAATACGTGCACGCGTTATTTTTGCCGCAAAAATACGCGTGATCAATTTAATATTCCTTTCGAACGTATTTGCAGTATTTTATAACGCTAAATTATGAAATTTGGGAACACAAACAGCTACATATCCGCATTGACTTTAAAGCCAATATAAGTACTAAATAAATGATTAAATGGAAAGTAGGCAACATAAGTTCTGTTTGGATCATCTTATTTCTGTTTGCTAATTTCAGTCCATCCAAAAAATATAGATTTGCTCTTCATTAAAAAATACAGAGCTTGTTAGCATTCACTTAATACAAGAAGAAACATTCAAGAGATCGCTCGAGGAAACATTTGGGTTTCGTTTCGCTTCTGAGAAATTAAATTTCATTGATAGGACTCTAATGATATATTGTCGCTTGACTGATAGAATAAGATTTATAAACGCGAAACATTTTCCATGATGCTGATATGTATTCATTAGTTATCGAAGGTGGTTCAATTTGAATTTTGTTTCGCGATTAACAATAAGATGTTTTTTTAAACCATCCTAAGAATACACCTTTCCTTTAGTATTTACGAAAATTTGGAATTGACAGATAAAGGATTATTTAATCCAGAATTCCCAAGGCATTTTGTAGCATGAGAAATTATTTCTCGTATTTTGAGTATAGAGAAATAGATAACATTTTAAAGGAGGTACTTTTTTGTCCCATTTTTCGTCTTTCTTCACAATTTTTAATTCTGTTTTTGTGGACGACAATTGAGTGGCTTCATTTTGCTCCCAAGTTCTACAAAGCATCGTCTGAGATTACACATTCCTTTATAACTATATAGAATTAGGAATAGAAGAGCAATTCTCAGTTTGCCAAAAAGGGTTATTATGTCGAAAAGAATTTCTTTTAAAAGGACTTGGGAGAAATTTTTTTTGTTTTTTTTTTGCCAATTTCGCATAGTTGCCCCCTTTTAATGGCTTCGTTTTGCCATGCTCCCCTTCTTCTCTGATAATAATCCCTATTCGTTCCAACTCGAATGATGGATTAAAAAAAACAATTATGGGTTATTCTCCTTTATCTCTCCCTTTCATTAATTTTCCCTATTTGCTTACCGTTGGCGCGGAAAATTGACATTTTCCCTCTCCGTGAGCACTAATTGAATTTTATCGGTAAGTTCCCGTATCCGCGTATATAAATCACACTTTAGCAGTAACTATAGTTATTATAAAAATATTATTAGCAACTATATGACTAAATCAATTATTATATCAGTAACTATCACCAAGAATCGGGATCCTGGCTGAAAACAAATTGAAATGCTGCGTTTCTTCAACAGTCATAAAAAGCTGGGTAAACGATGCACTGTTTATTTGTAAAAAAACATGTCAAACTGGCGGCCCATTCTGTGCCTAACCGCGGCTAGATAGTTCATTTTTGTCAGAAGTGAATCGTGTGGGATTTCATATAAATGCATTATTTTAACGAAAAGGAGAAGATATTTTTCCTAGTAACCGAATAACAATAGAACAGAATTCGCATCTGGTTTTCCCAACCTTTTTATGAATATTAGAGTAATGTAGTTTAACTGTAGAAACATTTTTTTTCAGTCCTTATTCAAAGTCAGTGAATATAAAGGTCGTGACAAAACGTTCGTGAACCGTATGACGGCGGCATTGCTTATGAATGCAGATGAAATATACCGTGAGTAAAGATAAAAGGCTTAAGTGAAAAAAACGCTTAAATGAATTTAATTGTAATATTTATAGGAACAAATGAAAGAGTAGGACGCTTTGATCGTCCGTTGGTGATGAACAAGGAGAATCAGCAAGCGGTTCGCTACTGCCTCTTGAAAATACGACGCAAACTTTAAAAGATCTGAAAGACTACGCGGCGATAGAGTTATCGCGTATCTAAAAAAATTACAAGCGGCGGCGCAATTACGGATACTCTCCAAGGGTAATTACAAAGTGCGGCGGTAAAGACGAAAGCAGAGGTGCTGGAAAAGAGAGAAATTACTCGTTTATTGTCTGAAGGAAAGTTATAAATCCGATTTAAAGTCTTTAGACCCTCTCGTAGAACAATATCCAGATACGCTGGCATTCAGAAATTAACAGATGTTTCAATAGGTGGATACGATACAGACACTAATTTAAAAAATATTTTGAAAAATGCTGATGCATGGGATCGGATAAAATGGACTGTGAGCTGTTTTCTTATGATGCGCTTTTATATGTAATACAGTATATTTGTGAGGGAAGTGGATGTAATGGACCAAGCCTTTCCCAGCGATTTTCACTTGTATTATGATACCTGATTGAACGGGAAACGTCGAACTTCAATATTGCTCTATCCTCCAAACACTTTTACGTATTTGTTATTAAAAACCTCATCTTTGGAATATACATAACGGTTGCGTAAGCTTCATCCCTCACATGTCACAGGAAAAAAATATCTTTCTACGGAGTATGGGTACCTACTTGCACCCAGAGCCGGGACAAGACATTTCTGTGCCCTAGGTAAGGTTTGAAAATTACGCCCCTTCCTAGTTAACAGTACACAATTTTATCTGCAAAAAACTAGTTTATTTACAACTAGTGTAATATCCCGGGCTTTGCTCTGGGTTTAGAGTTAAGAATTTTTCATGCACATATCACTCGGTAATATTTTCATCCAAACTCAAGGTACTCACAAGGTAAGTGACCAATATTCCCCTTTAATTGTTATGAACAAATTAATTATAGACTCAAATTTGATACCTACCCCCCCCCAAAGAAATCAAAGTTCTTCACCGAGGTGCATATATCCAACGTCTCTTTAGTGTGCATACCAAGTTTGAAGTCTCTACGTATCAAAATCGGTCAGTTGGTTGCTGAGATATCTTCAAATAGAATGCTTTTCGACTAATTCGCCGTAGTATAATCGAACATTAATGTATTTGCTTTGAAATCAGAAAATTATTTGTCCTTATTTGTGGTAGCTCTGCTTTTTAGATCCGTTCTAAGCATGTTTATTTCGTTTTGCCATTCTATACCCGCCCTACAAACGAAATTTCTTATTGAAATCGGTTCAGCCAATACCTTTCAATATCATAGTTAAAGAAAAATTCTGACGTTGATATTGTGGTAGCCCTGTTTAGTCAAACCGGTTGAAATGTACTATTTGGGTTATTTATTTATATGAAAATTATATATACCATAATGGGTTAAAATCCATGCAGACAGTTCTCTAAAATACGTGTAAATTAAATATTATTTTACCTTTAATTGTGGTAGCCCTGCTCTTAAGCATATTTGGTTGAAATCGGTTCAGTCAATTCTTCCCTGATATATGTGTACAGATGGACGGACATCGCCGAAATTTGGACCGACCGTTCCATCGTGAAATTTGGATCGGCCCTTACATTACGATCCTTGACCCCGTAGACCGATTTTATCCATTTTACGCTCGAAAATATGTCTCATCATTACATTGCTATTAGTGGAGAATTCATCAAAATCGGTTAATTGGTTGCTGAGATATCTTTCTAAAAAACCGACATTTGGACCAACAATGGGGACCCGCGGACCCCCGTTGGCCGATTTGAATTATTTTTGGCATTACAACTCTCAGGATCAACCTGAAGCTCCTTCGTTTATTTTATGAAAAGTTATGACTGCCACAGACACACACACAGGCACACGGACAGCTTCTTTTATTATTATAGATGTAGAATATAAAACAAAATATATCAAAAATATTTTATATTATAAAAGGTTACAGTTAAAAGTTCAAATTGTCATTTGTTGCGCCCTATGCGGGTGCCTTGTTCGCCTTGCCCTTGTCCCGGCTCTGCTCTCATCGCTTTTTCATAATTTCATTATCTTTCTTTTTCAGCCTTTTTGAGACACATCCAGATGTGCAAGAAGTGTTCATTCCGTTCAAAGGGATCGAACTTGACGAACTGAGGCACAGCAAACAGTTGAAGGCACACGCGCTAAGGTAAGTGCCCGCTTACGGTTAGCTACCAAATTTTTGCGTCAATATTTCTTACACGGAGGTTAAATTGATTACAAAATTAAAGAATCTTTACATTAGTACAGCAAATAAAATAATCCTAATAAAATTGATTCCAACGTAATTTAAGTGCTTGCACGAGAATTTCCTTCAAAAATCTAATAGTCCTTAAGTCGATTTTATTGTATAAATTTACAAGAATTTTAACAAACGGATTCATTATCAGCTACAGAAATCAGTTACAAAAAATTAAGTGTTTTTGTTTTTTCTGTCGGGTGAATGAATAAAATCTTCGCTCAATGACATTTTCAGCATATTTCCTGTTAAATTTTATGACCATAAAAATAAATTCCACCCACACATATAGTATTTACCATAGTTATTAGAAAATATATTTCTTTATTACCTTTGCAATGTCTATTTACTTATCATAACGGCAATTATCTGCTATTCATGTCTAGAATTAAAGTCATTCTGATGTATTTGAAAATTACTTAAGAGAACATAAAGCGCTGACTACGTATGTTTCGTATTACATCAGTTTTTTCCCGCTGATTTCAAGTGAAAGGGGATTTAAATGCACAAGAATTGAAGAAGCCAGATAATAGTAAATAAAATTTTTAATTTAGAGGCAAAATTAAAAATCGTTAAGGAGTTAGAAAATGGCGTAAAGATTGTGAAGTTGGCCAAGAAATACAGCGTGAATGAATCTGGCATTGGACGAATTAGACAAAATGCTGAGAAAATTAAAGTTCAGTTACCTGCTTCACATCATTGGCTGCAAACAGCACTACAAATGCCAGAAATCCCATAATAGAGAAAACTGAATAATTACTTGCTTTCTGGATAGAGGATCATAATCAAAATTAAATACCTCTTAGTTCTGATGTTATTCGCACCAAAGCTCTGCAAATATTTAACCGCTTGAAAGAAGAAGAAGCCGGTCCATCCAATGCAGATGTCTTTCAAGCCAGTAAGGGCTAGTTTGACAATTTTAAAAAACGTCAAAATCTTTACAATCTAAAATTAAGAGGCGAAGCAGCCAGTGCTGATACGGAAGCTGCTTCTTTGTATCTGAAAACTTTAAAGGATATTATTGCGACTGAGGGATATCTAGCAAGTCAAGTGTTTAATGCTGATGAGACCGGCTTATTTTGGAAACGAATGCCAAGCCGAACATTCATTTCAAAAGAAGAGAGAACCTCCCCAGGTTTCAAAGTTTTAAAAGACAGGTAAACACCTTTGTTATGTGGCAACGCAGAGGGTGATTTTAAGTGCAAACCGCTTCTAATTTATAAGTCAGAAAATCCTCGTGCTTTTAAAAGAATATCAAAAAACTACTTACCAGTTCATTAGAAATCGAGCAAAAAAGCCTGAATGACAGCTAAAATCTTCGAGGATTGGTTTTTAAAATTCTTTTTCGTCGAAGCAGAAATATATTATCTGGAGAGAAACATATCATTCAAAATCTTACTTATTCTTGACAATGCGCCCAGTCATCCAGCACATTTAGTATCTGATCTGCACCCAAATGTGAAAGTTATCTTTCTTCCAGCGATTACAGCTTCGTTAATTCAGCCTATGGATCAAGATATCATAGCCGCCTTTAAACTCTGTTACCTAAGAAGATTTTTTTCACAATTGGTGGAAGCTACTGATGAAACAAACAGTCCTTCAATTCGTGATTATTGGCGAAATTATAGCATTCTGGATGCTATAAAAAATATTAAATTCGCCTGGGATGAACTTAAGAACTCAACAATGAAAGCAGCCTGGAAAAAGTTGTGGCTAGAAAGCTGCGTTGTAGAAGGCACGATCGAAATGCCAGAGGTAGTGGAGATTGTGGGAATTGGAAAAATGATTAGTGGAGAAGGATTTGAAGACCTGGAACCAGCAGATATCATAGAAGTCCTTGAAGCTCATAGAGAAGAAATATAAGTGGACGATATTTTATCACAATGTAAGGATAAAAAATGACGAAACAATTAAAAACAAGGAAGATTCAGAGATTGAGACACCCAAGCCAAGAAGCTTTAGATAAGGATCTTAATTTGGAGAGAAGTTAAAATTTCGTAGAAGTTTATCATTAGCTTTAGCTAATTATGAAGAATTATACAGAGAAAAACAGCGTGCTGTTAAGCAAACAACTTTAACTAATTTTTTCCAAAAAGCACCGGTTACTGTTGCAAGTTTATCAGAGCAAAACAGCGTAGAAGAAGCAATGGACTTAAATTAAAAATCTAGATGCATTACGAAGCGTAATTTTTTGGACGTTTGTATTTTTATAAACAAAAAGGATTTAAAATGTTGTTAAACAATTTTTTGTGAATAAAGATATTTTTTCAATTTAAGTTTTTTGTACATACATTTATTTTGTGTACAGGAACGGAACCACCGTTATTTCATGTAACAACGTTTTGCATTGCGCGGATTTGTACCGCGCGATGTTTTCCCGGAACGTAACCTCCGCGCAGGCTATAGTAGGAATCATGTCCCTACACATTCTAAATATAAGTTTCTATTAATTCTTATTGTTTAGCCACAATAACATACGTATTTACAAGTATTTAGGAAAGTAGACTTTTAATTTAGCTCACTATAAGTTTAACGATACAATAAAGTAATATTTTTCCATTCTGTTTTACAGATTTTTATGAAATGTGATTATTATTCTTTTTTAATATTGTCTAGATAAAAATGCAGCGACTTTTGCACTTATTTCAATTTTATTATTTCACCTTTACAGGGATCGATATCCTTTGCTAACTCATCAAATATATAATTAATTATGAATTCAAAATAATTTAAATATTATCAATTTCCAAATATTTTCTTTCTTTAATATATAAAAGTTTTGCAGTTTCAATTTGGATCGGTTGAATTCCTCGAGCCGTACGTTTTTATTCCCCTTCGACCCGCGAATTTATTCGTTGTTAAGTACCGGCGCAGCCCTCTTTCTTTCACCTTTATCCTCTCTGTTGGTATTTCCGTAGAAGATGAAAACAAAACAGCGCAAGAAAATAAACACGTCTCCTAAATCTCTCGGTAGGTGGTGAAAGTGTCTTTGAATACGAAATGCCGGTGGGCACTATGATAACGACGGGCCAATTCCTACTGGGAGAGTTTACTCTCTGGGAGCGTGTAAATTCCTTTTACGCGGAGATAAATATTATTCGCCTGAAACATTTATCGGATATAAATTGCAGCAAAATGTTTTCCTGTCTCATTTTTTGCCATATTTCAGAAAGGGTTTCAGCGCTTCCGAAAGTCGTTCTTATATTTATAAAGGCAGCGTTAAAAGGAGATTAACTAATGTAAAACCAAAATGAAATAATCGTCTCCAAAGGATTACCCCTTCAGCACACATAATAAAAAAATTCATCATGGTTGGATTGAGGTCTGTTTTTTATTCAAATTCTCGCCCGGAAACATCGATTTATCATTCAAAAATAAGCACTTACATATCAAAATATTGACAGAAGTACTTATTCGAAATATTTCCGACAGCCACAAAAAGGTTACGAAATACAAAATGCATTGGCGTATCCAGAGGGGGATTATGGGGGTTATAACCGCCCTCCATGAGCAAAGTATACTTAGATATTCTATGGAAAAGGTATTGACACCCCAAGATAATTACGAACGTCGGAACGAGTATATAAAATTCATTAGTGTTTTACTTGGAGCCCTACAAGTTAACTTTCTTTAAAAGATGAGTTATGCAATCAGGGCTTTCAAAACTGAAGCAGTCTCGTGAGAAAGGGACCCATGTGCACGGCATTCCGGTTCGATCATCCATTGCGGTCAGACTGGCTGGTCCTTTTTGCATTACCATGCCGTGCAATTAATGCGCTGTGTTGTATCGCTGTAGTTTGTATTTCCGTTGTGTCCTAGTTCTCTAGGCAGGAGTCCCGTCCAGGCGTGGCCGCTTGTTGGGAGGGAGAGATTCAGGCGTGTCCAGGCTGGAAATGGGTCGTTTGTATTTGTCCCACCACCGCACCTGGATTTCCCCGACTTTTCGCACCTCCTGGTGCGCTGACTTTGACGCCCTGGCGTAAAATTTCCTCGCCATCAAGGGGAGGAGGACGTCCAAGGTCTGCACGTTGCTGTCTGTATGTAGATTGGCGTTCCCGTCGTAACGCGACCTCGAAAGAACCAATCTCATTGCAGTGTTCTGCACGACCTGCAGGCGGCGCAGGAGAGTGCTGCAGACGCCCGACCATACCGGCGAGACGTACGTGATAACAGGAAGCACGCACGCCAGGTATAGTCGCCTCTTTGTGCCCATGATGAAGGATCCTGACATCAGCATCAGACGAGTCCTCCTCAATGCCCGGAATCCCTTCTTCCTGGCTTCTAGTACCTGCGGCCTCCAAAGGAGCTTGCGGTCCAGTAGTACGCTAAGGTACATAACCTCATCGGTTCACGGGATGACGTCCCCCAGCACGGAGATATTGTTGATCGGAGGAGCGCCGAGACCCTGTCGGAAGACGATGGCTTGTGTCTTCCCCGGGTTGATGGCGATCCTCCAACGCCTATACCAAAAGACCAATACATCCACGGCCCGTTGTAGTTGCTGAGCCGCCATACGTCTGTTAGATGAGCGCACAATCATCTGCGTACAGGGCCACTAGGCGGTTCCACCCATGATCTCTTGGTATGTCGTGGGTGTAAATGTTGAAGAGGACTGGCCCCAGGACTGAGCCTTGCGGAACCCCAGCACGAGCCTGCTTAAGGTCCGACCCATCCTGGAGCCAGCACACCCGGAACGTCCGATGCTGGAGGTGGGAGATGAGGCGAACCAACCATGTCGGGAATCGCAGAAGGATGAGCTTCGCCAGGAGGCCATGATGCCAGACGCGGTCGAACGCCTTTGATATGTCAAAAAAAGCGTCGAGGACCGCATGCCTCCTGTTGAAACCCTCGCTGACGAATTCCGCTACACTGGCGAGTTGCTGGACCGTTGAGTGATTCTCCCTGAAGCCAAACTGCTCGTCAGGCAGCAGGTGCTCCGTCTGCAGGTGTCGTTGCAAATGAGGGAGGATTAGTCGCTCGAGGATCTTGGCCAGTCCTCCAAGAAGGGAGATGGGCCGCAGGTTCTCAGGCCGCAGCTGTAGGTCCGACTTCTTCGGGAGGCAGAAAATTGTTGCCTTCTTCCACTCCACCGGAATGTAGGTGATGTTGATGCAGCCGTTGTATATGGCTGCCAAGAACTCGACCGCCGCCACAGGCAACTGACGAAGGATGGCATTGCTGAGGTCATCTTCCCCAGGCGTCCTTCGCAGGTTGAGATGGCGGATAACTTCAACGATGTCCCGCGGGCCAAACCTCGGGAGAGAGGCAGGATCTAGCGGGCCGCGAACCAGGGATTCGAGATGGCGAGCGACTTCCTTCTCAGCTTCCTCAGACTCAGGCGTGGCGTCGTTCGGCTGGAACATAGAATGGAGATGTTCCGCGACGACAGCCGCTTTCTGCATCGGAGTGGCAGCTGCTTGATCACCTCGAAGGATGAGGGGATCTTTCCCCCACGGCCTCGTGAGGTATCTGCAACGCCAGATGGTATGGTCCTCCAGCGAGAGCGTTGAGAGGTGCCGTTCCCACATCTCCCCTCGCAGCTCCCGCAATAGGAGGCGGACTTCCCAGGTCAGATCATCAAGCTGCTGCCAAAGATCTGCTGTGCGATGGCGCTGCCATTGACTTCGGACGTGATTGCGGTATGCGATCGTACGGCGAAGTCCAGGCGGCAAAGGGATCCTGTAGTCCGGATTGACAGGCTTCCACTGGATGTGATGATCCGTCGCCTCTTGGGTGACCGAAGTGAGGAGGTACACCATGGAGTTCGCCTCTGCCGGCGAAGTTGGTGGAGATGGTTCTTCTGGGAGGCTCTTGGCTATGTGTAGTCGAAAGCCCTGCCAGTCTGTGTTGGCGAGACCGCGTCTTTTTGAAGGTGGCATCCGGACCGGCTGGCCTCCCACCACCAGTAGCGTCGGGTTGTGGTCCGACGATAGCCCGCATATGGAGTACATGCTGAAAGACGCCTTCACGTTGCGGCAGACCGCAATGTCGAGGACGTCTTCCACAGGAAGATAAGTCGGGTCTGTTAGCGCCAGCACCTCGAGACCCTCCTCATCCGCAAGCTCCCTTAGCAGTTGACCTCTAGGGTTGTCCTTCCGGGAATGCCAGCTGGCATGCTTGGCGTTGAGGTCTCCCAAAATGATGGATGGGGCAGGTCCCTCGCCCAGCAGATCAAGCAGGCCCTCAGGATTCCACGCAACCCCAGGACGGTAGTAAACGGAGGAGACGCGCATCCAGCCTACTGTTGTTTTTATTTCCGCAGAGACGGCCTCCATTCCCGCAGGGCTCCGAGTCGCAAGAGGAGGATGTTCCACGGAGTGATGGATCAGCAGGGCCGACCCACCCCTCCGCCGCGCCTGACCCGCCAGCCTGCCAGCCCTGTAGATGCGCCAGCTCGGGATCTTCCAATTGTCCTCTGGTCTCAAGAACGTCTCATTGACAGCAGCAACTACCGCTCCCTTATCTTGTAGGAACATTCTCAGCTCCGCCGTCTTCACCCTTACGTTGTTGGCGTTCCACTGTGCTATGGCACTGCATCCTCTAACTTCCATGGTTGGTTCCATTGGCGCGCTGTTGTGCCGCCAGCTACTCCAAAAGAGAAAGGAGCATGCGAACGGTGGTGGAGGTCTTGTGGCGGCGGAGGGCGCGGCAGATGAAAAGGATGGTATCCCATAAGCCACCATCATCCGACGCAACATCAACACAGCTTTGCACCGCAACGGGCGCCTCAGCCGCAAACAGCAGAGTAGATGACGGAGTAAGTCCCTCCATAGTCGGCGACATAGTTCGGCCAACACGAGTTGGGCCAGCAAAGGCTGAACCAACAGGGGTCGGGACAACAGTTGGGCCAGCGGAGGCTGGGCCAGCAGGGGCGAAACCGGCGGGAGCCGGTGCAGCAATTGGGCCAGCGCGGGCTGTTGTTCCTGCCGCTGCCTGGGCGGGAGAGTGGCGACTACCGAAGTGGGAGTCGTCACGAGTTGCGGGAGCGACACCTCTACTGGAATCACTGCAGCTGGTGCAGTGGAAGTCGGCGGCGTAGGTGGTGAAGTCGCAGCCAGCGGTATACCAGCAACAACTGCCGCATACGGGCGTGTAACGCCCGCCGGAGTAGTGACTGGTCCCTTCGTTCCCGTCATGGAACAGCCAGTTGGAACATCGGAGACCGGAAGTCCTTTCCTCTTTGCCTCAGCATGCTCCTGTCGTTGGAGTACTCGGAGGAATTCCGGGCAGTCTTTCGACGAGGCCAGATGCTCTCCCTTGCAGTTCGGACAGCATGGTGGTTCTCCGGGCAGTAGGTTGCAGTCCTTGGAGAGGTGAGGACCTGCACACCGAAAGCAGCGAGCCGACATGCGGCACCCAACCGCCGTGTGGCCGAAGCGTTGGCAGTTATAGCACGAGACGGGCCCTTTTTCGCCTCGATACAGCTCCACCTTCACGCTTCAGTGGCAGACGTGGGTGATGCTCAGAAATTCCGGGTTGCCAGGACTGCGTTCCAAGCAGGCTATGAAGCGGTCAATAGGGACCCGCTCACTCCCTTTCTTCCGCTCAATAGTGATCTGGCGAACATTTCGGACAAGAAATCCCTTGGCCGCTAGATACGCTGCTACATCCCCTTCTTCCAAGTCAGCCGCAACTCAACGAAGGAGAAGACGAGTGCCCCGGACGCTTTCCAGAGGGAACGAGTAATATTGGATGTTTTCCCCATCCAATATCTCCCGTACTTGTCGATGCTGCGCTGCAGTGGAGACAAGGATTTTTGTAGAGATCCGTCGCACCTGCAGCTCGAAGTAGCCGTCCCACAATTTGCGAAGCGCGGTGGTGATATGCTTATGCGATTTGACGCCGTAAGCAATGATGGGCGACACCTTGATGTGCGGCTGTGGCACATCTGTCGAACCCCGGGCAAGGGATGGTTGTTCCGCAGCATTCTTTGGCAGCGGACTCCCGCGGGATTTCCTCTTCTTTCTGTTGACCGCAGTGAAGTCATTAGCAGAAGTGGAAGCCTCAGCCCCGTCAACCCCAGAATAGGAGCTGCTCTTGCAGCCAATTCGAGTGTGGGTGATGGTGAAGACGGAGCCTTGCGTTTCCCACGGACGCCCTCGATGACCTCCATCGCCCTAGGTTCCGAAGTTTCGGATGGCAGTGGAGTGTCGCATGAGGCAGTGTGACAGTCAGCAGTAGTGGCTGCGGTTGGTGGATAGGCCACAGGAGCAGTTTCTTGGCCCTGTAAAGGGCCGTTTGGCAGCTGGGTGCCCTCCATAGGTTGGGAAACCTCGCAGGGGCGAGGAGTCGCTATTGCCGAAGATTCGGTTGAAGCCCTCGTCGAACCGATTGGAGAATCAGCCGATGAGACAGATTTTTGGCCCTGCAAAAGGCCGTTTGGCGCGGAAGCGCCCGATGACCCGGAGGAGAGCCGTGAAACGAAGCAAGAATGTTGCTGAAGCCTGGACTTGCAGGCCGCCACCCAGTTATCCTGCACAGACGCTGAAGCCTGCAATTTTTGGCCCTGTAAAGGGCCGTTTGGCGCATCGGCGCCCTTATCGGAGACATTCTGCAATCGAAGGCGACTCTGCCGCTGGACCATGGCACTCTCCAACTCGTTGCAGGCAGCTCTCCATGCACTCAGAGCTTCAGGGGCGAAGGTTTCACCCGACAGCTCTTCCGTCGATTTGGCTCCCGTCGATGACGAGCGGCGATGGGAAATACCCCGCGGTACGCTCATCTTGCTGCGGAAGCGGCAAGAAAAGGGTACCTGTGATCTTTGAGTGTTCAGTAAACCTCCCACTCAAAGAACAGGGCTCTCAGCGAACATTCGCATTCCGGCGGACTGAGAGTTAGGGTGGCGGGAGGAGTGCCTCTCTCGGGCTAAGTGGTCGATTCTATTCGGGCTTTTTTCGGCCATTAAATGTGACCCATGTTATTATTTGCTGAATGTAAACTCCTTAGCTCTGTTTGTTGTTTCTCTCTTTTTAATAACTAGCTCTTCACCTTATTTTCCATAAAGGCTTAGGAGAGAAAGAAATGCAATGTGGGTTGGAGGGAAAGACACTTAGTGGGAAAAAATGCTTGAAACTACAGTGTCTTCTCAAGAAAGGAATTTTGTGCTGTGAGGATAAGCCGAGATAAACGAAGAATTTATTAAAACCACTCCATAAACACAGAACGTGACTCAACCTAAGCGAAAGATTTGAGTTCATTAAGCATCTGCTGTTCGGCTAGCAAATCAAAGCGCGTGTATGAGTATTTTTGGCCAATCGACCTCTTGGATTATTATAGAAAATAGAAGCGCAAAAACTAAACATCAAATGCAGATAACTTGGAAGAAAGCTGTAGGCAGGTCTCATATGTTCTGATGCTGCATGTACTCTCACTCCATATATTTTCCAGTCACTTTTCGTCAGTCATTCATTGCTAGTGGTCGAAGAAGGATCTCCTCGTCGCCTTTAAGGTTTGTACTTTTACATATACATCTTTCTCTATTTATATAAAACTCAACGTGTCTGGCTGGCTGGAAGTCTTCCGTTTCCTTAAAAGATTTTTTGCTCAATATCATCGGATCTACTAAGCCTAACGAGCTGAAATTTTCATAATCGTTAAACCCCCATGAGATGGTTCCTAAAAAATCCTGGAAAAAATTCTGGATTCGACTCCGGGAGACAATTATATTTTCCTATAAGTTTACACGGGATTTTCGATTTTTCAAGGTGCAAGATATTTTCTTTCATTCATCAAAATACGTAAATATCGACCAATTTTTTCCAGTTTTCTTTATTCGACGACTAAAACTATAAAAGATCTTATTCTTGCGATGTTTAGATGTTATACGGAGGAATTTGTCAGAAACGCGCATTTCTTTTTGAAATTTTATCTCTCTTTCGTACTCTTTCCGAGCGTTGCCAAGGTGTCCCGCGGTGTTACCTCCGATTGAATTAGCGTCTAGTAAACCTTCAAATAGACGAAAGAATTACGTTATTCGTTTTGCGCTTTTTATGAAGCATCGACATTATTGTGATAGCAACATTCAAACGTAATGGATTACAACTTAATTAATTGCAGATAAGCTTGATTGTATTGTTCACCCGTGTGTATTGCAGGCAGAAAATTTTGGATTTTTTAAAAGTGGTAACCCCCAGAGTGCACCAGTTCTTTTGAGTGTTACATTTGTGCCAAAGTTGAGGAATAAATCCAGGTTATATTTTTATTTTTGATTTTAGCACACCTAACTTAGCCATCCTAGGACCTGGAGGAAAAACATCAAATATTGTTGACAAGGAAGTTGTATAAACGAAAGCTAAAGTATGATGATATATTACTATTTTAGATTATTTTCTGTTTTATTTCGTTCTCGGACTTTTTTCAGTTATGTAATTTTAACCTTCAACAAAATTAGTAGTGCCGCTTTAATACCCCGAGCAAAGCCGGGTACATCTGCTAGTGTATATATATATATATATATATATATATATATATATATATATCATCATCATTGGTAGTCCGTAGACAGATCCGTGATTATTCATGGTTAAACCTGGTTCTCCATATACTCCTATTTTCCGCTGTCCTCTTTATATCTTGATAACTCTCTTTCCCTTTCAAATCGTCTATCAGCTGAAACCTTTTCCTACCTCTTTCCCTTTTCCCATCTAGTTTCCCTTTTCCCATATATATATATATTATAAATAGCTGCTTCTTACGGAGGATATAGTATATATTCTAATGATATAAAACCTAAGGTACTTCTGGACATTCTACAGAGCTGAAATTTGAAGGAAACCTTGGTGTTGGTACAAAACCATCAGAAAAAATAAAAAATTCCAAAATTTCTCCTTATAACGGGGTCATTTACACCCCAAAACTTTCATTTTCAAGTCCCATTATAAGACCATTTAAATCCGTACAAACCTTTTTATAATTGCATTTTTTAATTACTTTTAATTAAAATACAAACTCCTGACCTAAATTAAAGGACGGGAAAAAGAACGAAAATTATTCGATTTTTACTCCATAAAAATGGGATTTTATACAATTTATAACAATTGCCCAATATTTCTGTCATGACTAGGAGACAATGCTTTTCTTCGGGAATTTATTTTACGTGTTAATAAAACTGAACGAGAGCTTAGTGCCACGAGCTGAATAGTAGCTTAGTGTCATGACGTCACTCTCAGACCGTGACATTTAAAAGAAAAGGGAAAATATATTTTGGTGCGCAGATAATACTAAGAGGAATATTGCGCTGAAATTTTCAGGGTTTGTAGATGTCATGAGTAGGCCTCCGGATAATATGAGACCACTCCTGTAGAATACCTCGGTTCGACTCCAGGCACTCCAAAATTTGAGTTTTTCCTGTGTAAATAGCATTGCGGAATATTTGGCAATTAATTTACGGTAATTTTCATCAAGTAGGAGTAATGAAATTTGGTGTGGTGGTTATTGGGCACCAATGCTTGTAGCATGCAAGCACCGATTACTCGTGTGTATATATATATATATATATATATATATATATATATATATATATATATATATATATTATATTTCCGAAAAGTTTTATTGCAAGTTAAAACTACAGATGACAATGTTTTCTGGGTTCTGCAATCATGCTTTACAAGTGAGTGACTTATTTTATTTCAATATCAACATGTCGCGCCGCGCATCATTTATCTAAGCATTTTTCTTAAATTAAATCGCTAAATATAGAATCGTTGTTTTCTGTTCTACTTTATAAAAAATTAACGCGTTATATTGAATACAATGCTACGACAATAGACGTAACACAGGAGTGTTACTACTCCTTCATAAACAATTTCTTGTATTTTTTCACTTTGTCCCTACGTGTACAAGATATCTCAAGAAATTCCAGAGGGAGTAGTCATATTTTCAGGATTAAATTTCTCATACCTTGTGTTCGGAATGGTAAAATTTTGGTCGGCCCATTAGGCAGAGTTCTAATCCCAAAACGATTTTCTCAACTCGTGTAACACAGGAATGACTGATACGTAGGAACTTTTTTAAACTAAGATTAAAATATTTAAAAAATACAAAATCAATACATTGACGTAGGATTGTATCATTGCCAAAATAATAATCTCTTGCTATATATTACGTAAATCGACTAAAAACGAGAAAGTAGATGGATTTTAATGTTCTATCATATCTATTGGTTTATCATACGTAATAATGCTCAATCTATCGTGTCATTATCTACTTATGCAACGTATTTTGTTGAATCTCTAAAAAAAGGTCAATGTAGATGTTAGTGATGAGGCTGATAACCTCCCTCCCCCCTTGAAAAGTTCCTGGATACGCCACTGACAAGATGCACACTTCGGCTGCAATGAGAATGTACTCTCGGGGAATTACCCCTGAAAGAGGCTGATTTGTAGCAGGAATTCGTTTTATTTCTGAGCAATTTCGGCGACAAGATTAGTTCGATAATTCTCTAGTGATTCGATTTATCAGTTTATTAGAGTATAATAAATCCTATTTGTCATCTTTGCAGTAATTTTATGTTAATATTTTTTTTCATGTCTTCAGTAACTTATCTCAATATCAGCGGCGGTATATTTCTGATATATTTCTTTATAAATAAGGTCTGAATTTCTTTTAGGTAAATTACCTTCTAATATCGGCTGAAATAGCTCACTAGCTTTAAAAGGTATGCACTCGAACATTCTTCCAAAAGTGCGACGAACTATTTTTTCTACTTCTTTTCACAACGCATCAAAGAAACAACTTTCGGAAAAGAACCATCTCTCGACAAAAGAGGCGGCTTTCAAAAGAATTTTATACCGTAGGTTATGAAAAAAGTTACGCTAACAAAATTCTTCCTTTCAAAGAGAAGACATATGGTCACATGAAAGTTTTGTTGCATTTATGGATGCAGAAAGTATTTCTAAAGTTTCAATTGCAAAAGAAGCAAAGAATTCACTGGCACATCTTAGTTTGAATTATCTTACCTTTTTATCTATGTCCAGAGTGCACAACATACGGCCCGCGGGCCAGATTTGGTCCGTCGACACATTTTGTGGCCCGGCAGGATTTAACTCAGTTGGTGCTTTCCTTTTCCGTAAAAAATAAAAGTAATATTTGTTATGGATATTTATCGCATGAATAAACTATCGTTCTCACTTATGAAATTAAACAAAGCCCCATTACATTCAAGACTCACAGATTAGAGTTTAAGAGACATTCTAAGAACAGCAACTACAAGAATTACTCCGGATATAAGTGGAATGTCAGGAGAAAAACGGTGTAACATCTCCCATTAAATAAATTATATTTGTTTGCCACCTCATTTTTGTCGCATAAAAATTGTATGTAAAATTTGTTATGGTAATTACCGAACCTACAATAGTATACTTAATTTTTTATCTACAAAAAATTCATATCGTGACCCGCCTACGTCCAATCAAGGTCGATTTTGGCCCATTTTGAGTTGTGCACCTCTGCCCTATGTCCTTGTGGTTGGGTATAAAACCACACAGACCTTCCAGAGAATAGATTCTCGCACAAAAAATTCTACAACGTATATGAAAATCCCTTGTGGTTGTAAGCATACATTTTATAAACGTGACTTTCTGTACAGGATTCCCTTACTCTAGTTCGAAAAAATTCCATTATCGAAGTTCGACGGTCTTGGTCTTAACCTTGTGGTACTCCATCATGAAGCACAGTGGAAAGACAAACTTTTACGTGGCAATAATGTATTCAAACAGAAACACTACCCGGGTTTCGACGATTGGCATCATCTTCGAGTGAAGAAGAACCTGATGATGACACCAACCGTCAAAACCCAGGTACTGTTTTTGTTTGAATAAGTTAGTGATACGTTTAATTATCCTTTTTACTATTCCTATTACCACTATCAATTTGAAAATCCGATTGAGCAAAAATCTGGTATTACAACTAATCATCGTTCATTATATACATACGTGTAATTAACCATTTTCTAACATTGGAAAAAGATAACTAAAAAGGAATAGATAGTATATTGAAAATATATTTGACTTGCAAGAAAAACGATATAGCACGTTTTGATTAACATTAAAAGCTGGGCGAGTTTAAAGGAATGAAACTAAAAAGGTATATTTTACTCGTCTCTTTCGCAAGTGGATTTGACTTTCATTTTTTGCTTGGCTACCAACATAAAATAACACTCGTGAATCAAATTTCGCTTTAGTCATTTTGGTTTTCTTACGCTTAAAATAATAAAATCAATATAATTTTCGTGAATTTGACTCATATAATTAACAGCAGATTAAAAATAATCTCCGAGAAATTTAATTACGAATATTTAAAGTTGTAGGGATGAATTTTATCGCAACTAAACTCAAAAATCCGCCGTCCAAGGTAAATCTGTCGGCCGTCAATCTTGCAATACCAGTCTATAAAGGTATCTTTGAACTTCGGGAGAAACTAGACACGGGTAAATAGTCCAATACTCTAAGGAAAACTCGTTTCAGACTATCAAAGATGCCAAAGATTGGTAGAGAAGTGAAAGCGGAAGAGGGAGAAAAAGGATCTCAGGAGGCTAACCTTTTGGAATAAAAAAATTGGTTTTAGAAAAGTTGAATGGGAGCAGAGCGAAGGAGATGAGAAGGAGTTGGAACTAGTCGTGTCCAATCTTTCCCTACCCCGTCTCCTCGCCTTTCATTCTCCAATCAAAGCACCCGGAGGAATTATAAGTAGCTTTCTGTCAGTGGCACTGGGAGGAAAGAGAAGAGTTGATTAAAAGAAGAAAAACGCTTGATAAATAATCCGTTGAATTATATAGGGGAAGATGGAGAAACTTTGCCAGAGAAAATGAGGAAAGGAATCTTTCCCGGGGTAAGCGGAAGTGGGAGTTGATTTATGCTCCCTTTTTTATATAAATTAACCAGACTGGAATGCGATTGATATTTTCTCGTTTTTGGTTGATTTCGAGCTAAGAATTATCTGAAAGTACGAAGGTTAAAATGAGCAAAACGGAAGAGCGGAGCAGTATAATCTACTCTAAAATTTCCTAAAAACAAAAAGTATATTTCGTGGAATTTATTCTGAGCATTTTTGACAAATGAATTTAAGGATAAGTACAGAATAAAAGAGTTTATGGACAAGTATTTTTACATCTGCTGAAAAGGTGACGAGCTTACTTAAAAAATCATATTCTATTTGAAGCTGAACTTGTTTAGGGCTATCTTTAAATAAAAAGCGACAAGAAAACCATTTAAATTAAGTTAAAAAGCTTAACAATTGGCAGCCTCAAATTCTGAGTGGTAGCCTTGATAAATAAACTTCACATAATTTGACGACTCAAAAATAACCTTTTCTTAGATCGTTAACAATTTTTGGAGTCTGTATAGAATTTAATACGGCAGGAAAAATATATATTTGACATACTTAACTCAAAGTTTCTATTTTCATTCCAATTTAACTTAATGATTCTCCGCGCTGAAGTTCAATTTCGACCACAAAAGCACCCGTCAGGGAATATAAGCTGTCAACTATTTATATGAATGCTTTAAGAACAGCAAGATAATATGAAATATGGGAGTAGTTAAGCAAAATCATTGGAAGAATCAGAGGACCAGGAAATTTAGTGCTCTCGACCGCTAAAGAAGACCTCTTACCTGTGAGATATGACCGGGAAGTGTTTATGGAATAAGACAGTAATGGAAGAAAAAAGAAAATACCCCAGTAACATTCGAGGAAAGACCGAGATATATGGACGCAATAAATCCAGAAAAAAATGACTTTTGGTTTCGAAAAATGTCAGAAGCCGAGATCGCAGATTTGGGATTCTTTGGATGCAACTCCACGGTGGGAGAAGCAATGAATCACGGCATTCGAAACGTTTGAAAAACGAAGAATTGGCGAATTGATGCTGGGCTCATAAATCTCATCCAAGTAAGACCTAGAACTGAAAACTCGTCTCTATTCTTTATAAATATTATCCTGATATATCCACTCATAAAAAGCAAGGAAAAGATCGCGTGTTCAATTTTAATGGAAGGTCAAGAAGAAAAAAAAATCTATTTAAAATTTACAGGTATATGAGCCGAAAGTAATCTGATTACGGTTTCATCTATAAGAATTTGGAATAATATCTTGAGGAAATCATTTTATAACAAGGAAACAGCCGCTGAAACAGATAGTAAATGGCGTTTTTTGAATTTGTTAATATATAACGTAAATGATTATGTATGCTAGTACGTTTAGTCAGAAATAATATTATAATGAGATGTTTATAAAAAAAATAAAATTAAATGTATTACCACCATTCTGCTGGTCAATAGAACCTCCGCAAGAAAACGCGTGCATCGAGACAGAATACTATATCGAATGGGGAAAAATTAAGTCTCTAACTGCTTTCGTTTAGGAGGAGTAGGCACGCCCGACAGACCAACAAACCCAGCGCATTAGCGGATTTTATTGAAAAACTGCCGTAATCTAGCAATAGATACGTATTATCACACGTGTTTCTCAAAAACTGAGGTACCGTAGGGTCACTTAAATTTCTCAAACATCGTCGGAAAAGCCGTGAAATTATTCTTATTTCTCAATAAAGAGCAGAAACTGAAAGAAAGGGTCGTAAATTCATTTAAAAGTAGCAAGAATTGGCGAAAAAAAGCATCACAATCAATCGAATTTCTCAAAAATTGTCGAATAGAGGTGAAATATCAATCGAATGACATCTCCAACTGCTTCAGTTTAGGAGTTGCGTACGCATACAGATAAACACACGGACCTCCACAAGAAAACGTGCACAACGAGAAAGAATACTAAACCGATTGGCGAAAAAACGAAGTCTCTATCTGTTTCCATTAAGGAGGAGTAGACGCGTCGGACATACGGACAATCCGATGGCATAAGCGGAATTTTTTAAAGCACTAAAAGTAAATTACGGAGTAAGTTTTTGCAAGTTGTGCAGTTAAAAATTTGTTTGAATCTATAACCTCAGAAGAGATACTGCTAATGAAGCGAAACGGAGAACCTGAACCACATAATGGTAACGCAATAATAAAGAAACCAAAAGTCAATAAATAAAAACGCAGAAATTTACAATGGCACCCTCGGTGAAATTTGAACGTCAAATCCCAATCAACGCGTCAACATCTACTTCTGTATCAAGAAAAGTAAACGTTCTTAATTGAGACCGGAGAACCAAGGCGAATAAACCTCAAAACATCGTTATTTATAAGTCTAAAATGCGAAGGAAATGAAGCAGAATTCTAGTTAAGTGTGGCGGAAATTGCTCGAAAATGTTCCCGACGCTCTCCGCAAGATCCCATATTAAAAGAAAACGGAAATAAAAGTCGATAGAGAGGGTGAGAGGTTAGGACGAAAAGAGAGAGGAAGAAAGAGGGAAAGTAAGTTTCGGGGGGGGGGGGGGGAGAGGGCGTTCGAACAAATCCGATTTTATATCGCTCCGTTAACTCAGCCTCTTCCAATGCGGAAGTCGGTGGTTTCGGAATAGACAAAACTGTCCCCGACTCTTTGAAAATTTCCGGATGGATAAAGATTTATATTCTTCGCTAAAGTTTCTCGATCGTGTATAAAAAGTTGGAGAGTCGGAGAGGGGAGGGGGAAGCGCAAGTTCGTTAAAAGTCACTTATCCTGGTATTTGTTTTCAAACTTTTTTTAATGACAACTCCCATTCATAAATTTAAGAAGCGTAGGCATTAGTGAATTTTTTTGCTTGCGAATTTCTACCCGTCCTCCTTGAAAGTAATCATTGGAATCTCTATAATCTTAAATGGGACGCTTACTGCCTCTTAGCGAATTTGTTTTTAGGCCTTCGTAAAAAATTTTATTCTTGAAACGACGGACTGTTAGCCGTCAAATGGGTAATTAATGTTTCGTGCAATGTTTATTTTGTCTTAAATGAGATTTCTGAAGTTGTGAACTCAATAAGACTAAAGATTCGACGCCATAACTTTCTCTTAACGAGTGCCGTTTCTGTAATGTTTTTCTTTATCATAGAGACAGACAATTTAGAACTTCATTAGTTAGGAGACTACTTTCCATAGAAATGGGAGGCTGAATTTAATGGTATATTAAAGGCTAAGTTTAACTTTAAACATCATTATTGACATACTACCTACCTTGAAAGTACATAGTTGAGGGCTCGCGATATTTATTCCACCTTAAACATTCATTCATTTCTAAATATATATATATTACTAAACGCTATTTCTTAGGCGACGTTCTTAGAAAAGGATTGATTCCCACAGAACGATAAATAAACGAAATTATATAATGAACGAGATTATAAAATCAGTACCTGTCAGAATGTTGGTAAATTATGTAAAAAATCAGATATCATCACCGAAATGCTTATTAATTCTTGTCATGTGTAAATATTTTGCTTCAGAAACGGATATTCGCTTTTTCACTTGAGGAGGTTTTTGAAAAAAGAATTTAATGTCAGGTATAGAAGCAGAAAAAATTAAAGATGCTAAACATATTTTTTCATGAATATTTATCTTATTAGTGTTTGTGCTTCTCCGAACATATACATCTTTCAAACGTTTACGGTATTAATTCAAAGGGTACATAGCGTATGTGGCGCGTTTTGCAGAATGTGAGCAAACAACCTTCAAAGCAAGAAATTTCTCTGAAAATATTAAAGTAAATAATTTGAAATTTATAAACTTCCGTGATGCAAAACTAAAACACGCAGCACCGAGCCGATATGCTAATACGGAGCTTGTCAACAAGTCGAAACAACACGAATGCATCGATTGTGTTCTATTTTTATCATTATTTTCTTCGGATATTTTCTATAATAAAAGATAAATTGTAACTAACACATCTTTATGTTTTTTAAATGGTAGAATATAAATATCAAATGTATTTTCGGCGACGGCTTAATTCATGTTTTTCTCCTACGTTTCATCGTGTCCTACAATCGCCCAAATAAATTCCTCTCAACGTCCCACGTAATCCCCTGACCCAGAACAAAAAACTTGTTTACCTCTCCAGAGAGAGAGAGAAAGAGAGAGAGGGGGAGGGGGGATTTGCATGCATGCGAATCTTCTTTCTTTTTGGTGATTACGTCGCGAAAACTGCCTCAAAGCGGTTCCCCGGAGCGGAAAAACACAGCGCTGCGTTTTTGCGACCTCATCCTTCCCCTTTCCGTCTTTTATTCCTTGCTTACATTAGCGAGAACCGAAACAGTGGATATGGCAGCAGACTAAGAGGAAAATTTACGACTGACTGTCGCGAACGATGAAAACTCGGTTCATTTACACTCTGGGCCGCAAAAAAAATATTCTGCAAGACCGCGAGACTCCCTTCAGAGTTTTGCGTGAAAAAAATCTAGAATTTTTCCGGTTCGTGTCGAAGTTCAATCATTCCCTTAAGTCAGATTACGTAGTCAGTAGGCATGGCAAAAAGTATCATAGGAACAAACAGTAGACGATTGCAAAAAATGGAATGATGGTAGAGCAAGATCTATTTATTGCAAGTGGAGCCAAAATTTGTGTTTTAATCTTTTTATAATGCAGCGAAAACGTCATTGCCAATTGAGAGGAGAGGGAAATTTGATACGATGATGACAGAGTTACTGTCGCTCTTAAACAACCCCAGTTGCTTCTCAAAAAGTATATGATTACCATCAAGCAATGGAGAAATTATGTTCGCGATGTTTTACTAGTGCAGTATTCGAATTGGAAAATTTTGTCAACAGGAACGCTGGTAAACGGAACATTCTGATCTGATTTTTGAACAACGGGAACGCCAGAGACTTCATTTTGTCTCTTGTGAAACGGCGTTTCCATGGATTCCCGTCCAATTCGAGCACTGTTTAGCGCCATAAGAAGTTTTGACATGTTCCACTAAGCCGTCAAATATATATGAGTCGTCACGTGAGGCATACGAGTGAAAGAGATCGGATTGCAGGCATAACCCCGGTACCAACGAACATTATTTAGCAAAAGACAATGATTTTAACTAGCGAATTTGATCTTGTTCAGAAATTATGTTCTTTTCGATTTGTTTTTTATTTTGAGCCTACTTTCCAGAATGGAAATAGGATTATACGGTATCACGTCATAACAGCGCATGAATAACAGCGAACGTCATAACAGCGAACGTCAAAACAGCGAAAACAAAAACGGCGAACGGACAAAACAGAGAAAAATCGGAATGTAAAAAACAGCGAACGTCAAAATGGCTGAACACGGTTTAGCAAAAGTCAGTATTGTAGTTATTATAGGTAATAAATAATTGCTGGTTATTAAATTTTAAATAGACGGAAGTGTTAAACCAGAAAATTATAGTTATAAGTGAATATTTCAAAAGTGCGCTGAATTTACTGGAATTACTAAAATTAACATAAGAAACGAATCCTATATCCTATAGAAAAGTTTACCAGATTTTTTAGTGGTTGTAGGTCATTTTAAAAGAACGACATTAACTAGTTTTTTATTGGTTTCATTATGAAAAACTTTTTAAAGATTTATTATTATGGCTCAAAATTCGTTTTAAAAAATCCTTTCGGATTACTTAGATCTAAAGTACATTACTTATTACAGGTATACATAATGAGCGACTATGATACAGAGTGCACGAAAGAAATAGAAAATCTGTAGTTAATGAATAAGGACATATATTTACATTAAAAGTCAAAACTAATATATTTTCAAATTACTGTTAAAACATTACAAAAGATACTTGAAAGTACGTTTTATTTGAAGGTATGTCAAAAATTGTAAGAAAAATATTACAAGAGAAAATGAATTCAAAAAGTCTTATGCTTGAAGATGAAAATTTTGGGCGATTCCTTCCAAGAAATCTAATCTATCTCGATTGTGGTAATCCTTTACGAGACCTTCGATACGTTTGTATGTATCTCGGTAATTTTTTCGGCTTTTAGAGGGTTTTTTGCCGGAAATATATTGTTCAATTTTTACTTCATGAACATTTTGTTAGCATTCAATAAATTTCCATATGGTTGGATGACTGGATCCAATTAACTGGCTGAAGCCACGGTACCAACCTTCCAATGCATTATTAATTCTAGGTAATTTAACAGCCTCATGACAGTTCCACAATTTAATAGGAAAGTTTGGCCCACATCGTCGATTTCAGCGGTTTCTTCTTCCAATCCAGGTATCTTCGAAATAATCGATCATTGGCTGAAGGATCTCTTCCTTATCAACGTAGTACTTAGAATCAATAAGAACTTTAAAAGAATGGATAACGTCAGATTCAGGAACGTAAGCAAGGGCTAGTATTTGCCCGATTTCAAGAGAGAAGTCTGGATCGGAGATGTACATCTGCTGCATTCCTTCTATTTGTTGGATTTTCCTCCACAAGCATTGACTCAAATGGAAAAAACAACCTCGTTGAGTTGCCTGAGGAAAAGCTTCTTGAAATGAATTAATTGAACTTCGCTCGAAATCTGTCATAATAGATGCCGGATTCAAGGTGGGATTCAATCTTTTTAAAGCTGATAATAAACTGTCGTATGAAGACTTTGATTTGTGCGACAACAATGCAAACACTAGTGGAATTACAGTATCATACTCCATTGCGTGATGGTATATATCTGCGTGAAAAGTCGCCGAGCGGATTTAAACGTGCCATCGGCAAACCAATGTTTGCATTGTGCCAACAAATCCAAGTTCCGGTGAGTCGAAAAAAGAAGAACACGCTCGTCTGATGGTCCGCTGTCATGGAGCAAGAAAGGATGTCCCTTAACAGTTTTAGTGAGCTATTCTGGAAAATGTAGTTCTGCCAGGCATTTCGGGTTCGAAGGCGGAAGATTTTTATGTTTGCGAGTCCGTTGGATCGTGCGTTTCAAAAGGGGAACTGAAGACAGTTGTCCATAAACAGCTAATGGCAACGAGGATGTGTAAGAGGCAACAATCCGACAAGTAGCTTCTTGCGTTTCTCTAGCTCTTTCTCTGATATCGTTTATTACAGATCTTGCGCGAATCTTCGAAGAATCACCCACATGGTTATGACTAGTATGATTAATAACTCTCCCATCCATAACACTTGCACGTCCGCGACATTTTTTACTGTCATAATCATCGCATTTCCAATAAATAATGCCCTTGTGTTCACGTTCTCGACGAAAAGTGAATCCGTTATAAACTAAAAGATCGTAACCTTTTTGACTCTTCACATAATCTATCGCCATCCCTCTAAAAAGAATCAAAATAAAAATATTTAGAAATCGCATAAAATATTGTATTAATTAAATAAATTAAGGTGTCGAGACATAATACAAAATCTATAAAATGTTAAGTTTAGATTAAAGTTATGTAATTTTAATATATTTAACTCTGAAACAGATTGGAATACTAGAATATAGTATGTACATACATTTATCAGATGTTATTGGGTAATTTAATTGCAAAGTAAAAGTAAAGAACATTAAAGAAAACATTGACAGTAATGCGAGTACTAAGATACCTTCTCAATATACGTGAATTGGAATAATACAATGCACCAGACCAATGAAGACGCGACGTTACACCAGCAATTCCACTTTAAAATGGCGATATGTTCGTTGGTTTTCTTCTTTTAACACTGGAAGAATTAATTTTATAAGGGCGTAGATGCCAAGTCAAGAGTCACTTTATAGGCAAAAATCGCACCTCCTTAATGCCTGAATAATACCGCAACAGTAAAAGAGAGAACTTTAACAGAAGAATGTTACTCTGCACTCCTTAAATACTTCCAGCAAAGGATAGAAACAAAATAGCTTCTCATTAGACGACAAGAAATTAAGAGCATAGCCGGTAAGAGAAAGGGAAGGGATTATTATCATGGGCGTGGGCAGGTGGGGGCAAGAGGGGGCAGTTGCCCCCGCACTGGAAAAGTGGAAAAATAATTGCACGAACAAGATCGAGTATGCAGCAGAAGTATGGGACCCTTATGAGAGGGTCCGCATACTTAAGATGGAGAAGGTTCAGAGAAGGGCTGCCATATTCGTGAAAATAAATTACGATGCCAGGCAAAGCGTCTCTCCATTAATTGAGGATTTGGCCTGGTGATAGATCGAGGATCGCAGACTACAGGCGAGACTGAGGCTATTAGAAAAGTATCGTTCGGAAGGATCGATTCCAAGAACTATCCTTTCCATTAGATTTATTTTTATGAAAACCATCATGCAGGGTAATTTTCTTTTGCATATTAAAATAGCTTAGAATTTTTAAATCGGTGCGGGAAGAGTGCTATTATTTGAGGAAAGGAATGAAGATTATAATTTCTATCGTAGAATTTTGCTTATTCGTATTTCATCGAATTTCGCATAAATACTGGTGTTTCTGGAGGTTTTATCACTTATTATGAGAGTGTTACCGTAGTAACAACTATTGTTGGACTCGGATTCTGTATAGTTGAGTACATATACGCGTTATTTTTGCCACACAAATACCTGTGATTAATTTCGTTTTCCGTTTGAATTCATTTGTAATATTTTATGATGCTAAATTATTAAAATTGGAGAACACAAAGTGGGTGATTTTAAAGCTTGTATGAAAGCCAATATAAGTATTAAAATAAATAATTAAATGGAAAGAATGCATCATAAATTCCGTTTGGATCTTGTTTTTATAATATTTTAACAATTAGAACGGCGTTTCGGACCAATTGGAGAACTGCCCAAAGGGTTCCAAACAAAATTCTCTCGGGCGACAGAGGCAGTGGCACTGCCTTCAAATGGTAATCTAAATATGTTTGGTAGTCATCACAACAGCGCGGGACGATTAAGCATAAATAAATAAAAAGGCGGTTTTTTTCATGCGTTTGCCATTCTTTCCTAAAACGCGGGGTCGAATATTACTGAAAAAGTTTTGTTTGCTATTACTGCTACTCACAAAAAATGTTTGTCCGCTCATAACCAACGGATATAAATAAAATCGCGCAAAAGAATCTTTTATTTTGTAGAATCAGGTCTACATCTACATCTACAAGTTACCCTGCAATTCACCAAGTTGGTGGGTGGCAGGGGGTGCAATGCACCAAATCCTACCTAAAGATTGTCTAACGCAATTCGAAATTTCCTATTGTGATCTCTTATTGTCCTCGGAAAGAACGAGCCTAGATAGCGCTCCGTCCTCATCAGGATTATCGGCATGATAATTTTGTGGGATATTAATGCAAAGTGCTTTCTCATCGATATGTTTTGCACGTATCACATACGCTGTTTGAAGTGAACATGAGCAAAAATCATGGAATATTAATAATAGAATGCTTTTTAACGTCGATGAATTTTATATGCGCTACACATGAAAAATTGAAAGGACCTTTTTACTGGAAATACCAGCTGCAAGGTGGGTAACATTATATCCAACTAATAACGAATCGGTTTTACTACACGAAAAACCGAATGCTATCCGTGCAGCATGAGGGCAGCGAAATAAGTAATACGGGGAAAACTGGCAACGTCGCATGCACGTCTCCATCCCTACGTGTAATACCCCAGTTGGAAATGGAAGTACGAAAGTCTGTCCGAACCCACGTCCCTCCATAAACCTGGAGTCATTTTCAACTCCGTCCCGAAGGAGATAATACCAATAACCGATGCCTTATGCATATATCCCCTTGGCTACGCCCATTACAGCCAAGGACACGTGGTCATCACGATTTCGGCTCACCCCCAATCCTCGCTTACGACCCGGAGCCTTTTCATCAGATCGACCTCCGCTCTTCTGGGCATTATACATCATGTGGCGTTCCATCCCTCTCTTTTCAAACCACATCCCACCAACCCTCTCGATTCCGATCCCGCTTTCACGGAGATGACCAACAAAACGCAATTTTGTTGGTCATCACTTGGATTTACGACGGTCGGATATATTTAGGATCCATAATATTTTTTGAAGACGCCCCTTCGGAGTTTTCGCGCGCAAACTACCAACCTTTGAATAAAAAACTTTTAAACTTATCTTTAATAAGAGTGCTCGACAAGGCATTCATAATATACCAATGGACAAAACTTACTTACTTATACTTGCCTTCTATATTTGTTATTTTGTCGATAAAATTGAGTTATTACATTACTATTCTTTAAATTATATTTGCCCTTCCCCGGTTGAGGGAGATTTTGAGAAATATCATGCAATAAGTAAGATTTTTAAATGGTAGAGTACATCTACATCTACATATTACCCTGCAAGTCACCTTGACGGTGGATGGCAGGGGGTTCCGCGCACCAAGTTCCTAACTAATTATTATTCACTTATCTATTGTGGTAACGTATTGTCCTAGGGAAAAAGGACTCCATGTACCTCTCCGTCCTACTATCTATTTCGCGAATCTTGTCCTCATTATCCCTCCGTCCGATATACGTTGGTTGTCGAATAATATCCTTCATTTCATTTACGAATATCTCCGACCTATATTTATCTAGAAGTTTAAGTCTCGCCTGTAATCTACGATCTTTCAACGATGACCAATTCAACTGTTCAATGAGTAATGTAACGCTCTGTTTTTTATCGTAATTCTTTTTCACGAATCTAGCTGCTCGCCGCTGTATTTTTTCTAATTCCTTTATGAGTCCCCTCTGATATGGATCACAAACCGCTGCTGCTAATTCAGTTAATAAAGTATGGAATAATGGCATTTGAATACTTTGCATAAAATTTATAACGCACGGTTAAGACCTGTAAGAGAAATATCAACCTTAAGGTACAGGAAAAATGTTTTACGCAAAGCCATCGCCGAACGAAGCTCAGATTATGCAGATTTTCGTAAAGTATTAAATGCCACAAACCAAGGTTTTGATATAGAGTCGAAGTATGACATTTTCTATTTTCAAAATCTGTTTTATTTTAAATAATAAAATTAAAACGAAGCTTTCAGTTTTTTGCAACATATAAATAAATATTACTGACTCATTCTTTATTGGTAGCATGATTTATCATGCATGGATTTTCATGAAAAACATATTTTATTTCATACACCATATGTTAAGCATGGCATGAAATTTCAATTTTATGTATTTTTTTTTAGGGTGATGGCGTTTGTACAGAAGGCGGTAGCTAGGCTTTACGAGCCTGAGAAATTGGATGTTCTGCTCCGAGAACTTGGGAAAAAACACTATAGTTACGGTGCCAAACAGCAGTATATTGACGTGAGTACCCGCTTTTTCTCATGTCTACAGCAATGCAGTATATATTATATACAGCATATATATTTTGCTTTTAAATTGAAGAGGGTACACGCTGGCTAATTTTTCGATATCCGAAACGTATCTTCACTTTTGTTTATAGTCTGCACAAGATAAGCTCAAGACTTGATCATTAATTGACAAAGAAACAAATTCGTGCATATTAGAATCCGAAGGTGTTTTTTTGTTCTTATATAGAATATTTTAATATGCTACCCTTCAAACAAGATTTTCTTTATAATATTTTTTCTAATGATTGCAGCTCCAAACGACTGTATTAAGGCAAATTAATACAATGAGCTGCATAAAATTTCATCCTTATAATAATAACTCATGATATAATCCAATGAAAAGTTTCTTAAAAATTAAGATAAATTTATTTTATGCTTTTACTTTCAGTGAAAACTTGAACATAATGTGTTTATTTCGAATGCTAGCTTGAGAATGCAATTCCTTCGATTTTACTCCTTCAATAACTGAGTAAAATATTCTGATAAATAGAGGCTGCTCTCTGACATGCTTTCCCCGCTAATTCCACAGCTACCTTTTCATGTTTCCCGTCTATGTTAAAAATATTATCTTAAAAGACCCTTGTTTTCGACTCAAGTTGCATTTGACCACATGTGAAAATCGTTTTACTTTTAACTGCCATAAATAAATGCAAATTTGCCCGCGTGCTAGAAAATATGGCATTTTAGCGGTTAATCGCATACTTTTGTTGACCAATTTAATTTTAGTTCAAGTTCTGTTTTTGCGAAAACTTATTTAAGGTATTAATTTAAATAAATATATTACTAACGCGAAGCAAAGAACAGGGAAATATACTTTAGTTTTCCGTTTATAAAATAGAGATCGATTTTGCATGACTATTTCCTCCTTTAAATTCCTCCAGGTGTTAAATATTTGCAAACTGTCAGCAAAAGGAAGCAAATCCATCGATAACGCAGAATTATTATGCAGTAGAAAAATTAATGTCTTTATTCAAGGCATTTTCAAAACTTTTCCTTTGTTCCGCACTCGTTTATGAACGGAGACATCGTGTTCGCTATCTTATCTGAATCGGAAATGAAGGTTAAATGGGATTTGACAGTTTTTTCTCTAGAAAAAAGACATACTTTTCCGTCTGCTATAGCTATTTGAAAAAATAAGATCATTTGTCGTGTCTAAAGAAATAGGAAACATCAAACTGGTATTTTCATTCAAAGGATGGTGAAGTTGTTGGAGCAAAAAGAACTAGAAGTGAATAGAGAAGTGTGAATTAGTTCCCAGAGATTCGGAGGAATAGAGTGAATTTCACGGAAACGATTTCTATGCTTATCGGAACGATGGTTCAGATGTTTTCAGAAAAAAATTCGGCCAATTTGGAAATTCCAAAAGGATCGGTTGACCTTTTAAAACTTAACTTTGCAAAAATAATATTGGGCTATTAATTTCAAATTGAAATTTTTAACGGGACGATGCCTAGGAGAAAAGAAAAATAGAATGGCAACCAAATGTGTGCAGAGTTTTTGAAGGAAGTTAACTTCGTATCAATGTTACGAGAAACTAAAAAAAAAACAGGTGTTTTCCGTGAAAATACGTGGGAGTATGCCCCATTATTACCTTATATTAAAGGTCTCTAAGGAAAAATACGTGGTACTAAATATTCATACGCATATAATATCGGACTTCCTATAAAGCTGGAGATGCGTTCCGAAGAAGTGCCGAGTTATGTGAATCCGTGTTACGTGATCATAGACTTATACATAGAATGGTGGGTTGCGTTCCAAACCTTTTGGACATACATACGCTATAGTTACATTTCTTTCATTGTGCGTTTGTTGATTCGTTAAAACTATGTAAATCCATAAGCAACAAAGCTATCTTTCTCCAGTCTAATTGTTTAATAATATCAGCTTTCGATTTTAGATTTCTTAATGGGGGTTGTTATAATATATATAAAATATGTAAAATAATGAGGGAATAAATTATGGTATTTTCTTTTTTTAAATAATAGGTTTCATAGCTAAAATTATTTCTTTCACTGTGAATATTTGATGAACCTGAAAGTTTTTTCTATTATACATTTTTAACTAAATTGTATACGCAAAATTGATCGGTCGTTACACAGGCGTATAAGCAAATTAAATTCGCACAACCTTCATTTAAAATGACCATTTAAAGCGTCTGAAAGTTCTTCTATGACATTTTAACAAAAATTAAACGCAATCCTTTCAAAATTAGTCAACCTGTGTCAAGAACTGACGTACTCAATTAGAATTTTTTCAGGGGTAGGTAGGGTAGGGTAGGTAGGAGGTCTGCCTTCTGTTACTAAGGTCGTGGGATCGAATCCTGCCGTTATAATACGAGACTATCTTTGTTGGCCCGGTGTAATATAGTTGTAAAGATTGAGAAATATTGTATGGATATTTCGAATGAGAAAACAATACTTAGAACATTAAGGTTCTCCTAAAATGTTTTTACTATTCAAATAAAAAAAGCATTTTTTAACTATGAAACAATTCTACTTGCCATTCCAGTACATAGCGCCGCAGTTCATACAGGCAATCAAGCCGTCCTTGGAGGACAGGTGGACGGACGAACTCGAAGAAGCTTGGATCGCCCTTTTCAACTACATGGGCGTCATCATGAAGGCGGCCATGGACTTAGAAGAGAAGAGGGCAGCGGCCGCCACCATACCATACGCAATGCCCACGTCGGTCGCTCCCAAGTCACCTCCATCTTCTGCAGCCAACGCCTCCAACAACAGTCCCAGCGAGGCAAGCCGAAGGGCAAGCAGCGACGTGGTCAGCGGCGGAGGAACGACCAAAATTGAAAACATCAGGAGAGGAACACTCAACTGAAGGAATGGGGGAACGCGTCGGATAGGGAATTAAAAAACTGATAAATTTAAAAATAGATATGTTTTGCGATCTGCACCGCATGTGGGTTAAGGGGGAAATCCCTCCCCGGGGCCTACACGCGACCCAATTGTCCGGAGATCACGTCTTATCGAGTGATGTGTATAATTGTTAGCAGAGTCCTTGACGCTTGACTGTTTTAACATATTGATCACTGGGAATTGAAAAGCCGCATTCGTGCGTCTAAACTCGCAGTAAACGCAGAGCGTGGTTCCTTAACGAGGTGGCTCATGAATGGTTTATTTCTTTTGCTTTGATGATTCTAAGGAACGGTGATGTAAGTTATGATGCACCAAAAGGGATACAGAATATATTATATTTGGTGATTTGTTAATTTTGAAATTCCGTGTAAAAGGCTTTAAAAATTGTTTCGAAATTATTAACAGGGTTATTTTTTATAAGCCGACACTTTTAAAGAAACTAAATGGTAGTTCATACCTCCACTGTTACCACTCTATGGCCCTCAGGTAATAACAATATTTTCTCTGAATATATAACATAGCCAAAGTGTTGCATTTTATTTTGGTATTAAGGAAGAAAGATTACTTTGCATTTGTGACTGTCAAAGGCTAATATGAAAATATTAGAATATTAAAATTAGTTCCGAAAAATATGTCGTGTCACTATGGAGTGTTCTATTAGCTTGAAATGACCTAGCATAAATTACACTCGCGGTGATTAAAATAAAACGCGTTAGTTAAGCTGCGTCGAAAGTGAAAGTGATTACTATAGTCAACAAGTGATGTTTCAGCATTGATGATGGATTATTTTCACACCTTGCCCTTAAATATAGTGTAGGATATTTTTGAAACATACAGTAATAAAATAAAAAGAAAATAGAACCACTAAGAGGAATGGTACTGCTTGTATATGTATATAAAATTAATCGAAGCTTTTAATTTATTCGAATTGATAAATTTTATAGAAAGTAAAACTATACGGACTCTAACAGAGCTTTATTATCACTAATGGATAAAAAAATCCATCTTGACTAGGTAAATTTAGACATATGCTTTGTATTTTTTATGAAAATTGTCGTGCATATTAGCGTCCAAGAATTACTTAAATTTTCCATGATGAACGTAAGATGCATAAAAACCATGACACAACCTCGTAAATCTTTACTGAATATCGTTTATATAATATCTATTTAAAATACTACATATTTACAAATAAATAATTAGTTCTGTTTGCAGAAAAAACATGCACTTGACAGATACTAATTAAGGAAGGGTCCAAAGATTCTTTAAGAGATGGTTTGAATGGTGACGAGTTTTATCAAAAAATACTGTTTGTGATAATATAAGCACTAAATGCTTCTATGAGGATACTGTGAAATATTTGATTGCTGTTAAATAAGTATATACACATACACACGTAACCTGCGAACTAGATCTATAGACTTTGGAGCATAAGTGCATTTTCACGCTTGTGTGCATAATATGTTTATATATCGTGTATCTAAGAGGGTGAATAAGTATATATATATATAACAGCACATTATAAAAAGTTTTGTTTGTTTGAGAAGACTGAATTTGTTGCGTTTTAACTGTCGAGAATTAGTGTCGAATTTTCTGTTTTTGTATGTCTGCAAATGATCACTTCATGTAAATGTTCACCATAATTTCTCCTTCTGTTCACCGCCTTGCCAAAAATACATATTTATGTTTTCAGTGCGTACATGTTTTATTATTATTTCCAATGTGTCTTTTGATTTGCCTCTGTTAAGAATGTCCTTTATTGATTGCATATATATATATATATATTTGTCGTGACTATGGTCACTTTTTGGTTATTTACTGTGGCCATAAGACCTTACCCAACACTTTTAAGCAAGTAATCAGAGATCAATAGGCTCACTGTTTTGAACATAGTATCAGACACGTCGTGGTTTTAAGAAATCGGGAGAATAACAGAAGGGTGGATTCTGAATGTGAAAAATGACTATTATATTTACCCTTCGTGTGAAAAATCAAGTTGGCTTGCCCCAAAAGAAATACTCGCTCAAAAAATAATACAGAAAATTGTTTTTTTATGAGAAGTCGTGAAAGATGCTTTCAGGATTTGTTAATTTTACACGTTTCTGCCGCTGAAATCGCACAATGCCAAATCTACATAATAAAATTACGCTAAAAACGGAGGACTGCTAGTTTTATTTCAAGTGAAAGAAGATATCTGCCCTTAAAATTTATGGTAAGATACACGTAAAAGCAGAGAAAAGTATATGTATAGTGGTAGGAAATCCTCTAACAATATGAAAATGGCGTGTTTATCGTATAATCATATCAACTACAAAGCAATGGACTCTACCGATTATTTATTCAGAATCAATGATCGGTTCATCACCGTTGAATATGATTGCTTTGTAATTGAAATAAAGTTTTTCGATTTCTCAGAATTTTTTATGGATCCTTATTATGTAATAATATATATTTAATAATGTAATTGGGTGGGACCACTTGATATTTATTTGAAAATGACGTATAGGGTGGGAATGGCGTTCCGGTACTCGTTTCATTCTCATCCGTATAACATTTGTTATTTTGGCTTTCTTTTATTGCAATTTGGACGAAAATATTATTTTGAAATGAATTTATTTTTAACAGATGCGTATTATTGCCAGAAATATGTTTAAAATATTAATAATACTCCTTTTCGTCGTCGATTTTACTCGAAAACATAACAAAACTCTTAATAGATAATTTCCACTTACAATCAGTAATTTAATTTATCTCCAATCCAACCAATACTGCGGACGAAACTCTCATGGGTAATGGCTAGATTATGATGTGGTTTAAATTGGAATATCTTCTCAAATCGGATGTGAATAAGTAATTGTCTATGTGATTTTTTTCTATATGGTCTAAAAAATACAAATTTTGGAGGAAGCGAAGGAATGTGAATTTTCATAAAAATTGTTTTTTTTTGCCATTATTGATAATCGATATTTGACTCTAGTTGTGAATAAAAGAACTTCTGTATTATATTCTATTTTGGCAAAAATAATAGACATTGGGCATATTTTATGAAATAATCGGTACAACAGATGTTGCATAAACTTTCTCATATCCGTATGCCCATGGTGCGTACTCGATGGTTACAATTTTGGGTGACTTGGCTCACAGCAACAACTCAGCTGCTGTTGATGGGGAGATTTGGCGGTAGCTGTGTGTAAAAGTCGACACGTTATATAGTGTTTTAGGCGAATGTGTTATGTAGTATTATGTAGGAAATTGAGCTCCACGATTGGGCGAATTTCAATCCAAATCTAGCTGGGTTTTGAGTAAATAGACGAGTAAAAAAACTATCTTCCATTGTTGCATGATTGTGTTTATTTCGACAAGGCTTCTATTCCTGGTAGTATTGCATTTTATACGGGATTTCATCAGATTCTGATGAACCGTTTAGCCCATAATCCGTGCGCAGACGAAAGACTCCAGAGAAATGGAATTACAAAAACCACTTTTTCGGTCTCAGCGATATCTACCTAAAATTTGTATATTCATCAAAATATCGACGTCGAATTTTTTTCATGATCAAAATATTTTCTCAATATGCTTCGTATCATAAAAAGTAAAAATATTCGTCAATCATAAAGTTATTTCTTGCTACACTACGGGAGAGGCCTTTGTGGAGAGATGGTCATTGTCTGGTTGCTGAAAAAAGATCTCTTCTCAGTTTTAATTAATACGGTAATATTCACGCACTTGTAAGGAAGATTGAAAAACCACATAAATATGAAGACTTGAAAAAATCATACACCAATTTCTTAAGGGCTTAATAAATACGATAGATTTTCTTAACAACAGTCATTGTTCTCTTTGCCAAATTGATGTGTGAACTATAATTTTGACGTCGACAAAAACATTTAAAGAATAAAGGAGAGCTGCACGCGCATCCATAACTTACTAACAAATTTTATCCACACATTAACTTAATAAAATTCTTGGCACGCAAACCTTGCCCCTCTATTTTTCCTGCAAACCTCTCGAGAAACGTTACACGTGTTCACAAAGTGCCGAATTCCTTTTCAAAAACGCAGGGAAGTATTTTTTGTCCGACAAGACTCGTTAAAAATTCTCCACAACAAATATTTCACGTGGTGTCTCGAATTATTCATGCCATTTTTCATATCGCTCGCATCTGGATTCCTTTCATTCCTTTCCTAGTCTATTTCCAGACACCTACCTCGATCCTGAATTCCAAAAGCCACGACCTCCTTAGCGTCATATTCCCTCCTAATACCCTCCTATCCTCCGCTCAATTCCTCGCCTATCCTAGCTGCTAGAGCCAGACGGAAATCAGGACAAAACCACTGACACAGTTCATTTTCTAAAGTTAAGCGCGTTCTTCTTAGCGGATTTAATAATGTTTTCAAGGAAACAACAATAATATTGTATTTAACACGAACAATTCCAAAATTTCATGTTTTATAATGGATGTAATGACAATAAAAACATACCGTTTCGCCAATTGTTGTACCTTGCTACCTCCATCCCTGATATAATTCTCTTGGACTAACTTCCTTCTTTTCTGGCGATTAACTATTGAAGAGTTCAATATAAAACTTTAGAAGGCTAATCGTTTCAAGGGAAGGAGCTCTCCGCTAGGGAAGTACTAATAAAACACCGGACGTCAGATTTTTTTACAGCCTTTTCTAATATACACAGGAGGGCGCACTTCTGGGCCATTGTTAAATAATCAAAATCCAATCATTTGCCTGCGGCCATTGATCTTCGAAGACTTTGCTTTATCTCTCTCTCTCATCCAATTTATATCAAAGATCAATTATTTAGTCTCGTTTTCATCGACTCGTGTGAACAAAAATAGCAGCTATATACTTTTTCTGATCCAAGAAGGAAGCAATCCGTTATGCTCTATCATGCGTTAAATGTGATATTCTACATCGTATTATTTACCGGAAAAAATTAGACAGTTTTCAAGACTACGTACTTCAAAGTGCTAGGCCAATGAGTTTTTGCCTCTTTTCCAGATCGAGAAAAGATTTATGGACTGATTCGAACCGACCGAAATGCCATAGCTGTAATGAAACGTGTCAAATGATCGTACCTATGCATTCAAGTTGCTTTGGTTCTTCAAGATTGGCATCAAAGTATTGGATATTTTTTTCGTAAAATGATTTTGAAATACGAATCGCAATAAGGCATGAGATTGAATATGAGGTAGTGACTAATTTTTTTAATCGATTGCTGTTCTCTACCAGTAGCATTCGAAGCGAATTTTAGAAATAAATTATATAAGCAACTAATACAGATATTGATGGCAATGAACCTTTTTATGCGTTCTTTGTACGAAGTGTACGCATATAGGGGAGGTCGTCTCCGTCCATCCGTCCGTTTAAACTCGTGAACCGTTGAATGTTTTTGATGAAATTTGGTATTTGAGAGTTTTACTTAAATCTGTCGACCGATTCCAACTTTGGTTAAAAATCGGAATACAATAACGACCCCTTTACACGAAGACCTATATGTAGTTTACAACGTGCGCTCCAATTTGGGAACCGCAGGACGTATTTTGATGAAATTTGTTATTGGGGAGTTTTACTAAAATTTGTCGATCTCAAAGAACGTATTTGGAAGCTCTGTGTACTCCGACATGGAGTACACCTTTCCATACTTGTTTGTATTTGGATAAGAGTGCTGTTTATAATAAAAGGATAAACATGTGTATCTAACACATGAATGATGAAGGCTGACTATAACAAGGAGGCAATAATCGACCGGTTAAAATACCGAAATTTAATGATAAAAACTCTTTTGGAAAGAAGAATTAATGTACGATATTAAGATAGACTGAGTTCGTGTCGGGTGTAAAAAAATGTTTGTGAGGGTTTTGGGGCTCCACGTATAAAAATAAATATGATAATAGTGCTATTGTATATAGATTAGGAATTTGAGAGAAATGGCTACCTTGAGCTAAATATTAGAAAAAATTCCGACTTTTTTGCTGGTATTAATCAGTAAACTTATTCAGTCATGGGGGGTACTGCATTTAAGCAAAAAATTAGAATAACAAGCTGTTCCGTTCCTTAGAGATTATAAATGTTTCGAGAAATTTTCGACTGCGTGGAAAAAATGTTGAGTTTGTAAATGTTCATCAGAAATGGATATTCACTCGTTTTCCTGTTATATTTTTCCTATGTTATAAAGGCAAAATATAAACTAAAATTATTTCATCCTTACGTTTATACTAAATATATTTCATATTTTCGATAAAGAGGATGAATCTTTAACGTAAATATGAGAGCTAAGACAAAGAAAATGAAGTTTTCATATACATTTTTGGTTCCTTAAAAAATTTGAAATCCTATTCATGCGACTCAAGAAGATCCTATCGACGTAAAAGTATACCGACGCAGCAATGGAAATATATGAAATTTCCGATTTGAATGTTAACTTACTTTTACATTCTTCTTAAACCAGACTATACGAATGCATTAAAAACAACCAAGGGGACGAAATATTTCTTTATTTGTAGAAAACTTTTCAAACACTCAAATTTAAAAGTCGGTGAGAAATGACGGCCACCCAACCACTTTTCTAACAAAAGCGCGGTCGTATACCGCCAAAAGCCAACGCCAAGCCCAAAAAAATCTGACCCAACGAGCATGACATTCTCATTTGTCAAAGTCTGAGACACAGGTTATCGATTTCGGATGTGAAACCCAAAATAAAAGACACCTAACGCGTGTTTAAAGAGCTCCATGCGGTCAACACGTTATCCGAGCACTAAATTCAAGTCTCCTTGGAATTGGGTGAGAGTCGAAAGATAGGAGAAAGAAAGAAATATCATTTACGTAACTTCCGGCAATCCGGGTATCCAGAGGGGGGGGGGAGGGAAAGAGGAAAAAAATCATCCGAAAAAAGAAACGTCTCTCCACAGGCGTCGACAGCCGGACCTTCAGGGCAAGAAAGAGAGATAGAGAGACGGAGCGTCGCCTGCAGGTGTGGTGGCCTGGATAAATGAAACGGGAGGTAAAATGAAGTAAAAAAGACGAAACGGACGAGAATGGGAGTTTTGCGGTTGGACGTCGTCAGATGGCGAGATCTGAGGCTCAATATTGGAGACGGTTTCAGTGAAATAAAGTGCGGATGGAAACAAGGGTGGCTTTAAAATTTTTCCCTCGCGGACTGCAAGCAAATGATGGAGTTTATTTAAAACCAGTGAGTTTTTGGGTAAACAGAAAGAGAATCCGAGGATTATGATGTTATCATTCGTGTTCTTAATCTGTCTTGTTTTTTTTAACGTAAATATAAGAATTTGGACATATAAAAATATATCTTTTTACGGAATATAGATTTTTAGATAACTAGAGCAATCACCCGACAAAAATGATAGGTATGCTTGAATTAAGAATTAATCAAAATGAAATTTATATGAAAAATTACCGAAACCACCCTACAGATGCACTGAAAAGTGAAAATAAGTATAAAATTCACCTAATTGAATGTTCCAGAAAGTAAAAATATTTTGAATAAATAAAATTATGATTAATTTCTGAACGAGTATTTCATACAATTTTTGTATTGCCAAACACCATTTTAATTTCCATAACATTTATTATATGAAATTTTCAATTCACATTTTAGTGCACTTAAAGGGTTGTTTTATTATTTTTATACAAATTGCATTTTGGTTTTTAGGAAAAGGTTAATTATTCTGCTCTGAATTTTTTGTTGCATTTGTTATTTGTTATTAATGAAATAAAATTTCTAACCACATTTATTATAAGTGCCAAAATTTAAAAATGAGGTGAAAAAACCATACCAAAACCAATCTTATTAATGTTATAAATTTTGAATGGAAAACTAATTTGAAAAAAAATACCACAAAACAATCAGAGCATAAGCTTTTGTTCTGTATCTGTCATTAATGAGAGTCAAATATATTGTTATCAGTTGAAATATGGGGTCAGATTTTATATAAAATCTTAGCCCAAATTTGTTTACGATGATTCTAAGGAATATTAATATGAAAATGATTAATGTGCTACACTCATATCGACGGATTGCCAAATTAAGCGTTTTGTGAATATAGATAAAAAATTCATAATTGATATAAGTCGAATATGAGTAGCAAAATTATTTTTTAAGTTAAAGAAAACATAAGAAAGAAGATAAACAATGTAAAACACATGTTAAGGGAGATGACTTGCTGAATTTAGTTTTTCAATTAAAACAATATGGAATATGTTTCGGGAATGATTGGAAATGATTCGCTATAAAAAATTACAGATGCTGATTAATTTTATTTAGGAGAGAAAGATTTAAATAATAATTTTAAAAGTAAGAATGAATCCAGTTAATTACTTTACAAAACCTCACTTTTTATTATTATACCTTTAACTATGGCGGGATTCCTCAGAATAAGGAAAATTTATAATCTGTCCTGTTTAGAAATTCAATCGTCGTATAAATCTCTAAGAACGTATATAAAAACATTTATATACCTTATATTCTAAACGATGAGATATTTTGCTTCTAACTTATAAAAGTATTTCTTCTTCCGAAATTTAGAAAAATCATAATTCTCATGCTACCAATGTAATTTTATTCACATAATGTTTTTGCATATATCGTTCCGTTATGTTTGATGAAACATTTTGAATCATTACTGTTATGGAATACTTGCAAAAATGCTCTTACAGAACATTAAAATGCACTTTGTTTGAATTTTTTTGCTGAAAAATGTACAGTATGTAATTTTAGCTCATTAGTGGGAACTTTGTTCGAGAATTAGTTTTCCGGGTTAGTGACGGAACTAGTGAAACAGTATAGTGTTTGTTCCGCTCCGATTATGGAACAATATTCTACTTGATGGGATCGTCGCTATGGGATTTGTGACCGTCGATATTTTTTATCGAAAAAGCGGCATTTAATAATGCACCTCGACTGATTTCATAATTTATAGGCGTTGACTGACGTGCAAATTAAATTAGACGTCAAGTTTAAAAAATACTCCAAAAGGCCGAGCTGGAGTAGTTTTCGTTTTCTTTTGGTATTATAATAGAGCATACATGAACATTTGTTTTGAATTGCAGATTACAGGGCATATAAAATCGTCTAAACAGCTCCAATTCTCTTTCCCACATAAATTTTTCCACTCGCAAATGCGTCCCCAATACCTCAAGCCTTTTAAAATCATACTGATGTATATAAAAATAGTACAATATATGACCAAATATTGAATGGAAAGAGTTTTTGAAAAGCCAAACTCTAATATCATTGATGGCATTATTTGCCGATGCAGATACCAGAAAAATAATCTAGAATCTATATATTTTGTATTATGAGGATTGTAAAAATATGTCGGTTGCAGATTATAAAATACCCTTAACTAAGCGCAAAACTAACAATATTAAAGAATTCGCAATTACTGCTTGAATTATGAAGGTCACATGTAACAAAACATTCTCCATGATTTTGCCACACCTTAGTGATCAAACAACAAAGCCTAAAATACGAAAAAATTTGTACTATTCTTCAGAATTCCTTGTTCTTTAAAAATAAATGTTCTCTTTAAAACATATACTTTCAACGCCAGGGTTGGAGGATTTCGAGACAAAAAGGTGGCTAATTATTGCTTTTGGTAGCATATTATTTACTTCGTAATATACGTGACGCACATTAAACGTGGCCGTGAAACTGACAAAACACTAAGCCCAGTTGATAAAACAATCAAATACATTATTATAAATACAAATTTTCCTTTCCGTTTTGAATTTAATTTTTATAGTTCAACTAAATCTCAATTTTATACAAGATGATCCAAACGGAACTTATGATGCTTACTATCCACGTAATATTTATTTAATACTTATATTGGCTTTAATAGCTTTAAAATCATCGCGGATATTTTGCTCTTTGTCTTCCCAAATTTCATAATTTAGCGTTATAAAATATAACACATACATTCGAATTGAATATTAAATTGATCACGCATAATTATCCAGCAAAAATAACGCAGGTAGGTATTAGAATACTAAGTTGGTGCTTGAATTCTGCAAGCATATCATCTAAAAATAATAAAACATTCATTTTTCATATTTCATCATTGCATTTCAAAAATATTTAAAATTAAATAATTTTTAACGGCCGCCTAAAATAATTCATGGATACATTGACATGTTTATTCGTTTATATAGACAAAATTCTATATAATTTATAAATTTCAGCTCCCTAACTTGCGGCGTAGTGTCTAAGCATCTACCTATTTGTTTAAACTTTAAAAATTTTAACTGCCAAACAAATTAAAATATCAAAATTTACATAATCCCTATTTCGATTTTTTACAAATACTACCTCTAAAAAAATTTCAGTTACGTAGCACATTGGGAAATACATAAACCTTGAAAATTTGTTTAAACAATTGCGAATTTTTAGCGGCCGCAATGTTACACTTTTTCAAGATTCTCCTTTTTTCTAGTCAGTTATGCACAAAATCCTACCTAAGAAAAAAATTTCGAATCTCTAGCTCATCTGAAAGTGCCTAAACATTTGTATCCTCCTATATATATAGTCGTTTCTTACAGTGGAGGAGGATATAACATTTAACATATAACATACATATAGGAGGATACTAATGTTTAGGCACTTGCGGGTGAGCTGGAGATTCGAAATTTTTTTTATCTTTGGTAGGATTTTGTGTAAAACCGACTAGAAAAAACGAAAATCTCGAAAAAGTGCAACAATGCGGCCGCTAAAAATTCGCAATTGTTTAAACAAATTTTCAAGGTTTATGTATTTCCCAATGTGCTACGTAACTGAAATTTTTTTAGAGGTAGTATTTGTAAAAAAACGAAATAGGGATTATGCAAATTTTGATATTTTAATTTGTTTGGCAGTTAAAAATTCTTAAAGTTTAAACAAATTGGTAATTGGTTTTAACTGCCAAACAAATTAAAATATCAAAATTTGCATAATCTTTATTTCGTTTTTTTACAAATACTACCTCTAAAAAAATTTCAGTTACGTAGCTCATTAGGAAATACATAAACCTTGAAAATTTGTTTAAACAATTGCGAATTTTTAGCGGCCGCATTGTTGCACTTTTTCGAGATTTTCGTTTTTTCTAGTCGGTTTTGCACAATATCTTACCTATGAAAAAAATTTCGAATCTCCAGCACATCTGGAAGTGCCTAAACATTAGTATCCTCCTATATGTTATATCCTCCTCTTCCTCTTCCTCTGTAAGGAACGTCTATATATAATGATGATAACATATAGGAGGATACGAGTCGTCGCGCCGGCCGCTACACACCCATCGATATAAATGCATTGGCGTTGCTATGCCGATGAATTGATTCGATCGATCGAGTGTTTCCACAGAAAAATTCCGAGTATATAACTGGACGCCCAAAATCACCGAGTGGCCCCAGTGTTCTCATACCGAGTGGCCCCAGTGTTCTCAAATCGAGTGGCCCCAGTGTTCTCAAACCGAGTGGCCCCAGTGTTCTCAAACCGAGTGGCCCCAGTATTCTCAAACCGAGTGGCCCCAGTGTTCTCTTAGTAGCCCCATACCGTGCTTCTACGCTGCCTGTGTTCAGTGGCCCTAGTGTTTCCACAGAAAATTACCTAGTGTCGTAAATACATCGCGACGATGAGTGCGCCTTAAAATTACTCCCTTTCCGCGCCTAAAGAGCGCATGAAATGACGTCCCCAGACCAAGGCGCGATACAGCCATATGCGGCTTCCACTCCAATCCCATCTACTTCTCCTACCTATATTCCTTGGTATGCTCCCATCAACTTTAATCCATACCTCGAGCCAAATTACGGCCCACCTAATCCCCTTCAACCAATTGTTTCACCCAATAACATCCCTACTTCATTCCCCCAACCTCCTCAAACAATATCAGCGTCACAAACGCCACAGTTTACCATTCCTGCCACCTATGCAGCGGTAGTTAGCCGCCATCAATCTCCTATCACCACAGTCACCTCAACTAGAATCACACCAATCCTGTCGCCCCGCCCTGCGGATCCACCCAACCAACTAAATATAACCCCATCAGCAGACCGCATAGCCTATCTCTTCGCCTGTGCTCGCAGACATCTTAGAACCAACAACTTAGCAGTCACGATGACACCAACTGGACTAACCGTCGTCCCTCACATCTACACGAACGCTGTGAGTAACAACCACCCTCATTCGGTCGAAAGTGCTCAACCCTCCACTACCTTAGTCTCTTGTGATAACCGAAATACTGATGTAAATATAGCTTCAAATCACATCCAGCCCAGAATAACCCGTTCGCAAAAAGTAAATCCTACCCCCTCCACTAGTATTAATAATAATAATAATGTTGCAATTTTTGAAAATATCTTAGATAAAAATTCAGTAATAACTAAAGATAATAATTTTAGCCCAGCCAGAGAAACCCGCTCCAAAAAATCCAAACCCACATCATCCAATCACCCTAGCCCTAACGCCTCCCCCTCCCCAACTGAAGTCACCACCTCCAACCGCTTCCAACTCCTAGACCCCGACCCCGATTCCTCAGGCAGAGAGGAATCTAACTCGGACTCAAATCCAAATTCTGCTTCAAATCCATCCAATTCCTCAGATATCGAGGAATCCCACCCCCCACTCCAAGTCATCTATACCTCCAACCACAAACCCCAAGCCCACCGAACTCCAACCCCCCCCCCCAACCTGCTCCCATCCCCTCAATCCCCTCAATTAAAATTCAAACTTCCCTAAACTGGCTCCAACTATCTAAGGAACTATGTGAAAAATTAGTTGTAAGGCCATCAGCAAAATTTATTTCCTCCAACCTAATTCTATTACAGTGTAAAACTCACAGATTACCTAGCAACCCGCAGTTATCTTAAGGAAAATAATATTTCTTTTTATACCTATCAACTACCCCACGAAAAACTTCAAAAATTTGCCCTGAAAGGACTTTCAAACGATCTTAAATCCGTAGACATAGTCGACGCCATTGAACGAGATGGCTTTGAAGTTCACGATGTCTATCAAGTTTTTTCTACCCGCCCCACCTATGCGCAGCAAAAGCAAGGGATCAAAACAGTGGAAAAATATCCCACTGATGTATATATCGTAACCTTAGCCAAAACAGCTGATTCTAAAAAAATTGCCAATAAATCGGGAATTTCTATTTATAATTGTAAAATACTTCCCTACAAAAAACCACTTAGCCCAGTTCAATGCTCCAATTGTAAACAATTAGGGCAAACTAAAAACCATTGCAATTTTCCGGCCGTATGTGTGAAATGCGGCGGCGATCATCCTTCTGCCAATTGAAATGCGGCGGCGATCATCCTTCTGCCAAATGCTCGAAATCCCCCGATACTCCCCCCACTTGTGCTAACTGCGGAAATGCCCTTACTGCCAATTATAAAAATTGCCCCAAATTCATCCGAGCTCGCACAGCAGTGTATAACCGCCTGAACCCTACCTCAGCACCAGCTCCACCACCTCCACCAGCACCAAATCCTACATCCCATCCTTCATACTTTCCCCACCTACCTACTCCTCCAACCCTCCCTACCCAAAACTTAATCCCCACCCCACCCCATCCCACCCTCTCCCACCCATTACCCCCTTACCCTCAAAACCCTTTCATCCAACCCACTTTTACACCCCGTCGTAATAACAATAATATCTTATCCGACATACAATGGCTTCACAATATACTTACCCATTTTCTTTTTCTCCGAACTAGCGAGCAACGGCGCATATATCTTCTGAGTGAGTTACTCAAATCTGATGGCTTCCCACGCCCCTAAAATTAATAAACTTTCTATCCTCTCGTGGAATGCCCATAGCATTGAAAATAAAATCACTGAACTCCGAGATTTCCTCTCAACTTCTCACTTTGATCTAATCCTCCTCCAAGAAACCCACTTAACGGTCATAAATAAACTTTACATTCCCAATTTTAAAATTTACCGGCTAGATCGCACTTCTTCCGGAGGCGGCGTGGCCATCACCATCAGGTCAAACATCAAACATTCAGTTAGGAATTTTCCCATTATGAAATTAATAGAAGCGGTATGAATTGTCCTTAACACCAAAATTGGCCTAATGACCATTAACTCCATTTATAATCCTTCGACTCAAAAACTTCAACTTACTGACTTACGGAACCTTTTTGCGGACAACCGACCCGGACTATATATAGGCGACTGGAACGCAAAACATCGACACTGGGGCTGCAATGCCGCCAATACGGACGGAAGACTTCATTAATTATTCATCCACTGATCCAATAGCCATGATTACCCCAGACGAACCGACGCATTTTTCTTCCAACAACTCCTCCTCAGACATACTTGATTATGTCATAACCAAAAATTTTCCTATTACTTTTACCCCAAAGGTGCTAAAAATCTTTTCCTCAGACCACTATCCAATTTTCTTTCACCTTTCTGTAGACCCATCCCAACTCCTCCCATCCCTGCCCCAACGAACAGACTGGACCAAATTTGCCTCTTTAGCAAATGAAAAAATATCCTCTCTCCTACCTCAATTGATACCCGAATACTTGAAATCCAAAATACCCTCCTCTTCTCCAAAACCTCAGCCTCCTAAACTTTTTCCTCAACCCACACCCCCATTCCGCCCATCCCTACCTCCTTGCGGGAACTAATCCAAATCCAAATTTAAAATCCGCGACTTTCAACAACAACAGTGGTTTAATAAAATCAACTCTCTCCGCACTGACGATTGCAGCATTTGGCGTACAACCAAATCCCTCACCAAACCTTTTCCACCCACTCCTCCCCTCAAAACTGTTGACTCCGTCATTCACGACCCATTCCACAAAGCACAACTTTTTGCTAATTACCTTCAGAAAATAATGACTCCCCCTTCTTCAGCCCTCACCCCACTGAATTAGACGCCAAAATTAACTGCTCCACCTTAGACCAGACTCCTTAACCTGCTCCCATTCAAACCTCTTGTCCCGAAATTAAATCACTTCTGCATAACTTAAAAACTAAAAAAGCTCCAGGCCTAGATAACATTACCAACCTCATGCTAAAAACTCTGACTTCCTCTAAGCCTTTTATTAACATCCTAACCGATCTTTTTAACAACTGCCTTCAAATTAGCTACTTCTCTCCCTTATGGAAAAACGGTAAAATTTTACTCTTCCTCAAACCAAGCAAAGATCCCTCCTCACCTTACAGCTATCGCCCCATCTCCCTTTTACCATCCCTCTCCAAAATTTTAGAACGCATTATTTTAAAACGCCTAGCACTTTTCATTAATGAAAACAAAATTTTAATCCCTGAACAAATGGGCTTCAGACAATACACATCGACAATTCACCAAATATTAAGGCTCACGGATACCATTGCTCGAGGCTTTAATTAAGGGAAAAAATCAACAGAAGCGGTCTTTTTAGACATCAGCAGAGCCTTTGACACTGTTTGGCACCAAGGCCTCTTACCCAAACTATCCAGACTTGACTTTCCCATCAACCTTCAAAAACTAATCAAAAATTTTCTATCAAATCGCACTTTTCAAACCAGCATTAACTGCTCTCTCTCCACCTGCCGCCCAGCTCTTACAGGAGTACCTCAAGGGGCAATATTGAGCCCAATTATTTTCAACCTGTATATTAACGACCTCCCCAAACACGTAAATACCGACCTTTTTGTTTATGCAGACGACACGGCGATAATTAGCCAATCCCTTTTCCCGGACCTGGCGACAAAAAGAATAACGACCCACTTACGACAAATCTACAACTGGACTCAGACAAGGAGACTAAAAATTAACCCCGAGAAAAGTGCCCACATGCATTTCACCCGCTTTAAGCGATACTCCCTTACCTCACACCCAGAGATTGCATGCCAAAAGATCCCAACAGTTCCGAAACACAAATTTCTTGGCATAATCCTTGACTCAAAATTACTGTTTACAGCCCACTCCCAACACACCCTTCCAAAAGCAAAATTAGCTAAATCAATCCTCTCCTCATTACTAGGACCTCACAGCAGAATAAGCCTTACCAATAAAATGCGCCTCTACCTCCTTCTAATCCGCCCACATCTTACTTACGGCAGTGAAATTTATTTAAACACTGCAAAGAAAAACAGAGCCAAAATAGAAAGTTTTCAATCATCCAACCTCCGCTTTATTGCCCAGCAATCCAAACTAGTAACCATCAGAGAACTACAACTTGCCCACAATACCCCACCACTTTTAGACTTTACTAAACTGCAAGCACACAAATTCAACCGCCGGCTAAAACTTACCAATAACCCTTTCCTCCAAACCATATGGACCTATCACACCGCCAAACGCCACAAATACCGGATAACGAAAGATATCCTTCATCTTTAAATTCCTGGTACCACTATTAACCCCCAAATAACTCGTATCCCTTAACTTACTCCTATCTGTGCATAACCCCAACTTAAATATTTTTCTTTTTAAATGGCCCTGAAAAAGTCCTAAATTCATTAAAAACCTATATGAAGATGATCATTACATCATTACAAAATTTTTCCCCTACCTTCTAAAACCTGCATATACGCAAACTAAGCCTCACCACCATTATATATACCATACTCATTGTAAACATTTCCTGAAAAGGGTTGTTTTGTGACGCTCCCGATATAGATCTCTGCTCTCTACCCTCTTTTATTTTCATTATATATATATATATATATATATATATATATATATATTAACTAAAGGAAAAGAAAAGGTAGTGATGAGGGTGGCAACAAGGTGTTGAGGGAAGTCCAGCGGACACTTACCAAGTTGAGGACCAAGCTGGCAGGCTGCTGGGGGCGTCGAAGAGACACGTGAAACACACGAACACAAAAAGACAAAAAAACACGCAAGCTTATCGGGCCTATGCCCTTCTTCAGCGAAAGAGTATCTGCAAGTGACACACTGGGCGGGTAATGACAGGGTGATGTGGGAAGGTTGATGATTGGAGGAGGTGGGGAGTAGGAGGGGTGGATAGCCAATAAAGAGGGAGTGTGGTAAGGGAAAGTGCGAATAACTACAATGTAACAAGGAGACATTGTAAGGGGGCTAATAGGGTTAGCGGAGGTTGAGGCCAGGCGGAGAGAAAGAGTCGAGAAGATGGATATGTGCTAGTTCCCAGTGTCGGAGAAGGGGGCAGGAGTGTCATAGGATAAATCGCGAATAATCCTAACATTATAGCAACTATTGAAGGGGACATTGTGGGTACTGGCGTGTAATGCAACTGGGAGGGGGCGTCTGAGAGAAACGCTATTCCGGTGACCGTTCATTCGGATGTTTAACGGATTGCTGGTGAGACCTACGTAAAACGCGGGACAAAGGGTGCAGGTAAGGAGGTAAATGACGTTACGGGTGGTGCAGTTGCTTCTGGAGGTGATGGGGTAGGTGATGTTGGTGGAGGGACTCGAGAAAGAAAATGAGGGTAGGTGGATAGGGCAAGTGAGGCAGCGAGGTTTTCCGCAGGGGTGGGAGCCTATTGCAAGAAATGTGGTAGAAGTGGGAAATTCCTTCCTCCACAAGATATTTCCCAAATTTGGGGGCCGGCGGAAGGAGAGGAGCGGAGGATTGGCAAAAAGGTTGATAAAGAGGGACTGATGGGAGGAAGAGGTAAGAATTGGGTGGGCAGCATGAAGGATTGTTTTGAGAGCTTCGTGGATACCAGGATGGAAAAGTGTCTTAAGAGTGAGTGGAGGGGTAGATGCAGGAATAGTGGGTGTGTGAGGATGAGATCCATTGTGGGTAGGCGTCATCGCCCTATGGATCTGTTCGCGGACCAAGACTGCAGGGTAACCACGTTTGAGAAGAGCATCCTCGAGGACAGAGTAATACTCTATCAGAACAAAGCCTCCATCCTCGACGAGCAAGGGCATAGGGGATAGAGGTTTTGGTATGAAGGGGATGGCAGCTATCAAAGTGGAGGTATTGGAGGTTGTTGGTGGGTTTGATGTGAACACAGGTGCGGATTTGGCTGTCTTGAAGACATCCAGGAATGTGATGTGGGAGGTAGAGGATTGGTGGATGAAGGACAGTGAAGGATGGGAGGAGAGACGCGAGAGAAAGGAAAGGAGAGAGTCAGGTCCATGCGTCCAAATGAGGAAGACATCGTCGATGTATCTCAGCCACAAAAGTGGTCTGAGTGGAACGTTGAGGAAGAGTCTTTCCCATTCTCCAAGGTAGCAATTGGCGTATGAAGGCGCCATTCGGGTGCCCATCGCAGTGCCTCTAATTTGAAGGTAGTGACGACCATCGAAAGAGAAGTTGTTCAATTTGAGCACCATTGCTGCCAAGTCTAATAAGAAATGGGAGGAAGGTTTGCGTCGGGTGGTCTTGAGTCCAGGAGTTTACTAAGGGCAGAGAGTCCATCATCGTGGGGGATGTTGGTGTAGAGGGAACAGACATCGATAGTGACCAAAATGGTATTGGGTGGGAGAGGAAAGGGGAGGTGTTTGAGGCGTTTGAGAAAGGAGTTAGTGTCTTGGATGAAGGAAGGGAATTGACGAATGAGAGGTTGTAGGTGGGAGTCAACGAAGGCGGAGATGCGTTCTGTAGGGGAATTAAAGCTGGCAACAATGGGGCGGCCGGGGATGTTGGGTTTATGGATTTTAGGGAGAAGGTAGAATGTGGGTGTGCGGGGTTTGTTGGGGATCATTAGAGCAATGGCGAAATCGGAAAGGCATTCCTGTTTTCCTGAGGAATGAAGATAGGACGAAATTTGGTAGGAGTGGTGGTCTGTGGGGTTGGAAGTAAGGTGATGGTAAAAGGTTTCGTCAGAAAGTTGGCGCTCGGCTTCCTCGTTATATTTGGCGCGATCCATCACAACCGTGGTGGTGCCCTTGTCGGCAGGGAGGATGATGATATGGTCACTATGTTTGAGAGTAGAAATGGCATGCCTTTCACGTCTGGTAAGATTATCTGTATAGTCGATAAGATCGGAAAAGTTAGGTTGGGAGATTCTGGAAAGGATATAATTGAGGTATTGTTCGACCGGGTGTAGGGAAGGTAGGGTGGGTGCAATGTATTGGGAAGGAGGTTTGAAGATGGAAAAGGTAGGTGGGAGGCCGGGAGGGAGTTTTGGGTTGGCAGAGGTGAGGGTATGTGTATATGTATGTATGTATATGTGTATATATATTTTTGCAATTGCATACTTTATATTTAGTTAGTTTATTTTATAAGATATTTAATTACTTATTATATTTAGTTTAGTCTTAGAAAGAGGAAAAAAAAGAATAACTATTGCCCACATTGTACAAAAAGCTCTACCCAATTTAAAGCTATTTAGCAAAAAAAAAGAAAAAAAGGGGGAAAAGTAAAGAAAAAATAATAATAATAATATTATAATAAGAAATAAATAAATAATTAAAAAATATATATAGCCAAAAATAAATAAATAAATAATAAAAATGAGGTAAAAAAAGGAAAAATGCAAAATTAAAATAAAAAATAACAATAGCTAGTTAAATTGATGGAATGATATGATCCGAAGATCCTATGAAGACAGGCATTTTTTCTCGTTTCAAAAATTGTTCCAAATAGCTAGTTAGTTAGTATCTTTTTTGACTTAACTACCTTACCAATGTACATATTTCCTATTTTTTCATGTTTATTGTATTGTATTTATATTAATTAGTAGTTATAGTAATTTTAAACTTATAAGCAAATCACAAAAACCGCAAGGTATTAAAATGATGTAAATATAATTAACAACCCCCATTGTAATTGAGCACATTCTGACCGGCCGGGAACGTGGGTGTTATCACGAGGGACGGCCTATATTTGTGGTAAAACTACTTACCAAGCCAACGAAGAGAAAGAGAGAGAGATAAGAGGATACTAATGTTCAGCCCAAACTACAAGAGCTAGAGAGCTAAATGTTTCAGATTTTGTAGATATAATAGAGAAACCTACAGATAAAATGAGACTTCTCACCTTAGCTTGCCCATAAGCTAGAAAAATGAAATTTTCAGCGTTCCTAGACGGCCGAAATATCTATTGAGAATTATTGTTACTTTTGCTCAGTGTCCTGGGTTCGACTCCAGATACCCCGGAATATCTCCCATAAGTTAGCATGGGAAAAAGTTATCCCAATGTGTACACCAATCTAATAGGTTTAGGAAGCTGAAATTTAGCAGGTCTATAGAATTTTTCTCATAACCTACTATAAAAATCGAAAATTTCAAAATTGTTAATTTTTAGGGGTTGTTTTAACCCCATTTGTACTTTATAGTAGTTTAATAATTTTATCTTGGAAACTATATGCTGTAGGTTCGAGTTTTTGAAATCATTTTGTAGAAAATTATACATAAAAAAAATAAAATTTTTAAAAAGTTAAAAAATTTGACCATTAATTATTCGCAATTGTTTAAACATATTTTTGAGGTTTATGTGTTACCGAATGTGCTACGGAGCTGAAATTGTTTTAGAGGTAGTGTTTGTAAAAAAACGAAATAGGGATTATAGAAATTTTGATATTTTAATTTGTTTGGCAGTTAAAAATACTTAAAGTTTAAACAAATAGGTACATCTACATCTACATCTACATATTACCCTGCAAGTCACCTTGACGGTGGATGGCAGGGGGTGCCGCGCACCAAGTTCCTAACTAATTATTATTCACTGTTATCTATTGTGGTCACGTATTGTCCTAGGGAAAAAGGACTCCTTATACCTCTCCGTCCTACTATCTATTTCGCGAATCTTGTCGTCATTATCCCTCCGTCCGATATACGTTGGTTGTCGAATAATATCCTTCATTTCATTTACGAATATCTCCGACCTATATTTATGTAGAAGTTTAAGTCTCGCCTGTAATCTACGATCTTTCAACGATGGCCAACTCAACTCATCAATGAGTAACGTAACGCTCTGTTTTTTATCGTAATTCTTTTTCACGAATCTAGCTGCTCGCCGCTGTATTTTTTCTAAATCCTTTATGAGTCCCCTCTGATATGGATCCCAAACCGCTGCTGCGTATTCCATTTGAGGTCTAACCAACGATAAATAACAGGATTCTCTCACCTTTTCCGTGCTTTTCCTGACTATCCTACGCACAAAAGCCAACTTCTTATTTGCCGCACCTATCACTCGTCTTATGTGGGTGTCCCAAGACAGGTCACGATTCAAGGTTACCCCGAGGTATTTCACGGATTCCGAAACAGGAATGATCTCACCATCTATCGAGTAGGTAAACACGGACGATGGGCTTCTAGATTTCCAAAAGTTTAGAACGTTACTCTTTTTCTGATTGATTTCTAGCTGCCATTCCTTGCACCAAACAGATAACGCATCCAGATCATCCTGAAGCTGACGATGGTCGCTAGGACCACTAATTTCTCTATAGACTACGGTGTCATCCGCAAAAAGCCTGATATTACTTTTTACAACTGAGCTGATGTCGTTTATATAAAGCAAGAAAAGCATAGGTCCGATCACACTACCCTGCGGCACTCCAGAGACTACATCTGCCACACTCGAGGACTTACCATCGATGACTACTTTTTGTTTTCTATTCCAAAGGAAAGCGCGAACCCAGTTAATGACTTTAACATTAACGCCAAGATTTCCCAATTTTAATAACAACTTACGGTGGGGAACCTTGTCAAAAGCTTTTCTAAAATCAAGGAACACTGCATCGACCTGCTTATTATTTTCGCCGCATGATAAAACATCATTCACAAACAGACCGAGTTGGGTGTCACAGGATCTACCTTTTCTGAAGCCATGTTGACAGCTGACTAAGAGCGATCTACTCTCAAGATAACGCATTGTGTTGCTAACAATAATGTGCTCCAAAATCTTACATGATAATGATGTTAGAGAAATCGGCCTATAATTTTCGGGGTTTTCTTTGTCACCTCCCTTATGAATGGGTGTGACGTGTGCTAGTTTCCAATCATCAGGAACCTCACAGAGGGTAAGAGATTTCTCGAAAACTATCCGAAGGAAGGGAGCTATATCTTCTGCTAGTTCTTTTAATACACGCGCGGGAATTCCTTCTGGTCCAGGATTTTTGTTGGGCTTTATCGCACTCAGTTGCTTCGCTATTCCTGCCTCAGAGATTTTAATATTATCCATCCGAGTACATCCATCGGGAATAAGATTATCTTTAAGTATATTTCCACCTGCCGTGAACGCCTTCGCGAAGTAAACGTTTAGTAGATTAGCTTTATCCTCCCCATCGTGAAGGATGTCTCCGGAATCACATCGCAGGGAGGGTATTGAAGGACCCACTCCCTTGACTTCTCTTACGTAGGACCAGAACGCTTTTGGATCCTCCTTCAATTTTGTATTTAATACCTCATTCCGGAAGGTGTTAAATGCGTTACGCATGGTTTTTCTCGCTAGTACGCGGGCACTGTTATACTCATGGACTATAGCTGTGCGATACTCATCGGAAGCGGTGGTAGGTATGTTTTTCAATTTTGCGTGGCTACGCCTCTGTCGTCTTAAGGCAATCCTGACTTCCTTATTAAACCAACGAGGTTCTTTCTTATCAGATTTTAACTTACTGGGGATAAATCTATTGATACCTCTTCCTAGTATATTCTTAAATAATAACCATGATGGCTCCATACCTAATCGTTCTGTCTTTTCACGATAACTGACAAAGGTACTTTTGAGATGTAAGCTGAAACTTTTAAAGTCGGCCTTGGCGAAAGCGTATACATTCCGAAGAGGCTTAGGATGTCTTTTGAGCTTTAATTCGCACTCCGCATACACAGCTCGATGGTCGCTAAGTCCCTCCTCTGTGGATACCTTAGTTATCCTATGCGGGATGTTAGAAGCAAGCAAGTCGAGAACATTGCCCGAACGCGTGGCTTTTTGTACCATCTGGATTAAGGAATATTCATGAAACGTGTCAATTAAGGCTTCACACGATTCGCGTTCTTTACCTCCCGTAACGAAACATAGGTTTTCCCAATCGATTGACGGTAAGTTAAAATCGCCTCCAATTATCACGTAACCGTCGTTCATAATAGATCTAAGCTCGGCTAATTGCCTCTCTAAACTTAAAATATAATCAACTTTGGCATTAGGTGGTCTGTAAAATGAGCATAAATATATCTTTTTCGAATTATCCTTACCTAGGCGGCACCACACGCTCTCGGTCGTTTCATCGATAATAGGGACCTGACAACTATCGTACTTTTCACTTATTGCCAAAAATACTCCGCCACCTATTCTATTGGCGCGGTCTTTTCTGTATACTCTATAGCTTTTCGGAAAAATTTCTTGGCTAGCGATATCTTCAGTGAGCCAACTTTCCGTACCTATAACTACATCCGCATGCAACGTGCGAATTACGTGTTCGAGTTCGGCAGACTTCCTACGAATGCTGCGGCAGTTTAAGACTATAATATTTAATTTCTCGTTATCGCCCGAAGCATTAACTGCTCTATTACGGCTTTCGCAGGTGGACTCTCTCACTTTGCGACCAGAAACTGTATTACACTCGATGCCCCTATGAAATCTCCTAATACGCCTACACCCTACCCTACTCTCTAATCTAAAAAAGACCTACCATGGTCGAAGATCCTACACGCTACACTCTGTGAAGCCTCGGTCGTGTAATGAACTCCAGAGCCGTTTAGGGGTACCCTACACGATCCGAGAACCGGCCGGAGATCAACAAAGTCGACTCCCATGCCCACACAGAAATTCCATAGCCTTTGGTTTAGCCCCGCCACGCGGCTCCAAACCTCCGAACCACAGTCAATCCGCGGGACAATACTACAAATGGTGAGCCGCACATCAGAACCCGACTCCTCTCGGACACGAGTGACCTCGGCGACCAAGTCCTCAAAAGAACTTAGAATCTCCTCGGACCCGCGCTTCGAGGCGTCGTTAGTCCCAACATGGACCACCATCCGCAGCCTAGAGCAACCCGTTGACTCCACCGACTCCCGTACCGCCCTCGTCACTTGGGGGACCGTTCCTCCTGGTATACACCTGGAGAACACCCGCTCAGCCACTCCCTCCCGGCGGGCCCGAGTTAGCAAGGGAGCCATAACACGCCGGACATTAGAACTACCTATTACTAGGAGCCCTCCCTTCCCACCCCGACTTCCCATAGATCCAGCCTCCGCCAAAGAGACGGGAGCGGATGCGAGAGCATCGGCCGAAGTGTCGTCCTCCGACAACGCCGCGAACCGATTGCAAACTGGAAGAGGGTCAGCCGAGGCATTCCCAGCTCCCAGCCTTCGCAGGACCACCCCACGATCCCCCCGGTTGGAGACCACTCTCCAATCGTTGGGTTTCAGGATTGGAGCGACCCCAGCCCCCGAAGAGGTCCCACAAACACCCTCGATCACACCACCGACTTTCGCACTCGAGCGCACCCGAGTCGCCATCATGGCGCGGTGAGTTCTCGGGGATGGATGCGTTCTCCCAACACGAACAAGGGCCGACTCCGCTCTTGCCACCCTCCGACGGAGGTCCGTAACCTCTCTTACCAGCTCCGTGATTCGAGACCTCATTCCCTCGAAATCAGCGTCGCATAGAAAGGAGGAAACGGGAATCCTAGGTGAAGCCATCCTAAACACTAATCTGTACTAGCTATGAATTAAATTAAACTTCAAGCTAAGGTTATACTAAGTGACTAACTAATTCGTGGACTTAAGGTCTACGCTAGAGAGGAACGCAGGTAAAAAGTGAAAGGGAAGCGCTGACTCACCGCACAAACAACGTTAGCGAACAGGCAAGATAGACAAACAAGCAAGCGTTAAAACAATTTAAATTAGTACACCAACAGCGATAATCAAGTTAAAACAAGTTAAGTTAGTACACAAACAGCGTAGAGTTCTTACAGAAACAATTACTACCTGAATATGAGTTTTTTTAAAGCAAGTGCTAGAAAAATACTACTGAAAAATGACGATATTGGGATTAAGAGATACTACAATAAACAATATAAATAAATTTAGTTCTACTTATCAGTACGGTTACTTCGACTCTACTTCTACTGCTACACAACGATACAGCTACGGAAGGACAGCTGCTACAGCTACTCTACAGCTACTGCTATTAAAGCGCCGGTCACCCGCAGGTCAGAAGCTCTTGCAGGAGGAAGTGAAAGGCACGTCCTTACCCTTCGACAGCCAGGCACTAACTGATAGATACTACGGGGTGAGTTAGAAAGCTGAAAGTTTTAAGTTATTTAGAATTTAATCTATAAAAACGAATAAACATTTCAATGTATCCATGAAATTTTATTGCGGCCGTTAAAAGTCATTTAAATTTTAACAATTAGATAAATGTTATTTCACTTCTAGAAGTGCTACAACTTTAAAATTTGGCTAACATGTGTAACATTAGTACACCATAATGAAGATATTGTAAAATATTTAAAATTTCAACATTTGGGGATTGTTTTCAACTATTATTTTTACATGTGGGAAAAACGGAAATCGCTGCGGAGGTGAAATCTTTAGAATTAAAAGAATATTTGTAATGATGAAATGTCTGTCTGAAAAATGAATGTTTTTTCAAGGTGATATGAAATACTTGCAGTATGCAAGCACCAACTACTAGTATGTTATATCCTCCTCATCTGTAAGGAGCGTCTATATATAATGATATATAACATATAGGAGGATATTAACGTTTAGGCACTTCCAGATGGGCTGGAGACTCGAATTTTTTTTTTCATAGGTAGGATTTTGTGCAAAACCGGCTAGAACGAAATAGGGATTATACAAATTTTGATATTTTAATTAGTTTGGCAGTTAAAAATTCTTAAAGTTTAAACAAATAGATAACTGTTTAGACATTAGGGGATGAGCTAGGATGCTGAAATTTTCAATTTATGTACAGAGTAGTGCATTTGCACAAATAAAGATTTGAATTTCTCCATAAGCATATTGCGGCGGCCGTTAAAAATGCTTAAAATTTAAACAATTGTAAAAATATTATTTCACTTCTAGAAGTACTACAACTTCAAAATTTGGCAGATGTGTAGCATTAGTACCCCATAATGAAGAAAGTATAAAATTCTTAAAATTGCAAAGTTTTGGGACTGTTTTAGTCTATTATTTTTACATAAGGGAAAAACGAAAATCGCTCTGGAGGTGAAAATTTTAAAATTAAAAAATATTTGTAATGGTAAAATATGAAAAATTAATGTTTTTTATGTTGAGATGATATGCTTGCAGAATGCAAGCACCAACTACTAGTATAATGATATCGACGTTTCTTACAGAGGAGGAGGATATAACAGATAACATATAGGAGGATAATAATGTTTAGGCACTTCCATATTAGCTGGAGATTCGAAATTTTTTTCATAGGTAGGATTTTGTGCAAAAACGACTAGAAAAAAACGAAAATCTTGAAAAAGTGCATCAATGCGGCCGCTAAAAATTTGCAATTGTTTAAACAAATTTTCAAGGTTTATGTATTTTTGAATGTGCTACGGAGTTGAAATTTTTTTTAGTGTAAGGAAATGTAAAAAATCGAAATATGAATTATACAAATTTTGATATTTTAATTTGTTTGGCAGTTAAAATATCTTAAAATTTAAACAAATAGGTAAATATTTATATACTATGGAGCGAGTTAGAGAACTGAAAATTGCATGTTAATTAGAATTTAACCTACTTAAACGAATAAACGTTTCATTGTATCTATGAAATTCTTATTGCGGCCGTTAAATGTTATTTAAATTTAAACAATTAGATAAATGTTATTTCACTTCTAAATGTGCTATAAATTTAAAACTTGGAAAAAATGTGTAGCATTATTAACTCAGTGTGGAAAAAGTATAAAAATTCTAAAATTTTAAAAATTAGCGATTGTTTTACTCCATTATTGTTCCATAAGGAAAAAAAGAATATCGGTCCCGGGGAGAAATCCTTTGAATTAAAGAAATATTTACCATGATGAAATATCTCTCTGAAAAATGGATGTGTTTTCAAGGACAGATGTCAAATGCTTGCAGTATGCAAGCACCTTATACTAGTATATTATATCCTCCTCCTCCTCCTCTGTATGAAATGTCAATATATAATGATACCGAGTCCAACAATAGTCGTTGCTATGGCAACACTCTCGTAATAAGTGATAAAAACTGCAAAAACGCAGTATTTACGCGAAATTCGATGAAATACGAACAATAAGCAAAATTCTACGATAGAAATTAGAATCTACATTCCTTTCCTCAAATACTAGTACTATTCAAGCACCGAGTTTAAAATTCTAAGATATTTTAATGTGCAAAAGAAAATTACCCTGCATGATGGCTTTCAGATTTTCAATGTAAATCAAATGGGAAGGATAGTTCCTGGAATAGAACCCGGGACTTTCAATATTCGCAACAAAAACTATCTTCGGGAACTGGGCTCTTGTAGTAGGAGATTTACAGCAAATGTCATGAAAATTGTTCGATTGGTGCAAAATATAATAGGGGTATGGACAGACGGACACAACACGAAACTATATGCCTATTTCCATTATGGAAAGTAGTTTAAACACAGGTCAGTGCTGTAGAGGAGGTTTAAATTTCTTTTTACACTTACAAAAGTGAAATTTATGGACGAGAACTCATATTTCACCCAGGGATTGATCTTAAGGTGTACCGAATATAATATCCTTTTCTTAACATTTTATTTTTATGAATCCTACTTTTTTAGCTTTAGCTATCCATTGAATGAATGTCAACCTTGTTGAACAGCTGAGTGGATCACGTTACTTGAACAACTGCTCAATAGAGGCGTAGCAAGTATTTGATTTCCGCGAAAGACGCGAAATCCCTGTTTACACGGCTTAAATTGGACTTTAATTGCCGCTATTGCCACACAGCTGACTCTGTAGCTTTAATAAAGGTATCAGAAACGAGAATAAGAATTCTCGCACATGTGCGCTAATTTCACCTCTGAATATACGAGGGCGAGTACATTCTCGAACGCCAAAATATGGGAATGATTATGACTACAGAACGAAAACGGATTTCATCTCGCACTTAGGTGAAGAAGCTTAAAGTAAGTCTCGAACCTACACGGATCCGCTGATATACGGATTCACGACGTAACTTATACGCTTAATCAGGGTAGTTGAACTGCCACACATATACAGTTAGTTAAGCAAGCGCTCAAAAGATGGCTTTGCTCGTACAACACAGAAAACGCAGCAGAGAAGTGTTTATGTTAGATTTGTTTTGTATCAAGTGCGTGAAAGTTATCTCGTAACTGTATTCAAACTAACTTGATAAACGAACTAATACCCTCATTATGGCAGAGAAACGTAAGTGTGGTGAAAATATTAGGAGTATTGGTAAGAAGAGGCACACTATAACATCTACATCTACAACTATGGAATCCAATGTATAAATTTTTTTTAAAATCAGAACTAGTAGCTACTCACCGTGATCTCTTTCATTTCGATTATTTGAAGGAATGTACAGACATAAAACTAAATAAATTTACTTCAAGACCATAAGCAACAAAATTCTACAATCGCAATGCGCACAATACATTATGCGCAGTAGGTCAAATGCTTATTTTGATCCAAATAGCCCCACCCTACCCTACGTTTCTTTAAAGCAAACGTGAAGTTTTAAGGTTCGAGGGAAAAATTTTCGGCCATAGATTATGGGGTGTTTGAAAGTGACATATGCTGCAGGCTACCGGGGTCTTGCGACCTCCCGAATAACCTCTCTTATATTTGTTATGTAATATTTTTCAGCCCTAACCCTTACGAATGAAATGGCCACATCTGCATAAATTTTCCTTCGGTGTCTCCCCGCATGTCCGTTCACGCCAGTTTCTCGCATAGATTCTTTTCTTTTTTAACTGGCTAGTTTCCAACTTCCAGAGACCGTCTCCTATATGAAAGTTTCATACACACATTCCAACAGACATTTGCAAACTCTAGGAGGAAAAAGGTCAACCGATACATGTGCGTCAAACAATTATTTACGAAATGCACAGACGTGCGGAACCATTTTAGCATGCAGTGCATAGATTCGCACGAAATGCGGAAGCTGTACTCTCGTATTTCCATTGCGGCACCCAATTTGAAAAGCAAGAAGAATTAAAATTCGTGTCCCATTACGTAGCTCTAGCTATTCTCGAGAATAAAATTTTCTTCTGTTTTTTAATAAAAATTATATATATATATAAAACACGAAGAGCCCAGGCACTTGTTTTAGGAGTACACCCCTGATTGCCAAGTGTCACAATGAAAGTTTACATTTTTAGAAATAATGTTTATTATGATATTTATATTTTTTCAGTCAATTGATGCTAGCCACTTAGATTGAGTTGGATGTGCCATCAACTCACCGAAAGGTAGAACTAATTTGATAATGGTATGCATATTTATAAATTGTTAATTAAGAATTACAATACCGTATTACAATATGGGAAAAATATAGCAATAATAATTAAATCAACTAAAACTTCAGAGTAATTTAGGTGACCTAAAGCTTTAAAAAAAATCGTGGAATGATTTTCGTCGAATCGAACGTGGAAAAAGTACACGCAGAAATGTATTTCGTCAGAATATTCCTCAATGACCTCACTTTTAGTTTAATTTAATCTTGTTTTGTGGGTTTCAAAAGGAAAGGATGCATAAAATGATTTCAAGTTAAAATTTGCGGTGAGCCAACAAGAAAAAATCTAAGAATTAATCACAAGGAATTTCTTCTTTGAAGGTTGCCTAGGGTCTAGTGTGTTGAAGTAGGCATATTCGGGTCATCTTACTTTTATGGTCAAAATTTCCTTTGACAGGGTTTTAATATTATTTATTTATTTGAATCCATATTTTTAAATTTAATTTTCCGTAAAAATAAAAGTAATAAATATAGATTTTTACGTGAAGCCTTTTGAAGCCCTCTTCACGAAATGTGTACTGACTCATAATATTTTGCGCAAGCTTTTAATTGGTTTTCGAATGAACAACATCAAGGGGCCTCAATATCCTCGTCTTAAAAAAATTCGCACTGCGCTTTTTATGCTTTGAGAACGATAACTCATCGAGTGATGGTTTATACCTGCTGAAGCGTTTTTTTTTTCGAAGTGCGTCGTAATTTTTAAAGGGAGAGCAGATTTGGGGGACTTAAAAAAGTACTTTAAAGTAACGTGAAATCTCATAGTAACGCTAGGCATCGCATATAATTATTTATGCAACTTTAAAGTTCACTTCATCTGTATTTTAGTTATTTAACTTGTTATCTGCCAAAGTGCCACTAAACGTGTAAATAAAGATAGCATATTTGCTGTTTTAAGAAAATTATAATTTTATGAAAATGGTGTATTTAAATGATAAAATACGTGAAAAGGTTAATCGAATTAGCATAATCAAAGTTTCTCAGAATCTGCATAAAATTTAGTGAAATTTTGCGTTATTTTAGAACAGATAATATAATATCATTTTCCTAATGTTTACTGTTTGTGGTTTCGAGCTTCATTACTTGGCGTACAGCCTTGTCCTTGCGTGTCACGTCAATTACCTCCCATCGTAAAGGCGTACCTAGACCCAACGTACCTCCAAAGTTGCTTAAAATCTTCCCCAATTCGCTCCCAAGCATCCCATTCGACCGTTAAAGAATGGATGTAAAAGTAAACAAATAAGTTGGTTTGGCGATTATTAAATTCTTTCTCCATATGTAACGTTGGCACTAACATTAAAGCTGTAATTAATATTTGATAAAATAATTTATACTAATTACTTAATTTTAAATTGTTGCTATGATTAAAGTAAGAACTTATATCAGTCCAAATAACTAAAATTGCTGTATTTTTTCATAAAAAGAAAAGAATTCGGTAATAAACTCTGGGCAAATGAGATAAATTACTTCAATCTTTTTTTGCTGAAAGTTGGAGAATTAACTTCACAATTTCTATTATATTTTTCAGCCACTCAAATGGGTAAGAAATCCGGATATAATAATTAAGGGTACAGAACTCAATGAGTCACAATATGATAAATGAGCCATTAGACCGTAGGTAGGATAAATATTAAATAATAAATCACATTATTTCAGAATATTTCCGGTCTTTAAACATTTGTAATAATGACTAAAATGTAATGCTAGTGGTTACAAATGTAAATAACAGTTCAATTTGTTAAATATGAACAAATGACAATAAACAAAGTCAGCAAATGTTTTCGTGTACTGTAATGTCAATTTTAATAGCATGCCTAATACTCACCAAAAAGTTGCAGGTCACTGTTTGTTGATCATAGAGAAACAGGAGGGTAGTGAAAAGAGCATTTAAATATAATACTGTAACAGTTTTGCTTTGAAAAAGTTAAAACAAACATTTTGGCAGTGTATGATGTACAGAAAAACCACTCAAAATGGCCCTTTACCTTATACACAAAAACAATTTAAAATGTCACTTGGCTTATACACAAAAACTAAAAATTATATCGCTCTGCCTTTAGACAAAAAATGTCACTTGGTTTATACACTAAAACTAAAAATTAACACATCTTTAATGCACTATTACTGTCTCTCTACCGCTTCTGCAGATTCCTTTGGACTTGAAGGTTCAGCAGATTCGTCATGTTGTGGTGCAGGGTCAGTAGAAGAGGTTGAAGGCTCTTTTTTAGAACTCTTTCAATTACTGTTTGAATGTCTGTCTATTTCCATATTTTTTGTCTTTTTCTAATAAAATTATTGTAAATAACATGTAACTGCATTACTTTTTGACCTGAGTAAGAGGGCTGCTCCTCAGCAAACTTCATTAACAGCTCTATAGCATTCAGAACATCAGCCCAAGCCACTTTTGTTTGCACCTTATAATCATCTGATTCTTCTTCATGAAAAGCATATTTTTCTGGATTAACAACTCTGTCCAAAATTTACAAATTAGTATGGGTTTATGTAACATCGAGTTCTGCATCAAACGTTTACCCATGATTCAACTTCTTCTGCTGTCAACTTAGCAATTGGGTTTGAAGGGCAGCATCTTGAAGCGAATCAACAATCTCTTTTATGAAGCCCTTCATTTTTTTTATATTGAAACCTTTAAGGCCCTCTTCATCAGATGATTCCCCTGCAAACATCACTGCTGGCCACAATTTTCTCCACACCTTCCGTAATGTTATAGATTTAACTGCAGTCTATGCACAGGCTAAATTAAATATAGCATCCTTAATGCTATATTGGGATATGAACTGTTGAAGAGGACCATCATAATTCACCAGTTTTCTCAGGAAATCCCTTCTATAAATGGACTTAAGATTTTCAATTACCCCCTAATCCATTGGTTGGATGAGAGATGTGACATTTGGAGGTAAAAAAGCAGCGAAAATATTAACTCTCTCACTCACTAGCTGTTGCAGGAGGGTGAGCTATACAATTATCAATAATCAACAAAACACAGGTGTCCTCAGGCTTTCCAGTTTTTCTCAAATGTTCCTCTACAGCTGGAACGAAGATATGGTGAAACCAATACTGCACACACAAGTGCGGTGAGGCGCTCTTTGCTTGACTTGTGTCCAGAAGCAACCTCACCTCCCCCAGCAAGGGAAGAATTTGGCAAACAACGATACAGAAAGCCAGTTTCGTCAGCATTGTAAACTTTCTCTGTGGTTAATTTATGTTTTTCAACAAGTTGCTGGAAAACTTCAAAATATTTTTTAGCACCTTCTTTATCTGCTGACATTTTCTCACAAATAACATTAAGTTTTCTGATCCTATGACGAATTTTAAAGCACGTTAACCAGTCTTCAGAGAAATTACATCTATCATTCAAGTTTATTTCAGCATAAAAGTATTTTGCCTTTTCGACCAGTAATGGTCCAGTAATACTAATTCCCTCAGACCTCCGCATTGTAAACCACTCATTCCTTACCTCAACAACTTACTGTCATCCATATGTGTCGAGGGAAGGAAGTCCAGTGGGCATATACCTATAGGAGAACCGCTGGAGTGTCGGAGAGACACATTTACACATGTAGATAGAGCATTCGGTACAATTCCTTCGTCAGCAAAAGAGAAAGGAAACGTGTGTAAATGTCTCTCCAAAATCCCAGCGTTTCTCCTATTCGTAAATGGCCACTTTCTTTCTCTCAATACCTAGTTTCCTGCCTATTTATTTTTCCTCTTCCATATATATCAGATGAGATATAGATGGGTTAACTCGATCAGATCCAAATCCGAGATAACGAGAGAGAAAATGTAAGTCTAAAGATGAAAGGAAATATTTAAACGACAAAGAGAGAGAAGGTGAGTTAAAACAAGGCAAGAGAGGAGCGAAAGAAGTAATAAAACGATCCGACCACTCGAACGAGAATAACGAGACCGCGAGAGAAAAGCCTTAAGTGAACCCAACTTACGAAGATTAATTACTCAATTAGAAGGAGATGAAGAGGGAAAGAGAGAGGGAATTCAGAAGAAAAATAAAGAGTGAAATAGAAGGAGCATAAGAAGTCGATGACGAAACGAATGAGGCGATCATGGGAAGAGAGGAAAGGTAAGTGGAAACAGGAAGTGACGCGTGAGAAGGCAAAAGTGAACAGAGATGAAGAAAGACACAAGGTGAAAGAGAAAAGCGCTTAACTCGGTAAACAAGGAGTAAGGTGGGGAGGGAATGGAGAAAGGGAGGAAGCAAGTAAGGACGTTGGGGTGAAAGGAAAAAAAAGGGGGAGAAGTGAACGGTGCGTAATTGAGATGTAGGATTAAGAGATGGCTCCCGAATAAAGGAGAGCAAAGGGAAGAGAAGTTAATGGGATGAAAGAGGAGAGGAGAAGAGATGGGAGGGAGGAAAAGTTAAAAGAGGGAGTGGAGTACAGGCGGGAAATTCTATTAAAGAGTTTAGTTGATTGACCTGATTTGCTGTCTAAAAGTTAAAGATAGAGAGAGACTCGAGGGAAGTTTGCACGCTATAATAAGCGGTTGACAGAGCGTCTTACACGTACCTGAATACCCTCTGAAAAGAACGCTCTTCAAACTTTTTTAATCAACTGGCCCTCTGGAAATTATGTAGAGCTGCATATTAGTACCTCGTTTACTATTTTTGTCAAGAGCGATTTATTTTTTATTTTAAACTGCGCAGCCGAAACCAGCGGAATATGAATCTTATGGAACAAAAAAAGTCGAGGAGATGCTCCTAATTGCATCGATTTACGCATAATACTTCTACGTTTAATTAAAATATATTTTATTGGTCGTTTTATTTCAATATTTCCTTTTTATAGGTTATATTTTTGTTTTCATATTTGTTAGGAAATATTTTTTAATGTTATTTGCTTATTTCATGTAATTTTAAAACAATTTATCAACTTGTATATTTAATTGTATATGAAATGGTTAAAAAAACTAAAGTGTTATATATAGAAGAAAAATTTGTAATAAATCTCATTTCGAGCAAGAGAAGAATTATTCGGACCATTCTAGAAGACAGAGAATGGTACTGATGCAAATGGAGGAGGTTAAACATTAAAGTGAATATATGTTAAGAGGAAAAATTAGATTGTAAATTTAAAATGTATCCCATCGAGAAAGCTAAATAAATGCATAGGAGGATGGAATGATTCAAGGAAATTCAAAGGCGAATGGGAAAGCCAGATTCTTGGGCGAGAGATCGAGGAATTATATACTTATAACAGACTCTGAAGCTTATTGTTAGGTAGCCTGAAGTAAAGTAAGCCGGGTGAGAGGAAAAGCGAAATACTAAAGACGTAAAGAAGTATGAGAGAGATAATGGAAGGGAGGAAAGAGAAAAAGAAATGAAAGTTAAAGCGTTAATGCAGGGCAGAAACAATGCTTACACGGCACGAAAGTGACGACACATTTTGCTGAAGAAGTGAACGAGCTGGCAGGAATAACAAACATCAATTGGCGAGAGAATTCAATGTAAATTGTAGTGTATATCAATCCAAGGAGAGATTTCCAGAAATTTGGTATTGTTGACAATTTTTATTGATTAAAACGTATATAAATTAAGAAACATTGATTATCGTTTATGAGTGCACAGTACGGAATGTGATGATACGTTCGCAATAGATAAATTTGATAATAATCCCACATGCCAATAAATGTTTTCACAATTGAACTCAAATTCTATATCCAGCAGAAAATTATCGACATCGTCTTTTGGATAAAATAATTCAAGAAAGCCACCTACAAAATCAAAAGATTAAAAAAGTATTTATCTGATTGTGAGATATCTCCAATAGCCACAACAAGGTTATGAAACTTTTTCATGACCGTCTTGTGGCTGTTGGGGCTACTGAGTACTTTTTTTAATCTTTTGATTTTTAAGTGCTTGTTTTTTAATTTAAAATGCTATAGGTGACAACGGTGGATAGCTCGAATGAGACATTTATTCCCGCCACTGTAGCATCAGATTGATTTTAAGTGTGGTAGCTCTCATTTTCCCCAAATCCAATACATTTTATCTCTCCTTGACGCTCGAGATATTGAGGGCCATCCGTATTATTTCGGCTCATTCTGTCTTTGATGGGCAAGCTTTTTTCAAATCAATGTGGGATTTTATCTACTTAACATTCATAAGTTTTCTTTCTCTGATTATATTTTACCGTTCAGACATATCTTAAAACATTACGACAGGAAACCGATTCTGAATATCACGGTGGATCTAAAACCAATCACCCATTTGGAAAAAAGGATAATGTTTCTTCAGGTATATTCCATTTGTCTTTCATTGTGGCACTGTTTATACTCATCCGTCATTCCTCCCTTTGAATTACTCGTGGTTGTGTCCATCAAATTTCCACCATTTGTTCTCATTCGTAGCGATAAATCCCTTCTTATCCCTCTGCTCTCTTTCAAAGCGTACTCTTTCCCATTCATCGGTTATATTTCTCGCGTTCTCTCTCATCCTCTCCGCGTTCATATTTCCAAAATTTATCACCTCGTACTATTCTGTCACATTTTTCATCTCTCATTCCTCTTACCATTGTTAGATTTCTGATCTCCTAGCAACATATTCCCTTCGTCTCAACAAATCCCCTTTTAAAAATCAACCCATTCAAACCGCTACCTCATACCCTTTTACAACCAACCCGTCGAATCACATCGTTCTTTCACAGCGTTCCAAAAAAATATCACACGTAGTGACGAGTCGGGCAGTAGCTTGACAAATGTGTTTCCGAAATTAAACGGAAATAACAAAGTATTTCACAAGACATTTTAGAGGGCCAATGGAAGTTCTATTCGACCACGCTTCTCGAAACATTCCGCATCACCTCAGGCGTATTAGAGAAAACCAATTTTTAGAAACTACTGTGTGTGGATGCCGCTGACGACTACTGTCTGGTACTAGAAATGCGCATATGAGTTTTCATAACCTTTTTACGGGCATTGGAGATGTTTTATTACTTATTTTAGAGGTTTAAAAAAAATCCGCTTATGCGTTCGGTTTGTCAGTTTGTCTGACGAGATAATTCCTTCTAAACTAAAGCAGATAGACTTCGTTTTTTTGTCAATCGATTCAATATTCTGTCTCGTTGTGCACGCTTCCTCGGTTTGTCCGTCTGTCTGTCTAAAGATTTTTTCGAAAAAACTGTCATCTACTGTCTGCTTCAGCAGCTCTTTCCTTGTATAAGACACTTCTCTTCACCAGTTCGTACCCTCGTAAGTCCCGGTCCTAAATATGGTTACTTCGTAACCGAGATACGTATCGGCACAACTTACTGGTTCCGGAGATTTTTCTTCGTCTTATACACTCAAGCCAGCCAGTGGTAGCTCACATTTTATTTTCATTACTTCTTTCCTTATTTTTTAAAAATTTGTTCCGAGCCATAAGACGAGCACCATTACGGAAAATTATGTAAACCGAGGTGAGTTGTCGATAGTCGGAAAATTTGTGCGGAGCGAATGAAGGTGATTATGAAGAGGCCAAAGTTATCGCCATGGCATACTCATCCGCATTAGTGAGATGCACTTACTGGCAAAGCAGTAAACGTTCGTATGAGTATGAACAGCAGATATGAATGCAAAATAATAAATTTCACTTAAATAAATATGTAAGGCTGTAGGTACGAAGCCTGATTGTGTAGTGGAAGTGGACGTAAAGCGAAGTGCGGATATCGGTTAAGATGCGGGATGCTTCGAGGCAGAAAATAAGAGGCGGTAAATTGGCGCTGCGAAGAAAAAAATCTGGGGTTTATTAGCTTAGGGAGAAAGGGGAATGGATGCGTAATAAATAGGAATTCCGCGGAATTTACGCTATGAAAAGGTCGAATTTTTAGTGGTACAAGATAAATTACCCATGAAATTTCCAAATGCAATTTCCCTACGTAACCTTTTGTGCTTCCTACGTCTCGGTTTTCCTCTCGGGGCATTAAATTGGCATTTCCTCCTTCCATTTTTCCTCCCTACTTCGTTTTCTATTTTTCTCCTTCCTACGTTCTCACACTCCCTTCTTCCACTTACCTTCTCTTCCCATTCATTTCCTATCTTCTTTTTTTCATTTTCTTCGTTGCCCATCTTCCTTGGTCCAAGTTTATTTTGTTTGCTCTCTTCTCCTCTTCCTACTCTTCCTTCACGGGAACCTACCTCTAACTTCGTTACTCATCAACTTAATGCGATTTTTAAAAAATCCCTTTGGTTAGCTCTTCTTGATGTGTTGTGATAATCTATTCCTTGTCATTTTCTACGTTGTCTTCCGATCATCACCCGACGTATTAATCTTTTTCTTCCACGCCATTATTTCCATTTCCATTTTTACAAATATATCTCTGTTCATCTTGCAGTCTCTAATATCGTATCTCCACATGTAGCTACCTAAATACTATAGATGCCCATTAATGTGATTACTTCAGGTTCATTTAACTTTATAAGAATAAACGGCAGACATTCATCGTTAAATACGTTCAGCCCTTGGAGGCATGGTTTCGTTTTACACGTTTTACGATTATGTGGATTTGCTTTGTAGAGAGCTACCTCCAATTATTCGGCCATCAGTTTCGCTTTAGCGCGGTTTTGTAACGTCTTTCAATCGACAGAGAAGTTAAAAGAGGATAAAAATAAGCATTGCTGTATACGACGTGAATGAATCGTTGCTTGGATAAACTCAAGACGGTCCTCAACTGTAACTTCACGTATTCCAGGAAGAAAACCTACCTCATATTGCGTGGCTTTACTTTAAATTATATTATACAGGAACGCATGAACGGTGCAAAGCAAGGGATGGGTGTAATTGGTTTTAGAACACCGCGCTTGATTACACTAAACAGGTGATAACAATGATCACCGAGGATAAAAAGCGGCACCAACTATACTTTTCTTTCAAAGCGGTATTTCTAAGTGCAACTTGGCCGCGAACTTGGCGTAAAGACTTTCACGACGTTGCTCCGTTCGTTAGCGGATGGTCGGGACATTACGTCTTTGGTGGCATGCATTCCGTGACGCTTTTATCTGAAGTTGGCAGCTGCAGTATTGAGGGAGCCTTACCACGAAGTGCAAGACATGACGTAAAGTAACTATCCACGTATGAAAAATCTGGCTGTTAAACATTTCCTTCGCCATTTATTACTCTTCGATTTATTCGTCTTCCTCTTATGGCTCCTACGTATGTTTCCATGACAATCTCTACTGCTCCTTCGCGTCTTTTATGAGATTTTATATAAAATGTGTCTAAAATGATGTATTTTGAACTCAAGGCATTTTTTTGGATTTACATGGCTAGAGGAACTAGTACGAACAAATCTAATGGCTAATATCAAAAATTCTTTGCCACCTTTGTCATCATTAGGATATGTTTATAAGAATAAGTTACATGGAGACAAAGTTCCAGCAATTTTCTTCCGAGTGCTGTTTTTGTTGTATGTACTTCAAATAACCTGTAAGTGAAAGAGCTCCAAGAAAAAATACTATAGACGCAGAAAAGTAAAGTACTAAACTTCTTACGTATACAATTCATGGATGGATTCTGGAGCCATAAAACCCTTGAATGAACAGGTTGCGAATGAAATCTGGAAAATATCAGTCAGCGAACACGAATCACACGTCGCTGGTTTTAGTAATAAGCCGTTGACTTCTATAAGCCTTTCTTTTGAACTGATTGCGTACGTGGCACTGAATTATGCAAAAATGTTGTGCTCTAAAACAAGGAATCATGCATACTACCTCTTTAATACTAAAAATAGTCACACTACTGTCAATTAATGGTGTCTGCCAGAAATTTAGTATGGGGGTGGAGAGGGTAAATACTTCAACACATTATTATCTGAGCGCTTGTTTGTACATATTTATCTGGGAGAATCTTCGGGTAATGATAGAGGCTAATGAATAAAGGTACCGACTCTAATTTTGACACATTCGATCAATCGTATTTCCATCTGACGCTCACAATTTCGATGCCTTTATTAAGATTATCCGCAATATTGGGGAAGAAGCAAATGCAGCGGGAAAGAGAGAAGTGACCCTTAAATGACGTCTTAAATCTTTTAATTCAGCAACTGAAAAACATCAGTAATAAGTATCTTAATTTTTGTCTATTTTCTACATGTTATATAAAATTACTAGCTTCCTGTCCGTTAAAAATGACGGCTAGGCATGACTACAGAATTAAATAAAAACTCTTCCATTCTCCCTCACTCTTTCTCTCCCATCCTTTTCTTTTCCCTCTCTCCCTTCGATTATTCCTTTCTCTCACTCCATCTCTCTCTTCGATAGCGAGAGAATACGCCCCTTTACATTATGCCGCCGGTGGTGCATACCGTGACAGACGGTCAGACAGACGTACACCTGAGAATCATTATATCGTATGAGTATAGAAGGTCTATCTGAAAAGCGGAAGGAGTGAGAACTCTTGCTAGAAATCTATCGCTCTTTTAATCACGAGCCTGTCAGCCATGCTCCACCGTCGGACAGAATTACATCGGAAGCAAACGCGGCGATATGTCAAGCGGGACATTTAATTGACGAGAAACAAAGTCGACGGTCTGCTGCGAAGTAGAATGAATGCCAAGCGTTAGGTGTTGTTGCCACCTGGATCACGGCCAGAAACTGTTTACTGCTACTGATATAAATTGAAGAAAAAGTGTAACAATCGATGCCGTTGGTGGTTGGCACAGCGGGAAGCAACGCTCGCCGTTATTCATTTCTCTCCCGCGGAACGGAGTGTACGAGAATGACACCATGGAAATCGCACGCCAAAAGCAGTACACACTACGCGGAGTTATACAGCGGAAAGGATAATAAAAGCTGTTCTCGAAAATCGTGATGTTGTGATGTGGCGACGCCGACGCCAAGAGCGACACCCGCGATCCTTTATGTTATTCTTAAAGTGACGATTTTTTCCGAGCTCAAATCAGTTCAGGTGACATTTTACGCTAAAAAATGAAAAAATATCATGAATAGGGCCTGGATAAATGATAAAAAAATCTTTAAAAGCTTCTTTTGCTAAAAGTTGTAACATTAACTTTACAAGTCTGATAAAAATATTTGTGCCAGTTTTTTATTACCATTATATGTCAAGTTCAGTCAACCAGTGAACATTTTAAGTGGTAAAAAAACGTTTAAATAAAGGGGAGGAAAATATAGATATAAAAACTCTAAGAAACACGTGTCCAAATTAAGTTAAAATCTGAAATGAATTACAACAATCATAAATCAATAGAAACATCGGTACATTAATGAATATATCAGTAAGTTTGGTTACTTCAACAACACTCCATGATAGTCCGTTTTCGAGGGGTGTGGATTTCAAAGTTGAGTTTCTTTTCTGTTTGACGTCATATTTCGAGACGGTTGGCTCTTGTTGAATTGGGGAAGTGGCTCGCAGGACCAAAAAAAGTATGTTGCATCAGAGCTATGACCTACGAAGCTATTATCAATATTAAATTCGTGAGTTCTCGGACAGGCCCGTGAACGTAAATCCAGATTCCCTCTATCTTCCTGTCCTCCCTAACCTTTTTAGTTTCTTGAAAACTTTCCTTTCTCCAATAGTATATATTTACATTCCTTTTCTTTTAGTTTACCTAAAATTTCGCATTTCACAAATTACTCAATTTCGAATCAATTTGGCCTCTTTCTTTCTAATATTTTTATGCAAGCACATGGAATCAATTTTTTGTGAACTTTTATACTTTGCTACACTTACAAGAAATATTTAATTTTTAGTAAATCATGCAATTTTGATCTGTCAAAAATGATGCAAATATCAGTTGCACAATCTCATCATTCTCTCCCATTTCTCGCAACAATTTCTCGTTATTTGAGTTTTATTTTCTCCATTGCTTTTGTTGTGCGCACCACTTCCTCGAAAGCTCATAATTAACTTTGCCTGCAAAAGGAATTATTTTTCTTTTTAAGCCATCAATCGCTTTCGATATGTAAATTTATAGGTGTGTATATATATATATATATATATATATATATATATATATATATTAACTAGCTCCTAAGCAGCACTTTAAGACATTTTACAATGAGCGCGATAACAATAACAAAGACGAGCAGATACGATATTGCCCTCGAACCATCCCCGCATTGGGAGTTATACACACTAAACACCCCTCTATCAAGGCCGGCATATATTAAAGGTATAAAATTCCAGGAGATTGGGGAAGGCGGAAGACGGGAGTAGACGCAAAAGAGGAACCGCTGAGGAAATAGAGGATGGCAGAAGATAGAGAGAATATGAGATAGCTGAGAAGAATGCACGAGAGACTGAAAGGGATCGAGCGAACCGTGAGGGAATTTGGAGAAGAAGAGGAAGCTTCCCCAACCGAACCGAGTTTCGAGGAAGAGTTTGATGGAGATTCCATATAGCAGATTGGGTCTCTATCTCTTCCTCCATCTCTCCCCCTGCCTCTCTCTCCCCCCCACCTCTCTCTCCCCCCTGCCTCCCTCTCCCCCATGCCTCTCTCCACCCTGCCTCTCTCTCCCCCCTGCCTCTCTCCCCCCCTGCCTCTCTCTCCCCCCTGCCTCCCTCTCCCCCCTGCCTCTCTCTCTCCCCGCCTCTCTCTCCCCCCGCCTCTCTCTCCCCCCTGCCTCCCTCTCCCCCTGCTTCTCTCTCCCCCCTGCCTCTCTCTCCCCCCTGCCTCTCTCTCCCCCCTGCCTCTCTCTCTCCGTGCCACTCCCTCCCGCAAAGCCTCCCTTCCCATACGAGCTTATACATGCGTTCGGATTCGCATTCGCAAACAAGTTCATCTATTTTGTATACGTTCCAGACTATCTTTACCCTCCCGTTTTCTTCCCCTTTTATCCATTTTTATAAAAAAACGCTAGGCGTCACGGAAAAGAGTTGCAGTTTTTCGCGACGTTTCCTGCTCAGTTTTCCCGTTCTATTTTTCGAAGTGAGGGAGCGGAGAAAATCGGTCCCAAGAAATTGTGTATGTGTCTCCGGTAAATATGTATTGGTATGCATGTATGTGTATATATATGTGCATACATGTATATGTAACTATGTATGTGTGCGTAAATATATACACACATACGAGTATGTATATATGTGTATATATGTATGCCTATTCGAGATTCAAAGGTCGGGATGTAGTAACCGTTTTGATTCGGTAGAGGCAATTGTTTTTTAGATTATGGTGCATGTGAAGTTTTTCTAGGAAATAATAGATATGCCTGTTAAACCATGCAGCAACTATAGCTGAAATTTTCAAAATTATGCATTAATTTCGATCGTTATTCCGTGTATTTTAAGCGTATAATTAGATATTTAAGCACAAAATCCTGGTTAAATAAGAATATGACAATACAATATGACATATAAGTAACAGATTCCTTTCATAAATACTTGACGAGATTTGTGAATTTAACGGAATGAATAACGAGCAAAGCTCCTCATGCATTCAATCTAGCAGATTAAAAAGCGTATTGACGCTGCATATCACCCTTACCCCGTAATTTAACACGTTGAATAAGAATATGTATTTCATTCTCGACTTACCATCCCTAAAATGTTTTTTTATATAATAGTCTTTATTGTGGAATACCTATTATCTCAAAGATATAAAATATACATTTAATCTCAGAATACCATCATATTTTTTCCTATAATAGTATAGCGAAATACCTATTGTCTCAAACATACAAAATATAAATTTTATTATCAGCATTCCAACAGTAAATCTTTTCCCTACAATAGTAATGCGGGATACCAATTCTCAAAAACGTATATCGATTCGCACGTGTACATTGTATGCAACTAATGATTTGTTTTTGTATGGCATTCAGTTTCATTGTCCGAGCTATAGGTGATTTCGAAAACAAAAAAATTTCAAATTAATTCCGATGTTAAATAACAAGTAGAAAACGAGTTTAATAGAGAACTGCTTTTATCTCTCATGAGCGATTTTCACCTAGATAGATGAAAGCAGACACATGCGTTTCATTGTAAAAACGACGGAAAAATCAATGTTCCAAAGACAATTACCGAGCTCACCTAATAGTTAAAATCCAATTCACTTACTGAGATTACCCAATTGCCAAAAAAAAATTTGGAAAATATACGTGCAACTCCGCTGCAAAGCCGTCATCGGTGAATACCCACTGATGACGGCTGCTTTGGAACTGAAATGCGCACCTTTTCATGGTTATTTGGGAGATATATTTAGTCAATTAGAAAATCCGTGTACTTAAATACTTCGCTAACATTATACTTTTTATGCAAAAATGCCTCCATCCAAGCAATCATAAAACAAAACAAAATAAAAAACATTTTATTTCGCGTCAAAGCGCGCATTGCACATACCCAACTCATAAAGTATGGACCGCATTTTAAGAAGACAGCACTTTTCGAACTGTGTCCAAAGCGTAAAATACAACCAGAACGTGAGGCGCATGTGCATGAAAAGGGTCGTCTGTTCTCCTGACTAGAATGAAATCTCCACCGTTTTGGATCTCAGCGCTCAAATATCGAAGTGCGTTTCGAAGGTCTCTGACGTGGGAAAGGAATACCTATGTATATATAGCAATTTTTTTTGACTTGCCCCACATTTTTTTTCCGTAGTCCAAAAGTGTGTTTCTTTGCCCCAAGTCCTGAAGCGTGAATTCACTACTTGGGTCGAATACGACGCAATGTTAAAATATGATAACGTAGACGACATTAATAGGAAAAAAGCAGCTTGTGAATGCATTTTTAATAGCGATGAATTTAGATTTCATGTAAAAACAATTTTCCGACATTTTAAATGACTAGAATTATGACTAGCAAAGTGTTAGTACCGTCTGGAATTGTCTCAGCAATATAATAAACTAGTTTATTGGCCGTAGACACCTCGAAGTACTGAAATCACACACACACGCACACTCACATCTACTGCGGTCACGATCGATCGAGCTGATAGACCGTTGGAAACTCGTACTTGAAACTCGAGGCTTTGGTATCCGGTCAACGCAATACGTACGGACGGTTATAAAGTAGTTTATAAAATACCTTTAAAAGGATAAAATAACTCCTAAATAGCTAATGCATTATAATACATAGTTAATATAAGCTATATTAATAAATTGATAACCATCATCTAAAATAAATTATCTTTCCAAATTGTAGGAAACACCAGATGTACTACGTACCGTACTCAGGCTGCGCATCACAGTTTGGAATATCGCAGAGCGGTCTAGAGTTTTGGAATCAGTTTCTATGAAGCTGTTCGAAACTTCGAGATTTCGAAATTTTTGTGTATTTGAAAATCCTGATAATTGAATAATTAAAAAAGTTGAATGCTGCAATACCGTAAAATAGATACTTTGCCTTTGGAACTCAATCTTTACATACTAACAATACGTTAACCAAAAACCTACTCAATTATATAAAATACAAAGGAGATGAAAGCCCTTTTAAAGACAAATCCTGATATTGCGTTTAGAGAGGCGGCGTATTAAAATTATGCACGCTCTTTAACCTACATACTAGATCCCGCGATGAGGAGTTAAATACGTTTTACATTTGTTTTAAAAATTATGCAAAGACATTTCGCTTGTATGAAATCTTCATAAAAGAGCACTCCAATTTCTTTACCACTGAAAAGTTATTGAAACCAAATTGATTTTTGAATCTTTAACGGATAAGCGGACATCCCAATCATTGGAGTACGGATAATCGGACCTCAACCGTATTATAGTACTTAGAATAGATTCGCGAGAAAGGTGCCACGAGATTTTTTATCAACCCTATGTCTTCTAAATTAAATACGTCGCCTAGGGAAAAATATAGCTAAAATAAGCGCCTTTTAGTTTATATCGCAACACCCTATGTCACTCGTACGAGATATAAAAGGTCAGAGACGTAAATCAACCGGGCTGTCGTGTCAGCATGCTCATAAAAAATATTGAAAGAAGAAATTGTGAAAGAGAGAGAGATTGATTGATTAATTGATTTGGTCTTTATTTGGGGCGAGATTGAGACTAAGAAGTCCCATCTTCCACCTAACCCCTCGTCATGATACATATACAATGATACAAAGAGAATAAGTAATTTTGTGGGAAAAATAGGACTTCTGAATAATGGAATCCATGTAAAAAACCCACTGCAGGAAAACACCCACACAACCTGCGAAACCTATTTAGATTAATTAAGACATCAATAAATGCAATTTAGAACAAAAGATAAATTCATGAAAAGCATAAAGCTATACATAAGGGAAAATTGTCACAATACGAATAGATCGTTAATGGAATGAACATATAAAAATGACAAAATGAATATATATTAACATTGTTGTGACTACACAAGATAGAGGAGAAAAAACATGAATAAAATAAAATAACAAATAAATGAATAAAATAAAATAACAAATAAATGAATAAAATAAAATAACAAAGTATAAACCAGGCACAATAAATACTGTATTATCAAAACCAAGATTAAGATTAAGAAACATTGAAGTATTAAGTGTGTTTAACGGTTGCTTTGAAAGGATAAGAGAGATTGATAGCAGTGTCGTTTGAATGATGAGAGCAAGTGCAAATATGTTATTGTTTGGGAAAGTTCGTTCCATAGTCTGCAAGCTGTTACAATGAAGGGGTTGTTGAAAATTACTGTTCTGTGATGAGGAATAAGGAGTTCCTCTGGTATTACGGTTATGTGCAGTGTCTATACTCCTGAATTCCGTGGAAAGATAATGTGGATTGTTAGAAGTTAGTAAATGGTATAGTAAGGAAAGCAAGTGGAGGCGTCTTCGGGACTCCAAATTTAACCAGTTTAGTTTCACGAGTGAATCAGAAATGTGGTCTGATTTCTTCAGATTAAAAATATATCTAATGCGCGCGTTATGTGTTCTCTAAATCTTTAACGACAACTCTTGAGATAAATCTTGGTACGCTATATCAACATAGTCAAAATGCGGAATAATGAGTGAAATTACCAGATGCTTCTTTAGAGAAATTGGAGTACAGCTACTTAACTTCCTAAATGAGTGAAGAGATGATACTGTTCTACACACATTTATAACATGTGGGGACCAAGAGAGGGTTTCATCTATAAGGAATCCTAGATTTTTTACCATTTTACAATAAGGTATAGTTGAATTTGCTATGTTGATCTGGATTCTTTGGGATTGATTAATAGCGGCTAATATCTTAGGGTAACCAATTAAAATAATCTCTGATTTTTCTGGATTGATACTAAGAAAATTTTTATTGCTCCAGTTTTCTAGCATTTCTATGTCCTTATTGATATTCTTTAGGGTTCTCGCGAGATAGTTTGCGGTAGACTAGAATATATTTGCTAGTCATCTGCATAAAAGTGATTATTGCAGTATTTAACGGACAAGGAGCAGTTATTTATGTACAAAGAAAATAGAAGGGGACCCAAAATTGAGGCCTGTGGGATGCGTTTCCCATTAATAAGCCAAGTAGGAAGAATTATTGAAAATCACTTTTGGGAACGGTGGCTTAAATAAGAAGATATCCAATATATGGATGACGGCGAGAAATACATTGCGAGCAGATTAGACAGCAGAACATCTTTGTCTATCGAGTCGAAAGCTTTACTGAAATCCAGTAGTACTAGGATTGTAACTTCTCTTTTGTCAATTGCGAAACAAATGTTATTTTATGGTTATTTTTCCAAAAGTAGTGGTGGTGCTGTGAGATTTACGAAAGCCAGATTGAAAGGGATCTAATGATTGACTTTCGTTAAGAAAGAGCGTGGTTTGTTCATGAGCTAATTTTTCTAAGGCTTTTGATAAGATAGGCAATAAGCTAATTGAGCGGAAATCGTTGATTTTAGTTGATTTCGATTTTTTTGGAAATGGCCTTATGAAAGCGCGTTTCTATTGCACTGGAAATTTTTCTTGAGATAGGGACCAGTTAAATATATTAGTTATTGTTGGTAAAATAATATGTATCAATTTCTTAATGAAGATAGTAGGAATGCCATCTGACCCTTGTGCTTTAGATTTAACTTTTCGAAATGCATACAGCACTTGGAATTGACTGACCGAAATAAAGCTGAATGGGTTAAAATCCTTGTTGGATTTTTTGGCCGAGACAGTAATCGAATTAATAGCTTCTATTTCTATTCTATCATTAATGTTATTCGGGGGTGTAGAGAATTTAGCATTTAACGAGTCTTATGAGAGGGAGATAAGGAGGGGAGAGGGAGAGGTGGAGGGGGAGGGAGAGGGAGGGAGAGCGAAGGAGAGGGAGAGCAAGAGAGCTCTTTCAATTATGATTTTTTTTTCAATAATTTTTTTGTGAGGAGAGTGATGAGATTCGTGACTTGGTTGTCACGGACGGCGATATCTTAAGTGGGAAAATGGAAGGAGTGTTAGAGTAGAGCAATATAGTTAAGGGTTGACGAGAGAAGATAGGGAAGTTAGGATACTTGGAGATGATAGGGAAGGAGAGGTTGGAGAATAGTGGGAAAGGAGAGGCAAGGAAATAGAATGAGAGAGAAAAGAATGGGAGAGAGAAAGAGCGAGTGAACATGGAGGGAGAAGAAAGACGAGAGAGGGAGAAGATGGAGACAGGAGAGATGGAAGAAGAAAAATGAGAGGGTGGATAGGGGAGTCCAATGGGTGAGAGAGAGGGGGATAGAGAGGGAGGAGACAGAGGAGAAGAAGGGAGAGAGAGCGGGAGAAAGGGTGTAGACTGAGGGAGGATTGTGTGGATATAGAGAGAGGAGAAGGGGATGAGAGGGAGAGTGAGAGGGAGAAGAGGGGTGAGCGAGGGAAGATAGGGAGAGGGAGGAGTGAATGGAGAGGGAGGGAGAGAGAGAAAGCAGAGAGTGTTGGAGAAAGGGAGGGTGGATAAGGTGTGGGTGAAAAGAGTGGTGAGGAAGGTGAGTGGGAGGAGGGAGGGAGGGGAGAGTAGAGGTAGGGTGGAGGGCGAGAGAGAAGAGAATGTCGGGACAGAGTGAAGATATAGAAAAGGGACTGCGAAGATAGAGTAAAAGGTAGAAGAAAGAGGAAATAAGAAAAGAGGGATAGATGATATAGTGAGAGAGAGTGAGAGGAGCGAGGAGAGGATGGAGATAGGGAGAGATAGGGGAGGATATGGGAGAATTCGAGGTGGTGGCAATGCGGGTAGGAAGAGGAAGCGAAGGTAAATTATGTACGAAAGGAGGGGAGAGTTTCGGAAGGGGGAGGTTCGGGCGAAAAATGGAAGGAACTTTCCATGCGAGTGAGAAAGTGAGAGAGGGAAGGCAAAGAAGGGAAATTGTACGGGAAATATGCCAGGATGGGAGAAGACGGGGAGATGGAGAGCGGGTGAGTGTGTGGAATAGGCGGCACGTGGACGTGAGAGGATGTCGAAAAATGCTATTGCCATGAAACGGAATGAATAGCGCCGATACTTGGGGGTTATATACACGAAAGAAGGAGGCAATAAAAGACGCGAGTTTACCCCTTCATTTTTCCATCCTACGTTGACTCAATTTCATCTAGAATTCCGACCAATATTTGAACATGTGGTATTCTCAGAAATGAGCAGCAGGCGAAGAAGGTGAGGAATAAGAAAATACTAAATAACTATGCTACCTACTTGTTTTTACACTCAAACTCTTAAAGTCATCGCAGACTATTTAAAACTATATTTAACGCTTTCACATGAGTATTCATCGTGCTATTCATTCATCCTCTCTCACACTCGCCCGTCTGCCCACTGGTCACTTTAAAAGGGTTTAAAAACGTAGATAACATGTGCAACATGGAATATTTTTAATGAAACATTTAGATTTTTTACTAGGACAGGAATGAAAAATGTTGAACATGAAAAATTTAAGTGGATGAAATTTAATTCCCTTTTCCTTCACTGGCTCGTAAATGTATCTCTATAATAAGCAAACTACGTCTGTCTTTCCTTAAATCAGTATGGATATATACGAGAAAGAATTTATGCACAATATTTCTTATTTAATCTTTAAAAAGATTAAATGGAGATATGAATCATTTTCTGATATCACAACAAAAATAAAATTAATAAACTTACTCGGTGATAAAAATATACCTAAACTATTTTTTAAATGTTTGCCAAAATTTTAAACATATGTATAAGGGCCAACAAAAGTGGAATACTCCTTTAGCCAAAACAACTAGAGGGCTGCAAAACCCAATGCATTTCGCCCACAAGGTGGGCATCGTCAGGGGTAGAACCTGTTTCAACAGTGACTGGAAGCCAACTGCATTGGGTTTTGCAGCCCTCTAGTTGTTTTGGCTAAAGGAGTATTCCACTTTTGTTAGTTTTGGCCAAAGTTATTGAGCTACTATCAATTATATGTATAAGGGGATAATATTTACCGCACATATTTAAGGAACACGTGTATTTATTTTTCATTCCGCGTTGGAATAAGCGAGTTAAACGCGTTCCTTTCTTTCAAGGCATTCGAATATATCGCATCGCGCTCCTTTGTTGTTTTCATCCGTTTCTTCCCTCTCGAGCATGCAATCCTCTTTTGCAAACAGGCGACCGATACTCCCTTCGTTTCTCTTTTCATGTTTTCGCAACCCTCTCGGGTGCCTTCTTTTGTTTTTTCTCCTTTCTCTCACTCGTGAGAGGGCGCTTTGTGGCGCGGGGACCGAGTTCTTATCATTCAATAAGAGAGAGAGAGAGAGCGTGCAAAACCACACGTGAGCTCCAGATATAAAGTGAAAGAGCCGTTTTTTGGCGAAAAAAACTGCATAGAGAGAGAAGAAAAAAAATCGCAAAACAAATAAAAAGCGGCGCCCGAAAAGAACCCCCATGGCATCCTCTCTCCTCTTTCGGCTTGTACATTTATGTTCTCCGGCGATAGAAATAAATACGCGGCATTCTAAAGGAAGAACACAAACGTCTACGAAGAATAAGTATATTAGACTAATTTCTTCTACATAGTAGCTCAAAAGCTAAGGAATATATTTTCAGAGGTTTCCACGTTTGCTTGGTTGTTGGTTAAATTTAAAAATATCTTAATATATCTCGAAGTTTAACTGTCATCTGTCACAATTTAAGTGAGAATAAACATCATAGTCTCACATTATGGTCGACAAATATAACAAAAATACTCAGAAAAATCTGATGTGGCCACCATATGACATTCTCCATATCTGTAATATTTCTAAAAATTCCAAATAGGTTATACAATAATAAATATTTTAAGAAACCGAGAAAATTTTAGACTACAAAGAACAAGTAAACTCAAACCATAGCTTTCTGATATTGGATATAGCCACAAAGCTCCAACAATTACGAAAAGAAAAAAGAGCGTTACTAAGACGTAACTAAGCGTCAATTGTTAACAATAGTCGTCGGTAGGTGGCGTGGTAATGGCAGCTAATAATATAAGATATCTCTTAAACAATGCATTATATGGAAAAATGTATCAAACAAACGCTGTAGAAAATATAATTTGCTACAAATTTTATTACAGTACATTTTTACATTTATCAAATATTAAAGTAAATATTTCAAAATAAAGGATAAGTGACAAGAGTAAACACCCACTTCCGGTTTACCGATTTTTACCACAAACTAATCAGTTCTTGTGACTGTCATAAACATGTTAAATATGAAATTTCGCGTTGACCTGATGAATAGCTTTTGGGTTAAAGCACCGACAAAAAGCAATCACATACACAGACATCGAGAAAAATCAAAACGTGTTCAGGGGACCCCAAAACGTGTATTTCCATTGAAATCTCGAGGTCGATTTTTTCATGAATACAATACTTTCCCCTATACTGCTAATATGGAGAAAGTAAAAATATAAAAGTGAAGAAAAACATGCTATTCTGACTTTAAGTTCATTACAGAGAAAGTTATTTTTACTTTCTCCATGCGTAGTATAAGGGAAAGTATTGTTTTTATGAAAAAAATCGACTTCGAGATTTCAACGGAAATACGTTTTGTGGTCCCCTGAAAACGTTTTGACCATTTTGTGTGTGTATGTGATAGCTTTTTTGTGGGTACTCAAAAACTATTAATCAGGTCAACGCCAAATTTTAAATTTAACATTTTTATAAAAGTCACAAGAACTGATTAGTTTTTGGTAAAAATCGGTCAACCGAAAATGGGTGTTTACTCTTGCCACTTATCCGTTATTTTGAGATATTTACTTTAATATTTGAAAAAGTAAAAATATATTAGAATAAAAGTTGTAGGAAATTTAATTTTCTACAATTTTTGTTTGAAATATTTTTACAACTAATGCATTGTTTAAGAGATAACTTAAATTTTTAGCTGTCACTACCACGCCACCTACTGACTGTTAACAATCAACGCTAAGTTATGTATTAGTAACGCTTCTTTTTCTTTTCTTAATTGTTGGAGCTTAGTGGCTATAGCCAATATCAGAAGGCTATGGTTTGAGTTTATTTCTGTTCGTTGTAAAGTCTAAAATTTTCTCGCAGTTTCTTAAAATATTTAATATTATGCAACCTATTTGGAATTTTTAGAAATATTACAGGTATGGAGAAAGTCATGTGGTAGCCACATCAGATTTTTTCTGTGACTTTATGTTTCAAGCAAAGGTTGTAGAAAATTTAAATTCCTACAACTTTTATTCCAGTACAGTTCTACATTTATCAAATATTAAAGCAAATATTTCAAAATAACGCATAAGTGACAAGGGTAATCACCCACTTTCGATTGACCGATTTTTACCAAAAACTAATCAGTACTTGTAACTTTTATAAAAATGTCAAATATAAAATTGCGCGTTAATCTGATTAATAGTTTTTGAGTTAGAGCACCCACATAAAAGCTATCATACACACACACAGACATAATCGATAAAATGGTCAAAACGTGTTCAGGGGACCACAAAACGTGTATTTCCGCTGAAATCTCGAAGTCGATTTTTTTCATGAAAACAATACTTTCCCCTATACTACGTATATGGACAAAGTAAAAACGTCACTGATGCCTAAAATGCATGCGTTTGTTATTAAATCACACTCCTACTTCCTCTCTATCTTCCAGTTCTTCCAAAACTCACGTTATACCAATCAGTTCTGAGAACATTTAGTAAGAGATGGTTATTTTGACAAAGATTTATGAAAAATCGTCATTACTGTTTTTTTCTAAACTGTGACGTGATGCAAAATTTTTAAGCCCAGATCTGATAAGAGCTATTGTAAAAAGGTAGCTTTCATTCATGTTACAAAAACATTGTTCACTAGTGTAATTAACCGGTTGTATTTATATAGCTATTATGGGAATACAGTAGAATCCCGATTATCCGACCTTCGATTATACGACATTCCGTGTTATCCGAGGTCTCTTTTATTTTATTCTTTATTTTTGGATTCAGTCGCAGCAGCTAGCCCGAAACGGTTTGAATGGTATTTTGTACGACCTTTAGGTCTGTGAAACTAGCGCCGCTTGCGGAGAAACGATTCGTAAACCGAATTTGTTTGTCAGTGTCTCGTGGTGACTGATACAGAGCGGACGTTGATTTGCAAGTTTTTACCACCATGATATCAACCCATGGACCAAGGTGTTCTGGAAACATTTAAGAAGAAATATCGGCGTATTCTTCTACTTGAGTGATGCAGGTGTTCGACGATGAAAAAGAAATGCTAGAATATTTGAAGAAAATAAATCTCAAAGATGTTTATTGGGTGGCTCAAGCTTGGAAGGAAGTTCAACAAAAAACGCTAATCCTTTCATGGAGAAAATTACTTGATGAAGAAAAGGAAAGAGAAAGCACATCAGTGGAAAAAATTGCAGAAGAAATGCGCGATGATTTTGTTTCTTTATTACGGTCAATCCGAGGCTGTGGAGAGACGAATGACGATGACATAAAAGAATGGATTCATCAAGATGAGGAACAAGAGTTGACCGATAACGACATAGTAGTTCTTGTGAATTGTGTTGGCGAAAATATTTCAGATGATGATAGTGAAGAAGCAGAAAATGTCCTCAAAATTAGTCATAATGGCGGATTGAGAGCTATCGATAATCGGACTTACGTTGAACAACAAGAAGAGGCGACCGCTACGGACATACTATTCTTCAGGCGTTGGCGAGATCTTGCCACAAAGAAAAGGAAAGAGAATTTAAAACAATTATCTATTACCAGTTTAAAAAAATAAACATTCATATTTTTTCATTTATGTACATATTTTTTATACAGTGCATCTTGTGTTTTATTTCTTATATCTTTTACATTATTTCATATTGTGTTTATAATGAATAAAAAGATGAAAAATATATTAATGTCATTATTTTTGATATATTTATTAACCTTCCCTATTATCCTACATTTTTTATTATCCTTTCGGTCCCAATTAGGTCGGATAATAGGGATTCTATTGTATTGTGGTCAAGACAAGATAGTTTGTTTATGATGTATTTATATTTATATATTTTAATTTGATGGTAAATTATGTTCTTTAATTGCTTAAGTCAATGGTGCGCCGTAGTTTGGACACCACTGAACTTGAAACCCTTAAAAATTGCCTGCTGCTGAAATATGCACGATTCAGGTACATACTCTTATTCCACTCTTAAATTATAAAATTAAAAAAGATGGCGATTATTTTGTCGGCTAAGAACTTTCAGAAGGAGATTCTGCATTTTGACGAGAAATTTTAAAGCCTTTTTATATGCCGCATAAAAGAATTTGTATTAACATTGAGTTGAGAGTATGATTTACGTGTAGAAAAAAGATCGCTACATATACTTTGTGTAACTTCGATCATAGCGACGGAATAGTCACCTTGATACGATATGCACTGCCACTGAGAAACCTTTATTTCCTATACAACGGATGACATATCTCTGCAAGTGTATTTAACGAAGTTTTTTATAGATCATTTAATACTGAAAGAGGTTTTCGATTCTTCCCTACAAACAACCCAAACGGCAGAACCTTCCCGATAATTTCAACTGTACCTCTCTATAGGACGGGACCATTATAATATTTCCAAATCAAATAGCTTATAGGTAAAACCTAACTGCCTCTCAACATTTCTAATTGCGAAAAATTTACGAATATTTTACGTACTATCCTTTATCTCCGAGAACGTTGCTTAGAAGCAGTCTTATAAGGACATGGAAACCTCTAAAGGTCTTAATCGTGAAGAAAGAAAAATATGGAGAGAGAGAGACAGAGAGAGAGAGAGAGACAGAAAGAGAGAGAAGGGAAGGAGACGAAAGGAGATGGGAACATGAGAGGGCTAGGGAATGTCTGAATTCTATAAATACAGTATACAATCGGAAATGAGAAAAGCTTAAGTGGGAAAAGTAGATAGAGAGAGAAAACATATAAAGCTATATGAAATAAAAAAGGAGAGGATTAGAAAAATACAGAAAACCCGCGGTATTAGAAGGTACTAAACATGATAATTTGTCAAAAGCATTTAAGTAAAGGTTTAGCGTGGTACCTCTCCTATTAAAATCAAACAGTCGTTTAAGCACATGGTTAACCTATTTTCTATTTTTTTTTTAAATTTGAAACATTCCCATTCTAACCCCGGCAGTGGCATTTGAGGTGACGAAATATTAACGCTTTTTAATTTTTCAATTTTTTTATTTACCTATAGGTAAAAAAAGACACGTCATTTATGTTGCTTCAAAATTTTCATTCGATGAGATGTATCCGTGAAAATTGAGATGTAATAACTTTTATTCGTCAAGTCGAATAATGCGGAAGGTGAAACGCTACAATTGAAAGCCTTCGAAAGAACGGGGCGTTCAAAAAACGCCCAAAAAGTGGAAAACAAACAAAAACACTGATATACCAGACTCAGCAACTTCCAAAACGAATTCACTGTAACGTCGCACAAGGGAAATAACGCAGATTTTTACAGCGCAACTTACTGCACCTCCACAAAAACGTCCACGAAATATTAAGCGAGACAATTTTTTATAGCATAGGTTTCCCAGAACTGTTCTAAGGTACACGGAGACCCCAGAATATAATGGTTAAATAATCACATAAAAATTCCAACCACATACGTTCACTACAACATCCTCAACGAAATAGTTGCAGATCCAACTGAAGAATAAAAAAATTGAACCAAGTAAGACACACTAGCTAAACCAAGAGGTGGAAGCATACTTCCTAAAATTATTAGTTCGTATTTTTGTCTCTTCCTTTGCAGATGGGGCAATTCGCGCCGTGGGAATATGGATCTTCTCTAGACCATCCTATCCATGAAAACTTCACTCTAGCTTCTTTAGTTTGACTACAATACCGTTTCAAAGTTTCAAATTTTCCGACTTTGAAGCCAACTAGCGAAAACCCTCTACGAACTACTTGGAAAATCCATTCTGTGGAAAGTTATTAAATTGTTAAGAGCTATATAATTCAAAAAGAATTTTCCAAATACTTTCTTTTGAAACGAAAAAGTTTGCTTTTCACAGACAGACAGACCGCCAGAGTGATGATATTTACACGTTTTTGCTTTTGAGAGAACGTGCTAATTATGTACGTGTTAATCTTCTATATTTATAATGGCCATAAAAAAGCTATGAATTAATTCAGATGCGCATTTTGGTTACAATGCAGCCGTCTTCTTACTCACTCACCGAAAGAAGATACTATAATTTTAAGATCGTATATGTTCGGCTTATCTCGCATCCTAGTTTGCCCGCACAGAATCCCGCTATCGGGAACATGTGGCGGCAGGAGAGGGATTGTTCGTTAGAATTGGGATATTGGGGGCAGATCCCGTGGGGGCGTGAAATGGGGCCGTGCACTTTCTGAGAGAGGGTGTGGCAGGGTTGGGAGGGAGGGGAGAAATTGGCCAAGTGGAGCGAGTATGGGAATGAAAGGAGGAGAGAAATAATTCTCTGAACGTGGAAAAAGACAGGAGAAGTCGCGGGCGTGTGTGTGTGTGTGAGAGAGAGAGGTGGAAAACGCGAGAAGGGGAATTAGAGGACAAAATTGAAGGGCAATATTGAAAAGTGGGAGAAAAGCGAGCGGCAGAAGCACGCGCTCGTGTGTGAGAGAGAAAGAGAGAGGGACAACGTTGAGGAAAAAAGAACAGCGTGAAAGGAAAGGTATAAATTGGAAAAAAGGAAAACAGCTTGAAATCGGAAAAAAGGAAAAATAGCTTGAAATCGGAAAAAAGGGAATTCGGAAATATTCTGGGCAAATACGGGTCTCTCTCAAAGGATGCTTAGAACATGGTGAAAATTGTTGGGTATCTTGATAGTTCCGGTAAAGCTATTGCGTACGATATATATGTTACGGCATAGGTACGTAATCGGGAAATGTGTGCATTTACCGGTAAATGTGCACATTTACCACCAAGCTCGGTAAATGTAAGTTTATTTTTCAGAAATACGTATTATTCGTACATTTCCCGGTAAGTGTGCACTTATACCGATATGGCTTAGCAAATGTGGTATTAAGTAAGAATGAGAAATGCTACACATTAATACGTTAATTTATAGCAAAAATCATCGAGGGTTCGGCTACACTGGTATATATTAAGATGAACGCTTCCGAACTCGAGGAGAGAACAGAGTCAACGTGAGGAGAAACCAAAAACACTTCGACTAACCTACCCAACCCGGTGGGGTCAAGTAAAATTTTCCTCCATGTTCAAATTTAGTTTAGTTAGTTTAATTATTTGTGCACGTTTACCAGGAAAGTTAGACAATTACCGGAAAAATGCACATTTACCGTACTTCTAAACTGCAACAGATGTTCGCGACGCCGCCATGTTGTGTGTGGCCTGTGTTTCGACGTTTATCCACATTTACCAGTGTCTCTAGGTAAATGTGTACATTTCCCCAATCCAATTGGTAAAATTATATTATACTTACATTTACCGAACTTGAATGTGCACATTAACCGGGAAATGTACACATTTACCGAACTACACACATTTACCGTATATATATATATATATATATATATATGTTTTACGTGTCTCTTCGACGCCCCCAGCAGCCTGCCAGCTTGGTCCTCAACTTGGTGAGTGTCCGCTGGGCTTCCCTCAACACCTTGTTGCCACCCTCATCACTACCTTTTCTTTTCCTTTAGTTAATATATATATATATATATATATATATATATATCAGTAATTAAGAAAAACCTATTTTTAATACCAAGTAAGGTTATTTCTCTACTTACAATCATCAAAAGGGTAAATGAATGAATTCGACTGATTTATCTACAAATTTCTGCATCGTTATTTTACTGAAGCTTCATAAAACTTTTTATTTTGAAGTACCCTATATTCCCATGAATAACGCGCGCGTTATATAAGTTTTTTTGTCAAATTTTCGGAATTTCTTGGTGCGCTTTATGTATAAGGAATGCCACTTTTTAAGACAAAATAAGGCATGAGATAACCTTAAAGCGAGCTGACTATTCCATCTTGTGTTCACTAAATTCCTGCCATCTATCGAATCGTACGTAGGGCTTCTCCGAAGATACGTTAATTCTGCAGATTTCACGGAAAAATTCGATGTTTTCAATATATGTACAAAGCAAACTTGAAGTTCGAAAATACTTTTTCGGCTTAAAACTTTAATGCGACATAATCAAGCTACATTAACATGGTTGGTTGGATAAACAAATCAAATTCCTCTTTGAATATGAAAACAAATCTCCATACCAAATGCGTACACTTTCTTTAATAAAAAATTTGCAAATTGTTTATAAATTTTCGTCATTAATTCGTTATGAATCAAAACCATCAAAATCTTGAAATTCGGCCTCACAATTCAAATTAAAATCATTGATTTCATTTACAAATGAATCAGTTAAATTTCCAATTGATATATCTTTGCTTATATCTGATGAAGAATCACTGTTCCTCCCACCAACACTTTGAGAATGAATTTCGGCGGTTGAAAGAAGACTTATGTTCTTAACGATCTATACAAAGAACAACTCGTTTTGGTTACGAAAGAAATTAAATAGTAAAACAAATCATTAGAATGATTTACGTCATCAACTATTTAGCGAAGCAGATTCTATAGCCGTTGAAGTACCTTAAATATCTTTTTCGCGAGAAACTTGCGAAATACAGTAGGATGAATAAAATTTTTTGAATGATTCACTATTCAAACAGTACTGCGCGTTATACATGGGTACACGTTATACTAGAGACTTCGGAAACTTGTGGAAAAAGGGCTAAGATCGACCTGCGCGTTATGCATGAGTGCGCGTTATACATGGGAATTTAGGGTATATGTTTTATGGTCGAATTTCATGCAGTATTTTAGTGTTCAGGCTATATTCTGGCGAACATTGATTTATTAATTGTCCGCTTTAAACCACGAAAAGACGATAAAAGCGTGAAAATTCTCATTATGTCGTCTACTAAGAGATGAATTGTCTCATGTCCCATTGGTTCACAATTCCTTGTATAAGGGGCCGCAAAATATAGCGTGATAAAATTAACTTGTGCTTAGAGCACAGTTAGGAAGGTCAATGACTAAGGAACGTATTCGCGCGTCATAATGCAAATGAGAAGCGTGAATCATGAAATTAAACCCTTATTCTAGATTATGGAATTTTCTGATTGTAATTAATGGCATTTCAGAGTAATAAACTGGCACTAAGGCGGATTTCAATGAAAATTCTTTTACGATCGATTCATCTTTTTGTTTAATCTTCGTTGCGGAATGAATTTCAAAGCTCAGCCATAACTACGGTAATTAAAAGATGATATATAATATTTTGCTGACACATTTGTTTTAGAAACATTAATTAATATCTTGTTTTTCTAAGAATTTGTAGCTAATTTTCTTGTGGGAACAACTGACAAAAATCGTCTTAGATCAGTGGTTTCCAAACTGTGGGGTGCGACTCCCTGGGAGGGAGGGGGCGCGGGGGATAGATCGGGAGGCGCAGAATATTACACGTAAATTTGCCATCTGTTTAGCCATCCTAACTTTAAGACATAAAATAATCAGCCCTCGGTTGCCTAGGACGTATCTTTTGCCGCCCTGTTTTACTTATGGTGGTTATATTAATTGCAATTGTTGGTCCAGCAGGTATTGTTTATGAATTTTGACTGAATGTGAAATAGAGGGCGCAAAGGCATTTTTCTTAAGTGACCAGGGCGAGGCTTTGTAATGTTTGGAAACCGCTGTCTTAGATAATCGCTGGCAGTTATTTAATGATATTTATTTACTATTATTTATTTATTATTATTTATTTATTATTATTTATTTAGTAATTAATGATGATCTATTTCTGACAAAAAGGTGCCAAAACGCGAAATAATGAAGGAAAAATTGGAACTGAATGTAATTTTCCAGCGGAGGAATATATGTAGGTAATTGTACAATCAGTGACGAGGAGTGATTACTGAAATAGGGGGAGCTGTTCTACACCGACGCGCAAAATAGCAAAATATAATGTTATAAAATGTACAAGTACCTCATTTTTTGTAGTGTAGTTCTACTCTCCGGTTTCTTCTTGCGAAGATGTCAGTCACGTCGTCGTAAAACGTTGGCCTCCAGCGTAATTTTAGCAACAAATCCTTCTCAATGCTTAAAAGAGCAAGAAATGACAGTCGTTCCTCGCCACATGCGGCCCGCGAGGGCATGTTATGTGGCCCGCGATGCCATTATGAAAGCAAACCGTAATATACAATTGAGATAGTTTCATATTTGTAGTTTAAATTAATGCCGGAAAACCTTCTCCAGTGATGTTATGGGGATAACATATTATTTATTATTGATTTTCACTAACAGGATCCCTCGCATTACCTCACATTACTTACGATGTGAACCCTAACGTGGCCCGCCGAAGCATTCTCATCTGTTTATGCGGCCCGCCTAAGAAGCTGCAACTGTTAATGCGACCCGCCACGTAAAAAGTTTGCCCACCCCTGATCTAGAGCTTGTTTGATTTGCTGAAAAACATTCCAAAGCTAGAAAATGACATGAAAATATTTTGCACTCTTTAATGTAACTTACAGACTGTGATAGAACCAAGTTTAACTTGTGTGCATAGCAATGTACAAAAATATCTTTCGGGCATTTTTCTCGTACTCTAGATTGTAAACTGGTATGTTTACCTGCCATTACAACAGCTCCATCATATGTCTGACTTACTCTCTCCCATCGAAATCTTTAAAACATGCCGTGTAAGGGAATTTGCTCTTCGGCCACTACTTACATCTTTTAAGTCCAAAAACCTTTCTTAAATAGTGCCCTCAATGGTCATGTATCCTAGTACAGTTGACAATTATGATTTTTTCGCAATGTCAGTTGTTTTGACAAAAATTACAGCCGCAAAAGGAGCTTGGCAGATTTCTTTTTTTATTTCTTCAGTCATCAGCTCAGAAATTGATGCATTAATGTGCTTTTGGATGTCAATGGGCAGTCCTGAAAAAACTGTAGATCTCTCAAGGTGATTTCTTAAGTCACTGTCTAACTCTTCAAGTTCATGTATCAGTTCACAATAATTCCCCCTATTTAAAGAGCTTTTTGATTCATCATGGCTCCGAAAAGCAAGGCCTTGTTTTTCCAGAAAACAAGCAACATTAATTAGGCAGCTAAGAATTTGTCAGTTCTTCTTTAGATTTTCATTGTGAGACAGTTGTGTCTCATTATAGACGAAACTGTTCATCCAGATTGAACTCAGTACGTGTCTTTTCGAATTGCGTCAGCTGCTTGAGTGACACGATATGACTTTGAGACTCTCTTTTACTCCTTGAAAAAATTGATGAAATCTTCAAAACCAGTCCAGCTACAAACACTTTTTATGAAGAAAACAAAAGGTAAGGCCAGAAAAACAGTTTCTTTCGTTTACTGCAGCCACATAACCACGCCACAGAGTCATAAAGATTTCTATGAAAGTATCGCGTTAAAGACTTAGATTTTGTCTTGTGGTAGTATTTGTTTTGATCTGCGGCTTTCGATTATTTGCAATTTATCTTGATATGAAAATGCACTGAACGATTTATTGAGTACCTTTTCAATGGAACAGTTGCATTCCTGTCGAAGTATCTCACACTCTGCAGTCCCACAAGTAGCAACAACATCAGCGGGAGTCCCTGAATGGATGATGGAATCTGCTGGCGTGAAGCTTCCCTACGTCTCTAGAAATGCGTCGATAATAATAAAACAAAACCATTTCTAAACCTCACATTCCGCAAGAAACTTACACTATATTATTCAGTAACAGAAAACGAAGTAACTGAACACTAATATATTAATTATAATTAGGCTATATGCACGAAATAACACATGAAGCAAAGCGGTCAATGATACCATCCATAAGAACACGAACTCATAAGATTCTGTGAAGCATGCAGGTTCCCTAACTTCTACCCCTACTCTTCCATTAGACGCATGCGAAGACTGATCTCCAGTCTTTTTCAGTCTCCATCATTCCATCATACGACTAGTGTCGCCGTTGGCGCATATTTCAAATATTACAGTTACCTAATTTGGCGTTTCGCTACCGACGCAAGATACGAAATCACCCAGGTTCTTTATTTTTAATTCGTGTTTTGTTTTATTTATTCTTTTAAGGGAAGCGGCGCTTTCGAAGCCACCATTGACGTCTCACCACTTGGTATATTATGAATGAAACGTTACTCTATCGCAAATACATTCTTTGATTTGGTTTAAGCTATTCAAATTAGTATTTTTTGCAATATAGGTTCCGGATAGGCGCTTCGGTGAGTTCCGGCAGAAAAAAAGCATTTTATGTGACAGCCTCTAAAGAAGTGGTTTTCAACCGGTGCGTCGCGAACGAGGTCCAAGTGTGTCGCGAAATTTTAGAAAAAAAGGTCAAGTTTTGTCGCGAAATTAGAAAAAATTAAAATACGGCAGATACGGAAAAGTTTTTTTGGCTTCTCATGCGCTGTCATTGTTTCGGGGCAGCAGTGGCGGCAGTTTTATTATTAAATAAGGAATTTTAAGTATTTTTATTGTGTTTTAACGAAGAAAATGTACTTTTTATATCATGGTGTGTTGCGGGAGCTGGACTATTTAAAAAGTGTCGCCAAAGCAAAAAGGGCGATAAAAAAGTTTTCTTATTAACCAAGCGAAGTAACGAAATTTTGTTTATTTCTCTCCTTTTATTGCGCAACTGACAAACGGCATTCGGGGTGTTATACCAGCGCTGTGAAATGGGCTACTGAAGAAAACCCAGCGGAATCCTTGGTTTCATTCAAAATTTAAAGCAAACGTAACGTTTGCGGAGTTGTGTAGTTTTATTGCGATATTTGTATTCATAATTAAACGGCAAAAAAACTTAAAGGAACTTGCACGACGACATTATTTCTCTTCGGCGTGTAGGACTCGTGAGATGATTGTAATCTGGCTGTCGCATGCGTATTCGAAATAGCGAGGAATGGGAACTGTTTTCCTCCACCGCAATCCGGTGGCCGAAGGTCTATGGGAATACAGTGCATAGAAGTCCCACAAACCACAGCTTCTCTTTCGTGAAAAGAGAACGCGTCATATGCCTCTCAATAAGATCGGAGATAAAGTTTTAGCCCGGCTTTTCCTTTTATAATTGGAGTGGAAATTTTTGTAGTTCGACTATCGACATTAACGAAACAGATCTTATTTTTAAACCTAATTTTTTTATTATCTATTTTTAAATTTCTAGTTGCATGCTAGTGCGAGATTTTGAGTCTTTTTAGTGCTTTTCGTCATTGCTGAAAAGCACTATTATCTTCGTGATGTCCGTCCGTCCGTACGCATATATCAGGGAATAATTAGCAAAACCGATTTCACCAAATTTGGTAGATAGAATCTTCACATAAATACAGTACCAAAATGACATATTTAAACCAGATCGACTAAGCAGGGGTGCCACAATTGCAAAGTAAATCTTTTCGGTAACAATGCATTTGGAAGAAATTGGCCCAGTCGATTTCAACGATATTTTGTATGAAGGATGTGTGCAAAATAAAAGAAACCAAGATTTTTAGTATAGATATATAAAGCAGGGCTGCCACAATTCAAGTAATAAAACAATTCTTTTTACAAATATTGGTGTTGAACTGTCCATAGCAATTTTAACCAAATATAACATTTATAATGTACTCATAAATACAAAACCATAATTGCATATTTGGACCTGATCAATAAAACTTGCAAATTAAACTCTTTCAGTAATTATGGATTTGGAAGGAATTGAATAAGCGAATTTCAACTAAATTTGGTATTTAATATTTGTACAACATACCATAATGAAATCATGATATTTAAAGCGGAGCTAAAAAGTATGGCTACCACAGTAAAAAGTAAAATAATATTTCCTTTACACGTATTTCTAGAGAATTGACCACATGGGTTTTAATCCAATGTGGTATACCTATATAATCTTCATATAAATAAATAACCAGAATATCATATTTCAACCGGGTCGACTAAATATGGTTACCACAATATCAAGGTTAGGAATTTTCTGTAACTATGAATTTGGAAGATATTGGCTGAACCGATTTCAAAGACAAATTTCGTTTATAGGGCGAGTATAGAATTGCAAAAAGAAACGAACATGTTTACAACGTACCAAAAAAGAAGGGCTACCGCAATATTATGAAAAATAATTTTCTGATTTCAAAGCAAATACGTAAGTATACGATTATACTAAGGCGAATTTGACGAAAAACACTTCTGTGCAACGCAAATTCCGTGTACATCCCTACTTATTTATTTTTAAATGGCTCCGAGTCAGCTAATATTAGCCTTTTATAACGACCGTAACAACAACGATGACAAAGAACTCCTCATTCAATGATGCCCTCAGAAATATTCAAACCCGCGACGCTAGCATTGGGAGACCTCTACCCACTCTCTGAACCCACACGCAGACATTTTCTTTTATTTTCAATTATTTATTTTCGATTTTATCATTTTCTACTCATATTTGCTGCTTTATTCGTTGTCTATTTAATAAAGTTATTTTTTGTGAATTTATTTTAGTAGCCTGATTTTCCTTTAAGGATCCACTTCCACGAAACCAATTGTTACCAGTAGAGTGATTGAACATCGCACAGGTTCCTTCTTTCGAATGACAACCATTTTTTATTTGGGGCGATTTTAATTTAATCGTTTTTTTACCAGAAACTTTCAATGTATCAGACAGCGCCCTGCATGATTTTTAATACCAACGCAATTAACTGATCGTTTTACGACCAACTCGTAGCGTCAGGTGCAATCTATATCGTCCATAAACAGAATCCTCGGAGAGTAAAACAGCTTTAGCCTCACGGCTGAGTTTGAAGAGAGGAAGATTCGCGAGAAGAATAATTTTGCCACCAAAGAGCAGAGCCTGTCACAAAATGCTCCAGGTATTTCAGGGGTCTTGCGGAATCCAATAAGGCGACACAAATTAGTGAGGAATAGAGAGTCATACGTTGTTTTCTTGGAACGCTCGGCTCGAAGCGAATCTGTCGGCGCTTGGTTTTTTCGTCCGTAAGATAAATGGAGGGTGGAGAGGGATAGGTCAACAAGCCGGTCTTCCAGACTCCTACTATGTGGAACGCAGGAGCCATGAGTACATATTTAAGCCTACACATCATGGAATGAGGATATTCATTGATGGTAACTTCCTTTGTCCATTAGATAAACGTAAGGGGAGACCTTATGTCCCCGCTCTTCTATCAACGAACCTGTGTAATTTTAACTAATATCTTCACCGATGACAAATGACCACGCTTTTTATAAATATTTGTATTTTATTCATTGTTAATTTTTTGCTGTTGGTAAATATTGAACAGTTGAAGCCTTCAATTAATTACGCGCGGTTTCTACAGTCGCATTGCGGAAGGCAACTGTTTTCCATTCCGTCGCAATATTTTTCGAACTTTTAAAAGCAGTGCAAGTGCCTTTCGCTTAAATTGTATCTAGATCCTAAAATTCTGAATAATCAGTCGTCGCTGTCAATACAGAATTTTTTTTTCGAAAAATTAAGAAAATAAAAAAATATGCTATCAGTGGTTTATGCAAATATGTATGTATGCACTAGAGGGCTCCGCCCCCTGCTCTCTAACCTCCAGCCTCCGCTCGCTTCGCTCACTCCGGCCTTCTTGGACCTTGCCTTGCCCGTCGGCGAAACGGAACGGGACGATTCAGCGCCGCCGTTTCATCGCCGCCAGTTCATCGCAGGGACGATTCAGCACCGGCCATTTCAGCGCAGACCGTTTCAGCGCAGGCCCTTTCATCATAAGTAGATAAATTATTATTCTATTTCGTTATAGATACAGTTACATTTCAATGTGCTATCTTAAATTATAAGTAAATACTTCCATTGCTTTAGACGAAATTATTTGAATAATACTCGAACTCGTCCCACCCGGGTTGGGTATGCTAGTTAAAGTGTTTTGGTTCCTTCCCACGATAACTGTCCCGCTCCCCCGGGAGGACAATACTTCACAATATTTCCCCGTTAAGTATTGTCCGAGTTAAATAAATAATTAAAACTAATAATTTTTAACTAAAAATGAGAAAATATAGATTAACACATTGTTTAAATAACCGTACAGAAAACAATAAAAGAGTATTTATTTTTAATTGAAGATAGCACGGTACGTTACGCATAAATACCGCCGTATAAATGTAACTACCCGTATAAATGTAACTACACGTATAAATGTAACTGCATCTATAAATAAATAGAATAATATTTTATCTACTTATGATGAAACGGCCGACGCTGAATCATCCCTGCGACGAAACGCCGGTGATGAACATATGTGTCGCTGTTTCCGAATCCCCGAGCATATGCGGCTTCTTTAAACGTGGCGTACCTAACGCCTTCATACAAATTCAAATCATCGAAACTCATTGGCCCAGGCACGTTTCGCAAAAGCACCTTCAAATAGAACCGTTCACTATCCCGCAGAGATACAGTGAACATTCTCACAACTACCCTTTCCTCGCCTCGCTGCCATTTTACCCAATTGGGGGCTGTCAAATATCGGGAATTACCGAAAATTTTATGAAGTTGTACTGTATGACTATTGTTATAAGCAAATATAAAGTTTTTTCGTTAAATTTTTAACAGATATTTATAAAAAAGCAATTTAAAACGGGCGAGTTAATGCCGAACCCGATCACATCCGATTGGTAGCCGAAGTTTGCCGAGTGTTTAGTGACGTCAGTGCATGCCACAAGCATGGTAGCCGATGCTAGCTGATGGTTGCCGTGTTAGAAGCCATTTTGCCGATATAGAAGTAGTAGCTTGAAAGACATAATTCTGTTGTTTTCCTATATACGCCGTCTTAGAAGAAATACTGGTAGAAGTATTGCACCTTCCTGCATTTATTCCGCTTTGTGTTTTGCAAAATGGCATCTGAAAGGGTTTGTGTAGCCAGATCTGATAATTTGCCCAACGTCAATTCGTACATGCTTTTGCAGTACATTGAAAGTCCTAGGGAGCAATATTCAGATGTTGAAATGCGTGAAATACAGGTTTGTATTACATTTAATTGATAAAACAAGTTTGACGTAACGCTTATATTTTCAGTTATTGTAATAGTACTTTATTTCGACTGAAACGCAGTAGATATGTAAAAGATAGATTGACGTCTTAAAACAGCTTTCCCATATTAAATGAATAAAACAACTCTAGTTTTAACTAATATTATAGAATATTTATTTGTGTATTGTTTCCCATGCTGTCCTAGTACCTAGTAATTAAAATATATTTAGATAAGTATACAAAAGGTAATGGACGAGGACGAGACTTCGTGGAATTCCACAATTAAATAACATGAACAATGCTAGATAGTATTTTTTATTTATATTAAACATTTGATTATTTCCACAAAATATATGAAGTAAAACACGACCGGTTTCGGTGAATAATCACCATAATCTGCCTTCACAGAATCATCAGGTCAAATATCGACAAATATTATACAAAATTAATGTGAATAAACTTAGTTTCCGTGTCTTGTCTATGGGAAATGTGGTGAAGTTTGTTGTTTTAAGTGTCTACCTGCTTTAGTTATTACCTATACTTGTGAAAAGAAAAACTGTAGAAGTGTTTGTCATAACTGCATGTCTCTTTTGTATATGTCGCGAATTTTATTGTTGCTTTTATTGATTTACTATGATAGTAATGATGTTGGATTTGTAAAACTGAAACGAGAAGGAAAAATTTGTATTGTTAATGGCAAGATTTGCCCTGAACACAGAATAAGATAAAGAGGTTATGAAGTGAATGTAGTTGTAGATGAAGAAGATTTAGTAACGTCTGTGGAGTGTCATGACTACCCTTATTTAGTAAAACATGGTCCTTCAAAATACCATGCTGTCGTGGATATTATGTGAACAAATTTATTAAAATATTTAAATTACAGAACTAACTTAATATGTAACATTTGTAAAAGTATTTGCTTAATAACTTGGTACTTAAATATATGCACTGCAACAGTAATTATTTTCTTAATAAACCCATAGCCCTACGATTTCCGTAAGTTTGATCTTATGTATTTAGAATAGGTATATTATATTGTGTAGGTTTTGTTAAAATATATATGCTAATCTTTGAAACAAAAATATAATTTACCCTTTCAACATCGTTCTCCAGAAATATATGCATCATGTCAATTTAATGCCGATATAAGTCATAAACTAAAATACGAAGCAACAAAATTACGCACACACATATACCTAGTAATTACATTAAAATGATCTTCGCAGACAAATGCAGTTGTACGTTCCGATATATCAGATGCGTATCTCCTCATGGCTTTCAACCACAATATTCTCCGCTTCTTATTTCTTCCGAAGGAGCTCGGTAGCGTGAAGACCAATTTTCTCAGGGTTTTAATCGTTGTATTTAAGCACTGAAGTACCAGACAATACTTATAACCCTTCATAACTTCCATATTCTCCATTTTAGATACGATAGCAGGAAAAGCAACATAACGAAGTAGCAAAACCACATGCTTTCAGTACGGTCGTAGGGTCGTACGTTTAAACGATTGGAATGCGATGACGTCAAGTACCCCTTACTACTCTTTCTCCAATCAGGATGCCGTTTTCGCGTGATATTTAAAATAGTTATTTAAATTGTTTTTGCATAATGAAGACGATTTAACAAAAAAATATTCACAGGGAGTAATTAAGTAAATTACAAAGAATTTTTTTAAAAACATAATTAAATATTCTGACAGTCCCCCATTGCGTTCTTTCTGTTTCCACGCATGATAAATTGAAATTTCGAAATATTTATTCCGTCTGGCATCTTTATCGGCCTCATTAAGTTCCAAAAACGCGATTAACTGAGTTTTCACGCGATTCGACTGTATGACAGCCTGCTCATATTCCTCAGTAAACGTAATGTATTGCTGCGCGCGATATATTAACTCCGAAATTAATAAGAGACTGTCAGTAATGAGATCAACAACTGCGCCATCTAAAATTAGTCGGTGGTCGCGTAAAGACTTATCGAAAACGTCAGTGGGCAGCACGGTCTACTTTTTTATGGAATAGAGAGATATCAAAAAACATTCATGATCTGCGCTTAATTTTTACGTCTCAAAGATTTATTTTGAATTTTATAATAAAAATTGATAGCGCTGTGAGGAAAAATAGTCCGTGCAATTGTTTTGAAACACCTTTCTTGTAATAGATTTGACCATAATGCTTAGAACTCGAAAGGCAGAAGAGGAGGTGTATTATCGGACAACGAATCCCTAAGTGATGAGTCCGAATACTACTGTGAACATGGTTTTCTTGTTAGCCATTCCATGTTAGAATTGAGAGGATTCGATGATCTCAATATCGTCTTTAACCCTAGGATGCAGAAGCAGGGCCTCTGAGGCCCTATGATGAATAACTTTGCACGATATCAGGTTTTCTTTTAATCAAAAATTTTCACCTTCTATGTATCCTTCAGACCAATCTTTAGCTATATTTCTGCGGTATCAGTATCTTTTTTTCTAGAAATAATATTTATTTAATTTTAGTTTTTGCATCAGTACCCCTTCAATGCATAAGCAGGGCTTTCAAGGCCCTATGAAGAAATCTCTTTGAATTGAGTTCCTGCAGTCCAGAGAAGTTGCTCATGTAACTACATTGTTCGTGCTGGACTTCAACAAAGTAGCGCTGGATTTGCGAACACATATGTAGTTCCGCTTTGCTCCACTCGGCACAGCTAGCGTCGTGTAGACAGCCGTACCTTCACTTGCTCATTACAGCAGTTCGAGTAAAGCTTGTTCTTGTGTCGGCTGTCATACTCATTGCCAGTGATAATACAGACTCATAGATATATTACGCCGGCCACTGCTTCTTGCAATAATTCTTTATTCAAAATGGCTTCTTCTTCTTGAAGAATACTTAGAAAAATTACTGTTAGTTATAGTACCTTCGAAAGTGTTGTTAGCGCCCGCTACTCTCCCGGCGGGCAGTCGCCTCGTGGCAATATTGCCAGCGCAGCGTTGCCAGATGGCACAACATGCCATCAAGGAGCACCGCCAGAGGCTGCCAAGTTACAAATGAATGACTCAGTTCAAAGAAATCTAGGCATGAATATTGTGAAGGATTTGTCTAAAGTCGTCGAGGGAACATCTGTAAACATAACTACGGATAACTTCTTCACTAGTGTACGTTTAGCAGAGGATATGCTTTAACATCGAATCACGATAGTAGGAACATTGAGGCAAAATAAGGCTGACATTCCAACTGAAAGGGAAACTTCATCTTCTAGAGAAGTAAATTCATCAATTTTTTATTTCAAAGGCAATGTTACTATGGTAAGCTATGTCCCTACAAAGAAAAAAGCTATCATTTTGATCAGTACTATGATCCTCGATAGAGAAATCGACGAAAAATATCTCAAGAAGAAACCAGAAATAAAAAAGTATTATAACAAAACCAAAGGTGGTGTCGATCAAATGGACCAAATAATTCAAAATTACACCTATAAGTGGCAAACCCGAATACGGACTTTTGCTCTCTGGATGAATTTGATGGATGCTGCGGCAATGAATAGTGATATTTTGTTTTGTGCCCAGAATCCAGAGTGCAACTTCAATAGGACCAACAGGCGGCGTTTATTTTTGAAGGACATAGTTTTCGAAATGGTTAAACCACAGATTGAGTTAAGAACTTGAACACTTAACTAGCAAAAATTAACCACAGATGCTATGAGAAGATGTGGCATTAAATTCACTAAAGTAGAGCAAATTGGGAAAAATCTGTTACCAAAAAGAAGGAGGTGCGAATTTTGTCCATATAATATCCACAGAAAGAGCACTCTGACTTTTATCAAATGTAGCAAAAGGAAGGAAGGAATTGTAAGGAACACTGCGAGTTAATATGTAAGTTCTGCCTCCAATCAAGGTACAGTATTGTGAAGTAATGATTCTTTTTATCGTTTGAAATATTGATGGCTTACGCAAACATTTTTTAAACTCGAGTCTTTGATTTTATTACCATAAAGAATCTACAGGAAAATCGACATGGCATGTCTCAACTGCAACGACAGTGTTTATAAGAGATAGTGAGGAGATATGCAAGTCACTCCTGTAGTAGGAGAAGATTTTTTGATAATGGCTCCTTTTGTTGTTAATATGACAACTTTTCGGTTTGTATATCGTTTCTTTCGTTCGAAAATTGCGCTTTTTGTATTTGAACATTAGCTTGCATTTTCATAATATTCAAATATCCGTAGAGTATACTATATTTCCTGTATATAATGCAAAAAGCTTTGAAATGTGGACTTGAAGATGAATGCTGAAGATAAAATGAACAGATAGGACGAAAAACGATGAAGTACTACGAAGAGTAGGAGAGAGGCGAATGATTAAGCAGAATATTAGTAAGGCAAACTGTGTTGGCATTACCTAAGGAGAGAGAGTATGATTAAAGACGTGTTAGAAGGAAAACTAAATGGAAAAAGGTAAAGAGGTTGAAAATGGTTTCAGCTGATAGACGATTTGAAAGGGAAAGAGAGTTATCAAGATACGAAGATGACAGCGGAAAATAGGAGTATACGAAGAACTAGGTTTAACCACGAATAATCACGGACCTACCTACGGACAGATTAACTATGATGATGATGATGAATGCGAAAAATGTTTCTAATGTAATCATCAAAGCGATATACAGTTCACACATACTTTAGCAGAAACATTTTCTGAGGCAATTTTGTATTTTATTGTGTATTTGAAATAATTGACCGTGGAAAATAAATTCCAGAAAATACCATTCCTTCTCTTAAGCAGCCTAGATAAACGCCAAATGGTGTTAACTGATTCTGAGCGACAATAAAAGTTTTTTATCATGAAGATATAAGTAGCGACTCCAATGCCCAGTTTATGCATTCTTGTACATTCCCTGGAGCATGCATCTACAACTGCATTTACATGATATTATGCAAGTCATCTTTTTGGTGGATTGGCAGGGTGTGCAGTGCACCAAGGGTCTATAGTTTTCCTACGGTATCTTTTCTCATTATGTTCTCTTATCGTCCTAGGAAAAACGATCCTCTATATCACTCCGTTCTACAGTCGATCTCGCGAATCCTCATTTGCTAGTCCCTCTGAAATAAAATTTTCCAACCGTTTAAATCTAGCCTGCAGCCTAAGTTTCTCTAACGATTTCCATTTCAGATTTTCTATTAATGATGTTAGGCTTTGTTTTCTATGGTAATTTATCTTTTGAAATCTAGCTGCCCTGCGCTGAACCTTTTCTATCTCGTTAGTGAGTCCCTTTTCGTAGGGATCCCACACAGCTGAAGCATATTCAAACTGCGGTCAAACCAAGGAAAAATAACATAATTCATTCACTTTTTCAGAGCTATTTCGAACTATTCTCCCTATAAAGGCCAGTTTTTTGTCAGCGGCACCTATCAATCGGCGAGATAATCCGAGATATTTAATCGAGTCTGAAACTGGATTCTCTTCTCCGTCCAACGAATAATTAACATCCAACGAGATACTCTTGGTTCTCCAGAAATTAATGACGCAGCTTTTATTTTGGTTGATTTCTAACTGCCATTCCTTACACCATGCAGAAATAGCTTCTAGATCATTTTGGAGATACTGTAGGTCTTCCGGATGTCTTATTTCTCTATAAATGACGGTGTCATCCGCGAAAAGCCTAGGGTTAACAGCGATGATTTGTCATATTTAGCGATAGATGGACTATTTAGTTTCCATTTCTTTAAGTGCCACTATTGTTTTCACATCTAAATTATATATTTATTTATCATCACGAGATTTTAACAAAAATATTTGTAACTCCGAGAGGCAAGAAAATTACGGTTTATTTTTTATTAGCAATAGTGATTTTATATATGTAATCTTTTATTTTTAAAGTAACTATGTAGTAGGTATTGAATCCCAATTTTTATAACTCGTCCTAACAAGCTCGCTTCCGGCTGAGCGCACACTGATTGAGCAAAACACCTTAAAGCAAAAACCTGCTATCTTTATCGTGCTCGTGACAGCTGTTTATATGTATTTATTAGGACCGACGCACATTGGTTAGTCAAAAAGCAAAAACGCTTTAAAACACAATAGAGCACCATCATGCACGTTTATTCAAAAAACAAAAATGCTTTCAAGCACAATAAACCACAATTGAGCATGCTCTACGTGGAACAGGCATCTTTGTTTTACATGAAAACCTTTCACTCTGCGCATGCACGAGTTTCATATCAGATGGTTAGCTTCGTTTTAACAAGTAGATACTCGCTCTGATTTTAATTTTAGTCGAACAAATGAGGTACATGTAGTGATATCGTAATGTGGACGCTGGTTTGTGTTCGATTGTGTGTTTGTTGTATTGTGTAGAACATGGAATTGGATGCCGAAAAACTTAAACTTCTTTTCAACTGCACGTAGTTCACAAATGAAGGATTGAAGCGTATTATCAAGTGTCCTCTTCTTGTTTATTGTGTGTACCCACAAATTTCTCCCGTCCTTACGTCTTTGCGAAGTTAACTGAAACCAACCCCACATTACCACAGCGACATCGCCGTCGCTCATGATGACGCCTTGAAGGTGTTCGTACTGAATTCGCACCAAATGAAGAAAGCTATTTTGTTTTGTCAAGCAACGTTTTCGCTTCACGCAAAAACTTTTTGCAGCGCTTTAAAACGAAAATGATTTAGCTTCAAGATAAAATGTTTTTGCTTTAAGGTGTTTTGCTCCATCAGTGTGCGCCCAGCCTAAGTCGTTTGACAAATCACTCACCCAACTTTCTCGAAATGCGCGCACTACCCTCGTCATCCAAACATAACTTCATACAAAGTTTCAGAGGAAATGCTTCATGAATTCCATCTGGATGCATTCTATGTCACTCTATTTGATAAGACTGGAGGTATACTAGTAAACTAATTTATAACTTAAAGGAATGAAACAGAAATTCTTTCTTCCTGGAACAAACTATAGCATCGCTATTTCTACCTATATTTTTGAATTCACACACTTTTTAATTAATACATGCAACTAGAACAGGGAAATTTCGTTTAAAATAATTTGAATTGGTGAACCTTAGACTTATGCGTATTTTTACGGGCAAAACATTTACTATCAATTTTCATTATTGTGAGCAATGAAATTCGTTTCAATTTCTCAAGGACTCGAAAAAATTAGCAATTCTTACTATCACAAAATTTCTTGCACGGCATGATTTATTTTTACCTCATATACCACCTAATTACCAACTTTTATATATATATATATATATATATATATATATATATATATATATATATATATACACCACTATATATAGACGTTCCATATAGAGGAGGATATAACATATAGGAGGATACTAATGTTTAGGCACTTCCAGATCAGTTGGAGATTCGAATTTTTTTCTTAGGTAGTATTTTGTGCAAAACCGACTAGAATAAACGAAATTCTTGAAAAAGTGCAACAATGCGGCCGCTAAAAATTCGCCATTGTTTAAACAAATTTTCAAGGTTTATGTATTACCGCATGAGATACGGAGCTGAAATTTTTTTAGAGGTAGGAATTGTAAAAAAAACGAAATAGGGATTGTAGAAATTTTGATATTTTAATATGTTTTTCCGTTAAAAATTCTTAAAGTTAAAACAAATAGATAACTGTTTAGGTACTACGGGATGAGCTAGGAAGCTGAAATTTTCAAGTTATTTACAGAGCTGTGCATTTGCTCAAATAAATATTTGAACCTCTCGATAAATATATTCCGGCCGCTGTTAAAATGTTTAAAATTTAAGCAATTAGAAAAATATTATTTCACTTCTAGAAGTGCTAAAACTTTAAAATTTGGCATAAATGTGTCGCATTGGTACTCCAATATGGAGAAAGTATAAAATTCTTAAAATTGCAAAGTTTGGGGAATTTTTTAATCTATTATTTTTACATAAGGGAAAAACGAAAATCGCTGCGGAGGTGAAATCTTTAGAATTTAAAAAATATTTGTAATGAAAAAATATCTGTCTGAAAATGAATGTTTTTCAAGGTGAGATGATATGCTTGCAGAATGCAAGCACCTTCTACTAGTATATATATATATATTAGACCCTGTCTAATCTGAAAAAATCCAAAGCACCTTCTACTGGTATATATATATATATATATATATATATATATATATATATATATATATATATATATATATATACAACACACCCCGGACCCCAACCTTCTACCTACTCCCAAAAATCCACAAACCCAACATCCCCGGCCGCCCCATTGTTGCCAGCTTTAATTCTTCCATGGAACGCATCTCTGCCTATGTTGACTCCCACCTACAACCTCTCGTCCGTCAAATCCCATCCTTCATCAAAGACACAAACCACTTTCTACTACGCCTAAAATCACTCCCTTCCCCTCTCCCACCTAACAATATTATGTCCACTATAGACGTCTGCTCCCTCTACACCAACATCCCTCACAACCAAGGACTGTCCGCCCTGAGAAAATTACTGGACTCCAGACCACCTGACACAAGACCATCCTCCCATTTCCTAACGAAGCTGGCTGAAATGGTGCTCCAAAAAAACAACTTCTCTTACGGAGGGCGCCACTACCTACAAATAAAAGGTACCGCGATGGGCACTCGCATGGCGCCCTCCTATGCCAATGTCTTCTTAGGTGAATGGGAGGAACGCTTTCTTGACGTTTCCCCCAGACCACTCCTATGGCTGAGGTATATTGACGATATTTTTCTTCTCTGGACACATGGACCCGACTCGCTACAATCCTTTTTACAACGCCTCTAATCCCACCCCACGCTTTCTTTCACCCGCCACTCCTCTGCCTCCAACATCACCTTCCTGGATGTCGATCTCTCCATCCGGGAAAGCAAGATCCACACCAGCGTGCAACTCAAGCCTTCTAACCGCCTTCAATATCTCCAGTTCGACAGCTGCCATCCCCTCCACACCAAAACCTCTATTCACAACGCCCTAGCCCGATGAGGGCGGAGACTCTGCTCGGACAGAGATTCCCTATTCGTGTACTGCTCCACCCTTGAGCATGCCTTCTTACAGCGCGGATACCCGCCGGATCTGATCCGAAACCAAATCCGGCGGGCAGTCGCACCCGCCACCCCTAACTCCCACCCCAATACCCACACCACCACCGATTCCACCCTCCAACTCACCCTAACCACCCTGTATTTCCCCGGCATCCACAACATTCTGAAAAACATCCTGAAAGCCGCCCACCTTATCCTCTCATCCTCCCCTCACCAGATTCCATTTCCCAGACCACCGATGCTCTCCTTACGCCGTCCCCCTAATCTGGTAAATATTCTATGGAAGGAAGAACCCCCAGCACCCACGCCTTTACACCCTGCCGGATCTTACCCCTGCGGTAGACCCCGATGTCTAACATGCCCAATAAACCCCCCCTGCAACTCCTTCTCCATTCCCACAGCCAACATCACCTACCCCATAACTTCCACCACCAACTGCACCATCCGCAATATCATTTACCTCCTGAGATGCACCCAATGTCCCGCCTTTTATGTTGGCCTCACCAGCAATCCACTCAACATCCGCATGAACGGCCACCGCAACAGCGTCATTCTCAAACGACCGCTGCCGGTGGCCGTTCATGCGAACAAACATAATTTAAAGTTTAACAAATGCTTCACAGTGAGAGTCATTCGCGCTCTCCCCGACAATGCTTCGGCTCCCCAACTCCGTCAGTGGGAGCTTTCGCATAACCATCTCCTAAACTCCTTCACTCCCCCTGGCCTCAACCTTCGATAGCTTTTCACTCCCTTTCTGTCTTCTCCCAACCCCCTACCAACCCCAACCCCCTCCGAATCCTCCAATCCTCGACCTTTCCGCACTACCCTTCCACCCCCATGCCTCCACCCAGTGTCACCGCCATCAGTTCTCTCTCTGTAGCTGATAAAGAAACAATTCCGAAAGCTTCTACGTTTGTGATGTTTCTGTGTTTTAGTGTTCTTTTACGTGTGTCGCTTCGACATCCCCGGGGCCTCGCCAACCTGAAGTCGTCTGATTGGTGAGGGCTCACTGGGTTTCCTCATCCCAACACCTTGTTGACATCCATTTATCCATTTTACCTTTCCTTTTCCGTAAGCTGGTTTATATATATATATATATATATATATATATATATATATATATATATATATATACGTTAATCTTTCGCTGAAGAAGGGCATAGGCCCGATAAGCTTGCGTGTGTTTTTGTGTTCGTGTGTTTTACCTGTCTCTTCGACGCCCCTAGCAGCCTACCAGCTTGGTCCTCAACTTGGTAAGTGTCCGCTGGGCTTCCCTCAACACCTTGTTGCCACCCTCATCACTACCTTTTCTTTTCCTTTAGTTAATATATATATATATATATATATATATATATATATATATATATCTATATATATACGGACGAGGAACTAGAGATGCTATAGGAGTAGTTAGAATCATATCAGAAAGGGCAATAGAATACAGTCAAGATATCTGCGCATGTTTCGTAGACTGGCAGAAGGCCTTTGATAGAGTAAATTGGGTAAAGTTGATGAAGATATTAAAGGATATAGGTGTAGACTGGAAAGACAGGAGACTGATTAGGAATCTATATGAGAATCAAATTGTAAAGGTCAGGTTTGAGAATGTGGACACCTGCGGAATAAATATCGGTAGAGGAGTAAGACAAGGCTGCTGCCTATCGCCAACCCTATTCAATATATATGGAGAAAGTCTTATGCAAGAAGCTTTAGAAGGCACAGGGGATTTCAAAATTGGAGGAAGGATTATAAGAACAGTAAAATACGCAGATGATCAAGTACTTCTAGCAAGAAAGGAAGAGGAGCTACAAAAAATGATAAATAGACTAGTGATAACAGGTAGAAAATACGGTATGGAAATAAATACAGAAAAATCCAAGGTCATTCGAATATCGGGTAAAGAAGAGAATCTGAACATAACTATTGGGGGAAAGCCATTAGAACAAGTTTCAGAATATAAATACCTTGGAAGTATCATAACACGAGAGGCAAAATGTACGGATGAGATCAAAACTAGAATAGGAAAAGCAAAAGCGGCTTTCAGGAGAAAGAAACAACTACTTACAGGGAATATAAGGGAAGATATCCGCAAGAAGTTGATAAAATGCTACGTATGGAGTATAGCATTGTATGGGGCAGAAACATGGACGCTAAGGAAAAATGACATCAAATACTTGGAAAGCTTTGAAATGTGGACTTGGAGGAGAATGCTGAAGATAAAATGGACAGATAGGATGAAAAACGATGAAGTGCTACGAAGAATAGGAGAGAAGCGAATGATTATACAGACTATCAGAAAGAGGAAGGCTAACTGGGTTGGACATTACCTGAGGAGAGAGAGTATGATTAAAGACGTGTTAGAAGGAAAACTAGATGGGAAAAGGGAAAGAGGTAGGAAAAGGTTTCAGCTGATAGACGATTTGAAAGGGAAAGAGAGTTATCAAGATATGAAGAGGACAGCGGAAAATAGGAGTATATGGAGAACCAGGTTTAACCAAGAATAATCACGTACCTGTCTACGGACAGACTACCTATGATGATGATGATATACGTTTGTGATGTTTCTGTTTTTTCGTGTTCTTTTACGTGTGTCGCTTCGACATCCCCGGGGCCTCGCCAACCTGAAGTCGTCCGATTGGTGAGTGTTCACTGGGTTTCCTCATCCCAACACCTTGTTGCCATCCATATATATATATATATATATATATATATATATATATATATATATATATATATTAGACCCCGTCTAATCTGAAAAAAATCCAAAGCTGCTTGTGGGGTTCGTACCACCTCACCATCGCGTAATACGATTACTTTAGCCATCTCGGCCCCCAGAACCTTACCTGCGGGCTGCGATAAATGTGTATTTGAAATCACTTGGGAAGATAAACAAGCGTTCATCATACCAACGAGATTAAACAAACTATTGTCATTGTTAATGTTGTAATATTCAATAGAAGTCTCTTTCTTTTAATTAGTATTGATACGAGCATTCCTACATTTTTTGAAGGGATATTTCTGCTAATAATTGTAAGTTTTTATTTATCGTATTTGTTATTGATAGTAAGTTTCTATTTATCTTAAATACTTATTGTCTTTATTCACTATTTAAGATAGGCTAATTTGAACTAATTTGAATGAAACTTTTTAAAGTGTTGTGTTGTAGCTTAGCAATTCTTCAGATAGTGTTTTATATGGATGGTTGATCTGATGTTAGGAAAAGAACAATTTATTATTTTTGTCATTTAAGTTTGGTGATTAAAATATGAAATATTGAACAATTTCACTCCTACTCGTATCTAAAGCTGAATTACTCGGAACTAGCAGTATATTTTCGTTGATTTTAAGCAATATCGATGAGTAAGTTAGTATTTCCATTGATGAAACAAAATATACTATCGAACTTCTTACTACTTATATACCAAACATTCTTACGTTTGCCACTGAATTCTCTACTTCTGTCTGTCATTCTCTCAACTGTAAAAAGATTAAATAGAGAAATCCCCACATCACTCAACAGCTGTTAGGTAGACACTTTTGCAAATTTTAACGCCCATTCAAGCTGAAAGCTTATCAAAATTATATTAAAAAAGTTTATTCATATTTAAGTATTAGCCATATAAAAGTTAGTTATAAAACTTCATTTTTATACGTTTACTTGTTTTATCTTTCATTTGCGGGTTTTTATGTGTATACGAGGTGGTCAAAGCAGGTTAGGGAAGGTGACCCAAGCTAGCGTTAAATAAAAGACTTCTTGGTTATTTCATTATGATAGGGTTACTAAACATTATTGTAACGGAGGTAAACAATTTAATTTTTAGTGCAGCTAAAACACATATTTACGGGCATGATCTTGAAAGGGCTAAAAATTCACACATTTTGAAATTTTTTTAAAAATTGTTTTAGCGACATTGAATAATTAAGTAATTGTATGTTATTTTTTCCTTGAATTATGTAATGACTTTTTTGCTTAAACCATGTTATGCTATGTTTCCACGAGAAAACCGATCCTTAAAGCGAGATCACAACAATTTGGATATTTCTGGTCCCTAAAAAGATGGTTTAGGGTGATCGGATCAAAATTCTCTCTTTTGCATATACAAACCAAAGCCATGTTTATTTTCTCCCAAACACTGTACTGGTTTCTGCCGGGAGAAAAGTAGATTATGAAATGTTTAAAGAATATTTCCGTAACATATAAAGCTCTGATAACGCGTCGAGGGAAGAATACCAGATGCCGTTCATCTGGAAGCGGCTGAGGTGAGAATTACGTCGGAGTGCTATGTTGTTATGCTTTCTCGACTTTCATTTGTTTGTTGCCTCGCCTGTGCATCTACATTTGACCCTACTGAGAAGGGTCCATTGTATCACTCGGCATCCAGGATAACAAAACCATTCGTCTGTCAGACGACGATCCAAACAAAAATACCTTCCCAACAACCTACTTGATTAATAAAGTCGTGATCGCTGATGTATTACATAGGTATAGAGATACCTTAGGAGAGACAGGATCAATGTGAACAGACCATTTAACAAGAGGAGACTGACACAATTCTACTGATGCAACTGTTCACGGGTAATATGAGGAGAACATTGTCTTAACTTAGTGTGAATTTTACTGGAAAAAATTCATTATTACTAGAATTTACCTACATTATTGTTGCATTGTTTGGTCCTAAAAAATGTATTTTTTATAAGCTGTTTAAAAAAATATATGTCAACATAGCGTAGTTTCTCAAACTAAAGGTTAATAATCCAGTTCCTCGTAGATAAGGTTAGTAAACTAGGGTTACACATGATTAACATCCTACTGCCGAAGAGAAGACTGTTTATGAGCAATAGTCTCGTGTTTGAACCCTTGTAATAAATATTCAGTCATAGAACAAGTACGTATGTCAAAGTGATAACTTTATCATGACTCAAAAGTCTTCAACTTTTTTCACTCACTTTATCTAGTTAAATGCCATTCAAATCGAAGGATAAATGCCGATGAACTCAAGTTATACGAACTACGTTGGGTCTGAAAATGATATTGATAATTAGACTAAGACGTATTACAGGCTCAAAATGAAATAGCACCTTATCGGTTGACATAAATAGCAGCGGTTACTTAACGACTTCTCGGATGATCTGGTCGCATTCGATGGAGTTGGGATGGCGCCAGAATCGATAATGTCGATGGTACGCACGGTACCTTGATCGAAAAAGAATGTACATCGTCTGGAGTTTCTATTTTTTCTCTCTCTCGCGAAAGGGGTTCTATTTCTGGATGCCTTGGAATGAGACTTGAGGCCTGAATAGGCCGATAAGTTTTTCCGTTCAAAGCGCCACGGCTGAGGGAAATAGCAATTAATTGAAGAGTGATAGGTTAATCCCAAGGTTAACGTCCTTAATGGGTAACCGAAGGCGTTCTTTTTATGAATTATTCGATTCGAATAAATGGGACTATCAGAGCCACGACAATTTCTACACAATGTCTAAGGATATATCTTTGGAAATCGGCTCGAAACATGACAGACTTGAAGTAAATCTATTTACGTATTTATAAATTTTTCCTATATTTTAGCGATTTGCAAAAGATTCCATTTGAAATTATTTTCATTCCTAAATTAACTTTGATCGCCTAACGAACGATAAATATCCAATTTTTTTTATGCATTTGATCACATGATTACCTATAAGTTCCTAACTAAAAATGTAATCTACATCCATATGATACTCAGCAAATCACCTTATTGGCGGATGGCAGTGGGTGCAGTGCACTTTAGGTCCTTAGTTTTCTTACGTTACCTTTTCTTATTATGTTCTCTTATCGCCCTAGGGAAAAACGATTCTCTATATCAGGAGCCTCAAACTCGCATCGGTGCGGAGGCCGCATGAAGACCTTCCACCGAACCTGCGGGCCGCATTAAGGCACCGTGCTAAGTTCGCGGACCGCAAATTTCCCAGTCCTCTCAACGTTTCATATTTTTTGGACATTCATTCTACCCATTTATTACAAAAATGCGTTTCAGCGTCGGGATTTAGGTTCTTTTGACACTCACAACACACACTGGCAGCAGGAAAAACATACTTAGTCCCCAACTATGCAGATGTTTTATTTATAAATCTGAATGAGCACTGAACTACGTATATTTTAAAAGAGCTGATTTAACATTTTTCATAAGTTTTTTAGCTTTACATTAAATATTTTATAAAGATCTGACGTGGCCACCACATGACTTTCTCCATACCTGTAATGTTTCTAAAAATTCCAAATAGGTTAAATGATAATAAATATTTTAAGGAACTGCGAGAAAATTTTCAAGACTTAACAAAGAACTGAAATAAACTAAAATCGTAGCCTTTTAATAATGGATATAGCCACGAAGCTTCAACAACTAAGAAAATAAAAGGAGCGTAAAGTGTTTACAAAAATCGCCGGTAGAAGGTGTAGTTGTGACAGGTAAATGATTTAGTTTCTAAAATATCTCTTCAATAATGCATTATATGGGAAAATGTTTCGGGTAAAGGTTGTAGAAAATTAAATTACCTACAACTTTTATTCAGACACCTTTTTACATTCATTAAATATTAAAGCAAATATTTCAAAAAACGGATAAGTGACTAGAGTAAACACCCATATCTGGGTAACCGATGTTTACCAAAAAACAAATCAGCACGTCTTCCAGTAACAAAAATGCCAAATATAAAATTTTGAGTTGATCTGATTAATAGTTTTTTGAGTTCAAGCACCCACAAAATACAAGTCACAGACACACACACTGACACACACGCACTGAAACACACGTACGCACGCACGCACACGCACGCACGCACACACGCACGCGCACACACACACACAGACATAATCGATAAAATACTCAAAACGTGTTCAGGGGACCTTAAAACATGTATTTCCGTTGAAATGTCGAATTAAGTTTTTTCATGAAAACAATTCTTTCTCTATCGTGTGTAAGGGAAAGTAAAAAACGGATAAATAATAAGAGTTAACACCCACTTTCGGTTAATAATAAATTTAATCAGTTCTTGACTTTCTAACACAAACGCTAAATATGAAATTTTATGCCGATTGGTTTACTAGTTGAGTTAGAGAAAATAGTCAAAGCGTGTTCAGAGGATCTTAAACATTTATATTGAAATTTCGAATTCGATTTTTTTCATGAAAACAATATGCACTTTCTCTATACTTCGTATATTGAGAAAGTAAAAATACGTTTGTGTTTTGGCCGTCTGGTGTAAATTACCTTGCTTTATGGGCCGCAGATATGTACCACAGGGGCCGCGAGTTTGAGACCCCTGCACTATATCGCTCCATCCTACAATCGATCTCGCGAATCTTATCCTCGCTGTCCTGCCTTTCGAGATATGTCGGCCTTATGATAAGAGCTACTATATCATTCGTTAGTCCCTCCTACATATATTTTCCAGAAGTTTAAATCTATAAAAAAAAGTTAGGAAAGTGGACACCGCTTCACAAATGGGCGCTTTTCGTGCAATGGAGTATTTCAAAGAAATGATTATGTAACGTTTTTGAACTTGAGATTGTTTATTTATGTGACCAACATCGATGAAATAAACATGAAAGAAAGTTCAACTCGAATTAAGACATTCTTGTTTGATTTTCTTATTAACGGCTACTCCTTCGATAAAAATGCATAGGAAACGAAATATCTGCTAGTTCTATAAGTTTTATTTGAAAACTATTTTGATATGACCAATACTTGACGAGATATGACGGAAAGTTCATTTTTTGTCAGCTGATTCATTTATGTGATTTTCTTATTTCCTTTGACTGTAAATACTTAATATCAAATTTAATGAAAATCCGTTCGGTAGAAGCCTAGAACGAACACGCGGACAGACCGAAACTAAAAGGCGGTCATGCTGAGAGCGAAATGTGCCTAAAAATTGACCCAGCAGCTTTAATTTCTGCTTTACAATTTTCGATAGCTACGGCAACTATCGAGGAATTTTTAAAGTGTCAATAATAACTCTCGATCTTTAAAAAAAAATGGAGGATAAACACCCCCATCCGGCATTAATATGTTACCGGAGTCTGTTGCCGCGAAGTACCAATAATAAAGCTTACCCAGTGACATCGGAACAAAAACGAGCCGAGCCGAAATTTTTACGTCCAAATAAGTCTCGCAACTATATTTACGCTTAAGTAGATACTTTTATCTGACCTGTTTACATAACCGAATTATCCTATATATAGCTTTTAAGATCCATAAACATGCGCACCGAACTGCTTCATTGTTCATTAGATGTTTTTTTTCTGGGTCAAAAGGCGTACATCTTTTTACGGCTTTCTTGTTTTCTTTATGCGCGGGAGCAAAAAGCTCAAAAAGAAAATCTCTGAAATTTTAATACCTCTAGTTTGATGGCTCACAAAGGCCGTTTTTAATTTCCAAAACACAAAGCGTGTTTGAAGAAATTTTAATATGCGTTGTCTATGATAAATTATCGTCGCGACATTGAGCAGCAATATTTTTCCTTTAGTTTAAAAAGTTAATAAATAATGTTTATATCAGATATTAATATTCCTGATACTCCTCTCCTCGGCGTGTTCTTTCGGGAATTCTCAAAAAAGAAACGGATGACATGCAAAGACAATGTATGCATTGGGAAATTTAATGTTCCCTCTAAACTACTTCGTAGAATGTCTTAAGTTATCGGATATGAAAGAGAAAGACAATCGGGCACTGTTAATTATTCATAACTCCAGTTAATCTACGAACGGAACAGAAATGGAGCGAAACACATAGCCAACAAATTTACATAGTTAAATTCAACGTAAGAGAATTCTATCGCAAAATAATTAGTACGCCAAGTTACAGCTTTACGAGTACAATATGCATATATTCTTTGGAGATATTTAGTTCCATTTGGTTCTACATATCCGTCTTAATAAACGAAGTATTCTTAATTATAGAAGCACAAGGAGAGCATTATGGAATCCAAGTTTTATTGCGTGACCTATAAAGGTTTCATCAAAAGAGAAAGTTATATAAATAATATTAAAATATTTTATCGGCGGAAGCAAAATATTTTAATCCAGCCTGAAATAATTCTCAATATTGAAGATATAAACTGGTTTCAATAATACAGGAATCTCGACTTCACCGATAAATTATACCAAAATATTTTCAGATATATTTTTATCGCCTCAGACATAGCTGGTAAACTTTTTGTAAGCGTTAGGTGCTAATGCACCGAAGGCGGCAGACGGAAAGATTTAAGTAGCGACACCAATAGAGAGTTCTATTTCGTCGAAAAACGGGGCGGGAACGACACCTCGTTTCCTGGAAACCCACCAGTTCGGACTCCAGCACATTTCTCGTATTTTTTGCGAACCTTGACAAACTTCCAAGCGAGAAAATAAGCCGCAGAAAAAAATCTTCGGAGACGTTCCGCGCGAAAAAAGTAGGTCAGGAGACGCTGAAATGAAAGTCCGCGCGGCGATTCACCCGGAAGAATTAATGAAAGAGTTTTCTTTGTGATTTATTTGTTATAAAATTAGCATTCGTTAATCGAAAAATGAGCCCACGACCATACTCAAGCAAAACATCCCTTTGAAGCTTTGTTTTCTTTCTGATAAATCATTTCTCCGAAGACAATGAGATTCAGAGCTCTAATATATACTAACGATCGCTGTATGCAAGGGAAGATGTTATCTTTCCTCTTCATCTCGCTCTTAGATTCTCATTAATTATCATAAACATGGATGTGCCTAAACCTACCGAAAGGTGGAATTAATATGATGATGATCACAGACATATTTATTGTAAAATATCTAAGTAAAACTTTACATGTATGTACAAGTTACTATTAAAAATAGACAAAATATATTTTACGAGCTACAAAACAAAACATATAACTTGAAAATTAAGCTTGAAATTATGCAGAATTAAGAATAAGCAGAAGTGCTCGTACTCTTAATTTCTTCCATCCCCTACTACAAGAATTCCTATTAATTCAAATACATAACTTTTTAACGGAAATCTCGGTTTCTCTTACACATCAGAAACGGGCAAGGGATAAGAAGATAGGAATTCAACGTGATAGTTTTAGCTTAAATAAAAATCGCGGTTTTTTCGAGTGCACGAGAAATTTCTTTATGGTGTTGGGCTATGTGCTCCAATTTCATTCGTATAGGAAGTTCTGTAAGGATACAATATTTTCATACGTCGACCTTTTCACGCAATACTTGTTGTCTCTCTCCAATTAAAATCCCCATCCCCATCTCAGAAGTTCCGTTGGTCAATGGCAGATGAAGTTGGATCCGTTTTCATTTGGATTTTTTCTCTATGCTTGGCCAAAAGAAGCCAGAAACCTAATGTAAGGGCCCCGTAATTCACATTTACCGATAAATTTGTCGACTTCTTATATATTTTCAAGTAATCATAATAAACAATTGATGGAATCACTTTTAAATATCGTTATTTCACTCAAATTGAGTTCCAGTGAAAGAAGCTGCATGATATAATGTGGTTCTGTCTCTCAAAAACATTTAATTCTTGGACAGGAATTGGTTCTAGGAATACAACCGGTGGAAATACGTTTGAAGATATTACCATATTTAGTTTAACCATACGTTTTTCCCATTCAAAGGCTGATTTTGGGAGTCTAATTTGTCATGTAAATATTATAAAGTCAAATCTACGAAACAAAATGAGCTCCCGGACTTTGAAATACATTTAGGCGATAAAAAGTGTGTTAGAACGACATTGAAAGTGTTGCTTTAATCTAATAAGTATAATTGGCATAATTGATCCATACAAATGTTCAGTTGAAAGGAAAGAAAAATATGCATATAGATATTCAAGTGAGGAAGAGTTGACAATTATAAATTTTGGTCTAAATTAAAGAATTGCAATAGAACGCTTCTTATTGTAACTTCAGAGATATCTGTCATATAATTTATTAATTTTCAATGTTACTGAAAAACAAATTTCGCTATCTATTAAGTATAGAGAATGTGCAGAATGCATAAAAAGATTTTAGAGAACGAAAGCACTTAAAATTTCACACTAAAACTGTCTTACGATTGATTACCTTTTGAAACAATCAGCTAAATTAAGTTTTTTTGGAGATTGTCCTTTGAATAACCTTAGTGTTTATTTCTTCCCTACTTTAGTTTATATTTAGTATACCTATATTATATTTTTAGTTAATATTAAGTATTGTTTATAACGGTTGTCAAGTAGATTCAACAATACGCTCATTCCCGTGTTATTTAAATGGGAAAAATTAAAAGAGAAAAACATTTTTAAAATGAAAAATGTAGTTATAAAAGCTTTAAAAACCCTCCCATTTTGCTTATATTTTTATTGCGGCTAAAATGGGACCTTCATCTTGCTTCTAAGCTCTGTAGTTGTTGCGTTATAAATGCACAAACAAACAAACAAATTCTTCAAAATATTTATAGTAGAGATAAAAAGAAGTCCGTCGGCATTATCATCATCTAATTTTTTTCATTTGCATGGGTGTATTTTCGATGCTTGTCTCGAATTCGATTCCAGCAAATACAAAAACTTTCAGTTTAAATATCGTTTGGATATTTTTCAACTATGGGTGTGCTCGCTAAGGTTCAAAAAAACAACTTCGACCTAATGACATCAACCTTTTTAACACCCGGAAACGGCGGATCCCCCAGAAGGCTTGAAAAATATTCCCATACCACTTTTAAAACCTCGCTCCACTGAATTAGCATTCACGACATGAGCAAGAATTGTCGCCTAAAGAGACAGTTTTGGGTGCTCGTTTCCATTTCACGCGGCCATATTTTTCCACACTTGCGCTGAAGATAAAATCGCTATCTTTCCTAGTTCGCTATAAAATTATCGAGATTGTGCTATGGCTGAAAATAAATTTCTGAATAAACTCGTAAACATAATAAAGTAAATATTTATCTTAGGTATCTCCAATAGTCATAACAAGGTTATGAAAAACCAGATGCGCATTTTGGCCATCCAGGACCACACGCGCGCCCTTAACGGACACCCATTCGCAAACTCTCACTTTCCACAATTAAAAAACCGCAAAAAGTACTGCTACCGGTTAAGATTTTATGAGCTTAAAAATGCGGTTATGTGTGTTAGGTTTGTCCGCCCATCTGTCTGAACGAAACTAGATAGAGACTTCTTTGAGTATTCGTTCTCACTGTGCGAGTTTTCTTTTTTTGTTCGTCAGTCTAATTATTTTAAACTGCCATTTACAGTCTGATTCAGCAGTTTTTTCTTACTTGGTTAGAATAAGCTAGGCATTCATAATAGATACTTTCGGTGAACCGTCACTGGCTTCGTTGTGGCGCATATGGTTTTCCATGATAACCTTGTTATCATTACAGGAGATATCCGAGATAAGCGCTTGTTTTTTTCAATTGTCTATGCTTAAATGCTTATTTTGAAATCTTTCCCGATCGCAAACATAAAAGAGCGCTTAAAACGAAATTTATGTATAATTAGATAAGACAAATGTATTGCTGAGTTGCATTATGGAAACGGAAGAAGAAGCGAGAACCAGTACATCGGGGGAAAACTTTGCAGCCAATCATTGGACGTAAACATCAATCCTACTCATGGCCACAGAATTTTGAATTTAGTCACTGCTTTTTTCGGCGATCAGCTCTTACGTGAGCTGCAAAACTTTTGTGGCAGTAACATAAAATTTCTGGAATCGAGTAAGCGAGGACTAGGATTCAAGCTTGTGATTGTGAGTGAAAAGTGCGAACAAAAAACTATAAACTCGTTTCCGATGATTGATAATCACGCCTACCGTATCAATCGGAGATTTAACATCGCTATGCGATTTTTGGGCGTTGGATTGGCTGGAATGAGACTTTTTGTGGAATTATGGATCCTCCGAAACCCATTTTTTCAATCATTTTATTATTCGCGAGCGAAAATAATCTATGGTGTAGCAAAATTCGTCGTGGAGTCGCCCTTGAAGAGAGCGGCTGAGGAAGAAATAGGAACTAGCGGGAATAACCGTTTCTGGAGACGGTACGTGGAGAAAAAGGGGGTTTTCTTCACTTCGCAGAGTATCAACTACCATTGGAAATTTAACAAGTAAAGTGATTGACTGCAAGACGTGCGAATTTTGGAAGAGTAAAAGTGATACAGAAGAATATTTGAAATGGCTGGATAACCATATAAACGAATGCTCTGCCAATTACGAAGGAAGCTCAGGAAGATATTATTTTAAAATAAACTGATGTGGGCAACACATGACTTTCACCATATTTATATGGCATATTACATGTTGTTAGCTCTAGGGTCGTTGACAATATTTACTTCCGGGCGACAATTAAGAAAAGAAAAAGGAGCGTTACTAAAACGTAACTAAGCGTCAATTGTTAACAATAGTCTTCGGTAGGTGGCGTGGTGGTGGCAGCTAAAAATATAAGATATCTCTTAAACAATGCATTATATGGAAAAATGTATCAAACAAAGGTTGTAGAAAATAAAATTTCCTACAACTTTTATTCCAATACATTTTTACATTTATAAAATATTCAAGCAAATATTTCAAAATAACGGATGTTACAAGAGTAAACACCCACTTCCGGTTGACCGATTTTTACCAAAAACTAATCAGATCTTCTAACTTTTATAAAAATGTTAAATATAAAATTTTGCGTTGACCTGATTTGAGTTAGAGTGCCCACAAAAATCTATCACATACAGACAGACTGAGACAGACAGGCAGACAGACACACAAACATCATCGAGAAAATAGTCAAAACGTGTTCAGGGAACCTTAAAACGTATTCCCGTTGAAATCTCGAATTCGATTTTTTTCATGAAAACAATACTTTCTCTATACTTCGTATATGGAGAAAGTAAAAATAATGCATCGGACATGTTCAGAAGCGAATGTTGCATCTCCTTCTTATCAAAGTGGAAACTACTACTTTTGGAAAGGCAATACGAAGACAAAAGGATTTCGTTGAAGCTCACGAGGAAGGGATTTTGACCTTTATTAGGGTGTACTTAGGGAAGTGAGAGGCACCCGAAGGAAATATGAACCATTGAAATGGGCTGAAGGAGCGAAAGGTCGGGTCAACCGGACGCAACATGCTTTTTCCTTCCAGGAAAAATCGGCCTCAAGAATTTGTGTCACTCCCATTCATCCCCCTACGACCGCCTCTTTTCTTAACTCATACCACAAGTGAGATTTTACTGTAAGACATCCGGTTTGCCCTTTTTGTCGGTCCTCAGTCGTCTAAGCGTCGTCACGTCGTGGTTGAGAGCGCTAGGAGATTCTTCTTGGCGCCTACGCATAATATATACTGAGACGCTTTTCAAATTTTCTCTTTTGTCCAGACGCTGCCACTTTTTGAATCTCCTTCGCGCGTGTGCATCGGAGGAAGCGTTAGAAGAAGATGGAAGACATTTAGATTTCATAGTGTTGTTGAGGTAATCTACCAATTCCAGAGAAGGCTGTTTAGTTAATATCCTCGCTCATGAACTCCAGGGTGGCGATGTTATGCAAATGAAGGGAATGGAATTTAGTAAGACACTTACTCAACGATAGGCAGCCATTCCAATGAGGGTGAATATAAATTTCATTTTAAATTTACGTCTATTTGAATGATGCTACTGATCGTGAAACTAATGTTTCGACTTCAATTTATGTATTAAAATCGTGTTATTCATTTTAATACATATAATAGCGGCTACAATAAAGGAGAAGGCGCAGTAGTGTGTGTCGCGAGGGGATTGGCAACTGCAACCGCCAACGAAGGACAACCAATTCGGCAGTGGAAATGCAGGCGCAAAAAGGGCGAGTGAAACACATGCAAAAAGTATATTCATTTCCAAATAAGAAAAAGATCCATTTAGTGGAATACAGGAAAATATCACTATAATGAGCTTCATTAAAATGAACATTTCGCCGCAACAAACATTTTTTCACTCCTTGAGCGACTTCTCATTGCAGCGATGAGATATAAATCTGCACAGTTGCATGTTTGCATTCCCATTTTTTTAATTCACAATTTTATTAATTTCTAGATTGATAAATCGCCTACAACGTTTATATTTCCGCTTTTACTTTAGAAGAATACAGTAGAAAATGTTTAAATTACTATAGACGAAGACCAGTGGCGGATCCAAGGGAGGGACGATCGCCCTCCCCTTGGAGGACCCCATTACCCTCCACAAGGTGCATTCTTAAATCCATTTCGCGCAACATCCACTGTTTCTACACCGAAGATTAAGTCTGTATGACAAGGGAAAGAAAGATTCTGATGGGGGTAGGGATTTTTAAAATGGATGGTTGTCGGCAGTGGAGGAATCAAGACGGGGGAGGGGTAATTAGGGCGATCGCCCCCTCCTTGGGAAGGTTCTGGATCCGCCCTGCGAAGACTAATTCGAGCTCCGAAATATCAGGAAAAGGGACGACGTTGCCAAATCGCACCCAATAAGGAATCGAAAGTGAAGGTGGAAACAGTGGTTGTGCACGATGTGGCAACGTTGTCGTCAAATAATTTTACTGTAACCGTTTTTGAGAGCTCTCTCACTATAATTTAATTTCCCTTTGTTGACGGAGTCCGAGTTAAGACTTCGAATATTCTAATGGCTCTTTCAAAATACTTTTAGTCAACATTCATTCGAACGAAGTTCCAGTGGAACCGAATGAATGGCGCGTCCACAAATGTTCTCTTCAAACTAAACATAAGAACACGACAGGTCATATGGCTGTTCGAATCGACCCTCCCGAACGGCGGAGGACCCCCTTCCACTGCGGAGACCCTTCGACGATCCCTGAGGTGCGGTTGCTAGCCGACGGAATTAGGGCCGACCTCCAGTCCCGAATTTTTATGAGACGGCGGACCGAGTTCTTCCCTTCCTATGAAGATTTTTCCCCGAGGAATGGAAGAGGAAAGGCGCGAAATAAGTTCCCATTCAGCATGAAACGAGATGCAGCACCCGCAAAAAAAGATAGGGATATTCCCGTTTAACGAGCAGTCTCCGTAATTTAAGAGTCGTTATCTCTTGAACGAAGACAGATAAGAAAATGATGATATCGCTTGCAAAAAATCTAAGAGGGCGCCGCGGAGCAATGTAAATTTATCCGCAGTCGGTGTAATGATCATTGCATTAATTCTAGAATCTGATACGAAACCCGCGTGGAGCATTTATGTGGTCTACGAATTACGTTAATTTATTCCACGATGCGGCCCAAACTCAAATTAATTTTTAATAAAATGGCCCTTCACTTAACTCTTTGTCAGTGATCCAAGAAATTTCAGAAGTGTATCGAAGGAGGATCACAATATTCGCTCGTACATGGTCTCGCATCGAAGGGACGCGGAAGAGTGACGATGTCGCCAGAGCGTTATGATATTCTCGGCAGGAGTGGAGTGGAAGATTTGGGAAATTATCACCAGGAGGATAGAGTTAAGATCCCAGGCACAAATAATATGCTTATTCGAAACTCTTAACGTTATTACTAAAACTTCGATATTATTATTTCCCTATAATATTTAGCATGCGAGGGTATAGCGAATGCCGAATAGGAAGATAACAGTCAATCAAAGGAAGAAGTCACACTTTATCCAGTTTTATTTCATATTGCTAAATACAAATCAGCATTATTAAGGTTTTATTAACACTTATGAATCAATACAGCAAATTTATAGTACAACCAATACATTTGCTTTTACAAATTGCAACAATTTCAAAAAGAAACCTCTTTTTGTCGAAAGTTTTCTTCACACGACCCCACAAAATAATCGTGTTTCGTACTCAGATTATAGAGTTCATTTTGATGAATTTCGGCTGTACTACACGAATGTGACTACATTTTTGCTAAGCTGGCGCACGATTGTTTCAAACGCCTGCTGTATAATTTTGTCACACCAAGTCTCACACAGTCGTAAAGCGTGTTCGATGCAATTAATCGTCGTTACTTCACTACCCAACCACACATTATATATATATATATATATATATATATATATATATATATAGACTTAAGGAGACACTTACCAAGTCGGAGACCAAGTTGGCAGGCTGCTGGGGGCGTCGTATATATATATATATACACACACACAGTCTTCTAGTCTTCTTTAACAATTTTCACTACTTTTTCACCATATAGCTCGTAGAATATTAATTTTAAATCGTCAAATACGATATCCGACGTTCTGCACTCAAGTCCACCATATATAAACGACACAACCAACTAGTCATATCCAACCAACTCCAACCGTCGAGAGCGAGAGGCCGCGCCGTTCTTTTCTCCGGAGACCGCGGGGTTGAAATCGTTTTGAAGTCCAACCCTATTCGCACGATCTTCGTACTGGATGAGTTGATAGCGTATTCGACTGCCGTTATGAGAGGTTTTCTCGCCGCGGAGACGGGCCTTCTCTTCGCAAGATGCGCTATGCGGCGAGCTGACATCCCTGGATAAATGGAAACCTCTCTTCCCGAAATTTCCACGTCCGAATCCACGTCGTAGATTGCCGCGAAGATTCATCGCGTACGCCTTTTAGTGGTTTTCGATGGGGTGTAGAGTGAAAACCTTCCTGGAGAAGAAGAAGCGGTAGAAGCCTCCATTGTACAGCGAACGATGTTAACTCCACGCCAGCTCAAGAGAGAATGAGGATGTGGTGGTGGAAAATGATGCCGATGGTTGGGTATTTAAAGAATTAGAAAGTCGCTCACCAGGACGCGCAGCCTTAGCGCCATTAGCTATGACTGGATTGTTTAGTTTTACACTTAACCCTTTCCACCTTCCTTGAAAAAAATGGCGTTTCACCTCCATGGGGTCGTTTTTGACATTTTTCAATTGATAAAAAAACATTTTTTACTGCAAATTTATTATTATTATAAATTAATTATGGTTACACATTGAACAAAACACTTTTTATTAAATAATGCCATTAAAATTAAATTAAATATAAAAAACTGAAAAATCTGCAAAAAATATTAATTCATATTTTTACTCTTGAGTAACTATCTTCAGATATGGGTTTATAATATTTCAAATACAAATTTTTGTGCTCAACATGGACTTTTCTTACAAATTGACGGAATATGTCACAAAAAATTGTTATTTTTTTATCAACTTGGCGTGGACATATCGAGCATTTTCCTCGGTTATTTTGGGTTGACATTCTCTTGCAATTGGAAAACATTTGCCAAAGCCTGCGTTTTTAATAGATTTCTGAATCTTTCTAGTCTTATACTGCTTATTCTGCATGCGGCGTTCAATTTCAGAATTTATCAATTTTTTTGTTAACTCCAGTAAGAACCATCGTCTTGCCGATTTTCCATGAGAAGAAGGATAAGCTCTCCTATACATTTGGTATGCGTTTATTCTGGCAAAATCCACTATATAAAAAAAGACTGCCAGTGGCCATTTGGTCAACGGTGTCCACTCCAAATTTGCTTGCATCGTAATATAAGATCACCTCCGTTTTTTTATTGGGCGTCAGAAACCTCAAATTTTTCATGCTGCGTAGACAATAAAACGACTGATTTTCCTTTCCTTGGAGCATAGGAGGCCACAGGTTTATTATTTGCATAAAAAATATTAGAAGATCTAACTTCAAGAGTTTTGGATGGTAGCATGCCCTCTGGTTACGTGCAACGTCATCTTCGAGATATTAGTTTTGTAAAAAAATATCATTACGGAGTTGAGATGACAAAGCTTACATTGTATACCTACCAACGCTATAAGAAACCAGAGGGAATCAGAGTTTAACAGTTACTAGTTGCTGTTGTAGTTAGGAAGACACGTATGAATATTCATATATCCCAACTGGTGTAATATCTGACCGCAGGCATATAAATAAACATTTTATCATGTTTTCCGCAAGAGGGTAACAATAAAATTATGGGTATTTACGCAGAAAAGTTTTCTTTAGGCATTTATAAAATATTAAAGAAATATTACAAGGAAAAAAAGAGTTATTAGAGTTCTCTTGCATCTGAGGTCAAAAAAGACCCCAGGGAGGTGGCGAGGGTTAAATAAGTATTCATGGTGTGGAGAAAGATCGATACATAGATTATCTGACGATGGAATGTACTTACAAAGCCAGGAAATATTTGAATGTTACTTTTGAAGTTGAAACGTGTGTAATATTTTAAATGTGCCTTTTACGGATCACCATAGCTAGTGACCCCACGGCTTTGCTTCCCGATCACTGTCCATCGACATCACAAAGGCATTCGTGCATTTTAGAACGATGACGACGACGCATCCCCACGACCACGTCACAGAAACCGCCTCACTCCAAACCAACCTCACCAAAATTCGTATAGAATAGGCGTAACTAGAGCTGCTGGCTCGAGCTAGCTAGAGCCGAACAGTTCGAGCTTACTCGCCAATATACAATTGGTTCGAGCTCGAGCTTTTTATTAAGAAAGATCGAACCTCGAACCTAAGTAACGAAACCTGCTGCGCAGCACTGCGCAGGACGGGAATGATGTCTTGTACCCGCCACTGCGAAGTAAAATAATAACCAGGGCCGGTTCTAGGTGCGGGCGACTGCCCAGGGTGGCCACTCAGCAGAGGCGGCCGCCTAGCCTTTCCGAGGCGTACTTGTGAAAATGGAGATAGGCAGGGAATCCAGACAGACCATGAAACGGTATTTATACTAACATAACAATAATGATCGGCATGATATACTCACCAATATACTATGCATTCTGGAAGCTTATCTTTAGAAAAAAAGCACTGAAAAAACTAACAATTTAACTAAAAACTAAAACATAACTCAACAAATTTATGAACCAGAATTCTCTCTAATCTTCTTTTTGCTAAATTGCTCTATATAAAAATGTGAAGTAAACATGAAACACGACAGTATCTTTCAGCGAAAAATGGCAGGTCGACCAAATGACGGTTACGTCCGAAAGATTAGGAGTCGTTCCAAATGATCTAACCGCAGAGCGCATCATTCGCTTATCACTTGTTTATTTGGTTTCTAATTTGTCTTTTTTTCGAACGACTCTGCGCTAATAGAAGGCGCTGGCGCTTCGACAGATATAAAACCGGAGACTTTATTTGTCGAAAATGATTTAATCGAAATATAACTGTGTTGTGGTTATTACGCATTGAAATTCTTACAAAAACTCGGGTAACTCGATTACCTGAGCTTTACCTTGAAAAGAAGGTCGCGAGCTCGAGCTTTGAAAATGGTCGAGTTTCAGCAGCTCTAGGCGTAACCAGCAATATTCGGCTACTATCGCAGGGGTAAGAAGGCTGGTGCGTTTCAGCCGAGAATATAAACAGCGATGGAGGGCAAGGCTTTGGCAGGGCCATCTTAAGGGGCTGGGTGGCCGGTCACCTACTTCCCCGCGCCTTGCCCAGAGGAACTTACTGTTATTTTCCTATGGCACACTCATTAACGCCTTTTACAGACCCAACCCATTTTTTGCCTCTCTCCTTTCCTTTGCCCGGCCACGTTCGGTCTCAAGCCGTCATAAAATGCACCGAGGACGTCGAGAGAGTTGGCTTTCCTGGTCCCAAAACGTGACGCCTTGGACCCTCCCTCCCTCCAGATCCTCTTTGTTGGCTCATGCATTTATGTATTCACCCAAAATCAGTTCGGTTCATTGGTTGCGGTCGTTTGAGGGTCATATGATATGGCAGAATGCACTAAATGAGGTTTTTACATAATAAATCTGGCGGACTCTTCGCTCAATTAGCAGGAAATTACGTAGATGGCTGGAAACTAGTGCAATAAATTAACGTTTTGGCTTTATCTGGCGAGTTTCAAGTGCTCAAAAGGTTCATCAAAACCATTCCAGTGACAAATGAAGTCATCTCGTGTAAAACTGAAAGTAAACCATCGGTTCTTCAATTTTAAATGTTAAAGAAACGAATATTGGGGTTGTGAAACCAAATAAATGTTGATTTTTAAAAGGATAACGATGGTTTTACATCAAATTAAATACTAAAAAATAAATAATATTTTAAGTAGCTTTTATACGCGCTAAAAAGGAAAAAAATATGTTATAAATTCCTATAAAAAAGTACTATAAGGAGTCGTATATTGAATTGAATAGCAAAAAATGTAAGAAGGGAATTCATACAAAGTTTTACTGTTCGTTACAGGGTGGGAGGGGGCGCTTGCACAATGTTACGTGCGGATATCTATTTTTGTCTTCTTGACTTGCGATAGTGAAGACGTATTTGGTTTAAATAAAAAATAATATTATTTAATAAAATTATTTTGGAATTCTCTTGAAATTTTCCCAAAAAAATTCCAAATCGGAGCGATAAAAACAGGTTCTAACCGGTTCTATGATGGTTCCTGAACTGAAATTTTGTGTTTTATGTGAACCGGAACGAAAACCGGAGCGAAAAAAATTTCGGTTCGTTGCCCTGATTTCATTATGACATCACACCTAAGCAAGTCATCATTTTCTTCCGATGCTGTGACTAACGTTCTTATAAATATAAGTAACACTCAACTTGCTGAAAGCACTAAGAGTTTAAATTTAACGTCAGACCCCAGCACCTTGCCTAAATTTATTACATCTTCGGTTAGGGATCTTTTAATGGGGATGGGTCCAAAGTAGATTGAAGAGAAAATGAGGGATTATCAACGCAATTCAGAGAGTAATAATAAAAATAATAATGTGTTCAACACAAACAGGTTTCTCCAATTATATGTGTTATAATAGATATACAAAAAGCACATACGACCAAGCCCTCGGAAGGATTCGAACCCGCAGCCCTGGCATTGGAAGCTAGACACGCTAACCAACCCTCTGCCAATGTTTTTCTGACTACCATTCTTATAGGATTATAAAAAATGGGGAGCGGTTAAAAAAACGTGGTTGGTCTATTATGAAGAAAAAGATGTTTTTTGTTTCTTCTGTAAGTTTCCATCTTCAGAATCGAAGTCGGCGTTGGCGTCTGAGGGGTTTAGTCACTGGAAGCATATAGAGCACAAGTTAAATGAGCAGAATAAATCCTCATCATATATGAAGAGTTTCCAAGAGAGGCAGAAATATGGGCAGAGAAAACAGCAGGGGAATTTTATTGATTGCATAAGCCAAGATGTATGCCAAAACGAAAAACAGAGTTGGCGTCATGTTTTAGAAAGAGTTATTGATATAATACTTTATCTAGCTTGCTTTAACTTGCCTTTGCGGTAACAGGAGTTCATTATGCACTCCAAATAATGGGCATCTCTTATCTCAGATAGAGCTGTTAGTGAAATTGATCCGATAATGTAAGATCATTTACAATACCAAAAAAGTGACATTAAATATCATTATTTGAGTAATGCAAAATAAAATAATAAAAAATTTTGCCTTCCGAAGTTCTACCATTCAAAAAGTTTTGAATGCAAAGTATTATTCTATTATCTTGGACTGTACTCCCAACGTGAGCTACAAAGAGCAATAGTTAATATAGAAAATAGAAATGTAGAATTAGATGAGCACTTCGTAATTTTTCTCGAAGTCACCGATACTAGAGGAAAAGGACTTAGCCAAAGCGTACTAAAAGGGGATATGGAAATTTCTTTGGAATACTGCAAAGGGCAAGGATATTACAACGGAGCCAATATGAAAGGACATCAACAAGGAGTTGAAGCACGCAATTTAAGTATAAATTACATAGCGTTTTGATGCCGTGCGGAGCGCACAACTTAAATTCGGTTCTTTATGATGTGACTCATTCTTGTCTAAAGCGATGCCGTTTTTTGATACAATTAAGCGTATATTGCATTCGCAGTCTCGCCGGCAAGATGACCTATCTTTAAAAATTATGCAGATATATATCATCTAAACCTGTGTATAGTACTATGTGGAAGTACCGACTCGAAAATATAAAAGCTGTGCGGTTTCAATTACCAAAACTTAAAAATACTTTAGTCGAAGTAGCTGAAATATGTAAAGATCCGAAAATAAAAAGCTAGACAAACTCGCTGTAGTACCTTGAATTAAATAGTTTTCAATTTTTTATTTCTATTGTTATTTGGTATGACATATTATTAGCTGTAAATAAAGTAAGGCCCTACAATCTGCTCGAATTCCTTTGGATGTTGCAGTTAAACATCTGGATGCTATGAAATCAACATTAAATATATACAGAAATGAAGGATTTTATCAAACCTTACAAGTAGCTGAACAACTCACAAATGATATGTCTATCGGCAGAGAGATATTTTATAAAGGGAAAAAGGAGACATTCTCATTGCGGAAGAATACATTGGAAGACGCGAAGGAGCGATTTAGAACGGATTTCTTTTTACGAGTCACTAAAGTATCTATCTTGGCGTTTAGATCAATACAGTGAGTATATTTGCGCACAACATAGGCCAAATTAAAAATTGGGATGTATACTCTACTTACAGAAATCTGGCTCCGATATACAGAAAGTTTTAAAGGATGAAACAAGGTCAGATTGCGACATAGACGGAATAGAACTCAGTGAAAACGTAACTTATCAACGATTCTGCCAGAAAATCATATCGTAATTGACGTTTTGAATTTTATGCATAAAAATAAATTGCAGGAAGTATACCCAAATTTTTTAAATACTTTGTAGAATAATTCTTACAACGTTAGTCAGCTGAAAGATCGTTTTCAAAATTAAAATTAATAAAAAATTGCTTACGATCCACGATATGAATGAATAAGGTATCTGTCGCTGAGAGAATAAGCGATCACAAGGCAGTGTATGGGGAGTTTCAGTTAAACATTGAGAAACAGGCTAAAAGAAAGTATCGCCAGAGCCGATTTCACAAGATTTAGGTCTTTTCTGCGAAATGAATATACTAATTTATGCGAGGTAACAGATATTGCAGACGCGGAGTAATCTTGGTGCATGTTCATAGATATGATGCGGGAGTGTGTAGATAAATTTATTCTAAGCACACTGATAATACAGAACCTAGATGGTACAACCAGGAAGTTAGGAGCGCTCTTCGACGGCAAAGAAAACTCCACTCTCGCGTAAATAACACATCCTCAACAGCTACGATCGAACAGATAAGGCAGCAATACAAGAATGCGCGCTTCATAGCTAGAGTATCAATGAGTAATGCGTTTAACAATTACAAACAGAAGGTTTTACAAGATAACTTGAAAGAGAACCCGGAAGCATTTTGGTCACTGAGATCGGAAACGGGAAATGTAGTTCACGATAGTGCGGAGAAAGCAAACCTATAAAATCAACACTTTCAGAAAGCTTTTACTACCAATGACGATGAATTTGAAAACGATCTTCCTATGCATCAGGGTGACTCGATGAAAGATTCCATATTTTCGGAAACCAGTATCGCACTCCAACTTTATTCAATTAAACCAAATAAATCTCCTGGGCTGGAGGAAATACCCGCGCGAGTATTGAAAGAGTTAGCTTATGAAATGGCGCTGTATTTGAAAATTATACTCAAGAAATCCATTACCGATGTTGTAGTTTCTAAAGATTGGAAGGTGGCACACGTTACGCCCATCCATAAGGGCGGCGACAAAGAGAACCCCGAAAATTATAGGCCGATTTCCTTAACTTTATTAGCGTACAAGATACTTGAGCACATAGTCTTTAGCTCTGTATTGCGCTATTTAGGTAGTCGCTCATTGCTTAGCGGATGCCAGCACGGATTCCGGAGAGGTAGATCATGCGAAACGCAGGTCGGCCTGTTCGTGGACGATTTGTTGCGATGCTGAGGGAAAAATACTCGGGTCGATACCATATTCATTGACATCAGGAAGGCGTTTGATAAAGTATGTCATAAGAATTTAATTGCGAAGTTAGGACAATATGGTATCAATTCGAAAATTGTCAGTTGGATGGGAGACTTCCTCTCGAATAGAGAACAGATAGTTGTCATCGATGGGAAATACTCGTCCCCCGTTAAAGTTGTGTCGGGTATTCCTCAGGGAAGTGTATTGTGTCCACACCTGTTCTTAATCTATGTAAATGATATCTGCTTGGTAGTTCGTAGTAAAATTAGACTTTTCGCCGATGATACCGTTCTATATCTAATACGAGTTATCGGTGCTTGCACACTGCAAGCGTTCAAAAAATCTTTACATACTAAGATATAAACTCATGAGTAAACCAACGCGACAATATTTGAACTATACAGAGCCCATTTATATAAGATAATAGTTTTCATTTTCTGAGGAATTAAGGCATTTATCCGGAATTTCTAAAATCTCTGTATCTTAATGGTAAATAATTTAAAAAAGCAATTTCATATAGCCCTGCACAATTTTCAATGCTTTTCATATGGGTGTATAAAATTGGACATTGGGGTCAATACATCCCTTAAATATAACATTTTCTGGAATTTCGGATTTTTCCAGAGATTGTACCCAAAGGCTTATCTTCCTTCCAAATTTCTGCTCTGTAGGACTTCTAGAAGTACCTTTGGTTTTATATGATATCATTATATATCGACGTTTCTAACAGAGGAGGATATAACAGGAGGATACTAATGTCCAGCCCAAACTACAAGAGCTAGAGAGCTGAAAGTTTTAGTTTTTGTAGATATGATAGAGAAACTTTCAGATAAAATGAGACTTCTTACCTAAGTGACATGAGTTCGACTCCAGAAATTTTGAAAGTTGCGTTTTTTCCCATAAGAAAAGCATTGCGCCATTTTTGTAAATTAATTTTGGGCACTTTCCGGTAAGCTAGAAAAATGAAATTTTCAGTGTTGCTAGATGGTTGCAATATCTATTAGGAATTGTTGTCACTTTTGCTTACAGTGTTTTGGGTTTGACTCCAGAGACCCCGGAATATCTCCCATAAGTTAGCATGGGAAAACGTAATCCAGTGTGTAGACCAATCTAATTAGTTTAGGAAGCTAAAATTTTGTATGATTATAGAATTTTTTTCATAACCAACTATAAAAACCAAAATTTTAAAATTGTTAATTTTTAGGGGTTGTTTTAACCCCATTTGAACATTAAAGTTTAATAATTTTTATCTTGAAAACTGTATGCTGTAGGTTCGAGTTTTTGTAATCATTTTGTAGAAAATTATAGTAAAAGTAAAGTTTGAGAAAGTTCAAAAATTCGACCGCTGAAAATTCGCAATTGTTTCAACATATTTTTGAGGTTTATGTATTGACGAATGTGCTACGAAGCTGAATTTTTTTACCGGTAGATTTAGTGAAAAAACGAAATAAAATAATTATAAAAATTTTGATATTTTAATTTCTTTGGCTGTTAAAAATTCTTAAAGTTTAAACTAATAGATAAATGTTTAGGTACTTTGGAGCAAGCTAGGAAGCTGAAATTTTAAAGTTAAGTAGAGCTCAGTGTATTTAAACTAACAAACATTTGAAAAGCGCCAACAAAGTGTTATTGCGGCCGCATTAAACTTTTGAAATTTAAACAATTAAATAAATATTAATTCACTTCTAGATGTGCTACAACTTCTAATTTGACAAAAATGTGTGGAATTAGCACCTTACATTGGATAAAGTATAATATTCTTAAAATTGCACATTTAAGGCATTGTTTTAATCAAATATTGTTCAATAGTGAAAGATAGAAATTGGGTGCAGAGGTGAAATATTTTGAATTAAAAAATATTTCTAATAATTATAATGTAAGAAGCAGCTATTTATAATGATATATATATATATATATATATATATATATATATATATATATATATATATATATATATATTCATTAACACAATATTCATTTTGAAGTGGATGACCGCGGAAACCGCGAACCCTCAACAACTGCCGGTATTAGAGATGCTCAAGAGGCAGAGGGGTGAGATCAGAACGGTAGTATGAATTGTCATTCTTTATCGTTATTATAACAACTAGCAATTTAGAAATATTGTTATTTTATCAAATTATTTTATTAACACAAAATTATTTTTTCAGAAACGGCACCCGGAACCGCGCAAGTTAGTGGTGGTTTCTCCGGCCCAGAAGCGTGGAGCAACGCGGGGGTCAACGATGCCCGCGGGGAAGGGAGAGAGGAGACGGATTCATCGGGTGATGAGGCAGGACAGTCGCCAGAGGACGTGCACGTCAACGACGATGGCGATGACGACGCCACCGATTAAAACACCCAAGGTAATCGTTTCCTTACAATTAATGAGGGGGAGAGATTTTTCAAGAAATTTAAATGATGGGGTTGCAGATGAAAGCTCCTCCGAATGACGCAAACCCCTTGGTTTTGGGTGGAAAAGTGCTACGAGGAAGTTGTGAACCACCTGAAGGACGATCGCGTATGGGGAAATGACAGGCTCAGGTTGTCAATTCATGACAGTTTGACCCTCGACCCTCTTTAGAAGGGCAGATCAGTTAGATACTAGTATGATTCTAGATATATTACCTAAAATTACGCAGAGTAAAGAATCTTTTCCCGCGTTAGCGCGTATCTATTTGAAAATTATTCATGTCTCGCGAGAGCTGTCGCGGTTGGTGCGGCTTTACACCAGGCCAATAATAATGCATATCTAAAGTCAATTAAAAACGGTGAAACCCTCTAGAAAGATCGGGCAATTGCGTCAGTGCAAGAATCGGGTTAGCCAACGAGGGCGGGATAGAGGAAATATAATAATTACAAAGGTTTAAAAAATATATTTTTTGACGGTTTTTGGGGATATAAAGGGGACGGAAGTGAAATTCGAGGATCTGAGGCCAAGCGAAAGCCAATGGCGGCAGCACTTCGACTTAATTTATGGAGACGGTCACACTACAGCGTGTTAAAATCGCCAACGGTGCATCTTCATGTTCCTATTGTTGTATGGATTATCGCAAGCCACACTATTACCAAGATGGGCACAAATATGATTTAATTTGTCTTAGATGCTATAAAATTCTCAAATGTTACGAGGGGGGCGTAAATGCGAAGTGCCACGATTTCTATCGGTGGTGTTTTGGAGTCCAATGTATCATTAATCGCGGGAAGAACGGGGGAGCGATCTGCAAGAAGAGGAAATGCTGCGACTATTGTAAAATGATGCACACATTCAAATCGGCGGGAGTGTTGCTGGTCGAAGCTTCTCTGTTACATGCAACGCAAAAATAATATTTTGTTCATTTATTACGATATTGAGTGTCGGCAAGACAAACCCTTCAATGCCGGTGCATATTAACAGGCCCACCGAGAGGGTGAGGATACCGGGGCAAAATCCCCGGGGTCCGGAAGAGGATATGAAATTTAAAAATATCATTGAATTAATCGGCCAAGTAGTAGAAATATAAGTGATAAACATAAACTTTAGGGAGGTCATTTTTGCTGTCTTGCCAAAATCCACATACATGCAGACAGACAAACGACTTTATTTAGGGCGAAATTGAGACTATATCGTCCCTTCTTACATTAAATATTACAATAAATAGTTACAATATTTACATATTAAAAATAAATTAATTACATATGGATTTCAATAAAAGACATTAATTACAAGTTAATTAGATATTGGTTAATAGATCATAGAGCATTACCAAAGAATATTGTTAGTTTTGTGAGTGGAAAAAACTGTTAAACATAGAAAAAAGTTCCCACTGCGGAAAACGCCTACGAAGAGAAGAGAGGTGTGAAAAAATCGCGAAAAATTCCTAAACAGTTCAGAGGTAAAAACAATAATTTGAAAAAAGAGAATAAAAATCATTTATAAATACAGTGTTTAACGTACATGCAAAAATGCAGTATGTATACAGTTGGTATGTGGAAATGTTAATTATTACAAAGGAGCATACGCCAACCCTTCTCCAGGGTCCGTGTCAGCTCTTGGCTGCCCTGCATTTGAACATGTCCATGTTTTGTGAGTTGCACAACAGAGCTGCTAGGACTGCGTAAGCGTGTCGAATGGTAGCCATGTTTGTCATACATGTTAAATCTTAAATTCTTTCTCTTCCATCAACGCTTCTTCTGTTATTATTTCTGTATAAATGTTAAATATCGCTGGTGAAATAGGACATCCCTGCCTCACTCTCCTCCCTATTGAAGTACTTTCTGTTTCTTCTCCTTCAACCTGATTCTAATCTTTCGATCTAAGTAAATGTTTTTAAGCTATCTTTTATCTTTGCAATATATCCCTATTTTATTTAAAATACTCAACATTTTATCCCATTTAACTCGGTCAAAAGCTTTCTCCCAATCTACAAAACAAAAGTACACATCTTTATTGACTTCTAGCGCTCTTTCTATCATAATTCTCATACATCCTATAGTATCTCTAGTCCCTCTTCCTCTTCTGAAACCAAACTGATTATCTTTTCTATTTTACCTTCAATTCTTTTGGTTATTATTCTGGTTAGAACTTTAGCTGTATGAGAAATTAAACTAATGGTTCTGTAATCCTTACAACTTTTTGCATTGTTCTTTTTCTCCAGTGATACCATAACAACATATAAAAAATCTTCAAGCCATATGCCAGTATCATATACTTGGTTAAAGAATTTTGTAAGTTGCTTAATTGCTTTCGACCTCAAAACCTTAAGAACATCCCTTGGTATATCATTACTCCCAACAGCCTTCCTTATTTATGTTCTTCCACTTTCTTTTGTTCTATTTTTTGCAGCATGGCTGCTGTGACCCAGGGTTTTCTGTTTCTTTCACCCGTTATCTTTCCTACCTTCTTTTCCATAACATCGTTAATGTTGCTAGGGATATCTCCACTCCTTATATACATTGTTCCTATTTTCTTCAGCTCTCTCCCCCAACCTTTCCTCCAGCTCAGTCATGATAGCCTCCTTGTTCTTAAAGAGTTCCTCTAAGTTCCATTTCTTGTTAACTCTTATGTTTCTCTTAACACTTTTCAGTCTACATTGTTTGTTTGCCACCAAAAGGTTGTGGTCGGAATTGATATCCGCCCCAGGTAGTGTTTTCTCATTTTTAATGCTATTTATAAATCTTTCATTGACTAGTATGTAATCTATCTAGAATAATGACAACTCAATATTACGAGGGATATGAAAATTCATTCGTTATCGTTTATTCATTCATGATGTTTTTGCAGTTTGGGCGGTATTGATGTGGTTATTTAAACTAGCCTGTAATTTATCCTTGTTTGGTATTGTTGTAATCATTCTTTTTTATCTATTGTGGACTTTATTGTTGAAATTATTGCTGAATTTTTTGTTGAAATTATTGCTGATTTGGTTGTTGAAGTAATTATTGAGCCTGTTGTTGTTGAATTATTATAACATTTATCGTTTTATTTGCTGTAACTATTTTATTTACTTATCTATTAAACTGTCCGTGTATCCGTTTATGCAGATTCCTCAATCTTCAGACCGTTCGGACTGTTTACAGGTAACTCATTCCCGAATTTCATTGTTGAATGAATTAACTATTTGGTGGAAACTTTTATATTATTTATGATAAAATTCTGAACCATCCTTTTCAAACCTTAATTCATAGTCATGTCAATCCCGTGGCCCTTTCACGGCCATCGTGGCCGCACCAGTAAATCCTCTTTCGTGGAAATATACATAAATTGTCATGGTTGACGTTAGAATTGAGAAAATTATTTGGTATTATTCAGAGGTGCACTCTGTACCGGCGAATTTGTAAAAGAATACCGTAGAAAAAATCTTTATAAAGGAAGGCCCGAGTTAGACGATATGAGTGGCGAGTTAGTTATAGTTCGGTTTTCACCCGAACAGTTCGGTAATCAAATTATTTGTTCTGTGTTCGTTTCGTACACAGAAATGTTCGGTCAGATTTATTAAACACTTTTTTATTAAATTTCAGCTTAATACAATACGAAAAGTTTTTCATTTTTACTGATTGCTGTCATGGAAATGGAATAGATATTTTGCATTTCGATTTTTATCTGAATCGACTATTTGAATCGATTAACAATATCGAATCTTTTAAATTAAAACATGCACATCCCTATCCCTATTAACAACTATAGTGTCACTGTCATCTGTCATGTGAAGTTTATTGGTAATTGCAAGTCATCGATTTATAAAAAGATTACCAACTCAACTAAGGTAAATATAAATATTGGCTTAGTATTAATTGTGCACAGGTATACTTATTTATATATTTCGATCTTACCGATTTTTAGAAAATAAGCGAATGCAACAGAAAATTAAGCAAATAAGAAGATTATGCTGCTATAATAAGGACGAGGGGGAAAACATTATGAGTGGCTCAGACAAGTTAACAATCAACCTGACCATGCAAAATGCTCTCTTTCACAATAAGTGGGATGGCCTAAAACCAGCCAAAAATCATTCTACTTCTACAATTTATAAGCAGAAGGAAGGTATCTAATAAAAAAACATTATTAAAGTCACTTTTTATCTCGGAAACTTCTGACCAATAAAGTGCTGTATTGGCGGAAATAACAAATGTATACGACGAAAATCAAAATCATCATTCTTATTTATCAATGGATTGTGGAATAAAAGTAGCTCGAAAAATTTATTCTGATTCGGAAATCGCAAAAAATGGCATGCGGAAAAACTAAATCTGTTGCTTTTTGCCAAAATGTACTAGCTCCTTTTTCTGTAGACATTGTGCTTGAAGAACTTGGATCAGGTTGCTTTTCAGTCGCAAGTGTCGCTTCAAATAAAGGTAACAAAATTATTTCCACTCTGCACTCGTTATTTTAATCCTAGTTTAGGAGTAAAAGATCGCGTATTAGATATTTATAAAGACTCAAATGATACTTCACTCGCAATTTATCAAAATGTTACTACAATTTTAGAAAAATTCAATGAAAACTATCTAATATATATTCATATTCTGCCGACAATGCCTCTGTAAATTACGGTAAACACCATTCTGTAATTGTACACCTGAAAATTTCATTCAAAATCTAATTGCCGCAAATTGTAACTGCCACATAATTAAAAATGCTGCTAGATTCGCATCAAAATGTTTAGATATGGATATCGAAACTTTAAAAATTAAAATTTATAACGAATTTTCTTCGTCCGCAAACAATGGAAATCATTTAAAAATTTTTGCGAATTTGTAGAATTAGAATGGGCGCAAATTCTTCGTCATGTACCAACTAGATTGTTGTCTCTATATCCAGCTGTTAGCAGACTTGCAGAAAAATGACCTGCTCTAAAAGCATCTTGCCAAAGTAAAAAAGGTGTGAAATTAGTATGGAAATCTGTTGCCTATGATGGCGATGCAGAAATTGGCGATAATGCTGAGGCATCTGTAGCGGAGATTTATTCATATTTTGTTCACCATGCAGCCGATATTTTTAATGAGAAAGTTTTGTCATTAGAAAGCAAGTGTTGTACTTCTTCAATGCTAGACCGCATTATGGAAGATTTAATTGGTCAATTAAAGCAGAGAAAAAACGATGAATTTTTCTGTTTCTAGGCTAACGCAGGATTAAGACGTCCATCGCATTAATTTGCTAGAATACTAAAACAAGAATTCAATGAGTTCTATGAAAGGGCAGTTGAATATATTGCAAGATACTTTGATTTAGATAAATCTCTATTAAAAATTTGGACGTTTTCGAACTGAAAAATGATATTGAATGGTCGCAACTGGAGTTGAAAGTTGATGGTCTCAAATTAACTGACAAGATTTATATTGATGCTTTATATTCAGAATATTCATCAATGAAAGCAATTTACCAGAAATTATAAAAAGAGAGGATTGTGGCATTGAAAAGTGGAAAAATTTGTTTAAAAAGGCTGGAGTCAATATGTTTCCCAATTTACAAAAATTAGTTAAATTTGTGCATTTAATTTCTGTAAGTAATGCATACACTGAAAAAGTATTTTCGATTATGGGGAACATTTGGAAGGATGAAAGAAATCGACTGGACTTACAATTAGATGTGGTCAAATCTGAACTACAAGTTAAACTAAATTTAGACAAGTCATGCTAAGAATTTTACGACTTGATAAAAACAAAACCAAAAGTGCTAGGGGCTGCTAATAGAAATAAAATATATACATGAAAAAATGTAAAATGAATTTTATTTTGGTTTGAATTGATATTTTGTTTTTTGTCATTTTACTTTATTTTATGTATTATAATGTATGTATATTATGCATTATATTATATTATATGTATTTTGCTAATTAATTAATGTAATTTTGATTATCTTACATTTAATGCTACAATCAATTGTTTGATTTTATCAAAGAAGTCTATTTTGTTTATTTTTAATTTTATTTTACTTCAATAATCACTGAAGACGTATTTTTATTTGTGATTGTTTAATCAATGTTCCTAATGCTATTATAACCCTTAAATTAATAATTATTATAAAAAATTGAAATTATTGTTACAATTTGTTACTTTTGTCAATGAAGACTATTTTACATATTGTAAAAAATTGCAAAAAATTAAATTTGTAAAAACCTTTTTTACAAAAAGTGATGGGTCGTGGCGGGAGGAGGGGGGGGGGGCGTAGTACTGGTTTTTAGTCAGCGTTCGGTAATGACTCCAGAAAAATGTGGTAACCCTAGTTAGTTAGAACGACCTCGATTAATCTTCCTTGATGATATGATGCGAGAGACTGGCCATCGTGTAGTCAACATATCGTCGTCGACATATATCTCAACTCCCTTTGCATAGTATGCTTCAAAAATCCGCTAAAAAGAGCTCAAATCTTCCATACGTATTGTTTTCATGAAAAAAATCGATTTCGATATTTCAACGAAAATACACGTTTTGAGATCCCCCAAACAAGTATTGGCCATTTTCTAGATGATGTGTGTGTGTGATAGGAATATTGTGGGTGCTCTAACTATAGATAAAAATCATCGTGATATTTAATATTTGACACTTTTGTTAAAGGCACAAGGATTGATTAGTTTTTGTTTAAAATCAGTCAACCGGAAGTGAGTGTTTACTCCTGTCAGTTATCCATTTTTAAAATATTTGTTTTAATATTTGATCAATGTAAAAAATTAATGGAATAAACGCTTTAGGCAATTTAACTTTCTACAACCTTTGTTCGAAACATTTTCCCATATAATACATTTTTAAGAGATATTTTTAAAACTCAATTTTTTAGCTGCTACCACCACACCACCTACAGGCGACCTTTGTAAACACTTTACGCTTAGTTACGTCTTACAATTAGTAACGCTCCTTTTTATGGTTAATTGTTGAAGCTTCGTGGCTATATCCAATATCAGTTTTTTGTATATTGTGAATTTTTCTCGCAGTCCCTTAAGGTATTAATTATCATTGAACCCACTTGGAATTTTTATAAATATTACAGGTATGAAAAAAGTAATGTGGTGGCCACATACGATATTTTTCCAGACAAATTTACGGAGAAAATCCAAAATTCATTCAAGATGCTTTTATAGATGCTGCCGGATTTTCTCGCGGATATATTTTGTTCGAATTAAAACAATGCATTCCAGATGAATATCGAATATGGTCGAAGATACTTCCTGAAGACCGGTTTACCCAAGAATATATTCCGAAGCACGAAAACCGCTGCGCGGCGGGGTATCTTTCAGTCGGAGAAGATGTCTCGCACTGCCAGGGACTATCAAGTAGTCCTCAGAGCTCTCTGTAGAATCAAACCACCAGAAACAGTCGCTATTTTAAAACGGCCGATAAAGCTTTAAATGGAGGCGGTTTGCGAATGTGTTATTAACGTGGTAAAAGGAAAGAAATTTCTCCCTCAAACCGGGTACAAAGGCAAACCGACACCAAAAAAAGGATCTTACGAAAGCTGATCAAACCTGGAAAGTGCTGGAAAAAGAAAAGACGAATTATAATTCAATCTGGTGGTGCATTCCTCCCATTACTCTTGAGTTCTCTACTCAACGATGCTGTCGGGTCATTGTTTGCGTGAACATGAAGCAGAGAAGATGCTCCCGATGCGCTCGAACATTTTAGACAGAGAAATGCGAATTCTCAAATATCGCGCATGAATGAAGAAACGAGGAATATATTGCTAAAAAAATGAGAAATCGGGAGATATGGGTAAATATAGAGAAATTTTGCAAAAATATTTAAAGGTGGTGGGGAAAGAGAAAAAAAGCTACAGGTGGGTATAATTACCGAATATGTATGTTAGAGACGAGGAAAATCCGGAAACCATCGAGGCGCACCCACTCGGCAACGATATCGTTAAAGAGCGAGAGGGAGAGAGACGTTTGCAGTCGATGAAATATTAAACTCCGTACTCAGGGGCTCTCAACCTCGGGTCAATAGGTCCAGGAGGGTCCATGGAAAATTAAATATGCTATTGTAATTGCCCATCAAAGATGACGGGTATGCGCGAATGAAGCGTTAAATTAAATGAAAACGCTTCCTATTCTCCCTTCCTCTCTCATTTTTATTGAAGCCTTATGAATATATCTTATATATGTATATGGGTAATATTTGACCATCTGTGTGATTCTTAGGTGCAAAAAGGTTAAGGACCCATTTTATGATTTTTATTCAGACGAAAATTTGTTCCATGCAATGTGAAACGGTAAAAAATTAAAATAAATCAACTTTTCATTATATTATTATTTTGAATGCCAGCAAGATGTGTTTTCGGGTAAAATGAGGATGCTTTTCAACACACTCCAGATGTTTATGTGGATACATCCCAACATCTCCGCAAGGTGTTCGGATGGGGCGACGGTGATTCGATGGTAATGAGCTTTTTTGATTCTCTGACTTTACCCAGAACATCATTCAAATACCTAAATTGTTTGTATTGCACATAGCATGAAAGGATGTGGCAAGCATTTCATTTTACACCATATTGTGCATATAATTTAAAATTAACCCCAAAAATATTTGACTGGTACAAAAATCATACATATTTTCAAAAACTAAAATTAATGGATTAATTGGAGTTTTTATTTACTGCTTAGTCAATACTGCCGAATGCATTTAATTTAAGCTTAACTTTAAAAATGAGAATTCTCTACATTTTTCAAACGAAAAAATTAATCAGAAATATGTAGGACCTTTCCTTGATAAAAGTTTTTATTATGAAACAATGACATTTAGATGGTAGGCAGAAATTTGGCCAATGATATGGAGAGAAAAAGGGGAAGTTTTTAATATTAATAGAGAAGTGATTGATTGGTGCATGAACGACGAGAAGATTCTGAGGAATGCCTGCCTTAGAGTTTTGTCAGATGTACAGCAACCTAACAAATGTGAACCCTTTTTAAGAGGCTTTCGCAATTGCTGGAGCCTGCCTGTTAGCTTATAAAAAAACTTCCTCAGATCAAACAAAGTTAGTATTGTGCTCCACCAGATGGTTATCGTTGGAAGAACGGACAGTCGCTGGTATGGGAGCAGAAGGAGCGGAGAGTCCAAACAGGCCCTGCCGAAAAAGAGGGAGAAATACATAAGAATTGGGAGGGAGGAAAGTGGATGGCCATTACAAAGAGGGTGACCGTTTAACTATATTCGAGTTTTACAGATGTTTTTATCACGGTTGTTCTTAATGTTACGCCGAACGTCGCGACGAGGTCATCAAAAACCGCGCGTCTGAAACGATGACCAGCCGCCTAGAAACGACAATATCGGAGACGCGGAGCATTGTTAAAAGAAGGGCGTTCGCTCGTTGAGATGTGGAAATCTCAATTCAGGCTAAAACTGAATTCTGATCCGCCGATGAAGACATACAGATTGTAAGCATTAACGCCCTACGAATGAGCGATGAAACCTTATAAGAGTCCGTCTACCGTCAACTTAGTTATTACTTGCCATTACTTCCCTGCGCATGTATTGAGCTGTACAATAGTCCCGACAAATTATGGCGTAAATTATGCATGCCCAATAGGATTACGATTCTCGCAAAACAAATACCGATCGGGTAATTTTGTACGACAAACGATACATAATATGTGTGATGTTAATAAATAGGATGCGAAATCTTACTTACGAGCCTTGAAATTTTCACACACTATGCTTCCTTTGGTTCCTCACATCTCTAACACGGGGGTAAATTAAAAGTATTTTTGGTATTAAACTCGAAATTGTTTATTACGGAAAACATTTTCCACGTTCAAAAAGCACGTAAATTTCGAATGATATTTCAATTAGATGAAAAAATAAAACAGACGAAGAGCATTAATTCGCCATGTGTGGCGAACTTTTTAAACATTCCTGGCGTGGAGTACTATATTATGACACAGGCAGTGTAATATTTACTCAGCTCTCTGATGAAAGGAGCAAGCCAACTGGTGATTATTAAGGTTGTCTAACTTATGAGCTAAAAGATTACGTCGATGGCAGGTATATTGCGGAGTTTGTTAGCAGCAGTCCAGAAAGTTGTCTTTCACATGGCATGCAGAGAAAATTTAACCAAAATCGTACCGTTTGTTAGGTTAAGGGGGTAATAACGTTATATTTATCAACATTACCTTTCAAAAAACAAAGACCATGATAGTTGAGGACGACGAAGAACCCGCCTATGACTATGTAACCTGAAAAATTGTAAAAATAAGTTTCACAATATTATTAACAAGAAATTAAAAAAAAAACTATTGAAAATTTGACGATATGAGGAGGGAAGATAATTTCGAAACGCTATAAAAGGCTACGGAATAAATCCAAATTTATTTGCTTGTTCAATTATGCATGCATATTTTTTCTTATTTATATAGTTGCATTTAATGCTACCATGTATTAACGTATGTAAATAGCTCCTTGTATATAAATATAAAACTGAATTTTGAATGCTGTAAATAACATTAGAAGGTGATATTTTCATCAAATGTAAACTGCGTTAATGTATTTCACTTTCCGCGTGAATAATGTTCAAATAAATGGTGCTTGCGAAGATCAGAGAACATTTTATTTAGTTTCATTTAAAACTGATATGAAGTGAAAACATCCATAAAGGTTATTTACAGTCGCTCTAACGTCGTACAGAAAATCGGTGTTTCATTTCGCGGTGGTTATTGAGATAATTCATTAGATCGTTTAGTGTTAGATGTGAATAATTTGCGATTCCGTGAGGGACTCGAAGAACTCAGCACTAATATCTAAGGTGAATATATTGAAATGGAGGTTGATTTTATCCGATGGTTTAATCATGGAGGCTGATGGGCGCGTTGTTGATATTTACACCCCATCAAAAATATGGTCACATAATGTAAAAGCATACAAAAGACGTGAAATTTTTTGTTAGGTTTGCCCCGTGAGATTTATATTAACGGTGTTGTTACGGAGAAAAGACTTTGTAGGAAATATAACTGCGTCTATTTTGACAATTGCCAACGTCAATAGCAAGGATTCCATGGCAACCAGGAAATATCGCGAATCGCATGTTTAACAACCTGAGAAAGATATGAATTTAGCCATAATATTGTAAAACCTGCGAAGTCTTCACAAAGCACACGTTTTTAACAATCACTAACACAATATCGTATTTATTTTAGAGATGTGAATTAATCTTTTGAATAGTTGAATTAAAATTTTCCTTCGCGTCTTATGGTAAAACTCACGAAAAATAGCCTTGGCTCCAAAAAGAAATCGAACCACTAACTTGCAAAATTAAAAAAGCCATCTTCCACTCCATTTTCCTTATCAAAAATTTCTCCTCTTCAAAGTGACTTAAACTAAAGAGGTTAAAGGGTACGTAACCTCTCCTCTTCTCCTCGAAAGGTCAGCGAACCTTATAATTAGTTAAATGAAGTGATCCTTTCCCCTTTATGGACGAAATGAGTGCGTCTTTTGTTGAGACAACGTCCATGTTTTCAACCTACAAGCAACGGATGAAATTTTAGTTGAGAAGAAAAGGTGGCAATGTCCTTAATGGAAGCGACGAATGGTTTTTTTGTTCCGCGACATCATTTGAGTGATTATAATTGCCGAATAAATTGGATTCCTGCAATATTACATTTTATTTGGGTATAAAAGTTAGTAGAATTCACCATCGCTAACGAAATTTCAAACGAGTTATAACGTTGCGATAATGAGTATTCGATGGAATACTAAAAAACGGATTATTTTCCTGTTGTGCTTATACGGGGCGTAAACTCGGGATGACAATAGGAAATATCCTCTGATGAATATATTAAGCTAAATACTATGCAACTGGTTACGAATCTGAATAGCTCAATAGCATATTGGAAAAAAGTATGCATCGTATAAAGTCCTCAGATGAGTATTTTTTGTAGTGAGGAAGCTATGAAAGAGGAAAAAGATAGATTTCGAAAGGGAAGAAAGATCCGAAAGATGTTACCAACTAAGTTATAGAAAGAAGAAGAAATAATTCGAAAGAGTTTGTGTGAAGTTATGGCCACGAAAAAACATTGAAAATGTAAAGAGGTACAAAAATCTTGAACCCACTGATAAATATGAGGTTACAGAGGTGAATGACGCGCATTCTCGCATGTTAGGAGCAAAAGGCTCAAACGTGATCTCATATATTGTTTTCTACTAATGTATTTCGATAACCTAATACGACTTAAAGCCTTGAAATCCTTCTAAAAGGTTTATGAGCCCCTCCTCGGAGTCCAGAGCACTTAAGCGCCTCCCTTCCAGTCGGTCTTTCGATACATCTATCGACTTCCTAACCTTATTAAACGACGTTCCGATCGATTCTGATCAGTCATTTGTTGGAGGATAATAGCGCGGAATCCGACCAAACGACTCGAGCTCCCGATCCGTTAGCCGGATCCATTAAAATGCTTTGCTTGATCCCGAAAGCTTTATCCCTTAAATCCAATTCCTGCGTTGCTGGTTGGCCTGATTTCTAAAACGGCTGCCAAATCTCCAACTTCGGAATCGAAACTTGGTTTCATATTACGTTTTTCTCCATGCATAAAGCTCATTCCAACAAAAGCTTACCATATGTAGGTTCGGAAAACGCTGTTCATATTATATCTCAAAACAGCAACAGATACCCAGATGTTTTCAGTTCAGGAATCTCTCATATGATTGATCGCCGAGTCAAGCTTTTTAGCCTACTTTCCATCCAAAAAATGGAAAATAGTCTTATGAGATCGCCTCGCTGTGTGTGTGTATGTGTCCCCCCCACTAACATCTTCATGAAAGGACCGGTCTCCATGGAACTTGGAGTAAGGCTAGTGCACTCGGAGACTACCTCCGGGCCATAATTTATATTTCGAATTTACAGGTCACAAGTTCGATTCCAGGTGAGTTCTTTCTCCATTTGATTTACATGGTTAATCTAAAATCCGTCGTTCAGAGATTATTCTTTTGCATTTTATAATATTTTAGAATGATGATATCTGATTGGGATTTGTACCGTTCTAAGGAGAAAAAAGTGAAGATAATTATTCTTGCCATACAATTTTGATTTTCGATCGTATTTGTTTGAATTTCTCTCAAAAACTTTCGTTTTGTCGTTTTGAAAGCCATTTTTTCGATTTGTTGCTATGGTGATGAATATTGCCGAACTCGGCTGGAGCATAGCCGAGTGCCCATTCCAGCCGTGTTTCGATTCACAGCTATTTATGTAACAATCGGCTCTATTCATGTTAATATTGAAGTGGTATTTATATATTAAAATTGTATTGAAAAAAGTAGGCGGATTAGTTCTTTCCAGAACTACTTGTCCTTAACTAAATTAATGAAGTATCTGCTCTATTTATGCGTCTTGATGTATTATCAGAGATAAATAATTTTCTATCTCAATATGAATGATGATTCCAAGAGGCTTCAGTTTTATTTTTGGCGTCGCTTTTAAACCATGGATGTATTCCTAAAAAAGTGGCGTATCAATTTTTGTAAAGTTCAAAACGCAATAAATCCGCGTTCAGAAACGGGAGAATTAGTCTGCTGCGATAGTTCAGTGTTGGAAAATATGCGTCCGGGTAGTGGAAGACCAGGGTTCCATTCCCGGTCTTAACAGAATTACATCTCGTTTCAAAAATATTTTCAATTTTACAGCTGTCTGCATAGGGTCTTAAGATTGTTTTAATCTCAACTAGCGTAATTGCCAATCAAATATGACTGGTATGCTTGAATTAAGTATTAAATTTAAGGAACTTCCCATTCTTCCTCCTTTTTTCTCTTCCTCTCCCCCATCCTCCCACCATCTCCCTCCTTCTCTGGAAAAATAATTCCTAGTCCCAAATTTAAGGCAATAGACTATGCACTCGTATATATTACACGTATGTGGGTTGAGACAGCAATTGATTCTTGAAGTTTAACAATGACGTGGTTGGCAAGGCAACATCCCGTTTAAAAGCCGATATTTTCCCAAAATATGTGATTTAAATGTTTCATATGAGATATTTCGAATGGTAGATGGAAAAAGATTAATAGAATACAAATTTTCATTAATTTTCCTAAAACATAGTTTAAATTCAAAGATCTTACGTGAATTATTTATAATTTAAATTTGCAAAAGAATAAAATCCTGCACTTTAAAATGTCGCTTTTTAGGTGTTTTCTTACGGGAAATGGAAATCACCCCCTGGAGACGAACCTGGCTCTTTTTTCGTATTTTCTTTTCGTCATTTAATTTATGTATTTGAATAAAACATTCCTGAGAAATTTCAACCCTAATTTTTGTTAAAAACGCGTTCAAAAGTACCACTGATGACGTCAACGTCAGGTTTATGTACGTACGAACTTAAATTCGAAATTATGTATTGGAGGATTAGGTATTGTTTATAATGGTTGTCAATTAGATTGTTAATCCAACAACACGCTCATTTTCGTATTATTTAAATGGGAAAAATTAAAAGAGAAAAATCTTTTTATATGAAAAATGTAGTTCAAATCATTGTAAAAACCCCCCCATTTTGCTTAACTTTTTATTTCGGTTAAAATGGAACCTTCATTTTGCTTCTACGTTTTGTAATTGTTGCGTTATAAATGCACAAACAAACAAACAAATTCTTCAAAATATTTAGATATTTATCTTATATATACACGCACACACACATATATAAAAGTAAATGTTTATATGTGTGTGATTCTATAACTCAAGAACTACAGAACGTAGAAGCAAGAGAAAGGTATCATTTAAATGGAAGTGCAGGGAAAGGTGGTGTAGTAAGGTTTTTAAACCGATTTGATTAACCATTTTTATTTTTTAAATATTTTCTCTCCTAATTTTTTCCATTTGAGTAACATAGGAATGAGTGTAGACAAATTTTAATTTGGACTTCAAAATTACTAATAACCCTAGTATGAGTATCAGATTTGAACTCAGGAACGCAGAAATGAATGAAGTTTTGTTTTTCTACCGTCAAATTTCAAATACGGACCAAAGATTTCCTAAATTACACTTTTAACAGCAAAATTTCGACATTTTTTAATCGAAAACTTATGCATATCCAACTGTTGCCGACTTCTTGAACTAGGAAAAGCGGGTATGCGAGTTTGTTATTTTATCATGGTAACGTAAATAAAAAACTTCTGTCAATAGCATTGTTGGTATTGTGAGATAAAGATTAGCTCAAGCTATATGTTAAAGCGACTTCGTAAATGCAAGAGGCATATTTTTAAGGTTAATAGTTCGAAAACTGCGAAAGTCTTACGTCTGCGATGGGTCTTCGCTGGTGTTGAAATCGCTAGCTGAAATTCTTCAACGGGAAATTCTCCCGGCCCAAACGTATACCCTTAATTATTTAATCGCATTGTGCCAGTGAAGACAACTTTACTTAAATTTGCAAGAAAATGTGATGTATGTTCCAAATAAAGCCCGCCCGGGCCTTCATGGATAAATTCCTGTTTTTCATAGCTTTCCTCTTCAATGTCATAATTTGAAGTTTTTTTTAAAAAGAATCTTTGCTAAATTTCATATATTGCATAAATACAGGACTGTTATGTAATAGAAGGTTGAATGATTAACACTCGAATATAATTTTCTTATTAATATTGAATCAGAAACCCGAACAATGTTGAATTGAGTCAAATAACTTTCAACTTTTTCGTACATAAAATGTTTCAGTATACTCTGCATTGATTATTTGTTCTTAACCATAAACGCAAGCAACGCCTGGGTACTTCTGCTAGTCATAGATAATAAACAGGACTTATCAAATACGCTCGACTGTAGCGAATGAAAAATGCAGGTTGGCGAACAAAATAATAATTCATCCTACTCATTCATTTTCTGTACGCTATCTTAATAATTATTTATTTTAGAAAAGAAAACAAATAGATTTCGCTACCACTGGCTCTTTCTAACCACTAACTTCATCAAACATGGTGTACTCTAACGAGTGTTATTATTGTTTCACTAGCGAAGTAGGCCGATATCACTTTAGATCTGTACATAGGACCTGAACGGCAAATTTTATATATGGGAGCGAGGAATGGTTTGGCCGCCATTTGGGGTTTTCGTAGTTATACATTCTGCCGAAAAGGTCACGGCGTCCTAGTATCTAATGCTGTTTAGTGCCATACCTATGCTTAAATCCATATTGCAGTATTATTATTCATTTGATATTGTAAGCAGAAAAAGTTACCGAGTTGCTTCTGCCACAACTTGCGGTTCTGTGCTTCGACAATGTTAAGGTTGCCAGAATAGCGAAGGAGAAGTTACAGGCCAAGCCCCGAAATGTAAATTTGCTCTTTTCACTCTCTCATTTAAGTGTTAAAAATCATGAGGAAGATCCAGTCTCGATTAAATGAAACGCCCAAGGGTAGCCTCTTGGCCGACCCCAGAAAACGGCACGCCCTGGGCGGTCGCCAACATAATCCACGCATAAAACCTGCCCTGGCTGTACATATACACACACGCAAAGATACCAACATAATTGAAAATCGTTATTTTAAATTTTTGTTAGCGTTTTCTTTATTTTCAATACATAATGCCATTATGTATGAGTTATAAAAGTGATATTTAATAAGTATTACAAATATCATAAATTTGAGAAAAATTACAAATGATACAGAACAACCCCGGTAGCCCCTTTACCAGATAAAACTAAACATGAACAGATGGATGTGTTCTTTCGTTTCATTCTAGTCCCGAATCCTAGACGATTGGGTACCTACCCTCCCACGGTGCGACAGATAACACGTCACAGCTGGAATGTCAATCAGAACCCGACCGTTGCTCGGTCAGCTCCAATTATTTCAGCCCCTTTCTCTTTCCGTCCTCCCTCATCTCTAATTGGCTAAATGGCGAGGTCATTGCTCTCAATTATCAGTTCCCGGTTTTCTCTCATTGATTATTCGCCCTCGAGTGCTAGTGAGACAAATTTGATCGATCGTACCGTATCGGCTACATATTTACATATTTTGTATTCCTTTATTCTGTCGGCATCTATTCAAAATAAAATCAGAATACACCCATCCCTTGCATTGCACTGTACATGCGTTCTTGAAAATGGCAGCGAAACCGCGCAAAGAAGTGGGTTTCTTGGTGGGAATACAGGATTAATGGGCACGTGCTCCAAGCTTAGAAATATCTTACATGGGTTAAAGATTTTTAAGGGAATTGATTAGAAATTCAAACATTAATCCCACAAAGACGGAAGACGAATAATAACAAATCCTTTAAAAAAGGCATTATTTTTTAAAATTAACGTACAAAATTTAACGTATTTATATATGACGTCTTCATTCCACGGATTTAAAAAAAAACAAGTAGAATACTATCCATATACATGGATCAAATTATCGCGTTCTTTATTTTTCATTTGGTTATACCGTCACATATTCGACCACTAGAGACTCGTCTGTTTCACACCGCATGAAGTTTGGGTAGAGAGATAATCGATGCGTCCATAGAAAATAAGAATCACGCGATATTAGGTGGCGGTAGAATGTACCCCGTGCGTAAGTAAAATGCACATAATATGGAGGCAATTCTTTGTAATAATGTAGGAGAGCGCGAGGTATCGTAGGGTTGTATTAGCAATAAATTAAAAATAATTACTGTTAATTGTCGAAGCATTAGTAAAAAGGAAGCTGAATTCGATCATTTTATTCGTAGTCTATAAGCTGACGTAGTGATAGGTAGGTACAGTAAGTTGGCTCACAGAGGACATAATATGTATGTAGCTAGCCAGGAGACATTTCCTATCGACTATACCGTATCTATAAAAGATCGATGTATCCGGCCGGGAGGAGTCGTCTTTATAGCAGTTAGAAATAAATACGAAACTTCTCCAATACAGATTAGCGATGACGACATTGAAAGTGTTTGGTGTAGTGTGAAGGGAGGCAGCTCTAAAATTGGAAATATATGCGCCTTTTACAGGTCTCCTAATGATAACGTAGAAAGGCTTCATCACGAGTGGCGGCGCTAAGTTCGATTAATAAAGATAGCGCCATTATTAAAGGGGACGATTTCAATCTTCCCTCGATTGATGGGAATCAAAATAAAATAAATGTATTTGAAAAAAATATGCATTATGACATTCTCATTTCGTTCGCCAAACGGGTAAAAGGTCAATTTAAACAAATGTCATTTACAGAGCAAATTATTGCGCAGTAATCGAACAAATACACGTATACAGACAATCCTCTCACTTACGGCACAATCGGTTCCCGAAAGTCGCGTCTTAAGTCGAAGCAGATTTTCCCATAAGAGCAATTTTAAAATTTTTTGTTATGGTCCCGTCCCAGCGGCCAGATGATGCATTTTTATGCGCTCTTTGCACGAAGTGAAAGCATGTATGGGAGGTCGTTTCCGTCCGTCCGCATGCTAAAACTCGGGAACCGTTGGACGTATTTTGATGAAATTTGATATTAAGGAGTTTTAGTAAGATTGGTCGAACAATTCCAATTTTGGTTAAAATCGGACAACAATTACGACCGCTGTGCATGAACATGTAGGACGTATATTGATGAAATTTGGTATTGGGCTGTTATACAAAAATTTGTTGACCTCAAAGAACGCATTTGGAGACTCTGTGTATACCGACATGGAGTAAACCTTTCCATACTTGTTATAAAATGAACCCCTAATATTGTAGAAAAATCCTTTTATTGTAATAGGGATGCAATAATGACTTGGAAAAATATCATCGAAAAGTATAAAGTCGAGGCCCGACCGATGCCGGCAGGTGTCTCACCTTTTTCAGAGCGCTTTATTACGCACATCTTCGTATCCATTGTTATGGTTCTACGTTACTTTGAACCTGAAATATCTCCAGCACTTGATTTTCTCTTATAAGCCATTTTTTAAGGGCAAAGATCAAGTTTTAGAAAATAATGCAAACAATATGCAGCTCTCCACATCGTAACATAGACTAAATTGTTCGTAAGTCTCGAAACGCCACTGAAAAAATAACAATTTTGTAATCACCGTTTCACCGTTACGTAATCACCGTTTTCCCAGGGATTAAAACCTTAAGCTGCGGAAATATAAATTACTCAACATATTCAAAATACGTTTTACTGATACTACTTTCTTCCCTTCTACCTCTGGTTATAATCATGCTCGAAATCACTCTGAATGTCTTTCGCCGTCCGAAATCTAATAATTCGTGTAGAAGAGATTTAAGGAGACAATGAACTGACTGGTTCTCATGTGAAATCGTGTTAAATTACACTCTAGAACTTTTGTCGTGGCGTGTTGTTATCGGCCGTATACATTGTAGCCTGAATCGACCTGGAGGCGCCAAACGTCTTTTCGGCTAGGCCGCCGGGCTGAGTGTCCTGTGGAAAGGCGCTCGAGTCATCGCAATCTGCCATGTTGACTCAATTAGACGCCATTGTCGCGGTTGTGAAGTGTGTGCGAGCGTAGGTTTTTGAAAAATATTACACGAACTTTCAAAATTATTTGCAAAATAATATGGGAGGCTGCTGTGCACCCAATTGCACTAATTCTACGAAGAAAGGGTTTCGGCTATTAATTTTTCCGAGAAATCCTGAGAAATCTAAATGGTTGAAAATGTGTCTAGGGGACAAGTGGCAAATTTAAAGCATGGTTAAGTTTAATGTTTACGTGCAATAAAGTTTAGCTAAAAGATCTTTAAGACCTAAAGGTCATTTTTTCTGGCATTTAGGTTTTAAAAGTCTGGTCACTTATGTTTAGCACAAGGGGTAGAGCGAATAAAAGACAAGCACATGCTTATGCTTAAGATTTCTATCACTTTATAAGAAAATGCTTAATTTGGGTTGAATAAAAAATAGCATTTTCTTTTGCTAGAATGAATAAGCATTTGCTTATTTTTAGGATTTTTCTTAAGAATTTGCTTAAAATTTTGTGAATAAAACCGAGTTTTGACTTAATGCTTTAAGCATATGCTTAAATTTTTTAAGTGAGGTAAAAGGCTTGCTTAGATATTTTTAAGTACTCTATTTTCATGATAATTTACCCTAAATATAAATATGGTAATTTATGGTGACAGGAAAGGTTAAAAAATACCTGAAAAGTTTCAAAAACCAACGGTTATAAAAATTTATATCGTTTCTCTGAAGAAAATCTTAAGTAGGTACCTATATTTCAAATCTGTTACTCGGAGAATATCAAGAGAGACGTGGTGGGGCACTGTCTTCCAAACAGAAGACAGAAATATTTTTAAGTTACTTAAGTTATCCCGGATTTCAAATATGAGTCGGGGAAGAAGACCACGTACAATGCACAACTGTACGTAAGACTAAAATTTGTGGCGTCCAAAATCACTATAAAGGCAAAAGACTGGATAAAATTACTATAACTAGTTGAATAAAAATCACTCATGATTTGTGATATTATCAAATTCAGTTACAAAAGAAATACTTTAAAAAAATATTAATTACCTTTTAAAAAATATTACCCAATATATTTGTTTTTATTTTAAAATTCAACTATGTAAAACTTTAAATGTAAACAAAAACAAGTGAGGGAAGAGTTACAAAGAGGTTTCTTCCGTAAAATTTAAGCATTTGCTACTCAGTTTTAGGCAAACTTTTATTCACTCAATATGAAGCAAATGCTTTTAGCGTTTCTTATAATTTTAGCAAATGCTTTGAGCAAATACTTTTACTTTTACTGTTTGCTTTAAGCATTTGCTTAATTTTTATTCACTCCACCCAATAACCAAATAACGCCCGCATAAAATCCCTTATTATGCACCCAGCTACGTATGTGCGAACGGCGTGGACGGTGGAACAATATGCCATCAACTTCCACAGTGGATTAATGACGAAAATAAAAACGCAAATATTGTATTAATTGATACTATATAAACATTTTTTGCTGAATTTTGTGTTTCATGTTATTTTATTTTTTTCGATAAAGGCGATTCGTTATATGTGATTTAATTTTTATGCTTTTGTAGGACATTTCATAAAAATAAATTCACAAATCAGAAAAATCCTTTTGTTGGACCATGTGTCCCGAATTTTGGTTCGGAAAATATGGTCACCGTACTTATATGGCCCCTTAGAACATATAGATAACTTCCGATTTAACGTGTAATTCGACCCGCCCAAGAATTGGCAACTGTCAATACGGCCCGCAAAAGAATTTGCAACCACCGCTGCGGCCCACCAGTAAAAAAAGTTTGGTCACCACTGATCTAAAGTGAAAATACTTCGAGGAATATTCTCGTGCATTTTTCCATCATAGTGAACGTTGTGTTAGCATGTTTTTGTTAAATGTAAGTTGTTTACAATTATTCTTTTTGAGCCTTTCGCCTTACAAATATTATTTTGGAACCGGAGTTTCCCTGAGCAGCCAGTTTTTGCTGAGCTGGAGCCAAGTTCCAAGACCACGGCTCCATAGCCCTGAATACAGCTATTCACAACGGATAGTTAATTTACAGATAATTAGTTATTCTTTGACAATGCAGATCATAATCTATTATTTTAAGTTCATATGTAGCGTTCTGTAAATTTCGATTACTTACATTATACAATCTAATCTTCTCCGGGGAAAATAGTTAAACTGGAATAAAAAGAGGATTTCCGAATTCCCACAATGTGTAGGGAAATCTCTTTTTCTATTATATAATATTAAAACAGTTATTCCCAAAGTGTTATCTACGGCATATTTATTTATCGCGAGATTCTAAAATTTTTACGCGTAATTTTACGAAGTTAAAATGTACCTATTTATGCAGTATACAGTGTGCTCTCGATTTAAGGTCGCGTCGATTAACGTTGATTCGCGTTAACGTCCTTCAAAATGTACTACCCACATTCGAATTAAGGTCATCGATGATTCGATTTAACATCGTTCTGTCTCGGCTATGAAATAACGCACGGAAAAATACTTCGTAGATGACTCTCACGAGTATATGTTACGCAGCGCTTCTCCGGGTCTAGGAAAATTCACCGCCAGCAATTCATCGCCATCAATTCATCGCCAGCAATTCAACGCTGCGAAAAATTCACCGACAGCAATTCATCGCCATGGAAAATTCATCGCCATGGAAAATTCATCGCCATGGGAAATTTATCGCCTTGTATTGATCATGTTGTTAACAAAGGCTGTATTAAAAATGCGTGTGCGGACTCGACGCCGACAGAAGAATATAAGGGCAAATAATCCAACTATAGCGGTTTTAATAAATACGATAATGTTTCATTTTTTGACCGAGGACGAAATGGAAGTAATCCACATTTATAAGTGATATGCCAATTGTTTATGCCAACAGAATAGGAATTTTAAAAATAATGATATGCAGAAAAAGTTAAAGAACTCGAAATTTCAACGGCTCTATTATTTTATTTTTATCGAAAAAAAATTTGAATCCATATGGAATTAGAGTAAAAAAGTGTATAGAATCAGAAACAAGATGAAAAGTATACGCCATAAATGGGATACACAGAGATTTCAAAGGCGTTTTTTGTGGAAAATACGTAGAAAACGGCATCGAAATATTGGACGGCTCTTTAATTTTTATACCCGAAATTAAATTTGTAATTATGTGCTCTCGCGGACTGTTTTATGGCAAATGTCAATCGCCTATTCGAATACTTTTTTCCAAGAATAAAAAACCCTGAGAAATCACCACCTCTAGTGACAAATACGTGAGCTCAGTTTTGGGTCCGGACCTCGAAGTCCGAACAACTTATCGCGAGGTCTGCGGAGCGATCAGTTTTAAATTTGTTCCCAGCTATGTAACACGAGACCTTCAGTTGCTATGAAGATTGTTTTTGTTGACAACAATTAATAAAACCGTGTAAGAAATTTTCTAAGTTCAAATAAATTACTACTTTCTTGTTGGATTATTCTAAAACTTTACAAGTGTAAGTGGCATAAATGTGCGTTTAAATTTTCAGCTTTCCGTTTTTCACACTTTCGGAAATATTTTTAAAAAATTTACCGGTCTCCAATCCGTACTTTTATATTTTTAAAAGTTCAAATCGAAGGAAAGACAGATGACGGCACTGCAGATATGAGCTATTCAAGTTTCAGTTCTTATAGTGTCCAAGTTTGTCAAAATTTAAATTGAAGTGTTTTGCAAAGACATACGGCACTCAGATATTTTAAGCGAATTTTTCTTAAAAACGCTTAAAATCTCATCCCGCGTGGTATTACCAGCGGCAGATATTTTTTAGGGATCATAGGTATGACCCCTCCCAAAAATTATACGAAAGAAATGAACGTAAACGTAAATAACACTAAAATTGTTTATAGTGTCTTAAAAGAAAAAGGCGCCCTAGTCACAGACGAAAAATAATTTAATTTAATCTCTTAGTATTTCTCGTTATCAAACCAATACTACTCGCATAATGCTTTGCTGCATTATTTATTTTATCACCACAAAATTGTTAAAAGATAATCCTATTAGATTTTGTGAGTAAAGAATGGGATGCATTCACATGTCTATCTCATGCACTTTCGTAGTTAAATACCAGCGTTTATTTATAACAATTAGTGGCGCTGAAGGTCCCGCCCCAGCAGGCGAATTCTGTTAGCGCGAATAACTCGAGAACGGAATGTGCGATTTCGACGATTTTTTCGCAATATACTAAGATCAACCTATCGCACATTTTAAACGTGCATCTTCTATCAAAATACCATGAGTTAGAATCCAGAAGCGTTTATTTTACTAGTTTTATTGACAGGAGTTTAAGTGTATCATATTAATCATTTTCATTTAAAAATTCTTTTAAAGCAAGGTACGAACTCGAGATCTCAACGGCACTCATGGGGGCCTCAAAACAGTCAAAACACTTTTTTTTTCAATATTTTATTCAGTAAAATATTTCACAATCAGTATAATCTACTATGTGATTACGTACACATCTCATGTTTTTACTTAGGTTTCTTACAATGTAACGGTTACATTGTAACATCCCTTGCATCATTAGTAAACACATCTTATAGTTGCCGCTGGCGACAGCTATTGGCTATTGTCGTTCCTTGTCCCGCTGCTCGAGTATGCACATGTGATACACGTAACGTGGAACAGTTATTCCAGACATCAGATTAGTGCAGTGCAGTATGCGAACAACGCACCCGTACGTTTGCTTAGGTAATATTCAATGTGTGAAGTATTTAATCATTATATTGTAGACTATTTTATGCTAATAAACTTATAAAATTTATACATTTATAACAGTGGCGACTGCTACAATTATTTCAATAACATTTAAGGCTTTGTTTTGTAAATTAAATGTGTTAATCTTAAATTTTCTATTTATGCATGTCTGTATTTCAATTTATTTAACCTGCTGCATTCATTTTTTCCATTCGTAAGTTGTAAATTTTTTTGTAGATTGAGTACTCTCCTTCCCTCCCTCTCCTTACCGACAGTTGGGGGTCTCCCGAACCTTTTGCGCCTGGGGCCTTAAGATGCCTTCATCCTCCACTGGGTACGTGAGATCAGTTTTGGGTCGAAGTTCCAACTCCTAATCTGAGGTAATGACGGTCGTGATGTCAGTGAAGCGATGTGTTGAATGTGGTCCCAGCTGTTACATGAGCCCTTCAGTTTTTATAAAAATTGTTTTCTTTGGCAAAGATTAATGAAACCGTGTAAGAAATTTTCTAAGTTTAAATAAATTACTACTTTCTCGCTGAATTGTTCTCGCTTACGCTTAGATTTTCATCTATCCATTTTTGCACCTTCGGAAATATTAAAAAAAAAAAACATTTTAACGGGCCCCAATCCAAAGTTGTATATTTTTCAAAGCTCAAATCGAAAGGAAAACGAATAGCAGCGCGACAGAAATCTACCCTTTAAGTCTCAGTTCTCTATAGTTTACGGTTTCGTCACAACTTTATTTTAAGTACGTGCATAGGTAATCAGACGCCAATCTGAAATTATAAGCGAATTTTTCTTAAATACACTTAAAATCTCATCCCACGTGGTATTACCAGCAGCTAGGGATACGAAAAAAGTATCGATACTTTACTCATATCGGTAATTTCCTTTCGATACCAAGTACTTTTGTACTCGATTATTTTCTTTCGATTTTCTAGTGATATTGGTACTTTCGGTCCTATACTTTTGTGGAATCGATGCTTTTCATTCGACATAACGAGTAAGGTATCGATACTTTCGTTTTGATTTCGTATCCTTAGATACGAAAAAAGTATCGATATTTTACTCACATCGGTAATTACCTTTCGATACCAAGTACTTTTGTACTCGATTCTTTTCTTTCGATTTTCTAGTGACATCGGTACTTTCGGTCCGATACTTTTGTGGTATCGATACTTTTCATTCGATACTTCATATGATTACGGTATCGATACTTTCGTTTCGATATCGTATCCCTACCAGCAGCAGATATTTTTTAGGGGTCATGGATATGACCCCGTCCAAAAATTATACGAAAGAAATAAACGTGAACGTAAATAACAATAACATAGTTTATAAGGTGTTAAAAGAAAACGGCACCCTGGTCACAAACGAAAAGTAATTTAATTTAATCTCTTAGGAGTTCTCATTATCAAACCAATACGTATTACGTAATTCTGTGCTGCATTACTTACATTATTACCACAAAATTGTTAAATAATAATACAATTAGATTTGTGTGCCTAGGTAAGATACTTACGTAGATCTCTCTCTCTCTTCATTGGCTTGGTAAGTAGTTTTACCACAAATATAGGCCGTCCCTCGTGATAACACCCATGTAAATTTCAGCGTTTATTTATAACAAATAATGTCGCTGACGGTCCCGCCCCTGGTGGCGAATTATGTTAACGCGAATAACTCGAGAACGGGATGTGTGATTTTGACGATTTTTTCGAAATATACTGAGATCAACTTCTCAAACCATTTAAACTTGACAATGTCTATCATAGAAGCGTGACTTCGAATCCAGGAGCATTTTCTCAGTTTGATTAATACGAGTATGAATGTTTCATATTAACCATTACATTGGAAATTATATAGCGTTATGTATGACTACTTTGTGCATGTGTTTCCCGTTCCTAGTTTGTTTGTTTAGGCTCATTACTACCATTAAATACAGTTTCTTACACATCACACGATACGAATCTATGCTTACTGTGGCGTACGGCATTAATATGAATACCCAATGGACGGTGGCATTAATCTGTCTCTCTAGAGGCCAAATAAGTTACACCTTCAACTAAGGTTGCCACCTAGCGAGAGGTTCATTCCGGGAGATTTCTAATTTAGGTGGTGAAATTTCCGGGAGATTTTCTCTTGGTCGAAAAATATATAACCCAAGCAGTAAATCTTAGTTATTTGTTATTACTAAACAAACGATTAGTATTCCAACTTGAATTTCAACAATAAAGTTAGAGATAAATCTTTGATACAGAAGGAAACTAAATATAATCTGGTATAATTCACCTAAAATCACTTTATCTTGGAATATTTCTCATGCATTGAAAAAATTATGCAAGACTTATGAAACTCGTTTAATTACTATTTTGAATACATTATCCTAAATTTGACGTTGATTGTATTTTATACATAATTATAGCAAATATTGAACAGAGTGTCTTTTCAAAAAACCCTTATTTATTTATTAAATTTAAAATTGTACTTCGAATTGCTTCGTGCAGCCTCCAAAAGTTTTGGTTTCGGATAGTAAAAATGCATGGAAGTCCTTACAAGAAAGATTAAAATTTGTACAGACTTGGATTTCAGCCTTGACGTGATGTATGCTTAGTTTGTTTCTGTTTTTGCACCAGTTCATTCATGACATTGAAAATTCGTCCGCAAGCTGCATTAGAGGCTGGAATCGAGAGCACACGATACAATTTTTTTCACTTCTTCTCCAACTCCTTTATTCACCTTAGAAAAGAAGTTAACCCATCTTAAGTCCACCCTTTTTGTACTAGCCACTACAACTTCACGGAGGCCACGGAATACACAGAAGTCTTCACGTAGTTTGTCTTTATCGATTGCTAATTTTAGTGTATTTCCAAGATTTTTGAGTTCATCCTATGTAATTTCTTTCTTCATTGATAATATATTCATGTTTTTATATGAAGAACTCTCAAAATCATACCACTTTTCCAGGTAATTTAAACACCATTTAAAGAAATATTTTACATCTACAGTAAACTGCAATCTATCCACTTCATTTAAGCTACTCAATATATAAAATGTATTCTGGCCATAAAATTTATCATTTTTCCTATTGGTAATCTTCTCGCGAATATCTAACATAACCACATGCAACTCCTTGCATGTAACATCATCACTTTCCAAAATTTGAACACTATGCTCAAATAAATTCAAAATATTTTTCAAAAAATATGAATAGCAAAGTGCTGGAGAACATTCTTCTCCAAATGCTTTCCATACTATTTGGTAACACTCAGTTTCAACTTCCTCTAAAAAGTATTCCCTCAAAGCTACCCAGTTAGAGAGCACTCTTTCAATAGCTGGTAGTAGAGATAACCATCTTGTTGATGCGTGCCTTATAATTTGTTTGTATTCTACATTGACAGAATGATTTGAGCTTTTCTGTGCGCTTAGCAAAAGCAGAAAATTCACTGTATACTTTCATAACTAACATCTCTACATCAAAAGGAATCGTTTTAGTGCAAATTTAACACAGTTATGTAAAATATGGCATTTACAATTAGCTTTTAAAAGATTTTCATTATCTGAAAAAAGTTTTTGGTACACAGAATTGTGTTTACCAAAATTTACAGGTGCATGATCTGCAGACAATGAGGAAACTGACTGAACGTTAAGAAAATTTATCTCGAGAAATTCAATCAGTGGATCTTTGATAGAAGCACTTGTTTCATTGGGGTCTTCATAAAAGTCCAGAAGACCTTGTTTAATACCTTCTTTAGATGAAAAATATTGCATCACAACGGGAAAATTTTTTAAATATCCTTTGTTTGAAGCGTCAATGCGGAGAGAAAAATAATTACAGTGAGCTAAATCATATAGAAGAAGTTCTTGAGCAGCAGGTGCCAGAATACTTTCACATATGCTTATGCATTTTGTTTTGCCACATGCTACTTTGTCTGCAATGATGGAATCACTAAATACAACAGGAAACAACTTAATGCTAAAATCTTGACTATTGTAACTGTGATGGTGTTTAACCCCGTGATAAACAGACGTAACTTCACCTGCAGTAACTAACTTTTCTTGATCAGAGTATTTACTTTGAAGAAAACTGGATATCGACTGAGACTCGGTCATTTGTTTTATTGCTACCTTATGTGCCACACTTTCTGAATGGATTTTTAATGCTCTTTTTCCTTCATGTTTAACAGAGATTCCTTTACTACATAATTTGCACTCACCATCATCTCGCTTCACAAGCCAACTTTGCATCTCTGGTTCATTTAACCATCCATCATTAATCTTTGTGGAATATTTAATTTTTTTGAAGTTGCCATTTTTCTGGGAATTTTTGAATGTATAAGAAAAGGTGACGTTAATACTATATATATTCAGGCTTATTAAGATAGATACAATACAACCAGCGCATGAAAATAGAGTAGTACATATTGTAGATAGTGCACATAAGTAAGCATTAAAAGAAACTGAATAAATGTAAAAATATAATATTTTTTAAATTACGTCACTTATGTAATGAAAATAATATGAATAGTTTAATGTAAGCCACATGAATACTTACTGGACAATGCCTATTTTATTAACACTAATATATTATTGACTCCACATACGACACAACCATGTGACACCAACCTCACGGAGTGATTTATCAGACAAAACAGAAACTCATTCTAGGCTTTGGGTCGAAAAGAAAAATACAGTATGCGCCGACAACTCTCTAGACAGCTGGCGCCTGGTGAATAGAAAAGCACTCTTTAATTTGCAACAAAGTATTAGCCGTCTCACCAGCCACAGTTAAAGTGAGACCTTCACTATAATCTACAAAGTTTCAAACCAGAACGAAATTTCAAGGAATATCCCTTTAACATTCTCTAAGAAAGATCAAGTGTAACAATAAAAAATGTTTGTGAGTACATTATTAAAAAATCGTCATCTCCAATGAGAGGAACATGAGGGAGTCGCCGAGAAAGTATACATCTTTGCATTAGATATCCATTACTTTGGATTAAATATACCGGCCAAACTAAATTTACTAATTTCAACTAGGTATGTATAGCCACGGATCGGCAGATTCCTAAATTCCGGGAGATTTTGACCTCCCGCCGGGATACATGTGTATTATACTCCATAATTCCGGGAGAATCCCGGAATTTCGGGAGAGGTGGCAACCCTACCTACAATATACCCTGCAGTTCACCGGGCAGTTAGGTGGCAGAGGTTGCAATGCACCACATTATGTACCTAGAAGATCTCACTCGAAGGCTTGAATACCACTTTTTTATGTCTATTTGATCCGGGAAAACGATATACACGACATTATTGCGTCCTACATTTTGTCGATCTCAGCGTTTCCCAATCTTTTTTATAATACGGTCCACCCAAGCTACAAAACAGTAATCAGCTGCCCATATAAACTACAAGTAGTTTTCCGTAGCCCACTTGTACATCAATAAGTGAATACATATGGGAAGGAGAAAATTCACTATTATGAAATATAAAACTTTTGGGTTATTTAATAAAAGAAAGGTAGGAGACGCTGAAGCAGTCAGTTGATAGTTTTTTAAAACAAGAACTTGTATATTAAAATTTGTTAATACTAGTCTGATTAGTCCGAAATAATATTATAAAAATTTTAGATGCACAAAGTGAGAAACCGTGCACAACGAGACAGAGTACTGAACAGATTGGCGAAAAAATGTCGGAAGAGTGACTGAACGAATGAGCGGATTAAAAAAACGCTAATTATACTCATTTACGAAGAGATGATATTAAAAAAGCTGTAAATAATTCAGCCGCATAATATGGTAGCATTTTAAAAATATTATCACTTAGTGATAAATTTATTTTCATTTTATCATATCTTAATTAACTTGTTTAAATATTTAGGTATTAATTATAATTAAATATTTGTTCGTGTTATACGAACCACGTCAATTTTTGTTTTCGAAAAATGGTTGAATATTAAAATAAACAACTCGAGAAATAGTTTTTAAACCTTTAAGAATCTAATCCAAAAAAGGAAACCGCGGAGGGATTTTTTAAACGAATGAAAATACTATTAAATCTAAACGTATTTTATGTGTGTATGAATAGCAGTAATTTTTAACGACATCAAATCCTAAGGTTCGAAACCGTTAAAGCCAAGGCTTTCATTGCGTTTCGACGCGAAACAGAAAAATAATACTATTCACGCGAGCTTACACGCTTTCACCAGCGTGTCCGACCCTCGCGTGCTTCTACAGCGCTTTGGAATTCCAGTACATGGCAAACGCATGTCGAACATTGGACTAATTCCCGCGGATTCCACAGCACGAGGCGGCGCCACTCGAGAGTTTAAGCCGGTCCTTGAGTCGGGGAACTGTAAAACTACCGCAGGCCTGGCCATGTCATTCCGCCCACTACAATTAAACTCTGAGGAGTTTACGGCGAAAATTCTCGTTTAGATCGTTGACCTCGATTGATGTTAGGGTGTAATTGACTTTTCAAATATGTAGGAATAAAAAGAATCAGAGGAATTTAAAGGAATACATTATACATTTTGCGCTTCAATGAAAAAAGTTAAGCCATAACTACTCATTTAAAATGTATCAAAGAGCATGCAATACATTATATACTAGTTATATTAGTAGTACATTTAGTATATAATTACTCAATGTCTGTTTGTCTATCCGCCCCTTGTTTTTTCTCTTGAATAGTTTGTCATAGAGAAATGCTGTAAACGCCATTTTATTTCAGCCAACTATGAGACCCCGGGAAAACCATTTTCATTTACAGAAATGTCCCAGGCTTGTCTCCAGGAGAAGATTGCATTTTCTCACAAGTTTACACGGGATATTTGATTTTTCATGGTGCAGGGATGTCTTCATAATTCTCAAATTAAGATTCTGAGTAAGTGGTTAAAGATATAAAGTTCAAATGTTTGAATTCATTATTGAATACATTACTCTACCACGTACAATTATATAACTAAATTCATAAATAATTTTTAGTTTACAATTCTAAATAAATCTAAATAAATAAAACGATGATTTTTTCATATTGCGTCAGCGAATGAAGCTCAAACTTTTTTTTCTTCTCTTTTCTGATATACAAGACCGGTTTTACGTGGATTATTATATTTAAACTCGGGAGAGATTCATCTTCTCCTACCTTCTAAAATCTGATAAGCTATAGTAGTGTGTCTCCTATCCTTAATCCTTAACCATCTTCAGTCAATACTCCAACTCGCACCGACTGGTCAAGTTTTTCAAAGCTCTTATTTAATGTTGGTTCTTCCCACGATTCTCAGAAGAAGCGCCCATAATTCCGCAGGGGAATTCCGGTGACAGCCCCTCCGTCCTTAAAAAATAACTGACAGTCACTGGCCCTTTTCGACCCGTTCTCTTGGAGTCTAAGGTCAAGTTAAAACGATTGATGCAGGATAATGATGAAAGTTTTATTGTCTTTACAATTAAAGCTCATTGGGATACATCACAGCATTAATGTTCGGTCGTTCGACATAGCTACATTGATCCTTGTAATTAGGGATAAAGAATGTTATTTTTTATTGGACATTTGCCTCCATTTGGAATTTTCCTCGATTTTGAATTTTATTCGATTTTGAATTTTCCTCGATTTTACATTTTCCTCGATTTTATGTTTTCCTCGATTTTACATTTTTCTCGCTTTTACCTTTTTAAAGTTAATCTGCCTTCAAAAACGTAGAAACAATGTTCCACCGTATTCCATTAGGTGCAAAGGATACCGTGTTGCTAAATTGGACCTGAGATACCTATCATTTCTTAAATATCCTACCTCAATTTCACCTTTATAACAAGCGGTACGTTCTTGTTCACACTTCCCAATTTGCCGCGTCTCCCTAGAGCCTTTCTCTTCAATTTCTCCCTTATGCCGCCTACGCTCGCATGAATTTGGGTCGCTCAATAAAAGGCCCGGGAGGAAAAAGCAGTGTTTTTCCATTGAAAATTTCATCGGAGAGATAAGATAAGTGTGCGTGCGAAAGAGAGAGAGAGTACAATTTCAGCCCAGGGTCTCATATCCTAGTGAACACAGGCACACACATATATACGTGTATATATATATATATATATATATATATATATATATATATATATATATGTATATATAAAGGGTCCAAATTGGTGCTGGCGGTCTCTCTCTCTCCTTCGTCCCACGCTTCCAATTACATATATCGTCGGCCCACACACTCTTGCCTCTCTTTAACCTGTCGGTCTTCGCTTTCCGTAAAACGTCCGGGAACTCGGTAGGAAACGAGGAAATACTTTTCCTCGGCAATATCCGCTCTCTTTTAACGGCCTCGCGCTAGAAAGACGGAAGAAAATGAGAGTCCACTTCTGCGGGCGTAATTCCTTTGAAGAGATGAACTCCCGATAGCGAAATCTGAAGGAAAATAAAGGATCTCCAAATCATGAATTATGCGTTTTCATTTCACGCGGCTTGCGAGCAATTTAGTCCGCGGAAGAGACGCGTACGTTTCTCTCTGTCCTATAAAATTTAATTTTAATTTTAAATTAAAAATAATGCACGCGTATTAGCGCCATCTACTGACAAATTTTAGATTATTAAAGCTGCATCACGGATAAAAAACGACAATGAATCAATATTTATTTATCTGAAATAGAAATGTAAATTAAAACCGCTACGTATAAGGACGTCTTGATAAAATCTTTTAGTCACAACATTATATCGATTATGTGTTTTGATTTAAAACAAGAGAGGAAAGATGCATGCTTCATGAACGCATGCATGCAAGACAGAGCTGTTCTTTACGAATCATGTAGTCATGTTAAATGATTACATAATTCTAAAACGTTTCTTAGAAATATTTTTTTGGTATGACTAATATTTTTTCTACGAGATATGACGGAAATTTCATTTTTGTCCGTAGAAAGTTGGCACTCCTGCTTTATTTATGTCATTTTTTAGGCTGGTTTCCAAAGGAAACAGCCTTATGAAATGATCCTGTCTGTGTGTGTGTCCGATACTAACAACTTTTGAACCAAAAGATCGATTTTCATGAAACTTGGTATGAGGATCGTGCTGCCAAGGCCCACCTCCGGGCTGTATTTAATTTGGGGGAGATTGAAGTCCCGGGTTCGATTCCAGGAAGGTTTTTCCCTATTTGCTTTACATAGAAAGTCTCAAATCCATCGCGCAGACATGTCTTCTTTAATACATTAAAATATCTTAAAATTGTGATATCGGAGCGAGTTTTGTACTGTTATAAGGAGAAAAGAATGTAAATTCTAATTATTATCACCGAATTTTGATAATTGATCGTATTTTCTTGAATTTCAACTAAGACATAGCGTTTTTGTGTTTTAAATCGCATTTTATTGGGTTGTTGCCATGGAGACGATTATTACCGAACTCGGCTTGAGCATAGACGAGTGAACAAATGGGTTATTTTCTTTTCCGCTCGACTGCTCTTCAGCAATGGACAGTTGATACAGACATAATACCGTATAAACAGTAACATTTATTGAATTCGTTTATTTAAAAAAATACATGCAAAATATGTCAGAAAGAGATTTTGACATTGTTTTTTAGCATTTTAAACCTGATATTGCTTTATTAATTTGTTTTCCAATTTTTCTCTATCATTGATAAACTATGAACTACAAGGTATTTATGGTATGAGAATTCCTTGGAATGACTAACACATACTGATACATTTCTTGTCAATACATATACATAAATAATCAATTCGGGACGTCAACTTTGGGAAACCATCCTGCTTTAGTCCTGGTTTGGACTTCTTGTTTATTCTTCTTTACTCATAAAGTCCTTAGTGCCAAACTTCATGAAATTTCACTAAATGGTTTCGGATATAGAACATAGGGTCAGATATACAGATACAAGGTTTTATTTTTTACTTTTCGTAAAGAACGCCATTATAATGATTTAAGAGCATGATATTTTTTATTTAAGCTCCGCTACCTATCTGGAGATTTTTTTGACCCCAGGCTCAAGTAAACTGTTATAACCTTCTTTTCTTGATATATTTCTTTGATAATTTAGAAATACCTATATACACTTTTGCTGCGTATGTACAAGGAATGTTATTCTTATTGCCTTGCAGGAAAGCTGTTACAATATAAATATATATATTCACCCAAAAAGGATCGAAGCAGATGCTCAATATGTCCGCGTCGAGTTGATAAAAGAACCAGTTTGTTTTGTGCGCAATAATTTTGTATACAAAGACCATTTTGATATGGTGGTGATTTCCGGGAATCTGCCGTGTTGATCCATTTCCTGAACAATATTTCGCCGACGTTCCAGTCGGCTTCTTCAGGTCCGAGGACCTGAAGAAGCCGACTGGAACGTCGGCGAAATATTGTCCAGGAAATGGATCAACACGGCAGATTCCCGGAAATCACCACCATATCAACAGCACGCCGTGGAAGCCTTCGTACTAAAGACCATTTTGCCAAAAATGTTACAAACCTATATTTGTTGACAGAGCAAAACTCTGAATTAATTTTTTTGAGTTAAATGTTTTGGTTTCAAAATTTCAATACTTTATGTATAACGTTGTTAATAATTTTTGAATTGTATTTGAAAACGTTTATATTTTTTATGCTATGGTAACAATTCATTTATTATAATAATGCATTTGCAATTGAAAAAAGTTTTTATCTCTTGTCAAAATCTGATGTGGCCAACACGACTTTCTTCATATGTACTGCGTAATTTACAGTTATGGCGCTGGAATCCCTGTCAATATTGAACTGAAATATCTCCTTAACAATTGGCTCTACAAAAATTTATTAAATACAAAATTTGTAGAAAATAAAATTATCTATAACTTAGGTTATCAAATACGAATACGTGAATGAAGAATTACAGGAGATATTTGACAAACAGGAAAATGACAAGAATAAACATCCACTTCCGTTCGACCGATTTTAGCTAAAATCTAAATAGTTTTTTAACTTTTAATACAAATGCTAAATATCAAATGTTATGCTGATCAGATTATTAGTTTTTGAGTTAGAGCGCCCACAATATTCCGACCACAAACACCCATAGACATCATCGAGAAAATAGCCAAAAGTTTTCATAGGACCTTAAAACATTTATTTCCATTGAAATCTCGAATTCGATTTTTTCATGAAAAAATACTTGATTTACTATAGGCACCAATAGAAAAAGTAAAAAAAAGTTTTTGCGAGCTGGAGTAAAAAATGATCCAAGGTGGATAAGACTAAATATTTTCCAGGTAAATAGCGAGGATTAAATGCGTCGACGCATCCTTTTACTTCGTGATACTGTCCTATAATAGAAATGAAATCCCCATTCATACTACTACTTTCAAAAAGTAAAAACCCTACCATCTTGGCAAGAATTCTTCATCTCTTCTCCATCCCATCCAAAGCAATTCGTTTGATCCTTGCCACCTTCGCTTGGACCTAATCTGGGTAGAGCTCGTGGCTCTGGCTTTGAAATTTTTAAGGTGTGACGCTGGATGAAAAGTGAAAGTATGACGCGTCAAGTCCAATTAGGCGAGAAGCAGAAAAGGGTGAGTTTTAACCAACCATTGAAAATGGAGATGAGAAAGGGATTCGCAAATATGGCAATAATATATAAAGCGTTAATATTTCGGTTACATTCAGTAAGTAAAACTACAGAATCTGAAAAAAACAATTTTTTATTCTAAAATAATGCACTTTCATTCTATTACCAAATGACGCTGTTTGTTATTCCCATTAATTTAAGGACCAGGAGACAGTGTTTTCCTGACCAATATTAGCGGAATATGCATTATTTCTCGTGAGCTACATTGAGCAAAAAGATCTTTTTAGTATGCTTAATTTTACTAGTACACATACATATTCCCGCTCAGAATACATTCTTTAACTAAATTCCACATTGCATAAGTCTAATACGTAGTATCTATTTGACATAGAAAAATTGTCATTCCAAAAATTTGTGCGGACGTCTACGTTCCCCGTAAGTCTAGATGAAATAAAAATCGTTCCAAATGACTGATCCTACATGTGACGAAATATTACATTGAACTGTAATCCCTAAGAAAAACAAGCGAAGTAGCTGTTGCTTTCGGCTAAGTTGTTTCCTTGAAAGGATGACCTCAGCGACCAAACACCAAAGACACTTCTTGAATTATTTTCCGAGCGGTTGAAAAATATGACTGGACGTAAGATTAGCAAGAGACAAACGGCGAATTAGTCTGTTGTTACTTCCACAGAGGTCGTCGCGCTCGCAGGGGAAATCTTTATGATTGACGCACGCGCAGAAGATACGAAACGAGTACGAGAACTGAGGCTGGAAGTAAAGGAGAAGGTCAATAAAAGAGAGACAGCGAGTAATTTGTCTAAAAAATTCCTTCTCATGCCAGTTCTTGTTCTGGCAGGGTTGTAATATTTCACTTTGTCCATTACTCCTAAAATCTTCTTCCGCAATCACTTGTTGGCCAAAATTGCATCACCCGTCACAGAATTATTGAAAGAATATTTATGAGAATTTTTACGGTATTTTGGATCCACGATGTTCAATCACTGAAAATTTCGAATATGAATCATGTATTATGCTGTTAAGAAATTGTATTTATTTAGAATAATCACCAAACAAGTCTTACGAACTTACGGTTTGTTTCTTCCGTAATCGGTATATTATTATACGTTTACTCTGTTATTATAAAAGAAAGCAATTATGACGTTAGTTTTTGAGTGTGCGCGCGTATGCACATATGTGTATGAATGCATGTATGTACCTATATTTATACGGTTTAGGGCACTTAATTTTTGAAAATTCGAAACTATGGAATGAGGTTAAATTAAAATTTTAATGCTTAGGAGATCTAATTTTAAAAATTATGTGAAGACCGCCACTCACCCAAGAGATAGGAGGTAAAATTGAAGTTTTTCTATAAATTCTTCATCCATTAATTTGATAAGAAATTATTGAAATTAAAATTTTTAACTCTAGTGACTACCTTTAAAATTTGAAGAGAGCATGTACTAATTTCTCGTGTCTCCGCGTTAGTGCCTGTTACTCATAAGTGCAACTCTAATTAGCCTAAAAGATAATTCCAAGCTTTGAAAAACGAAATTGCAATGCGAAGTTAATGAGGAAATATTAAATTTTACTTCGCAAAAATCTCTGTTAAAACTCGACAATATAAGTATTACATTCGTATAATACCTTATGCGTGAAAAGCTCTTATAACAGCTTCTACGAAAATATAAAGAGTCGCTCCTGAAAATTATTATTTTGAGTCGTTTGTTTGAATTTATAGTTATCACGCGCTATTATCACCATTTTGACGATACGAAATGAATCTTCTCACAAGTTTACAAGATTTTATCTCCTGCTAGTCAAGACATGCGCCTCGAATCTAGGAATTTAGGTTAATCGTGCAAAGGTGTTCCGATCGAAGGCATATCCCGCATAAGGGCGAGAAGGATGGGTAAATGACAACAGGTTCTCTTGGAAACGAAGAATGCGAAGATAAAAAAATAGGAACTGCTACTGAGCCTCGATGGTGATTCATAAAAGGACTGGCATCAATAATGGGAACAATTTGGAGAAGAACGACCGGAAATGTTATACTTTAGTATCGGAAAAAATATAAAAATACATATTAATCGAATTTAATTTAAATGTCATGCATTTTTCAATTCTCTCTCATAATGAACAAAAATGGAAAGGTGTACTCCATGTCAGAGTACAGAGAGTTTCCAAGGACATTCTTTACGATTTTAGTTATCATGTTAAAAAAGTTAAATATTAATAGCTTAGTCTAATGATTAAGCACTGAAAAGTGATATATCAGAAGCGATGTCAAGGAAATGTTGAATTTGTGATTTACAAAATTATATTAAATCATTAGCAGTGGCCAGATGTCATGATCTTCCAGCCTGAGGCTGGCCACGTCGCATTTCCAGCTAAGCTGCTAATGCGAGACTACTCTTAAAAACTAGTTTAGCGCACTTCGATAGCCCATAAATGGGCATATATCCCTCCCTACAAGCGAGGACGCTTGTTTGAAGGGAGGGCATCCTGCACATCAAGGCTGGCAATGGGCCGCTTGTAAAGATCCCACCACCTAGCCCTGATGTAGCCCAGCATTCGCACCTCTTCGTGCGTCGATAATGCTGCCTTGCAGTAGAATTCCTTAGACATCCTCGGCAAGAGGATGTCCAGGGGTTCCACGTTTCCGTCTAAATGCATCCGGTCGACATGGTCGTATCTACCACGACCAAGTATCAACCGGAGTGCATTATTCTGCACTAACTGCAGCCTGTAGAGGGTGGTCTTGGACACTCCAGACCAGACCGAAGCTGCATAGGTGATGATGGGCCTCACGCAGCTCAGGTAGAGGCGTCTCTTAGTGTCGGCCGTCAAAACATCCGGGCGCAGAATCGGTCGGATTCTTGATAACGCCCCGAGTGCCTTGCGGCTGACACTCTCAACCTGAGGCTTCCAGAGAAGCTTCCGGTCCAGCACAACTCCCAGGTATGTGACCTCTGGGCTCCAGGGGACGACCGTCCCCATCACCAACAGGTCGTCTCCAGGCGGCGCTCCTCTTCCAGGATGGAAAACGACGGCCCTGGTTTTGGCGGGATTAACCGCAATACGCCATCGACGATACCAGGAGGACAGATCGTCAACGGCGCATTGTAACCTCTCCACAGCCGCGTACTTCTTGCTGGAACGCGACAGGAGCGCCGCGTCGTCAGCGTACAGGGCAAGACTGGTGTTCCACCCAAAATCCTTGGGGGGATCCTGGGTGAAGATGTTGAAGATTATTGGCCCCAGGACGGATCCCTGCGGAACGCCGGCGCAGATGCGTCGCAGTTCCGATCCGACCCGGAGCCAAAACACCCGGAACGCCCTGCCCTGCAAGTACGACTCAATAAGTCGCACCATCGAAGCTGGGAACTGCAGTCGAACCAGCTTCAACAGGAGTTCTGGATGCCACACGCGGTCGAAGGCCTTCGAGATGTCGAAGAAAGCCCCCGCGACCGCGTGGTTCCTGTTGAAGGCGTCGGTGACGAAGTGTGTCACTCTACCCAGTTGTTGGGTAGTGGAGTACCCACTCCTGAAGCCAAACTGCTCATCCGGGAGAATGTTCTTCTCCTGGAGAAAGTGCTGCAGCGGCTTCTGGATAAGACGCTCAAAGGTCTTCCCGAATCCGGCCAGGAGAGAGATTGGCCGGATTAGCAGTGGCGTACCGGAAAATGTGTGCCTCCCTCCCCCCTCCCCCACCCGCCAAAACAAAATTGAAGTTCCGGAAAAAAATTTAAGGGCCTCACGAAAAAATATGGGCCCGCTTTGGCGATGGGCCCCCCTCCGCGCGGTGTTTGCGAAGGTGTCCGCTGCGCCACTGAACAGCAATAATTAATAAAACAATAGAAATTTTTTATAAACACACCTCACTTGAATTGAGCAGTACATAGTAATCTGTACTTTCACGTTCATTCTTTATCGTAAATTATCCATTCCTTTTCACATACAAAAACTGTGCGTATATAAACGTACTTAAGTTCGATCCTTTTAATTTTTCCATTACATTCGTTAAAATCACCAAAGCAGGAAAATATTCCCGCCATATTGAGTTATGCGCATTAGCGTAAGAACCGTGGAGTCTCCCGTGAAGTCGTTTCCTAATGAGATCGAACGATGGGCATTTCGGAGCAAAAGAGTGGAGGAAAGAGGAAACGCGCTTAAAAATGTTCCCGGAGAGCTTCCGCATGAGAGGGTCAAAATGGAGATTTAGCACGCGACACATGCAAGGGAGGAAGCCAAAACAAAACACTTCGAAATAATTCGTGGCAAATAGAATCTGAATGCCAGTGGTTGCCAATTAAAAGGAACAAAATGGGAAATAAACAAGGCATTGCACAAAATAACATCCAACTTTAAGGAAAAGTACAAAAAAATCCCTTTTACGAAGTTGGTTTCCGAGGGAATTTTTCAACATGACACTGTAAAAGTTAATAAACGCTTGCATTATCCTACATGATTATTTGATTAGAATTTGTGCTGAAATAATAAAGAATAACTTGGATAAAATTAGCCTTTATTTCTTCTATTATTAAATTCGGTAATATTTTGTGTTATATTTCGATATGGAGATTTCTCCCGTGAATGTGATTGGCGAACTGAGGAGAATTTGGATATGCGTAAATTTAGCTTATTTTATTTTTTTGTGGTTATGCCGCCACATATTCGGTTATCAGGGCCTCACTCGTAAATAACATTAATGCGAAAATGTACACTCCAAATATCTTCTTTCCAACTAGTATACCTTCGGAGATATAAAAAACTATTTTGTTGGGCCTCTATCTAACGATGTGTATTTTTCAAAATTCAAATCTAAAGAAAATATATGGCATAATAAATCACATTCCCCTTTTAAACTTCAGTCTTATATCTCTTATCATTTACTTGCCATTTTAATTTGAGTGCACAGACGGACAGATGCGCTGAAAAGGCTCGGGAGGCAACAGTCTAACTCGTTTTATGACAAAAACGAATTGACACCATGCATCTGCAATAGCCGTAAAAAACAGGTAAAATTTTAGCTATAGTCCTACATCACCCGCACTCTTAACGCACACCCACCAGCGATACTTAAAGAATAGTATAAATGTCACACTTGTTTCTCATCGAAATAAGCAATCGGTGGCTCGCCATGGATGAAGGTTGCTTTTCAGAAGGATTGCGCACCTGGTTTTCCTAACCTATTTATGGGTATTGGAAAGACATATAGTGTAGACATATACGCTAGACCAGCGGTGAGCAACCCAATGCCCGCGGGCCGCATGCGACCCCCGGGATGCGTTTCATGCGGCCCGTTAAGCTATGATTATAAAGTAATCCGTAAAATTTAACACACAAATTAATATCATATACAATCAAATTACGAAAATAAAACACTTCATATTGTAATGTTTACCTTAAAACGTAATTTAGACCTGATTTTCACTGATATGATACCTCAAAATATCTAATTAACGTCCGATTCAAAATTTATTCCGACCCGCCGAAGCACTGACAACTTGCAATGCGGCCCGCCAAAGAATTCACAACCACCAATGCGGCCCGCCATTTAGGAAAGGGTGTTCACCACTGCGCTAGACGAAGACTTTGGCAGATGAGATTGAGGATTTGTTGATAGTATAGCAGAATGGCCGGCGTGTAATAAATTCGCCCTCGGACGTAATATTTTTTCATGGAGGATTGCAAATAAAAAAAATAATAATTACTTAACATAAAGGATCAGTTACTATGTGGTAATCAAAGGTCAAATGATGAGAAACTAATGCTGGAAAATACCCGGAACGTGCAAATGGGTCAATTTAGCCCGCGGGGTACCACTCAAATTGCACCAGCATATTCGATGTAATGGATCTTTCACTTATAAATGAATACACAATCGGTGCGCTGTAATGCGTTCCCGAGTGAAAGTCAAACTGTGATTTGATCCCACAACGGAAAGCGAACAACTTTGCGCAGAAATTAAGTTTATGTATAATTTAGGCATTCGCAAAGGTACATTAAATAAATAAACATTCCTCCGGTATCAGAAATAACTTTATACAGTTAATTTGATTCAACATTCCTCCTTTTGCTCATCGATTGAAATTTCTGGGAAAGAGAAAAATAACACGTGAAGTATTAGAAAGCAGCCCCACCCATTTGTCCCAATAATGCCTCAGTGTATGGTGGATATTCTTTTCATTGCTTTGTGAGGAATATTTTTATTATTGAGAATATTCGACCTGAAGTTGACGTCTGTGATAACACATTCGACGGGTCATATTTATTTATAAGCTGATGGAATAGAAGATTTATTTTAATATTTCAGACTTTTGTTGAGATACAGGTCAAAATGACATTTGTGTCTCCCCACTCGTTGAAGATTGCCAATTTTCGAGTATTGTATTAAATTAGGGGATACTGATTCCTCGAGTCATATCAATAAATCGGAAATTAAATTTATAACCAACTCTGTGGTAACACGAAATAACCTAATAGAATTTGTCTTAGAGAAAATTTTTACTTTCTCCATATACGTTATAGAGCAGTGTTTCTCAACCTATGGGTCGCGACCCAATTTTGCGTAGCCAAGTTATTCTGAGTGGGTCGCGAAACAATTTCGAGATTCTACTCATTACTTGTTGGTTTTTTTCTTTTGTGGGGTCTAAGGACGGTAGAACAAGAAACAGAAATTGTGATCGAGCGATTCACAGAAACATATCGTCTACCATTTTATTAGCAGGAAAACTACATTCGTTACAAGAAAATAAAAGAAAAACGATATTAAATCAAAACATACTGCTCAGCTGATGGCTGATATTTTTCACCGTCACATTTTAAAACCACTGATAAATAAATATAAAAATAAAGCGGTATTTTTTGTAAATGTAGCTACATTTCTTTTATAACATGACGATCAAGCAGATGCGTCAGTTTGATCGTCATGTTATAAAAGAAATGAGACAGACCATTGACCAAGTTAGTCATCGACACAAACCTATCCTCCCCTTCTGCACAACTACTAGTATTAGTGTCTTTTTGACATTCGAGCAGTGCGTACGTTTCGAATAAGTTTTAATAATATTTGTCTTATGAATGAACAATAATATACGTTAATTAATTTTACATATTAAACTGGAACATAACCCTAAAAATCTCAAAACGTGGATACAAAGAACAGTTTTTAGACCTAGGTTTCACATGCATTACTACACGTGAAACAGTCAAACCACAGTCTGTGATCTGCTGTGAAGTGCTTAGTAATGAGTAGACCGCGGATTTTTAGGTTCTAAAAATTAAGTTTTAGGCGACTAAAATAGGCTCTTTATGTAGCTTAGTTAGGCTTTATAAAACGTAAAATAGGCTCTAAAAACTACTTCCAAAAATTACCAGTCAACGAAACATTATTGATTTGTTTTCAAAGAACATAAAAATATTTTACTACTATGCATTGAAACTTATTCTTATGGTTAATTTACCATGCGTTACATTACATATAGTAATACTGACTGAAAACACTATTCAAGTATATATTTAAGTACTATGCAGAATGTTTGTCAAACTATTTCATTCGGAATTCCCATAATGAATTTGTCACCTCTTTGCGTTTATTCCACAAATTTCCCATAGCTGGCCTCACAGTAAATGACAAGCACCTTTTCTAAGTTTTCTAGCACAAAACTATGGCATTTGTCAGTTAATATCATCTTGTAAGCAAAAAAAGAAGGTTCGACATCAACTGATGTGACGGGGGCAAACTACAACTTCGGTGCATGTTGAAATGAAATTTTGCACTCAACTTCACTGGATTTTCCTGCCAGTATATCTGCTGCTGTACATAGGCTCTGCAGACCTGAATTCTTTTGTATCACTTTTTCTAGTTTGGCTCTTACTTTTCCCCCACTTCACCTGGCGCTTCCTTGATTTTTTGTTTCACGTCATTCAGCAAAGCAGTATTTTCGTAGATGGGTTTTTCTGAGCCCTTCAATTCAGCAATAATCCACACAAGGGATGTATAGTGGGATCTTATATACACCATATCCTTGGGACTGGAGGGATCATCCAGCAACATTTTCGCCGAAGTGACACAGGCAGTATCCTCGGCTAGATTTGCCACAACTTCCTTGACATGAAGGATATGCTCACTGTAAAATTCAGCTGCTTTCAGCCATGTGCCCCAGCGGCTGAGCACAGGCACAGGTGGCAGAGGGACATTGGGCAGTTTTCAAAAAGCCTGTTTTCTTGTTGGCGCCTTGACGAAGACCTTCTTCACGGTGGAGATCAATTCGTTCACCTGGAGGATTTCCAGTCTTATTTGCTCTGCTACGCGGTTCAAACCACGGGCAAGACATGTCACATGCACAAGGGAGGGATAGAACACCTTGAGCAACTGCAGGGCAGCATCTGTGTATAGGAGCAGAACTTTCTCTTCGTCTAGATTGTTGGGATACAGCTATTTCAGTCGATTGTTCAGAGAATGTGCTATTGTTTCCTGATTTGTTTTGGCAAGTTACTTTGTGCAGATGAGGTAGGCTCTGGATGGCACATCTGGGTCAAATTTCCCAACAACTAAGTTGGCCATGTATCTGCTGAGAGCGTCAGTGGTTTCGTTGGCTGATATCCAAATATGTGAATCTCCAATGTCCTCCCGTATCCAGTACATTGCATCATCGTACGTGGGTTGTACGTAATTCTTGCCTAGCGTTGACTCAGAAGGTACCGACTGATGGCAGTATCGTTCTAGGAACCCCTTGAATGTTGGAATTTCTAGTGTTCTGAATGGAATGTTGGCTGCCACAATTGCATGACACAAATCTGCATCAAACTGATTCTTCTTGCAGGATCCCTCAGAAGTTTTTGCTAAAAGCGTTTGTTTCATCTTCGATTTGCGTTCAACATTTGCCTTATGTAGCACTCCTTGTACATGCTGAGTTAGGTGGGTTTTTTATAACTCGAAGTCTATAAAGAAAAGTTATGAAAAAATAATTAACCTTAAAAATACGGAAATAATCTAATAAATATTGAAATGGGACAAAAATATAAAATTTACTTTAGAGCTACGAAGGTCCGCAGCTGAATTGCTGGACATTTTGAATAACCACGTCTATAGTTACCATAAAATGGCTCGTATAAACAAAAAATGTAGATGGGTGTTGCCTTAAAGATGACAAGCAATTCACGGCCAATAATTCGCTGCAAGCCAGCATTACAATGTACTTCCCTCCTTGTTGCATGCTTGACAGAAGATAATTTTTTCATTCGAACTCTTGTAGCCACTGACGTATTAAATAAGCTTTCGAACTTGCTACTTTATGCATTGCACTTTCACAATTTTCACGTTCACACTTCTCACCTTCACCTTCTGCGGTCTGGAGATGGACTGCAGGGTTATTCTCGTTTTCCCGTGTCACACAATATGGCAATGTAACGATGAGAAATTAACGCAACATCAGATTAAACCCATTGTTACATTGTCGCATCGCGCGACACAGGGAAACAATAGCACCGCCAGATGCGTGACAGGTCTGAGCTAGTATTCGCCACCTGATCATGACCGTGGTGTGAAGGACATTTTCCCAACCCTCAACTGAGCATTGTATAGTCAGTTTAAAAAATATGACTAGTACCAAAATCTGCTTTTGTTGTCGATTTTTCTACAAAATTAGCCCTTTTTACGCTTTTTTGCATGAAAATGGCAAAAATAAGCATTAACGTCGAAATAGGCATTTTTAGGCATTCATGTCAAAATAGGCATTTTTAGGCACTATAAAATATATGTTTTCGGGGTTAATTATTCATGAAACGTGCATATACAATTGTATATTCAGATATCTACTCAGGAAATAAATAGGTTTTTACCTAAAGATCCGCGGTCTAGTAATGGGTCAATGAAGCAAAATAAACTCAGAAGGCATATTGAAACGAAACATAAAGATTTTGTAGGAAAAGAGCGACGTTTTTTTTGAAATTTTAAAATTAAACTGCAGCGGCTGGATTCTCCAAACAACAGTGTTATATTTGCTGTGCTGCAAGCCACATTGGATTCCTATTATGTTTCTTGGAGGATAGTGAAGCAGAAGACGCCACATACCATTGGAGAGGACCTCGTAAAACCGGCAGCTATTGACATGGTGCGTATCACTTGTGGAGATGAAGTTGTTCGGAAATTGGAACAGATTCCATTATCAAATGATGCAGTTCGTAGGCGTATTTATGACATGTCGAAAGACATTAAAGCACAAATGATTGCAGCTATAAAAGCAAGCGGGATATTTAGTATCCAACAGGATGAATAGATTGATGTAGGTAACGATGCTCAACTAATGGTTTACGTACGATATCCAGGTGTAGAAGATATGGAAGAGGATATTTTATTTTGCAGCCCATTTTCCACTAGAACAACTGGAGAAGATATTTTTAGAATGGTAGATTCATTTTATAATGAAGAAGGACTGAACTGGAATCAATGCTTCAGTGTATGCACAGATCGTGCACCGGCTCGTGCTTGGAGCTCGTAAAGGTTTTTGTGCCACAGTAAAGGAAATTAATCCAAAGGTTAAAATTTTTCACTGCTTCCTACATAGAGAAAATCTTGCTTCAAAAAATATGTCGCCGGATTTGAAGACCGTCAAGAATGACATAATAGAGATTCTTAATTTTATAAAATCGAAGGCTCTCAATTGTAGAATTTTTAACCAGATGTGCTCTGATTTTGGCTCTGAATATGAACATTTATTATATCATTCTGAGGTTAGGTGGTTGTCTCGAGGAAAAGTTCAGCGAATTATAGCATTACGCCATGAGGTAGAAATTTTTTTAACAGAGAAAAACCACCCTTTAGCTTCAAGATTCTCAGATTGAAAGTGAATGTTACAATTAGCCTATCTTGCAGACATATTTTCAGAAATAAACGACTTTAAATATTTCTATGCAAGGCCGTTATCATTCACTTATTGAGTTAACTGAGAAGATAAGTGCTTTCTAAGGAAAGCTAAAGTTGTGGAAGAAGAAAGTGGAGGAAAGGAAAGTTGCTTCGTTCCCAACTCTGAATCTGCTGATTGAAGACGGAAATGCCAATTTCACGGAAATACAGAATATCATCGTAGGGCATTTAGGAAAGTTGATAATATAATTTCAATCACCACATCCCAGAAGAGGATATCGCGAAATACAACCGGGTGCGAATCCCATTTAATTTTGAAGTGAATGATTTGCATTATGATTGTGCAAATTTTAATAAATTTGAAGAGAATTTTATCGAACTACAAAGTGATGAGACACTACGTTACCATTTTTGTAAAAATATTATGTCCCTCAGTGCATTTTGGTTGAAAATACGAAAGGAAAAATCAATCCTGGGAAATGAAGCACTGAAGGTATTACTTCCCTTTACTACTACATATTTGTGTGAGTCAGGCTTTTCAGTATATATAAAAACCAAGTTACGAAACCGATTACAGCCACGGCATGATTTAAGATGCAGCCTTTCAAGTATAAAACCCCGATTTGAAGAGCTTTCAAAACTTTTACAAAGTCAAGGTTCACATTAACATCACCAAATGCTCACCTTAACATGATATAATTACATATTTTTATGTATTTATAAGATTTCTGAATATTATTATTCTCTTTTTGAAAAATTTCCTTATGTTATATATGTTATATATATATGTTTATCTTCATTTCATTATATCATTAAAATGTAACATTCGTCATATTGATTCATGTTTTTACTTTCTCCATACACGGAAAAGTATTGTATTCATGAAAAAAAAATCAACTTCGAGATTTCAACGGAAATACGTTTTGAGGTCCCCTGAACACGTTTTGAGCATTTTCTCGATGATGTCTGTGTGTGTGTAACTGTGTGTGCGTGTGTGCATGTGATAGCTTTTTTGTGGGTCCTCTAACTCAAAAACTATTAATTAGATTAACGCGAAATTCTATATTTAACATTTTTATAACAGTTAGAAGAAATGATTACCTAGTTTTTAGTAAAAATCGGTCAACCAGAAGTAGGTGTTTACTTTTGTCACATTCGTTATTTTGAAATAATTGCTTTAATATTTGATAAATCTAAAAATATACTGGTATAAAAATAGTAGGAAATTTAATTATCTACAACCTCTGTTTGAAACATTTTCCATTATAATGCATTGTTTAAGAGATATATATTTTTTTCTGCCACCACCACGCCACCTACCGACGACTAATGTTAACAATCGACGCTTAGTAACGCTCCTTTTTCTTTTCTTAATTGTAGGAGCTTAGTGGCTATATCCAATATCAGAAGGCTCTGGTTTGAGTTTATTTCTGTTCTTTGTAAAGTCTAAAATTTTCTCGGTTTCTTAAAATATGTATTATTAAGTAACATATTTGGAACTTTTAGAAATATTACAGATATGGAGAAAGTCATGTGGTGGCCACATCCGATATTTTTAATTTACACCTCTCTTTATTTCTGACTCCTGGGTCGCGAGTCAAAACCATTCGCCTGATCTGGATCGCGGCTCAAAAAGGTTGAGAAACACTGTTATAGAGCAAGTATTGTTTTCATGAAAATAATCGAATTCGAGATTTCAACGTAAATACATGTTTTAACGTCCCCTGAACACGCTTTGATTATTTTCTCGCTGATGTCTGTGGGTGTGTCTGTGACCGGAATTTTGTGGGTACTCTAACTCAAAAACTATCAATCACGTCAACGCGAAATTTTATATTTGACATTTTTGTTAAAGTTAAAAGAATTGATTAGTTTTTGTTAAAAATCAGTCTACCGGAAGTGGGTTTTTACTCTTGTCACTTATCCGTTTTTACTTTCTCCATACGTAGTATAAGGGAAAGTGTTATTTTCATGATATAAAACGATTTCGAGATTTCAACGGAAATGCATGTTTTGAGGTCCCCTGAACACGTTTTGACCATTTTCTCGATGAGATGTGTCTGTGACAGTTTTTTCGTGGGTGCTCTAACTCAAAAACTATTAATTAGGTCAACGGGAAATTTTATCGACCCGGTTGAAATATGCTATTTTGTATTTATCTATATGAAGATTATATATACCATATTGGGTTAAAATACAAGCGGTCAGTTCTCTAGAAATACATGTAAAAGAATATTATTTTAATTTTTATTATGGTAGCCCTGCCCTTTATCTCTGCTTTAAACATCTTGATTTCATTGTGCTATGTTTTAAATATCTTACATAAAATATTTGAGTGAAATCCGTTCTGCCAGATCCTTCCAAATCCATAATTACCGAAAGAGTTTAATTTGTAATTGTTGTCCGCCTGTTTGGTTGATGCGGTCCAAATATGCTATTATGATTTTATTTATATGGGTACATTATAAATATAAAAATTTGGTTAAAATTGATGCCAACAGTTCAAACACTTACATGTAAAAAGGAATATTTTTATTCCCTGTATTGTGGCAGCCCTGCTTTCAATATCTATACTAAAAATATTGATTTTGTAATTTTTTATATTGCACACATCCTTCATACAAAATTTCGTTTAAATGGTTTGGGCCAATTCCTTCCAAATTCATAATTACGGAAAAGTATAACTTTGCAATTGTGGCACTCCTGCCCAGTATATCCGGTCCAGATATGCCGTTTTGGTCATTAATTTATGTGAATATTGTGTGTACCAAATTTGGTTGAAATCGCTTTTTCCAACATTTCCCTGATATATGCGTACGGACGGACGGACTTCACGAAGATAATAGTGATTTTCAGCAATGACGAAAAGCACTAACAAGTAAGGATGTACACGGGTTTCCCGTGGTACAGAAGTTCTTTTTAGTCAAATTTGCTGTAGTATAATCGTATACTAATGTATTTGCTTTGAAATCATAAAATTATTTTTCCTTATATTGTGGTAGCCCTGCTGTTTAGATCCGTTATATACATGTTCATTTCGTTTTCCCATTCTATACTCGCCCTACAAGCGAAATTTAATTTGGAAATCGGTTCAGCCTATGCCTTTCAAATTCATAGTTACAGGAAAATTCTAACCTTGGTATTGTGGTAATTCTGTTTAGTCGACCAGGTTGAAATATGCTATTTTGGTTATCTATTTATATGAAGATTAAATATATTACATTTGGTTAAAGTATATTATGTCAGATCTCTAGAAATACGATTAAAAAATATCATTTCACTTTTTAGTGTGGTAGCCCTGCTCTTTAGCTCCGCTTTAAACATCTTGATTTCATAATGATATGGTACACTAACCTTATATGCAAAACGTAGTTGAAATCCGCACAGCCAATTCTCTCCAAACCCATTGTTACTGAAAGAATTACATTTATAATTTTGGCACCACTGTTTCGCTGATGCGGTCGAAATATGCTATTATGGTTATGTATATATATATATATATATATATTTATTTATTTATATATGTGTGTGTGTGTTAGTAGTGTTAAATTTGGCTAAAATTGATGTGGAAAATTCAACACAGACACGTGCAAGAAAAACTTTTTTATTACTTTTATTGTTGCAGCATTGATTTTTATATCTACACAAAACAAATTGATTTTTTTTCTATGTTGCACACCTTCTCCATACAAAATTTCGTTGAAATCGGTTAAGCCAATTACTTCCTAATTCATAATTACCGAAAAGTTATACTTTGCAATAGTGGCATCCCTGCCCAGTCGATCCGGTCCAAATATGACATTTTGGTCATTAATTTATGCGAGTATTGTATGTACCAAATTTGGTTGAAATCGGTTAAGACAATTCTTCCCTGATATATGCGTACGGACGGACAGACGGACATCACGAAGATAATAGTGCTTTTCAGCAATGATGAAAAGCACTAAAAATGAAAACCCTGGAGTAAAACGATTGATAGTCGAAATAACTCCAACATCCATATAAATCTTAAAAAATTATAGATCAACAATTGATTTTCATAATGTGAGCTCGGTATGATTAAAAGGCGTTAAATAATATTGTGCTATCTGTTTCGTAACGGTTCCAATTAAGGAGGAACACATGACATATTTTGCCAATTAAAGTGATGAACGTAAACTTCACGTTTTTGAAATCTAGACTAAGTACAAGTTTTAATGCACCCATATCACTATCCACTTGTTTAAAACGCGAATTTTACGACGCCCAGCGTAAAATAAAAACGACATTTTGCGCACGCACGCACGATCGAGCGTCGCCTCGCAACGCAGGGAGACCCGCGAAACGAGAGCGACAAACGAGAGAGATCAAAAGTTGTTGATTGTATCAAAAAGGGTTGGGAGCTGTCGTTGACAAGATAATTGATTCCCAACACGTGCCTTTGTATTCCAAAAACCTCTCTCGCAGACGGCGAGAGGAACCTCATTCAAATTAGATCCGGTGTCGCATCGCGACTCGTTGAGGGGACCTTTCGCAACAAAAAGAGAATATAAGGATTCGATTGCGCATAGGCGTGATAATATTTACGTATAAACACTAGGTGGAGCATAGGAATCGGAGAGGGAGATGATTACAGCGTGACACGTGGAGAAGAGCCATCGTTTTTCTTTTACGTTCATTCGAATAAAATGCCATCGCGGCAGAAAGTATGGGTAATGAATGGGTTTGAAATGAAAACGGCGAGTGGGTGTGTGTGTGTGTCTAGGACGGGATGGGGATGCGGAAATGAGAGCTACTGCGCCGAGAGCGGAGGCGGGAAATTGCGATACAGCGTTTTGTTTCGCCCGCAGACCCATTTGTGCAGGAGATGAGGATTTTGCGGTTAATATCGGTCACGGAGGATGAAAACTGTGCGTCGGAAATGACGCTTAATAATCTGGCTGATATCGGATGTCGTCCGTTATTGGGCGGAGAATCGTAATTTTTAGTGAACTGAAAGTTTCTGTGAATCCGTCCACGCAAATGTGATGCATTAACTAATCGTGCCTGAATTGGGTTACCCATTTACGCGTGTTTGAAAATATCTGCAGTTTTACCCAATGTTAGTGATGAAACTCTACAACATTTGTATGAATGTTTCTCTTTAGTATTAGATATTTTGTCTCAGGAACGTGTCAAAGCTCTTAAAAATTTTGACGTTTATGGCATTCCATTGTTATTTTAATGCAGAAAAAGATTTTACCAAGCACACAGAGAATCAGTCTTTAGAAATTTTATAGGGCAAAAATATTGCATACATTTTATTTGTCATATCTTTAGCGCAAATTGTTATACTTTACCAACATATGCATGTACGTATGTTGTACGTGTTTTGCTTCTGTTAATATAAATAATACAACTGTATTGCTAGTTGGTAATTTCTGTAGGTAGGTACGTTTTTAAATTTGAGAAGAAAATCTGATAGAAGTTAATAGTTTATAAAATGTAATTTATATAAACTCATGCATTTAAAATTAAATATATATCATTTATGATGCACAGTAGTAAAACACTCTTACCAAAATTCATTAGTAAAGCAAACAACTGCACTTCCATAGAAACGCGCATTTTTACAAGCATCAGAAGCCAACATAATAAAAATTAATGCGGCCTCGCCCCGTGGGATTATGTTTCCCATTAATCGCGGTCCACGGAGCAACGCGCATGCGTTTTATTCCCATTTGCCCATCGCACGTGTAAGATGAAAGATGCAATTTGCGTTTGGTAACGAGCAAAGGAAAACAAAGCAAAAACACAACCTATCACGGCGGCTGTAACTTTCCACCACGTGGATTTCGCTTGCAAAAAATACTTGATATACGTATATGGAACTAAGAAGGAAGATGGGGGTATCTCAAAAGAGGGAAAAATGCAAAATTTTATCGGAAGCAAAAGAAATCACCGTAACGTCATTGGAACGCATTATGCTTATATTTATCTCAAGTAAATTTCAGTGAGCGAGTTTAAATAACGCAAACAAATAAAAGACACGGGAAGAAACAATCATTATTTGTCAAAGCGCTTGAAATTTGCATTTTCAGAGATGTAGAGAAATGAAGCTTTTAAGGGCATCCTATATATCGATTCTGTAGCGTAGTGTGCGCGCGTCGCACCGGTGTGAAAAATGGTAGATCCGGAATAGGAGAGAAACTGAATCTTGGCAGTTTTGTACATATAAACATGAAAACGCCGGGGAAAAATATGAAAACCTTAAAATGTGAAGTATTTATGAAGTGATTAATTTTTCAAAATAAAATTTTTCCCGTAAGGAATACAATGGGTTGCCGTTTACATCCATTGTGCCACTAATAACATTTATTTATTATATTAGTTAGAATTGAGAAACGAACTTGAAACTTGACCATTTGTACAGCCGATAGAAAATTCGTTTATATCCGTAAAAACGGGAAATTTTCAAGATTTCAACAATTCATGACCGCTAGAAAATGAACTCTGCCATCCAGTTCTACCTCGTGTAAACTATACCGTTGATTTTTGTTAAGTGACTAAGCTATTTATAGATGAAAATGCGATCAGTCACATTGCTTCGTCCTTGGTCGCTTTGGATTTTATCAGTACTCCGTTTTTTCGATCTCCGTCTTTTTCTCTTGCAAAATTTAAAGAACTCAAAATGGAGGGAGGACCTAAGACAGCCCTTACAGACCTGGAAATTCTGCACGAAGGTCCCGGAGGAAATCCCGCGAAGACGAAACACAAGGAAATAAACAGAATTAGTCGGTCTTGAGGAAATTTCGCGAGGTGGCTCCTCCCCGCGGAAATTCCACTCAAACGAAAAGCGAGGTAACAAGCCGAAAGCGTCAGCCAAACGGATGAAACCTCACTCCTCCGCCTATGTGCGGACACGTTTGTTTCAGCCCTTGGGGACCTCCGCGAGGAATTTCCTATTGTATGGTACCGGGATATACTTCTCCGAGAATATTCCATAGAAAATTACCGAGCTCGTCTAATAGATAAAAACAAATTTAAGCAAGTTTTTAAAAACTGCGAAAGGAGATTCCAAAAGCGCTTTTTTACTATTTTCATGCGTAGTATAAGGGAAAGTATAGTTTTCATGAAAAAAAATCTATTCCGAAATTTCAACGGAAATAGACGTTTTGAGATCCACTGAACACGTTTTGACCATTTTCTCGATGATGTCTCTGTGTGTGCGCGTAATAGAAATTTAACTTAAAAACTATTAATTAAATAATCGCGAAATTTTATACTTGACATTTTATTAGTTTATTAATGGGAAAAGAGTTGATAAGTTTTTGTTAAAAATCTATCAAATGAAAGTGGGTGTCTACTCTTGCCACTTATCAGTTACCTTCAAATATCTGCTTTAATATTTGATCAATGTAAAATACATAGGCATAAAAGTTGTAAGTAATTTAATTTTCTACAACCTTTTTTCTAAAAATTTTCCCATATAAAGCATTTTTAAAGAGATATTTTGAAAATTATACTTTAGCTGCTAGCACCACACCGCCTGGAGGCAACTTTTGTAAACACTTACGTACGTCTTAGTAACGTTCCTTTTTATGCTTAATTGTTGGAACTTCGTCCAATATCAGAAGGCTACGGTATGAGTTTATGTCATTTCTTTGTAAGGTCTTTGAATTCTTCTCATTTTTATCAGGAATCTCCCATAGTCATAACAAGAGCGTTAACTAGAATTAGATACACTTTTCGGTTGCAGTGCAGCTGCATTCAGTGATGAATCAGTTCTTCCTGCGAAATCTACTTTTTCATAAACTTTTTGGCGGAAAGATGATTAGATCAGCGTTTATCAACCGGTGGGACGCGAAGGTCCTCTAAATGGGACGCGAAGTTTGCGAAATAATTATTATAAAACTTTCCCTCAACAAAATTACTGCAATATTTAAGGTCCTTAAAAATTTCCATCAATGCGCTTGACAAAAAAACTCACTTCTTTGAAAAGATCGGGTTTCGTTTTTATCACGGTAGGACCCGGGTTTTATGACAAAATGGTTGGTGGGACACAAGACGAATAAAGTCGAGAACCGCTAGACTAGATCGCATAAACAGGCTGAGAGGAGAAAAAACATATAACCTTGACTTGGATACGAACCATTTCGCGCACATCGGGAGATATGACAGCGGTATTCTTCTCTCCTCTCACACTTCCCCATAGTTTCTGTTATTCCCGATTCTGGAGGGTATGGAGAGTAAGTCAGCATCGATAACTCAGTGACGTAGTACACCCTCGGCTTGGTTCCGAAAAAGGAATATGGCAATTTTTCAGAGCTTCGGCAATGAAAAGATTAATTACCATGATAAAATCTAACTTTACTGACAAAATTTATCCTTCAGCATGCATTAGTACAACCATGACTCTATAAAGTAGATTAGTGCAAGAAATGTCCTAGGAGTAGCGAAATCGATGCTTGAATAAAAAGGAACAAATTAAAAAACGGTCATCATTCCGAGATAGATCCTAGAGACCAATATAGATAATATTTTTTCACCTTAACAAATAGTTCTAAAAGATATTTTTTAAATCCTAATAATTGTCAAGGTCTATAATTCTGAATTTGAGCAACAATAAAAACAATGAATCTGACGTGTCCGGCACGTGACTTTCTCCATACAGAATAATGAATACGATTGATTTTGACGTCAGTGTCCTCAAAAAATAATGATCTGCAATTACACTCGTGAGTAATTTATAAACACTCTGAATAACTTTCACAGTGAAATACACTTTGAATCACTTATCACAACTAAAAACAGTAAGCAAAGAATTTTTTTAATTTTTAAATGAGAAGCTCGCCTGCTCAGGATAAAAAATATTGCAGACGAGAATTAAAAATGAATAATGAAACGCGATCAATTAACGTAACGCTGGAAAGTGAACGGCAATGGAGGTAGACTGGAAAACAAAAGGCGGAAATTAATTGGGAAATCCAACGTTTTATCCCTCATAAAACTAATGGAGCTTGAAAACTGCCGATCCATTCTAGCGAAATTAAAAAATATATTTTTTTAGCAAAGGCGATCATGTAGCTATAGAAATGACACAAAAATATCCATAACGACGTGTCGTAAACAAAGTCAGTTTGTAATGCTTTCCGTACATTTTTCAAAGCTATTATATTTCATGGGTTATATATACGGTTATCAGTGAGGTTCTGTGTTGGCGTGGTATAAATTCGTTTCTATACTTGGATAAAAAGAATTGAAGAATTGAAGTTCTCCTGGGCATCACTGCAATTTTACATCGAAAAATGAATCTCAGTTCCTGGAAATTAATGTAGTTATTAAATTATTATTAGATATAAACCTATAAAGAACGTTGTGGCATTGTCATGCAGACGAACTTAAATTCCTCTGATTCTAAATTTTTTTGACGCACAATTTGAATCGGCGACGAAAAATTTTCCAGATAAAGTAAACGGAGAATCGTTACATTTTTTCGAGTATCTTACTGTTAGACAAATTCTCTAATCTGCATTAACATGTTCATGACATTAGCACTTAAACCAGTAAGAAAATATTTCTATTGGAACTACTAAGGGCCTTACAAACGTTATGGCATGGGCTGTACATAAAAATTGCATGTAATATCACTTGCGACACGCGGTCTTGTACATGTTAACAACTTTGGCGATATTTTTATACTATTTGAGAAACAAAAAATAATAATAATTTTCGAAAATTTTAATTATCCATTCACGACAAAATTGTTTTACGTCTTCTCTTTCTTCCAAGCATTGCGGTATAGGATTTAACGCGAACGATTCCTTTAAATTTTAGAGTATTTAATGACGTGACCCTTACTGCGACATAATCGGCGAAAAAATGTAATTCGTCACGTAATGGATGTTTACGTCTTCTCTAATCTACTGGCAACGGCGATTCGCTTTTAAGCGGAAAAAATTAAAACAGGCGTTTTCATATTTTATGGCGCGGGATGTAATGGCCTCGTCTCGACCAACAGACGGCGACAGACGGTCAAGGAGGCATGAGCTTGGCGGCGCGGATTCGATGCGACACCCAAGTGGCCTTAGAGAACGGGAATAAAAGATGCATAAAAGGCGTATTAAACCGCCGCCACTTTGCATATGTAAAAATCTCCTTCTGTCCTCAGCACGTAACTCACAGTTTTCCATCTAAATAGCTTCTCTCGTTAATATTCATAACCTGTCCTGTAGTCTGTTTGAAGGACGTTTTTCCCGATATCGATCATTCCGGTCTCGTGAGCTCTTCATCGGCATATGGAACTTTTTCAAGTACGACGGTCGTAGACGAAATCGTTCGCTTTGGACGTTTCGCCGCCTTTTGTCACTTTTTGGGAGCGTTGGCAGATAATTAAAAAAAACTCAGGTGTCCTCCATCTTTCATTTTTATTTAATTATGGCGTCATCGTGATGCATATCTATTGGCAATTTTGCATCGCATACACTTATAGTCGGCGCTTTCTAACGCAACGTCGGCCTTATTTACGTAATTACGGCTTTGAAGACGATCGCCGTAATCCTATATATAATTTCCCAAGTGTCTGTCTGTCCCTCTGTCTCCCTCCGTATCTCGGCAATTGTTTTTTAAAGAGGAATGCGGTAAAAGGCAATTTGTCTTCAGTTAAAGTATTTTCGTTTTTATCCGCCATATTGGAACAAAATGGGCGGTCATTTAAAATTTTACATTTCGGAGAAAAACACTTTTTGAATGAAAACATGTTTCTTAATAAGAGCAGTCTTGAAAAGTAAATTTTAGCTTAGGGAGAGTGAATGCGAGGCGCGCAGTGGCGAGGTCCCTGGAGCGAGCGAAGGGCGGGGTTAATGCGCGTAGGGGCAGGGCTCCTATTATGAGTAAAAATTGTTTACGGAGCGCAGTTGCGGGAGGCAAAAAACACAATGTAATTAAATGACAATAGAAAATTGAAAATAAATATAATATGCAATATATTTTGTCTATGCCCCTCTCTTACCATAATGGATAGATACATTTAAAACAAATCAGGTCATACCGACCCACAACTAACCCCTTTAGTTTCCAAAAGTTATTAGTTAATTCTATCGACTGGGTGGGTATGGCCCGCGATGTGTGCAGCAATGGGTTATATGGCCTCCGAGCTGAAAAGTTTAGGCACCGCTGGTTTATAGGGCGCCAAAAACCTATTGTTTGAAAAGAGGTTTATGCCCAGGAACATCCAACATCACCGTGGGGAAAGACTATGTTATGCTTAATGTTAAAGGAGCCCCTCATTGGTGGATTAATATAGAGCCTTGCACCCCTCTTGGGACGGTCCTACCTTGAAAAAAAGGAGTGATAAAATAATATCTCTAGAATGTTGAGCGAAAAACTTGATGTTATTGATTTCACAAACATTCGTGGGATAAAGGGAAGTCGCTTTTTGGGAGCGGAGGAGTCAAGGCCGACGGAGGCACGATTCCTCTTTTTGTCAACGCGACATGAATACTTAAGGGTGAAATTTGGGTTATCTGAAGTTTTCCTTAAAGATTGTACCTATAGTCCAAATTGTTCGTTTCCTCTCTTTCGATAAAATATCCTTTATCGGTGGTAAAAATTCATGACCTGGGAAATAGCAATCAGTCTCGTGCTATCTTTGTGATTAGTCCAGATCAAAATAATGGAGGGTGTCGATAGCTACACCGTTTAAAAAAAAGTGTATATACATGACGTGATTCAAAATTAGCTAACCCATATTATCGCCCATAATAATATTTTTATGCTGATTATTTCTTAAAAATTTTACGGCATATGGTTTATAGACCTTAAATTTTAGATATTTAATAGAAATTTAAATTATTTGATATGGCCGAATTCGCCATTATTTCGATAACAATGAGTCTAAATTTAATACCCATGCTTAAAAGCGAGTCAAAGACATAAACGTTTAACTGTCAGGTCGACAAAAAGAAAAATTCAGTTTAATTATTGAACTTAGCTTATGGTTAGAATCCATTGGTGATACTAATTCCAATTACAATAACTGGATCGAGAAAACTAGATACAAATTTCACCTGCATATCAGCCGGAGCCAATGATTATTAACTCACATATCTCTAAAAAGAATACAGTTTAAAAAATTAAATTTCTTATGTGCAAGTGGGTGGGTGAATGAAATTTTCTCCAAAAAACTAGCAAAATATTTTAAATTAATATATAGGTATACCAAAATCGGAAAAATGGAATCTACAATTTTACTGCGAGTGCTAACTTTTTGTGGTTCCACCCATCCCTCCCTTCGAACGGTACATGCTTTCCTGGAGAAGGCCATGCAAAGCGAAACCGGGCAAAGTGAGATGGGTTTACCCATAGGACTACGTGAGTTTACATTTAAGCGCCGTCTTGGTATTAACAAGCAATAATCTACCTAACATATACATATTGTGTTCGGAATTCGTTATAACCTCCAAGTCGAACTAAATTATTTTATGATTTCTAATGCCTGAAGACCATTTCAAAGCCGAAGCTAAAGTAAAAAGAGATAGTTCTCTATAAAAGGAACCGTTTTAAAATGAAAACGTGTAAAGCAAAACCGTGCAGTTCAAGGAATGAGGTATCCACCTCGCACGTCACATTAATTTGGTTTTAGAAAGAGTCTTTAACCCATCTAGTTCTGCATCCAGTTAGCTCTATCACATACAACCAATTACAAATATATAAACACCAACCAAACCGCTTCCATCAAGAGGTAAAAATAATTCCGGGCAATCTTCAAGAATTCAATTCCGTAGAATCCCTTGCCAAGTTCCGGCACCTATTCTTAACCCTTTCCCTTGTTTTCGCGCCCTCTTCTTCCGCCCTTCTCTTTTAGTCTCTTTCGTTGCCCCACTATCCTACTTCTGTCTTCCGCAAACCTTCCTTCACTGCCCATTTCCTCATCTCCACGCGCACACTTCCGTATCTTTACAACATTCTTTCCTGCCATACGCATGGAACCATTCCTAGTCTATTCAAAAAAATAAAATGCTAACGAAATTCCTCTGTTTTTGTTCAAGAATAAGTAATTCAATGTTAAACATGTAAATAAAAAGCTGCCGAAGCAGACAGAAAATGGAGTTTTCTGCAAAGAAAAATTCGTTAATATTGAAATTTATGTATGCTGGCATTATGTCTAAAATAATATTGCCTATAACCTCCACAAGAAAACGCCAGATTAGGCAGACGGACCTCCAAATGAAAACATGCACAACGAGACATAATACTAAACCGATTGGCAAATAAAGGAAGGGTCTATCTGATTTTCTTTGGGAGGAGTTGGCGCGTCAGACAGATGGAGAAACCAAACGCCGGACTGAATTTTTTTAAATAAATCACTAAAAATTGTTAAAGTAAGGGTTTGTCTTTGGTGTCACCAATAGTTGCAATAAGGTTATTAAAAAAATGCGCATCTCGTCTACAAGGCAATTCACCGAGAGAGTTCTTGAAAGAACCTCTATGGGGCTATTGGACACATCTCCAATCTCTTATTTTTTATTTTTTTTACATTGAAGTGTTTGTTCTTGAATTTGTTTTTAGTCATAAGACCAGCACGATAATTTTCTAATGTAACTGTTCTCAAACTTCTTTGTTGTGACACACGGTCGATGCTCACGTGCGGGAAACATTGTCCATTAGAATCTGCAAAAAATAAATACAGACAAACCCCGATTTAGCGCTATCGTTTGTCCATTTCTTACATTGGCGCTAAAGTGTGGGTGGCGGTAAATCGATATATATATATATATATATATATATATATATATATATATATATATATATATATATATATATATATATATATATATATATATATAGGTTCCCACCCCTGCGGAAAACCTCGCTGCCTCACTTGCCCTATCCACCTACCATCATCTTCTTTCTCGAGTCCCTCCACCAACATCACCTACCCCATCACCTCCAGAAGCAACTGCACCACCCGTAACGTCATTTACCTCCTTACCTGCACCCTTTGTCCCGCGTTTTACGTAGGCCTCACCAGCAATCCGTTAAACATCCGAATGAACGGTCACCGGAATAGCGTTTCTCTCAGACGCCCCCTCCCAGTTGCATTACATGCTAATACCCACAATGTTCCCTTTAATAGTTGCTACAATGTTAGGATTATTAGCGCTTTACCCTATGACACTCCTGCCCCCCTTCTCCGACACTGGGAACTAGCACATATCCATCTTCTCGACTCTTTCTCTCCGCCTGGCCTCAACCTCCGCTAACCCTATTAGCCCCCTTACAATGTTTCCATGTTACTTTGTAACTCTTCGGACTCTACCTCATCACACTCCCTCTTTATTGGCTATCCACCCCTCCTACTCCCCACCTCCTCCAATCATCAACCTTCCCACATCACCCTGTCATTCCCCGCCCAGTATGTCACTTTACGTTACTCTTTCGCTGAAGAAGGGCTTAGGCCCGATAAGCTTGCGTGTGTTTTTGTGTTCGTGTGTTTTACGTGTCCCTTCGACGCCCCCAGCAGCCTACCAGCTTGGTCCTCAACTTGGTAAGTGTCCACTGGGCTTCCCTCAACACCTTGTTGCCACCCTCATCACTACCTTTTCTTTTCCTTTAGTTAATATATATATATATATATATATATATATATATATATATATATATATATATAGGGGAGCGGTAAATCGGGCTTTGACTGTAGTTTTTAATAACATAACAATAACATTTTTTTAAAAGGCTACTCATAAGAAAGACAAAAACTCCGCTTTACAAGCCATTATTAAAATTTTCGGCGACACACCTGACTTCGCGAGACACCATTGTGTCGCGACACACCGCACAGGTTGAGAACCGCTGCAGTCTAGTGAATCTATTTTCGTTCACAATTTCCGTTTGCTGAATCATCTCGAAGGGTTTGTTGCTTCCTCCTCTACTCCTCTTCCAACATCCCTTAGTCTTGGAATTTATTCGATCTTGTCACGCTCAAGCAGTTACCTAACGCTGCTCTAACAAATGACCGGTTTCATCGCCAACTCTTTAACCTCGGTAACTATTCAGATCTTGACCTGCCTTAACTGAACGCAAAGTCCTCCTATCTTTTTACCCTAGGACAGTGGAGAGCAACCCGCGGGCCGCATGCGGCCCCGGTATGCTTTTTATGCAGCCCTCGAAGTAATGATTAAAAAGTAATCCATAAAATTTAACACACAAATTCATATCATATACATTCAAATTACGACAATAAAACACTTCAGATTGAAATGTTTACCCTAAAACGTAATTTAGCCCTGATTTTCACTGATAGGATACCTCAGAATATATAGTTAACGCCCGATTCAAAGTTTAACCTGGTCCGCCGAAGCACTGACAACTTGCAATGCGGCCCGCCAAGTAATTCGCATGCTTCAATGCGGCCCGCCATTTAGAAAAGGTTACTCGCCTCTGCTTTAGGACTTTTTAAAACTTTAACCGTATACCTCCTTCTAATTGTCAACAGTTAAAAAAGTTTTCCGTGTTTCTATGGAAAATATTATTCCGAAAAAGGCCTATTTTATTATTTAATATAAAAGAGACACAAATTCGAATGGACAGAATCTCGGAATGATTCATTAGAGGTAAAGAAATTCATAACTTTATACAGTGCAACCTCTATAATCCGAACAAATTAATGCACGGGCGTGTTCGGATTATCGAGATGTTCGGATTACTGGATTCAAGTAAAATAACGAGGAAAAAATCTATTATGTATTAAATTTCTGTAAATAAAACGCCAATTAATATATTCACAATTCGTTAAAATGACTGTGAGATATCCGCGTTGATGGGCTGGAAAATTGTATGTACTCTACACTGGGCCGCGGTAGTAGGAATGAGCGATATCGACACGGCCGGCCGTGCCGATATCACTCATTCCTTTAAAAACAATGTTTCAAAGAATTACCCATTCAGCAGCGAGAGGCGTTTTTATAATAGTGGACATCTGTGCCCGACTTTGTTACAAAACGAAAACGTCAAATTTCACTTTCCGACGCTCGCTTCTCTTAAGCGACACTTTACACCTGATTTTGAGAAACATTTCGGATTACTGAGAGTTCGGATTAAAGAGGTTGCACTGTATTTGCCTGTTTTTTCCCGCAGCTCCCCGTGGCCGATGCAATTAACGCTTGTAAACGAACGCTAATTGACTCGTTTTGGAAGGTAGAGGGTTCAAATCCCGATGTGGGGTGTGACTCAATCTTAATTTAATAGAGAAAATTAAAAAATATTCGAAAATATTCTATATCATATCTCCGCTCTTAGTTCAGATGAAGGAATTTCGGAGGTGTATTCAACTATTTATTCATCCATCATAATTCTACATTCTGATAGCTATTAAGCACACCCAACTCAATCTGCATATGAAGAAAGCAATAATAAAATATTTAAAAAAAATATTTTTCTGTATACACACTTTTATGTGCTAAGAAGTAGAAAATAAACCTAATTTACAGCACTCAACTTGAATTAAATTTGGTGTTCAGAATAAACGTGGCCGGTAAAAATTGCCACCCACTCTTATTCTGCACATCAAATTTAATTCAAGTTGAAGGCTGAAAAATTTATTTTGTACTTTTTAGTGCATATAAAAGTGTGTATGCTGAAAAACATTTTTTTTAATATTTTATTTTCTCCTTTTTAGTCTTTTTATATTTTAAAGTTGAGTTTTTGGATTATGAAAAATTGCAAAGATTATGTATGGAATTTTCAAAATTTATTTCCATATAGGAAAATTCTTAAAATATTTGGAAGCTCCACTATATTTCATTATGAATTATAGTTGAATGAATTATATAATTCATATCACTTAAAAGCATTAAAACGTCTTAAATTTCCATTAAGAGCAATAAAGGTCCCTTTAAAAGTAATAATGTCGGTATACATTTCCATTGTTGAAGAGAGGAAAAATTTACACTTTTTTCCGATTCAAAGCAAATATTTACTGTAATTTGGTAGGTATTTGTCTTCTGCCTTTAAAAATTAATAACTCCGTTCTTTCAGCTAAACAACTTTTCTTTTCCAGAATTCGTATCCTAATTTTAAGTACATAATTTTACAATGCATTTTAGAATGCCTTGCACTGAATCTTATGGGGTATTGAATTGGAACATTGGTGTTAAAAAGCTTCCTTAAATATTAACTTTTTTGTAACTTTAGATTTTTCTCGTCGGTTGTCATCTGAAATAAGAATGTACCCGAAATTTCAGCCTTGTAGCAATTATAGGGGCAGAGATATAAAGCAAGAAATATTTGAAAGAAAGAAGCATATATATATATATATATATATATATATATATATATATATATATATATATATATATATAACAGAGTAAGTTAAATAAAAGTGTGTATAAAGGGGAGTACTTGCACGCCAGTTCAGGAGAAATTACCTCAATCACTGATTCAGAAATGCATATTTAGGCATTTTTAAAGGAAGTAAGTCCACGTGTGTGGTTTATTACATGTATATTTCGAGGATGTGTGTACTAAGCCGTAGAGTATTTCCCACTAAAACGGCGTGTGTACTTCCTTTTATTTTCTCATATACGTAGTATATTGAGAAAGTATTTTTATCTTGAAAAAATTCGACTTCGAGATTTTGATGGAAATTCAAGTTTTAGGTGTATGAGTCCATAAAAGTGGTTTTCGCCATGCCGTCTGTTCGCCGTTCTAGGGTCCAAACGCGTAGATAAATCAAATGATATCTCGTATTTGTCCAACACATCTTTTGCAGACACTTTTTCATAAAAATGTTATTGCACAAAAATAAAGGGTAGTTTATTCTTGGCGATTTTATGAAAAATTCGATCTACTAAAAATGGCGTCGGAGAATTTGATTTAAATCAATCCAATTGTAGAACCTAATGTCACAAATAATACTGCGTAAGCCATATGCCCCTTGAAATTACTATATGGCGCACAGTGACATTAAAATGTACGCTAAGCTACCTTACCTAAGCCCTATGACGTCAGTCAGTCACGATTCATTCAAACGCTTACTACAGTCTTACGGTTAAACTAAATCGAATGATATCTCTTTTATGGATAATATCATTCATAAAAGATATTCTGAAGAGATATACTATATTGTGCAACAATTAAGGGTACTTAATTCTTGGATATTTTGAAACAAAATTCGATTTACTAAAAAATGGCTTTAAGGATTTCGATTAAAATCCATCCACACGTACAGCCTGATGTCACAAATAATACTAACTAAGCCATATGCCCCAAAAAAGTTACGATCTATCGTCCAGTGGCATTATTTCAGTACAAGACGCTCAGCGCATGCGTCAGAGGGGAGGGGGAACCAGTAAATTCTCTAGTCTAAAATTCCGCACTTAACTCCACGCGCTTATTAGTGAGAGGTATTAGTCGTGAGAGGTTGATGGTGACAGTCACTTTGGTTCTGATGCTACCCATTATTAACATAATTAGCAGTGAATTGCCAAGCACAAAGAGTTAATTTCGGGGCAAAGAGTGTAGTGAGACCGAACGTATATGTGTGCAATGTACGTATATTGCCGCCGTTTATTTATTACTTATATAAAAGCCCGTCAATATGACGGGCAGGAATATACAGGATGTTTATAAATTCCCTGTGCATTTTAAAACTTTAATAACTTTTCATGTGTACATGATAAAAACGATCTGTAAATGGAATAATAAAGAAATTGTATTGTTTTATATCAATAACAGATTTTTGCGTAACAATTATCGTATCAATGACATAATCTGTTCATTTCAGACCCCTTACTGATTAAAATGGTGACGGTGGAGGAGAAGGTTATTTGCGTGATATGGCTAGCAGAATTCAAGAACCGTTAGAAGACACTTTACTGTTCATTACAAGAAAGATGCACCTCATAGGAATTCAATCTCAAAATGGATTAAAATGTGTAAATAAACCGGGTCTGTGAATGAAAAGCAACAATCCGGGAAACCTCAAATCAGCGAGAAGACTGTAGAGGATGTGAAACAAGCCTTTGAAAGGAGTCCACAAAAGTCCCTGGAGCGTGGATCTCCTGAATTAAACATCCCCAAATCAACAGTACACGAAATCCTCAAAAAAATTGCATGAATATCCTTTTTATATTCAAGTGGTTCAAATGTTACAGCAAGAGGACTTCAATGCGAAATTATATTTCTGCCGTCAGTTGAAAAAAATTCAAAATTTCCCCGAGCTCCTCGAGGAGTAGACATTTTCCGATGAGGCGACATTCCACATTAGTAGCAGAGTTAACCGCCACAACTACCGCATTTGGGGAAAAGAGAAATCTCAGGAAGTTTGGCAAAATGAAAAAGAGACTCTCCAAAAATCAACGTCTGGTGCGCTTCGAGGAAGTCACGTATAATTGGTCCTTACTTTTTTGAAGACAAAACAGTAACCAGTGAATGTTATCTTACAACGCTGAAGAATTACTTCATCCATAAACTGCGCCAATTGAATATCTTAGATAAAACCCTTTTCTAGCGAGAGGGAGCTCCGTGCCATTATGCATTAAGTGTGCGAACACTTCTGAATGCCATTTTTCCGGAAAAGTGGATCGGAAGTGGTGGAACCATTGCTTGGCCACCTCGTTCACCTGACCTGTCACCATTGGACTTCTTCTTATGGAAGCATGTTAAGGTGTAGTTTACTCGACAAAACCACGTTCTTTGGAGGAATTAAGGGCCAGGATTGTGAATTCAATTAATGAGGTTACCCAACAGCAATTGGGTAATGTTTTCAACGAGTTAGGAAATCGGATTGAACGCTGTATTGCGAAAGATGGTGGGTATGTTGAACTATAGAAATAAATACTGTAGTTGCGCTAAAACTTAATAAAATTTCCTTTATTATTCCATTTACAGATCGTTTTTATCATATATATATATATGAAAAGTTATTAAAGTTTTTAAGTGCACACGGACTTTATAAACACCCTATGCTATTTATTATTTAACTTAAAATCTCGCACTTAATATTCTTAGAAATAATTTATTCTTATCTTTCAAATATTTAAATTTTATTCAAAATTCTAACATTTAATAGATGTATAATATAAACTTGAAAGCTATGTCATAGAAAACCATTGTGCTTTATTTAAGACTCTCTGGACGACACATTAAATGCTTGATGGTTCATATTAAGACACTCATTACGTACGTATATATTACTCATATGAGAATTGAGACAATAATGTTGTCTCGATTTCGGCAATTGCATGGTTGTCAAGGGAAATCCTCATTAAATCGCTCAATTTTACAAAAAAAGTCATTTAAACGTTAAATTCGAGCGTCTGCGATCTGGGGAAGACAATCAACGATAAGAATAAGAAACGCTGTTCATTTTCCTTTTTAACAATCCTAGTTTGAAGATCAAGGGTTAATTTTTCTAATTTTTATGAGCAAAAGAATGAAGCTTGCACATTGCTAAATTGATTTTTGTGTTATCTTATGGGAAATAGAAATTATCTTATGGAGTCGAGCCCGGGTCTTTTTAGGAGATTTTTTCATAAATGGCTTTTATTATAAGAGTCAAACATTTCTACCAAATTTCAATCTTCTACCTATTCGGAAAGCGTGTTACTAATACCATTACCATATAAATAGTTCTCGGTTCTCCCGCTCTTTTCTAACGACTCTTTAAGAACGGCGCCACAGTCGAGCATTACACTTGGCGCATAACCAAACAAATTATGTAGAACGGGGTGCCGGTGGTGTAGTGGTTAGGACGCTGGCTGCTACTCGCCCGATGCTTGAAAAAGTCATCGGGTACGAATCCTGCGCGAGTAGGATTTTTCTCAAGGTCACCCGGCCCCCTGTTTGCGTGGTTGAGGAGACCGCGCAAATTCAGCTGTTCCGTCCTTCGGAAGGGACGTTAAGCTTTTGGCCCCCCTGGAGTTCTTCGTAAGAGCAGGTAAATGCCGGCACCGGGTTTCCCTCCTTCCTCCCCGGATATTCATTGCACTACCTCTGAGATACCCATTTGTGCTGTAAGAGAGGCGAATTGACTGGGCATACAAACAAACAAACAAATTATGTAGAGTTGATGGTTATAAGGAGGTTTCTTTATTTTTTATTTGTCTCTAGACTATTTATCGTAGTTTTTCAATGACCTCTATTTAATACCTTTTTTCAGATTGCCTGTCAACAGCTCTTGTCTCCTCGTAAATGGCTCCTTTGCTCTTGCTATCTTTGTCTTGTTCTCTTTGCAGGTTTCCATCCTGTGATAGAGTACTACTGAAATAAGAAAAAAATCCTACCTGTTCCAGCCTTTCCCCGTACACCGTAACATTGACCTGGGAATCTCCGCTCTTGGAAAATCCCATGACTTTGGTTTTCTTTTTATTAATTTTTATCAGGATTGGCTAGGGCCTAGGCCTTATCATTTAAGAAAATAACTAGCTTCTACAGCCACTTTTCAAAATTATTCACCAAAGCATTGCCATTTGAGTATCTAACTGATTTAACAATGCTCCATATTGCTTTTACCCGTATCTACATCTTTTCGTGCCTCCATTATCATTTCTTCGGCGTAAATATTAAACAATGCTAGTGAGTGTGAGCAGCCCATCCCAAAATATAACTTAATAATCGACTCTTGATGCAGTAGATTCAACAAATAATTAATTGGTTATATTGGGCGTTCTTTACCTGCGAAGCGATAGTAAAAGTCTGTACATCCGTCTGCCGCGACTTTAATCTCTTGAACCGCTCAACGGATTTGAATTAATTGAAGTGCGAGTGATCCTTATTAAAATTTGTCTCCCAATTGTGATTTTGAACTGAATCCGTCAATTAGACGACTTCACATAAGCACTTCAATAAACATACTTGTATCTCGCTAAATGGCATCCGTGAAGCAACAATTAAAAACAACATTCTTCTCTCCCTAGCTCTTATATTATCTGTAAAGTGTCCATTAAAATTTTATTCGAGTAGAGGATAACGTTTCCTACAAAAAAGTCTGCGAGATCACAATTATGACATTGTTTCGAAAATAAAAATTAGTGAAAATCCAAACGCCACATTATTTGCATACATCGGTCGCTACTACGATAATATCGGCAAACAAGTAAATAACAATATTTTTCTCTCCTAAGTACTTATAATAATAATAAAGAATGCCTTTGAAATCTGTGTTTTATATTTATTAGGTACACTTTTCTTTCTTGTTTTAATCATTCATGACATCTTCACTAACATATTTTCAAGGAAATTTTAATCAACACAATCAGCCCAAGTTCGTGGTATTGTTATAGAGATTACGACATCCGACATTGACCTTCGATAGCATCTCCGTGGATATATTATATAAAATGGTGTGCTAAAAAATACTTCGGTTTAACGACCTCTCTTTCTCACTGTGATAGTTACTCTTAACCGCATCGATTTTACACAGATTTTACTCATGGCAATCCCGGACAAGAGTAACCTTTTATGGGTTTTATAGTAATTTCATTTGCTTCAACTCCCTCCCAACATTCTTTACCAGAATTCTTGTTTTTCAAGTATTTCAAATTGCTCAATACAATGACATTTTCACTATTGCGTGGAACTTTTTTTGTGGCCAAAAATGAGGGATATGCCACGTAACACTTTTTAAAGAGTCCATTCTCCATCAAGGTCTCACAATTTTCACGCGAGATAGATGTGGTCTCACACACGCACGCAAAATCATAACAAAATTATCTATTACTGGATGCTGAAGTGTGGATATGTATGAACGATCAAAGGTACTTATTTTTTAAGTTAACAAATATAAATTGCTATAAAATTTACCTCAAGTTGAGGGCTGTAAATTAGGTTTATTTTCTACTTCTTAGCACATAAAAGTGTGTATACAGAAAAAAATTTTTTTAAAAATATTTTATTATTGCTTTCTTCATATGCAGATTGAGTTGGGTGTGCTTAATAGCTATCAGAATGTAGAATTATGATGGATGAATAAATAGTTGGATACACCTCCGAAATTCCTTCATCTGAACTAAGAGCGGAGATATGATATAGAATATTTTCGAATATTTTTTAATTTTCTCTATTAAATTAAGATTGAGTAACACCCCACATCTGGATTTGAACCCTCGACCTTCCAAAACGAGTCAATTAGCGTTCGTTTACAAGCTTTAATTACATCGGCCACGGGGAGCTGCGGGAACAAACACAAGCAAATACAGTGCAACCTCTTTAATCCGAACTCTCAGTAATCCGAAATGTTTCTCAAAATCAGGTGTAAAGTGTCGCTTAAGCGAAGCGAGCGTCGGAAAGTGAAATTTGACGTTTTTGTTTTGTAACAAAGTCGGGCACAGATGTCCACTATTATAAAAACGCCTCTCGCTGCTGAATGGGTAATTCTTTGAAACATTGTTTTAAAAGGAATGAGTGATATCGGCACGGCCGGCCGCGGCCCAGTGTAGAGTACATACAATTTTCCAGCCCATCAACGCGGATATCTCACAGTCATTTTAACGAATTGTGAATATATTAATTGGCGTTTTATTTACAGAAATTTAATACATAATAGATTTTTTCCTCGTTATTTTACTTGAATCCAGTAATCCGAGCATCTCGATAATCCGAACACGCCCGTGCATTAATTTGTTCGGATTATAGAGGTTGCACTGTATAAAGTTATGAATTTCTTTACCTCTAATGAATCATTCCGAGATTCTGTCCATTCGAAATTGTGTCTCTTTTACATTAAATAATAAAATAGGCCTTTTTCGGAGTAATATTTTCCATAGAAACACGGAAAACTTTTTTAACTGTTGACAATTAGAAGGAGGTATACGGTTAAAGTTTTAAAAAGTCCTAAAGCAGAGGCGAGTAACCTTTTCTAAATGGCGGGCCGCATTGAAGCATGCGAATTACTTGGCGGGCCGCATTGCAAGTTGTCAGTGCTTCGGCGGACCAGGTTAAACTTTGAATCGGGCGTTAGCTAGAAATTCTGAGGTATCCTATCAGTGAAAATCAGGTCTAAATTACGTTTTAGGGTAAACATTTCAATCTGAAGTGTTTTATTGTCGTAATTTGAATGTATATGATATGAATTTGTATGTTAAATTTTATGGATTACTTTTTAATCATTGCTTCGAGGACTGCATAAAAAGCATACCGGGGCCGCATGCGGCCCGCGGGTTGCTCTCCACTGTCCTAGGGTAAAAAGATAGGAGGACTTTGCGTTCAGTTAAGGCAGGTCAAGATCTGAATAGTTACCGAGGTTAAAGAGTTGGCGATGAAACCGGTCATTTGTTAGAGCAGCGTTATGTAACTGCTTGAGCGTGACAAGATCGAATTAATGCCAAGACTAAGGGATGTTGGAAGAGGAGTAGAGGCAACTGTGATGTGTTTGGTGATGTGATCGGTTCATTCTGTCGCTAGTGGCTTCACTGCAATGTTAGTCCATTTATAACTCAAAAAATAAAAAATATATTTAGTCATTATGAACTTCAGCAAATAATGATGACTGTGGCATATCAAACAACCATATAATGGTTGACAAAATCGGATGCGCATTTGGGCTTCATCAATTGTGCTTCACCAATGTTGTAAATTCTATTAAAAATACCTTCAACCGGAACGTATTTTATATTTTGGGAACGTGAGGAATAGATTATTTGGAATTTTATCGACTTAATACTTGTAATTGGATCATCATTAGAGGCATATGGACCATGGTTCCGATGGTTCGGTCGTACCAGGTTCCGGAGCTCGGAAGGCCCCAAGGGTCCTTGCGGCGTCTTTGACCCGTACAATAACCTCAACTGAAAGCTCAGTCAGTAAGTTTTATACCTGGTAGTGCGAGAGGAAATGGTACAATGGGAACGGGCCCCCGGTCTAGGCCTGCTGGAACGGAAGGCCACGCTCTCTCGGCGTGAATATAGCATATCGTCCCTAAACGGGCAAGCCAAAGTAAAAATTCCCGCAATATTCGTTTGAAGGGCCCCTTGCGGTGTCCAAAGGCACGTGTGCGAAAGAAAACAGTATTTACGCTTGTTTTGTTGAATATTTCCACTACCCTCGAACAGACCCGATAGTCTCTGCGCGCCACGGGTCGTTTTCACGACAACGCCAGCCGACATCTAACAACGAGGCATGTCTCTTTCGTCTTTCGCACTGCCGACCTCCTCCAATACCCGACAAGAAGAGATTTCTAGAGAGCACGCGTCTTACGTACCCGTCATGCTCCCAGAATGCATTCCTCCTGAACCTCACTTTCATTTGGCCTGTTGTCAAATCAGCATCGTTTTGTCTTTCGTCTCTGTGCTTGTTTCGTGTGACCTAGAAGAACTTACTTTTGATTTGAGAAATCGAATATATCGTCTCCGCCCAAGATTAGGAAACAGCACAGCGCTCTGAATTCAAAAGGTAAGACGTTTTTATATAAAGTATTATGCAATTACAGTAAAAAGGAGTCTCACATGAAATCCGCGTTAAATTCTCGCGTAACTTTTTTTTATAATTTAACTTGCATGAAAACTTGTTTTTTTTTATTGATTATTTGAACAAAGTCACATTGTTTTAGCTTAAAATTAATGCTTTTCATAATCGAATTATAAATTGCCCTTGAGATAATCAACAATCTGCTTTTGGAATGACTGTTGACTGGCGTGCACAAACAATAACACGATTGTGAAAATTTATCGATTTATTCGAATTTGTAACTTAAAAATTGAATACAGTGAACTCCCGATCCAACGTTTTTTGCCGGACCAAGGGAAGTCGACTTTAGATGCGGAAAAACGTAAGATGCGGAAATGGAGATAATGATATTCGCACATATTAGTACCTTGTCCGGTACATTTTAAATTATTGTCCTGTATTTCATCAACTGTCCCGTAAAATCCTGTATTTTCTGAAGTGAAAGTTTTTACAAATATATTATAATAAGAAAAACATCGCAAATAAATGACATGGTGATGATGTCCGGGATTCTGCCTTGTTGATCCATTATCTTGTTCTTCATAGTCAGCAACGGCATCACGGAAGAACCCAGCTTTTCTAAAACAATTCTTTATCGTTTCAGTCTTAATGGCTTTCCAAGCTGATGCTATATAATGCATGGCCTCTAAAACTGTCAATTTCAGTGTACTTTTGCTGGAATCCATAATTGCCACTGCTTTGGATACCAGCGTCTTTCTATACTGCTGTTTCAAACTGTGTAAAATACCTAGATCCAATGGTTGCAAATGACTTGTGCAATTTGCTGGTAAAAAAATAACTTTAACATTCCGTAGATTGGCAGTATCTTGTGGATGAGCTGCACAACGATCCACAAACAGCAACACTTTTCTCGAGGTGGAACCCATTTTTGCATCAAACTCTTGCAAATACTCCATGAATATTTTTGATGTCATCCATGCCTTGGAGTTGTTTTTATACTTACATGGGAGTGTCCTCACATTCTTGAAGCATCGCGGTTTGGCGAATTTTCCAATCACAAGTGGTTGGAGTTTTTCGCTACCGTCTGCATTGCAGCACAGCAAAACTGTCAGTCGCTCCTTGCTTTTCTTCCCTCCATGGCAAGCTTCTCCTCGAAAAGTTAAGGTTCTATCTGGTAACAAATTATAAAACAATCCTGTTTCATCGGCGTTAAAAATATCGCATGGTGCATAGTTCTTTATTTTCTCGGGTAACTCTCCTGTCATCCAATGATTCACTGATGCAAGATCTACGTTTGCACTCTCTCCTGCAATGACTTTATAAACTACACCATGACGGTTTTTAAACCTATCAAGCCATCCGCTGGATGCCGTAAAAGTAGGAAATCCCAGTTGATTTGCGATTTGTATTGCCTTTTCACGCATTATAACACCGCTAATCGGGATGTTGGAAGCTCGAGCCTGCTGAAACCACTCGAGTAAAAATGCTTCTTCCACTCTTTCGTATGGTGATGCTCGCGAGTTCTTCCTCCTTTTCGCAGCCACACCGCAGTCGTTTATAGCTTTGAGGATCGATGTTCGGTGAGCCATAATTGTGTTAAGCGATGTCACTGCCAGCCCTAATCGCCTTGCGATTTCAACACGTTTCAGATGTAAATTTCTATCTACTTCTTCGATTATTAATCTTTTTTCATCAAGAGTTATAACCTTTCTTTTTGATACCATTAGAAATATATGGGGTGGAGTACAAAAACTTTTAAACAACACTGAGAGTAAAATTCTCTAAAATATTTAAAACTTCGTAAATTTACAGCTTTCAACTTACGAGGTGCAACTGTCACTAAAATAGAAATGACATAGAATGCACTGATTGTATTATGTCAATCAGACAAACGAGCAGAGTTCCAACGGTAGACGACTGAACTTGGCTTGTTGCGTACCGAAGACGACGGCTGATAAAGAACTGCCACTGAAAAAGTTTTGATGGTGGAGACTGAGTAGAGATGCTACAATGTATGTAGACAAAGTTTGATGGTAATTTAATGAAAGTGAAATCTAGTAGACTCTGCATAGCCAAATTTTTCTGTAAAATCAATCGAATTGTAAAGCCTGATGTTACAAATAATACTGCGTAAGCCATGCGTCTCTAAAAAACGCTAAATGGCGTCCAGTAACATTATAATGTACGCTAAGCTACCTTACTTAAGCCCCATGACGTCATGCCTCCGGCGCGATCCACTCAAAATCTTACTATAGCCTATATGGTTAAACTAAATTGAATGATATCTCATATTTATGGATAATATTATTCATAAAGGACATTCTGAAGAGATTAATGATATATCGCAACAATTAAGGGCAATTTATTCTAGGATATGTTGAAACAAAATTCGGTTTACTCAAAAATGGCTATAAGGATTTTGTTTAAAATCTATCCGATTGTACCGCCAGATGTCACAAATAATATTCACTAAGCCATATGTCTCAAAAAAGTTACTATATATCGTCCTGTAGTATTAAAATATACGCTAAACTATAGTAAACATTAATTTATAAGCGTTTTTATTTTATAAGCGTACGCAGTCTACCAAACTTATATACGTATATGAGAAAGTTTGTGCAATATATATTGCGCCGTTTATTTTAATCAACAGATAGAAAAATGCAACTTACAGAAACTGATTTTCCTTCGATGAATTTCGCAGCTGTCGAAGCTTGTACCATGGGATTGCGAGTAAACTGTAGTCTTATTACGCATAATATGAATAAAACTCTTTTATAATTTGGCGCAACATGGCAGTATTCTTTACCACAAAAATACTTAAAGTCGAGCGATAAAACCAAGCGTAAATCGAGATGAATCTTTCGGGTGCACGCGTGAGGCAGGATGTAACATCTGGGCGATGTTTCCGAGCACGTTGCCCTGTCATTAAGAAGGGAGCGAAGCGCATAAAAGAATCGATCGAAGAAGAAAATGATTCCGAAAATAGAATGAGGCGCAATCTGTCCTGTAACTCTCCTCTTCCAAAACGGAACCCTCCTTCGACCTCAACCTTAAAAGATTCTCTTAGCAAAAATACTGTCAGACCGTAACGACCTCTTCTTCGCCACCATAATGCTCGGGTGAGATGGCGGAAAAGACCGAATGGAAGAGGCGGCTCAGTCGCATCGACGACCTAAATATCCCAGGATGTTCACCTGTGTTTCGGGGAGCGGTGGAGACAAATGCGAACCAAAGGGGGTGGGGGGAAGTTGCCGTATCGCCCATGAATAATCCGTAACGTAACGATTATAAGCAAGATGTGGATCTATGGCTGTTTAGTGAAGTTTCTTTTAAACAATTAGAAAAAGTTCTCTATTGCCAATATTGTTCTTTCTGTTAGCGTGGAATTGAATAATTTTATTAAAATTTATTAGATCATTTGCGTCTCATTTGCGCGTACCTAAGTAGAATTACAATATGTCCAAATATACACAAACGCGCGCGCACACACACACACACATACATACACTCACTCTGAGTCAACGCGCGAATGTTGATAAGTAAGTTCAAAATACGCCACAAAACATAAATAGCGTATTTTATAAATTTCAAGAAAGAGAGATGAATTAGTTTTCTCCGAGCGAAGGTTCATAAACTTCAGTGAGCATGAATAAGAGAAAAACTAAAAAGGAATGGATATTTTGAAAGTCATAATTAAAAGTCTTTCCTCGGAGTGAGGATATAAATTTTTATTTAGGAAAGGGACAAATGTTTTTTCTGAAAATTTATCTATATGCCTAATGTCTATATATATCTATATGCCTAATGCTATGAAAAATTTTACTCGAATAAGAATCACAATTTCTGAGATTGTGTAGTCGCAAGCCTAAAAAGGATTTAACTCAAATTAATGATTTTGCACCAGCTGCTATGATCAGAATGACATTGGAGTGCTTAATTGTTGTATAAGTTTTTAAGCGGAGGGAATGGCATTAATCGTGAACTGAGATTTTAAAATATTTCTATCGGGCATTTTTGCCAGCTCACTTTATAAAATGGATCATACGTAGAGTTTTGGAAGCGGAAATTCTCGTTCCCGGTTCCCGGAAATTTACTCGATATCTCGATTACCAGGAAAATTTTTAATGATTCCCGAGAATTGTTTGTTTGAATTTTGTGCCGAGTCAAGCTTTTCAAATATTGCCTTTCCAATGCTGTGTTTTAGATACTCCTCCGAATTTAAGCTCCAAATGTTAAACTAACAAAATTAGTTTTGATTTTTTTTCTTTTATGATTTCTGATGAATACTAAATATTTTTTCAGTGAATGCTTTTTAGTAACTGAGTTATTTGGAGTTTGAGGTTAAGGATCAGGTTGCGTTTCTCGCTATTAATTCAATTTCAATGGAACGCTAACATAATGTCAAAATGGCTTCTTCTCACGCCCGTGAATATCGTTAGTAAAAAAGGTCCAAAAGTAATAGTTGCATGAATTTGAAACTATGCGCTGAAGTGAATTACCTTTCTCTCCTACTCTTCTTCTTTCCCCATCCCTCGTCTCCTAATCGACTAAATTACCTACTCTGACCAAGTGAATTATATATATATATATATATATATATATATATATATATATATATATATATATACACACACACACACACTAGGAAGATGCCCGTTGAAATTCAACGGGAAAGTTTTTTATGAAACTTCGTGAATAGATGCGACGCGAAGCTATTATCCAAACCAATGGCACCCAATTACAAGAAACAGGCCACAATGAAAATCACTAAGAATGCGTCAAATTCTCTCGTTAAAAATTGATCTGTTGAACGATTCAACGCATATTCAAAAATCGATTGCAGGAAAACAAACTTTCGTTCTTTTAGGCGTCCGTTGTTTTAAGTCTTGAACTCCTAGGATGATTTTAAGTGATTTTTATATGCGAATGATTAATGTTCTACATTCAAATTTATTCCTTCTCGCATATAACGCAACGAATGTTGTTTACATTCGTTTCTATGAAAATCATTTCCCTCTCCTTCCTTCTCTCTCTCTATCTCTCTCATATTAAAAACATTCAAAATACGCTTTCACCCATAGTGAATGAAATGACAATAGGAATTCTAGGTTTAACAATGTAATTGGTTGGCAAGACAAAATCCAGTTAAAATGTCAAGATTTTCCCAAAATATATGAATTAAACGTTTAACATTAGGTACTTTGAACAGTAGGCGGAAATAGTTGAAAAGAATATGAAATATTATAATTTTTCTTTAAATGATTTAAATCGAATATCGTAGGTTATTTATTTGTAATTGAGATCACAAAAATAATAAAAGTCCGCACGTCGGAAAGTCGATGTTTACGTGTTATTTTATGGGAAATGGATGTTTTCCTTGGAGTCGAACCCAGGACTTATTTTGAGTTGTTATTGTCATTACCTCAAAATATGTAAATCGATCATTCATGCCAAATTTAAAAAATATTTCGATCCTTTATCGAGTTATTTGCATTTATATAGCGTGACCTACGGAGCCACAAAGGGACAGAAGAAGGCTCTTATAGATTTTAGATTCCGTTAAACATCTTTCATACATTTTCTAACCTCGATTTTAACTATGAGGAATTGCAATATAGGATACATTAGTAGTAAGCCTCTTGTTATCTCCATATCGTCAACATCGAGGAAAGATCGGTTGCGCAATTCAAAGTACATTTGAATATTGAATCACCTAACAATTTGTCGCAAATAATGTATCACATGTCATTGGGATTTATTAGAATCTTATGTATTTACATTGTATCAATAATAAATATCATGTTAAAATTAAAATGGTGAATTAAATATAAAAATGCGAAACGATACTTATTCCCGGGTTCCCGGGATTCCAGGGATATTAGAATATCTAATTCCCATTTTCCGGGAAATAAAATATCGCCGGGAACCCAAAACTCGAGTCATAGGTTAATCAAACTCATGCCTGGGACATAATTTACATCGACAAGAGTAAGAGGAATATAGTGTATTCGTCTGATAGTAATCAGTGCATAACATTATGCGGTGGTATTTATAAGTACTATAAATGAGTTAATAATTCCAGAATGGGTAATTTTTAAGCCTTCAACCACGAAAAATTTGAGACACCAAAACTGTTTCGCAAACTTCTTCCTTTGAATGGATTGACGCATCTTTGCTTTCGTTTGTTCGTTTAATTGACAACTTAATCTAGTAGAACAACATTTCATTCAATCATTTGCGAAAATACCCTCATATTAGTCTGAGAACGACCTAACTGTGGCACCGAGGTCAGGATCCCTGGCCGCTGAAGATGAGACCGCATTTAACCCAAAAATAATGACAGAAGGTAAATGACCTTTCACTCCGTCGCATCTGCGTCGTAAATTAATCAAGTCCCTCTAGCTTAACTTCTCCCGATTTCGCAAATATTTTGTTTTCGCCCACGAAACATTTAAGCGTCCCATCTCAACCGTAATAGATCCTTCTTTCTTTCTAGCCACGTCCACTATATCTCATCTTCAATATCACCTCTGCTCCAGACCCTTCTTACCCTTTCCACTCATCTTTTTTATTGACTTCCAATCTCTCTCTTCAGTTACGACTGCTATTTTTCGACTTCTCTCTCTCTTCTCTCTCGACCCGTCTCCATCTACTCCCACGTCTGTACTCAATCTCTGTCGCTATCTTGAGGGAAAAAAGATAAAGGAGAGTCGCCTCCGTCTTTCCTTTTCATCTACAATCAGTCTTTCACCCTTCTCGCCCTCAAAGACGCATTCTACTTGTTTTTGCTGTTTAAATAGAGGTTTTGCCCAATGTACGTGTTTTTTTAAAGGTTACGCAGCAGCTTCTATATTAATAACAAAACTAGGTAGTTTGTTGAGGTTTATATTTTTTTAACTGCCAAACAACACATATTCATTTTAAAATATTGTATTGTTTTATACGGGCAATATCAAAGTATAGATTGTCAATTTGTTTTAACTCAATTAAAATTTCAAATAACAACTATTTTTTTCATCATTGTAATTCTCTATGTTGATATGTAATTATTTTTTAATTCAACTTCTATATGTATATACCAAAAATTTTGGTATTGTGTAGTCACTTTAGAAGTAAATGCTTCGGAATAATTTTATATAACGCGTAGTGATGGCAATAATAATTGACCCTACATAATTATATCACGATTATATAATCAATTCCCGTCGATTTCTGAACTTTTCAAATTTCGAAGTTTGTCGACATTTATCGATCTAAATGCAGTTCTACCAAGTCTGTTTATAACTAGATAATTTTTTATTGTAAGTACGAGTGCCTATCTCATAATTTTTCTGTCAAAATGTTTTTCTTAATTTTCAATCTCTCTTTCGTAACGTATTTCTAAAACATGTGTTGCCATATGCACTTTCACTCATTTACCTCCCAGTTTCCATAAAGTCCTTCGAAATTTTTAGTTCTGCAATCCTTACGCTAAGTGAATGAGACGAGGGAGCATGTGAGGCTTTGCTGTCACATTAAGTTGATTTTATTTTTTTTTGATAATTCATTTGATAAGACATTTTGTTTATAAAAGATGTTACAATGATGTACCCAGCGATGCCTAGGAGAATCCAGGATTTTCTTTCTTATTTATTATTAACCTGTATGGGTATGTAGGACATGTTGAATTTAATTTTTTAATTTTCCAAGTGATCTGACAAATAAAATCAACTGGCCTTGCAAAGTTCTTTTAAAATCCTTCCTTCGTAAACAGAACAGAAATAGTAAACAAACAAAATGACGTAATATCGTCAAGGAGCTCGCGAGTACACAACAGAAGTGTTCTGCATTTTTTTTAAATTATGGATAACAAAAATGGTCCAAACAGTGGTCTAGATATAAGCTTCCCAAAATTATATACAAACCTATAAACTAATCATCATCATCATCATAGGTAGTCTGTTCGAAGACAGGTCCGTGATTATTCATGATTAAACCTGGTTCTCCATATACCCCTATTTCCCACTGTCCTCTTCATATCTTGATAGATCTCTTTCCCTTTCAAATCGTCTATCATCTGAAACCTTTTCCTACCTCTTTCCCTTTTCCCATCTAGTTTTCCTTCCGACACGTCTTTAATCATACTCTCTCTCCTCAGGTAATGTCCAGCCCAGTTTGCCTTCCTCTTTCTAATACAGTGGAAACCACTTGACACGAAAACGGATAACGCGAAATATCGGTTAACACGAAATGCAGGCTCGGTCCCTACCGGTGCCTATACATTTCAAAGTATATTAGTTCGTTTTACGCAAAATGGTTAACAAGAAATTTCGGTTAACACGAAAAAAAATTTTGGTCCCCTGAAAATAAACCCCCCGTCAAATTATTGGGATAACACGAAACGACCCACTCGTTTCTTAACATAGAAGTATGAATAATCTCACAACCACAGCTGTACTGCCTCCTTCCCTCTCTCTTTCAATAGGCATGGTCATTAGTAGACATCAGAGAAACTCACGCGCCCCCGTTGAGAGGGTTGCTACCGAGATTTCCTTGGCAGCAATAAACTAAATTCTGGGAACTACCATCTTCGAATGAAAGGAAGGATTTGGAGGTGCAGATTGTTATCTGTACTGTACCTTCCCTTTCCCCGTCTTTCAATACGCTCAACTCCTCCCTTGCTCTCGTCTCTAGACCCCTATGCAAAACAGTTTATTCTGAATTTCCGTGTGGAACGGTTAGCGAATGTGAAACGAATCTGTGAGCTTATTCTTTCTTTTTCGGGATCGTTTTCAGTTGTGATGTTATATTTTTATAACACATAAAAATGGCTAGTAAAGTGCGTAAGCAAAAAGCAATACCGCTGAAAGTAAAAATGCAGCTCTTACAAGCGGTTGATAACGGTGATAGAACCAAAACGGACGTCTGCAAAGAGTTCGAAATTCCCTTTTCAACTTTGCCAACAATTATAAAAAATCGTGATAAAATAACATCTGTATTTGAGAGAAGCATGTTTGGACCGGGACCGAAGCGTCTACGCACGGCAAAGCACCAGGATTTGGAAGCGACGCTGATCATCTGGTTTAAGCAAGCAAGAGCCCAGAATGCTCCAATTTCTGGTCCTGTTTTGATGGCAAAGGCTGACGCTTTGGGAGCAGAATTGGGAATTGAATTCAAGTCTAGTCCTGGATGGTTGGAGCGGTTCAAGGTGAGGAATGGGATAATTTTTAAGTGTTTCCGGCGAGTCGGGAGACGTCTCCCGTGATATGACATCAGAGTGGGTAACTTCTACCTTGCCTAGTGGAGATGACTGTGACGACGGAATGTTGTCAGTGCCACGTGCTGCGGATATCCGTTGGATGCTAAAAAGTGTGCGTCGGTTTTGAGAAAATCAAACAGATGGGGACAGTTTGTATGAGACGGTTGATGATTTGGAACAATTTGTGAAAAAAAAGATCATTATGAATGCTAGGCAGAAAAAAATTACGGAATTTTTTGTTAAGAAGTAGATAATTGGACTACTTTAGCGACCTTGATACTTAATATTTGTACATTGTTTTTATGAAATTATTGAAATAAAATAATTTTTTAAAATGTATATATCTAATGAATAAATTATAAGGTTTTCATTATTACAACTAATTACTGTGTTGTTTCCGTCGCATATTTGTTGTCAAGATTTATTTACGAGCTTATATCAATATTTCAAATCAGTCTCAAAAAAGGTTATCATGAAATTCGTTTATCATGAAATTCGGTTAAGACGAAATGTTTGCGATGGCCAGATGTCATGATCTTCCAGCCTGAGGCTGGCCACGTTGCATTTCCAGCTAAGCTGCTAATGCGAGACTACTCTTAAAAACTAGTTTAGCGCACTTCGATAGCCCATAAATGGGCATATATCCCTCCCTACAAGCGAGGACGCTTGTTTGAAGGGAGGGCATCCTGCACATCAAGGCTGGCAATGGGCCGCTTGTAACGATCCCACCACCTAGCCCTGATGTAGCCTAGCATTCGCACCTCTTCGTGCGTCGATAATGCTGCCTTGCAGTAGAATTCCTTAGACATCCTCGGCAAGAGGAAGTCTAGGGGTTCCACGTATCCGTCTAAATGCATCCGGTCGACATGGTCGTATCTACCACTACCAAGTATCAACCGGAGTGCATTATTCTGCACTACCTGCAGCCTGTAGAGGGTGGTCTTGGACACTCCAGACCAGACCGGAGCTGCATAGGTGATGATGGGCCTCACGCAGCTCAGGTAGAGGCGTCTCTTAGTGTCGGCCGTCAAAACATCCGGGCGCAGAATCGGACGGATTCTTGATAACGCCCCGAGTGCCTTGCGGCTGACACTCTCAACCTGAGGCTTCCAGAGAAGCTTCCGGTTCAGCACAACTCCCAGGTATGTGACCTCTGGGCTCCAGGGGACGACCGTCCCCATCACCGACAGGTCGACTCCAGGCGGCGCTCCTATTCCAGGATGGAAGACGACGGCCCTGGTTTAGGCGGGATTAACCGCAATACGCCATCGACGACACCAGGAGGACCGATCGTCAACGGCGCATTGTAACCTCTCCACAGCCGCGTACTTCTTGCTGGAACGCGACAGGAGCGCCGCGTCGTCAGCGTACAGGGCAAGACTGGTGTTCCACCCAAAATCCTTGGGGGGATCCTATTCTCCCTTATACTCCCCTTTTTTCTTTCTTCTGAAAGCTGCATTTGCTTTTCCTATTTTAGTCCTGATCTCATCCGTATATTTTGCTTCTCTTATTATGGTGCTTCCAAGGTATTTATAGTCTGATGCTAGTTCTAAAGGCTTTCCTTCAGTACTTATGTTCAGATTCTCTTCTTTGCCTGATATTCGAATGATCTTGGATTTTTGTATTTACTCCCATACCGTATTTTCTAATTGTTATTACTGGTCTATTTATCATTTTCTTGAGTTTCTCTTCCTTTCTTGCTACAAGTACTTGATCATCCGCGTGTTTTACTGTTCTTATAATTCTTCCTCCAATTCTGAAATTTCCTGTGCCTTCTAACGCTTCTTGTATTAGACTTGATCCATATATATTGAGTAGGGTCGGCGATAGGCAGCAGCCCTGTCTTACTCCTTTACCGATATTTACTCCGCAGGTGTCCTCATACATTATTATGAATGTATTTTGTTTTATTAATCTTTAAAATTAAACATGTACAATTAATCGTTCTTTTAGGTAAACATATAATGTAACCAAGGTATACAAACAACGTCCCGATCTCTGATTGACTGGCCAATCAACCAATAAAAACCTGCCTAAAAGTTCGCTGACGACTATTACGGTAATATAAGATATCACACAGAAAAGAGAAAATTGTATTATCACCCGAATGGATAGGCTTTCAATTTTATTAAAACCTGATAGCTTTGAATAATTTATGTTTCCGTAAAGCAGTTTTTCACAAACTGGATGACGTGGCACACTTGAGGTCCGCAGCTGATTTTCGGGGGGTCACGAATAACTTTGTTTGTTGAATAAATAGACAAGTTGTATGTTTAGATATGTAATTAGGTCAACAGGTTTTTCTCAAATAAATTGATTATAGCATAGCACCAAACAAAAGGATGCATCCAAAGGTTGTAATATCCAGAGCCGCGCCGAGCATATTAGCCGCCCGGGTGCATGCAATTTATGCCGCCCTCTTCTATAAGCCAGAATTTTTTAGATAACAAGGTGTAGTTAAACTAAGGAAGGCTATAATAAACTAGGGTCTTCGCGCCTACGGTGCCCAATCCAGATTAGTTACAAATTATTATTAATGATCAGTTACAAATATTCCGTATTAACTGTCAATCGTTATTATGTTTTTATTGTTAACATCTCTTTCAAAAAGTATTTATATCATTATTATTTGCATTATTTGAATGTGATTTAAGCAACAAGCTTCTACTGAGAATCAGTGTCGGCCCGAGGAATCTTGGCGCCCCGGGTGGCCGAACAGATAGCAATGGAGGAAATTCTACATCAACATCTTAAGCTAATTCCTTTGCGTCAATCAAAAGGCGTTAAAATCCTTCCTCAGTTATGTTGCTTTTCAAATATTCAATCAAATTTTCTTGAACTTCTATTGAAACTGAAATGTTTACGTCCGATTTTGGCAAGTTTTACTCACAACATTTAACCGTGATAAAATGTTATACCAGAGCACAATGGAGCAAATAAATGTAAATGATTTTATTTTCAGCACCAGTGTAATTGCTTGATGTCTAGTATTTACATATCTGTTTACATCTGTCGACAACTCAAATAGGGCTTCGTATATTTCAAAGGACGAGTTTTGCGAAATGATGCTCCCATCTTCGTCTTAGAGCAGGATTGTCCAACCTTTTTCAGTGAAGGGCTACATTTAAAAATTTTCAGTCCCCTTCGGGCCAAAACGTATTGTCGTAGTGACATAGGGAGTGTCGAGTAATCGTAAGACGTTTTAGTACGAGAAGGAATATATTGCCAAGCGTTACATAGGATACAAAAGGAGATCAGTAATACCCAAACGTTACATAGAGTACAACAGGTGATCAGTAATACCCAACATGCTTACTCGGCTAAGTCCTGCAAGGGGGAGGTGGTCGCCTTGGCGACCCTGGTCTCGTAGGAGCTGCTAGCCAGTCAGTTCCGACGCAAACGTAGCCCGCGAAGGCGAACGGACCGGTCGAGGTTTGACAGAAACGTAGCTGGACCAACGAATGAGGGACCGCGTAGGGGCGGGCGATCTTAGTCCCGTAGGAAGGGCTAGCCGGTCAAGGTTGACGCTAACACAGCCGATCCTACTGACAGAGGAGTCGTGAGGAAACACCGCCCAGCCTCAGGGATGACCCGCGCTTATATACTAACATGAGATACAAAGGTCAAGCGCTAGTCATCCCCTGAAGTGGGTGATTGAGCGAGCGGAGAATCACCCGAAGGGCGCATTGCCCCGAGATAGCGTGCCTTAAGGGCCTGATTCACCCATAGAGTAAACAATGAGTGTGGCGCTGCGGCTGACTATACGATGTCTTTCGGCATCCTTACAACAGTATGACTTTTTTTTAGGGATTCGATTATGCGGGCCGATGTCTATACCACATAGGCCATTCAAGACTATCATTTACGCTTGATGTTTTCTTTTTTATTATTAAAATTATTGAAGCTCAAGGAATAAAATTCACAAAGATTATTATTTATTCAATATACAAATAGACAAATTACAATTTCACAATTACAAGGATTTAGTGAGATATTTGACATTGTTTTTGGTTGCACAAAAAATCAATGTCCCCCGTACACTGACGTGGAAATATGAAATACATTGCATAAATGTTTGTCTATCTTATAATGACCTCTACTTTGACTTTACATTTTTCATAAGTGAAAAAAGTCGTTCATAACAATATGTCCTACCAAACAGTGCAATAAACCGAATGGCATGTTTAGAAAGATTTGGAAAGGATTCTTTGTTAAAGTATTTCCTATAAAACGTGTGAATGTCATTCTCCACAAAAGCTCTTCTCAAGTGACTGCTGGCTTGAACTTCAATTAATTCTAATTGAAAGGTATTTTCCACTTCATTAACATCTATGCTAAATGCATCAGCAAAAATTTTAAGCTCGAGACTATGATTTCTGAAATCTGAAAATTTCTGTTCGAATTCGTTTCTCAGGCTACTAATCAATGTTGCGCATTTTTCAAATTTTACTGTCTTATCACGTCTTGCTGAAAGTGTTGTGAAGTGGTCAGTTTTTATAAACAAGTAACTGCTTTTGAAACAGTTTTAACTTCTCGGTAAAGGCTGTAACATGCTCATATAATGCATTGACGAACTGACACTTTCCTTGTAGCTTTATATTCAACTCTGCAAGATATTTGGTTGTGTCAACTAAGAAAGCAAGGTCATTCAGCCAATCCTCATTTTCCATGATACTCACATCCTTTCCTTTGTTTCTCATAAATACCTTTATTTCTTCTAGCAGAGAGTAGAAGCGCGCCAATGTGTTCGCCCTACTAAGCCAACGTACGTGACTGAAGTAAATTACATCGCCATAGTCTGATCCTAATTCTGCAAGAAAGGCTTGGAACTGGCGATGATTGAGCCCTCGTGACTTAATAAAATTAATTGTGGAAACAACAATTTCCATCACATGCTTCAACTGCAGTGTCTTTGCACAAATTTGCTCATGGTAAATTATGCTATGATATGTGATAATTTCATGTGACAATGATTTTCGCATTAGATTTACAAACCCGATTAGCTTCCCTGTCATCGCAGGAACTCCATCAGTTGTTAGACCACAAAGGTTACTCTCTTGGAGTCTAAATTTTATCAATAGACGTTTTACTTCATCGTAAATGTCTTGTCCCTTTATTGTGCTTTTCATTGGACAAAGTTCAAGAAGTTCCTCAATTATTTCATGACTGTCGGTGACTCCTTGTACAAAGACTGCCAATTGAGCTGTATCGCGCACATCTGTACTCTCATCAACAGCTAAACTATAAAACTTGCACGTCTTAATTCTTTCTACCAAAGTATTTTTAATGTTAGATGCCAGCTCGTCTACTCTTCTAGCGATTTTTTGATGCGAAAGACTAATTTTTTGGACTAACGACTTTTTATCAGGGCATGCAACAGATCTAAAAATGTCCAGGTAATCTTTTACGAATTCCCCATCAGAAAATGGTTTTCCTCTCCTCGCTAATGTTTTGGCTATCAAGAAACTGATCTTGATTGCCTCATCGGAATTCTCCTTTGCAGCTTTGAAAAAAGATTGTTGTCCAATAATATTCTTTTCCATCGAGGTAATTTTGTCGATTCTCACTTGACCCACGAGGCTATCAAATTTACTGGAGTGTTTTGTAGAATAATGTCGCTTGAGATTGTATTCCTTAATAACAGCTATCTTCTCGTGACATATAAGACATAGTATGCCGTCATTATGTTCAATAACAAAGAAGTCATGGGTCCACGATGCTTTGAAGATACGACATTCACTTGCAATTTTTCTTTTCTTGATTGGATGCCTGTTTACCTATAAATATTTATTTTATTATAACCAAGTTAATTTCAATGAAAAATAACAATCTCTGCACATTTACGTGCTTAATAAGAATTAAATTTCAAAATAATAAAGTAATAAATGAATATCTGATATTAAGTTCTTATAGCAAAATAAAGGGAAAATACACAATAAAATAAAGAAATAAAAAGGAAAATCAAATCTAAAGACAAAAATCAATGTAATTCTTCTCAGTTACACATCTAAGCTATTTAAGAACCGTAATTTCTGCTGTAATAACATGTGTAGATTGATCCTGAGTCCTATGCAATAAATACGCGTTTATGAGCGTTATAGAATGAGATTCTTATTTCGACATTAAGAAAATAAAAATCAATGTCCGATGTCGTATTTATAAGATATTTTAATTTTGGTTAAAAAATGACGTGTCAATCATTCCTGTGTTACACAAGTTGAGAAAAGTGCTGCAAGATTCGAACTCAGGCCTCTTCTTTAAAAATGATACCAAATTCATAATCACAATTTATCCGCAAACTTCCTAATTCCGCAATTACGTCATCTGCTAAGTTAATAACCTGTATTTGATCTAAATTTTTTTCTTGCAAAGTTTTACAGAGCGACAATGATAAGCTGAAACATTTTTTTACCATAAATAATGATAAAACAAACTCAATTTGGTTAAGAGCACAAAGTATAGTTTAGCATTGGACAAAGTGTCCCTATCACGCTACTCAGTAATAATGTACATACAAAGCTGTAGGTACAATTTCTCTAATCTGCAGAGAAAGAAGGTGGTATGGAGGGAGAGGAGGGAGAGTGGAATGGGTAGAGGGGGTGAGGAATGGAGATAGAGAGAGAGGGAAGAAGAGAGAGGGAAGGAGAGAGAGAGAGATAGATAGATAGATAGATAATCGTCTTTATTCGGGCGAAATTTAGACCAGAAGGTCCATTCTTACATTCTTACATTTACATTTAAGAGAGAGGGAAGGGGAGAGAGAGAGGGAAGAAGAGAGAGAGAGGGAAGGGGATAGAGAGGTAGGAAAAGAAAAGGAGTAAAAGAATAGTTTTAACTGCGAATATAAATAGCTAATATGGGGCGTGAAATTTTCTGATAAATGACCAAATGGAAACTTATATACAAAATCAATTCAATGTGATTGCGATGCATGTCACAGGCTCTCTACTTATACCATATCATAAAAATAAAAAAGGTGAGCTTCGCTGGAAAGATAAAATGATATAAATAAACTTTTTTCCTGAAGCCAGCAGGTACGTTAAGATAAAAACTTTTTCATCAACAGCTGGTCACGAGCGAAAGTGTTGGTGACAGCCGATGCTGAGGCAAACTTCCCACGATGCGGCCAAAAATCCTCCGACGAAACAAAGACCCCACAATGGGGAGGGAACCCAACAGTGACTGAACGAAAAGGAAAAAACCAACGATGATCTAGGAAAATAATGATGTGCCAGTGATGTCGATGAAACGTACTTCCTCCACAGTTTATTGGCCAATACGTATTTCGGTAGTCAAGCGACCATCTTCAGGGCCAAGTGTAGTGACTCACTTTGAGCTGCAGGAAGACCAAACTCACTCGACCGAGGTTTCTTTGACAAAATTCTTTGTAGAACTGACGGGAGAGAAGGGCTAACTTATTTCGTGAAATTCCCAAATGCAAAATTGGCGGAAGAAGGTGTAGGAGAGAGAACTATGTGAGTTCTCCAATGCGTAGGAACATTGCAGGCGAAGAAAAGGCGGCCATTACTAACAAACCACCAAAGACAACCCAATCGAAAATAAGGATAATAAAGTGAAGAATGCTAAAAGGACGCATTGTTAGGACCCTGTCACCATATGCAGCTTGTTATTTTATCCTACGATCGTGGAAGAGAGAACCTTAACATCCTTTCTCGCCTTCACAAATCCCCACTGTTGCCGACGCTCAGGAAAATTTCATTCTCGTAGCATTTTATGACGAGCTAATGATCGCAAGGGAGAGGAAAATGAGAGAAGTGGGGAGATAGTATAAGGCGCCAAGGGAAGATAGAAAAGCAGAGTGCAGAGTGGGGAAAACCCAAGTCGAGGGCTGAGAAAAGGAAAGTGGAAAGGGACGAAATGCCGTTCCTTGCACCCGCGTTTTACGATAGGAAAGTATTGTGACCGCTCATAAGACCGGGTCCCAGAGGCCCGGGCCTCGGAAATTTTGCCCCGGTATCTCCGCCCTCTCGGTGGCCCTGCGGTTGAGACTGCAGTATCAGGAATCGTGATGAAGAAGGAACTTTTAAATAATCAAAGACTGATTATTGAGGAAATGTACCTCAACACAGCCGCATTCCATATCCTTAATAAAGAACCACTTAAAAGTTCTTGTAAATTTAATTTGTATGCAATAGTTGCAAAAAGTTTGCCGAAAGGATGAAAGCCTCTCGCGGGCCGCATGAAAACCTCCGGCGGGCCGTATGTTGGACAACCTTGTCGCCGCGTATAAATAAGTTTGGGAACCATTGCCATAGAGCAGTGTTTCTCAAATGGTGTGTCAACGACCCCTAAGGGGGTCGCGAGAGGATTTTATGGGGTCGCAAGCACTCTTCTCAAAAGGTGCCCATTCACATACAGATGACCAGAAGGCCACGGACTGTCATGCCAGGACTGAGGGCCACGATGGAAAGAGGACACACACACGTATTTGATCCTTCAGTAAGTTGCCTGCAGACCTGATCTCTGGAGGCAACGGCCTGAAGTCAATCACACCGTTCACCACACACTAGGAGAATCTGCCTTCAGTTTAACATAACATCGCAGTGGAACATGGTGTTCTTCCGAAAGAAAGGACATCTTAAATTATTAATTTTACTGCGAACCGTTTCCTTGGTAGCAAATGAATCGCATGTTTTATAATATTCCAGTAAATCCGTACATACCTTTTCGCGAAGCTTTTTATTTTCGTAAGATTAGTCTTTTACCTTTCACAAACACACGTTGGATTTATAAATATCAATAAATTGAGTGATAATCTTCGGGCTATTGCACATTTTATGTGCCATTTGGGATTAAACTGAAGGCAAATGTCTGACCGGACTAAAGATTTCAGTTAACTGCCGGAAGGCCAGAGCCCACACACACGCAGTTTACGAAGGCGATGGACAGACTACAGGTAACAGCCTGTCGATGGACTGTGTGTGTAGCGAGAATCGTCCTTGAGGCGATGTCCTGTTAGTTCAAGGCCTCTAGGAAAACATTGCGTCAGTGGGTAAAACTCGTGCGCTCTAAGGCGGCAGGCGGAGACGCGTGAGAGGGGAATGGAATGAATGGGAAGGAGAAACTTTAAGGGGAAGCTGACGTCAAAGCACCTGCGCAGCAGACGAATTTTGGTTTGGACGAGTCCATCAGCCTTAGTGTATTTCCCTCCCTTTCCTTCTGTCCCTCTAGATTTTAAGTTCATCTAACACCATCTCCACTAAAAGCAGTCTCGCCTACCGTAAAGGTGCTTACAACGTACTGCCAAGTTATAGCGTTTTTGGTATACCTTAAGGCAAGTGATTTTATTCTGGTTTTAAGAGACTTGCAGGTTTGTTTTGTTTGTTTGTTTTGTTTTAAAAAATGAAGAGAATTCTGTAGCTTACCAACGTACAAAAACTTTTTTATCAAATGAGTTCTTTTTATGTAATAAAACAAAAAAAAAATTATATCTCAGTAGTAATTAGTATTAAAAAAAATTAAACTATACACCACATATTGTCTGAATGTTTTTAACATACGTAGTTGGAAATCAAATAATTTATAGTGCTAACCTTGTATTTATAAAGAGCACAAAATAAAGAACTCTCTTATTATTAATTTCCTTATCATCTACATCCCCCCTCTGTACTCTCTGTGTAATGGAGTGTTTTTTTTGGCTTCGCAAATACGTATTCTCGGGGGTCGCGGCGAACAAACATCCGGACGGAGGGGTCGCATGACGAATCTGCCCGAGAACCACTGCCATTGAGGTCTGATTTTGCTCCTATGCCAGATTTATGTAAAATCTTGTAGTGTACAACCCTTTTCAAAAAGATTAATTCATACTTACATTCAGTATACGAAATAATTAGTAAAGTGAAGTTTAATTTTTTTGTTATTTGTTTATCGAAATCCACGAGAAGAACGACAGCAATGAATAACGAGATTGTTACATTGATAAGTTGCAATCCCAATTTACGCAAAAATGAGAATCCAATTTTTTATATTATTATTAACTTTAGAGCGAACAAATCCCTTCCATAAACATTTTGATATTTTGATAAAAGAATTTCCTCAACTTTAACAACTGCAGATATGGTGTGGTTCCCTTCCTTCTCCCCATCGGACAGAAGCCGAATTCCTTCCGCCTCCCTGGAATTCCCTTTTCTTTCTCTCCCTCTCCCTTATGACTTCCGCTCCAACTGCTTCCGTTAGAATCACCAATGGCACTCTCGTCCCTTGCCACTCGTTAGCTCACTTTCTCTCCGTTCTCCACATCGACCCTTGAAAAATACTACTCCTACTTTCCGAACTTGGTCAAATACAAACTATGCAATTCAAATTATGCTCGCTAAAATAAAATGAAATGGAACCAGAATCGTTGAAATAAATTTATAAATTTTCTATGCCGCTTTCCACCACAGTCCAGATTATGTGCGGGAATGAGAAGATATGCCACACAATTTATTACCAATGTGCTTGTGAAGTAGATTAAAGCTGTTACATATAAATGGCTAATGCTTTAAAACGCAATATGTAAACGAGCTTATTTTTCCGCTTTTCAATATAATCCTCCATAAATTGATGCTACGTTTCAGCAGTATATTTTTAGCGAGTTAAAAATGCGCTTATAACTTCACTTAGCCGTCAATCTGCCTGCACAATTGTTTAAATTGAAATTGTGGCGAAACCGTAAATGATAGTGAGGTGAAACTTGGAATATAGATTTATATACGGCTGCCATTTATTTTTCTTTAGATTTGCGTTTTGTAAAATAAACAGTGCCGGAGGGGGGCCAAATAATTTATTTTTAAATATCTCTGAAGGTATAAAAGATGGAAATGAGGCTCTAGTGACCAAGTATGTGGCGGTATAAACACATAAAAAATAAGATAAGCTAAATTTACGCGTATCACTGGTGATCAAATTCCAACTTCTCCTCATTCCGTCCATTACGTTAACGAGAGAAATCTTCATAGCGAATATAAAACAAAATATTACAGAATTTAATCATCGACAAAAAAACGCGCTAAATTTTTTCATGTTCATGGATAGCACTCTACTTAATCGAAACGATTTCATATAAATTTTGGAAATATATTGAAGGAAAATATTATTTTCATTAAAGATCCGGATATTCATTAGTTATGACTCATAAAATTTCTCACATGGAATGAGAGATTTTCGAGACTAAATTGTCTACATCCAATCACAAATATAGAATGTCGTATACGTGAATATTTATTTCAATTATTTTTTTGGTTCCCATTTTAAATTTCGTTATTTTCAGTAAACGTTTAGTTTTCTTGATGAATCATTGTTTGATTCCGGGATAATAATAATATAATGCATAATAAATAATTTTTTAGGCTTAGTTTCCGTATAGTCCTTAAAAGGTTAATAACGAAATAAAATATGAAGTCGATTGACGAGGCTGAGACTACGTGGAATTTCATAATTAAACCAAAATTAACAGCACGAAAAATATTTTCAATAACTTTGGCTAATTCCACACAAATGAATAAAAACACGACCGATTTCGGTGAATAATAATGATGTTGGTGATTATTTACCGAAACCGGTCGTGTCTTTATTCAGTTGTATGGAACTAGCCAAAATTATTAAAAATATTTTTCGTAGTGTTAATTTTCGTTTGATATGAAATTTAGTACTATTATAAAGTTTTGTTCGTCTGACAGAGCTAAACCCATCGAAAAAATTAGGAGCAAGGGGAAGCAGTGGCGAATCCAAGGGAGGGGCGATCGCCCTCCCCTTGGACGACCCCATTGCCCTCCACTGGGTGCATTCTTAAATTCATTCCGCGCAACATTCCTTGTTTCTACACCGAAGATTAATTCTGTATGACAAGGAAAAGAAAGATTCTGATGGGGGTAGGGATTTTCAAAATGTATGGTCGTTGGCAGAGGCGGAATCAAGAGGGGGAGGGGCAATTGGGGCGATCGCCCTCCCCTTGGGAAGTTTCTGGATCCGCCCCTGAGGGGAAGTTACGAGCACATAGTATAAAGCAGCCGTTCTTAAACTGGGGTCCGCGGATTCCCCGGGTATCCAGCAGTAGTCTCGGAGCAAATAATTAGCTTGAAAGGGGTCCTCAGATTACTAGTTTAAGAAACTCTGCTATAAAGGAAAGCGTAGAGCAGGAGATGGAAATCGAGACGAAAAGAGAGAGAGAGGTATGGGGCTTCCCCGGAATCAAAGCGGTCAACCTGTGCATGAAGGTTCCCTGAGGTTTACTCTTCGGGACGCACTGAGATGTGACATGGTTCGCGTTGTCAGTCATTTTATCGGCTTGACTTGCCCAGTGAAATTTACGAAAAGGTTATTCTACGAACTGAAGTGGCAACGCGAGCCTCCCATGGGTATTTTTTCAGATAATGTTACTATCACGCCTGGTTTGAAAATTAGGTTTAAAACTATTAGTTAATAATGTCGAAAAAGAGGGATCGTAAAAATTAAATAGAACACACACACACACACACACTCGAGACACGCAATTGTTTACGGGACGATACTCCTCTCCAGGGACCCAACAGTCTCTCGCCATGCACACCTACTCACATACCAAGTTTCGCGGATTTTTTCACACCGCAACACACAAAGTACTCGGGTTTGCGGGATTTTTTAAACAAATTAGTAAGCTAAATTAAAAATTATCACAGCTGGCTGTTGCATTATATTTCACACGGAAATTCTTTCTCAAGATGGCGTAACTGCTGTTGTTGCCAGAGAAATTTTCATCTCAAGAAAAGATTCAATTGCCCTTTCTGGAGAGGTCATGCCGTTAAAATACTAGGAAATGCATTGTAATACCAAAATTCACAAACTTTTCGTCAAACATAGCAATAATATTATTCCAGAATGAATTGTTAAATGTTGGCGGAAGGTCGTCTGTAAGGCCTGTCGCTAGAAAATTTAATGAACACATTTATTGAAACTAACAAAGAATGGAGAACCTTCCTTATAACCATAAAAAGTGACTTGTCCGGCACATGTTTTTCTCCATAGAGTAATATGTTTGCTCTTGATATTCAGCGTCCACAAAAATAATTATCGGCAAATACACTCATAAATAATTTGTAAATAAAACACTTTGAAGTGCTTTTCACAATGAAAACACAATAAGTAAACAAAACTGTCATCTGTTGCTATAGATAATACATTATCGATGTGCGATTAAAATTACCGATTGCGATGCTTGGATCGGTGTCAATATTTACAAGAAAATGTATTTACAGAATACGACGCCAGATGTTATTGCAATAATTTTTATCGCAATTAAAAATTGTCCTTGGTAGCATAGGCATCGATATAAACAATTTAAAAATTTTATCCTAGCAACGGTATCACATTGCGACGTACTTCAGAAAAATAATAAAAAATCTCTTGAACAATTCGTTTTACGAAAAAATTTTCAAATAAACGCTGTAGACAATTATATCTTCTATAATTGTAATCTAGTAAGTATTTACATAAATTAAGTTCTAAAGGAAATATTTGGAAAACGGAAAAATGACTAGAGTAAACCACTTCCGGTTTACTATTTTAGTCAAAGCCTTTTCAGACCTTCAATTACCTACTGATAGAATTATTACACCCAGACATAATCGGAAAAATAGTGAAAACGTACTCGGAGTACCTTAAAATTTGCATTTCCGTTGAAATCTCGAATTAGATTTTTCACGAAAATTACTTTCATCGATACTGCGTATGGTGAAAGTAATAAAAAGGAAGGGAAAATCACTTCATGCCTGGAACAGAGCACTCGCACAGTCTCAATCATTCATTCCGAAATGCATATTTGGGCATTTTAAAAAGAAGTACACGTGTGTTGTTTACTGCTTAAGTTTTTCGGGCGTTTTCGAATAAAGACTCCTTGTCATGGAGTAATTTCCCCTATACCGGTGTGCGAGTTCCTCCTCTTTATTATTTTTATGGTAATAAGGAAGTATTCCCATTCTTTATTAGTTGTAATTAACCTTAGAGCTCTGATCTTATCTTTCCTTTTAGTTGATTTGTTCTCGCAGAAACTGACTTTTAATTAAATATTAAGACAAGTATTCATCGATTAGCATTCGGTGTATATATATAAAGTTTCTGCCGATGCATTAATCGATAAAACGCTGCGAAACTTTAATTACAAGAATTTTAACGCATCAGTATATCGCAGGCATGCAAAGCTCGATGAGGCATCAGAGTCGCATTAAATCAATGAATGTTACGGAAGGGCCGCATTAGAATTTTTAATGAGGACCAGGTTTGGAAAAAGTAGATTTTTCTTGAATATTGGAGGTCTTTATTGCCATTAAAAATAAGAATTTATAAACCCCGTTCAATTGTATGTGCCTCAATAACTAAGATAAAAATCTCTTATTCGTAAAAATAATGTACTTACAGAAAATCTCGGGCGATTTAGTTCAGACTAAAATTTGCATTCGGGCCACAATAAGGCATATAAAAGAGGCACAAGTTGACATGCATGGTCAATCGGATCGGTAAAGATATTTTAAACGCCGTTACATGAGTTTTGGAGAAGCGGACAATAAACACATACATTTGTTTTGCAAGAGGACGCGGAGAATTGATGTCGCGATGGGATTCGCATTAATCATCGTCGCAACGCGACGTTTTCTCTTTTGAATTGCAAATGATTTCATTCGAAAACAAGAGCCCGAGACCACGTAGTTTAAAGGAATTGGTAACTTGGGAGAGCGCTTCACAAAATCTTTAAATGGAAATTAGATTTTCTTCATTTACCAAATATTTAAATACCAGACTATGATTTGCATATTAACGTACAACAACGGAACAACATTCAATTTGGAGGAAGGCAGCCTTAAACGTTTTTGATGTGATATGTGTCCTTGAGTTCACAATACAAATATTTTCACGTTATTTTATAATGAGATCCATCTCATTCAAGATTGTATCCCGTTCTAAAATTCTATTCTTACATTTAAGATTTTTTAATGAATAAGTCCTTTTTTCGTTTTGTGATAAAATTCGAACTAAATGAAGAGGGTATGATAACGGAACATTTCGACATAATCATCCCCGGGACGTGAAAATCTTGACAGCGTATATACAGGTAAAAATTGATTAACACGCTATTGAATTTTATGGTTTCTAGTGACAGTTGGCTGTTAATTTTTTCGTTTCTGGCTACAAAAAATAAACAAAAATCATAATAAATGTAATAATAAAAATGTATTACCATGCTAAATTTATAATCAAAGTTTTATTAAAATTTATTTGATAAGGTGGTTTTATTATACCGTGCAAAATTTAAATTTAAATAAAGCTAAAGAATTCTCTAAAAGAAAAGAAATTAAACATATTAATAGGAAAGGTTGCATTATCTCGTATTCAGCAGCGGATTTACCTTTAGGCGGGAGTTGGCACTGCCTAAGAGCGCAAGCGATTAGCGAAGCACATGCATCTGGTAACGCGGATAAGGATGCTAACAGTATAATTTTTTTATTTTTAGCCAAATGTCCAGAATGGAAATAGGCTTATAGTTTTGTCGTTGTGTCTGCCCCCCCCTCCCCTCCCTCTATTAAGTTTTCAACCTATAGATCGATTTTCATGAAATTTGGTGTAAATCTCTTGCTATTGGGGCCAAGCTTCCGAGGATAGTTTTTGTTGCGAAGATTGGAAGTCCCGACTTCGAATCCAAGAATTATTCTTCCATTTGATGTGCATGGAAAATCTGATATCCATTGTGCAGGACAATGTTCTCTTGCGCATAAATATGTATTTTAGAATTGTAACATCGGAGCGGGAGGTGGATGTCGGTAGTGTAGTGGTTAGGACGCTGGCTTCTACTCGCCTGCTGCTCGATGGGGCAGCGGTGACCAATCTTGCGCAAGTAGGATTTTTTCCGAGGTCGTCCGGTCTGCCGGTTTGTGTGGTTTGAGGAAACTGCGCAAATTCAGCGTTCCGTCCTTCGTAAGGGACGTTAAGCAGTTGGCCCCCTTGGCGATTCTCGTAAAGTGTAGGCTAATGCCGGCACCGGGTTTCCCTTCTGTGTGTATGTCCACTTGATGACAGTGCAAAATGACCATAGACGTTGACGCACTTAAAAAAATCAATTACTACTGCTACTACGAGCATTTTAAAAATAATTGTCTCAGGCAGCGTTTCCCAAAGTGTGGTCCGCGGCCCGGTACCGGCCCTTGGGAAAAAAATGCCTGTCCTCAGAAAATATTAAAATAATCACGCTATCCTATTACGTCAACGTATACAGCTGTAACAAATTAAATTGACGCTTCTGTATGAGTTTGTGCTCTCGTTTGTAAGTCTAAAGCCGTCGATAATTTGCGTAAAATAAACGCGCCGGAATATGCCGTGATCCGAACACGTAGGATTAAATGTATTGCAACACATTGAGATGAAATTCTGTTCCGGTAGAAAATAAAACGCGACATGTAGCGATTTTTGGAATAATCGCTTTATGTGTCAGATACTTTGTAGCTGTAGCTGTATTATTCACAGAGAGGCTCTAGCCGTGAAAGGTATGACCTCACTTTTGAGTTCAACTATTCAAGAATGTGTGAGGTTTATAAATTTTATTAAATCTCGTCTAATGAATTCCAGGATCTTTACTGCTTTGTGTAAAGAATTAGGAAGTGAGCATGAGCATCTCCTTTTACACTGTGAATCGCGATGGTTATCAAAAGGAAACGTTTTGAAACGACTTCTTGAAATGAAAGACGAACTTTTATTGTTTTTTGAACAGCATCCTCCATCGATAAGAGATGTTATATACGAATTTAAAGACAGATTTCGCGAATTTGATTGGTTAACAAAGGTAGCCTACTTATGCGATATATTTTGTGCTTTAAATGAGTTGAACTTAAGTTTTCAGGGCACCAACATAGATATTTTTAAAGTTCTGGAAAATGTTGAAGCAACAATAAAAAAACTTCATTTGTGGACACAACGAGTTAAAAAGGGAAATTTTAAGTCTTTCTGTACTTTATCTGAATTATTAGAAAATTATGCCGATGTAAATAACTTAGATGCGCTTTCTGTAACAATAAAAGAACATCTCCTGGGGATAATATCAAGCTTAAATTAATATTTTCCCCAAATTGACTGCAGTAAAATGTGGATTAGGAACTCATTCACTCTTAGTACAGAAAATGAAGAAATATTGCAACTAAATGAAACGGAAGTAGATTCACTAGTTGAACTTTCTTGTGATACTGCATTGAAACACAATTTTGATAACCTCTGCTTGATTGATTTTTGGCTGAGTTGCCAAAATGAATGTGCACATTTATCTGAGAAAGCGGTCAGATTCCTAATGACTTTCAGTTTAACATATAAGTGTGAAGCTGCATTCTCTACTTTGGTTTTCTTAAAAACAAAGTATAGGAATAGATTGGATGTCGAGCCAGATCTGAGGATAAAATTGACTTCTTTTCATCCTGACAGTTGTTATGTAATAACAAACAACAGCATCCTTCACATACGATGTTCTCTTTTCCTTTATTACTCATTTTGTAAGATTGAATTGCTAATTCCTAATGTTGTAAAGATACATAAAAAGTGAATTTTAATAAATAGATAAACAATGGACTTTGATTTTTTAAAATTGATTTTATGGTTTTATAAATATGCATGTGCAATGTATTAAATTCTTTATTTATTGTGCATTCATCGGACGTGCAAGCAAAGTAGTTCCATTCGCGAATGGTCTGTTGGGAATTTTTTTTGTGTGTGTACTACGGTGGGACGAAAAAAATTATTATTAAAGTAACCGGTCCCCAGGTCTGCAAAGTTTGGGAAACGCTGGTCTCAGGTATCTCCAATAGCCACAACAATGTTATAAAAAGCCAGATCCGCATTTCGGCCACAAAGCAGCCATCTTCAGTGGTAAATCACCAAAAATGGTTCTTAACTTCTTTTAGAATCTTTTTTGTAGCCGAAATGCGGATCTGGTTTTTTATAACCTTGTTGTGGCTATAGGAGATACCTGAGACAAGTACATATTTTTAAGTGTTTGTTCTTGAATTTAAAAAATAATAAGATGAGCTAGATAATTCTCTGTTGAAAACAGTTATTGCTACTTAAAAATGATTTTAAACAAATGTATCTACATTTATTTCTCATGTACTCTCTTTCTTTTTTTCTAAGTCTATAGATTCGAAATTCTTGCTATTAATGTTATTTAATATGTATATTGCCCTATGAATGTTTTAGTAATAATTTATTGAATATAAATTGAAATTTTTATCAGATGATTGTCTCCAATCAGAAACTAATACAGAAACAAATTATTGTCCTCTTGAATGGAGAAGATTATAAGTGTGAAATAAGTGATAACTCTGAAACAGAAGAACCAAGTCTTCAATGTGACACTGTTAGTATAGGCGACACAGATGAGAACTAGTCACCAAGATCAGTAGGTATCTTCCATCTATTTGAAACAGAAACACACAAAAGGATAACCTATGTGCATTAGAGTGATAGGACTAAAGAAAAGAATAACGACGAAGAAAAAGTTAGGCATAAAAAGAAAAAAACCATAGTGCACAATGACGTTTTCCGGATAATGAGTTTGAAAGAGTTTTGTATGATACTGACTTTTCTGAAGTACCAGAAGACTTGACGTCAATGGAATATATCCAAACATTTTGTTGTGATAAAATTATTTCTAATTTAAGTGAACAAATCAACCTATACTCTTGCCAGCAGAATTGTAAATCAATCAATATTAATTTTAAAATATTCAAAAAGTTTATCAGAATTCATATAATAATGGGAATCTCCAGTATGCCAGCCTGCAAATATTACTGTTCTGATGAAACAATGTTTTCACTAATAGCAAATGTAATTCCTAGGAATAGGTTTGATTCACTCAGGTCCTACATTCATCTAGATCAGTGTTTCTCAACCGGTGCTCCGCAAACATGAGGCAGGTGCTCCGCAAGCCTTTTAAAAAATTAAAGTGAAAAGTCCAATTATTGGAAATATAATATTAAACTGTTTATTAGAACGAAGTGTAAAGACTTTTGTCTATCACGTTACGATAATCGTAACACTGCTTTGATTATAAAATCTACTTGATCTGCCTTTTCTTTCCGAATATGTACTACGTTTCATACCCATCCCCCAACCTCTTCCAACTTTCTGCCTCCCCTTTCCTACTCTCCAATACCCTCCCTTCCCCATCTTACTTTGTTTACTTACAAAAATATTCACTCCCTTTATTCCCTCTTCAATTCACGGACCTTCTCCTTCCACATTGTATACATAAAAGAACATTTTATTGCCCGCCAACCAACCTCTCCTTCACCATTCCACCTCCTCTCTCTTACTCGCCGATTCCCTTCCTCCCCCTAGGTGTAACATTAGCTATAGATTCTATATACTTGCATCTAATATCTGAATATTTCTCCAGCAAAGATATAGATTTTTCAAATTGTGTTTCGATTTTTACTGACGGTGCAACAAATATGACAGGTGTATATGCAGGATTGGTTGCAAAATTTAAAGAAGTAGTGCCAAAAATTAAAATTACACATTGTATTATTCACCGAGAATTATTAGCATGTAAAAATTTAAGTTAATTTCATTTTGTGGATCGTTTTCATGACAATGTAATATTCATGTACTGTAAAATGTAAAAACGTATATGCATACATACAGTGCCTTAATTAATTACAGCAACAATTCAGATACCTTTGACTACAACAATTTTTCGTCTAAAATTTAGCCAAAATTTCTTTTTAATAATGAATTTGCGGAAGGATTCGACGCGTATTTAAAAATAAATGGCCGCAAAATAAATTTCCATTCTTTCAGGCGTCGTTTGGTTCAAGTGCCGCATTCATAGAGGGATTTTAAGTGATTTTAAAATGCGAATGAAAAATATGCTGCATCGCATTTGCTCCCGTTTAATTTTATTTCAACCTATAGGAAGAGGGGAGGGTTTTGATTTTATATAATAGAAGGATTTGGTCTGGTGCTCCTCCTAAATTAGGGGATATCGTGGTGTGCTCCACGGTCTAATAAAGGTTGAGAAACACTGATCTAGATGACAAGAGCAAAATGCAGGCAAATGGAAGTAGTGAACAATGCAAATTATTTAAGGTTATTATTTGTACGTAGATGACTTAAGAGAAAATCTGAAAGCTGGAAGAGAATATGACTTTAGATGATTTTCATGTTTCATTCAAAGGGGGATTTAGTTTAAAACAGTACATAAAGAGTACACCTCATAAGTGGGAAATAAATGTTTTTGTGATGGCAGGTGCAAGTGGAATGGCTTATGAATTTGAGATATATAAAGGAAAGAATACGGCCAATGAGAAATAAACTTTTGATATCAGTGGCGAAATAGTTTTATGGATAACAGAAAGAGTTCATGGCTTTATGAACCACAAGGTGTTGTAAATAATTGGTTTAACTCTCATGCCTTTGCTGTTGAGCAAAGAGGAATTTAAATTTAGGATAATATACTAGGGTATATTTTAGTTGGTACAGTCATAGCCTATATCGCATAAAAATTTTATATTTAAGCTGAATATTATGTTTTTGTAAATAATGACATTTGTTTATAAATTTTTGTAAGAGTTTGTATACAAGAACATAACATGTATAAAGAAAATTGGTAATAGACTGTATAGTTTTGTAATATTTGATAAATGGTTTTTAATTATAATTATTTTTGGTTATTATTTATTAAAAGTATTTCTTATAACTTTAGAAGTACAGTAAAATTTGTGTATGATAAAAAGTAACAGGATGCACTTTGATATAAAAAACTACAGTAAATAATCTAATGAATAACATGAATGAATTATATGTGGAAAAGAAGAAAACATTCAAACAGAAGGAGATATTTGATTGTCAAAAACGTTTTAAAGTATATAAAAATCCAATAAACTTTGAATGAAATTCATACTGCATAGCATGAGTGTGGTAATGGAAAAAGAATAAATAAAATACTTTCAAAGAAATGCACAAGTATTACAGAATGCCATTTGGCATTATTAAGATTTGCGACTCAAAAATGTAAAAAAATGCAAGAAATTGAATTTATAATTCTATGTGACCAAATAGGTAACATGATAATGACAATTTTAAGCAACAGTGAGAAAAATTTAAAGACTTTACACAGAGCAGAAATAGACTCATACCGTAGCCTTCTGATATTGGATATAGCCAGGAATCTCCAACAATTAAGAAAATAAAAAGGAGCGTTACTAAGACGTAACTAAGCGTCAATTCTTAATAATAGTCGCCGGTAGGTGGTGGCAGCTAAGAAATTAGTTTTTAAAATATCTCTTAAACAATGCATTATTATATTATTATTATTATATGGGAAAATTTGTAGGTTGTAGAAAATTAAATTTCCTACAACTTTTATTCCAAAATAGTTGACATTAATCAAATATTAAAGCAAATATTTCAAAAAAATCTGATGTGGCCACCACATGACTTTCTCCATAGCTGAAATATTTCTAAAAATTCCAAATAGGTTACACAATGAAAAATATTTTAAGAAACTGCGAGAAAATTTTAGACTTCACAAAGAACAGAAAAAAATTCTAACCATAGCCTTCTTATATTGGAACCTCCAACAATTAAGAAAATAAAAAGGAGCGTTACTAAGACGTAACTAAGCGGCAATTGTTAACAATAGTCTTCTGTAGGTGGCGTGGTGGTGGCAGCTAAAAATATAAGATATCTCTTAAACAATGCATTATATGGAAAAATGTTCTAAACAAGGGTTGTAGAAAATTAAATTTTCTCTAACATTTATTCCAATAAATTTTTACATTTATCAAATATTAAAGCAAATATTTCAAAATAACGGATAAGTGACAAGAGTTAACTCCCACTCCTGGTTGACTGATTTTTACTAAAACCTAATCAGTTCTTTTGATTTTTATAAAAATGTTAAATATAAAATTTCGCATTGACCTGATTAATAGTTTCTGAGTTCGAGCACCCACAATAAAGCTGACACACGCACGCACATACGCGCACGAAAGCATGCACGCATACGTATGCACGCACATGCATGCACGCACACGCATGCACGCACAGACATCATCGAGAAAATTTTCAAAACGTGTTCAGGTTACCTCAAAACGTGCATTTACGTTGAAATCTCGAAATCTATTTTTTCATGAAAACAATACTTGCCCCTATACTACGTAAGGAGAAAGTAAAAATGGATGTGACAAGAGTAAAAACCCACTTCCCATTGACCGATCTTTACCAAAAACTAATCAGTTCTTGAGACTGTCATAAAAATGGTAAATATAAAATTTCGTGTTGACCTTATTAGTAGTTGTTGAGTTAGACAACCCACAAAAAACTGTCACATACACACACACACAGACACCATCGAGTAAATGTTGAAAACGTGTTCAGGGGGGCTCAAAACGTGTATTTCCGTTGAAATCTCGAAATCGATTTTTCATGAAAACTACGTATGGAGAAAGTAATAGAGCATGAAATTACTCTTTCCCAGAGTCTGTCATAAGTTCGATTCCAAGTGCGTTTCGTTTCTCCTTTGTCATTAACACAGGGATGGGGGTCATATTTTTTATTTGTTCTTTAAAAATATTGATAATCATCGAAAAAATTCAGTCTTTAACCAAATAGCACCTTAAAAAATCAGAGAGAAAATTGTCTAAACGTGTTCAGAGGACCTTAAAACATGTATTTCCGTTGAAATGTCGAAATAGATTTTTTTAAACAATACTTTCTCTATAGTTCGCATATGGAGAAACTAAATATATTAGTTTTCTTTTGAATAATAGGAATTTTTGACTGAAAGTGTTAGAGAAGTTCTCCTTTAATTAGATGGAAATATTTTGCGATTTCGTGCAAAGAAAATAAAACTACAATAACATCTGCATTTTAGTCAATATGCACCGCATTTTAAATATAAGATTTGTAATTATAATATAATATAATCATTTTTGGCTGGTTTGCACTGTGAACCGGACACGAATACTTAACTTTATCACGTTTTGGATATTTTTGAGAAATTGTAATTATACTTGAGTACGCACGCTCCCAAGCGCAAATAACCTAATAATGTTTAATAGAAGAATTTTATTGCATATTAATATTAGTAGTTTTGAACATCTTGCTTACTCATAGCATCGGAGAATTTTATGTTCAACTCATAAATAATGGACAAACCGTATAGTCATGAAAAATAACAAAAAGGAAATAAATACTCAAACGCCGCGGCGTGAGTACTTATTTCCTTTTAGTTGCGCTCCGGTTTGGAGGAAATTACTCCACGCGTGGAGTAGTTTCCCATAAACACGGAGTGCGTGAGATTGCGTATGTGTTCGGTCCCTGGCGTGGAGTAATTTTCCCTAAACCGGCATGTATGTATTTCCTTTTTATTATTTTTATGGTTATAGGGAGATTTCTCTATTTTCGTTTAGATGTAATTACCTGTACGACTCAGGAACCTGATACATATTACTTTAACTGGAACTTTTCTACGATTCCTTCATTTCTGCTTTGTGTACCGATATCTATCGTGGGAAGACTTCAGATCCACCACGTCTGATGGTGCCTGATGAATCCATAGCACACTACTGCAAACTTTCGCTCCAATAGTGAAAAATAAAGTGACCTGAGAAGAAGGGGCCGTCAACGCAATCAACACGTTACAAAGGAATGGTCCGTCCGCTAGGCTAAAGAGTTCCAGCGGATGCCATCTAGCGACTGTCTCAGGAACAAGCACCTTGAGCGGCATTTTTACGCTCCGCTGCACAGCTGATGGGACGAAAAAAATGCTCAGTGCGGTGTTAAGCTTATTTTGAAAGAAAAGAGACACTCTTCGTGAGCTGAAACGGATTAAATAAACCAGGTTTGTTCCGAGTCACATCAGCACGGTTCACAGAACGACGACTTTTAAACCGCTACCACTAATTTCTTTACCGTCTTATTTTCTGATGCTTGTTTCATTTAACGCATTTCGATACCACAGAAAAATACGCATCGTGAAAAATAGCATTTTAGGCGTACGCTGTCCCTCGACCTAATAATTAACAGTCTAGGTGAGCTTTAAAAAAAATAAAACTAAATGATTTCTAAGTGATACTCGACCTTCACTTTAATTTCTCACATTTGCCTATACGGTTAACTCCAACTTACATTTCAAACACTTTGAACACACCGCATGCACTATTCATGTAAAACAAGCGAATGAACAGGAGGGCTTGTTAACATATCCGCACTTACCTTTTCTAGAGAAGAGTTCGGTCCAGCGACGGACGAATCTTTGATTTCCCACGGCGACTCCTCTTGAAGTCATCCGGGACGATTCGGTAGAACCACACACAACCACAATAAACAAACACTTTAGAGCTTGTTCGCGGCAGTAGCGCAAACACGCTGGAACGGTAGTAGCTAGAAGATTCGAGGACCAAAGCGATGCGACCTGGGAAAGAGGATTTGAAAGCAGTAAAATAAATTGAAGCATCAAAGGATGGTGACACGAAGAAAACGGTGTTGGTTTCGGAGTTTCCGAAAGGGGGATACGGGCATTTATTTCAGTATCAGGATCTCATAGTATAAATCAACATTAGCTGCCATTGATGTGAGGCAAAAATAGGATTCAAGCTTTCTACAAAAAAAGCCCAAAAAACATAATTTCAAAAATATACATGGCATTTTTATGATTAGCATTCGTAGAAATATGACAATTTAAGTAATTTTCTATATAAAGATCGAATAATTGAGACAATTGGGGAATGGTTGTTAGGCGGCCATGTTCACAACAAAACAACAGCGGTAGTAAATTCAGTATATCTAATTGCTACGAGATTAAGAGCAACTGCAGTGTCAAAATTAAAAGTTTACTTACAGTATTCTTTCATAAATATTCACACTTCCTTCGAAATTCGGACGTGGAGCTCAAACTTTCCAAATCTAGGCTCCTAACAAACCAAAACTTCACCGCGACTGAGACCGAGCATTGTATTGCTCGAATAGGATTGTGGGTAAAAAAAATGCTGATCCAACCTCGGCAGGTGTCGGGCGATATTTTTTCCTACCCAGAATTCCGCGTATTTGGGCCGCTGTCCACCATCAACTCGCTGGCGGAACAGAGTCGTGTACTAGTCATCAAGTTAGAAAGTGTTGAGTTTATCGTCCAAGTTATGGAAGAAATGCAGTGACGTTTGAGAGATGGTTGTAAGTATATTCTATGATATTTTAAATTTTCATCGCCATGAATTCCTCTGCAACAAAGTATACGTTCACATTTGCCACTGCTCAAACATCTGTTTAACCACTCATCTCATCTTTCTGTCATCTGCACCAAGTACGACCAAAGCGAAAAACCAGCTGGAAGAGGATCAGTCCCCCTCAAATGCTTCGGAATAACCGTAAGTCCATGTTATTTATTTTGGTGAATCAATTTATGGTGGCAATGACTTGGTCAACGACGCATACAAAACCCAAGAGAACTCAGGCTTGAACGCGTTAACGTGCCATATATATATATCGAAAGGAACGTAATGATAATATCGAGAGACTATTGTTTGAATGAACATTTTATTAACTCGCCCATTTGGTTGCAAAAATCAAAGTAATTACCACTAGTTTATAAATTGGGACAGGATTCAATTAGTTCATTATACTACCGCTTCAAGATGTCGTCGTTAACGTCCAGCCGTGTCATCTCTACGTGAGAATCCTTCATTTCATCATAATAGCATTTCAGATTTGCGTTCAGGAAAGGGATTAAGATTGTGGAGCAGCTTGGTAAAGTCAAGTCGTAATATTTGAGCAGCGAGAAGAACAGAGCCGTAATAATTACGATCGAACTGAAGAGTGCAAAAGTTAAACCTAACGGGAGCCATCGTCTCTCGACACCCGTGCACGGCAGCCTTGGGAGAAAAAGTGTCGAGTTTCAACTCCAACATTCCCAGACTAAATATGTAGTATCGAATGTCCCAAAGGGTCCTGTTATCGTGAAGTGCGAGACCGTATTGTTTTTGGAGGAAATTTCGTTGCACCTGCTTGGGTAGTTTAGATACAATGACTAAAACTGGCGCAACACGGTTTGAGATTTTTCGTATGTAGACTTCCTACATGAAGCTTTAACAGTATGCAGATACATATATAGCAATCTTATCTGAATTGATGCGATTTATTCGTGATGCACCATCGGAGAAAAATTGAATCGTTCATCCCGCGAAGAATAAACGGCCTTCATTAAAAAATGACGGATATAACCATGTTCTGCCACATGTTTCGTGTTTTAAAATTACCATGTTTGTTTATTGTTGAATAGCAGTGGCGGATCTCACCCCTGGGTGTTCCCATTGCCTGAAGCAGCGGCGCCCAACCTGTTTACATGGCGGGCCGGTTTATAATTTAAATTGGAAGTTGCCGATACATTCTGAGGTGCCGTATAAGTGAACATCAATTTTAAATAAGGTTCATATGATTAATATTTCAATGTTAAAAGTTTTATGTCACAAAAGTCTTCACAGAAGATTTTGAATTTGTGTATTAAATTTTCCAGATAGCTTTTTCAGCATAGCTTCGCAGGTCGCACAAAAATCCTTCGCGGTCCATATCAGACCCGCTGGCCTTAGGTTGGGCACCACTGGCCTAAAGAATGGGTTCGCAACATTTTCAATATGGCAAGCACCAAGTTACTTTTTACAAGATCCGGTGAGAATCGCTATACTCATGTAAAAATAGGAGCGATCATAAGCGCAGTCAAACCAGCGTCAAAGCTCTTTAAAATAGTTTTCGTGCGTCTAGAAAAAAATGTAGTCTAGCAAATTAAATTACTGGCGCTAAGAAAGGCGATTTGAAGTATTGTAGAAGTGCAGTACAGCCAAAGGGGACAGCGGTGCTCGCGAGCACCAAGTTGCGAACCCCTGCCCTAAATTGACCAATATTTTAGAGCCCAATTCAGTATAACTAATATTTGTTGCCCATAAAAACTAGCATATTTGGAAATAATGTGTTGATAAATGAGGTAAATCAATACAAAATTCTCTTGCTAAAATTTCGAGTATAAACTTTGCAGCTTATAGAAATATCAGTATATTTTTTTTACGAAGATCCCAAGATAAAAGTTTAGTCTATCAAAGAGTAGGTTGCATTACTTAAACAGGAAGAAAAACAGCGTTTAAATGATAGTGACAAAAATTGGGGATGTCGAATTAACGGTAAGTGAACTAAGCTCCCATATTAAGGAAATGTAACAAAAAAGGAGTCATCATCTTACTTGATCATTCGAGAGAGTTAATCAATACAGTGTTTTTAAAATCAGTATGGTTGGTCACTTTACTATTGCCATTCATTAGATGCATTCTTAAAACCATTCCTTCCAAAATTCCTTGATTAGAACACCACAGATTTGGTCCATATGGCAAGGAAAAGAAAGATTCTCACAGGGACAGGGATTTTCAGAATAAATGGATCGCCGGAATTGACGGATTTAAGATGTGGAGGAAAGACGGAAGTTTCTGGATCCGCCCTTGGTAAATAGCATGACAACCCGTTTGAAGTTATTATTAAATGTTTATTCAATCGAAGCTCAGTTTTTTTCTGTCAATTTTTAAAATCTTTATCGAATTTATTCCCATATTTATCTACTGTCATTTCATAAAATTAAAATATATTTCTGCTAAAGCTTTGCGAAAGATATCCCAAAACAGCAGCATCTTAAGCAGAACATCTTCTTTCCATAAATAATTTAAAAATTTCTACAGTAACAAAATACGAAATAGGTAATAATAATTCAATAAAATTTTACTCCTTGTATTCAAGGCGACTAATGACTGCATTTTTAACAACTATCGCTTCAGATATTTTTTTCATGAAAACGATGTTATACAAATTTATATCTTCCATAGTCTTATTTTCGATAAAAATGATTTAGTGCACAAGATGATGATATAAGTCGTTTTCATTTGTCCGCCATTATTATTAACGAGAGAAGAATTATTATTAATCTGTAAAGTAAACAAACGACCAAAATAAAAATTGGCAATAGCGACACTAAAGAAGCTAAAAATCCACCAAGGGATGAGGCAAGGCTACTCTTTGTCTCCTCTATTATATAACCTTTTTATGGAACAAGCTATTATCGACCTAAAAGGAAAATACAGAAAGGTTTTTAAATAAACGGAACTCAAATATTGACGCTAAGATTCCCACACAACATTGCCACTATAACGGCCTCAGAGAAAACTTGAGCAGCTCTACTAAGAACTATGAATGGATTAAAGAAATCAAATTATAATATGACTATAAATAAGAGTTAAACTAAAACAATTTTGTGTTCGAGAAAGCCGAGAAAGGTTTATAATATAGATTGATGGCGTTAGTTTGGAGCCAGTAAAATCATTTAAATATTTAGGAAGTGCAATAACAACAGACGGTAGGAGTTGTCAATAAAGTAGTATTGAACGGGCTAAAAGGCTTTCTATTAACATATACAGATACCTATATCTAGTAGCATAAATATAACAAGAAGTCCAAACCAGGACTAATGCAGCATGGTTTCCCAAAGTTGAAGTCCCGAATTGATTAATTATGTTGACAGGAAATGATTCAGTATTTGTTAATCATTCCCAAGAATTCTCATACCATAAATACCACTTGTAGCTCATAGTTTATCAATGATAGAAAAAAATTGGAAACAAATTAATAGAGCATTATCAGGTTTAAAATACGTGCTAAAAGCAATATCAAAATCTCTTTCTGACATTATATTTTGCATCTATTTTTTTAAAATTAACGAATTTAATATATGTTACTGTTTACACGCCAATATGCATGGGTCAACTGTACATTGCTGAAGAGTAGTCGAGCGGAAAAGAAAATAATCCATTTGTTCACTCATCTATGCTCAAGCCGAGTTCGGTAATAATCGTCTCCATGGCAACAACACAATAAAATGCGATTTAAAACACAAAAACGCTATGTCTTAGTTGAAATTTAAGAAAATACGATCAATTATCAAAATTCTGTAATAAGAATGAGAATCTACATTCTTTTCCCCTTAGAGCAGTACAAACATCGCACCGATATCACAATTTCAAGGTATTTTAAAGTAAGTATTAAAGAAAATATCTCTGCACGATGACTTCCTATGTAAAACAAATAGGGAGAAACGTAACTGGAATCAAACCCAGGACTTCAATCTTCGCAAAATAAAATAAAATAAAGCTCGAAGGTGGGTCCTGGTAGCACGAGCCTTTTGCCATTTTTCATGAAAATCGGTACATTGATGCAAAAGTTGTTAGTATGGGACACACACACACACACACATTGACACGACCATTTCGTAAGTGTATGTTTTCTTTGGAAACTAGGCTAAAACTGATATTTTCCGTCAAATACAGCAATGTCAACGAATTTAATATATGTTACTGTTTACACGCCAATATGCATGGGTCAACTGTACATTGCTGAAGAGTAGTCGAGCGGAAAAGAAAATAATTCATTTGTTCACTCATATATGCTCAAGCCGAGTTCGGTAATATTCGTCTCCATGGCAACAATTCAAAACGCGTATTTCCGTTGAAATCTCGAAGTCGATTTTTTTCATGAATACAATCCTTTCCCCTACACTACGTATACCCGGGACTTCAATCATCGCCAAATAAAATATAACTCGGAGGTGGGTCCTGGCAGCACGAGCCTCAGCAAATTTCATGAAAATCGGTCCATTGATGCAAAAGTTGTTAGTAGGGGACAGACATGCATACAGACAGGACCATTTCATAAGGCTATATTTCCTTTGGAAACCAGCCTAAAAATCCTTATGTAATAATTCTCAAGTGTCCGTCTGTCCACCCGTCTGCCTGTCCCGGTATTTTTGGACATTTCCCAATGGAATTAAGAGCTGAAACTTTCACATTCGTTATACCCCCATGAGATGGTCTCTAGAAATATCAAAACATCACGGAAAAAGTCCCTGATTCGACTCCGGGAGACAATTATATTTTCCCATAAGTTTACACGGGATTTTCGATTTTTCAAGGTGCAAGGTTTATATACTTCATTCGTTAAAATATGTAAATATCGTCCGAATTTCTCCATTTTGGTTTGATTCCACGGCTAAAACTATAAAATATCTTATTCTTGCGATGTTTAGATGTTACACGGAAGAATTTCTCAGAAACACGCATATCCTTTTGAAATATTTTGGCTTTTTCGTACTCTTTCCAGGTGTTGCCAAGGAGAGCCTCATTGTTGTTGAAACGTTAATAATCGAAGAATATTATTATTCATTAAACATACGAGGAGGAAGAATAACGGAGCCAAAGAGTGGCAAATCAAGTCGTATATTATTGCCAGAATGTAATAAATTTCAAGCGCTTAATTTTTTGGGAGAATTCAAATGATTGTCAGAAATTTATATATATATATATATATATATATATATATATATATATATATATATATATATATAACAACTTACGGAAAAGGAAAGGTAAAATGAATATATGAATGTCAACAAGGTGTTGGGATGAGGAAACCCAGTGAGCACTCACCAATCAGACGACTTCAGGTTGGCGAGGCCCCGGGGATGTCGAAGCGACACACGTAAAATAACACAAAAACACAGAAACATCACAAACGTAAAGCTTTCGGAACTACTCCTTCTTAAGCTACAGAGAGAGAACTCCTCATCCCAACACCTTGTTGACATCCATATATATATATATATATATATATATATATATATATATATATATATATATATATATATATATATATATATATGAGTTTTTACACACACCTCAGAAGTTATATTTTAATCACACTACAAAGTCCCGTTGATGTTCAACGGGTAATTCCGCTCGTAAGGAATATGTTTGTTGAAAGTTATGTATAGAGCATAGAATTGTACGATTCCAAAACAGGAAGAAAAGCGTCCAATGGCTTTCGAAGATTATTGAAGTTTTCCTGGGAGCAGGGGCGGATGTATAGGTAGGCGCTGAAATAGGGCCGCGTGCTGCTGAGGGGCCCCCGAATTCCAAAATTAACAAAAAGAATGATTAGAACTTTATGGACCTTGATTCAAGTTAAATCTGTTGAGTTCAAACGAAATAATTATAACTTATCATTACATCGCTTTCAATGTAAACATGTCTGAAAAAAGTTGGTCAAATAAAGAATTTAAAAAAAGAAACGGGAGGAAGGAAATATTTTAACGGTCTCTACGAAAATCATTTCTATATATTAAAAAAATAGTTTTTGAGTTAGAGCGCCCACAACAATCTATCACATACAGAATGACAAACAAACAGAATCATCGAGAAAATAGTCAAAACGTGTTCAGGGGACCTTAAAACATGTATTTCCGTTGAAATCTCGAATTCGATTTTTTTATGAAACCAATACTTTCTCTATATTTCGTATATGGAGAAAGTAAAAAACGAAAACATTACACCGTACCCAGACCCCCGCCGTAGGATATAGGCACGCAATCCCACCAGTAATTCCCTTTATTATCAACAGTCCGACAATGAAGCCTGTTAAGTTGCATGCGATGTTTTTGGATGTTTCCGACGCTGAATTCTCGAACTCAAGGACCCATTCACAAAAACCCCTAGACACGGGTCTCCTTATTTTCGACCTAAAATCGCCTGGTCGCGTTTCATTAGAATCCGTGACTCGAAGGTCGTATTCTCTCCTTGTCAGTAACGCTCTTTTAATTTTCATAATTGTTGGAGTTTTTGGGCTATATCCAACATCAGAAGGCTATTGTTTGAGTTTATTTCTTTTCTTTGTAGTCTAAATTTTTCTCGCAGGTCCTTAAAATGTTTATTATCATGTAACCTATTTGGAATTTTTAGAAATATTACAGGTATGGAGAAAGTCATGTGGTGGCCACATCAGACTTTTTTCGAATGTTTTCAAACTCTTCGAAGATGCCCTGCGTAGTCATCATTTCGAGCTGTGGTCTCAACTTTCCTTTGGGTATCTTGAATGGAATCTAGCTTGCGTCATCTTAGATGAATTCTGAGTCAGCTAGTATGCACTTCATCGTATACTTGATACAGTCGAAAGATTTTTTTCGCGAGACGAAAGCAAGGCACACATTTCTACAAAGCAATGGTTTGGTTGGGATTAACACAGAACTCTAAAAATGATTTTATATAATTTGGTGCGACATTTTCGGCTTCTCAAAACTACAGGTGTGTGCATTTTCGCTCAACAACTTGCTTTTGCTTGATATGTTGAAAATGATGATATCAAAAGTGAATCTCTCTTTTGTAAATCGTTAGAAACAACGACAACTGCAAATTATATACATATTCAAGAAAGTGCCGTATTTTTTTAAAGACCATTGCCTTGATTGGAACAACTTATGTTGGGATGGTAATCTGGATTTCAAAAGTTGTTGAAAAAATTTCTCCAGATGTAATAAGGACTTATTGCATTATTCATCGACAGATACTCGCAGTTAAATCTTTGCCTTCGTATTTAAACCGGGTTATGGTAAAAAAAGGAAAAATGCAAAATTAAAATAAAAAATAACAATAGCTAGCTGGTATCTTTTTGACCTAACAACCTTACCAATGTACATATTTTCTATTTTTTCATGTTTATTGTATTGTATTTATATTAATTAGTAGTTATAGTAATTTTAAACTTATAAGCAAATCACAAAAACCGCAAGGTATTAAAATGATGTAAATATAATTAACAACCCCATTGTAATTGAGCACTTTCTGACCGGCCGCGAACGTGGGTGTTATCACGAGGGACGGCCTATATTTGTGGTAAAACTACTTACCAAGCCAACGAAGAGAGAGATTGCAAGCAGTTAATTTCATAAAAGTTAATGCTCTCAATTTCCGGATTTTTCGAAGACTATGTTCCGCAATGGATTCCTCAAATCAATTTTTTCTTCTTCACGTCGAAGTCAAATATTTATCAAAGGGCAAGGTATTGAAACGTTTCAAAGAATTAAAAGAGTTTTCTTCAGAACAGAGACGAACTGGCGGCGTTTCGTATTTACTGAAAATAAAAAATTACATAAAATTGCTTATTTAGCAAATATATTTGGGGTATTAAATAAGGTGAACTTTTCTCAGCAAAGATTCGATTGAAATATTATTGATTTATCTGAGAGAATTAAGTCTTTTCAAATTAAACTGGAGTTTTTGATTGCAAAGCTGAATGTAAACAAAACGTGTTTTCAAATCTCACTCATAGTTTAGAAGAGAATGAAGTCGGTATGCATTTTGACGTCAGTTTGTTACTGTTGTTTAAAGAACAGTTAGAAAAACTTAACAATGACATATCGAGATACTGTCAATAAGTACCGGAGAATTTGTTTGCTCTTGTTAAAGCTCCTTTCAACGTACCTGTGAAAATGTACCAGAAGTTGCACAAGAAGAATTCAATGAAATGGTTAATAATATTGCAGCTATGTGATTCTGACTTTTCTACCATCTCCGTCAGTTTTTGGTACAACGACTAACTGAATATCCAATTTTGTCAAAAATTGCATTGAGAATTTAAATTTAAAGTCATCAGTGCGAATGGGGTTCATTACGATTAAAACGAAATACAGAAATAGAATAAATGTGGGAGACGAACTTCGATGTGCACTTACTACCACAACACTTAGACTTGATCAACTTACTGTAAATAAACAAGCTCAGCCTTCTTTATAGGTAGATATTGTCCCTAAATTAAACTTATTTTTCTTAGAAATAAAACATTTATTTTTATTGTATAGGTAAATGTATATAATAATAATAATTTACGGTATGACATTGGATAGTAAAGCTTAAGAAGTTGTGAATTTGGGTCACATCCTACAAAAGGTTGGGAACCATTTGGATAGAGGACAATATTTACCAAAAACAATTCCGCGAGACCACGTAATTATGATTTATAGTTTTCGAGATAAAATTCGAGTATATTCCAATCATTACAACACATATTTTATTTATGTCGGTCGCTATGTCGATTCTAGCGACAAACAACAATTAAAAAACAATATTTTTTCTCTCATATAAGGCATAGATAAAAAACAATCAAATAGAAGACAACATTTAAAAAAAGTCCGCGAGAGCGCATAATTATCTGCGACTTATAGTTTCGGAGATAAAATCTATGGATACCGTTTCATACATATTTCTAATAAAGAACGTCTTTGAAATCTCTGTGTATTCCATTTATGGAGTGTACTTTTCCTTCTTGTTTGCCTAATTAACTTTTCGGGATTCGACTTCCTCTGCGTCTGCCTTTCAGCCTGCGACAATCAAATAAAAAACAATGTCCAGGGAAAATGTTAGGTTTTTTATTAAAAAAAACTATTCGTGCAATACATTCGATTGGTAATAATTGCAAATTTCTTTAATGTTTGGGCGAATAGTCGACAGAGCAACCCTCATCTCTTCGTCGGCAGTCCTCAGGTGCTGCCTTTTCGACGTCTTCAAATTTATCAGCGCCGAAAAACTCGATTCGCACAGACGGGTCGCCGAGAATTGCAGAAGCATCGAAAGTGCCCTCTTGGCCAAGACGGGGTATCTCCTCTGGGTCGTGATCCAAAAGACGTCTAGCTGCGTTTCCGAATGCTTGATCTTGAGGCTGCGGTTGTTTCTCAGATCCGCCAGTTCCTCTTCTTCCTTCAGCGGGATGTCCCGTAGGTCGTGTCTGACGAACGGATTCCTGACCCAGTCGTAATTGTCGACGGAAAAATCCGGAAAATATCCGTCCAAAGCTTTCCCCATCGCTTCCAGGTGTTCGCAGATCAGTTCGGCGACGTCGCTCTTGCCGTCGCATGAACACGTTTTCGGGAGCATTTCGAAATTTCCGCCCCTGATTTTTTTCGCCCACAGATGGATTTTGTCCTTCATCGCGTTGAGCTTGTCCGACGAGGTGAGGATATTTTCTTCGCCCCCTCCAACGCCGTCGCTGGTCTTGTTCAGGATCTCGAACACGTCGGTCAAATACGCGAATTTCGCGTTCCACGCTCCGTCCCGCAGCAGTTCGCTGAATTCGGTCTTGTTTTCGCGATCGAACAGTTCCGCCATTTCCTTCTTCAGCTCGAAGACGCTGCTCAAAGCGCGGTCCACGGAAAGCCAGCGGAGCCCCGCGTGGAGGAAGAGCTTCTTGGAGTGCGGCCCCGTCGCTTCGCAGATCTTCGAAAATACGGGAGACTGGAGTTGCCTGCTCTTGACGAAACAGACCATTTCGACCAAGGCGTCCAAGACAAGTTTCAGATCGGGTCCTATAGTTTTTGAAACCAGAGCCTCGCGGCGTAACAAACAGCGGGTCGACAATATCCTGTCGTTTTTCTCTTTTGCCATCGAAACGAATTCGCGTAAACTCCCTGTCGCCGACGAAGAACCGTCCGTGCATATCCCGACGCAATTCTCCCACGACAGGCTCATAGACGCCATGTATTCGGTCAACACCTTGAAAACATCTTGGCCGTTCGCGTTATCGGGAATGGCTTTGCAGCACAAATACTGTTCGATGATCTTCTCATCGTGGACGAATCGGACGAACGTCAGGAGTTGCGCCAATCCGCTGACGTCCGTCGTTTCGTCCACCTGCAGGGCAAACATGGAATTCGTCTTCCCGATCAGACCGACCAAGGATCTCTCGATGTGTTCGGACATTTCCAAAATACGCCTGACGATCGTATTTTCGTCCAGGGGAACTTTTTTGATCTCCTTTTCCGCCTCCGTTCCGAATACCGTCCTCACGATCGCACTGCATGCCGGTAGGATCAAGGCGGCGGCCGTAGAATGAGGTTTCATTTCCCTGGCGATTAACTCGGCGACCAAGTAGCTGGATTCGAGGGCTCTGTCGGACACTTTGAACTTTTTGGCGAAGCTCGAACCGTGCTTTCCCGTGATTTCCAACAGTTTCCTGAAGTAATCCTCCGTTTTCCCGGCTAGGTCGTAGTGCTTCGTAGTGAAGTGTCGCAGGAGCTTGTTCGGGACCATGCTCTGGTTGGACAGTTTCTCTCCGCAGATGATGCATTCTGGTCTGGGGTGGAAACTGTCGCCGCACCAAGTGAAACCCATCGCCAAGTAATTCTCGTTGTACAGTCGGGTTTTGACCTTCCTCTTGCCACTGGAAGAGCTTGGAATCGCTTCGTAGCTTTCGTTCCTGTCGTCGCTCGCCTCGAACGGCTGTTCTTGTTTGAGACCGTGACCACCAGCGTAATAGGAATATTCGTCCATTTCAGCCGCTTTTCCAACGTGGTGTCGCCTTATAGAAGAAGTAAACTGGAAAAAGAAAACAAGTAATGATTATAAAAACTTTCTTTTCTAAATAACATTTATAAAAAAATAGTAAAATTCGAAGCTGATGTAAAAGTTTCTAAAAAGTGAGAAATTTTCATCGGCTTAACAATGAGATATTATTGTTGGAAAGACTACTGAAGAAGTTCAAAACATATACAGCGAAACCTCGATATAGCGAGAATTTATAAAATTGGTAAAAAATACTCGTTATAACGAGTACTCGTAATATCCGAAAATTAAATTCCGTATATGTAACATAATTGGGAATTAGCTTCACGGCATACATACAATGATAAAAGGTAAAAAATCTCCAAAGTTTCCTTGGTTTCTCGCATACCCGATAGTTTCAATCGCTTATAATTATTCTTCTTAATCGGCTTCACCGAGGTTTCATTTTTTATTTTTCTGACCTCGGTTTGTTTTGTTTTTTTTATCTATGACAACGGTCACTGCAATTTTTTCGCAAACCCGATCTCTGTGAATGTTGAGTGTGTTTTTAGGACACTGGCGCGGAGGAGTCTCCCCTAAACCTTAGTTGGCTGACCTGCTGTCCCTGGCGCTGGCCTTATTAAGCCCCTAAACAGCTGTTCAATTTTTAATTATTTAAAATTTCCCTCCTTCCCTTATATTAGTGGAGTATCTCAATAATTATTTTATTACGGCATTTGGTGATTTTTTACCTTTTATCACCGTATATGTAACGTTAAGAAATTGAGGGTGGCGGTGTTTCAATTCGCTATAATGAAGTTCTCGTTATATGCCGTAATCGTTCTATCGAGGTTACACTGTGTATGACTTTCGAAGTTAATATAAAAGTTATTAATGAATAAAAATAATGAGAATCTATAATAGCATACGAAATACGTCTTAAACGGCATAAAAAAAGCTCGGCAGAAGTCTTACGTATTAACACAGAGGTGTGTAAGATAAATGGAGAGTTGCCAGCAAGGTAGAAGAACGGAAGTGCAGTTTTAATTTTCCGAGTTCTCACGAAAGTGAGGCGCGTTCGTCACAAAGCCTTCCTTCCTCTCGATTTTTGAAATCCACTCGACGGAGCTGTAAGGAAATCGATAATCTTAAAAAAAGACGTTTTCACTCGCTAAACTTATGGTCTTACGCGCTCGTAATGGAAAGATTAAAACCTCACCTTTACTTCGCTTCCATGCAGGTCCAGCTGGATCGCGGTGCCCAAGGTGCGACTGCACGGGGGCCACGCGCTCTCCAAAAAATATTTGTTGCACTTAAGAAAAATTACAAGCAAACAATATCGAGCACTATCATGGCGAGAGAGGCTGCTTAACCTATTTATATTTAGTATTAAGAATCCTTGACGCGCACACTTTGCACCGGGCACCGCGATGTTCCTAGCCGGCCTTGCTACCACGCATCCTCGTCCATCAACCGTGGATATTATAATGAAACTAAGGCGTGTTTGTTCTTGTGATACACTTCTAATGAGATCGATTGGCAAACTCAACACCACTCATGCGTATATATTCATTCACCGCCCGAAGAAAACAGTTGTTCTCCCGATTCACGTCCATAAAAGCGCACACGAGCGTTTCCCTCCCGTCACGGCCGCAAGCAAACTGTTCCGAATATGTTAACACGAGAGAGGTTTCTCGGCGTCATTTCAATCCGGCGACGCCCCAAACTGGTTTTTATAGACTCGCGCGGCACCCCTCATAGCCGCCAGCCGCGACACACGCTGGCGCTGGATTCCGTTCCGTGTGCCGTGGCAAGTTGCCAAGGGTGTCGCGCATGTGCCAAGGAGGGTGCCAGACGAATCAATACGGTCGAGTTGGGGTGTCGTCAGCCAGATGTTTGGAAGCGTCTGGGATGCGCATTTAGATCGGTTTGCTTACAGATATAGCCGCAAGGAAATGCGTTCGTGTACGCGTGTTCAAATACATTTTAAAAGTTAATTTTCGATGGTTCTAACTCCTTTTGCCTTCCCTTGAGGTTAAAGTGCTTTACTTTCGACTAATTATGTCTACCTTTATTTTCTCTAATTTTCATTTGTTTTACGAAAACTATACCGATATCTTTTTAACCTGTTCTGACCTATTAAAGGTTTATTCTTCCTTGATTGAAATGTTTACAAAACGCGTGTTTTTAATGTTTACACAGCCTCTTCAGCTCGGGTGAAATCATATTCACCTTGGTCTATTTATGGGACTTCATTTCAAGCGGCGGCACATTTCCAAGTTCGCGTGGCGATGAAGTAAACTATATAAAACGTAGCTTATCTTTCTTATCTCGAGAGTCAACAGCTCCAAACGACGCAATGCTTCGGACTAGATTGAGGATCGAAAGACATGTATGTTTCCCATTTATGACGATGCTTTTTTATTCTCAACGAAATATTTTTAATAACTTTTCTTTTTTATTCACTAAGAAAAGTTTACGGTTGAGAATCAGCTGTTTTACTGACCTCAAAGAAAGAGAAAATGTAACCATGACAATAGCTTCTTCATCAATGTTTCGTGAGGTATAATTAAAATGGTACCGTTTCATCATTTCCTCCGGTGATTCTTTGTATGTCATATATAAACTGGAAGTAATTTAAATAAACATAGGAAGCTATCTTGTGCAGGGGCTTTCCTTTAAGGTGCGCCATAGACAATGTTTACACAGTCACAAAATAAAAATATTTAAAATGCCAGTTACGAGTTTATAATGTTTATCGCCTGTTCATTTTCGGTCTTTAAACTTCAGGGACAATTTCAGATTGACGCAAATTTCGTATGATCTAAATTCATTTCCTGCTTACTTTGTCTTCTGCATATATTTTTCCACGTAATGGCATTGTTATCGTGGCGGCAGATACAAAGTGGCTATTGGTATAATATAAAAATGTTTACTACATATATTCCTCCACATACTTAATACATACTGCTTTTATCACAAATAACTACAGGATATCATATAAAATTTCAATCAAATTGAATGTAATTTTAAATTCAATGAGAAGTCCATCAATGTCGAATCGATTTATATTTTAGAGAAATGTTTAAGTTCATCAAATTCTTTGCAGGTAATCCTTGATTAACACGATAATTGAATTGCACGGTTTCCGTTTTACACGGTCGAGTAAATGCAGTCTGTTTTGATTAACACGATTTGAGACTTTGGTTTACAAGTTTTTATTTAAATTTTTTCATTTCTGACTCCAAAAATAAATAAAAACCAAAGAAAACGTCATTTTTTATTGAATATTTCACCGTTATTTGAATTTTAAATGAATGGTTGCATGTACATACGTTGCAAATGTGTTACCGTGCAAAATTTACAATCAAAGTTTTATCAAAATTTATTTGAATAGGTGCAGTTTTCTTATATGGTGCAAAATTGAAATTTAAATATAGCAAATAAAATAAATTAAACATATTAATAGGAAAGGTTGCATTATCTTGTATTCAGTAGCAGATTTACCTTAAGGCAGGGGCAGGTACTGCCTAAGAGTGCAAGCGATTAGGGGCTGCGATCATATCTTGTCCCGCGGCTTGGGCCAACAGTATCATTTCCTTAAATTTTTATACAGGATACGATCCCGATAATAAACTAAGCAGGCGGTGACAAAGGAGAGTGGTGTCAGGATAGGAGTGTTAAGAAAGGATATTCGATTCATCCAGTCCATCTTCAATCCTAGGAAACAACTTCTGGTTTTTATCCTTCAGCTATTACTAGAATTTATGCTTTCCCCGATGCAACTTCCCTCCCTTTCTCACGGTTATCGTTGAATCTCTTGAGTTAACACTTGGAAGTTAAGACGGAACCATAAAAACACCTGAGAGGGGATTCCTATGTGTCTCACATGTAAAATAAGAACATTTTCATCTTCTTTTCGGTCAATGAAATGTACTTTTCGCATCGAGGTTTTACCAATCTAGAACGACTTGCGGTTGATAAGGGAGAATCATTTCCTAATCTTTGCTTTTATTTGCCGCTGGTCAGTCAGTTTGATAAAAATTCTTGGGATGATCGAGATTTCTTGCGTGACTTGAGCTGAGGATGAGAGTAATGACGGCAATGAGAGTGGAAGTGATTGAGGCGCAGTCTGCTAAATGCGTTTTTTAAAATTTCATTGTTGTAACAAAAACGTGACACACGGTTTCTTCATAGAGACTTTGCAAAATTTTTACTAACAAACCGAATTTTATTTTTTCTTCGGCCATGAAATTGAAAAGAATAACATAAGAAAATAAACGGCGCAATATACATTGCACAAACTTTCTCATATACGTTTGGTCGACTGTGTACGCCTATAAAAAAACGCTTATAAATCAAAGTTAACAGTAGTTTAGCGTATATTTTAATCCCACTGGTCGATATTTGGTTATTTTTTTGGGACATATGGCTCAGTTAGTATTATTTTTCACCTCGAGCTGTACGATTGGATGGATTTTAATCAAAATCCTTATGGCCATTTATGAGAAATGGAATTGTTTCAAATTATCCTAGAACAAAGTACCCTTTGTTGTTGCGATGTATCATTCACCTCTTCAGATTGTCTATTATGAATTAAATTATCCACAAATATGAGATATCATTCGATTTCGTTAAACCGTTTTGGCTGTAATAAGAATTTGAGTTGATCACGGCGGAGGCGTGACGTCATAGGGCTTATGTAAGGTAGCTTAGCGTACATTTTATTATCACTGGATTGTGATTTTAAGAGATATATGGCTTAGGTAGTATTATTTCTGACATCAGACTCTACAATTGGATTGATTTTAATCAAATTCTCTAGAGCGATTTTTGAGTAAATAAAATTTTTCTAAAACTTGCCAAGAATAAACTACTCTTAATTTTTCTGCAATATCATTTTTATGAAAAAGGTTCTGCGAAAGATGATATATTGCCCAAATTCGATTTTATGTACGCATTTGGGCACTAGAACAGCGAACAGACTGACATACGGCGTGGCAAAAACCACTTTTATGGACTCAGGGGCACTTAAAATGTGCATTTTCATGTACGCATGTATTTTATGTACGCATTTGGACCATAGAACAGCGAACAGACAGAGACAGACAGACGGCATGGCGAAAACCACTTTTATGGACTCAGGGACACCTAAAACGTGTATTTACATCAAAATCTCGAAGTCGAATTTTTTCACGATTAAAATACTTGCTCAATATACTACTACGTATATGAGAATGTAAAAATCAATTTAATAACATGTTTTTCATGATTAAATTCTTGAATAAAAGGTTTTAATTTTTGTTTTGGATTTATAGAATTTATTTTTTGTTTTAGCTTCAGTTATACATTTTTTTTTAATTTTATGAATGAAATGGATTCGCCCACTTCGAAGAAACGGGCTGGCGACCGATTACCGTGAATCACAGCATATTTCACAATTTCTAACTTTTTCTCCGCCGTGTAAGATTTCCTTCTTTTTTGGCATTTTTAAATAGGGTTATGCTCCAACGGTGGGTCTACAATTTGAAAAATAAAAACATTATTAATATTTTTCATTAGGTTCAATAACTGTGCATTACCAAATCAAGAAATACCGCACAGAAACCGTACCGTTTCTTAGTCAGGATAAACAAAAATTAAATAGGTAACACTTCATAAATGACAAATTCAACAAGTTTCAGTAAAAATAATGTCAATGTTTTTAAGGAAAACAAAAAATCCTTGAAAATACCTCACCTGGTTTCTGTCAAAGAGGAACGAAACTCCGTACTTTCAGCACCGTACCTCGTTGATCACAACGTACAGCCAGACTGCAAACCACAAATGAATGGGCGATGCAGATTACAGGTCGTCTGTCTGTGAGTCATCAACAGGCATGTGTCCCCTCCACATTCGTTCCCTCAATCAGATTCTCTGGCTGTTTACGCTAGCTTTCTCTTGCCCCCTGCCGTACCACCCTTGAGGTCTGGTCTCTCTTTTGTTTTGTGCACCTCTATCCACCCCCACCATCCCAACACATCTCATGACACCCTCACCACTTCCTTACACCTCACTCCCCAACCAGTTTTCTTTGACCCTCGAGTGGTCATTGTTTCGGAAACAAGAATGGGAAAAATCGGTATCCAGGGGTTTTTCCCAAATGTTCTCCTTCGCACAGGAGAGTTGGGGAAGGGCGCTAAAAGTGTAGCATTCTTTAAAAACGCTAAGCTCAACGATCCCATGTACTGCGGGTGTCCTGCGCATAATACACAAGTGCGCGTTATACTAGAAATTTTGGAGATATGCGGAAAACAGCCGAAGGTTGGCCTGCGCGTTATACTTGGGAATTTATGGTAATTAAAAACTGAAAAAACCAATTTCCTATCTTATTGTTAGTTATTTTCAATAGCCATAACAAGGTTAGGAAAAAGGAACAGATGCGCATTTCGGCTACAGTGCAGTCGTCTTTATTGGTGATTCGCCGAAACCAGATTGTAAAAAGGAATCGCCATCTACTTACGGCGATTCGTCATGGTTGCAACGTAACTGTTGTGAGCATCTGGTTTTTTATAACCTTGTTATGGCTAATGATGATACCAAAGATAAGTATTTATTTTTCAGCTTTTAATTCTTATTGAATTCGTTTTCACAAATAAAACGAGCTCGATAATTCTCTAGTGAACAAAACCCCAGTTACAAAATACCATTTTTAATTTCAAATGGAGTGGTCTTAGAGCAGTGCTTATTGGAGGATGCCTCGATATTTGTCCCAAGTCAAATTCTTCGCGAAGGTTGTTTTAAATACGAAGTTTAACACATTGGGCATTGATAGGAACGTGCGCTCACCCAAACGTCTCCCAATGGGGCGATTCCGAGTAATGGAATGAGCGCGAATGTAAAAGTTGGCACATGGGCAAGTGAGAGTATACATCTCGATGACAGATTTTACTATAATGAGGTATGGATTCCCATTTGTCTTCGAGGCCAGATGGCATTGATCCAGACGGGAACATCCGTCTCAGTTGTTATTATGTCTTTCAAGCGAGGAGCTATGCATTGCTAAATGGCGTATTTGCAGTTGGCTAGAAATAAAGCTTTCATAAATTTTCCATTTTTTTAAACGAACATTCTTCATGTTAAAACTAGCGTTGAGATAAAGAAGAAAATTTGCAAGAGTAGTCACATAAAAGAACATCTCCTTTTGATAATTATTCTTAAATTCTTCAGTATTATTAGAAATGTGATTACATAGCAGCAGAGAACGAAAAATTAAGTCTGAATCACAGTTTGTGAGTTGCAGATACCAGTTTTATTCTTTCTTGCGGTAAATTCAATTCACCATCACGTCATGTCTAGAGAATCAGTAGCCTCGACGGAATCGACGCTTATACGTACAAAAAATCTTTTTTTAAATGTCATTTATGCACATTCGTGCATAACTACTCTTAGAGTATCCATTAAAGTAAAATATTATAACCAAACAGAAAATCTGTTATAAATTGACTTTCTGAAAATATCACTATTAAATACATTAATTAAGTACATGCGTTCGGTAGTTCAGTGTTAAAATAGTAGCTAGACGAGTGGAAGACCCGGGGTCGATTACCGGTCAAGGCAGGATTTGTCTCCTGTTTTCCAGAATTTCTACAAATATTATGTTCTGATAAGTAAAATTGAGTTAGCTTATATCATATTTTGATTTTATTTTTTCACATTTAGTAGACGATGATAATGAAAACGAGAAAAAATTTGAAATTGGATTAAAAACTCTAGTGAAGAAATTAACTCTGTTGTCGTTTTATAACTTTATATGTGGTACATACAAAGAAAAATACAGCCTTCACCAGTTAAGCAAGTCGGAGTTGAAGAGGAGAGAAAGGAGAACGAAAGAGTATCAAGAGGAAACGATGAGGACTAAAACGGCTGTTAGGAGAGATAGATTAACAAATGAGGAATAAAGTAGAACGGGAAAAGAACGTGAGAGGAAAGAAAAGGAACGAAAGAGGAACGGAAAAGGAACGAAATAAGAACAAAAGGAAAGAGGAATGGAAATGAAACGAGAGTGGAAGCATAGAGACAGGATAAAGGGAAGATATGGCATTGAGAGATGGACAAGTGAGAAAACAGGTGTGGAATTCTCCTTCGTGAGTGCCACCAAGTCAAGAGAGACAAAAGGCTTCGTTGAAAGATTTGGGGCGAGATTATTTGTCCGCCCCGGGAGGCATTGAACGGGCGAGAAGCGTGGGTGGGACTAAATCTCTCACTTTCTGAACCTCCGATCCCGTTCCAAGCGAGAGCCAAAATCACTCCATTCATCCCACCCTGCCACAATGTCGCAAGTGAAAGCAGAATGGGAGCTGGAGAGGATGATTCGGTGGCTGAAACGGAGGGATGCGGGAAGATTTGATGGAGTCTCATTTCGGAACGGAATAGTTTCCGTGTGGATGTGGGATGCTAAGAAGTATATTAAATTCCAATATCGCAGAAGACTTTTCAGGAAGGGGAAGTGGAACAAATTAAAATTCGCGATCAAAAGAATCCATTACCGCCAATGTTAAGTCGAATTTTTAATTAGAACGCCTCATTAGAATAACTTGGAAATGACAAAAAATTATGATAAGTTGCTTTGTCGAGATATTGATATAATTAGCGTGGTTCAAAAATATTTTGTGTGTATTTTTGGTTAATCGTCTTCTTGGATTATTGTAGTGGTTCAAGAATAAATAAACAAAATTCATAGTTTAACCAACATATAAGGGGAAATTTAGGAACCCTTAGTGGATATTAAATACATTGAAATATATTGTAATATTATTTATAGACAATGGAGAAATTTTAAAATACAGAATGGAAATAGAATAAACTGATGTGGGCAACACATGAATTTCTCCATATTTATATGGCAAATTACATGTTGCTAGCTCTGGGATCGTTGTCAGTATTTACTTCCGGTTGACAATGAAGAAAAGAAAAAGGAGCATTACTAAGACGTAACTAAGCATCAATTGTTAACGTCTTCGGTAGGTGGCGTGGTGGTGGCAGCTAGAAATATAAGATATCTTTTAAACAATGCATTATATGGAAAAATGTATCAAACAAAGGTTGTATAAAATAAAAATTCCTATAACTTTTATTCTAGTACATTTTTACATTTATCAAACATTAAAGCAAATATTTCAAAATAACGGATAAGTGACAAGAGTAAACATCCACTTTCAGTCGACCGATTTTTACCGAAAACTAATCAGATCTTCTAACTTTTATAAAAATGTTAAATACAAAATTTTGCGTTGACCTGATTAATGGTTTTTGAGTATGGAGCGCCCACAAAAATCTATCACATACAGACAGACAGACACACAGACATCATCGCGAAACTAGTCAGAACGTGTTCAGGGAACCTTAAAACATGTATTACCGTTGAAATCTCGAGTTCGATTTTTTTCATGAAAACAATACTTTCCCATACTACGTGTATGGAGAAAGTAAAAAATAGGTGCAAAAACGACACTTAAAGAAGATAAAAAATAGATATGGCGCTAAAAGCATTTATAAGACCAGATATAAAATATGGATGCTTCTTATTAAAGAATTAGAATGAAAATTTGCGCGTTAGTGATAAGCAGTATTTGCGAATTTCACCATCTTTCAGGATTTCGCATTTAGTGGCATAAATTTAGAGAGCACCGGAGTAGGACACATGTCTCGGATGTTATCGTTCCGTGTCTTCGACTATAATTTATTTCATTGTCATACGAATTTACTGCAATTCTTTTTAGTATTTTTCTTAGCTAAGCCATCTAAATTTCTACCTAGAATCTTTTTGCATTTAGGGTTAAAACCAATGTTCGTATTTTACTCTGTAATTAAGGTAAATGGATGAAATGCAACCAAACCATACTTGACTGTGGTCAATCGCTGGCTTGGCTCTCCGGTTGGGATGGTCCTCAGGTAAATTTATCTATGCCTCGTTTTTCCAATCAATCTATGTCATTAATTTTATCTTCGTTCTTGGTCGTTGCGTTATCGGTTGACGAGAGGAATAGTGAACATATTTTAATATAACGAATTTGAAATGGATAATGATGGAAAAGGAGAATCAACGCTGCATTAAATGTTTCGTATCACCTTTGTCGCTGGAATGAAAATATTAAATTCGAAGAGGAATCGTAAAAATAGTTTGGGGAGGAGAGTTTGGAGGAGATCCAGTGAACGCGAGGAAGGGACGGAGAGGGAAAGTCAGGTTTAAAATTTGAGGAAATGGAAAACATTTTCGAGGGTATTCTCAGGAAGCCAAGGGGAGGGGGATATGAGAGGATGCCCGTAAGACAGGGTGTTATGGGTTAAGATTTCATCGAGGTAAGATGAGGTTAGAACGGAGGAGACCCAGATTTTTTAAAATGAAAGATTCGTGTTTAATTCGCGGAAGGGATTGGGGAAAATCCTTCCTTATTAATTTTTTGTTAGAGAGTCAGCGTGTTGAATGGGTTGGAGGAGGGGTTACATTCACTGCGTCCATTTATCAAATAGCGTAAGATGTGTGAGATTACCGGAGAATTTCCGCTCAAGAACGCAATTTCTGTTATAGTACATCGTAAAATAGCAGTTTTTTCGTCCTGCAAAGGTCAACTTTATTTAATCGATATCATGTTGTTAAGTTTCAATATTTTGTGGTATTTTCTTTCGTTAGAATTTATTCACATTATATAAAGATAAGATTTATGAAGTTAATGTAAAAAAAGTACTCCTTCAGCCATTCTTCCTTTTAAGGCTATCATAAAAATGCCACCGTTCAAAGTTTTCTACGGGCATCAACGAAAATAAGTTTTAAATGCTTATTCCAGCGCAAAATGATGAATTGGTGCCGCTTAATATTTCTCATTGTTGCGCCATCCGGCTACGGTAAACGCCGAGACGATTGAAGCTCCAAAAGAACTCATCTGGGGAGTAAAAAATATTTAATGAAAACTTACGAGAAGAACTATTAAGTGGAGTTCAGAGATTCGCAGTTAAGTACTTCATTTTGGAGAAAACGCGTGCATTCATTATTCTTCGTTGCGACAGTAAATGAAGGTATATTAACGGATAATACGAACATTTATTAATTTACGTACGAGCTTTCTTTGAAAAAAATAAAGTTGAAGCTACGTTTTTATGCTCATCTACATCTACATGATACCCTGCAAGTCACCTTTTTGGTGGATGGCAGGGTGTGCAGTACACTAAAGGTCTATAGTTTTCCAACGTTATCTTTTATGTTCTCTTATCGTCATAGGGAAAAACGATCCTCTATATCGCTCCGTTCTACAGTCGATCTCGCGAATCTTATCCTCATTGTCCTGTCTTCCGAGATATATCTGATAAGACCTACTACCTCATTCGCTACTCCCTCCGACATAAATTTTTCAATCAGCCTACGTTCCTCTAACGATGCTCATTCCAGACTTTCTATTAATGATGTTACGCTTTCTTTACTATCGTAATTTCTCTGTACAAATCTAGCTGCCCTGCGCTGAATCTTTTCTATCTCCTTTAACTCTTTGTGATATAGTATTCATCTCTCATTCACTATTCTTGTTGATTGACAGGAAAGCTTTCGCTGCGTTGTTGTTTTATGTAACGCTGCTTTGTCGGGCCATTACGCCGTGTTTGTTGAAATAGCTGACAATGTTCCGCCACCGGCAACAACTAAGTTGTTAATTGTTTAATTAAGGAGAATAACTACCAATATAATTCTTTTCGTCTGATAAAGTTTTCACGTTTATAGCTCTCCGAAGAATATAAATATTCTAATTTGAATAAATATTTGTAAATGATGGATCAGCCGTGATTTCTCACTGCAAGAGAGAACGCAAAAAAATCCCTTTAAAACTCGACATTTATTTTCTTTAAAACTGCATTTTCGATATTTTTGACTCAAGTAAGATTAGCTCTTGAATGCAAAATTCAATCGTAAATGAAAGTTATAGAAGTGCCCTAGGTACTTAAAAAAAAACGTTTTATGTTTGTTTATTATAAGAGACGCGCCATACTCATGTTTACGTTACATGGCGAAAGATAGCGTCGTAGACGCTCAGCAATCCTGTCGGATGATTCGGTCTTCCCATCCACACAATGGGAGGTGCCAGATAGAGGAATAGGGAGATATATATATATATATATATATATATATATATATATATATATATATATAAGAGAAAAACGGTGATGATTCAGGAGTTCGAGAATTCCACGCGAGAGGTCTTCTCGTCTCCGGCTTGTTTTCCAGACCATGGTTGGAAGGGGAGGTGGAGGAGACAGGTGAAAGGAGAATTCCGCGGCTTTCCATCCCTGCAGCAGGATGTTGATGTAGAGGGGAAGTGAGGGAATTGCTAGCGTTGTGTTTCGAAGGAGGGAAAGATATGGTGAGAGAAGGTGAACGGGAGGCAGAGAGAGAGGGATAGGAAAAAGTATAGGAATAGAAGTTCAACGAATCTTTGTTGTTCTGCGGATAACCGGAACTCTTACGTTCTGATCCTCGAGTTTTGGGATTGGATTCTGTCATCTCCAAGGCTCCCCTCCCGGCAGAATGGGTATGTTTTCTTCTTTCTCCGAGACCGAGAGTTTGACTCGCGCGTGTAGTTGAGGAGATAAATGCGAGAGGAGGATATGTGTCGCGGCGCGCGAGAGAACGGTGCGTCAAAAAAACAGTCTCGAAGCGTCTTAAGAGCGCGGTTATTTTGAAATACACTTTTTGTCAGGGATTTTATATAATAATATTAAAAATGACTTAGAGATGAATTAAACTCCAATGATAAGGAATGGTGTAATGATAAAAATAATTTATTCCACACAAACATTTACATTTACATGTATACATAAGAAGAGTAAATAGATAAATAAATTAAGACAGAAGGAAAAGGAGTAGAATTAAAGGAAATACCACATGTACAAGAAATAAATAGTGATAATAATATTTACATAATATTATAGTAATATTATATGCAAAGCGCAGAGTGAAGGGAAGAAAAATCGAAAGTTGAATGCTTTCTACACATTTTTACGGAAGTCTGGAAGCGAATGGTCGGTACAATTTAAATTAGACAATTTCATATTTTTTCAATAAAATTATGGTCTTATAACTTTTTCTGATGAAGTTTTAACGCTAGTAAATTATTCCAACTTGATTTCCACTATTATGAGACACGGGCGGATCCAGAAACCTCTCAAGGTGGGGGTGGGGGCATTCACCCCCATTGCCCTTCTCCCCCCTTGATTCCGCCTCTGCCGACGATCATACATTTTGAACATTACTACCCCCCTTTCTTTCCCTTGTCATAGAGACTTAATTTTCGGTGTAGTAACAAGGAATGTTGCGCGGAATGAATTTAAGAATGCTCCCAGTCGAGGCCAATGAGGTTTTCCAAGGGGAGGGCGAACGCCCACATCGCCCCTCTCCCCCCCCTTACCTGGATCTGCCAGTGATGAAACCACAGAGTCTTGAGGTAACTTCCGATGTAAACGCTCATCCGGCCCGCCGAGGCTCTCGTGACTTCCAGTGCGGCCCTCCGAAGCATTCACAACTACGAATGCGGCCCACCATGCACAATAGATTGCCCACCTCTGGTCTATATATTGCCACTCTTTGCTATCATCATTGTCGGTGCTTGTTATTCTGGGAATAGGAGAGTCTTTACAGACATAACGTGAATCAGTAAAATCGAAAATTTTCATCAAATGTTACCAAAATTTGTCAGGAATAAGAAAATAAATGACGTAATTGAGAAAGTTATGTTTTTCTTTTACAAACGTATCTATAGCACAATCACCCACAATCACAGTACCGTAATATAGTGATCATGACGAAATATATTTATACTTTCCTACTTAATATTTTATAGGTTTTCTGATTATGTCATTTAGTTAATCGAAGTATTCACTTAAAATGTATATACAGTTTCCCCTACCACCGACGCAACGGCATAATGTTTAATACGTTTTCTATGTTTTATTCTGCATGCAAATTATTATTGGGATTTTTTATGAGCCTGAAAATAAAAATTATCCCATTATCATTATCTCCACTTTCTTAAATTCATTATTAAGGAAACATTTCTTTACGATAATGAATATTATATTTATTCTAAATATCTGAGAACGAAGACAACACTTTGAGAATATCATCGCATAATATTATAATTTCTATTGAAGTTCAATATTAAATTCTTCTCTCGGATATCAACAAAGATTTGTCGACCAAATTATTAAGGAAGCATAATGTTTTATATGATTCTATCCTTGTGTCCGGTGTATGTTTTCCCTAGTTAGCAAGACCAGTCGTAAGACTGACTCTATTGATGATGATGATGATGATGATATACACATAGACAAACTCGGAGACAAAGTTCCAGGGAAATATAAAACAGAATGTATTATAAAAACGAAATTGCACAAAAGAGGAAAAAATAAGTATTTGCGAAATGTTTTGCGGTCCAACACCAAGGAAATCTTCTGGAAGACCCGGCTCGAGGGTACATCTTGAATACAATAGCTGCTGAAAAGGGGAAAGCTATTCTGAGAAAAAAAGAAGGATATAGGAGTGGCAAGGCATCAGGGTGGAGTGGCTATAGATCCCTTCATTTTTTTGTGAAGCCTTCACTTGTTCCCGTCGCTGGTGTTACGTCTCTTCGACACTTTCCACTACGCCAACTCTCTTAAAATATTTCTCGCCTGTGAAATTTTGGGGTTTAAGAACGGAATTGCTCTTCCGTTTGACGGCTCTTTGGTTGTCTGGACCAGGGGTTTTTCAACCAGTGGTACGCGTACCCCTAGGGATAAGTTAAAAGTTTTGATGGGGTATGCGAACGTATTAAAAAGACTAGTGTTACAAACCAGAAAAAACATCCCAACTGAATTTTACGTTATAAACATGGGTTATCTATCTCAACACATGATCTTCATTTAAATATCCTTTTAAAATGTACTTGGGAGTAGGCTACCACTCAAAGGGGTATATACGCGATCGTTAAGAAACTGCGCCATGAGGTGCGCGGGCTACATGCTACCTCCGAGAGCGCTAAATGTGGCCCTCGAAGCTAAGATTGAAAAGCGATTGGTAAAATGAATATGGGCCATTTCATATATTGTCAGTAAAATTATGGTCTTAAAACTTGCCCTGGTGAAATTTTAACGCATGCAAATTGTTTACACTTAAATTAAACTAATATGAGACTCCAGAATCTCGAAGTAACTTATGTTGTAAACGCTCATCCGGCTCGCCGAAGCTCACGTGACTTCTAATACGGCCCTTACGGCCCTCCGATACATTCACAACTATGAATGAGGCATGCCTTGCAGGGAAGTTTGTCGAGTCTTGGTCTAGAAAAACACCTTTTCTGCTACTATTGTTCATAGAAATACGAGTTCATTTTTTTATTTACAAGTATTTTTTGTTTCATAAATTTTAATAGTGCCAAATAATTATGGTTGTCTAAACATAAGTTATAGATTTTAATGATTCAGTCAGATTAATGGTGCTATATGGGACTAATAATTTGAAGTTAATTTCATGCTGCTTATTTATGTGAGGTAAATACGATGTTACCAAAACCATTTTTGTGATAAGACTGCTTTTGTGATCATGTTTTGACCATTTTGCTAATTAGATATTTATGATGAAAGCGGATATCCCAAAATCATTTGTCGTTGAATTTATTTCTGGCTCATTTTTAAAGCAAAACTTTATGATTATTTTTCTACCCCTAACATTTAGCAGCATTCTGTGAATGTATATCAGAAGACAGCCAATTCCACTTGTTTAACTTAGCTGGTTTACAGCGATTTACCAATACAAAACTGATTATCCTGCAAGTGTTCTGTTTGGTTCCTTACTGCACAATCAGCTTTTGTCGCAATGTTTCTCCTTCGTGTTTTCACCCATCTCTATATCTTGTTCCCGTAAAGTTTGTTCTCTATATCTCTTGTCCGTTTTCATCTCATCATTAATGATGCCATCTGGAATAAAAAACTTTCTCGGAACCAATGACAAAGTTCTTAACAAACTAATATAAGCCTGAAACCGCGCTAAGATGATGATATCTAAAAACATACCCGAGCTATAGGAGACGCAAGTACTGGAAAAGAAGGAAAATTTATAAAAAGGGAGTTATTTATATGCAGATATTCTTATTTATATTACTGATCTTAACGCTACATAAAATTGGATAAAATAAAAATGTGATGAAATACAAAAAATTGAGAAGTTAGGACGGTACGATATGATGTACGATATGGCATTGGAATTAGAAGATAAGAAATCTAATTGGATTCGTGATAAAGGAATTATGAATACGGATGTAGCACAGGTATGGGAAGAATACATTAAGAAACTATGCAGCAAGCAGCCAGGATCGGCAAAAATAGAACTGGAAAGTGAGGAAAACATTGAAGAAGACAACTTAGGACCAAGTATTATGGAGAGCGAAGTAGAAAAGGCGATAGTGGAACTAAAGAACGGGAAAGCCACGGGCAGCGATGGAATACCGGCTGAGATACTTAAAGGCATAGGATCAGAAGGACTAAAAGCGATCACGAAATTAATTAATAAGATTTACGACACGGGAGAGTGGCCTCAGGATTTCCTAGAAGTAACAATGATCCCTCTAAAGAATAAGCCAAAGGCAATGCAGTGTAAAGATTACAGAACTATAAGCCTTCTGTCACACACATCGAAGATCATCACGAGGATTCTTAATAAAAGGCTGGAGAAAAAGGCAGAAAAAATGCTAGGGAAGATCAATTCGGTTTCAGAAAAGGACGAGGAACTAGAGATGCTATAGGGGTAGTTATAATCATATCAGAAAGGGCAGTAGAGTGCAGTCAAGATATCTGCGTATGTTTTGTAGACTGGCAGAAGGCCATTGATATAGTAAATTGGGTAATGTTGATGAAGGTATTAAAGGATATAGGTGTAGACTGGAAAGACAGGAGAATGATTACGAATCTATATGTGAATCAAGTTGTAAAGGTCAGGTTGGAGAATGTGGACACCTGCGAAGTAAATATCGGTAGAGGAGTAAGTCAGGGCTGCTGCCTATCGCCGACCCTATTCAATATATAAGGAGAAAGTGTAATGCAAGATGCGTTAGAAGGCACACGAGATTTCAAATTGGAGGAAGAATTATAAGAACAGTAAAATACGCGGATGATCAAGTACTTCTAGCAAGAAAGAAAGAGGAACTCCAGAAAATAATAAATATACTAGTAATAACAGATAGAAAATACGGTATGGAAATAAATACAGAAAAATCCAAGGTCATTCGAATATCGGGCAAAGAAGATAATCTGAACATAAGTATTGGAGGAAAGCCTTTAGAACAAGTTTCAGACTATAAATACCTTGGAAGCATCATAAAAAGTGAAGCAAAATGTACGAATGAGATCAGAACTAGCAAAAGCAAAAGCAGCTTTCATAAGAAAGAAACACCTACTTACGGGGAATATAAGGGAAGATATCCGCAAGAAGTTCATAAAATGCTATGTATAGAGTATAGCTTTGTACGGGGCATAAACATGTACGCTAACGAAAAATGAGATCAAATACTTGGAAAGAATTAAAACGTGGACTTGGAGGAGAATGCTGAAGATAAAATGGACAGATAGGAAGGAATACGTTGAAGTGCTATGAAGATTAGGAGAGAGGCGAATGATTATACAGACTATTACAAAGAGGAGGCAAACTGGGTTGGACATTACCTGAGGAGAGAGTGTTAGACGTATTAGAAGGAAAACTAGATGGAAAAAGGGAAAGAGTTTCAGCTGATAGACGATTTGAGAGGGAAAGAGTCATTAAGATATGAAGAAGACAGTGGAAAATAGGTGTGTATGGAGAACCTGGTTTATCCATGAATAATCACGGTTCTGTCTACAGACAGACAACCTATGATTTTGAATGAGTTTTCATAATGAATTACTTTGAAAATTTTTAAGTTTTATCATATATGTTTTGGCTTATATTATTGCAGTTAGTTTTGTTTCTCCTTTTATTTTTCACTATGTGTTAGAGATATTTTTTTATCGAAATTACTAACTTTTCAAAATATAGCGTTGCGTACTAAATGTTTTATAATTATTATTTTTATTTAAAAACAAAATAGATTTTTATATTCATATGCTTGCAAAGTGCATGTTTGGACTTGTATTAATTCTTATTTATGTCCATATGACGTTTTAGGTAATTTTTTTATCTTGAGAAAATTACACCAATTCCAAAAAAACGACTCAAAATACACGAAAAAACATTTTTAAAATTTTTACGAAACATTGTTTCCGTAAGTCATAAATAAGCATAACCATTAATAAAAGTTAGTTTTTAAATTAATTAAATTTGTAGATTAGCTCCCCATCAGCTGTAAGTTAATGATAATTTTCTCCTCGCTAAAGGGGTTAAGATGGTGTCACCATCTAAAACAAGAAAAAAGCGCCTATGTAATTTTCTCTGAAATTTTTCCCTCACTTGTCTTTTTTCTTCCCTATCCGAATTTTTTCTTATTTCTAGACTGTATCCTAAAGAAAATCTTCTTAACGATCCATGCGGTTAATGTTTTTCGTTTGTGGTCGCGTATCGTTTTCACAAATAAAAAGTGTCTTGTATTTTTTCCTCCGTTTATTTTGTACGCGTATGGCTCTTCTTTGATTTATGTAAAATTTTAAAGTTTCATGCATGATGTATTACCATTCATAAATCATAGATAATTGTAGGATTGATACTGTAAAAGTTTTTGCCGCCTGGCTTTAGATTATTTGCGACGATAAAGTCAAAATTAATAAGATAAACGGGCACACTCTGCCTCGATATGTGGCTTGTTATACTATTTTGCTTCCACCAAGCTCGAAGATGTTGCCTTATGTTGGTGATAGATGGCAGCACAATCAATTTAACAACGTCCATTACTAACAAATTTATTTCCATCGCAAATTTGAAACTGACCAGATATTCATTGCACTACCTCTCAGATACCCATTGATCGTAGGTCAGAGGGAATCAGCAGGCCATTAAAAAAACATAAAAAATAATTATCTAATAATTCCAATCAAATGAAAATTTTTAGTTTATGCTGTCATTTAGAAGTCGCAACATGTGTTTCTCACAATAGACGTAAAATGTATTGCAAAAACTACCGAATAGGACAGCAGATGAAGCACATAACTTGCTGAAATGTGCTTTAAAATAACCCGTATTATCGATTTAATTCGTTTCTACTTTTTTTTAAATGTTAGCAGTAACTTACCATCGATCCGCATTTTAATGACGGGTTAAGTTTTTGTTGGATTTTTTTCTTGCATCCCTTACGAGAGTCGCTGATGCGGCAAGAGAGATCTTGTATATCTCTCGGCTGATGGAAGCGTGGGAATTACGCGAGGTGTTATTTTCCTGGCTTTACAAGCTACCTGGCTCGTTGCGTGCGTCCGTTTTATCTCACAGCAAGGTCTCTGCACGCACTCGTACGCCCAAAAGAAATGTCAGTATTTCGTCGAAATGGGGAAGTGGCAAGGAAATGGAATGCCGTATATTCAAGAGGAAGAGAGAGAGAGGAGGGCGCTTTCTTGTAATGGAGGCGTATCCTACGACCCCCTTTCATTCGTCGTAACAATCCGACCTGTTCCACGGTGATTTCTCATCACCCAGGAAACGGCCCATCTGCAGGAGCTCTCAAAAAAATTATTCTTATCGCACTGCGAGATGGATGTCATCCTAGTTCCCACTGAGACGCTGGAAGTGACACATCTACCGTTTATGTTTCTATGCCGCTATACCGCTGATAAAGGCTTCGCGTATACGACGCCGACATGAATCGCCCGCAATAATTTTGAAATTAACCAGTGAAAAGATATTCTGATATTATTTCACGGAAATAACTAATTGAGGAATTAATATCAATTTATTTTCCGCCTTTGCGTGCGTGAGTAAGTCACCGCGATTCAATTATCGATGTCAACCATGGAAAGTAAATGAACAAAAATATTCGTAATATTTATATTAAACGTCTACGGTATTTTTAAATCATTACTGGACTCTTTTCTTAAGATAACAACAATGCGTACTTTTCGATTCAAAATGGCGTTCATTAAATTGGCTGATTTTTCCTCGATTCGCCGTACAAATTTTTACGCTTTCGTGCCTTTGATGAAGTATTCTTACATTACTTCCTTTATTTAATAGCTTTCGTAAGAATGGGAATGAGACTCCGTCGCATTATTAAATTCTCCGAGAAAGCCTTTTGATACCACAGCTCGTATCTGGAGGAAAAAATCGGAAGGAATGGGAGAACTCCCACAATAAGCTCGCGTAAAACGACCTCGTAAGAGAGTCTCTGCTTAAGAGAAGAGTTGGAAGTGCTATTCACCCCTCTTACACTACATCATAACTTATTCAATGAATAATTTTCATTTCTGAAACAAAAATATTTTAATACGTTATCTTTAAAACTTATGGAACTAACAACATAATTTAATACACTGGCAGAGTAAGAATAATTCCTTAATCATACATTCAGTTTCGTTTTAGTGATCTTATGGTAATTTAGATGATATTGAGCCATTGTTTTTACTCAACCCTGTATAATTAACATAAATTTATAAACAAAAAGCTCTTCAATTCCAGAATAAGATTTAAAAATAAGTACTTGTCTTAGGTATATCCATTTGACGTAACAACGCTATTTATTAACATTTAAGTGATTATTCTGAATTTTATTTTCAGCCATAATACGAACTTGATAGTTGTTTAATGGATGTATCAGCACCCTACTGCCCACGGGCCGCATGCGGCCTCCGAAAACGCTTTATGTGGCCTGCGAAGCTATGATTAAAAAGCGATCGGTGAAATTAACAGAACATAACTTAATATATCTTCAGTAAAATTATCCTTTCAAAACCTTTTCAGGTGAAGTTTTAAGGTTGGTGAATTATTTGGACTTGTTTTAAACCAATACGAGGCACTAGAATCTCTAGGCAACTTACGATGTAAACAATCATTCGGCCCGCCAAAGCTCTCGCTCGTCGGTTTTTATCCTGCCCTCTAAAGCATTTACGACTACGGATGAGACCAACCACGCAGAAAAGGTTGCTGACTTCTGCTCTAGTGAATTAAAAAACCATTTTAAAAAGTCGATTATCAAAATGTGCACCACGTTTTCATTTCTTTTGGTATTTATTTTTTCTCCAATATTTTATTTCCTCGATTCTATTTTCCTTTCTAAAGCAGCCGTAGAAAGGGACTTTGAAATAATCACGTATAGCAAAGAAGAAACTTCTTCATCGGTGAGAGGAATGAGAAGGAAGGTAGGCGAGAAGAGTAAAGAGACGAAAGATATAAAGAAACAGGATAAACAGGGATAGGGAGAGATGAAGATGGGAGTAGGAAAAGGTCGAGAGAGAGAGAGAGAAAAAGCAAGGAATTGAAAAGGATGGAGAAACTGCTCTTGACCGCGAGGTGAAAGGACTTTGTAGTGTCTTTCGCAAACACACGGATTAGAACCATGAGGCAATTGTTTTCGCCTTCGAGTTTGAGGCGTTTGTCGTCAAAGAGTGGAAAGTGAGAGAGAGAGAGAAAATACGAGACACAAAAGACGAAGGAAAAAAATGCTTTTTCACGGGCAAAGTGGAATCTGGAATACTCTTCACTTCCACCCAAAAACCAGAGACAGAAAAGGTAGGGAAGCAGAAGGGAACGACAAGGGCAGAATAGAAAATCGTGATAGGGACGAATCAGGACAGTAACAACAAGGAAAAGTTCATCGAAGGAAATAAGATGGAGATGGGAGTGTTTATTTTTTTAGAAGAGACTGAATTCAAATTCGACGAGTTGAATGAGGGTGCCTAGCTAAGAGACGGCCATGGTTAACGAAGAAATTGGATAAGGGAAAAAAGCGACGAGAAAGAGAGATAAGCTAAATTTAATGATGACAAATTTAATTTGATGTGTTTAATTTTTTAACTCGTATTTTTTTAAATATGTGGCGAATTAAGTAAAAAACAACATTGAAACCGGCTGATGGAACTATTATCTCTTAAAAAATAATACACGACAACATTATTATCCTATCTAAAAAGTGAGTGCTTACATTGTAGAGCATTATATTTTAATTTCACGTAATTGCTAGATCAGTGAACGAAAAATTCCTTCTTTAAAATTATTCATTTGCAAGTTTTGAGAGTCAACAAGCGTAACAACAGGCTTCGACAAGATTCATCGCCAACAAAAGATTAATTTCTAATCCACCGAAAATGTTATTGGAAAAACATCCTTCTAACTACCAATGCTTTTGTAAAAATTTCTCAATTTAAAATTAATTTTTAAGAATAAATTAACCAATCATACATTCATTATAAAGTGTTAAATCATCAAAGAGTTGCTTTTTCGCTGGTCAAAAGCAGCGAGAATGCATTTATTAATCTTGAATTGAAAAAATATGGGAGAGACGCTTGAACGAACCCAGTTCTATCCTCTTTAAAACAAGTTTCTTTCATTCTTTAATTTTTTTCTGCTGGAAGGGAAACGGTACACAACACTGAAAATACCAAACTTTGCAAGGCAAACAACGTTAACGAGTTTTCCATTGGATTTGTGACAGGAAGGCATGCAGATAAACCAAAGGAAATGCCACCATGGTATTTAAGAGACGACTGGAGATAAAGCACGGAATCGATGAATCAACAGGAGCAGGGTGAAATAGAAGGAAGCCGACAAAGAATTTGTTAGCATTATAAGCTGGAGACTAATGATAAATTCTCTAGATGAAAGGGAAACGAAGAGTAGAGGGTAAGGATTCGGACAAATAAAACTGAACGGAAGGAATCGATGAGTTGGGAGAAACTTTTACGACGAACGTCATTCGAAAAGGGATTCCGTGTATTTTTATTTCGTGGCATTGTTTTCTCGTTCAAATCGAAACCCTTATTTATGTATTCGAAATCACAGAGGCAATGCATTTTAATGGGAGTGTTTTTTCAAAAGGAATTTGAACTTTGTTGTTTGTCCCTTTCACTTGAAAGGGAACAAAGAATGCACGCCATTCTAACACGTGGATGGTTGTGTATGTATGTTTGCGTGTGTATACACGTGCCGTGTACGTTCCATACCTTAAAGGTAGGGTTGACACCTCTCTCGGAATTTCGGAAGTCTCCTGGAATTAGCCCACCTTAGATACATCTCTCCCGGATTCTGGTAAAAATTGTCCGGGAGCCTAAAATCTTCGTATTCATGTAATTTTCAGCTTTACTAGCCTTTTTATCTTATATTAAGATGAGATTTTGGTAGAATCATTTCCTATGATTCCAATGTAGCGATACTTAATGTATAAATATACTCTTTGTACAGGGTTATGTTGGTCACCACCTCTTACGCGCCACTAAAGGGTCTCCTGATTTTTATTACAATTTAAACCAATCAAGAAACATTCAACATTGTTTTCGATTTCTTTTCAAAGGTAAATGGAGTTTCCGAAGAATTAAATAAAATTGTAAAGCTTGTGCTTTCAGTTCCGTAATACAACGCAGCCTGCGAACGTGTGCTCAATGTTATTAATGAATTGTTTCGTAAAGGTCGAAATAAATTAAGTGTGCATTATGTCAATGCAGAAACTAAGGTATTCGCCAATTTTAATTAGGTATTCTTGTAAAGATTTCCGTTCTATTTATCTATCTAAACTATCTATCCATCAAAACCACATCTTTTGGACACCTGTCGAAGTAGTTCAAAATACAAATTCAAATTAAATAAATGAAGTATGGCTTTTAAGTAAAGCTATTTTTAAGTTTGTTATAATTTATAGAATAATGTTAAAACAAAATTATGGTTAAATATTCATGTTTTCTAAATAATAAATAAAACACGTTTTATTGTTTTTTAGTCTATAGACAATCTCGAAATTAACTATTCATATGGAGAATATCTCCCGGAATCAGCAATTTACAAGGCCGCACCTTTAACTTTAACAATAAAATCAAGATTAATTAATCATTAAATGTTTCTTAATAAGTAAAAAAAACAAGTGTCATTGCTCACTCAAGTTGTTTTTCGACTTAGAGAAAATTCTCCCGGATTTTGCTACCAATGAGGTTGAAATCTCCCGGAATCTACTACTCATAATGTGGCAACCCTACTTAAAGGTGAACTCTTACCAGGATTTATAAATAAAATAGAAAATATACTTTTATATGCTTGCGCCTCAAAATCACAGACGCTTGGAGAAATTCGGCATCTATAAAAGAAAAAATGCATAGTAAACGATTATTTTATGTTTTGGATGTTGTTTGGCTAGATTTATATATGTAGAGTGGAGAATCATAGGGGTTTCAAATAATGCCACAAAATGATTCTATACAAAGCATAGGCATTGATTTTCTGCAGTTATTGAGCTAAGACATTATTCTATCCCAGACAGATAGTACAACATCTTTATATTATTTCGGATTTGACATAAGATTACTGTCTTTGTTTTTAAAGGTGAAAACTAATGTTTTAAAAATTTTACGCATAATTTGCAATAGTATGAAAGATGGAACTAGTAGAGTTCTACTTTTATTTTGTTTCTAAATTTTGAATTACAGACACATTTGTATTTACTATCTGTTCGAGCACAAAATTAATACAATACATATTTGTTTTGGTAATATTATAGTTAAATGTTAAAGCTATTTCTGTAGAGATAATGAAAAGATTTTTGATTTAATCTTGCTTTCAATAAGAAAATTTAGCATCTGGCAGCTCAAAATTAAATTAAGTTTTCTATTATTTTTGCTCGCGTTTTTCCGCCACACAGTCTTAAGACACGACGAATTTAATTTCGATTCTTTTTTCTAAATCGATGTTTTTCATTACAATAGTTAGAGAAATCTATTGTTAAAACGCGGCCCAATTATTCGGAGCGAGAGACATTTCTTCTCCTTTCTTTTAGGACGTGGATTATCCTTCAAATCGCGTTACAAAATGTTGCGAAGTCTTCAACAAAGATCAAGGTTTCTTTTAAGGGATGACGATCTTTGGAAGAACACACGTAAAACTCCGTTAAGACCTCCGTCCCTTCCACCTTTAATCTATCTTCTCCAGACCTTTTCTCCTCCTTCTCCCATCATTTGGCCGATACTCTGCGGAAATTCAATATTGAACCCTTGAAGCGAACCGCTCTGGGGGTTTAATCCCAGTTCTGTGTCAAAGGAGAAACTACGCTGTTGCCGCAGGTAACCTAAACTCAGAATGATAATTAAAAATGTTGACATAGATGTGCCTCTGCCCTGAAAAGATCTCCACTGCTGAAACCATAGTTCTATTATATCTCATCTATCTCGTGCTAAACGCTTATGACGTGTTCCACCTGTACTTAAAACCCTTTTTAGAAGTTTCAAAGGGATCGTGTACATCACTTCCTCCAGGATTCAATTATTCGAGATTTATGGGTCAAATTTGCGATCTTTCGCGTCAAAAGGCTTTTCGCGTGGGCTTTTTGTAGTTTTAAAGGGTATATGCTCGTGTTCTGGAGGAGTAATTGAAGTGGGGAAATATCACCATCTTTGCGAAGGAACTACTTTAGGATGAATTATTCTTACTGTTTTGGGCCAGTGAAATATATACCGATAAAGACTAGCTTATACTACACTATACCTTAATATACCATAGCGTACCATACTTTACTGCAAACTATAATATAGTCTACTATGTTATATATTACAATACTCTATAAAAAAAAACAACTTATCGTTGAATATTGCTTTCATGAACACGGTTATAAAGTGTTCTATAAATATGTGTTATTTTTTAACTCCGCAATGTCACACTATAAAGAGGAAAAAAATAAAAATTTCTCTAGCAAGTAACACGTTTAGCTTTGTATGCGCAGGTAATATTATTTTTTAAATGGTCCTCATAGATATAACCATTCTAAAATTTAAAAATTGATCTACATAAAATGTATGAATGAATTAAAAGATATATAAGTATTCATTGGATATTCATATAAATGAAATCACTAAAAGTAGTGAAATATGATGGAATTTCACTTCAAAACGCGTTTCCTCCTAAAATTCTTCTGATAGTAAGGGAATGATTTGGCAAATTTACCTACCGTTGTTGAGATTTAACCAATATTTTGAATGTCGTTTTAGAAGAGCCTATCCATATTTTTGTATTTTAATATATATTGAAGATAACTGTAATATTTAACCCAGATATTATTCGATATTATTTTAGAGTCATTTATTGGTTTTCGCTTAAAAAAATCATTTGAAAAGATTCATGCTCGTAAAATATTTTACTGTTTAGATAAAAAATTTCCGAGAGACTTGATTCTTTTTAACATAATAAAAGAGAATTTCTATGGCAAACGGAATACTCTCCCCGACTTAAAATGCGACGATCAATTTCTCATCATAATGCCATTCGAAATGCTTTTTGCTATGAGTTTTGATCATTAGTGTCCCCCTCCCCACTCATTTCCATCCGAGATATATTTTTTCCTGTTTAAATCATTCCGCCCCTCTGCACTGCTCTTCTGGCACTTTTTTATTATCAAACTTCTGAAGATATATCATCATCACAGCGAAACGAGGGTCGAAAATTTGAATCTTGAAATTTGAATCTTTATACTTTGTAATAAAGTCGGGCACAGATGTACGCTACTAGCGCCTCTTGCGGCTGAATAGATGATTCTTTGAATCATTGTTTTAAAAGGAATGAACTATATATCGGTACGGCCGACCGTGCTGATATCGCTCATTCCTACTTCCTCGGCCCAGTGTGGAGTACAATTTTCCCGTCCATCAACGCGGATCGCTCACAGTCATTTTAGTGAACTGTAAGTACATTAATTGGTGTTTTATTAGCAGAAATTTAATACATAATAGATTTTTTCCTCTTTATTTTACATAAATCTTGATTTTTACTCTTTTTCTGTTAAGGAATTTGGGTGTTATTTGGATACTTACGGAAATACCTAACATAATCGGTGCAGAATTTCCATTGAAGAGGTTAGTTTCGATTTCCATTTAAACCTTTTATTTCGTCAGCAGCGTGAGCAGGCATATAAGAACCTGGTGAAAGGAATAAAACAAAAAGATGGATGATTATTTACTTTAGCAAGATGTAATCATGTATATATTTTACTTAAAATCCAGTAATCCGAACATCTCGATAATCCGAACACACCCTTGCATTAATTAGTTTGCATTATAGATGTTGCACTGTGTGTATATATATATGCGCACTGGTGGTGTAGTGGTTAGCGTGTCGGCTTCCCATTACAAAGTTCCGAGGTTCAAACCACGCGAATGGAGGTTTTATAAAAAAAACTATCATAGGTGCCTGGCAGTAGACAGGAGTACTGTCAGTAGTCAGTATGGTATAGAGCCGAAAACAAATGTTGTTGGCTGGGTCTATATCCAATACAGCTGTAGGCGTGATCGGGACGATTTGAACGACTACAGCACTGCGATGTGGAAAGCAAGAGGGAAACTACCACATTACAATCCCTAGTAATGATTATATGGTTGGATAATATGAGTTCTCTCGGGGTAAAACAATCCTGAGGTAAAATAGTCTCCCATACGGATCTCCGGGTGAGGACTGCCTTGAGGAAAACATTTGTCGAAAGTAATTTACGAATAGGCACTTGGAACGAATATAAAGGTTAACAAATACTGTCTTATAATTGAATTTTGAGAAGATGTTTTGTAGTTTGATGGTGAGCCCAGGAGCGAAGGGGATTTTAATGTATTTTGTGTCTGTGGAGGAAGTTTCAGTTAGTGATGTGAGACAGTATTTGTTAACGACAATAAACTCTCCAACTTATTACACAACCCAAAAGACACAATTCCTTCTTTACACAAATCCGGCATTTACAAAATATCTTGTGGAGGATGCGAAAAAATATATATTGGGCAAACAAAACGTAAAATAGAAACACGCTTCAAAGAACACATAGCTCATTTTAAACACAACAGACTAAACAAATCTAGTGTAGCAACACATATCCAAGAACACCACCATCCATTCACGATCGAAAACCTAACTCTTGTAAAATCTGTAACCAACCAAAACAAACTAGACACATACGAAAGCATACACATAAACAAAAACAAAAATTTCGTAATGAATAACGACCGCGGCCCGATTCCCCTTTCACCTCTGTACCTTGTAACGGCTGAACCTCTTTTCCTCCCTTTCACTTCAGCACATAAACATACAAATACCGCCTACAACACTCCCACCTCTCATTACACATCAGCTACTGATGATGAGAGCATTGCTATCGAAATACGTATTTAGTACGCTAACTCATTTTTAGAGACTTTGTGTGCGTGTATTCGAGTGCTTGCGTGTGTGATTGTTCCGTCTGTTAGGTCCCTGTCGTAGCCGGAAGGCACATAAATCAACAGGCCACTGTGCGCGATACTAGGTCCCTGGCGTCGTTTAATCTCCCGTAAACCTAGTATTATTTCCCCGTTCCTTTCCCCCTTTTTTCCTTTACCTCTTGACGTGTACGTGTGCGTGTTTGTGGTTGCTTAGTAGGTCGCTGTCGCGGTCGTACTGACTCACAAACCTTCTAGCAACGGTGTGATTTTTTGGGTCCCTGGCGCAGAGTAATTCCTCGCAAACCCGGCCCCATTTCCTCTCCACCATAGGATTAGTGCTTGTGCGATTGAGTGAGTGAATGTGTGAGTGACATCAGGTCCCTGGCGTGGAGTAACAACCCCTAAACCTGAAAGTTTATGATTTTTATTGTCTTTTGCCTTTTCCTGCTTCCCCCTCTTTTTAATTGTGTGTCTCTAATTTTGAATTTTACGGTCAAGGAGTTAATTCTATTGAACATCAATTTCGCCGTAAAAGTAAAAAAGTATAAAGTAAAAAATAATGATATCATATCAGGGGGTTTCTTTCAAACATAATTTTTTCAATAATCCGTGTCTCCTTTGTTCATAAAATTCTATTTCTGAAACAGTACGTTCGATCTGCTAAAACTCGGAATTATATTTTTCCTATCCATTTTACTACGTTGTGCGAGGCAATGCTTACCATCCAATATAAGAATAAGGATGATTATTATCTAGCAAGGGCGAAAAGCTGATTCCAATTAACTAGGTCTAAATTATTTTAGTATTATGGCCTAGCCTTCCTGTATAAAATGAAATAAGTTGGATGAAAAATTAAAAATTTTCCCAGTTCTAAATAAATTGGAAAAATTAAAATTTTTCCCATTTATAATACCTTTTTGAACCATTTATTTTATTTTTGGTTTCTTTAATGTGTAAATATTTCTGTCGCTTCTATGATCTCAATCTGTATTTTCTGCATCTTTATACTTTCTCATATACGTAGTCCCCGAGTCCATAGTGTTTTTCGCCATGCCGTCTGTTTGTCTGTTCACGGTTCTAGGGCCAAAACGGGTACATAAAATCAAATGATATCTCGTATTTATGCAATATGTCATCTTTTGCAGACCTTTTTTGATGAAAATGATATTGCACAAAAGTAAGAGGTAGTTTATTCTTGGCGATGTTCAGAAAAATTTGATTTACTCAAAAATGGTTCTAAGGAATTTAATTTAAATCAATCGAATTGTAGAGCATGATGTCAAAAATATTACTACGTAAGTCATATGACTCAAAAAATAACTATATGGTGTCTAGTGACATTACTATGTTCGCTAACCTACCTTACCTAAGCTCTATGACGTCACGCCTCCGCCGCGATCCATTGAAAATCTTACTATATACTAGACGTTGAGCAAAATCGAATGATATCTCATATTTGTGAATAATACCAATCATAATAGACACTTTACGGAGATGAAGGGTATTGCGCACCAATTAAGGGAACTTTATTCTTGGATATTTTGAAACAATTCGATTTATTTAAAAAAGGCTATAAGGATTTTGATTAAAATCCATCCTATCGTACAACCTGATGTCACAAATAATATTAAGCCATGTGTAGTGTGACCAAACGTATATATGTACCTATATGATACAGTTCGTGCAATGTATATTGCGTCGTTTATTTTGTATTCTTACAATACTCGAATGAACAACTTTTTCATTTGCAATAAAATTTATTGTAAGTGAGGCGGCTTTGGCAGAGTTGTGCTCAACACTGCTTCCTTGGGTTCAAGCCTTTAGACTGTCCATCATCACAAGTGACCATATTTGAAATGAATCTGTAAGATCTAGTTTGAGCGTATAAAAAAAAACCTGAAAACGTTTGATTAATCTCTAATATCGGAAATGTACGATTTTTGTTATCTATAAACGTAACTGGAGGGCAGCTAATGCACCTCTCTGTACCACCCTCTATCTGCCTTCCGACGTAATAGATCAGCGGTGCCCAACCTACCGACTGCGGGCCAGATGCGGCCCTCGAATGGTTTTTGCGCTGCCCGCGAATCTATGATGAAAAAGAAATCCGAAACATTTAACTCAAATTCGTATATTTTAACAAAAATCTATATAATAAAAGTTTTAATATTGAAATTTTCACCCTGAAAACCTAATTTAGGATCGATTTTAACTTATATTGCACCTCAGAATATAGAGCAACTTAAGTTCAGACGCATAAGGAATCCCGCGTTAAATACTATGCGCGAGGCTTTTACTGACTTCCGGAATAAATAATTATTTGAAGGAAGACCCTAAAGCGTTTTGGTCCTATGTGAGAGAGATCCTAGGTAGAGGTCCTAGCATACCTTCTCTGCCTGATGATTTGGGTTCCGTTATTCTTGATAGCGTAGAGAAAACAAAACTATTAAACGGTCATTTTGTAAAAGCAATTACAGCCGTCAGCGACCATTCCGTACATTATGCACCCGCAATAAGGAGGGACCTGATGGACGATATAGTATTTTCTGAGGTGGGAATAGCAAAGCATTTAAATTCCATCAGACATAACAAAGCCACTGTCCCCTAAGAAATTCCTTCTCGCGTTTTAAAAGAATTAGATGAAGAAATAGCACCTTTTCTTCGGATAATCTTCGAGAAATCCATTTCTCGCGCAGAGGTCCCTAACGATTCGTAAAACAAAAGTACTAACATAAGGAAAGCGTCACCTCATTATTGAGGGATTTGAACTGGGTACCACTGGAGGATCGAGGATTGAACTTATGGTTGCGGCTTCTGGAGAAATATAGATCGGAATGTCTAAAAGACGACATTGTAGGAATAATTGAAGCACCAAGGTATATAGGTAGAAACGACCGTTGCAATAAGATACGTGAGATTGATTGTAGAACGGAGCGTTATCTAGGCTCGTTCTTTCCGAGGACAATACGAGATCAACATAGAAAATTTCAATCAGAGATATACAATCTTTAGGTAGGTTTTGGTGCATTGCATCCCCTGCCACCCACCAATTAGGTGAATTTCAGGGTAACATGTAGATGTAGATAGGTATAGGTGGCTTCCAATTTAAACTCTAATCCGACCCGCAGTTTGCAGCTTCCAATGCGGCTCACATCCACCGATGCGGCCCGCCGTGTAAATAGGTTGGGCACCACAGCAATTCATCGTAACGTTTGCCAATTTTTCGCATCTCGGATTTGCGATTGAATGCGCGACGCAGACGCAAACGATTTTAACGCGTTGTTTCATCCTCGCAATCACTTTTCCGGCCCACCATTGCAAAAACATCCTCAATTTCCTTCCATGTACCACATTTCATATTTTCTCTCGTATCCGTCGCAACATGTGTCTCTCCGCGTTCAATGTAGAAGCGTCAGTACATATCCTTTTTCTTGCCCTAAAAACGTCTCCATTTCTCATTCATTCGCCTACAATCGTGGCCCTCCGTTTTCATACATTCTTTCGTACACACCAAATATCTTACATGGGTAGACATTCTACTGAGTACAATGGACTCTACATCTACATCTACATCTACAAGTTACCCTGCAATTCACCAAGTTGGTGGGTGGCAGGGGGTGCAATGCACCAATCCTACCTAAAGATTGTCTAACGCAATTCGAAATTTCCTATTGTGATCTCTTATTGTCCTCGGAAAGAACGAGCCTAGATAACGTTCCGTCCTACAATCGATCTCACGTATTTTATCGTCTCGATCATTTCTACCTATATACGTCGGTGCCACAATTATTCCCACTACCTCCTCTTTTAGACATTCTGACCTATATTTCTCTAGAAGTTTCAACCTTGAGTGCAATCTACGCTCCTCCAGTGATACCCAGTTCAAATCGCTCAATAAAGAGGTGACGCTTTCCTTATGTTCGTACTTTTGTTTTACAAATCTGGCTGCTCTGCGCTGTACTCTTTCTAGTTGAATTATGTGTCCCTTCTCGTACGGATCCCATATGCTCGCTGCGTATTCCACTTGTGGTCTTACCAGTGATAAGTAGCATGTTTCGCGTACTTTCTCTGTAGTGTTCCGTACTATTCTACCTATGAATGCCAGTTTCTTGTTGGCCGCGCCTATAACTCGACGAATGTGCATGTCCCACGAAAGATCTCGACAAATGGTTACTCCTAAATATTTTACATACTCAGCTTGTCGAATACTCATTTCATCTATTTTATATTCGAAACCTAAATCTTTGTTCTTACTTTTCCAGAACGTGACTGCGGCACATTTAGTATAATTAATTTCGATTTGCCATTCTTTGCACCACGCTGAAATGGCTCTTAAGTCTTCACACAGAGACTGATGGTCCTCCTGATTTTTTATTTCATTATATAGAACGGTGTCATCGGCGAAAAGCCTAATTTTACTACGAACAACCGAGCACATATCATTTACATAGATTAAGAAGAGCAGAGGGCCCAATACACTTCCCTGAGGAACACCCGAAGCAACTTTAACGGGGGACGAGTATTTCCCATCGATGACAACTATCTGTTCCCTATTCGAGAGGAAGTCTCTCACCCAACCGACAACTTTCGAATTGATACCACATTGTCCTAACTTCGCAATTAATTTCCTATGAGATACTTTATCGAACGCCTTCCTGAAATCAATGAATATGGCATTGACCTGAGTATTTTTCTCTCCGCATCGCAACAAATCGTCCACGAACAGGCCGAGCTGCGTTACGCATGATCTACCTCTCCGGAATCCGTGTTGGCATCCGCTAAGCAATGAATGACTATCTAAATAGCGCATTACAGAGCTAAAGACTATGTGCTCAAGTATCTTGCACGATAATGAAGTTAAGGATATCGGCCTATAATTTTCGGGGTTCTCTCTGTCGCCACTCTTATGGATGGGCGTAACATGTGCCACCTTCCAATCTTTAGGAACTACTCCTTCTCTAATGGATTTCTCGAATATAATTTTCAAATACGGCGCGATTTCAGCAGCTAATTCTTTCATTACACGCGCGGGAATTTCCTCCGGTCCAGGAGATTTATTTGGCTTAATTGAATGAAGTTGGAGCGCGATGCCATTTTCCGAAAATACCAAATCTTCCATCGAATCGCCCTGACGCATAGGAATAGGGGTTTCACATTCATCGTCATCACGAGTAAAAGCTTTCTGAAAGTGATGATTTAATAGGTTTGCTTTATCCATACTATCGTGAACTACGTTTCCCGTTTCCGACCGCAGTGACGCAATAGTGGGGCCCCTACCTTGAACTTCCCTGACGTAAGACCAAAATGCTTTTGGGTTCTCTTTCAAGTTTTCCTGTAAAACCTTCTTTTTATAATTGTTAAACGCATTACGCATTGCTACTCTGGCTATGGAGCGCGCCTCCTTGTATTGATGCCTTATTATTGCATTCTGTTCGACCGTAGCTGTTGAGGATGTGTTATTTACGCGAGAGTGGAGTTTTCTTTGACGTCGGAGAGCGCTTCTTACTTCCTGATTGTACCATCTAGGTTCTGCACTATCACGCTTCTGTTTGCTCGGAATAAATTTATCTGTACACTCTCGCATCATATCTCTGAACATGCACCAGGATTCCTCCACGTCTGCACTATCGGTTAAATTGCAGAAATTAGTATATTTATTTCGCAGAAAAGACCTAAATCTTGTGAAATCGGCTTTGGCGAATACATAAAGTTTTCTTTTGGCCTTAACCTGTTTCTCAATAATTAACTCTGTTTCTGTTTAGAATAGGAAAACAGTTCAATAATACATTAGATAAAAGTGTGCATAGAAATGTCTCAAGAAAAATGTTGTTTGGTCTTAATTTATCGAGTTTTCGGTGCCCAAACACGTTAATAGTTAATTATAATGATGTGAAAGCACTTAAATAAATCTTTATGAATCGGACAAAGTGTGGAAATGCTAGTAAGGAATATTACTATAATAAAGCCTAGATGTTTGTGTATTACGCTGACGTCATCAATGGCATTTTTAACGCGTTTTTAACAAACTTTCCGATTAGATGGAAGATTGAGATTTCGCAAGAATGTTTGATTCAGATATACAAATGAAATGGCCAAAAAAATACGTAAAAAGACCTGGGTTCGACACCAGAGGGGCGATTTCCTTTTCCCGTAAGATAACACGTAAAAATCGACTTTTTGAAGTCTAAAATGTTAAGTTTATTCTCTTGGAAATTAAATTTAGAATAAATTGTGGCACGATCCTCAAATTTAAACTATGTTTAAGGAAAATTAATGGAGTTTCTTATTCTACTCATCTTTTGCCGTCTACCGTTCGAAATTTCTCATATAAAACATTTAAATCACATATTTTGGGAATATATCGGCTTTGAAACGGGATGCTTTGCCGACCACGTCTTTGTAATATATACAAGTGCATAGGTTGCCTTAAATTATTGTAGGATTTTTCGCGAAATTACGTAATTCTAATGGGACTGGGATTTAGTTTGGATTATTTTGCTTACCTAAACGGCTATATAGATGTAGAGTAAGAGAGAGCGGGATGTGGGGAGGGAGATAGAAAGGAAGGGATATAGAATAGAAGGTTCATAGAGAGCAAGGGAGGTATAGAATTAAAAAAGGAAGGGAGGAAATAGACAAAGAGGGAGACGGAGGAAAAGATGGAGAGCTATGGATTGGGGGAGGAGAGAATGAGAGGTGGGGGGTGGGAGAAACGAGAGGTAGAGAGAGGGGGGAGAGAGAGAGGGAGATGGGGGGGAAGAGAGAGGAAGGGAGGGAGACAGAGGGATTAGATTTGATTTGTTTATTGCGCTCTGGGACATGTCCCCTAAGAGCGTTTGGAGTAAAACAATCCGAAAATAGTCTCGTAGTCTTACATACAATCATAAATTCATCACAGATATATGTGTGTATATATATATATATATATATATATATATATATATATATTAACTAAACGAAAAGAAAAGGTAGTGATGAGGGTGGCAACAAGGTGTTGAGGGAAGCCCAGCGGACACTTACCAAGTTGAGGACCAAGCTGGCAGGCTGCTGGGGGCGTCGAAGAGACACGTGAAACACACGAACACAAAAAGACAAAAAAACACGCAAGCTTATCGGGCCTATGCTCTTCTTTAGCGAAAGAGTATATATATATATATATATATATATATATATATATATATATATATATATATGTGGGGTGCGGATAAAGGAGACGAGAGAACTTATGTCGGATAAATTTTATTATCCTTCAATACACTAAGCACACTGGTAAACTTCCATCGTACACACACCGTCCATTCTGCTACTCAGCTACATTCACGTCGTCGTCACACTTTCACTCGCGCCAACCTCTCGCCATCTTCCCATCATCCAACTCTCTCACTCCCAGCATCCACTCTCAACAACTGACGATCACCACCCGTCACAAACAAGCGACAATCACCACCCGTACACCATCTCAGTCCCACAACTCGGCCATCCTATTAATTGTCCGTCCCGGATGATGACAGGTCATCCTCCATGTCTCGGTAGAACCCTCTCCATGGCTTCATGTTCTCTGCTACGGCGGAAGTGTGTCCTGGACCCTCATGGCTACCAACCTTCTCCACATCATAGCGGTCCTTAGGGTACACCTTTGTGATTCGGTAAGGTCCCAGGAACTTGTTCCTCAACTTCAGGCCTGCTCCAAACTGCGTCCTCTTCACCGCCACTATGTCATCCACCTCATACTTTGTGGCCTCCTTTCGTCTACGATTGAAGCTCCGTCTATTCTCCTCCTGGACCCTTGCAATGGCTTCCTTGGCTCGCTTACGCAGGTCATTCCTTGCCCCTGTAAAAGAGGTACGCATCTCCTCCTCAATGATCTCCTGCAGTTTGACATTCTCTGGATTCCTCATCATCGTCCCCATTAAAAGTTCAAATGGGGTGGTGCCAATGGACCGTTGGGGTGTGCTGTTAACTGCTCGCTGCACCCGATTTATTGACTTGAACCACTTCAATGGCTCCTCTGCAGACAGCTTCGCGAAGGCAGCCACCAGGATACTCTGCATCCTCTCTACCTGACCATTCCCTCTTGGCACACCAAAAGTTTGCTGGTGGACCATCAGCTTCTCTAGCACCTCTGCCGTTTCCAATGTCTTAGTCGCAAAGAGCCAGGAAAACTTAGTAAATGCATCCACAAGCACAAGGAGGTACTTGTAGCACTTTTTAGTTGATGGCAATGGCCCCAAATGATCTATATGTAACGTGTCTAAAGAGAGGTCTTCTTTTGGAATAGGGTTCAGGAAACCCTCCGCCTTTCCTTGCTTTCTAGCCGCCAATATGCATGGAATGCAGTTTTGGATATACTTCTCTATCTTTTTCTCCATCTTATTCATCCAGTACTGCCTCCCAATCATTATCATTGTCTTCTTGATGCCAAAGTGTCCTGTATCATGGGACCTCTGAAGAATCTCCCACTCCATACCTTTCGGGATGACTAGTACTAGTACTTCACCTTCTTCCTTGTAAAGTAAATCTCCTCTCAGCAAAAAATCATCAAATGTTCCACCTCCACGTAGGACCACCTTAATTGCCTTTAGTCCTTTGTCCCCATTCTGCGCCCTGTCTACTCGGTCCAGCAGCACATCCCGTAAAGCAAGCACATAGGGATATCTGCTCAGGGCATCAACATGCCTCATTCTCGTCCCAGCCCGGTGCTCGACCTCGTAATCGAACTGTTCTAGCTCCATTACCCATCTTGCGACCTTAGGTGCTAGGCTGTCCTTCTTAAGGGTTTGTTCAAATGCCTCACAGTCTGTGATGATCTTAAAGTGGATTCCAAGCAAATACACCCGGAACTTCTGCACTGCTTTTACCACAGCCAACACCTCCAACTGGTAGCTGTGAAGCTTCCTCTCTGCTTCTGATATCTTCCTGCTCATGTAGTAGACCGGATGGAGCTGGTTATCATCCTTGGACCTCTGTAGGAGAATCGCCCCTAAGCCATCCATGGATGCATCTCTATGAAGCTCGGTCTCCAGCCTTGGATTGTAAATCCGCAGCACAGGCTCAGCTGCCATTGCCCTCTTCAGCATCAGGAAGGCTTGATGTTCATCCTTACCCATCAGAACTTTTCTCCCGCTCTTCAGAAGATCACTAAGTGGCTTGGCAATCTTAACATAGCCTTGCACATATTTGCGGAAGTAACCTGCCAATCCCAAGAAACTCCGTAGTTGCCTCTCTGTCCTCGGCTCGGGAAAATTGACAAGGGCAGCTACTTTGTCCGGTGACGGCTGAACTGTACTATTCTCCACAACATGTCCTAAGAATTCAATTCGTCTATGCAGCAGTTGGCATTTCCCCCAATTGATCTCTAATCCATATCTGCTTGCGATTTCTAGCACTTCCCTCAATCTATCCACTGCATCGCTCTCGCTTTAAGCCACAATTATTATGTCATCTAAATACATTAGTACAATCCCACGCTTCACCAGCTCCCGAAAAACAAATGAAATGAATCTCTGAAACACAGCTGAGGAATTGCACAACCCAAATGGGACCCTAGTAAACTCGTACTGTCCTGTTGGTGTCACAAAGGCGGTATATTTTCTGCTCCCTTCTGCTACTTGCACATGAAAGAAACCATCTTTTAAGTCCAGCGTAATAAACACCTTTGCCTCCACTAACCTTTCCAAAATGTCCTCTATCAAAGGCAGGGGGAAATGCTGTCTAACAATGACCTTGTTAATCGGTTTGTAGTTTACACATATTCTTGCACTCCCATCTTTCTTTCTGGCCATAACCACCTGGTTAGCGAACTCAGAATGGCTGGTCGTGATTATCCCCTTTTCCAACCGCTCTTCCACCTGCTCGTCAACTTAGGCCGACTCCTTAGGTGATAACCGCCGTGGTCTCCGGCTAATGGGCGTCTCATTTTTTAGGACTATTTTCATCTATACGGCACCTCTTCCATCTTCTTGGGCTGGTAATCCCCGACTAATTCTCTAACCTTGCTGCCTAATTCTGGGTCTAAATGACTGTACTGGTCGTCATCTGTGGCAATAAGCAGCATACAGCCCTCTTCTGGCCATATCTGAGCCTCGCTCCTGCTTAACTTCACTGAAGCATGGTTCAACAGTTCATCACCTAAGAGAGCTCTCACGTAAGGAATGGTTCCAGCAGGCACTACCGAGTACAACAGTGGATATGGGACTCTGTCGATAACAGTCGTCGTCTTAAGTCGGCCCAGCGTCTTGATCATCCCCCCACCTGCGGCTTCTAGAACCTGCTCATGCCTTTCAAAGTCCAGTTTTCCTAACTCCTTGCAAAGATCTTCGGCAATGATATTGTAGTCACTGCCACTATCAATTAGACAGTCCACATTGACTCTGTTAATTTTCACAGTCTTAATCCTATTTTTCCGACCCTCTGACCGCAACTGTAACAAACCTGCTCTATCAGTGCTCTTTTCTACATGGAAAGCATCCCGTTGACCACCACTCGAAGGCGAATCTGGGCATTTCGCGGCAATATGCCCAAACCCGAGGCACTTGAAGCACTTGGTCCCCCTTTCCTTAAACTTACAGTCACGGCTCAAATGTCCTACGCCCCCACAATTGAAGCACCTAGCCTGTTTTGTTTTGTTAGAAAAGTTCGACCCAGGACTCCTTGGTACTTCCACCTCACGCTGCGGCCTATTCGTAGACATTTTGGTCCTCATCATCTCGTAATATTTTACCTTCTCCCGAAACTCGGCAAATGTCTTAGCCCCATACAGCATTGCCTTATTTACCTCACTATCCCGAAGACCGTCGATAATATATTGAATAGTGATTTCCGGTTCCAGGTCAATTCTACTAGCTATTTTCCTCATCGGCAGGATGGGATAGGTGGGATTCCCCTTCCTTCTTTTTGCGCCTAAATAGCAACTGATGAATCTCACGACTGTTTGTCTTCGATTCAAACTCCTCCGTCAGGGCCTCCTTAAGTGCTCCCCACGTCTTGAATACTGGTTCCGCCTCCAGCCACAGCTTCGCGGTTCCCTCGAGGCACTTCTTCGCAAAAACCAACATCCGTAGTGGCGACCACTCGTACAATTCACTGTGCTCCTCGATGAGTTCAATCCACTTGCCTACTGGGAAGGCCTTGTCCTCTCCGGTGAATTTCGGGATCGTCCCTTCTATATCCCTGAACTGAAGCTGTCCCCTCATAACTCCGTGGCCCTCATCTCTTCCGCGAGATACACTACTTTCGCTCTCCGACTCTTTGATTCGGCGTTGTTCGTCGCGCAACGCATCACGCTCAGCTTCGGCCTCTGCCAACTCGCGCTGTAGCTGCTCTACGGTTCGACTTGTTGCCCGCCTCTCTCTCTCAGAAAGATCTTCAGGTGAGGCCATCTTCCAACGCCTATTCACACTAACACGAAGACACAAAAAGTACTTTCCCCTCCCCTCGGCGCCTCGGCTATACCAGGCACACGCTAATCTCAGGCTTCTTCCTCGTCACGTGATCCTACGTCAGTCCAACACTACCTTCCCGCGCTTTTTCTCGTCATGTGACCCACCAGCTAGATAGCGTCCATTACGTGAGAAGTGACTTCACCAAAATGGCTTCCCACGCTATTTCTTTCGAAGTCTTAAATGTTTCAACACGCAACGTTTATCAGCTAGGAAATTATACCACACTAAAATATCACTCTTCTAACTAATAACTTTTCTCGTCTCTCGGCAAATAATGTCCAAAATATGCAGCGTGCTCCTATCGTCTTTAGGCAAACACAATTACACTTTGATGAGAAATGCAAGGTCTCGTCTATCGTAAGATAACATCTCGTCTTTCATAATATAACGTCTCGTATTTCGTAAAATAACGTCTCGTATTTCATAAGATAACGTCCCGTCTTTCGCAAAATAACGTCTCGTCTTTCGTAAAATAACGTCTCGTCTTTCGTAAGATAACGTCTCGTCTTTCGCAAAATAACGTCTCGTCTTTCGTAAAATAACGTCTCGTCTTTCGTAAGATAACGTCTCGTCTTTCGTAAGATAACGTCTCGTCTTTCGTAAGATAACGTCTCGTCTTTCGTCTATTCGTCTTACATATAAACTTCTATTCGTCTTATAAATAAACTGAAATTTGTCCTACTGGTTTCATGGCGTGTCTTCATCTCACGTTCCTTTCCACATCCCGGACGAGCCCCCAAAAGTGGTGGGGTGCGAATAAAGGAGACGAGAGAACTTATGTCGGATAAATTTTATTATCCTTCAATACACTAAGCACACTGGTAAACTTCCATCGTACACACACCGTCCATTCTGCTACTCAGCTACATTCACGTCGTCGTCCCACTTTCACTCGCGCCAACCTCTCGCCATCTTCCCATCATCCAACTCTCTCACTCCCAGCATCCACTCTCAACAACTGACGATCACCACCCGTCACAAACAAGCGACAATCACCACCCGTACACCATCTCAGTCCCACATATATATACATGAAATACACACATACCACAGTACATAAATATGATATATGCATGAACATTCTTTACAATTTCCTATTAAGTATTAATTAACTATACATTTTTGATTTAAAACAACTGAAGGAACTGGAGCGTTTCACATCGTTGGGAATTGAATTCCATAGTTGGGACCCCACGAGCTGAAAGGATTTGTGAAAAGTAGTGGTCCTATGGGCCGGGTAATATAGGTGGCCGCAGTCGGACCTATGAAAATCTTTGTTTCGGACCATTAGCGCGCACCTTTAGTACCTAGTTTTGCAGCAAATCGGACCTGTTCGCGACTGCCCTAGGTAGGTAGAATACGCGTCGTTTGTGCGGGTACATTGAACTTTCTCAGAAGTTTAGGCCGAAAAGACTACTTACCTTTTTACGATATAATGCGTCAAATGTAAAATTTTGGCAGTTTCTATAATATTAATATATTTTATGTACATTTTTCGTATTCAGAATATAACTCATTTTTTGACGATTCTACCCCATCCCCTTTGCTGCAGAAACAATGTTTTTTAAACTCTCGTCCTACTTGTTCCCCACTATTAGAAGTTGTTTGTAAATTAGTAACTGCTGGATATGTGTGTGAATTATGTAATTTCTATTGCCATTAACTTAGATAACGTGCGAGTATGTAAAAAACCGTTGTGCATTTATATTGTATATTGTATACACACATATATATATCCGTAATCGGTGCTTGCATACTGCAAGCATTTGTAAAATTTTGAGATAGTTGCAATGGTCACATCCCTATCTTTCATAATTCTCTAATGTTTCCTGTTTTTCAAATTTTGAAGCCGTTTTCATTTTTGTAACCAATCGGGAAGTTGTCTAAATTAATTCTTCTTACGGAAATGGACTCAAATTCCGGAGCCCCTTGAGGACACCTACATAAGATGTCTCATGTTATCCGAAGGCCTACTCATGACATCTGAAAATTTCAGCGCAATATTTCTCTTAGTATTGTCTGCGCACCCAAATATGTTTTCCCTTTGCTTTTAAATGTCACGGTCTGAGAGTGACGTCATGACACTAAGCTACTTTTCAGTTCGTGGTACTAAGCTCTCGTTCAGTTTTATTAAAACGTAAAAAAAATTCCCGAAGAAAAGCATTGTCTCGTAGTCGTGACAGAAAGATTGGGCCATTGTTATAAATTGTATAAAATCCCGTTTTTATGCAATAAAAATCAAATAATTGGACTAATTCGGCACGTATCCGTGTTCTACTTTCAGGAAAAATAATCTTCAGTCTTTTTTCCATCCTATAATTTAGGTCCGACGTTTGTATTTTAATTAAAAGTAATTAAAAAATGCAATTATAAAAAGGCTTGTACGGATTCAAATGGTTTTCTAATGGGACATGAAAACGAACGTTTTGGGGTGTAAAAGACCCCGTTGTAAGGGGAAACTTTGGAATTTTCGATTTTTACTGATGATTTTGGACCAACATTAAGGTTTCCTCCAAATTTCAGCTTTGTGGAATATTTAGAGGTACCTTAGGTTTTATATCATTTTCATTATCATTATAATATATAATATATCCTCCGTAAGAAGCAGCTATTTATTATAGATATTACATACATTACTTGTTAGTGGAAACACACGTTATAACATTGTTTTTCTCATGTCGACTTTCGTTTCACTGCTTTGCGAGATAAAAAGTTTGAAAAATGCTTACTGTATAGCATTTGAATTTATAATATCTAATGTGCAGTGCGGTGCAGTGTAGTGAAGTGTCATAAACTATAACTTGTAACGCAATATCGTTATTTCTTCGAAGTGTACTGCAAAATAAGAGAGTTTCTTTTCTATCACCATCAGTGGCGTAGCGGGCACCCCGCAGTCCCCGCGCGGCGGGGGGACCCATCGCTAAAGCGGGCCCAAATTTTTTTCGTGAGGCCCTTAAATTTTGTTTCCGGGACTTCAGTATTGTTTTGGCGGGGGGGCCTGCACATTTTCCGGTACGCCACTGATCACCATATATTATTTTAACGGTTCTACGTCTATTCGTCGCGGGAAATTCGTCGCGTGTCAAATTCGTCGCAATTCAAATTCGTCCAATTATGACGAACTCGTAGCTTGGCAAATTCGTCGCAAATTCAGGAACCGTTGAGGAAATAGGAAATATTTTTCTGTTATTTTCAACGTCACGATTTGCATAGTGAAATCCCGAGTCGCGCCTTCCAAGATGCAGATAAATTTTTGTCCTAATTTGTTTTTCATATGCTATAAAAATATCTGACAATGCTTTCTTGGTAAATACTCTTCTCACTCTAACATATGTAAGTTTTTTCTATTTCCATTCTTTCCCTTATAACATAGCTTTCTTCCAGTATTGCAGCAGGGATAACCATGTATAAACACGAAATAAAATAAAAGCGAAAGTGTTGCACGGGACCCTCTGTCAATCCGGAATCCATGTGTCGATGAATCGAGGAAAGAAAAAGAATCTCGTAACTTTAACTCTCCGTCGGCCATTTAGAATGAAACAAAATAAGATAACATATATTAATAAGATATTTTGAAAAAATTGAAATCTTACACCAAAACCAAAATCCGACTTACTTTTAGTTAACGAACATCTTCCCCAATTTACCCTCTCTTCTCCCCTACTTTCTCCACCCTTTTATTTTATTCCCATTCCCCTATATCAATGTCCGTTCTCCCCCATCTCTTCAACTCGCGTAACGCCTCAAGCAAGGCCTCTGATTGGGTAGCGTCAGTTTTCAACGCCCGCAATGCGTGCATGGAAACGCACGCTCAGACGGTTTTACTTAGAATTCACTTTCCGTCATCCCCTTATCCATAGTGTCATTCTTTTCCTTAACCTTATCTTCCCCTGGTTTTTCCTTTCACTTCCATCTTTACTCCTCCCGCTAATCACCTAGGACTCCCAGTGTTATGTACTCTCTCTCCCACTACCTCTCCAACCAACCTTATCCCCCCCTCCTATCTTCCCCTAATTCACCCTCTCTTTTTCCCTACTTTCTCCACCTTTTTGTTTCCTTCCCAACCTCCTTCTGTTTCGGGCCATATATTTTTTGATTCTTGTTGCCTAATTTATTCGGAAATTATGAGGCATCGTCAACCCTTCCCATACACTAAATAAGGTGTATCGCAGGATTAATGAAGAAAAGGATTTCCTATTTCCTCAACAATTCCTGAATTTGCGACGAATTTTCCATGCGACGAATTTGACAGGAGACGAATTGCCGCGCGACAAAGTGCCCTCGACGAATTGGTGGGACACCTATTTTAACGACGTTTACTTGTTTCATCGCGTGATACCATCCATTATTATCTGCTATTTTCCTGTTTTATTTTTCATAAATTTCTTATTTATAGAGACATTTTACGTGCATTTACAGCTTAAATTCTCTTAAACGAAATCGTAGACATGATATGTTTAAGTTTAATCGGTCAAACATAATGAAAGTTTGCTTATATTAGTCCATACTTTTCCCAACGAAGATGAAATAGATTGCCCGTGTATGTGATCCGTCTATAATTAGCACTTCAACCAAGTTATTGCAGTACAATAAATATTTGAGGGTGTTCAACCAACTACGAAACTTCGGACGCGAGTATAAATTGACCGCGGCTCTCCATCCGAAACAAATAAAAACTCTAGTGAATTGGAGAGACCCTGGCACCACGCGCGGACTAGGTGAAAAAAGGAAAAAATCTCCTTAATTAGTTTTGACTCTGCCGAACAATGTCTGGGTACGTGGACGGAAATTGGAAAACTTAAATTTATAAGCGTTGGACGGAATAAAAAATCAAGAAAAACCTTTCGCTCCCGACCCCTTTTATTTCCCATTTTCCTGCCGTCCGCAATCTCCGTTCGCTCCCCCTAAAAATGCGGGGAATGCCTTTCTTCATAGCAACCTGTCCATCACTAAGCTTCGAAAAAAGTGAGGGTCAGAGGGCAGTTAACCGTTTCCACCATGGAGAGAGGGTATGTAGGCTGGGATAAAAAATAGGATTCCTCGCTTTTCGAATCGCGCGCACTCACTTGTTCTTTTTTTTAACGACAACGTGCGGAAACAGGTGTTAAATCGACGTATATTACACGATAAAAGTTGTATCTTTAGCCGAGAAACTATTATATTAGTTGCAAACGTTGTCTATATCAGGGGTTGGGAAACTTTTCTACGTAGCGGGCCGCATGAGTTTACATCGAAAGTTATGTGCCAAAGGATTCTCTAGCAATTTACGTATAAGGGAAAATTAAGTCTATGTATTGTGTAGCGTTATGTTTCGAGGTTCAAGTTTGGTCATAATTTAAATTAAAAAAAAAGAAATCGTGAGTTTAATTTTCACGGGCCGCATTCTCATCCTAGATTCGCGACTCGCAAGTAATCATCGGGATCTAGATTGACGAAACCTGACCTAGATCACCTCCATTATGTTAGAGCAATATTTTTAAAAATATTTTTGGAAAATCATTCTTGTAAGGTATTTAGTGAGGAACATTACATATACGCAGTGGCGGGATTCAGCCGGTTCGCACCGGTTCGTGCGAAACTGTTCCTAGAATTTCCCGAGTTCGCCGAACCGATCCTTAATTCTTTCGGCTGCTATTCACGTTCCGGATCGCAATTATTGCTCGCGCTATTCCACGGATGATTATTGCCCAAATCACAATTCTCGTTGGTGGCGGGCAATTCATTGCGACCTCAAAATAGTTATTGCCCGGTCGCAATAATCGGCTAGATTCGGCCCGCCCCTTCCGGTATGAAAAAGTCCGAAACAGTACTTTGAAATTCCAGCAGCCAATGAGGAGTGTTTAATTTGTCACGTGGATCACAGACACAGCCCAGCTGCTCAGCTGACGACGTGATGGGAAATAAACAAACGTGTCGTTCACTCGTCTTTTCATAGAGATAAATGCTCATTTTACCTATGAATTCCTGTTTAGTCTTTGAGATTAACTGTGTACGCATTCCATTACATTTTCATTTCGATTACGTATTTATTATAGAATGAAAACAAAGTATCAGTGACGGAAGCTGAATTGTTGTGAAATGTAATAGTACGATTGTGATTTCGAAGTAGTGCTAAAATGTAATTATTATTAACAAAAATAATGTTTTCTTTCCTTCAAGGAATATCAACAGTTTCAGTTGCTATACTTCATATATGCTCACTGTCTCTGGATAATTCATTTGAAAATACGCAGAGATTAGCAGTATTAGGTAAGAGAATCTAGGTACTTCATGCTGCGATTAAAAAAAATATATATCAATCATTTCAATGAACCTTGTCTGCCTTTAGTCTGTCATTAAATAATGTCAAAATTTGCAATAATGGTGGCTAATTGGCATAGACCATAAACTACAATGTATTCAAGTTAGAGGGAGGGGTATGGAAACAGCTACATTGTTGAGACTTAAAATTGTGGGTGCGTACCGAATGCTGCTGGCTGTATAGCCACCTTTGCAGCCCGCTGAGCGTATCGCCCGAATCCGAATTCTGCGCAGCGAGGATGACGCCACACCAATCTCTTCACGTCCATCACTCCACATTTTGGCGGCTGCCAAATATGCAGTGTCACTGCATCGAAGTAGTACGATAGGCTTAGGCGATCGGTATGGCTGCATTACCACAAAATGCGTATTCAGTAGCATTCGGTACACGCCCTGTAGCTCTTGCGAGGTTGTTTTAGATAGACCTTGGTATTCTAGGGTTAATAATAAGTTTATTATAAATAATTAATTATTCAATTAATAGTTTAAAAAATTACATATTTCAGCCCCAAAAATGAAGCGACAGCAGCTTTTATTAGATTATTTAAGAAAAAAATGAGATCTGCAATTTCGAATGAAGATCCCAGTGAACATCTAACACCAAGAGATGATGAAATATCCACTTCCAATACTGCACAAATCAGAGATGAAGATTCAGCAGCTGCAGCTGCAATTTGGCATGAAGATCCCGGTTAACATCTAACACCAAGAGATGATGAAATATCCACTTCCAATACTGCACAAATCAGAGATGAAGATTCAGCAGCTGCAGCTGCAATTTGGCATGAAGATCCCGGTTAACATCTAACACCAAGAGATGATGAAATATCCACTTCCAATACTGCACAAATCAGAGATGAAGATTCAGCAGCTGCAGCTGCAATTTGGCATGAAGATCCCGGTTAACATCTAACACCAAGAGATGATGAAATATCCACTTCCAATACTGCACAAATCAGAGATGAAGATTCAGCAGCTGCAGCTGCAATTTGGCATGAAGATCCCGGTGAACATCTAACACCAAGAGATGATGAAATATCTGCTTCCAATACAAGAGATGAAGATCGAGCAGCTGCTCTTCCTGATTGCTGGAATATGAAGCAGGTCGAGGAATTTCAGAAAAAATATGATGGTTTGGCTGTTCGCAACAAGAAACTGGGTTGTGATCACTGTGCAAAATTTGATTCCATAAACTTGAGAGGAATTCATGTATCGAAGGACTGGATAGGCTACAGTATTGACGCATCAGGAAAAAATAAAGTCGTCCAGCAAGCTTCTCTTTTCATCAAAGGCACAGTATATGTGTGGCACAACTGAAAGGTCGTACTGATGATGTAATTACCAAATGCGTAGATAAAATTAACCACAAATATATCAGCTCTACATGTAAAGTCTTCAACACAGTTTACAGCATAGCAAAAAGAAATAGGCCATTTTCTGACATTGAAGATGAGATCGAACTGCAATTAAAAATGGGTTGGATATGGGAGCGGGACTCCATTTACTGCTGTAAAAATAGTTGATCACAAAGCAAGAGAAATTAAAAAACATATTTACTAAAATAATCGAAAAAAATAAAACTTTGTGTCATCATTGATGAAGCTTCAACCATATCTAATAAACCAGTGTTCATAATTTTTGTAAAAGTTGAAGATTCTCATCTATCGCCTACAATTTTCCTCGATTTGATTGAGTTGGAAGCACAGGATGCTGAGACTATACACAAAAATTTGGTAAAAAGTTTGTGTGATGTTGGATTTGATATTGGATATTTGAGAAATAATTGATTGCATTTTCTTCTGATGGTACAAGTGTAATGCTTGGTTGCAAATCAGAGGTGAGCACCAGACTTACAAAAGATTTTCCTGGCATCATCATTTGGCATTGTTTAAATCAGCATCTGCAACTTTTCTTAGATGATTCTATCACTGAAATAAAACAGGTGAATCACTTCAAAATGTTCATAGATAAAATCTATACCAATAAAACAAGATTCAAATGCAACTTTTCAAAATTTCTGAAGAACTTTGACTAGAAATTACGATGATTGGTAGAGTTTTGGGACCAATATGAGCTGCTTGCAGCTTAAGATCAACACTTCCTGTTTGGCGTGCTTATCCAGCTTTATACAAATATTTTCTCCACATGAACAATATTCAGGAGTGGCTTCCCGTCTTCGCAACAGATTCTTCATAGACGATTTATCATTAATGATAGATATATTGCAAGAAATTCCCTTACTTTATAATGCCCTTCAAAACAAAAATTTTAATTTAGCAAAAGCTGAAAAATTAATAAAAAGATCCATTAGAGCATTTAAAATGCTCAAAGAAAGTCGTGGAAACTTTTAATAGAAAGTTGATCCTACCATAAATTCTGACGCTTTAAAAAATATTGACTTTGTTGTCAGTCTTCCTCGTCAAAAACTACTGGAAGCAGTTATCAATAATAATGAAGCCCGGTTGATATACAGTGATCACTTAAAATCAGGAAATAAAGCACAAAATAGTGATGGTAAAATTCATGAAATAGTAAACACACCAGAGCCAGATTTTTGGAATATTGATGAAGTTGTTGTCCCTTGGAAAGCCACCGAAGAAAAACTGTGTGAATTAAACAAACTCTTTCATCATGAAATCAACATCTATGATTTCCGCGACTATGTGAAAAATGTTCTAAAAAATCGACACAACCATGAGATTCCAAGTACTGTACAAAAGGCAAAAAATATTATCAATGCCATTGCTGTTAGTTCTGCGGAGGCAGAAAGAGGGTTTTCTACAATGAATAAAGTTATCTTCAGATAAAAGAAGCCGCCTCAGTTCAGAATGTTGCAAATTTGATGACAATTAATATGATTGCCTCCCATTGGACTCCTGGGACCCCACTCCTTCAGTTCAAACGTGGCTGAGATGAATATAAGCGTAAACTGATGTAAAAAGTATTGATTTTTTTATCCGTATTGTTTTTAAAATGGTGAGAGTACCCCATTGGAATAGACCTTGTTCATAATAGGATAGAATTTTTATCACTGCTAATATTTTTGCGACAGTAACTAATGGTTATCTTACTTGGATATTTTTTATCGGTTTAGAATTATTTTCTTATAATGGCTTTATCATCATCAATAAATCCAAAGGAAAGTCATCATAATATTCCTTGCTCAATAAACCCAAATTATTAATTTTATTTCAGTAAATCAATTTTCTAAATTTTAATGATTAGATGTGTGCGCAATAGCTTTCTCTCTAATTTTTTCATCTATGAGCAGAACGAAGTTTATTGTGCTCGCCAAAATGAAGGTAATGCGCCATATAAAATTTATGAGATAGTAAAATGCTATATTAATGGACAGATTTTATGTTTGAAATGCAAAAATAGATATTAAAACATTAATATCCTACATACCTTTATCCAACAAGCAATGAAATGTCAATAAAAGTATCAGAAAAATGGCGATGCGGATGTGCGCGGCTTTAAAAATTTAACGAATCCGCGCAGCTTATAGAGAACACCGGTTCACAAGGTTTTTTTTGTGGAACAAAACGTTGTCCGCTGGACCAGGGGTAGAGTTTCGTTATCGTTTAAGTTGGCTTTTTAATTTTTTTGACGGAACGTGTATAAGAGCGTAAATAGAGAGAGGCACGGCAGAAATGTCGGCTATTAAAAAATATTTAAATAAAAATGTGAGCTTCATTTGCTGACGCTACATGGAAAAGTGCGTTTAATTTATCGAGTTCTTTTAGAATTGCAAACTTATAATTCTTTATAAATTTAGTTATATAATTATATGTCATAAAGTAATTTATTCAATAAATAGTTTGAGAATTTAACTTTTTATCTATTATAACCGTTTGCTTAGAATTTAAATTTGAAAATTATTAAGGCACCTCTGCCGTCCAAAGGGTTTTTCAAAAAAATTTATTCTGCAATGTTTTCGATGGCATTAAAGTTCACAAAAATAGTGAAAATTTTTAACTTTATTTCTGTAGCCATTTACTTAGAATTTTGATTTAAAGGTTTTGAAGGCACCCCCTGTCCACCATCAATTTAAAAGAATTTCTTTCCCTGTTTTATGAATGGAAATAAAGGTCACACAACCTGCCATCCACCGAAAAGGTGACTTGCAGGGTATAATGTAGATGAAAAGTTTTAACTTTCTTTCCATTATATAACCATTTGCTTAGAGTCTTAATTGGAAGCATTTAAAGGCACTCACTACCTCCCGCCGACTTTTTCAAATGAAAATTTCGGATTGGAATCATAGATCTCATACTCCCCGCAAATTTCAGTCTTATATTTCTTACCGCTTACTTGCTATTTTAATTTAAATGATTGCACAAACGGAGAGACGGGACGAAAACATAAGCGTATTTATAAAAATGAAACGCGTTTTAATTAACGGACGGCTCTAACGTCATTAATGACAGGTAGCTAAATTAATTAATGTTTGACTAATCTTTTCGTGAATGATTAGTTGCAATGCGGAGAGAAAATATTCAGATCGATGTTATTTTCATTGACTTCGGGAGGCCGTTTGATAAGGTACCTCATCGGAAATTAATAGCAAAGGTCGTAAAATACGTTATCAACCCAAAAATTGTGAATTGGGTAGGAGACTTCCTCATGAACAGAGATCAGATAGTGACAATTAATGGAATACACTCGTCCTCCGTTCAAGTCACTTCAGGTGTTCCTCAGAGAAGTGTATTGGGCCCTCTACTACTCCTAATTCACGTAAAAGATATTTTTTCGGTGGTAGATAGTAAAATCATAATTTTCGCAGATGACATACTCATATATAAGGAGATACTCAACCGAGATGAGCATCTGTCGCTGTAGGAAGATTTAAAAGCTATTTTCGCGTAGTGTAAAGAATGGAAATTTGAAATTAATTATAGTAAATGTGCCGAAATATCGTTCTAAAGAAGTAGGAACAGATAAATATATATCGAGTACGAAATCGATGCAAGGAATATTCAAGCAGCTGAGCATGTAAAATATTTAGGAGTTACCATTCGTCGTAACCTATCGTGGGACATGCACATTCATCTACATCTACATTATACCCTGCAAGTCACCTTTTTGGTGGATGGCAGGGGGTGCAGTGCACCAAGGGTCCATAGTTTTCCTACGTTATCTTTTTCTATTATGGTCTCTTATCGTCCTAGGGAAAAACGATCCTCTATATCGCTCCGTTCTACAGTCGATCTCGCGAATCTTATCCTCACTGTCCTGCTTTCCGAGATAAGTCCTACTACCTCATTCGCTAGTCCCTCCGTCATAAATTTTTCCAGTAGTTTAATTCTAGCCTGCAGCCTACGTTCCTCTAACGATGTCCATTTCAGATTTTCTATTAATGATGTTACGCTTTGTTTACTATCGTAATTCCTCTTTACAAATCTAGCTGCCCTGCGCTGAACCTTTTCTATCTCGTTAGTGAGTCCCTTTTCGTAAGGATCCCACACAGCTGAAGCATATTCGACCTGCGGTCGAACCAAGGATAAATAACATAATTCTTTCACTTTTTCGGAGCTATTTCGAACTATTCTCCCTATAAAAGCCAGCTTATTGTTAGCGGCATCTATCAATCGGCGAATGTGTGATCACGATGGATCGTGACTCCGAGGTATTTAATCGAGTCTGAAACTGGAATCTCTACTCCGTCCAACGAATAATTATTATTCAACGAGATACTCTTGGTTCTCCAGAAGTTGATGACGCAGCTTTTCTTTTGGTTTATCTCTAACTGCCATTCCTTACACCATGCAGAAATAGCTTCTAGATCATTTTGGAGATACTGGTGGTCTTCCGGATTGCTTATTTCTCTATAGATGACGGTGTCGTCCGCGAAAAGCCTAATTTTACTTCTGACTACTGAGCTGATATCGTTTATATAAATTAGAAATAATAACGGACCAATTACACTACCCTGTGGAACGCCAGAGACAACCTCCACTAAGTTCGAAGATTTCCCATCTATAACAACCATCTGCTTCCTATGATTTAAAAATTAGCGGATCCGACTAACGATTTTAGGATTAACGCCTAAGGTTTCTAATTTCGTTATTAACTTCCTGTGAGGTAGTACCTTATCAAAGGCTTTCCTAAAATCTAAGAAGATGGCATCGACCTGCGTATTCTTTTCTCCGCTTCTCAGTAAACAATTAACAAAAAGACCGAGCTGAGTATCACATGACCTACCTTTCCTGAAGCCGTGTTGACAATCATCTAACAATAAATTACTATCAAGAAATCGCATTATGTTGCTAACGAGTATATGCTCGAGAATCTTACACGATATCGAAGTTAAAGAAATCGGCCTGTAGTTTTCTGGGTTCTCCTTGTCGCCGCCCTTATGAATTGGGGTAACGTGCGCTAACCTCCAGTCGCTAGGGACCTCTGCGCTAGAAATGGATTTCTCGAAGATTATCAGAAGAAAATGTGCTATTTCTTCAGCTAATTCTTTTAAAACGCGAGCAGGAATTTCTTCGGGGCCAGTGGCTTTGTTATGTCTGATGGAACTTAATTGCTTTGCTATTCCCACCTCAGAAAATACTATATCGTCCATCAGGTCCCCCCTTATTGCGGGTGCATAATGTACGCAATGGTCGCTGACGGCTGTGAATGCTTTTACAAAATGACCGTTTAACAGGTTGGCTTTCTCTACGTTATCATGAATAACGGCACCCGAGTCATTACGCAGGGAAGGTATTGTAGGGCCTCTACCTTGGACCTCTCTCACATAGGACCAAAACGCTTTAGGGTCCTCCTTCAAATAATTATTTAATACCTTATTCCGGAAGTTAGTAAAAGCCTCGCGCATAGTAGTTCTCGCTTTAGCGCGGGATTCCTTATACGTCTTAACTTTAGTTGCTCTATATTCATCGGATGATGTAGACGGCATATTTTTTATTTTCGCGTGGCTTATTCTCTGACGCCTAAGCGCACTCCTAACTTGCTTATTGTACCAACGTGGCTCTTTATTGTCGACCTTCAATTTAATTGGAATGTACTTATCGATACTCTCTAGCATTATATCCTTGAATAGTTTCCATGACGACTCAGCACCTGATCGTTCGGTCATATCACGGAAGCCAGGTAGTATTTCTCGTAGGCGCGACCTGAAGCTTGAAAAGTTTGCCCTAGCAAATATATAAAACTTTCTTTGAGGCTTAGGGTGCCTATCGATTTTCAACTTACACTCTGCATATACGGCCTGAGGATCACTTATCCCATCTTTAATGGTGACTTTGTTTATTCTTTCTGGGACGTTAGTTGCTAATAAATCTAATGTTTCCCGATCGCGTTGGCTTTCTGACTAATTGAAGGAGAGAGTGCTCGCAGAATGTTTCGATTAATGCCTCACAGGATTCGCGTTCTTTACCTCTAGATTCGAAACAGATTTTCCCAATCAATTGAGTGTAAGTTAAAGTCACCACCGACTATAACGATACCATCTTGATTTATCAGTCTAAGCTTTGATAATTGTTTCTCGAGACTTAAAATACAATCTACACCAGCGTTAGGTGTCCTGTAAAACGAGCATATGAACACCTTTTTGTAGCCATCTTTACCTATGCGGCACCAAACACTCTCGATATCCTCGTCACTTATCGGAATCTCACTGCTATCGTACTTATCGCTAACCACTATGAAAACTCCCCCGCCCGATCTATTAGCGCGATCTTTTCTATAGACACGATAGTCTCTAGGAAATATCTCCTGACTCTGAATCTCATCCGTTAACCAACTTTCTGTGCCTATCACGACGTCGGCATGCAGACTGCGAATAAGATGCTCGAACTCAGCAATTTTCCTACGGATGCTGCGACAGTTCAGTACGACGACGTTTAATTTCTTACTATCACTTCGCATACTAATCTCACCCTTGACTTTCTCTTCCACTCTAAAACTACATGCGCTCCCACCACAATCACTCCCACGACTGTATGGCGTCGCATCAAAATTGGAATTGCGACCCGTCGCGCCCTTTACGGAACATTTTATCAATGACCTATCGCGAAATTGGTGCTGCATGTTACGCTCGGTGTATATTCTATCATTAGATAATCTTTCGGGATTCTTATTTTCTACATCGATTATCCCCTGACCCAAAACTGAACTACACCCTGCCCTACTCTCTAGCCTAAAAAATCCCTACTCTGCTCGAGAATCCTACTCGCTACTCTCTGAGCCGATTCGGGCGTGTAGTGATCTATTGGTGCCCTGCACGATTCGATATTCGGCCGTAGGTCGACGAAGTCCACTCCCAAGTCCCGACAGAAATTCCACAGCCTTCGGTTCAGACCTTCAACTCTACTCTAAACCTCAGAACCGCGGTCAATCCTAGGGACTATACTGCAGACAGTAAGCCGCACATCGGAACCCGACTCCTTTCGGACACGAGCAATCTCAGAGGCCGAGTCCTTAAAAGAACTTAAAATCTCCTCGGACCCGCGCTTCGAGGCGTCGTTAGTCCCAATATGGGCCACCACCCGCAGCCGAGAGCAACCTGTCGCCACTACCGCTTCTCTCACCGTGTTGGTCACTTGCGGCACCGTGCCTCCTGATATACATCTGGAGAAGACCCGCTCTTCAACTCCCTCCCGGCGGGCACTGGATAACATTACACGCCGAACGTTAGAGCTTCCTAACACTAACAACCCTCCCTTCCCAACCCGACTCCCCTTGGGCCCGGCCTCCATCGAAGAGACGGGAGTGGGTACGGGCGCAATGGCCGTGGAGTCGTCCTCCGACAACACCTCGAACCTATTACTGACAGGAAGAGAGTCCGCCGAAGCATTCCCAACTCCCTGCCTCCGCAGCACCACCCCACGATCTCCCCGAGTGGACACCACTCTCCACTCATCGGATTTCCCAGCCCGAGGACCCTCAGCCCGCGGTAAGGAGTCAGAGTCAACCCCGATCACTCTACCGGCTGCTGCACCCAGGCGAACCCGGGCCGCCAATTTGGCGCGGCGAGCTTTCAGGGATGACCCCGCACCCCCCACACGAACCAAGGCTGCCTCGGACCTTTCCACCCTCTGAAGGAGGTCCGCAACCACCCTCTCCAGCTCCGTGATTCGAGCCCTCATGGCCTCGCAACCAGCGGCGCACAAGAAGGAGGAAACGGGAGTCCTCGGTGAAGCCATCCTAAACTTGCCTAATTTATATACTAACGCAAAAGAGTTACAATATAAAAACAAAAGCTGAAATGGGATAAGGCTAAAGAATTTGGTGTGTTTTAAAGCAGGGACGCTCTTCTTGTAGCGTACGAGAAAGGGTCAAACGCAGGTATAAAGTGAAAAGCGTAAACAACACAAACAAGGTTAGATCACGCACAGGAGATGATAGTACACAACAACGAAAAATATAAATACTATTGAGCGTAAAACTAAAACAACCTTACAAATGTAACGAGAATATGCTAATACACAATAACTACTATGATATAAATATTATTTTCTAAAAGGGAGAATGAAATTTCTAACAAGAAACTACGAGGCTTAAAGGTTAACTATTACGGTAGAGAAAAATAAAAAACTATAACGTGGGTGTTATAACAAAACTAATTACATAACTTAAACGAATGTTAAATAAAATTACCGAAGGATAACAATAGAATAAAGTAAATTGTTAGTTCTAATTAACACTACAGCTACTCTAGTCGCTTGAGGCTACGTAGGAGCTGCAGGAGCAAGTAAAAGGCACGTCCGTTCACTTCAACAGCCAGGTAAAGACATTCGTCGTGTTATGGGCGCAGCTAAAGAGAAACTGGCGTTAATAGGCAGAATAATGTGGAATAGTAGAGAGAAAGTATGCGAAGCGTGTTATTTCTCACTAGTTAGACCGCAGGTAGAATATAGCTCCAGTAAATGGGATCGGTATTAGAAGAGCCATATAATTCAGTTAGAAAGAGTACAGCGGAGAGCAGCAAGGTTCGTTAAACAAAATTACGAACATATGGAAAGCGTTACAGCATTAATGAAGGACTTAAATTGGTGATCTATGGAAGACCGTAGTGATCAAGTTTATGGCTCCTAGAGAAATACAGATCAAAATCTCTAGCAGAGGATGTAGTGGGAATAATGGAGGCTTCAACGTACATAGGTAGAAACGATAGGTGAGATCGATTGTAGGACGAATCGTTATAGAGGCTCATTCTTTCCGAGGAAAATACGAGACCATAACAGGAAAGCCAAATCTGTGAGTAATAATTGTTAGGTAGACCTCAGTGCAATGCCCTGCCACCCACCAGTTTGGTGAATTGCAGGGTAACCTGTAGATATAGATGTTACTGTAGTTCTTGCAGTAGGTAGACTGTATTTACTGGAACAATTCCCGCTCTGACATATATATCGCACCACGGTTTGCGTATGCGAAAATTAGAACATATTAATCCTGAAGTATTCCTGGCACAAGTTTTACTCCTTGTTTCGACGGCAATTACCAAGGAATAAATTCCGAGGAAGGGGAAAATCTGAAGCAGGAGTGCTTAATTCGCTAAGTCCGGTTTGAATATGAGCTATAAAACAGTTATAATAAGTATCTGTCCTGTTCATATTTGTAGATTAAGAATGTTCGGAAGCGCTCCTCGGAAATGTTGTAGATGCTTCACAAATCCCCCCCCCCCCCCCCGAGGCGCAGAACTTATTGGCGCGAAGATAGAGCAATATTTTCTACCTTTGTCCATATTGACTTTTTTACTGTACGTGTTTTGCGTGTAGTGGGTGAAAATTTCAATATTTTGTCTCTAAAAATGCTCATGGATTTTGTGGTACGGTTACAATATGCCACTACTGCATATAGCTAAAACGTGCAAGTCCTGTGAAAACGCGCTTTGATAGCAAAAAATAAACCCGATCTTTTTGATCGCAAAACGAGGAGAAAAAAGTGGATGTAGGTATTATGCTAGGAAAAACGGATTGTGTTTTCGCACATATGAGAGAATATCAAATACAAAAGACGTTATCGCCATCAAAGAAATAGAAAACGAGATATAAAACTCGTTAAATATGAGCACGAAACGCATAATAAAATATCATTAGAAATTGTACTGAAAATAAAAAAATGAGCGATGAAATTAGATTTATTGAATTTTTTCAAGACGGAAAAGTTTAATATCTTCCAAACTAAGATAATGCTTCAATAGTGCGTTAAGACAAATTTAAGAGAATATCGTGCATTTGAATAGCTTTGAGGACAATGGCGATGACTTTTAGAATAAAACGAAGGAAACCGAAAGTTAAATACAAACATGGTCAGCATTAAAACGACGTGGCGGGTAGTAATTTAATTTTAGGGGGTTTTTATCGTCCCAGAAAAGGCTTCCCATCTCGCTTGCGCTGTGTAAGCTACGAATGGACATTAAAAAAATAATAAGCTCCTCCTTCTTCGGCTTAATTAGTCATGATAAGACGAAAATTCCCTTTCGCTAATGGGTCGCTGATTCAGTTTCGGGTAACATGAAAATAAGAAAAAATCTCATATCCCTCTGCTCGTTAATGAGCTCAAGAAGAATTTGAATACGGTCCGGGGACCGTGGACTGCTTACGAGTTCTAATGAGCTTGAATCGTTTAAGATTTGCGTAAAAAACATAAAATGAAACAATCATTTGGTTACTCAAGAGGGAGGAGTAATAATCAGACAAAAACCGTTTCTACGAGAACAAACTTGGAATAAATATTAAATTTTCATTCGTGATGCGATTCGTTACAAAGTTAAGCGTCTGATAATTTTCTATTTTAAACGATTTCTTATTTGTATTGTGAAATTTTAATTTTCGACGAGATAATTGGATAACTGATGAAGGAAGGAACCTGAAGTAATTATCTAAGAAAAGATGATGAGATTTCTTAAACCGATAAGTACGAGAAAAAAACATACAAATTTCGGTGAAATTAGAAAGAGAAAGAGACAGAAAGAGGCTTTGAGTTTATTCTCGTGGGGAGAAGGAGATTATGAGGGCTCACAATTAGAAGCAGTTGATGTAAAATTGAAAAAAGGTACATACATTTTGAAACTGGTCATGTGGCACATCATAAGATAGCTGAAGATGTAAAAGGTAATAATTTGGCAAACCACGTTTCTCCAACGGCCATAAAATGGTTGGGAAAAAACCAGGCCCGCATTTAGGCTAAAAAAAACTGCCCTCACTAGCAGTGATTCACCGATAATGTAAACATTAACCATTATTTACTATCGTTGCTTCACCACTGATGACGGCTGCTTTGTAGACGCAATGCGCATCTGGTTTTTTCCCCTAATTTTTCGCGGCTATAGGAGAAACATATTTTTTCAATTTGATTTCAGCAGGGTGACTCTTTCTTGAAATTGAAACTTCACGCGCAAATATATTATAATTAGATCATTAACGGCTCTATCGCTAGCTCTGCGTTTCAGTGCCACGAGAGACTCGCCCATTATATTATATTCTTTCGTTCGCGCATTACCCATAATTGTTTAATTTACTATATTACGAATGCTTCTTTAAATATTTTGTCTCTTGCACATCACCTTCAATAACTGCTCGAGCACTTACCCAGCGTTGTGTCGCTGTGTTGGGGTCGCACTGTACTCACGAGACGAGCTCGAACCAACGCCCCCGTATCTTCGAATTACTCCGCCCCGTGCCTCGCACATTCCCTCCTGTGCTCCCTCGGGGACAGATTCGGGACGCAAAGGGGCTCCTCCGTAATAAGGGCTCGCCCACGCTCGCATATCTGCCCACGAGTCCCTCATCGACCCTTCGGTCGCCGTTTCCTAGGGGACTGAAGGAAAAGTCCTTTTTGCATCACCCTAGATTATATATTAGGACGTGGGGTGGATGAAACGTCAATCCTGGCGTTAGTTCTGGCAGAGGGAAAACTATGGGTCCATCCAGTCGTTTATTATGGCCATGCACGCACGTGACCTTTAAAAACTAGTCGCTTCTACATACACAAGCGATTGCAGAAACAAATGCAAGATATCTACGTTGCCAAATAGTCGCGTTTTGATTAGTAAGTTTTAGCTATAGATTTTTGGGTTGCATGAACTGATTACTAAATTAAGTGTTGACTCCAAAACTTTGGCGATTGAGAAAAAAGTGTTATTTTAAAATACAGAATAGTACCGATTGTAGTTGCTCAGCTAAACTTACTCTAAAATTCGGGCTGATAATGATGGGCTTAATTACAGTCTTGAAACGAGCAGGATCTTTTATTTTTGAAGCTTCGACTAGAAGTAAAGACGAGAAATTATGTGAGGGATATTACGTCATTAGAGAAACCAAGGGAGGAAAGTACATGTATATCTCCTATCTCCTATTTCGTGGTAAATTGTTTTGTATGGATAGAAAAAGATTTACTATTTTATAAATGCGAATGAAGAGGATGCAATTTCGCATTTCAATTAGATTATAGATGTATTTTTTCATTTGGTAAAAGTTTTTGTGCTCATGATATAAAATATATAAACGCCTATAAAGAGATTTCATTTCATCTTAGCTGTTTTTCCAGAAGAGGGAGATACTTTCTCTTTGTTTCTCAGTACTCAACGCTGTCGCCCGGCACCTTTATTGTTCTTCGTATTAATTCAGCGTTCACAAGATATTTAAAAAAACTTGGGTGAGGTTGTTGGCAACGTGCACTCTTTTTCAGGGTGCATGCCCTCGAAAATTGAGCACCTTACTTTATCGTTATCATTTCCCAAAAAGTCGATTGGGTGCCGTTCGTCGTTGTTAAAGAGAACCTTCGTCATTTTAAGCGAGGAAAAAGACTTTGATGCTTCACTGGCAATCCGCTTTTGTGCCATTTACTATCTCTTGATAAAAACGACAAATATGCACGCACGCACTCATAAATACACACCTATAAGCATATCTATTTGCAAAAATCCATTTGAAAACCCACGGAAACTTTTTTCTGCTCATTTATTGGTGCGAAGCAGCGGCGACCGGTATCTTATACGATTGGTATAGTTTCCAAATTCCAGTTTCTTTCGCACGTTATACAAACGTTACAAAAGAAATGTATTTTGGTTGTTCAGACTCCGATTTAGATTAATCCTTGTTAGCATGTAGAGAGGTCTTAAAGAAGAACAAGAGACACGTTTTATTATTTATTTATTTAAATTCCAGGGCTTGAAACAACAAATCTTCAACTCCGTGGGTCCTGATATATTTGCAAACGAGGCATCCTTTCAGTCACACGAGAGTTAGAAAATACACACATTAAATATGTTACGCAAAATTCTGCGCATAGAATATGCTAAGCGGTTTTTTTAATTACAAATGCAAAAACGGAATAAAGTGCTTTAACACGACAGTACATCTATGTTTTCGCAATGTTAATGGTTTTTCAGTCCATTTCATGGGTGTGACAATCCTCGAGTGAAAAAAGCCATGAAAGTGGATTTAATTAAAGCATACAATTATCCTGTTATTTTTAATTTTTATCAGTAAGCTCAATTGGCCTTAAATGGTCATTCTACTGTCAACGCTACCGCACTATATTCAATCGTTTCCTGGATTTTCAACCGCTTGGAATAACTAGATCTTTAGTTCGAATAGCTTGATACACATCGTATGTAGGCCGGTTATCAAAACCGTATTGTACCCGAGAAAAATCACGAGGGATTGTCGCTGCATTCGATTCACGTCTCCACGGGCGACGTACTGTTATTTCGTAGGGAATGCGAAACTTACGGCAAGAATAAGCGAGTTCAATCGGGCCCTATTGAACGCCACACAAGGGTCAGAACACTTCAAATTAAGAAGTATTCGTCATACAGCGTATTCAGGAGAAAATATCACGCAAATCCTTTCCGCGGATGCCTGAAAATATCGATACTTAGGTTATAATTTTATTTTCAAAGAGGTTACTTATTGAAAAGAATTGCTTCGACGCGGCATATCTGATCTCTTTCGATGAACGATTGAGTCGTGTTTGAATGACACGCTCGAATAAATAGTGGCTGGCCATTCGTATGACACATACTGAATATTATAAAAAAAATTTCACATGCTCAATTATTTAAGAAACTTTTTTTAAAATTTGGTCGCGTAGTCTTTGGAACAGTAGAACTAAACGAAAGACTCATTCTTTTCGGTCACTGAATGAATATTTAATGAAATCTGTAACCAACTTTGCAGCAATAATAATAAAAATCTTATTTAGTAAAAATTTAATAATCTCCTCGGCCTCGTATATACGGGGTTTACGTTTAAAGCAATGCTGGGTTACGGTGAATAGTTCACTGCGCTACGATTTTTCGTTGAATGAATGAGCATCGTCGGAGTTGACATTGCCGTATTTGACGGAAAATATCAGTTTTAGGCTGGTTTCCAAAGAAAACATACCCTTACGAAGTGGTCGTGTCTGTGTGTGTGTGTGTGCGTGTCCTATACTAACAACTTTTGCATCAATGTACCGATTTTCATGAAACATGGCATACGGCTCGTGCTGCCAGAGCCCACCTTCGAGCTTTATTTTTTTTTATTTTGCGAAGATTGAAGTCCTGGGTTTGATTCCAGTTACGTTTCTCCCTATTTGTTTTACATAGGAAGTCATAGGAAGTCATCGTGCAGAGATGTTTTCTTTAATACTTTAAAATACCTTGAAATTGTGATATCGGTGCGAGGTTTGTACTGCTCTAAGGGGAAAAGAATGTAAATTCTAATTCTTATCACAGAATTTTGATAATTGATGGTATTTTCTTGAATTTCTACATAGACAGCGTTTTGTGTTTTAAATCGCATTTTTTCGGATTGTTTCCATGGAGACGATTATTACCGAACTCGGTTTGAGCATAGACGAGTGAAAAAATGGGTTATTAAGCGTTCTTCACCATCGAAGCTGTAGTAGCGGAACGCTTTATGGGCACGTCTCATCCGTCCGTCCGTCCTAACTTTCATCTCCTAAACCACTGAACGGATTTTAATTAAATACAGTACGAGTGATCGCTATTCAAATTCATCACCCAATTTTTATTTTGAACTGAATACGTCAATTAGAACTTACACTTTACATAAATACATAATTACTTTCATAAACTTATACTCGCATCTCGTTAAATGACATCCGTCATGCAACAATTAAATACGATAAATTTCTCTCCCTAGCTATTATATGATCTGTAAAGTATAGATTAAAATATTTATTCTGATAGGGAACAACATTTACTACAAGAATGTTTGCGAGACTACATAATTACGAGATATAGTTTCGGAGGTAGAAATTCGAGAAAATCCCAAGCAAAACATCGCATATTTTGTTTACATCGATAGCGAAGACGGTTCTCTCAGCAAACAACAATTAAAAATCCATATATTTTTCTCCCATTCTCTTATATGATCTTTGATGTATAGATGAAAATAGTTGGTTGTATAGAGAACAACATTTACCACAAGATAGTTCCCGAAACCACTTAATTACGACTTATAGTTTCAGAGATAAAAATTCGAGAATCGCCCAAACTTTCGATACCTTTTCATACATATTTCCCATAAAACGATTTTGGAATCTCTGTGTATTCCATTTATGGAGTAAAATTTTCCATCTTGTTTTCTTTTCCACTCGACAACTCTTCAGCAATGGACAGTTGATCCATATATATTATCGTAAAAACAGTAAAATTTGTTAAATTCGTTCATTACAAAAATACATGCAAAATATAATTTCAGAAAGAGATTTTGACATTGCTTTTAGTATTTGAAACCTGATAATGCTCTATTAATTTGTTTTCCAATTTTTGTCTCTCGCAGATAAACTATTAATTACAAATGGTATTTATAGTATGAGAATTCCTTGGAATGACCAACACATACTGAAACATTTCCTTTCAATATAAGTAATCAATTCGTGACGTCAACTTTGGGAAACCACCTGCATTAGTCCTGGTTTGGATTTCTTGCTACTTATGAGCATCATCTTCGGGGGTTATGATAGGGTGCCTATTCTGAGATTAGTAAATCTGACTATATATTATCCGACGGGATTTACATAGATAAGTCGCCAGCCAGTTCCAGAACGTAGTTAGACCCCTCACACACGCGCACTTTCACGGTTGGATCCTATGCGCAGCAAAAAAGAAAGGAACTGTAAATTGTAATTGTAACTTTAAATTGGCTTCACCTCGGATTCTAACCCGGATACTTTGCGCTCCACCGCCGCTCTTTTCTCTCGGCATTATCTTTGCATTATTATTTCGCTCTAAATTTATCATTTCCTTTCTTTAAAATATCCTTTCGGCGAGTGGCGTATAGCTTGAATCATTTTGCCTCATCGTAAAATTTTATGTCACGCCATAAAAGTGGTCCCGAAGCGAATCTGATAAACGCTCAGTTTCTGCCTAATTCCATCGAGCAAGTTTTCCTTGAAAAAATCGAGATGTCACTCACACCGGGAGATGAAAGAGAGACAAGCGAGATCGAGGGAGTTTCGTAATTCTCTCTAAAAAAACATTCCTCTTATTTTATCATTTTTCTTGATGAAATTTCCGAAATTGAAAAGAACCTCCTCGAAATATATCCAGAAACCTTATCACCGGTTTCATAGCCGTTATCGTCTTGTTTTATTTAGTTTTATCAATTTTGCTTTTGAGGAAATAGTCTTGCGCCGAAAAATTAAAGATTTGAACTGATCGTGATTCCATTTATTTTTTCACAGACGGAGATAAAAAGAGGTTTTTTCGTAATATTGTATCATTCATGGCCCGAGGCGCCAGAATTATGGTTGGAATTGATTACAATGTTTATGAGTTCAACGTGAGATCATCAGCTATAAAGTAAGATGACGCCAGAGAATATGCACTTATAAAATTTTGCACCGAAGAATTAACGTGATTAATTCACTAGATAATTATCAAGCTCGTATTACAGCTGAAAACAAATTCAAGAATGAGCGCTTCGATTTAAAAAAATTGAAAAGTAAGTAATTGTGCTATGGCTATCGGAGAGTACTCACATTTTTTATTTCAACGTGATATGTTATCTATAAATTGGTGAACAAACCCAGTACAGGTGGAGATAGCAATATTATTGTAATTAGCTTTACACTTTCATCCAGGAGCGGATCTAGGTGCATAACTTCGGGGGATAATAAGAAAAAATATTTACTGATCTACAACTGCATGATACCCTGCAAGTCACCTTTTTGGTGGATGGCAGGACAAGCAATGCACCAAAAGTCCCTAATTTTCCTAGGTTATCTTTTCCTATTATGTTCTCTTATCGTCCTAGGGAAAAACGACGCTCTGTATCGCTCCGTTTTACATTCGATCTCGCGAATCTTATCCTCGCTGTCCTGCCTTCCGACATAGGGGGAATGTGCCTAACTTGGACCTTTTCCTAAATTGGATTTTTCTTCCACGTCGAGCATTGCTATAGAGAGCAACCATATACAGTCATATCTGTGAAGTGCTACCCCTAGAGGAATCTGTGTTCAGTTTAAAGTGTTGCTGTAAGTAATGTGGTTTGCTGGAAAGCAATCTGAAATTTTGGTAGTGTTTTATATAATTTCGCGGTGTTACGTCGTAAACCTGTGAGTGAGATTTACTCAAACATAGATAAGCTAAGCTTGCATAATATATTTGTATGATATTTCACGAGTAAACCGTAGTGATTGTGTCTTTAGGCTGTTTCATTTCCCTGTTACCGGCAACTGAACAAAAGATTGCGTTTTTTCTTTATTGAACCGCTTCGTTATTCCTATATTTGACCGCCATATAATGACGTGCACAAAACTCTGTATAGCCCTAAGTGATTTATTTGCCGTTTTGGTACATATGTACCATTCATTATGCCTAAAAATGGATATCGGACATTTTTACATGAGTACAATCATTATATTATTGAGCAGTAGAGTTTTCAAGTGGGGTAACATAGGTGCAGAAATTAAGCCTTCATAAGAGATCAATGCAGGTTACCTCTTCCCACATTATGCCTAAACAAAATTATGGAGATTGGGAGGTTGAAAGCATGGAGAGAGCTCTGCACGCGCTTAGGAATGGTGACATGGGCCTAAATGAAGCTAAATGAAGCTGCACGCACTTACAGTGTTCCGAAGGCAACGCTTAAAAGAAGGATAGACGGGAAAAACAAAAATGCAACAGAGCATATACAAAATGTGGGTGACAATGTGACCTTTTTAAAGAGCTGGAAGATGATTTGGTTCAACATGTTTTGTCTTTAGAAAAATCATTCTTCGGAATTACCAGGAATGATCTACGATGCCTCGCATAAGGCACGCACTCAGGGGAAGGGCTGACGGGCTTTAGTCCACCCCCAAAACTCTAAATATTCTTCCTCAAGAACCGTGCTCGCATGGGAACGCCGTTCCACTTGATACAAAATAAAGATCTTTGCGTTCCCATTGTTAAAATATTTCATAAAGACGTCTTCACGCGTAAGAATTTTAAATGCTACGTTGACGATTTTGTTGGACCCAGACCTTACTTTAGGGGTGGACGAAACGGCCGGTCGCCCGGGGCACCGAAAAAGCCCCGTAAGAACATTTTTTTCTCGAGCTACAAGTGATGTAGTTAGGGAGTCCTAAAAGGAAGCGTGGATGTCCAAGGCGTTGGCAAAATCCACAGGCTGACTTTCTGCTGCCTATACCAGGGAACCGTATGTTTGGTGGCACATCCAAGAGACAATGGGGGTGTCGGCGTTGATCCGCGTACTCATAATTCTGGGAAGAAGACACTAAAGACGAGAAATGCACCTCCTTTTCCGGAAACGGGAGAGTTTGCCTCTCTTACTATCCGGCCATTCATTGCACTGCCTCTTAGATACCCATTGCACGCGTAAGGCAAGAGGCGAATCAGCTGGAGTCAAAATAAAATCTTGAACTCCCTCCCGGCGGGCACTGGATAACAGGGGTGCCATCACACGCCGAACGTTAGAGCTACCTAACACTAACAACCACCCCTTCCCAACCCGACTCCCCTTGGACCCAGTCTCCATCGAAGAGACGGGAGTGGGTGCGGGCGCAATGACCGTGGAATCGACCTCCGACAACACCTCGAACCTATTACTGACAGGAACGTGGGCCGCCGAAGCTTCCCCACCTCACTGCTTTGGCAGAACCACCCCACGATCCCCAGAATGGTCACCACCCTCCACTCATCGGATTTCCCATACTTTATGTAAGATAATATCTAATTATAATGAATATATAGCGTATGTTATATATTGGTTAGATATTTACAAAATATTTATAGAATGTCAATAATATAACAAGTATGGAAAGGTGTACTCCGTGTCGGAGTACACAGAGTTTCCAAATGCGTTCTTTGAGATCGACAAATTTTAGTAAAACTCTCCAATACCAAATTTCATCAAATTACATCCTGCGGTTCCCGAGTTGAACCAAATACATTGTAAGCTACATGTTCTTCATGTAAAGTGGTCATAAATATCGTCCGATTTTAACCAAAACTGGAATAGGTCGTTCCTTTTTAGTAAAACTTCTCAATACCAAATTTCATCAAAATACGTCCTGCGGTTCCCGAGTTGTAAAATTTTTAATTATTATTTTCTTTGAATGTACAAAAGAACTTTGAAAATCGTATAATTACGTAAATACGTTAAGTTCCTTTTCTTTAAATTTATCGTAAACCTTACGTTTTACGGAAAAATTATTTGACAAAAAATGCGTATTTAATTATTTTATTTAATTTTTGTTCTCAATATTTTTAGGCGTTCTTTGCACGAAGTGAACGCAAATAGGGGAGGTCGTTTCCGTCCGTCCGTACGCATGTATAAACTCAGAAACCGCTCGACGTACTTTGATGGAATTTGGTATTTGGTTGTTTTGGTAAAATTTGCCGGTCGATTCCAATTTTGTTTAAAATCGGTCTACAACAACGACCATTTTACATGAAGAACTTCATGTAACTTACAATATACTTGTTTTGACTCGGGAACCGATACACGTATTGTGACGAAATTTGTTATTGGGAAGTTTTACTAAAATTTGTCGACTGATTCCAATTTTGGTTAAAATCGAACGATATTTGCGACCACTTTACAGGAAGAACTACATCTGGCTTACAATGTACCTGTTTCAACTCTGGAATCGCAGGAAGTATTACGATTAAATTTAGTGTTGGGGAGTCTTACTTAAAAGTTGTCAATCTCAAAGAACGCATTTGGAAACTCTGCGTACTCCGGCATGTAGTACATCTTTCCATACTTGATCTCTCAGATGGGTATGTAACGATATTTTTGCGAAGTACTTTGTAAAATATATGTAGGTCTTCATGTAAAGTAGCCTTAATTATTGTCCTATTTTAACCAAAGAATGAATCAGTCGACAAATTTTAGCAAAACTCCCAAATGCCAAATTTCATCGAAATACACTGTAGACCCGATATTACGCGGACGTTGGGAGTCCAATATATTTGACCGCGTTATAAGTGAATCCGCGTTATATCGCACTTACCCATTTATAATTGCATGCAGTGACAGCCGACGCCATAAACCTACCAGTCAGAAATGACATTGCGGTAACCCTTATTCGCGCACAAACGGGCGAAAAAAGAGAGAAAAGAATACAGCAGTTAAAAATATTTTGTTTTAAAAATTTGAAATAAATATTTTATTTTTTATTGTGCTCCACGCTTTCCTTTTTCTTCTTTTTCGCGATTATATAATCGATAATGTGGTGATGGGTGGTGTAAATATGTGACGCGACGCTAGACTTGTCTATTCTGTTATATCTGTAATGCGCTAATACGCGATCATTTAGGATAGACTCTATGTCTATAACCAAAGATGTTTGTGGAGAATTTGAGTGAAAACTATGTAATTACAAAAGAAAAAAGACCCATTTCCCGCGTTATAAGCGATCCCGCGTTATCTCAAGCCGCGTTATATCGGGTCTACAGTGTACGTTCATCGGTCCCTGAGTTTAATTATGCGAACAAACTGGCGGAAACGGTATCCCCTATATGCGTTCACTTCGTGCAAATACGCATAAAAACATTAATTTAGAAAATATTTTGATAAAGATTGCTGTCCCTTAGGGGGGAGGGGAGTAATTACCCCATTACCCTCCCCCTTTTCTATTCGCCGTCGCTTTCAACTACCTCTTTCATATCAGTTCTTAAAGTAACGTGTAGGGGCAATATCTAGTATACAAAAGACGGCATTTGAAATCAAAGGCATTCTATATTATTCGAGGTCACGGGAGGATAGAAGTTAATAGGACGCGGTAACGTACGTCTGGAATTGCTGGGCAGGAAGAAAGAGAGAGAGAGAGAGAGATAAATAGAGAGGTTTGGACACGAATGGGATAATGGCCGTGTTTGAGGAGAGGTCGCAAAAGAGAGAATAGACTGAATTTGTCGAAAATCAGAGGTGGAGGTAGTCTCTTCACTGAGAATGACGTGCGTGAGAATGAAGGAGACCTAAGGTTTGAAAGGCTTTCATCTTATATTCGTAATTGAAAGGGAGAAAGCAAAATTGTTCAGGAGTTGTTAAATATTTAGTTTCGCTTCGATGTTTGCATGGAACGTGCACAAGTACGGGTCATATGATCTCATGTGTCGTTGAATTTTTTAACTTCATATTTATATCGAGTCGATGAAACATAACAAAATTGCTTATATATTTATGTAATTACTCATTTGTATTGCGTACGGTATTAATATGGTGGCACCTTAGCAAATAAGCAATAGTGAAAAAAGAATTTTTGCAAAATAAATTTTGTAACATATACTACTACACGACATTAATATCCTTTCCCATGGAATTCATTCGTAATATTAGAACAACAGCGCTAACAGTGTTTTAACAAAATTTAATTCGGAGAAAAGGACTATAGATTGGGTGCTAGGATTCACGTAAGCTGTTGAAAATATGTGACCGCTCATTTTTTTAAATAACAATTTTATACCGATATAAAAATTTGAATTCTCGAGCATTTTGCGAAACCAACAGTAGATCTATGAGTTTTTTACAGTTTTAATTCTATTTGCCTTGCTGAAATAATGTGCAGTATATTATTGCTGTATATTAACATATAATTAATTATTTCTAAACACTGACTTTTTTGCTTGCTATAAAGGAAATTGTATTCGTAGAGCAATTTGCATAGACAAAATTTCCTTGTAATTCCTTAGGCTATATTATTTTGATATTTTTGAAGTTAAAACCAATTAAGTGAAGGTTTTTATTTTATAAGTTCAATTTTTTTTGTTTCCTCTTCATTCTTGATATTTCATTTTAGCTCGAAATTACACATTTTTGTCCCGTTATACATAAATAGGAAAACAATCATGCGGATTTTATGACGTTGCTTAGGAGATTATGCAGAATTTTTGTTTTCGTTGTGCGAAAACAACACATATAATCTCTTTCGCTGACCACACGAATTTACCGATATGATATTATCAGGATACTGCTTTATGATACGGATAAAAATCCATTCTGATCTATCCCTATTCCAAACATTCTCATTGACTATTGCATGAGAAAACGCGGATGTTTTTACAAAAGTAAACACAAGGGAGAATGAAATTATGGAATTTATCTTTGGCAAAAATTACAATATATGTGCTAGTTTCATATCTAAATTCCAAAACTGTAACAGAGTTTTTAGTGGTATATCATTAAATTTTTATACAAGATACAGATGATGTAATATGTTTTGGAGAGTTTCACTAGTTTAGATGAAATGCTTGCTTTTAACTGCAGACATTTTAAAACTTTTTATCTTTAGCAAATTTTTATAATGTGAGCAGCACTCATAAGCGTTCCATTGCCTTATAATAGCGTAAATCCCATATCTTCCTCCGCGTCATTCAAAACGATAATTTAGAATTCAATGATAATTCGAGGAATGCCATTTTTTTACAATCGGACGCCAAAATCAAGGCCATAAAAAAGCCTCCGCAGAGGCCACTTTTATTCTCACGAAGGTACCGCTCATTTAAAGGAATATCCATCGGAACTTGTGTTCAGTTGACCTTTAACCTTTTATGAGAGGGAATATTTAATATGCAACAAAGAAGCCTCCAAGAAATAAAGTGGCCTCCATCGAAACCCTCTTTTCTCTCTCTCGGATGACGAAAATGCACACGAAGCCAAAGCGAGAGGGCATAATTGGCTCGGACAAAAGCGACGGTGTGTGGACACAGCGGAGACTTAGGGAGCCACTTGACCGCAAAACTAACCTCTCTTAAGCGTCGGGTAATTGAATTTCTCAAAGGATGGCTTTCTCTTGGCAACTTCATATAGGTTGAAAGAGAGAGAAGAAGGGGGAGACAGAAAGAAAGACTCCAAACCACGTTTGTGGTAATTGAAATCGATATATTTCGCATTAGACATTTCCAATTAATTTTGCATATGACTGACTAATTGTGGTGAAAAAATTACCAGATGACAGGTTTTTGAGATCTCGAATTGACATATATACAAGGTAAAAATTCTAAATTTCGAGCCAAACATATCATTCAATCCATCGGATAACCAATGTAGCTGAAATTGCCATAAGATGATGTGCCTATCTGCAATGCTACAGGCATCATCAGTGGCGATTCACAGATATTATATCATAATCGTGAATTTATTCAAACTCTTTATGTCCGTCAGGGCAGCAAGCTTTATCATCAGATTTAAAATGTGATGCTATAGGATTGCAATGAATTAGATCAGATTGGAGTGAATCTACATCTACACGTTACCCTGCAATTCACCTGATTTGTGAGTGGCAGGGTGTCCAATGCACCAAAATCTACCTAAAGATTGACTCTCGCAGGTTGAAAATTTCTATTGTGATCTCTTGTTGTTCTCGGAATGAACGAGCCTAGATAACGCTCCGTCCTACAACCGATCTCACGTATCTTAACGTCACGGTCGTTTCTACCTATATACGTTGGTGCTTCAATTATTCTTACAACCTCTCTTTTAGATATTCCGACCTATATTTATCCAGAAGCCTCAACCTTGAGTTCAATCTACGGTCCTCCAGTGATACACAGTTAAAATCACTCAATAATGAAGTGACGCTTTCCTTATGAAGTGACGTAATACAGTAGTATGTTTAAAATAAATCAATGCAGTAGGCTCGCTGTATTAAAAAAAGGTTTTTTAATTTGATTATCACTTATGATAAGAAGGTAAGTAAATGCGATGATTTGCAACTACTTTTTTGACGTTTGTCATTATATATAAAATTCAACACAACGTTTAAAAAATTCGATTTCTATCTATCTCCGTAATGTTCACCAGATTGAAACCAAGGGATTCATTACATACGCATTTAATACATGTACTCTTCGCTATATTTTTATGATTAATTATTTGAAATAATTATTTTTTCTTTTTTTTACTTTTACTTCATTTTATTTGTTACAGAAAAATAAGACCCATAGTTTCAAAAGATAGTTATAAAGACAGCCAGAACTTTTATGTATGGCATGAACGAAAAGTATTTAATTTACATTCTATATTTGACTTCATTTCATAATATGGTTTGCACTGACTTAAGTTATTAAACTAAAAATATGTTAGTATTATTATTGTTTAATTTTAAGTTCGCTTTAGTTAAATATGTATTGCAATTATATTCTCAAGTTTTTTTAAGATTCGGGTGAAATCACTGAAGATCTTAATTAATGGAATAAGACAAAATGCCTTGGTTTATAATAACTGAATTTGTCCAGTAATTAAACTTTCACTCAAAAGTTTTCGAAAAAATATTAATCAGTAACATTAGGCCTGTAGACCCCCAACATGCAATTAATACTTAACAAGCATACATACATGTAGTTATGTAGACAAAAGTATATGCATAACTATATAAGTCACTGACTGATTCGATTTGAAATTTGATTCGAATTCGAATCTAGATTGCCGACTCGATTCGAGATTCGATTCGGGATTCGATTGGAAGGAGAATTTGCGATTCGCAGGTCCCTAACATAAAGCTTTCTTTTAGCCTTAACCTGTTTCTCAATGTTTAACCGAAAGTCCACGTACAATGCCTTGTGATCGCTTATTTCCTCAGCAACAGATACGCTATTCATACGCTCAGGAAGATTAGTAGTCAATAAATCTAATATATTATTAAATCTGATAGGAAAGCTCACTAATGGATTCAATGAGAGTTTACCGAAAGTTACAAGTAAAGCCTCATACGATTCACGCACTCTACCATAGGGATAAAAGCAATTATGCCCCCAATCAATTGACGGAAGATCGAAAAAACTAAGCAGGTAGAAAGAATTCGTGAGGTGGTTCACTTTGTTTGATAGTAGGACAGAGCCTTATATACTCTCATTTATTCCGAGAATAATGCGAAATCATAATAGGTGAGTAAAACCCAACTACAGAAAATGATTAGGTGCGCTTAGGTGTATTGCATCCCCTGCCACCCACCGCATTGGTGACTTAAAGAGTAACATTTAGATGTAGCTATTTAAGATTGTTGTCCTCAAGTCGTTCGAGATAAATGAAAACGTGAAAGTGATGATTAAAATCAAACAACGCAAAAATAAACTCATGTACATATAGAGGACAAAACATTTTCTCCCTGTGCAATTTAGGTTACAAGTAAATTTCCCTGGAAACGTCGGCTAAATAAGAATAAAGACGTTTTGAATGATTTATTTAATGTAATATTGTGTTATTCTGAGATTTTCAACATTTAAAGTTACACCATAAATCCTCTTAGTGCATGGGTTTTCAACCGGTGGTACGCGTATCTCTAGCGGTACTTCATGAGTGTTGAAGGGACAAGTGTTAAAGATTATAAATTTTATTTTTACTTCGTCCTTCATGCATGAATTCGGAATCAATATTTCCAATGTGACGACTAAGATTAACGTCATAAAACAGAAATATTCTTCAGAACTTTGAATGTTAACGTTATAAACACGAGTTAACTATCTTATTACAAGTGTTACTAATTTCATTATCACTGTAAAATGTTCAAGAACAAGCACCTAAAAAAATTTGCCTCAGTATCTCCAATAGCCACAACCATGTTATAAAAATTTATAACAAAGTTATACATTTTTATAACCTTGTTGTGGCTATTGGAGATACCTGAGACAAGTATTTTTAAGTGCTTCTTCTTGAGGTTTTTCAGCCATAAGACGTGCTCGATAAGTCCCTGTTGAGCTCTAAAATGTACTTGGTACCATAAAAATCCTCTAGACTCTATAGGAATTACTATAAAAATGCTCAAAGAGGTACATCAGCAAAAAAAGAAAATTGAAAATTCCTATCTTAGAGAACATCGATAGAAGAATAAACGGAATATTTTGCCGGATGGAAATTTAATAACTTCTCTCCTTTATCATTGTCCTATTTTAAATGCAATACATTCAATTCCATGCATCTATTTTCAAATAGAAAATGAATCCATATTTATTATTATCAATCATATGCTAAATTTTCTGTAGCAAACGAACTGAATTTTTTAATAGTTAAATCACTAGCAGTTTAATATTAATCAAATAAAATCTTTTAAAAAGAGAGATTTCTTGCATTTTTCAATGTAGGTAATTATGGCATTAAAAATTATTACAATTTCAAAAAAGCAATAAAAATAGGTGAGCTTTTCAATTTATTTAATATTTTATAATATTAATTAAGCCTTTATAAAATTTTTCTATAATTCACAACAAATTTTCGATTTTCATCTTCTTCTTTCAACGCCGCTTGATCTTTATTCTTCGCTTCTATTTAATGATCCTTCATTAGGTATCACGTTTCTGCGCTTAACGCTTAAAACACTTGACCCTCTTCTTCCTCTTCTGAAAATGAGTATGCATTGCATTAATTTTCATCTCAAAGAGTCGTTTATTTTGATGCAAAATAAGCTCTCAATTTACATGATTTAACATACTTCTGGGGGATGAAAAATTAAGCGTCGTGTGAACTAAAATGGTGCGGGAAAGAGTTACGAACTCATCTGCTGTAATAATTAACTCGGGTTAGAAAAAAGGTGTTTTTTCCTCTAATTTTTGCACGTGTTTCACAAATTACGTCTTTTAGTAATGGGATCAAGTTGCCTTTCCTCGTAGCGATTTACCGACGTTTTTGAACGGAACCTGTGTATAATATCCTTCTATACAGCAAATTTTACATCGAATTCATATGCTCCTTTGCAGTTTTAGTTTAAATTTACTGCGAATTAATTTGGAAAAGAACGCATAGTCACTGTATCGAAAAAACAGTTCAACAATTATTTTTTTTTATTTCCCTGAAAATTGTATTTTGTAAGTAAAATGTTTTGATAAATTATCTATTTTTAACTAACTCAATTTGGGATTGATAAGTGACAAGTGTAAACACCCACTTTCGGTTGACCGATGCTTATCAAAAAATAATCATTTCTTGTGCCGTTAATAGAAATGTCAAATATAAAATTTCGCGTTGATCTGAGAAATAGTGTTTGAGTTAGAGCAGCCACAAAATTCCGGCACAGGCACAACTAGTACACACAGACACACCCAGAGACATCATCGAGAAAATACTCAAAACGTGTTCAGGGGATCTTAAAACATGTATTTCCGTCGAAATCTCGAATTCGATTCTTTCATGAAAACAATACTTTCTCTATACTTCGTATATGGAGAAAGTAAAAGCCGATAAGTGACAAGAGTAAACATCCACTTCAGGTTGACCGATTTTTACCAAAAACAACTCTTGTCCCTTTAACGAAAATGTCATATATAAAATTTTGCGTTGATCTGATTAATAGTTTTTGAGTTAGAGCACCCACGAAATTCCTATTACATTCACACACAAACTCTCTCTCTCTCTCACACACACACACGCACGCATCATCGACAAAATGGTCAAAACGTGCTCAGAGGACCTCAAAACGTGTACGTATTTCCGTTGAAATCTCGAAATCGATTTTTTTCATGAAAACAATACCTTCCCTTATACTACGTATGGAGAAAGTAAAAAGAAAGCGATAGAGAAAATGGCAATGGAAGGGTGATGAATAGGTGACGAGACAATACATCGAAGTTTTGATATTTCCTTTAGCAAGACCACCGTGGGAGGGCGTGTCACACCTCATTATGTATGGTTGGAGGGAAATATTTCGCCTTTAATATCTTTCCCTTTTCTCAATCACTTAATGGGCCGGGAAATCATATTACGGGAGAGAGTCTTTTAGATATGGAGCGATGCTTTTATTTTTAATACCTTTCTGTTCAATTTTTTTTATTTCCATTTGCCGAAATTGTTTTTAGTAAATTTCACACAAACATCCACTAACGGAAATCTTTACATCAGTGGTTCCCAGCCTGGGTGCCGCGTCACACTGGGGTGCCGCAGCTGATTTTTAGGGGTGGTGCGATAATATTAGTGTTGTAAATAAATCAAAGATTTGGATGTGTTTACAGGTAACTAGGGCATTAATTAATTTTATGTCGAATAAATTGATTATGTTGTGGTAACAACAAATGCATGTGTCCAAACGTTGTAATGCTCGTTTGTAAAAATATAAAAAATATTTCTTGAAGGCTGGGGAGTCGCGAAATTCTGTATATCTTTGAAAGGGTGCTGCGACTACAAAAAAACTGGGAACCACTCCTTTACGGTCATCATCTTTCAGGCTAAAAAAGTCTTATATTTATTCACATAAATCATGTAAAAAGCGAGTTAATTATAAAGAGGGATGATAGATTTATTTACACGCGATGGGCCACTGAGACAAATCGAGTGCCTGATTATATTAAAAACTACGTGCTAAATAAGCGTTTATTTAAAGAAATCTTGCAGAGTGTTTAACGGATTTTTGGTCAAATCTAAGAAAAAAAGGCTAAGAAGTGACTAGTAGGAAGGTAAACTGTAGCAATCACTGTTTATTAACTGAAGGAGATAGAAGCCTAAGTGTTTACTATTTTAATCAGTGTGTGAGTCAACAAAGCCAGTATCTGAGATGTCACTGTATTGCATTTTGTTGTAGAGCGCTATTTTATTTTACCGTGTGCGACGTATTCTATACTTCTAGTGTTTAAAGTAAATCTAAAACATGCAATGGCATGACTCATTTGGGAATCATGGACTAATTCACTGGAGCAGCGGTCACGATCCCATAGGGTGTCACGAAAGGTTTTCACGAAAGATCATGAAGGCGGAATAGTGTACACATAATAATTGAAATGTTTTATTTTTTAGTAAATTTTAATTGACTGATTTCATTTCATTATTCATATTTTAATAATCCTGATTTTCTATAAATATTTCAATCACATTATTTATTTATTGTTAGATTTTTGGGATTAAGAGAGCTGCGACGAGATCGGATACCTTAGGAGGGGGTCACAGATGTATAAAGTTTTGGAACCGCTGCACTAGAGAATTATCGATCTACTCTTATGGTTGCAAACAAACACTATTAGAGATGCCTGGGATATGCACTTACTTTGTAAGGTTTCCGATTTTGAAGTCCTTATTGTTGAACAATGGACTAGTTCACTTCGCTCAGGTTCCCTTTGTTATCTTCGTTTTTACTGTCTCCATATACGTAGTATAGGGGAAAGTATTGTATTCATGAAAAAAATCGACTTCGAGATTTCAACGGATATACACGTTTTGAGGTCCCCTGAACACGTTTTGACCATTTTATCGATGATGTCTGTGTGTGTGTGTGTGTTACTGTGTGTGTGTAGGTGTATGTGATAGCTTTTTGTGGGTGCTCTAACTCAAAAACTATTAATCAGGTCAACGCAAAATTTTATATTTAACATTTTTATGAAAGTCACAAGAACTGATTAGTTTTTGATAAATATCGGTCAACCGGAAGTAGGTGTTTACTCTTGTCACCCATTATTTTGAAATATTTGCTTTAATATTTGATAAATGTAGAAATGTGTTGGAATAAACTTTGTAGGAAATGTCATTTACTACAACCTTTGTTTGAAACATTTTTACATATAATGCATTGTTTAAGAGATATCTTATATTTTTATGTCATCACCACGTCACCTACCGACGACTATTGTTAACAATTGACGCTTAGTTACGTCTTAGTAACGCTCTTTTTTATTTTCTTAATTGTAGGAGCTTTGTGGCTATATCCAATATCAGAATGCTATGGTTTGAGTTTATTTCAGTTCTTTGTCAAGTCTAAAATTTTCTCGCAGTTTCTTAAAATATTTATTATTATGTAACCTATTTGGAATTTTTAGAAATAATACAGATATGGAGAAACTCATGTGGTGGCCACATCAGATTTTTTGTTTTCTCCCATTGTTTTCGACGTTGTTGATGTTGCCGATGGGGTTTATCATCATTCATTGCGATAAAACATAATTGTACGTATTTCCTCCATACCTTAGATAGTATGTATTGTGAATTCACTTTTAGGCGAAGTTCTTTGTTTTAAATGTTTATCACTGATTAGTTTTTTATTCCCATGCGCTTAGAATATTATTGACTTCGCTTTTCTCCTCCAAAATATTCCGTTATAAAAACACTATGCGCATTAACTGAATGTTTAACTAAATTCGCAAACGAAAACTTTGCGATTAAACTTCAAGTATATGTCTAGGTTTTAAATGAAACTAGAGGCTCTGCACTAGGGTTGCCACCTCTCCCGGAATTCCGGGATTCTCCCGGAATTATCGAGTATAAGACACGTGTCTCCCGGCTCCCGGCGGGAGGTCAAAATCTCCCGGAATTTAGGAATTTGCCTATCCGTGGCTATACTTAACTAGTTGAAATTTGTAAATTTAGTTTGGCCGGTATATTTAATCAAAAATAATGGATAACTAATGCAAATATGTATACTTTCTCGGCGACTCCCTCATGTTCCTCTCAATGGAGATGACGATTTTTTAGCAATGTACTCACAAACATTTTTATTGTTACACTTGAACCTTCTTAGAGAATGCTAAAGCGATATCCCTTGAAAATTCATTCTGGTTTGAAACTTTGTAGAATATAGCAAAGGTCTCATTTCTCATTTTCTTAACATTCAGTCAGTTTCCTCATTGTCTGCAGATCATGCACCTGCAAATTTTGGTAAACACAATTCTGTGTATCAAAAACTTTTTTCAAATAATGAAAATCTTTTAAAGGCAAATTGTAAATGCCATATTTTACATAACTGTATTTAGTTTGCACTAAAAGCACTTAATTTTGATGCAGAGATGTTAGTTATGAAAGCATACAGTGAATTTTCTACTTTTGCTAAGCGCACAGTAAAGCTAAAATCATTCTGACAATTTGTCAATGTAGAATACAAACAAATTATAAGGCACGCATCAACAAGATGGTTATCTCTACTACCAGCTATTGAAAGGGTGCTCTCTAACTGGGTAGCTATGACGGAATATTTTTTAGAGGAAGGTGAAACTGAGTGTTCCCAAATAATATGGAAAGTATTTGGAGAAGAAAGTTTTCCAGCACTTTGCTATTCGTATTTTTTGAAAAATATTTTGAATTTATTTTAGCATAGTGTTACAATTTTGGAAAGTGATGATGTTACATGCAAGGAGTTGCATGTAGTTATGTTAGATATTCGCGAGAAGATTTCCAATAGGAAAAATGATAAATTTTACTGACAGAAAACATTTTATATATTGAGTAGCTTAAATGAAGTGGATAGATTGCCGTTTTTTGTAGATGAAAACTATTTATTTCAAAGTTGCTTAACTTACCTGGAAAAGTGGTATGATTTTGAGAGTTTTACATACAAAAACATGAATATATTATCAATGAAGAAAGAAATTACATGGGATGAACTTAAAAATCTTGGAAATACCCTAAAATTAGCAATCGATGAAGGCAAACTATATGAAGACTTCTGTGTATTCCGTGGCCTCCATGGAGCTGAAGCAGTTAGTACAAAAAATGTGGACTTAAGATGGGTTAACTTCTTTTCTAAGGTGAATAAAGGGGTTGGAGAAGAACTGAAAAAAATTATATCGTGTGCTCTCGATTCCAGTGTCTAATGCAGCTTGCGAACGAATTTTCAATGTCATGAATGAACTGTGGTGCAAAAACAGAAACAAACTAAGCATACATCACGTGAAGGCTGAAATCTAAGTCTGTACAAATTTTAATCTTTCTTGTAAGGACTTCCATGCATTTTTACTATCAAAACCAAAACTTTTGGAGGCTGCACGAAGCAATTCGAAGTACAATTTTAAATTTAATAAATAAATAAGGGTTTTTGAAAAGACACTCTGTTCAATATTTTCTATAATTATGTATAAAATACAATCATTGTCATATTTAGGTTAATGTATTCTAAATAGTAATTAAACGAGTTTCATAAGTCTTGCTTAATTTTTTTAATGCATACTCAAAGATGGCTCAAAAAACGTTTTGGCGTAAACTGAAAGAAAGTTAAAACTCCAGCCAAAAACAAGTGGTATTAGCCCGATGATTGATGAACAGTAACACTGACTTCAACAAGACACTTTACAGACTTATTGACCAGAGATAATACACACGCGCTTCTGTTTTTTCGTTTTTCTTTTGTTCTCACTCCACCCGTGCTTTTCGTCTTTCTTTTGCCTTTCGTTCTTTCTCCACCCTTGGTCTCTCCACTTCGGCACAGTCGACTTTGGTCGCTGTCGAAGGAATGTCGCCCTTGAAAATGCCCACGTAGTGGGCGAAATGGATCGGGCTAATACCACTTGTTTTTGGCTGGAGTTTTAACTTTCTTTCTTTTTAATGCATGAGAAATATTCCATGATAAAGTGATTTTAGGTGAATGATACCAGATTATATTTAGTTTCCTTCTGTATCAGAGATTCATCTCTAACTTTATTGTTGAAATTCCACGAGAAGGTAGGCTGGAGTCCAGCACCACAAAAAATCAGTTGGAATACTAATCGTTTGTTTAGTAATAATAAATAACTAAAATTTACTGCTTGGGTTATATATTATTCGACTGAGAGAAAATCTCCCGGAATTTTCACCACCTAAATTAGAAATCTCCCGGAATGAACCTCTCACTAGGAGGCAACCCTACTCTGCACCTACACGCCACACACGTATACCCCGCTCTCCGCTTGCCTAGCTCGCTCCAGGGACCTCGGCGCTACTCGCCTCACATTTATCCTTGCTATGCTGAAAATAATTTTTCGAAACTGCTTTTATGAAGACATTGTTTTTGCTTAGAAAGTGTTTTTCTCCGATGCACCGTTTCAGAAATATAAATTTTCAGATACTTTAAACATCCTCCATTTTGTTTCAAGGTGGCGTATGAAAATGAAACTAGTTTTCCCGAGGTCTTCAGGTTGCTCGAGACAAAATGTCGTATACCGCATTTCTCTACAATTAACATTTCCTGAAAGAAGATTCTGTACAAGGCAGCTTGTGCACTTAAGTGCAAAATTCTATATTGGATATTTTTTCCTTTTTCTTCAGGAACTTTGTTTCCTATTCTTACATTTTATTCAAGAACAAACACTAAAAAATACTTGTCTCAGGTATCTCCAATAGTCACAATAAGGTTACATGTGGCTATTGGAGATGCCCGAGACAAGTATTTCGAAGTGCTTGTTCTTGAATATATGCTATACATATATTATTATATATTACAGCACATTTATAGAGCGCTCGAACCTTACAGGAACTGGAGCAGAACCCGTGGTAAAACAAGGAGAATATTGTTCGTAGTTCGATTAACTAACTTATTTTAGCAGGTAGGCAAGAAACTCGATTTATTTAGACATGTAATGTTATATCTATAATAATAATAAAACTGTCTGTTTCTCTTCAGAAAATAAATGTATGTGCTTCAAGATTTGGTGTCTGCTTTATGTAGATCCTGAGAGTTGTAGTACCAAAAATAATTTTAATCGGCCTACAGGAGCTCGAGGGTTGGTTGTTTGGTCCAAATGTCGGTTTTTGAAGATATCTCAGCAACCAATTGACCGATTTTGATGAATTCTCTACACATCAATATTTTGATGAGACCCATTTTCGAGTCTAAAATGGATAAAATCGGTCTACGGGGTCAAGGATCGTAATGTAAGGGCCGATCCAGACTTCATGATTTCGAGGGCTCCTCATGGAAAGGTCGGTCCAAATTTTGACGATGTCCGTCCGCCAGTACGCATATATCAGGGAAGAATTGACTGAAACGATTTCAACCAAATTTTGTAGGTACATAGAATCTTCACATAAATACATGACCAAAATTACATATTTGGAGCTGATAGACCAAGCAGGGGTGCCACAATTGCAAAATACATTTTTTTGTAATTATGCTTTTGGAAGGAATTGGGCAAACCGATTTCAACCAAATTTGGTACATAGAATCTTCACATAAATTCATGACCAACTAACATATTTGGACCGGATACACAGCAGGGGTGCCTCAATTGCAAAATAAATCTTTTCGGTAATTATCCTTTTGGAAGGAATTGGCCCAACTGAATTCAACCAAATAGGGTAGACAGCATTTTCACATAAATTCATGACAAAAATGATCTATTTTGAACCTATTAACTAAGTAGGGGTGCCACAATTGCTAAGTTAAACTTTTCGGTATTTATGACTATGGAAGGAATTGGTCAAACCGATTACAACGAAATTTTGTATGAAGGAGGCTTGCAACATAAAATAACAAAATGAAGATGTTAAGTATAGATATAGAAAGCAGGGCTGCCACAATACAAGGAATAAAAATTCTTTTAACACGTATTTGTGTTGAACTGTCCATATTAATTTTAACCAAATCTAATACTTATAATATATACTTATATACAAAACCATAAAAGCATATTTGGATCGGATGAAAAATACATTGAAAGGCATTGGGATCGTTTTTATGGCAGTTACTATTTTTAATTGCTGAAAACGGAAAAACTTTTCATAATTTTACGATTAAAATCAGTATGGATTTTAATGCTGCCTTCAAGGAAAATAAACGTCATTTTTTCCCGACTTTGTATCTTAATTGTAAATAATTTTAAAAATCAATTTTATATAGCCCTTCGCCGTTTTCAATTCTTTTCTTATGGGTGTTTAAAATTGGGCATTGGGATCAAAAACACTCCTTAAATATAACATTTTCTGATATTTTGGATTTTCCCAGAGGTTGTACTCAATGACCTTCATACATGCCAAATCTCAGCTCTGTAGCCCTTATAGAAGTATCTTAGGTTTTATATGATATATCCTATATCCCATACATATATGAGTCGTCTAGTTTCAAAACCAGACAAGTCCAATAATTTCCAAAAAAATGTTTTGCGGTTTTTACAAGTTCAAAGTTTCTTCTTTCTACCCACTAAGTTTTACAATTTAAAACCAGCTACTTCCCACTTAAATTAAATGTCGAAATATACCATCAGTTTCAAAACCAGCTAAGTCCATTAGTTCCTCAAAGGTCCGCCAGTCGTGCTGTATAAATATAATCTTTATATTGTTGTAGGAGACTCAAAAATACAACTGATAATTAGTAAAGATACTGTTTTAATTTATGAATGGGATGAAACTCAACATGGAAAATGGTCCAATGAAGTTGCGTCAGCTATCTATGATTGTTTGTGCAAGTATGGTTTTTTCCCTAAAACTACTATTGTAAGACTCTCTGGGTCATCTGTGATGGCTGCGGAGGGCAGAAGAAAAACACAACGATAAGGATGCTGTCTTGTTGGGTATTGCATAATGCTCCACCACACATCAAAGAAGTCGACCTTATATCTGCGGTAGTAGTACACTTTTCCCTCATCAGACATGGTTTTTGCACAAATTGAAAAACGAACCAAGAAAAAAGGTACGATAATACATTCATCCGAATATACTACAATTTTTCAAAGTTTGGTACCAAACTTTAAAAAATTGTTAAAGACTGTGCCTTCAAGGGACCGTTGCAACTATTCCCTGGATGTCGTAAAAACAATCAGCATCACCTTGATGTTGGTCCTGCACTGATGCGCCTTTTTGGCATGGGGAATGTGGATGTCTTGTCTTCGGTCATACCCGTATACCCAAGTTACATCTCCCGTGATTACTTTTGATAAAAACTTGAATCGGAATTCACATGGTCGTGCAACTCCGAAGAAATCAGTATTCAGTATTCGACATTTCCATTTTTTAGGAGAGACACGCGAAACAAGTCTTCACTTAAACTCACCGTGCGGTCGATGGAAATGGCACAGCAAGTTGAAACTTGCCTCGCATGTCTAGTAAGGATGTCGGTATAGGGCTCACTGACTGGATTTACATTCATGCCACGCGTTTAAATGCAATGCGTCCATTCACCGTATTTTTTTATCAGACCTTATGGTTTTGAAACGAGACGACTCATATATCCTACATATGTAAGAAGCAGCTATTTATAATTATATATATGTGTGTGTGTGTGTATAAATATATAAACGTGTGTGTGTGCGCATAGCAAAGAGAATACCTCTTTAGCGTTGCCTGCAGGAGCCTAGCTTAGGCAGAGAGAGGAGGCAGCGTTATGGATTGTCTCAAGGAAGTAGAGTCGTGACGTTGTGGCAGGAATCGCTTCAAGAGAAGTGGAAGAAGGAAGGATGGACCAGTTGAGTTTGGTGGAGAGGCGGGAGGGATGAGTAGAGGTTTATGGGATAGGATGTAGGAAGGCAAGAGAGAGAGAGAGAGAGGAAATGGTTCGTTCTCTCTCGTCACTAACTCTCCCGTCACCTTCTTCCGTCTCTCGACAACAGACGTGCATATCACGCCAAAACACATCTGCGAGCGGATGGCTTAAAATCTTAGACTTGAATGATAGGAAGACTTAGTCGGAGCCGTGGCCCGTGACCAACTTGAGGATAAACTTCGAATGTATATCAAGTAACAGTTGTTTGTTAATATCACTGAGGGACATGGTTGTGTATTTCTTCTCTATATGCAAGCTTCAAAATAAGTTGCGGTCGTTGATCCTCGTTTTAGCACTTAACCAAATACTAGATTCTATAGTACGTTTCTCGTCTTATGAAGCTTGACCTTGAAAACCTCTGTGAGTGACTATTTCTGTATCCAATCAACGCTCGAGTAACGGGCGACGGAGAGGGGAGAAGCTCAGTCTCTCTCTCGCCATCGTGCTGTTAACATCTCTCTTAGTTTGACTGTGTTGCCAGCTCTACTGCGCCCACCCTTACGTTGCGATCTCTGTATCGCTTTCACTTTTCACCTTGTTACCATTCTTTATCTGTTGCTGCTAGTGTTATTAAGAATCTGCAATGGCAAACAGGAAGGAAGTTTTACACCGGCAAGGACGCAAAATAATTTACAGTGTTCAGGATTATTTTAAAAGGGAGGCAGAAAACAACGGGCCGCTAACTAACATCACGAAAGTGCAGGAAAGGGTAGCAGAGGCCTGCTCAGTGAGTAGAAGTACTGTGCAACGGATTGTGAAAGAAGGACACGATAGTTTTGAAGCCTCGGGATCCACCGTATTCAGGTCTCCCCGTAAACAGATGAAGAGGAAAAGAGACGCTTTAAGAATTGACGACTTCGATAAGGACATTATTCGCAGAAAGGTACTGAGTTACTACGAAAAGGGAGAATATCCTACTTTAAAAATATACTGGCAGATATGAAAGCAGAAATGAACTTTCAGTGGCAAATTACGTCACTATGGAGGATTTTAAAATCAATGGGCTTTAAATATAGGAAGACTAACGACGGAAGGAAATTCCTTCTGGAAAGAATGGACGTAGTTATGGCTCGAGTTACGTTTTTAATATTTTTAACTTCGCCATTGCAGGTCCAAAGCCCTGATTAAAAAGAAGGATGGGAAATATTTTAACGCAATGGAAAATGGCCGGTAGTAATAAACAATGACCGTAAGTTTATCTGCGACGCGTCGCCTTTCATTCGCAAGCAGATCATTTCAAGAGCGGATATCTGGCAATGCTGTTAGGTTTTTCCATGCATTTCGAAAGCCGCGGGTGACGGGGGAGAGGGAAAAGGGAAGAAGGGGAGAGGGAAAAGGTTCTCATTGGCTACTTGCTATTTGAAGGTCAAGCTTCATAAGACTAGAAACATACTATAACTGCCCTCAACTTACACCCTCTCCATAGACTTGGAATGCTTTCTGAAATAACTTTTTTTATAAAGTGGTAAATGCCAAAATCAACTGTCCTGAGTTATGAAGTTCAGTTTTGCAGTTAGAAAGACACGCCTTAATTCCATTTTCCCAGTTTATCCTGTTTTCGCCTTTGCATTTTCTACATAATCTCCCATTTTCTTAATCGCCTACAGTCTCACCGTAACTTCTACCTGTTTCACGCCTCTTTCTCAACGATGCCTCCAAGTCATTTAATCATTGATTGATATTACTTGTTTTTGTTGATATTTCTCCTAAATTTCTCCATTGTTAATTTGTTACATTTTTCTGTTGATTTTGTCATATTTTTATCACTTGTGCGTAAATTCCTTGTTAGACTCAGTCAACTTTAATCGGTCCTGTGCTGTAGATAGATTCTTTGCCAATGAATAAATAAATAAACGTTTATAATGAATGCCAAGCATAAGGGTAATTTATTCCTAACAGCTGAAGCATTCTCTTGACATCAAAACATGAGTAAAATTCTCAAATGAATATTAAGAAGAAGATCTGTTATACATACTTTTCGCAAACGTTCTTGTGTCCTTACGATTGTCTTCAATACAATTATGTATCTGGTTGCTTTATCAAGTAATTACGCGCGGGATTTATTATTGCTTGTCTCTCACCAACGGTACTGCTTCTTGGCTGCCGCACAATGAGTCTATGAGAGGCAGAAGTGGATTTAGAGATGGGAGGATGAGTAGGATACGGCTTCTTATCGTACATACAATAAGACGAGGTCCGTTGCATTGCGTCAGTAGAATGAGGAGACCATGGCGGTAGCCGAGTCAAAAATTCGATATTCTTTAGTGTCACTGAGCGCTACATATTTATGTTTGGCATACGTATGACTTATTTGATATATGATCATGAAATAAAGCTCTATAACCGGAAATTTTTAAATCAATTCTAGGAGATATTTTTGGGTAAATGGATATCTTGACAAAATCGAATAGAATAAACTACCATGCGTTGCTGCGGATTTTGTGCATCATAAAATGGTTATTTAGGGGCGTAATTTTTCTTTCCAGTTATATTATTTAAAAATTCCCGTAGGTTAACGTTGATATATTTGGCGCCTTATTACAATCGTATTTTATGCTGAATCGTTCTTTTATTAGCATTTTTACTTGCAATTTTCCTTTATTTTGGAATTCTTCCTTTATTTTGTAATTCTTCCTTTCGATGTTTCTTCTAATTTTAATAACCAATCAAGAGATCCACCATCGGGTTGTTCAAAATTCTCCTGTAAAATTTTTCTGGAAACGCTATAAAATACTTCTGGATTTTTTTTTCAAAGAAATAGTATTGACCAAAATGTTAGAGAACGCTGGATTTTTCATTTGCTGTTTAAAGAATATTTTTTTATTAATAATGCCACCAGAAAGGTATGCGTTTATACTAAAACAGGTTACCGTTGCCGATGGCAATTAAGGATATGAAATGAGTTTTCAGCTAAGCTTTCTCTAAAACCGCTGCCTAAACATGCTCTGGATGAAGCAAATTGGTAACCTAGGTAACCATCCCCGCCACACGATGGCATCTTTTGAAGCGCGTATACTTCATGCCTCATCGCTCTTTAAGGCAGAAACCACGGCTCTTGAAAATATGAGGAGAACTTATAGCCGTCCTCACAAGGAAATGACGTCACAAAATTCCAATATCCCGGAGACATTCCTTCCTGGTATTTCCAGTTAGGCACGAAGCGCTAAAAAAAGGGAAACATTTAGTGGTTATCTGAAAGGATCTTCAAGTAGCCTCTAGGTGAGTGTTCTTCAGCCGCCTGTATGGGGAGTGGACGAAAATGAAATATGTACGTAGAAATGACGTAAATATAGCCTCGGGTGAGGAAACAGGCGTCTTATTGTGCGTGGCGGGGATAATGCATCATCCTTGCCTTATATTTGACATTTTTGTCCACTCGTTGCTCTTATCTTACGCAAGATTCCTCTGAAAAATACCAGTTTACAGCAGAGACTCGATTTTGTTCCAGAATACCTGAAAATAATAAAATATTCGTGATTTGTTTATGAAGTCACTTGTTGCGCTTGTAATACAGCTGACGATAATAGCGTAACGTTCTTTATAATATGGTCCATAAATCTATTAAAAATCTCTTTGCCAGGATAGCTCTATCTAGTGTTCATTCCATACAATTTACTAAAGAGACCGATATTTGGTGGAACTCCATATAAGGGGAATGGGTGTAATCTGAACTAAACATTGAGCAAATTCCTTGCTCCGTTGCAAACTTCGTGCTATATGAGGAAATAGCGCACAATTTACAATAGTGTGCAATGTTTTTCATTTTTAGTTCAATTAACTCCCATTCATCTTCGTTCCTTAAATATAAACATGCGAATCTCTACATATTGAGGCATTATTCATCTTCATCATAGACTGTCTCTATACAGGTCCGTGATTTTTCTTATTTAAACTAGGTTTTCTAAATAAATTTATTCGGGAATATCATTATCCCACATTAAAATTTTAGTCCTTGATACAGGTAGATTGGTTCTTTGTATAAAATCACGCATTGTAGCCTTTTTTGCGAGTAATAAAATTGTCAAGTTTACATAATGTGAATGTAGGAAAACAAGATTGTAGTATATTTTATAAATATATTGTCCGGATTTGCAATTAATAAATAACTTATATATATATATATATATATATATATATATATATACTAAAACTCAATATAGAACATTGCATTTACCGCAAATAAAGGCAAAACACATGTCAGTTGAAATTAATCAACAGTATGAAGCTGAGGATGATATCTGCCAGATGAGAGAAGTTCCGATTGAAATTTCACATACCGCGATATAGCTTCCATGCAAACGAAGCCGTATCGGTTTGCAGAGGAAATTAATTAGTCGATCTTCTCACAGCTGACTTCGAATGGAAAACACAATTAAAAGGAATTAACCAGTTTTTTTCAGCGAATACAAAAATTGCAGATGGTCGATAAATTGTATTTATGCCAAAGTAATTTCCAAGCGCAAAAGAAATCGCAGTAAATCTTTAAAATAAAAATAGCGACAAACAACTGCTTCAGTAGCGGATCACTATAGAACACATACTTACTTCATATATATATATATATATATATATATATATATATATATATATATATATATAGATTTTTTGTGACGGAAGGTACGCACCGTTACGGCGTACCGGCACCTTTTTTTGCAGAGCAAAACAAACAAATCTGATGTGACCACCATATGACTTTCTCCATATGTGTAATATTTCTAAAAATTCCAAATAGGTTACATAATAATAAATATTTTAAGAAACCGAGAAAATATTAGACTTTACAAAGAACAGAAATAAACTCAAACCATAGTCTTCTGATATTGGATATAGCCAAAAAGCTCCGACAATTAAGAAAAGAAAAAGGAGCGTTACTAAGACGTAACTAAGCGTCAATTGTTAGCAGAAGTCGTCGGTAGGTGGCGTGGTGGTGGCACCTATAAATATAAGATATCTCTCAAACAATGTATTACATGGAAAAATGTTTCAAACAAAGGCTGTAGTATATTACATTTCCTACAACTTTTATGCCTCTATATTTTGACATTTATCAAATATTAAAGAAATTATTTCAAAATAACGGATAACATACAACAGTAAGCACCCCTTCCAGTTGACCAATTTTTACCAAAATCTAACCTGTTCTTGTGACTGTCATAAAAATGCTAAATATAAAATTTCGCGTTGACTTGATTAATAGTTTTTTAGTTAGAGCACCCAAAATAAGCTGTCACACACCGCCACACACACTCGCACAGACAGAGGAAATGGTCAAAATGTGTTCAGGGGACCTCAAAACGTGTATTTCCGTTGACATCTCGAAGTCGATTTTTTTCATGAATACTTCCCCTATGGAGAAAGTAAAAAGAAATTCACCAGAGACGGGGAAGGGGCGCAGGAAGAGATGAGGGGTGTGAGAGGCATTTTAAAATTTCTCAAGAAATGAGTATCGGTACCACTTGTTTTACAAAAAAGAACTGTGTGTGTGTGTATATATATATACGAGTTGTCGGTGCTGGCATACTGTAAGCGTTCAAAAAATCACCATACACAAATAGATAAGTTCGTAATTAAACCAACGCGACAGCATTTGAAATACACAGGGCCCATTTATATAAGATAATAGTTTTCATTTTCTGCTAAATTAAAGTATATATCAGGATTTTCTACATTCTCTGGCAATCGGCTGTGCGTCCATGTTTTCCAATTTGAAGTTTCCTGGCTCAAATCACCCTTTTTAAGTATTAACTATAATCATAATTAAGACAATAGCTTATATGTTATACTAAAATTTTTCTAAAAATTAGGATATTTTCTGTGTTAGGATTAAGGTTTCATCGTCCGTGCAATTTAGTACGTATCTGGATAAAAAATTAATAGGTCGGCGAATATTCATGGTTAAACCTGGTTTTCCATATACTCCCATTTTCCACTTTCCTTCTCATATACGTATATATATATATATATATATATATATATATATATATATATATGTAACAGCTTACGGAAAAGGGAAAGGTAAAATGTATATATAGATGGCAACAAGGTGTTGGGATGAGGAAACCCAGCGAACACTTACCAATCGGACGACTTCAGGTTGGCGAGGCCCCGGGGATGTCGAAGCGACACACGTAAAAGAACACTAAAACACAGAAACATCACAAACGTAGAAGCTTTCGGAATTATTCCTTCATCAACAGAGAGAGAACTCATCCCAACACCTTGTTGCCATATATATATATATATATATATATATATATATATATATATGCATTTGTGTATATACATATGTGTGTGTGTGTGATAGCTTTTTGTGAGTGCTCTATCTCAAAAACTATCAATCAGGTGAACGCGAAATTTTATATTTAACATTTGCATATAAGTCAGAAGAAAGTATTAGTTTTTGGTAATAATCAGTCAACCGGAAATGGGTGTTTACTCTTGTCACTTATCAGTTATTTTGAAATATCTCCGTTAATATTTGATGAATATCAAAATGTACAGATAAAAAAGTTGTAGGAAATGTAATATACTACAACATTTGTGTGAAACATTTTTCGATATCACGCATTGCTTAAGATATCTTACATTTTAGCTGCCACCACCACGCCACCTACCGACGACTTCTGTTAACAATTGACGCTTAGTTACGTCTTAGTAACGCTTCTTTTACTTTTCTTAATTGTTGGAGCTTTGTCGCTATATCCAATATTAGTAGACTATGGTTTGAGTTTATTTCTGTTCTTTGTAAAGTCTGAAATGTTCTCGCAATTTCTTAAAATATTTATTATTATCTAACCTATATGGAATTTTTAGAAATATTACACATATGGAAAAAATTATGTGGTGGCCACAGCAGGTTTTCCATCTAGTTTTCCTTCTAAAACATCTTTAATCGTACTCTCTCTCTCTCCTCAGGTAATGTCCAACACAGTTTGCCTTCCTCTTTTTAATAGTCTGTATAATCATTCGCTTTTCTCCTACTCTTCGTAGCACTTCATCGGTTTTCATCCTATCCGTCCATTTTATCTTCAGCATTTTCCTCCAGGTACACATTTCAATGCTTTCCAAGTATTTGTTGTCATTTTTCCTTATGCTCCGTACATAGCTATACTCCATGCTTAGGATTTTATGAATATCTTGCGGATAACCTCCCTTATATTCCCCGTAAGTAGGTATTTCTTTCAGGTAAAAGCCGCTTTTGTTTTTCCTATTCTAATCCTGATCTCATCCTTATATTTTGCTTTTCTTTTTATGATGCTTCAAAGGTATTTACAGTCTGAAACTTGTTCTAAAGGCTTTCCTCCAGTACTCATGTTCAGATTCTCTTCTTTGCCCGATATTCGAATGATGTTGGATTTTTCTGTATTTATTTCCATAATGTGTTTTCTACCAGTTATTACTGGTCTATTTACAATTTTCTGGAGTTCCTCTTCCTTTCTTGCTAGAACTACTTGATTATCCGCGAATTTTGCTGCTCTTATAATCGTTCCTCCAATTTTGAAATCTCCTATGCCTTCTAAGGCTTCTTGCATTAGCCATTCTCCATGTATATTGAATATGGTCGGATTGCCAGGAGCCCTGTCTTACTCTTCTACCGATATTTACTCCGCAGGGTCCGCATTCTCCAACCTGACCTTTACAACTTGATTCACACATGGATCCCTGATCAGTCTCCAGTCTTTCCAGTTTGCACCTTTATTCTTAAATATCTTTAGCAACATTACCCAATTTACTCTATCAAAGGCCTTCTGCCAGTCTACGAAACATACGCAGATATCTTGACTGTACTCTATTGCACATTCTGATATGATTCTAACTACCCCTATAACATCTCTAGGTCCTAGTCCTTTCCTGAAACAGAATTGATCTTCTGCATCTACATCTACATGTTACCCTGCACCACACCTAATTGGTGGGTGGCAGGGGATGCAATGCACCGAAACTTACCTAAAGATTGTCTATCGCTGGTTGAAATTTTCTATTGTGATATCGTGTTTTTTTCGGAATGAACGAGCCTAGATAACGCTCCGTCCTAAAACCGATCTCAAGTATCTTATCGTCACGGTTGTTTCTACCTATATACTTTGGTGCTTCAATTATTCCTACAACCTCGTCTTTTAGACATTCCGATCTATATTTCTCCAGAAGCCGCAACCATAAGTTCAATCTACGATCCTCCAGTGGTACCCAGTTCAAATCCCTCAATAATTAGGTGACGCTTTCCTTATGTTCGTACTATTGTTTTACGAATCTGGCTGCTCTGCGCTGCACTCTTTCTAATTGAATTATATGCCCCTTCTCGTACAGATCCCATATGCATGAGGCGTATTCCACTTGTGGTCTAACCAGTGATAAGCAGCATGTTTCACGTACGTTTTCTGTAGTGTTCCGTACTATTCTACCTATGAAAGCCAGTTTCTTGTTGGCCGCGCCTATAACTCGACGAATGTGCATGTCTCACGAAAAATCTATGGTTACTCCTAAATATTTTACATACTCGGCTGGTTGAATATTTATTCCATCTATTATACATAACATAACATAACATATTGTGGTGTCTTTGCAATGAATTTATTATGAGATATTTTAGCAAATGCCTTTCTGAAATCAATGAATCGACCTGAGTATTTTTCTCTCCATATCGCTACAATCATCCACGAACAAGCCGAGCTGCGTTTTGCATGATCTACCTCTCCGAAATTCGTGCAGGCATCCGCTAAGCAATGAGTGACTATCTAAATAGCGCATTACAGAACTAAAGATTATGTGCTTAAGTATCTTGCACGATAATAATAATAATTTTCGGGGTACTCTTTTACGCCGACCTTATGGATGGGCGTAACGTGTGCCATCTTTCAATCTTTAAAAACTACACCTTCCGTAATAGATTTCTTGAATACAATATTTAAATACGGCGCGATTTCATAAGCTAACTCTTTCAATACTCGCGTGGGCATTTCCTCCGGTCCAGGAGATTTACTTGGTTTAACAGAATGAATTTGGACCTCGATACCATTTTCGGAAAATATAAAATCTTCCATCGAGTCGCCCTGATGCATTGGAATAGGAGTTTCACATTCATCGTCATTAGGAGTAAATGCTTTCTGAAAGTGTTGATTAAAAAGGTTTGCTTTCTCCGCACTATCGTGAAATACATTTCCCGTTTCCGATGTCGGTGACGCAACAGTGGGGCACCTCTACCTTGGACTTGCCTGACGCAACACCAAAATGCTTTGGGCTCTCTTTCAAGTTATCCTGTAAAACCTTCTTTTTGTAATTGTTAAACCCATTACGCATTGACACTCTGCCTATGGAGCGCGCCTCCTTGTATTGCTGCCTTAACATTGCAATCTGTTCGATTGTAGCTGTTGAGCATGTGTTATTTACGCGCGAGTAGAGTTTTCTTTGCCGTCGGAGAGCGCTCCTAACTTCCTGGTTGTACCATGTAGGTTCTGCGTTTTCACGCTTCAGTTTGCTTGGAATAAATTTATCTATACACTCTCGCATTCTTTCGCGTCAGCAATATCTGTTACCTCGCAGAAATTAGTATATTTATTTCGCAGAAAAGACCTAATTCTAGTGAAATCGGCTTTGGCGAATACATAAAGCTTTCTTTTATCCTTAACCTGTTTCTCAATGATTTGCTGAAACTCCACGTACACTGCCTAGTGATCTCTTATTCCCTCAGCAACAGGATCTTCTCCTGGTATTTTATCCCTTTTTCTCTAGCCTTTTATGAAGAAACCTCGTGATGATCTTCAAAGTGTGTGACAGAAGGCTTATCGTTCTGTAATCTTTAGACTATATTGCCTTTGGCTTCTTCCTTAGAGGGATCATTGATACTTCTAGAAAATCCCGAGACCACTCTCCCGTGTCGTAAATCTTATTAATTAATTTCGTGATCGCTTTTAGTCCTTCTGATCCCATAACTCTAAATACCTCAGCCGGTATTCCATCGCTGCCTGTGACTTTCCCTTTCTTTGGTTTCACTATCGCTTTTTCTACTTTGCTCTCCATAATACTTGGTCCTAAGTTGTCTTCTTCAATGTTTTCCTCATCTTTCAGTTCTATTTTTGCCTATCCTGCTTGCTTGCTGTGTATTTCTTTAATATATTCCTCCCATACCTGTGCTACGTCCTTTGTTCCTGAGACTATCTTCCCATCAGTATTCAAAATTCCTTTACCACGAATTCCATTAGACTTCGTATCTTCTAATTTAAGTGCCCTATCGTACATAATATCGTACTGTCCTAACTTTTCCATTTGTTGTATTTCATCACATTTTTCTTTTATCCAATTTTCTCAAGCTTTACCTGTTACCCTTCTCAACTCATTGTTCATACGTCTATAGTTGGCTCTACCTTCATCACTGTTAACGTTTCCCATTTTCGTCTCTCATTCTTTTCCTCCAGCATTTCCATAGTGATCCATGGTTTTCTGATTTTCTTCTCTTGTTTGCCAATCTCTTTATCCAAGGTATCCTTGATACTTGTTTGAATTTCTTCCCATTCTATATCCACAGTCTTTGGTTTGTTTTCCAAATTTCTTAGAAGATCTTCCAACTTCATGCTGACAACTTCCTGCCTTTCTAATTTGTTTGAGCTTTTTACTTACGTCAACTATTAGAAGGCTGTGATCTGGATAAATGTCTTCTCCCGGTAATAAATTGGTATGGAGGTATAGAATTAGAAATTGACGGGAGGAAAGAGATAAAGAGGGATACAGAAAAAGAGGGAGAGCTATGGTTTGGGAGAGGAGGGAATGAGAGAGGGGGGAGGTGGTAGAAAAGAGGCAGAGAGGAGCAGGAATGGATAGATAGATAGATAGATAATCGTCTTTATTCGGGCGAAATTTAGACCAGAAGGTCCATTCTTACATTTAACCCTTCGTCAATATAATAAATACAAGAAAATGAATAAAATAAGGTATAACAAAATACATTATATAAACATTATGTACCTAAATCATACTAATTAAAAAGATAAAATTGAATACAGATTTGTGTTTGTGGGGAAAATCTAGGTAAAAACAGACATGTCCTCCCTAGCAAAACCCACGCAGGAAAACACCCACTAAGAAGGGGTGTGTGAAAAACCTGCGAAAACCCTGGATAGTGTACATATGGTAATACAAAACTACAACATTAAATAGGAAGGAGTATGTACAGTGGGAGAGTTCGTATATACAGCGTAATTATATACCGTCATAAAAAAGTACACGTAAAGGTAATAGCGTAATGTAAACAAGAAATATACAAGTATGCAGAATGAGATGAAATATACATGAAATATATACAATGAATGAATATAAAGAATGTTGTTGGAATGGAGAGGGAGAGAGAGGAGAGAAAGAGAGGAAGAGAGAGGGAGAGGAAGGGAGGGAGAGGGACGGCGATAAGGAGGGAGAGAACATTATTATTACGTCATTTTTGACAAGAGGCTTATCATTGGAGAAAACAAAAATGAGAAATAATTTATCCCGAATCTCAATTTTGGCAAAATTTATTACGGCTCTTACTCAATAATTGCCGCTGTTATTATTCATTTCTAAGTTTCCTGTTGAATTTCAATTGGCCATTACAATTGAAAAACAAACTAAGTTTTTAACTCTAGACCGATTTTCATTCTATCCTTATAGAAAAATATTGGAGTAAAAGCAATCCCTAAAATTTACAACTATATCAATATTTTACTTTTTCCATTGTTTGGTAGTTATGCCACACATTATTGCCAAATTTTAATGCTGTAGCTCATCTAGAAGGGAAGTAATACTTATATAGTTGTCTCAATTTAAAAATTTTTTAACGGCTGCAATAAAACTTAAGTGTTAATGTGCGCATTTGCACCATGCTCTAAATAACTAACAAATTTAATCTCCGTAGCTTGTTCCCTAGTACCTAAATATTTATCTATTTTTTTATACTATAAGAATTTCTACAAGCCGAATAAATAAATATATCATAATTCTATCATTCCTATTCGGTTACTTTACAAATTCTACCTTTACAAAATATTTCAGATTCGTAGCACATTCAGAAATACATAAACGATATTGGTTTAAACATTTTCACATTTTTAGCGGTTTAGCGTTTTTGAGCTTTTCGATTTTATTTGTCGATTACCCGCATAGTCCTACCCAAATAAAAATTTAAAGGCTGTAGCACATCTGAAACTGCCTAAATGTTAGTATCCTCTTATATGTACGACATCATAAGTAAGAAGTAGCTGTATAGTACGATAAGAAGCAACTATATAGTATGATACAAGTAATTGGTACTTACATTTAAAATTTTTTTAACGGTCGCAATAAAACTTTGTGGATATTTTAAAATGTTAATGTGCGTTTTTGCACAAAGTTCTAAATGATATAAAATTTTCAGCTCCCTAGATCTTACTCTATTACGTACGTGTATTATGTAACAGCCGAATAAATTATTATATCAAAATTGCTATAATCACTATTTGGTTATTTTACGAATCCTACCTTTACAAAAAAAATCCGCTTCGTAGCACATTCAGAAATACATAAACTTAAAATTTTATTTAAACATTTGCATATTTTTAGCGGCAGCATTATTAAACTTTTTTGAGGTTGTGGATTTTTATAGTCGGTTATTCACATAGTCCTACCCACTTAAAAAAATTGAGTCTCCAGCTCATCTGGATGTGCCTAAACATTTCTAATAATGAAATATCTCACTGAAAAACTAATGTGTTTTTCATGGTGAGATGAAATGCCCGCAGATTGCAAGCACCAACTACTTGTACTTTTATATGAAATTTAATTTACACGAAACGATAACCGTATTATTGTAACGATAACAATATTATTGTAAATGTTTCATATTTATAATAGATATGAAAATGTACTAACCTCTGACAAACGATACATCCAGGGTACAGACGCAAATCGATCTTTCTCCAACAACTTGATAAGTATGACTGACGAACGATGCATCTATTCAAGAAGAAAGGGATTGGGGCTTGCGGAGCATTGTCCTGTAGGGTGGAGGTTTTGACATATTGTGGAAAACTCCTTTTGCGGAATCGAGAAAAGAATCTTTTACAGAGATAAACGCTATAGGACGCACAGTTGGGGAGGATAGTTAATGAGACAGAACTTCTTAACGGCAAGCGGAACATTTATTGAAGCATCCTTCCTCACCATCCACACTCTTCCTTCTCCTATGCACCACGAAGGAAGATGGTAGATGTTATCATACAACTTTCCCATCATGAATGGAGGAAGCGACCCAATGCCCTCAAGGAAAATCGGACGTTGTCAGGGCAACATGTCTTTGTTTTGAGCAATGCCCTAGGACTGGGAGACCGGGGGAGGGAGACCGGGTAGAAAGACGGGGAGAGGGAGGCGGGGAGAGGGAGACGTGGAGAGGGTGACGGGGGAAGGTGACGATGGAGGCGCCGTAAGCCCTTACGTACGCTTGATATATACATGCATGTAGATGCTAATGTAAGTCGAAGGAATGGGGAAGGGATGCAGAGAAATAAAGGAATGGACATGACGGTGGAAATACAGGGAGAGATAGGACACTCCCAACATAGGAAAGTAAATATTAATAATTTTATTACTTTCAATAGGAGATTTTCATAAAAATTGATATACCTGTAAAACTTATTGGCGAAATATTTTTTACGCTAGGTTCGACTTGAGTTTCTAACCAACGAATGTTTATAAAATTCTGTGCACGTATGTTTAAGAAATTTTTGTCGAGAAAACCAGTAATGGAATTTCGTTGTTCAGTTTGCTGCTAAAATAGAGGATTTAAACAACGTGAATTCGATAGCTGCTTCTATTCAACGAATCTCCATAAATTCAGAAAATTTTGTAGTAATAATGAAGTATTGGTCAATTTTAGATATATGATACAAATTATTGCGTGCTATATTCCCAACTCCAAAGTTAGAAAATTGATAATTTATAATTGGTTTATCTCGATTTACAACACCGAGACTGGCGTCAGCTAACTGTAGAAACAGAGGGTAAAACAAACAAAGCGATGAGGATGTCATTATTTCGGGGTCGTCAGGTTTAGTACTCGTGTTAAAAGGCAGTCTTTAGTGATCGTCTTCAATGTTTATCGATCGGATGCACGCATGCAGAAGCTCCCTTCCCGATGAATACGGGAATTATTTTCTCTTTGTTGACATTCAAAGTTGTAAACACTTCAAAGAGAAGCTCGTATGTCTTTCACTTCCTATAATAAAAAATAAATAAATCACCTACAACATAATATAGAGCTCAATAGTCAGGATTGTTTGTATTTCACACAGGAAGATCCAGACGCTCGAATTCTTTCTATGTGAAAATCATACAAAAGTCAATTCTCTTGGAACGGAGAGTGCGAAGCTCTCCATCCGGAGCAAATATATGTTAACAAAGGTAAGATGAGATGCAGTCTCGGTAGAATTACTTTTGAACAAATCCAACTGCTAAAATATGATCCGCAGAGAAGACACGCCATTTGTTTTTTCCCACACTCAGGGCCCCCATTCCTCTAGTTTCTGGGCCCTAGAATCTAGGGTTTATGGCCGCATGGGGAAACAAAGAGACGGGGAAGGGAGAGAGAAAAGAAAAGCCTCCTCAAGTGTGTCGAAACGGGACACACGGGATCAAGACTGCCCACGTGCCGCTTTTTATTATCGGTTGTTGAGGTAGCTTGAAGCTAGAGGATAGCATGGACAGTGATTTCGTATTAAAATCCGATTCTTAACCGCAGCCTACTTATCTGTATCCGCTGAATGTAAATATGTTATACCGGTTGCCGAGGACGATGGATGACACGGCAAGCACAATTTGGGGCCCCTTTCGATGGGGGCCCTTATGCCTACTAAAGTCCGCGTCAAAAAGGCGTGCATCTCAACTTCGACGCTAAGTTTATTGGCAAGAAAATACAAAAATACCATAAAAAATCTTATTTTATGCTTAATAAGTTTTGATTTTTTAGTATTTTTAGATAAAAAACTTAAAATTTTACGGCGAGTTAAACACAGAAACTACCCGTAAAAACCAGCTACGCAGCCAACATTCGCGGAAGTAGTCATATATAATAATTCATAAACGAATAACTACTAAACAAATTCTTTTGACATTTAAAACAGTGATGAAATAATATATATTTAGTAAAAAATACTCCATCACGCCGGCCCTGATTATTGAGTTAGGACGCTTTCAGAAGTTCGCCGCTTGAATCGCTTCTATTTTGTAAAAGTACGACCCTGCTTTGCGTGATTATGTTGAGAGATTTCGTTAACTTGTGGACCAATTGAGTATAAAAACTAAATAGACGGCTCTTTCAGATATTGTTTATAAAGGAATCGATATCTGCACGCCTCTACATACGTACATTGCCAGACTATGTATTCCAGGTTTGCAATGCGTACAAGCCTTTTTAAAGGACTAGAAAGTAGTACGTGATTTTTCAGTAGTACAAAGTTACTGAAAGGAGTACGTCTGGTCGCCTTACCTTAAGACGGTTGTTCTCAAACATTTTTATCCCGCGAACCCCTTTCATAGAAATCGAAACCCCGCGAACCCCCTCTTAAAAATAATTACCTATTTTTTAGGATCGCCACCCTTACCTGAATGTCAGTGGCGTAGCCGAGGATGTTTACGTGTTTAAACACCCCCCTCCACGTATGAAAATTAAAATACTTCAATTTTGCGTGTAAATTATACCTAAAGAAAAAGTTGTTAAAATGTACTCATTAAAATTTTGTTCTAGACCGCGTCGTATAATTTAACTTGGGCATTTAAAATTATTACTTTGCTTTAATAATATAATCATTAGCTCAACATCATATGTGTTACTATATGGATAATCAAAGCAATAAATTGCCCCAAACTAACAATAACCGTGGACAGGTAAATGCGGTGATAATGCGATTGTCGTTATAAATACCATTTCTCATCATTAAAAAATCCTGAAAAATCCTGGGTCTAAACAAAATTCCCGGTAATTTGTTATGGATTCGATCTCTGTCTTCGACAAAAATAAACTTTGGTTATTTACGTGTAGAAGCGTGTTTCAATTTCGTTGTTAAATTATATAAATCTTAAAATTAAATATATTCTACACTCAGTCATATATTAAATATATGTATGAAAGAAGTACTGCTTGAATCGAACAAGTCCCGTAACTGCAGAAAAGATTAACATAAACCGTGCAATGAGATAAGCTGGACAAACGCCATTGCGGATTTCAAGATGATGTATCACATCGAAACCAGGGTCGTGTTGAAATATTAAAAGTGGAAAATACAAACCTCATTTTTTGTCCATTTATTATTCCTGCTGAAAGTTAGCTATGCCTAGGGTTACCAGACGTTCGGTTTTTCCCGGAGATGTTCTCCTTTTTAGGGTTTCCGGGAACGTCCGTGCGGAATTTTAACACTTGCACGGAATTTGAATATTTCCTTCTATTATACGTTTTTTAAGTTATTTACGTTAATTTTTGGGAAATATGAAACCTGTCTTCGGACAGCAGCATGATGATGATGATTGCAGTTTGTAATTTTAACGTTTTATCCCTAATTATATCGTGAGATATTAAATATCATTTTTGACGCTTTACTCGATCATTTTGCTTTAAATTTGTAAATAAGTCGTTCCGCAAACCGCGGTAATAATATAATGTGTCATATTATTATTCCTTAATAATCAGTTTTATTTCGAAGTTAATTAATAGACTTAGGTTTAGAGTTTATATTTTTGTATATATTATTCAAGATATGCATAAAAAGTTGTATATTCCTATATATTATTTGCATATTTAGTTTGTATTCTTGTTGTCCGGGAAGTAAGATTAAAAATATGGAAACCCTAGCTATGCTCAATGCTTTTAAGCAGATATTTCCGGTGCCTTTAATTCGTTGCGCATCGTTTCACAACATTTGAGCCTTTCCTACACCATTGTCCTTTCGGTAAGTTAATTGGCGAAATCCCTCATAATTTTTTTTCCGGAAACGAAGTTGCAACTCACCCAGGCGGACAGACTCGAGGCACGCGTGCAATAGCACGGGTCTCCTTTTCCGCGAATAATTACACTCAGAAATTCCCACGGTTGAATGTTCCACGTAAAAAAAAACTATCTGCCCGCCATTCTGGCAGATCCTTTTATTTTTATCCGCTCTCTCTCTCTACCACTCTTTTTTTGGCGACAACATTCTCGAGGACTCGCTTCTTTCCGCATCAGCTCCTCTAAGGACATCTTTCGCGCGTTTCTTTGCTTTTTAAGGAGCTTTCAGTAAAGAAATCTTTCCTCACGTACAAAACCTTAAGCCTTAAGAAGTCCCTCCATCCCATTCTCTTCCTCTTACCTCGTCTAAGGCAAAGGTAGGAAACAAACAATCTCCGAAACCATCATCCACGCCATCTCGTGACAATAGGCTCAGTGACCACGTACTTCAATCCCTCTAGCCGTACTAGAAATAATTCAAATAAAAAATGTTTCGAGAATCGTTACATTGAGAAGAGGGGAAAACCACCTTAGAATAGGAACGAAAGGATTCCCTGAGATTTCAGGCAAAATGAGGAAAGATGACAGCAAATACGAAAATTATTTTACCGCGTTATTTTTTTCTTCGAATTTAGCCAAAACTTTAATAACGATGCAGTTGGCACTAATTTAACTTTTTTGTATGATAATATCTTTAATGCAATATATATACATATATGAACATGTAATACAATATCAGTTTAGAAATGGATACCTCAACCTTGGGGTTTACCCATCAGCCCCCTACTCTCCCACACCCCCAAGGATGAATACAATAATAAGGTCATGCAGAGCTCAGTTGGCTCATCTGCAGGTGCCCACATAGATACATCAGATGGCTAATCACAATATCATATCATGCATACAATTCATCAGTTCACCTCGTATGTTATTTTAATTATTATAATTTGTTTAGATTTATTTACAATATGTATAAAAATACATTTTATCATTATTACATTACATAATTGTAATCATAAATGATTACAAAATCAAAATATTATAAATTGAATTTTAATTACATTCAATTACAGTTTACATTATCCCTTTTACAGTAAATTTACAATTACAGTTTAATTGCCGTCAATTCCAGTTAACATTATTACTGTTACAGTAGTTAGTTTCATTTAAATTTAATTACAGTACAAATATAATAAAAATTAGCATTACATACAAAAGTATTTTAATTTTTGTAAGATTATACCACTGTATTTTATGAATTGGCCTGCATTCCTTATTAGGTCAAGCAGTCAAACATCCATTCACTTTGTAGGAACTCTTCTTGTGTGCACAACCTGGTCAAAGTTTGATCTATGATCGATGTTTCGATGGCTGACTCCGCCATCTTCTTGACCCGGTTGTGCACCCGAAAAGAATTCCTACAATCAATCCACTGGGAAAGCACCAGATCTTAATACATTCACTTATCTTTCATTTTACCTCAGACATGTTTTTTATATCCTGTAGCTCTTGTGGCAAGCTGTTGAATAATAATGGTACCTGGACTTTGAATCGTCTTTTACCATTTTCATTAAAATAACCAGGTACAACATATTTATGCATATCCCGCCTTACCATTCCATGTCCATCAATCTTTAATTTTTTGTATTTATTAGAGAAATAATTATCAACAATTATTGTATATCTATATAGCAAATCCAAAGGCAGGACATTTATATTTCTGTAGTTGTTCTCATGTCTTTTTGAAGTCTTATCAATATCATAATCACAGCCAATATTAATAAGTCTTATGTGATTTATTGGTGGAACCCCACACACTAATTCCATATCAAAGTACAGAATCCACTATGATTAAGTAAATAATCCTCTTAATATTTATAGGAAATATATCTTTAATTTGGTAAATTTGGAATGTGATTTTCCTAAGAGTATTGTTTAACTTATTTTTGTGTTTATCAAATTTAAAAATGTCATAAATAATTATTCCCAAATACTTATACTGACTAACTTGTTCAAGTGTCTTACAACTACAACTATTTTGCTGTTAATTGTTATGAAGGTAAACATGGTCATGTAAAATACATTTTACATTTCTTTTTTTAGACTGTCTGTTTGATATATACATCACTTTTGATTTATTCTCATTTATAATTAAATCATGATCATGTGTCCATTTTGCCATATTATTTAAATCCTGTACTGTTGTGCAGTTTCAAAATATTTATGCGATGATACCAGTAAAGTATCATCTGCATATAAATACATATCTGAATTAACTATGGATGCAAACATATTGTTTACATAAATTATTTATAGTATAGGACCTAATACTGACCCTTGAGTTAGACCCATATGAAGAAACTTGGTTGTACTTAAGGTATTGTTCAGTCTAACTTTCACGATTCTTTTACTTAAGTAACTCTAAAACCATTCAAATATTATTCCTCTTATGCCAATTTTACACAATAATTCCAGTATAATTTCTATATTAATTGTGTCAAACGCTTTTTGAAGTCTATGAATGTAACAATAATATGATTATTTTTATTTATATTGCTATTTATTACCTCCAAGAAGTTTTCTAAAATATTTTTTGTGCCTTTCTTTTTCTGAAAGCCATACTGGTATATTGAAATAATTTTGTTTCTTTCCAAAAATCCCATTAAAAGACTCTCGACATATTTTTCCATAACTTTATTAAAAGTAGGTAAGATAAAAATAGGTGTGTATTTATTAAAATTCTTGTATTTTCCTTCCTTATATATAGGCTTAACAATTGCAATCATAAAACCATCTGGAACTATCCCTTTTTTAATGCTAGTATTTATCAATTTGATTAAAACTGGAATTATGTTTTCATTTCTCTTTATGTCCTTAATTCTAATACTATCACTTCCAGGTGCTTTATTTGGTACCTCTGTAATAATTTTCTTAATATCATAGTCTGTTGCCTCTGGTATAAATATACTATTTAAATTTGTGTCACATTGGCAATCTTTAAATTTCACATTACAATTTTGTTTTAATTTCTGCACCTCTACAGTAAATTGATTGGAAAATAAATTAACCAATTCTTTTTCACTGCTCTTGTTATGTTTTATTATGGTGTCATCAGAGGTCTAAGTCATTGTCCTTCCAGTTATATTGTTTATCTCTTGCCAAACTTTTTTCATATTATTACCTATAATTTCAAATCTTTCAAAATAATATCTCTTTTTTGCTTTCCTTATTTCCACATAAAATTTATTTCTCATAGATTTATATATTTCTCTATATTCTAAATTTTTGGATAATTTCTCCATTTTTATAGCATTTGTCCTTGGCCTTAATTCGATCAATTAAATGCTTTGACATCCATTCCTTTTTTACTGTTACATTTTTTTGTTTCTCTGCTTAGTTGAAGCAGGGTATATATTGTCAAATAAATAGTTCAGTATACAAGGTAGAAGGATCATTGTTTTCTAAAAATTTATTCCAGTCAACCTCATTCAATAAAATTGGGACTTTATTTTCTTCTATATAACTTAAGTGTTGAGTTTTGTTGCAACTATCACTTACACATTTTTCAATTATTGCACCAATTAGGTAATGATCAGACATTTTTGCTATTATTACTATTCCATTATTGTCCATTACATTTCCTCTATAAAAAACATGATCTATTAATGACTGGTCTATTCTTGCTCGCACCATACCTCCCTTGTAAATCCATATATAAATTGATATAAACCATGATAGGCGAATGTATCTTTATAAATAGTACATTCAGTATCCATTTTACCCTTAAGATTTATATTTACATAGTAGATTCAGTATCCATTTTACTTTTAAGATTTATATTTATGTCTCCAATAACTAACAATTCTTTTCCATTAAATCTTCGAATAAGACTGTCAATTTCCTTAATAAACTCACTTCTACTTGAATTTGGTGGTGTATAAACACCCAATACCACTGATGAATAATTATTTCTTATTATAGTTCCTATTTTTGATTCAAAGTGCATACTTTCATAATCAAAAGGCATAAATTCAATATCATTCTTAACATACATAATTACACTCCCTCCTCTTTTTATATTTCTTAAGCTCAAGTGCATTTTATATTCTGTTAAATTATATGGATTTATCTCAGTTTCATTTATATTTACCTCTGTTAATATCACTGCTGCTACTTCAGTTTTATTAGTTAACTGGTAATTTATGACCTGAACCTCACCCCAGTCTTTTTTAATTAATCTAATATTAATATGATAAATTAGAAAGTTATATTTATTTTCTTTATTTATATATTCATTCACTGACTCGAATCTTAAGCATTTCCTCTTTTCTAATCTAAAAATATCCATAATGTCCTCCATGTTCTTGTAAAAAATTATTTACTCAGCTATATGCATTGCACTGACCAAGAAATCCTTAACTTCGGACTAGTTTATTTTGGCCAAGTCTGTTTCTGCTACCACATTAATTACATGGTAATTTTCATCCTTTTTTGCCTAAATTGCCCCATTTTTATACAAAACAAATTTATTATTGTGTTCCCTCCCTTTTTATTTTGCTTTTCACAGGTTTTTCCATTAAAATTTGTTAAACTCTCATTAATAAAAACATTACCTAGACCATGGGTACGGAACCGGCGGCCTTCAGGCTGCATGCGGCATTTTTTGATAGTCAGTGCGGCTTTTGCATACTTGTCTAAACATATTTAAACTCATATATGATTTTAGCATGAAATTTATAGAAAGAACAAACAAAAGATATATATTTTGCATTAACAGAATCTTTGCGCCAAATCTTGTTTTAAATGACACATTACGTATAATTATTGGTATTGTGAAGTACATTTGAGCAAATGCTTCACGGCTTTGCCAGCTTCGCACCATGCTTCAATATGACGATGAAACATTTATTGTAGATCATCCAAACCATTAAGTGGAAAGAATCTCTGAAACTATTTTTGCGAAGACTTGATCCGTATACTTATAATATAGGCGGAGGTATATCAGGCAAAGTTTCGATGAAAGTATAAAAAAACATGAACTTGTGAGAAGGCCGTAAAAAGTACAGTAATATAATTAAATAAAAATATTTCTTTTATGAATACCTCAAAAATTCGGTTGATTGATTAAAAGCATTAATAATTTTCAACCGCAAATCATCACTGGGACCAATGAGGGGGAGAGTTAGAAGGGAAACTTTAATTTTCTTATGAATAGACAGGTAACGGAACTTTTGTTTTATGTTAACAAATTTCTTCGCAGTTTCCTGGATGATAAGAGTCATAGTATCATTGGAAACAGAAAAACCTTCTGCACCAAGAGCATTTTGCAAACTCTGCTCCTCGCAAATGCATTTTCCATTTAATACATCATCTGGAAAATGTACTTGGTTAACGTTGAAAAAGTCTTCTTTTATCGGTGAGCTTGATTTCAAACCACGCATACCTAATCATTTCATGGAAAATCGGAGCTGAAAGCTGGTTATGAATTAACGCGTGTATTTTAATTATAACCATACGCCTGGTGATTTCCTTCTTTTGCCGGAGGAACTGTCCAGCATTTTGCAGCCGCAAAATGAAAATTTTAACCTGACGATAAAAGTATACATCGAGAGACTGACACACCGATGTACACTTTGGGGGAATAACTTTGACGCCGCAAGTTGGCTCGTTGTTCACATCCATGAATCGTTCGTCGTACAAGTCCTGGCATGTTTGTCCTGACCACGAATTTATAAGAAGCAGGAACTTTTTTCTGTCACATACGGCTTTAATACCTCGTCCAAATACATTTCATAGTTGGCAGTATGCAACTTCCTCGAATTCGTGCATGTCACGAACAAATTCTTACAGCGGCCGATAGCATCACTAACGCCCTGCTGCACTTTAAGCCCAAACCTCCCCATAGGTTCTTGCAGGCAAATGAAAACATTCGACAAAAGCTTTCCCGAAAGTGTGACACTGTATTGGGCCATATACGAATGCTTCATTTTGTTCAGTGTACTTACATAAATTTCGGTCGCTTTTTCACCTTGATGGGATAGAGTACGCTTGATCTGGGCACGATACTCGCTACCAATTTGATCGGTATTGATTGCCAAATTAGGTTCATACAGAGGAATCAGCTTTTAGACTTGCTCTTGAAAAAGCCTGACAGCCTTCATTGTCTCTTCAGGGCATATTTTTTCTCTGCGACTAACCTATCTCGTGACCTGTCTTTGGCGGATCTTGTGCCTTCTTTTAAATATTTTCACCCAGGATTGTGACGCCTCAAATTAAAATCCGCCGGAAATATGTTGAAGAGCTGCTGCCATCTGCCACTGCCACAGAATTCTCGTTGTAACGTGGTCTCCATTTACCCAGGCTTGACAAAACCTATCATAAACCCACCTGTCGATAGAATTCTGATTATCTTTAAAACTTTCTCCAGATAGAATATCTATCTCCCATATTTTGATTTTGTCCTTTCTCGTAATACATCGAGACCCTCGTGCCATAAGGGATTTTAGAGACCAATATGGATGCAGTTTTGCAGCAGTAATAACATTAATTTTAGTTTCCAGAGGAGTGATAGAATTGCTAATTGTCTTCGGGGATGGCGCATATGGACCGTCACGAGAAGTTGGACTAGAACAGCCTTCTTCCTCTGTAGATTGTTGCAAGGAATCTTCATCCACTTCAGGGTCATCTTCGCCAAGAAGGTAATCATCATCGATGAAGACCATGTTGTCCATCATTACCACAATACAATCGTACATCTCACGACCGATGGCGATAGCACGATCATAAATCTCCTGACTAATGTGATCAGAAATGAAACCACTTTCGCGAAGAAGGTTGGCGCAAAAGTTAAGCGCATCAGCAAATAAACGAGGTTTCTCCGAATTTTCATCGTCGGTCGGCGAGATGCATCTTGCCGAAGATGGATATGGAAAAGATTCCACCCTATAATTTCAGTCTGGAATTGTACGGAGAAATTAATTTTTCAACGACCTGTAAAAAGTTTGACCGATGCACAAGATATTTCGAAAAATAATAAAAAATCAATAAAATACTTAATAAAATCGTAGACTCAAAAAATATATTCTTCGACTTTTGCTTGTTTGTTGAAAAAGAACTCCGTAAAAGTCACACAAAACAAGTGGAGATCCACAGACTGCAAACAAATTGCCAGTAGATACGTGTGTTAAAAGAAGCTTTTAATCAATCAGCCGAATTTCTGAGGGATTCATAAAAGAAATATTTTTATTTAATTATAACACTGTACTTTTAACGGCCTTCTCACCAGTTAATGTTTTTTTATTTTCTACGGCACTTTGCCTGACATACCTCCGCCTATATTACAAGTATTCGGATGAAGTCCTCGCAAAAATAATTTCAGGGATCCTTTCCATGTCATAAGCATCAATATAGGATGTATCGTGTGCCGAGAACAATGAAGAATATGAGATTTAATAATGTAAACTTTGTGGAGACAATCTTGCGTTGGATTATATGAGGAAAAATTCGAATCACCACCAACCAACATAGAAAAAAATAAAAATATGAATGTGGCTGCCCAGTTAAATTTTAATGCGAAAAAGGATTTGTAAAAGGAGGCGAAATGAAAAAAAAACCAACCCACGAGGGAATCGAGCTCCCGCTCTTACGTTTTGGACGCAACCACAATGCGCTCACCGCCAACAATTACTTGCTCAATTATGCGTGCATTATTAAATTTATACCATTTGACGTGAAATTGCAATATTTAATCACGATTTTCGGGAAAATTATCGGCCGTATACGCCCAAAAGGGGGGTTTGCAGTTATTCTGGAATCAAGAGCTATACACCTACCAAGTTTCATAAGAATCCGTGGACCCACTACCGTTTCTCTCCTTGTGAGATCACAAATGACAAACACTCACCTGGAAGACCAATTGGAAAGACAACAATGCTGGAACCAAATATCAAGTTCTTAGCTCACAACAAACATTCACAAAAAAGTCATTAAATTGTGTTTGCCATCTTATTTTGATGATAGTGATTGAATGCAACATTTTATTTACATGTCCTTAATTTGTTTTGACTTCTTCAAAGTTTATTAATATACTAGCAAATATAAAAAAATTATAATTTTTTGCATTAGATTAAAAAGTCATTGTATTGTATTAAAGCCCTCAAAGTTTTTAAAAATATTAGTAAATATGAAGAATTGAAATCTGTATTTGTTACATTATAAAGCCATTAAATTATGTTTGCCTTTTTATTATGTCAATTTTGATAAATGTGAATGTATGCAAATTGCATCGCAATGTGCGGCCTGATGAGGTCTCCGTCAAGTAACATTTGGCCTTAAAATGAAAAAAGGTTCCCCACCCCTGAGCTAGACTATGCTTCATTCTAAATTCAGAGTTTCGTAAAACCTCTTTTTTCCATCCATTTTTTCTTCAGTTCTTTTCCTTTAAATTTAAGAATTAATTTAATAGGTTTGACTTCGCTTTTTGGTTTCACCATAAACACATCATCAATAGATTCACCATCAAAATTTTCGACCTTCAATTCACTGCCTAGAATTACCACTACGTAGTCATGTTTACCAAAGCGTTACCATCGAGACCCACCATCTCGATGGTTCTCTCAAGATCTCTCTGCTCAAGGTTATTAAATCTGATTGAGAGCTCTTCGATGCACTTGTATTTTTCAGACGACTCGATCTTTAGCAAAGCAATGGAAGACAACATACCTTTCATCATCTCATTATTTTCTAACATAAAATTCATCATTTTTCTCACTTCAAAAACAAACTGACTTTCTTAGTTCAATTAATTCTGCCAATGTTTTGTCCATAGTCACCTTAACGTCACCAACGTTCTGCCCGCGAATATGTACGCCATCTTCCACCTCCGTCGTGCTTGAATTTTTTATTCGCCGACAGTCATTGCATCTCCACTTGCTTTTCTTCTCTGCCGACATCCGCTCCCACGTAGTATCTCGTACCGCACAGCAATCGAAATGATATGTGCCATTACAACCAAAACATAGCGCGTGGGTCCCATCTTTTGGGGCTTAAACATATACAGAGTAATTTCTGTTGTATTCTAATTCCGACAACCATTTTGCTATTTCATTATGTATTATAATACACAATATGTCACGCATGCGAAAAATGACACCGATTAAGTAATAAATACAGTAACTCTGAAAGGAGTTACCACAGAATAAAACCATACATATGTACAGCAACAAAAAACTCGCGAAAATGCAGGAAAAATATTATCGTTAAATAACTGGCGATATCACTTATGCGTTTTACGATAGAAATACAATGATGCGAATAAAACGCGTTGAAAGAATACGTCATACAAGCTATATCCGCGTGGTGCAAAGAAAGGCATCTAGGAATAAATCAGCTTATTTTTTCCATATAAACTTCTGCAAAGATAAAAACTTAATATGCTTAAAGTCAGAAACTCCTACCACCGACCAGTATGGCGAAATGCAAGGAAACATTCATTCACAATAGAAAGTAGAAAGATACTATGTAACATGTTCAAGGCCATAGTCATAGCAGCAATGTTGGGATTATAGCGATGAATGTCCGAAGTTATCTATGTAAAAATAGCAGAAATAAGGTGGAGATATACATAAATTTAGATATAAAATAAGGAACTTAAAATTTCCGGTATTATCTTTTCATTTTTTCTTGGAAAAATTTGACCATCTTGCATAACGAATATGCTGCGTCGCTACTCCAGCTTTAAATATGTTGGCTCATTGTTCTGTTAAAAAAATGATTTCACAACTCTGAATTCCAAATTTTTTCTATATCTATCTTTGTCAAAATCATTTCTCTTCGCTTTAATTCTTGGCATGGAGCCTTTCGTTCCCATTCTCTTTCAGCCATCCGTTTTAATCGAATTATTTCCGTTACATTTCCCTCTTCTTTCCATCTTTCTGTCTCTCCCTTTCTCTTTTTGCCAAATGTCTCCTTTACACCAAACCTATTTGACCTACATTTTAGAATATTCGCGTCTTTCAAATTCCATTTATCCTTTCATTCATTCCGGAGCAATATTTTTCTCGTTTCTCTTCCTTTTGTTCATCGGAATCGGCTCGTTTTCGCCTGGCATTTTTACATATTGTATTATTTTATATTGTTATTCTCCCGCTGCCACACACTAATTGTGGAGGCTGGCAGGATATTCAGATTCATACAACAATAGTCGGCGCATTATAACTCTGATGGCATAATAGAAGGCGGCTTTGCCAAATACCTACGCAACTCATAAGAAGAGACTTGAGGGAAAATACGAGGGCCGCGGCCGGGCATCTCATGGCAACGTTGCTATTCAGTGATTGACTGGAGTCCTTTCTGAGAGCTCCCTCCCTCCCCTCCCCCCATTATATATTTTCAGAACTCAAATTGGACTGCGTCACCTAGATATAGTTCCGCAACACGATAGTTCATTCAAGACCATTAAGGACGAAGTTCCCATACCTGAGTCTCCAAGTGCATATGCATCTCCCGTGACGTGTAAACGTGTTAATAAGTTCTGCGACAGTTTAATCAGTTCCGTTATGCGTCACCTAATCGGTTTGCTGCTACGTTCGCTAGAAGATGTAACCGCCTGTTGCGGACGCTGGCGAACATCATTCGATTTAGCAGCTGAGTTCACTTTTTAAGTACTACTTGAGAGACTACTAGGGAATATATATAATGCATAATTTCTTAGCGTCACGGATTTATTAGTAAAGGTTATAACTCTCTGTAAAAACTATGAAATGGTCGTTATTTTAAATTAAACAGTTCGCTTTCATAATGACCTAGCAGATTGTATAAAACGCTCTCGTAGGCGTTTTACCTCATATTTTGTCCACTCTTAGACTATATCAAATTGTCCTTTTTAGTGTTTTTTTCTAAAAAAAATCGCTTATGCATTCGGTTTGTCTGTCTGTCCGCCCGTTTGTCTGTAGGGGAAATATTTCTGGAGTCATTTAACTTGGAGAAGCCAAATTTTAAGGATAGTGTTTCCTATGCATGGTATATGGTAGACATGGCGGAAATTTGATAGATCTAGGATCAGCTGCTGGGAAGTAATCGGCAAAAGATCGCCCGGCAACTGACAATACATCGCATCTGCGATTCTTGACTCCGATAGTAAGATAGCGGTCGGTGAAATAAAGCGCCTTACGCTCTGCAATTCTTGCCTCATTTGTTTTGGATATTGCGTCGTAAGAGAATCTGAAGTACATTTGATTTTTTTGTTTAAATAAGCGTAACATTTTTGCCTCAACAAAATCTGTAACATGAATCAGAATTATCATCAATCTATGGAACGTTAAAAAGATGAGACTATGTTGAATGAAGTTAAAAATTTTAAAATGATAACCGACAGCTTGATCACAGATAAATCCAAATGATACGCATAACTGCATAGATATAGTTTTCTTTGTATTTAAAATTTATCTTCTTCGTATGTAATCCGCTCTAGTTTACAAAATATATCATTCACTTCAATACGCTAACAATTAGCCAACTGCGTATCGCTTCAGTTCCAAAATTAAAATCTATTTACAGAAAACATTGAAGAAGATTTAACGGGCGGATCGCTCTTAAGATAAGTCGCTAAGAACGCTCAATAAAGGTAATTATACTTCGTACAAATTATGGTCTTCAAGAGTGAATTCTCGAGATAACCTGAAAGCTGATATCAAATTGAAAAAAAAGTATTTCTTCAATAGCAATGAAAATGTTGGAAAAATCTGATTATTTTTCTTAGCATAAAATGTCAAATTGAGAAAACATTTCTCCAATAGCAATAAAAAGTGCGGGTAATACCATATTATATTTCTTAGCATAAAACGTACAAAATATTTAGTTAATTATCCAGGACTCCCACAAGTTGGGCAATAAACCTCCCAAAACAAAAACTTTAATTACCTTCGCTCTCTCTTTATGGACATTTATTCTTAAAAATCCCCACCCCGCATCCACAGACGTGTAAAAGAAAGGCAGTTAATTGCGTCACACCTGTTATTTTTTTAAAATCTACCATCTTTTTCAGGATATTCTTTAAAAATTATTGTTTTCACCTTTGATAACGGCTGCTTTATAGCTGAAACATCTTATGGCTATTGAGGAAAATAGTATTTATTTATACTTTATGAATTTCCTCTACAAAATCCTTATTGCAATTAATCCAATCCATTGAGCAAGCACTTTTAATTGCCTGGTGGGTCTTTCTTCATTTGTTCTATCGCATTGGAAATATCTTCTTCCGTCTTAAAAACAGTCTTTCCTCCCCTTAATCTGTATCGTTAAATTACTTCCAAAATCTCCTCTCTTTGTTAAACCCAAATTACACCCGATTACGTTCCCGCTCTCTTAGCTTCTTTTGAAAAATTAAACAGGAAAGAATTCAAACGCGGAAATAACATTCAAATGCATAAAAATGTGCTACTCTAGCATTAAAAAATTTACTTTCGTTAACATTCATTACATCGGTATAATATTCCCCTCATCACGCACCTATCTTACTTCAGATTTTCGTTTTTGCACATATCATCTGCACTCATATCCCGGAGTGTGACACGTTCCGTTAAAAAATTTAGTTTTACTGCATCTCCTATAGGCATTCTTCATGCTTCTCCCTCTAGAAAATTAGGCTATTATATAAATTTAAACCATTTTTCGCTTCATTTAAATATTCACCTTATACTCTCTGTTACGTACCGTAAAGTGCTCAATGAAATACTTCACCGGAAATTTAGCATTTCCTATAAAATTAATTACATTAATTTAGTGCGCTTGTAATCTTTCAAAATATTATTTTCTTTTGAATTCAATGTAAATTAAATCAAAGCGGAAATAAGCATAGTGAGCATGATGTAACTTATAAATTTATTCCGCTCTTAGTACAATCGATTATATCTTCAGAGAATCAATCTTACTACTTTCCAGTAGATATTCTAAAGCTCTTATCTAATCACAGTCACATTGGCCTCTCAGAACCCCACTTGTGTTCTTCCGCTTTATTTATAACCTAGCAATTATTCCCTCGAATTTATTTATTATTTAACTTGGCCATCTCTATTTTAGTGTTCATAACCATCAATTCCGCTTAAATTTTAATTTTATGCTTAACTTCTAACATTTATCCATTCCCCGTTTTAGTCAAATTTTAATAACTGTCTTTTTCTAAACCTCTCATATATCTCGAATTTTCTCTGTCTTGCAATATTTCCACTTCATGTTATTAAATGAATCTCCAAATGAATCTCCAATAACAAGAAGACCAAATCGTATTTAAATAGAAAAAATTGATTTACGTTAAATGGAGAAAATTTATAAGGATATCTTCAATAAATATTATTTTGTGCCAAAAAGCTTATGCTTCATATAAATTAGTGATAAGTGAGGATAATATAACCATTCCCACTATCTTCATCAAGAAATTTATACATATTATTCCACCAATAATAACTGATATATTTAATTGCTCCCTATCTTTAAAAAAAATTCTATTGCAGTTGAAACGCGCTTTCATAAGGCCATTACCAAAGAAATCGACGGAAATCAAAGCTTTTCGCCATATAAGCTTTTTACCTATCTTATCAAAAGTCTTTGAAAAATTAGCTCATGAACAAATCACACTCTTTCTTAACGAACATCAACTGTTATATCCCTTTCAATCTGGCTTTCGTAAATCTCACAGAACCACCACTACTCTTGCAAAAATCACCGATGACATTCGCCGCGCTATGGATAAAAGGGAAGTTACAATTCTAGTACTACTGGATTTCAGTAAAGCTTTCGACTTCTCGAGTTCGGCCATACATTTGCCATCTTCTTATTTAAGCGATCGTTCCCAACAAGTTATTTTCATTAATTCTTCATGTGATTGGCTTATCAACGGGAGAGGTGTCTCACAGGGCTCAATTTTGTGTCCCCTACTATTTTATTTATACTTAAACGACGGTTCATTGTCACTTAAATACTGCAATCATCACCTTTATGCAGATGACTTGCAAATATACTCAAGTTCTACCGCGAACGCTCTCGCAAAAACCCTAAAAAATATCAATAAGGACTTAGAAGCGCTAGAGGTCTGGAGTAATAAAAACCTTTTTAGTATCAATCCAACTATTCAACTATACCTTATTGTAAAGTGGTAAACAATCTAAGATTGCATATAGATGAAACCCTCTCTAGGACACCACCTCATCTCTTCACTCATTTAAGAAGTTAAGTAGCAGTACTCCGGTTTCTCTAAAAAAGCATCAGGTGACTTCGCTAATTATTCCACATTTTGACTATATTGATATAGCGTACCAAAGATTTATCACAAGAGCTATCGTTAAAAATTCGGAGAACACATAACGTGTGCATCAGATATATTTTTAATCTGACGAAATCAGACCACATTTATTAATCACTCGTCAAACTAAACAGGCTAAATTTGGAGTCTCAGAGACCCCTCCAATTGCTTTCCTTGCTCTACCAATTATTTAATTCCAACAATCTGCATTATCTTGCAGCCGAATTTAGAAGTATAGACACTGTACATAATCGTAATACTAGAGGGAACCATAAAATTCTTATTCCTCATCTAGAACAGTAATTTTTAACAATTCCTTCATTGTATCTGTTTCTTGACTATGGAACGAACTTCACCAAACAATAAAAAATTCGCACTCGCTCTCCTCATTCAAGAAACACTGCTATCAATCTCTATTATCTTTTTAAACGAACACACGCTTAATGCTTCAATTTTATTTATTTATTTGTTTTTTTAAATCTTGATTTTTACAAAACTATACTTATTGTAAATGATTGTATTTTATTCATGTATTTGTTTATTTTTTCCATTTTGTTTAAACATGCCAATGTTAATATCTATTCATTTTGTCATTTTTATGTGTTTCTTTTATTAGTGATCTATTCGTGTTGTGCCAATTTTTTTTCTCTTTATGATTTTCATTTATTTATAATTTGTTCTGAATTTCATTTATTGACGTCTTTAATGAATCTCCATAGGTTTCGTAGGTTTTTATTGTGTGTTTTCCTGCAGTAGGTTTTTACATGGATTTCATTATTCAGCGTTCCATATTTTTTCCCTCAAAATCACATCTTGTATTTTTATTGTTACCTGTATTTACATTGCTAATGCTTTCTGTATTATTATATATGTTTCATGACGAGGGGTTAGGTGGAAGATGGGACTTCTTAGTCTCAATCTCGCCACAAATAAAGAACACATCAATCAATCAATCAATCTCTCACTCTCTCTCTCTCGCAGTTCTTACAGAATTAATCAGATTAAGACGAATTATTATTATTATCGGAATTATTTAGCAAGGTAATGATGAATTATTTTAATTTAGTGTGTTGGTAATGTGATTGGTATTTAGAAGAGCCATATTCTCATAGGTAATTATTTTATCAACTTCTTGAATGAAATAGCAGGAACTCGCTCTAACACATTCCGCAATTCTGGCAAGATTTTAGTTGTTTGGTTGAGTTTCCTCAGAAAGTGAATGAGATACATAATATGGCAGGCAAGGCCACGAGAAATTAATATCGGAAGTTAGCTTAATTTTCCATCTAATTAGGTGACATTTACATTAAAGACAGAAAATATCGGTTTCATGGCCATATCTGAGGTACCGTGTTATAAGATAATCTATGCAAAGCTGCAGTTCCTACAAAATTTATTTTCCAGTTGGATAAATATTATTTGATTATATTTAATTTATTTTAATTTAATAAAATCGCAAAATACGTTTTCTGTGTATGAAGAAATTATCTTTAAATTCTTAAAATTAAATAATCCCTACATTTTTAAGTACATTAATAAACATAACCATTTATTACTGAACTTTGCTCGTTGTACTTATTCAAAGAGCAGTAAGACGCATTGTAAGGGTTGGAAAAATGTAAATTTTACACCAAGATAGTTGGATCACATCTATAGAATAGCAGCAATCAACTTCCAAAAGTGATCTTTCTCCTTGAAATCCACCGTCTAATCTCATGGATCGACTTTCGTATTGACTCTATGGAAGACACGATCCTCGCCGTTTTAATCCAATTTTTCACGAAGGCAAATTTGTTGATATGAATGTAATCACTACATACGACTTCAGCTACTGAAGATGGGAGCATAGCTCCCGAAATACGTATCCAGCGAGTTTCCCAGAGATTTCCAGAGTGATGTTGCGGTTGTGTGTTCCTTTTCTTCTTTTTAGGCTATTTTTTGACAACAGGTCCCTGTAGGCCATCATCGTCCTGCGAACTTGTAAGTGTAATTTTAATTTTCCTTATTTCTTATTGACGTGTGAGTGCTCTCTGGGTTAATTTACGGATCAGAAGTTTTAAATTTTAATTCCAATCTGTACACCGTAGTCTCCAATTCCTTTTTTAACGTATTGCAAATAGTAGAAAAGTGGTCCAAACAATATGAGTTGCAGTTAAAAAACTTTGCAGAAAAACCGACCATAACATTGACCATCTGGTCTTCAGCATATTAATGGGCGAAGAGGAACTAAGCGATTGAAATTAGCAGATCGGAGACTCACGACATTTTCAAAATGCAAACAAATGATATATCTTATGAAGAATCTGAGGATGGATCGGAAAATGAATCTGATTCTCAAACGCCAATGCCTATTGTTGAAGTAGCTCTTAGATTGAAGAACACTCGAGCACCTCCAGATGCTATACTGTACCCCTTGGACAAAAGCGTAAATGAGGTCGTCCCAGCAAAGCTAAGAAAGCCCTTGTGCGCCAATGAGTAACTATCATGTGTATATACACTTGTTTTTTCACTATTGCAATATTTTTCTTTCGGATTAAATATTTTTCTTTTTAAATATGCTTTTGAATTTGATAGTTTACTTAACAATTAATTAATTAATTTTTATGTATGTTGAAATGAAAGTTCGTGCCATGTTGCATTAAAATACTGCTAGTTTTTGCTTTCTTGACTACTGATTGAATACTGCCAGTTTATCTTTTTTACTACCATTTAATTTTTTCTACTGCCATATATTCCTTTTTTCTACTACCAATTTATTTTTACTACCAGTTTTATTCCATGCCGAATGTAATTAAATACGTGATTCCAGGAACAAAAACCGCATCCTAAGAAATTGCATTCTGATAATACAGTAAGCATACAGCTTTGTATAATATTTGGAGAGCAACCTTTAAAGTAAACTGAAGCCCGGAGATGCTTGCTCTGTTTTTTTTAATTCTAAGTACAGAACTACCTCATATAACCTTACGAAATATTAGTCCACCTCATTGCTAGATGAATACCCTAAGGATGGACAATATTCAGTTTGAAAGAAAATAAAATTAACTTGGTAAAAAAGTCCCACTTTTTTAATAGAAGCCCGGGTTTTTTTACAAAGTGAATTTTCTTTTCTTTCATTTTAATTATGCAACTCCGCAAATACACGGCAAAACAAATAAGTCTTAATATTAAATTTATTTTACATGTGCAGTTGTTCAAATTTGCAGAAGTTTGCTTTGTAAAGTTTTCAAATTACTTATGCACGCCATCTGCATGTAATATCTCTCACAATCGTTTACCTGAAACGATTTTAGATGGAACATGAATATAATTAGACTCACCATTATATTCCAATTAAAGATTTAATTTTTGATCAGTAGGAAGTAACGCAGCATGCGGAAAATATTTTGAATACAGTTAAATTTTCTCCGGAACACTCGAAATAAATTTTTCGTTTTTATATATATTTTTTAAGGGGAAGGAAGGTTTCAGATCTCTGTGACAGCCGTGCGTTTCTCGACTCCTCGTAGCGGATGGGAACGGTGGCCATATAATCCTCAGGACAACCAAGATTATAGAGGAGTCAGAAATGAGGTCGAGGAGAAATGGGATAGAAAGAGAGATGAGAGAAAGAGCGCGAAAGAAAGAGAGAGATGGAGAAAGCGAGGGAAAGAGAGATGGAGTTAGAGCGAGAGAAAGATAGAAAGGGAGATGGAGAGAGAGAGAGAAAGAGAGAGATAGAGCGAGAGAAAGGGAGGGAACGAGAGAAAGAGAGAGATGGAGAGATAGAGCAAGAGAAAGAGGTGTTTTTTTAAGAGCAAGAGAAGAGCGGAGATAAAATTGCGGTTTTGGGGGTTGAGCTTCCCGCTGCGAATCGTAAACTCTGGAGCGGTAAGATATATATCTCCGTTGATTAAATTGTTTTAACTTTTTGTTTTTCTCGCGACCCAATTTTTCCTCCTCCTATTTACGGAAATTAATAAGCTACGACGGGTGGAACAGATTTCTCGCTAAAAAACATAAGAAAAGGTGTGAATTTATGTGGTGCTGTAACAATTAAGAGAACGACTCGTTGAAAGAAATTAAGAAAAGTTGGATGGGAAAATTGTACGGGTTAATTTTTAAAGGAAAAGAGAATAATTATAATGGGTGAAGAGGGCTTAGAAAATGATGGTAATACGTTAATTGTAATACATTTTAAAATGCAAATAAAAATTACGATGCAGTGAATCCAATGGCATTCAAATGGGGAACGAAGTTCTCCTGGGATCGAAACCGGTCCATTATCGTACTCGCCAATCGTCTACATTTACTTTTAAGCGTAAAGCCGATCATTTCCAAACGAATGATCACAGTCGTTTGGGCCATTCTCAAGTTATTTGCTAGTCAAAAGCATTAGCGAAAGACACAAACTGCTCATTATATAATAAAAATTAAAGAACAAGCGATTCAAAAAATACTTCTCTCAGTTATCTGCAATAGCCACAACAAGGTTTAGAAAACCAGATGTGCATTTCGGCTCTTTTAGATTATGTTTTCGGTGAATTGCCATATAATAAGATGCAGTGATGACTATTATTATTAATTAATTAAAAATAAAAAGGAGCGTTACTAAGACGTAACTATGCGTCAAGTATTTACACAAGTTGCCTCCAGTTGGTGTGCTGGTGGCAGCTAAAAAACATAGTTTAAAAAATATCTCTTAAACAATGCATTATATGGGGAAAGTTTCAAACAAAACTGTAGAAAATTAAATTTTCTGCAATTTTTATTCCAATAATATTTTACATTGATCAAGTATTAAAGCAAATATCTGATGGAAACGGATATGTGACAAGAGTAAACACTCACTTTCGGTTGGCCTCTTTTAGCCAAAAACTAATCAACTCTTGTCCTTTTAATGAAAATGGAAAAAAAATTCACGGTGGTCTGATTAATATTTTTTTTAGTTAAGAGCACCCACAAAATTCCTATCACATACATTCCACCGAGAAAATGATCAAAAGATGTTCAGGAGACTTAAAAACATGCATTTCCGTTAAAATCTCAAATTCGATTTTTTTCGTGAAAACAATACTTTCCCCTATATTACGTATGGAGAAAGTAAAAATAAAAAAATGACCGCAATATATTTTGCTTATGTTAAATATTTACCTTTTCAATTATTTGCCCTCACTTTATTCTGTAAAATATCACAAATGTAGTGGCTAGACTTTCTTATAATATATGAATATAGCGTTCTAGATTTTTTCAAGAGAATTATGTTACCAAAAGGAATAGGTAAATAACAATTTTCAAATCATTTTACAATCGGTTAAAAGATTCTCAAACAAAATATTCTATTTCTGAAAGATTTTTTATGCATTCTTTAAAACCTCATTCTAAACGGTAAAATTTTTAAATTAATTAAAATGTATTATGCAACGGATAAAATTAAATGACGCTAAAGTATATATAAAAACTTTGAAGTCACTTCAAAAACTATTTCATAGCGGATGCTCTCGTGAAAACAGAATAAATCAATGAATATAAAATTTATATAAGCCACCCTTTATTTGGGATCTAGGACGTTTCGCCGTCAGGTGTTATTTCGAAATTTGTGCAAGGAATCATAAAATTGCAATTTTCAATTGTTTGCATATGGGATAAGTACCTCAAAATCTTGGTAATGATTGGCAGGCTTAAAGAAATATTTTATCTTGGAAACGTGGATTATAGGGACAAAATTAATAAACAAGTGTAATATTTAGGAAGGGCTTTATGAAGTTAACGGTTCTGGTAACGCCTGAAATCTTATGCAACCGACGAATCACGAGTGAAAGCGGGCAGGAAAGTTAAAAGGCGAAATGAACTTGAAATTTTTAGACATGTATAGTGGACTTGAGCTACACGCATTAACGTCGTGACATATTAATATGCTCGAGGTTATTTCAGATTTCCTATTTTCAGAGAAGGGTAAAAATTTCAAAGATGTGAAAAAAGAGATCTCTTGGTAAAATATTGCAAATATATTTATAACTAATCAATCATATTATTTTTTGTATCTCTGAATTCAAAATTAAGTTTAGGAAGTGATTCACGCGATTTCACAAATATTTAAAGCAATCATTTTTTATGACTTTAAAGCATTTTAAACAAGCTTTGACTGTTAAACGACAATTGGTGGTCAAACGAATTACAATTGAAATTAACGATAAAGCTAAGGTTTGTTTTCAAAGACCTATATAAGTGAATCCTTAAATAAGCATTCGTCTCATTGATTTCAGCTGTTCTCTTTTGTAATAAACGATCGATTAATAGCTTCGGGGACTGAAAAGAAAGCATTTTGTTTTTGCGACGTCGTAGCAGTGTGACCTTCGTCGCTGTCTAGAATTCCCATCTCGCAAGCGTCTCTGCTTCGGGTTCTATTACGTTATCGATTTGTCAGTCAATATCACTGCTCCGAGAAAAGTACGTGATGCTTTGTTTTCCATTTGGTGGATCAGTTTTCGACTGAGGCCATCGTCCAGCTTCTGAGGCGGTCTGTATGAAATTATTAAAATTCCATGTACATACATGAACTCAATAAACACAGTTAAAAATTACGTAAATTAACGATGCCCTTCGATGTCAGACATTAAAATTATGAAAATTTCTCCAACAAAACTCGAGATCCGTTATCAAGTACTACGCGAATGTATAACTAGTTTATTTAAGCAAGTCCATTTATTATCTTCAACGCAAATATATTTGCGTGAATGACAATGATCTCCATGGAAGCAATCTAAACTTCTCCAAGCGTCTGAAAATCCCAATTTGATAAATATCAATGCTTTGAAGTAACTTGAGAACATCATTTTTCTCGTATACTTATCCCTCTTTTTATTTAGTCATATTCTCTATTTCCAGCATCAACCAACTCATCCGAATGGCTAAATCTTGATCTGTCATGCCAATTTACTTTTTACACTACAACGAAATCAATTATAAACTTTACCGACTTAACATAGGAGCAGTCCTATGCATATAACCACATTTATAAGTGTATATTTTGAAATTTTTTCTGTGGTTTTGTAAGTTTTAGGTTTATATATACATTCAGTAAGGTAATTGTTGGTAGCTCAATAACTTTGGCTCAGATTATTAAAGGTGGATATCTTCAGGGGCAAAACCTGTCCCAACAGTGACTGGGAGTCGACTTGTGGGCGAAATGCATTGGGTGTTGTAACCCTCTAATTGTTTGGCTAAAGGAGTACTTTACCTTTAATAATTCAGTAAGGTGTTTGTTTTTAAAGGTTTTACTTTGGCTTCATATTCGGAGGCAAGATTGAATGAAATCTAAACATGCGGGTAAGGCCTTATCCACTTCAAATTCTAATTCAAAACCCTTGCAAAGGAGACAAGTATGTGTGCGTCTCACTTAAATATTATTTGTTTCATTTTTAATTAAACCTGGCAAAATAACACGGTACGTCAATATGATTTTAAATCACATTTTCCTCCAGAGAAAGAAAAAACAAATTAAAATTTGAAAATTTTGTTTTGAAGAGAAATTTTCTTTTTGTCACTTCTATATTTTTCATAATTTCTCCTACCAAAATGTGGATTTATTACAGATTAAGGATATCACGAGATTTCTCTAAACGAATCCTTGTTTTATTGGAAACGTTTTTTAAAAATCCTTTTGTCGTGTAATCCTGCTGAGCAAAAAAACTGATTCTGTTAGTTAATTCTTTTCCCATTTTTCTCCACTCTTTTCTTCTACTTTTCATAAATGGTCCACAATAAAATGGTTCTTTTTTTTAACAAATTCATCCCCTTCCCGAAATTTCCTTTCTTTCACGTCACGCCAGCTTACTTTCTTTCTGTTACCGTTGACTTCCACCGACCTCCGACATAACCCTCATTTTCTTTCCACTGAATAATTAGCGCCGGACGGAGCAAAAATTTTGTCCACTTCCTCTCAAAATCTTGAATGTCTTAAACTACAGCGTCCTTTTCATCTAACTTATCTACTCTCTTTTTTACCTTGTCGCAACTTTAACTATTGTTTATTCATTATTCTTTTATTTATGTATATTAGTTTAGAGGCGATTCTATTTTACTTAGCGACTTCCTAAAACTCTGCAAACTGCACATTATCAAAAGTTTTAATGGCTAATATATATATAATTATATTTTAGTAAAATTTTGATTTGTTTCGTTGAAATGCTCTTATTTCTTGTATAATGATAAAACCTAAATAAAAATGTATTCGTTTTTGTATTTTCTACTTGAAACTACAAATTTGAAACTTAATCATGATCACTTAACTATGTTTAGCACGCGGGGATAAAATATATTATTATTTACCTTTAAGCACGTAGTCGTACGTTAAATTAAATGCAGAAACTCCGTCTATAAAAGATACGAAGTACTTTTATGGAAAAATCTATCGTGTGTTCTGAAACCTCATTTCAAAGATGCGACCATCCAATTAATCCCTTCTTACGATCCTAATCTTAATCCAGCTTTTCAGAAAGCGATCCCTTTCTCTAATCTTATTATATACGTTCCTATCCCGATTTCTACTGACGGAGAAATTGGATTATCATTTCCAATGATTTTGAATTACAGATAAGTCTTCGCAGAGCGCAGTAAATCTTATTTCGTGAACGTGCGATATGTCTCTGATATTCACTAATTAAGAAGCATTAATTATTGGAATATTTTCATGATATAAAATTGATCAATTCAAAGAGAAAACCCTCAAATTTTCTATAAATTTACATAAAAATTGAAACGGGTTATCCCTAAAATCCAACTGAATATTCTTTACATAAATAATTTCTATAAATTATTTAATTTCGTTATTTTAAATCTATAAAATCTTTATTCGCGGATTTATTGGGATAGTTCGTGTTAGTATTATTTTTGAATGCAGTACTTACACCTGAGGTGATCACTGAGTAGAATTCGTAATCTGGCAGTTTTACACTCAGTACCGGCAAGTAACAGTGGAGTGTGCTCCTCATTAATTACTTAACAAAGGAGTAGATATGAATCGTAATAATTAGCTATCTTATTTTTGAAGCCACCTAAGGAAATTAATTTTATTTAAACCGTTGAGTTGTTGATATTTCAGTAGTAGTGAGACAATTATGTAATCTACGAACCTTGCATTTGACTAAAAGATAATACATAAAAAACAAATGTGTCCACATGCATTAGTATTAGGTAGTTGACATTAATTAATGAGCTATGGTTTAGTTTACCACTCACCGTGCATGATAACTAAAGAAAAACTGTCTAAGTTCTGAACTCCATCATCGAGTAGATTATTGTTTTTTGCTGTTGCTTTATCAACGTCATTTGCCTTAAAGTCCTGAACGAGTCAAAAACTATTAATCCAGATTGACGATAACGAGATCGGTCGTTCTGATACAAAGATCCACTTTAAGTACCTATTTTGATTGGGAAATGGACTTCACAAAATCTATTTGGAGCTTAGGGTGAAGCCGACAGGTGCCATTGTAACGTTTCCAAAGGAAGCCTATATCGACCAAAACTCTATTACTGTCTAAATTTCTTTTGAGTTTTAAATAAAGCCGGTCGTGTGATCCATAATTATTTTTGAGAGCCATCGAATTTCGCCCGACGAAATGAATCAAGTCGATTTTTAATATATATTTTATGAGACCTTCCCTAATTATAGATAAAAATGCTTGGAATAAAACACTTTAAAATGCAGTCTGTTGTCATTAGTTGAGGAATAAAAATCAAATCAGTTATTTAATTCTTCCCAAATTAAAGGCTTGAACCCATCTCTCTAAGTAGAACCATCTTTATAGCATTGGGGAAAACAAATTGTTAAGCCTAAAAAGAAGACAAACTCAAAACGAGAGAGTCTTCATTTGGAAAGATAAATATATTTTAAACAAGCAAACAAAAAATTAGGAATTTTATTTAAAATTACATGCAATAAAATTTGCTCAACCAATTGTATGTTTACCTAACTGTTACTTACACACACTCACTCACGCACCCACCCCACACACACACACACACACACACATCTAATAAGAGTTAGCGAGACCATAAAATTCTCCTTCAGATTACATGAGAAGTTTACCGACGGCAATAAATAACTAATGGTTTTATTTACTTTAATTTTAGGTTAATGGAAATCAAAGTTAAATTTTTAATCGAATATTTAATATCGTTTATAATCTTCTCTCTATTTGGGTTTGGACCAGTCCATTTAATAGGAGTCCAATACGATGATATGAACGAGTCTTTTTTAATACGGATTCAAGAGTGTGTGATGTGTTATTAAAAGACTCGCGCACATCAGAGGATAAAGCGGCATGTGTCATATGCAGGATACATAGAGTGACGTAGGATTTTATTACAATGGCAAAAGCGCGTTGAAATGTGGGCGAAACGGAGGCACTAGGAAGCAAGGAGACGATTGGGCAGGTGGGATTGGACGAGAGAAATCGTATAAAGGTAATAGGAAAAAGGAGATTGGATGGGATCATATATATGGCGTTAGATTGGGTGGGAGGGCGAAAAGAAAGCGACCGAAGAGACGATATTATTTGAGATTATAGAGATCTAGAGAGACCTTAGGAGTGAAGAACAGAAATCGCTCAAAATAAACGTCTTTTTGTTACTTTAACGGAGACATCGGATTGAATCTCTTTGTCAGACCGCGATTGAAAGCACTCATGCAGACCGAGAATAAGGTTATCTCTTTATGGAAAATTGGGATATAGAAATTTTAAAGCTTTGATATCCATTGGATTTATTTACTCCAAAATTATTATTATTTTTTTTTAATTTTGGAGCCTCGAGAATTATGAAAATCGGATTAGTCACTGAGTATCTATGAGCAAGTAGCGGATACTAAAAAAGGTTATAATATTCAGTCCGTTCATTTTAATTCTTTCTTCCGGGTGGATTTAGGCACACCCAACTCAATCTATACTATCCAAGGAATTTACTCTTCATGTTCATATACACAGCTACTTGATTTAACGCATCTAATATAAATTCCTGTGCCCATGTCCCGCGCCCATACAAAGCTACACTCCATTGTCGAGTTTTCGCTAACTTCTTTTTAATGTCTTTATCCCGACTGTCTGTGACAATTCTCGTCGTCTCGTAAATACCTGCTCTTACTGTTCTTGTCCTAATCTCTATCGTACTTCTTTCATCCTATGGCAGAATACTAGCCAAATAAATAAAACTTTTCATCTGTTCCAGCCTTTCTCCATTCATTGTAATATTGACGTGTGAGTCCCCGCTCTTCGTAAGTCTTAAATATTCATGTCACCAGTATATTAAACGTTATTTAAGTCTACTGGTTGCTTTTGGTTTAATGAAATCAAACATAGAAAGGGCAAAGACACAATTTAAAGGATGGCAAAAGGGCTGGAATTTAAAATAAATAATGTTCTAATAAATTATCTTTTACATTTTTCACTTTGCCAAGAAATCGCTATTTTTTTAGTTTGCATTATATTGGCGGATTCTGAGAAGAAAAATGTATGGGTGGACCCAGCTCTTAGTAATTTAAAACTCTTTCAAAATTTTTTGGATAAAAACCTTCAATTCTGATCCTTTAAAATGGGGATTTTACTTCCTTCAGGTATTCTATTTCGGTTGTTACATGTATCTAATAATTATCACTAGAGAAAATTAATTATATGGAAATCACTTCATAAAAACGTGACTAACTCCAGCAGAGATGAAGCCACATGAATATGGACGTAAGGTAGATCGAAAATTATGAACAAACGGGAAAATCTTAGCCTTATTCATTTTTTGTTTATAGTTCGAATGTAATTAAGCCAGCAGACGAGGGGCAGAATGGAATAACCAACTTTCCTGGGAGGAGAAGAATGAAGTTGAAGGAAGAGATTCGAAAGGAAGAATTAATATAACACAGTAGCGATCGAAAAATGTTTATTGCCGCTATTTCCTCGAGACGATCCAACTACGTTTTTCCTCAACGTTTGACTATAACCCCCTCAAACATTCTTTCCTTCCTCTAGTGCAAGCGTCTCACACACTGGTTCCGAAAGTTGAAAAAGTGCGGCCATTTCATTGCGTGAATCTAATTTTAGGCGGTGGAGACGAACTAACCCATTTACATTACTCTCTCGTAATTCACAAGATGCTTAAGATTTAAACAAACGATACGGGCCATTAAAACAACACTGGTGCTGACCCAAAACGGTGTAATTTAACACAACCATAACATGACAGGAAAAATGCTTACATTGGAATTAAAATAATACATAACAGAAATATACAAAAGAAATGCTCAATAGAATTGTTCACTTTGGAGAGATAATAAACGATACAAGAATAGCAGCTGGATGCAGGTAGGAATCTTGCCGGCTGGTCTCTGCCTTGTCTCGGATTCCTCGCCAGTGCCAAGGAGTGCCGTTCTCTGCTCGAGCCTACGCTTCCACTCGTGACCGTCTCTGTTCTCTCACTACATCTACATATTACCCTGCAAGTCACCTTGACGGTGGATGGCAGGGGGTGCCGCGCACTAAGTTCCTCACTAGTTATTATTCACTTATCTATTGTGGTCACGTATTGTCCTAGGGGAAAAGGACTCCTTATACCTCTCCGTCCTACTATCTATTTCGCGAATATTGTCCTCATTATCCCTCCGTCCGATATACGTTGGTTGTCGAATAATATCCTTCATTTCATTTACGAATATCTCCGACCTATATTTATCAAGAAGTTTAAGTCTCGCCTCTAATCTACGATCTTTCAACGATAGCCAACTCAACTCATCAATGAGTAACGTAACGCTCTGTTTTTTATCGTAATTCTTTTTCACGAATCTAGCTGCTAGCCGCTGTATTTTTTCTAAATCCTTTATGAGTCCCCTCTGATATGGATCCCAAACCGCAGCTGCGTATTCCATTTGAGGTCTAACCAAGGATAAATAACAGGATTCTCTGACCTTTTCCGTGCTTTTCCTGACTATTCTACGCACAACTACTAGCACTACTACGCACACTACTAGCCTCGCAGCCCGGTAGTTCTGCTCTTCGACGTCGCCACATTCAAACTCCTTTGGTTCGATCTCTTCTAAAGATGAGGGCGTACCTCTCGCGGAAATTTATTGGTTAATTAGCGCGATTCATAGCGTTCTCTTCTGGGCTAATGTCTGTGCCTTATAAAAGTAGAAACTCCGGAAATAACGCGCATATGCAGTCGTTCGCACGTATGCAGTCGTTCGCGCGTTTATACTAGCCCAGTTGAGGCTAGTGTACAATAACCTTGATAATTATTACCAGGAAACACAAAAAAATTACGTGGGTAGGTTAGTTTAAACAATAAGGATTTAGAGCCATGCTGACATGCATAAAATATCTGGGTAACATTTATGATGCCTGTAAATCTACTTGCTTTTAGCAGTTTCATAAAAATTCAATCAATCTATTTTACCAAATTTGCATCTGGGGGCTGATAATCCTTATTGATCAATGTCACTGTCAACAGGACAGGAAAAGAATAACCTCCAAAGTAAAAAATTAAATATCAATCACCCAAAGACACTCCTCATGCATGCATCTCTAGGCAAGCTTACAAAACTTAATATAATTATGAGCATTTGTATACAATGGGTGATTAATTAACATAACCAGCCAAAACTGTCAAATTTTTACTTCATACCAGCATAATATCCCTTGATTTTATTAACATTGGTATATGATAAGCGAGAATGACAAATTTTACCTTATGGCAGCAAAATATTTCATAATTTGAAAAACATTCACACGCGGTAATTGAGAATAACAAATTATTGCTTAATGTCAGCAAAATATTTCTTAACTTGGCTAACATTTGCTATACGACAACAATTTGGGTTGTCTGCCTTTGTTAAAGAAACAGTTACAGGAGTAATAATTCTGTCGACCACAAAGGGTCCTTCCAATAAGGGAGAGGACACTTGATTAGATTTTGAAACTTTGGGAAAAGCTCGGAACACAACCTGTTCACCTGGTGAAAAGGCTTTTGGAGAATGCCTAGCATTATATTTGCTAGCAATACGCTGTTGTGATTTAGCCAAATTATTTAACACCTTCCTTCAAAGTTCCTGACCAGAAGCTGAGTTACAATCAGCTGATTCTAACTCGCTTGGCAATTCCCCTTGAAGCAACAAAGGATGTGGTAGCTCACAACCAAAAAATATTTTAGCAGGCGAAATACCCGTAGAAGAGGGTTTAACTGAGTTCAAAACAAATGTAAGTGAAGGTAGGAATGAATCCCAGTTATTATGGTCATCATGTGTAAAAGCAGATAAGGAAAATTTCAGATTTCTATGCAATCTCTCTACATGGTTAGGGCTGGGATAATAAGGGGCAGTATAAATATGTTTAATTCATAGGCTAAAGCACATGTCATAGAATTATTTAGATTTAAAAGCGATTTTGAATTATCTGAAACGATATATTTGGGAACACCAAATTTAGAAAAACCCAACTTGGTCAGTATGTTGACTGCGGCTTTAGCTGTTGAATTTCTAACCGGTTGAATAATTAAAAATTTACTGAAGCTATCAATTATAGTTACAGAGTGACCAAATTTACTCCTAGGCGACGGACCAACAAAATCAATAAATATTTTCTCCCAAGGATAAGTGGAAAAATTATCAGAATGACGACCTGGGGTAAATGGTTTATGGGTTTAGTTATTTGACAGTCATGACAACTTTTAACCCTTTTGGAAACATCAGTTTTCATATTTAACCACAAAAACTCTCGGGAGATTTTATCATAGGTTTTTGCAATGCCCAAATGACCGCCAATAGGCAAATAATGGAAATACTGGAAAATCATTTCTCTCAAGGTAAGAGGAATTACAACTCGAGGCTTAGAGCCATGAGAATGGTGACGTAATAAGTCACCTTGCAAAGAATAATTAGGAATAGTTTTCCCTGACTTGATTTGCTCTATTATCTTGAAAATGTCTCTGTCCGAAGCCTAATGATGGCAGATATTCATAAAGGACAATGGTACATGTTGCAATAAAAAAGAAATATGAACGCGGCTTGAATCGGAGTGGTGATCCAAGATTCTAACCCGAGGCAAGCAATCAACAGGCAGATACATGGTGAATTGTAAAACGAAAACACGACCAATTTTTTCTAATAGTTCAGGGCAGAGGTCGGCAAACCACGGCTCCTGAGCCGCATACGGCTCTTTGAGTAATGATTTGCAGCTCCCGACGCCCACTCTCCCGCGACATTGACTGTCTCGGTTGATAAGATAGGTCACCAGCCGGTAAATTGCTACTTTGTAGTGAAATGCTTACTACGAGGTTTCTATACTCTGTAAGCCACAGTCGGATATAAACAATGTAGCACCATATTTTTCACCGATAACCGTCTTTTTGATATCACACGATCAAATTTCGGGAACTCAGGTATAAATGTGCTTGAGTCAGGTTTCTTGATTGTGACAGGCTCCTTTTCATTTTACGCAGTCATTGCCAGTATGAAAACTAACCGTGAACACCGCTCATTTGGATGTGTTAAAATCTGTGAATAATTCTACAAAGAAAGCTTGGAGTTATATATCTCTTACTACTTTTTATTGTTGGACCGGTATTAATCCAGGATTCATCAGAGTGAGTAAATGGGTTGTTTTCTCTTCTGCGTCCTTATTTTTCGTAAATATTTCTGATACTATCGAGTCTTCTTGCTCCTTTTCATTTTCTGCACTAGGAATATATTTTAAAATTATTTTTAATTTCATTTCTACTCAGACGAAGTAAGTAGTTTTACGCTAACTTACTCGAATTTTTGATGGATTTTGAAAAATTTCTCTTCATTATAGATTTACAACTTTTAAAAGCTTAAATTTATCATATTGAGATTGTTTTTAGTGCAAATTTAAATTAACTAAAATTTAGGTTACATTCTGGGATGACAATGTTTACAAAAAAGTGGAAAATAGAAGATGAGCACCGAGAGTTTAAAAATGAATGGACAGAATCCTACGCATTCATTATGAGTTTCGATGGTTTACCTTCATGTCTAATTAGCATACAAAACACGCCAACAATAAAAAATAACAAATCTCGAGAGATATTTTATAAAACAGCACATTAACTTCGCAGAAAAATATCCAGTTGGAGATTGTAGAAAGAAAGCTGTAGATGAGTTGAAGAACAAAGCAGACAAAAGCAGGAGAATGTTCACTAAATGGGTGAAATTACCAAGTAGTACAACTGCCGTAAGTTTTGTAGTTAGTCAAACGAGATAAGCCGTTTGCGGATGACGAATATATTAAAGAGTGCTTTATTAAAATATCGGAGGAGCGGTATTGTGATTTAAGAAACAAAGAGGAAATTGTTAAGAAACTTAGGGATATGCCGTTTTCAGGAAAGACAGTCAGGGACAAAACGATAAAAATGGCCGCTGATATCAGTACTCAGCAAATAAAGGACATTCAGTTAGTTACATGATTCTCTATTTCTTGTGACGAGTCGTGCGATGTCGATGACTTTGTACAAGTCGTTCTCATGGCGAGATATGCTAATTCTGAAGGACCCTAAGAGGAGCTTATTGAATTACTGCCCCTCATAGGCCAAACAAGGGGAGAAGATATTTTATCAGCTATTGTTGACTGTTTAAGAAAAAAGAGATAAACATTTGCAATATTATCTCAGTCGAAACGGATGGGGCACCGAATATGAAAGGGATAAATAAGGGATTTGTTTCACTTTTGCAGAATACGCTTGACCAAAATATGATCTCGTTTCACAGCATAATCCACCAAGAGGCACTTTGCGCACAACATTTTACACATCACAGAAGTAATTCAGATGGTCAACAAAATTATCTCAAATGGCTTAATTCACCTGCAGTTCTGTGAACTTTTCGAAGTAGTCAACAGTCAGTATGCGGACCTCCTTCACAAAAAAGTGGGGTGGTTTTCAAGAGGCATGGTGCTCATGGTGCTTAGTTGTTTCGCGGCCTGTCTGAATGAAGTAAAGGTTTTTATGCAGAGAAAAGGCTATGAATATAAAGAACTTACAGATCCATTGGTTAGAGAAATTTTATTTCATGGTATATATCAACTTGCACTTAAATGTCCTTAATAGAAAACTACAAGGAAAAGGAAACACAGACTACTTGCTTTTAGGAGAGTTGCTCGTCACTGAGTAAAAGCTAATTATATTTTCAAGACACATTGAGACGGGCTCATATTTTCATTTTCCATCTTTGAAGACATTTAGTGAAACAACAAATTATGAGATTCACACAAATGACCTTAAAAATATTATCATTAAAATGCAGGAATGCTTTTCTACGCGATTTCAGACTTTTAGAAAGAAAAAGGCAACTGTCTTTCGTGTTGAAACCGCTGGAAGCTGACACCACTCGAATAAATTCATCAGTATTTACGTTTGTGTATCTAACCGAGATGGAACTTGAATTGTTTGATTTGTGGAATAAACACGTCTGGACTTCTAAATCAAAAAGCTTGGAGATCAAACTCAAACATCTAGAAAGGCAGAAATCCACTCAAGCACTTCAGCAGAAATGGGCAGAAATGCATGATCTTAAATAGCAGGACCAAATTGTGTTTTAGGTCTGGAATTCTTTACCAGATGCCTGTAGCAATATGAAAAAGAACGCGTTTGTCTATATTTGGTTCTACTTAACTGTGCGAATAAGTGTATTCAAACATGAATTTCATTAAAACAAAGAAGCCGACTGAATGATGGAAGTCTACAGTCTTGCTTGAAAATAAAAACAACAGCTTACTCTCCAGACATTGAACCACTCTCCAAAGAAACACAAGAGCAGAAATCGCATTAAAACGTAGTAGGCATGTAAAGAAATTACTATTCTTGGTAATTTAATGACCAATTTCATTGATACTACACATATTAGTTTGTTTTAAAAGAAATAGTTATCTTAAATTATTTTCTTTATTTGGCACGCAAAATTGGACAAATAAGCAGAGGAGACCATATAGATAGATCATCATAATTAATTCAATTATTAAAATTAAATTTATCAGTAATAATATTGTTTTCAATAGAAGAATCCAGTATGGGCTGTTGAATACCTAACACTTGCATTTTCGATATTCTCATTTTCGTCTATACTCCTAGATTCATTTTCTGAAATTATCATTATACTTACATAATTTGAAAGATTATTTATCTTTTCATTGAATAACAATTTATGTCAAGCATTCCTTTGTTTCTGAAGTTCTTTTTCTTAAGAATTATCACCAAAACACATAACACAACAGATCACTCTATGGGTGTGCAGCTTAAAAATAGATGCCATTAAATATAGTTTTGCTGTATTTAATAAATATTCCTCATTAACATGTTTTGCGGCTCTTAGCACGTTGGAATTTATACAAATTTTGAAAAAAATGGCACTTCTTGTCAAAAAGGTTGCCGACCCATGGTTTAGGGCGATTAAAATGCCAAGTAAGAGCAGCATGATCAGTATTTAAATAAAATGGTCTCACCTGTAGGAATTATTTAAATTTTTTAATTACAAAACAACAGGCCATATATTCTAATTCATAAGTTGATAGAGAAGACTCATGAGTATTAAGTGTTTTGCTAGCATAAGCCACCGGTTTAAAACCACCGTCGATCAGTTGATTTAAAATGATCCCCAGAGCTATGTTGCTAGCATTCACAAAGAGATAAAAATCTGCATTAAAATTAAACAAATGGAGTACTGGAGGAGAAGACAAGACAGTTTTAAGCATCATGAAAGAATCATTATGAGAACCTGTACAATGAAACGAAATATTCTTTCTCCTCAGACCATTTAAAAGAGCCGCCAATTTAGCAAAATTAGGAATGAATTTGGAATAGAATCCTGAAATACCGAGAAAGGAAACCACCTGTTTCAGTGAGGTGGGCACAGGAAAATTTGTTATGGGATTCACTCGTTCTGGATCTATCTACAGAGTACCACATGTTATTTCATGTCCCAAGAAGTTAACAGTTGACTGGGCAACTTTCATTTTGTCTGGATGGACGGTGAGACCTGCTTGGCGAAGTCTCTGTAATACCTTGCCCATATGGTGCAGGTGTGCCTCATAAGATTCAGAATATATGCATAAGTCATCGATATACGGAAACACACAATTATACTTTGCCCCCTAAAACCTTATCGATCAATCTTGAGAAAATTTGGGGGCTAATACAGAGGCCAAATAGTAATCTTCTATACTGATAAGGACTGATAGGGGTGATAAATGCGGTTATGGGGTTACTATGCAGCGACAAAGAGATTTGATGAAAAGCAGAGTTGGGATCAAAGATCGAAAAGAACTTGGCGGAACCAAGGTAAGCGAAAGCTAGCTTAATCGAAGGCAATTATCATATTTGACCATTTTATAAATTTTACGGTAATCGATTACAAGGCGATCTAGAATATTTCTCTTTGGAATGAGAAAGGCCGGGCTAGCAAATTGAGAGATCAAATCTTCGATTACGCCTTTATCCAACAGTGACGTCACCTGATTCTGCATTGAGGCCAGCTTAGGCGGGGACAATTAATACGGATGTGAACGAATTGGGGAAGAGTCAGATAATTTGATTTATTATTCAATTAAAGTGGTTTGTCCGAGGTCCGGCATGATGACGTCCGGATATCGCGAGAAAAGCGAAGAAATTTCCTGGCAGCCTTCCTTCGAAGCGAGGGGTAAATCGAAGTTCCCGTTACATGAAACACTATTGGCCTGGTCGGAAAATTTGCGTTGGTTGAAGAGCTTTCGCCAACGGAGTGCGAGCAGGGCGAGGTGACGAAGGGCAAGGACAACCGAGAATCAAAGGAAAAATGTGCCTTACGCGCGCGGCTATCGATTATCATGGAGGATTTTAATATGAAATCGTGATGTAAAATATAAAGAAGGGAAAGGCTGGCCAGAAAAAGCTATCGACTCCACGAACATTTATAGATTCGAACTTTTAACTAAACCCTAGATCGTAATAGAAAGGGGTGAGCTGAGAGACAGTTGCATTTTACGAAGCATTTCTGAAGCGCTCGCTTTCTGCTATGCATCTTTAAATTGGCCCATTCCTTACGATCTACGAGGGAAATAGACGAACCGGTATCGATTAGAGTCTGGCACGGTTGAGAGTTAATACACACCTCAAGTAACGGTGTTTCGGAAGGATCCGACCAGTTAACGAAAGAATGACCCGGTAGATTACACGAATCCCGCCGAAAACGGCGTTTACTATTAAGCTGAGATGTAACCTTAACCGGGGTTTGGAACACTGAGGATGAGGAAACACTCGAGGATAATGGGATTTCTCGATAATGATCCTTTCTTCTCATTAGGAGTTTATCGGATCGGTAGTTCGTGCTTTGCTAGAGTTCGAACACAAAAACTTCTGGTGAACACGAGAAACTGAAAATGGACACAAAAAACTATAGAAGACTAAAATACTGCACGATGAAAGAAATATTGGATTAAATAATCATGAATTTACTAAGAGATCTGAGAAAAATTTAAAGGTTTTATATTCAGGAATTGTATGATATTTGTTTTTATACAAAATATATTCCATTTCGAGACCTGTGTTTCTAAATTTTAACAAAATGTTTATTTATTGCCGTTACTACGACATGCGTCCCGCCATCTACTATTTTGAATTTATCTATATGGGCCTATCGTAATTTGAGTTCGAGTCCCCTGTCCTAGGAGCGATTTAAAATATATATTATGTGTTTTACATTATATAGATAATATTATGGCAAATGTGTATTCGAATACAATGACAATTACACCAGGAAATTCCGAATTACACTTGGCACAGTGGCGTAGATAATACGTACTTACGGGATAGCCGGGGTGAAGTTCGGGGTCCCGCGCCTGAGAGGAGGGGCGCATGGAATTGAATGAGAAGACCTTGAACTGATATATCCAGAGGGCCCTGACTAATACTATTCCTGAGACGATAAAATGATCTTTTCAATCCCAACTCTTGTCTCGAATCATTTTCCTTTTCTCAATCCCGAAGCTTCCTGTTAGATCCACTAGATGTCATTTCAAAACTTTCACACGTTTTGCAAAATCCTTGGCGTCTCCTCGCTGCCATAACTTCATCATCTCCTCGGCTAGATCCGTTATTTCCTCATGTCTGCATTATACAATCTGCCTCATTTTAATTATTTAGAGTCTAATAAACCCATTGAGCGAGTCGATATATGTATCTTCTTTGTTTCTCCTTCATAAATTTCTAATTTTTACCTACTTATAAATCATGAATTATTTATACTCTAATATAGGTATATGCACTGGTGGTGTAGTGGTTAGCGTGTCGGCTTTCTATTGCAAAGTTCGGGGGTTCAAACCCCTCGAATGGAGGTTTTATTTAAAGAAAAACTATCATCAGTGCCTGGCAGTAGGCAGCAGTACTGTCAGTATGGTATAGAGCCGAAAACAAATGATGTTGGTTGGGTCTATATCCAATACAGCTGTAGGCGTGATCAGGACGATTTGAACGGCTACAGTACTGCGATGCGGAAAGCAAGAGGGAAACTACCACATTACAATCCCTAGTAAAGATTATATGGTTGGACAATATGAGTTCTCTCGAGGTAAAACAATCCGGAGGTAAAATAGTCCCCCAATCGGATCTCCGGGCGGGGACTGCCTTGAGGAAAACATTTATCGAAAGTAAATTACGAATAAAGACTTGGAACGTAAGAACTATGAGAAAGGCAGGGAAGCTAGAGAACTTGAAAGAAGAAATGAGAAGAAATAGTTGACATTATAGGGCTAAGCGAAACTAGATGGGAGGGAGAAGGACAGTTCGACTCGGAAGAATTCACGGTAGTTTATTCTGGAGGAAATAGTGGGGAAAGGGGAGTAGCTCTGGTACTTAGGAAAGATATGATGAAAAGCGTGACAAAGATAATAGCAACGATAGACTGATGGCAATAAAGCTAAAAGCAGTCCCAGTAGACATGCTGATAATCCAGGTATATATGCCAACGTCAGCTCATGACGATGAAGAAATAGATGAGATCTATGAGCAAATTAATGAAATTTACGAAGAAGACGGAAGAGGAAAGGTAAACTGCATAATAATGGGAGATTGGAACAGCATAGTCGGAGAAGGACAGGAAGAAAATGTTGTCGGGCAATACGGACTTGGGAAGAGAAATCGAGGAGGGGAGAAACTCGTAGAATTCTGCATCAATAATGACCTTGTAGTGACTAATACGTGGTTCAAAAACCATAAACGAAGGTTATACACATGGAAAATTCCAGGAGATAGAATGAGATGACAAATAGATTACATCCTTGTAAAACAAAGGAACAGCATTAAGAACGCCAAGGCATTGCAAGGAGCAGACATTGATTCAGATCACAGCCTTCTAATACTTGATGTGAGTACAAAGCTCAAACAAATAAGAAAAACGAGAAGAGAAAGACAGACCTGGGACCTAGAAAACTGAAAGAAAGGCAGGATGTAATCAGAATGAAGTTGGAAGATAACCTAAGAAAGTTGGAAAACAAACCGAAGACCGTTGATACAGAATGGGATGAAATTAAAACCAGTATCAAGGATACCTTGGATAAAGAGATTGGAAAACAAGAGAAGAAAATCAGAAAACCATGGATCACGAAGGAAATGCTGGAGAAAATGGATGAGAGACGAAAATGGAAAAACGTTAACAGTGAAGAAGGTAGAGCCAACTATAGGCGCATAAACAGTTGAGAAGGGTAACAGATAAAGCTAGAGAAAATTGGATAAAAGGAAAATGTGATGAAATAGAACAAATGGAGAAGTTAGGACGGTACGATATGATGTACGCTAGGGCACTGGAATTAGAAGATAAGAAGTCTAATGGAATTTGTGGTAAAGGAATTATGAATACGGATGGGAAGATAGTCTCAGAAACAAAGGATGTAGCACAGGTATGGGAAGAATACATTAAGGAATTATACAGCAAACAGGCAGGAGCGGCCAAAATAGAACTGGAAAATGAGGAAAACATTGAAGAAGACAACTTAGGACCAAGTATTATGGAGAGCGAAGTAGAAAAGGCGATAGTGGAACTAAAGAACGGGAAAGCCACGGGCAGCGATGGAATACCGGCTGAGATACTTAAAGGCATAGGATCAGAAGGACTAAAAGCGATCACGAAATTAATTAATAAGATTTACGACACGGGAGAGTGGCCTCAGGATTTCCTAGAAGTAACAATGATCCCTCTAAAGAAGAAGCCAAAGGCAATGCAGTGTAAATATTTCAGAACTATAAGCCTTCTGTCACACACATCGAAGATCATCACGAGGATTCTTAATAAAAGGCTGGAGAAAAAGGCAGAAGAAATAATAGGGGAAGATCAATTCGGTTTCAGAAAAGGACGAGGAACTAGAGATGCTATAGGAGTAGTTAGAATCATATCAGAAAGGGCAATAGAATACAGTCAAGATATCTGCTCATGTTTCGTAGACTGGCAGAAGGCCTTTGATAGAGTAAATTGGGTAAAGTTGATGAAGATATTAAAGGATATAGGTGTAGACTGGAAAGACAGGAGACTGATTAGGAATCTACATCTACATCTACATATTACCCTGCAAGTCACCTTGACGGTGGATGGCAGGGGGTGCCGCGCACCAAGTTCCTAACTAATTATTATTCACAGTTATCTATTGTGGTCACGTATTGTCCTAGGGAAAAAGGACTCCTTATACCTCTCCGTCCTACTATCTATTTCGCGAATCTTGTCCTCATTATCCCTCCGTCCGATATACGTTGGTTGTCGAATAATATCCTTCATTTCATTTACGAATATCTCCGACCTATATTTATCTAGAAGTTTAAGTCTCGCCTGTAATCTACGATCTTTCAACGATGGCCAACTCAACTCATCAATGAGTAACGTAACGCTCTGTTTTTTATCGTAATTCTTTTTCACGAATCTAGCTGCTCGCCGCTGTATTTTTTCTAAATCCTTTATGAGTCCCCTCTGATATGGATCCCAAACCGCTGCAGCGTATTCCATTTGAGGTCTAACCAACGATAAATAACAGGATTCTCTCACCTTTTCCGTGCTTTTCCTGACTATCCTACGCACAAAAGCCATCTTCTTATTTGCCGCACCTATCACTCGTCTTATGTGGGTGTCCCAAGACAGGTCACGATTCAAGGTTACCCCGAGGTATTTCACGGATTCCGAAACAGGAATGATCTCACCATCTATCGAGTAGGTAAACACGGACGATGGGCTTCTAGATTTCCAAAAGTTTAGAACGTTACTCTTTTTCTGATTGATTTCTAGCTGCCATTCCTTGCACCAAACAGATAACGCATCCAGATCATCCTGAAGCTGACGATGGTCGCTAGGACCACTAATTTCTCTATAGACTACGGTGTCATCCGCAAAAAGCCTGATATTACTTTTTACAACTGAGCTAATGTCGTTTATATAAAGCAAGAAAAGCATAGGTCCGATCACACTACCCTGCGGCACTCCAGAGACTACATCTGCCACACTCGAGGACTTACCATCGATGACTACTTTTTGTTTTCTATTCCTAAGGAAATCGCGAACCCAGTTAATGACTTTAACATTAACGCCAAGATTTCCCAATTTTAATAACAACTTACGGTGGGGAACCTTGTCAAAAGCTTTTCTAAAATCAAGAAACACTGCATCGACCTGCTTATTATTTTCGCCGCATGATAAAACATCATTCACAAACAGACCGAGTTGGGTGTCACAGGATCTACCTTTTCTGAAGCCATGTTGACAGCTGACTAAGAGCGATCTACTCTCAAGATAACGCATTGTGTTGCTAACAATAATGTGCTCCAAAATCTTACATGATAATGATGTTAGAGAAATCGGCCTATAATTTTCGGGGTTTTCTTTGTCACCTCCCTTATGAATGGGTGTGACGTGTGCTAGTTTCCAATCATCAGGAACCTCACAGAGGGTAAGAGATTTCTCGAAAACTGTCCTAAGGAAGGGAGCTATATCTTCTGCTAGTTCTTTTAATACACGCGCGGAAATTCCTTCTGGTCCAGGATTTTTGTTGGGCTTTATCGCACTCAGTTGCTTCGCTATTCCTGCCTCAGAAATTTTAATATTATCCATCCGAGTACATCCATCGGGAATAAGATTATCTTTAAGTATATTTCCACCTGCCGTGAACGCCTTCGCGAAGTAAACGTTTAGTAGATTAGCTTTATCCTCCCCATCGTGAAGGATGTCTCCGGAATCACATCGCAGGGAGGGTATTGAAGGACCCACTCCCTTGACTTCTCTTACATAGGACCAGAACGCTTTTGGATCCTCCTTCAATTTTGTATTTAATACCTCATTCCGGAGGTTACGCGTTGCGTTACGCATGGTTTTTCTCGCTAGTACGCGGGCACTGTTATACTCATGGACTATAGCTGTGCGATACTCATCGGAAGCGGTGGTAGGTATGTTTTTCAATTTTGCGTGGCTACGCCTCTGTCGTCTTAAGGCAATCCTGACTTCCTTATCAAACCAACGAGGTTCTTTCTTATCAAATTTTAACTTACTGAGGATAAATCTATTGATACCTCTTCCTAGTATATTCTTAAATAATAACCATGATGGCTCCATACCTAATCGTTCTGTCTTTTCACGATAACTGAAAAAGGTACTTTTGAGATGTAAGCTGAAACTTTTAAAGTCGGCCTTGGCGAAAGCGTATACATTCCGAAGAGGCTTAGGATGTCTTTTGAGCTTTAATTCGCACTCCGCATACACAGCTCGATGGTCGCTAAGTCCCTCCTTTGTGGATACCTTAGTTATCCTATGCGGGATGTTAGAAGCAAGCAAGTCGAGAACATTGCCCGAACGCGTGGCTTTTTGTAACATCTGGATTAAGGAATATTCATGAAACGTGTCAATTAAGGCTTCACACGATTCGCGTTCTTTACCTCCCGTAACGAAACATAGGTTTTCCCAATCGATTGACGGTAAGTTAAAATCGCCTCCAATTATCACGTAACCGTCGTTCATAATAGATCTAAGCTCGGCTAATTGCCTCTCTAAACTTAAAATATAATCAACTTTGGCATTAGGTGGTCTGTAAAATGAGCATAAATATATCTTTTTCGAATTATCATTAGCTAGGCGGCACCACACGCTCTCGGTCTATATGAGAATTAAGTTGTAAAGGTCAGGTTTGAGAATGTGGACACCTGCGGAATAAATATCGGTAGAGGAGTAAGACAAGGCTGCTGCCTATCGCCAACCCTATTCAATATATATGGAGAAAGTCTAATTCAAGAAGCTTTAGAAGGCACAGGGGATTTCAAAATTGGAGGAAGGATTATAAGAACAGTAAAATACGCAGATGATCAAGTACTTCTAGCAAGAAAGGAAGAGGAGCTACAAAAAATGATAAATAGACTAGTGATAACAGGTAGAAAATACGGTATGGAAATAAATACAGAAAAATCCAAGGTCATTCGAATATCGGGTAAAGAAGAGAATCTGAACATAACTATTGGGGGAAAGCCATTAGAACAAGTTTCAGAATATAAATACCTTGGAAGTATCATAACACGAGAGGCAAAATGTACGGATGAGATCAAAACTAGAATAGGAAAAGCAAAAGCGGCTTTCAGGAGAAAGAAACAGCTACTTACAGGGAATATAAGGGAAGATATCCGCAAGAAGTTGATAAAATGCTACGTATGGAGTATAGCATTGTATGGGGCAGAAGCATGGACGCTAAGGAAAAATGACATCAAATACTTGGAAAGCTTTGAAATGTGGACTTGGAGGAGAATGCTGAAGATAAAATGGATAGATAGGATGAAAAACGATGAAGTGCTACGAAGAATAGGAGAGAAGCGAATGATTATACACACTATCAGAAAGAGGAAGGCTAACTGGGTTGGACATTACCTGAGGAGAGAGAGTATGATTAAAGACGTGTTAGAAGGAAAACTAGATGGGAAAAGGGAAAGAGGTAGGAAAAGGTTTCAGCTGATAGACGATTTGAAAGGGAAAGAGAGTTATCAAGATATAAAGAGGACAGCGGAAAATAGGAGTATATGGAGAACCAGGTTTAACCATGAATAATCACGGACCTGTCTACGGACAGACTACCAATGATGATGATAGGTATATGTTGGTAAGAGCATGAATTATCAGACATTAAAGAGGCACTACACATTTTAAAGAAACAAGTATTAATAAAAAGTTGAAGTTTTGTTTAAAAAAATTGGTTAAAATTTTAGATAAGTGCATTAACATTTCGTAGAAGCTTATCATTGAACAGACATATTTGCTATCGCAAAAGGGTGGTAATATTTCAATGTAATTAAAGTTTATTTCTCCGTGAAGTATTTAACGCATGCATTTTCAGAACTGATAAAAATTAAATTTATATAGTGCTGAGAATAAAATCGTACGAAGTCCAGCAATGGAAAATTCAGAGGGGTAAAAGATTTATCGATGCAGTTGAAAAAACTATGTTGTGAGAACGCTTCAAAAAACTACGACAATCGAGGCAAAGAAAAGAATTTTTCCAATGCTTGCCATAATCACGTTTTCAAAATAAAATTAATCCCCGATTGAACGATAATTTTCACAATCATTCTTATAAATATATAATAAAATCATAAATTGTTTGTTTTCAAATAATTACGCAAGAAAGTTTGTTTTTATGCCAAAAATATGGCATACATGTGTTTCAGCTCTTCGCTAGTAACATATATGCAATTTCTTTAATAGTATCATGTCCATTATAAAAACAGTTTCCGTGTAAACTTAAATGAGGTAGATTTTAAAGCCGATTAGAAGGAAATTCCCTCATCAATGAATTTGCGACGCGACCGGTTGCACTCGGCACATGTAATTATAATTTGATCAAAACGTAAATACGGATCGCGCGCTAACCGACGCCGTGGCGTGAAAATTGCACACTCGTTGAATATCGGGGGACGTGCAAAACAAGCAGCTTGGTTTCGCTTCTTGAGTTTTTGTCAACGAGACGATGCGAAACGCGTTTAGTTCCTCAACACCAATAGTTATGTTGTATCCAAGGCTTGCGAGACACATCGAAGCAAAAAATCTTTATCTAGGAGAGGGAGGAAAATTCTATGAATTACATTCGCTCAGTGGGCTTCACTATGGTTATGGTATGGTTTCGGGTCAACCTTCAAGCTAATTATGTCGCGAAGGTGTCTAAATACTTATATATTGTTACACTGAAAAGTCATATGAATAATTAAAAATTTCTCACTTCACGACTTTATGTAAAACCTATGATAAACAAAAAACTCATTTTCTTTACAGGAAATCCTATAATTTTTTTAATTCGCACACGGGAATATTTGAAAAATTGCTAGAAAGACCATTTTATGTTCCTTGTTTGTAAAATAAAACAAAGGTAACCATCTTCACACAAAATCAATGAAATTCTGTTGGTTGAAGCGGAACAAGTGATCCTTCTTTCCGCTGTGTTGAGTGTGAATTAGCCTTTGGCGTGGGGTAACTTCTAAAACTGTGCCGGTGTGGGAAGATCCCTGGAGCAGCGTAACCGCCCGTAAAACCATGTGTGTTCTTAGTTCTGCCTGTTTGGTAAGTTCCTTTATCTTTCCTTTTCACTTGTTCCTCAACTATATTTCGTAAAATTAGTAACCTGCATTTCATTTTATGCATCACAAGATTTGCATACATTATTTCCGTTAGATAACAATCCATACCGTGTGATAATTTAGCTCGATAAAATACATCTGCTGTCATATTAACCTTCCGGTCATTGATTTTTGTGTGTAATCTCCCACATAAATTACTTGTCGCTTCAGAAAAACAGATTTCCTGGTTATTCATCGAGTTTCATGTTTTTATGATCTTCCCTGACAACGGAGACGAGAGAAGTCAGAAAAAGAGGTTTATTTGGCAATCCTTTGTTTGTTTGCGTTATTCAACAGGACATTTTTTCAAAGCATGTTCTTGCTGTAAAAGTTGCGAAGTGACAGAGAGAGAGGGAGGGAGGGAGGGAGAGGGGGAGGGGGGGGGGAGAATGCTAAAAGTAAAAAAAATGACGGATTCAAAAGTAAAAACTGTGTAAAATTGGAGTTAGTGGCGACCGCTATCCCTCAGTAGTACTTGTACTTCATCCCATCTTACAGCCACTCGAAAACCTGTTTCTAAATCTCCCTCTTAAACTCCACATCCCCGCCAAAAGTAACTGGCGGCGTCTTGTAGCCCCACCCGGTGATGCAACGCAGTGACGGGACTTGTGAGGGGTAGAGAGGGCTAAGAGTCATAAAATTATCCAATCTCGAAGAATGCACGCGGATATATACATTTCCCTTGTTTGAGAGTTTGGTTTACGAGACAATTCCGCATAGCCGCGCCATCTGCGATTTTATGTGTAGGGTTTTAGAAGCGATTAATTGCTTAAAGATACAAACGCTTTGACCTGAACTCGAAGTCTCAAATCACTAATAAAACGCCTCGGTTTCTATAGTAATTAGTTGACGTCGCCGATCAAAATTAATTTTCGATTAGCTATCGAACAATCCGTTTGTTTGGCGCCGTAATCTAGGTAATCTACCGAAGTCGAGTGTAAGCTTCAAAAGCGGTAATATATCGACGAGTCGATAAACCCCGGAATGGTTTTAACGTCACTTTTTATTTTCCTTCCTAAAATTCGGAGCAAACGAATTGTTCGCGCGATTTATGGCAAAGCAAGATCAACGGAATGGCTGCTTCCAGCAGCTGTAATAAAATAAACTAAGTAATTTATAGCTTGATGAGATTTTGTGACAAAAGGATATGGCAAGTACTTATACGACGGACTCCGTAATAAGTTAAAGACGCGCAGTTCCCACGAACAATCAATAAGAATGTGCTCTAAAATCGAGGTTAACTGTAACCTAAGACTCCCTTTCTCTTTTTGGATGTAGCTTTCATTTGAAATTTGAAGTAGCTTAAAAATCAAGGCAGCAACCAGAAACGATCGTGCATATTTTATTTTCGTAAAAGAGAAAAATAAAAATGTTTCGCAGTCCTTTCAATCCTCTAATAATTATAAATTACAATTAGCAGTAGTGTTTATTTCATTTTCGCCCCATTAAACTTCAGTGCAATAATTTATTAATATTTTCATCCAAGCGGTTAAGGTGAAGGATTTTTTTTTTGTTTTTTTTTTGTCATTTTAACAAAATCGAGATTTTATTAAGTTGTTATCAATTTATCGGGTTTAGGAAGAAATTGGATCAGTTGAACGTGGTTTGTCAATGTCACAATATTTATACGTTTTGATATCGGCGAACGATCTCCAAATCCAAATATATTATTATTAAGAACGCTAACAATTTTTCAACAATAATTGACCATAAATTATTACGTAAATAAACAAAAATGAATTGCCTTGAAATACTTATTGTAACATTCACATACTATGTGCAGGGCAATTAATTTTTATTTATGTAATAATTTATGGTCAGTTATTGTTGAAAATCATGTTAACGATCTTAATATATATTGACAAATGTTTTGGAGAACTTTCAAGGCATAAAAGTGTATAAAAAATGACTTCTAGACTTCGTCCGCAGCGTCGTTGTGGTCTCTATAATAGTAAAGGTTAATAATAAATAACGTAATTTGTGAGAGAAATCTCCAGCCCTCACTGCGTCTGCACTGGAGTCCTTATAAAAACAGCAGGGCTTTCCCTAATATGCCTTGAAATATAAATACGGACCAGGTACTTTAATGAATTTTTGATGCCTCTGTTGGAGGAAAGTTAAGAAAAGTCGGATAAGGATATAAGAAATTGAAGGGTAGTAAGAGGAAGCAGAGTGGGAGTAGGAGGCAGTTATTTCACGTAGGAAGGATGGAGGGCGGAGAAAAGAAGAAAGAGGAATAGGAGAGAAGAAGATGAGCACGTGAAGATGGAACCATAAGAACGGAAAGATTATAAGAAATGTAATGATTACCAATATGAATCCTTCAACCGTAAAGCATTTGAATAAAGCAGATGCGCATTACACGCACAGAGTAATCTCCCTCAGAGGCACTGCGCAGACCGATCTAAAAGGCGAAGAATTGGCTGAGAAAAGCTATAGAGGAAGGAGATTATTAATAGCATAATTCTATGGGGTGTGCTATGACAAAATAATAATAATGGTAGGAATTTACCATAGCAATGTATGAGAAGTGAGAGGTGATCGGTAGATAGATATAAACTTTTAGCTATTCGTGCGCACAAAAGACTCTCCACACTTTGTCAATTAATTGTATAAAGATGCATCTCAAAACGTTTATGATAAGTGCTGCAGTAAGCACATCAAGTCCCTGAACGTTATGTATTTTAAAATGCGATCATTTGTTCAGACAGCAAGTAAACCCTTAAACCAGTATTAGAATGTTTAATCATGCCAGACCAATTTATTTTTTATTATAGATTATTATGCCGGGTGTGAGCAACCGTCAGCTCGTGAGCATAATTTGTACGGGGCTCGAAAATACGACGAAAAATCGATATGTGAAATTTAGTATGGGCAATTTTATGTTTGTAACCTTCGGCTCGTGAGAATAATTTGTACGGGGCTCGAAAATACGACGAAAAATTGATATGTGAAATTCAATATGGGCAACTTTGTTTGTTTCATAAAATTTAGTTAATGTAATCTCTCCTAGGACGCTTTAAGATTGAATAAATGTTTAGGATTGAATCTTACTTATACGGCAAAATGTAATCCGTATCAACTTATGATAACATTTCTTACCCGGCCAGCCGATTCATTTGTAATTACTAATATGGAACGCAGAGTACAAAAGTCCACATCTGGCCTATACCTACTGAACCTTTTAGTTGATTGTACATTGTACCTTACTCGCTTCGATATAAATGCTATATGGCCGGTTGTTTCCGAATTGGGAATATCCTTTAAGTAAGTAAATTTTAGGTCTTATTTATTTGACGCCTAATACCGGATAAAGGACGCATTGATAAAAAAACGCGACGGCGGCTCACTGGTTTACTTCAGACTGGCTTTAACATGATCGCGAGATGCGTCGTCTTTATCTGCTGAGGGAATGGAATCACTTTAACTGCTGCAATCCTACATCGAGCTCTATGGGTTCTTCCTTTAATTTCCCCACGGGAATTTTATTTTTTTTTGTTGCATAGTTGGTACCACGGAGAGTCTTCCTTCCTCCTTCCCTTTCCGTCCGTTTTCTTAGTCTTCTCATCTTCCTCTATTCTCTCCATATGTTGTGCCTCCGCCCTCCACCTAACCACCCTCTCCCTTATATTCATCTTCTGGAAGTTTCCTTCCCGCGGATCTCATAACTTAATATAATATGTCTGCGCGTGCGTGTGTTTGTGTTCCGGGGGTCGGCTATACACTTTATTTTCTTTCATCACCAACCCAAACGCTACTACCGCTATTTTCCTCGCGCAATCTTATCCAAGCGATAATAAATAAAAAACGGAGTTACACCGCAACCGCTTCTCAAGAATCGTCATTTATATCTTTCGGCAACGTAAAATTTCGAATATGTTACGCTGTGTTAGTGCCTCTGTATCATCAAAATATTTTTATAATGGCGATTTCCGGTTGTAGTTTAAACGAAAAATGATTTGAGGAAAATGAATGTCATCAATCAGAAGTGAAACACTGTGGACAGCTCTAAAACTGACGATTTTAATGTCAGCAGTTCTTTCAGTCGTAGCAATAAAAAATCGACGATTTTGTATCAAGAATCGTTCAGTTTTCTGAGAGTTAAAATTGATTGATTGATCTGTATGGAGCTCAAACGCAGAAAAATTACTGCTTGAATATTAATCGTGTTTGATAGAATAAAAATGCGCAAAATTATATTAGGGTTAGAGCTTATGTACAGCTAACCCTCGATTAACACGGTGCTTTGGTTCCACGAAAACACCGTGTAGTCCAAAATCGTCTTAATCGAGACTAAGAATTCGTACAAAATATGGGGTTCGGTTCCGAAAAATTGTTTTTTAAAGAAAAAACATTATTTGCCTTTTTTGTTTACACATATTTTAAGTTGCAATAACTTTTATTTTGACATTTTTAATTTTTCACAGTTGCATCTTATCAATTAAATTTTTATACTGATTATTGATTATAAATTTTGCACGGTAAGACATTTTTAACGAAAAAATGTTTAATAAAAATTACGTTTCATATGGTTTTTGTTTATTTTTGGAGTCAGGAATTAAAAAAAAAGTGAAAAAAAAACGGGTAAATACAAGTCTCAAACTGGTTGTATTTTTCAACCGTGTAAATCAGAAACCGTGTAATTCAAGTACCGTGTTAATCGAGGATTACCTGTATAAATAGTTAATAATGATAAGGGATCACAGTGCCACGGAGCGCAGCGCACGGAAGATATGGCACTCAATTCAGCAAACTCGCCTTTTAATTAATTTTTGCTGCATCTTTATTACCAGAGATCCTTTTCGGAGCAATACCGATTTTAAGGCTTCGGAGGAGTCTTTATTCCAATTTATTGTGTTTGAATTCCATTCTCTTTATTGCTTGCATTTCTTGAGCAAGTTACATAACGAAACTGACTCGGAACTCATGTAATTCAAATACCCTCTCTTATATTCTCTTTTGTACTAGCTTTTCTTTTGCTCGCTTACTGTTCCTAATATCACCTCCATCATTACACCTCAGGACTAGTTTTTCCTGTCACTACGACCTTGAGTCGCCCCCTTGTGTTCAGCTGACACACCCCTTGGGGCACACAATGCGAGCGTTTCTTTGTTTGCCATCTGCTAGCTCGGAGGCACCCTTTCTATTGTTGGGGTTTTAGGTCATGCTGCTTATTCCGATTGCTGCGGGAAACGTATACTTTTACGGCTTTTTACGCCAGCGGGCTGTGCAAACATTGGTTCTATTGCCGATAAAAAAAATTCGCGGCGTAGAAGTCGAATGCAAATTCTTAAATTTGTGCGCCCTTCCGTAAATATTGTCCTGAAATAAAATATTCCAACAGATGATGATGATTTGGATAAAAAATTATTATAAACTTGTCTCACATGTTTACAAGATTTCCCGACATGGTAAATGCTGAATTTTTAGCCGATTTTGATTCCTTTTAGTTAGCTTTTATCTCTTAAACAATGTCAACAGACTTTATTACATCGCGGAAAATCATAATTTTGGCCGCTTATATAAACTTTACAAACTGTTAGCTATACTTTTGAGAGTAGTTTCCAGTTTGAGAATTTAATAACACTTCTTCTTTCATTATTCATTGCAAGCGTATGAATAAGTTATAAAACTTTTACAGCCGTTTAACAAACAGTAGCAACCAGCAAACTATAGGCAAAGGTAAACTTTTTGAATGAAATTTTGGCCCCGTTTGCGACACTTTTTGGCAGATAGCAAAAGTCGAACGTTACATTATAAGTAATAATATAGTATAGTATAGTAATAATTTCTACATTACTTAATTTGCAAATTTTCTTTATATACATTATTACCTGTAACAGTTGGTCCTTCCTTAGAACATGCTAATATTTGAAATTTTAAGAGTTTTTATTTTTAACCCTTAAACATCCTACATTAGATTCGATTTCTTGAGTGATGATTTATTTATTCGATAGATATCAATTTAAATTGACGCAGGGCAACGCCTTCATAAAAGGACGCTAGATATAAGATGGAGCGTAATATTTTATGTATTACATTTTATTATAAACAATATTATTGAAAACACGCTATATTCACTTCTAACATTAATTTTCTGAAATAAAAACAACTATTTATCTAATATTGAGTCTTCCGTGCACAATATTTCATATGTTAGACTTATCTTTCTATAATTTATATCTAATATGTATTCTTATGAATTTTAAGCGTAGAAACAATTATTGGAATTCTTACCTTAAATTACTCTGGTGAATGTTTAACTTCAAAATATAAACACAAGGAATTGATAAGAAAAAATGTTATTGTAGCAGAGAAACAACAGTAGTTCCTAATATTTATTAACTTTACTGCGCTTCATCGCAGTCTGCTGGAAGCCGCAGGAACAACTTGCAATTGTGTAAACAACGAGAAGTTTCACCTTGTGTAATATAATATCTATTTGTTCCAATGTTTTATTGCTCTTTACTTACAAAATAAACGCGTGACAAATTCCATTTACATCCCATGAGGCAGATGATAATTACTCTCGGGAGTCAAGCTCTCGATAAATGCAAATGCGAATGAAATTTTCACAGTGGACATCAAGACTTAATCTCCATAGATGGATATACGCACGGTTACGAAAAAACAGGATTTTTTGTAACGGGCATTCTAATAAGGGTAAATGTATGCATGTGTGCGTAGTAATAATACAAGAATATAGAGGCGCGTGTGTGTGTGCACGTGTGCACATCTGTGTGTGCCTGCCTGAGTTCTCGCATAAACATTAAAATTTAGGCATCATCAGGCTGCTAAAAGCAAGCGATTATTTAACCGTTCGTCTCCAGGGTCTGGTTCTGCCTGAGCATTGAATTAACTTGGGGGGATAGAGAGGGGGAGAGAGAGAGAAGCTTGAGTTTGAGGGTGCAAGTGGGATGAATTATTCCACAGGAAAACCGAACTCTCCTTCTCCCTCTGAATGTCTCTCTTATTCCTCTTCATTTTGTATTCCCCTCTCTCTCCCTCACTAACTCTCTCCTCTCTTCCTTTCCCTTTTTCGTACAATTCGGATGGACCGCTAGGGAATAAAAGCCCTTTTAATTGCATCCTATGCCAACCACCACGATTCCTCCCCTTTTCCCACCACAAGCAGCTTTTGTCTCTCACTCTCTCTTTCCATATGCGTCCCTATTCCCATTTCTGGCCAACCGACCTAAACTTCTCAGCTGCCCCTTCACAAATCCCTCCGCAAATGCGATTTCTACCTGGAATTTTACGTATTTTCGATACCACCATCGAGTGGCACATTTGGTTTACAGCATGCACACGGGTTTTGGTTGGTACACCTGATCCTCTTAAAACGCCGGGTCTTGTAACACGGTTTGTTTTTTAATGCCGATAAATCATTCTACGCGGAACATGGTTCGCAGCAACGCGGTTTGGTCGGATTTGGCATTTGGGATTCCAGGTTGCAGAGCGAGGAAGTGACGAGTGGAGGATAGGGGGAGAGGGCAGAAGGCTTATAAAGCTTAGTTGTTATAGAGAGTGCATTTAATTTTTCCGCGTATGTTATACTGATAAATTTCACATTAAATGACTCCGCAGAATGCATAAATCGTTATGAATATTCATTGTTATTTGATGATTGCTTCTTCAAGTATTCTTAAAGTCCAGCAAAGTTAAGGTTGTATGATGAAATCGTCATTCAAAAATATCTGGTTTCTTTGCAATAGGTGAATCACATTTTTGCTCCAATGAAATTCAGCTTGCATACTTTGTACTTCATTATCTTAAAATTCTCAGTTCACACTGATAATTAAATAAGATATATGAACTGTGCTTCTCTGACATTAAAAGGTGAAATTCCACAAACTTGTGGTACAGAAAAGGCGGAAATTTCGTCTAATATTTATACGTTTATTCATGTCCAACGAAATTAAATGTAGAAAATACAACAAGCATGCCATCTGGCATTCGTGCAGTTTATCACTTTCTATGTAATTGATGATTCATCTCACGAAACTATCTAAATGGGAAATTAAGAACATGGATTTGGGGAGAGAGCTATTTGAAGTACCCTGTTAACTTATCCTCTATCACTTTGCGGATAGAATTTCAATGATAATGATAGTGATGATATTGGTACAACATCAGACATTTTTTAGATTAGAAGACAAATCAAATGTTGTTTTTGATATTGTATATTATATATAAGTATGTTCGTACCGTAATTTTATCACTTCTCGTCATATCTATATGGAATCAATTCCTGATTTATGGAAACTTTAATTTTCATCCGATCTTCAACCATGTTTGTGCCTTATGACCTCATTTAAGTTTTCGGCATGTATCAACGAAATTCTCCCATAGCAAGGGCAGAAACTCATCGAATGGAATAAGGAACAAAATTCCACTCTTGTCCCGTTTCTCAGCGAGTTCGAGTTAAGATAAAGTCCTTAGAAAACCTTCCGCCCCGTTTTGTTTACAATCTGCGATCGGCTCTAGGAGGAATTTTCATTAAACGCAAACGTAGAGCGACATGAGTGCATCGACGCGTAATCTCGAGCGCATCAAGATATTAATCGAAACTTGTGCTGCTCACTCTACGGATTCCGAGAATTGGTGGCGTTATCACCGTTAGAGGTAGCTGAATAACTCGAAAGATAAAGATGAGTTATCCTTCCGTAATTTAAATCCAGATAGAGGTACGGCGTCGATAAGTTAGGGATCGCTTACCAACTATACGTACTGCAAATACCTTATCTTCTTTATTGTAATATATTCCTCTGAGCTGTTTCTTGACTAACTGAACTTCTCGTTACCATTTAGGCTGAACGCATAACGTCAAGGTGAAAAAGATATAAGAAAACAAATCTGTTAGAGATTCACTCTACTAATTAAAACTTGATTGGTGCTCAAAATTGCATTGAATGTAACTGAAAGACTATTATTGCTATATAAACAAACAAGATGATCCAAACGGAACTTATAATGCCTAATTTCCATTTAATCATTTATTTAACACTTACATATATTGGCTTTAACGCCAGAATGCCCGAACCTGTCGTACCCCTTAAGATGCCCGATGGAGTCATATTGACTCCCTTGTGTAATTATGCTATTTTAGGCGATTTTTAGCAGCTTTTTGCATTTGAAGTGTAATATTTATGCATTTGTGTTTGTATCATGTCATACATTACCATTATTGAAGGTACAGTCAAGAAGAAGGCTTGCAGTGAAATTTTGTTTTTTGTCAAAAATTTTAAAATCTTATGAAAAACACAAAATTCTTGGTAATGTAAGTAAAATCCGTGAGTATCATGCATTTGTGACACTTAATAGCATAACCAGAGGCAGACAGATATATAGTCATATCAAAAAGAAATATTACTGGAACAGTCATTTAAAAAAAGTTAATATATCGCAAAGAAACATTCCGCCACATACTAAGCCTCCGCACAATCAACACAAACATAGGAACCTTTGATGTGCATGTTCCGCACAGACATTTTTTACATTGCTGACATTTCTCAATTACACGATTTTTTGGCATTTTTTCCTGACTTGGCAATATTTTGTGACTTTTGCACTTTCACTTTCATGTTCATCAGGCTTTACAGCTTGTGTTGCTGATTCGCCTCTTTTTTCAGAATTCTCAGCTGCCAGCTCTGCAACCAGTTCTTGCAGGAATTCTCTCCTAGAAATCTGCTCTCCTGTTACTTGTACGTAAATTACCCACGCATTTATCCGAGGAAGACCGAGATTATTCTGATCCCAAGTGCATACATAACAGAAATAAATGCGTCGAGCTCAGCTGTTGTCAGGCTCCAATCATCATTCCCTGATTGACTACGGGCCTGTTTCTGTGCACTTTCTTATATGCTGAAGCGTGAAATTGTCAAAGACCAAGCGACATGCACTAGCAGGACTTCCTTTAGTGACATATCTCTTTGCATGGCCAGTGGGGCCCGGTAATTCTCTGAGCACGCTCTGCATAGAACGCCTGCCTGAGGACTACGCACCAATATCCAGAGGTTCCTACTGAGTTTCATCTAGCGCTACTAGGGCGTCTTCCAGCGCTCTCGGTTTATCTGGATCCACATCTTCCTGAAATGGAGTTACGTCGTCAGCGTGATAGGAAGCATCTCCACCAGCAGTATTCCTCAATCTGCCAGGAGCACGGCGGCGACCCCTTGCTCCTCGATCTTCTTTCACTGGAGCTCCTGCGCCTTTAGACGCCACACCGATGCGGTCAGTGGCGCTTCTACAACCCACGGTCCGTCCCGCCCCTGTAGCCTGCCCACGAACAGCTGAGCGTCTACCTCGCACCGCACCAGACACATAATTTCTAAGAACATTGCGGGAAACGTGATGTTTTTTTTAAATCTCTAGAATGAAAACAATATAAAGACGTTGCTACCTACTAACTTTGTTGCGTCTCTCTTCCACTTCTTGTGAGCCAGCAGATACAACCACATCGTCTGATGAATCCTAACTGCTTGAAGAAACTCTCTCCGGAACCAAATCTTCCTCACTGGTATCTAATTCACCACATTCCGATACATCATCTGGAATATCACGGAGAACGGCTATAATTTCTTCGGATTTCAAACTCTCAGGGCGACCCATTTCGCCTAAACGTTCTTCCAATGTGACGAACAGCAAGTTACTGGGCGATGAAAGTGCGCAAGAAACTGAAGTCTGTGAGGAACACCCAAGACTCTGAGAGGATTACAATGACTTGCAACAATGTGCTAGTGGAAAGGATAGTAAGAAGGTTAACAGTGATTTCTATTACAAAGTTTCTACTGGAAACATGCTACCGTATGAGATTAGCACGTCGTCTGTTGCGTTTGATGTCTTGGGAATCAAAATGACTCCCCCGGGCATTCAAGGTAAATCGCGAAATATGTACCTACAAAAATAACGATTGCGTGGCAGAAATTTTTGGCTATATTATAAAACACTAAAAATCATTAATAGTCGCAAATGGATTTTTTCCTAAAGCGCACAAAATCAGAAATGGCAATAGTTGTCGTTTCTAGAGGAGCCAAAATGACTTCCTCGGGCATTCTAGTGTTAATAGCTTTAAAATCACCGCGGATGTTGCTCTTTGTGTTCCAGAATTTCTTAATTTAGCGTAATAAAATAATAGAAACACTTTCGAACGGCATATTACATTGATCACGCGTATTTGTGTGGCAAAAATAACGCGCGTATATATTAGAATATTCGAGATCAACAATAGTTATTGCTATTGAAACACTCCCGTAATGAGTGATAAAAATTCGAAGATCTACAATTGATAAGCAAAATTCCACGATAGAAATTAGATTCTCTATTCCTTTTCTCAGAGAATAGTACAAATCCCGTACCGATATTACAATTCTAAGATATTTTAATGTGCAACAAAATTATCCTTCACGATACTTTTTAGATTTTCCATGTAAATCAAAAGGGAAGGACAGTTCTTGGAATCGAACCCGGGACTTTCAATCTTCGCAACAAAAACTATCCTCGAGAGATCGGCTCCAGTAGCAGGAGATTTCCACCGAGTGTCATGAACATCGGTCTTTTGGTGCAAAAGTTAATAGGGAGGGGAGGACAAACAGACACAACGACAAAACTATAGGTCTACCGCGATCAAAAGAACATTTTGTGTGTACAGTTGGTGTGACCTAATCCCTCACTCTACTTGGAACCCTCTCCTCTCGCCCTTCCTTACCGCACGGGCAATTGCTGTTTCGGTCCTTTTCTAACTACACTGTTGCCAAATAGTTGCAAAACTTCGTCTATGCAGCAACTGTAAATGGTGAGAACTGACAACCTAAGGAGAAGGGTGGGCTAGTAGTGGGGTGGGGAAGTCAAGATGACCGAGGGAACTTCCCCTCCGTGCACGGCCGAAATCCGCACATGTTCTTATGTTTGCGGCTTACCTATATAAGCCTAATTCCATTTGGAAAGTAGGCTAAACACGGCGACGACGACAATGAAATAAGTAGAGGATAAATATTATTTTATTTGGGCATACGTTACAAAATCTTTGAAATTCAAACAACTTGAAAACTTTCAAAATCTGGAAAACTTCATATTTCTTGTTTAAAGATGTTAGTCTGTTTATTTAAGTTTACATAACTTAGGGAAATAGCTGTATTTAAATATAACAAATAAAATTTTATAGGTTTTTCTATAGCTATTGGAGACAACTTAGAAAAGCACTTATTTTGTAAAGTGTTCATTTTTAAATTAGTTTTGATATAAGGCGAACTGTGTAGTTCTATAGAGAATGCCAAAAGAAAAATGATCATTTTATTGAGGAAATTTCTTTATCAATGGGTTAAGACTTCTGTTCGTGTGTGATTTTATGATAGATATATCTCAGGAACTTGTTATAATAACCAATTGCTGTTTCTTTCATTGCAAATATGTTTACATTCTTACACTTAATTCATTCTACAGCCAGTCAATGAAGAAATGTTGACATTGTATTACATTTTATCATTAGTGACTCCTTCAATTAGTCAGAAAGTCAACACGATCGGGAAACACTAGATTTTTTAGCAAGTTACGTCCCAGAAAGAATAAACAAAGTTTCCATTGAAAATGGGATAAGTGATCATCTGGCCATATATGCAGAGTGTAAGTTGAAAATCGAGAAGCACTCTAACAATAAGCCTCAAAGAAAGTTTTATATATTTGCTAAAGCAGAAATTTCAAGCTTCAGGTCGCGCCTACGAGAAATGCTACGTGACATCCATGATATGACCGAACGATCAGGTGCCGAGTCGTCTTGGACATTATTCAAGAAAATAATGATAGAGGGCATCGACAAGTATATTCTATTAAATTGAAGGTCCACAATAAAGAGCCACGTTGGTACAGTAAGCAAGTTAGGTGTGCGCTTAGGAGTCAGAGAATAAGCCACGCGAAAATAAAAAATACGCCGTATATATCATACGACGAGTATAGAGGAGCTATAGTTCAGACATATAAGGAATCCTGCGTTAAAGCGAGAAATACTATGCGCGAGGCTTTTACTAACATCCGGGATAAGGTATTAAATAATTATTTGAAGGAGGACCCTAAAGCATTTTGGTCCTATGTGAGAGAGGTCCAAGGTAGAGGCCTTAACATACCTTCTCTGCGCAATGATTTGGGTTCCGTTACTCATGATAGCGTAGAGAAAGCCAAGCTGTTAAACGGTCATTTTGTAAAAGCATTCACAGCCGTCGGCGACCATTGCGTACATTATGCACCCGCAATAAGGGGGGGCCTGATGGACGATATAGTATTTTTTAAGGTGGGAATAGCAAGGCAATTATGTTCCATCAGACCTAACAGAGCCACTTGCCCCAAAGAAATTTCTGCTTGCGTTTTAACAGAATTAGCTGAAGAAACAGCACCTTTTCTTCGGATATTATTGGAGAAATTTATTTCCCGCGGTGAGGTCCCTATCGATTGGACGTGAGCGCACGTTACCCCAATTCATAAGGACGGCGACAAGGAGAGCCCAGAAAATTACAGGCCGATTTCCTTAACTTCGATATCGTGTAAGATTGTCGAGCACATACTCGTTAGCAGCACAATGCAATTTGTTGATTGTCAATACTGCTTCAGAATAGATAGGTCTAGCGATAGTCAGCTCGGTTTTTTTGTGAATTGTATATTGAGATATGGAAAAAATAATAGGCAGGTCGATATCATCTTCTTAGATTATACGAAAGCCTTTGATAAGGTTCCTATGGAAGTTAATAAGGAAATTAGAAACCTTAGGCGTTAATTGCAAAATTTTTATTTGAATCCATGAATTTTCAAATAATAGGAAGCAGAAGGTTGTTATAGATGAGAAGTCCTCGAATTTGGTTGAGGTTGTCTCTGGCGTTCTACAGGGTAGTGTAATTGATCCGTTATTATTTCCAATTTGTAAAAACGATATCAGATCAGTAGGCAGAAGTAAAGTTGGGCTTTTCGTGGACGACACCGTCATCTATAGAGACAAGCAATCCGGAAGACCATCAATATCTCCAAAATGATCTAGAAGCTTTTTTGCATGGTGTAAGGAATAGCAGTTGGAGACCAACCAAAAGAAAATCTGCGTTTTCAATTTATGGAGAACCAAGGATATCTCGCTGGATGTTAATTATTTGTTCGACGGAGTAGAGATTCCAGTTTCAGACTCGGTTAAATATCTAAGAGTCAGGATCCATCATGATCTCTCGTGGGACACTCACACTCGCCGATTGATAGGTGCCGCTAACAAAAAGCTGGCCTTTATAGGGAGAATAGTTCGAAATAGCTCCGAAAAAGTGAAAGAATTATGCTATTTATCCTTGGTTCGACCGCAGATAGAATATGCGTCATCTGTGTGGGATCACTACGGAAAAGGACTCACTAACGAGATAAAAAAGGTTCAGCGCATGGCAGCTAGATTTTTAAGGAGAATTTCGGTAGTAAGCAAAGCGTAACGTCATTAATAGAAAATCTGAAATGGATATCGTCAGAGGAACGTAATATGTAGGCTAGATTTAAACTGCTGGAAGTATTTATGCCGGACATACTAGCGAATTAGGCAGTAGGTCTTATCAGAAGCCCTACGTATGTCGGAAGGCAGGAGAGCGAGGATAAGATTCGCGAGATCGATTCCAGAACTGAGCGATATAGAGGATCGATTTTCCCTAGGACGAAAAGAGAACATAATAGGAAAAGATAACGGCGGCAAACTAGGGACCTTTGGTGCACTGCACCCCCTGCCATCCACCAAAAAGGTGACTTGCAGAGTATCATGCATATGTATATGTTTGCTATGGAATAGAATTAGTTTGCCGCCGGTAAGACACGGAAGACGTTAGCGTAGTGACATTGCGAACGACTTCCATATAATAGGAATTCATGAAGTGTTCGTCGTATAAGAAATTGAATTATTATCATTATATTCTGAAATAAAAAAATGAACTTTTTTTAGTTACTCGCGATATCGCGCTATATTCGATGAAAACAATCCTCTGACGATGATTCTAAGCAGTATTTCTCGAAAAACTCAACACTTCGGATTCATAGTACCCTAAATTATGCAGACGTGTATTACTTCACACACTTGCGTTGGATTATCTAGTGAAAAGCGTCTGTTTAACCAGGGTCCCTTAATGTGCAGTTAATCACATGACCGGAGGGCGTCTTTTTTGCCTCTTTGCTGGTGGCTGAAAAACAAACATGTCTCATCGCTCCAACTCCTCCTTTCTCCAAATGTTGTTGATTTAAGGGATGGGGTTTACACAGCCAGAAACCCCGAAATGTTTCCTCCAAACTGTTAAGACCTTCAAGGCTTATTATCTCCCTCCCTTGCCTTTTTCCTACTCTTCCCCCAATTCTTACACTCTTCTCCCTCCCTCTCATCCCTCCCTCCCCTCTTCCTCCTCCCCCTATTCTCCTTCTCTTTCCCTCTCCTTCCATCTACTCTCTCCTTTCACCCTCCCTCTCCTTCTTTCCTATTCTCCTTCTTTATCCTCTTTCTCTCTCCTTCCTCACTCTCCTCCCTCACTCTCCTCTCTCACTCTCCTCCCTCACTCACCTGCTTCACTCTCCTCCCTCACTCTCCTGCTTCACTCTCCTCCCTCACTCTCCTCCCTCACTGTACTCCCTCCCTCTCCAACCTCTCCTCCCTCCCACCCTCTCCTCCCTCCATCTCCTCCCTCCCTCCCTCTCCTCCCTCTCCTCTCTCTCCTCCATCCCTCCCCTTCCTCTCTCCCTCCCTTTCCTTCCTCCCTCCCTCCCTCCCTACCTCCCTCTCCTTCCTCCCTCCCTCTCCTCCCTCTCCTCCCTCCCTCCCTCTCCTCCCTCCCTCTCCTCTTTCCCTCCTTCTTCTCCCTACCTCCCTATTCTTCCTCCCTCTCCTTCCTCTCTCCCTCTCATCCCTCCCTAAATCTCCTCCCTCCTTCCATATTTCTTATTCTTTCGCTTTCTCGACTCTTTTTCAACCTTTCTCTCTTACCTTCAGCCCCTTCTGTTTGAACGAAACAACAGTCATTGTTACCTCCTGCGGGATTACGCCTTTGCTTCCGTGATTATGTTCGCAAACGTTTCAAGCTACCTTAGGCTCCGACAATGGTTCTAATCTGAATTCTGTCAATGGGAATATTTTGCTAATTCCATCCCTGCGTGACGCAGGAGTAACTGCCTAGTTTTTAAAGTTACCTATTTGAAATTAAATATTGCAATTGTTGAATTCCAAAGAGAGTGATTAATTAATGTGGACAACCATTCAATGGAATTTGAAAATTTTCGTGCCAAATTACCAAATCAACTATAATAACATGTTGTCATTGGCGTTGCAGTGATGACCCTGGTTGAGTGATTTCATCTATGTTGATATTGTCCTCTACTTTGATATTAGTACCAAAGTTCATCAAAATAGATTCGGCGATTAAACACTCTATGTTAATATTATAACTAATAATTTTCTATAATCTACTCAACGTCAAAAGTTTTGTAGTAATATATGAAAAAAATTTATTCGGAAAAAACAGGCGAGTTGTTATGGGAATTTATATTATAACCACACTTTCCTTTTCAAGCTTACAATTGCTCTTGCTTGTTTGCTGGAATTCCTGTTAAGCGATTACTTTTAACTTTGTATTCTCTTAGATGGTTTATCTGTGAAAAGAAACTCCGACGAATTACGCGAAATCTCACAATGTACAAAAGTTATTCTGCGAATTGAAAATAAACAATAGTACAAATCATATCGCCAGTTTTTTCAACGTCCCAAAACCATTGAGGTTGTTAAAGATTTTTGAGGAAATATAACCATAAAAACTGCAAAAGGTTGGTCATAGTCGCCCCAGAGCACATTTAAGTTATTAGGCAGGTTTAGCGTGAATCTTTTACACATTAATAATATCCATATAAGGTGTGCTTGAGGCTCCGGACCAACCGAAGTATTGATTCGGAACCTACCGTATATATCTCCGGTGGTCTCGTATCTCGAGCACATTGAGGAATAACTTTCCTCAACCAATTGTGACGCCACCCTTGTGTAAATTTTGGTATAATTGAAAACTCCGTGTCTTAATAATAAAAGCCGCCAAACCGATATTCAATTTTGCGAGAAAACGTATTGAGAAAATAGGCTTATTGGGGGAAACATTTTATACTTTAACATTTTGAGTAAAGAAATGCCAAATAAGTCAAAGAATTAATTTAATTAATGTTTTCAATTTCAATATGCATGATTCAGTGTTTATCAGAATCTTATAAATATTTTAGAGAGTGTGTGTGAGTTCTTTATACGTTTTTACACCGTTGAAACTATCGAATTCAAAAGCTTCATGGGCTATCTTGTGGAACAAAGGAAGAACTTGGTCTAGGTTTGCAGACCGTGGGCAGTGGCGGAACAAATAAGCCCTGAGGCCCCCGTAAGTGACCAACCGTACTGATTTTCATGACTTTGGACTCTTAACTATTTATACTGATTTCTTTCTGTTCGGATTTTTAACAAATATATGCAGAGGCAATCTAATAGACGCTGATGCTCTAATAGAGGTTTTATACCAAGGTGACTGGTGTCGGATATTTACCGTAGATAATTACTCGTGTACCGCGAGCACCTTTCTTTCAAAAATGTCGGTAAAAAAAGGACTGCGCGTCTTATATGAGGATTTCTGAACAGGTTATATAAATTGCAAGTGTCAATAGTAAATTCACTGCCACAAGCTTGCGTCTACGTTTATACTTGCAAAAGACGAGAAATTCTACGAAGCATACGCGCGGACCTTGTTTCAGAGAAGGGAAATTGGTGAAGAGGCCGACTTTTTAAAATCCCAGATGTCAACTTATTCCGACACAAATTTTTTTTCTCTCCGAACTGGCCCAAAAATAGGAGTGCGTGTAATACATGAGTGAATACGGCAATTTTGACGTGAGGGCAACTTTAGTTGCTTTCGGATAACCCATGCTTTTATATGTAAACCTTCATACCAAGTTGACGGCAACGCGCTAGCGATGTGACGCGGCAACTCAGAGTTCAATCGATACATAATTATGCATGCTTTATGATTGAACTTATATTCATAGAGCGTTAAAGTGAAGGAATTACGTTTTGGCAATACTTGTTAATGTATTTCTGCAAATTGTTTTGTTTGTCTGAACTTGATCTTTGGTTAGTAACCGGCCCAATTCTAGCGACTCATCAATACATCTTTCAAACTGCCGCGAATTAAATATCGCATTATGTCAAAATTGAATGACTTTAGAATGAAAATTCAGGTGACGATGAATTTCTAGTGACTTAAGTTAACGTCATATCAAAAACAAATCACCGTCACGAGTCACCTTGGTATAAAAGCTCCTTAAGGGTTAAAGTTAGTTTTTAACCTTGAAATGATGTTGCTTCGCTGCTACATATGATTAAATTGGATATACCGTTAAAGGCAAATAAGGGCCAGTGTGGTACCTGTGCCGACACTAGTATTTACACGTCCGCGCTATATCCGAACAATGACCGTATTGCCGTTGGCGGATGCGACGCACGTTGCCTATCCGACGGCAACAATTCAACTTACAGCTTTGGTAAGCTTTCTTATCAAATGTTTGCTTTACATTCTCTCTCCTTATCCTTTTTCCATGTCACAAAAGTGAACTTCTTTTTATCATTAATTCTTTCCGTGTTTATCTCTCTGCCCTCCAACGATGTTTACTGATGTTTTTCACTATTTCGCTTGTTTATCTGTATCTTGTTTCATATTTGTATCCTTTTTAGGCTAAACTTGTAAGATTCTCTTCAAGTTTATGTATTGCAAAATGCTGGATTTATAATATAACATCAAACAGATACATACAAAGCAATTTGTAAATAAATTTAACGAGCGATAAGATATTTGGTTTGTAAACCTTGAAAGCGTTCGAAGGTTTATTGAACTCAGCTTACGGCGGAAATCAAATTTGGACACTATGTCTCTCCGAAATAGACGGATGCGCATTTCGGCTAAGAAGCAGACATCGTCAGTGGTGTCTGGAGGACTTGTCTTATCTTATGAAATTATTCCTTACAATCCTGCACTCCTTAACGCAAACACCATGAAAATTTTTGTTTTTATTGCTCATTAAAATCTTTTTTGTTCAAAAAACTTAATTGGGGAACAAATGCAGATGTTTTCCGTTTAGTTCCAATTTCTGTCTCAATTTGTAATTTCTCAGAATTTTTTTATTTTATTTGCATAATGTTACAACAAATTTTCATTCAGAATTTTTTGCTTATTTTTCCTCCAATGATCTTCTGAAGTATCTTTAGCCATCTCTTAATCTTTATCAAAATCCTAGCCTAATTTGGAAGTATTTATGTATGGTGGAATATTCGTGTGCCTGTTCCATATCAAAAATGCCCGACCCTTAGAGTAAACTTCAACCACATTTATATAGAGACATATACCTACATTTAAATCTAAAAATTTAATAATTCCCTTTTAAATGAACTTGAAACAATTTTTCTCCTGATAAATTACAAGACAATCTTTCAAAAACTCAGTCGATATACATACTTGCACAACTGAATAAATGTTTCGTGATCACTTTTCTCTAAATTTTGCGGCACATACTTATGATTTACATTGTTTTTTTTGCAATTAAACGTTCTAGAGATCGTCAATTCACACCCGTTTCTTTGTTTGGCATGACGCAGTAATTCTTAATTAGAATATACCATTAGTGAATCACCAATAATGACGGTAGCTTTGTAGCCGAAAAGCGTACCCGTTTATCCTAACCTTCTTATAGCTGTTTGAGAGACATATTTTGTCATTCGGCATCCTATATTTTTCGCAACTACGCCAAAACAGATTTTGAACACGCATACATGCAATGAGATATTGTTCAGGATGTTTCGGCTGGTAGACTACTTAAAAATACGTATAATTTCTGCAGTGCGAGTTTAAGCGTTGCTATATTTCCGTTGCGATAACAGCTGGTTAGGCGCATACGTTGACACGAAACTTGGATCACGTCTATACACAGTTTTTTACGTTTTTTACGTCTGTACACATTTATTCCTCTCGTGTTTTCCGCTCAGCCAATGTTGAATATAAATTCTTTTATCCTCTTCCCTTCCACGTCCTTCTTATCTTATTCTTGATCGCAAAACACTCCCGTTAGCTACCCCTCACTTATTCTTTTCCTCAAAAATGCATCCGTTTTTTATAAAATCCGAGTTGATAGCACAGCCATTCATCACATCCACCTCTTTCTGTCTCTTTTCCTTTCTTTTGTGCTTCGTTTCTCCGTCAAAGCATTTTTTTATCCCCTTTTCTCTCTCTATTTCCCTCTCCTGGCCATTTATACAGTCTCTTACAGCATCCGAGGGAAAAAATAGGAAGTCGGTGATCTATCACGGACAAAATTACCGCGGCAAATCGCGAGTAGAGAAGAAAAAATAGAAACAATATTTGTCACCGCAACCGTTTCTATAGAAACGTCTAGATCGTCCAGATTTACTTTCAGAGTCGTTTCTGAGTCAGTCTTAAAAATTAAATAACTATATCCGATAAACGAATGTAATGGTAAAGTGTGACAAGTAAAATTTTGAAAAATTTTGCTGCGAAATGTAACAAAACCAAATTTTGATACTTTTGCAATAAATTTAGGCGATGCGGTCTCGTAAATTGCAGAGTAAATTCAGAATATATATATATATATATATATATATATATATATGTGTGTGTGTGTGTGTGTGTGAATCACACACTAAAACATTATTAGAAGTATATATATGGTATATCTTATTCAAGGCATTGTTAAGCTACCTCCGTAAGATCTTACCTTTTCCACAGTTGAGCATTTGTTATTGCAGATATTACAGTCCCCCTTCTTCAATGTTATGCATGAAGATTTATCCTTTATATTCCACTAAATAGTTATTAAAACGCAATTTTCTTGCAAGTTTCAAACAATTGTGGACAAAACAATTGCTAACTTTTCTTTAGCAGATATAGATATTTGAAAATTATAGTAATCTGTTCAGTCGAAGCTAAATTTTAAAAAAATATTGAAGCCACGGAATTGAGTTTCTACAATATTTAATACCAAGACGATATTTTCATAGCATATACCCGGAATTAATTCCAACTTTTGGCTAAATGTTTTGATAAACCAAAAACTTTGTTCATAAGAAATACAAACAATGATATGTCGTAATTAATTTACTTACTTGTTAATTCATGACTGTTATGCATAGTATTTATAAAATCTTGTGAATTTCCGTAAATAAATGTTAAAGGAACGTTTATATGAGTTAGAAAGGAATATAATATAATGGTTTTCTAAAATCAATGTTTGGAATCTGTTTGGAAATCCGCCAAGAGTTTCTCAGAGTTTTCATCAGCAGTAGCTAGAAAAATATTTCGGAACATTTTGTACCTGTATCCACAACATTGCATTGTCCTGGAATAAATGAAGTCTTGACCTTTCCTAGTTTCGTGAAATTACTAGCAAAACCTTTTTGTTCGTGGATACGACGTTAAAAGTCTTCCGCCATACTTCAACGTGATAAGGGTTCGAGGAATCCCTTTTGTCAGGGGACAAAGGTTGAATGGGAGGTTGTCAGGAGGTTGAAAATTTGGAGCGCAAGGTTGAATATGGTCTTATCCCTTTGAATCGAAACCCTCAGATTTCCGTCTTGGGCGGGTTACAACTGTTGGACGGATCAGACATCATTTGAAAGTTCTAAAAGTTTATTTTAATCTCATCAGCATGATGCCAGAAGCACACGGTTTCAAGAAAAGCCTTTTGTGTCCGGAACGGGAATTATTTTCTTCACGAGCCTAACTCATGGCTAATTGGTTTCATCTTAATGTCAGGGAAAAAATGCTGAAAGGTATGATTGACATTCCTTAATCCGTTTCTCAGCTTAATTTTAAGGAAGGGATCACGTATTTCTACTACGTATTGTATCCTGAATTTCAAAATGAGAAACTCATTTTTATGATTGCAAATGTCATGCAGAATAATAAGGAATATCTAGTTGTTCCGACCATTTATCACAAAGATTTACCAATCTGGTACTGATATACACTTATAGATTATTCCTTCGTTCTCTACCTCTTAGAAAAAATACTTACATAAAGAACTAGTGAAATTTATTAAAAAAGTAACACTACCCGGGTTTCGATGATTGGCGTCGTCATCAGGATGGAATGCCACAAAGTTAAGGCCAAAACCATTTATTCTAATGCGTGCATGGTTATTATATATTTCACTTTTTTAAGAATAATACTTACATTGCATTTGCATAATAAGAAAAGATTAATAACTATGAGAATATGAACGGTCTTCGTGAACTGAGAGAAGATTTCAGTTGAGTAGTGAGGTAATTTAAAGAGTACGAGAAGATGTAAGAAATACAATAGGGAAGAGTGAAAAGGTCTTGCTACTCTCTCTCTCTCTCGAGCTACTCAGCGAGAGGAAAATTTGAATTTAACCGCCTAAGAAAATAGCATTAGAGGACGGAAAAAATAAAACGGAGAATAAGCATAATGAAAACAGCGAAAAACTGCCTCAAATTAAAAAAAAAAGAAAATCGCCCAAGATACCTAAGTACAGTCGATTTCAAATTACTTTTTTCTTAGTGTTAGATAATTACCGTAGAGATCTGTTCCGAAGTTCAGAATTGAAAATTCGAGTTTAGCCTGAATAGAAAAAAAGAGAAGAATACTACTAAATGTAGATGAGAAAACCACCGGCGTAATATCGGACGCCATCTGTCTCGGATCTTGAAAAGATTGAAGCAGTAGTTCGGAAACCTTAAATTCTCTCTAGAATAAGATACGAAGACCGACGAATGGTAGCTGGGATAAATATTACGAGTGAAGATAATATTGTGTTACAAGAAACTAACGGTGATTTTTCCATCTTAAATTCCACAAAGCAGAATATTTCTCTGCCTCTGTCTTGCATATTCCTGAAAGCCAATTGCCTCTGGCTTCATTATCTCGGCAGACACTTTTTCAAAGCTCTAAAAATATTGTAAGAGTACATAAAAAAATCTGGAGGATAGTATCAACGATATGACATTTTTGCGTCATAATTAATGCTTGTTATCGATTGTCATCTACTCGTACTAAAAATAAAACTATATCGCATTTTGGAAGAATCATATACTAATTATTCATTATACGATAATTAATTTTCACAAATTTTCCATACTGAGGCATTATTAGTTTCGTATAGATACATCTTTTGGAAGTGAGAAGATTTCTTTCTTCAGAAACTACTTTAATCTTACAAATGCGACGTGGACGTCGCAAAAATCGTTCATTCTCGCTTCCTTCCTTTCGAATTTTCATCATTAAAACTCCTCGATTCTCCTAGATTAAAAAAATTGCTTCCCTATATTGAAATGCCAAAGGAAATTTCGCTTCAGAAATTAATAACGTCTTATACTTTTTCGTGCAAACCTCCCCTTTCTCAACCCCGCCAATCAACGAAGGGTTTTTCCCAATCCCTCCTCACATAAACGTTTTGATTTAACCTTTTAATTCCACTCTTTCTCTCTCCAAAGTTTTATTTTTCTGATCTGTCATCCCGTTCGTTTTGATGTCAATACTCGTGCCCCGCTACAAGCATATATTACACGCCAAAATTGCGACTTTAAACTTATTTGCTATGATAATTTCCAAGAAATCGTATTCGGAATCCAATTTGTCATCATCATGTAATGATCCTTCCTGTTGATACGCTATCCAACATTTGCGTAATACGAAGCCGAAATTATATCCCATGATACGAAAAAGATTTACGTGCTTCCCACTCCTTTATATATTTGGCGACTTTTTATCTGACAGGTTTCTTTAACCATTTGTTTTTTCACTCATGCTATCCCAAGGATATAATACAAATGTCCGATATAAACTTGGTGATTTCGCAACATAGGTTTACGTATCGAACTCGCAAGTAGAAATTTCTTCCTCTCGTCTGCGTTCGTTTTCCATAGGTGCGTTTACGGAGATCCGGAGAGACTTATCCAAGCGATGGAATCGATACCACAGTCGATATTCATCCCGCGAAATCCGGCTTGAAATACAGTTTGCGCTTCTCCATTCGACAAACAAACATTTCGCGGGTGGATGAAGATGACGACAAACACGTCCACATCGAATTTGCAAAAAAAACGTTCCTTTTCTCCTTTTCGGATTGCTCGTGGGATCGGTTTCCGATCAAGTCACGAGCGAAACAAGAAAAAATATTATCGGAAAGTATCCGTTCGATACATTACCGCTTAAAAGAGCCATACATTTTTTTCCCTACTCCGATGAACTACGCGTTTCGTGTTATTTTCCAACCACAGGAGAATGTCTTCAGAAGAGAATTATCGCTCGTTTTCTATCATTTTCTCCCTGCCCATCTCTCTAGCTGATATCCATTTTTCTATGATGGCATAGAAGTATTATAGGACTGGGATTTTTCAGAGGAAGTGCAGCGTTTCAAAGGGGCGAGCGAAAATATTACAGATTACGATTTTTCTTACATCATCTTTCATGCGCGACTTCGGAATCAAAGAGTATGAATTTAGGGTTACGAATAACGTCATAAAAAGTCATAGGGATGTTTTTTACAGAAAAAGTGAAATTTTGATAGAAACATTTTCTTTTATTACGGTATGTAAATAATTGAGATACCTGAAGGTCTTTTTTCTCGCAGAACTATCATTAATTATATTTAAATTAATTGTTTTATTGCTTACCTTTATGAACATCAATGATATATTTTAAAACCCGGTTTTGCTCGTATGATTATTATTTCTAAATTTTTAAAATGGTCAAAGGTCAAAAAAAGGTTGATGATCCCTGAATTAGGACCATACTCCCTCTCCATCTCAAAAACAACCTACATTCTTTACCCTCAACACTTTCATAGTCATCTTTTTCTGTCGCATAATTTATTCTCAATCAATCCCTCTTTTCTTTTTGCACTTTCGTTCTCGTCTTCCCTTCCCCCCAGCCCCTCTCTCTCTCTCTCTCATACGGTTAGCCTAACGATATTAAATGTTCCTTCCACATTCTTTTCTTTGTTTCCAGCATTTTGTCGAAATGATGTGTATAGCTTAAGGGAAATTTTGAAAAAGATTTAAACGCAATTCTATTTCATTGGAATTCGCCTGGCATTTCTCTAGTGGCTCCAAATAATGGAAGGCGTGCCTTTGCATTTCACGTAACTACTCAATACTTCCCTGATATATAAATGGAGAAAACCACGCGCCATACCGCAAGATACGGTGGATCAAATGGCACCTTGAAAAATGGGACAAATTTCCATTCGCCACGTTTATGAAAAAAGAAAAATCATCCGCGAACTTGAAGAGAATTTTTTATTAAGGCTACGTTTTCTCTGAATGAGGAAAATGTTAAATCGCGTGGATTGAAGATTGCGGATCGAAGTACATGAATGAACATAACGAAACGCTCACGTTTCATTATTCAGTTTTCAAAAGAAAGTTTTTGTTTTTGCATGTGCGGAAGATTTTTATCCAATTCTCACAAAGAATTACATATGTGTGAGGATGAATGACAATTTGATGAAAATATAACGTCATATTATACTGAAAACCTCGTATCTCAAGAAAATCAAAGTTTACAGGAGACGGAAAAAACGTTTTTTAAAACGCATTCGGTTTACTTTGTAAATGATTATTATAGTACTCACTAGATGCCATCATGGGTAAATTTTGCAAGTTTTTATTTCTTAGGACTGTGAGATATGAGGCACTCATTGCAGCGGTGAAAATTCATATTTTTGAAAAAAATTGAGGTTTTCATTGTAAAGCAGGGGTGGGCAAACTGCGGCCCGCGGGCCACATGTGGCCCGCGATGCCATTATGAAAGCGAACCGTAATATAAAATAGAGATAATTTCATATTTGTAGCTTAAAATTAATGCCGGAAAACCTTTTCCAGTGATGTTATGGAGATAAAATATTATTTATTATTGATTTCTCCTAATAGGATCCCCGGAATTACCTCACATTACTTACGATGTGAACCCTAACGTGGCCCGCCGAAGCATTTTCATCTGTTTATGCGGCCCGCCTAAGAAGCTGCAACTGTTAATGCGGCCCGCCACTTAAAAAGTTTGCCCACCACTGGTCTAAGACGACGATAAGTTCTGCCTGAAATACGACCAAAAAATCTTTGTGTCCGACACCTTGTGAAATTCCATTTTGGGAACGAACACGTGCATTAAACAAAGTCCAGCCACGAATTAGTTAAACGTAGTATTTATTTCCACAGAAAATTATTACACCGGCGGTTCCGACGAATCATCGTCATCATTAGGTTAATTGAATAAATGCCTATTCACCTTGCAAGGTTTTCACTTTTTAATTCATTTGATTATGACGATCAGTCGTCGAAACAGCCATTTAATCAATTTCATCGGAAATGAATACAACATTAAATTAATTCGCGTGTGTGAATAATTTACTGCACGTGTGTCTTAACAAAGAGGCGTAATTTTGTTCACGTGATGAGGATAATCGAGTCAATGATTCGAATCGCATATGAATACTATGACAAAAACGCTAGTAATATATTGATAGAATCGTACATATTCAATATGTAATTATCGTCATACTATCGACTAAGTAGCACAATTACTCAATTTACTTATTGTAACATTCATGAAGAAATGTTTCCAAACTTAAGTGGCTGCCAGTTATCGTTTGTGTTTTCATCTCTTATCCCATTTTTCTTCACATAATCGCTATCATCAAATCCTGCCGTCATGTCACATTAATACAACCCTACATCTCATTTCGAATAAGTTTAAATCCATTCAAGTTTCTCTTCTCATCTTTCGCGGGAAAAAACAAGTTAATTTCTCTTTTCCGTTCACACTGTAACCCGTGCAAAATATTTCATTAAAATCCGTGACTGAATGGGTTAAAATAATATTTTAGATCTGGCATGCTCGCTGTTCTTCTTATTTATAGCAAAAAAAGAAATAACATGTCTAGAAAAGTTGAATTTAACGAGCATTCGGAACTCATTAGGATAGAAAGGATAAAAAATGTTATTTTTATACGGCAGGATTTGCAGTGAGTTTTTCATGCTAATTTTATATTATCATGGATTTGAGATGAAGATTTCGCTTAATCGGAGTTTAGCCTTGGACAGTGGCAAGTAACAAGAAGAAATACTTTTTCTTATATTTGTATCGATATTTAGATTCTCTCATTATTTTTACAGGTTACGAATAAGAAAAACTTTATGGTATCTCCTTGCTCTTGAAAAAGGTGGAGTTGAGAAATTATTAATCTTCAGTGGCAGAACTGTAATACCGCAGAGTACACGACGGCGTGAGAGGGTAGGTGGGAGTGGGAAGGGGGTGGCGAATGATTTAGATGGTCCTGCAGGTCCATCTATTGCTATATATTATATTAAACAACGAGTTATGAAGGAGCGAAAAAATTACTTTCTCGAGGGGAGAGAGGGGTGAAAGTTTGTAGCTCCAATACCTTATGGAAAAAGTCAGGTGTTCTTGTAGGTTACAAGATTTCTCGAAACAAATACACGCGTAAAATGCGGTGCGAGCACAATTCAGGATCGCGTGTAATTACATTCCATGCGTGTTCGGTAAATAAATGCCACCTTCATTCGATCGTATATAGTTAAATCCGCGTTGGAGATTCCTGCATTGGGAAGAGGTTTACCGCTTATAATTAGGTGACACATTTTCTACGTACTGATTTTTAATCAAGCAAACGTATAAATCGGCAAAACTGACTCGTACATTTGATTTTATATTGGGCGCCAAGGTAAAACCTCGTTCGTTTTTCAGTCGACATTTGGAAAAGAAATTCATCGATCTCATTTCAGTTTTGTTGCTGATTAAAGAAAATAAATAACCGGACAAGTATTTGATTTTGTCTCTCTTTTGCAGTCATTTAAAATAGATTTCTTTGGAAAACATATCACAATTGTACATTTCAACGAAACAAATTAGAGGATTTATGGCAACGATCACTAGTGTTCTGACAGCTGTTTGAAGAGAATTAAAGCTATGTTATTGGATATAATAATCCAATATTAAGTAAATTGTGTTTCTATATTTTAGCACATAAAGTAGAATTGTTTCAATTAAAAAATTGTTGAAGGAGAAGTTGCTTTTAAAAAATGTTTTATCGAAGGAGGAAATGTTATTGATACTAATAGCACTTAGACTTTTGTTTTTGAGCTTTTTTAAATCCCTAAATATGTCAATTTTACTTTATAAGTACAGTAACACTTCTTATAAAGTGCATATTTTATCAAGTTCAGAAATAGAATATGAAGGTGGCAATAAAATTGAGAGCGCATCTTGTAATTTTCAAATGCAAGTATTCGGTGAACGTGAGAACCCCTACAATGATGAGAAACCGCAAGAAGCTTTATGGGGGAGAATGACTCTAATGTACCAGGTCCTAGAGAATATGTTCGCCTAAAACTTCCAAAAGTTCAAAGAAGCCTCGGGAAACTTTGTCCCGCCTACTCAGGCTTCTGTAACTGAACTTTCATTTTTTCCATTGTGCCCGAGAGTCTATTTTTATCATCTCATCTTCGAAAGTCTTTGTTTCCTAGGGAAATTATTTTTTGTTACTTCCTCTCGGGCCATTTTTGTATCTTGCAAAACTTCCATTTTCTTTTCGATAGTAATCGACTTTTTCGGCCTATAATAGTTACTTACTTTAGTAGTACTGTAGTACTATTAGTACTATATTTCAAAGCTCTGAGATAACTTGTTTCCCTTTATGATTCGTGAAAAGATAAAGAAAACAGTATCATTTTCTGATAGATATGGATTTTCCTTAGAGGAATGGTTCATAAAAAGCAGAATGATGGAGCAAAACTTATAATTCTGGAACATCTAAGTTAAGCTAAGATTGAATAAAATAACAGGACTGTTGAGATGTGTACATGAAGGGATATTGGCATGAATTGTTTCAGGGAGCATAAAAGTAACTGCAACGAGAAAAAAAATAGAATACGCTAATTCGCCAGCCAGAAAAATATGCTGAGGAAGATTAAAACTGGGATTGAGAAGTGATGAAATACAATAAATGCAACTGATAGGAATATACATCAACATGCCTTACATTAAATTCAGTAACGTAGTTGTAATCTCAGCTGAAAATGATGAATGTTATTTGATAAACAACGCACGAATGAATGAATTTATTGATAAATCGATTGATGTATGTTGAACAGAATAACAAGAAATGCTTTTAAAATATGTTACGATAAACATAATTTCAAGTACTATTTTTTTAGTAAAATATGGCAAATATTCTATGCTAATCATTCCGCTATCAGATATTTAACAATTGAATACGATAAGAAGAGTAACTAAGAGACACGAAGCAAAATCCTGAGAAATATCCGGAGAGCGAGTAGAAAAACAGTAAATAGAAAAGGTGTTCCCGTGACACTCCAACTTTTCTTTCTCTTCCTTATTGAAGATAAGAAATACTTTTCTTCTCTTGCGAAGGTTAAAAATTCCTCATCGGTTCTGGAGGGCAAGAGACTATTACTTTGCCTTAAACCATCAGCTTTAAGAAGATTTTAAAACAGTAATTTAATAAAAATTGATGAATATTGATTACAGGAAAGTTAATCTATTATACTGATTTGCGCACGATGGAAATTATGCGTATTCAAAATTCGCTTCAATATCGACTCGTTTTTTTGGATGCTATATTATTCAGTTTCACGATCCAAATTGAATATACTATTTTATTTCAGGATTGTATCAAATCCATTAATGATTTATGGTTATTTTTTCTCATTTCCAAATTTCACTTGACGTCTACAGTATGAATAATTCATTCGCACGACCTTGGATAAAATAAGCTTCAAGCGTAGTTTAAAGAAAATCATGTTAAAATGAATGATTTTATCGCGCATGTGAAAATTTGAAGAGGTGCGTGCTTTTTCCAATGCCGAAAAAATTTAATTAGCAAGTTCTCAAAACAATTAACCGTTGAAAAAATCCAGTTGTAAATTGTTGCATCTTTCTACAAATTGGCTACTCGAGAAATCCTTTTGAAAATTTTATTATAAATCCAAAATCCGAAGAGATTGCCTGTTACCAATTAATCCAGTGTGATTCCGACGTAATCTAATATAGGTTTTTTTGTTTAACACATGTTTCGTCTGAATATAGATTGGATTTTTTTGCAAGCATATCTCACTTTATTTATTACCGTCGGAGCCTATACCACGCAGCCCTATTTCCATCTCCCATTTTGTATTCTAAACCTCCAGCATGTTTCACAAAGAGGTTCCTTTCCTCATGCTCTCTCTCTCTCCCTCATGCTCTCCCTCTCCATCTCCTCCACTCTGTATTTCCTCTCCTTCCATCTGCGCAACTCCTAATCCTGGATCTACTGCTGTAATGCGCTTAAACGTGTATTCCACTGTACGTAACAGTGGGTTGCTTCAGCAGCCCCTTGAGAGGTTTAGCGTGAGGAAAACTTTCCCAGCATCCGAGGATTACTTTGCTGGAAATAATGAGATATTTTTATCGAATAAATTCAACGCGCGTAATGCTATAATCATAAATATTGGGACACGGTTGTTTTTCTACCTCTCACTTACTAATGAGCCCAATTAACTTGGAAGAGTTGCGTTAGTTCGGTAAATCTATAATAATAAAGCTACTTGTGCCTCACTGACTCACATATAACTCTTAGGTATTTCTAGAAAGGTTAAAATCTGAAATTTGGCTTGCAGGTAGGTCGAGTGGCACAACCGAAGAGAAAAATCGAAAATCACAAAAACTTTAATTTTTAAAGGGGTGTTTGACCCCATTGTTTCATTCCCCTCTCCCATACGAAAAGCATTGTAAATGGTGTAAGGCTATATAAAATTTCTTTTTAAAACTATTTAAAATTAAGATACAAAGTCGGGACATACACCATACTGTGGATGAAAGAATAAAGTTTATTTTTTTTAAGACAAAATTCAAATTAAAGCTGAATTTGGGTACAAATTTGATTTTAATCATAAAATTATGATGAAGTTTCCGGATTTCAACATTGAAAAATATTAACTACCGTAGAAACGACTACAATGCCTATCAATGGAAATAGATTATCTATACTTCAAGAGCATTGATTTTATGCTTAGGCTACATTACAATCCATTTGATTTCAGCCATTCATATGATGACGTGATAATTTTTAATTATTTTTTTTACCGGAGACGTACTAAATGGCACGAATGATGACACCATAATTATAACACACAAAATATCCCAATTTTACATCAATTTTAGTGTTACATAATATTTTTGAGGATATTGTTGTAATTATGATTATATTTATTGTTGAAAAAGGGAAATTTGAGCCATGAAACTTGAAATTGGAAAACTTGGAGGTGATCCGATTTCCAGAGAATTTAGAAATTCCGGATCGATTCCTTAATTTCGCAGAAAATGAAAACTATAATCTTATTTAAATGGGTAGTTCAAATGCTGTCGCGTTGGTTTATTTACTAGTTTAGATCTTGGTGTATGGTGATTTTTTAAGCGCTTTCAATATGCCGAAAGCTCATCATATATATATATATATATATATATATATATATATATATATTCCGTCCTTCGGAAGGGACGTTAAGCCGTTGGCCCCCTGGTGTTCTTCGTAAGAGCAGGCAAATGCCGGCACCGGGTTTCCCTCCTCCCTTCTGTGTGTGAGTCCGATGTGGAAGGCAACGGGAAACCACCACACCGTGTATGTATATTCCCTAGTCAAAACCAATTAATTAATTGGTAGGACCTGTCGCAAGACAGAACACGAATGAATGAATATATATATATATATATATATATATATATATATATATATATATATATATATATATATATATATAGCTTAGGCCCGATAAGCTTGCGTGTGTTTTTTTGTGTTCGTGTGTTTTACGTGTCTCTTCGACGCCCCCAGCAGCCTGCAAGCTTGGTCCTCAACTTGGTGAGTGTCCGCTGGGCTTCCCTCAACACCTTGTTGCCACCCTCATCACTACCTTTTCTTTTCCTTTAGTTAATATATATACCGCCCCTTTTTTCTCCTTTTTTGTCTATATATTTACGTTTCTTTCCTGTCGTCTTTTCCTCTTATCTTTCTCTTCCACCATGGAACTGACCCGTCTCCGTTATCATCTCCGTAGACACATTACCCTCAACTGCCAGATTGAATTCCTCAACTCCTGCCTTGCACTTGGACTCACCCCCAAATGCCTCACCATCAGAATTCCTCTTTCAGGTCTTCCTCCCCCGATCCGCGCTTCCCTAGCCCTCACGTATCACCTCGCCTCTATCCACATTATCCGTTCCACCATACACCGTTATACCACCCTCTCTAACTCCCACTTCGCTTATTGTAAATCTCTCGTTCTTTATCTTCGTCATTCTTCGCAATCCATATCCGACCTTCGTGCCGCTTTCCTTCAAGCGGCTAATGATATCACTGCACATCGCAACAGACTTCTCCGTAAACTCTCTCTGCTTTGCGTCCGGCACCTCAAACTTGGTCTTCCCCTTCCGTTCATAACAGCTGGCGAGGTCAACAAACCACCTCCTTCCCCGCCACTCATCGGTCAAACTCCCTGTCTTGCGGACCTCCTGGGATTCCCAACGCCACCATCACTTCATATCCTGAAAAAGACCCACACTTTCCTAACCCGCAAACCTTTGAAGCGCTCATATTTTTCGCACACTCCTGCCACCACCTCTTCATCTTGCCAACCAGATGAAGTCTTGAACCTTTCCTCCCACGTACTTACCCCTGCCGAGAATGAACTCCTCTCACGCGGCCTTTCCTTTTGTCCCACCACCAAATTTGATCATTTTCGCCTCCTTGCCGACGTCCAGTCCTTTGCCCGCACACTACGTCTAAAAACTAACCCTCCCAAAGAAGACTCTCTCACCTCTGCCAACCCAAAACTCCCTCCCGGCCTCCCATTTACCTTTTCCATCCTCAAACCTCCTTCCCAATACATTCCACCCACCCTTCCTTCCCTACACCCGGTCGAACAATACCTCAATTATATCCTTTCCAGAATCTCCCAACCTAACTTTTCCGATCTTATCGACCATACAGATAATCTTACCATGCCATTTCCACACTCAAACATCTTGACCATATCATCATCCTCCCTGCCGACAAGGGCACCACCACGGTTGTGATGGATCGCGCCAAATATAACGAGGAAGCCGAGCGCCAACTTTCTGACGAAACCTCTTACCTTCACCTTACTTCCAACCCCACAGACCACCACTCCTACCAAATTTCGTCCTATCTTCATTCCTCAGGCAAACAGGAAGGCCTTTCCGATTCCGCCATTGCTCTAATGATCCCCAACAAACCCCGCACACCCACATTTTACCTTCTCCCTAAAATCCATAAACCCAACATCCCCGGCCGCCCCATTGTTGCCAGCTTTAATTCCCCTACAGAACGCATCTCCGCCTTCGTTGACTCCCATCTACAACCTCTCATTCGTCAATTCCCTTCCTTCATCCAAGACACTAACCACTTTCTCAAACGTCTCAAACACCTCCCCTTTCCTCTCCCACCCAATACCATTTTGGCCACTATCGATGTCTGTTCCCTCTACACAAACATCCCCCACGATGATGGACTCTCTGCCCTTAGTAAACTCCTGGACTCAAGACCACCCGACGCAAGACCTTCCTCCCATTTCTTATTAGACTTGGCAGAAATGGTGCTCAAATTGAACAACTTCTCTTTCGATGGTCGTCACTACCTTCAAATTAGAGGCACTGCGATGTGCACCCGAATGGCGCCTTCATACGCCAATTGCTACCTTGGAGAATGGGAAAGACTTCCTCAACGTTCCACTCAGACCACTTTTGTGGCTGCGATACATCGACGATGTCTTCCTCATTTGGACGCATGGACCTGACTCTCTCCTTTCCTTTCTCTCGCGTCTCTCCTCCCATCCTTCACTTTCCTTCACCCACCAATCCTCTACCTCCCACATCACATTCCTGGATGTCGATCTTTACTTTCAAGACAGCCAAATCCGCACCTGTGTTCACATCAAACCCACCAACAGCCTCCAATACCTCCACTTTGATAGCTGCCATCCCCTTCATACCAAAACCTCTATCCCCTATGCCCTTGCTCGTCGAGGATGGAGGCTTTGTTCCGATAGAGCATCCCTTCTCGAGTATTACTCTGTCCTCGAGGATGCTCTTCTCAAACGTGGTTACCCTCCAGTCTTGGTCCGCGAACAGATCCATAGGGCGATGACGCCTACCCACATTGGATCTCATCCTCACACACCCACTATTCCTGCATCTACCCCTCCACTCACTCTTACGACACTTTTCCATCCTGGTATCCACGAAGCTCTCAAAACAATCCTTCATGCTGCCCACCCAATTCTTACCTCTTCCTCCCATCAGTCCCTCTTTATCAACCTTTTTGCCAATCCTCCGCTCCTCTCCTTCCGCCGGCCCCCAAATTTGGGAAATATCTTGTGGAGGAAGGAACTTCCCACTTCTACCACGCTTCTTGCAATAGGTTCCCACCCCTGCGGAAAACCTCGCTGCCTCACTTGCCCTATCCACCTACCATCATCTTCTTTCTCGAGTCCCTCCACCAACATCACCTACCCCATCACCTCCAGAAGCAACTGCACCACCCGTAACGTCATTTACCTCCTTACCTGCACCCTTTGTCCCGCGTTTTACGTAGGCCTCACCAGCAATCCGTTAAACATCCGAATGAACGGTCACCGGAATAGCGTTTCTCTCAGACGCCCCCTCCAAGTTGCATTACATGCTAATACCCACAATGTTCCCTTTAATAGTTGCTACAATGTTAGTATTATTCGCGCTTTACCCTATGACACTCCTGCCCCCCTTCTCCGACACTGGGAACTATCACATATCCATCTTCTCGACTCTTTCTCTCCGCCTGGCCTCAACCTCCGCTAACCCTATTAGCCCCCTTACAATGTTTCCTTGTTACTTTGTAACTATTCGGACTCTACCTCATCACACTCCCTCTTTATTGGCTATCCACCCCTCCTACTCCCCACCTCCTCCAATCATCAACCTTCCCACATCACCCTGTCATTCCCCGCCCAGTGTGTCACTTTACGTTACTCTTTCGCTGAAGAAGGGCTTAGGCCCGATAAGCTTGCGTGTGTTTTTTTGTGTTCGTGTGTTTTACGTGTCTCTTCGACGCCCCCAGCAGCCTGCCAGCTTGGTCCTCAACTTGGTGAGTGTCCGCTGGGCTTCCCTCAACACCTTGTTGCCACCCTCATCACTACCTTTTCTTTTCCTTTAGTTAATATATATATATATATAACTATAATAACTTCTTAGAAGTAGATACTATGGGCGTTAAATTGTGACACTCCTAAGTAAAGTTAACGCATGTGAATCTTATCACCAAAGCATAAGAGCGTTTTTTTAAAGAAAGAAATCTTTGCTATTCGCGGTTTTTAGAGAAAACTACAAGATATTACAAGAGAAAAATAAGATAGTCGCAGTAGAAATAATTAAATACTAACATTGAAAAATTAAAAATCATCTGTAAAAATAGACTTTAGCCACCTATTTAAGAGTAGGAACTCCAAAGTGGACAAAGAAGGGAACACTAACAATAATTCCCGAATAATCGATACGCTTAAAATTGATTTCGCGATGCCTGAGGTACATGACTGACAGAACCTATCGGAAATTTTTCTTCTGTCCTCCGCAGTCTCTTCCCTTAGTTCCCTCGGCTGGAAAAATAATCTGCTCTTTTTCCCTCCTCTCCAATTAATACGCGATTCTTCCTTTTTTCCGAATTGATAAGTATAAGCGCCCCCTTTTCTTCCTACCGTAACGTTCCACTCGCTCCGAGAGACCACCTTTTATTCACTTTTTTTATGTAGCTTCGTTTTCCTTCTCTCCTTCTCTGTCTTATCCATCGCCATGATTTCTCCCGGCAGTTCCGTCCCTTATGATGTTCTGATGTTCTTGGAAGCCGTTTTACGCGTGGCCAAACACATTTTCCTTCCGGTCTGGTCTTGTTAATATCCCCCATGGTTTTCTGGAAGTTCCTCTTCCTATAAAAAGTAAACGTTTCTCCTTTATTTCTACGACTGGAGGACGTTACGTTTCGTGGCGTGATTCAAAACGCTTGGTATTACAAATCGATGAATAAGAATTAGATGTACCTTTAAAAGTTGTTCACAAATCCTGTTTTAAACACCCACAAATACGTGTGCGCATACATACAAATAGAGCGTAAGATACTCAATATTTGTAGCATATAACTGAAGTGTATAAGTATTTGTTACGTTTCTGTTTTTTGTGGAAGGTTTATTTTTTTAACATTTGATTACAATAATACAATTTTAAAATAATTGTGAGCTGATGTTATATTAATAGATGTAGCATTGTGATTATGAGATATTATTTTTATTTATTCCCAATATGCTATGGATCAGTGTAATAATTTTTCATTTTTCAGTAAACCTGCTGAAAATGCAACGTCATTTATTTTGCAAGAAAATATTTGATTAAGATAGACTTCCATAGGTGCTGTAAGTCATTCATTAATCTTCATTATATGAATTTTTAACGAACTACTAGAATGGAATGAACGTCACCATCAGTCGAATCCTAAGTAAATTTACTGCAAAAATTCTGTAACGTTTATGACGTATGGTCTCTTATGACACAATGAAACTCCGACAACGTCCCGTTATTGTAATAAATGGATCTTGATACACACATCATTTCCAGTAATTCCATCGCAGGACATTGTTTTTTTTAATATTTGCATACTTGATCAAAAAAACAACCCCCGTAAGAGATCTTGCGCATAAAGACACTCATACGTTCGTCCCTGTTTTATATTTTCTCTCAAAAATGTCACTCCCCATCTTTCGCCTTTCATCCCACGCTCCTTGCACTTCGGAGTCCGCGCACACATTAACAGATGTCCTTACTCTCGCTTCCCATTTCTTGTCTCTCCGATTTTGAAATTCTATCCCTGCGCAGAGAACATGACGGGAGACGTAGAGCGAACAAACCGACGCTCTTAAAATTCCCTCGAGGTACGCACGATGCTTAGGATGAAACGGGTTGAATAATAGCAAGGTACAATATCACTGGGGAACAGGGGGCGTCTAGTGTCCTAAGTTTTCCTGAATATTCCAACTTGACAGTTTTTTATGGGAGGATGCTTATTTTAATTGAAAATTTAAAACAAATGTAATGATTACCCGAAGAAATTTTTCTTTTATTTTCCGGGTGCAAATAATTGTTTCACATGAGCTGAAGAATGTTTCCAGCCACCGAATTTTGAAAGGTGATTTTTCTGATTAAAAATTATTACTTTGTGAGAAACTGAATTAAAGTCAACCACCGATTCCACTTCAATGTTTTTCCATCTCTTATGTCGGCGTTACGAAGGAATTTGAGCCAAATTGAAATTATTACAATGAACTTCCGATTTTATACCAGTGCTTCTTAATCTCTGATGCTATGAAGATGGTATGGCAATTGATACGCTGAGGATTTGTTCACAAATTGTCAATTATTCCGGCTGCATATTGAGATGAATATAAAGCGAGGGTTACTGTACGAGTATATTAACAATTTATACCCTGCACTCCGCTCGGGCGAGCGGCAGGGGATTTACTTATTCTGCCTTATATTCTGCCGTTTCTGTTATGTTAAAAGTGTGGTCCAACATTCTCTCCGCTGAAATTTCCCAAAAGCTTTTTGCCGAGATTAGAAAATATTATCGCTGGAGATTTTCTGCGAGAACTAGACAACTATTTCTCAAAAACTTGGAATTTTACGATGGCTCAAGTTACCTGAGGAGAGGCTATTGCGTTGCACAGAAGCGTATTGCCGCGAGGAAAGAAAGTACGTATATCTCAACCTCGAGAAAGCCGTAGGAATTGTACGCGATATAAATGTATAATGGAGTGTACTAGGGAGACGTCATAGCAGTGTCTCGCGTCTAACCCTTGAAAGTAGACCGCGCCGTAAATCCAAATAACAAAAATACGAATTTTCTCCCGTTGCCCCTTTGTCGCAATCTCGCGGAGAATACTAAAAGATTCTTGGGCGTTTCCCGGGGCAACGAGACGATAAGTAAAAAAAAGCCGCGCAGCGTCTACGCAGAAGCCTTTTCCTGTAACCGGAAATTCACCTTTGGGGAATGACCCGAATACGAGTCTTTGCTTCTTAAAAACGTATTGTTTCTTCTTCCATTATAGAGCCCGCGAACTCAATCTTTTGTCGAATTTTGGTTTACCCATGCTTTTTTCATTTATCGATCTAAACATGCCTACACGATAGTATTTGAACAATATCACACACAAAGAAACATGAAACCAGTATCGTAGAGTACTAATGCCGAATCGGTGCAATGAACTGAGGTCCCCAGTCAAAGGCGCCCCTGCAAAGAAGAGACATATCATAGTAAGATGATTCAAAGTGAACTTATGATGCCTACTTTCCATTTAATCATTTATTTAACACTTACATATATTGGCTTTAATAGCTTTAAAATCACCTAGGATATGCAGCTCTTTGTGTTCCCAAATTTCATAATTTAGAGTCATAAAATGTTACGAATACATTCTAAAAGAAAACTAAATTGATCACGCTTATTTTTGTGGCAAAAATAACGCGTGTATGTACATTCTAGACTACACCGAATCCGAGTCCAGCAATAATCGTTGCATTGGCAACACTCTCTTAAAGAGAGATAACAACTTCAAAAACGCCGGTATTTACGCAAAATTCGAAGAAATACGATCGATCAGGAACATTCTAGGATAGAAATTAGACTCTTCATTCATTTCCTTAGAGAACAGTACAAATCCCGCTCCGATATTACAATTCTAAGATGTTTTAATGTGCGAGAGAAAATTACTCTGCACGATGGATTTCAGATTTCCCGCGTAAATCAAATGGAAATTACAGTTCCCGGAATCGAACCCGGGACTTTCGATCTTCGCAACACAAACTCTCCTCGGGTGCTCGGACCCAGTAGCAGGAGATTTCCACGAGGTGTCATGAAAATCGGTCTATTGGTGCAAAAGTTAATAGGGAGGGACGGACAGACAGACACAACGACAAAACTATAAGTCTATTCCCATTCTGGAATGTTAGCTAAAACATAACTTGTATTTGGTCTATTATTTTTTTAGTTCGTTATTTTTTGTGAATTATTTCTTACCATTTCGTCTCGAGGTCGTCGTAGTCCATTTGTCGGGAGAGCGGAACATGTAACTGTTTTCTGTTATGTAAATGAAAAGAATCTCGTATATTTCCACTAGACAGATTTACTGCGACCGGTTACGCACGTCACAGCATCAGGAGTATGTTTTCCATTGTTGCAATATTCCTGGCGAGATTAGTCACAATGACTGAAAATCTTTTGCTACCGATGTATTCTAGCACTTATCGATGAATAGTAAGTTGATTTCACATTAAAAGGTTATTTTTCAAATAAAAATAATAATGTTACGCACAAAAAAGTATTTTTAACCGGGGCTCCCATAAAGTTCACTACGCCGCTGCATGAAACGGCTTTTTGGAATCTTACAAAAAACACTTGTGCCTAAAAAAACACTGAAAATTTAAAGGATTTCATTCACTAAATACAATAAATGCCGATTGATGAAATCACATCGGTTTCAATGAAGCTGTTAACATTTTACGGTCGATAAAAACAAGCGAAAGCGTTCAATAAACTAGATTTGATATTGAAATTCCGCGTTGGTTTATAATAACTGCCTGTGAACGATAGCCACGGATAATTAAAAGCAAAATATTTTGTATTTGGATTGTTAATATATCTGTCATTCTCATCAGTCGACTAAATGGAATATATAAATAAAGCACGTGACGTAACTTGAAAAATCCTTAATCGATTTCAATGAATAACTTGCTAAAATGAGAAAACACATTTAATAAAAAACTTGAATAAACGTTTATTAATTTAAGAACTGAGGTATAAAATCAATGCATGGCAAAAAGGTGACAAACAGGCACGCATGTTAAGGTGCTTCCACACTGTATACATTCATACGACAAAGCCAAATACAAGTGTGAGACTTGTCCTAGATTATACGGTATACGGTTTGGTAATAATTTAAAAATCAAAGACCTGCTGATTTTTAGGGGTTCCGCGACAAAATAAATAAATTAATTAATTAATCAACGATTTGGAAGATTTTTTGGACGTTTTCGTTACGACTTTTAAATAATTCATTATTGATTTATATGCCCCGTGGCTACTTCTTTTTCACAAACAATTCCTTATTCACCATCGACGTTTCTTCTTTTTTGCTACTTTGTTGTTATTTACATAATTTGCAGCAGCACAAATGAACAGACATTCCTCGTTCGAAGACATATTGTTTACTGACTTGTTTAACTAAATGTGAACGCTTACAAAATTTATACTTGCATTAGCTTTGTATATGCCAAACCGTATACAAATCTAGGACGTCTCCATACTTGTATTTGGATTTGTCATATACATGCATATGTTACGGTAAATGTGAACAAACCGGTAATTATGAATAATATACGGTAATTATACAGAAACAGTGGTAATGTGATAAATCTCGTTTTACCGGTAATCCAACAATAATAAAAGGCTACTTCTGTCCCTTTGTGGCTCCCTCTGTCACGCTATAAAAATGCTAATAACTCAATAATGGAAAAAGATTTATTTTTGATATTTGACGGGAATGATTGACTAACATATTTTAAGATGAAGACGAAAAGAAATCTCGAAAAAAGTCCTAGGTTCGACTCCAAGGTAGGAATTTGCATTTCCCATATGAGAACACGTAAAAATCGACTTTTTGACTTGCAGGCGTTTATTCTTTTTGAGATCTGAATTAGAAAGAATTAACCTATGATCTTTGAATCTAGCCCATTTTAAAGAACAAGCTATGGTAGTTTTTATTCTATTCATCTTTTCCCGCCTACAGTTCGAAATTTCTCATGTTAAATGTTGAATTCACATATTTTGGGAAAATTTTGCCATTTTAACTGGATGTTGCCATGCCAACCCATTACATTGTTAAACCTCGAAATCCTATTGTTATTTCAATCCTTATGGGTGAAAGCGTGCTTTGAATGCTCTTACAATTAGTACGAGAGAGAGAAGGAGAGTGAAATTCTTTTCATAGCAACCAATATAAACAACATTTATTGCGTTGTTTACGAGGAGCACATTTAAATGTAGAATATTAATCATTCGCATATTAAAATTAGGTACTTAGAATCATCGTCGGAGTTGGAAACTTGAAACAACGAACGTCTAAAAGAAGGAAAGTTTGTTTTCTTGCCATCCAAAGAAAGTCAAGGTATATTAATTTTTTCATTGTTTATTTCACAAAAAAACTTTCCCGTTGAATTTCAACGGGCATATCCCTACTTATGAATAATAATCAACGTCCATTGGTAAATGTAATAGAAACCTATATTATTCTTTAGGTTTCCAATCCGTACTATCCTTCGAACGCATAGGTTAGCAACCCTGCTCTATATCTGCTGTGTTCAGTCTTCCAAAAGCATTCATGGATGAAGAAAGTGTCGCATCCAACCCAACCCTTTTATCACGGCATAATGTATTAGATTTACCACCGCTTATTAAAATATGTAATGTAGGCAGTTATATTGATGAATCACATGGAATCTTTTTAAAAAGTACACAATAAAATGCTATTTCTTACATTTACCAATAGAAGTTAGTTATTATTCATAATAACCGGTAAAAGTGATTATTGCCACGAGATTTATGACATTCACCACTGTTTCTGGTAAATCTGTCGGTCCGAGTTTAGATGCGTTTGAACCCGTCAGAACTACGTGTCAATGCATCGATCTAAATAACGATGCATATGGATTTTATACAATCGGCGAGATCAAGTAGGCAACGGCGATAAATCGTTCTCGACAAGACAGGCGGGGACGTAAGTTGCTTGTACCAAAATAGCTCCTATACAGACACCTAAGGCGTCATGTTATACCACATTAGGTTATGCGTCTGAAGGTCGAGGCTTCGGCGTCGGTTCCAAAATCCATCTTCGTCTTTGAATTTGTCGTGTCTCTTAGATCAGCGACATTGAATCATCGTGTTTATCGGTCAATTTTAAAATTTGATCATAAACTTTTTCGTATTATACTTATAGTTGGAAAATTTTCTGTTGAAAATTAATAATCCTGATACTGCACCGAAAACATTCTATTGATTTTTAATGGCACAAGTAAAAAATAAGAATAGAAGAACCTCCAACAAAAAATAATGAAACGTTTATGGGAATACAGTAAACCTTTATACATAGCATTCTTTTTAAGCCAACATCAAGAGGTTGTTCTTGATAAAGAGTTCCGACATGAAATGGGTTGATTTTCCTTCTTTCAACCCTAAATGAAAATTGTAATCGATTCGGGCCTGAGATTCATGTTTTTAGAAATAGTTTTTCGTCGAGTTTGCACAAATAATCGTAAATTGCCAGGTTTATACTATATTTTCGTAAAGATAGGATGTTACGAAGTCTTATTGTTGCAAATAAATTTCAAAACTCATTCAAATATCCTTTTAAGGCAAAAAAACTTGGAAAATGCGAGGGTATTAACGATGCGAAAAATTAAGTTTCCAGCGATTGGAAGCGCCTCTAAAATACTTCGAATGGCCAACAAAAGATGGCAGCACGTATAAGGAGGATACATAATCGATCTGTCGGGTGTAAACTTTACTATAACAAAAATATTTTTTGCGCAATATCCTATTCCCCTCTGTGAAAATAGTCCGCCCTTTACATTTATTCTCAGTACAGTGTTTATATTAAGAGGTAATTTTTGGGAAGTTAGCCGGCGTTTTGTGCGAATCGTGAAAGCTGCTTTGGCATTTGTAATTTTCCCCTTCAGGAAAACTTCATCGTTCTTTCAATAAGAAATTAAAGAATAAAATTGAAAATGAAGTTCAGTTATTTAAAAAACGTATATTAAACGTTTCCGAGGGGAAATTTGCTTTTAAAGGATACATAACTTTTTTGCGTTTATATCAAACACCATCAGTTGTTTCTAAATTTAGAAAAGAAAGCCAAAAATACATAAAGATATTTGTAAAACTAACTATATTTAAATATAAAGCGCCATACAGTAAAGTGTAAAATTAGGATGCGGGGAGGCAGAAAATGATTTATAAAAATATGCAAAGTCGTCTCTAAATTTTTGGCCAAGAATGCAACATTATGTTATAATCTGGGGCCAAAGAATTCAGTCATATATCAGTGTCTGATAGAGATATCATATTAAATATTAAGTATTTTGCTTTTGTAACAATAGTTTCGTGGCGAAACTGAAGTTATTATAATTTTCTATTACTTAACAAAAATGTTATCTAATAGCAGAGCGTGCGTATTTTGACGAATATAAAAATATATTTACAACTTTCATTAAGTTTTAAATCGGAAATAGAAAATGAGGAATGCATATTTATATTCTGTGTATAAATTGTATTTTAAGAAAATAAGAATCCAGAAATTTATTGTCTATTTATTAATAAATTTAAATTAAGATTATAGAAAAACAAAATTACCATAGTCCCCTGGTTTTTTTAACTTTTCAACTTATATGTGTTTGCCTGTGTGTGTTTACAGTTTTGATAAAAAGACGAAAGTTTTCACATTGCCTCCAGGTGTCACCTTCCTTATATTACAAATAAAATAAAAATCACTGTTTAAATTTTTACTTGACTAATTAATGAATTACAGTTAAAGCGGAAATATACATAGATAATTTGATTTCATTTGCATAATGTCTTCCCACCAAGTGAAAATTTCCTTGAGCAACAATTTTCTTCTTTTATTTGTTCTTTGTTTTTTCTCATCCTAACTCAACTCATTCATTTATGTGCTAATTATCTTCCTTCTATTTCTCACAGACTTAAATTTTTTATACTTCAGAACACCTAATTTAAAATTTTCATTTAAGTACGTAAAGCAGATTACCAATATTATAATACCAATGAATATCTCAGCTGCTGGGAATGGTATGATGTCCGTAACTAAGTAATCACTTGACCAACGCGGGTTTCCCCAGCGTGGTGTTGATTGCAGTCGATTGAACAAATGTGACACTTATCCAGCACGCATAAAATTTAATTATGCGCTGCTATGAATTGGGCGCGCGCCGTATCTTGCGTTCGCGTGTGACCTAAGAATGTTCGCAGCCGGTTCGAATACGTGGTTTCTTCCATTTGATATATAATTTGCGCAACGAGGCTTTTTCCAAGGCCTTATTTTCCAGGAACGTAACTCTCGCGTTGTTCAAGGGACTGCTGCAGGGGTTCTCATCCTTTTCCATCCGGCGAGCACCAAGTTGTATTCTGGTATATCAAGCGAGCACCAAGCTATATCCTAAAATTTGGAGAGAGCAGCACTATACTTGTGCAAAAAAAATGACGATCATAAATACTAAAACCAAACCAGCGTCATTGGTAAAAGTAATATTCTTACGTTTAAGCATCGCAGAAGTGCACAACATGGCTGCAGAAGCTACCAAATAGCGCAGCGGTGCTCGCGAGCATCAGGTTGGAAACCCATGGACTAAATGGCTAAATTAGTCAAGAGGAGAACGCATAAAATATTCAAAACTTATTTTAAATTGGATTCAACCAGATCTGTATAAGTTTTGCTTGCTTTGTAACGCAAAATTTACCATTTAAATTTGATAAATACCTAAAAAAACTATAGCATTAGCTCCCGTATGCCCCTTAACTAAAACAAAATATTCGACAGAGATTGAAACTTTATAAGCAACCCTAATCGGTAAATCAGACAGAGCAGAATATTTATTGTTAACAAAATGGCCCGAGAAAATTCTTCAAGAGACAGCGTGACGTGACCAAGTTTCGAACGCGTTACATACTCAGTAAGAAAATCGAAGAAAGATGGGAAGAGAGACAGAAAGAAGAAAAGGGAATTATGATCGCATGAATTTCCCTCTCAATCCAAACTTGTAACTAAGGCGGTGAAACTCGAGAGAGAAAGGCGAGGTGTGTTCATCTCTGGAACCATCATGTCCGCTCGATATGGAGGTGTCTGGCACAAATATAAACTATGCAGAAGAAAACTTTGCCCATAAGAAAAATTTCCGAGACGGGAAAGTTTTTTATATACGTATTGGAAGGAAGGACAAATATTTTTTCACGTTTCGTTCCGCTAGAACTCGAGACAAGGGTGAAATAAACATGTCTTCAGAGCACATTATTTTTTGTCAACATTTGGAATTTTCTTTGTTTTACTCTTGGGCAAAGCCACTCATAAACTCGTTTTCTAGCGAAGCCCAAGCACAGTTAAATACTACGTTTTGTAGGATTAATGTTTTCTCTTAATAGGCGCATTTTTATTTCATTATACAAATAAAAATATCTGATGTGGCCAACACATGACTTTCTCCATATCTGTAATATTTCTAAAAATTCCAAATATGTTAGATAATAATAAATATTTTAAGAAACTGCGAGAAAATTTTAGACTTTACAAAGAACAGAAATAAACTCAAACCATAGCCTTCTGATATTGGATATAGCCATAACTCTCCAACAATTAAGAAAAGAAAAAGCGTTACTAAGACGTAACTAAGCGTCAATTGTTAACAATAGTCTTCGGTAGGTGGCGTGGTGGTGGCAGCTAAAAATATAAGATATCTCTTAAACAATGCATTATATGGAAAGATGTTTCAAACAAAGGTTGTAGAAAATTAAATTTCCTACAACTTCTATTATGATACATTTTTACATTTATCAAATATTGAAGCAAATATTTCAAAAAAACTAATGTGACAATAGTAAACACCCACTTCCGGTTGACCGATATTTACCAAAACTAATCAGCACTTCTTCCTTTAACAAACATGTCAAATATATAATTTCACGCTGATCTAATTAATTGTTTTTTAGTTAGAGCACTCACAATATCCCGGTCACAGACAGACACCCACAGACATCATCGGGAAAATAGTCAAAACGGGTTCAGGAGACATTTAAATATGTATTTCCGTTGAAATCATGAATTCGATTTTTTTCATTTCATTTCTTTGTCTTTACTTCGTATATGGAGAAAGTAAAAACAAAGAATTGGTTAACAGATATATACTATATATGTTCGATTTATCTGAAGACAAGTCATACTAATTATAAACAACAATATAACTGGAAAAAATAATCATCAATAGTGTACAACATTAAAAATATAGTTTACAAGTTGAAAGCGTTGCGTTACATTTGGAACACCCTGTATGTTACAGAATGCTGAAATTGAAACAAGTTCAATTAATTAATTAATTTAAAATTCCAATTAATAGTAACACATTATTTAATAATTTAGTAAATCATTCTTTCGCAGCGTTTATATAGCTGAATATCTCAAATGGCAGTATGAATATCATAGACGTCATAAATTATAGGTTTTAAGGAAAGGTAACGAAATTAAAAATCGGATTGTGAATTGTATGCACTTAAGCACTTTATTATTTTAATTAAAGAGAAACTAGGATGGTGAACAGGGAAATTAACAGTAATTTATTGAATATAATTCTAAACTAGTACTTTAAACAGATTAAGTAAGTGCTTTTGTCTCTTAAACTTAACGTATTCTAAATTCTGTACATTTGTCACAGAAGAAAGGGTAAAAGAATGAGTATTGATGAAATTAATGATGAATAAGATATTGAGTACAAAATTTGAAAATATTAATGGAAGATCGATTCTTACTTCTGAATGGTAACGAAATATCCCATAAGCGGCTTGATGTACCCGCCCATCTTTAATCTTCGCAACATAACACGCAAAACAGAAACATTGCGCTTCGACCGCTTTGATGCCGCGAAACACATACTTCCCAAGCGAAGTTAATGCAAGAGTTGTTTGATAACAGGTACCTCTTTGACATGAAGCCTTCAGGCACATTATGCTTTGACATCAATATAACACCGCTTTGATCTCGAGAGGCAGCCATTTTGATGGAAACTCGATCGCGGAAGAATTTCTGTTGGAATAATGGTAGAGCGGGCGCCATTTCATGAGGATTACAGGAAATGTCGGAATCAGATGTTGAGTGACCCATCTCATAAGATGATGCTTCAAAGGACCTGTTCGATTGCTCCATACCTCTCCCTTCCTCTCAATTCCAGTACCTCCACCCTCTTCTCTCAATCGTCCTCTCTTCCTTCTCTCACATTCCTTCTCTTTCTCTCGCTATTCTTCTCCGCCTTTCTCTCCCTCTCTCTACTCCTCTCCCTCCCATCTCAAACTCCTTTCCCTCCCTCCTCAAGCCTCTACACATTTCTTTACACTCTTGCCACATTTCATCTCTCCCTGTCTGCCTCCATCTGCTTTCTTCCTCTCTCCATTTTTCTCCCTCCCTCTCTCTCCTTCCCTCCAACCATCTCTCTCCCTGTCTCTCCCTCCCCATCTGTCTCTCCCTCCCTCACTGTCTCTCCCTCCCTCTCTGTCTCTCCCTCTCTCTTTGTCTCTACCTCCCTATTCCTCCCTTTCCCTTCACTCCCTTCCTCCCTGTTTCTCTCTCCCTTCCTCTCTCTTTCTCTCTCCCTTCCTCTCTGTTTCTCTCTCCCTCTTCCTCCCTGTCTCTCTCTCCCTCCCTGTCTCTCTCTCTCCCTCCCTGTCTTTCACTCCCTCTTACTCCCGCTCCCTCCTCTCTGCCTCTTTCTCTCTCACTTTTTCTCTCTCCCTCTTCTCTCTGCCTCTTTCTCTCTCCCTTTTTCTCTCTCCCTCTTCTCTCTCCCTCTTTCTCTCTCCCTCTTTCTCTCTCCCTCTTCTCTCTCCCTCTTTCTCTCTCCCTCTTTCTCTCTCCCTCTTTCTCTCTCCCTCTTTCTCTCTCCCTCTTTCTCTCTCCCTCTTTCTCTCTCCCTCCCTGTCTCTCCCTCCTCTCTCCCTCTTTCTCTCTCCCTCCCTTCTTCGCTTTCTCTCTCTTCTTCTAACCGTTCTCTTTTCCATTCTGTATGTTTCTCTTACCATCTCTCTATTTCCTATCATTGTCCATTTTCCTTTATTTCTTTCCCTATTCCCTTTTCCTCCCCCTGTCCTTCCCTTTCAACCTCCGTCTTCCCGTCCGTACCCACCCAACCTTCCTTTGTTATTGTCCTTTGCAGCTTTACTTGCATCACTGGGTTGACTCCATGATCGATATTCGTGCTTGGGCAATATACGCCCTCCGGTTTCCCTTGTTTGAATGCAGCAGCGCTCTACTTAACGTTGGTTCATGCAGGCGTTCCGACGTGCGGGTTACCCTTTTATTTTACGCGTTAGACGCGAGGGGTTGCGTCTGGCATTATGTCACGCCAGCCCTTGAACTCTCAAGGAGGATATTAACCGTTACTATTTCGACCAAATGCACTTCAGATTTTAAGCATTCGTGACACGTTCAGGCCGTCGGTAGGGAAAGAGATGGGAAGAGAGCAATTAAGGAGAATGGAGTGCTTGAGTGAGATAGAAAAAGATTCGTTAAAGATATCTTATGAACGCCACGTAGTCTGCTAAAGGAGTTTTGAGAGTTTGCCATGCAATTTCAACGTTATCATTATATATATATAAGAAAGTTATGCTATCATCTTCTGTGGTGCCCAAGAGAAAAATTATCCAAATACGACTTTTAATCAAATATATATTATCCTACCAAACTGTGTCTTTCTTTGAGAATTTCATTTACTAGCGGTTCCCGCAAAAAGTTTTGCTGAGTCAGTCAGAAATCTGCATGTTTAAAAGCAATAATAGCCAATTTCTCCATATAAAATTAGACAATTGACATTTTGAATTTCATGTTTGTTTGTATAATTTATATGTGAAATTTTAGTTGACTCTCCCTTACGAAAAAAGTAATATTCCAGTATTTAAATAAAGAAAGAAGATGTTTTTTCTTTTGGTCAATCGTTAAAAATGCCCACAGTCTACACGCAGTTTACTGAATAATAATAATCTGCAATTATTAACTTTGCAATTTATTAAGTTGGACGTTGCTACAACTATAATTTCGATGATTCATAAAAAGCGCGAAGCGAGTAACGAAATTCTTTCGTCTATTTGAAATCTTAATAGACGCTGATTGATTCAGAGGCAACGATGCGGGTCGCCCTGGCAACACGCGGAAAGAAAAAGCCATAAAATATCTAAAATAAATGCGTATTTATGACAAATTCTTCCGTGCAACATCTGAAAATGGCAAGAAGGAGATATTTTATAGTTTTAGCCGTTGAATAAAGCAAAAGCGGAAAAAAACTGGTTCATATTTACGTATTTTAATAAATGAAGGAAAAAATCTTGCATCTTGAAAAATCGAAAACTTATGAAAAGATATAATCGTATCTTAGGGATCGAATCAGGGACTTTTTCCGGAATGTTTGATTTTTTTGGGCACTACCTCATAGACAATTAATAGTTTTGAAAGTTTCAGCTCTTGATTCCATCGTTAAAGTCCAGAAGTACAGAGACAGGCAGACGAACGAAGACTTGAGAATTTATATGTATACTGATGATCAGTGCAAAGATTGGTTTCCGTGAATTCTGAAAGATTTGTGAGTAATTTTCCATTTAAATCTTTTAATCCTTGCATCTTTTGCCCACCATTTATTAATTATCGATTTTTTCACCTGCTACAATATTTTTACTTACTTATAGGTAAATGGTTAAAAATGATCGAGTGACTTGAATTTTTGCCGACTCAAAGTACCTTTCGTATTGCAAGGTTTAAACGGTATCGCTTTCGTGTTTCCCAGCGAATTAAGGTTTACAAATATAAAATTTATAAATATGAAGTATCGATTCGAGTAATGGCCACATATCAAATGCTGACTCTTTAGCCTACTTTCCAGAATGAAAATAGGCTTATAGTTATTTCGTTGTGTCTGTCTGTCTGTCCGTCTCCCAAATTAACTTTTGAACCTGTTCACCGATTTTTATGAAACTTGGTGAAAATCTCTTGCTACATCGGCCAAACTCCCGAGGATAGTTTTTGTTGCGAAGATTGTGGTCACGGGTTCGATTCTAGGAATTATCCTTCCCATTTGATTCACATGGGGGATCTCAAATCCATCGTGTAGGGTAATTTTCTCTTGCACATTAAAATATCTTAGAATTGTATATCGGTGCGAGTTTTGTATTATTCTCTTAGGAAAGGAATTAAGATTTTAATTTTTATCGTGGAATTTTGCTTATCGATTGTATTTCTTCGAATTTCACGTAAATACTGGCGATTTTGCAGTTTTTATCACTTATTACGAGTGTTGCCATAGCAACAACTATTGTTGGAAAAGAATTCGGTATAAAGTAATACGTACACGTGTTATTTTGCCGCACAAATATGTGTGATCAATTTAATATTCCGTTCGTAGTATTTTACAACGCTAAATTATGAAATTTGGGAACACAATGAGCTACATATCCCCGATTAGTTTAAAGCTATTAAAGCCAATATAAGTATTGAATAAATGATTAAATGGAAAGTAGGCATCATAAGTTCTGTTTGAATCATCTTGTTAGTTTTAGAATGTACACATGGGAGCAAGTATTTGCGAGAAATTATGGAAAGTGAATCCTAAGTACTGTAGGCGTGACATATGCATCTTTTCTCGTAAGCTGATAGAACCGTTATTATCCCAAATATAGTATATTTTAAAAATTAATGCACTTTTCATCACTAATAGTTTCTTGCAAAGAGATTATTTCTCTCTATCTAACAATAATAAAAGGCTACTTCTGTTACTTTGTCCCTTTGTGTCTCCCTCTGTCACGCTATAAAAATGCAAATAACTCGGTTATGGAACGAGATCAATTTTTAATATTTAGCAGGAATGATTGATTCACATATTTTAAGATGTTGACGAAAAGAAATCTCGAAAAAAGTTCTAGGTTCAACTCCAAGGTAGGTATTTGCATTTCCCATATGATAACACGTAAAAATCGACTTTTTGACTTGCAGGCGTTTATTATTTTTGAGATCTGAATTAGAAAGAATACACCTATGATCTTTGGATCTAGCCCATTTTAAAGAAAAACTATGATATTTTTTATTCTGTTCATCTTTTTCCGACTACAATTCGAAATTCCTCATGTTTTATTCACATATTTTGGGGAAATCTTGCCATTTAACGGGATGTTGCCATGCCAATCGATTATATTGTTAAACCTCGAAATCCTATTGTTATTTCAGTCCTTATGGATGAAAGCGTGCTTTGAATGCTCTTACAATTAGTACGAGAGAGAGAAGGAGAGAGGAATTCTTGTCATAGCAACCAATGTAAACAACATTCGTTGCGTATTTACGAGAAGGAATACATTTTAATCTAGAACATTTGCATATTAAAATTAGGTACTTAGAATCATCGTAGGAGTTCGAAACTTGAAACAACGAACGCCTAAAAGAACGTAAGTTCTGACGGAGGATATATATATATATATGATATAAAAACTAAGGTACTTATAGATATGCCACGGTCCTGAAATTTGGCAGGATGATAGATTATTAGGTACTACCAAGCAGAGAATCGAAAATTCCAAATTTTTAGTGGGATATTTTTTACCCCAACGTTCCATTTCGATACACAATAAGAAAAACATGGAAATATGTGCAGAGTTTCATCAATTTGCATTTTTAAATTAGTTATAATTCAGATAGAAAGTCGGGACGAACAAAATTATATAGATAAAAGAATGAGGCTCCTTATTTTTGAAGACTAAATTCAAATTGGTGCCGAATTGACGAAGAAATATGTTTTTAATCGGAAATAAACAGATGCTCAACAATAAAGAACTTCAGCTACCATAGCAACCAGGACAATGCTTTTAATTTGGAATTGGCAATCCGTATTATAATTGCATCGCTTTAATGCGTTTTAATAGGGAAATTCTTATTTTTCCATTGATTTAAACCAAAGACGTATACATATGATGACGTCATGATTTTAAAATGCTATATATGTTATTAAATAAAAGAACGTTACTTTTTCAATTATGGGGGTTGATGAACTGCATATAATAATAGCTTTAATTTAGCGCTTCAATAGAGAATCAGTGGATTTTATTATAATGCAATTGATTTAAAACTACGGCGTAAACTTACGACGTCAAAATCTAAAAACAGGAAATACTAGGGAATTGTGAAACAAAGAATTGTCGTGTTGGAGCTGAAATTTTAAAGTTATTTAGAGCTTAGTGCACATACCCAAATTAAAATTTGAAAATCTTAATGAATATGTTGTTGCGGCCGTTAAATTTTTTTTTAATTTAAACACATAGTAAAATATTATTTCACTTCTAGATAAGCTACAACTCTAAAATTTGGCAGAAATGTGTGGCTTCAGTACCCTACTGCGGAAAAAGTATAATATTCTTAAAGTTGCCAATTTTAGAGATTGTTTTACTCTACTATTTTTACATAAGGAAAGAACAAAAATCGGCGTATAGGTGAAATCTTTAGAATTAAAAAAATATATCCAATGATGAAATGTCTCTCTGAAAAATGAATGTTTTTTCTAGGTGAGATGAAATGTTTGCAAAATTATATAATACTTGTATTATAAACTCAATAATGTGTGTTACAGAAACTATTTCTTACTTCTGTATGAGTTATAATGCTAAAAAAATTCAGACTTTATTCATAACTTAATCATAAACAGAGGTAAAATTGTAAAAACAGGAAGAATTAAAATTTAAGAGCCCCAAAAAAAACTTTTTTTCGAGAAATTGGATTAACATTGAAGGATTGTTGCCATCATGTCCGTTTTGAAAGCATAACATGTAAATTAGTTTCAAAAATTGTTCCAAATGTAAATTAGTGTAAGACATCTTTAGTTTGCTTTTTAAATTACTTATATTTGTCGTAGAAATTAGAAACTTAAACCATGTTACGTGAAAAAGAACGCAAATTTATTTTCCTACCTTAGATTTTTAAACACATTTCGAATTGACCCAGAAAAATGTTTGAAGACGAAAATTTTAAGTTATTCTTGAATAAAATATTTGTTGCCAAGAACAACCAGCATTGTTTCCGTGCTCATAAAGTTATACAGGACCCTATTAGGAAAACGGAGGATGACAGGAGTGTGAGGAAAAGAAAGAGTGAAAGAGAGAAGGAAGGAGAGAGAGAGATAGAGAGAGACAGAGGAGAGAAGGAGAGGAAGAGGGAGAGAATGAGGGAAAGCGGAAGGTTTAGGTGAGAGGTGAGTTTTAGGGAAGTAGGGAGGGAGGTGAGAGAGATAGGGAGAGAGGGAGGGGAATGGGAGGAAGAGAGAGAGAGAGAGAAGCCAGAAAATAGGGCTAAATATAATTATCTACCTTAAGTACATAATATATATGAAATATATGCCGAAATGAGGAGGTTCACGGGCAGCAGACGAATTCACCTCGAGGAGCGAGGCACGGGGTTGACGCGCGTAGCACGTTGGAGCGGAGCCACTAGTAAGAATCTTTGCATATATCCAAACTATTGTGAGAAAAATTAATGATACGGTACAATTTTTGGAGTCCTCAAAAAGTTCGATAACAGATATAAAAACTTAAGTTACGGATTTTTTCCAAATTCATTATGTTGTAAGATAATCGAATGCTGTTCAGTTATAACTTGGCGAAAGATGTTGTCTCGAAGACTAGCTCTTATTTTTTTTAATCATTGTAATTTGACTTATACAAAAATAATTTAAGATTTTTTAAATTTTATTTTCTCTGCAATAGCTATGTATCCAATACTGCACCACACCTCCGCCTTGAAAGATTCTAATCTACGCGCGTAGCCTTCACTCTTAGGCTGGTGAAAGTGCGCCAACCTCGTTTATATACCTTTCCCAAAACTTCTTATCTCCGTGATGCTTTCCCACCTTCACCCTTATCTAAGGCGGCAGTTTCCTCCAACTTGGACCTTTCGTTACGTCCCCGCTCCCCAAACACCTTCTTATACCAAGAAAAACATCCTTCAATGTCTTTCTCGGTAAGGCCTTCGACCGTGTACATTAAAGATTTCGTTCCTGAGATCGACCGCAGAAATACTTCAAGTGCAAAAGCGTAGAGCTGTTATTTTTTTACACGGATTCACGCATGATGCAAGACGACTACTACGCTTCGAGACGAGTTAGAATGTTTATTTAAAAAAAAAATTTGCGCTATCACCCTTTAATGGCTAAATATCAACCTTTAGCATCAATGAAAAAATACCCAGCTAAAGAGGACAATGCGATTTTTCTTAAAATTTTACTTCCATAGAAAACCTTGTGTTGGATTTTCTTCAAAATGATCTTTATCTTAACATTTTTATTATTTTTGTTTTAGGAGAAATTCGTTTTACTTAGATGTAATTCGATATATTTAAATTTCTCGATTTACACTCTAGCCGTGAGCGATATAAAATTGACATTTATATCATTGCGTTAAAGAATAACGTATTTTTTCAAATTAAATCGTTATTTACGAAGGGCGAATGGATGGTTGAAGTTCTCAACAAAAAAAAATGCAAATTTAGTTTCCGGCGTTACTAAAAATTCCAAAGAAAATAATTCTAAGATCATATCGGGAGCATTCCATGGACCCAAAATCCTCTTAAGGCCATTAAAGGGCTTCTTTCCGACCGAAAATCTCCTTTAAATGCCCCCGTGGGTTGCGTAACCATCTTTACTGCCGCAACCAGATAAGAGAGGGAGAGATAGGATTAGCGGTACAGCTGCGGAGGGGAGGAGGTGACTTGGCATCGTCTGCGGAGGGAAAAATTTCGGCAGTGGATACTGGCTTAGCAACGTTCTGTTCACGGGAGATATGGAGAGCTACGCAAAGGCAAGAAAAGGACCAATACCCACAGGTAAAAGGAGGTTAAATGTTGAACTGTGTGAGGAAACGGATGGCAATGGAAGAAAATTATTCAATTTCATAACCGAGATTAATTCCGTTACTGCATTATAGTATGGGATAAAACCTCAACTGCATATTTGTCTGAATAATTAAACCAATACTATTTTACGAAATTGAGTCTCTCGACAAATTAATGAGCTTATCAACGTGAAAGCACGCCTAACTTCACAGGTGATTCACTGATCAATGCATTTCACCCGCTTGCCTCGCCTTGAAACGGCATATATAAAATGCCTAACCATACTGATTTATTTAGTGCTGCACTGATTATACGATTGTGTGCTCAATCACCTTTTAAAATGATTCGTGAATACTATAATTTTATGGTTCATAATTTGTCCTAATGCGGTCACCTTATTTCCTTGCCTGAATTTTCACTCCTCGATTTTTGTCCGCCATACTTTAAACACAGTTTTCGTGCCAAGTTAATTAATTAATTTTAAATGACCATTAATTGAATAAATCATAAGCCATGTGAAAAATTCATTAAAAATGTTATTCTGGCATTTAAATTTAATACTCTAACTTTTCAAAAAAGTTTATCCTGACTTTTTTGTTTAGCTGGACATTAATTCCCGAGTTCGTTGCTTTCATGAGCAAAAAAACCACTTAATTCGTTATGCACTTGATAAATTGTGGAACTTGAGGCATTTATAACTCGCAACTGCGGCAAATTAAAACCAAGTACTTCGCATAATTTTTATTTTGTTTTCATTCAAGGGTCTGCTTGTAAATTGTGAGATCCATTTTTGGTAGTTTAAAAAAATCTACTTTTTCCTCTTTCACATTTTACCAGACCCAATTTAAAAATGTTAAAATCAACCAAACATTTCCCGAGTGAGAAAAAATTACAGTACCCTCTCTAAGTTCCCAGGGACTCCATGATAAAGAGCGCGAACGCAGAAACCGCGAATGTGTCAGCATAAAAGGGAAGTAGTTTGAACTTTTGGCTTATGGAAGTGTAGTTAAAACTGTAAAGGTGACTACTATATATTGGAATCCACGACCCTTTGTATGTTATACGACTATATCTTGCCGTTGCCATGACAGCGGAACCCGGTAGAAAAGCCTCAAGTTGGCACATAGCTCTGGTCCTTCATACCCTTTCACAAAGCGCCACGAAACGTTCTTTCGGCGACCTTGTTCTCTCGGCGAAGATCACAAGCTGTTGTCCGTTCCAGGCTAAAACACAAGAGTACACCCACTAAATTACCAGCCCAGGCACGCATCGACAGAAAGAGATAAAGTATCAAACGACGAACGTACCTAAAAACGCTAGTAATGTCTGCGACGAGGATGTCGTCGAAACGTTAAAAAAAGATGGCTTTGTTTCGATAAGAATTTTAATATCGAGAAGGAATATTAAAGGCACTATGGCACTGCAGGGGTATTCAGTGAGGGGGTAAAAATCAACATGTAATCGTGCAAATTGTAATGAAATTGCGAGTTTCATTTCAGGCGTTCTTTAAAATAAGTAAAAAAAGAACGCCTTATGGTCAGATCGTGTCCGTCCGTCCGTCTGTCTGCATATTTCATCTCAGAAACTACTGGGGGGATGTTGATGAAATTTGGTACTTAGGACATAGGGGCAAAGAAACTAAGAAAATGATATTAATGGTGTACGTGGCCAAATCGGGAGTGCCACTTTATTGGTGACAACTTTTCTTCATATCTCCTAAAATGTCACTTATAACAAAAAGTCTTCAAACTACTTTGTAGAACTAGTGAAATAGCATGTGGTTTGCTCTTTACATTTTTATCGAAGGAGTAGGCGATTTCATGAAAATCAAACTTTATGTCGTAATTTACTTTAGACGAAAGATTTCCCGTTTTTAGTAGTAGTATTAGTGTAGTATATATAGAGAAAGTATTGTAATCTTGAAAAATTCGAGATTTTGATGGAAATACACGTTTTAAGTGTCCCTGAGTACATAAAAGTGGTTTTCGCTATGCCGTCTGTCGGTCTGTTCGCTGTTCTAGGAACCAAAAGCGTACATAAAATCGAATGATATCTCATATTTTTGCAATATATCATCTTTTGCATACCCTTTTTCCATAAAAATGATAATGCACAAAAATGAAGGGGAGTTTATTGGTTATTTTTAGAAAATTTGATTGACTCAAAATTGGCTTCAAAGAATTTGATTAAAATCAATCCAATTTTTAGCTTTATGTCACAAATAATATTGCGTAAGCTTTTTGTCTCTATAAATCACTATATGGCGTCCAGTGACATTAAACTACCTTACCTAAGTCTTATGACGTCACGCCTCCACCGCGATCCATTCAAAATCTTACTACAGCCTATACGGTTAAACTAAATAAAATGATATTTCATATTTGTGGATAATAACATTCATAAAAGACATTCTGAAGAGAATAACAATATTGCGCAACAATTAAGGGTACATTATTCTTGGATATTTTGAAACAATTTTGTTAACTCAAAAATGGCTGTAATGATTTTGATTAAAATCCATCCAATCGTACAGCCTGTTTTCACAAATAATACTAACTAACTATCCCAAAAATTACTATATACCTACCAGCGGCATTAAAATATACGCTAAACTACGGTTAACTTAGATTTATAAGCGTTTCTTTTGTTTACAGTCGACTAAACGTATATGCGTACATGAGAAACTTTGCGCAATGTACATTGCGCAGTTTACTTAATTGTTGTCAATAAAAACAATCTTCGTGACAGCTGATGTAAACACTATCTGTTGTAAATATCTAATTATTTTATTCTATATTATAAATTGTAAAACTTTCTCCGTCACGTAACGCTTCAAAATACAGGATTAAAACCTAAAAAAAGGTTCTTCTAGAACTACTACAGAGCTGATATTTGGATGGAAGATACAACCCCTTAAAAAAATCCGAAACTCCAGAAGAATTTATATTTAAGGGTTGCTTCTACCCCAATGTCCAATTTTAAACACCCATAAAAAAGCATTGAAAACGGCGCAGGGCTTTATAAATTTGCTTTTTTAAATTAGTTACAACTAAGATATGAAGTTGCGACGTAAACCGTTCTCTGGATGGAGAAATGTAGTTCGATTTTTTTAAAAGAGAGAATTCGAATCCGAGACGAATCGGCGTAAAAATGTGTTTTTAATCAGAAAATAAATATATTTTTTCTGTTTTCTAACAACGAAAAATATTAAGTACCATGGCAGCGACTCGAATGCTTTTCTATTGCTTTAATTCCACGTACCACTCTTCAACCTACCGACACCGATTTTCCTTTTGAGTGGCAGAGACGTCAGTTTCTGAGAGCGGCGTTTGGAATCAAGTCCAAACACTGGATAGAGCTGGAATGAAATGTTTTTGTCATGTCGCTGCGTCCGGAGTAACTAATCGAGATAATCTACGTTTTGCTCTTGCAAACTACCCTGACACAACGACTGCCAACATTGTACTTAAAGAGGCTTAATCTTAATTTAAACTATTGAATATTTACGAACAAACTTCTTTCTTATATAATTCTATAAATAAAAATTTCGAAAATAATTTTCTTATTCGCCAAAACAATATGCGTAAAGTAAATTCGGTCAGAAAAATACTGCTTCTCCTCTCCCGCCTCAAAGTGTGACGAACGTTCCCTTAAGAAATCTGTTTATTTTATAAAATTTGAAAGCAAGCGGAAGCTGCTTTTAAGGGTTACTAGTTACTTTAATTTTCTTTCGTGGGCACGCAACATTTGGAAAATGAAAGGAAATGGATAATCTACTACGAAGAAAGGAACGTAAATACGTCTATTTTTGTACGTATACACAACGTTTGTAAGTGAAAAGAAATGCGTAATTCATGACGAAGGAATAAACGTGAACATATAGATTACATTATTACTCTTCGAGCGAGGTAAGTTTTAAATAATTGTCGATTGTTTTATTAATTACAATTGATTAAGAAAAAGTCAGTGAATAAAAAATTTGATATTTCCTTGGCATCACCACTGGCATTTCAGTACTTAGACATTATACTAAGCCATTGATGAACAGTTGTATAAAACTCCTTAAGCCAAAAAAAAAAAATTGTAGGGTAAGCCCTATGCATTTCGCCCACTAAGTGGGCATCTTCAGGGGAGAACCTGCCTTGGCAGTGAACAAGGTTTTTTTTTTCTTAAGGAGTTTTATACAACTGTTCAACTTGGAGCCAAAGTGATTACGAGCTACCATCAACTGTTAAGCCATTGATATTGATCTGTTTTGACATGATGACATAAATCGTAAAGAACGCTTCTGCCTCGCATGTATGCACGCATGATGTGTGCATCTTTCCTCTCTTGTTTTAACACCGATTAAATTTAACAAGCCATCTTAAAATACAGATAAAAGTTTTATCGAGGAACATTATTTAAATTCCTGTTTTAAAATTTTTATGATATTTGTTATAAGGTCTGTCGTATGTTATGTTATGCTAAGCTAATGTTTATGCTGTCATGTCATGTTATGTTATTCGAAAGTTATGTTGGAAGTAGCACAGTTTGAACAATTATTCACATATCAAACGAGATATACTGCATCTTATGCTTTTAGAAAGAATTAACAATCGTTACGATAAGTAAATTTATCTTAAATGTGATAATCATATCCACGTAGAACGTAAAGAAATTCAGCTCACATCATAGTAGGGAACGTGAGCAAACTTTGACCAGCACATAAATCCTTATTACTGCTAAAAAGAACACATCCGACTTTATATATAAGATATGCTCGATATATTAAGTTGATGCTCAACATCTTCGCCAATCGGTTTATGTGCCATGTAATAATTCACGGAAAAATATATAGACGTATAATTTTTCAAATAAATTTCATACTATGTTTCTACTGCAACATTTACCGACAAAATATCCACTTAAACTCCTAGTATGTTGACGGAAGTAACTATTTATTGTTGTCAAGGGAAATCCTCGGTCTGAGTTCGCTTTGGCTGTAAACATCGTTCTTATATTTCAACGAGCAATTTCTCCGATTTTTCCTCATTCGAATATTTATATGGATTCCTTCCGCATTCCAAATAAGACTCATTCTTATTCCGCACAACCCTTTTAACTGTAAAAATATGCTTTCCCAACCTAAAGCTCCCTAAAAGGGTCAAAGACCAAAAAGATTTTCGTTGCTAAAAACGTGCTTTTGTTTCGATTTTTCTCTCGATGGTGAACGAGAAGAAAAAAATACAAATTTGAAATGAATGTGTGTCTAGCGACTGTCTTTTAGGTGTTAGATTTTTGTCGATTTTTATGTTTTTAGGCGCGCCAAAATTGGAGAAAATATATACTATTATTATTGATTGTATACCAGCGCTTTTAAAAATCGGTAACGACCTTGTATATACATATTGAAAACGGACGATAGAATGACAATAATGATAGGTTGTTTTATTGCTTATTGAGCAGTTGAATTTTTCTGCAGATTTTTCTATAGATTATTGGGTCGTTTTATTATTGAGGTAAATTTGAAAAAGTGGAAAGATTCCATAACAGTAATGAAACACTTATTGCAATTGGAAATTACAATGTCTTTTATTGCTTTCGAAACTTTTTAAAATGCGTATTCATCTTAACAAATAAAATAAACAATACGAGATAGTATTTTTTATTAGAAAACCTTAGCTAATTTCCACAAATAAATGCGAAACACGACCGGTTTCGGTGAACGATCGCCATACATTTTATATTGTAGTAATGAAATATGTGACTAAATGTATGCATTTTTTCCTAACAAAAATTTAGGTAGGGTTCTAATACACAGTAAACAAAAATATTTGCCAAGTACATTAAATATAAGATTAATTTATAATCTGTTGAGTATTGTGACTTGACCTTTACACGGTTTGAAATATTGGGCCACAATTTCCTTTAAAATATGTCCTTGAAGTAAGAAATATATATATTTAATAACTATTTATTAACCTTAATAATCTAATGTTTCTTACACCACCCCAATCCTTCACCTTTATCCTTCCTGTATCTTCACGTCTTCGCTCTCAGCGTCTTGTTTCTCCTTCACGAGTTCTCCATTCCTGTGCCCACTCAGAATATGTAGGAACTTAATATTTTCTCGAGGCCCACGATTTTCTACTCATGGTAGAGGAAGCTGGAAGTGAAAGGGATGCGCTGAAGAGGCTTTGGTGTGAGAAAGGAAAATAGATAGTTTACGAGGCAAAGGCATTTAATTTCAGTTGCTTCCGGGCAAAAGAGGCCAAAATAATGCAACAGAAAGAAGAAAGTGAACAGGAAAAGGGAGAATCTGATCCAAGTTATTAAGATCGTGTAAGCAGAGCCTTCCTTTCTTCAAAATTGAGAAAAATTTGTGTTTTAAGGCGAAATAATGAGTAATTCCACCAGCCCCATGTGTGAGAGGGCGATTTTTGCACCTTTCTACTAATTTTAAATTTGGCGTTCATCGTGGTTGATGAATTATCGTCTTTGTTATCGTTGCTGTGGTTGTTGTAAAGGGCCGTAAAGTCCAGCCTATTAGTTAGTTAAAATAAAAAAAATTAATATGTATTTTTGGTCTCCAGTGATTGAATTTGTACATAACTATAGAACTGAAAGAATCCATGGAAAACATATTTTCAAATAAATCAGAAAATTCGAATACATTTTCAATCGAGTTGCTTTTCATTCCGAGAGTTTTAAGCGAAAAGATATTTTGATTATGATTGAAATTTCATCTATGTAAAATGATATTTCATTGTGGCTGGTATACAATTTAGACTATTACAATCACGCTTTTGGGTGTTTAATTATTAAGAAATACACATTTCAGCGCATTTTAAGGAGAAAAACTATCAGTATGCATTAATATTCACGGTTATGTGGATTAAATTTATAACTGGATTTGCACAAAATTCAAGCCAGGAGATTTTAATGTATATTATCAGAAATATAGGAATTTTGATGCGAAATATGCACATTAACATACAAGAGAGTATTAATGAAGTTTATTATTATATATACACTTTCAAATTTCACCAAATGTCTCTGATACAGAATTTGAATAAATAATCGTATGTTTTTACATATCTTCTTTAATGTGTTCACATTATAGTGTGAACACTTTATTTGCTGTGAAAAATTAAATATCAAATAAGTCGAAAAATAAATTCACCATTTGTGCTTATCAAATGTGTCGGACTCCAATATCTGTGAAATATATGGATTCAACGTTCAGCGTTTCGCAAATCTAACTTATCTTTGCGATAAGCGTTTTTGTAATTTTGATTAAAATTAATTTGATAATAGATAATTTTCGTAAGTGAAAGCATAACGTGGCGCACTTTTCGCTTTTCATAGGAATCATCCGCAGTGCGCACAGATTATTAAATAGAAAAATATTCAATTGCATATGAAACTATGAAGGTTCCTTCCGTATCCTTGGAGGATGGTGAAGAATCTACTTTTTGGCAGTGGCGGCTCGTGTATAGGCACTGCGGAACTGCAGCACCCCCTATTTCCACTTGATATTATCGATAACATTTAATATAATGAGTCCTTTTTTCTTTAATTATTTCTTTATTTTTGTAGTACAATATATATTCCTTAAGCTTAATGTCAGTACTTCAGTAGCCATACCCCAGTTTATGAAAAAGATACAAAAATCTTTGTATGGAACTGTGCGCTTCACAGTGCCAGCGACGTGGTGTTTGACTGTTGTGCGCATGCGCACATAGGAGGGGGGGGTGGGGAGGAAAGCGGGACTGCCAGGTAGAGAGAGCACTGTTGCTCTCGCAGTGCCGGCTCTGGCGTGATGGTGGAAGGAAGTTTTTTTTTTGCTCAGCGTGTGTTGTGCTTAAAAACCGTGTACCATATTCTTGAATGTGATAAAGTGTAGAATTAGATTATTATTCTGCTTCCAGCTATTCTATTTGATTCATTTTTTTCGGTTCTTTTATTTAACAGAAAACTTTAACCATGGCCTTGCATCCCCAAGAAATAAGTTCTGTGACTGTAAGTGAACTTCAACAGCTTAAGTTTTCACAGCTATCTCTCCATAAAAAGTTACAGTTAAGAAAAGAGGTCGTTCAACACCTGATATTCTAATATCTCAGCCAGGCAAAAGCAACAACAAGAAATATATTCGTAGCTTTAATTCTGAATGGCACCAACGGAAAAGTTGGCTTTGCGGCTGTGAAGTAAAAAATGCACTGTTTTGCTTCCCGTGTTTGCTGTTGGAGGTGATGTACCGTGGACAAAAGATGGTTTTAGAAATATAAACAAAATGATAGAAAAAACTGAAAAGCATGAGAAGTCAAAGAAGCACGTTGATAATGTTGTTTCACGGTCACTTTTAGGAACCGTAAGTATTAAGGAGAAACTTAGTGAGGCATACAGACTTTCAATCAATGAGCATAATATAAAAGTTAAAAAGAACCGTGAAATTTTGTCCAAAATAATAGACTGCATTTACTTTTGTGGAAACTTTGAAACTCCCTTACGTGGACATGATGAAAAAGACGATTCAGCAAATCCAGGGGTATTTAGAGGATTAGTAAATTTTGCATCTAAATTAGATTCAGATTTGAAGAATCACTTAGAAACCAGTGCAGTCTTCAAAGGTGTTTCTAAGACCATTCAGAATGAGATACTTGACTGCCTGCTACAAATATACCATGAGGAGATAAGGACGGAAATTAGAAAAGCTTCCTTTGTAGCTGTCATGACTGATGACACAACAGATGTTTCGGAACAACTCAAATGGTCCTTGTTCTACGGTACGTATTGAATGAAGAAATATTTGAGCGTTTTTGGGGATTCTTTATTCCAGAAAATCAAACTGCAGATGGCATATCAAAACGTATTTTAGAACAATTGGACATAATCCTTCAAGGAAATGGACAAAAACTGATAGCTCAGACATTTGATGGTGCAAATGTCATGAAAGGCAAAAAAGCAGGAGTTCAAGCAAAAATAAAAGCAGTTTATAGTAATGCACATTTCATTCACTGTTATGCACATCAACTTAATTTAATAATGAGAAATGCAGCAAGTATTACACGAAACGCAAGAATATTTTTCTCTAACATTCTGGCTATTCCAACATTCTTCTCAAGATCACCACGTGTGTCCATTCTCAAGAAACATATGGACGTCAGCATTCCACGTCCATCCTCTACAAGGTGGAATTTCAACATACGGACCATAAACAGAGTTCATGAAAATTTGCAACCTTTAAAAAACTTCCTTACTGAAATTCAGTCAACATCAAATGCAGATCAAACCATTGCAGAAGCAACAGGAATTTTAAAATACCTGAATGATGATAATTTCAAGTTTTGGTTAGAGCTTTTTCATCAGATTATGCCTCATGTTGAAATAATTTACAACCAAATGCAATCTCGAGAAATTAGTGAGTTTAAAGTTAATGAATATATAACAAATTTAAAAACTGCTATTTTAGAATTGAGAAACTCAAAGTACTGTGAGAATCCTTCAAAGACACTCATGGCAGAAGCTAAGGAAGTGTGTGACTATATATGTGTTGATATAATGGACAGATATTCTTCCACTAAACACTTAGTAGCTGCTAAATTGTTCAACAAGAAATGCTTCACTAGATTTAAGAATGAACATCCAACAAAAGAGATAGTACTGACCGCTGAAGCTTATCCCATGATTGACAATGAAAAGCTTGAAACTGAACTAAATGTATTCTATTGTAGGACTGATATTCATGAATATTGAAAATTAATTGAGCTGCTGAAATTTATCTTGGAAAATAATCTAGATGATGTTTTTAGTGAAATTACGAAATTGATAAAAATCCTCTTGACAATTCCCATGACTACATCAGAGGCAGAGCGCTGCTTTTCAACATTGAAAAGAATAAAAACTTTTTTAGAAGCACTATGAATTCGGAAAGACTAAATGCGCTTGCAGTACTTTCAATGGAGAAAAATTTCCTCAATTGTCATCCAGAGATCAAGGAGAAAATTATTGAACTTTTGGCGCAAATTAAAACAAGAAGAATGGATTTCATTTTTAAATGAATAGATCAAGCTTGAACTGTAACAATTTAAGTTAAAGTAAGTAAAAAATGTTTGTATTTTTTTTGTTAAGATTTTATCAAGTTCCTGAATAAAATTTCTTTTTATCTTTAACACAATTTTAAAACAAAGGCTAAAAATTTTCTGGAGCAGCACCCCCCCTAATTTTAGCTACGAGCCGCCACTGCTTTTTGGAGAATTAGAATCCTATTACCGGCTTGTTCTGCAATGTTCTCTTAGCTCGAAATTTATCCTCCAATGGTTTTCCGCCAATGCGGTTCATTCAGAGGGGTTTCTACTTCGTGATCCACTTAAATAACATCTGTCGTTTTCGATAACCCCGTGTTTATCCGACACTTCCAGCGAAAGCATCTTAATCTAACTTAGCTTCTTTCCGGAACGTTAAGAGTGCCTCTGCCAAAAGGTAATTTCGTTTCGACGGTAAAATATAACAGAATATCGAGCTTAAAGAGCCTGATAAAATAGGTCATTCGACTGAATCAACAGGTTGCGTTTCTATCTTGATTTTTATTAGGTGGAAAAATAATAAAAGGTGCAATCGAATATACGCCAAAAGAATATTTTTTACCTTAAAATGCCCGAAAGGGGCAAGGTGACCTATTTTCCCAATATATTAAATGCTGTACCGATTTTTATGACATTGTCCTATATCGATGTTTGTACCGATTTATGATTATTTTTTTTTTAATTCGGTCTCAACCTCTTCGATTTCTGCCATCACTTAAAACACATTTCTCGTATACATCTAATTATATTGCGAGTAGCTAAATTTAAATCCGAGTATTTATTTTTTTTTAAATACCCCGACTTGCCAAATTGTTGCTCCAACTTTTATTTTTTTTAAATTGTAACGATTCTTCTCATTTATTCAGCCATTATTTCAGAGCTTGTAGTATATATGTACTTGAAATTTCGATCTGGCATTATAAGCTCCTCAGGAGGACCTCTTTGCCACACCACTGCATGTGAGAGAATGGGAAAAAACGTTTAATAATAATAAAACAGCACATAAAACCATAGACGTCTTTTTAAATTTGTAGGATATATTACATAGAATGAACTCAAAAATTTTAGGGCTTCAAATTTATTGGTGCTTCAAGCCACAGCTTCGTTTGCATGGTCCAACGAATTCCTCTGATTATTACTATCTGCTTCTCTGTCATAGGACGGCTATAATAATAATAACCGCCATCGACAGATCTTTAAATTCAACATATAAGATGCACAACATGTTTTGACACCTTCTTAGTTATCACTATAAATCAAATCTATCCGCGATGATCATCGAGAAAAGGAATATGAAGTATTGAAGAGGAATTTTTTTTTTCGAGATGACTTTCAAAATGTAGCGGAAGAAAGGAAGGAGAAGGTTTTATACAGTGTGATTGGCTTCGGAAGAACCTCTTAAGCACCAGAAAAATACCGCGAGATACATCAGCCGGAGAGTTAAAGGTCAGCGTATATTAGACGATAAATGTTTGTGATGGCCCACCGTCCTAATCGTTGCCGGGATTTTCCATCAGTCAGATGGCGCGTGAGGGAGCACTCGAAGTAATTGAAGACGAGTCGATATAAGAACCGAATCAACTTTCAGAAATCCTCGAGGTGGAAGAAGCCCTTCGTAATTCATCGGGAAATGACGTGGGCCTCTGGGTGAGAGTCACCAAGGAGAATTGATTTTCTTTTGTTTGTTAAATGAGACAAAACATAAGTTCCACATATTTAGATCTTCATCAACAGAAGAGTAGGATTCTATTTCTTCCGATATTAATACTGCGATAGTAAACACTGCAATGATACAGCAATAATAATGAATCAGTCACTTGCAACGGCTTATCCATGATGAAGAACTTCGCTCCAATTTAATTGGGAATTTTAGTCTATACCTTATAAGTAGGTAGGATTCGAAGTTTATTTTTTTGAAATCGACGTTTATATTCCCGAGAAATTTTCGACCAAATATCGCCGCTTCAAATTGCTACTTGGTAGAATTCGACGTTTATTTCTTTGAAAATCGACGGTTATTTTCCCGAGAGATTTTCAATGAATATTGACGCTTCAAATTACTACTTAAATATAGGGCTGGCAGTTTTCGGCCTTTCAATTCGATGTTTTAAATTTACATTTTACATCGAAATTCTAAACTTATTTCTTTGTAAATAGAACAGAAGATTCTATTTATTATTAATCTACGTTAAGATTAAGGATAAGTATAATTTAATTTTTATTTAATTTAATTTTTGAATTTTTCAAGTGATGTGATAAAAAAAATAGCTGAACTTGCTAAGTTCTTTTAAACTTCTTTCTTCGTAAATATTACAGAATAAACAGGTTCAACATAAAGAAACAAATCAACATAAATGTAAACAAACAAAATGACGTAATATCGTCAAGGGGCTGTATTTTAATCTTATACTGTTTAAAATGTTTTTCGCTTGGCTTAAAGAAATTAATATAATTAATTTTTTAAACAATGCTATGATAACATATAAAATAGTTCTTTAATTGAAAGGGGAAATGTTCACATATTTTTAAAAAATGTTTGAAATCCATGTTAACAAACAAAATGACTTAATATCGTTAAGGGGCTCGCAAGCATACACCCAATATTACCACTCGCTCAAATGAGGTGGCCATGGTAACTGACAATTCTCATTGTTTAAGTCGCGTTTTTTGTATTAAAAACGGATTTTCCGAGTAATTTGGAAGGTAATTGAATTTTCATGGTAACCAAAATGAACGTCTTTCTTTTTACAACACAACCGTTTAGGTCCCGACATCGTATCTTGATTTTAACTAATTTTAAAATGCGATTTTATAATGCCCGAAACTGATTCCAATGCTTTTATTATGGAAGTATTTAATGTTTTCTATTTAATTCAGTACCGTTAAAAAACAGGAGGTTTCCGCATCTAAACAAATTATAGATGACGAAAATAGCCCAAACAACGGCGGAGATATGAGCTTCCCAATAGGCGATAACAAACCTACCAAAAAGTTCACCTACGTAATATTATATAAGATTGACGTTTATTTTACAATACTCTGATTATTTATTTAAATTTTTATATTATATAAATTCCTGAAAAATAAATTTTCGAAAATTGAACCGTTTTGGCTATACATGGCGGTAAATTTCTACTATTCACTTTCAGTAACGTAAAAAAATATTAAAATCGTTAATTTGATCTTTTAATAATTAAATCGTAACTTTAAACCAAGAAAATTAAATTTAAGCCGGCCACAAGATTTCGCGGGCGTTTTTTGGATTTATGACAAAATGTCTATGAACCAAGTATACTACGGAAATCTAAATCCAGTACACAACGTGTTAATGCGACTGGATTTAGATTTCCGTAGTATATATATATATATACACATACATTTATACAAGAATATTTTCACTTGAAAGCTTACCTCTTTAAGTAATAAGGAATAGCTAGTTTAGAAAAAAGTTCATTGTGCGAATACAAAATTTTATTTCTTGTTTTTCTATTTTCACTCCTTTCCTTACAAATTTTACCAAAAGTGATTATTTCGGAAACCAACCTATATGCGAAAATATATATTAATAGTTAATTCACGCCTTTTACTAACTGAATCTTGATGATTAAACCAAATTAGCACCCTGCATATCGGTCGCGAGAATATTATTGTTGTTTTACCACACTGAAACTTAGTAAAAATTTAATCTCAAATATCGTAAGCTGTTATTTTCAAATCTAGATATTTCTGATTTTGGTGACAAGTATATTATATCGTGACTGTGTATAGTAAATTATGATCTACCTCTTTAAATTGTGTAATGAAAACTAGAAAACAATTAATTTATAAAATCCGAACAATATGGTGTTGCATTTGCCAAGAAACATTAAAAAAAATGCGAGTTCAGCGTGAAGGCTTTTAGACATTCGTTGATGCCAATTAAGGAAAAAACATTAACGATATAATTATCATAATAATATTTTAGACGTCAAAAGAGAGCTATCTAATACTTTGTATCATTTGATATATTTCATCACTGCACTACATATTCTCTTTATTTAACATAAAATATATAGTGATAAAAATTAGACTTAATTATTGAGCGCTCGATCAACAATCTTACCTCAAATGATTAAAATGTGTTTTTCCAATCGGCAAAATATTTTACAACAAATATCAAATAAATATTAATATTTAATCCTTCTTCAACTTTTAGTAGCGATTGCTAATTTATGTGCACCTTTTTAAAACATTATATATAAATTTAAATTTACTAACCTGTAGCAAAAGACGAAAGAGCCAAACGCACGAGAGAGGAACGATCCTTCCTGGATAACTTTAAGAAAAAGACTGCCAAAAGATTGGGTTGTGCATAGGGAGAAAGGGTGAAAGTGCATACAACAAGGTCATGTATAGGAAAGACCCTAGGAAGGATCGAGAAACATTTGTTTCCGGAATACACTCCCCAGGGATGATGGGTGGAAGGGGTAGAAAACGACATTCCTTTCTTCCGAACCTTGTTTAACAGGGGTCAAGGTATTCTCAGCAGGGCATATCCATGACTTTATCTGTATAGAAAGGCTCGTGGAATATCCCACGATTAGATCGGCAAATATAATCTCAATAACCTCAAAAGAGCTAAGAAACACGTGTTCTCAAAACTACCCTAGGGCCTTGTGGTTACTTGATTGCCCAGAGTAGAAGCGTGAGCTTTTCAAAAAGCCGCATATTTGAGTGTAAGGAAATACCCTTCTTTCAGCCCCACTGTTAATGCAAGCCCAGAAAAGGAACGAAATCGTAGGTAGAAAATAATATTGCGAAAAAGTAAACAGAAACGACTTAAATATTATAATTCAGATTAGGTTTTTGGACGAATACTTTTTCAACTTGTTGGAAAATCGACTCTTATCATTCATTTTCGTCGATTTTTAAATTAAAAAAAACGACGTTTATCTACGTTTTTCGATTTAAATCGAACCCTACCAAGCCTACTTAGGCATAAGCTATGTATCAAGTTCAACAAAAGAACGAGATTCTTTAGTGGACTATTTAACTATAAATTAACGAGTTTGTATAATTCTGAAGGATGATTTTTATTATTTTTCACCATCAAGACCATTCAATAAGAGCATATAAGATAGGTAATAGATATAAGAACTTTTTACATCACATATACTAACCAATTTTCCAATTTATCGTTGTTATCGTATTCTAATCTATGCATAAAAATCAAATCATTAAGCGTTATCTCAATCTTTATACAATCTATTACATTCCTTTTACTTCCGATTAGACTCTTAGTATTTAATATGATTCAAACGTAATTATAGCCCTTAATATTCTGTGAAATTTAATTGAAGTTAATAAAAATAGATAACGAAATACTCCATGGAATATTACCAGCTCTGAATCCATGTATAGCTTCATTTTGTAATAATATCATGTTATGAATTAAGGATGTGGAGTGAGAGCTTCGTTTCCGTCTGCATCACCTAACCCCTTCTCACCACCGCTACCATACATTCCGAAATTTGTTTAGCATTCCTTTTTCCCACAAAGCAGCTATATCTCCCAATAGTTCAAATAAAATTTGCCATATCCAATTGAATTTTTTCGATCACCAAAGTAACTCGATTTGGGTACACCAAATGGCTTTGATCAGGAGAGTAGGAAATTCGTAGTCCACCGAATGACCAGAAAGGTGGTCTGATGAGAAACGCTCGCCGCTGATTGAGGGGCGACCGATGACGCCTGAATAAATCCAAATGGGAGCGATCCTCAAATCCCCACCTGCCCGCCAATAGAGAGTTAGAGCTTCTAATCGACCACTTGTGCGAGCGTAATTTTTCGGAAAGGCGTATTGCAGACAGAATAAACTGGAAATTCGAGCAAGTGCCTGATGTGATTTGGTTGGCTCAACAGAAGTCTATTACGCCCTTTCTATGGTGGCCAACGTCGGCTTTTTCGAGATTTTCTATTACTATCGTTTCTAAATGTTTACCTCCGATATTGATTTCTCGAAAGCTTTGGATGTTGATTCTGACTTACCTTGAGTGAGGCGCATGGTATGAGGCTGACTTTTGTGTTTCTTACTGTCGATTTTCTGATCTCGGTGAACAATATCTTGAAATAAAATCCGTAGTTCAAGGCATTATTTTGTGGAATTTATCCATCGTGGATAATAAAAAATAAACTTTTTCCACAATCAGGTGATGCTACTGTGTAGAAAACCATGGTCTCGTAAATTATTAAGCGCCATGAATAAAATTGTGGAAAAGAAACCAAGTATTTCATCTGTTATTCTCCATAAACGCTATCCGCCTAGACACAAATATATTCTTTTAAATAGTAAATGGATTATTAATAACAGTTTACACCAAGCAAAAATCATATTAGATCTATTTAAGTTGAAAGTAAAGATCTTGTTTGTGTCGTACTGTATAGCATGACAAAATAAACGGTTATCTTGTGCGCAGGGAAGTAATTTAATAACTCACTAGAATAATTGCCAGTTGAAATTATTCAACGGGAAAACTGCATGTTAATCATAGCAAAATCAAAGTGACGAGGTGCCGCGGTAATGGGTGTCTTTATGAAATATGTTCCCCATGATTTAATTTAAGAAATAACACTCAACACACTGAATTTCAAAAATAACTTACCGAAATCAAAGAGTTTCAATGTGATTTTTTAATTTGTCTTAGTTGGTGTATCTAAAGCAGTAAATAACTTTTAATATTAACGTATGCAACGTATGGCGGGATTTTCTATATAACTGTTTAAACATAAAATTTCCGATATTGTGAATAATTACGCTGTATTTTGGTCACAAGGAAACACAGATGATTAAGATATAAATTTCACTGAGAAACTTTGTATTTATCACTTGTAACGTATATCTATTTATATCGCACATTCCAATATGATTTCAGGTACTTTTCCAGAAGGGTAAATGATATATAATTACTATGTCACAACAGCTGGATGAGTTTAGGCATTTTAATTCGAGAAAACTATGGGAGAAATTAAATCTAGACTATGACGAATTCTTGAGTTGGTCGCAGAAGCTGAAATTAGCACCCGATAACCGATTTCAGAAATGCGGGAGAAGGATGAAACTCAAAAAAACCACAGATTGGACATACCTTCGGGAACTGGAAATGCACCCATTGCAAACACAACTGAAGGATTTATGAAGTGATCCTTTATTAACCCTCGAGCGGGCGCGCTGGTTTATAAAGTACGCCAATTTTACGAATTTCAATGTGGCAACGCTGCTTTGTGCCTGGCATCTAATTGTGTATTTTTGTGTATTTTTTAATTGTCATTTTTACTTCCGATTGAGAAAGTTTTCGTACCTCAAAGATCTGTAGTAGCTTAATAATCGGAGGGATAATGGTATTAGTCATCCGCGGCGTACTGAATACGCCGCGCGCCTGGTCGTGTGACACATTATTTGCTTTACTCGTCCTTCGAGCAGACGCGGCGGATTGAATATACGAGCGATTGAAAGTGATTTTTGTTTATGCTGAGTATATAGCGTGGTTTGTCATTTAAGTTACATTCTTTTTGTTTATACTTATGTCTGTAAAGTTACAGTTTCAATTTCCATTTTACTTGAAGTGAAGTGAAGGATGAAAATTAAAATAACTTTCCTTAAGTCTCCTGGCTAGTAGAAACAAAATATAGTTTACCGCGTTTCTATACAACAAACAGTTCTTGAGATACGGAGAGTGACAGACGGACGGACAGACAATATATTATATATAGGGTATTATTATGTGATGCATCATACTATAATACGATACATGTAATATATTTATCGAGAGAATGAAAATGTTTACAGGACGATTTTTCACGGATGTTACTGAAGGAAAATGTTATGGACTAAAATGACGGAAGAGGTTACGTAAAGTTTTCAGCGTAAAGGAATAAGTCAGTTAAAAGAAGACGAAGAGAATTTTTGTTAACGGAGACCGTGAGCGGAGTTGAACCTTATGATAGAGATTTTATGGTCCATAAAAACGCAAATTATTGCAGTGCAACGATTCAGCAACGCATTTTCCTCAAGATTTTTTTTTGCCTCTACTCCTTAACTTTCCACTAATTCCTGAATGAAACGATTGTAATAAAACTCAATCCCGATATTATAATCGTACTCCGCACCAAATCGTCCGCAAAGATTTATCGACGCCATTTTTTATTTCCCCCTGAAGAAAAATTTTTTTGCTGTCGTTTTTGATATGGAACAATCTCTTTTTATGTGTCATAAATTTCGAAAACACGATATACGATATGGAAAAGGCTTCGCTAAGTTTATTTTCCAAAAGGGATGAGAGAGACGGAGATAGGGAGAGAGATAGGCATTTTAGCAGAGGAAAAACAACATCATCGGATTGAGCGGAATGCTTCCTGCTCACGTAGTCTTGTTCAAACGAGAGCTCTTTGTTGTCTATCCCTTGAAGGGGAACCATCAGTTCCCTCAACAAGTGCGAAATGCGACTGGAATATAAATCTTCCAAGGGAGGTTCTGAATCTTACCACAAGAGGGATTCTGCCACGGGTGCAAAGTCCTTTGTTTTGCAGTCGTCTTGCACGCGGAAAAAAACTCGTAAAGATGCATGCCACCGTGAAGGGGTCAGAACATGGCAGGTTCTATTTGTTTACGCGAATTCTTTTTCGTTTGAATCGCAAATATCAGTATTAGAATTAAATATATCATTTTTAGATTGAATGGAATTTTATATTAATTTAATTAATGAATAATTTTAGTACGAATTAATTTCAAATTTATGTGAATTAATAACCGCGGCGGTATTTTTGTCAGAATCCTGCGCGCTTTATGCTATGTGGTTTCTTAAATTACCGACATACCGAATGAGGATAAATGAAATTCATATCGACAGCGATAAATTTAGTTGCATTTGATTCTGGCAAAGAGCTTATTTTGATGTCGTATTCATTTTCAAACGTCTCCACTGCAGATTTTTGTGCATTTTTACAACGAGCAAGTGCCTTTATATGCCATGCTTTGTTGAAACAACTTCATATGTGACGAGAAGCTATTATATGTACACTAATTGACAAAAGTATTTCAACAATTTGAGCGGCGTCGCTTTCGCGGCAGACTGGATTTTAACTACCTATCTATGTGAATGCTATTTCACTCGGTGAAATTGTATTCCTGTCGTGACACCACCTCAGCCTTAAAGGTTTATCATTGTATAAAATACCACGTATTCTTGCGTATCGACCGGAGTTAATAATGATTATTCCGCGTCTGGGTGATCGTTTGAACGTACACTTTTATAATTCGCCATTGTTATTTAACAGTCATTCTTGCATCGTGATTAGAGTTTTGGGTTCCCCGCGATATTTTCTTTCCTGGGAAATGAAAATTAGATTTTCAAATATTCCGGGAATCCGGGGAACCCGGGAATAAGAATGATTTTGCATTTTTAATATTTAATACACCATTTTCATTTAAACATGATATTTATTATTGATACAACGTAAATACATAAGTCTTTAATAAATCCCAATTACATGTGATACATTATTTGCAACAAATTGTTAGCTGATTCAATATTCCTCGATGTTGACGATATGGAGATAACAAGAGACTTACTACTAATGTATCCTATATTGCAATTCCTCATAGTTAAAATTGAGTGTAGAAAATGTATGAAAGATGTTTTAACACAATCTCAAATCTATAAGAGCCTTCTTCTGTCTCTTTGTGGAACCCTCTGTCACGCTATAGAAATGCATATAACTTAAGAAAAGGATCGAGATGCATTTTTGAAATTTGGCAGGAATGCTCGATTTACATATTTTAAGGTGATGACAAAAAACTAGAAAGAGTCCTGGGTTCGACTCCAAGGAAGACATTTCCAGTTCCCATAAAATAACACGTAAACATCAACTTCTCTACGTGCAGGCTTTTCTTCTTATGGAGATCTAAATTATTAAGAATTAAGCAAGGATTTTCGATTTAAACCATTTTAAAGAAAAATTACAATATTTCTTATTCTGTTCATCTTACAGCTCGAAATTCCTCATATTAAACGTTTAATTAATATATTTTGGGAAAATCTTGCCATTCTAACGGAATATTGTCTTGCAAACCAATTATATTGTTAATCATTGAGATCCTATTCTCATTTCATTCCTTTCATTGAAAGCGTGCTTTGAATGCTTTTAATACGAGAGAGAAGGAAGGAGAGGAAAATGATTTTCATAGCAACCAATGTTGCGTTATATGCGAGAAGGAATACATTTGAGTGTAGAACATTAATATATTAAAATCACTTAGAATCATCTTAGGAGTTCGAGACTTGAAACAACGAGCGCCTAAAAGAACGAACTTTTGTTTTCCTCCCATAGATTTTTGAATCGATCATCAGATCAGTTTTTAATTCGAGAATTTCGAGAGTTTCAGATTCATCCAACATGTAACCATTTTGGACCGTTTTTTAATAATGTCATTCAAGGGCGCAAGAAGAAGCCATTTTGACATTGTATTAGCGCTCCATTAAAATTTGAATTAATTAGCGAGAAACGCAATGTGATCCTTAATCTCAAACTCCTAATAACTCAGTTACTAAATAGCATTCGCTCAAAAAATATTTATAAATCATTAGCAATTCTATTGGTGCAACACACATAAAATCAAAACTAATTTGATAGCTTAACATTTGATGCTGAAAATCAGAGGAATATCTAAAAAAAACTAGCTCTGAAAGCAATTCTGGAAAATCTTGACTCGGCACAAAATTCAAACGAACAATTCCCAGGAATGATTAAAAATTTTCTCGGTAATCGAGAATAAAAATATCGAGTAAAATCCCAGGAACCGGGGATGGGAATTCCCGGTTCCAAATCTCTAATCGTGATGATAACGTAAGCAGGACCATGGAATTGCTTTTTGTCTAAGTGAGGGGTTGTTGGGGGAGGACTGAAGCAAATTCGCTGCGTAATTAGTTCTAATGGCAGACGTACGAGTGGATTTGCGAATTTCGATTCGACGATTTCATCGGTTTTATCAAATTCCCCGGTTCGAAAGTATTTGTTACATGACAGAAATAGCAAAAGTAACAAGGCACAACCCTCAAAAAGAGTCGAGATATACGCGTTTAAAGAAGTAAAATAAAACACTTTTGCAAAGTGTCTTCTTCCATTAATTGCTACTTGATGGTATTCTCCGAATATTCCACGTAAAACACCGGCGTAAGATGTCGGTTTGACTGAAGGAATGCACGAGCTTGTAACGCGGTATATGTTTTTATAATCCATTGAGTTAAGTTGTTGTTGCGGAGATCAACATTTCATTTCACTTCTTTATTAGGTGAACCTCATTTTCACAGAGGAGTCTAAAATAAATGCAAGATAAACCAATCCGAACTATGTGTGAATGCTCGGTTAAACATTCAGATTTTTGTGGGTTTAAAACATTTTTTAATTTATATTTAAAATATTTGAAAGCATGTAGGTCATATACAATATACGGTGTGACAAAAAAAAATTCCAGGACTGGCAACAATGAAAACGCAGTGTAGCTAGCAGAGTGGGTAAAGTTGTTTACATTGCATATACATCCGGTTAGTCGTGAGCCAACGCTTGTTTAATTTAATTGTGCGTATTGTTCTCTACAACGTTCTTTGTAACCGACAATTTTGTATCTCGTCACATTTTAAAAAATGGAGCAACGGGCGAACATCAAGTTTTGTTACAAATATGGAAAAAGCGCAACAGAAACATTCAAAATGCTAAGAATTGTTCACGGTAATGAAGCTCTCTCTCGCTCACGGGTTTCTAAATGTTTGGCTCGTTTTCGTGAAGGTCGGGAGGACATTAGCGACGATTCAAGAAGTGGGCGTCCTAGCACCTTATAAAAACATGAAACGATAGATAAAGTTCGTAAACTTGTAGAATTCGATCGACGATTGACTGTAAGAATGATGGAGAATGAGTTCAATGTCAGCAGAGAAGCAATTCATATTGTTCTGGAACAATATTGGAGTAAGAGAAAGGTGCGCGCGAAATTTATCCCACACACCTTGAATTCCGATCAAAAAGCCCGCAGAGTTTAAGCTTGCCGAGATACCATTGAAACTTGTGATAACCATCCTTATTTTCTTGACACGATTGTTACTGGTGAGTCCTGGTGTTTTCTGTACGATCCAGAAAAAAGAGGCAGAGCATGGAACGGCGTTCAAAGAATTCTCCTAAAAAATTCCTTCTCCAAAAATCGAAAGTTAAGAAAATGCTGATCAATTTTTCGACAGTAAAGGGATCATCCACAAGGAATTTGTGCCGCCAAGTGTTACTGTCCAGAGCAAATACTATCGGAAAGTAATGGAAGGATTACTGAAAAGATTTCAACGACTCAGACCGAATTTTGCAGAAAGCTGAAGCTGGTCTCTTTTGCATGACAATGATACATCTCATTCGGCGCTTATTGTGCAACGATTTTTGGCAAAAAATGGAGTCGTGGAGATTATTCACCCCACTTACTCACCTTATGTGGCCCCTGCGGACTTCATGTTGTTTCCAAAACTAAAATCTTCCATGAAAGGAAAACGTTTTGAAGACATTACGGGCATCCAGAAAATTGGACCACCGAGTTAAACAGTTTATTCCGAGGAGTTTAAAAAAAGATTTCCAATCTTTATAAAATCGTTGTAAGAAATGCATAGAAACTGAGGGAGAATACTTTCAAGGATAGTAAATTAATGTTTGTATGCGGATAATAGTTACGTTCTTTATTCACTGAGTCCTGGAAATTTTTTGTCTCACTTTTAATATTAGATGATGATGAGCGAGGCGGTAGTAGTGGTGGTGAGCGTGGTGGTGCTGGTGAGCGTGGTGGTGGTGTTGAGCGTGGTGGTAGTGAGCGTGGAGGTGGTGAGAGTGGTGTTGGTGGTGAGCGTGGTGGTGGTGAGCGTGGTGGTGGTGTTGAGCGTGATGATGATGGTGGTGAGCGCGGTGGTGGTGGTGAGCGCGGTGGTGGTGGTGCGCGTGGTGGTGGTGTTGAGCGTTGTGGTGGTGGTGAGCGTAGTGGTGGTGGTGGTGAGCTTGGTGTTGGTGTTGGTGAGCGTGGTGTTGGTGAGCGTGGTGGTGGTGAATGTGGTGGTAAGCGTGGTGGTGGTGTTGGTGAGCGTGGTGTTGGTGAGCGTGGTGGTGGTGAATGTGGTGGTGTTAAGCGTGGTGGTAGTGAGCGTGGAGGTGGTGAGAGTGATGTTGGTGGTGAGCCCGGTGGTGGTGTTGGTGAACGTGGTGGTGGTGTTGGTTAACGTGGTGGCGGACGCGGTGGTGGTGGTGAGCGTGGTGGTGGTGAGCGTAGTGGTAATCGTGGTGGTGGGGAGCTCACGCTCACCACCATTAATACCGCCTTGCTCATCATCATCTTATATTAAAGTAATTATTTTAAAAAATCTGATGTTACAAGAGTAAATACCAATTTCCGGTTCACCGATTTTTACCGAAAACTAATCAACTCTTGTCTCTAAAGAAAATATCAATTGCGTCTGCAAAAGTGAAAGATTTTTTAGTTAGAGGACCCATAATATTTCTATCACATGCACTCATATACTCATATCAATCATCGAGAAAATGGTGAAATCGTGCTCACTGTACATCCAAACGTGTATTTCGATTGAAATCTTGAAATCGATTTTTTTCATGAAAAAATAAGGTGCTTCCCCTTTAATACGTATGGGAGTAAGTAAAGAAGAGTGTAAAGATGCACACATCATGCGTACATACATGCAAGGCAGAGGCGTTCTTTATGATTTATGTAATCATATCAAAAAAGAAAATGTTACTGGCTTACTACAATGTCTACGAACTGAAATTGATTCACAGACTAATTTTTTGATCAATTGTAATTAATAATACAATGGAAAATTACTTAAAACATATCTTACTCGAATAGTTGTAAAATAATCTGCATTAGTTTAGTGTGAAGGCTTTTGCGGCGTTCTGCTATAGACTGCATTGCTTTCGGTTTCACCGCGTTGTTCGGCTGTTTTGACGACGTTTCGCCAGCGATGCAGTCGGCGTCCTCAGTTCAGATGACTCATCTGAACTGAGTACGCTGACTGCAACGCCGGCGAAACGTCTTCTTAATAGCCGAACAACGCGGTGAAACCGAAAGCCATGCAGGCTATATAATCTGTATGTTAACGTAATACCTTCATTGAAAATTACCCTTCTCATTTCACTTACAAACGTTGTGTATACGCAGGACCGGGTTAAACTATACGCAGAACACGAAGGAACGTGGAACCCAAAGGTCAAGGGGGCCCATAGCGGGCAGACTCTTTTATGCATCCGATTAAAGTTTCAAAGGGCCGCCAAGAAGTGAAAAACTTGAAATCGCAAATTGCGGGACCACCGCAATGATAAGATGTGATTATAGGCGTTCACTTTGCTTTTCTCACAAAATGAAATGCAAAGGACCGTGGAGGAGGTGAATATAACAATGCCTATTTCTCTAGGGGAAAGTAAGAGTATCTAGAGGCTCATTCTTAACTTCAAGGAAAAAGACGTTGCTTGACCCATAGCCTTGCTGACACACAAGTCCGGATACGCATATACTCAATTTACAAAGGCAGTAAAGACCCTTTTGTCAATCCCATCTTAGGTTCCAATTTGTCTCTTGTCTCATGGACCCTTTTCGCTTTCGTGTAATCATTGCTTCCCCATATGGTAATTAACTCGTCCTAAAATTTTCGTAAGGTCTCAAAGTTTCTCTTGTTCAATATCCCAATGGGATGGTAACCGGAAGACTTCCCGCAATGACCAAGAAGAATGTTAGAGCCTCTCTAGTTTCCGCGTGAAGAATGGAACATGATGATCCTGGGCCCATCTATGTCTAGTTTCCAGATGGAGAGGGCCCTAAGGTGAAAAGATGCACCGAGTGCCTTCCTAGAATTCTTTTTCTTAGAATTGTTCCTGTTCTCGTTTGGAAAGGGTGAACAGTTACAAAGTATTAGTTTTACTTGACTCGCCGTGGAAGCTATACCGATAGTGATAGCTACGCCTTGCGTCAAGTGTTTTGTGAGTTCAGCATCGAGTTGTTCAAATATTATACTTTTGTGTTTATATCCAGAAGATTTTAACAACAGACTTTATAAGTTTTGTATTACTAAATTTTTACATAATTAGTAATTCTAGTATGTTTCGTTTGTGAGTGCAACAGTGATGAAACCACGGAAAATATCTTCGGAGTTAAGGTAAAGTTCATTTTATTTTTGCTATAACAATAAGAACAATCTGATTTTTACTGAATTTGGTGAAAATTTTGTATTAAAATAGATTATTTTTCATTTGAGAGTAAACTATACAAAATTCTAAAATGGAGGTTTTGCGTTATTATTAAATACTTAAAATCAAAGAAAAAACGTTATATTCGACGATGTTAAAATATTATAATAAATAATTATATTCATCAGATTTTAGCAAGTAATTGATAATTTCTTTCTGTATAGCTGCGCATGTGAAGTTTTTGGTGGTGCCAGTTTTTCTAGGAACAGAATTGGAATTGAGAAATAACAGGAATTTCTTGCGAGTGATAAGTCAGAGACTCCAGTTTAATTTGTTTCGTGTTTGTCTAGTGCTCACCTCGAGAAACTACAAACTATCAAACTGAAGCTAGCACAGCTTACGGAAGAGGTTTCACTTAGTTAACCACGTGAAATACAGAATACGATTTTCAAACGATATATTTTTAATTAATAAATTAAAACATATTCACAACCCAAAAATGTCTTCAAAGCATAAATCAGGTGCACAAAAACGAAAAGAAAGATTAGTGAAAATTGAAAGTACGAAAAAATTCCTAGATTAGATAACGTTTTTGTAACTTCTCATAGCAGTAAATGTGATACAGTTTAGAATATTGATGTACAATCAGCTGGTGCTTCAGATGCGGAGAATTGCACGAAAGGAATTATTGACCTTCTTAGACCCATTCCTACTAGCCCAGCTTGTGCTTCGATAGCAGAGGACAATATAGTACCAGAACCATATACCTCAGATATATTAGAATATTCTAATGATCCCATTGATTTGTTTCTGAATGATGACTTCATAGAATTAATATCATCTTTGGAGAGATTACCTAAACAAAATGATGATGATAATTTTGAAAATTCTACGAGGGTAATGTTTGTATAAAAATGAAAGTTGATTAGCAACCATTTTTATTCTACCAAACCGAATAGTGAGAAAAAAAGAAAATGGCTTTTTTACTCTCCAAAAAGTGGTAAAGTGTTCTGTTTATCTTAAGGCAGGGGTAAGCACTGCCTAAAGGGGTGCAAGCGATTATAGGGACACGATCGCATCTGGTCCAACGGCTAGGGTTTCCAACAGTATCATTTTCCTAATTTTTATACAGGATACGATTCCGATAATAACAAGTGTGGAAAGGTGTACTCCATGTCGGAATAAACAGTTTCCAAATGCGTTATTTGAGGTCGACAAATTTTAGTAAAACTTCCCAATGCCAAATGTCAGCAAGATACGTCCTGCGGTACCCGAGTTGAAATAGAGGCACGTTGTAAAATAGATGTTGGTCTTCATGTAAAGTTGTCGTTATTGTAGTGCGATTTTAATCAAAATTGGAATCGGTCCTCAAATTTTAGAAAAACTTCCCAAACCATATTTCATCAAAATACGTCCTTCGGTTCCCGAGTTGAAACAGACGCGTTGTGAAATACATGAAAAGCGGTCGTTATTGTAGTCCGATTTTAACCAAAACTGGAATCGGCCGACAAATTTTAGTTTCGAGTTGCAGAGTCGTAAAATTTTTAATATTTTTTTGCAATGAACAAAAGATCGAAAATCGTATAATTACGTAAATGCGTTAATTTTCTCTTCTTTAAATTTAGCGTAAACCTTACGTTTTACGGGAAAAACTATTTGACAACAAATGTGTATTTAATTATTTTATTTAACTTTTGTTCTCAATATTTGTCTCTCAGATGAGTATTTAACGAGATTCTTGCGAAGTACGTTGTAAAATACATGTTGGTCTTCATGTAAAGTGTTCGTAATTATAGTCCGATTTTAACTAAAATTGGAACAGGTCGACAAATTTTAACACAACTCCCAAACGCCAAATTTCATCGAAGTACGCCCAGCGGTACCCGAGTTTAAACCTACGGATGGACGGAAACGAAGGGTTAAATGTTGACCCTGGAGCTTAATGTCCCGTCCATCTCAAATCCTAATAAACAACATTCGAAAAGAAAAAAAAACAATTTCATATAATTTTTTATGATTAAATATTTGAATTAAAGGGTTTTATTTTTGTTTTGTATTCACAGAAATCATTGTTTGTTTGAGCATAATTTAGGCATATTTGAAATGTTATCAATGAAATTAACGTGGAAATTTGAACCAAACCAAATATTATATTTATTACAACTTAAAAAATGCGTTTAAACAAAAAAAGCAGAAAAAGGATTTATTTTGTTAAAAAACATTTATTCTGTAATTTCTAATGTTGATACATTTAAACAAAAAGTGTTTTTCGCCCTTCAGGGTACGAAAAATCGGCGTAAGTTCATGATTTGCAAAACTGATTTTATGTCCTAAACTAATTTTAGCATTATGTCAATCCCTGACTAAGAGTTAAAATAAAGAAAAATTACCTCAGAGAAAAAAATTCCAATTAGATTATATAAAAATAAATATTTTAAGACACCGAGAACATTTTAGACTTTACAAAGAACAGAAATAAACCCAAACCATACCTTTCTAATATTGGATATAGCCACAAAGCTCCAACAATTAACAAAAGAAAAAGGAGGGCTACTAAGACGTAACTAAGCGTCAATTGTTAACAATAATCGTCAGTAGGTGGCGTGGTGGTGGCAGCTAAAAATATAAGATATCTCTTAAGCAACGCATTATATGGAAAAATATTTCAAACGAAAGTTGAAGGAAACTAAATGTCCTACAACGTTTATTCCTATGCATTTTACATTTATCAAATATTAAAGCAAATATTTCAAAATAACAGATAAATAACAATAGTAAACACCCACTTCCGATTAACCGATTTTTACCAAAAACTAATCAGTTCTTCTGACTTTTATAAAAATGTTAAATATAAAATTTCGCGAAGGCGTGATTAATAGTTTTTGAGTTAGAGCACCCACAAAAGCTATTACATACAATACACAGACACCATCGAGAAAATGGGCAAAACGTGTTCAGGGGACCTCAAAACGTTCATTTCCGTTGAAATCTCGAAGTAGATTTTTTTCATGAATACAATACCTTCCCCTTTACTACGTATATGGAGAAAGGAAAAACGAGCGAAAGACTAGGTTGCTTGAAAAATGGATGAGGAGCTGACCTTTCTACTCGTAACGTTCGTCATGCGTATATAATTTTATCGGGTCTCGTGAATATAATTTCAGAATCACTTTAATAGGTTCCTCTAGTTTTATTTTTACGGTAATTCATTGCGGCACGGATATTTTTACTTTCTCCATATACGTAAAGGAAAAGTATTGTTTTTATGAAAAAAAAATCGACTTCGAGATTTCAACGGAAATACACGTTTTGAGGTCCCCTGAACACGTTCTCACCATTTTCTCGATGATGTATGTATGTGTGTGTGATAGCTTATTTGTGGTTGCTCTAACTCAAAAACTATTAATCAGGTCAACGCGAAATTTTATATTAGACATTTCTAAAAAATTACAAGAACTGATTAGTTTTTGGCAAAAATCTGTCAACCGTACGTGGGTTTTTACTCTTGTCACTTATCCTTTATTTTGAAATATTTGCTTTAATATTTGATAAATGTAAAAATATATTGGAATAAACGTTGTAGTAAATATCATTTTCTACAACATTTGTTTGAAACATTTTTACATAAAATGCATTGTTTAAGAGATATCTTACATTTTTAGCTGCCTCCACCACGCCACATACCGACGACTATTGTTATCAATTGACGCTTAGTTACGTCTTAGTAACGCTCCTTTTTCTTTTCTTAATTGTTCGAACTTAGAGGCTATATCCAATATTAGAAGGCTATGGTTTGAGTTTATTTCTGTTCTTTGTATAGTCAGAAATTTATTCGCAGTTTCTTAAAATATTTATTATTATGTGACCTATTTGGAATTTTTAAAAATATTACAGATATGTAGAAACTCATGTGGTGGCTACATCAGATTTTTTGTTTGACATCTAAATCTTTTGGACGTTATCAACAGCCGAGGACCAATTGCTCGTCATGGTGACGGCTCTCCATTTTTCCCTTTTCCAACTTTTTTCTATTTCTTCAATTCCTCCAAATCAATCCAATTTCTTCCTTATCCCTTTTAACTCCATAAATCCATTTCTCACTAGGTTTTTCCTTAGGTCTTTTTGAATCGACTTTCTTTTCCGTCATCTACCTTGGTATTATCCTTATATCTATTGTCGCAACACCACACCAACTTAACCCTTACCCTCAGATTTTTATTCTACCATCCACTTTCCTTCTACCTTCCTCATTTCTTATTCTGTCCAGTCTTGTTTTTTTCTCCTTGCTTCTCAGTATCTTAGTTAAATGTAAGAATGGACCTTATTGTCTAAATTTCGCTCGAATAAAGACATTTATTTATCTATCTATACATCCTGTAGTCTAAACTTTCTCTCTTAATGACTATTTGCGAATATGTTTGTGTGTTTGTAATTTATTACGAAGTATTTTCACCACATTAATATAATTACATTATATGTATTCAATATATATAACATTATATTAATTATATTATAATATAGCTTATTAACATGATGCAAACTCTTCGTAATTACATTTTATATTTTATACAATCAACGAGTAAAGCAACGGCCTATGATACTACAAATCAATTCCTCAACTCACCAACCAACCTAAGAAAGACATTCATTTTCTTTAAAATTCTGTTTCAAATACATTTGCAAAAAATAAACTATTATCTATTGACAGTTCAAGACAAACCCTTCTTAGAATCCATACCATAATATAACGAAACATTTAACAATTTCTTCCCTGGTTTAGAGCAGCACGAAAATAAGTGGGACTCGCATAAAGAGCGTGTTAGGAAATATCACAATTTTATCGCTTCGAGTATATATCCGTCTAGAGGAGAAGAAAGGGAAGGGGTCGCTTGCTACAAAAAGAACCCCTGATCCACGAATGTCGCAAATTCGAATAGCTGGAGTTGTTTGTAACATTATTAAGTCTCACGAGGATAGAAAACGGATTAGAATTTATTGCATACTGTCGGAGAACATGCTTCAGAGAAGATACTGACTCAGTTTTGATTGTTTATGCTGGGAATTTAGGATTATGGACAGTTTGGCAGGATATGAATGCATAGATATTTTCCATATACTACTGTAATTTTAAGGCAATTATTAAGTATAATATAATATTCTTAAGTAGTGATACTTCCGTATTGATAGCGTCTAAAGAATAAAAGTAACATTTTAAAAGCTGGTTTAAGTTCAAGCAACAGAACATCCATATGCGACGCATAAGGTTAAACAATATTTTTTAAACCTTTTAATTAATATAATTATGTACATGAGGCATTAATGCAAAAAATAAATTCTAAAAAGTTTTTTTAAAGATAAATTTATTTAAATTGCATAGTAAAAGATATGCCCAAAAATATTTAAGTTAGGATTTTAAACACTACAAAGGTTTTTTTTTATTTGGTGATAACGAACGCAAAGGTCAATTGGATGCCCCTTGCTAGCTGAAGTGAGGGAATACAAAATTTATCAAATAAACATTTTTATCTGATGTATGAAAATACCTATTTTTAATTTAAACGTTATGATGTTTTTATTTTTTACTCTACCCCGGCAAAAGATAAATCTCAAAAGAAAATCACTGCATCAGACGCCTGAGGATAAAAAGCTCTTTTGACGCATACATCCTTTTATCATATAAATAAACATCCGCAGAGAATCGTGTGACATGGGGCAGATAGGATAAACAAAATGTAAAAGGAGGAAAATATCTAGCAAATGGCGAGTAAATTTTGTAAAAACAAATATTTTTTAATTCATTTAATTCATTAAAAATGAAAAGTTTATATAGTACATAGTATTTAAACTTTGACTGATATTGTCATCAGTTTCTAGTTAGTACCCTGTAAAATTCAAATATAATTCTTGAAGGATAAGAAAAAAGGAAAGGAAAATTTTGGCGAAATTAATTCGAGGAGGGAATAAAATGTGTATGGAGTTGTATATAAAATGAAAATTATGATTAATGAGTTTAGGATGGCCAGGATTAGAACGGCTAAGGCGGAAAACAACGCGGAGAAACGAGAAAATACCCGAATTAAATAAAGAATATTATAAAAATAATTACATTCATATACAAACAGGACCATTCCGTTTCGCGATAGAATCATACATGTTTGATATGATGAATGGAGGAACTTATTTCGAGCGGTTTTTTAAAAGTTGTTTTTATATATTAAATCAAATTAAATCCAAAGCGGTGTAATTTTGAGAAAAGTCGTGTCATTAATGTCAACGTTTATATCGCTTTATAATTGAGATATGATTTTTTGAGCCCTTATGATTGCCGCCATATTTTCCTTATACTTTACAAAGTAGACACCAAGAAATTATTTGTGTTAAAAATGTTATGCATGCAAATTAAACAGGAGTAATTTTTTGTCTCTCAGGCACTCTAATATGGAGGTTCGCAATGCATGAAGATTTGTCCCATTGCTTAATAATTGACTATATGCAGTGCCGGGCACAGGTTTTATCGTGCATTGGGCGAGATGAGCTTTACGGGCCCCAGTTCCCGTGCGACCTTTCTCTGAGTCGCAATTGATGCAGGCATAAAACGGATTGTCGGAACCACAGCCTACGTGATCCCATCTATTACATTCAATGCAGTGTATCCGCTTTTCGCCAGGTTTAGACTTCGACTACGGTTGCAGGCAAACGACACGGAGACATTCTTTATTTTTATCTCGGACGCCGATGAGTCTGCAATGCTTTTTGCGTGTTTTCTATTTTTCGCCTGTTCAGTCTCGTATTGACATCCTTCCCGACGGAACAGCCTCGGCCGCCTTATGGAAAATGTCTGAGGATATTTCCCCCTTTCCGTTTTTCTTATGTAAGTATGCCCTAACCATTGTTGATAGGCTAAAGGATACCGAATAACCGTAATTAATCAATTAATTTTGAAAATTCTAAGTCTTTAATCCTTCGCGGTATGTTGTTACAATGTATCAACATGCTTCAAAGTCAAAACAAAACATTTTACTTTTCACCCAAAAAAAAACTTTTTTATCACCACATCCAAACAACGCGTCGGTTCAGAGCAACGTTCCCTATTATACTAAAGTTCATATTTACCCACAATTCCTGTCCATTAAAACTAAGATGTTGCTACGGGAACCGAACAAAATTACTCCGGTTATATTGTCTCCGGACAAAATCTCCCCAAACGCATAATACTTAAGATTTACGTGTGGTATAACTATTTACCAAGTCTAATTTTCACATATATGAGGTTATCAATATATTAATGCTATATACGTGGAGAAAAAAGTTTCCGTGTTCACAGACCTATACGTATATTATAAAGTTTTTGCGAAGTATATTGTACCGATTTCATGATGCGTATATGAGAAAGTAAATAGAATAACGAAATTACCTCAATGTAAATCTCCAATATTTACTAAAAACACCTCGAGGATGGACATACATCTCCATCATTTGGTTGGTAATGTGTGTTGTGTCAGAAATACAGTAGACCATCGATTATTCGGCGACCGACTATCCGGCTACCAACATTATCCGACGGACCTGGACGATTCGGCGAAAGTTACGAGTGATTCGGCATTCGCCAAAGAATCGCATTAAGGGCAGTATCAGTATGGCGATAGCGCAGCGCGTGGTGTGAAAACGTTTCGGGACGATCGTATGTAGTACAGCAGGATCTGCGTTATCCGTAACACAGTTATACGCAATAGTACTCTTTTATCCGTAATTTTTGTTATCCCTGGCGAAACACTATGCAAAATCATACCCGCACAAACTGACTTGTACGTAACTGATTTGTACGTAATTCTTCTAATTCACGGTTTCAGTACTGTATTTATGTTTTTAAATAATCCATGCTTTATTTATAACAGTTTTTTACAGTACCTAAACAAATTCAAAACATTAATAACATATACATAACACAAAAACACAATGTAATAAAAAAATATTAAAAAAGCTGTATAAAAACTTTTGATGTGATTATCCGGCGATCCCTTCCTCCATAGGGAGCCGGATAATCGATGATCCACTACAACGGTTCCCAACCCTTTTCACTTTGCGAACCCCTTGAGCTAACCTATTTTTCGTCGCGACCCCCCTTGGATTGACCTTTTCTCTTCGCGAACCCCTTGAGTTGTAACAGTTTTGGAGGCGAACCCCTTATAATGGCGAGTAAATTTTGTAAAAACAAATCCTTTTGAATGCGTTTAATTTATTAGAAATGAATAGTTTATATAGCATATAGTATGTAAACGTTTAAAATAAAATCAGCACCTCTGATATTGTCATCAGATTCTAGTTAGTACCCTGAAAAGTTCATATGTAATTCTTGAAACATTAAAAAAAATGGAAAACAAAACCTTGCAACTAATTTGAAAGAAATTAAAATATTGGTAAGAACTGTAGAACCAAGAAAGTTAAAAAGACGCCATTACCAATTTTTTCTAGCGAGCCCCTCAGATTTATTTCGCGAACCCCTAGATGTACGCGAACCACCGGTTGTGAAACGCTGACCTATTATATATTCCTCGGAAATCCATAGAAATGGGGAAATCTTTAACAGATATTGGATGGGAGCCTCAGCGGATTCATCGGGCTCTTCTATCACACACATATACATATGCGTATAGAAGTCCATAGAGTAGTGGTTTCCAAATATTTTCATCCCGAGAACCACTTTCATAAAAATCCATCTCTCGCGAATCCCCACTTAAAAATAAACATTTTTTAAAGGATCACAATCTTTACCTTATTATCAGTGTCGTAGCCAAGGAAGGTATTTAACCGCTCCCCTTCAGATATGAAAATTAAAACACATCAACTTTGCGGGTCAATTACACTTAAAGCAAAAGTGCTTAAATGTTCTCATTAAAATTTTGTTCCAGACCGCGTAGTAGAACTCAACTACGCCATTTAAAATTATCACCTTGCTTTAATAACGTAATCATTAGCTCAACATCTTATATAATCAAAGCAAACACTCACCCCAAAGTAACAAACTTGGACACGTATAAATGCGGCAATAATGCGATTGTCGTTATAGCTCTCACTTATCATCGTCGAAAAGCTGAAAAATTCGGGGTCTGAGCTTAAAATATTTCACGTTAATTCATCACGGATTCGATTTCTCTCCGGCAAAAATAATTTTTTTTTATTTACGCGTAGAAGCGTGTCTCAATTTCGTTGTTAAATTTAATAAATCTCAAAATAAAAATTAAATATATTCTACCCTATGTTAAACAAACGTATGATTTAAAACGCATGAAAGAAATACTTTTTTAATTGAATCAGTCCCGTTACTGCAGACATTTCTTATATAATAATTCTCAAGTGTCCGTCTCTCCCGGTATTTTTGGCCATTTCCCACTAGAATTAAGAGCTGAAACTTTTAGAATCGTTAGACACCCATAGGACGGTCTCTAGAAAAATCAAACTTCCCGGAAAGAGTCCCGGATTCGACTCCGGGAGACAATTATATTATCCCACTTACACGGGATTTTCGATTTTTCAAGGTGCAAGGTTTATTTCCTTCATTCATTAAAATATGTAAATATGGACCGGATTTCTCCATTTTTGTTTAATACGTCGACTAAAACTATATCATATCTTATTCTTGAAAATGTTTAGATGTTACAAGGAAGAATTTGTCAGAAATAGGCATTTATTTTCGAAATTTTACGGCTTTTTCGTACTCTTTCCAGGTTTTGCCAAAGCGAACCTCATTGTTGCCTACGATAAATTAGCGTCTATTACGCCTTCAAATAAAAGAAAGAATTACTACTTAAGTTTTATTGTTACTTAATATTTTATTACTACTTTTAAGTATATATCATCATACGTCAATATATGCCTTTCTTAATCAGTTAAGGAATCATTAACAAACAGGAAAAAATTTTAAAAATCGTAAGCATCAATTAAAATTTTACCTTAACAAATCATTAAGGAATATAAGTGACTATTGTATAAATAAATCATAACTTCTCAGTTTAAACCTTTAAGAAAACATGGTATTGCTCTTTAGGTAAATCTGCTCCTTTAGAACATTTGGTCCACGTCCATTCCGTAGGGTTCGGGAAATAGTTCTGACATAATCACGTCCGATATTTATTGTGTGTAGTAACTCCCAATAAATATCATAGTCTTCCATTGACATGTCATCAGGGCTTCCTTGGGATCCTTCTGTCACAGTAGCATTATAATTTGAGACGAGAATCGCTGCAATCCGCTAAGCCTGGAAGAAACGACGGCATAAGTGAAGCACTATTATAGTAAAGCAGAAATTATATTACGACTCAAAGCGTGCATCGAAATAAATGGGAATTTTTATAGATAAATCAAAGACAAATTAATTTTTGACTCTCTCGACCTGACCGATGGCAAAAAACTATCCCAACAGAAGACATTCCTCTAGGTTAAGAAAAGACTTAGACAAAGTTATTAGTGTAATAGTGATAATGCAACGTCGCATTCACATGTTATTGCACATAAAATAAATTTAAGGAAATGCGAATTCAAAATCATTCGTATCGTTCATTTTATGATGTGTTTTTAACGTTTTAACACTCATTATAGTATTTATGAAATTGTTTCAATTCAAGAATATATGCAACCAAATTAATGTGTATTCATATGAGCCACTTCCAGCGAACTAAAATGTTATTGTTTAATAGAAAGTAACGTTTTATGTTATTTTGCGATAAAATGATAAAACAGTATATATTATGAATATATGTGCTATTCATTCTATCACACGCAGCCGAAGGCGAAGAAAATCACCGCTAATTAAAATTGAAATGACGCATTTTAAAAACTCTTAATGATTGTAGCACAATCGTTTTAAATTATAGTAAATCTTCAATCAAGTGCAACTACCATTCCGTTTTCGAGATATGTACATGTTTTGGAAAACTATCTTTACTTTCACTTCTCCTACTTATGGGCATTGTCTAAATAGAACAGTAGCATAGCTTTCAGTAATAACCGTGTAATGTTACGCACCTTAACTTTACCTCGTAGACGCTGCTATCGGTTGACGTTTTCCAAACTCTCATACGTTTACCTCTCATCCTCATCGGATCCTTTTTATTTCTTTATTCATAACTGTTTTCACATAGTGAGAACCTGTCTTCACACAACGAAGGATAACATGCGACTGCATGGCATCTGGATATATAATATGCGAAAGCATCTTGCGTGAGTTCACGACAATATCGTATACAGTAAGTCCTCGTTTTACGCGGTAGTTGTTTCTGAAAAGTACCGTGTTGAGTGAAATCACGTTATTAGAAAATTATTATCCTATAAGAAACGATTTGAATTTATAGGTTGCGTTATGGGAGCACATAAAAAATACCAAATACCTATATAATACAATACACTAATATACATTTATATACGCATGTATACCCCTACCAATGCAAAAATAAAATTTTAAAACGTAATTTAATATAAATCGCGGGAGATTTACCATTAGGGAGCGGCAGAATCCACTGCTACAGATAATTCAGGATAAAGTAGGGTACGTGATTGCTGTAGACACCACAGTTAACGAAGGCGTTTAAGCTTACTGACCATTCCGTCTGCACGTAGTCGGAAGAATTCGTATTGGGAGTCGAAACAAAACATAGTAAAGGATTTCATTTCAGTTGTAATTATGCATTCACTATGCTGTGACAATGTAGTTTCAATAGTGCAGCTTTTCCTCAAGCGATGGCAATCGTACGGGACACCACTGGTTTATCTTACACGATGTCGCAGTTTCTTCGGTGTACGCACTCAGAGCGATCGGGTTACAACTTACACTATTTATGCCCTAAGCCAGTGGTGCCCAAACTTCTTACATGGCGGGCCATATCGGTGGTTGCGAATCCTTCGACGGGCCGCATTGGAAGTAGCCAATTCTTCGGCGGGCCGGATTAGAGTTTAAATTGGAAGTTACCAATATATTATTCTGAGGTTCCGTATAAGTGAAAATCAATTCTAAATAAGGTTTTTATATTTGACATTTGAGAAGGAGAAACAATCCTGTGCTTGACCGGGAATCAAACCCTAGTCTCCTTACTTGCCTGATAGGTGCTTTAACCAACTAAGCTATCAAGTCAGCATGATTCTCCATTCTCGAATTGTGGTATTTATGGTTAACGTGTTTCTCGAGTCCTGACTTATCTTCTGAATGTGCCGCTTCAAAAAAAATTTTTCAACACTCAAAATTTTAATCGGAATATATAATATAATCATGTTTAAATAAAAAACAATCGCAGAGAAATGAGTAGAATTTTTAAAAATTAAATATAGATGCTAATGAATTGTTAAAAGTCGCCAGCTTTGTTTTATCATTACCACATAGGAATTCAGCGTGTGAAAGGATATTTAATTTGATGGCTGTTGCGTAGAGAAAAGATTACAAATTACTGCTATCCAATTTAGAAGCTGAATTTATAATTAAGCAAAACTTTCAAAGGAGTTGTAGGTAATTTCGATTATATTTAGATACAGAAGCTAGTAAGAAAATACTAGAGGAAGCCAAATCAGGCCTCAAATATTTATGATTAATTTAATTTAAAAATAATTTCTTTAAAATGTGTGTAAACTTTAATGTTTTTAAAAATATTTATGAATAAATCAATCATATTTCATTTAGTTTTTGGTATAATTATGCATTGATAAAAGGTAACAAATCTCCAAATACCGTACTAAAATTTTAAAGTAGAGATACTCCACTAAGAGAAGGGAAGGAGGGAAAAAATTAAAAATTGAATACACGAGCTACTTGATTGCCGAAATACGCGTATTAGTCAATATCCCCTTTCTTACGCTTTCCACGAATCGGCTTCACCAATTCTTTGTTTTGTTTTGATTATTTTTCATGTTCTCTTCCACTTTCTTTCGTTTTAACTTACGACAAAGGTCACTGCACCCTCATTTCCTCGCAAACCCGAAAGTTTCAGTCACTTTTAATTATTCTTCTTAATCGGCTTCACCGAGGTTTTATATCTTTTATTATCTTGACTTCGTTTGTTTTGTTTTTTATCTATGACAAGGGTCACCGCAATTTTTTCGCACACCCGATCTGTATGAATGTTGAGTGTGTTTTTAGGACCCTGGCGCGGAGGAGTTTCCCGTAAACCTTTGTTGGCTGACCTGCTGTCCCTGGCGCTGGCCTTATTAAGCCCCTAAACAACAGGTGGAGTGACTGTTTGTATGGGTGAGGTTCTCCTGTATTCAATTTTTAAATTTTAACATTTTCCCCTTTCCCTTGTCTTAGTGGAGTATCTCAAATTTAAAATTTTAGTACGGCATTTGGAGGTTTGTTACCTTTCATGAAGCTCATTCTCATATATATATATTATGCCTTCTTATTTTATTAGGAATTATAACGTTTGTAAGTGAAAAGAGATGGGAAATTAACGACGAAGCTATTACGCGAATATATATTATATTACAAATATTCGAGTGAGGTATGTTTTAAGTAATAGGCGATTGTATTATTAATTACAGTTGATTAGGAAATTAGTCGGTGAATCAAGAATTCGATATTTCTTCGGCATCACTACTGGGTTTCAGTTTGTAGACATTATACTATGCCATTAATATTTCCTTTTTTGATATGATTAAATAAATCGTAAAGAACGCCTCTGCCTCGCATGTATGCACGCATGATGTGAGCATCTTTCCACACTTCTTTACTTACTCCATACGTAGTAAAGGGGAAAGTATTGTTTTCATGAAAAAACTATCTCGAGATTTCAACGGAAATACACGTTTTGAGGTCCCCTGAACACGTTCTCACCATTTTCTCGATGATATATGTTTGTGTGTATGTGATAGAAATATTATGAGTGGTCTAATTAAAAAACTATTAATCTTGTCGTCGCAAAATTTCATATTTTATATTTTCGTTGTTTTTGTTGCTTAAACAGTCTCTTATTTAATATTTATGCAGAAACAATAACAGAAGAAGCATTGATGGAAGAGAAAGGATTTAAGATAGGAGGTGAAAGTATTACCACCATTAAATATGCGGATGATCAGGGATTAATAGCAGAAGACGAGAAAGGACTTCAGAGGATGACAGACAGACTAGTGGAGGTTGGCCAACAATATGGAATGAAGATCAATGCCGAGAAAACAAAAGTCATGGTGGTTTCAAAGTAACATAAAGAATTAAATATAATGGTAAATGTCCAAAAATTGGAATAAGTAAGTAGTTTCAAATATCTTGGCAGTATTTTAGCGCAGGATGGAAGTAGTACACAGGACATCAGAAGTAGCATTGCAATGGCAAAAGCAGCATTGAACGAGAAGAAGGACCTTCTCACAAGCAAGAAAATAAATTGAGAAACAAGGAAGAAATTAGCAAAATGCTACATATGGAGCATAGCTCTTTATGGTGCAGAGACGTGGACGGTAAGGAGGAAAAATATTTAGAAAGTTTTGAGATGTGGGTATGGAAGAAGGTGATCAAAGTGAAATGGACAGAGACGAAGAGAAACGAAGAAGTAATAGAAATGGTGGGAGAAGAAATGATGCTAATAAAAACAATCAGGAAAAGAAAAGAAAATTGGATAGGGCACATATTGAGAAGACAGTGTTTACAAAGGACGATCTTAGAAGGCAAACTTAGTGGAACAAGAGGAAGAGGGAGAAAAAGAATAGGAATATTAGAGAATATAAAGCAGGAATATAGTTCTTATAGAGGTATAAAAGAGGCTTCTAGGGAGAGAGAGAGAGATGGAGGCAACGATTTAGCCAAAACCCGTCTTCGGACAGCAGCATTATGATGATGATGAATAATTTGTATCTGAGGATAGTATTCAGATTAAAAAAACTCTAACGATCTTATGATAAAATCTGAGGTGGCCATCACGTGACTTTCTCCACGCCTGTAACATTATTAAAAAATCCAAATGGGCTAAATGTTAATAAATATAAGGAAATACTAGAATAATTCAAAAACTTCACCAGGTACAGAAATAAACTAATACCATAACCTTCTGATATTGGATATAGCCACGATGCTCCAACAATTAAGAATATAAAGGAGCGTTGCTATGATGTAACTAAGCGTAATATGTTTACAAAAGTTGCCTCCAGATAGTGTGGTGGTGGTAACTAAAGATATAGTTTTTAAGATATCTCTTAAACAGTGCATTATATGGAAAAATATTTCCAACAGACGTTGTAGAAATTATATTTCCTAAATCTTTTATTCCAATAATTTTTACATTGATTAAGTATTTAAGCAAATATTTGATTGAAACGTATAAGTGACATCCACTTTCGTTTGACCGATTTTAACCAAAACCTAATCAACTCTTGTCCCTTTAAAAATAATGTCAAATATAAAGTCTGGTCTTGATACGAATAATAGTTTTTAAGATAGAGCGCCCAAAACATTCCTATCTCAGACACTATCGTGAAAATGCTGAAAACGTTTTCAGGGGACTTCAAAACGTATTTTCGCAGAAATCTCTAAATCAATTTTTTCATAAAAACAATACTACAAACTATACTACGTACGGAGAAAGTAAAAAAGGCAGCGGCTACATGAATACGAAAAGTTTGAGAAATATCGAGTTTAAGGAAAACATTTTAGTGATTATAGCAACTGTTCCGTCATTATAGTTCAATCGGAAAATGAAAAAGTAAACACGCGCCGCAATATAAACTACTCTTTCTCGGTAAGAGTGGGGTTGGAGTAATTGCGTCCACTTGGAGACGGGAAACTGGCAAAATAAACGGGATAAGAGAAGGGTCGGGTCAACATTGGGAGAATGGGAATAAAAAACAGAGAGAGTGAGGTCGCCCGCCGCAAAAAAAAGCAATAGAACGAGAGATAAAGGAGAATGGAGATTAAGAAAGAGACCATGGGTCAGAGGGCGAATAGAGAGAGGCAGGAGAAATAGAGAAGGGGACGAAAGAAGGGAGAAGAGAGGTAGAGAGAAAAGAGGTTGAGAGAAGAGAGAGGTAGAGAGAAGAGAGAGGTAGAGAGAAGAGAGAGGTAGAGAGAAGAGAGAGGTAGAGAGAAGAGAGAGGTAGAAAGAAGAGAGAGGTAGAAAGAAGAGAGAGGTAGAGAGAAGAGAGAGATAGAAAGAAGAGAGAGGTAGAGAGAAGAGAGGTAGAGAGAAGAGAGAGGTAGAGAGAAGAGAGAGGTAGAGAGAAGAGAGAGATAGAGAGAAGAGAGAGGTAGAGAGAAGAGAGAGGTAGAAAGAAGAGAGAGGTAGAGAGAAGAGAGAGGTAGAGAGAAGAGAGAGATAGAATGAAGAGAGAGGTAGAGAGAAGAGAGATATGAGAGAAAAGAGAGGTAGAGAGAGAGAAAGAGAGAAGGAAAGTAAGAAGAGAGAACCACTCTGCGGATAAACCAGAATGTTACATTTTGGGAACGGATCAAGAAGACTTGAGTTTTGCCGCAATGCTACGGACCGTTACACCCAAAAGGGATAGCACTTTCCTAGATGGTGTAGGAAGAAGAAAGTGGATGAGGCGAACGCTAACAGTAGCGCGGATATTTTTAGAGAAAGTGGGAAAGAAATGTAGCGTTCAGTGTATGAAATACGGAATAAAGGGAGCGATGAGGGTTTCAGAGGGGAGAAAGGAAAAGTTTTGAATAAATACATATAAATGACAATGATACGGATCAGGGTACAAGTGTGCTAGGCGGAGAAGAAAATTGGAATATGATAAAAGAGATTAGTATATGCCCCTAAGAGGCTTCAAGCTCTCTTAGCTCGAAGTAGAACCAGTTAAATAAGGATAATGGAGAACTCCGTATTATTTATCTGCTCCAAAAGTAAGTATTACAAAGTAAAAATACATATTATATGTGTGCATTTCTTATCGATTTTCATATTTATAACCACTCAAAATAGGTGAAATAAATCTTATTGCACAATATTAATAATTCCTAGAATATAAGGTCAATAGACAGTGAAGCGCTTCATTTCACTCTACTTATTTATTAGTGTAATTGTAATGTAGGAATGCAGATTAATCAACCATAAAAATACAATAATACCCCGTTTAAAACTGCCCCGTACAACGCTGATTCGTTATAACGCTCTTTGTTCTTGGATCAATTTTTACTTTCTCCATAGGGTTTTGTGGATGCTCTAACTCAAGAACTAATTACCAGATCATCACCAAATTTCATATTTAACATTTTTATTATAGATACAGGACCTGGTCAGTTATTGGTTAAAATCACTCTAACGGAAGTGGAAGTTTACTCGTTTCATTTTTGTCATTATTTTTAAATTTTCTCAAATATCTCTTTTGAATGGATGTTTACATATCTCACGAAATTGGACACCTATTTGTGGTGTTTGGCGCTGATTATAAGGGGAGTGTGCGTGGAATTTGTTAAATTGTGAGAAAATGAGAAAAAAGCTGCGACATTTATTATAATGTAGGATTTCTGATATGTTGCAGATCTGCAACATTGCGCATTTAAGGATTAATTATTTACAGTACAGTTTTAAGAGTATGCGAGAGAAGAGCGGCTATACTAATATTTTGAATATAGGTAATAAATTACAATTTTAGGAGCGTATCTCCATAAGTACTATGCTAAAATGACCCCACATAACGTTGATTCAGTTAGAAACGCATCTCCAGCGTTATTCGGGGTATAACTGTATATCCTCACCAAATAAATTTTATTACATTTTAATTTATGCGGCTACGAATGCTGTTCTGATATCATCCTGTCGTTGATATATTGTGTGATTTTAGGATTTATCGTGCTAAATGTAAAGCTCTCGGTTGTAAAACAGCGGTAAAAAATTAATATTGTATTATTTACTTGCGAATATATCAGGAACAATAGAAAATCTCTTGCTGTAAGCAACTACTGCGTTATGAACCAATTTGAGGTAAAATAAATTACGTGAATACTTGGAAAATCACTTGACAATAATAACAAAGGGCACAGTTGACATAAACTACTTTAAAATATAGGAGGCTGTTATATAACAAGTATTATATGTATTATATCATTGTATTTATAATTTTACATGATAAAGTGAAAATGTTTCACAGACGCACCAAAAATTGAAGCCGGAAGAGATGTAGACTTTTCAAGTATAGCGACTTTAACTACCAGGTTTCTCAAAAGTGCTCTTAAAATATCGCCCATTCAGCCTCTTTTTCTCTCATTATCTTCCATCCACCAAAGAATCGGTTGATTTATAGGTCCAACGAACTCGGTAAACACAGATAAAGTCAACCTTTTTTTCCACGATAAACACTTGGAGTGGATTTATGGTGCACTCCATTCTAAAGTGCATCTTTGCGGGACGCTTGGAGAAACGAGTTTCAGTCCATCCCCTTTAAAAAGCACGCTTTATATCCTATGGACGAGAAAATCACAATGTATTTTTACGTGTAACAACTCGGAACTTTTCATTTTACAACCGTAATTTTATGTTACATATTTATTTATCTTCTTATTTTTTCAATTCCAGCCAACATTTTCTATTTTAGCTAATTAGATGAAATCCACAATGTTTGAAGCGTATTTTATTCAAATATATTAAAAATATATTTCCTTATACTTGAAACATTTTAGAGAGAAATATTATCGAAAAAGAATACACTTACAGACATTCTTCAATGAACGCATACAACCAAATTCTCCGATTTTGAGTGCCAGAAAAGTTCTTCATACGAAAGTAATATGATGTGTTTATAGAAAATTAACGAGTCTTAGTAAAAACTTAAGTAAATTGCAAACGATAGACATTGAGAATTGAATAAAAACTCATTTTGAAAATCCCAGTCGTTTGCTGTAGAGAAAAACGACAAGGTAACAAAAAACGAGTGAATTCATTGTTAATACTTTCACGGAATACTCCCATTCATCGGAATTTTAAAACGCAAACAAGTATTACCTTACTAAAGATCTCTCTGTAAAGCAGAATCTTTCGATAGATAATCCCAATTTTACCTTTTTCGCTTTTCTGGATCGCTAAAAAAATATCTCTCTTCCTTCCCCCGCTTTTCTCTCCCCCTTTCTCCAGCTCTCTCCCTACCTCTGCCACACTCCTTCCCTTTCCCGCTTTTTTCATCCTCTTCTCATTGATAGGAAATAAATCATCCGAGGACGGCGGAGGACGAAATTCAATTCACATATTTCTTTTTTCGAGAGCTCGGCGGCGTGTGTCAATTTCGTTCCCCAATCGCGCGATTTGTCCCAAAAAGTTCCCCCGAAATAATCCCGAACAAATGCGATCGCACAAAAAAGGGGGTTTGCCACCAGGGTCGGCGGATGGTTTTCAGCGCCGTCCCTCAGAGTAAGGATCTATAGAAGGAGAGGGAGAAGAACGTAAATCGCATACGCGTCAGGTCTATATCATTCCAGTCGGACAAATTTGCCACTGAACGGTTTATTATTTTTTTCTGGACGAGTGAAGTGGTTGGAGGGCGGTTTTTCGGTTCGACAACTCTCTCCATCAGGACAATCACCTGCGTTGCACTCAACCCCAATCTTTGATTGATTCCTCATTGCCGTCTGAAGTTTGTTATCCTCCATAGTGCACACGTGGAGTTTCGACCGTACGATAGATAACGTAAGCCCTACGAATGATATAACATATTTGGAAAGCATCGCAATCTGGGCACGAAGAAGGGGATAAAATGGACAGATATAATGAAAAATGAGTAATTACCAAGTAGAATAGAAGCGATTTATTTATTTATTTATCACAGACCATGAGAAAGAGGGCGGCAAACTGGATCGAAAATTACCTAAATAATATGATTCAAGATGCAGGAATAATCACGGGCCTGTATACGGACAGACTACAAATGATGGCGAAGGTGAATACAAAGGACCATTTTGAATTATTTCTGCATCCTCTCCGCTAATGTACTGGAAAAGGAGTCGTCACGAGAAGGGTTCAAAACTCTACCTATCGATGGCGGAAAATTACTAATCGCTGATGCTGTTTTTTCCACATTCTGTTTTATCTTACGCCTTTCAGAAATCACACAAATCAAAGGATGACGAAAGGTGTATAGAACTACATAAATCCCCCATATTGAAAAATACCGCTTCTGATCTTAAAGTTATAGCCGTAGTTTTCATCAATGATAATTTTGATATGATGATTAGATATAAAATTTTATTCTTTTGTGTAAATAACTATTCATAAATAAAAACTCATACATTTAGTGTTTATTTCCCACCGGCCGGTGGGGGTATACATATAGCGTAAGCTGCATAGCTATTCCACTGCCAGAGACAGTGATTCACTAGCGAATGATTCCTGGTTAGCATTAAAATTTAAAATAATAATATAAATTTGTATAAACTAAGTGAAATATTTTTCTTCTGAGGGAACAAAATCAGTAACAATCAATTTTTAATCAGGTGCGAAATAAATAAATGTTTGTCTTATAACAATAGATACGAAAACAAAGCAGAAAAGCATTTTAAGGTTAAATTTAACATGGTTCGCGGTATCGTCGTAGGATCCGAGTAAAAATACCGGATAAGTGAGATAAAGTGCTAGTGCGGATCAAGCGGGGCTAAAGGTTGTTTGCGGAGAGATATCGAGGTCAGGGCAAAAGAGCTAATGGAAAAAGTTGGTAAAATGGAGAGAGATTTGAAGGGATATCATTAGGAAAAAAATGATTTACGATACCTCTGGGATCCAATGATTATCTATAAACATAATGAAGAAAAACGTTTCGACGCTTGGTTTGCCGAATTCGGCGGGAAAATAAAACGAAAAGGTCTCATGCCATTTCTTTACCCATATTGTTTTGTTATTGATTGATTCCAAACAAGATGTAATTCCATTGAGGTGAGCTATGATTTGGATTTTTTCGAAATACTTCAAATATATCTTATCTCGCTCTTTTTAAGATAAATAAAAGCAGTTGATGAGAATTGATTTAATGCTCGTCGAACGACAATCTTCAGATAATAAATCGAATATAATGCAACCAAAGATGAATTCGAATGCTGGAAATTTGTAATAATATTTTCTCACCCGCACATGATGAATGAGATGAATTTGCCCACGTTCTATTCAACTTACAAAAGCCTATAAATAGAGCGGACAGAGTTTTGCTATTCCTCCTCCTTGATCCTTTATGCCAGGGAACCTTTCCTGCATGGCGGGCCGCATTGGTGGTAGCAAATCCTTCGAGGGGTGGATTGGAAGGTGCCAATGCTTTGACGGGCCGTAATATAATTTAAATCGGAAGTTACCTAAAGATTTTTAGGCATAACATAAGTAAAAATCAATTCCAAATTAGATATTTAGGGTTAGGATTTCAATATTGTATGTCTTACCATACGAGTTTGTGTGTGAAATATTACGGCTCTTTTTCATCGCAGCTTTGCGAACCGCACCAAACGCTCTCGTAGCATGCGGCCCACAGACCGTAGATTCAATACAATACAAGCGAACCAAGCATCGCTTGGAGCGGCAAAATTTTGGGGGCGCAGATTTTGATTCACAAGAATTTAGAAAATATCTTAATTCTGTTGCATTGGCAGCTGACAAAAATCAGGAAAGATATTCAGCTGGTAACGTGGAGAAGACGTTCGGATATATCGTTTGAAGAAATCGGTCTAAGAAAGGCGAAAAGGAAATTGGAAAAACCGAATAATTGAACCAGGCTCGAAAAATTCCCTCGTCTTGGGGATCCTTGCAAATATTTCACACGGTCAGTTTTCAAAGTGCAGCTGTGCAGGAGAGCGAGGCTGCGATTTTTCTTTTCTTTGGCAGCTTTTCTTAATAGCCCTTCCTCAACCCTTCATTGAAAGTCATGCGCCTTCCTGGCATGATCTTTGAGGGTGGCCAGAGGAAATTTCTGGGGAAATTCTGGGGATCATATAATCGGAAGTGAGACCTGTGCCTCTATGCTCAAAGAATCCATTTCTCCCGAGGGTCCCGGGGAAATCCCTGGAGCGCAAAACAAAGAGAATCGGTAGGAAACATTGGGGGCGGTACACTTTCATTCTGGCGACCCATAGGTCTTCATGTCGTTCCGTGTCTTATCATTCTATCTCATTCTTTTTCTTGAAAAATTAAAACTCCTGGGAAAACACAATCTACTATGAAGCGCGCTGTATTCTCGCCATTCTCACTTAGTAAGGAGAAGAGCGCGGTGAATACTCTCCGTTGGCCTGTCTCTGTTATAAGTTGTGTTATAAGTTGCAGGAGTATATTTAGTGTTTCAAGAAGGAAGGGAAGTGGCAAAGTCTACGTTTCCTACGAAGAGATCAACGTAACACTTTTGACTGAAAGGATTATAAGTTATGGAGGTAAGGCCGTGTTTTATACAATCTTGAACATTTGTCGAGTGACGTAAGAGAAACATTTTCATTTATTTTTGCAAAAAATTGTTGAATTCTTTCAATCCATATTAATTATCTTAATAGGAGGCACGTTCTTTGTTCACTGACGCTCATCACCCGCCCCCCATTGCTCGCTGTTATTCAATTTTAACAGGTACTTGTTATATTTAGATTGTTTTAATGGGATGTTTAATATTTTAATGAATTCATATTTTGCCTCAATTAGAAATTAACAAAATTATATAGTTAAGATCTCTAACTTAGCCTTTTCTTATAAACAACATCATAAATTATTTGATTTTCTGTTCTGCCACCATTATAATATAATAATTTTATGAATTCAATTGAATAATTTATAAGGGATTTGTTAGGCTTTTAATGAATTAATTGCACAACTCGTTAAAAATAAACTTAGAGGAATAAAAATTACCGGAGATTAAAATATCCGAGATTGAGCATTGAAATATGACAGACAACCAAAAATAGAATGCTAGTCTTATATAGATTAAAAGACATAAGTAACACCCAATTTATTTTTATTTAATCCATAACTTCATTCAATTCCGGGAAAGTTTATTTTCCAAGCACTGAAATTACCGAGGTCAACAATACACGTAACCATGGAAATTTTGTAAAAGTTAGGAAACCTTGAACATAAATTCAATAAAAGCTATTTCGACTGAGATAGTAAAATACGACAAGAATCTATTAATTTAGGTGGGTTCAAGCAAATATTAGTAACAATATCTTGATTTTCAGATGTTTTAAAGGAAACAAAAATGAAACCCATTAAAATAAAACTGTGATGTTTACGTTTTATCTCATCCTCATCCTCTGTATTTGAACCCGTGATCGTTCACGAAATTATTTTAGATCATTACGCAGATATTCATTAACAATGATACTCTGAGGAATTTCAGACTTCTAAGTTTATTTCTAATCGAGTTATTCACAAAATTCGGTCTTTAGGATCACGATGATTCCCATTTACAATTAATTTCATTGTAAATATTACTGCTGTAAAAATAACAAATAATATTACAATAATATTCAGCTTTATATTATATTTTAGTACAGATATTATAAACAATTAAGATACTATTTCTACATCACAGTTAAAAACACAACGCTTGGTCGTAAAAAATTATCGGGAGCCGAATATCGCAAGAGAAAAGCTGAGATTCAATTAGAAATTAAAAAGCAATCGGGGTCTATACAAAAATTCTTAAAAGAAGATCCGGCTTTGAGAGAATCCGCAATACAAGAAAATGTGGTTCTCGAAGACAAGAAAAATGAGTCATCTTTGCATAGGTCTACGGAAGTGGCGGATAGTGCGATCAATTCTGATCGTAGATATGAATGTAGAGATGGAATTGTTGACAATATTTCGGAACCTGCAACCTGGCCCTCTGTTATCACAGATTCATTTAGATTAGAGGCAGTTTTAAGAGGATCAACAAAGCCAAAAGCAGATATTAATTACCCTAAAGATAAGAATAACCGACGATTTACTGTTGCAAACGTCAAAAGGAAGCTGAAAAATGGAGAGGAGATTGATAGAACATGGCTTGTTTACTCAAAAATTAAAAACGCAGTGTTTTGCTTTTTTTGTAAATTCTTTAACTTGAAAAATTTCTATAACTGAAGATGGTTATAATGACTGGACCCTTAAAGAACATGAAACCTCACCAATTCACTTTGAATCACATAAAAAATGGATAGAATTCAAGAAAAGGATTTTTGGTAATGAAACATTAGATTCGTATTTACAAAAAAATTTGAGTGCTGAAATTCGTCATTGGCAAGGATTATTAGAAAGACTATTTGTTATAGTCGAATATCTCGGCCGTCAATGTCTCGCATTTAGAAGCTCATCAGACAGATTTCATGAAAGCAATAATGGTAATTATCTACAATTAGTAGAGTTGCTGGCAAAATTTGATTCAGTCATGGCAGAGCATCTGCAAAGAGTAAAATCAAATGAACACCATAGTCACTATTTAGGGAAAACTATTCAAAATGAACTAATACAGCTAATGTCCACGGCAGTGCGAAATAAAATATTAGAAAATTTGAAGCAGGCAAAATATTATTCGATAATTGTTGATTGTACACCAGACATAAGCAATATTGAACAGATGTCAATAATAAGGCGTTTCCTCATCATCAAACAAGGGGTAGAAATTTGTGAGCACATCAGAACTTACCGATGCAATTTTTATAGAACTTGAAAAGTTAGGTATTCCCATGGGTAATATGCGCGGACAAGGTTACGACAATGCTTCAAACATGAAATGCAGACACTCGGGTGTTCAAAAAAGGATACTTGATGTAAATAATCGAGCGTTTTTTGTTCCTTGCCATGCCCACTCCTTGAATCTTGTCATCTATGATGCTGCTAAATCATCTCATATCGCTGTTTCATTTTTTAGAATAATAAAAGCTATCTATGTTTTTATGAGTGGATCTATAAGACGCTGGTCTGTTTTAATTAAAAATGTTGCTAAGTGAATTTTAAAACCATTTAGTGAAACTAGATGGGAAAGTAGAATAGAGGCGATCAAACCTTTCAGGTTTTATTCTGGTGATATTTACGATTCTCTTTATGAAATAAGTGAAGATTCGTCCTTTCATTCAATTGCTCAACATGAAGCAGAAACATTGGCTAATCAAATAAAAGATTTCCGCTTTATTTGCTGTATTGTTGTCTGGTATAATATTTTAAAGACGATTGACATAGCCAGCAAGTATTCACAGGAAGAAAAAATATGCATTTCGAAAGTTGTTGATATATTAAAATCAACCATAGAAACCCTAAAGAAATGTCGGTCGGACATTGCATTTGATGAAGTTTTAGAAGAGGCAAAAATAATTGCCGTTGATTTGGAAGTCCAACCATTTTTTCCCATGAAGACTCGTATTCGTCCCCGACGAAAAACGTTTAACCCTGCTCCAGATGAATCCCTAATTGATTTGAAGACGCAATTGAAAGTAGATTTTTACTTCTATGTCTATGACGTAGTAATCATGTCCGTAGAAGAAAGAGTTATGCAATTTCATAACCACAGTAATTAATTCAGTTTTCTATATGATGTAAATAATATTAAAAACATTTCCTAAGATGAACTTTAAAAAAAATGTTTGGATCTACAAGCAGCACTATCAAACTCAAATGATATCAATGAGACTGATTTGGTTGGCTCGGAAATGTTAGAGGAAATAACAGCACTGTCCCCTTTAATAAAAACGGATTGGACACCATTAGATGTGTTGCAATTTGTTTTACCAAATGATTTCGCTCCTAATTTGGCAGTTGCATTGAGAATTATGCTAACTCTCCTAATAACGGTAACGTCGTGTGAAAGAAGTTTCTCTAAATTAAAAATTATTTGAGATCAACTATGTCTCTAGAGCGACTGATAGGTCTGGCAACTATTTCTATAGAGCACGATGTTCTAAAAAAAAATCAAATTTGAAGACCTACTTCAAGACTTTGCATTTGTAAAAACCAGAAAACAGAAATTCTTGTAAATATTTGTGACTTTTACTTTCAATTCGACGTAAATATATTTAATTTTTGTTATTTTTTATTAGTAACATTTTAATCTTATTATTCTGTGTATTAAAAATTATTATATCAAACCTTTTTATTATTAAAAAGATACAAATTCAAAACAATCAAATTTTAAATTTTTTTAGTAAAAAGCATGAAAAATGTCCTGTAAAAATGAATGAAAATTTAATAATAAATTCTCTGTAAATATATTTCATTGGATCCGGACCACGCACGACCCCAAAAAATAGTATAAAAGAAAAACAAATTTTTTAACCCAAAAAAAAACAGATTTTATACCGAAGAGATCATTTACAATCATAATTAATTTATCAAGTGAAAATTTTAATCTTTATTTATAAACATTTAAAAATTAATCTACGTGTAACAATAAAGAAATAATTGAATTAAGATTGAAGAATGAAAGATCATGAATTTTTGGGGTTAAAAAATTTGTTTTCCTTTTATGCTTTTTTTTGGGACGTGCGCGGACCGGTAGCTTATTTCATTACTGGAAAACTTTATTATTTTGTGATAATTAAACAAGACAATCTCATCACTTATTTGGATGGTAACAATCTCTATCAAACAAGTTTGCAAAAATTTTTACCGGCGAGGGCGCCCGTAAGGTTCCGCGCTTGGGGCGCCAAAATATCTTGGGCCTGCGTAGATTCCACCCCCCTGCTTTATATTATTGGAAGGCGCTGAATTACTAATTAGACAAATGCGTATTTAAACGAGGATTAAAATTTTTAGTGAAAGAATATCATGTAGTTTTTTGTTGTGTCTTCGGCTCTAGCTGAAATTTTTAATGTGGTTGATTCTTATGCACCAAAGTTATTCCCATCACACCAATTTCCAAGTCTCTTTGAATATTCTCGTTTTCTTAAACACATCCGGTAAAAATTGTTCATTTGGAATATAAAATAAAGATTTGTTATTTTCTGAGAATACTGAGAAAAAATAATAAATATTAATACGAGATATTTATTAATAAAGAAACAAAGATTTTCTGTAGATTTTACTTTTGCCTCTGTTAAATTTTACTTAGGTTTAATAAACATATTTGATATTAAAGGTCGTTTTCTCGGATATCTACGATGACATTCTTGGTTGTGGATCTCAAACAATACTAACACTCTTCTTAACCTCTCAAGCGCGGAGGACATTTTAAATCCCATTTCTGAGGGTGAAGGAATTTTTTTAAAAGTTACGATTTTGATTCCTGAAAGTTTAAAATTTTATAACACTTCATTTTTATTGGATTTGTCTGAAATATTTTGAGGATTTTCGTAGAACATGAAATTTATAAACAATACCTTTTACACTACCTTCCGTCAAGCACACTATTTGCAGGAGCGTAGAGCAATCATCCCGATCGAATATATCTTTCGGGATTGTGAAAACTATTAACATTATTGATATGCAATCTTTTTTAAGGAAATATTTCAGCTTTTATAAACATTTCATTTGCTGGATGCACTTCTCTAAACCAAATAGGATAAAATTTTCTCGCATGTCAACTTTTTCATGTCTTGACTAAAAATTCGAAATAAATTTTCCATTTCGTATATTGTTAAAAGATATTTAATTAAGATTATAAAGTTTTGAGTTGTACAGTAGTCACTTTTCATCATTACAGAAGTTACATGGTGAAAACTCCTATTTCGTTCAGTGGAAGCGGAGATATGACGTTGTATGTATCGGAATGTGCGCGTAATAAAATATAGAAGTTTTTTAAAACTTTTAAGACATGTGCTTGAACCATTTTACCGTGAAATTTACTGCAAGAAAATATCATAACTTCGATGAATCACCTATGCTGATTTTTTATTAGCATTTACTTTGCTTGTAATCAGTTCAATCACACTCAGGGGAGACCTCACTTCGTCTCCTTACTCATCACTTCCAACTGCGAACGCAGCATTTCTCTGCTTGGGATATTGGAGCCTAAATTTTTTCGATTGGCTTTCCTCTCAAACATTGCTGCATAGGGACCTCGGCTGAAGTTTTTTCTTTGGTTATTTTTGAATGGGAAACTCTTGTTTCTCCCTTTCTCTCAATAAAATGCTCTCAAAAACAGATGAGATGTGAAGGAACATTATGTCCCAGAGACAAATCTATGGGAAAATGAGTAACACTGCCATGAATATTTATTCCTAAAAATTAACATTATACAACACAAATGATATTGCTTCTGCACACTACGAAGATTTTCTTCAGACTAACTTCTTTTGAGTGAAACGAGAACCTTTCTCCTGCGACCCGAGCGTAAGGACCGGTGCGCTCACCTCGAAAGCTCTCTCGCTCAAGAAATAACAGGAGACATCATCGAAGTGGCTTTATATGTAAACAGAACTTTGAAACTTGCAGACATTTCTTTCACTCTCACACACTATATTGCTCTCAATAAAAGATCATTGGTCTTATTGCAGAGGCGGCGCGACTATTTGCGGGGTCTAGTTCGACAGTGAGCGGGAATAAGGCCTATTTAGATGTTAATATATTCGGTGGCGCAAAAAAGGACATTGTTTAAAGAACTGGTATTTTTCTTAAAATAAAAAATAGTTATTATGAAAATAAATTCTTAGAAGTTTTGTTAAAAAAAAATTTGCGGTACCCATTTTATGTAGTAATTTATTTATGAATAAGAAACAAAAAATTGAGTTGTATAAATGTTTATTAATCGAATATAAAACAATGCATAAAAGAATAACTATCAAAAGTGTAATTTAGAAATTATTACAAACTTGTAATACAAAAGTAATTGATTATTACATAAAACATAAAAAATAAACACAGATTTTTATAAAATAACAAAATGAAACACATAGTTTCATTTCTTAAATAAATATATGGAAAAATATTAAAAAATAATTTTTCTCGCTTTTAGCAGCAAATTTTTGACAGACATCATCAAAATTTATAGTTTTAGCTATTTTATTTTCTATGGGTACCATTGCAAGGGAAGTGAATCGCTTTGACCTATTTTGGATCTTAAGTAATTTTTTATAATTCTAAGTTTTGAAAACGAGCGTTCTTTGGAAGCAACTGTAAGAGGTTTAGTGAGTATTATTCTTAAAGATATTGTTAAATTCCCTCCCTAAGGACTGCATAACCTTACAGAGGTGGGAGGGTTTGTGTACTCTTACGAACCAAAGAGCTATACCGGTGGGAGATAATTCTCCTGGTAGGACCATCCAAGCCGGAAAGGTCTGAGGGGAAGAGTCAGACTAAGAAGCAGTCTTGGGGGTTTTACATCCCCCTGTGCAAGGGCAGCAGCTTGCACAGTACCTCTGTAGGTGGTGATCATGTGGATCTGAACAGCTACAGATGGGTAATCACTCTGTGAAACTGCGATGAGGAAAGCAAGGGGAAACTACCTAATTATATTTCCCATGATAGGCTGAAAAGCTGAAAATACCTCTATGGATCTTTCTGGTGTAAAATATTCCGGAGGTAAAATAGTCCCCCAATCGGATCTCCGGGTGGGGACTACCCTAGGGGATGCACAGAGGAAATGTAACATTAATAAGAAAGCAAGTAGTGAGAAATTAAAAATAGGCACATGGAATATTAGGACTACGAATTCAGGGGGTAAACTAGAGAACTTAAAAACGGAAATGAGAAGAAATAATGTAGGTATAGTAGGTCTTATTGAAGTTCGGTGGGAAGGAGAAGGCGAGATAAATTCAGACGAATTTAAGATTATTTACTAGGGAGGGGAGAAAAAGGAAAGGGGAGTGGGGATTATAATGAGAAAAGAGATAGCTGAAAGAATTAGCAAGGTAGTGACAGTTAATGATAGATTAATAGCCGTAAAACTTCAGATGGAGCCAGTGGGAATGCTTATAATTCAAGTGTATATGCCAACAACTAATGCTGGCGACGACGAAGTAGATGAAATTTATGAACAGATTATGGAGATATTGGAGGAGGAGGGAAAAGGAAGGATCACCACCATAGTAATGAGAGATTGGAACAGTGTAGTCGGAGAGGGACAGGAGGATAACATAGTGGGAAAATATGGACTAGGGAAGAGAAATGAAAGAGGGGAGAAACTTGTGGAATTCTGCCATAGAAATAGATTGATTGTAACTAATACATGGTTTAAGCATCACCAGCAGAGACTTTACACATGGAGAAGCCCAGGAGACCAGAGACGATACCAGATAGATTACATACTAGTCAATGAAAGATTTAGAAATAGCATTAAAAATGTGAAAACACTACCAGAGGCAGATATCGATTCTGACCACAACCTTTTGGTGGCAAATATACAATGTAGACTGAAGAGCGTTAAGAGAAACATAAGAGTTAACAAGAAATGGAACTTAGAGGAACTCCTTAAAAACAAAGAGGCTATCATGACTGAGCTGGAGGAAAGGTTGGGGGAGAGAGCTGAAGAAAATAGGAAGAATGTAGATGAGGAGTGGAGATACATCCATAGCAACATTAAAGATGTAATGGAAAAGAAGGTAGGAAAGATAACTGGTGAAAGAAACAAAAAACCCTGGATCACAGCAGCCATGCTGCAAAAAATGGAAGAGCGGAGAAAGTGGAAGAACATAAACACTGAAGAAGGCCAAAGAAAGTAGAAGGAGTTAAATAATGCTTTAAGAAGGGAAACAGATAAAGCCAGAGAACAGTGGATAAATGAGAAATGCGAGGAAATAATCGAGTGTGAAAGAATTTGTAGAACAGACCTCATGTATAGCAAAGCAAGGGAACTATTCAAGAAAAAGGCAAGAAAGATAGGACGTAAAGGAATCATGAACAAAAGTGGTAAAATAGTATCGGAGCCAGACAATGTAAAGAATGTCTGGAAAGAATACATTGAGGTGCTGTATGACAAAGAAGGAAAGCTAAGAAATATTGAATTAAATGAAAAAGAGGATGTAGAAAAAGATCAGCTAGGACCAAGTATTCTCGAGTCTGAAGTTAAAAAAGCAATTGATGACATGAAAAGAAGGAAGGCAGTTGGGAGTGATGATATACCCGTGGACGTTCTTAAGGTTTTGGGATCTAAAGCAGTTAAGCAATTCACAAAATTTTTTAACCAAGTATATGATAATGGCATATGGCCTGAAGATTTTTTAGATGTTGTGATGGTACCACTGGAGAAAAAGAACAATGCAAAATGTTGTAAGGATTACAGAACTATTAGTTTAATTTCTCATACAGCTAAAGTTCTAACCAGAATAATAACCAAAAGAATTGAATGTAAAATAGAAAAGGAGCTGCAAGATAATCAGTTTGGTTTTAGAAGAGGAAGGGGGACTAGAGATGCTATAGGATGTATGAGGATGATGATAGAAAGAGCGCTAGAAGTCAATAAAGATATGTATTTTTGTTTTGTAGATTGGTAGAAAGCTTTTGACCGAGTGAAATGGGATAAAATGCTGGGTATTTTAAACAAAATTGGAATAGATTGGAAAGATAAAAGACTGCTTAAAAACCTTTACTTTGATCAAAAGATTAGAGTCAGGGTTGAAGGAGAAGAAACAGAAAGTACTTCAATAGGGAGGAGAGTGAGGCAGGGATCAGGTCTTAATAGCAGAAGGCGAAAAAGAGCTTCAGAGGATGACAGACAAACTAGTGGAGGTTGGCCAACAATATGGAATGAAGATCAATGCAGAAAAACGAAAGTCATGGTGGTTTCAAAGGAACATAAAGAATTAAATATAATGGTAAAGGGACAAAAATTGGAACAAGTATGTAGTTTCAAATATCTTGGCAGTATTTTAGCGCAGGATGGAACTAGTACACAGGGCATCAGAAGTAGGATTGCAATGGCAAAAGCAGCATTTAACGAGAAGAAGGAGCTTCTCACAAGCAAGAAAATAAATTTAGAAACAAGGAAGAAATTAGCAAAATGCTACATATGGAGCATAGCTCTTTATGGTGCAGAGACGTGGACGGTAAGGAGGAAGGAGGAAAAATATTTAGAAAATTTTGAGATGTGGGTATGGAGGAGAATGATGAAAGTGAAATGGACAGAGAGGAAGAGAAATGAAGAAGTATTAGAAATGGTGGGTGAAGAAAGGATGCTAATAAAAACAATCAGGAAAAGAAAAGAATATTGGATAGGGCACATATTGAGAAGACAGTGTTTACAAAGGACGATCTTAGAAGGAAAAATTAGTGGAAGAAGAGGAAGAGGGAGAAAAAGAATAGGAATATTAGATAATATAAAAGCAGGGATATAATACTTAAAGAGGTATAAAAGAGGCTTCTAGGGAGAGAGAGAAATGGAGGCAGCGATTCAGTTAAAACCTGTCTTCGGACAGAAGCATGATGATGATGATGATTGTTAAATTTGGGTAAATTTTACTAAGACCATTTCCGTATAAATATTTTAGAGCTTTTAATTCTTCAAACAAATCTAATCCATCTATATCTGTCTCTAGTGTTAAATTAAAATCTTTACAATGATTAAGAATATCAGTTTCAGTCGTTATTTTGAGACCGGATATCTATGGCGGTGCAAATTATTTCTTTAGTTTGTCTGATTTTTTTTTTAAACCTGCGCAACTTCTTTAATTTATTGAATAACTGAGAAAAAAGAACTTGGTCCTTCGAGGATCTATTCCATTCAATTGAATAACCCTGCCTTCGACGAAATTGTCGAAGAATGGATGAAAGGATCAAGATATTATGAGAGATGAATTTTTTAAACTAATAGCTTAAGATATGGTAGTTCCGGAAACTACAAGAAGATGAATATTCCTCAGGTACACATTGATATGGAAAGTTCTATTTGACGAATTTTTTTAATTTCACAGGGTAAGTTTTAAATTTTTTTTAATATTTTGAATATTTGAATAAAGTTGAAAAAATCTTTTCCCAAAAACACAGTTTATAACTCAAATTAACAAACAATCGCAAATAATAGAGCTTTCTTTCGTTTTTTTAATTTGACGACGAATCTAATTTGTTAGGAACTAATGAAAGTTTTTTAAATCATATTTAGTAGCTATAAAATATGAAACATACAATCACAAATATTAAATATATATATATAAAGTCCATTACTCTTTATAAATTAATTTGATATTTTAAGTTAATTTTAAATACTTGCAAATATCAGGATATTTTCTAAGCGTATATGTAAATTTTCCTTAGAAAAACTGCGAGTTCTTTCCTAGTAACAAAAATAAAGCTGGTGAATATCTAAGTTAGCTAAGGCACACTCCCGGTAAGCGGAATCTCATGGTTCGAATCCCAGTCTGTTTGTAATTGTCCTCATTTTTTTCTTCCTCTGAGAGTCAGAATATTTTCGAAAGATTTTGTTTGAAATTTTTTAAAATTCGTACATGTTAACTTATAGCCAAGACTATATTTTAAACATAAACTACATCACAAATGCAGAAAATCAGCTAAACTAATTAGAAAGTGATTCTTCATTGCCATCGGTCAGTGTGGCCGCATGCTTGTGGAAGTGTTGTAGAAGTCGCATGCTTGTGACTACGGTTTAACTTAACTAATAGTCACTATAATGTACTAACGTACATTATAGTGGGTCTGATTTTTACTGTTGTTCATTTCCCGGGACTTGAGATATACTTTCTGAAAATTCCCGAGGCTCGAAAACATAAGTGAGTTTTCAAATTAAATCAAACGCGAAATATGAGTTTAAAAATAAAAGAAATTATATATAGATAATATTTTATTTGTCCTACATACCTCGATAATATTCCAAAAAGAAAGTCCTCGTGAGGCTGTTGAAGCACTACTCCGGGTGCAGACTTGCAGAGAGCAGATACGAGTATCGAGTCCTTAATATCACTAACAATTCTTTACTGAGTGCCTGCCTTCTGAGACGCTGATCAGTCCAGGAGAATCATAGGGGTATTTTCCTTACATCTCAAATCATAAGGATGGCCAACATGCGGATTTGTAGAGTATATTACAGATGATTTGAAGCCTAATGAAGAAAGGGTGGCTACCCCTGTCATAGAGGGATTTCCCTAGCTTTAAGTATTCAACTTGCCTCCCGTTCTTGAATAGGAATTGACGTCAGTTGTTTATTTGTAAAATTAGTTTACACAACTCAAGAGTTTCCTCAACTCCGAAAGAGTAAATAAAATTCTCAAGAGAGAGGAGATAGGTATTATTCAAAAGGAGCGGTCATCCTCTCAGATAAGTAACTTGAAACGATCACGATTTGGGTGTTTCTTGTTATGCGAGATTTGTTTTCCGTTCTAAGAAATAACTAATCTGAGGCGTAAATTCGATAAATGTACCAAATAGGTCAAAGAGCGCATCTGGAGTGTAAAACTGGAATTAAAAATTCGGAATAAATTAATACAATAAAAAATTGTCTAAATTTCAATATAGCTACTGAAGCGCGGGACCGACCAATGGTTCGGCTCTCCTCATCTTATAGCGCTCAAGCGCTGACGCAAGGGAAAAATTCAAGAGAAAGGAAAGTCAGTGGGCTGATAAGCAGAGTCAAAATCTCCTTTCACTCCACATTAGCATTCGTGTCGAGATACGGTTCGTCTCAGCATTGCATAAGGGTTTTTGGAAGACGCGGTTCCCCAATTCGCGCAGCTACGTTAAAAATCAATCAAAAAATTTAATGCATATTTCATGTTATAAGAAAGAGAGTAAAAATTGAAGAATGACAATAATTAGGTAGGCCAAAGATTCCTCTTTTGAAATATATAAAGGTTATACCGATTTAAGAAAATTCACCGTGTAAAAAAAAAATGAGCAATGACCGCGATGTACTGAGTACGTCGTTCGACGACGTATGAAGTTTGCCCCCACCGTACTCAGTACGTCACTCGACGTTGAGAGATTAAGGAAAATAAGGTATGAACTTACTACTTTTTGAAACGTCTAAAGCATCCGCTGAAGTAGGAGGGAAAAGGACAAATATAATTATGTTCAAAGCGTCCAGAAGAAGAATTTATGGGCCACATGATGATATTGAGACGCGGGAATATTACAGGATTTCCTGATATGGAGACAGGCTGAATAGAGGTTTCTGGGCAATAACTTAGTTTAAAAAAATCTCAGGTAATATATGGGGATGATCGAGACTCGAGGAGGGAAAAGTGCTTCCCTTCATATTAACCCGGCGCACTGGGCTGCAAGAGGGGATTAAATCAAGTAGAACGGTATGCGTGCTCAGTGACATATGACTGCTGTGAGGGATCAAGTGTTTGCGGAGGAATCTTCAGCAAACCCAATTTTGCCTTCCCGAGAATACCCTAGCACGAGTTAATATCGGAATTTCTTCACGTCATCTCTCCCTCTCCGGAGAAACCTTCCATATCACGGTGATGCCTCCGTCCCGACCTCAAAAATGTTCCATCCTCTCATAGATCAGTTTCGTATCCCATGATAGACCGGATTTCTAAACTGAGGGAGGGCTGGATGATGAAACATATTTCATTCATCCAGCGTTTCGTTCATCCGTTATAACTTGCCTTCGCCTAAAATCGTGGTCACGACGCGGATTATAAAGAGGGCCAAGTTACCTCGAGCACAATTATGTCGAATAAAAGAGGTACAAGAACAAATAGATTATGGACCATTGATTTCCGTTCTGTTGCATTTTTTCTAGTATCGCCTACTCCTTAAGGTTTAGCTCGTGTTTTATTCATCGTACATAAAAAATAGGTTAAAAATTCATAATGTTTCGAATTTTTGTATAATTGACAGAGAAAAAAATGTAAGGAATGAACTGATGAATCAGATATTAAGGGTGGTATTTTAAAATAAAAGATTAGGTATACAGTCAAACCCCGATTTAGCGCCACCGTTTGTCCATCACTGATATTGGCGCTAAAGCGGGGGTGGCGGACGATCGAGGTATATTAGCTCTATATATTCATAAGTCGGAAGTTTTATTCACAACGATTCATGGGTAGTATGCGGGGGTGTTACTATATAGGAGGGCGCTAAATCGGGGTTTGACTATATGTTAAAATATCCTGAAAATTCGGTTGCTTTAACTTGAACGGTGTAGAAGCAGTCCGCTAATTTTACGTTTTATTTTTCGTTGTGTTCCCCACTACACCCATTATGCTAACCCTGGAATCTCCAAATTTCAACCTGGGAAGAAATTCTGGCCATGATTAATCCCTCAAATTTTGGTCGCTTTTACTTGTACGGCGGAAGTGTGACGGACAAAACGATTACATTAGCGGATTTAAAAAAAAAACGCAAAAGAGGAGGAGTTAAAGTTTCTTTTACCCGATATCGTCATATATTTATAAAATAAACACGAAAATCCCATTTAAAAAATTAAAGGGTTTTTATTATATGGCTATCAGGACATAATTTCCCGTATTCGAGAGAGAATTTTCAATTTGGAATAATATTGCTCGCGAAAGGCGGAATTTGAATTTTTATCCGCTGACAAATATAATCTTTTACTTAGGTTTAACAGTATTAACTTCCTCATTGTATGAGTAATTGAAACAGTTTGAGGGATATATCATTTCTTCGCTTGAATTCCATCAAAAAAAGCTTATTTTGACATGAAGTATATTTGTATGAATTTTAACATTATAAAAATGATTAAATAAATTTATATGCGATGGATAAAATAGAGCTTTATTACACTAAGGCGGCAACAGGAATAAAGACAGCTTCGAAAAACTGTTGGTATACCATTATTTTCATTTGCATTTAATATTATGAAGATTTTTGATAAAATACCTTGATTAATTCTTCCATAATTATGAGGTTTTATCGCTCCTCATTTGTTTGCTTTTAAACTTGTCTTTAAAAATCATTTGATATTACTATAGAAATATCGGAACAACGTCCACGTTGGAATTTATTCAGCGTGAAGTGCGTCGTACAATTAATTGCGCATTCATAAATTTTACTTATTTTTAAATAAAGCGAAATTTCTAAAATTCTCTCAGGGATTTGATTATTAATGGATTTATATTCCTAAAAGCGCCGCGCCGCCAAAAAAAGCAATTAGCAAATGAAGCATTCCCAGCTCTTGAGACCATGATTGTGAAAAAAACTAAAGCTTTTCGTGAATGATTTTCGCCTCTCCATACTTTGTAAAGCGCTGTGGAGGATAATTGTTTTTAAAAAATCCCACGAACCAGTTCGTCGGCTGCTGCTCTTGGCCTTTCACTCCCATCTCCCGCGTACCTTTCTCGTTTGGCCGCGAGAACAAACCTCGCCGAAGCCGCCTCATACCTGTCAATTAGGTCGACCGCGTAATAATTGATTTTCTGATCCGCGCCCTGAGAGCTCCCCCGACACTTCGAGAGTGGGCGACAAAAGTGCCAAACTCTTCACAGGAGAGGACGTGGTTTATTATCAATTATTTGTTGAGAAACGAGAGAAAATTCGATTCTGTGAGACTGCCTCGAAAATTTCGCTCAGCTTGGACAGATGTCTCTTACTCAGCTTGAAATAAAAATAATTCATAAGTTTTGTCTCTCTGATACTATAGTTCAAAGCATTCATTGTCGATCTAATACAATTTATTGGTTTTTTCTTGGGGATGCAAGATTTTTTCCAATGGAATATTCAGTAATATTACATGCAACTGTCTTAGATTGACAGCAATATTTTGGAAGTAATTTTAGTTTTTTAGTAAATATCTTTTGTGTACTATTTAAATTTGAACAAATATTCGTCAACGTCAGCGCTGAAAAGGGTAGAAATATAGATCTTTCTTATGTTTCTCTGTTGGCCCGAGTAATGTCCGCCATTGAATATGTGCTGCTGCTTTAAATTTTGATGCACTTAACGAATGTAGAAAGAAAAATAATAAGTATATTTCTGAATCACCTATTATTTTATCTTTCCGCCTAATCTACGGAAGTCAATGGCTTGGAAAAGCGCTTGAAAGTATTTTTTTCATTCCTACCCATAAACACTGCCATTTCACTTGTATTGCTCAACGCTGCAAAAATAATGATCAGGTTTTGTTTTGCTAATGCGAAATTTAGGGGAAAGTGACCTATACCTATATGGTATATCATAAAATGACGGGTTAAAAACTGTTAGGTATTCACCCATTCTTACCTTTTTATTTTACCCATAATTTAAATCATGTTATAGGAAACGAAAAACAAAATATTTTATTGGTTAGAGGTCCTAAGTTGAGGAAAACTAAATTGTTTATATTTCTGGCTAGTCAATCTCTTGGACTATTATACCCATAACTTCTTCCAAACCGGACACACACACAAGGGAGGAGGGAAACCAGGTGCCGGCATTAGCCGAAGAACACCAAGGGTAGCCAAATGCTTAACGTCCATTCCGAAGGACTTAGCGCTGACTTCGCGGTCTCCTCAAAGCACACAAGTAGGGGACGGGACGATCTCAGGTTGAACAATCTGATCTCCGCTGGATTCGAACCTGGGAGAGAGAGCTGGAGGCATGGCTCGGGCCGACTCAAGCTGACTGTCCCCCTTCCCAGGCTTCATCCGACCTGTATGCCACCTCGATACCGGCGAGCCAATCATCGGCCGTTGGTGCATTGGTAGGTAGGACGGTCCGAGAAGGACGATCGGCCAGATTGGTCGCCGTCGGAACGTATAAATAATATTCCAGTACCACGTGTCAAGGCATACATTACAGCTAAATATCGGTATATAAAATTATTTCAGCATATTTGGGCGTAGCCTGCAAGGCATCTAGTGCAGATAACAGTGCTGCCAGCCCTTCTGCAAAATATATAAGCATTTCCTCGTTCTAAGGCAATATAATACATGTAGGAATGGTTCTCGATATCTAGGAAATCTGCCGTGGAGTGGCATCAGAAAAATACTCAAGCACTAACTGCGAATTTGCAAATTGGCGATGTTTATCAAATAATTGTTCATTCCATAATAGCACAAACTATTTACTATTACGAAGGAAAATATGTTGCACTAAGAACAAGGGTAATTGTAAAACGAATGTAACCCATGACACAAATCCAGCCACACGCGGCAAATCACTTCGTCGCACACGAGGTAGTATTGCAATACCGTGGCGCATGCGCACTTGAGATGAGGCAGTCAACCATAATTCCTGGCGCACTGTGACCACATTAACGCCTAAATATTTCAATCTATTGGAAAAGATTAATGTGCACTTGGGCATGTTTAAGGTTATGCCCAATTCATCTTGCAAAAAATGCAATATTTCCTGAATCACATCGTGTTGCTGTTGTGAAATGACCAAGAGCCAATCATCAAGGTAGCATATTGGGTCCAGTGAATAAAAAATAAGCTAATGCTTATGCTTAAGATTTCTCTCACTTTTTAAGCAAATGCTTAATTTAGGGTGAACAAAAAAATAGCATTTGCTTTTGCTAGAAAGAATAAGCATTTCCTTATTTTTAGGAATTTTCTTAAGCATTAGCTTAAAATTTTGTGAATAAAATGGAGCTTTTGCTTAATGCTTTAAGCATATGCTTAAACTTTTTTAAATGAGGTAAAGGGCTGGCTAAAATAATTCTAAGTACTATATTTTCATGATAATTGATCCTAAATATAAATATGATAATTTATGGCGACACGAAAGGATAAATAATACGAGAAAAGTTTCATCAACCAACGGTTATAAAAATTTATATCGTTTCTCTGAAGAAAATGTTAAGTACCTATATTTCAAATCTGTTACTCGGAGAATATCAAGAGAGAGGTGGCGGGGTACTGTCTTCCAAACAGAAGCTAGAAATATTTTTAAGGTACTTAAGTAATCCCGGATTTCAAATAGGAGTCGGGGAAGATCACCACGTACAATGCACAACTGTATATAAGACAGAAAAATTAGTGGCGTCCAAAATCACAATAAAGGCAAATGACTGGATAAAATTACTATAACTAATTGGATAAAAATACACCCATGATTTGTGATATTATCGACTTTAGTTATAAAAGAAATAGTTTAAAAAATTATTAATTAACTTTTTAAAAAATATTACCCAATATATTTACGTTCTTAGTTTGAAATTCAACTATGTAAAACTTTGAATGTAAACAAAAACAAGTGAAGGAAGAGTTGCAAAAAAGCTTTCTTCCGTAAAATTTAAGCATTTGCTTAAAACTTAGTAGCGAATACTGATAAGCAAAAGCAAACATTTATTCACTCAATATGAAGCAAATGCTTTTAGCATTTGCTTATGCTTTTAGCAAATGCTTTTGCTTTTACTGTTTGCTTTAAGCATTTGCTGAATTTTTATTCACTCGACCCATTATGTGAGCATGAAAGCGTCGTCATACTTCTGAGGCCACTGCACGGGCCCACCGTTGCATGATTGCTGGGGCTAAATAATGCCCCATAGGAAGTCGTTAAAAACAAAAGTATTCACCCCCAATATATATATATATTTATTTACTTGTTTATATATATATATACCGTAAAATTGACGGTGCTGCGGACGAATGGCAATTTGGTAAAACGCGCTTTCTAGGTCAATTTTTATTATAAAAGACGAAACGCAAAGACGAAAGGGTTTTGTGGAATCTCAAAGTTTAAACCTCGGTTTATGATAGAAGGCAGTTCAGGAGGAAAGGTCATGGATTAACCTAGCCCCTCCAGACGCTTTGGGAATTAAATGGGCGCGAAAGGCGCAAATAGGCTTATCGTGAGTCGATACAGCACGTCGTACTAAATTATTCAAGAAAGCCAATACATTGGCGGACGGAGTAGAGATGTTAAATATTAAGGGTGCCTGTGCTGGTCTGGGTAAATTAGCCCCTAACAATAACGTTTCTAACGTAGATTGGCAATCGTACGGATATGGCAACACACATGGCAGGGACTGTAACACACAATTTTCTTGTACAGGAGGGATCTGCGGTGCAGGCACGTGGAGCGGAATGTCCCCGTCCCCGATAAAACAGATCAAAAGGTTTATCGGCTGGATCCTCGGACGTCGCGCCAGAAGAAGCGAAGGAGCTGGAGTCATCGGTGTCTCTAGTAGAATCCTCGGAGTCACAAGATGAGTCCGAGAGAAAGTCCACTGGGTCCGTTGGATCCCCTGAGTCGGCGAAGCGTAGCAGATGATCGATGTCCGCCCTGGTCCGAACGGCGCCCGCGGCGGCGATTGGACTGAAGTCGGCCCCGCGTCGCTGAGGTAGAAGTGGATGCCGGTGCTACTTACTGAACGATAATCGGCCGAGGAGAAGCCGGGAGAAAATCAGCAGGAGGGTTGAGAACATCCGCCGAGGGAGACAAGAGGCGGACAGCGGTGGGCCATTTGTGTGGTGCCTCCACTCCCAACAACCGTAGGCGGTTGTAAAGGAGGAACTTGGTACGCCCTGGCAGTAGAGCTCAGTCGAAAGCGAGGTCCAGTAGAGTTTTCTCTTCATGAAGATCTCTTTTTGTGATGCGCTTGCTTTCTTTCATGTCGCGTATGTGAGAGCACAGCTTCAAGATTTATGGGTCTGGAGGCGAATCCATGTAGTCAGGCTGTGTCAGCCCGTGGTGGACGCGTGCCTTTGTCGTCGGAGCTGGAGTGTCCGGATTAGAGCAGCTGGCTAGAGCTAACTTGAGCCGAACCGTTGAAACTTACTCGCTAATATTTTATGAAAAAAAAGATCGAGCCTAAGTAACGAAACCTGCTACGCAGCAATGCGCAGGACGGGAATGATGTCTTGTACCCGCCACTGTGAAGTAAAATATTAACCAGGGTCGGTTCTAGGAGTGGGCGACCGCCCAGGGCGGCCCCCGAGCCTTTCCGAGGCGTACTTGTGAAAACGGGGGAAGACAGGGAATTCAGACAGGCCAAGAAATGTTATTAATACTAACATAATATTATTGATTGACACGATAAACTCACTGATAAACTATGCGTTTTTGAAGCTTATTTTTAGAAAAATCGCTGATAAAACTAACAATATAGCTAAAAACTAATACTTAACTTAAATAGCATCTATTAATTTTTGTGTTGATCTTAATGAATTTTGCAGAAGAATATACATATTCTTGTGATATTCAATAATACTCTGCATTCAAATAATTCATATACATCCCACAATTATAAAATTGGCAATACATAGGAACTAAATTTTATAAATCTAATTTCGGTAATTAAAATGAACTTAGAATTTAATTTAATAAAAGTGTCAAATTCTACGCTTGTATAGAAATTTCCACCTGAAGAATTTAAAAACCTATTTTTTTAGCCTACTTTCCAGAATGGAAATAGGCTTATAGTTTCGTCGTGTCTGTCTGTTCTTCCCTATTAACTTTTTGAACCAATGGACCGATTTCCATGACAATTGGTGGAAATCTCTTGCTACTGGAGCCGAGATCGCGAGGATGGTGTTCGTTGCAAAGATTGAAAATCCCGGGGTCGATTACTATCCTTGCCGTTTCATTTACATTGGCATTTTGATATCCAACGTGCAGGTTAATTTTCTCTTGCACATTAAAATATTTTAGAATAGTAATCTCGGAGCGGAATCTGCACTATTCTCTGAAGAAATTAATGAAAATTTTAATTTATATGGTAGAATGTTGCTTATCGATCGTATTTCTTCGAATTCCGCGTAAATACCGGCGTTTTTGAAGTTTTTATAACATACGAGTGTTGCCATCGCAACGACTATTGTTGGATTTGGTATAGAAAGTAATTTCTCCCACGCAAATTCGCGTGATCAATTTAGTTTTCCGTTCGAATGTAGGCATATGTAATATTTTATAACGCTAAATAATGAAATTTGGGAACAATGAGCAATTTTTCCTCGGTGATTTTAGAATTATGAAAACCAATATAATTATTAAATATGATTTGAAAAGTAGGCATCATAAGTTCCGTTTGGATCATTTTGTTATTGTTATGAATTCAAACTGGAGCCAGGGCTGAGAGGATTCCCCGGTGTCTTTCTATTATTACAACCGAAGGGATATTTTTAAATCTTCAAAAATATCAAATTATTTGGGGTGTTTTCTTCATCCCATTGTTTCATTTTAACCTTTTAAAGGAACGGAATCTGTTTTAAAACTCCTTAATTCAAATACTTCCGCGGCATTGCATGTTTGAATGGGCGACAAAATCCGTCCCTTGCCTCAAGTCACGTGACTCGAGCTGAGGCATGAGGTTGGGGCAACTTTCTCTCCACTGCGCAGGCAGGAAGCGCGCTCTATGTGTATCCTTATTCTGTGTTCACGCCAGTTAATCTTCGATTACGACTTACGTCGATGTTTCGATAAATTTCTCCGACAATTCCGGTTTTAACTTCACTTGGGTCGCGATGTAAACAAAAACAAAAATACGGAAGAACAACATAAATGCGGGTGAGACTAGGTAAAAGTTTGGAAATATTATTAGGAAAGTATTTTTTGGTGGTACGATTAATACAATTTAACAATTATTTCCACTATCCTCAGATATGAATTTATTAATATAATGCTAGATGTTAACCAATTCAGCACACAAAATTCTTGGTGGCTCTATCTCTCTTTTAATATTTAAATATTTAGTGTTATTCTACAATCTTTCAATATAGAAATATGCGTCACGTCTTGATTCGTTATAATTTTTAATTTGCAATTCTCTATTCTCTGTCGTGTTTTTATGCCAGACTTTAATAACAACTTTTTAACTTTTGACTTGAGCCTCTGGGGGGTTTTTAAGAGGTGATACACTAGTTTGAGCTGTCTTTCAGTGTTGTCATTAGCTCTTTAGAAGCTGCTGCTCAGGTACCTCCTCATACCATGTCAAGCAATGCTGTATTTTCAGAGTATGCCACATTCCTCAGCTGGAGTAGAAATGAACAGCTGATCCAGTTAGTCTCAATGGTTGTCATTGCTATGCTGAACTCCTGGATGGAGTGGATCTTTGCTTTCATCAGCATTCCAGGAGGAAAGTAGTTAATGATATACATGGTGTGGTGACATTGCCCAAACCAACAACAAGAAGATAATTACTGAAATAAAAAATAAACCCATAATAGTTATGGCGGTGGCACATGTAAATGTTTTGGTTTTGGGTTCAAATCCCTTTTTGGGCTGGTCATTATTATTTTAGATGTGCTCAATGCAAAAAGGCCATGAAGCACTGCCTATGAGAAGATTATAACTGAATAAACAATTTCACGCAACTGGTGGAATTTCATTTATGTATTAATTTGTTGAATGTTGTAAAATTTTGCCTCATATTAGCGATTATATTTCATATTACTTTAGCCCGTTATTTTCATTTTTGCTGTGAATACTTTCCACTTCTTCATTTTTATGGTCTTACTCTCTTCCATCCATTCCATTTTAGATGTTGGAGACATGAAAACTTTACTTAACAACCTTGAGGAAAATTGCACACCAGACATCAAGAACCATGGTGCCCATGGAAACCAAAGATTCCTGCTTCAGTCCTCTGTTAGGTGTTGGTGAATATTCCTAAGATTTTGTCATGCTGCAAGACAGCTTTAAAAGGGCAGCTGATGACTACATTGACGGGTTGTAGAGCTCTATCAGTGTTTTTCAAACTTGGCATGAGCCTGAGCTTTTTTATTAAATATAAATTAAATATTTGAGTACTAAATTAATATATATTTATGGGAAAATAAATTTTGGCATGCTTTGAGGGAAAGTTTGGCACCTTTTGTAGGCACCACATATGGCAAATGCCACCTTTATCATACCCTAGTTAAGCCATTATTCCTTATTATCGCAAATTGGTTAATTACTTGAGGGTCTATTTTATGAACAACAGAGACATAATTGTGTATTACAGACAGAACTATTGTGCTTTTCCTTATGTTAGATTGATATCTAAAATCAGGTTTAATATAAGATATTAATATATTTTTGGTAAACATTGATATTGCTCCTGAATAAGCACTTAGGTACCAAAAATTGAAAAATCAAGTACTTGGCTTAGTTATCTCCAATAGCCATAACAAAGTTATAAAGAATCATATGCACATTCATCAAAAGTAGATCCTAAATTATGTTCATCACATTTATTATAACCTTGTTATGGCTATTGATTGTATCAATATCAAGTACTTAATTTCTCAGTTTTTGATACTTGGGTGCTTATTCTGGATTTAATATCAGCCATAAGATGAGCATGATAATTCCAAAGTGAATTGATATTACTCTCAAAATTTTTATATTTAAAACCAAATCATTAATTACATATCAATCTTATGACTTACGGACATTAGCTTGGAGCACATCCGCATGTACATTACAGAAAACACTTGACTTTGCAGAAGAAGATTACATAACTTCTTTTAGTATTTGCTCCTGTATTTTATGGTTGCTGATGGTGAATGAATTCTACTGTCTTTTGACAGTTTGGGGATACATCTAGTAACTGATTGAATCAATAGATTAAAAAAAGAGCTATATTTACCAAATCCAGTGGTAAATTTAGTTTAAATCAAAGATCACTTCAACTGAGTTAAAAATCAAATTCATTCTACTTGTTAATGAATTCAACTTTTGAATCAGAAATATCAGACAGGCAGGAAGCATTATACATCTGCCTCAATTCTTCAATCATGTTGAGAATATTCATAATGTATATATTACTATGATGTTAGCTATAAAAATGAATTTTGAATAAGAGACAAAAATTCGGCCTAAGTTTTGGTTTGTTTAAGGAAGTGCATGGTTAACCATGAAGCAATTGAGCATTTTCTAATCATAGTTGCTGAAAATTTCATTGGCATATCAAAAGGGTGGCATGGGTGGTCCACGAATTTTTCTGACTATAGAAAAAATTATGATACTTTGATTGAACATATGCATTTATTGGTTGAGGGGGTAGGAGAGAGGGACCATCAATAATATTTTACAGTCCACAACTAGTTATGCCAGTGGGTAGTTTTATATAAACTGACCTAGCCAGAGTGTGTTTTTGTTGCAAAAGGAAAGAATATGCTTTGATTTTTTCATTATTTTCTGGCATTTGTTATTATAGCTGCTTAACATACTCAATTGTTGTTTAACATATCTTTTGACTTTCTTCTGTTCCAGAGGCAATATTAGAACCTTCCTGCCATAGGGAAGGACCTTCTGCTGACAGGGGTATTACTTGTATTAAGAATAAGAGTATGGAAACAGGACTGATTGTGAATTATGTGTTTGCAACTACTTCATATCAAAGCCTTGAAAAATACCAATACAACCACAAATGCCTATTGACTGGTAATTTTGTGTTTTTCTTCTCGCCACATGCAATGAACCAGATAATGCCTGTTTATCATATGTCCATTTCTAATATTTATGCAAATTATCAGCATTAAAAATGTTTTCATTCAACAGCAAACATAATAATTAAGTTATGAGTTAGCCTTAGTGGTATGTTTTCTTAATTATTTTATTTTTCATTTATAATGCAGACAGAAATCCTCATTCGAAAAGTATAGATATGATATATTAGTTTAATCTTTATTTTGAACGGAAGGAATATTAGAGAAAATTCTCATTAACATTGGTGTAATTCTTGGGTTCATAAATGTAGGATTTGACATTAATCTATGACTTTGCATAGTTTTTACTTGTTAGTGATGGGTATATTGTTTTTACTTTTAAGACATTTAAGATTATTCTAGTGTCATATAAACCTAAAATATAAATGCCTCTATCATGTATATTCTTCAATAATTTATTTCATTTAGGTACTTAAAATACATATAATTAGAGGATAAACATCTGATCAAATGAAAGGTTTGTCTCTCATAATTTGGATCGCCCACTTCTCTTACAATTTACTGATGAAATCAAAAGTAGGAAAGATGCCATGAAATTTACTTATCTATTGCCAATTTTAAGCAGAAACTAATGAGAAATTTTTGTGATATAGCTTGTTGGCAGCAAATTAAGTGGCATAATTAAATTAGGTTTATTTAATAGTAGTGCTATTGTGTGATTTCTTTGTTTTATGTCAATTATATACTGCATTTGTATCAAATTCAGAAGTTAATATATAAGTCAATATTTCTTTTGCTCCATTTATAAACTTAAAAAAGGGATGAAAGAGAACTAAGAAAAATCAAACCTCCCTCACATGCATTATTGAATATTAATCCAAGATTGAGCATGCTGGTGTTATGTTTATGGTCAATGTCTTCCTTTCCTTTTCTCCTTATTGCCCCTTTTTGTTATGCTAAAGTGTATACAGGCAGTCCCTGACATGCGGGTGACTTGACTTACGTAGCTCCAACTTTACATGTAGGTTAATTGCCAGGAAAGTTTTCTATTTATATAATATAAAATTTGTTCTAAAATCACTATATGTTATTAATTTAATAAATAGATGCATATTATAATATACTATGTATAAATAAATATTTATATAATTATAATAAATTAATTTATACATAATGCCGGCCAATTCATTGCCTAAGAGTGTGTATTCCTGCTTTCAGTTGTTGTGTTAGTGTTAGTTTGATGTACCACATTTATCGTGCTTTTTTAAAGTTTGTATTTGAACATATATATCAGCTTTATACGAAATTATTAGTATGTAATTTCAAGAAAATTTCTTACAATGACATTTTTTTTATTAGCATGGCAACAGGTGCAATGCTTTTATATGGAAAATATGTATCCTAGTCATTTTTGGTGTATCTGAACTTATATTCAGTGGTGTAGCGAGGGGGGAGCAGAGAGGGGCAGTTGCCTCTGGGCGCAGGGCTGAAGGGGTGCAAACTCCTGGACCAAAAATTAACGTTTCTGTTTATAAACAATAATATTATTATATATGCCAAATTTAAATGCTAGTATAATATGCTAGGGTTTCTATCACATTCCCCACATTACATTTGCCTATAAAATTGTAAAGAGAGCAAAGGGAGGGGGGCGCATCTCTGTGACTTGCCCCCGGGCAAAGGAAAATGTTACTGCTTATATTTAAGATTTATCAAAACTTTGAATACATAATTTTCATGAAATTATAAGTGCAATAATGATTATAAAAATGAATTATAATAAATATCCAAACGAGTCTAAATTATGTTATGCAAGCATGCATTTTTCTAACTTGTTAATCATACATGAACATATGTGTAAGAGTAATTTCTGACTTACGTAATTTTTTACTTATGTTACGCTTCATGGAACTAATTAAATACATTAGTCGGAGACTGCAAGTATATATAACTAAATCATACTATTTAAGTATATTTTATAGGTTGCTTTATACTTCTCTTCTAACACCAGAACCACCTGGATGTGTGGAGGACTAAAATCTTATGAAAATTTGGTTGAATATAAAGCCAATACACATAGTCTGTCTCCATGCTCTTTTTCAGAATAAAGAGCCTCTAACCATCATGAATATCACTCCATTAAGGGGAATCCATTAGAAAGTAAACCTAGAACAGGTGTTTTCAACTGGGGTATACTTATTCATAAACATGGTGGTATGTTCAGTTTTTAAGTAGTACGCAAAAGTATTCAAGAATATAATATTTTTATAACTTAAGCTTTCATGCATGATTTTGAATAAAGTTGTAAAATGTTGCAGGTACAGTTTTGCTGAAAAGGGAGAATTGAGAAAAATTATTTCAGTATTTTTGCATCTCTCTTAAAAGAACCCAACTTTACAATAAGAAAATTATTGTGAGGTCAGCAGGTCTTTGTTTTACCAAAGAGTTTGTGCATAGTAATTTGACCTTTTGGAAAGCGTACTAAAAATATATATACATATATCTTATTTTTAGTTATCTATATATTAATAAGCTTGAGTTATCTCTTTTAGTAGAAGTGTAATGAATTTTTACTTTTAAATTTATCAGTGGATTATATAAAAAATTCTCAAAGGAGTATGTGAGCAAAAATGTTGAAGAATCCTGGCCTAAATTATTATTATTATTTTTTAAAATGTGACAAGTATACCTAACTGGCGATTTAGTAATGATAGAGATGTACAGTTTTTTTAGATATAACAATTATAATCGAGTTGAAGCATTTTCAGAGTTCTTTACAGCCACCAAAGTGGTCGTGGGAATAAAACATTTTGTTAAAACATAAGTTCTGTGTAATGTTTCATTTCCTCTTTAGTTTTTTGGGACTTATTTCTTTTTAATATATCACAATTGATTTCTTAGTTACAGAATGCTTTAATAAAATGCTTCATAATCACCACAGGAGTTTGCCGAGGGCAGGAGAATGTGGGTGGCCTAGTTTAGCCTGTAATTATGGATCTGTCTGAGGACAGACAGGCAGAAATGAAGGTTATGAGTGGCCTAAGGCTAATTGTTCAGTGGCCGAGACTGCTATCATTGCCCAGCTATCACTTCTATAATGCAGGATCTAATGTTGGGCCCATCGGTTAATCTGACCCCGAGGACAGATTACTGGTAATGATGAATTACTATTCAGATATGGTACAGTATTCAAATATGCTTCATTGAATCTGATTTGATATATGAATGCCATAGTTAAATTGTCTTTCTTTCTTTCTATGTCAAATGAAAAATGTAATGCCTCCCTCATCTAGTGTTGAGTTTTGATTAGTGAATTTTTGTAGACTGAGAGCCCTAACATTACTGCTACATTTACTGGGAATCGTAATTTTGTACTGTAATAATTAAGAGCGCTCTCTACCTATAAAGATATCTGCAACGAAAATTATTTTTACATTTTCGTTCTAGCTATTCGAAGCTGCATAATGCAATATTGCTGTTTCGTTCCACATAAAAATTATCTCTCGCCCTACCCCTCTCTTGCCCTACCCCTCTCTCGCCCTACCCCTCTCTCGCCTTACCCCTCTCTCGCCCTACTCCTCTCTCGCCCTACCCCTTTCTCGCCCTACCCCTCTCTCGCCCTACCCCTCTATCGCCCTACCCCTCTATCGCCCTACCCCTCTCTCGCCCTACCCCTCTCTCGTCCTACCCCTCTCTCGCCCTACCCCTCTCTTGCCCTACCCCTATATCGCCCTACCCCCCTCTTGCCGTACCCCTCTCTCACCCTACCCCTCCCTCACCCTACCCCTCTCTCTCCTTCCCTCTCTCTCTCATAACAGTAAACGCATGGAAAGGCGAAAACAGTAAGCCTTGGCCGTTAGCGGTTTTGTTTGCTCCCGTTTACCAGTTTTCCTACTAGTTTTGCGATTGGCAGCAAATGAAGGGCAACAAACATTCATAAACAACTATGTGCAGATTGATTCCACAGCCACACAACTTCCAAATCACACATCGCGAAAGCTTACACCGAATAGCTTTAGGAAAACGCCCTCTTACACAAGACAATTTGTTGAGCTCGCCAAGACTGGCTAATAAAATTCACGCGTTAAATATATGATACTTATTGTCCAGTCTCGTCAATAACAGAATCTTATAGACCAGATTCGAACAATTTTAGTTTTAAGTTTCATCTTCAATTAAAGTGTTTTTCGTTGAAAATTTTCTCTCGAAGTTCCTAAATAAATGTTATATCTACGTTGAGTAGCCTTCTTACTAAGCTTCAATTACAGTTTAGGCGCCTATCTTCGAAAACCTCTCTCAGTTTTTCGGTAAAGAAATACCATTAATCGAGCGTAGTTTGCGAGCAATCATTTTTAAATTTCGAACGTTAGCCGTAGTATATACATTATTTTCGACGCAATATTTATGCGCGATAAATTCTGGAGAAATTAAAAAAAATAATATTCGCACACAGTACTACGCCAACTGATATCCTTTTCACCTATTTCATCTACGACGTGCTGTTCCCCGTTTTGCAGTTCTCGTTGATTTTCATAAACAATTCTGCCGCGAACGGCTGTAATATACTACAATTTCGAGTAAATAAGGTATCAGCTTTCTAGTTTTACGGTTATAATATGATATGTCTATGAAAAAGGGATATTTTTTACGTCTATTGTACCTTTTTGGCGTGTTTTTTACTCTAAAGGCAGTTAAATTCAAAGGACAGGTATTTGCGCAAGAACGAAATATCTACGAACAGATTCTGTAACCGTGTATGAGGGATGAATTAGTTATTATTATTTAATATGTGTTAGTTTATATAATAAATTTCTTTCATTAATATCTGTTTCTTCGAGAGTTTTTAGAAGTTCCTTGGGCCAAAAATACGTAAAAAGTGTATTACTATTAATTTACATTCGACGAGCGGTATCTGCACGAAAACGTAATGATTACGAACATATTCCGTAACCATATTTGTGTGCTGAATTCCTTGTTGTCGTTTAATGCGTGCTATTGCTTTGTGTCTCATCGATATCTGTTTTGTTTGTAACTTTTTACAAGTTATTTGAATAAAATTATGTAAAAATAGACGAAAAAATAACTTTATTATGGCTGTATGATTTCATTTGGTGAGTCAATAAAAATATTTCTAAAAATGTATTCCTCTTGTATCATTAAATGCTCCCCTTCCTAAAATGCTTTCCGTTAAGACGCGGTTCAATTCATATTTTCAATAAATAATTTGAAAAAAAGCTAATTTACTTTCATTGCCCTTAAGAATGCTTTGTTGTAATTCATAACATCCAGAGATTTATGTTAAAAAAATAAAAAAGAAGTTGTAGTCATGTATCGAACCCCAAACTTTTTCATGGTAACCACATGCTTATTCACCGAGCTACATGTCATATTCTGAAAATTGATATCTATTTGGTTATCCAAGAAACAGGAAGACAAGGTGAGAGGAAAAGGCAGGCCTTGAGCTAGGGGCGGTGACCTTGAGCCGAGTTCCACTTTCACTTTTCTGGGGTTTTCCAAGCAAAATCCGAAAATTCGGATTTTGACCTAATTTTAGGCGAAAAACTCACTCCACTCGGGATTTTGGCATTGACATATTTCGAGTAAGACCCAAAACCTCACTCCACCCAGGAATATGACCTTGAGGCCTTCCAGCAAGACCTTAAAACCTCACACCCCTCAGGAAGACCCCAGAAAGGCCGCGGGAAGGGAAATAAAGGTATTCCCTCGGCTGCGCCTCAGCGGCGGCGTCTAATGGAGAAGGCTTACCGAGTTTAATTCCCCCCGTTTATTTTCAGGCATTTTGTGCTAGCACTCCCCATTAACCTTACTCCCACCGGGAGAGGAGTGGTCAGCGTATCTGCCTTCCGACGCCACGAACGTGGTTTCGAACTCCTCCCTACTCCATGGTCTTATGTAATCGTTAACATTATATTTCTCTAATTTCAAAAGACTACTAACAGTTGTACATGAGCTGATTAAATTAATAAAGAATTAAAAAATTAAATTTGACATATGAAGCTCATTCGTTTTTGTCTATTAGTAAGTCTCATAGCATTCTTGTCTTTTTCACCCCACTCTGTTTCCCGCTTATGATACAGTAAACAATTCCACATTTGTCATTTTCAGCGAATGCGCGCTACCAAGCATGGTTCGAAAAATTGAGTTAAAAGTAAAAAAGACTTTGGATTCATTAAAATGTTTAATTTCTATTCTATTTACACGAGCATACATGCTCAGACGTGAATTACTGCCACATCGTCCAGAATCACAATCTTTCCTTCCATTATTTATACATCGCTGGAACGTGACGATGGTGGGCTGCATGCGGATCTTCTCACGTAAATATTATAGCGTGAATTCCACTGTATTTCATCCTAGCAAATATTCAACTCGCACCGGTCTATCCTGTTGGATCAGAGTGAACAGCTTCGGCAAGCCAGGAGGAGAGGTTTGGCGTCGCGTCTTGGTGACATCCAGGCGAGAGGCTTCTTCGCTTCCTGCGCCGGATATCGACGAAGAAAGCGATAGCCTTCGCTTCGCACGGTAGTAACTCCAAATCACCCTGAAAAAATTAAAGCTTCGATCAGTTTTCGTCACCACTCTTCGTAATATTGCCTATATTACCCATGGGTTAAATGATTTTAAACCACAGGAGATAAAAGTTAATGTAGTTTACAATTATTTTCACATCGGCGAAGTCAACTTCCAAAATTAAGCCTGCGGCTTTGATTTCTGAGGCCATCGTCTACAAATTCTGAAATTTATGTATATTTTAGTGCACATACACGATTTGAAGGTAAACCAAAAGATCGACAGAGGAAAACCTTTCACGTATTTAACTCGCTTATCTCACAGGTGGCTCAGGAAACGCGACCCGCATGGCGTTCAGCGTGTTAAAGATCTTTATCAACAAATCGATCAAATGGTAGGTAGAATCTTAATCGTGTGTTTTCATTATAGATCATGTTTTCAATTTTCCCTTCCTATGTAAGTTACAAAGATATGCTTAACTGTAAAGACATAATAAGTCAGTAATAACAAACTTAGAGATAGATGGTAGGGAAAGCGATCTCAAAACTTTGCCGTCCGCCTCTCTGGTAACTTGGGCTGGTCTTGCATAAAAGCCTTTACTGCGTGCTAAGAAATGAAGAGGCTTTAGTTATATACGCTACTGCTCTGAAGTGTCCACTAGTGCCACCAGGCGGCAGCTGCAGCTTAACTCATATCTGCCCAGTAGCAACATTTGTTCCCAAGCAATTTAGATTTTATTATTTACATTACAGCGACCAAAAATGTAGTTATATTTTTTATAATCTCAATGTATTCTATAATAAATATATAAAGTCCGCATCATTTTCGTTTCCGTACCCTTTAAACAGAAATTTCAAATGTTGCTGCATGTTCGTCCATTTCCACTGACCTCTTGTCATCTTTCTGTGAAAGTTTTATGATATTCTCTCTCTCTATTTTCAAATTCTATGTTGTGTAAGAGATAACATAAAAAAATAACGATTGAAAAATATTGCTTATCTCCACAACAATTGAACAACTAACTTAGTTGGCAACAAATGTTGCCACTGGTCAGATAGGATGTCACTTTTAGGTATTATCTCATATTTTGCCATTTTTTATATTTTAAAAACTTGTTTTCTTTCTTTAAAAATGTTCAAACTTATTCAATAGCCATGAAAATGAATATAACCGTACCTATTCCTTCGAGTATTTCGCAGCATGATTTAAATAAGGGTGGGGTTGATCTGAATGATCAATTTGTCGCGCAATACAGAATAACTATTAGAACAAAAAAAGTGGTGTTGGCCTTTTTTTTGCGTGGACCGTCGATTTTTCCTGCGTACAAGGAAGGCTTGTTTATAGAAAATTAGTGAATAACAATATTTTATTGCAAAAATTTTGTATGGAATGTGTTTTGTTCCTTTTGCGATACTACGGCTCAAAGACTGTTGGGAGAGGTCTACGCGCATTCATTTCACATGGACTGAATTCAATAAAACTTGATCGCAGAGATCATATAATTAACAAGGGATCAACACGCTTTCGCCATTGTTACCATTGCTCCAAGAGGACAGTATTTATTTGTAAAAAATTCAATGTTTCTCTACATCCTAAATGTTTTGAAACTTTTCATATGTAAGAATTACATTTTTCTAGAATTAAAATTTCTTGTTCAACTTTTGTAAAATTAAAACCTATGTAAAAGGCGATAAGCTTCATAAAATTAGTTAAACTAATGTAAAGTGTATGCTAAGTGCTCTATAATCATTATATATCGACGACTCTTACAGAGGAGGATATAACATACTAGTAGTTGGTACTTGCATACTGCAAGCATTTCATCTCAACATAAAAAAACATTCATTATTCATATTTCATCATTACACATATATTTTTTATTCTAAATATTTCACCTCCGCAGCGATTTTCGTTTTTCCCACATGTAAAAATAATAGTTTAAACAATCCCAAAATGTTGCAATTTTAAAAATTTTACACATTCTTCATTATGGGGTACTGATGCTACACATTTTAGCCAAATTTTAAAGTTGTAGCACTCCTAGAAGTAAAATAATATTTTTGTAATTGTTTAAATTTAAATAATTTTTAACGGCCGCTGCATATCGTATGTGGTAAAATTGAAATGTTTATTTATGCAAATTTACTACTCTGTAAATAATTTGAAAATTTCAGCTTCCTAGCTCATCCCGTAGTACCTAAACAGTTATCCAATTGTTTAAACTTTAAGAATTTTTAACTGCCAAACAAATTAAAATATCAAAATTTGTATAATCCCTATTTCGTTTTTTTAAGAATTCTACTTAAAAAAAATTTCAACTCCGTAGCACATGCGGAAATACATAAACCATGAAAATTTGTTTAAACAATTGCGAATTTTTATCGGCCGCATTGTTGCACTTTTTCAATATTTTCGTTTTTTCTAGTTGGTTTTGCACAAAATCCTACCTAAGTAAAAAATTTCGAATCTCCAGCTTATCTGGAAGTGCCTAAACATTAGTATCCTCCTGTTATATGTTATGTATCATTATATATCGACGACTCTTACAGAGGACGATATAACATACTAGTAGTTGGTGCTTGCATACTGCAAGCATTTCATCTCAACATAAAAAAACATTCAGTATTCATCTTTCATCATTACACATATATTTTTAATTCTAAATATTTCACCTCCGCAGCGATTTTCGTTTTTCCCACATGTAAAAATAATAGTTTTAAACAATCCCCAAATGTTGCAATTTTAATAACATACTAGTAGAAAGTTCTTGCATACTGCAAGCATTTCATCTCACCTTGAAAAAACAGTCATTTTTACGACAGATATTTCATCATTACAAATATTCTTTTAATTCTAAATATTTAACCTCCGCAGCGATTTTTGTTTTTCCCACATGTAAAAATAATAGTTTAAAACAATCCCCAAATGTTGCAATTTTTAACATTTTACACTCTCTCCATTATGGGGTACTAATGCTACACATTTTAGCCAAATTTTTAAGTTGTAGCATTTCTAGAAGTATAATAATATTTTTCTAATTGTTTAAATTTAAATAATTTTTAACGGCCGCCACAATTCATATATGGTAAAATTTAAATGTTTATTTGTGCAAATTTACTACTCTGTAAATCATTTGAAAATTTCAGCTTCCTAGCTCATCCCGTAGTACCTAAACAGTTATCAATTTGTTTAAACTTTAAGAATTTTTAACTGCCAAACAAATTAAAATATCAAAATTTGTATAATCCCTATTTCGTTTTTTAAGGAATTCTACTTATAAAAAAATTTCAACTCCGTGGCACATTCGAAAATACAAACCTTGAAAATTTGTTTAAACAATTGCGAATTTTTAGCGGCCGCATTGTTGCACTTTTTCAAGATTTTCGTTTTTTCTAGTCGATTTTGCACAAAATGCAACCTAATAAAAAAATTTCGAATCTCCGCACATCTGGAAGTGCTTAAACATTAGTATCCTCCTGTTATATATCATTATATATCGACGACTCTTACAGAGCAGGATATAACATACTAGTAGTTGGTGCTTGCATACTGCAAGCATTTCAAATCACCTTGAAAAAACATTCATTTTTCAGACAGACATTTCATCATTACAAATATTCTTTTAATTCTAAATATTTCAACTCCGCAGCGATTTTCGTTTTTTCCCACATGTAAAAATAATAGTTTAAAACAATCCCCAAATGTTGCAATTTTAAATATTTTACACTTGCTCCATTATGGGGTACTGATGCTACACATTTTAGCCAAATTTAAAAGTTGTAGCATTTATAGAAGAAAAATAATATTTTTCTAATTGTTTAAATTTAAATAAATTTTAACGGCCGCCGCAATTCATATATGGTAAAATTGAAATGTTTATTTGTGCAAAATCACTATTCTGTAAATAATTTGAAAATTTCAGCTTCCTAGCTCATCCCGTAGTACCTAAACAGTTATCCATTTGTTTAAACTTTAAGAATTTTTAACTGCCAAACAAATTAAAATATCAAAATTTTTATAATGCCTATTTCGTTATTTTAGGAATTCTACTTACAAAAAAAATTTCAACTCCGTAGCATATTCGGAAATACATAAACCATGAAAATTTCTTTAAACAATTGCGAATTTTTAGCGGCCGCATTGCTGCACTTTTTCAAAGTTTTCGTTTTTTCTAGTCGGTTTTGCACAAAATCCTACCTATAAAAAAAATTTCGAATCTCCAGCACATCTGGAAGTGCCTAAACATTAGTATCCTCCTGTTATATGTTATTTCCTCCTCTGTAAGAGTCGTCGATATATAATGATATATAACATATAACAGGAGGATACTAATGTTTAGGCACTTCCAGATAAGCTGGAGATTCGAAATTTTTTTCTTTGGTAGGATTTTGTGCAAAACCAACTAGAAAAAACGAAAATATTGAAAAAGTGCAACAATGCGGCCGATAAAAATTCTCAATTGTTTAAACAAATTTTCATGTGCTACGGAGTTGAAATTTTTTTTAAGTAGAATTCCTAAAAAAACGAAATAGGGATTATACAAATTTTGATATTTTAATTTGTTTGGCAGTTAAAAATCCTTAAAGTTTAAACAATTGGATAACTGTTTAGGTACTACGGGATGAGCTAGGAAGCTGAAATTTTCAAATTATTTACAGAGTAGTAAATTTGCATAAATAAACATTTCAATTTTACCACACACGATATGCAGCGGCCGTTAAAAATTATTTAAATTTAAACAATTACAAAAATATTATTTTACTTCTAGGAGTGCTACAACTTTAAAATTTGGCTAAAATGTGTAGCATCAGTACCCCATAATGAAGAATGTGTAAAATTTTTAAAATTGCAACATTTGGGGATTGTTTAAACTATTATTTTTACATGTGGGAAAAACGAAAATCGCTGCGGAGGTGAAATATTTAGAATTAAAAATATATGTGTAATGATGAAATATGAATAATGAATGTTTTTTTATGTTGAGATGAAATGCTTGCAGTATGCAAGCACCAACTACTAGTATGAGCTATTCTGGAATGAAAAATTGTATTTGTTGAAATTTTATTTGAAATTAATAATTTTTGTGATGCAAAAATCTTTTTGTAAGTTCGAAGTTTTTGAAAAAATATGTTTGAAAGTGCTACAACAAAAATAATTAATTAATTTATACATGTACTTAAAAGAAAAAACACTAAAAAAGGCAATTTTATGTATAGCAGTCTTATCTACCCAGTGACAACAAATGCTGCCATTAAAATAAACATACCTCTGACCAAAATAGAAATCTAAAACTTTTCTATATGTTATTTGTGCCCATTTGACAAAGACATAATACAAAAATTCCATAAAATATGCAAAACGGCTTTGGGCAGTAATGGATTATTCCCTTGAAGGAACGACGGAAAGTTTTTAGACTTGGCCTTTCCAGTGTTTACATACATATTGGAAGAAATGCTGTTTGGTTTTTTTCCATATATTTCGGTGACATATACCTGAGCTATGTTTGCTGTGACATTTCAATTCTATTATAATTTATACGTAAGTATAAGTAAATTTAACATACATAATGTATAAAATTTGACTACTTAGAGGCCGTGTTAATTAAATTAATAATCCTTTCAGCTGAAAGAAAATTTGCTATTCATTTTTACTTTCTCCATACGTAGTATAGGATCAAGTATTGTTTTCATGAAAAAAATCGACTTCGAGATTTCAACGGAAATACACGTTTTGAGGCACCCTGAACACGTTTTGACCATTTTCTCGATGATGTGTTGTGCATGTGAGTTTTTTGTGGGTTTTCTAGCTCAAAAACTATTAATCAAGTGAACGCAAAATTTTATATTTAACCTGTTTATGAAAGTCTCAAGAACTGTACAGTTTTTGGTAAAAATCGGTCTACCGGAAGTGGTTGTTTACTATTGTCACTTATCCGTTATTTTAAAATATTAGCTTTAATATTTGATAAATGTAAAAATATACTGGAATAAACGTTGTAGGAAAATTAATTTTCTACAACCTATGTTTTCCCCATATAACGCATTGTTATATCCTATATTTTAGCTGCCACCACCACGCCACCTACCTACGACTATTGTTAACAATTGACGTAATTGACGTAAAGGTCCTTTTTATTTTTTTAATTGTTGGATCTCTGTGGCTATATGAAATATCAGAAGGCTATGGTTTGAAATTATTTCTGTTCTTTGTAAAGTAAAATTTTCTCAGTTTTTTTTTTAATTTTATTATGTAACCTATTTGGAATTTTTAGAAATACTACAGAGAATGAAGAAAGTCATGTGGTGGCCACATCAGATTTTTAACAATAGCAAATAATTGCGCCATGCATTTACGTCCTTATATGAATAAATATTGTTGCAAAGCTATGAAAAAAGGCTAAATTTTTCAATATCTTCCCTGAATATTTATTTAAACTCTTAAAAACATATAAGATGTTCTTTTATAAAAGAAAGGACTATAATGAAATTATTACATTTCAAGATTATCCTTAACAAGGTCAGAAGATTTGTGATATAAACCATTATAAAATAACGCCCGGATTGCGATAAATATCATGAAAATAACAAACCTAAAAGTCTAGGAAAAATTAATATAAAATGAGCCATTAGGTGGGTTGAATACCGCAGTAGTTACTGAGGTTTTCAGAGCGATTAAAATACATAATCCTGAAGGTGAAAATGAGCGCTTTTGGAATTTACATTTATTTTTAGAGCAATTCGGTGTTTATTTTAAATTAAAAGAAGACATTGTAACGTTGATACTAGCGTACAAGTATCACGTTCACATCCCAAAGCTCAACCTATCAAAGAAAACAGAACGTAGTATAAAATTATTTCGGGTTTCAAATGTAGCGTTGCTTATCTGTATGCCCTCACACGAAAATTTATCCGCTAAAATGTCATTAATAAGTTCAGAGTCCACAATTCGTAATTTATTCATGATAAAAATGAAATACAACTAAATATCTTCCACATAATTTTAATGCAACACGAACGGTTTAGCGCAGTGGTGTGGAACCGGCGGGCTTTTGTGATACTCAGTGCGGCCTTTTGCATACTTGTCTAAACATACTCAAACTCGTATATGATTTTAGCATGAAAGTTACAGAAAGAACAAACAAAAGGTATTTTGCATCAGCAGAATCTTTGCGCCAAATCTACTGTTTTAAATGACACATTACATATTGTATTGTGAACTACATTCGAGCAAATGCTTCACGGCATCGCCAGTTTCGCACCATGCTTCAATATGACGATAAAACATTTAGTGTAGATCTTCCATATCATTCTAAAGTGTGCTGGCTGTCACAAGGTCAATTACTAGAAAAACATTTATCTTTATGAAAACAAGTCACGAGCTTTTTCAAAGAACAGAATGAATCTTGTGAATTAAAAAAAAATATTTCTGCAGAAATGTTGCATTTTTGTGTGATTTAATGTCGAAACAAAATCATTTGAATACTTCTCTACAATGTAAAACTAAATCCATATATGAAATATGGCAGTAAATTCAGCCATTACGGAAGAAGTTGAATTTTTTCAAAATTGGCCTTATCAGATCAGGAATTAAAATTTAAAACTCCTAAACCGTAAATTTACCCAGAGAGCACTCACACGTCAATAAGAAATAAGGAAAATTAAAATTATACTTACAAGTTTGCAGGACGATGATGGCCTACAGGGACCTGTTGTCAAAAACTAGCCTAAAAAGAAGAAAAAGAAAACACACACGCACAAACACTCTGGAAATCTCTAGATACGTATTTCGGGAGCTATGCTCCCATCTTCAGTAGCTGAAGTCGTATGAATTGTTTGTGTTTGGTCTTGTGTATTTATGTGTTCCGGGTAAAAGTGAAAGGAGGGCAGAGGGGTGGGGGAATTCTTAACGGTTAGCGAGTAGAGGGGTGAGTAAGGGATAGGTCCGCGGTCGTTATTCATAACCGTCTCTTTGAATTTGTTTATGAAAATACTCTCGTAAGCGTCTAGTTTCCAGTCGGTTTGTGTTGATTTTAAGAGAGACATGTTTTCGATTTTAATCGGGTGATTGTTTTCCTGTATGTGTATTGCGACGCTAGACCTGTTAAATCTATTGTGTTTGAAGTGTGCAAGGTGTTCTTTGAACCTGGTTTCTAGCTTCCGTTTAGTTTGCCCTATGTAGACTTTCTCGCAGTCTGTGCAAGCGATTTTGTATATGCCGGATCTTTGTAGAGTCGGGATCGTGTCTTTTGGATTGTGTAGTAAGTTGGAGAGTTTGTTTTCATTCACAGGTACTGCTTTAAGGTTCTGTTTTGAGAAGATGTTTGATAAGCCGTTTGTGATGCCAGGGACGAAGGGGATTTTTACGTATTTTGGTTTTTTGGTGGGCGTGCTTGTGAGAGTAATCTGTTTTTTCAAAGAAAGATTGCGCTTGTGTTTGTGTAAAATATTCTCTATCATCTGAGGGTCGTAACCATTGATTTTAGCGCATTTTTTGATATATTTTAATTCTGTGAGGAAATCAACTTCAGAAAGAGGAACCTGTAAGAGTCTATGTACCATTGAGTGGAATGGTGCTAATTTATGTGAAATATGGTGGTTGGAATCAGAGGGAATGTACGTGTCTGTGTGTGTGGGTTTGCGGTAAATCCCGAACTTGATTTGGTTGTTTTCTCTTTTTACGAGAAGGTCAAGAAATGGCAATGTATTTTGTTTTTCAACTTCATGTGTAAATTTAATGGAAGGATATTGATCGTTTAGTTGCTGTAGAAAATCAGTTATGTTATTATTGGAGGTATCGAAAATCGCGAAAATATCGTCAACGTATCTTAGCCATAAGCGTGGGAAGTATTTGAAAGTGTTTTTGCATTGTTTCTCGAAGTTAACCATGAATAGGTTGGCTAAGAAAGGTGAAAGGGAGTTTCCCATTGTTGTACCGTAATTTTGTTGGTAGAACTTGTTGTTAACTTGAAAGAAATTTTGGTTCATGCATAAGCGTGTTAGTCGTACTAATTCATCTACTGTTTTTAATGGTAAGTTTTGATCGGTGAGCCATTCTTCGAGGAATTGTAATGTTTCATTGATGGGAACGCTAGGAAAGAGAGATCTGTACACCGTAGTCTCCATTTCCTTTTTTAACCTTATCAGATCAGTTGTTTCAGCCGAGCATTTTCCTGAACTGGCAAAGGTAATTGATAAACAAGATATGAACAAAAACTTGCGAAATTGGAATATGAATTAATATATTGGTGTTTTAGACTCCTTGATTAAAGAATACAATGACAGATTTAAAGATTTTGAGAAACATGATGCCACACTGAGATTAGCTTTTCAGCCACATCTGGTTGATGTCTCGAGTGCACCTTAAGATTTGCAGATGGAGTTGATTGAGCTTTCAGAAGATAACATTCTGAAGTCTCTATTCGACAGTAAAAAGGATCCCATTAAAATATGGAAGAATACTGTTGAATACTCACGACTGCGTCAATATGCTCATCCTCTACTCTCTTGTTTTGGCCCAACCTATTTTTGTGAATCAACATTTTCACATATGGCTCAAATCAAGACGTGCCTGAAATCACAGATGACAAACACCCACCTGGAAGACCAATTGAAGCTAAAGACAACAATGCTGGAACCAAATATCAAGTTCTTAGCTCACAACAAACATTCACAAAAAAGTCATTAAATTGTGTTTGCCTTCTTATTTTTATGAATGTAATTGAATGCAGCATTTCAGTTACCAGTCCTTAATTTGTTTTAACTTCTTTAAAGTTTATTAATATATAATTAAATATGAAAAATCGAATTTTTTCCTTTAGATTAAAAAGTCATTATATTGTGTTAAAGCCTTTAAAGTTTTAAAAAATATTATTAAATATGAAGAACTGAAATCAGTATTCGTTAAATTATAAAGCCATTAAATTGTGTTTGCCTCTTTATTAAATTTTTCAATTTTGATACATGTGAATGTATGCAACGTGCGGCCTGATGAGATCTCCGTTAAGTAACATTTGGCCTTCCAATGAAAAAAGGTTCCCCACCCCTGGTTTAGCATCATCAGATAACAAGGTGTAACCAACATTTCCAAAGGTACGGAGGTAGGAAAGTGGGGATGGAAGAAAAACCATTCCTTTATTTTGAACGAGCTTGTTTTTCAGGACCATTCGCCTCTGTTAAGTTTGCCAAAAGATTTTATATTTACTACTTTGAAACTTTGCCATTCATTCGCCCTTCCTTTCCCATCCCCACTTTTTTTCCTAACCGCCACTTAAACCACCCCCACAGTCGCTTTAGGTTTAACCCCTCCCTCTTTTTTTATCTTCCTCCCCATTTATTGAACTATTGGTTACACCTTGTTACCTGATTATGCTACGATCTGTCGAACCTAAAAAGAGTATATGAATATAATAATTTTTTTTTCTAATTCATCATTGAACTTACATTTTCGACGAGATATTTTTGGGCTTATCTAAAAAGGCAAACTAAAAATAACAACAAGTAACTGTTCACAAAATTTTGTTTTGGTTTTTCAGGATAAAATTTTTCCTTGACGATATTTTTCAATATAATCGTTTATGTACTCACTTAAAGTATAACATATAGAAAACCAACCAAATGAAAATTCAAAAGTAAACAATCACAGTAAATTGATTCACTATTTACAAGATACACAGCGTATACTAACTTTCAACTCGTTTTAATTTGTCGGTAATTCACGCGCGGCAAACATAAAGTTGTACTTGATTAATTCGGGAGGGAAGTATTAGAAATAAAAATAATAATAGAAGTTTTTGTAGTATGAATATACAAATAGAGTAATCTAAATTGACATTTTATCTGTTAAGTAAAAGTGAACTTTTTAAATCCAACAAAAAGAGTACATTTAGTATCAAAATGAAAAAGTAAGAGTACACTATTTTTAAAGGCCACAAATAGTACACGTACTCTTTGAGTACGGTTGGTAACCCTATCGTAGCGTAACCGGCCGTGTTGTATTAAAATTCCGTGGAAGATACATAGTGTTATTTCATTTGTATCATTACCCGCTGAAGATAACGAAAATTCAGATCGTTTTTCGGTCCGCTACACAAACCGAAGGCACAAAAAAAAACGTTATAGAGTTTCTTGAATCCACTGTCTACATTGATGCGAGGTCTGAGGTTTGCGTTAGACGTGTTCCGAGAAGACGATTGATTAAGGGATCGGAGAAGTGATGGAGGAGATAGTTTCGAAAGCTGTTGGAAGCAGGTCGAGAGAATCTGATGAAAGGGAACGATGATCCCCAAAGGGGTATTCTCCAACTAAGGAACTGAGATTCGACTTTTTGCTAGCTCCCTTTGTGCTTCAACCGACATTGGATGTTTTGTATAGGAGAAGTGGGGAGTTATGTATTTTTATATATCTCGCGAACCTTTGAGTTAGTTATTCGTCTGTTCGAGTTTTCGCGAAATAACTTTTAAAAGGATGTCATAACAACCGTATTCACTCCCTCTGACATTTTTAAAAAAATTATGGAAAAGAAATATAAGTCCTTTCACTTACCACTAATACAATGGAGGTAATGCTGTTTTATACTTTAACCCAGTGTTTCTCAACATTTTTGGAGCCGCGGACCACCAACGATGTCCCACAATTTCTGCGGATCCACTCCACATGAAAGGTTCATACATATTTTTATTCTTTGTCTCGTTTCTTCACTTGGGAATAGAAATCAGAGCTCTGCGAGGGATCAAGCAAGTTATAGATATAAATAAATGTCATAAATGCCTTGTCCTACTCAACTCGCGGACCCCGGAGAAACAACTTCTAGGGGTTCGCGCACCCCAGATTGAATACCGCTACTTTAACCCATTGCAGTCGGAATTTTTCTTTCTACTGATAGTCAAGTTGTATCTAATTTTTAAATGCCCACACTGTAAAATAAAATACACATGATTTTAGATAAACTTCTTATATACATTTGCATGTATATATGTACAGGATGTTTCTAAATTAAGTGTAAAATATTCAGGGGCATATTATAGAGGACAAAACAAAACAAAAATGCCCTAACATAATATTTCTGAAAACGCTTTATTTCGGAGTTATGATTCAATGAAACTTTAAAGAAGTCATACAAGTCAGTACAAAATGAATTTTAATTATTATTTTAAACAGGCATACAAACATAACAGTTAGTCATAATTACAATAAATGTTCGAACATATGTGTGGGAATCCCTATAGCGGCACCAATTCGTCGTGTACTTGTCCGTCAATCTTCTTGTACCATTTCAAGAACTTCTTCCTCAATGTCATCCCCATACGCTTGAGGCCACCCTTGCCCGTGGCATTGCGAAATGAACCACGTTCCCTCAAACGCCTATCTATGGATGCAAATGTCTGATGGTTTGACAATCTCCTGTTAGGAAAACGTTCGTGGATCAATCGCCTTGCTTCAAGTGAATTTTCTCAAGCGAGATCATACATGAGGTGCATACCTGCGTACTCAGAATTGGAAAACCATCGCAATCACACTACTGTAACAGTACAAGCCCCAGTGAAGAATGAATGAGTTAGGAAACAACTGGTACACAGCGGAAGGAAGAGTTCTACTGAGAGAGGGGAGGGAAGGGAGAATGGCGCCAATTGGAACATTTATTGTAATTATGAACAGTCGTTATGTTTGTATGTCTCTTTGAAAGACTAATTTCATTTCATTTTGTACTGACCTGTAAGACTTCTTTAAAGTTTCATTGAATCATTACTCCGAAATAAAGCGTTTTCAGAAATATTGTCGTAGGGAACTTCAGCCTTGTTTTGTCCCCTAGAATATGGGCCTGAATTTTGCATACTTAATTTTGAAACACCCTGTGTGTGTATGTGTATATGTATATATATATATATATATATATATATATATATAACGATACGGAAAAAGAAATAATATGATGAAATAAATGCAACGAGAGGTTGAGAGGGATAGGAAGGAGGCAGTGAACTCTTACCATACGGTGGTGGACGCCCACAGCGATAGAGGAAGGCTTGCAATTTGGAGCTTTCGGGCAACACACGCACTTCTTCAGCGAGAGAAAAACGGAGACTAAAAATAAGCGTAACACTGGAGGTAGGGATTCGGGAAATGAGGGGTAGAGGGAAGGGGAAAGAGGGGTAGGGGGAAAGGAAAAAGAGGGGTGATTGGAGTGGGAGTGTTAGCGAAGGTTTAAACCTGGTAAGGAGAGGGAGCGGAGAATGTGGGCTAGTTCCCATTGACGGAGTTGTGGCGCGGGGAAACTACTTGGAAGAGCACGAATAGTTATACCGGTGAAGCAGCTATTGAAGGGAAGGGAGTGGGTTAACGGATTGTCGGCAACCGGAAGGGGGCGCCTAAGAGAGACGTTATTCTGATGGCCGTTCATGCGGATGTTAAGGGGTGTGGTTGTGAGGCCTACGTAGAACGCAGGGCAATGGGTGCAGGTAAGAAGATATATTACGTTTTTGGAGGTACAAGTGCTGCGGGATAAGATAGGATAGGAGATTTGGGTAACAGGGCTGGTAAATGAGGAAGAAGTATCTAAGATGGGGCAAGTGAGGCAACGTGGTCTTTTACAAGGGGAGAACCCTTCGGGGGATGGTGGGGGGCCGGTGGGGAGTTCCTTGCGCCATAGCAGGTCGCCAAGATTCCTAGGTCGGCGGAAGGATATCATAGGGGGCTTAGGGAAGAGTAGCGTAGTTGTGGGTGTGGTAAGGAGAATTGGATGGGCGGCCGCGAGGATGTTATTTAGGGCTTCGTGCAGCCCCGGGTGAAAGGTTGTAGTGAGAGCCAGAGGGACTTCTGTCTTCGAGGGTGGGTTCAAGATTGGTGGGTGTCTGGAGGGGGTGGAGACGGCGCGATATATTTCATTGCGGACTAAGTCGGCAGGGTATCCTCGATTGAGGAAAGCCTTGAGGAGTAAGGCGCAATAATCGGATAGCGAGGTGCTATCCGAGCAGATTCTAAAGCCATGCCTGGCGAGGGAGTACGGAAGAGATTTCTTTGTGTGTTGTGGGTGGCAGCTGGTGTAGTGGAGGTATTGCAGGTGCTTGGTATCTTAAATGTGCACCGAGGTGCTAATGCGTCCATTACGGAGGAGGAATTTAACGTCGAGGAACGTTGAGTGTGTTGTAGAAGAGTGATGAGTGAAATATATATATATATATATATATATATATATATATATATATGGATGGCAACAAGGTGTTGGGATGAGGAAACCCAGTGAACACTCACCAATCGGACGACTTCAGGTTGGCGAGGCCCCGGGGATGTCGAAGCGACACACGTAAAAGAACACTATAACACAGAAACATTACAAACGTAGAAGCTTTCGGAGTTATTCCTTCATCAGCTTCAGAGAGAGTTCACTGGGTTTCCTCATCCCAACACATTGTTGACATCCATATATCCATTTTACCTTTCCTTTTCCGTAAGCGACTTAAGGAAATGAAAAGGTAGTGATGAGGGTATATATATATATATATATATATATATATATATATATATATATATATATATATATATATATATATATATATGGATGTCAACAAGGTGTTGGGATGAGGAAACCCAGTGAGCACTCACCAATCAGACGACTTCAGGTTGGCGAGGCTCCGGGGATGTCGAAGCGACACACGTAAAATAACACAAAAACACAGAAACATCACAAACGTAAAGCTTTCGGAACTACTCCTTCTTCAGCTACAGAGAGAGAACTGAACCAACCTGAAGTCGTCTGATTGGTGAGTGCTCACTGGGTTTCCTCATCCCAACACCTTGTTGACATCCATATATTCATTTTACCTTTCCTTTTCCGTAAGTTGTTATATATATATATATATATATATATATATATATATATATATATATATATATATATATATATATAGACTTAAGGAAATGAAAAGGTAGTGATGAGGGTATATATATATATATATATATATATATATATATATATACACATACACACATATAACACGCGCGCACACACACACACACACACTAAGGGGCAAACCCCCTGCTCGCCAACCCTCCTGCCCTTGGTTCGCTCTTTCTTCGTTCCTACCATGTACATATTTGATTTAGATTAGTTTCAAGTGAATATATTTTGAATATGGGATTAATTGAATATGGGTAATTTATACGGAATGTAAGTTTGGTTTCTAATAATAAATAAAAAATATATATATTTAAATGACGTTTAATTTAACACTTCATTATAAACTACGTTTTTAATTATTTGATTTTCTGCTGTATTATCATTTCCAGTTATTTGCATTTACACACCCTGACCTGAGTTTAATGAACATAATTTTTAGGGGTGTATGTTTGGTTTTAAATAACAAATTAATAAAAACAGTTGAATAACTCGATAAAAAAGAGAGCTGACATTCCCGTAGACTAAAAATGACTGAGGTATAGAGCATTCAAGAGAGTGATAGACAACTAGAAATAGGGTTTTAGTAATATAAATAAAAAATATAAATGACATTAATACTATGGCCGACTTATTTGCATTTAATTCATATCTTCGGTCATTAAGAGCAAGTTTTAATCTTATTTTCAACCTTTAACACTTTATATAAGTGCATATACACTGAAATTACCAGGGACAACAAATCCCGTAACAATGCAATCTTAGTATAGAAATATTAAAAAAATTACCAAAACTCGAGCATAAATTGAACATATGAGCGAATTTGCATGAGAATGAATATTTGATGGTAAGAAAAAGAATCTTCATTCATTTTGGTGTGTTTAAGTGTAAATTTCATATCGATAACTTAATTTTAAGATATTTTAAAGAGTCAAAGAATGAAAGCCTTCAAACCAAAAAGGTGATTTTTACGTGTTATCTTATGGAAAACGGCATTCATCCTCTGGTGTCCAACCCGTGACATCATTCGAAAATAATTTTACTCAAAACGTAAATGTTCATTAACACTGAAATTCTGAGGAATTTTAGGCTTCTAAGTTAATTTATAATCTAGTTATTCACATAATTACAGCGTTACGCATCATGATGGTGACCATTACGATTTTATAATATACTATATCATGGGTGTCCAGATATGGAAGCGTATGTAGCCTTATAGTGCCCAGAAAAAATCTTCAGTGGCCGCACGGTCTGTGGGATTTGTTTGCTAAAACAATTATTAATTTTTCTGTTATTTTTATATTGCATATTTCTTAAATAGTTTCTCTTTTCAAGTATTTTTTATTCATTTAATTAAAATTACAAATTTTTATTTTCTTTTTTAAAATGCATATTTATTTAATAAAGTTTAATTTTATTAAGTATTTTAAATTCATTTAATTAAAAAGATCATTAATTTGTAAATCCTTTAATTTTGTGGATGATAATTGAGCTGATGGGTCAGATTTTCATCGGTCGAATTATACCGGCAGTGCCCTAACTAGGGTATGGCGAAGATGGCATTTGCCATAGGTGCCAAACGTTCCCACAAAAATGCCAAATGTTTATTTCTCCATAAATAAATATTAATTTAATACTCAAACATTGAAGTTATTGTTAATAAAAACGCTAATATTCTTTATGGAAATGTAGCAAAAATCATATTCTACGTAGTAGATGGCAGCTCGTAAACACTTTGGCTCCAAGTTGAACAGTTGTATAAAACTCCTTCTGCCAAAAAATTGTAGGGTAAGCTTACCCTACAATTTTTTGGCTGAAGGAGTTTTATACAACTGTTCATATTCTACGTAAACAAGGCGTTTCCTTATAATTTTGCCATGAGCGCCATATCTTCCAGTTACGCCTCTATATACCGGTAACGATTTTTTGTGAATTTAATTTCGGTGAAAGGTTGTTCGCAAAGGTAAGTACTTCAAAAAAGTGATGTCTCTGAGACCTGTATATTTTTCTCATGTAAGATAAATACGAACATTTTCTTGTTACTTTCTTCGTACGTAGTATAGTGGAAAGTATTGGTTTCATGAAAAAAATCGATCTAGAGCAGGGGTCGGCAACCCACGGCCCGCGGGCCACGTGCGGCCCTCAAGAACGCTTTATGCGGCCCGCAAAGCTGTAATGAAAAAGTGATCAGGAAAATTTCTCATGGGCAATTTTATATTTTTTGAGTAAAATTATGGTCCCAAAGCCTTTTCGGTGAAGTTTTAACGCTAGTAAATTATGTAGACTTGATTTAGTTCATATGAAATCACAGAATCTCTAAAAAACTTCTGATTTATTCGCTCATCCGGCCCGCCGAGGCTTTCTTGATTCCTAATGTGGCCCTCCGAAGCATTCACAACTGCAAATGTGGCCCGCCATGCAGAAAAGGTTGCCGACCCCTGATCTAGAGATTTCAACATAAATGCACGTTTTGAGGTCCCCTGAACACGTTTTGACCATTTTCTGGATGATGTCTGTGTGTGTGAGTGTATGTGATAGCTTTTTGTGGGTGCTCTAACTCAAAAAATATTAGGTCAACGCGAAATTTTATATTTAACATTTTTTTTAAAGTCACAAGAAGTTTAGTTTTTAGTAAAAATCGGTCTACCGGAAGTGGGTGTTTACTCTTGTCACTTATCCGTTGTTTTGAAATATCAGCTATATGATAAATATAAAAATATACTGGAATAAAAGCTGTATAAAATTTAATTTCCTACAACCTTTGTTTGAAACATCTTCCCATATAATGCATTGTTTAAGAGATATCTTATATTTTTTAGCTTCCACCACCACGCCACCTACCGACGACTATTGTTAACAATTGACGCTTAGTTACGTCTTAGTAACGCACCTTTTTCTTTTTTCTTAATTGTTGGAGCTTTGTGGCTATATCCAATATCAGAATACTATGGTTTGAGTTTATTTCTGTTCTTTGTATAGTCAGAAATTTATTCGCAGTTTCTTAAAATATTTATTAATATGTGACCTATTTGGAATTTTTAGAAATATTACAGATATGGAGAAAGTCGTGTAGTGACCACATCAGATTTTTTCTTTAAAAGCACAATCAATATCAGATTACAGTTCAATAAGCTCAAGTTGCAGACGATTTGGTGCAGAATTAGTGTTCACAATAAATTGGTTTGAAAAGATATGAGGTAATGTAGGCTTAGTTTATTCCAAGCATGCCATTATCAAGGGCAGGGGTGGCCAAATCGCAGCTCTTGTACAACGTAACTGCGGCTTGCAATAAAATTTATAAATCATGATCAAAAACATTTTCCGGCTCGAATTGATATAAACGCAAAGTAATTAGCGGCGTTAAGACGGATATAAATTAGTAAAATTGGCACGATAGCACTTATAAATACACATTTAAAGTGTTATCTGTGCCGTATATCTGTTTAACCTATTCTCGGCGGCTCTCGGATGTCTTCTGGCTCTCGATTTACGAAGAATTTCGTATGCAGTTCCAAAAGTATCAAGTTTGGCCACGCCTGATCAACGGAAAATATGAAAGTTTGCCTTATGTAGGAATCACACGGTGTGGCAAAGCAACCGACTTCCCTGTAGAATAATTTAACACTAAGGCTTTTCCAACCCTGTTACGTAATTGGTATTTAAAATGTTTTTAATTTCCATGAACAACATATCATAAAATCGTAGAGCAACTGAAGCAATCAAGCAAATTTTGGAAGATTGCAACCTACTCTAAGAACGTTGTTTCGTTGAACGGTCAGTAGTTGGCGCTACTACTACCGTCGATCATAATAGATCCTTGACGTGCAGGCAACGGAGGACTTAACCGCCGCCGTCCGTTTCCGTTACGTCCATAAACGTTGATCGTAATCCCAGCCTAAATCCGTGTGAGAAAATTCTCTTTCAGTGAGGTTTGAAGTGCTTCGAGGCAGTATAAAATAGCGCTGGCAGGACGATAGGTGCAAGACGCATATCATCCTGGAAACAATAAATAACAAGCGAGGAAAGAACTGCCAAACATGTCCCAGAAAGAAGGCGTTTTTTCCGAAAACACATTCACCCTTACCAAAGGAAATCGAGAATTAAGAAACTTTAATTGGCCATATTGCTAAAACAATATGAGTATATATGTAAACAACAAATATAATTACGTCGATTGAAAATATTTTGGAATTTTTTCTCTCGAAAATGGCCGCAAGGAAATTAAAATTAAAATCATTCAGCGGGCCGCACGAAATCGTGAAAGTGGCCGCAGTTTGGACACCCATGTTCTATCGGTTGCAAAAGTAAATGCAAGGGCTATGCGGGAATGTCTATCCGACACCCTGCGAAATCGCCGGTATGAGAAATTTTGAAGTCAAGCAAATCATCCGCCATTTCCTTAGCTGCAAACACACGCTGTGAACGCATTGCATGTCTGGTGGTATTATACACCACTTCATAGCTTGTATTTTTATGGATATCAGGAATAATAACGTATTTAGAATTGAAGTAAAGCAGACTGTTTTAAGCTATGCTTTACTTAATCGCTATGGTTACAGTTTTTCACTCTAGCATTTGCGCAGCATAAGTTGCCGCGCTCGTCTGAGCACAAGTCTCGCATTCACAAATAGGTGGATCTGGAGTTCGAGTCCCGGCATATGATATTAATTAATTATTTTTTTTATTAAATGTATTTGATTTTCTCATGGGACTCTTATTAGTTATGCCAAAATATTCTCCTTAATTGGAAATATTTTTTGGAATTCAGAATTCAACCATCGAAAATAAGCTCTTTGTAAAACTATTCAGTGCAAGGCAGGCCGGTCGAGATTTCTGATCCTATACATCGTATAAAGAAAGTATAGTTTTCATGAAAAAAAACCAAATTAAAGATTTCAACTTAAATACACGTTTTTCAGTATTCTGAACACGTTTTGACTATTTTTCCGACGAAGTATTTGTGTGTCTGTTCGTGTGTCTGCGTGTATGTGACATGAATGTTGTAGGCGGTCTAACTCAAAATCTATTCCTGAAATCAGCATATTATATTACATTTGTCATAATAGAAAAAATTGAGTGCCGGCATAGGATATTAATTAATTATTTTTTTATTAAAATATTTTATTTTCTCTTGGGACTTTTAATAAATTTTAGTTATCCCAAAACATTCTCCTTAATTGGAAATGATTTTTGGAATTCAGAATTTTAGCATTTATCATCGCGACCAAGGTTCTAGAGATGGTCTCCGAATTAACTATGAAACTGCATGAGCTAAAATAACATCCTCAGGAATTTAAACAGTTATTGGCGTTATCTACCGTCCTCCGAATAGTAGAATTGAATCTCACTTTCTTTCCCTTACCCAATAAGCAAATAATTCTTTGGGGGGGATTTCAAATTATCAATCGAATGGACTGGAGGTGGCAAAGTCTCCAAGAACAACTTCGATTCGTGGTTTCTCGAGCATTTATCGAAAATGCAGGCATGTAATCTGTGCAATTTCTGTTGCGCAAGGAAATTTACAATTTACAAAAGTTTCGGTTGGTAGGAATGTGCTTTGCTCGGACTACTAGTTCCTTGAAAGGACCTTTGAACCAACCCTCCTCCGCTCAGAACCCTTCATACCTCCCCCACCTGACCGTGAGGGAAGTTTGACTTTGAACCGTGCGCTTTCCCTCATTGCCTAGAATATACTTCTGCCGTTGTCGCTCTCAAAAGTCCTCGATTCGAAAAAAATTAAAGTAGGAAAAACATCCTTTTTAGATGTCACAATATATAAATTTAAATGCTGTAAATATTAATATTCTTTACAACCTTTTTTTGAAACAATCTTTTAACACGATCGTTGCAGTCTTAAAATCTAAGAAATTATCGCAAACGAGTCTAACTTTCGGACTAAAAATACAATATAGCTTTGTTTTTAAATTTATAATGTATTTTTCTGTAAAATTAGTGGAAATGTTTTTTTAAATAAAAAAAGATAAGGAGGACATCATGTGATATCCGCACCGCGGATACTCCCAAGATAAACTAACCCTTTTATTGCATCTAAAATATCACCAAAACATAATATTCCGAATATGGTTTCTTGGTTTCAAGGAATGTAAATATGAAAAAAGTGACTTATATTCAGATAAATTCTTATAAATTTATGAGTTATTTTTAAGTAATAGTTATGCAATCCCCTTTAAAAAGGTTTATTTATAATAAAATATTTATAGTATTCTTTCACAATAATTGATTATTATTATTCTTACTATAATTGACAATAATATCTACAATTTACAATTTAAATTTACAATAAAAGTTACAATTTACAATAATAATTAAAATTTACAATTATATTTGAAATTTACTTTATAACTAATTGTTTCGTTACTAAATATCAGTCAGTCCGTCTGTCCATCCGTCCGTCTGTTCGTCTCCCCTTTTATCTGTTGGACAGTTTGCAATAGAGAAATACTCTAAAAGCCATTTTATTTCTGCAAACTAGGAGAGCTCGAGAAAACTATTTTAGTTTACATAAGTGTCCTAAGTTCGACTCCAGGAGATGATTATATTTTCCCATATTTACACAGGAGTTTCGGTTTTTCGATGTGCAAGGTTTTATTCCATAATTCATTAAAATACGTAATTATGGCCCGAATTTCTCCGTTTCTGCATTATTCGGCGGCTAAAACTATAAAATATCTTATTCGTGCAATGAAGTTCGACGATCAGTTTAGTTCGAAAACTAAAACTATAAAAAATTATTTACATTTTGAAACGTAAATAATTTGATATATTTCAACAACTAAAAATATAAAAGAAAAATGTTTTTCCACTTTTTCACCGTAAACATATTTTGATATTACATTGAAATAACGAAGTAAATAAAAACAATATGTATAAAAAATAATAAGGCTTACTTGAAATTTCCTACAAAAAAAACAAAAAACTGGTTTTCTACAGGAGAGAGAGAGAGAGAAGCGAAGGAGAAAGAGTCTCGAGAGGGAACACCATATGATGTCGCTGCGGGACGACATCATATGTTGTCGCCAGCATCGAACGTGTTAAGCGCAGAACTTAAGAGATTTTTAAATTTTTTCTGTTTTCGCAAAAATTCTCCTCTCAAACTTCCTTATTTATTTTAAATGAAAACAGGAAATTTATGGAGAATAAACTTTTCTAAAAGTTTCTTCCCAAAATATTTTGTCGTGAATACCATAGTTTTCGAGATATTTAGTTCCTTTGTAAATACACTCGCGTACGCTAGCGTAATATTTCATGTGAAATTAAATAATCTGGAAAAAGTAGCGCTGTTTTTTCGCAACGCCACCTCTATACACTTAAAAGGGAGTGGCCTGGGCACGTTTTCGTCAAACTATGCCTCGTGAACGTGGGCAAGGGAAACAAGCCAGTCTGACAGAGAAAGAATAATCGCCATGCATTTGAATGGATCAACGGACGCTGAGATAGTGATTGCAATGAGCTGGGACATAGAACTGTGAGGAAGTGGATTCAACGCCACGAAGAAGACAAGGACAAGGAGTAGACCTCGTTCGGGTCGCCACCGCGTGACAACGGCGGAGGACGACGAAGCCATTGCACAAGAAGCAGAAAACCATCCTCTGCGTCACGGTTCGATTAGAAAAGAGCATGCACGAAGACTTGACTGCAGCAGGTGGACTATAAGCCGCCGCCTGCGGGAGCAAGGTATAGCAAACTTCGTGCCTGCCACCAAAACTCTTCTGCTGCAACACGACAAGGAAAATCGCCTTGCTTTTGCCCTGCAGAATGTTGGCAACCCGCAAGCCTTATGGGACCTAAAGGCATGGTGCGACGAGAAGATCTTCAGGAGCGACCAGGAAGGTCACTTGACCCATTGGAGGCGCCGGGGCACCAGGTTAGTATGGTTTTAGTGATTTCTCTTTAACGTTATTGTTATTGTTTTAGCGTCTTTCGCTCAAACTTAGTTGTCTCTTTTGCTATAACACGCAACAGAAAATAATTTTGACGCAATAGGGGAAACATGGCATTTATTTTCAAATTAAATATCTTGCTACAATACTTTACTTTGACGTGTATGTTTTTTTTTAAGATATGATCCTGCCCATATAGTCCGCGCGCAGCATTCCGGGCGGATATCCCTCATGTTCTGGGGCTACATGTGTGCAGATTCCTGGTCGACTAAACTCGGAGCACTATGTCTAGATCCATGAAGGCACCCTACTCCCCTCCCTTCGTGAACGGTGGCCTGAGCAGGATTTATACACGGTGGTGCAAGACAAGAGCGCCGTGCACACCTCCCGGAGGACTAAGGCCTGGTTCGCCAAACAACCTGAGCTTCAGCTCCTGGACTGGCCACCAAGGTCCCCAGATCTCAATCCAATTAAGAATGTGTGGGGCCTTATCGTGAAAAGGTGGGAGCGGCGCGAAGGAGGTCGCAACCAGGAGGCCTTAACCGCTCATGTCCGGGAGGAGTGGGAAAACATAAGGCATCACCCGTAGGTATGAACGGCCTTGGTGAAGTCTTTGCCCCACCCCCTGCAAGATGTCATTGGCACGGAGGTAGACTATACAACCTATTGTGTGGGGTCTGTCAAGAAGGATTTTGGTGGCAGGCATGCAGTTGGCTTGGCTTTGATCCTGCAGTCGGTTGCCCATAATTCACATGCTGTAGTGAAGCCTTCGTGAATACTCTTTTCCATTCGAGGCATGACGCAGAGAATGGATTTCTGTATCTTGGGCAGTTGATTCATCGTCCACCACCGTTGGCATGCAGCTGCGACCCGCCCGAATCCTATTTCTTGCCAAATTATCACCCCCTTTCTTCGTGGCCTTGGATCCTCTTCCCCACGTTCTGCATGTCACGACTCATTGAAATGGCTTCTTAGCGTCCGTTATTCATGCAAACGTATGGCGTTTATTTCTACTCTGTCGGACTCGTCGAAAAATAAATAAATTTCAGACGCTTAGCATTATTTTTTTAATATCAGCAAATGTTTCACATTTGCTCCTGAATTATAGCCAATCATGCATTCAACTGAGTGCTTTTTCCAGAGCCCCAGATATAAATAATTTCATTCGAAAAAACGTTATTAAATATTAAAATCACGCTCATGAAGTCAAAAGTAAAATGAACTGCAAGCGAGTTCCTTCAATTGTCTTAATGTCACGTTTTTTAAGTAGATCATATTAGATGAGGGGTTCAATAATCTGTTTCCAAATATATTATTCCATTAAACATTCGTTATAATAAAATATATATGAAGCATTATATCAAAGAAAATATAAGAAAAATAACTAAATATATCGGAAACTAAGGGGTTCACGAAAAAGATTTTGAGACAAAAACTAAAAATTTTTATTTCTCCATAGGTTTCCTATTTACATTTAAAATAAATAAGGAAGTCTGAGCGAAGAAATTTGTTGAAAAAAGAAAAATTAAAAATTCCGAAGCTCTCCGTTTAAAATGAAATATTTCAAACAAAGTTTATAGATAATAATGATATTTAGAACTTTTAAATTTAGGAAAGGGTGCATTTCCTATTTCAATTGTCTTTGGAGTAGAGTATCAGGAGCAATTACGAAAGGAGGGGAAAATAAGACAGGGAGGGCGGAGAGAAGGTCACGAACTCAGGAAGAGAGAGGGGAAGGAATAGACCTGGAACCCGCACTCATCCTCCTGAAGATACGTGATTAATCACTATAGAAAAATTGTTCTCTTACTGAAAGATTTGGCTGTATTATTATTTAACATGAAAATTAAAAGCCACTGCCGAAAATAGAGAGAGCATTGATACGGAATTCAACATCCAAACCCTCCCTTAACCCCTAAGAACACAAGATTCATCGCAATAGTATATTGGTAAAAATTCAGTTTTAAGCCAGATATCGAGGAAAAATTAATATCTACTTGTATAAACCACAATTTTCGTTTAACCAAATGAAGTCAAAAGCTTATCAAATCTTAAGGATATTTCTATTATCACAAATGTAATATTTTATGTTGATTTCATGAATAGATTTTGAGTTAGATCGCCTACAACATTCATGTCACATACACGCAGACACACGAACAGACACACAAATACTTCGTCGAAAAAATAGTCAAAACGTGTTCAGAATACTTGAAAACGTGTATTTCAGTTGAAATCTTTAATTTGGTTTTTTTCATGAAAACTATACTTTCTTTATACGATGTATAGGATCAGAAATCTCGACCGGCCTGCCTTGCACTGAATAGTTTTACAAAGAGCTTATTTTCGATGGTTGAATTCTGAATTCCAAAAAATATTTCCAATTAAGGAGAATATTTTGGCATAACTAATAAGAGTCCCATGATAAAATCAAATAAATTTAATAAAAAAGAAATTAATTAATATCACATGCCGGGACTCGAACTCTAGATCCACCTATCTGTGAATACGAGACTTGTGCTCAGACAACTTATGCTGCGCAAATGCTAGAGTGAAAAACTGTAACCATAGCGATTAAGTAAAGCATAGCTTAAAACAGTCTGCTTTACTTCAATTCTAAATACGTTATTATTCCTGATATCCATAAAAATACAGAGCTATGAAGTGGTGTATAATACCACCAGACATAAAATGCGTTCACAGCGTGTGTTTGGAGCTAAGGAAATGGCAGACGATTTGCTTGACTTCAAAATTTCTCATACCGGCGATTTCGCAGGGTGTCGGATAGGCAATCACGCATAGCCCTTGCATTTACTTTTGCACTCGATAGTACTATAACCCTCCCTAAGGACTGCATAACCTTACAGAGGTGGGAGGGTTTGTGTACTCTTATGAACCAAAGAGCTATGCCGGCGGGAGATAATTCTCCTGGTAGGACCATCCAAGCCGGAAAGGTCTGAGGGGAAGAGTCAGACTAAGAAGCAGTATTGGGGGTTTTACATCCCCCTGTGCAAGGGCAGCAGCTTGCACAGTACCTCTGTAGGTGGTGATCATGTCTACAGATGGGTAATCACTCTGTGAAACTGCGATGAGGAAAGCAAGGGGAAACTACCTCATTATATATCACATGATAGGCTGAAAAGCTGCAAATATCTCTATGGATCTCTCTGGGGTAAAATATTCCGGAGGTAAAATAGTCCCCCAATCGGATCTCCGGGTGGGGACTACCCTAGGGGATGCACAGAGGAAATATAACATTAATAGGAAAGCAAGTGGTGAGAAATTAAGAATAGGCACAAGGAATGTTAGGACTATAAATTCAGGGGGTCAACTAGAGAACTTAAAAAGGGAAATGAGAAGGAATAATGTAGGTATAGTAGGTCTTAGTAAAGTTCGGTGGGAAGGAGAAGGCGAGATAAATTCAGACGAATTTAAGATTATTTACTCGGGGGGAGAGAAAAAGGAAAGGGGAGTGGGGATTATAATGAAAAAAGAGAGAGCTGAAAGAATTAGCAAGGTAGTGACAGTTAATGATAGATTAATAGCCGTAAAACTTCAGATGGAGCCAGTGGAAATGCTTATAATTCAAGTGTATATGCCAAAGACTAATGCTGGCGACGACGAAGTAGATGAAATCTACGAACAGATTATGGAGATATTGGAGGAGGAGGGAAAAGGAAGGGTCAACACCATAGTAATGGGAGACTGGAACAGTGTAGACGGAGAGGCACAGGAAGATAACATAGTGGGAAAATATGGACTAGGGAAGAGAAATGAAAGAGGGGAGAAACTTGTGGAATTCTGCCATAGAAATAGATTGATTGTAACTAATACATGGTTTAAGCATCACCAGCGGAGACTTTACACATGGAGAAGCCCAGGAGACCAGAGACGATACCAGATAGATTACATACTAGTCAATGAAAGATTTAGAAATAGCATTAAAAATGTGAAAACACTACTAGGGGCAGATATCGATTCTGACCACAACCTTTTGGTGGCAAATATACAATGTAGACTGAAGAGCGTTAAGAGAAACATAAGAGTTAACAAGAAATGGAACTTAGAGGAACTCCTTAAAAACAAAGAGGCTATCATGACTGACCTAGAGGAAAGGTTGGGGGAGAGAGCTGAAGAAAATAGGAAGAATGTAGATGAGGAGTGGAGATACATCCATAGCAACATTAAAGATGTAATGGAAAAGAAGGTAGGAAAGACAACTGGTGAAAGAAACAAAAAACCTGGATCACAGCAGCCATGCTGCAAAAAATGGAAGAGCGGAGAAAGTGGAAGAACATAAACACTGAAGAAGGCCAAAGAAAGTACAAGGAGTTAAATAATGCTTTAAGAAGGGAAACAGATAAAGCCAGAGAAAAGTGGATAAATGAGAAATGCGAGGAGATTGTCGAGTGTGAAAGAATTTGTAGAACAGACTTCATGTATAGCAAAGCAAGGGAACTATTCAAGAAAAAGGCAAGAAAGATAGGACGTAAAGGAATCATGAACAAAAGTGGTAAAATAGTCTCGGAGCCAGACAATGTAAAGAATGTTTGGAAAGAAAACATTGAGGTGCTGTATGACAAAGAAGGAAAGTCAAGAAATATTGAATTAAATGAAAAAGAGGATGCGGAAAAAGATCAGGTAGGAACAAGCATTCTCGAGTCTGAAGTTAAAAGAGCAATTGATGACATGAAAAGAAGGAAGGCTGTTGGGAGTAATGATATACCAGTGGACGTTCTTAAGGTTTTGGGGTCGAAAGCAGTTAAGCAACTAACAAAAATTTTTAACCAAGTATATGATACTGGCATATGGCCTGAAGATTTTTTAGATGTTGTTATGGTACCACTGGAGAAAAAGAACAATGCAAAATGTTGTACGGATTACAGAACAATTAGTTTAATTTCTCATACAGCTAAAGTTCTAACTAGAATAATAACCAAAAGAATTGAATGTAAAATAGAAAAGGAGCTGCAAGATAATCAGTTTGGTTTCAGAAGAGGAAGAGGGACTAGAGATGCTATAGGATGTATGAGGATGATGATAGAAAGAGCGCTAGAAGTCAATAAAGATATGTATTTTTGTTTTGTAGATTGGTAGAAAGCTTTTGACCGAGTGAAATGGGATAAAATGCTGGGTATTTTAAACAAAATAGGAATAGATTGGAAAGATAAAAGACTGCTTAAAAACCTTTACTTTGATCAAAAGATTAGAGTCAGGGTTGAAGGAGAAGAAACAGAAAGTACTTCAATAGGGAGGGGAGTGAGGCAGGGATGTTCTATTTCACCAGCGATATTTAATATTTATGCAGAAACAATAACAGAAGAATCGTTGAGGGAAGAGAAAGGATTTAAGATAGGAGGTGAAAGTATTACCACCATTAAATATGCAGATGATGAAGGATTAATAGCAGAAGACGAGAAAGAGCTTCAGAGGATGACAGACAGACTAGTGGAGGTTGGCCAACAATATGGAATGAAGATCAATGCAGAAAAAACGAAAGTCATGGTGGTTTCAATGGAACATAAAGAATTAAATATAATGGTAAAGGGACAAAAATTGGAACAAGTATGTAGTTTCAAATATCTTGGCAGTATTTTAGCGCAGGATGGAAGTAGTACACAGGGCATCAGAAGTAGAATTGCAATGGCAAAAGCAGCATTTAACGAGAAGAAGGAGCTTCTCACAAGCAAGAAAATAAATTTAGAAACAAGGAAGAAATTAGCAAAATGCTACATATGGAGCATAGCTCTTTATGGTGCAGAGACGTGGACGGTAAGGAGAAAGGAGGAAAAATATGTAGAAAGTTTTGAGATGTGGGTATGGAGGAGAATGATGAAAGTGAAATGGACAGAGAGGAAGAGAAATGAAGAAGTATTAGAAATGGTGGGAGAAGAAAGGATGCTAATAAAAACAATCAGGAAAAGAAAAGAAAATTGGATAGGGCACATATTGAGAAGACAGTGTTTACAAAGGACGATCTTAGAAGGAAAAATTAGTGGAAGAAGAGGAAGAGGGAGAAAAAGAATAGGAATATTAGATAATATAAAGCAGGATATAATACTTATAGAGATATAAAAGAGGTTTCTAGGGAGAGGGAGAAATGGAGGCAGCGATTCAGTTAAAACCTGTCTTCGGACAGAAGCATGATGAATGAATGAATGAGTACTATAAGAAATAGCCCGTTTAAAACGGGATTTGTAATCAAATGATGAGATATTGATTGTCTTGTGGGAGATTGAAATCACCCTCTGGAGTCGAACCCTGGACGTTTTTTGGTACGTGATCTTAGCAATCCTACCAAATTTGTTTTCGTGGATTAAGTATGAAATTTAAGGCATTTTCCATTCTTCGTCCTTTTCTCTCTTCGTCTCTCCAACCCTCCTCCATCCCATTCTCCCTCCTCCCACTCTCTCTTTCTCTAGAAAAATATACTTCCTAGTCTCAATCTCGCCCTGATAAAGAATATTATCTATCTCTCCCTCTACCTTTTTTCTGTATCCGTCCATCTCCCTCCTCTGTCTCCCTCCTCTCTCTCCTCTCTCACTCTCTCTCTCTCCTTCTTTCTTTCTCTCTCTCCTTCTCTCTTACCAATTAAATCATGCGAAGCACTCTTTCCTTACGCATGTTATAGTATAAGGGTTGAGACGACAATACAATCTTGAGGTTTAACAATGACACGGTCGGCAAAATACTATATCGTTAAAAAGTTTAAAATTTTCCAATAAATATGATTTAAACGTAGAAATTGAGCGATGTTGTATCGTAGGCAAAAATATGACTATAAAAATAAGAAAATTTATTTATTTTACTTAAAATGGTCCAGGTCCGAAGATCCTAGGTCAATTATTTCTAATTTTAATTTGCAAAAGAGTAACAGCCTTTACGTCGAGGAATCGATTTTTACCTGTTATCTTATGGGAAATTGAAATCACCCGCTGGAGTCGAACCGAGGATATTTTTGATTTTTTTATGTCATTTGCGACTGGTACGTGATCAATCAAATCCTACCAAATTTGGTTGAACTGGCTGAAGAAACAACTGAGATATTGAGCGTTAGGGGCATAATGACCAAGTGATCAAGAGAATTAGCATTTTATAATTACTATATATATATATATATATATATATATATATATATATATATATATATATATATATATATACAAACACACATACATATACGTGTGTGTGTTATATGTGTACGCACACAAATATACATACACACACATAAATGAAATGGCGATAGGCTAGGAAATTGGATCTCATCGACTGTCACAGTTGCCGGCTTTACCATCTTTCGTCTCTTAAGACTAAGATTCGGAGAAACTCCCTTGTGGCTTTATGCGTCTTTGAACAGATCAAACTGGCAGGAAATCCTTCGGCGGAAGGTTTGTGTTTGCTCTCACGAGACTCTCTCGAGGCGCGGAACGATTCCCCTGAAGATTGCGAGGAGATGAGTAGCGTAGAAGAGATAATCACATCGGACATCAGCGCTTCGTCGCTAGGACCAGAGTTCTGTCTTAGTGCTGTTGGGCGGAGCGAATCAAACTTGCCCTCCATGACCTTTCACGCCTTCGGGAAACAAATAATGTCTCTAAATACCTCACTCGTAGGATTATAAGAAGACGTTACAATTTAAGATATAATCCCAAAAATCTGCGCCTGTGTAGGAGGCATCATGTTACGTCCACGTTGACTAAAGGCAACGTGGACTCTTCGTGTCCACCGCTCCCAAACATGACGTCAGGTAAGACATAATCGACCAGGCAACGTGGACTCGATTGCATTAAATCAATTTTTCACGTATCTCTGTATATAAATATTTTAAAGAGTATGGTTTTTCCGTATAAAGTCACACTTGGCGATTAACCAAAGCTAAAAAAAATTTCCATAAACAATCCTGCTGCTTAAACTAACTGAATACAATTCTTTTTAAACCGAAATATGTTGGGTGAAAGGTATAAATAATTATTTTTGTTTTCCATTGGAATAACATGGAAATATTTCGAATCAGAATGCAGAATTTTAATGAAGGGGGGAATAGAAAGATGGGGAGAGAAAGGGGGGTGGGGGTTAAGAAATCCTAAGGAAACACTGCCGATATTGGTATCAATCAACTAAGAATTTTATAACAAATACGAATATTTAACAAAACGATGAAAATGAAGGGGTTTAGAAGGGGAGGCGGGGCGATAAGAAATCCTAAGGAAAGATAGTCGATATCGGAAAGTTTAAATAATTATTTTAATTATCCATTAGAATAACATGAGGATTCAGAGTGCAGGACGTTTTCATTAGCATTTTAAAAAGGGATAGAATTTAGCTATCGTTGCGAAGTTTATGTCATCCTGCGAAGAATTTAATAAAGCTTATGATTCATATTGTAGAATTTTGCATTAACTTCGAAATTGCTCGATAATGACTTTTATTTTCTAATTTTAGGCGATTTTATTGCCATTTTATGTGAGTTCTCCATGGCAACCTACGTTGTTTACTTTCGAATATATCTATCGATTTCAACGCAATTTTAAACAAATCGACGAATAACGCGAAATTTACTTCATTCATTTGATTCTCATGTTTTCTGAAAGTGAATAGTCTTTCGCATTACATTTGAAGTTCATATGCATCTAAAAAATTGGATCTGTCTGCTGGCAAATAGTTTAATTTTATCACTACTGAAAATGTAACCTTAAAAAAAATCAACTTAACTATATAACCGAGGCTTCGATTTATGATATTATATTTTATTGCATTATCCAAAAACTAGCGTAAATGCCTGTCAAATATGACGGCATTTTCATAAAATTATTCCAGATATAAGTATTTGATTTCGATATGAAAAATCACTAAGATATGCTATGATCAGGTTTGGCTTTCATGCCCAATCAAATCTGTTTATGAAAGGGTTATCTTTGTTTTAATTATATTGTTTAAATAGTTATCAGAGGGGCCAAATGATTATCCAAATATTTCCTGAAAATAAGAGGAAAATCGAAATAATATTATAAAGAATTTGTAGAAATTTACTTGAAATATTTGAGCATATTATAAGTTATTAAAAACTTATAAAATTTAACCTAATAATTGAATTACTTTACCCTTATTAACGCGTAAAACAGAATAAAATGTGAATGAACAGACTATTTACCATCAAAGGAAAAATATGTAGTAACTTTCTATGAACTAAATACTTACATGAACTGTAATTAGTTCTAACCGTATTTTAAGATCGCAATTTTCATTTAACTACATTTAGTAGTTTTGAATTTTTTATGGAAATTAGATTTACTTAAAGAAATTTAAATTAATGTCATAGAATGATATTTTTTCAATCCTATTATAAATTCGGTTCGAAATATTTGTGGTATTATCATTTAAAGAAATATATTGAAAATTACGTTACCTATATTGATATTTATTAATTCCCACCATTTGTAAATGGCGCATGATTTTATAATACCTCATCTTTTTATAATCAACTATAATTTATTATTGTTATTTTTGTACTGCAGGTCCTATTGAGTAGTAGGGAAAAGAGGAGTCTGGCCCCCCCCACCCCAACTTTTATGCAGCCGCCATCTTGGATTTATGACGTCACATCCGGTCACGTGACCAACCTGTGGCGCCACCACTCGGAGAAAGTTGGAACTAAGAACAAGTGCCGTTCGAAAAGCAATGTTGTCAAGTGAGTTTCGATATATCGAACAGATCGATGTTGCCAAAAACAAATGAATCGCACATGCGCCCTCGAGCCGAAAATTTAAAAAGTGTAAATTTAAACGGATGCGTACAATTGAATTGGGTGGGAGCATTGTGGTTGAAAATATTTAACGAATGAAATAAGAAATGAGCAACTTTTTTATATCGAGGTTGCAGGCCCAAGGTTTGAATCACTGTTCGGACACTTAAGATAAATTAACACGAAAAGGTGTGACGGAAAAAGGAGTGAAATAAAAACATTGGTATAGGTTAACTCAAGTATTTATTGACATTTGTTTACAATTTTCAATCACATTCTGTTCTTTTAAATAATGGACACCCTCTCGAAAATTTGTCGTGCTCTTCTTTAGGATCGTCACCTTTTTCCCATGAATATATGCTCACACCACATTTACAGCATACGGTGACGTCCTCATAACCAGTAAAAATAAATCCTATATTAGCCATTTTGGTAATATTTAAAAATATCCTTTTTTTGGGAAAATCGTTAAACGTTATAAATCTATCATGTTCCCTATCTAAATTAACATTGCTCTGAAACCATTTCCTTAGTGATTCACAATTGTTCGTTGCACAAATGACTTCACCGTTTTTATGTTGAGGTAACATGCAATATCTACACATTGTTGGTAGTTGTTTAATCGAGGGGCATCCGAAAACTTGTAGATCGATGACTCGGTCTCCCAAAAGTGAGGAAAGGAATTTAACTTTTTGTAATCCCTTTACAAAGATTAAATGATATTTTGAAATGTATTTGTTTAAAACTCGTTGGAAATCCTCATGATGAACTTCCCCATCATCTAATGCAATTCTGTGATGATTATGAGCTAACCAAGTGTTTTCTCGTTTTAGTGACAAATCCTTTGGGCAGTCAAAAACCCACGATTGAGAGCAATTGCGATCGGTATCACAAATTGCGAGTTCTCTGACTACGAATTGATTACCGCTATTGAGATACGCTTGAAAATCCACTATACATTTACTCAATCGGAGGACTTTTAATGGAATACGGTTTACGGGAGTTTTACTTCCATCGCCAGGGACCGACTCCATCATTCACACTCACGGTTTGCGAGGTAATTAAACCCAACGCCAGGGACCGAATCGACCACATACACACACAGAGATGAGCAGTTTACACGGTTTTAACCCGATGCCAGTGACTGTCACCACTTTCACATTCATCCGATAATTTTATCAGATAGCGAGCAATGTAAGGGAATTTCAAGTCTCAAACGTTCGAAGTCGAGTTTGCTCCCCTCAGGCTTTTCCAAGTTATCGACGTTTTCGATACCGATTACACCTGCCACTTCAATAAACTGTTCGTAAAAATAGTCTACGTTTATCCGTTCGTTGTCTAGATTGTCAAAAGCCAGTGCTATACATTTCACACATAGTAACAAATTATTCCATTCCTCAGCATTCAAGGTCACCGAGCATTGATCACCTTTAATGAGCACATGTTTTTTTCCAAAATAATTCACTAAACTCGCGGGAGATTTGAGCGGAATATTTTTTTGTCCCAAATTAAAATAATCAGATATTAATTTCTCTTGAGTAACAAATTCACACCAATCGGTATAGTTTAGTTCAACCGATCCCTTGTTCACTTGAGTTAACTGTACGATCACTTCACAGAATCTCTCGGGATCGAAACCGATGCTGACAATTCTTGTTTTAGCAGAGTTCAAGAAAAACACAGTTTCTAGTAGCAACTGGGTGGCATCACACACTTTCTTCTTCTTCTTCTGCACAGTTTTCGGCTGTCTGTTAGATTTTGGAGTGGGTGATGTTTGCAGACTTAATGGAGGTGAGGGTCGCTTCTCGGGGGTTTCCAGACCGGATGGTGGTGGCCGTGAAGATACCCGTCTGCGTTTAGGAAGGGTGGGAGACTCTGCACTTGCTGGTTTCTGCATGACAACTGATGATAACTAGGTTGAATGCCAGGATATATGCTTTAGGAGGAGGCGGAAGGGAGTGAGGAGGTGGAACATTCGACATTGGTCGAACAAGGATCTACGTCGACCTTCAAGGTTAGGAATTTCAGCCAATGAGATAAGCAGTACGCATTTCTTAATGCGCAGTCACTTTTGCGTAAGCGGTGGCACGGATTCAAGCAGGAAATGGAGGGGAAGGAAAGGTCATCCGGTGAAGGGCAATCTAAATCTTTCCTCATGCTTATGAAAGTGCGTCCGGTGAGGTCAGAGAGGAAGCTACATTTTTCCTCGTCGAAGACGTAGAGGGCGGTGGCGTCCTTGATGATAGTTTCCAGGCAGGAGAGCAGCTCGGTGTAGGGAATGAATCCGTTTGCGAACGATGTCTCGTTACACAGGAGAACGTTGCTCGATTTCACCTTTCTGCCTCCACCGATCCATTTGTTCGGACTTTGGAAGCTGCACCAAAAGACTCTCTCGGAATCCACCTCCACCGCAGCCAATTCTTTCACTCTTCGGTCCGAGCCCCACTCGAAGTCGATGATGAGCCGCATATTGACAGTTTCGAGTCAGAATCTCGAATGATGACTATCGCGGGTAGCGGTGCTATTTATTCTCGAACAGCAACTCTGCGACCGAGGATGGCAACGTCTTCCTTTCCTGGTGCTCCCAAACTCTAGGTAAAAGAGTTGAGCGACTCGGCAGTCGTTGAATTGTGGGAGGGAAAATAGGTTGAGGTATTGGGTGAGGGTTTTACCAGTGGACTTGTAGAGTGCATAGAGACAACAGAATTCCCCGCAAACGTCCGAACGAAAGCTCTGAAGTTGAACTGAATTTCGAGCGAGAGAGAACGGTTCTAGAAATTTTGATATCGAATGGACGAGTGGTGGATAACCATACGAATCGAAATATTCTGCCTTTTGCTTATTTAAAATGTGCACCGCGATCCAATGGCTTCCCGGTCGAGTAGAAGCGTCTAAATTTATCACGTAGATTCCAGGCGAGGGTGAGGGTAAACTATCTGAAGGAAACACCCCACGAAACACTTTTCTCGTGCGTAGATCGCGACTAAGTAAGTTGTATATATCTAACGTGTTCATCGCTTATGCAAAATTCGTGATGATGTTTCGACTTTTATCTATTTCCAAAGAGGCGTCGTATTCCGCGTAAACGATGCACGTTATGGTTTTTTCGAGCGGGTTTTCGAAGCCAGCTTCGATTCTCACGGTACCCTTATCCATCAAACCGACATATTCTTCGTTACCCGAACCGTCAGGTGTTAGATCGAAAGCTAAAATGAAATATCCATGTGCGAACATGTCCAAGGTTATTTGATTACCTTTATCACCGTGATGCACGCCGATTCCCGAAAACATAGAACGGTATGCTTGCGTCCAGCATTTTTGATTGGTGAAATTTGTGGAAATGCCTTGCGGTGGCATTCGCTCACCGTTGACGATGAGAAAGAAACTAGACAAAGAATAATGAGAGAACGCGAACGGATTTTTGTCCCTCCTTCCAACGTACGCATCGTTATCGACCATGCTGAAAACTATTTTGTTCGGAAGCTGTCCTGTTATGACGTTATCTACAGAAATCGTTTGATTTCCTCGAGGGACGGTGAACGTCTTAACTTCCACTCGCTTGAAAGGATATATCGCGTTGCTTTGCTCCAACGCTCTGGAATGAGCCAACAAAATTGAGGGGTTTATATCGTTATGCTCGACGTATAAAGTAGCATCGAGAATTTTCAGCACGGAAGTACCCGCAGCATTCTCCTTGATGTAGAAACTCGGTTTTGCGAGCGTTAATTTTACACCTACGTCGACTCCATTAATTAAGAGACGCTCTTGGTTAAATACGTCGACATGCAATTTACCATAGAGCTCCACGACCCTACTGTTAGCAAATTTAGCTTTTCTCGTAACAAATCCTACATTTGCGTCATCTTGTTTATTGATATCCTCACCGCTATCGAGCAACCACCCATCGCATGCCAAATGAGTCTTCGCCGCATCTGCACCATAACTAAGGAGATTTTCTAAAGTGCTACGATAGTGATAATTACCTTCCGAGGATGCAGCTTGCTTTCCGTTTAAATAGACGCTGCATTGCTCGATCATCGAATGCAAGACATTATTCACTACCCCGGGTTGTATTTTGTCCTCTGGCCCATAGTCTGATCCATCAGCTTTGACAAATTTCACCCTGATTTGTAAATAAAAACTGTTCAAATTTTTGTACGATTCTCCCAAATCTTTCACTACGAATTCGATGGTCGATTGATTGTCTAAGGAAGAGATCGGTTTGTACGGAATGAGGCGCTTGCCTAAAATATTCGTTTGCAAAGCTGGCCGACTAAATATGTCGAGCGAGGATAGCATGTGTTCCATCTCGGTTATGAAGAAAATATGTCCGTATTGACGCGACGTCTCTTTCTCCTCGAATGAAGTTTTTTGCGTTTGATGTTCCTTTTTATTAACTTTGGTCTTTTACTTATGCGTAAACCCGATCCACTCATCTTTTTAATTTTTTCTTCAGCCTTTCTCTTCAAATTCGCTCCAGCCTCACCCAATCGATTACGCAATATTTCCTTAATTGGTCTCGTTCCCAAATCCGAGAGAATTCCGACCCCCGTACTGGCCGCCTCCTTTCCTACCGCTTTAAGACCGCTTTGTATAAGTGGTTTAGCGAAACGAAAAAGACCCGCGAGAAAGCTTCCTAATCCTCTACCTCTCTGCACACGATAACTGGCGCGGTAGACGGGACCTATTTCTCCTCCGCATTGATTGACGTAATACGTCGTATATCGATCCACATCCTTTAACATCTCGAACGATAATGATTGCTTTTTTTGTTATTGCAACACTTTTATAAAGTGTAAAACTAAAAGAGAAGGTGTAGCTCCACCGAAGAAAGGATATGGATTGCCATCTTTTCCTGTGAGTAGTATTTCGACGTTCTCGATTTCTTTTTTCTCTACGGGAAAGTAGTAAACTGGATTGAAAAAATGGTGTCTTTCTTCGTTTACGCTGACAATTCGCAAACATCTGCTGAGAGAATCACCAACCAATTGCGGCTTGATTAAATCCGTATAAACGAAAATATATCGCGTGTCAGTACTGCGTGCGATGTCCCGCTTTTTCCTATATTCTCCTCCTTTGGTGATATCTATCGAATAATTTGGATTTTCAAATATGACATAGTTTATTTTCTCCATCATTTCTCTTACACCGACTTTCGCTTCGCTACCCAAAAAATCCTTTTTTTCACGGACCTCATATAATACTCGCAAAAATTCCTCCAGAGACCTGTAAGATCCTGGGGGAAAATCCACACCCAAGCCATTCGGTAATATTTCGACGTGGAAACTTACGAGTTTATCCATAGCTTTTATCATCCTTTCACCGAAATCGATTTCACCCGATTTCTTCGGTTCTAAAACCGAAGATATTAATTCAACAGCAGACCCGTAAGTGCCAGGAGGTGATCTAATCGGTGAATTCTCTGGTATTTCGATGCGTACATTAGCAAATTTTTCTAAATTTTTCACATCTTCAGGTATGTCGACGCATTTGTAGAGAAAATATACGAGTTGCAAAAAAATATCGTCAAAACGAGCATTCAAATCTTGGGAATTCATACTGATGATATATTGCAACAAAGATTCGTATTTTCCCGCAGGAGGTGCAATAAGCAATGAATCTGGTGGAATTTCAACATTGACGCCTATTAATTTATCCATCTCCTTAATCACCTTCGTTCCTAAAGACCACCTTGCATTTAATTCAACATTCATCATTGATTTCGATTCTAAGACTAAATCCAATAACTTATCCGAGTCATTTTCATCACATTTCAGCAAATTTCTTTTCTCATCAGCCGATAGCGATCGTAACATATCCTCTAACGAGTTGTAAGTTCCTGGATGGATCGTAACTGGTAAATCACCGGGAATCTCAATATGAACTTTATCTTTAGGACAAGTCATATGTTCCTTCAATACATCCAAAGCGCGTTTTCTTTTCTCAGTAGGTAACGAGTCTAGCATATGTTTCATAGATTTATAAGTTCCTGGAGCTATCGTGATCGGTGTACTATCATCCATTTCGATATTGACCTGTCGTCTATCCCTATTCATTTCCTCCCTGTGGATCCTGTTATCACGAATCCTTGGATGCGAAAATTCGGACAAACCCACTCTCCATTCTCCGTTTCCTAAATCCACTCGTTGAGATAATTTCGTCCAAAAATGAGCTATTGTATTATCTTCGAAATACTCGCGAGAGCTATCGCTAAGGAGGGTGAGATAGAACTCGTTCATTTTAAACGTTTTACCGTCGAAGCCTTAATCCAAGAATTAAAGGAATCCGAATATCCTTTCCACTTGACGAAATATTCGAGACTGCGACCTATTCCTCTACGCCTCAATATTTTATCTATTTTAAACTCGGTGACCTCGGATACGATTGTTCTCTTTAGTTCTGGTTCGTAAAAGTATCCTTCGATACTCTCTCCGTTCATATCTTCCAACTCGTACGTAGGAACAATGTTCCCCGTAACGATAGATTTAATTTTAAAAACTTCGGTCGTATAGTTTGGCGTATATCCTTTAGCGAACGGCATTCTCTCTTTGCTGATTCTTACGTAATCTCCCGCGGTAAATCTCGGCTTTTTCTTTTTTTTCCTCTCTCCGAGACGTGTTTCGACCAGTCTTTTCCCCACCTCGAATGCATTTGAGTCGTTTACTCGGGAAGGAGCTATTCCGATGGTAGAATGAACGCCATCGTTATATCCCTTCATAAGTTTCGGTAAGACGCTCACAAAATCGTAAGTGGAATATTTGGTGAAATATTTGTACATTTTAGTCTTGAGGGTTCTATTAAATCTTTCCACAACCGAAGCTTTAACATCCGGATTGTGTGTGTAATAAAACTTTATATTTTCCCTTGTTAGAAATTCTTGAAATTTTCTATTCTTGAATTCGGTACCCTTATCGCTTTGCAATTTTAACGGTTTTCTACCGCTCTGCTTAAATATTAACCTGAATGCCTCCACGATGTCTTCCCCAGTTTTACTTTTTAGCGGAAGTGCCCACGCATATTTTGAGAACAAATCGATTACGGTCAAAATATATACATATCCCTTATTGTATTTTTTCAAATTTCGCATATCGTTCAAATCGCATTGCCACGTTTCGTCAATGTATGAAACGTCGTAAAAGTTTCTTTGAAAACGTTTTCGTAACGGTCTATGCAACGTATACGCATCCTGCGAATCCAGCCAATTTTGAACTTTACTTTTCGATATCTTTTTATTCAAAGCTTTCCACAATTTATCCGCAGTGGAAAAACCCGCAGGATTTGCAGGATCACCGTAAATACTTTCGATTACTTTATCGGGGTCCACGGCGTCTTTGGTTTTCGAACCCGAGATCCCCGACGCGGTAAGCTTCTTCCCCGCTTTGATGTTATTTTTTCGCTTAACGCCTCTGCGCGGTTTAATCTCTCCATCATACCTTCCCATGATTTATCTAACGCAACACTATCTAATTTTATGCGCTTAGTTAGAGATTCCAAGGTCTTACCGGGGGGTCTCTTCACCGCCTGCCTCCTAACTCTTTTTTCTTTCACGATCGGAATACTAATGGGCTTTCTCTCCTCTGCCGCAACGCTTAAATAAGTATCCAACGCACGTTTGTATAGGTGCCATTTATCTACATCGCTCAGATCTTTCCTGTTGAGAACCTTTTGCATTTCTTCGTCTAATTTAGATATTCGTGCTTTTGATCGTTCTCTGTCGAGAACTTCTGGGTCGATGAGTAACATCTTTTTGAGACTCATTTGTTTATCAGACTGCCTATAATTCCGCTGAGAATGGAACCGATGAGCATTGGAAGGAAACCGCCTTTCTGAATCAATAATGTCCGCTTCTGTTTCAAGGACCCTTTCTTATCGCCGAGCGCTCTTAGCGTTTTACAATGCTTCCTTAGATTTTTCTTTAAGGCAGGGCTTATTTTATGATTCCCGTTCAAAGTATTCAAGCAGCACTCGCACAAGACTTTGATTACCTCTTCGTCTACGTTTTTCAAAATCGCGTTACGCAATTTAGGTTTGGCGTTTTTCAAGACGTGTAGCAAATGCTTGTTAGATCTCAACCTTTTCATCATCGATCAGATGTGATGGCGCATATACGGTGGTAATCTCATCTGGAAATATACATGTACTGAATCTCAAACGATCGTCCGTCTCTTGTGAAAGATCTAGGACCAAATAACTGTACGGTTCTGATGTCACCTCCTTATATATCCTCACCAACTCGGACGATTGCTCCGGATACACCTTCCTCGCTAAATGACCAAACTGAAGTCTATCGCGAGGGTTGCGAAAAGCGACGATGTACTTGGAATTTAGAGATATGTTTCTCGATTGAGGACTCTGATAGAACACGTTTTGAGTTATGAGTATTACAGAGATACTACTATGGTGTGAACCTCTCGTGAATAATTCGCAAACTTGCTTAGTATATGCTTCATGCATCAAATCATCGATGACATATAGAGTCGGTATTCTTTTCGAGTTATCGAAAGAAGGAATTTGATTTTCAAACTCTATTCCCTCAATATCAGGCTCACTACCGGGGCTGCAGCACCAAATTATACGATCTATATCACCTTCTACCAAATGTTGTAAATTTTCTAAAAACCTCAACACAAATGTTGTTTTTCCACAACAACTAGGACCGGCACAAATACAGGTAAATGGATGTTTCCACCTCAACGACATAACCTTAACTGAGCAAATTTCCCGAAATTGTAGCTTTTATTCAAGTGTCGCCTTCAGATTCAAAGGCTTCATCCCACGTCCTCTTTAAATTTGGAATTTTGAGACAAATGAGATCAATTCACGCAAATCACATTATATACAGTAGATGAAAATGAACTTCTATGTACAAATGTACTTACCCATAATCTCAATTGTGGAACCTCAATTGTGATAATGAATAATTGCCAATTTTATTGAAGTAACTCGTTATTAGAGGAGTCAAAACCTCTTCCACCTCTTTTTGTTTCATTTAAACTCTCAACTTGTATAAAATTTTTCACACTCTGACATTTCTCAAATATAATTTGACATATTTTCATGCCTTTAGTTATATAAAAGTCAATGTCACTGTTATTATAAAGTAGCACCTTAATTTCCCCTCTATAATCGGGATCAATCACTCCCGCACCAACTTCCACTCCATGCTTCAAACTCAATCCTGATTTTGACGCCAACCTCCCATATGTCTCATCCGGTATCTCAATCACAAGTCCCGTATTAATCAACTTTCTACTCCTCCCCTCTATCACACACTCCATTACACTCCTTATGTCGTATCCTGCAGCCATTTCGTACGCCTTCTCAGGCAGCTGAGCCTCGGCGTCAACTTTAACCACGTTTACGTTCATGATCTGTAAAATTATGAGATTACACATGAAATTATGAAAAAAAACTAAGAAAGTAAGCTAAGCAGTCACTAATTATTACCTCTTTAAAGCTTATAAATGTCTAGTAACGCTTGGCCGGTTTATAACTCATTTAGGACTACTTATTTCGGTGATTTCCAAAAGTTGTCGAGGAAAATCATTTGAATGATCGCAGGGTGACTCCCTTGACTTTAACCAATGGTTTTCCATAGATCCAGTTTTTGTGGTCAAGTAAAATTCTTCTTTTTTGTCTATATATTACCAATCTAAAATATTCTATTACTACATTTAGACTCATTTTAGTGAGCAAATCTAAATCGAAATCGTACAACCAATTTAAAATTATATAAACGTCAGCATTGGATTCTACCCTACAGTCTTTTAGGCGATCGATCCAGAGTTTGTGAGTACGATGGTCGTGAGCATCGTATAAATAAATATCTTTAGGCCAATCTTTTCCAATTTTAAGCAAAGCCATCCTACCTTTGTTGAAGCGAAATATTTTTCCAGAACTTTCAAAATCAAGTTCCTCTTCTTCTCGGCCCTCGGATGTACTCGTAAGCACGTCTGAATCGTAAATAAAATTAAATCATTTTTAATTTCGATTGAATCAATAATAAGCGAAATATAAGTATTAAAATTTCCGCCTGAAATCAGTCAGTGTGATATGTAGTGAAAATATGAAACTAGCATTAAAAACTACGGAGCAGGAGGACGCCCAAAGAACCGTTTTAAAGGTATAATAATGGCTTGATCAGAAAAAAATGAATTGCCCCTGGAAGGTTAGGATATCCGCAATACCATAACCATAACCATCGCCATAGTACAAATTACATATAGACATTGAAATATTTATCCTCTATTTTTCAATATAGTATTTTCCAGAAAATGCTACACTATAGTCTCGGTGAAGCGTTTCTTGAAAGAAACGTCTTCACGTTGATTGATAAGTCACCAATAATTGGCGACTTGATCTAAATATTAAGGAGTTTGTCTAAAATATCTCGAAATCTTTCAACTTTTTAAATAAGCTATTTCTTTTATTGGAAGCGCAATTGTAATATGAACAAACTTTTCATTTACACCATTCCAATATCTCTTCAAATAACGGAGATATTAACAAAATTGTTCGAAAATTTCGGATTTTGCCAAAAATCTCGAAAACGGTGGGTCCTACGATGAAAATAACCCGAAAAAAACGCTCTCCTACGGAATAGGAGGGCGCCCAAAGAACCGTTCTAAAGGTATAATGGTCCTAATTAGGAAAACCAAAATTTGCCCCTGAAGGTTTACTTACCTGCAATACAATCGCGATGTTTTTTTACGCGTCTTGTCTTCCGCGTCTGTGACCTCGTTTCTCAAGTATTAGACGGAGTTAACATGCACGTACAAAATGGCGATCCTGCATAGCGGGCGGGGTTAACATGCTCCTCCTACAAAATGGTGGGGCGGATTTACTAGGTTATGATAGGGCGGGGGATGGGTGGAGCTAAGAAGTCAGAGGAGTACCTCTTTAAAGCTTATGACCGCCGTGTAATATTGAAACATTACAGGACCTCTTTTGGGGTATTTTTCCGGCGGATTTTTCAAATAATATGAATTTAAACCGAATCCGTTAATTTTTTAAGGGGGTTTCCATATGAAACATCCCATTAGAATATTTTGGTAAGTGTCGCAGAGACAATCTGTGCGACTAGTATTCTTCGATTTATCGTTAACATTATAATTATTTCAACTTACCAGAATCAAAAAAGCTGCCGTATTCTTTAACGTTTCGACGTTGACCTCTCGGGGAAACGGCTCTTGAAATCAGCGTGCTGACGTTGGTCGTGGAATGTTGAACAATAACCGATGACTTCTCGTATTCTCTGCACCGTATTTATAGTGGTGTAAGGTCTATACATCGCAATAAGACGTCGCCTTCCTACCCCAACACCTCAGCATTTAAGGTAGGTCATACGTGGTGAAATGCTACCCACATACACATGCGCTTTAGGCGGGTCATCCGCCACTCATAATCTCTTTAGGTGTGTCATACGTGCTATGGCATGTAGATTTTTTTTAACCTACTTTCCCTACACAACACCCAAGCGATTGAGGCAGGTCGTACGTGGTACGATAAATATATTATTCACGTACTTCCTCCCCTCACACTTACGCGCTTTAATTGTGTCATGCGGGCTATGGTAGATAAATTATTCTTAACCTGCTTTCTGTCCCTCCACTCCTAGTCGCTTGAAGCAGGTCAAGCGACTTTACCAAGGCATGTAGGTTATTCGCCTCTTCCTGTATCGTATACACTAACAATTTCAGTATATAAGCAGCGCGATAATCGTAGAAAATTACTCCTCTTCGACTACGAGTAAGAGCACCAACAGCTGCAGATATTCGGTAAGCATAACATTAATTTCTTTTATATTTTTTTAATAACTTCTCCCTCTGAGAAAGCTTTGACTTTATTCTCGCGGATGGTCTATTTTCTTTAGAACACTTTTAACTCCGCAACCACCACCATTACCGTCACCGTCTCCGCCACCGTCTACGCCACCGTCTCCGCTGCCTAGGCTACAACAGATATTGAGTAAGCATAGTATTCATTTATTTATAACTTTTTAATCACTTCTCACTCTGAGAAAGCTTTGACATTATGCTCATGAATGGTCTCTTTTTTAGACTAATCCTCATAACCTTCACCGTCTCTACTACTGCCGCCACCGTTTCCGCCACCTCCATCTTTGCTGTCATCGCCCAGATTATAGTAAGTGGTTATGAGATTTATAATATGTCTAAAACTAGATTTTGTTGGGGTATAATTAGATGTATTTCGTAACGATAAATATACTCAAAGCGTGTTTGTAAGTGCTTAAGCTCTTTACCCTCTGTTCATATTAAAAAATCTTTGGCTCATCATCGCACTTTTTTCTTTTTTTAGATGGATTCTATCGTGCAAAAATTGTTAGAAAAGAATAACAGCATCTCCTTCGTTAAGAAGGAAGACTTGAAGGAGGACAGATTTTACACCATAGAGAATATGGGCAAAATGGTGACGAAATATGGAGAGGCGTTAGTGGTGGAGCTCTCAGACGATCGAGACTGGGATTTTAAAAACAAATTCTTTTTACCTAAACGGTATAATGTGGTGACGGCGGAAGAAATAGCTGCTACTAAAACACTGGGATTAATTGTCAATAATAAAATGTTATAATAAAATCTGTTTGAATATATAATGAGTATTATTTCATTATTAGATGAATGCATGTGATACGCCTTTCCTATTTCAATCGTTAAATAGCATTAACCACAATAGTACCAACCCACTCAAATGCACACAGCATTTGTCACATGCTATAGTGCTGACAACCACCCCCTTTAAATTTAGACCTTTCAAAATTCTGGACGAGAGCGCATGCGCGATTCATTTGTTTTTGGCAACACCGATCTGTTCGATATATCGAAACTCACTTGACAACATTGCTTTTCGAACGGCACTTGTTCTTAGTTCCAACTTTCTCCGAGTGGTGGCGCCACAGGTTGGTCACGTGACCGGATGTGACGTCATAAATCCAAGATGGCGGCTGCATAAAAGTTGGGGTGGGGGGGGCCAGACTCCTCTTTTCCCTACTACTCTATTGGTCCTATACCAATATGTCCTCTTCCTATTTCTCCATTTCTGCTCATTTTAATTTTCTTTCTCCCTCAAATTACTTAACAGATTCAGCAAATAATTTATATCCATGCATAAAAGTCTGATCCGTAATAAAACATGATAAAACACTAAATTGCTGCGCTTATCATGAGGCAAATAATATAATTCAACAATTGGGACAACAGTGGCTCAATATGAATAAAAGACGTGAATACGTTAAAAAATCGTATTAAAACGTAATGTTTGGAGATTTTCGAATGTGATTTAAATACTTCTCATCCTATAACTAAGTTAAACACCTCATCCTTGAAATATTTTAAAATGTAAAGGAAAAAGATCTGCATGTCAAGGAATGCATGATTCATATATGCGATGGCAATTTAGAACTCCGGTAAATTATAAGATGAGAATAGTTAAATTTATAGGCAATTATGCGGTAATTGTGTTTAATTGTAAGATATATTAAATACCCATTTATGTTTTAAGAGCGAATAATAAATAATGTTTTCTTGCATTCGGTCCTTATATAAAATTCATATTAATTTATTGATTTCAGTAAGGAAGATAATTTCTTGAATTATGTGTGAGAAAATAGTTCTGTTGATTAAAATTTAGGAGAAGGAAATAAATTAATAAAATGTTGATTTATTGACGTAAATGTGGAAATTAACAAAAGTTACACGAGTTATAATGCTAACTCACTTGTAGGTTTAACCATAGTTCGAAAGGAATCTCATAAGCGAAATAAATTTACTTCTGGACTCGAACTCGTTGTCATGCATCTTGAAAAAACGAACAAAAAGAAAGGAAAATTATATTACTTGGTCGGCTGTGTGAGCGCGTACCCACTCGGCGCTCTTTAAGGAATTCTCAAAATGTGTCAACTCCATCATTATGAGGGCAGGGGCCCATGAAGGAAGTCGGCAGATATTATCTTAAGAAAGCCTTGGAGGTTGTATTCGGGAAACGACCAAGGGCAGTTAAGGATTAGTGGTCGGGGACGAAGCAGAACCCTTCTATATCTTTTGTCCTGTACCCATGCATTTGGACCCCATGACGACACATATGAGGCTAGTGAGAAGGATGCCTGAGAAATTCAAGATAAAGGGTAACCGAGCGGCAGAGAAATCTAATCTTCCGCTTGCAGTATTTGTTTAAACCTAACAACGCGACGATGGTTTAGTATGCTGTTTGCTTGGGGAAAAAATATTTAGCTACAAAATACATAGGATAATAAATATACTATCAGAATGAAGTCTCGTGTTACCATGATATAATAGACTACAATAAATAGAAGGAAAATATAACTATATTAATTATTATTATTAATTATATTTAATTATTGTTAATCTAATGGTTTAAATACGTTCCGTAATAATTTTTTAGGTTGTCATCGTAAATAACTAAAGAATTTGAATATTGAAATTGATTTTGTTTTCGTTGTTCGGATATATATTTAAATTAAATTACATAGTAATAAACATTTATAAATATACATCATACCCCCTCCATCTAACCCCCTTCATTTTCATATTTCTGCTCCTTATTCGTATTTGTTATAAAATTCTTAGTTGATTGATAACAATGTCGACTGCCTTTCCTTAGGGTTTCTTATTAGCTGCAAATGTTTACTTTGTTTTGTTCAAAACGTACAGAGTACATATTGCCTGCCAAGGGTCTCAGTCAATGTGGACTCCAAATGGAGTCCAAATCACCTGCCTGGAGTATGCTATGCCTGGGCTGGTGTTTAGGCATGCCGTACTCTAGAGTACGTCCTACCGCCAGGCACTATGTACTCTCGAGTACGTGGTGCCTAGGTAGGGCGGACTCTCTATCTTGCCTGGTGTCCACGTTGCCTGCCGGACTTGTAACCCGTTGTAAAGGGGAGAAAAATAAAAACATCAGTTTTTCGGCTATAGAAGCGTTCATGTCCCGAGCTTCTATCTTTATTTAACCAATTTAAAAAATGCAAATTTATAAAGCCCTGTAGCGATATTATGGTTTTCTTCTGGGGTTATAAATTAAACAAAGGGGTTGAAGAAAGACACCGACTACTCCCCAGCAGCTAATAAAAGATCCAAAAAAATTCCGTCATGTCTATCACTCACATAGACCGCTCTATCCTAAAAATTTGGCTTCTCCACATTGTAGGATTACAGAGATAAAACGCGACCAGACGAACGGACAGACAAAGCACAAAAACATAAGCAATTAAAAAAGCGCTAAGAAAGAGGCTATTTCGTGCAAACCAATACTGAAAATCTCTCAGAACCTATGAAGGAAATTGTGGATCATGTAGCGAATAAATCAAGGGCCAGCAAAATGCTCAAAAGAACAAGTAGTTCTCGAAAGAACTAATCCGCCTACTTTCCTCTCCATACAATTTTAATATATAACAAGTAGGAGTGTACACTAAGGTGACCAGATTCTTAGGAAGCAAAACGGGGACATAACAAGATCTGAACAGAAAAATCCGGAAAATAATTGGGAAAAATCTGGGAAAACCTGAATTTCGTACCTTTTTAATTATATGTACATAAATTAAAAGTAAATAAGCTTCGAAAATACAGGGCACAATATTGTTTAATGTGTTAACAAATAATTTCAATTTGATGAATATGTAAAAATCTTAAACAAAAAATAACACGATTTAAAGGTAACAATTATTTTAAGGATAAATAATAAAGTTAAATATATTAATAGCATAGAAGATACGCGTAAATAAAAGTAAAAGTCTGATATGGCCACCAAAAGACTTTCTCCATATATGTAATATTTCTAAAAATTCCAAACAGGTTACATAATCATAAATATTTTAAGAAACTGCGAGAGAATTTTTGATTTTACAAAGAACAGAAATAAGCTCAAACCATAGCCTTCTGATATTGAATATAGCCACTAAGCTCCAGCAATTAAGAAAATAAAAAGGAGAGTTACTACTGTCCATGCCAAAAGTATGTAGACTCGAGTTTGCGGCTTCATAGCTCAAAAACGGCTTATGGGATTTTCATGCAAGGCATATCAGCGTGTATATATATTATTTCAACGTTTAAAACAGGTAATGCAAAATTTTTAGAAAGATTTTTAAGGTATGTTTTTAGACTGAGAATGAAAAATGGCCCCCTTTTTTGAGCGTTGTGGCGGCTGGCGTCACTTTGACGGTCTCTAATAACAAAACGGGATGTTCAAATAAAAGGAAAATTTACTAGAATGTGTGTTGTAGTCTTCTTATTCCATATGTTTAATCTCAATTGTTTACCTATATTATTTTACGGTGTTTTATCCAATTTATGAGACCGTGTTTTCTCCGCAAGTATGTGGCTTGGAGGCACACGACTCAGACTGTCATCTTCCTCTTGGAATTTCTATTGTGAATCAATTAATTTCATAAAGCTGAAATGGACATAGTATTTTATACAGAATTTTATATTTGTTGAAAGTGAAAGCGAGGCGAACGCGACGTTCTCAGCGGTATTTACCTGGCTGTTGAAGTGAACGGACGTGCCTTTCACTTGCTCCTGCGAGCTCCTACGTAGCCTCGAGCGACTAGAGTAGCTGTAGCATTAGAGTAGCGTAGTGTTAAGTAGAACTAACAATTTACTTTATTCTATTGTTATCCTTCGGTAATTTTATTTAACATTCGTTTAAGTTATGTAATTAGTTTTGTTATAACATCCACGTTATAGTTTTTATTTTTCTCTACCGTAATAGTTAACTTTTAAGCCTCGTAGTTTCTTGTTAGAAATTTCATTCTCCCTTTTACAAAATAATATTTATATCATAGTAGTTATTGTGTATTAGCATATTCTCGTTACATTTGTAAGGTTGTTTTAGTTTTACGCTCCATAGTATTTATATTTTTCGTTGTTGTGTACTATCATCTCCTGTGCGTGATCTAACCTTGTTTGTGTTGTTTACGCCTTTCACTTTATACCTGCGCTTGACCCTTTCTCGTACGCTACACGAAGAGCGTCCCCGCTTTAAAACAGACCAAATTCTTTAGCCTTATCCCATTTCAGCTTTTGTTTTTATATTGTAACTCTTTTGCGTTAGTATATAAATTAGGTAAGTTTAGGATGGCTTCACCGAGGACTCCCGTTTCCTCCTTCTTGTGCGCCGCTGGTTGCGAGGCCATGAGGGCTCGAATCACGGAGCTGGAGAGGGTGGTTGCGGACCTCCTTCAGAGGGTGGAAAGGTCCGAGGCAGCCTTGGTTCGTGTGGGGGGTGCGGGGTCATCCCTGAAAGCTCGCCGCGCCAAATTGGCGGCCCGGGTTCGCCTGGGTGCGGCAGCCGGTAGAGTGATCGGGGTTGACTCTGACTCCTTACCGCGGGCTGAGGGTCCTCGGGCTGGGAAATCCGATGAGTGGAGAGTGGTGTCCACTCGGGGAGATCGTGGGGTGGTGCTGCGGAGGCAGGGAGTTGGGAATGCTTCGGCGGACTCGCTTCCTGTCAGTAATAGGTTCGAGGTGTTGTCGGAGGACGACTCCACGGCCATTGCGCCCGTACCCACTCCCGTCTCTTCGATGGAGGCCGGGCCCAAGGGGAGTCGGGTTGGGAAGGGAGGGTTGTTAGTGTTAGGTAGCTCTAACGTTCGGCGTGTAATGGCACCCCTGTTATCCAGTGCCCGCCGGGAGGGAGTTGAAGAGCGGGTCTTCTCCAGATGTATATCAGGAGGCACGGTGCCGCAAGTGACCAACACGGTGAGAGAAGCGGTAGTGGCGACAGGTTGCTCTCGGCTGCGGGTGGTGGCCCATGTTGGGACTAACGACGCCTCGAAGCGCGGGTCCGAGGAGATTTTAAGTTCTTTTAAGGACTTGGCCTCTGAGGTTGCTCGTGTCCGAGAGGAGTCGGGTTCCGATGTGCGGCTTACTGTCTGCAGTATAGTCCCTAGGATTGACCGCGGTTCTGAGGTTTGGAGTAGAGTTGAAGGTCTGAACCGAAGGCTGTGGAATTTCTGTCGGGACTTGGGAGTGGACTTCGTCGACCTACGACCGAATATCGAATCGTGCAGGGCACCACTGGATCACTCTGGTGTTCACTACACGCCCGAATCGGCTCAGAGAGTAGCGAGTAGGATTCTCGAGCACAGTAGGGATTTTTTAGGCTAGAGAGTAGGGCAGGGTGTAGGTCAGTTTTGGGTCAGGGGATAATCGATGCATTTGTAGAAAATAAGAATCCCGAAAGATTATCTAATGATAGAATATACACCGAGCGTGACATGCAGCACCAATTTCGCGATAGGTCATTGATAGAATGTTCCGTTAAGGGCGCGACGGGTCGCAATTCCAATTTTGATGCGACGCCATACAGTCGTGGAAGTGATTGTGGTGGGAGCGCATGTAGTTTTAGAGTGGAAGAGAAAGTCAAGGGTGAGATTAGCATGCGAAGTGATAGTGAGAAATTAAACGTCGTCGTACTGAACTGTCGCAGCATCCGTAGGAAAATTGCTGAGTTCGAGCATGTTATTCGCAGTCTGCATGCCGACGTCGTGATAGGCACAGAAAGTTGGTTAACGGATGAAATTCAGAGTCAGGAGATATTTCCTAGAGACTATCGTGTCTATAGAAAAGATCGCGCTAATAGATCGGGCGGGGGAGTTTTCATAGCGGTTAGCGATAAGTACGATAGCAGTGAGATTCCGATAAGTGACGAGGATATCGAGAGTGTTTGGTGCCGCATAGGTAAAGATGGCTCCAAAAAGGTATTCATATGCTCGTTTTACAGGACACCTAACGCTGGTGTAGATTGTATTTTAAGTCTCGAGAAACAATTATCAAAGCTTAGACTGATAAATCAAGATGGTATCGTTATAGTCGGTGGTGACTTTAACTTACACTCAATTGATTGGGAAAATCTATGTTTCGAATCTAGAGGTAAAGAACGCGAATCCTGTGAGGCATTAATCGAAACATTCTGCGAGCACTCTCTCCTTCAATTAGTCAGAAAGCCAACGCGATTGGGAAACATATTAGATTTATTAGCAACTAACGTCCCAGAAAGAATAAACAAAGTCACCATTGAAGATGGGATAAGTGATCATCAGGCCGTATATGCAGAGTGTAAGTTGAAAATCGATAGGCACCCCAAGCCTCAAAGAAAGTTTTATATATTTGCTAGGGCAAACTTTTCAAGCTTCAGGTCGCGCCTACGAGAAATACTACCTGGCTTCCGTGATATGACCGAACGATCAGGTGCTGAGTCGTCATGGAAACTATTCAAGGATATAATGCTAGAGAGTATCGATAAGTACATTCCAATTAAATCGAAGGTCGACAATAAAGAGCCACGTTGGTACAATAAGCAAGTTAGGAGTGCGCTTAGGCGTCAGAGAATATGCCACGCAAAAATAAAAAATATGCCGTCTACATCATCCGATGAATATAGAGGAACTAAAGTTAAGACGTATAAGGAATCCCGCGCTAAAGCGAGAACTACTATGCGCGAGGCTTTTACTAACTTCCGGAATAAGGTATTAAATAATTATTTGAAGGAGGACCCTAAAGCGTTTTGGTCCTATGTGAGAGAGGTCCAAGGTAGAGGCCCTACAATACCTTCCCTGCGTAATGACTCGGGTGACGTTATTCATGATAGCGTAGAGAAAGCCAACCTGTTAAACGGTCATTTTGTAAAAGCATTCACAGCCGTCAGCGACCATTGCGTACATGTTGCACCCGCAATAAGGGGGGGAGGGCTGATGGACGATATAGTATTTTCTGAGGTGGGAATAGCAAAGCAATTAAGTTCCATCAGACATAACAAAGCCACTGGCCCCGAAGAAATTCCTGCTCGCGTTTTAAAAGAATTAGCAGAAGAAATAGCACCTTTTCTTCTGATTATCTTCGAGAAATCCATTTCTCGCGCAGAGGTCCCTAGCGACTGGAGGTTAGCGCACGTTACCCCAATTCATAAGGGCGGAGACAAGGAGAACCCAGAAAATTACAGGCCGATTTCTTTAACTTCGATATCGTGTAAGATTCTCGAACATATACTCGTTAGCAACATAATGCGATTTCTTGATAGTAATTTATTGTTAGATGATTGTCAACACGGCTTCAGGAAAGGCAGGTCATGTGATACTCAGCTCGGTCTTTTTGTTAATTGTTTACTGAGAAGCGGAGAAAAGAATACGCAGGTCGATGCCATCTTCTTAGATTTTAGGAAAGCCTTTGATAAGGTACCTCACAGGAAGTTAATAACGAAATTAGAAACCTTAGGCGTAAATTCTAAAATCGTTAGTTGGATCCGTGAGTTTTTAAATCATAGGAAGCAGATGGTTGTTATAGATGGGAAATCTTCGAACTTAGTGGAGGTTGTCTCTGGCGTTCCACAGGGTAGTGTAATTGGTCCGTTATTATTTCTAATTTATATAAACGATATCAGCTCAGTAGTCAGAAGTAAAATTAGGCTTTTCGCGGACGACACCGTCATCTATAGAGAAATAAGCAATCCGGAAGACCACCAGTATCTCCAAAATGACCTAGAAGCTATTTCTGCATGGTGTAAGGAATGGCAGTTAGAGATAAACCAAAAGAAAAGCTGCGTCATCAACTTCTGGAGAACCAAGAGTATCTCGTTGAATAATAATTATTCGTTGGACGGAGTAGATATTCCAGTTTCAGACTCGATTAAATACCTCGGAGTCACGATCCATCGTGATCTCTCGTGGGACACCCACATTCGCCGATTGATAGGTGCCGCTAACAAAAAGCTGGCCTTTATAGGGAGAATAGTTCGAAATAGCTCCGAAAAAGTGAAAGAATTATGCTATTTATCCTTGGTTCGACCGCAGGTCGAATATGCTTCAGCTGTGTGGGATCCTTACGAAAAGGGACTCACTAACGAGATAGAAAGGGTTCAGCGCAGGGCAGCTAGATTTGTAAAGAGGAATTACGATAGTAAACAAAGCGTAACATCATTAATAGAAAATCTGAAATGGACATCGTTAGAGGAACGTAGGCTGCAGGCTAGAACTAAACTACTGGAAAAATTTATGTCGGAGGGACTAGCGAATGAGGTAGTAGGACTTATCAGAAGCCCGACGTATTTCGGAAGGCAGGACAATGATGATAAGATTCGCGAGATTGATTGTAGAACGGAGCGATATAGAGGATCGTTTTTCCCTAGGACGATAAGAGACCATAATAGAAAAAGATGACGTAGGAAAACTATGGACCCTTGGTGCACTGCACCCCCTGCCATCCACCGAAAAGGTGACTTGCAGGGTATAATGTAGATGTAGATTGGAGAGCGGCATTGCCAATATTCACCTGAGCCTGCGGCTGTTCTGTGTAAGTCCATTTACCATCAACTTTTTCCATAAGGGACCTCCAACGGCAGTTTTAAAAATAGTTATCTTAATGGCTGCACTGTTTCACTGGTACTGTTGCACCAGCTATTCACTTGCAAGTGCTCTAGCCACATGTCAGGACTACACTATCATTTTTTACAAATATATACATTGTATATTATACACAGAAATTGCACGCGTTTAACTTTGTCATTAAGATTATCACCGTGAAAGATTAGGCTTGTCGCTTAGCTGCAGCCACAGTTTATTGCATTAACAAAATGAAAGGTACGATTTCACCATAACTCTCAGAGAAATTAATCAAAATCCGATAAATCGTCATCATAATCTTCAAGTGATGCGTCTGAGTCCGAGCTTTGCAAATCTGCAATAACGGGTTGAATATCGGTTATTTCTTCTGTTAAGTGATCTTTCTCCCAGTAATGTTCTTCGATTTTACGAGTGTGTTGCACGCATCCAGGGAAAACGTCATGTGCTGCGAATATTGGCAATGCCGCTCTTCAATACCGCTGAGAACGTCGCGTTCGCCTCGCTTTCAGTTTCAACAAGCATAAAATTCTGTATAAAATACTATGTCCATTTCAGCTTTATGAAATCAATTGATTTGCAATAGAAATTCCAAGAGAAAGACAACAGTCTGGGTCGCGTGCCTCTAAGCCACATACTTGCGGAGAAAACACGGTCTCATAAATTGGACAAAACACCGTAAAATAATATAGGTAAACAATTGAGATTAAACATATGTAATAAGAAGACTACAGCACACATTCTAGTAAATTTTCCTTTTATTTGAGCATCCCGTTCTGTTATTTGAGACCGTCAAAGTGAGGCCAGCCGCCACAACGCTCAAAAAAGGGAGCCATTTTTCATTCTCAGTCTAAAAACATACCTTAAAAATCTTTCTAAAAATTTTGCATTACCTGTTTTAAACGTAGAAATAATATATCTACACGCTGATATGCCTTGCATGAAAATCCCATAAGCCGTTTTTGAGCTATGAAGCCGCAAACTTGAGTCTACATACTTTTGGCGCGGACAGTAAGACGTAATTAAGCGTCAATTGTTAACAATAGTCATCGGTAGGTAGCGTGGTGGTGGCAACTAAAAGTATAAGGTATCTCTTAAACAATGCATTATATGGGAAAATGTTTCCAACGAAGATTGTAGAAAATTAAATTTTCTACAACGTTATCCCAGTATATTTTTATATTTATCAAATATTAAAGTAAATATTTTAAAATAAATGATAAGTGACAAGAGTAAACACCCACTTCCGGTAAACCGATGTTTACCAAAAAATAATCAGTTCTTGTAAATTTTATAGAAATGTAAAATTTCACGTTCATCTGATTAATAGTTTTTGAGTAGAGCAACCACAACAACGCTGTCACATACTCACAGACATCATCGAGAAAATGGTCAAAACGTGTTCAGGGGACCTCAAAACGTGTATTTCCCTTGAAATCTCGAAGTCGATTTTTTCATGAAAACAATACTTTCCCCTATACTACGCATGGATAAAGTAAAAATGACATCACTTTCTGGAAATACTTAACTTGGCGAACAACCTTTCACCGAAATGAAATTCACAAAATATCAGAGGCCTAACTGGAAGATATATCGCCTATGGCAAAATTTTAAGGGAACGCCTTATTGAGGTGCCACATATAAGCAACTGACAACTAGCGACACAACTCGAGCAACGTTGCTTCGCGGTCGGACCCTTTCTAAGAAATAGAGAAAGCCACACTCAAGCGGCATTACCTTGCAACTCAAGCGACCTTAAAGCAATTAGCAAGTGGCAACTGGGTCTGTCGGTTGCTCTTCGCTCAAGTTGCGTTTTAAAATGTGTGCGTATCGTTCTTAAAATGGACAAAAAGCCGTAGAAAGCCGCTTAAAAGACGTACATAGTTGGGAAACTATGTACAGTGTTAAACAGAGATGCATTCTCATCAGAAATGCATTTAAAAAGTTTGATTAATTCGTGCTTAACCATCCCTGCCGTCGGGGTATACCCCCCTGGGAAGTGTGAGCTCGGGCGTCGAGGAAGGGTTCGCACAGCAGAGGACTAGAGGTATCTCGCGGGCTAATGACGGTTCAAGAGACTGACCGTCGCGAGATCCCCGTCTATCTACTTTTAACGGTTACGACTAGTCCCTTCTGTGTGGATATAGAAGTCGCTAGTTGCCATTCGGTTGTTGCCAGATGTTACAGCTGCCAGTTGCTACAGCTGCCAGTTGCTACAACTGCCAGTTGCTAATATCTTCTGTGTAGCACCTCCCTAACGTAATTGCTTTGAAATCAGAAAATTATTTTTCCTTATACTGTGGTAGCCCTGCTCTTTTAATCCGTTCTAAACATATTCATCTCGTTTTCCCATTCTATACTCACCCTACGAAGGAAATTTCTTTGAAATACGATCAACCAATACCTTTCAAATTCTTAGTTACAGAAAAATTCTACTCTTGATCTTGTGGTTACCATGTTTAGTCGACCAGATCGAAATATGATATTTTTGTTATTTATTTATATGAAGATTAAACATTCTATATTTTGTTAAATACATTAGGTCAGTTCTCTAGAAATACGTGTGAAAGAAATATCATTTAACTCTTTATTGTGGTAGCCCTGCGCCTTAGCTCCGCTGTAAACATTTTGATTTCATTATGATATGTTATGCCAATCTTATATACACAATTTAATTGAAATCCGTTGAGCCAATTCCTTCAAAATCCTTAATTACTGAAAGACTTTAATTTGTAATTGTGGCACCCTTGTTTGGCTGATTCGGTTTAAATATGCTAATTTGGTTTTGTGTATATGTGTTTATTATAAGTATTAAATTTGGTTAAAATTGATGTGGAAATTTCAACACAAATACGTGTAAAACGAATTTTTTTATTCCTTGTATTGTGGCAGCTCAGTTTTTTATATCTATTCTAAACATCTTGATTTTGTTATTTTACGTTTCATGCCTACTTAATACAAAAATTCGTTTTAATCGGCTGTGCCAATTCCTTCCAAATTCATAATTACAGAAAAGTTAAACTTTGCAATTGTGGCACACCTGCTGAGTCGATCCGGTCAAAATACATGTCATTTTGGTGATTAATATATGTGGATATTCTATATACTGGTTAAAATAGGTTATCCTCTGAAGAAGATGTTAGGGACACACACACGGGAGATCTCATAAGACTACTTTCCATTTTTTTGGAAAGTAGGCTAAAAATAACAGATGCAGACAAATTTTTTCGATCGATAAATTTATGGTCTGTTAATCTTATGAATTTGTTTTTTGCAGCTAACTATATTGTCTTATAGGGAAATAATGTGTGCTCATGTTCAAACAATTGAGATTACTTTTAAGCAAATTACCAGCAATATACCTAAAAAATAAGTTACATGTCTACGAAAACACGCCTAGGTGATCTTTATGAATCATTTTCTGCAGACATGAAGGTTTCCTTAAATAAATTTTGCTATAAATTTTTCAACATTAGCATAATAAAATATGGCAATTTATTAAATTGGGATATGTGCATCAAAGAAATAATATGGAAATTCAAATTTTAAAAAATGTTGGAAAGGTGCCATCTGCTCCAAGCTGGGAATAATTTTGAAATGAGAAAAAAGTCTTCTATAACCGGAAAACGAACCCGGGTCTTATCACTTGCCGGGCAGATATCCCAGTATCGTAGCAGATCAATTTTCCCGTTTCTGAACGCGGATGTTTTCTTAGGTTGGACGGAACTAGCCAAGCTAGAATCGAACTGCCCCAACGGATGTCCTTGAAGAGATACATCGAAGAAAACTCCTCCCTCTCAAATGCTGAGATTGCCAAGCAACAACAGCGTTCATAAACGAGAAAATTGATCTACTACGAAAGTTCAGTGGTAGAATATCCGCCCGGAAGATGGAAGACCCACATACGATTCCCGGTCATAGAAGACTTTTTTGTCGTTTCAAAATTATTCCCAACTTTACAGCTTGTTTTGCCTTGCATAGGATCTTCGGATCGCTTTATTCCATCAATTTCTTGCTCTAAGCTGGATTGGACATAATTTTTTAACTAATGAGAGGGCTCATTAGAAATAAAAATAACTACTTTACTTCCACATAGTAACAGACTATTTAGATAATTCAAGAACGTAAACCGATAGATTGTGAAACTGCATATTTTCCGAAGCGAAATTGTTGTGCTGTTTGTTCTTCAGTCTATGGCATTATTATTGTACATTAAGAGTAATCTATTTTCGAAATACTAACGAAAACATTTACGACAATTTATTATTTTTTCTTTAGCCTCGACTCTAAAATTCGAGGCCAACATCTTAATATGGAAATGAACTCTATCCGTCTCTCTCTCTCTCTCTCTGAGGGTGACAAATTTTCATTTACTTTTTAAAATAGTTTAGATTTAGGGAGTTGAGAGTAAGACAATCGCTTGCCTGAAAATAGACACCATTTTATTTTCATCAAAACTGAAGACTTATTGATTTTTTTAGAATTCATTCCGGCAATTTAACGTCAGTAGCTGTTGAAAATATTACTAATAGCATTTTTTTAAAAAGGACAAATTTCTCAAATCAACACCTACACAATTATAACGTGTATGGGGGTTTTTGACTGTCACAGTTTGAAATAAAAAAAAAAACTTTAAATCGGCCATCAAATCGCTGAATTGGCAACGATGACTATGTGGCACCTATTGACATCTATCACAAAATTCCTTTGGAGTAAGAAGAATGATTACAATCGTTGTGTGCGAAAAATGGTGAAAGTAAAGGATGACAAATTGGGATGGAAGAAAATATCGGAAGTCTTCCCTCTATCAAGCAATATTTATCCATGAAATATCCTGGAAGCTGCATATACATTCACATGCGCATAGTAACCCAAATTATGGAAAGGTAAAAATGAAGCGAATAATAAAATATTTTTGCGGCACCTTTCGCATTTGATGGGCGACGGATCAAAGGAGAATTTAGAGATTACGCCCCTATTTTGTTGCCAAGGAAAGAGGCAGCGAACATGACCAGTGGGCTGTTTGCACGCGTTATTGATGAAAAGATCCGAGTCTCCCCTTATGCTTGTAATGATGCTAGAATCGGGCGCTTGGAGGAACTTTCGAGAGCCGCATTAGAGCGTAAGATGTGGAATTCCTCGCATATTGTTTCGAAATTCCACGCATCCTTTTGGGCTTTTGTCAAAAATTTTCGTATACGTTGTAAAGGGGAGAAGCCCTTTTATTCTTAAAGAGGCGCGAATTAGTTCAGCGCGATTTCAATATTATGTATTGTTATTTATTGAGAAAGCCGTCCATCTTTTATGATGTGTGGATAAGATGAAATGAAAATTCTGATAGAATGAGACTCTTTATGAAGTAAAATAGCGTAAAATTAGTTGGGAAATTCTCCACACGCATGAAGAAGGGTGCAAAAAATGGCATGAGAGCAAAGGAATGGGATAAAACTTACGGGCAAGTAGTGAGCCAAGGTTCTATTCCTCATCCTTTTAAGCATTTATATCAAATTAATAATATCAATGGTAAAACATTTTAAACACCTAGGTATCCATACTGATTACTAAGATAAATTCTCAGCTTTATTGAAAAAATTAAGTCAATGGAAACTAGCACTCGTGGTAAAAAGTTCTTACCCGTTAAAATTGTTGATACCTTTTTTGGGTAAATTTTCGTGGCGTAAAATAGTCTCATTTTGTTAACATTAGGGAGATTCATCTTGGAACAAAAATTGCCTGCGTGTGAGACTTACATCAAAATGCAAATCTCTTTCGGAGGTATCTCAAATTTCATTATAGGCCACGGCTGAATTATTTTTTTGACGAGGGATAGCAGCTGGAAAAATATAAGGTCGAATAAAGAATTTTACCTCCGACTTTATTTTTCACATGAAATATTTTCTCCTCTATAATGAGAAGTTTTCACACTGGCTCAATAGGACGGCATTATTTTCCTACAAGATGAGGCTTACAACCGTAGAATTTTCATAAAAATCATGTCATGATTCAGTAACGACCGCGTTGGGCCAAAAAATATGAGATTCGTTGCAAATATACAAATACATATAAGGGAAGACCATTTTTTGGTGAAATTACAGTTATACTTCATAAAAATGCAGGTATAAATGAAATAAACTCTCACTTGAGTCTTTCTTCTGTACCTCTATTTCACTGGAGACAGTACAAACATATGCTTTTCTGATCAACTCAGCTCTGAGACGTAAATCGCTGCACAAAGGACAATGGGTTCGTGGTACACGGTGGAATGATCTCTGTAAAAGGGAAACACTTCTACGGTAAATTCCATTATATACACGTTTTCCAAGAAACGAATATAATAACATTCTCTCATTGTCCGGCTGCTACAGCTGAGGTTAAAGGCTTAATATATTCTTGGTGATTGGCGCAGGAAATTTACAGCATATTTTTTTACTGAGATAAGACGATCTCGATAATTATCTTGTAAATTTTAAGAGGTATTAAAATGTTCCAAAAAGTGGGATTCTTAAAGCTTCAACCTTTTCAATGAAGGGAGTCTTTTTGAGATCCTAAAAATATCGAACCTTTCTAGTGTTTCTACTTTAAATATTTCCTGGAGCGACGAGTGGAAATTGGAGATTCCTTCGCTAATTTCATCAAAAGGCAAACCTAATTCCGGCAACGCCATCGACCCCAAACGTATCTCTTCTAAAGGGCACGAATGTAAGGGGATTAAATGCAAAAAAGCGACATACCATTGCTTTACGTTCCTTTCTTTTTGCTTTTTTGAGAATTAGCGGCTACTGTGGTATGCGGCCGGCGACGAATTGCGGAGAGCTTTTACAGGACGAAATTCGCTGGGAAACGGTGTTCTCGTCCTCTTTTCTCGTCCCTTGGAATAAACGTTTTCATGATAATCGTCTCGTTTAGCGTTACTCGCATTTGTAGACACTTTTCATTCCAGACACGCAACTCCTGTTAAGCATTTGCATATGCCGGCGGAAGTAGCAGCGTGGGTGATGAAAATTCGTGGTATATAGCTGCGAGCAGAGATTTCACGAAAATACTAAAATAAGAGCAACTCTGTTTATTGTCAGCTGTAAAATAAACAAGTGATGGAAGAATCACACATTACATGAGGGGCTTTTTTCACGTTTTTCTTTGGATTATGATGTCATCATAATGTTACATCTTTGGTCGAGAGCGAGGGCCTAATAATATGGCCAGTATATTCACTTTGATAAGCATTATATCAATGCTATGTAGTAATGTGTTTCCCATTTAAAAGCAGTTAGTTGCCATGGAAGGTTTTATTTCCGTTGTTAAAACTTGAAAAAATTTCCATATTTTTGGATTAAAAACATTTCTACATGAATTTGAATTCTCTTTTTAAAAAATATGAACGTCAGTTTTTCGGCTATATAAACGTTCATGTCCCGAGCTTCTATTTAAATTTAACTAATTTAAAACTGCAAATTTATAAAGTCCTGTAGCGATATCATGCTCTTCTTCTGGGGTTAGAAATTAAACAAAGGGGTTGGAGAAAGACACCGACTTCTCCCAAGCAGCTTATCATAGATCCACAAAAATTTCGTCATGTCTATTCCTCACATAGAGTGTTCTATCCTGAAAATTTGGTTTCTCCACATTGAGGGGTTACAGAGATAAAACCCGACGAGGTGGACGGACGGACGGAAAGGCAAAGGATAAATACATAAGCGATTAAAAAAGCGCTAAAATAGGTTTCTTCGTGCAAACCAGAAACAGTCTCTAGTAAATAACTAAAATCTATCTCAGAACCTATGAAGGAAATTGTTGGCAGCGTAGTGAATGAAACAAGGACCAGCAAAATACTAAAATAAAAAAAACATGTAGACAAATGATTTTTTGATCGATAAATTTATGGCCTGTTAATCTTATAAATTTGTTTTGCAGCTATTGTGGGGAAATAACGTGTGCTCAAGCAAATTATCAGAAATATACCTAAAATAAAGTTACATGTCTACGAAAACACGCCTATATGATCTTTATGAATCATTTTCTGCAGACATAATGGTTTCTTTAAATAAATTTTGCTACCCATTTTTCAACTTCAGCATAATAAAATACAGGTTTCCCTCTCTTTATGCGAGTTCGCTTTATGCGAATTCGCTATTATGCGACAAACCTATTGCTACCGGAATTTCATTTTATGCGTCTTTGATTCTCTCTTATGCGGTATGCTACCAGTACAATAGGTATGAAAGTTCTCCACTACACCACAAGGCGACCATTCAGTTTCTCATTGTCTCTAATGCTGTGCGTATTAGTATTAAAGTAAAATAGATGAGAGTGGATTTGATATTGTAGAGTGGAGATGAGACGGAGATTCCGTGTGATACTGTTTAAGCATACTTAGGAGTATTGTGTCTTTGCCTGTGGAACTTTGGTTGGACCAAGACAAGTATAATTTACAGTGCAGTAAAAGGGAGCGAAGCACACTGACAAATATATAAAATATAAGCGAGGGAAATTCTTCAAAGCCAGTCAAACTGATAAAACCCGGTTTAAAGGCCTGATAAAAACAGCTGAACCAGGATAAAAATAAATAAAATAAAAATCTGCCGTCGCGAAACACATTTTTTAATATAACCATCCATTAGACATAAATTACCTCAAATTGCTTAAACAAGTCTCAAATACCAAACTTGACGCGACAGAGAGCTTATACATCCATAAACATAGGCACACCCTGATGAATAATGAGTTAGTGGTAATAAATAGCGTTCTTTTTAAACTGACCTCGCCCCTTTATTCCCCCATAACATAGGTCATCTATGTCCCCTTCCCCTCCCCCCTTCCCTTCCCCCCTTCCCCTCCCCCCCTTTCCCCTCCCCCCCCTTGCCCACCAACTAGGCATAAATACACACACACAGCCCCGATCATCCACTTCACCCACCTTGCCAGGTACCTGGAAACCGTCTTCCAACCAAATCCTGGTCCTGACATTAGCCCTAGAGAAAGGGCAGCTCCGGAAGCCGCACAAGAGGAAGAGGAGGCCCCGGTCCTAACCATGGACCATCTTAGGACTGCAATCAAGTCTCTCCGACCACGTAAAGCCCCAGGCGTCGATGGTTTAAATAACGAAATCCTTCTACAGCTCCCAAATAATTTTGCAAACCACCTGCTAGCGATTTACAATGCCTCCATCCGAATTGGCCACTTCCCGACGGCTTGGAAAATGGCCAATGTCATATGCCCAATATCATTACTGGACGGACTCGGAAATATCCTGGAAAAACTCATCTTGCCGCACCTATGCCAACACAGTAAAAAAGAACTTATTTTACCACCGCAGCAGTTCGGATTCCATAGCGAGCACGCTACGGTTCACCAGCGTACCCGAGTCTGCGAGTTCGTATCAGAGCCTTTCAACAGAAACTGCCTCGCAGCAGGTGCATTCTTTGACATTCGGAAAGCATTCGATAAAGTTTGGCACAAGGGGCTCCTTTATAAGCTCACCAAACTTAAATATCCCAAGTGGATTGTCAGGATTCTGCAATCCTACCTTCATGAAAGGAAGTTTCAGGTCTCCTGGCAGAAGGCCGTGTCTCCATGGCTCCCGGTGACTGCTGGCGTCCCGAAAGGATCGGTCTTGGGCCCTCAATTGTTCAATATTTTCACCGCGGATATCCCGCGAGACTACGGCTGGAACACAATGATAGCCCTCTATGCTGCCGACGCTGCCATAATCACTAGATCTACACAGCCGAAGATGGCGGCGAGATACCTTCAGGCGGCCACTGATAAACTCTTGAAGTGGTATAAAGAATGGAGAATAGATATTAACCCGATTAAGACTCAGACTATCCTCTTCTCACGAGGCCAACGGATCGAACCAGACCCAATCATAGTTGACTATACAGAAATAGAGTGGGCTGAAGAAGTCTCATACCTAGGGATCACCCTTGACCGGCGCTCACGCAACAAAAATGGCCTATAAAGCAATTACGCTCAGGATCAGACTCTCCCCCATACTAAAGTCCCCCTATGTCTCACTCCGAAACAAAATTTACCTATACCAGACGGTAATTTTCCCGGCGTACACGCACGCCTCAGCAGAGTGGAGCGGTCTCTTAAATAAAATGGGCCTAGAACAGCTCGCAATGGCAGAACGCAGCGTACTCCGTACAGTATTACAGCTCGGTTGGAGGACCACCAACGAGGTCCTCCACTTCCTAACTGATACCATCCCTATGGTGGAAAGGTTGAGAAACACATCCCAGAAATTTTACCAGGCATTACAAACCAAGGCCCCCAGACTCCTAAAGGAACTGGGTAAAACAGCGATCCGCCCCTGGGATACTTTCAAACGCCCGCGTGCATCTACGAGTTTGGACAAGGATCCACCCCCCCTCCCCCAAACGGAGACGTAATAAACCTTAAAGCCGACGGAAGCTTATCCCAAGGAGGGACGTAACGGACGAAGCACAGCGACCACCATAGTAAATCGATGCGATAGTATCAAGTCCTCTTTTTTAGCCCCTGATGATGGTTACTTCTAAGCCGAAATACGTTTTGGGTTTTTATCCGGATTTAGCTGTTTTTATCCGGCCTTTTAACCGGGTTTTATCAGTTTGACTGGCTTTGGAGCATGTACTTCGCTTATATTTTATAATTTAGTGTTTATTGTCTTAAGTTTGTATTTAGCGCACAAGAAGTCGTTATGGAGCGAAAGGAGAGCGTCTTAGAGGAGAGTTAGGATTGTTTATGGAACGTATCCCTATCTTTTACATATAAATATGGGTTCTGTTTATGCGAATTCGCTTTATGCGTCACTTTCCTGGAACGCAACCCCCTCATAAAGAGAGGAAAAACTGTATAGCCATTTATTAAATTGGGATATGTGCATCATAAAAATATTTTGGAAAATACAATTTAAAAAAAACAAAGACGTTGGAAAGGCTGCCATCTGCTCTAAACTGGATCTTTTAAAGAGCTTCGCGCGTGAGAATTACAAATTTATGCATATTCAAAATAGTTAGCAGAAAATAAAGACCATGTATTTATAAGACCATACAAGTTTTAAAATATAATATTTCAGAGCTTTCACTTGGGAACTTTCACTAACTAGGGACTCATTAGAAATATAAATAACTACGCTACTTCCACATAGTGACACTATTTAGATACTTCAAGAACAAGCACTTAAAAAAGTATTTATTTCAGATACCTCCATTAATCACAACAAGGTTAAGAAAAACCTGATGCGCATTTCGGCTACAAAGCAGCCGTCTTCAGCGGCAATTCACCGACAACAGATTCTAAAATAGTTCTCTGTTGAATTATTTAGATACCAACTAATTAGTCCTATGCTTATTAGAACTCCATAATAGGACTGAGAACACTTATATTTTACTTGAGAAAAATAAACAGGAACTATATATAACGTTTAGTATTTCCACTATCAAGTGAAAAAGAATAAATAAAATAAACATCTTCTCTGTATAACAATCTTATTCCTAATACCATTTCCATGATCATTTCTGAAAAACGTTTTTTTGTCGAATGCACACTATAATCACTCCATAGGATCTCTATCTCAAACACTGTTCGAAAACTTCACTCTCACCCGGATCCTTGGCTCGGAATATCGCTCCCGTCACGTAGTTTCCGCAAGCTCGCACGTGTAAACGCGAGGAACGCACGCGCGTAAATATCCCACGCATCATCGAGTTTCCATTCAGATCCCTTAGTCATAATCATATTCATTCCTTGTTATGGGGACCAAAATTCTATCCCTCCTTTTCCTCTCCCATCCTTCCTCTCTCTCTCTCTCTTGTTGTTTTCACTTGTTTAGCAAACTTCCCAACCCATCTTTTCCTGGCTCTCTTCCTTGAGGGACACGATATTTGAGAGTAATGGGCCTTCGGGCTGTCCTTAGCTTTTATCAGGTCACCCATTTTACATGGGAAATCTTTAACCTTTACGTCCTTATTTTGGAGAATTTCTAGGTTTATTCCCTTAGACTGTAGTAGTGGTACTGGTGCGCGCCAGGCCATACACAATTTGCTATGTATCTTAGCTGGGAGGCAACATATTGTTGATCAAAAATATGCAAAATGAAGATTTTTTTCCTCCAAGTGAGAATATTTGAATCCTGAATTTTCTCATGAGAAAACTATGAGGAACACAAAAAATTTTCTGGGAAAATTTTCGCAATTTACTCGAGTACACCAGAATCTCTGTTACATTAATGCAACTTTTGCATTGTGAAGGGCTTTATCTTTCAAAAGAGAGGATTTTAATTGCAAGAAAATGAAACGAATGACAACAATAGTTACGGATGAACATTTGATGTATCGCACAGACCTTATTCGTATTTTATCCTCCTGACCTATTTCTATTTGAGCGCAGAAGAATTTTCAATAGAGTTTTCAATAGGAAATTGCGTATGATTCATTCGACTGCACAGTTTTTCCCGGCTTCAACCTGGCATTTTTATGTGAAGAATTGTATTCCATTGTCAGCTGATAGCATATTATATCGATATTTCCTCTAGTTCAGAGGTTCTCTACCAGGGGGGAATTTTAGGGTTTCAGGGGGGGAATTGGGACCACACACTCAAACTGTTGAAATATCGATCTTTCTACAAACTACAATTCTACAGATTGTACATAATCAACAGGACATCACACTTTATTGTAAGTCACAGAGTAAATTAAAAATAAAGATAAATATTTCACTTTTTATCTGTGGAAATATTCCATTTATAGTTATATTTAACTTTTTGTTGTTTTTTATTCACAGATTTTGGAGCCCATCATGAGTGATTCATATATTCAACATGGATTCACATCCATCATCATCAATGGAGAAGAAAGGCCTCAATGTGTTATTTGTAGCAAAGCCTTGTCAAATGATTCTATGAAACCAACGAAGTTGAAGCAACATTTGCAGAATGTTCATCCTCAACACAAGGACAAGGACAAAAGCTTTTTTGAACGTCATGGGAATGCTCTCAAAAATATGAAGCTGGATTCAACAGGGGCATTCCAAGTAATGAACCACAAGTTTACTGAAGCATCTTATGTCGTAGCACTGGAGATAGCAAAGCAGAAAAAAACCACATACAATTGGAGAATCTTTGATCAAACCTTGCGCTCACAAAATGGTGGAAATTGTGTTGGGAAATGGATTGGAGAAAAGACTTGCAGCAGTTTCACTACCAAACAGTACTGTCAAAAGGAGAATCAGCGACATAGCCATTGACATCAAGGATCAAGTTGTGCAGGAGATCAAGTCTGCAGCATTTGGCTTATTTTCAATTCAACTTGATGAAGCGACTGATGTAGCATCGGGTTCCCAGTTGCTGGTGTTTGCAAGATATGTTCACTCAGGTTCATTTAAAGAGGAGTTTCTTTTTTGTTCTCCTCTTGAAACAACTACCAAGGCCTCAGATATTTTAGAAAAGGCTTCATCTTTTTTTGAATCAGGAAATCTTTTGTGGGATAATGTCTGTGGGTGCTTTACAGTTGGAGCACCAGCTATGTTGGGGACAAATCTGGATTTCAAGTTATTGTAAAAAAGCGAGCTCCAAAAGTGAAAGGCATTCATTGCATGATCCATCGCCAGGCACTGGCCTCAAAGACACTTCCAGCTCTACTAGGGAAGGTTATGGATCAAACAATACAAACTGTGAATTTTGTCAAAGGAGGAGCTCTCATCTTACGACTTTTCAAGCAGTTATGTATTGAAATGGATGCAGACCATCATTTGCTTCTTTTCCACACAAATGTTCGTTGGCTTTCAAGAGGAAATGTAACTGAGCGAGTATTTGAGCTTAGAGATGAGCTCAAATTATTTTTTAAGTTCAGGGTAAGATGGAATTTTTTGCCTGGTTGGATGATGAGGAATGAATCATGCGCCTTGCCTATTTGGTTGACATTTTTGAGCAGCTAAATAAACTGAATCTTCAGATGCAAGGAAGGAATACAAACATCATAAAATTTATTGATTCCTTGAAAGCTTTCATGAGCAAGCTGGAAAATTGGAAGAGAAAGATCAAGATAAAAAAATGTTGTAATGTTTGAGAAACTATCATCAGTTCTTTTTGCTGGTGGAGATGACCAAGTGCTTCCAGAATTTGCAAAAAATGAAATTTGGCAGCATTTGACAGCACTGGAAAATGAATTTAGCCGATAGTTTTCTGAACTCAGTGATGAGGAGTTGGATTTAGGGAGAAATCCATTCAAATTGTCAGTTGAGAAAGTGCCTGATGATTGTCAAGATAAATTTCTGGAACTGAAGACTGATTCGGGACCAAGAGATATATTCGATGAGAAATCAATCACAGAATTTTGGCTCTTGATGTGCGATTCCTACCCAAAAGTGGCAGAAAGAGCTATCCATGCATTGCTTCCATTTGTGTCGACATATCTTTATGAGTCAGACTTTTCAACTCTGTTGCAAGTGAAAACGAAGCAACGAAGTAGATTGGAGGTTGAAAATGTTGTGCCCTTTCAAGCACTCCTCCGCGTATCCAAGAATTGGCGAAGAAAAAACAATCACAGGTTTCTCAATGACTGTAATCTTAATCTGAATAAACTGAATTACAATAACCTGGCATTCTATTGAACTTTTTGTTTATTGAAGTTTGCTTCAGTTTAGTCTGTTAAGTAGTTAATTATGAATATAAAAAACTACTTTTATTTAAGTTTTAAAATCCATCAACATTTTCTATTGCTATTAAATTTGTAAAACTCCACTATAAAAGAAATCCAAGTAAATGTATATGTACCAATATAGAAAAAATTAAAGATTTTCAATATTATATGCATATTATTTGGAATGCATCTTTTGAGTCAGACAATCTTGGAAAGGGGGGAATGACATTCTGACATATGGTGAAAAGGGAGAATGGGGCAAAAAGGTTGAGAAACACTGCTTTAGTTCATCAAGCGTTCCTGCCTCGATGGAATTTTATATTATAAATTCTTCAAATGCTTATGCACTTGCATAGCATACTAGATATTAAACTGCGAGGAAGTGCCCTCTATTGTTGTTCAAAAGGCAGGATCGCCTAAGATTTATTTAATAGATACAACGATGGAAATATTTAAAAAATCTCTCTCTAGAGGGCTATTTTACCTCTTGAAATAGAGTAAATTTTAAAACTATATATTTTGCGAGATATTCCAGAGGCATGCCTCCTCTGACATTGAAATTCTATCGTAAAGCAGTTTAAATAATAGAATTCACAAAATTTTTAAAGACCATGAGACTACATATAGACCACGTTATTTGAATTAATTTAATTAATATTCTTTTAGATCTACGCAAAAAAATGAGATTGATTTTCATCGATAGTAATGTTTCCTAATGATATTTATAAACAATTAAACATAAAAACAAATACATACTTTAAATTGTAATATAAAAGGTTAACCGAGCGAAAGAGAATTTACAATCATTGGACGATGCAACTAATTTACTAACTTTCACATGGAATAAAACATTTAAAAAGCCGCCATAGAGTAAAAGCAAAAAAAACTAGCTCGATCTTTTGTGCTCAGCTTTATCGCCGACCAACTTCGACAAACAAAGCCAACTGCCCGACGGGAATGCATTAAAAGCGAACCGAGTGGATCGAAGTCGTTCGAACAATAGATGGTGCACGGGTGAAGGGTAACGAGTGGGGAGCGGATGTGGTTTCAGAAGGGGAGTGTTGGGATTGGGGGATGTTGGGAGGAGGGGGAGAGAAGGTCTGGAGATGCTTGGTCCTAGCAAAATCGATGTTCTCCAATTTCCGTCCTTGGCAATCCCAGCAGATGGCGCAGTTGAGGCCTGGTCAGGAAGCACAAGATTTTTTGTTCCTTCCGCAAATGCTTGCCTTTTTAATTACATTACACGAGAGTGAGCGAAAGAGAGAGAGAGAGAGGCACACACACACACAGAGACACACAGAGAGAGAGAGATAATGGAATGATAATGTGTTAGAGACCCATTACAGATAAATTGTATTTTCAGATGCCGTCCTTTCCTAATTATTATGATTGCCCTTGCTTAAGGAACATGTTTAATTACCTAGCTGACGAAATCTCAAAAGTATCGTAACAAGTCCACTTTGAGAGTTTATGGAGAGTACGAAGGAATTTAAATAGAATTCTGAAGAAATTGCGTGTCCTCCTCCGACTCCGGAGAATGAGGTTTCTCATTAAATGCCAATAGGTTAGTGAATTTTTCTTCTGCCATTGTAAGATTCTTCAAGGTACTATCATGAACGTTTTAATTTTCTAACATCCGGTGCTTCTCATGATAAAAATATGAACAGACGGAAAATGTTTGCAAGTAATAATTTTCTAAAACTTAAGCATTAAAATAATACATTGGAACTTCCATAAATCGAACTTCAAGGGAAAAAATATTCGAATTATAGAAAATTCGACTTATAGAAATACGTTTTTCTCGAAGGAATTTTGTCCGGTACAATTCGTTCACTTTAGTAATGGAAAATTTGAATTATGAAAGTTCCACAATAGTTAGGAAAAATATCTGGAAAGAGAAAATTTGCATAAACTCGAAAATATAGATATGAAATAATCGTGAGTTTTAGAAAGCGCTAAACATTTTCGGCGCTTTTGATGCAATAGCTTTTTTATGCGCAAATTTAAGCACCCCAAATGAAAATTTGGGATTATTGCGAGTACATTAAAAGAATTGAATATCCCCATACCCAATTCCCTAAATAAGCAAAATATTCTTAATGTGAGATTAGTAAAATCTACCCCGCATATTTTTGCAATAATATGACGGGAGCTAAAAAATACAGAGCTGGAAATTATATCAAACAAAAGCTATTTACTAACTTATTCAATCTCAAAACTTCATACGCTTGAATCAACCACTCAATAGGGACACGTTGCTGGACTGCGTTTAATTTTTTTTCCAATTTTGCGAAAACAAACATTTGCTAACCCAATATTCGTGGAGGTCATGTTCTCCTCCGGAATCCCTACATCGAATTTCACGATTTATAAGTTGACGTGATGAAATGAGCCCCTCATGAGAATCGCTGTAAGGGACTCGAGTAGACATGTTATCATTGTGGCCAACAAGAAACATCACGGATTGGCCGTTCTGTAATATCGTCGCTAGGAAGTAAGTTGGCAATATATAACTGCGCGAGTGAATAGGGGAACAATTAACCCACTGCATCCATGAAATTAACAGTTTTTTAGGTATGGATTTCAGTCACAAATTAGCCATCCTTAGTGGTAATTTAGTGATTAGTGTTATAAATTGATCGAAAAATAAACACCATCAAGGATGGTTATACTTCTTCGTATGACTGAGCGTCTGGTTTATCATTTTATGGCTGCCAAATAGAAAGAGAGGTTCAAGCCATAAAGCAAGCATGGTAATTTATTTTTTTCATCTTTTCAATTTTTTAAAATTCATGAGTTGATATAGAAGGCAGGGGCAGTTTTAAATAATGCAAATTATAGCTGTAGAAGCTCAGACATACAATTTGTCTTGCTAGGCGAATGAACAGGCAACATTGTGAAAATAACATTACAGAATATTTCCCAGCTGTAGTTATTAAAATAAACCGACTGCAATGCTGGCGAAACATCTTCATATAAACCAGACAACGTGGCGAGGAATTATTTTTATTACAATACAAGGGATTATAAGTATTAAAGAAATGAAAATGGTATAGAGATTCGGGTCGTACAATGAAAAAGTTCTTAAGAATATAGCAACAAGAGAAATAAAAGGATTCGTTTGAAAAACATTCTTGCTAGGTTTCAGTGGAAGGGATTTATCATGTTTTGGACACTGGAATGTAGCATAATGGAAATTTTGTCAGGGGAAGGGGAAAAGACGAGGTTTCAGTGAATTATTTGATGAAATCTTGTTCGATCTCGTTGAAAACGAGAATGAAGTTACGATTGTCGAATTTTTATAAATTCCTTCTCAATACTCGGTGTACACGCATAAAGTACGGAATAATTATGGCAAGGTTTTGGTGATTTTATGTTTTTATATTGTAAGGATATGAATTTTGTCTAAAAATATTATTATAAACTCAACCGTCTATTTCATGATGTGGCAAGACAAAAAAGGAAATGTGTAAGGTTCCACACATCAGGTAAATGTTATCTGGACGACCATAACGAAACAAAACACAGAAACTATATATCAAAACCAATCTTTAAATAGCTTTGTAAAGGGTAAATTCAAACTAATCTATAAGATACAGCATGTATAATCCAAGTCATTAGTCAAAGAAGTCACATGATGCTCCCAAACGGAGGCTGTAACATTTTAGAATTTATCTACAGATTATGGGGAAAGTCAAAAGATATTTTTAGCTCTCGTTAGATATAAGTAGATTGATAATATTGCGTCGTTAAGACAACCGAGGAAAACTAATTACCGGAGCGGAAAGTGGCAACTTTGAGAAATGTGGCCAAAGATCCCGAAAAGAGGGAGTGTTTATTCGCCCAGGGCAATCCAGGAACTTAATATCCTTCCCTTAATCAATCCTTTGGGTTCTTATCCACGCCTACGAAACCATCTCATTTTCTTCCTCACCTTTGTCCAACAAAAGGGAGTGTCTTACAAATCTACACCTTCATCAACTGTGTTTTTTTAGCTCTTAAAGGGAGAAGCTGCGACTTAAATTATCCGGTATTATATCCGAGGGGGGAGACAGACGCAGATTTAAGGTGCTAGCCCCTAGGCAACAGTGGTTTGCGAAACTCCTAGGCAATTGGTTCGTAAATCCCATAGGCGAGTGGTTTGCGAGGCCCCTAGGTGACAGTGGTTTGCGAGGCTCTTAGGCGAGTGGTTTGCGAGGCCCGTATGTGATAGTAGTTTTCGGGGCCCACGATTCGCGAATTCTGAAAACATGTGGTTAGGTTTTATGAATGAAAACAGGATATCAAATTATTAACAATTTATTTTAATATATATTTGAAATAGAGGTTGATGTGGATCGTAGCTCCAAGTCTTCCGGTGGAACCCTCAGAAATTATTATTTTTTCAGTGATACCCGTCAGTTGAGACTGGTCTTAGCCAAATATCGTTTAAGTTGATCTTCTTCATCATGTAAGATATACATATAACCGCTTCCTTGTTTTAGGAATTTCACATATTCAATATATACATTTCTTTCGCCTCTCGCACTAAGCTCCTGCCTATGTTAACATTAACATTCACGCAGCTCTAGACGCGAGGCCCCCAGAGCCGCGAGGCCCCCAGAGGCACGAGGCTCCCAGAAGCACGAGGCTCTCAGACGCACTAGGCCCCCAGAGGCACGAGGCTTCCAGAGGTACGAGGTCCCCAGAGACACGAGGCCCTACTAAAAATATTATTTTATTCAATTTATGAAACCGTGTTAGCTCCGCAACTATAAAGCTGTGAGACGTGCGAAGCACACTGTTGGCTTCGTCCTGGGCTATGCGTTACCAATCAATTAATTTTATAAGCCTGAAATGAGCGTAATATTTTATAGTGAATTTCATATTTGTTGAAAGCAAGCGAGGGAGAGATGAGTGTTTGGTGGGAGTTTCTCGGCGGTTCCGGCGCGCGGCGTTGGCAATTGTCACCCTTGGCAAGGTAAAGCTTAAGTTAGGTGTTATGGCATTTCCCATCAACTTTTCTCAAGAGAGCTTTGGACCTCCAAGGGTAATTTAAATAATGGTTTTTACGTAATGGCTGCACTGTTTTACTGGTACGATCTTGCCAGCTATTAATTGACAAGTGCTCTAGCCACAGGTAAGTGAGATACCTACTTGATATACATATATACAATTATATAAAATCTTATGCTCGGAAACATGCGTACATGTAACCTCGCAGCAGTTTATATAAATGTGATAACAGAACAATTTTAGGCTTGTCGATAATGAATGGATTTAAAAAAATTATTCGAAATCAGAGAAATCGCATAACCTCCAAGAGGCGAGTTTGAGTCAGAATCGGATGAGTCAGAGCTGTTCAAATCTACAACAACTGGCTGCATTTCAGCGATTTCTTCCGTCATGTGATCCGTTTCCCAGTAATAGTTGCGTTCAGCTCGAAATGTGCGACTGGCATCCAGATTAATTCAACATCTGGCCGGAGTTCTTTCGTTATGAGGTCTAGTTTCTTCTGCGGCTTTCTGAAGTAGGGCTTGGCGTAGTTGATGAGGAAAGCTTTCGTTAGGCTTTCAAAACTTGGTGTCTCCTCAGGAACTTCGATTTTTCTTTTCTCCAGCCACCTGATAATTTTTGCCTTCTTGCATGCCATTGAAGGATTATTTGTATCCGGGTCCGGCATCGTATGGTAGGGTGCCTGATCGATGACCACTGCTGACTTCTGCGGAAGAAGATATCAAATCTTTCTGAACCACTCCTCGAAGTGTTTAGCGTTCATATTTTTATGGTGATCGGAGGTTCCCTTCTGTCGGACAATGCACAGTTCTGTCTCTCCTAAAAAACCATCCTCACTTCCAATATGTATAATTACTACGCGTTTTTCAGCAACAGACGGTGAATCCACATCACCACCCTGAAATCTTCTGAATATGTCCACGATATTGGCCATAATTTCTGTAATCACACTAGAGTGCTTGAACAACTTTTTCTTGCTAAGGATATTTATAGGAGTGGTTTTGGCCGCACCAAGTCCCATCGGTGTAAAATATCTTGTACCCAGTCGAACGGAGGCGACGGATACTCAGAAAATTATGCCGAGTAGCCGCAATATTAACCGATTCCATCAGGATAGGCTTCTTACTCATTTTCTTGAACTTAAATCCAATACTCTTCTTAATTCTGCGCAGCGTGTTGTTCGAGATATCCGGAAAATCCGTCGGGAATATTTTTCTCATGTAAAAATCTTGAATTGTTCGGCGAACTACACCGAGAGTAAAGTGTTCCTCAGATTTTCGGACGCCCAATTATTAATAATTGCCTCTTAGCCGGTGGTGTATTACCGCTCGAGTTCTCTTTTAAATTTTCTCTTTTCCGCATCAAGTTTTTTACGGTTTCTAAACTTACACCAAGGCACACAGCAGAAATTTATATACTGGGTAACGCTTATCACCGCACTTCTCTGATTCGAGTCGAAAAAAGATATTGTACTTAGAATCTCTTGCTCAGAATCTCGCTCTTGGGGAGACATTGTTCTCTCACAGAATTTTCGAATGTTTCGAATGAGAAAGTAATCCCACAGAAATACCCCTTTTAAGTGTCTCACTCAGTAATCAAAATTCCTCAACGACCCCCCATCGGCCGGGAAAATACGCCATTACGATATCTATATTCTGAGTCATTACCGCTAGTTGTGCTGCTATAGCGCGTTCACACTTACATTAGTTGACAGTATGGTGTCTTATTGGCTATCGCTCTCTCTTTTCCATTGCTTTTCCCTATAGCTCTGTCCTTCTCTAATCCCGCTCAGTTGCCAAATTTGTTGTGATTATGATGATATTGTCGTTTAAGTAAAATTATGACGCTCAATCTTAGTAAATTTTACGCTGGACCTGATTATGTATATCTTAATTTTCTAAAAATTTGAAAAAGTTATTAAAAATTTGAAAAACTAAAAATGTGAACACGGTAGGTTTTTTATGTATCTATAAACACACTAAGTCATATCTCGGCTTCTTCTGATCCAATAAGGACCCTTTCTTTTGTTATGCCTCTTGATAGGATTTTTTATCACGCTTATATAAATGATAAATATATAATATTTATCAAACGACTTAAAAATTTTTAATAACATTGTTATATCGCCAAAATCATTTCTTGGGACATGAAAAAGTCGGTCTGCGAGAAACGTTTTTCGTAATTGATTTTGAGCCAGAGTGGGCAACCTATTTTTCAATGTAGCCACAGGTGTGGCGATTGAGAAGTGAAATTCACCACACCATGCAAAAATTGAAAAATTAGGTTGCTCAATCGAAAATTTAAAAAATAACACACCGTTTGAACAAGTTTATTCACAACATGTACATTTTGACTAATCAGTTACACTGCCTCAGACGCAAATGATGAAACAAATTGTTCAAATTGAAAAAATGATAAAATTTAATGCAAAATTTGACAATTCTTTTGTCTGAAAAGTCGCAGAAATGTTGGCTGAATATCTAAACTCAATGCACATCTTAGCTCCGCCTCTTAATTCACATAAAAAATTCCAGATCTGTATTTTGACTTGATGGATCCCATCTTAGAAAACGTTTTCAAAGTTGGGAGATCCTTGTCAGTCAGAATGGATTCCCACATCTCTGTGACTGAAGAATTCTGCCAAACTTTCAAGTGTTCCGGAGAGTTAAGAGCAAGAAAATCATCTTCAAACCCGCGTTTGCCCAAAGACAGAAGGGTGGCAATTTCTTTGCTTGAATTTGCAATATCGAAGTCAAATTGATCACGCAAGAACTGAAATGTCAATTTAAAGTAATTGATATGAGAAAGGCGTGATTCAAATTTCTGAGACAGATTTTTCATCCAGTTTTCATAAAGCTGCCGCTTCACGTCGAGTAGACCACACTCCTCATTTTTTCTAGAAATCTAGCCAGGTTTGCAAAATTGGTCAAATCGTTCTTCTGAGTTTGTGCCAGAAGAAGGTTCAGTTTTGACTTGAATTCTTGAGTATGCTGCGCCTGCTCATATTACTTTTTTCTTTCCCTGGAGCTCCTTGTTCAATTCATTCATGTGAACTATAATATCGCAAAGGAAATGTAAATCACACTGCCATGAAGGGCACTCAATGTCAGAAAACTTTTCGATCTGACGTTTCTCAACAAGAAAACCTCGAATATGAGGAAGCAAAGACGTAAATCGTTTCAGTACTTTTCCTCTGCTCAGCCATCTTACATTCGCAAAGTCAGTATGATCTTCAAAATCACAGTAACTACATTCTTTCAAAGCCTCAACAAACTGTCGATGGATGAAGAACCGTCCACTTCGGATGTAATTCATGATTTTCATAACCATATCCATCACATATTTCAACGTGTCGGTTCCGGGCATTTGAGCACACAAATTCTCCTGATGCAGAATGCAATGGAAGGAGGGCAACATGGTTTTCACGCCATTCTCATTAAAATGCAAAAGAGAAATAAATCCCGATTTACCTCCAACCGTCGCGAGTACACCATCCGTTGTAACAAAAGCTAGTTTTTTCAGATCCAGGTCACATTTTTTTGAAGCTTCGAAATTTTTTTGAGTATATCAGTTCTACACGTTCGACCTCGCAGTCCACAAAGTACAGGGATTTCTTCACGAATTTTAAGATCGGGGAGCATAAACCGAACCCAAAAAAATTACTGCGCCGTGTCATTAAGATCGGATGACTCTTCCCGCGCCAGTGAGAAATACAAACAGTCTTTCAATTGTTCAAGCAGTTGCTCTTCTACGTTTTTCGATAATTCCAGCACCCTGCGAACAACCGTCCTGCGGCTTAGCTGCAAATTCTGCATTTTTTCAGTATATTATTCTTTATCTTCGAATAGTAATTCTCCAACAGATTATCCATCAGCGTGATCACTATTTCCTTTGCCATATCAGCATCGGAAAATGGTTTCTTCTTCCGAGTCAAACTCTAGGTAGCTTTATAGCTAGCTAACGTCACCAGCTCATTCGATGAAAGAAACTGCTTCAAGCTGCTCTTCTGATTGTGAAATTATAATTTTAGACGGGCAATTTCACTGACACGACTACGGCCACCAACTGGAAATTTTTGTCGAATCCACTGTGCATATTGCAAAAGTACTTCTTCGTCTGCCTTATTCTCACTGAAACCTTTTTTGCACAGAAGGCACACTGACTTTTTGCTTACCTGCATCACTACAAATTTCAACTACCAGCTTTCTTGAAATTTTCGCTCCACGTTCTTTCATTCTCTTGTCTTTTTCTTTTTAGCTCTAAGTTCCGAATCAATGAGTTCGTCTGCTTCACTCACCTCAGCATTATTATCTCCTGCTGGTTCACTTCGTTTTCAAATAACCCACTTAACTGAATGAAGTTGGACCGCAATACCATTTTCGGAAATTATCAAATCTTCCATCGAGTCGCCTTGATGCATAGGGATAGGGCTTTCACATTCATCGTCATTAGGAGTAAACACTTTCTGAAAGTGTTCATTTAAAAGGTTTGCTTTCTCCGCACTATCGTGAACTACATTTCCCGTTTCCGATGACGTTGACGCAATAGTGGGGCCTCTCTACCTTGGACTTGCCTGACGTTATCCTGTAAAACCTTCTTTTTGTAATTGTTAAACGCATTACGCATAGACACATTGGCTATGGAGCGCGCATCCTTGTATTTCTGCCTTAACATTGCAATCTGTTCGATTTTAGCTGTTGAGTATGTGTTATTTACGCGAGAGTGGAGTTTTCTTTGCCGTCGGAGAGAGCTCCTAACTCCCTGGTTGCACCATGTAGGTTCTGCATTTTCACGCTTCAATCTGCTTGGAATAAATTTATCTGTACACTCTCGCATCATATCTCTGAACATGCACCAGGATTCTTCCGCGTCTGCAATATATGTTGCCTTGCAGAAATTAGTATATTTATTTCGCAGAAAAGACCTAAATCTTGTGAAATCGGCTTTGGCGAATATATAAAGCTTTTTTTGCCTTAATCTGTTTCTCAATGTTTAGCTGAAATTCCATGTACACTGCCTTGTGATCGCTTATTCTCTCAGCAACAGATACCCTATTCGTACGCTCAAGAAGATTAGTAGGCAATAAATCTAATATATTATTAAATCTCGTGGTAATCTCATTAACTGATACAATGAGTGTTTCCCGAAAGTTTCAAGTAAAGCCTTGCAAGATTCACGCTCTCTACCTCCGTGATAAAAGCAATTATGCCTCCAATCAATTGACGGAAGATTGAAATCGCTCCCGATTATAATGGCTTTATCTTTATTAATCGAACATAGCGTTGCCCTTTGTTTCTATAGATAATAAATAGTTTCCACGCTCGCATTTGGCGGTTTATAAAAGGCGCATATATTTACAGTTTTACAGTCGCACCCATTCACACTACACCAATCACTTTCGACTTCGTCGTCATTAATCTGTATTGGGTAACTTTCGTATTTATTGCTAACTTCTATAAAGACTCCACCTCCCGACCGGATACATCGATCTTTTCTAAAAACCCTATAGTCACTAGGAAAGATCTCCTGACTGGCTGTCTGCCGTTAGTCAACTTTCTGTACTTATCACTACATCAGCATGCAGACTACGAATAAGATGTTCAAGTTCGGCCCCCTTTTTGCGAATGCTGCGACAGTTAATTATGAACGAATATAAAAATATACCAGCAAATTTAGAGGAAATGGCTACCACTGTAACCAAGACGATTTCTATATCATGCGTTATACTATATCTACGTCGTCGTCATCATCTTCTTCGTCCTCAATTTCATGAATCTGTGAATTATTGTGTGGCGTTCGCAATAGAGAAAGCACACTGGCTGACAAGCTTCCGGTTTTCCTCTTGCGTAGCTGTCGCAAAAGAGAAATAAGAGAGTCAGGTGATATAAAGAGCATGTTCAGAAAGTACTCATCGTCTTGAGCTCTAGAACACTTCCGGGAATTGCTCTCCCTGTAACACCTCACATCTTTATTTTGGGCTTCCTGTGCTTCCTCAGAAAAACATCCTATTGGCAGAGAGGCAGCTTGAATTAGATCGGCTCCATGTATTTATAATTTATGTACCAATGCTGGCATACAGTACCACTTATACAGTTGTTCGTAGTCCCTTGCTAATGCTAGAGCATATTATTTGAATGCTTCCACACTGATTTCGTAGGGACTAGCCAACGCGCTGAGGATGACACCAAAACGCAAAATGAACTCCGCTTCAATTCCGGTGATAGCTGAGGCCAGCTACGGGTTATGATGGAAGCGTCGGGCAGTATTTTCTTGTTTCGGCTCGTCAACAGTTATCATCATCTTTGCTTCCTCGATTCCACACTCGCCTTCTCAGTTGCTGAAGTCACGCGCCCATTCTGTACGTCGAGTTTATATAAAATGTGTAGCAAACACTCGAAACTTTGCATCAAGGTATGCAAGGGAGATATTCCTTACTGTAAAGCATTATAATTGACCTGCTTCTGTTTCATCTTCTCCAAATTGTCCATCTCCAATGGCTTTGCTCCACATACGTTGCATGTTTGAGTCGATTTAGTCTCCGTTAGTGCATAGCATGCCTTTCCATTCAACATTGTTAGGTGGAGCTCATGTGATACACTCACAGTTGTTCCACTGTGCAAGAGGTTCGACACGAACTTGGTGGGTTGCAAAGTACATTTCGGCTGTTGGATGTGGTTCTTCTGAGAAATTGTAACTTCTGTAGATTCTCTCACCATTCGAATTTTAAGGATCGACAAAACCTTGTGGATGAGGGACGGGTATTTTGCCAAATAATAATTTTCGCTCCAGAGTCCGCCCGTCCAAACATATGGAGGGGCATTAGTGATGTCATAAACATGGAGCTATCGACAAAGTCCGGGGAGGGCCCTTGATGCTTGTACATAGAATGTCCAGAGGCTCCATCGAAACCCCATTTAGACACCAGAGTTAAATTTGCCAGTTGATCTGCTGATAGTTTCTCTAGAACAGGTTCTTGTTCTGTGAGTAAGTGGTTGGTTTTATGGTCCATAAGCCCTTGCAACTTCACTTTCGCTCCTGATTTTGAAATAATCATGTCTTCTGGTGGTGGATAACATCATTTTTTTGGCCAATAGTAACAGCTTATAGCTTGGTAATACGTCTGCATTTTTCCGTATTAAAGCCTACCGGATCATTTGATATTGGTATTTGGTTAGCTTGGCAGCAACGTATAAGATTAACGCCTCATTTACCTGATTCTCGGAAGATGCCCACACCTTTTTTATTCTTGTTTCCCTAGTGAGGTTCGCAAGTGCTTCTCCGAAAACATGCGCTGCATCTCCTTTTCTCTCGGAACGCAGGTTCATCGACGTCGCAAAACAGAGCTCTTTCGCACTTCTAGTATCGCGCAGTTCTGCTGTCCTTCTCTTAGATTTATGTGTTAGTTAATCAAAATTCTTTTGTGGTCGGCCGATTCCTGCCATACGATATGTAAGATATTTTACAATGATGCTGCGTGAATGCTATTCAAGTTACGTGAAGTTAACATTAGAATTTCACACTTTTTCAGTTACCTGAAGACCCCGTTTCGGAAGACGGACTTCCCGTACCCTTCACGATATTGGCCTCTTGGTCAAGCCAGTCAGAGTTTTTTGCAAGATATACTTCCAGTTTTCTCTGACAGGGTTGCCACCTGACGTGAATGTCCGAGTACAATCTGCTGATTCGATTTTGAACAGCTTTGCGTTCTTCTTGAGAATAATTTGAATGATCATATGACCTGAACAAAAGAGAACAGCAACGCATCGGCTCATGTACAGCATATATAGGAAAATTTGGTAAAACAACTGATTGTATTGTTAAAATAATAATTTGACCAGTCCCACAGTATACAAATTTTCAAAACACTACGAATATTTAAAATTTACCTTTCCACATATTCAGCGATGCGAGCACGCTTTTCTGAGGCACTACTGGACCAGTTGTCCCGAAGAACGTCAAAGAAATCTCTTCGTCTCATTGAAATGACGCACACCTGCATCACTGTACTAAGAAAATGCCGCTTACGCTTAGAGAGGCTGAAAGCCAACTGCGTCGGCGCGCCGATACACTTGTTCAATCCTGCGCGCACATGATGCGCCTGCGCCTTCGACCACCTATTCTCCCCCACCTGCTGCGATATGCGGCATTTCTCCACGCGCGTGTCCGACGCGGCAGCGCAAGCCAGGCCAGCGTCACCACTGCACATAGTTTACTCAAAATGTCGTAACTGAGCACAGCTGTTCTCTGTTTCCCGAAAGAGATTAGTCTGAGGTGTGACCGGATCCTTATTTGAGCTCAGTGGCTTGCGGTGGCTGTTTTGAACTCAAATTCATTTTGAAAAGCATACAAAGTTGTAGTATGATAGAACATTGCATCAAAATGATAAATGCAAAAGACATGAATGCGTTAATACCAAGGAAATTGACAATAAAAAGACATAGAAAACTAGTAATGCCCGACAAACTCGATGGAAAGCATGTCTACGGAGGATACAGGAAGATAAAAAAGTCTTACAAATACATGACAAATGTCTTTTCATACATCCCTTCAGTGCCCACCACGGCCTAACTTCCTGTTTCAGACGGAAACTTTGGCCGGTTTCTCACGCTCTGGTCATTTGCCTTCATGACTGGGAGCATTTGGATAGCATAGGACTATTCTCAGAATACTGATTTTTGTCCGCAAAACGGGGCTCATGGAACCGCTGTGCGCCGTCAGGAAAAAGTTTTGTTACATTTTATTGTCGGAGCCAAATATGGCAATTTCAAATTCGCCACACTTCCTTGGCCAATTCGTTCCTTGTGGCGATTGGTGACAGGGTTGCTCACCCCGGACTTAACGGATACATCGATTAAACGAAATGCGCATAAATGTTGAAATTTATTTTTGAAATAGACCCTAATCCAATAATATTTGTAGTTCTTACGATACGGGCATTTAAACAAAAGCGCAGTACCGCGGCTGAGACGCTGTGCCAGATCGAGATATGTATTATCACATTTTAATTCCCAAACTTTTATAAAGGCTATCTAAAACCAATCAACATATTTCGTGATACCCACCACCAAAATTGAATAAAAATTGAAGTGAGAAGCGTTCATCAAGAATAAATTTTAATGCTTTATAATTTAACTAATTTAACTGAATCTTAGTAATTTTAATAATTTAATTAGAAAATAACGTCAAATTTATATAAAAGGTTTCTGTCCGTTCATACATTTTCGGTCACACATTGACATATGTAATAATAAATAAGTATTACGCAAATGAACGTATAAATGTAAAATTATAATATAAAGCTCATTTACAACGCAGTAGGTATATTTTGGTGAATTAATTAATTCAAAATCAATATATAAATAAATAAATAGGATTCCGCGAAAATTAGTTCATATTCAAATCTGGAAAAAAAAATCAAAAGATCTTTCTAAGAAAGATTACGTAAGACCTTCAGAATTCATATAATCGTTTTTTATTGTTGTAACTTTTTATTGTAGGAAAACTCCCTTTCTTATCGGATTTTCGTGAAATGTCACGTTTTAAAGAATGCAAGTATGACTATAAGCAAGAGATAATTATGTAAACTTCGTATATACTGGCAGCTAAAAATACAACGATCCACAATTCTGGTTTTTGGGTTCCTCCGCCTTATTCTCAAAAGCAGTTTTGTAGCCTCAATAAATGCCTCGAAGAAATTAGACGCAAAAAATTTATAAAAACCAATTAAGCTATGAAGAAACTTCGTTGGAAGTAAACAGACCAAAATTGGTTTGGAAATCGTAAACAGGGAGGGTTTATGACCCTTTAGTGAATAAACGAAAGGTTTGCACCCAGATATTTCTAAGGAATTGGTCAATAGGTGCCAGATTTTCGGTTCCTCTGTAAAATGTGCGCTTTATGATGGATGGAAGGGACTAACCAGACGGGACACGTGTCGAAAAATATTTACAAGGAAAAAGAACCCAATGTTTGACACAATGAAAGTTTCGCACGAGAGTTCATAGCAATTGGTTATTTGATGTGTAATTATAAAATTCAGTGCGCCTTGCAGGTTGTTGGTGATAAATATATTTATTTATAGTGTTAATATAGTAACTGTGGTGAAAAAGTGAAGTGTTTCAATCGCATTGACATAGCGTGATTTTTTCCAAGTTAGCCATTACACTGAATTAACTGTTTTTATTTTCGAGTCAGCGTATCTTATAAATTATTTTTTTTTGTAGGTAGATGTTCGAAAATATTTAAATTCAGTTATGAAATCACTTGAATCAGCATGAAATCTGGATCAAGCAGGAAGTTGAAAGGGATAGGCGCTGGCTCTAATTCACGGGGAATTTGGCAAATGCGCGCGCCATAAGCGCAACACTGTCAACTCAGGATGGAACGGAGTATAGCGGAAAAGTCCACGGCAATTGCTATTGCGATAATTGGCAACGCCGCGCGCCAGAACCGCCGAGAAACTCCCGCAAACATGCATCTCTCCCTCGCTCGCTTTCAACAAATATAAAAATCACTATAAAGATTACGCTCATTTTAGGCTTATAAAATTAATTGATTCGTAATGCAAAGCCCAAGACAAAGCCAATAGTTTGCGGCGCATGTCTCACAGACTTATAGTTGTGGGGATAACACGGTTTCATAAATTGAAGAAAATGTTATATAAAGATTAATATTGAAATTTGCAATTATGTACACGTAATAATATGACAACGTTTCACATGATACTAAAATGTAACTGCAATCAGACAAAAGCGGTTTCGTAATTATGAACCGGCAGATTGACGTCTTCCGTCTCAGAGCTATAAAAAGGGTGTCTTTTTTCATTCTCACCCCAAAAACGTCTCCTTCAAAAGAATCCGAAAAATTAAAATCTACTTTCATCCAGTGTGAAATTAAATATGCTACACGCTGATATGCTTTTTAAAAAAATCTATTAGGTAGTTTTTTTTAAATATTTAGCCTCAAACTTTCGTCTACATACTTTCGGCACCGACATTAGGCGGTCGCCTAGATCAGTGATAGTCAACCAGGGTGTATGATGCACCCCGGGGTGAATGAGATTTTTCCAATGCTACAAGGAGCTGACAGGGATCATGAAGAGGTGCATGGCATGAATGGTGTGCGTTCATTGAAAGATGTTCAATGAATAGTCTTCATTGAATGGTGTTCGACAAAAATTTTATTCATTAAAATTTTTTGTTTAGCTTTAAAAGTATGATTAGATAATTATTTATCTTTATTTCCTACACTATTACAAGGAGTAGCTGTTTTTATGTATGAAATGTGTGCTGTTATTTGTATTTTATTTTTGCCTTTAAATGTTTAAGTTTAAATAGAAAGTGTGATTGCAAATAATGTTTGGTATTCACACTACGTGAATGTGTGTAATGTGTTAATTCAGAAAATAAAGCAGAAAGGTTAAGTAAACACACGTATTTGTGGTAATTTTCCTTCTGGGGTGCATGAGTTTCTCAAAACCTGGCCTAGAGGTGCATGAAGTTATAAAAGGTTGAAGAACACTGGTCTAGATCGTCTGGCAATATATCCGTACCTGGGTGGACGTATCCAGCATAATCACGCTCCTATAATAAATACATATCTTTCAGGTCTCAAATAAAGCAATGAATACTGTATAAATAAGCGCTAAAAGCCGAATGAGGCAATACTTCCGCTTAACAAAAGGAAATCCTCTTTGAGAAGAACTTGAACTAAATCCAAACCCATTTCTGCCTATATCTATAGTGTGCTTTAAAAAAATTATATTTATATGAATGAGGAAAATTAATTAAAAATTCAACTTCACCGCATAATAAATAAATTTGTTTCTTCGTATAGGCGCACTCTTATTATTTCTCTCTTGCTAATTATATTTCACACAAAAATAATTTAAGGCATAAATATCTGTAACGCGGAAAGTAAAAAGAAGCTCATATAAAATAATACTTACTCGCAGGGCCGGCTTCAGATAGTAAGCAAGTGAGGCAATCGCCTCAGGGCGCAGGGTCGAGGGGGCGACTTCATGTCAAGTCATGTTGACATACTGGCGCCGTTCCCTCTTGCCAACTTTGATCTTAGAGCAGAGGCGGAAACCCTGCTCAAAGAGACACATTTGCAAAAACGGGAGGGAGGTAAGGGAAAGCCAAGGGAATCACACACAACGTACCCCAGCGCAGCCAATCAGACTTTTTCCCGCTAGATCTGGCTGGTTTTAGAGACGCTTACCGGAAAAATTGTCATTTAGCGGATAGTGAGAAATCTAGCGTGAAAGATTTAACTTTTGGATTTTTCTGGCGGAATTTGAGAGTTGAAAGCGGTAAGGAATTACTACATAGCGCATGGTCGCAAGACAGTGATTGTAAGGTCCCAAAACCTGGTGGAATGGTGACCGGAGGACCCCCGCCTCGTATGAGAAAACAGTTACGACAGAGTATTTGTCTCAGTGAAGGGTAAAGCAAAGTGACCCTGGATCCCAAATAGCATCCAAATGGAGGAGTTGGTTAGCATGCAAAGGAGACAATAAGTGGATTTCGAGGATATGTTTTTTCTAAGAAATTTTCAAACCCCATTTGGGAAAAGCAGAACGCTTTTTAGGCATTAGTATCAAAAGGGCTGTGTTCGAAGAATACCGATACTGAGAGTGCGCAGTGTTTTTTTTATGATGATGATGATGATGATGATAATGAAATCGTATTTTATGGTTTTCGCTTAGTAGGTATATTAAGTTAATTTTGAACTGCACTTTTTAAGGAGGAAAAACTTGGTTCCGGGAGTGATTTGTTTCTTAACAATAATAACTTTTGTTTTCAACTATTCTTACGAATTAATCAAAATTTCCCTGGCGACAAATTTGTAGCATTTGGTAAGTCATAATTAAAATTAATCACTTTTTAATACAGACATTTTTCTCAAATACTAATGCAACATTGTTATTATTTATAAATAGGCATACATGAAAGAGCTTGAATATAACCTAAAGATAGCTTTAATTTTTAAAATAGCTATATCGCTAGAGTTTGCATATTTTTCATGATCAGTGGAGTTCCGTTGCATTGGTTCTAAATTACGAATAAACATAACGATTGACTATAATTTAACTTGAGTGCATATGACGACAGAAAGCAAACTATTTACTAAATTTAAGAATGCAGTTAACCTTCCATGATTATTGTTTAATGGACCTCTAGGCAATAATGGTTTTTATTTAATATGGCATTGATATACTTATAATTTTCAAAATATAAAAAATTAAACTAACATTAAACCTCTTTTAAATAAAGAGAATTGCCCCTTTCAAATGGTTGATCGGAAAAAGAAACGTCTCTCAGGAGCGGAAGCGTAGAAAACCAGAGGAGGCATATCTTCAAAGCTCCTACGGTGGATTGACCAAGTATTTTAAAAGGAGAGATACCAACACTGTGGGCGATGTCATGTACCAGAAAAAAACTTATGATATGGGTGCAGGTATAAGTGAATAAAATATTGCGATAGTAATAGAATCGTGTGATGAAGTTTGTAGCACAGGAACCCAGACCAATTACAGCGATATTCAGGATGAACATCTACATGAAACCAGTTAACGAGGAACTAAACTTGGACTTGATCGAAATTACTGATGATCCTGATTCTTGGCCAAGTGTAATCTCAAGTAGTGTCTTTCACCATATAGTCACAAGGGGCCCAGTTCAGGTTCAAGATTTTCTTTCCGAAAAAATAATGATGTAAGATCCTTTACCGTTAAAAAATACAAAAGGTTGTTGCCAAATGGCGAGCAAATGCATAGAGATTGGTTAGTATACTCATAAGTACGTGATTCGGTTTATTGTTTTTGCTGTAAACTATTTATAAATTATGACGGAAAAATATATCCCAAGTTCTGAAGCAACACGAAACAACTAAAACGCATTTGTTGAAGTACGAAGATTGGTTGGAAACTCTCCAAAGACTTTAAAATCACAATACCATCGATTCCAATCAGCAGCGTCTTTTGGAAAGCGAAGAACAGCATTAGTATAAATTTTTTAAACGGGTTGAGGAAATAGTAAAATATCTTGCTAAACAATGCTTAGCATTTTCAGGAGGTTCTGACGGACTGTTTGATACTTACAATGGTAATTTTCTAAAGCTAATTGAAATAATAGTAAAATTTGACGGTGATATGGGTGAGCACTTGCGGAGAAATGAAAAACGGAAAAGGAGACCGGATAACACAAAATTGCGAGCACATTATTTAGGAAAAAAATACAAAATGAGCTTATAGAAATGATTTCTCAGCGCATCAAGCAACATACCATTAATAAGGTTCTTAAGGGAAAATAATATTCAGTTATATTTGATTGCACCGCTGTAAAAGCCACCGAGAAAAATTATCAATTGCCATTCATATATATATATATATATATATATATATATATATATATATATATGAGAGTGTGCGTATGTTTGTGTTTATTATTGATGTGACATGTCTAACATATAAAGTTTTTCTATAAATACTTATGTTTATAAATTAAGTAAAATAAATATCGACAAGACTGTATGATAGTTTTAGATATTAATAATGTAAAATTCTTGATCAACGGAGACCCACGGATCATGAGGGGGGAGGGGGCGGCCAAAAATTTACCCGCCTCAGGGCGGTGAAATGTCTGAAGCCGGCCCTGCTTACTGGTTATATAAATATTAAGTAGAGTTAAGCTTCTTAAGAGTGGCAAGCTAAAGTGTTATATACTATCGCCTGAACAGTCGCATACAAATGAAATTATGCCCTAAAGTAAAATAAAAGTACTTATATAAAATATCTTTTTCAATAACATATATTTTCCTGTATATATACTTAAGTAAAAAACTTAGCATAGGTACCATCATATTTACAGATAAATCTAAAATTCAAAATCTATAAATTTTAAAAGGGAATGGCACATTTTATAATTCAGAAAGGTAAATAAACAATCAGTTTGAGCTACATAATACATCAGATGAAAAGGATCGAATTGTGGAATGGTGATTAAGATTTAGAATATTCCAAATAACTTTATCTATACGATTTTAAACTACGTGATGAAATCATATATATTGGGTAATTTAAAAAAATAATGAACAAACTACACATTTAAGTTCATATAAACAGTTACGAAGTCTACAATTAAAAAAAAATAGGGTGAATAATTATTAAAACTATAAAAATAATTCAGAAAATAGTTTATTGATTATTAGAAATATTATTTATGTAATGCATAACTAAGCGTTATATTTAAAATCTATCGAATTTATGAGCAATAAAATAAAATTTGAAATTGTTAACCTTTATACCAGTGGTTCATAATGTGAGGCGCGGCACCCTAAGAAGGCATACTATGAAGGTTTTGGAGTGGAGGCGAAGCATTTTGGACCAGATTGTCTCAAATTTCCGTCTCTCATATTTTTCTAATGCAGTCCAATTTACCTGATTTAATAACTTTTCATTAATTTCATAACTGTTTAGATTATACAAGTCTAGTACTGATCCATCCAAATGCTCTGTCAACTTATCACCTCCATAACAGATGTAGTGCAGACAAATCTATTTATTATATGTAGAAACAATATGTATATGAAAAAGTACACAGATTTTTTAGGTAATAACAACTTAACTGCCGACTACCTAAAACAAATTACGTTCGCTTGACAGCTGTGAATTGTGCGTCAAAACAATTACTAAACAGATTAGATTTCACTATATAAACTCACTCAGTTCACTTAAAACCACTCATAAACATATGTCATAAACATTGGTAAAAATTACAAATAATTTTATGATAACAATAAGACCAAACCAGGACTAATTCAGGCTGGTTTCCCTAAGCTTACGTCCCGAATTGATTACCTATATTGACAGGAAATGTTTCAATATGTGTTAGTCATTCCAAGGAATTCTCATTCCATAAGTACCATTTGTAATTCATAGTTTATTAATGATAGAGAAAAATTGGAAAACAAATTAATAGAGCATTATCAGATTTAAAATACCAAAAGCAATGCAGAAATTCTTTCTGACATATTTTGCATGTATTTTTTTAAAATAAACGAATTTAATAGTAGTTATTGTTGATACGCTAATATATATATATATATATATATATATATATATATATATATATATATATATATATATATATATATATATATGTGTGTGTGTGTGTGTGTGTGTGTGTGTGTGTGTGAATCAGCTGTCCATTGTTGAAGAGTAGTGGAGTGGAAAAGAAAATAACCCATTTTTTTCCCTTGTCTATGCTCAAGCTGAGTTTGGAAATAATTGTCTCCATGGCAACAATCCGATAAAATGCAATTTAAAGCGCAAAAAGGCTGTCTTAATATAAATTCAAGAAAATACTATCAATTATCAAAATTTTGCGAAAAGAATTGTAATATATATTCTTTTCCTCTGAGAGCATTACAAATCTCGCTCCGATATCACAATTTTAAGATATTTTAAAGTATTAGAAAAACATCTTTGCACGATGGTTTTGAGACTTTCTATGTAAAACAAATAGGGAAAATACGTAAATAATTTTAGCGCTCTTACAAAAAAGAAAACTATGCATAAATTATAAATTCAGCAATAAAAATTGCGAGCATAACGTTTAAAAATATTTAGGTCGTCTATTTACATACTTCACATCCATCAATACGCACTGACGCGTGTATGAATTTCTCCTCCCTAAAAAGATATAGTTAATATTGGACGCGGAGTTTATACAAAACAATTGAAAAAAGTAATCGTACGTATGAAATTAAATTACTTTCTGAGAAGAGAGACTGCTATTGCCTCTGACAAGTACTTGGAACAGTGTTTAACTATTTATTGCCATTTTATCGAGTCCGATTCGAGTGTTTTCCATTCCATCAATCCTCTTTAACAATTTCTCTCTCTCTGAAAACGCACTTCTGTCATTCAAAAACTTAAGACTTTTTCGGTCGACGGAGTATCAATTATTCTCCATTTTCTTCCTCCTCCTCTAACTCCATCAGCGATATCCCGCATCCTTTTGAAGTTCATTTCGATGACTGCCTCCCTATCCATCTCTCTCTCTCTCTCCTCCGAATCACTTTCACTTTATTTCCCGGGTTTCCACGAAACCCAAGGAAAAATCAATAACACGTTTTTGACATTTCCTTTCCGCGTTGAGATATGGTCTCGATATATCTTCTTCTTCTTCCTATTCCATCGTCATGTCCTGCCGTATTCTTTGTCTCCAACTTTCCGTTGTTTTTGTGATGACCTCTTTCTCTCTTTTCGTTGTACAACGCAAACTGCAACTCTTCAAATAGTTTAATTGAAGTAACAAACCCTTATGTAAGAATTTTGTAAGATAACGACATAATTATTTTATTCTTGCTTTGTGGGGTGTTGTAGCGGGGTGAGTATCGTATATTTCTCCCAGTGCTAAGGTCCTGGATTTGGATATTGCAGTGGGCACGAATGTTTGAAATTGTATTGCTTATTGATCACAGTCTGTTGCGAAAGTCAAAGAAGATGTAGGTTAAGAGCTTATAAAAATAATTGATTTAATTTGAATGGGAATGTTTTAATCTATCTCTTTAATAATATGATTTCAAATGATTGATTAGCAAAAATTCAGTCCATTAAAGCTTATGTAAAAGGGTTTCTCAAAATTCCTATTTACATCACTAAAATCTTTATCTTTGTTATGCTAAAAATAATAGATATCATCAGTGTATATTGTTATAAATTGAATCTGCTTCTGTAAAAGAATCGCCCATGTTAAAATGTTTGGGTTATCCGGGACCAATAGCATGGATAAGAAAATTGAACAGTTGGTTCATTATTTTTGGTTGGTTTTAAACTGATCGCTTCTTTTTAAAACAATTAGAAAAGAACGCGCCGAGATGTAGCTTGTTTAGCTGTAAATTAATTTCATTGAGATGAAGCTACAAAAACTTTTACATAATGCTGTAAGAGAATACTTTTAATTGCTTGGACAAGCAAAGGTAGCTTTATGATTATCTAAAACAATTTAAAAATACTTTAGAATATTAGAATGTTTTTATGTGGAATTTATCACGCATAAGTCATCAAATATGAAACTTTAATTAAGAATAAATCACCATAGATGCTTAAATATTATATTTTCTTGGAAATTACACCCCCATCCGACTTATTTGCTTGGCTTAACGTGTTCGTGCCTTTCAACAGTTCTAACCGTTTCCATTTCTTGAAGACTCCCAACTTTTTCTCTCCGTCTTGATTTATTTTATTCACATTCTCTAACTTGGCGCTCAGATTCAGCACCACTTTCTGCAGATACCTTCCTTATTTTTTTATAAAAATGGCATGGCACACAAAGCCTTCTTCTTCTCTCAAAATCATATATCATTATTTCTGGATACACTTCGCAATTTATTCGCTCAGCTGCTCCCTAACAGTGCTTTTTTTGATATTCCAGTGCCAGATATTAAAGGGGAACGATCTTTTCCACGGTAATAGTTCAAATAAATATTATTGCATTGTTGCCTTACATTTGTGGGTAAGCTTTCTCTCCGCAGCAAGTAGCATTCAGTTCTTCACAAAAAGGCGAAAGGTTTTGATTTTGAGGACTCACGTTCTCCGAAATTTTAGATTAGGCCAATTCATTACTATCAAAAGGCCAAAAATTTCAGTTTTTGAAGTGGAAAATATAGTAGTAGGAAAATATTTTCCATAACTTGCGGGTCAGATTGAATGCACGTCGTGCGATAAAGTCAACTTGGTCTTGGATGTTGCCATATTAGAGCTATAAGTTTAGTGGAAATATTAAAAAACCAATTTCACTGGGACAAATTTTTTCAATCCTGTTATTCCATGTACTTTGTCTCTTCAGTTTTACTTCTCGTTTCTTGTAGTACATTTGCCACTCCCTGAGTCGTTTCTCTCAACTTTTAATTGATCGCCTATATTTCAAATTGCTTCATGAAATCTAAAACTTGTGGCACACCTGTTATGTAAATAGCACAGTTCTCGAATCAGAACATTTTCCTTTCCCTATCAAAGACTTTATGAAGCTCTTTTATTTCAGTAACTTTACCCCACTATCTCTCATAAACCCTCATCCACGCTTTTAAACAAATTCACAAAAATTTTTTCTGCTTTTTCGCGTCTTCTATACTATTTTAGAATGCCGCCATATTTTTTTAATGTTCCAATTAAGCTGTCCATTCTTGAAACATCTAATCATCACCGTCCCCTTGATTACGCATGGATTCGCATCCGGTATTACTTTTCTTTCGCATCATCTCTGTTCTCTCGAATAGGGATGCTGAATCGTCTCAAACTAGCCCAACTTCTTGCAAATATAGCTTTTAAAACTCCTGGCTATTACAAAACCACGCTATTTCAGAAAAATGTTATCGCAATCTATGCAATTTTCCAAAAAGCTACCAGGTTTCGCAGTATATAGTGATCGAAAGATATCCTTCAGTTTGACACTCCATCTTCTTAAATATTTCTTCATTAAATTCATCCACTACTCAAACGATTTAGTACTAGAGTATGCGACTCCATTAATTTCTCTTAAAACTTCCATTAATTGAGCTCATTACCTAAATTCTGGAATCTACAAACGCATGTCGGGCCCATAACTTCTCTCTCTTTCAAATTTCACATTTTAATCCCTTTCCCTCACTTTCTCTAGCTTCCGAGTTTTTATTCCGAGGATACGCCTTCGTAGTAAACTAAGCAAACCCAAACATTTCTCAGAATTCTCCTGATCTTTCCATATTGAGCCACTTTCGTCTCCTACCTTTCATTTTAACGTCTTTCTTCAGCACCGCGCGGTCTCTCGTTAATATATCCAACCGTATCGCGCAGAACTGAATCTAAAATTAAGCTTCTCGCATTCAATTTCCGAAGAAATTAATGCGATAGTGTATCCGTGTAGTGTTTCAATTCGTTTCATGGCGGAAGTGGCAGTACTATATATTTATTTATCAGGCATGAAAGAAACTATTTAAATTCAGCGCATATGTTTTATCGAGGCCTGTAAAAACAATCTAATTGTCTTTCGAGAGGATTGCTGAGGTTTACCAAAAGATCTTCATCAAAGTTTTTAACACATCAAGTGTAGAATCATATTTCACATTATATAGTCGGCAACGGGTCGCTTTCCTGTTTAAATGGGGATGTTTTCCATTTCGTTCGTTTTACGCGGTACAACACGCCTGTAAAAGTTAATCTCCACGTAAGAGTAAGTCTTCACTGACTCCTCAATGCATACGCTTGATTCGAGCGAAGTTTCCGCAATGTAAGTCAATCATTATTATAGTTTTTTTTTCTTAAAGGAAAATCTTTGCAAGTTACTGCGATGATATGCCTATAACTACGTATATAATATATACTGCCTATAACTCGTATATAAAAAATTGACAAAAATTATAGCCTAATAATGAAAATTTTTGTTATTTAAAACTCATTGATCATATCCCGAATAAAATATGTAACTTCTTATGAATTATTTAGAGCATTTTCAAATATCCAAAGCAGCAGTTTGAATTCATGAAACGTGTTCATTTACCCATATCAAAATTTGGACACGCTTTCATTAAGCATATAATTAATTTATATTGGAAAATTTTCAATAGATATCATAGAAAATCAAGGAATTTCGTTCCTTTTCAGAGGGATTGATATATATGCAGAGACAGAGGGACGGGCCGGAGCTTACGGGATATTTTAATTCGAGAAAAAAGCGTCAATGTATTTTTAAAATTCGATTATTTTTTCAATAATTCCACTTTTACAGAGACATCTGGTTACTGAAGCACAAAAATCCATGGATATAAGTAACAGTAATATTTAAGGGAACGGAATTGGCAGTAGGTGTGTTGGTCTGACAATTTCGAAACAAATAGTACTTTAAGTGAATTGCGGTTAAGGTGGCAGTGAAAGAAAATATTTCAGGCTTTGAAAAGGTTGTTATGGAACGTTTATCGATTAAACGAACGGGTGGAAATGGTTCTCAAGGCGGCGAAAATAAAACTTGACGATTTTTATCATCTAAAAGGGAAGTTTTTCTCTATCCTATTTCTAAAAAAAGACCTAGATTCTTCGTTCCTTTCGGGCGCCAAAATCCATTATTGTACTTTCGCCTCTGCAAAAAGTCTTTCGTGAGCGTTAAAAAAACGCTTCAACTGTTCCAGATACGACATTATTTCTGCCTCTTCCCGCTCCAAATATCCCCATAGGTAGATGGAGAACGGAAAAGAGATAAATTACAATGACAAAGAAGGATTTTTTTGTTGTTAAGCCCTATTTTTAAGACAAATTACCGTGTCTTATAGCCCTTATTTGGAAGGCTCGAATTCCTCTATTTGAAAATTTGCATCTGGAGACCGAGTTGGTTTTACGATTTAAATATATACATAGAGTCGGTAACTATGGTTGCTATATTGTTCGCTTTATGAAATAACAGCAATATTAATGTCTGATTGTGTGATAAGAAGGTTATCCAGTTGCCCACTCTATCCGCCGCATGATTTGATGAAAAACGGCAACAGTTACACATTATAATGAAATTCTGTTATCTAATTCGCATGCAAAGCATCACAACGTTTCTCTAAAATTTTGCAATTAAAATGGTTGAATATATGAATTACATATAACATAAAACAATAAAATTTGCTCACAGTGATTATAAATTAACATCTAATACTTAAAGTATATTTATTTTTGCCTACTCGAGGTAATTGCCCAAAAAATTAATTCAAATTATTTTCATTAATTATCAATAGTAAATAATTTACGAAAAGATAGCGACCAATAAAGAGAGAGCAACATTTCCAATAACACGCCCAGGAATATATAAAAATTACCTTTAAAAATATTCTATATTTTCTTGTATCCTCAGATTTTCCCGTCGAAATTCACATTCTAATGTGTGACAACAACAGTCTCTTACCATATATGGCATATATGAATGTATTTTTGTATTATATGGCTCAAATATAGGGTGAAACAATGGAAGGAAAAGTAAACAATTTTCATCATATCATAAAAGTGCTGTAAAAGTCGTAAAAATATTCAATTTTTTCATCTGCCGTATTTTCGTCGAATCATTAATTTACTAGCTTTAACTCAGCTTCTTTTGCAACCAAGTGACTGAGAGAGAATAAAATCACCGAAATAAATTCAATAGTAAGAAAAAAGCCAATTTTTTCTCAAATGTACAGAAGGATACTTATAAACGTTTTTCAAATCGCTGTATACTTTCCAATGGTGCTAATTTAGCAGAGTAGAGGAGCTCGAAGAAAAAAGTAAAACAAACTTACAAGAAAACAATGTTCGCCATCCTATAAAGAGTACATGAGGCGAGTCGAAAACGATAATATTTTGATCTTCCGCTTTCTTTTCACTTCCCATTTAGATCCTCTAATTCCCTTTCTTAAGCATAGTACCATTTCACGAACTCATTTTTTAAAAAAAGTTGTTAATATGGAACAATAATTTTATTTTACTGCAATTTCAACACAACTCATGTCTCGTTCATATCTTACTGGTTTTTGTTTCTTGGGAGAAATAAGTCCAAAGATTAAAAAAACAACAGTATTAACAGCTGACGAAGAAGATGGTAAAAGAATTCGGAATGGATACTATTTCTCACAAAAATGAATTATGGAGAGATGCATACAAATTTTCCGCAGAATTTTAAATCATTTTATATAATCAATAAAAACTGAGTCCCTATGAATTAAATTAAATTTTAATATATATATATATATATATATATATAATACTAAATATAATACCTCTAGTACGATGAATGAAAAGTTCAGTAAATAACTAAATTATCGTTATCTTTTTTTCGAGAACTCAATATCATCATAGATCTCAAAGATGTGATAAAGGATATTCTCTTTAAAAAAATAATTTCCGATTTGTTGTCCAATAAATGGTAAACAAATTCTTTGATTCACATAAATCTGTTCATCAACCTCTAATGTCTTATATGAAACTTTCTTGTTGAGTCCAGTTTGTTTGTTTGTGGAACGATAATTTAAATGTATGAAAAAAATCACAAATAAACTTACTTCTTAGAGAATTGTACAGACTAATTTATATAATAAATCTGTGCCTGATGCTTATCATTCAGGTGTACGTATAGCGGTCATGATTCTGAAGGCGGAGGATTTTTTCATCTCGTTTCTAAATATTTCTTTTTATTCGCAGAAGCATAATGTGGTGCCCAACGGCAATTGCTAAGTCCACTCTGCAGAGATTCAGCCTAAATAAGATGGAGATTCCCGGTTCAAACTTTACAATTTCCAAATGATATAAATTACTCTGAAATAATAGCATTAACTTTATTTTCACAGCAAAGTTACTCATCTCTATCCTTAGACAAGAAATAAATAAAAAAGTATCACGTGGACATTTCAAGGGAAAAATACGAGTTCGTCGAAAAAAATTTCCGTAGTTTAGCATCAATATAAAATATATCAAAAGACAGAATTTAAGCATTTAAATTCATAATTAAACAAGTAATTACGCTAAACACACCTTAATGTGGAGCCTATAATCAAGGCCCAAAGAATACTATACATTAACCGGAAATCAAATCTTGTATATATTTCTTGAAAATATAAAAAACAAAAGCAGCGTTTAAACACCGTTAATTTTTAAAATATAACATTCGAGCGACAGAAATTGGCTCGACAAGGTAATTTCGCTGATAAAAATTACACGTAATCGAGAGAAAGATATAAAGAACACATTTCTTCATTTTGCACCGCCCCTTCATCTTTCTTCCCGCGCGATACGACATCTATAAAAGTTTCTTTACGTTTTGGCTTACCTCCCATTCCTCACGCAAGCACTCACGCCCCCTAAACTCGTAAACCTCCGTTTTGAAGTTCTCATAGTACGCCACCCGCTACTACACATTCCCTTTAAGTGTTTTGGGAGCTTTCAGATAGATGATACTCTCAAGCCTTACCATTGTACAGCAGCCATTCGTTTCTACTTAACATAATAATCACATTTCTACAGTTCTAAAATATTAACTAACTACGTAGAAAGACATTATTCTATAACATTTTACAGTTGTTTATTTTTTTCGCACGGATGTACTTGGAAGCAGCACCAGGATTTCCGGTACAATTTTGTTGATCTTGAGTTTAGGGATACAAACAACTCCGCCACTTCCGTTTTTAATGTAATTTGGCCATTGCTAATCTCAATGATACTGCAAAAATATTTCATGTCAATATCGAAACATTTTAATGTAGTAGTCATCGAGAGAATTACAGAATTTTTCATTTATATTTTGAAAACACTTAATAATTCTTGCGATGCATGCAAAAACGCCATATATGCTTTCAATATTTAGACTGCAAACATTCAGCGTTTCTCGCAACATGTAGCTGAACTGTGAGTAGGATTTGTTATGGTGTCAACAGTACTCTTCTTCAATGTTTGTTATTTTTCTTAAAAACAAAGTTATTTTCCAAAGAAGCCATTCGACGAAAATAAACGGCTATTAAAGATGAAGAAAACATTCAGCATCTATACTGCATAAATAATTTCTATATAAAGAAAAATTATTCCGTGTTTACATAGAATAACCTCATAAAATGTACTCGCTTTGCTTATTGAGGTAAAAATGAACAAAGGAATATACTGCCATGATCGATACCCGAACCAACATTTTTATCAAATCTATTTAAATCTAAGTCTTCTCATTAATCACTCATATCGGAAATCCAAATATTCCCAAAAATGGCGTAAAATTTCCTCCATTTTACTGAATGATACATTAAGCATCGTTATATAACGTACCGAATCTCTTCTCCAATAATTGTTGAACATTAATAAAGCTGAAAGCCAATCGTTATATCCGATGAATTATTCCACGAAATAATGCTTTTTCGTTCGATTAAATGAAGAGATATTCATTAATAAGACAGATGTTCATATTTTTGCAGTTTTTTATTACCTATATGAATTGACATTTACCAGAAAAAGAAGCAACCTGGAAGTAACGGAATGTTTTTGAGCAAGTCTTTGTTTGAATGAAAGGAAGCCTTGGTGTCAGTTATTTTATTTTTTCCTTATTGATCGCGTGGACTCAGGAGGCACAAGAACGGAACCAATAACATCAGGTTTCGGTGAAGCGAATGATATTGATTGGCACTAAAGCAATTGTGCTGTTAATCGCCTCGTTAAGGCGATCAGGATTCGCGCATGAACGAAAAGGGAGCTCGCGTTCGGTAATTGCGAGATTCCGCAAAATGCGTAAGTAATTAAGAGGTTGTAATGAAGGAGAGAAAGAAATTATTTTTAGTCGGGTGAGGTTGGTGATCGTGGGATGGATGTATATTATCATTAATCGGATTCTTTTGTTTGGAAGTTTCGATCGAATAAGCTCATCAACGCTAATATAAGAGACCATAAAAAACAAAAGTAGATTATTTATAATCAGAAAATTTAAGGGAATGGATATAGAAAATAAAGAGGAATAAATCAAACTAGAATAAAAAATTTAGCAGGGTAAGAAGTAGATAATAAAAAGTTGAGTGGCATTAATCATGTTGCAAAGAAAACAAATCTTATAAATATTTTAGTGTGTGTGTATGTATGTATGTTCTTTATGCGATTTTACACCGTTGAAGCTATCGAATACAAAAGTTTCATAGGCTATCCTATGGACCAAAGGAAGAACTTGGTCCAGGTTTGCAGACCGTGGGGTCTATTATACCCCATGGAGTCAACAAAATACTATTTCCATAAGAAGGCATGGGAAATGTTGTGGAGAAATTCCAAAATTCCATGCAGCCCTTCACTGGTGTGGATATAAATATACCTAAATATTATCTTACGATCACGAGAAATAGCTTATTTTACGCACGAAAGACTGAATATTTTAATTCTTTATATGTTTTGTCATAATACATGTTAAATCGCTCAAAACTATTGAAAATTTATTAACATTTTCCAGGCGGCAACAAAGCTAAATATCGTAATTGTTGTCCTCTTAAAGGGAGATAGCCACGTAAAGATTAATGCAAGGAAAATCCACGCCGTGGCGCGCCGTAGAGGAAGAATAGCCAACGCCAAGATAAAGGGTGCAAATGGATTAAATATAGTCTATGAATACTTTTAAAGTGAGTCAAATGATTTTTAAGGAATATTATAACATTGTTATCTTTTACCATTAACATTGAAAGATTTATCGCAACATAAATGGATACATTAATTACATTTGTTCGGTAACCAAGATGTTGTTTATTGCGTACGCTTTGTCTAACAGTATTGACATAATCCACATAATTTAATTGCTGCTTTAAAGGTGTCGGTGCATCTATCATGTAAATATTTAGTAAGACGTTGATGAGTAATGATATTAATGTTAAAACTTTACAATACAATACAAAAATAGTAAATTTTAATGTAAACATCGCTTGCGTACTAAGGAATGGGTAACGTTTGGTGAACTTGGGATACCCAAAATAATTAGTAACTAAATTTCAAAATTTATTGTATTATTTTTATTGTAATATGACATCAAAAGCGATAATCAATAAAAATAATAAATAATAAAAATCGTTTGCTACTTAAAAAACTTTCCCGAGCGAAGCCGGGCGTTTCGGCTAGTGCTTAATAAAAGGGAGTTGATTGTGCTGGGAATGAATTTAAATTGTCCTAATCTTTTGGTGCATAAGGGCGGTTGATGTAACTATCTTCATTGCCACCTATCATCGATCACAAAATTAAGAATCTTTGATAAATGCTGCGGACCTGGATATAGATATTCCACTTGATTTACATGGGACTGATGTGGTATAGTTTTGCTCGAGCCAGAAAAATAGGATCCATGCATATACATACTTTTGTTTCCATGGAATCCAAAAAAGAAATACATATAAAAAAGATCTGAGAAAGAATGAGCCATTTTTCTGCACTGTATCGATATGAAGTTAATTTCATTTAAATCTTTAGAACAGAAGCTAATCTTAAATAATCTTGTAACTCTGCTGTAAAATTGGAAAGTTTGATCATTCCCTCCCTCTGCTACTTCTCTCTCTCTCTCTTTCGACTGTTTTCCTTCCATTCTATCCTATTTACCCGTCCATCTTTTTCGCCCCTCATCCCTCGGGTTTATTTTTATCCCCCTCTTTCTTACTCCTTTTTCCAATGCGCTAACCTCTCTTGCACTTTTCATTTCGATTTTCTCTCCCCGTTCCCTCATAGTTAAACGTCACCGCCAATTTGATGTCCAAAACAAGTCTTCAAGTACCGGGGCAAAAATAGCAATCACGAGAAACAAAAGGTCAAAACCATTAAGAAGATTAAGTCTTTATGAGCAAACATATCTTCCTTGTGACCTTAATAAAATTTTCGCAACTGAAACATTTAATAATTTAATGGTGCTCTCCGATAAGGATGACGCAAAACTTTGAGGGGAGAAATTACTTGAGAGTTTTACTGCATTATATACAAAAAATTGTAGGATAAAATTTGATCGTATCTCTTTTACAGACTAGTCCAAGAGTCGAGGACTTGGTAAAACTGATAAATGCTTGTTCTGTGCACGGAATAGCCTATGAAAACAATCGGAGCGTATTTATAACAACTTTTCGATAAAATACTGCGTGATGAAGAAAGCTTTCTGAACGATTGAGGAGTTTACTCAAGAAAAACAATGTTATTCGGATTCTAAAACGCTCCTTCTACCGTAAGAAATGTTTTCCAGTTATTTACTCTTTTCTTTGCTGTCTTATATTTATCCACGCGTGTATTTTATGGTTAAAATGAAATTGCAAAAATAATCGCAGGGATAAGAATTTTTACTTAGCACCACAATAACATACATATAACTTTTTCGCTCATCATTGTCGACTTGCATTAATGAATAAATCCTAACAAAATGAGATGAAGGAAAGACCGCGAATGAATAAACAAATAGCCATCAGCTATAGCAATTCGTCTATCACCAAAAATAATCTTTGCCTGGCTGTTTCGTGGTTCTAGAGTTATTCCTCATAAACATTAAACAGCTGAGCGCCAGTTTATAGGCAAATTATTTTTGAGATATCTCAAGTAAACAGTGAAGTTGAGAGGGAGATACAAGAGATGGTATTAGTGACATGCTACGAGTGTCTTTTGTTGTAGCCTCTCGAGAAGAAAGAACGGAAATAAAGAGACGGGCTCTTACGGTTTTAAGATCCTTTGTGCAAAAGAGCAGAAAAACGCGTTTGCCAGCCGTGCGAGAGAGAATATTTTAAATCGGAAAACGAGCTGAGGATGCCAAGTGAGAGAGAGTAAGGGAAATATCCTTTCATAATAATGAAAGCTCGCATCGGGACAAGTTTTAAGTTACTTCTGGAGGAAATGCAAACTCTTTTCATGAGGATTATTTTTACCTTCCTTTTGGCAATTATACGTAACATTAATCCATCCTCATTAGCGTTGTAACTTAAAAGTAAGTTCGGAATTCCTTCACATGAATCCATTATGTTAATATTCTCCAAAATATCTATTTGTTTTTAAAATGTCTTTCTCTATTTTTTGGTCTAGAGTACGGAATTAGTTTACATGGATTCTCTGCTTCGCAATAATAAAGCTGAGGAAATCACTTAGCCTCCTTGTAATGTTTTTCTGAGATTATTTTGCTAGTGTTTTACTTTAAGAAATTAGAATTTTCTTTTAGTTGAAAGGAGATTTAATTAAAATTTATTTAATCTTTTACTTTTGCATGGAAGAGATAATTGGGAAACATGGCTGTAAATAAATTCGGATTGCGACAATGAATAGACTCAAAATATTTTTGCGCATACGGATATTGATCGATTATTTTCAATACACCTATCTATGCAAGCTTAAATGCGTCAACATAAGGTGGTATTATCTTCAAAAGTCCATGAAACTACTTTTCCTCTAAATATTTTCCCACACGACATAGATATACGTAACCGGCTCTTTTAAAATGATTAATTGTATCCAAAAGTTTTCCTGGGGACTTAGTGACTTCTATTATTTTACTGTTTGACAATTAAAGTACCAAAAAGTAACTAACGTAGCTCAAAGCGAGGGATCATCTTCAATTGAATACCCTTTTAATATGATCATAATTCCTCATTTATGCAAAAAAATATTATGGCAATATCTAAAGCAATTATCAAGATGGTTCCTTCTTCAAAACTTTTAGAGAGGCCTATAAAGAACATGGTCCAACTTTGTTTTCTCTTTTTTCTTGTATCTCCATTAATAACAGAATAGAGAAAGTTCCTCATTCCAGATTTTTTGTCCAGATTGAGGTTCATTGATAAGGATCGTAATTTTACAGAGAAGGGCAAAGATGAATTTCCTGTTATTTATAAGAGAAGTAATATTTATTCTAGTATAAAATGTTCTAAATAGCTTGATGATGGAAATTGTTGACAGAACATTATTTTTCGTGGACATGAGATTCCTAAGACAGATATGTTTATTTGAATCTTATATAATTAACATATTATGAGAACCTCACGTTTGCAATATCTTCAAAAGAGATTTCGATAATATTTTCACGTTTTTTTAAACTTAGTCCAGGTAAGTCAGTTTATTAATTTATATTTGATGGCCGAATAAAACTATACTTAACGAGAAGGGTGCTTATTATTTACATTTAATCAACACAAAAAATCAAATAAATTACCATTAAAAAGAATCACTTAAACCTACAGTTTAATTCCTCGTGATTAAAATCGCACATGAAATATTTTTTCAATTAAAATATTCTTTTAAATTCAAGAGGCTTAAGAGTAATTCAGCTTGAGTGCTTGATTAAATCTACTCCTCCTTCCAGAAAAGAACTTAGTGATTGTTAAACTCTGTTCAAACAGAGAGGGCGATCATTTATCTCTGTCGTGGAGGAAGTAAGCGAATAATTCCCATAAAGGCGACGCAAAATAGAGAAAAAGTCCTTTTCTTAGCAGGAAATGCGATAGCTCACATAGTAATATAAACAAGGGAACCCCTTTCAAAAATGAATTAAAGGACCGAAATTCAGCTTTATTTATCATCCGTGGCACTGTGGAGTATATTAAACCTAATGCCCTTTCATGACCGGAGAAATCGGAAGAAATTTTTATTTTTATAACAACGTTTTTATAAATGAACCAAGAGAGCAGAGATAATTACATTCTGTATTTTAAAGAGTTAAGGGTACACGAACTAGGTTAGAGTTAAAATTAAAATTTAGAAACCAAATTAAATTAATAGAATTAAATTTTAAGCATTGCAGAATTGCGCCCATACTGACGAAGGTCAAGTTCAAGCACTTAAATCATTTTTTGAATCTAGAGAAACTCATCACATAATGCAAGTTTTAATAATTTGATCAAACATTTTTATTCTAAGACGCGTTCTTTTCTCAGAAAATCACGGCCGAATTCCATCCTTCAATTCTTAGAATGTGCTCATTTTTGGCAGATATTTTCAATGAGTTTCATTTTTTCGTTTTACGCAGACACAAGTATACTCCTTGATCATTTATGATTTGGTATTAAATGCATAGCAGCTGCTCCTATTGCGTTGGAAGGCTTATCTTGACCATTTTCGTAAAACCTTTTTGCGATGATGTAACTGAAGGAAAAGGTCTTTTATGATATGCTTCAACTTTCCACATGATGGGATGGTTTTTAAACGTTCTCACTAAATCGCAAGTTTCGTCTAACTACTTCATTTCAGAAATATATTGTATAATTCTGGTTATTTTCCTTAATCCAGTCCTCGTTTATCAGTATAAGTAATAAAATAGATCGAATAAATCGTGTATATATGAATTATTTTATTAGAATGAAAATAATGCGCTCCGTATGTGGTGAAGTATTCCTTGTTCTCCAATTCATCCGTGAAAAAAATGATTTATTGTGTTTGTATTGCAAACAAAATTTGTAGCTCGTATGCATATCGACCTAACATGAAACTCACACGAACTTATACGTAGTCACAGCACAATACATGTACGCGTTGCTATGCCATTTTTTACTGTGTAAGGAAATTGATTGACGTCATATAAAAAATACTTCAAGTAAAAATTTCACGTTATTATTGGAGTTTATTCGAACGACTTTAAAGGGGCCATTTCTCCACGATAGTTGCAAATATAGGATTCTGCAGCAATATTTATTAGTTTATTTTCCAATAAATAATGCATCATGGCAAACTTTAGTGGTTACAAGACGTATTGCAGTGTGAAGAAATTTTCTATTCCTGAGGGCAATTCAAAGAGAGAGATGGAAAAACGTTATGTACTTTCTGGCCAAGTACAGGATTTGGTCGTTTCTCTGTCTATTTTAATTTATTAGTAGAGACATTGAGATAATATGAAGCCAGCCTTTTTAATACTCATAAAATACTAAAAGAGAAGAAGCCTCCAATAGACATCGTCAGAGCATGAACACATCGCAAAATTTGTCGAATAACCCGATAGCTAGAACTTTTAATACGCACTTTTTAAAATCAGTAAAACTGCCAAAAAGAAAATGTTGCCAACTCAAAGCTTAAATTAAAAGTATCGATACTACGGTGGTCCCTATGCCTTATGAGATATTTACTGTAATATATATTTTGAATTTTTTTAATTTTAATGCCCACGGAAAATAAATACGCTCAAATATCAGCTACAGGAACAAAATATTTTGTGCCGTAAATAAATCAGAAAAATGCCTTAAAAGCTAAGCACAGCAGTTTAGTGCCAATAAAGTGTATCTCCAAAATGACGGCGAGCTCTAGTGTGCCAAAGGCACTTCAGTTTGGGCCATGCCTCTGCCTAAGGGTACATGTTAAAAGTTTTGCTCGCCCATAAAAGATAGTGAGCGAGGAAAACGGTAGCAACGATGTAAAGGCAGATAAAAGATGAAAGGATTAGGAAAAGTCAGTTTTACTGGAAAGTATTCTTGCAGAGCTATTTTTTCCTCCATGTCGTCGACTTGGCCATTCCTCGTCCCCCTCTAAACCTTCGTCTAATATTTATCATGTTTATGTAACATTTTAACAGACGGGACATGGCGTGGAAAGATGAGTCGTTGAGGAAGGAGAGAGAGAGAAAAGTAAGATGGTGTACACCAATCCTTCGAATTGCACGGTTTCTCTCAACACGTTTTCAAGTTAACACGGTTTTAGAGGACTATCTCAAATTGTAAAGTCAATTATTTTGCTTTAGGCCGGCTTTGAAACGGTACCCTTACATCAAAGAACATTAAATGTTTCAGTTTGACTAAGGTATTAAAATAATATTAAAACGTTATTAAGATTTCGCGCGTTGGGATCAACATTGATCACAAATGTAAGGCCATATATAACTATGGGAAAACCTAACCAGCACTGAAAGGCTTAGTTTTACGCGTGCTTTTCCAGGAGTGCAAAACGAGGAATTCTGGAGCGGAAAACTGTCCTTAAGAATAAATTAGTAGCTATCGTCGCGCGAAGCGAATAGACCTGAATCGAAGCGTTTCGTTGCGCCGTTAAAGTCGTTCCAACGTTCACGGAATTCAATACGTTACTTCGGGGCTGGCTTTATTTCCCGAGCGTGACTTCAGGAGAGAAAAAAAAGACGATCGATTTCGCGAGCAGCCAGAGTTCGTAAATTTCGCATGACTGAATACTCCATTTCCGCTCGGTTTAAAAAAATTGTTTTCGGGAAGGTGATTATATAATTGGCAATTTAGTTCACACGTAAAAATAGCCTTTTATAAATAGTATATTAAGGAAAAATTAACAATTATTTTATTCTTTTACCTAAATATTAATCACGTGATGGAATGGAATGCAGAATAAACAGTTAAATCAAAATCAACCTAAATTAATGAGTGTGTTACTTTCTTATCAGGTAAAAAATTTCGGAAAATATTTAAGGATCAAACTATTCTAAAGCCTGTATTGATAAATGAGATCAGTTATTTTACATTTCTTTATCTTAATTTGAAATCAATCATTTTTAAAGCATTCATGTACCTATTTCAATTATCTCAGGAAAAATACAAAGTTTGAATGCTAATAAACGGCAAACATATATGTCACGATAATAGATAAATGGACAGAGATAATAAAACCTAAGCAACAAAGTTGTATAATGGACTCATTTGATAATTACATGCTTTATTTTTAGGAACCGAGGAAATTTTCACAGAGAATCAGCCTTAGCAGTATAATAAACAAAACCTGATTAGCAAACGATTTTTTTGATAAAAAATTAGACAGAATCATTAAAACGAACTTTTTTCAAAGTTAAATAACGAAGATAAAATGATTTTGATCATACCTTATCACATCCTTCCGATGAAAAGAGCGGGATTACAGGATTGCGCATTACATGCAATCGGTAAGCAGATAAATTTTCCACCTTTTGCTGGTGAAGATATAATAAAAATGTCCTGTAACTTTTGTTTGAGCAAGAAACGTGCACACACGAGTTAGGCGCTGAAGCCGCAGGAGCTCGTGATCCTACACTGCTCCCTCTGATAGTTCTGAGTCCGCCGACACAAAAGGATGTGGAAGAAATTTAGAATGCAGCGTTCTGCCCGTATATACTGGCCGGGCCGACCGCTGCAATATGAAACTTGTGCACAAAGAAGTACTCGTCTGCTCGCTTCCCTTCTAAGCCACGGGATAGCCCGGAGTCTAATGCCGCACCACACAATTTCACCTGCGAGATATCGCAACGCGGTTTGCCGTAAGTTATTCTCGTTAGGAACAAGAATTCCTAAGTAGACAGTCAAGGCCATGAATCATCTCCATTGAATATGAACGTTGAGAGAAATTGAGGTTAATTGGGGGGTGGCGAGAACTTTAATGATTGAAACAGGTGTTTTGGATTGGATAGGGTAGTTTCGCTTTTTAACGCCATGAGTATTTGCATGGAACTAAAAAATTTGTTTTCAAGTCGACATTATAAACTCTCTCGATAAAATCTTAGAAATCGGGGGGTTTTCAAAGCATAAACTATTTCAAAGCCACACATTGCTGCGTGTTGTTTGTGCGTGTAATTAAAAAGAAATGCCGAATGCGTAATACAACTGGACGTCTTAAGTCTCTCACATAAAAGAGCTCACAGAGGTCATTCCCTTCAAAAGAGAATAATAATCTCCCTATTTTTCATGCAGATAGTTATTCGGAATTTAAAAAAATGCTCTCATATTTTCAATTCCCCATCCGTCCGTCTCTGCTGATTATATCCTCTGAATTAATAGACCTAGAAAAACCAAGGTTTCAAAGCATATTCCTTAATCAAAGAGTAAAACAGCAACATTTCAGTCATCGTCCGTTCCTCCTCTTGCCCTTTAGAATTGTTTTACGTACGTAGCTGTCATTGAAGAATACTAAAACTGAACTTTTCAAAAATTATAAATTAAGTTTTCTCGCAAAAAGATATCTTACCGAATCTGCGACAACATTATTTTCTCACTTCATTTAGTTTGCAATTGATATTGATAATTTTTAAGCATATATGCATTTCATTTTATCACCATTGAAATTAAGAACCAAGTGATAACTAATCTAATTCAACGAATGACAAGCTAAATACACAAAATGAGGATATAACGTTTACTTCTTAAGCCAAGCGATGGGTCTTTCTAACACACTTCCGAGAAAAACCAAACTGAAAGTTTCTACGTATGTATCTTTCTCCTAGATTTATCAGAATGACCGTTGGATGGCCTCTTGATGGCCAATATCATCGCGTGTTCAGTGGCAGGAAGCTGTGCCCCCAAGGAGTTGGGTCATCTTGGTCTTCGATCTGGCCAAAACCCATTTCCTCTAGTCCCACCTGACGTAGAGCTTCGGAAACCGCCCTTCGCATAACCCGACGTACACACTTCCCCAAATATCCTCTTCGATTCTAAGGACATATCTGCCGACAATGCTGAAAATATTAGACAAAAAAGTCCTTACTCGTGATTTTTAAAAGTCAGAACTATTAACTTCAAGGTCACATAAATACTTTTCATTCGTAACAAGTATGATTGTATGCTGAATGAAAAAAACGCACCGTGAAAACAACTTTCCTATTTCCAGATAAAAACAATGATGATGATTCTTCGTATTTTTTATTTATGTGGAAATATCACAAAGCTTTTATCGCTGTGTGCTTTATTTTATTTAACACACAATCATATCTCTCGCTGCGGATTTCTACAAGTGATGTCTTCTTAGTGGATTTACCTTTGGTTCATTCCGAAGACAACTAAAAATACTTATCTGCAGTACTTTTTGAACAGTATGATGATTACAGTTCCCCATTAATCTATGATTTTTAAAACTAAAAAAAATACAAGAGAAAATGTATAGGTTCAGATATATAAATATTCTTCGACAGAAGGGAAGATAAAATTATATATTTAAGGAAAACTTTGCATGAAAAGTTTCTTTTTTAGTGCAAATAATGTATACTGAAGGGATAAGGACATATAAAATTGTTTTTCAGCGCATGCGGTTAATAGAGGATATTTATTTGCTTCTAAGAATGATATTACATAAAGAAAGAGCAATTTCTCTGAATGACGAAATGTAGGTATAGTTCTCCTGAGGCTACATGTGAAACAAACATGCAAACCTGAGTTAGGACGATTCTCGAATCTGATCTTAGTTTTAAATTTACGCTTAAGGAAATAATAAATGTCACTTTATATCATAATTTATCCTGAAAGAAGCAACTAACTCATTTCCTTCCCACATAGATATTCACGAAACGTCTTAAAAAAAAACGAACAATCAATATGTTACTCCCTAATTACAAATTGGTAAACTGGAGAAATTCATTTCAATAATTACCGGAATTGCACAAAAATTTATAGTAATCACAATACCATTTCTTTAGGAATTACAGGCAAGTGATCGTAGGCAGATGGAAATTTCGTTTTTACTGCCATAGCGGCTCAATTTTTCCGAGAGAAAGCCGAGCACTAAACATTGCCAAATCTTTTGCGGAACTGCAAAAATAAATCTAATAGGCTTTTCTTTCGACGAATCTAGCAACTTTTAACGATTCCCTCATAATAATAATCCAAGCGACAAGAACGACAAAAACAAAGAAAACGCTCCTTTTCTAACGATGTTTGACGTCCATCGGCAAAGGTGCGGACGGAAATTGGGAAACTCACGTCCGTAAAGATATGTACAATGCCTAAACGTCTTCTCCTGACCCTCTCCTTCCCATTTTTTTGCCTTTCAATGTCACTTCACTCCTTCCTAACTCACTCACTCATCCTCTAACCTTTCCGCGGGAAGACCCATCTTCTTCTGACCATTCTCCGATGGGGTCATCGACCATTCGATTCACCCCGCATCCTCTATCCCTTCCGGTCTGGGACGGCCTAACCCTCACACAGCGTGGTATAACGCTCCACTGAACTTCGTATAAGGTTTACTTTCTCTTTCTCATTCCCATTGGGAACAACGCTATGTCACCGTCTCTGGCGAATTTCTCCTTTATGAAACGGAATCACGTATAAACATTTTGTGATTTAAACTGTTGTAAAGTATTATATAATATTTGAGGCGTAACTCTGCAAAAATTGTTGATCATTCAGGAAAATTTTACGATAACTTTGTAAAACCGCTGGAGCAGCTGAAACTAACTCTTCCTACACCAAACGAAGACATTGCAATTGTTAATGATTATGTTTCTATCGTTCACTTCTTCCTTCTGTCGGTTAACACTGTCATTTTCCATCTCTATCTCAAAATATTCACATCTAACTGTTTTCTGTTGCTCTCCTATCTTTTTCTTTCCCTCCTCCCTTTCACCTCATATTACGTTATTTAACTTTTAAGTATATTTATCCCATCCTATTATTTATCTTGACATCATTTTGTCATGCAAATCGTACACGCACAAGTGTGTGTCCTAAAATTTAAGTCACAAGTCAACTAACGATACTGTAACATAGCGAATTTAATAAACTAGGGGTTCTACACAGTTTTTATTTTAATTTTCAGTATGTTAAACATTGATTCGAGAATCCTAAAAATTACACAATCTCGGATGATTCAGCATTTAATTTGGCAAAAATTACGAAAATAATGGTAATATTTATAGACACTACGGTACCCTAATCTCCAAAATAACCGTGAAAATATCAATAGGAAATAATCTATTCTGAATGGTTTTTAAACCGCACATCAAATCTTACAATGATTCTCTCATAATTTTGGTGACATATACTTTTTTAGATTAAACTATGGATTTGCAAAATAAACCAATTGATGTTTTTTGTATCTCATTGCATATGATGACCGTGCCTACTATGTTCTATTGAGGTAACGAATGAATAAGACAAAACCCAAAATGTAAAAATATCATTCTTTTTATATTTTGAAGGATTAAAAATATACCTTATTACGAATAAAGAGCCAAAGTCATTAATGTTGTTTAATGAACAGATCGATTTGCCATTCCTAGGGTATACAATAGCCATGAAAAAATTGTAAATTCAGAAACACCTGTTGGAGGCGTAACAGCTATCCTCAGTGTTGATTCGCCAATAGTAGATTCTATATTTCAATTTAACATCAGAAATAAGGTAAGCTCAAAAGTTCTCTCTTGAATTTGACTTTCAGTGAGTTTATTTCAGGGAAATTGAAAGTTATTAATTATCTCAGGAAGGAAGCAACCTTTAATTTTCAAAGCATAATCGAATAGGCGAGGTGAATGTAAATTTTGCAAAGAACACTTTGAGCGTGTGATTTTCACAATAAGAATTGTCAATAAACTTCATCCTCAAATTCTCTCGTACACAAAGGTTTTGAGTTTGAAACGAACTTTGAATACCTGGGGTATCAAGGAAGTTAAACTTTGGAGTTTCTCCGTAAATAAGAGGAGGGGAGGGAAACAATAGATCAGCAATTTAAATGCTTCAGGGATCGCGGGTTCGGGGCTGTAGTTTGGAAAGAGACCACCTAGCTTTTAATCGATTATTGCAAGAGTGCTTTGCCCTTCTGGGCTTTTATTATCGCCGCAGAAATTCTATATCATAACCACGCCAACGTTAATATACCTACCAAGCAAAAAAGTTCTAATTTCAATATCTTTGAGTTTTAAGACATTGCCGTTTAGAACTAAATTTTAATTTAATATTTCAGCAGCTGTTTTTCTTTTACTTCGTTAAAGTCAGATATATACATAAAAAACTGACACATAATTGTTATATTTTCTCTTAATCTTTCCTTCTCATGAATTTATGAAATATTTTAAGGTGATAATCCAACTTGGTTATTTCTTGTAAACTTATTTTCTAAAGTTGAAATATTATTCATATTTATTGCGGATTAAGCGTTTTTTCTTATTGACATCTTTAATTTTTAGTAAAGTCACTTTTACTAAAATCTGTTTTGGAATATGTTTTTTTACCGATCTAAGTATTTACTCAAGCAAATATTGTAATTCATAATTGCCAATATTTGTTAATTTATATTATTATTAATTGTAATATTAAACCGTTGATAGATGCATCTAATGTAAATTTATTTTTAAACAGTTTTTCGTGGAAAAAAGAAAATGTTCTGATTATGAAATCCCTACTTTGTGAAGTTCCCTTTCAATATACAAGGAAAAGCCATTTTATATTTTTTTCAAATTTTCATCGGGAAACCGTCATATTCAGGAAAGCCTTCAAGATAGAACTACGATTTTTATTTGTTATGTATCTGGTACATCCGTTTTCTCTTTTCACAAATCGAATATAGTAAAGAATTTCAATTTACCCCATTATTTTTGCTTTTTTCATTATGTGTTGTGGAATCCGCCTGAAAGGTCTTTCTTTCATTATAACTGAATCTTCAAATAGTCTTTCATGCCAGAATTCTGTGCGAAACTATTATAAGTTTAATGTACGTTACCAAAATTAACATCCTTTGCTCCAAGAGATCTTAAGTTGTGCGTGAAATTTTCAAAAATGTATTAGACTCATTCTTGCAAATTATTCTGGCACACAAAATGAATGGAAATAAGACAGAGAAAAGTATTGGTGGGAAAATTATTCAAAACGTTTTCCAATAATAATTTATACTTTTATATATTTGTTTTGTCTGCATAATCTATACAACTACTGTGTTTAAGCGAATCAGTCTCTTGGGCTATTATTGATGTATTTGCTACGTTTGTCTAAATAGGTATAAAGTCAATGAAATTAGCATTTTATTTTAATGTGTAGTTACGGGTTGAAACTAACAATTACTTGCTTCTGTGGATAATAAGTACGTATTTCGACTATGTAGAAGTAATATGCAGTAATTGTAGGCATTATCATAAAACTATTTCGAACCATAGCTTATATATTTTTATGAAAACATTAAAATTTCGAAAACTGCACCAATGATAGAAAGCTATAGTACAGAAAAGTATTTCTATATTATAAACTAATCAAATATATGAACATCTCACCTCAGGTTTCATGCATTCATATTTACTCAGCAATGTTATACGCTGGCTTACGGACTCCTGATAAATTACGTATTTATGGAAAATTCAGGCTATAAAGTTTATGTTAGCAAAATTACATCATGCCATATTTATTGGTTTCATCTATGCTAAGGTTAAATGAAAAAGAAGACTTTTAACATTCACTCTAATTAGTACGTACCCTATTGCCAGAACTTTCTTCTCTTTCTTTGACCTTAATTCAAAAAAGAGAGAGTACGGATTTCTCTAGATTAATTATATTTGAAATAATAATAATCATCCTGTTTTCGTAGGAAAAATGAAGTATATCTACTCTATCTCATTGCGTGCTTTAATATAAATGACGGATGCAACTAAATAGTTTCTCAAAATCAAAGCATATAGAGAAACGGTTGCCAAACATTTTTCGCTGCGACCCTAAATTGGCCACTAACAGATACCCCCGATACTCAGGTTTATGATACGCATATAAATATACATTCCAATCGTGAAATTGCATCAATAAATCCTACACCACCATAGCAAACTGCACTTTCCTCATAATTTGTAAAAGTATTTTTTTCCCTTTTAATGAACCCTCGCGACCCTTCTCAGGGCTCCGCGACCCTGATTTGGGTCGCGGCCCGATAATGGAAACCACTGATATAGAGAAGGTATTGTGAATGTGATTAATATGAACGTTATAGATACTCATGACTCCAAAAAAGAAGCTTTTGGGGGTTTGCAGTATCTCATCTGCACGTGGCTCTAAAGGCTAAACGATTTAACCCTACCGGATGAAATCTCGTATTTTTATAGGATATCTCCCGGAATAAAAGCTTTGTCGGAATTAACCATATTGCGCAGCAAGTAGGTTAGTTTATTCCTGTCGATTTTCACAAAATGTCGATTTATTCAAAAGCGAATGAATGAATTTTGGTAACGAACCATGCATATATAGAGCTTAATGTCATAAAATTATTGCATAAGTCGTATTCCCGTAAAAATATATAGATTCCGGTGACACGATATATCGAATATTACATTCAGCTATCGCCAGGCTCTTCTCACTATAACATCAACAGCATTTTTGTTACTAGTAAAAACAGTGAGAAAATATTTTCCACACGTAAATACTTATTAATGTTAGCAGGAAAATTACTGTATGGTTTATGAGAAAGTTTGCTTGTCGGACAGACCTTTTTGAAATTATAGTTTTACTGTAGTATCAGAACAATAATAGCAGTTATAAATTAAATTTAATGGAGTATTGCGACGCCATGAAATTATAAATTTTAATTATTTTATCCCTGCTTTATTTGTCGAAGCAAAACATTCGAGAGCATTTTTGCATTAATTCTCGTCCGAAAAGTAAATAAAAGGTAAAATTTCATTGTTGGGGGTCCTTAACTTTCAAAAGGTTCCCTAGTTTCTCACATTTTTCCTCCTTCGCAATTCCCTCTTCTTTTGTTATCTTCCTTTCCATTCCTCAAGCCACTTTCATTATCCCGTCCCAAACTTCTCTCGCTTCCTCTTCAACTTTTCAGATCTAGCTCGGGTTGATTTTTTTCCTTCCCTAGCACGCCATTTCATTTCCTTTATTTTTCTGCTTTCTTAAAGACGCCTTTCTTTTTTCCTCGTCGTCCGCTCCCTGGTTCTTAATGCCTTCGTGTCTGTGGGTGCTCCTAACGTGAAACTCGGTATTTCCTTTTAAAGAAAAAATGAACTTTCTCCTCCTCCGGTTCCGCCATGCCGAAGAGGAGAACAATTATTACTTACAAATCGTCCGAACTCCTCTTTTATCAAATTTTCGAATATGCTATATTTCAAAAATTTCCAGTCATGAATTCTTCACATAATCAGCAAAGAATGCACTAATTTATCACTTCCTATAAAGTATTAGGTTGTCAAGAAATTAATTAAATTTTTTTAAACAAATGAAAACAATTTCACTGAAAAGCAATGAAGTTTAATCAATGATATAAGTTCCATTATTATCTATGACAGCCTCCCATTTTATGACCAGATTTTAAATTCCCCGTTTGAAGAACTCGGGTGGATTTCATCGAAAGAATAAATTGATGTCCTCTCGGACTGTCTCTTCATTTTCAAATTCTTTTCCACTCAAATGATGTTGAAGAGCACAAAACAGATGTTAATCTATGGACACCATATCTGGAGATTATGGTGGGTGTGGGAGGACTTCCCATCCTAAGACCCTGATTTTTTGTTGAAACAAACGTGCAACATGGGGACGAGCGTTGCCGTGGAGAAGGAGAACGCCTTTTCTATTGACCAATGACGGAAGTTTCTGGAGAAGAGACTGGTTTAATCGATCCAATTGTTGACAGTACAGGTCAGAAGTCAGTGTCTGATGTGGATTCAAGAGTTCAAAGTGAATCACTCATCTAATGTCCCACCAAATGCAGAGCATTATCTTCCGTAGATGGAGTCCAGGTTTTGGGATGAGAACTGGTTTTTGCCCGCGACTCAGCCATTGCTTTTTACGTTTGCTGTTGAAGTAAAGAATCCATTTCTCATCCCCGTTCCAGAAACGGTTCGCGTGTTTAGCACGCGAGGAGAAAAGAAGCAAAGCTGACACGTTGCAGAAGATTTTCGTTGGAGAGTTTGTGAGGCACCCAAACGCCCTCTTTAAGGTCTTTGCCTAGATTTCTGAGGTGTGTTTGCACTGTCTCATGAGAGACATTGTTTTGTCGCCATTTCACGGGTGTGTTTCCGAGGATCAAACTGGAATTAAAATTAAAACTCCTGAACCGTAAATTCATTAATTACGGTTCAGGAGTATTAAATTTTAATTCCATTCTGTACACCGTAGTCTCCAATTCCATTTTTAACGAGGATCAGACTGCAAGAGCGCCTTCAATGTTTCGATTTAGATTTCAATATGGCGGCCTCTACCGGAGCAATTATCGAGACTGAGGTCTCCAGAACGGAATTTTTGAACCATCGCTGACATTTGCGGTTATCCAGAACTTTTCCATAAACTTCTCGGATATTATTCGTGGCTAGAGTAGCGTTATTTCCTTTTTTGAATTCATACAGCATTATATGCCAAATTTTGTCTCGTCGGCGGTCGTGTTTAAACAAGAATATGAGGGGTTGCCTGGAACAACAATAAACATAAACATCCTATTTACACAAATGATATGTTTAATTGGTTACTAGAACAAATTCTGAAGGTTATAAGAACTTAATTAAACATAGTCACAAAAACGATATTAATTTCTTGACAAACTAATATTTTCACCATGAGCGTATAAAATATTGTTCAAACATATTCAGTAAAAATACATGAAAAACAATATATTCTTATATGCATATATAGTTCATACGTCTCTACCTCGCAAAATAAATCCGTGGGAACGTTTGAAACAAAAAATTTAAATTTAGATTCTATCAAATGAAGATGACAATCCTAAAGCAATAGCTTGAGGTTTCCGATCGGAGACCATCTTATTCATTCTAAAACGGATTGTCTCAGTAAACTATCTTGCAGGTTTTGAGATTTCATCCTCATGTTTAAATTACTCATTATCTTTTTATGTGATAATTTGTATTCTGGGGACGCATTAAATTATTTATTTTTCATCCGAGTTTAATCAAAGAAGATTAGTTTAATTCGCAATATTAATTTCCTAAAAAAAAATAAATTTTATTCAATAATAAAACAGTTCCTTCTTTCGTGTACGTTAATGCTGCAATATTCATTAAATTACCCGTTAAATTTTCTCCCATGAATAAAATATATGGGAAACGAATGAAAGACTATTCTCTTAATTTGAGAAATTTAAAAACATGAATAGCAGCCCTCATAAATTAATCCACTTATATAAAAAGTTTCCAAAATAGCGAGAGATTAAAAATATGCTGCGGAAAGGATTGAAGTGTGCAGCTGTTAAAAATAGTTTATGTAGCCGTCCATTTACAGGATGCAAAGACATTAAAATCTTTATTTATATATGTTTATATGATTAATTTTCATCATCCTGTCGCTAGCCATATATCTAAAACAAATACATTTCTCATTTTTAAAAAAACATTTTTTTTTCTATTTTACGTTTCTGCATGGAATTTATGACGCCGTTAAATTTCACCTTTTGCGACGGTGCGTAAATTTGACTCGCGGGAACGTATATAAGTGATCCGTGAGATAATGAGAGAAAAAGCAATTATTGTAATTTATTCCGGATATTAATTCCTTCTTTCGCGACAGTTACGGCATTTAAATCATTTTAATTCGCAAGAAAAGACGTCTAGAGAGATATTCTTACGTATTATATATTTCCGTTATTTATTCATCGAGGTATCAGTTTTTAATATCCAGAATAATAGTACAGCAACTTAATGCGACGAACTTCCCAGTAAATAGAACTAAATAAGTCATGTTGACGGTAAAATGGCTTCATAGCGCCGTGCGGTAACTATCAACGTACAAGGGCTCATCTTAAATGAGGACCAATTCAGAGCCTTAGAAAATGTTTTGTTGAAGGAGCATCATAAAAGGGCACAAACATAAATTCAAATTTGGCTTGTTTTTATTAAATACACATGAAAAGGTATTTATCCAGAATTTTTGCAGACATCCTTCGTGACATAGTGTAATAAGCGTACTATACCAATCTGAATAAATCATAGCTTACGGGTACAAAGATACCACGGAAAGAGAAAATATCCGCAGTCCGTACAAGATATTTTCGATCAACAGGAAGTACATTTTTACGGTAATCGGAAGTTTATTTGGAAGACAGAGAAAAATGCCCTACTTTATAGGAAACGCTCAAGGTAAACATCATATCATATTTGGATCAATTTATCTCATCTCCGCTGGCAGAAAGGAGAAAAATTACATGCATAGCATATTATTTGAAAAGTAGGTGGAGGATATTGTGGAGGTTGTGAGAGAAAAGGCAAAAGAGGGACAATGTAAAAGGTAAAAACACCGACTTCAGAAATAGTTCCGTTCAGAAGAATGCAGAATACACGAGGGAAGAAGAGTACGAGCATATTAATGGCTATAAATATTTGTTAACGTGCACCGCCAAAATTGAGGATCAAATCAAACATAACCACAAATGTGCCGATGATGAAGAAAATCCCATTCGCGAATTCTTTTCTCTACAAGAAACCTTACGTAAGCGTAAAGCAGGTACTTCCCATGGTAGGTTTAACCATTAATAAAAATATTTCATAATAAAACAACTTTTATATACATTACCATGAATTAAATGCGAAAAACTAATCCTTTAATATTAAATATTTACAATTTTCATATAAAAGCGAATCTTGGAGTTAAATGCCTATAATAAATCGCGAAGGCAAAGACTTTTTCTGCGAAAGCTTTTTCTAATCTTTGACTAAAACTTAAAAAATAAAATTTATATGAATTTGTTTTAATGAAATCACTAACAGTAAACAATAAATCTAAAACTCAAATAATCGTATGTTCCAGAAAGAAAAAATAGTTTGGGGTATATTAAAGGTGTTTGGCGTAATGTTTAACGAATACTCTTTGAAATTTCTTTGTCACAAAACCTTTATTTTCCAAAAACTATTATTACTTTCTGAAACATTCAATTAGGTGACTTCCATACTTATTGATCACTTTGTAGTGCATATAAAAGTTGGTTTGATTAATTTTAGTTGGATTATTTTCAACTTAATACTTAATTAGCGTGTAGCCGTGGTATTTGACGAGCAATTGCGTTAGTATGTATATATTTTTAAGTTGATATAAAAGCTCTTTAAAAATAGGTAGCTTCTTCAGTGCGTATCGTTGACGACAGGCAACCCAAATAACACGTAGATGTGCCACATATATTCTATGGCATAGAGCAGAGTTGGCAAATCAATGGTATGCGTGCCCAAAGTGGCACGCGGGAAGAAATGCTGGGCATGCTTCCTGGAACTTGATGTCATGTCACTTTTTTATTTTAGTATGCAGAAACGTCTATCCGAGTTTCAAAATTGGCATTTGAAACAAACTAATCAGTTCTCGTTACATATTTTTCCATTTTTTCCGAAGGTGAATATAAAAAGAGAAGCACCCACGTGGTGCATTCCCTTGCAAGAGTGTTTAAATTTGATCGGGTAAGGAGTTGTTGAAAGAGTGGGTAGAGAGGAGATGCGATAAACACGGTCTGTGCCTTCGCGATTTAACTCCAAGATTCGCTTTTATATGAAAATTGTAAATATTTAATATTAAAGGATTAGTTTTTCGCATTTAATTCATGGTAATGTATATAAAAGTTGTTTTATTATGAAATATTTTTATTAATGGTTAAACCTACCATGGGAAGTACCTGCTTTACGCTTACGTAAGGTTTCCTGTAGAGAAAAGAATTCGCGAATGGGATTTTCTTCATCATCGGCACATTTGTGGTTATGTTTGATTTGATCCTCAATTTTGGCGGTGCACGTTAAAAAATATTTATAGCCATTAATATGCTCGTACTCCTAATTATTTTGTAACATCAGAAAGTTATATAGAACAAGATGGATAGTAGCTTACACATCACGGATTATGGTTCAAAAAATTATTGAAAACTTAACTTAATAAATATAGAGATGAACTCAGTGGCAAGTGAAGATTTTACTTCCCCCCCTCTCCCCTTTTGGGTACGCACCATCAAAAAGGTTTGCCATCCTTGCCATAGAGTAAGGCAACACAAATAGAATTTGTTGTGCCACTTTATGTTAAGCAACACAAATAAAAGTTAGTCTACCCTTTATGTTAGGCAACCCAAATGACACCTTGTGTGTCCTTCAATACCCGACAACCCAAACACTATCTCTCCTTGACGTTAGGTGATGCAAATAACAAAAGGTTTGGCAGCCGAAACGAGTTTTTCAAAAGATATTCTGAAGAATGAACCATATACTTAAATGAAAAACTTTTTCATAACGAAAGAATGAAGTCTAGTAGAGTTAAAATGCCAGTAAATGTGGCTCGCATCTTCAAAATAAGACCAAGTTACCAGGAATACATTATTTAATCTTGAATATCTTAGGCTGAAATGATTTAATTTCTTTAAATTTGGCAGTATATAGCATGAAAAAATCTAGTAAATAATAATACAATAACTTCGATTAGATATTTAAAATATCATATTTATTCTACACCAACGAAATTTATATTAGATACGCATTAAATGGAATATGGGCATACTAGATTATTTTTTAAAATCTGATGTGGCCACCACACGACTTTCTCCATACCTGTATTATTTCTAAAAATTCCAAATAGGTTGCATGACAATAAATATACTGAGAGAAAACTTTAATGACTAAAAAGAACAAAAATAAACTCAAACCATAGCCTTCTGATATTGGATATAGCCACGAAGCTCAAACAATTATGAAACTATAAAGGAGCGTTACTAAGACGGAACTAAGCGTCAATTGTAAATATGAGTCGTCGGTAAGTGGCGTGGTGGTGGCAGCTAAAATTTTAGTTTTTAAGATATCTCTTAAAGAATGCATTATATGGAATAATGTTTCAAACAAAGATTGTAGGATATTGAATTTCCTACCTCTTTTATCCCAGTACTTGTTTACATATATCACATATTAAAGCAAATATTTCAAAATAACGGATACGTGACAAGATTAAACACCCTCTTCCGGTCGACCGATTTTTACCAAACCCTAATAAATTCTTGTGAATTTTATAAACATGTTAAATATAATATTTTGCATTGATCTGATTGATAGTTTTTGAGTTAGAGTGCCCACAGAAAACTGTCACACACCCACAGATATCGAGAAAATGGTAAAAACGTGTTCAGGGTACCTCAAAACGTGTATTTCCGCTGACATCTCGAAATCGATTTTTTTCCTGAAAACAATACTTTTCCCTATACAACGTATGGAGAAAGTAAAAATCATCCCATTGAGCTGTTTCTTAATCCGCGCACAAAAAGCATGTTTGTTCTGAACAAAGGGCAAAAACAGAAACCAAAACAATACTTAGAAATCAAAGAACAAGATGAACCTGAGGCAGCTCCATAGACCTTTTAGTAGGAGTTTAGTGTGTGTGTGCCATGGCCTTAACTTTGAAAGTAAAAAGAAGAAAAGAGAGACGGTGAAAGTGAGCGAAGGAGAAAGTGAGGACAGGAATATGTCGATAAATTGTGAGTAGAAAAGCTTGGAAGAGAATGTGAGCCTGGAGGATGGAGATGGGGAAAGGGTTGTGTTGCTTTGGAAAGTGAGAGACAAAAGAGATTCCTGAGAGGCTAAATCCTTTCTCTCTGCCTTTAAATCCTTTACGATTTGAAAGAAGGAAAGTGAATGATGTCACAGCCAACTACGGAACACATGACACGGGTTCTCTAAATTGTCAAACGCTATCGACGCGGATAGAACAAACGCTGTCATCTCTTATTCCGAAAAATACAAAATTAGACGTCTCCGACTGATTTATAAATCGATTTCGGATCCGCGCCACGATTTGGCTCATTCTACTCTTCCACTTCTTTAACTATTCATAATAGCACATCTGAATAAAGCCCAAATGATCATACAGTAGTAATTTTAAACCTTTCTACATCGCAGGTAATTGAATAAGCAGATTAGTCATGAATATACTAGCTATCTCAGCGGTTTTTACGCGATATGTCCAAGATAAATTTTGAGGTTTCAAAAAAGTTAATTTGATATAAATATGACAATGCCGCATTTACAATTACCGCATGATTCTTACGTTACCAATCAAAAAATAACAAGAATTTCACTTTTATGAGAATGTTACCCAGAAAATCATCAAAGATTTGAAATTATTCTCACTCGGTCAACTTCTAAACTTCCTCTGCTGAGAGTGTTCATATTTATAAGTTATCGTTAGAACATGATAACATTTTTATGAAACTAAGCACTAAGAATAAAAATTATATAGTATTTTGTAAATAATTTAATTTTAGAAATGAATTGGGAAACAAAATCCAGTTCATTACATTAGAGACAGATATTCATTTCGCAGTTTCCTAATACATTTTCATTAGGGAAAACTTAATTACATAAGCAGTTAGAAGCTTAAATTAAAATTTTGATTATAAGAAGACATACCCTCAAAAATGACGCCATATTAGATTGTACTCCTAAGCGCGCAGAAATTCTGAGCAACGTCCTTATGGAAAGTACCTTCATCCTCCTTATTTTTTGACATTCAATTAAAATATAGGAGGGTCTTCATCATTCTTATATTATCTAGAAGACACATTTACCCTTTCCTTTTATCCAGGTACATTTTCCTGCCTTAGGGAAGATTTAACCCTTTGACCGTTTTACCTTTACCGCAATATCTCATGCAAGATTCGTGGTTCAGACGTCTAACACCACTTTCCTTCACCGTACTCTCCTTTTGAGAATACGACATATGGGTGTGCCCTTTTGACCCGCATTTCCACATCATTCCAACGGAAATTCACACGTTCTCGCTCTCTTGAAGGTGATATCACGAAGGTTTCCACATATCTCAGCGCCGGTAGGATTATGACTGCCTCATTAAGTCTTAACAAAAAGGAAATCAATTCAATTTCAAAGCCAGCTGTAAGATGATTATTATCAAAAAAGCATTCGAGTAGAATCTAAAACAACTGTTGCAGGCCCTTTACAATTAGTGTTATTACGACAACAAAGACGATTACATACAACCATGCAAGATACGAACCCACGTTGGGAACATTGCAGTCCAAACACGGTAATAATTCTGGATGCTGGAATTGAACAACGTTGACATTTAAATATATCCAAATCTTTAAACGTCTGCATATGAAATGTTTTGTTATATTGAGAATCGAGATTATGTTAACCTGAAGTTTTTTGTTTCGGTCACATTTGTTCCCGGCATATATTTGTATCTTTTTTAAACATTGCATCCTATAATAAAGTTAGCTTCTCAATTATGTTTAAATTGAGACATTAACCAGACAATTACAGACGCATGCCAAGTGTGACATTTTTTAAACATATTTTAGGTTTTATAAATGCTGATGTGGTAACCACACACTTTCTTCATATCTGTAATATTTATAAAAATTCCAAATAGGTTACATAATAATAAATATTTTAAGAAACTGCGAGAAAATTTTAGGCTTTACAAAGAACAAAAATAAACTCAAACCATACCCTTCTGATATTGGATATAGCCACCAAGTTCCAACAATTAAGAAAATAAAAATTAGCGTTACTATGATATGACTAAGCATCAATTGTTAACAATAGTTGTCGGTAGATGACGCGATGGTGGCAGGTAAAAATATAAGATATCTCTTAAACAATGCATTATATGGGAAAATATTTCAAACAAATGTTGTAGAAAATTCAATTTTCTACAACCTTTATTCCAGTACAATTTTACATTTATCAAATATTAAAGCAAATATTTCATAATAACGGATAAATGACCCACTTCCGGTTGACCGATGTTTACCAAAAACTAATCAATTCTTGCGACTTTTATAAACATGTTAAATACAAAACTTTGTGTTGATCTGATTAATAGTATTTGAGTTAGAGCACCCACAATAAAGCTATCACATACATAAACACACACACACACACATACTCCCGCGCGCGCACACAGACATAATCGAGAAAATGGTCAAAACGTGTTCAGAGGACCTCAAAACGAGTATTTGCGTTGAAATCTCGATGGCCATTTTTTTCACGAAAACAATACTTTCTCCTATACTACATATAGAGAAAGTAAAAAGGGTATCTTAGCGCCTTTAAGCTGGCCAATTCTTTTATTCCTGTATGAAGTTGAAGATGAATTTGAGTTTATTTGATAATTATGTACAGTCATATCTAATATTAGGACTATAGAGTAAAGTGATTTGTTCTTTAAAATGTGGTTGAAATTGTTTATATCTATCCTTATGAAGATTTAAACGTGTTCGAGTAGACTAAATCAAGATCGCTAGAAGCAAGCATGTATATGAGAGAGACAAACTGGGAGATAAAATATTCGATAAAATTATTTCATCCTATAAAGAAAATAGAATGTCTGAATTTATTTTCAGCAAAGGTTATGAGATACTTTCCTTCCATGACGGAAACTCAAAAATCAAATGATAATAGTATATGGCAGGGCTGGCCAAACCTGCTTACCCTCAGAGCCGCAAATGATAATCTCCCTAAGTTCGAGAGCCGCAAGACACGCATTCTGTGCACAGAAATGTTTGAACAGTAAACATAACTAGTATTCGAAGCTATAGAGAGAGAGAGACTACATGTACATTAGGCATCCCCAAAACGTCTTGGTCGCACCGCGTTATTGCGCTCTGACGTGCTAAGCCTTGATACGTCCTTGAATGTATATGAATAAGAGCCACACGTTAAGTTAAAAGAGCCGCGGTTTGGCCGCCCCCGGTATACAGAAATGGCCATGAAGACTTAAAGATTTGAACATTTTGAATTAAAATAAGTATAACATTACCATAATTATTTATTATCAATTTACGTGTGACAGTGTTTATTGAAAATACCAGAAATAACAGTCAATAAACCTCCATATAACTCCATGACGTAATGTTTAAGTGTAATTTATGCAAGCTATTTTATCAGGTAAATACCGCTATGTTAAATTCTACTTCAGTTGTTTATAAATTGTTTTTACTTAATACCCGATGTAGATATTCATCAATTAGCAAAATTCCTAAGGCAGTTATTCAGATAAAACTTTTACTTGAACGAAATGGAAAATTGCATCACAAAATAATTCATTCATTCATTATAACATTCAATGATATTGAGTAGGAGAACTCTCATGAAAGAAACTCGCCAGAAATTGTTGGAATTTGTTCATCAATATGGCTTAAAATGGAATTAATTCGCGTACGATTCCACTCTCGTGCTACCGCCTCTCGACTTTTGGACGAAACATAGCGCTGTTTTGTCAATCGAAACGATCACATAATTAATCTCTATCCACCTGCTTCCTCCAAAATTGAAAACATTACGGAGCTTTGGATCGAATTTTTTATTCGCCGCAAAAGGGAAGGGTGCACAAAGCCGCGGGCGCACACGGTGGCTCAATTTCCACCGTCTCATATTGCCCAAAAGGGTCGCTAAATCTCTGCCCCCGGTTGCGTCAAACGAATGACAGTTGTACCGATCTAAATGACAGGAGGGCAGTGGCGATAGTGGCACCTGCTTGTGAAGTGAGTGGGGATAAGTGGGTGAAAGGGAACGGGGGAGGTTGAATGCTGGAGAGAGGAAGAGAGAGAGAGAGAGGGACAGATGTGGCTACTACGGCTCTTGATTCTACGCATTTTTATCTTCCATTGAAAAGACATAACAATGCTTGCGTGCCTCGACATGGACTGAAGTTTTTTAAATCTAACTGAAGAGCTTTTTATCAAAACACAAGGGTCACCATTCTGAAAGGGTGTAACTGCTCACCAAATTCCAGGTATTAGCCATTTGAAATAGCAACGTTTAACTAGATAAAATATGAATGATCTCATATCTTGCGGCTATAGATGCATTCGTTTTTGAGAGAAATTTGAATTAATAACGAAAATGCGTTCATTGTAATTTTTAAGATTGCCTGCAAATAGCATAGTTTTCTGCGACAGAATGGTCCAGACCGGCGGTGCCCAAACGTTTTTTGCTGGCGGGCCGTATCTTGCAAATCCTTCTGCGGGTCGTATTGGCAGTTGCTAATTCTTCGGCGTGCTGGATTAGAGATCAAACAGGAAGTTATCTATATGTTCTAAGGAGCCATCAGTGAAAGTCAAGTCTAAATAAGGTTTTTACGGCTAACATTTCAGTATTAAAAGTTTTATTATAATTTTTTTATAAAATGTATGAATTTGTGTGTTAAATCTTTCGGATAGGTTTTTCATCATACCCTCGGACCACATCCGGCCCGCGGGGCGTACTTTGGGCTCCTCTGGTTTAGACAGTTTCCTTCCTTGTGCGCTAAAATATACTGTATAAAAATCTCATGTGCCCACCACATGACTTTCTCCATGACTGTAATATTTCTAAAAATTCCAAATAGGTTAAATGATAATAAATATTTGAAGGAACTGCGAGAAACATTTAAAGACTTTTCAAAAAACAGAAATAAACTCAAACTGTAGCCTTCTGATATTGGATATACCCCCAAAGCTCCAACAATAAAGAAAATAAAAAGGAGCGTCAAGTGTTTACAATAGTCGCCGGTAGGTGGTGTGGTGGTGGTGTGGTGGTGGTGTGGTGGTGGCAGCTAAAAAATTTAGTTTTTACAATGCAATATACGGAGAAATGTTTCAAGCAAAGATTGTAGAAAATTAAATTTCCTATAATTTTTATTTCAGTACTTTTTTACATTTATCAAATTTTAAAGCAAATATAAAAAACGGATATTTAACAAGAGTAACACACACTTTCGGTTGACATATTTTTACCAAAACCTAAGCAGCACGACTTTCTTTAACAAAAATGTCAAATCTGATCTGATTAATAGATTTTGAGTTAGAACACCCACAAAATCCTGGTCACAGACACACAGAGACACAAACACCCACAAACATCATCGAGAAAATAGTCAAAACGTGTTCATGTGACCTTAAAACATGTATTTCCGTTGAAATCTCGAATTCGATTTTTTCATGAAAACAATAGGTACTTTCTCTATACATCGTATATGGAGAAATGAATACATATACTTGTATGCATTTTAAAATTAGCCTGGCAATGCGATAAAGCTGAGGTAGAGATAACTGCTACCGACTACTATAGGATTCATCTTACGACAGTCTGAAATGAGCGATTAATTATGTTATGACATTTTCTGATATGCATTATGTACGCAACCTTTCGAATCTTTAAATAGTGGTATTTCTTAGACGATTCCCCTGATATAGTTGATATCAATAATTGTCTTTCAAATAAAATAGTACGTATAAATATATAATAATTATTTTTGATGATCTGGAATTTGACAACATATATTGAGTTGATGGAAAGAACAATTTGATAAATAAAAATAAAGAAATGGTAGCTGCCGATGCATCGTAATTTGGTTGGTGTCCATCAATAAAGCTTTCTCCTTTAATAAATAAAAAAATCTTCTATAATTACAGAAAACATAAATAAATAACAATGTAATAGCCTTGATTTAATGCATTTGGTGGAAATTAATATACCAAATTATGATACCATTGATTTGAGGCAACGACGTTAACATATGATAACACCATAAGAGAGAGAGAGATAGAGAGAGAGAGAGAGAGAGAGAGAGAGAGAGAGAGAGAGAGAGAGTATGGTTCCTTCCTTCGATATTTTGGATGGAATATCGCGCAGTGTCTTGGATATGAACCAATACAATATTTTCTTTTGAGAGCAAAATTCGATAGGTTTTTTAATATTTGCGGAAATCGTTACATATGACCTATATATAACATAGGAAATTATTTAATGCCACAAAAACCTGTTACTTACTCGGTATTTTATCGAGACATTATGAACATCGACTTATAGGTTATTAATTAATTAATTAATAATATGAGTATTATCTACACATTAACTTTTTTATCGAATAAATAAGATGACGTAGTGAAAATGACATTTCCGACGGATAAATTTACATTTAAATTACTACCCTGCAATCCACCAATAGCGTTTGGCCGGGGTGCCGCCGCATCAAGCAAACACTTATTAAAACCAGAATTGGCCTGTCTTATCGCCTTTAGAAAATATGATCTGCATTATCTCTCGGTTCTGACGACTATTTCCAAGTATTTTCTGGCACGTTATCACCTAACCCTACCCTTGCTACCACCACTGTGTACAACTATAAGTACAACTTATTGATTTTAAAGGAGGTGTTGGAGGATGTAACTGCGTGCGAGTGACGAATAGATTACCGGCGAGGAGAATAATCCCCTAAACCCATCCGGATGAGCCTTGGTCCATGGAGCGGTGTTAACTACCAGTAAAGAAGAAGTTATGAGAAGGTGGTATAGTGGTCAGGACGCTATATACTACTCCTGCTGCTTTAAAAGGCAGCGGGCACGAATCATGCGCAAGTAGGATTTTTCCAAGGTCGCCCGACCCCATGTTTGTGTGATTTGAGGAGACCGCACAAATTCAGCGTTCGGCCTTTCAGAAGGACGTTAAGCCGTTGGCCACCTTGGTGTTCTTCGTTAAGAGAAGGCTAATGCCGTCACCGGGTTTCCCTCCTCCATTGTGATTGTGCTTGGAGTGGAAGGAATTATGCTATAATAATCCAAGAGATTGATTAGCAAGAAATACAGAAGTTAGAAGAGTTTGATGAGTGATTCATGAATATCTCGTCAAATACTCCAACCTCGTTTGATGTACAAAAGTATTTTATCCCAATATGGACAGGAGATAAACAAAAATGGAAATATGCACGAGAAAAATATAGCCATCAACGGAAAGAAAATAACAAAGTTGTTGGGAAATAAAGCTGTAAAAGTGGGTGAGGATGTTAAATAAATAGGAGGAATTCTCGTATAAAAAAGAAAACCGAAAGATGGTAGAAAAAAGAAAGGACACATGAGAAGAATGAAAGAAAAAATATCAGTGGTGGGTGAGAGAGCAAGAAAGGTAGAATGGGAGGAAAAGAGAGAGAGGGAGAGAGCAGCAATAAACAAAGGGACTACCCTGGAGAGGAGAGATAGGAAGAGATGGACTGAGGCAGTGGCGGATTTAGGGGGATCGCACGTGGCGCGCGCCAGGGGCCCCGAAAAAATATTTGTCCATATAATCTCATAAATATTAAATGTCTCAATTTAAAAATCAGTGGAAGCTCTATATGGTTCCATAGAAAAAAGATCGTTAAGAGGTGTCACAAAGGATAGTGGCCGTTAGGAGCGCTTTCACTATATATTTAGGTTGCTTATCGCCAGGGCCCCCCAAATGTTTAGCGCCATGGGACCCCAAATATTTAGCGCCAGGGGCCTCTGGAGGCGTAAATCCGCCACTGAACTGTGATAAAGAAATGGGAAGGAAGTAAAGAGGGGAAGGAAAAGAATGCAAGTGAAAAAGATAGCATGTGAGGAAATAGGCATAGATGGAAGAAAAATACAAACAAGTAGGGATGTACACGGGTTTCCCATGGTACAGAAGTGCTTTTCGTCAAATTCGCCCTAGTATTATCGTATACTAATACATTTGCTTTGAAATCAGAAAATTATTGTTTCCTTATATTGTGGTAGCCCTGCTTTTTAGATCCGTTCTAAACATGTTCATTTCGTTTTGTCATTCTATACTCGCCATACAAAAGAAATTTCTTAGAAATCGATTCAGTCAATACCTTAGAAGTTGGTAGTCACAGAAAAATTATAACCTTGATATTGTTGTAGCCCTGTCTAGTCGGCACGGTTGAAATATGCTCTTTTGGTTATTTATTTAGATGAATAATATATATTATATTTGGTTAAAACCCATACAGTCAGTTCTCTAGAAATAGGCGTAAAAGTATTGTAATTTTACTTTTTATCGTAGTAGTCCTGCTCAGTAGTTTCGCCTTAAACATAATGATTTCATTATGGTATGTTGTACAAATCTTATATAGAAAATTTAGTTAAAATCCGTTCATCCAATTCCTTCCAAATCCATAATTACTGAAAGATTTTAGTTTATAATTGTGGAACCTCTGTTTGGTTGATCCTGTCAAAATATGATATTATGGTTTGTATATACTATATTGAAATTATAAATATTAAATTTGGTTAAAATAAATGTAGACAGTTCAACATAAATACTTGTGAAATCAAATTTTTTATTTACTTGCATTGTGGCAGCCCTGATTTGTAAATCTATACTAAACATATTGAATTTGATTTTTTATGTTGCATGCCTCCTTCATACAAAATTTAGTTGAAATCAGTTCAGCGAATTCCTTCCAAATTCATAATTACCGAGAAGTTAAACTTTGCAATTGTGGTATCCTTGCTGAGTCATTCCGGTTTAAATATGTCACTTTGGTCATTGTTTTATGTGAATATTCTACGTACCAAACTTGGTTGAAATCAGTTCTGCCATTTCTTCCCTGATATATGCGTACGGACGGACGGACATCACGAAGGTAATAGTGATTTTCAGCAATGACGAAAAGCACTAAAAAGAAGATAACTAAAAGGAAAGAGAGGAAGAATGAAAAGTTGAGGACAGAGAAAAAAGAGAAATATGGGGTGAAGTGGAAGAACGAACAGAAACATGAGGAACGGGAAGAGCTGTGAGCTGAGGAAATGGAGGGAGACAGAGAGAGAGAGAGAGAGAAAATAAAAAAAGGTCGGAAGCCGAGAGTTGTGGAGGTTGGACATCTGGGAGAGTGGGCTGTGAATCAAGAGTGCCGTTAATGTGGGTGGAGATCATTACAGCCGACGGGCGACACTTCTAGAGGTCGATGTTGGAACTAAGGATGTGGGAGCAAACAGGAAGAATTGGTAGGATAAAAGAGTGCGAGAGAACTAGGAAAACGGTGAGGGCAAAGGAATAGAAGAAAAGCTGAATAAGAAAAATGTGTCACTTTAATACATATTAGTCAACAGAACGTTAGAAAGTAAAGAAGATAATATATTTTTATGCAATATGAAATTGTCGCATACAATATACGTGTGTTAGTTAATATTAAAAATGTACCTGCTTTGTATGTGGCAAAACAGTTCAATACTTAAAAGATGCAATCACACCGAACCTATCATTAACTCCCTCATTCTAAAGCACAAGTATTACGTAAGTGTTCTCCAAACTCTGTTACTTGGGGATTCTGTAAATATATCGTTTATATGTTAGAAATGAAAATTTTATTTTATTCGCAAGCCGAAAATTTTCCTTATAAAACCAAAAATACAAAATACATTTAAGAAAATGAATTCTCAGAAGTAAAATTTTATTATATTTTCTTTTCTGTGTTGTTAAGTTTAAAAAAAGTTAAAGGTTCTATAGTAAAAAATCATTTGCAATGGAGTCATCACCTGTTTGAGTTCAAGGGAACGATATTTTATGTGGGTTTATTGCTGTGACTTAAGTTTTGATCAATAGTTGAGTTATTGAAAATATGATCACTATTTTTCTCGTCATTATCGTTTCTGCAACAATGCATGATTTTCCCTTTAGAAAAAATTGGAACTAAGCACCACTGCGCAATTAAGTTTTGGGATTTAACTTGCTCTCATTTTAAAGTCCTTGTAAATTGTACTAAAAACGCGACTCACCTTGCTACGTATTTAAGCAAACAAACTTACATTCGCGGAATACCCATAAGTCAAAACCAAACGATTATTGATAGGATTCTCATTAATGCTTACTAGAAACGAACAGGAAGTTTGTCTCGCCACACCCCAACACACATACGTTTAACAGTCAAATATTTATTTCTCCTAGATTGGAAAGCGGAAATCCTATCCATTCATAAATAAATACTTGATCTTCAAGCCTAAATGTGTGCGAGTAAAATGAATCAATACCACCAGGATATTTGAAAAATAAAAATCAGCTCGGTGTAAATATGTGAATATGTTGGCGCGTACTTTTAATGTATGATTATAAAAGTTTTTCTTAACCTTCGTAACCCGAGGCTTTGAAAATTACCATTGGCAGACTTATTTTCCAGGAGTTCTTTGACGATACATATGGAGTAGACGTCTTCTTCATCGAAAGTGTTGACAACTTCTTTTATCTTTCCAAGATTGGCATCCGCCCCAGAAGATTGAACGCTATGGTGAAAAGTTGAACGATTGTTGAGCCATTTGCATTTTTCAAAACTTTTAATATAAGTAAATACATTTTTGATGACTGACTAACCTCCAAGGTTCCTATTATGACGTTTGCAACAAATCTTCCCACAGCGTCGCACAGAGGTAAATTTGCCCGATCTACGCGGTCATAAATCGATATAGCTAATGTCAAAGAAATGTTCACTTCATTTTATATTAAAGTTACTCACATTTAATCTCCGACGAAGAAGGTAGAAATACGTTTACTGCACTGGAAGTCCATCTCGGAAAACTAACTACTCGTGGATTATGCCGAGGAAAGGACGGAATATTAAAGGGCAAGAAGAATCTTTCGATGGCTATTCCATTTACTAAATGAGAGCTTGAAATTCGCCGATCTGCCCACCTATCACAATACGGATGTTTTGTTTCGTATGGAAGAGTTAGGAGGATGTACGTTACCGATTTGTGAGCTTCACTAACCTAGTGCAAGGGACAGCCAACAATCTGTTTACAAATAATCTTTGTAAGTATTCTTTGCAGTCAGCAATCTGATCGCAAAGCTGACTTAGTCTTGAACACGATCTGAAATATTAGCTTACACCGTCCATGTTTCAAATCGAGAGATTTTCAATAAATCAACGTTCATATGGCTCCTACAGTAAGGAGTAAAAACAAATCATACTCTTGTATGCTTCAACCATCTTTTATTTCTTCTCCCCTCTTAATATTTTTACTCTTTCTTGGCCTCCTTTGCTTGTTAGGCCAGTTAGCCTGGTTTGCTTTGTGGACCATTCATCTCTGCCAACCCCTGCCGCGCGGGGCTTCGGGCGTGGCCCCTATGTCACTGTTTTTAGTCTGTGGTGCGCGAAGTATATTAATCTGTGCGCGGGTGCTTAGAAATTTGTGAGCGGACGCGCAACTTAGAGGGAACATTGGTGCCATTACGGACAGCTCATTACAAGTATGTTACATATGTGGCGCTACACAGAAAGAAATGAACAATTTAGAAAATTTATCAAAAATGTCGCCTGATAACTCCACATACAGATTTAGACTTTCCACTCTACATGTGTGAATTCGTTTTTTTAATGTCTTTTACATGTAGCCTATAGATTAAATGTGAGAAAGGAGCAGATTAGAGGAGCAGATAACAAAAAACTGTGGGAGTTTGAAAGCAAGAAATATGAGAGCGTTTTCGGAAGAAAATGGGATTGCTGGTGGGTATCTCTAAACCTGGTAGTGGTACAAGGAATGACGGAAATACTGTTCGACATTGTTTTCAAATCCATTTGCAGCTTCATCGATCACCGGAATTAACGAAGAGATTTGGAGTAATTTTACAGGCAATGTCAAGCGGCTACGAAATCGATGTTATACAATGTGATGACTATGCAAATGATACCGCAAAACTATTTGTTGAACATTATCCATGGTACACCATGCCTGCCAGTGTACATAAAGTGTTCATTCACGGCTCTGAAATAATTAAGTCTGCTATTCTGCCAATAGGCCAATTATCAGAGGAGGAATAAGAAGCCCGAAACAAAGATAATAAAAGGCATACAAGAAAACTTTCGAGAGAAAAACAATGGAGGACTTGCTCCACATATTATTTATTTCGTCGAATCCGGTAATAACTAGTTATAGGAGATTACCCGAAAGGAAAACTGGAACATTGAGGCCCGAAGTTCTAAACTTACTCAGATAGCCACAAGAATATTCTTAAGTGTTAGTGCAAGCAGAAGAATCGGAGACTGAAGGTGATGAGAGTAATAGTTCTAGTTGTAGTTCTAACGAGTAAGATTGTTTATATAATTCATTATTAATAATAAATAGTAATGAACACCTGTACCATCTGTATAAAAAATAGAATTAGCGATATAAGTAGTTTTAAAAAGTTTTTTATATTAACCTTAGTTTTTAATAGCCTCTAATGTACTTACATAATGAAAAATTAGCGGTTCAGGTAATTGTAGCTCTGGCGAGTAAGATCTTTGTATTTGATCAATATTACCCTCCTGTTACGTTAATTTGGCAGTACATATAATTGTTAGATATAGAAATAGTAGTTCTATTGATTAAGCTTCTTTATGTACCTCAATGTTTATCTATGCTTTTATGTGCTTATGTAAAGTTTCAAATATCCAAAAAAAGTTTACATTTGCAATTAGTTTGCTTTTCATACATTATCTTTAATGATTTCTCATTTTTCATGTTTTGTGGCTTAGCTAAAGATCAAAACAGGTTCAGTTATTATTAAAAAAGTAATAATTCTAGGTAATTTCACCATTATTCAGTAAATTACTAATCGAATCGCTTAATTCAAGACAATTTGCATTTCTGCAGTTCTACATACTGGTGAGACCCAAAAAAAGGAAATAAATTCAGTAATGATGTATTTTCAAGCCGTTTTAGGGCTTGGTATAAGTATAATTAAATTAGACACCTATTTCTACACTTAATATGTTATGACCGCGTAGATCGGGTTAATCTACCTCTGTGCGTCGGTAGTCTCGTCGATAGAGATCCAAATTTTCTCGTCCCCAACATTATCTCTGATTTTTTGGATAACACAGTTGTACGCTTTATTTAATAGGTTTTTCTCAATGGAACATCTTTGTTCGTGTATTTCTTCAAAACTCTTTCGAAGAACTATTTTCCAATTACCATAAAGGAATGCTGGCTTCGACGAAAGATTTAAACAAGTTGAAGAAAAACTCCGACTGCCTAGAAGAAGCTGAACAAGACAATGTTAAAAGGGTCGTCTTCTTATCGGCTGCAGCTTTGTGTTTTAAGGTACTTATATGCTGCGAGACAAAGTAATTTTTCTCCGAATTCACCGACTTTTCACAAAGTTTACAAAAACGCACAACCGTCTGTCGAGAAAATATAAACACCAAACTCTTTAATGAAATTGTTCAGTCTCTGCTTCTTGGAAATTCCCTTTAGGCATTGTGGCCACTGGAATGGAAGTGTCACGTTTATCACACAAAGAATTTGTTTAAATAAACGACTGTTATGAACTGTTTGAAAGCCGAAAGACGACTGAGGGATGCTAGGAGTGAAAAGGAGGGTTCATTAGGCCTTCCCGAGTCATTGGTTTCCCAGAAGTGAACTTAGGTCAATAACAGTGGTCGGATTAAGATAAAGGCATAGCTGAGCAAATGGCCAGAGTTTTATATGATACCAAACCCAGAGTGGGTATAAACTGTCCTTAAAGAGTCAAACAAAACAGTTTAGTGGCAAATTTAAGAGATTTGTTATAAAGGAATGACATTTGGCAAAAAATTGAGTTAAATAGGAAAAAAATTTTGGATTTAAAAAAGGCATATTTGGAAGAAAAAACATTAAACTAGGCTAAAAAGGCATTTATGGATTTTTTTTAACTTTCGAGCTTTGAATATAAGTATCTAACAATAAAATTAACTGAAGATTTTTACCCTCACGTCACGAATAAAGCATTTTAGAAATTAATTAAAAACACATGATGACTCCCTGTATTATAATTATGCTTAATATTTTTAATTATTCCAATTGGACCGTTTGCTATCTCAATAACATATCTTATGGCTTCGAACTGCAAGATTTTTATAAACAACTGAATAAATTGTTTTATTAATAATTTACATTTTAAAATGTTGACGTTTAAATTACTTTATGTAATTCAACTAGAAAGAATAAGACGGCATTTAAAATAAATTAATTCTTGTATACTTCGTGAATTTTGGAAAAAAATTAAATGTTTTGCATACTCGGTCTCTTACATTCATGAATTCTATTCATTTCGGAGTAATAAGAGAAATCGTTAAAAAAATTTCGCGATATTGCTGCGTGGGTCCAGGTGCGAAATTTTGTTTTTATTACGTCCCACGACGTCATCTTTCCGTCTTACCATTCGGGATGCGAATAAATTTCCACCTGGCATATCTCGCGCAATCTTCAGATCGCGAACTTACGTGGTTTTATATTGAAGAACTTAATTGCATCCGAGAAAAGAATCCCATTCACTTCCAACTTGTTTTTATCATTGCCCGTCAAAACCTTCCGTCCTTAACCTTTCAATCCGCCTTACTCTTCGTATCTTAAAGACTACCTCTACATTTCTATCCCCCCTCCCCCAAGTCCCATCTCCTCAAGCCTACAAACTTTTCCCTGAGAAAGGGGAAAAAGCGATAGATTCTTACGCGTGTAGCTCCTGATTGCGCTAAGGAGAGGGCGGAGGGGCGAATAAGAGGCTTAAGAGAAGGGTGAACAATTCGGTCGAACAAATGAAAATGGACAGATTACCCGTTCCCTTGGCCACTAAAGAATGCCGCCTCGAAATCCCTCCATCGAACATTATGGCAACTTCGAGACTCTATACAGAATTTTCTCTCCTAGCTCTAACAAGTCATCATACTTCTTGATATTGTAACGGGAAGGGACTCCATTTTTTAAAAAAGCGTTTTATTTTCATGCTCGCACTCCAGCACACCGATTTTTACTGAATCCATCGTAAACATATGGCTATCGTGGTAATCAGCCTTCATCTTCCATACCGTAATAAATAGTTGGTAAAATTTGAATAATCTAAAAGTCTTTAGTGAAATTCACAGTCATAGTGACAACGGGATGGCAAAAATTAATTCCACAAATATAAAGTAAATACCTGATTGTAAGGTAAGGAGAAAGATGAAGGTAAGGAGAAAGATGAAGGGAGAGATATCCGTCATTTTTGACGGGCACTACTATATACTACTATATACGTAAATATATTTCTTCCCGTCATATTGACGGGCTTTTATACTAGTTATAATTAGGGTATGAATTTTCGGGTTAAAAAATCCTTTCGGAGGGTAAATATAGGGTTTTATTATTTTTTTGCATTCGGGTTAAAATCGGGTGTAAATAATTTTTTCAAGGTTTTAAAAAAACTTCAAACTAGCGTAGTTATCGTGTTTTATTATTGCGTAATTTGGATAAAATTATTTTTAAATAAAAATCTTGTTAAAAAATTTAAGTGTTGTATCATTTATTCTTATGGTTCACATACAATAACATTTGCATCTTCAGTAATATTACTACTTTCCGGAGTTTGCAAATGACGCAAATGGGAAAAATGAACCCTCAACATCACAGCTACCTGTGGGCATACATAATAGTGTTAGGGCAAACTTACTTAATTTAGGGTATCGGACTGCAGCATTAACCCAAAATCTAATAATATTCAAATATTTGTTGAGAGGTGTTTTCTCTAATAAATAGGCAGTAAGTTCAGATTTAATCTTATCATCCACATCATCATATGTGCCAAAAAATTCGACGAGAGCACGTGTATCTGTGTCATGCATAGATTTCTTAAAAGGATCTAATACGGATGCCATTTTCCAAAAAGATTTAACGGATGAATTAAGATTTCTGTTTATTATAGCAATCAATATTGAAGAAAGAACTTCCAAAAATTCTTTTATAGCCGCAATGATTTTTGTTGTACTAGGTTATGTTCTCAGAACAGCTGCATATGCACTTGTTTCTGGCGATTTCCAAAGGAGTTCCATTTGAAACTTACGCACATTATTCACATTTGGCCGTCCCACAACATCGTGACTTTCATCAACAATAAAGCTTATTTTTGAGTACTTTATGGATTCTTTTATTTTAGCAAATTCTTGAATGTATACTTCAGGCAAAACATTTTTTGTAACAATTCATATTTAGGCATAGTTTTCGTTGTTTTAGAAAATTACCTATTAGACCATCATTAGTTCTAAGGCTCAGTTCAGCATGCTAAACGGCACAAACAAAGCCATAAATTGCACCTTGTTTTTTTCCCTTACAAATGTTGTTGTTGTGATGCTGAAGGAACGGGATTTAAAAATTCCGAACGTAATTTTGTATGTCCCAATCTAGCAATATGTTCTTTCACTCTATCATAGGGTTTCCACTTCATATTTTAGGCAACAATATTTACACACTGGCATTTTCTTCATTACTATTGTATGCGGTAAGAAAACTTTGAAATCAGGGTATTTTAAAATTCAATCGAACGGGGATTTTCTTTTTCTACCCATCGTGAAGGGCTCAATAATTTTGTGATTAGGACTTTTTACTAAAATTTAAAAAGTACATTATCTGAACCGCAACTAGAGCTTTTAATAAAAATGTAACAAAGTTATCCACACAAACGTATAAGGTAGGTACAGCAGATCGTCACGATGTATTGCAATCAAATCAAAGAGAACGGAAGTCGTAAACCTTTGGGATGTTGGCTTGGTTTTTCGTTACAAAATGAAAGTGTACACAAGGATATTGCAATAAAGCATATCAGGGAGTTATTAGAATTCTTCAAAGAGTTTAGAATCTCCGGTTTTGAAAACTGCTGCAACATTGCAAAGCAAATATCCTCCGGCTTAGAAATAGAAATTCAATTTAAAGATCGTCGCATTCGACGGAAAAGAACACTATTTTCATATGAAGCTTCGGTGGAACCAATTATTAACGATGAAGACAATTTTAAAATTAATTTTTCCTTGTAATTGCAGATACAGCGATAGAATGCATAAACAGGCATTTTGAATTATATACAAATCATGAAGCTACTTTCGGTTTTTTGAACGAACTCCACAAGTTACAGGAAATGTCAGAGGAAATATTAAAATGCCATTATATAAATTTACAGTTACAATTAAATTCAGACTTGCACAAAATTGACTTGTATGAAGAGTTAAATCTTTTTAGAAAAATTGTTCCGCGAGAATCATCAGCTCTAGATGTACTAAAATTTATATTTCGAAATAATTTATCAGAAATTTATCCCAATGTTGTCACAGCCTATAAAATACTCTTAACAACTCCAGTAACAATTGCATCAGCAGAAAGACCTTTCTCAAAATTAAAAAAAAATTGCGATCTTGCATTTGCCAAGAACGACTGACGTCGCTTTCAATTATATCGATTGAACATGACGTTGCTAAAAGTCTAAATTTTGATGACCTAATAAATAATTTTGCAGAAAGGCGAACCATAAAAATGAAATGATCAATCAAGATATCAAATCAATAAAGAATTATTATTTATTGTATCATATAAAATTATGACACTGAAAATGTATTCTTATTTTTTTTAATTTTGTAAGTTTATATTGTTACTCATGTACCACTATTACTCCTATTATATTTTATAAGCAATCAAATATTTTTAAATGAAAAAGCTTTATATTTTAGTACCATTAACGCCACTTATTTCCTGCTTTTTGAACAAGGGGCCCCGCATTTTTTTTTTTGCAATGGTCCCAGCAAATTATGTAGCCAGCCCTGCCTAACAAAGATCTAACAACGACTAGCTAAAACGTTCCTTGCCTATTCGTGGCTAGAGCAAACCAAGGAGATTCAGATTGTGTTACAGAGTAAGCTTACGAATGGACTAGTAATGTTGAACTGAAATCTTTCCCACACTTGAACATCTACTAATATCCTCGTCAAAAAAAGCCTGTAGTCGCTCAAATATTCGCCTGTAAGTATATATATCTTAGTCAATAGTACTCTCACCATGACTATATATGGCAATAAACTAAGTGGTATACCATAGAATAGAGTGACTTCGGTCGTATGGGATGTCTTCGAACGCGCACGCATATTCTTTCCTAATTTGATAATTTGTGCTACTCTGACTGACACAATGTGCCAATTGTTATTTTCCAATATGAATTACATTGTAAGACAGCTCTTGAAATAAACTTCAAGAAATTTTAATGAAAGAGCCAAGAGCCATGTGTTCAGGAAGAATAAATTGTTTACAAAGAGACTAAACAGACTGATCACGAACACCTCAGACTTCACTCAAGTGCTAAGGTGCCCACAAACGCCAGAATATAAACTCTGGGCCCAAATCTAAAGAAAATTAATAATTTCGAGTTTTACCCGAATTTGAAAAAAGACAATCGGAGGATAAAATAACCCTAGGATGAGTTCTGCGGACAATGATCACATGTCGGAGTTTATATATATATATATATATATATATATATATATATATATATATATAAACTAAAGGAAAAGAAAAGGTAGTGATGAGGGTGGCAACAAGGTGTTGAGGGAAGCCCAGCGGACACTCACCAAGTTGAGGACCAAGCTGGCAGGCTGCTGGGCGCGTCGAAGAGACACGTAAAACACACGAACACAAAAACACACGCAAGCTTATCGGGCCTAAGCCCTTCTTCAGCGAAAGAGTAACGTAAAGTGACACACTGGGCGGGGAATGACGGGGTGATGTGGGAAGGTTGATGATTGGAGGAGGTGGGGAGTAGGAGGGGTAAATAGCCAATAAAGAGGGAGTGTGATGAGGTAGAGTCCGAATAGTTACAAAGTAACAAGGAAACATTGTAAGAGGGCTAATAGGGTTAGCGGAGGTTGAGGCCAGGCGGAGAGAAAGAGTCGAGAAGATGGATATGTGCTAGTTCCCAGTGTCGGAGAAGGGGAGCAGGAGTGTCATAGGGTAAAGCGCGAATAATCCTAACATTGTAGCAACTATTAAAGGGAACATTGTGGGTATTAGCATGTAATGCAACTGGGAGGGGGCGTCTGAGAGAAACGCTATTCCGGTGACCGTTCATTCGGATGTTTAACGGATTGCTGGTGAGCCCTACGTAAAACGCGGGACAAAGGGTGCAGGTAAGGAGGTAAATGACGTTACGGGTGGTGCAGTTGCTTCTGGAGGTGATGGGGTAGGTGATGTTGGTGGAGGGACTCGAGAAAGAAGATGATGGTAGGTGGATAGGGCAAGTGAGGCAGCGAGGTTTTCCGCAGGGGTGGGAACCTATTGCAAGAAGCGTGGTAGAAGTGGGAAGTTCCTTCCTCCACAAGATATTTCCCAAATTTGGGGGCCGGCGGAAGGAGAGGAGCGGAGGATTGGCAAAAAGGTTGATAAAGAGGGACTGATGGGAGGAAGAGGTAAGAATTGGGTGGGCAGCATGAAGGATTGTTTTGAGAGCTTCGTGGATACCAGGAAGGAAAAGTGTCGTAAGAGTGAGTGGAGGGGTAGATGCAGGAATAGTGGGTGTGTGAGGATGAGATCCAATGTGGGTAGGCGTCATCGCCCTATGGATCTGTTCGCGGACCAAGACTGGAGGGTAACCACGTTTGAGAAGAGCATCCTCGAGGACAGAGTAATACTCTAGAAGGGATGCTCTATCGGAACAAAGCCTCCATCCTCGACGAGCAAGGGCATAGGGGATAGAGGTTTTGGTATGAAGGGGATGGCAGCTATCAAAGTGGAGGTATTGGAGGCTGTTGGTGGGTTTGATGTGAACACAGGTGCGGATTTGGCTGTCTTGAAGGTAAAGATCGACATCCAGGAATGTGATGTGGGAGGTAGAGGATTGGTGGGTGAAGGACAGTGAAGGATTGGAGGAGAGACGCGAGAGAAAGGAAAGGAGAGAGTCAGGTCCATGCGTCCAAATGAGGAAGACATCGTCGATGTATCTCAGCCACAAAAGTGGTCTGAGTGGAACGTTGAGGAAGTCTTTCCCATTCTCCAAGGTAGGAATTGGCGTATGAAGGCGCCATTCGGGTGCCCATCGCAGTGCCTCTAATTTGAAGGTAGTGACGACCATCGAAAGAGAAGTTGTTCAATTTGAGCACCATTGCTGCCAAGTCTAATAAGAAATGGGAGGAAGGTCTTGAGTCCAGGAGTTTACTAAGGGCAGAGAGTCCATCATCGTGGGGGATGTTTGTGTAGAGGGAACAGACATCGATAGTGGCCAAAATGGTATTGGGTGGGAGAGGAAAGGGGAGGTGTTTGAGACGTTTGAGAAAGTGGTTAGTGTCTTGGATGAAGGAAGGGAATTGACGAATGAGAGGTTGTAGGTGGGAGTCAACGAAGGCGGAGATGCGTTCTGTAGGGGAATTAAAGCTGGCAACAATGGGGCGGCCGGGGATGTTGGGTTTATGGATTTTAGGGAGAAGGTAGAATGTGGGTGTGCGGGGTTTGTTGGGGATCATTAGAGCAATGGCGGAATCGGAAAGGCCATCCTGTTTGCCTGAGGAATGAAGATAGGACGAAATTTGGTAGGAGTGGTGGTCTGTGGGGTTGGAAGTAAGGTGATGGTAAGAGGTTTCGTCAGAAAGTTGGCGCTCGGCTTCCTCGTTATATTTGGCGCGATCCATCACAACCGTGGTGGTGCCCTTGTCGGCAGGGAGGATGATGATATGGTCAAGATGTTTGAGTGTGGAAATGGCATGCCTTTCACGTCTGGTAAGATTATCTGTATGGCCGATAAGATCGGAAAAGTTAGGTTGGGAGATTCTGGAAAGGATATAATTGAGGTATTGTTCGACCGGGTGTAGGGAAGGAAGGGTGGGTGGAATGTATTGGGAAGGAGGTTTGAAGATGGAAAAGGTAGGTGGGAGGCCGGGAGGGAGTTTTGGGTTGGCAGAGGTGAGAGAGTCTTCTTTGGGAGGGTTAGTTTTTAGACGTAGTGTGCGGGCAAAGGACTGGACGTCGGCAAGGAGGCGAAAATGATCAAATTTGGTGGTGGGACAAAAGGAAAGGCCGCGTGAGAGGAGTTCATTCTCGGCAGGGGTAAGTACGTGGGAGGAAAGGTTCAAGACTTCATCTGGTTGGCAAGATGAAGAGGTGGTGGCAGGAGTGTGCGAAAAATATGAGCGCTTCAAAGGTTTGCGGGTTAGGAAAGTGTGGGTCTTTTTCAGGATATGAAGTGATGGTGGCGTTGGGAATCCCAGGAGTTCCGCAAGACAGGGAGTTTGACCGATGAGTGGCGGGGAAGGAGGTGGTTTGTTGACCTCGCCAGCTGTTATGAACGGAAGGGGAAGACCAAGTTTGAGGTGCCGGACGCAAAGCAGAGAGAGTTTTTATATATATATATATATATATATATATATATATATATATATGATATATCGAAATGCCATACAGCCTATGACAATTCTGAGAAAAATTGAAGAGCCTATGCAAAATTTGGTTGACCTGGATAAAGAAACAGCTGTGATATTGAACGTTATGGACAAAGTGACCAAGAGAACAAGGGTTTTATAGTGTTTGATATTTTTTCATTCGTGCGTACCAATAAATAGGAATAATGATCAACCGGAACATCTGATTAATGTGCTTTATCCTGAGAGATCCGGAAAAACTGGTGTTAATGGCATACATGTATCACTAAAATTTAATAGTGACCTCAGTAACTAATTGATCTAATTATTTCCTTCTTCGACGAAACAATTCCATTTTTTACATCTAACAATAAGTTTATATCGCGTGTGTGCAAATGAAACAAAGAGATACTCGATTGTTTCAGCGAAAAAGAAATTTGGACCGGCTAGACAAAAACTAATCTCCAGAATAACTTGATTTCAGAACACCGTTATCTGCAATGCATGCGCTAAAAGAGAAAGGTAGAGTGTCTATATCAACCCGACGACGCCCTGACACTCAGCTCTCGTCTCCCTCGGGAAAATGAGGATAAAGTGGGAAGCTTATAACTCAGGAGATAGCGAGAGAAAGGGATTGAGACCGAGTGATGCATTATGGTTTTCGGCGGGGATTCGAAAATAAAATGAATGGGTCAGGGTCGTGAAAAGAGACGGAAAACCCTTTGTTTTTTTGAGAGGTAATAAGGAAAGATAGTTGTAAAAATAGCATGGACGCTAAGGTTTCCTGACGAAAACTCATTTATGACGAAAGCATGATGAAGCAGGAGTAAACTTGCACCGATCATACGTGTCATATTATATATATATATATATATATATATATATATATATAATGATATATATATATAATTCAAAGAATGGACATTTTAAGTTCGTTATTACCTCAAAGGACACAAATTATCATGATTTTAAAAGTATTATACACAACGAGATATGAAAATATGAAAAATAACGATATATACTATGGTAATCAAGACATAACTTGAATATAAAAACTAGTGCATTGCTGGCTCCGATATATTTAAACACAAAAGAAATACAATTTCAGATACAGGTTTGTTTTGCAATGACTGTTAAAAAGTACCTTGATCAATTACTAAAAGTGGTCGGGATCGACTTATTGCATTTCTCATGGTCAGCTTTACGTAGCATGCTCGAGAGTCAGTAACATATGTTCTTTCGCAAGTGCAAAGACCGTCAACATAGTCCATGAGGAAGTTGTGTAAAATGTTTTTCAGACTTGTTCAAAATTATGAGCGCCGAAGAATATGAAGTTATGACTTCAAATTCATTAAAGGTCATTGGAACATACCAACGAAAGCTCTTCTAGATATTAGTCATAAATACCACAGAAAAATAACGGGATGCTTTGCTAGTGATCAGTCAAGTATCTATGTTTCTGAGATACTGAAGTATATGTCATATTAATGACCATTCGGTATTAACCAATTCTGTTTAAAAAAGATTTTACGGTTAAAATCGAACGATAAGTCAATGTTTACGAACTTTCTCACACAAATTAGCGTAAAAAATACAGATGTTAAATAAGTGGAAGATTTTAATTTTTTTAAATGTGCGGTTTATTTTACCAAATATAACCTATCCTTTGCCTCAGCTTCCATATGGATTCTTGATTTCCTTCTTCTGGCATTTAAAAATGCATACCTTAACAGATTTTAACGGAGATTAATTGAAAGAAATATATGATAGCCGTATTTCAGCCAGTTATTCAATCAAATGTTATTAAATCATGCATTTACCCGACTTTACGAAAAATATGATATATTAGCTTCCCTAATTTTTATCAAATTTTCATCCATCTTTCCAGTTCAGTATCGTATAATATAATTAAACACAAACATTCTGCGAGTACAACCCTATTTTTAATGCAGGAAAAAACTATAATTTTAATTCCCCGTCCCCCGCCTTGAACTAATCTTTCTCTCCGTGGCAATCACACTACGTTAGGTTCTATCTCGCCAGACTAATTAGATTGGCCGCTGATTAATCTCCACTATCATGCTTATTTGAAGCGTAACATCCGTGTGCTGTGCCGAAACGTCTTATCTCGCTTAGTTAAAGTGACCCTTGCTTGCCGCAATGTGACCCCACTTTAACACAAGTTGCCAGTTCACTCTGAGTCGGGCGTGGGAAGTTTTCCACGTTCTCTACAATTGCGGTCGCGTCAGCAATATGCGAATGGTGCACTGTGCTATTTTTCTTAGGTTAAAACTACAAGCTTTTGAGTGTATTCTTTTACAGAAAACCTTTTCAATTATTAGATGCGAAATCATGCACCGTTTCAGTACCTTTGACACGCTTACCTCTATGAGCAAGCATATAAAACCAATTTTAAAAAGAGTTCAAAGATTAATAATAATATAATAAATGGATTACGGTCAATTTCGGTACGAAAAATGAATAAAAGGAGTTTGAAAATGTTGCCAGTCCACAAATAAGAGGTAAAAAAATAGGAACATCAAATGTTAAATAATGTTTTGAATATTAAGCTATGATTGCCGGTAGCTGATAAGTCAAAACACATAAATGTATTAAAATATTAACATATTATTACATGGAATGTATTTATAGTTTTCATTGCTTTTGAATGAATTTAAATGCATCGAATTGAAAACTATGCTTGAAATATGTCTGCTTATCTCAACACCCTTGGAAAAACTAAACAGCATACGCTCCGAATAAATAAATCGTTTTCATCAATTTAAAATTAAAATGAGCAGTTTTTTAAAATACCTAGAGTTAAACTGCATGTAAGGTTTCAATGAGATGGTCGTCTTAAGAATTTAAAATACTGATCTAAAGAATAGTATTGTTTTAATCACGCATATAAATTAAACGGCAAAATAATTATTAATCTGAAAATACTCGACGTCATTATTTTATCGAAAATTTCAGTTTGCATTCTATTCGCAGATTGTTGACATTTTCCAGATAAATACTATCTGAATTATGCAGCGGGTTATATGAACCGCAGAGAATAGCACCGGAGATAATGATACCCCTAATACGGCATGCGCGCCGTAAAACGACCGCAGGGAGACCCTTACTCCTGAGCGAATTCCACAGAGTACCGGTAAGGGACCCATTCGATAAAAAGATCTTTCTACGCGGCCGTTCCCCTTGGGAGACCATTCTCAATAACTCTCTACTTTATCTTCCCTCCAACCTTATCCATTAGCTACCGCGAGTTCCACCTCCCCCCTCTAATTATCTCGAAGTGTTTTAGCCTCCGAAAGAGTAAAATTGGAAATATTCGCGAGTTAACTTCTCCGATTCGGAAACCGCGGTGCAGTAGCTAGTAAGGTGAAATGATGATCATATTGTAATTGTGTTGCGGACTACCAAACCGCTACTGTTTTTTATTATTTATCCGTCAGCAGCATCTACAATTCGATCTCCCATGCTTTCCCTTAATAATATTAAAAGAAAAAAACTTCACACATTTTATTTCTTTGTAAAATGTAAACTGTCGTAATGCAGCGGGGAAATTTGACACTGTAACTTAGGTGGTCTCACATACAGTACCTCAGTAGTAAAAGGTCCTTCCGGCGGGTTTATTAGAGAGATAAGTAAAAATAAAAACATCAAAATCTCGGTAAGTTATAGCGGAATTGAAAATTTAAATTGAAACTTCATGGACATAATTTGCGAGCAATCATTGTCGCTGATAAAAATTAAAGCAAGTTGTAGGTTCCTAGGAGAGTGTCATTTTACGTTCTTATTGCATTTAATCCAATTTTTAAAGACTTTTAAATATTAAATTGCGCAGAATAAATACTATGCGGCTATGAAATCATCACCTTTTAATACTAACACACACAGACACATATATTTGTATAAGTTGAAAGGTTAAGGGAGTAACACCTATGGACGTGGTCACCTATAACACGACAGAAGTGAGGATATTGGAGCCCTCCTTCTTTTTCTTTATAAGAAAACACTAGTTTGTGTCTTTAGGTTTGGAGGGATTTGGGTAAAAAATTACGAGCTGGAAATATGGGTAAGGTTCACGGGAGTAAGGAGGAATTAGAGGGGCATTCTTGGGGTATAGAGGATTCGCTTGTGATTCAAGACAGAGAATAAAATGGAGGGTAGGATATCACCGTGTGCCAATTTCAACTGAAGGGAGTCAATAACCATCATTTATATAAAAAGCTATTTATATATACTCCTGTTAAAGGAAGGGATTTTTGGGCGTTCCAGTTTACGTAAAAGTATTGCACAGAATTATTTTTCAGAAAAGACTCGTAAAAATCTAACTTGGAAGAAGGGAGTTTTTTCAGGATCGCGAGCACGGTCTTTATGTTGGGTGGAGCCTCAGGTCAAGAACTGCGATGAAGAGATAGAGATATAAGGAAAGGTTTGACGGCTGCGGCAAAAAGGGAAGCGCTATCTGCCTCATCGTCCTAAAACGCTCCGCTATCAGGTCTCCATTATCTCTGCAATATCGATTTCGCAAAGCCAAGCGACTAAATATGACATAGATTACGCATTTACACTCCAAAAACTCAACTCTGCATGTTTATAAGCTTGAAAGACTAAAAGTATTATGAAAAATAATGAACTTTTCAAAAGAAAATATTAGATTGAATACTCAACTCAAATTAGCTATTCGAAAATTTTGAAATAAATTTACGAATATGAGTACGGTTTAAAGCGCTTGTTTTGCAGATAAATTCTCGTAAAAGATTAATGTTTATCCAAAATTTTTAGAATATAATTAAATTTCATAATTTTATAATTAAAAGAAATATCGTTACTTGGAGGTAAAATGTTATAATAACAGTAATCTTGACCTCATCAGAAAACTAGAAAACAAACCTTAACTACGATACAAATTTGTATAACATTATAATGCAAACACTTTATAAATTCAAAGTCTTAAATTTTTTAATTACAAAAGTTGAAGTTATTGCAGTTTTTATTTTTATTAAAAAAAGAAAGCCGCAACATTAAAAACAACTTTTTTTTTAACTAACAAGCTTCGTTTAAAACTCCTTCAAGATGTTATTTAATGACAAGCACGTTTTGTTCCGAAATTCAGCAGCTTGATACCTTCTTTGAGGACATTTTCCTGAAATTCAGTCCAAAATTTCCTAGCTCTGTGGTAACACTTCATTCTGGGAATGTCAGTTCCATTGACATTCCAAACACTCGACCCTTTCTTATACCAATCATCCATTTTTCTGCACTGGCCCTTCCATTTTCTATTTATCTCTTCGAGTTATTCGCAATCGTATTGTTTTATGCGACATTTTACAGATTATCTGTATTATAAACCCACATAAATATAGAAATATACCTATTTAGACTGAAGGTGAGAGTTTTCATGATTATTTATCGATCCTGTGATTAAAAGGTATACCTGAATTCACATTCATTTCAATTTGTTTCCTAATTAATAAATCTATATTGAGCTTCGTAAAAGCCCTTTTCATTCTCTATCAATGAATAACTGACTGAATAAAATAAGTTCCGTAATTTTAGAAGTTCATAAATGTTGACACATCTTCACAGTGTTTGCGGAAAAGTGATGAGAGATCGGCTGACGGATGAATTAACTATTTTCCCGTCAGTCAAGAGAAATATTTCCAAACGAATTGATATTTCACATGATTGACGATGACTTTCACCTTTAATTAAATCGCATAAAAGACTATTCACAAGTAGTGCGGCGATACACTTTATAATTAAAATCCATTCTTCGAAACGATGATTCACTGCTTCTGAAAAAGATTGATCATCAAGTCGAGATCGGGTTTAAGCTCAAATTTATATACCTAGCTTTTGATTGAAGATATAGGGATTAAAGGGGGGTAATGTTCATAAGGAAAATCCGTGCAGGTGCCGATATACGTACAGTTTTCAAATTACTTCTCTTTTAAATTGTTTTTCTTCTAAATAATTCGGAAACTCATAAGCATATACTCTGTACTACTTAAGTTGCTCCATCCTGTAGAAATTGCCTTTTGCCTATATTAAAATTATACCATTTTATGAAATACTAACGTCTAAGAGGCAACTTTTATGCCATAGTCTTTGCGGAGCGCGGGGTTACGTTATTGGCAAAAGCCGCGTTATGCAAATTTAATATCTTGTGGAAAAAATCACGCGTTCGCACAGGCTGTAAGCTTTCTCAAGTCACATACACACGTGAAATACGGCGCGCGCCCAATTTAGCTTCATGCATATTTTAATTTTATATCAGGGTCACATATATTCAATCTTGTAAAGTAATCTCCGTGTCGAGAAAGCCCGCGTCGGATCAGGATTTGCAGCATATTTGAATTTTTCGGGCCACAAACAAATTCGATGGGAATGATCCTCTTTAAGTATTCACCGAACGTTACATAAAAAAGAGCCCTGACTCCCGGAGTTTCAAACGACCACGGATTCCGCTTTGATTGATGACTTCGTGACAGCGACAGTGGGTGAAAACTGGGCTGACGAAATTAAATGCCTGGGGAACTGTGAATGATGCGAGAGGGCAGAAGAGGAGGGATGCGTTAGAGCGAAGCATACCATGGTATAATTTCGAGATAGTTAAGGGAATGGAATGCCGGGGTTTGGAGAGGGAAGTAGATGTTGGAATGGATCGAAAGCGTGATTACCCTTCCTCTCGCCAATGGCTATTACCAGTGAACACGCAATAGCCATTTGTTACCCGAAAATATTTCTGAAAGTCATCTAAAATGATCATGAGCGAGGAAGAGAAGTAGAGTAACAGTGTGGAAGGATAAAAATGGAAGAGTTGATATGTGGATATTAGGATGAGTCAAATAAGTTTGAAAGGGCTGGATTTAGGGAAAGATTTTCCGCAAATTCCCATCACTGAACTGGCAAATACGCGCGTAAGATTAATCATCGACCTAGCTTATATCAAGTATCAACTAACTCTTGCCGCCATAAAATAAATAACAATCTAAATGGTATTTTTAATATGGGATATTCTTCACTGGTATAACCCTTTATATTTCAACAAATGGTGGATGAATTACCAATGTTGAAGAGCACAATTCATCAGAAATACTTATACATCTCAGTAATCCGTTATATTTTTTTCGTATTAACCTATAAAATTTATTAAAGTCTTACATTATCTAGGTACCCGTAAAAAAACGAATGCAAGTGTTATCTCGGACTACATACTTCATACGCTAATATGACCAAATAGTCTTCCTTATAGTATAAGAAACTCTCAGGTAACGAGTTTTTAAGCGCACTTCAAGAGTGCGGATACCAAAATTCAGATAAATAAATTAAAACTAATGGATTCTTGATAGTGTAAAAGAAGTACCTTTTTAAAAAATATTTCTCTACGAATTTACTACCATAAAATTTTCAAAGGACATAAAACGTTAGATTTTCTTGGTTTTTCATTGATACCTTTACGAGACGTGCCATATGCACAGATTCTGTATTTATTTTATTTAGAGGGACATTGCGCGAATTTATATATTTTAATTTAAACTAAAAAAACTCATCAAAACCTTTTTAGTCCATCCAACGATGATAGATGTGTGCAGATGGGCATCGCGAAGCAAATGTGTTTTTCATGATCGCTGGCAGATTAGTGGCGATACTTTAACTGGAGAATAATGATAATTTCTGAATTACCATATGTTATGTTCAATATCCAATAAGATTGGCTGGACGATTTGCTCATTATGCGGCCATCTTGCCGATCCCTATTCCCTGATAAAATGATACGAAAGGCGCATGCGTTCGATAATTTCCACCTGATTTTCTTCTCATGGCTTTCTCCGTCTGATTTCACGCAACATATTTTCTAGGGTAAAACTGAGCGTAAAAATACTTAATCGAGTGGAACTCGTAAAGATGTTTTGACCTGCTAACATCCTTCACCAAAGATAGCTCTGCTGTTTTCCACAATGTGTAGCCCCCACGCAATCATCTCAGCTGTTCCGTCGTAACCGCAAGCCAAGAAGAAATAAGGATTCAGACGGAAAGGAAAAAAATGGAAAATACTGTCTTATAAGAAATGTCGGTATATCGAAGAGAGTAATCTATCATGATGGAAGTCTGAGGAGGCGAGGCTAACGAGTGCCACTGAATTACTACGACAGCTAGGAGGGAGCGAGCGAACCGAATTCACCAAGTACATATGTTGGAATTTAAATACGTTTGCTGGAACTATAACTCTATATTATAAATAGCTGCTTCTTACGGAGTATATATATATATATATGTATATATATATATATATATATATATATATATATATATATATATATATATAAGTATAAGGTGCTTGCATTCTTCAAGCAATTCATTTCAACTCGAAAAACATTAATTTTTCAGAGAGATATTTCATTATTTGAAATATTTTTTAATTCAAAATATTTTACCTGTGTACCAATTTTCGTTCTTTCCTTATAGAAAAACATTGGAGTAAAACATTACCTAAAATTTTCAATTTTAAGAATATTATACTTTTTACATGGCGGTGTACTAATGCCACACATTTGTGCCTAATTTTAAAGTTATAGCGCATCAAGAAGTGAAATAATATTTATCTAATTGTTTAAATTTTAAATATTTATAACGGCCGCAATAACAACTTCATGGAGATACTCAAATATTTATTTGTGCATTTGCACTTAGCTCGAAATAACTTTCAGCTCCCTAGCTCGCCCCGTAGTACCTAAACATTTATCTATTTGTCTGAATTTTAAGGCTTTTTAACAGCCAAACAAATTATAATATTAAAATTTAAATACTCTCTATTATGTTTTTTTTACAAATTGTATGAGTTGAAATCGGAGCCCCACGACACCCGATTACTAACTATAGTGAGTTACACATCTAGAATTTGTCGTTTAAGTAAAATTATGACGCTCAATCTTAGTGAGTTTCATTACATAAATATATTTTATTAATCAAATGTCCTTTAAAAAAATTTATAACATTATTCTTTCCTGCAATTTTTTTCAGGAGACATGGAAAATTTGATCTAAGGGAAATTTTCTCCATAATTGATTTAGAGAGATGTACCAAGCAAACAAAATGTGCAGAAATATTGTAGTTTATTTTTAGAAAAGACTAAATTCCCATAAAAGTTTTTTTTTCACATGGTACGGATGAATGATTAAAAGCGCGGTATGAACTCGCTGAGAAACAGACCAGCGATCGGCAACAGAATGGAGGTTCACGTCCCGCCCCGCCCGCGCGAGGAGAACGGTCTCGTGCGTTTCGATCCTACTGCGGTCGATCTTGAGGGTCAGCATTTCCGTCTATTCGGACGGGAAATTCTCCACTGTTTGGCCATCTACCACTGTTTCCATTGGATATATTCTCTGCGTTTTTACCATCCGAGTTTGATTGAGAAAAAGTCGCTCTTTTGCCCGTAACCTAAGAGAGTCTCATGACTCATCAAAAATGCAGTAGTGAACTGGCCAGAGAGTCCAATGAATCATCTCCATAAGTATCAATAAGCAGGTGTATACCTACAGGATGCTTAGACGTAAATAAATGCAATCATGAGCTGATCAGGAAAAAATCTAAAAATCCTAGCCCCTCTTTCTCCGAAGGATATGTCTAGTCTAGTGACACTCGACATACGAGTGCAAATGATTAAACGCCTCCCGTGAGTCAATACATTTCTGAATGCCGAAGTCCGCGATTTTATAAACTAAAAATGTTGTTAAAAAGGGAAAAAGAAATAATCATGCACGGATAATCGAGAGTTTACTGTATATATAAATTTGTTTGACATTAGATTACACCACCATTATTAATTAATTTCCCGGATTCTTTTTATTGCATCACGTATTAAACATTTCAAGTTTTAAAAATCTATAAAACAATGCATAGTTCATATAAACGATAGCTAACACGATTCCTTCAGTCATTTGTTTCTAATATGCTATTTTAAAAAAGGCATCTGAAAATTAGGAAATTTTAGCAGCTCTCCGAGAACCACAGACGGTAAAAATTCATCAGAAAGGAAATTAACACCAACTAAAATTTTATTTTATTCAATGTACAAATACTTGAGATACTAAATGGGTAAATAATACGATTTAATAAAATTAAAAAGACAATTGTAACTGCAAGACTGATTGATTTGAGCTAAATAGGATATAATTTCAGGAATATTTACATATCTTACGAACAATATTAAAATTAAAGTCTCGTATCATGTCGAAGTAAATGTAAGGAAATCCTTAGCCTTGATCAAATTTAGTCTTGATACTATGAAAAATCTTATATCCACAATGGTAAATGAGGGTCGAGTCCTACTTTTGAGTTTCACGTGGAAACCTTTTCAGAAATTCTCAGAAATCCACAATATTCAATTGCTACCGCAGAATCATCAGACAAGCCTTCCTTTTTGACCTTAGGGTCGAAAGAGTGAAGGACACAATGAAGTGGAGACAGATAGGAGAGGAGAATGCGGATCATTAAGGCCAAATAATGGATGATCGATCGCTAAGAAGAGGTTTTTTGCCGAAACATTCCGCACCTCTAATTCTTTTCTCCAAATTGTTCATCCATTTCTTCCCAAATTTATCTCATCCATCACTGCTGACATCGTCGTCTTTGTGCTTAAAACCTTTCGTCCTTGCCATCTACCTCATTAAAGGAACAATTCACAAGGTCAAAAAGGAAGGCGTTATTTTTGCGAGCGATTATTTGAGAAGTGATATTCTCGGTTCGGAAGCGTTTGTCGATCCATGCTGACGGGAACGTTTTGCTTTAGTCTGATCGGAATTGAAAGGAAACACATTACCGCAACACCCAAAATGTATACAAGTGTGTAAAAATATAAATAAATAAATATATACAATAGAAGGAGAGGCAGATATAAATGAAATATACTGAAACAAAACAACTGAAAAATTTCTGGCCTTCTTAAAATAACAAATGAGTAAATTTAGGTTGACTGCTAAATTTTGGCCATTTCTCGATACTTTATTTTTGAGAGTTTTCCACTTTAATTAATAAATATTGCTCCTTAGTTATTACACGTAATCTGCGCTCTACAAAGAAATTCATAAAAAATCGTCCGATCAAACTGTCTCACATCCTGCTGCAGATCAACAAGGAATCGATTTTGTTGTTCATATTCGATTCCTTGTGTAGACTTTCGAAATGCCAGTTAAGAGAGACCGTAACCGACTCCTTATCGATCGGCGTCCTATTGACAGACCATGTGTGACTGGCAGTCTGGAGAGATTCTTCCCGAAGGAGTCGACTAGGGGGATTCAACTGAATGGCAATTAACGCCCAAGCCCACCTACTCGTGTTACAACCTCTTGCTTGGATGCGTCTGTCACCCTTGGGAGGGTGATATATTGGATTCCGCACGCCATCTGCGATCTCACGAATGGCTCAATCTTTTTGACATTTGGTCAAAAGAGTAATTAAAGGGAGAAAATCCGGAAATCTAGTAACGTAGAAGGTGAGAAATGTTTAGGAGAAGCTTTGAGTTGATATCTAAACGAATCCTGTAGCGCGTTTTTAAAAGTTTTTATATGAATGCCATATATAGGCAACAACTTTCGATTTTACTAAAGCAAACTTTTTAATTGAAATTTTATGAGTGATGCAGGATAAAAATTCTGGTGATGTTAGATAGCATTCTGGACAATTTCAATTGCTATTTCTTAAAAAATTAAAAAAGAGTGCCACAAAATAGATAGGTGCCCGTTCAAATTTATCTGTGCTAATCCTTGCGCAATATTTACATCATATCGTTTTGTTTTTGTAAATTTCTAGGAAATTACTTTAAGGATGAGGTGAAAATATCAAAGGCTGCACTCAATAGCTTGCTGAGGGCGTATTAAATATTTAGCTTCTAATAAAAAGTCATATCTAGGGCTCAGAAATCGAGAGGAAAATGTCCTGATCTAAAGTGAGTCCTCATCATGCCCTCAACTTCACTCACGATCCCAGCTGTCAGCTAGCTATCATCCTTAGCTCACTAGCTCTCCAATCATCAGCCTTTCCTCGGCGTCACTTTCCGTAATATCCGCCCAGACACTTTCCCGTCTCTCCCTTCACCAAACCCCTGATTTTATTTCGATTCTTCGACTACTTAACAGCGATATTTTAAAGGAAAAATGTTCTATTCAACGAAACGATGCATGCCCTTCAATTTTCTCGTCTCGTTATACAAATATTCACAAGAGGGGCGCTTCTGAAAATGCGATTTCCAATTTATACTAAACCGTCAACGAGCCATATTTTTTGCCAATATAAAAAAACACGAAAATGTGTGAGCGACGATATTTTATCGATTAATATGGAGGACTAATAGGCTATGCTATTGAGACATCTTAGATAGCACGGAATAAGGGTCTTTCCTGGTTTGACCTCTCAAGCGAGACTTTTTATCTATGGCATTTAAATCGCTCAGCGTGACTTTTTTTCGCAAGCACAAAATATTAAAATGCATGCATTCACTTTAATATTTTTTGTACTTTCATTATCATTTAAAAAATTTCCAAAAAATTATGTCGTATTAAAAATTGTTCATTTTATATAATAAAAAATAAATACATACATTTATTTCAATCCAATTTCTACTATGTGCTGCTCCTCCGACGTTTAGTAGTTCAGCTGCGTCTGGTACACATACTTCTTTACCCGGTATATAAATTTTATGGAATTTATTTTTCAAATAATCACTGATAGGTAGAATTTTATACAATAGGATCTCTATTTACAATGTCTTTATCGGTATTATCTACAAAATGCAAAAATTTGCTCAACAAATAAAATATTTCTTTACTCATTGCATTTGGAATAAATGACATTTCTAATATATGTTTTCTACTAAAATACATTCTGAGAGTTGGTTTTTGAATTATTCCCATCAACATTAACAAAGCAAACCACTTTTGATAGCGCGATTTTTTAAAGACGTGATCTTATTTTTCTCGCGGGCAAGGAATTGTTCCACGTAACGATTAGTTTCAACCACTATGAGGGCAATTAGATCATCAAAAAATAACTCAAAATATCTAAAGGGATAATCTGTTGATAAAACCTGCACTATTTGTTTTCCAAATAAATCACACGCAAAAGGCCGAGGAGGGTTAGCACTGTCGACATCTCCCCAAATATTCTCTTGAATAATCACAGTGGAGTGAGTTATTTCTTCCAATTCCTCTTCGGAACTGGAATCAATAGAGTATCCGTTCGAATCTTCAGAATATATATCTACACTACTTTCACTATATTTCTCCAAAACACTTCCCAATCCGCCAACTCACTAGAGCTACAAGCCATTGTGAACTAAATAGGGGTTCGGCTAAAGGACAGACCCAAGATGAAAAAATAAAATAAAAAAAATGCCCGACGCAAACGCAGGCACTAAGAAACCTCGACCATCAGCTCGAAGCATCGTAAACAAGAGCCAGGAAGATGAGAGCTCTTTTGAAAGTCTGAGACGCAACGCACGAAAGATAAGAGGCCTGAGGAGCCTTAGTAAGCACTGCTACGGCCAGGTCCGAGATAGAAAAAAAAAATTAAAAAAATACTAACACGTAAACACAGACAACGAGGAACCACAGAACGAAAGCAGACAGCATTGGCTTGCGTATTCACTCCCTGAAAGCACATAAATCAGAGCCGTAGCGATAACAAAACTTAATGAAAAGTTCGCGCTGGACGCATGGGAAAGAGAGGACGTGAATGCTACGTCGCACACGCTGGCAGCATGGGAAAGGTAGGACGTGAATGCCACGTCGCACACGCCGGACGAATTTCGTATATTTTTATATAATATTATATATATTTTTCAATAATTTTCATCCTAATTTCACTATATTTTAAACAATTTCCTTGGCGTATACATGGTGTTCCAAAAGTAGCACAGCAGTTTTCTTTTATAAACTTAAATTTTAATGTGCATCATCGATGATCGTTTGACTATAGACTGTTGTTCTGTAATTAATTGATTATGAGAAGTATAACTTTGTCGGGTTAAAGCGGTCGTAAATGTACTTTTTAAAAACAATTTAGATTATTTATTAATGTGAATTTTTAGCTTCAAATGTCCTCAAGACTTACAGAAAAAGAGTGCAGTATCGCTGAAAAAAAAATCTCACGATATAGGGATAAAAATTGGATTTTGAATTTCCAAAGTAAGCTCTCTAAAATTTAAGATTAGGGCAATATTTCGAAAAAATTGATGCATTTACCACAGGACAGGATGACAGTACACATCAGTTCTTGAAAATAATGGAAGTTAATTCATTCATTCCGTGATTGATCAACTTGAACAAGGCGTTGCTGCATCTACTCGAAGAATTTGAATCAATCAGATACTTTTGAACAACCTGAATTAATAATTAGTCACGAATCTGTATTCAAAATGAAATTAAAACTTTTACCTTACATCTGGAGAACCCTGTATATTGTTTTCATTCAGTTCAAATTTTCTCTTCTCATGTATCCTCCTCTCATCAAGAAATATAAATACAATGGTTTCACATACCCTAAACTTCATCACCTACTTTTTTCTTTAGATCACATCTCATGCATTCATTTTCACCATATATTCACATTTTTTCCGTCTCATTACTATCGTTTCCAATGGTTTTTCACTCAAACTTCTTTCAGATGACCGCTTGTTAGTTTGCCATTGATTCTCTCCAAATTTTACGCTATATCGACATAATATCTTAAATATCTAAATCACAAAAATTGAGCTAGCAAATAAAGTAAAAAGTGTGATACTTTTATCAATGACCGATACTATTTGTTTATTAATGAAAAGATAAATATCATTTAACAAAAAAGATTTATGCGAGAAATAATTCATTTCATATCATTATATATAGGACGTTTCTTACAGAGGAGGAGGAGGATATAACATACATATAGGAGGATATTAATGTTCAGGCACTTCCAGATGAGCTAGAGATTCGAATTTTTTTCTTAGGTGTGCAAAACCGACTAAAAAAACGAAAATCTCATAAAAGTGCAACAATGTGGCCGCTAAAAATTCGCAATTGTTTAAACAAAATTTCAAGGTTGATGTATTTTCGAAAGTGCTACGGAGCTGAAATTTTTTTAGAGGTAGGATTTGTAAAAAAACAAAATGTAGATTATACAAATTTTGATATTTTAATTTGTTTTGCAGTTAAAAATTCTTAAAATTTAAACAAATGGATAACGGTTTAGACATCTCGGGATGAGCTAGGAAGCTGAAATTTTCAAGTTATTTACAAAGTAGTGCATTTGCACAAATAAACATTTGAATCTCTCCATAGACATATTGGGGCGGCCGTTAAAAATGTTTAAAATTTGAACAAATATAAAAATATTATTTCACTTCTAGAAGTACTACAACTTTAAAATTTGGCAGAAATGTGTAGCATTAGTACCCCATAATGGAGAAAGTGTAAAATTCTTAAAATTGCCAAGTTTTGGGATTGTTTTAATCTATTATTTTTACATAAGGGAAAAACGAAAATCGCTCCGGAGGTGAAATATTTAGAATTAAAAAAATATTTGTAATGATGAAATATGAAAAATGAATGTTTTTTATGTTGAGATGATATGCTTGCAGAATGCAAGCACCAACTACCAGTAAGTAAATACTACTGTTGTTTATAAATGCATTCCGTTAGCATGCAAGCAAGTCCCGTTTGTAACTGTTTCATTTTTCCATGAAACTTAGTCACTTATTGTCAATTAATTTAACAATGAAGTTTTTGATGCACCATATTCGGTGTTTAGAAATAATTTAATTCCTTTTTTTGGATGTTAATATTAAAATTTTAGCCTACTTTCCAGAATGGAAATAGGCTTCCAGTTTCTTCGTTGTGTCTGTCTGTCCCCCTTATTAACTTTTGAACCATGATATTTAGTGGATACTAGGCCCGTGCTCCCGAGGATAGTGTTTGTTGCAAATATTGAAAGTTCCAGGTTAGATTCCAAGAACTATCCTTCCCATTTATGTACATGGTTAATCTGAAATCCATCGTGCAGGATAATTTTCTCTTTCAAATTGAAATATCAAAGAATTGTAATATTGGTGCGGGATGTGTACTATTCTCAGAGGAAAGGAATGGAGATTATAATTTCTATCGTATATTTTTGCATATCGATCGCATTTATTTGAATTTCGCGTATATACTGGTGTTTTTGTAGTTTTTATCATTCATTGCGAGTGTTGCCATAGCAACGACTGTCGTTGGAATCGGATTCGGTATAGTCTAGTAAGTACATACACGCGTTATTTTTGCCACACAAATACGCTGTGATCAATTTAGTTTTTCGTTAGAATGTATTTGTTATATTTTATAACGGTAAACGGGGATTTAAAAGCTATTATAGCCAATATAAGTATTAAATAAATGATTAAATGGAAAGTAGGCATCATAAGTTCCGTTTGGATCAACTTGTTTATTAGGTATTTTCTTTCATCTTCCCCATTATCCTGAGTGCTGGAGTCATCAATCCCTAAAAGTTATATCTCTTCTGCACCAACTTCACCTCACTTGATATGTTTGTTGGCCAAAATTCCATCTACCAAGAATAATTACGAGGCGTGAAAGCTTTTTCTAATTTCATTAAATTGCTTCTAATCCCACTAGGACTCGAAAGGGTAATAAGTATATCTGGGATGAATCGTTACGTGAATATTTGCGTCCGGGAGAGTATTTGAATCCCCCTAGCCTAATTCCATTTGAACTCTTCAATTCCAACATTTAAGGTGGATATTGTGAAACACGGGAATCATTGAGGCAAAGAAAAGTCGCTTGAAGTGGAAAGGCTTCCATGAATGCCCCCTAGGAGTTTTTCCCTGGAAAATAAATGAATAGTCCTTTGATAGGTTTCTTGAATTAATTCATCCGGTGGGCACTCATTTTATCACTTCTACAGTCAGATCGCAATTTAGCACCCCAATATGGTTTCAACCCCGCAAAGTGCCCATGAATCGTAGTGAACAGAACTCCCATCTAATAATTATACAGAGCAAGATTTACCACCTCCCCCGATTCAACGCCAATATCGTTGATGGAAAAACGGTTGAGCTAAATAGGGGTTTGACTGTGTTGTAGCTCTATAATTACTTTCCCCAGGTTCATAAATATTCCTGATTTTATCGCCATTCTTCTTCTTACTTCCCAGCATAGAGCATTTTTCATTAAATCGAGAATGTGTTCATTATGATCCGGAAAAATAGGATAATAAATAAATCAACAGATAAAATATTTCAAACAATTATTACAGATATTTCAATTCGATCCAGGTTGACTTCAAAAACTTAATAAAACAAAATCTCGAATGTGAAACCAGAGTTGAAATACAAATCTCACGAAAAGGAATACTTGGGAACGATTTCATCAAATGAGGTCTAAACGAAAAATTAAGATTATATTAATGTTTTCGTTATTCTTTCTTTAAGTATTAGCAATAAAGATTGTTTTACTCATACTTAATATCATGCTACAACACTTTTTCTCATAAACTTGCTCGTAATAATTAAATAAATCAATAAGCATTAACAAAAACCAATAAAATTATTTCTATAGTTGACAAAGCAATAAACATTTTTCAAGTTATTTCTGTAATCACTTGTGAACCGTGACGCTGTAAATCGTTTTCATATTTCCCCGGGTTTCGGTTTGATGAAATATCACGCAATCGCGTCTCGGAGAGCGTCGTCATCTCTACCATCGCTAACATTTAATGCTCCGCTCTCTTGGTATTTTCCCCAAATTCCTCCAAAAATTGACATAAATTTGAGGCATGATCCAAACCTAACTTTCAAAATTCTGAAACCTCTAAGTTTCCGAAGGAGGTTTACCACATTTGATGACATCCTCTTTAAGTAAAATCGAATTTCTCCCGTGGCTAATTCCACAAAAAATATGAAATCCCTTCTAAATTAAACGGGGGACGAGAAAATATAATTTGACTACTACGCTGCACAGGATCAAGTAGTGTAATTCAATAATGAGCATTGAACTTTAAACGGGGATGACGTTATTTTAAATGCCATGAACATAATAGCACTATTTATTAATAGAACCCTCACGTTGCTAATTTTCATGCCAGAATAAGCTCAACCTGGAAACCGTATTTGTTCAATTAATAAATTGAACCGATGGGAATGAAAAGGGCACTTGTCATTATTTTTGAGAATCTTTGAGTCAAACTCATAAAGATGCTACTCCGGCCATAAGCAACATTAAAAAAATAAAGAAACCTGCATTCATAATATCGCTCTAATTGATTACGTATTAAGAAGCAGAAATGTTATAAATCTCTGATTCTTGATAAACAGTTTTTTCCATTTCCCCAAAATTCTGCTTTATATGACATGTGTCCCTTTCATTCCTTTCGATTCAATTATATCATGAAGTGGCCTTATCAATTTAGAACTAGAGGCATTCGTTGAAATTTAGCTGCTTTCCTGCGCATCCAAAGTTTTCTATTCTTAAAGATTTATTTTTATTTGGTTTACATGCATTTTTCAACTAAGTTGTATATTAAAAAGGGAAATATCGAGCTCTTCTTATTGTTGAAAAAATCTATGTCCATTAGAGATATCAAAGACAAGTATTTTTTAAGTACTACTTCTTGAATACACTGTATATTGGTAATGAAAGAAAACCGTGAATGGAACTTTAAAGTGCAGGGACATGTCGCCCGTTCCAACATTTAGACTCGTAAATCGCATTAAATAACGGCAGGACAATTAATGGCGCATACCTAAGTGCTATGTATGCTTGTACATGTATATATTTTATCCAGGAATTTTAATAGAAAATCGCGCGAAATAAATTGAACGGATGAATAAACGAATCAAAGAGCACGTGAAATCGTTTTTTCCTCGTGGAATAACGAATGGATGCCATTTCGACGGAGAGAGCCGATGGTATTACGTGGGTGAAAGATGGTGCAAGGAGATAAAAGTCGCCCTAAAAGATAAGGTCCGAAATTGGGTTACGTGAACGGTTTCAACGCGCAGCGACACCCGAGCGCTATCATCTCTTCTTCTCGAGCGACTACCGCAGGGACAAGACTTAGAAGGGAGCGGATGGATGCGAAAGGAAACAAAAGAAGGAGGAACAAAGCATCGATCTACGACATCAAATAGAAGGAAAATATGTATGTTGAAAGAGAAATAAAGAACGATTTCCGGGGAAACGGTGATAAATATAGTAGACGGAGCACCCTGCCAAACGCTATTGGCAGCTTTCAGGGCAGTAATGTAAATATATCTATTTTCCTAAGCCACGACCAAAATCGTGCCAATGCGTTTATCTCATCCGTTGCTTCGATTTTTTACTAGCCTAATCGACAAATTTATGGCACATATATTTATATAAGGTGACAAAAAGCCGCTTTTTTCTTCTACGCATTGTTTTCAAAAACTCCAACTTCCTCCAAAAAAGCGTTACTTTCTGTTAAATTTACCATTCGTAGCTTACACGTTGTCAAATAATTCTGTGTTGCCCCACAAACGCGTTAATCCCGGAGTTGGAATTTTTTTGTTTAGCCCACAGATTCTTAAACTGTTGGTCGCGACCCCTCCGAGGGTCGCAGCAAACATTGATAAACGTGAGTAAATAAAATATTTATTATAGAACTATTGAAATTATTATACACTACAACCTTTCATTCTGTATTTCTTTAGGTTACTGCAGAAATAAACGTCGTCAAGCATGATTTAACGAATTATACTAGAGTCTAAAAAACCTAACTTAACTAGTACTGCCTGGGGTCGCGGTCTTATGAAAAGGGGTCGCGGATAAAAAAAGCTTAAGAACCTGTGGTTTATACGACATTTTTATGCTCGCCACAGTTGTCAGCAGTAATTTTCATAGAGTATGCAAAACCTTTTACCTACCGAGTGGGTTCTCATACATTTTCGAGCGTCTATACTTCAGCAAAATTCTCGCCTTAAAAATATTAATCCAAACAATATTAATTCCGTTTTAAAAACTACCAATTAATCATCAATATTTTTCAAGCATTTCCGATTGTTATTTGTTCTCTTCTACGACCACGTTGACTGATATAAGAGAAACGTGTTTTTACTGTAAAATAATTTAGGTTTGTGCCTTTACTGTCGATTACATGCGTACATTATCAACCCTCTCGTTTTTTACAATTTTATTTCCTCTTGATGGTCAATACCTTTGTTTGGCAGTTATAAAAATCCCCCAAGAAAATATTTTAAAGAGATAAATATTACGCTATCGCAATTTTTTATATCATATAATTAATGTTTTATTTCGGGACGATTCTGACAAGCTGCAGCAAACTCGTATATCTCTCCAACAGCCTTTAAAAAAAGGTTCTACGTGTTCTCTCTTTATATTATGCAGGGCCGGCTTCAGACATTTCGCCGCCCTGAGGCGGGAAATATTTGGCCGACCCCTCCCCCCCTCATGTTCCGCGGGTCTCCGATGATCAAGAATTTCACATTATTAATGTCTAAAATTATCACACAATCGTGCCAATATTTATTTTATTTTATTTATAAACAAGTATTTATAGAAAAACTTTAATCTATAAGACGTTACATATCAATAATAAACACACTAATATAAATAAATAAATAAATAACTAAATAAATAAATAATTAATTAATTAAATAATTAAATATATATATATATATATATAATATATATATATATATATATATATATAATATATATATACACGAATTACAATTGATAATTGCTCTCGGTGGCTTTTATCGGGAGTGTAATCAAATAATACTTGACCTTAAGGGTAGGGGCGGTCCGAGGAATTTTGGCGCCCCGGGCGATATAGCACTCCAGCGCCCCCTTCCGTAAATTATTGTTGAGATATTTACAGAGTATATGTTCATTTATTCACCGCTCTCTAAAACTGACTGATAAAGGAAGAATAAACGGAATGCCACCAGCATTCCAGTCTGTTCTTCGTTATAAATTCGTATAAAATATTTTTTCACTTGCATGTAATGTATAGAAAGTTTGTCGGGATAGCGCCACCAAGACTTTGGCGCCCCGGTACCCGCCCGGCTTTCCCGTAGCTATGGCCCGCCCTGCATAAGGGCCATATTAATAATATGTTGCTTAATGCGCTGAGAAATTAATTCTATTAGCTCATTATTTAGGTTTTCTCCTAAATAATGTGCTCGCAATTTAGTGTTTTCCGGCCTCCTTTTCTGTTTTTCAATTCTCCGCAAGTGCTCTCCCATATCACCGTCAAATTTTGTTATAATTTAAATTAGCTTTAAAAAATTACCATTGTTAGTATCGTACTGTCCGTCAGAATCTCCTCGAAATGATAAGTATTGTTTGGCAAGATATTTTACTATTTCCAGAACCCATTTCAAAAATATATACCAATGCCGTTTTTCGCTTTCCAAAAGACGCTGCTGATTGGAATCGATGGTTTTGTGATTTTGTCTTTTGAGAGTTTCCAACCAATCATCGTACTTCAACAAATGCGTTCTACTTGTTTCGTGTTGTTTCAGAACTCTGGATATACTTTTCCAATTTTTAAATCTGGTTTTACCAGATTAACTACTGTCAGAATTTCTTAATAGTTTACAGCAAAAACAATAAACCGAATCACGTATTTCTGAGTATACTAACCAATCTCTATGCATTTCCTCGCCATTTGGCAACAACCTTTTGTAATCTTTAACGGTAAAGGATCTTACTCATTATTTTTTTGGAAAGAAAATCTTGAACCTGAACTGGACCCCTTGTGACTATATCGTGAAAGACACTACTTGACAATACACTTGGCCAAGAAGCAGGATCACCAGTAATTTCGAGCAAATCCAAGTTTAGTTCTTCGTTAACTGTTTCATGTAAATGTTCATCCTGCATATCGCTGAAATTGGTTTGGTTTCCTGTGCTAAAATCTTCATCACACGATTCTGTTACTATTACCCTCTCTTCTCCCCACCCTCCCTCTTCTTCCCTCCCATTCTCTTCCCTTTCTCCCTCACGTTGCCCTACAGTTGAATGACCACCTCCCCAACTAGTGGAGAATGATGAGCAGTTCCCCCTACCCGCTAAGCCTCCCATAGGCTCAGCAACTGATCAAATCAATGAGAACACTTCGAGCACTAACTGTCCTAAAGGGTCTACTCTAGCTCCACTTGATCTATCTAAAGCTGATAAATCTGATGCCAACTCCTAATTCTTTTCCCTAAAGAACTGATTCGCCCCATCATTAAACCTCAGGAGTCAACATCCTCCGCTTACCTACCCGTTGATCCCAGTGAAAGTACCATTCCTTCAACTAAAATAGCATTAAACCGCCGTACCATTCCTATCTCCTAGATCCCCTACCCCCCTAACCTCGAGCAGCAATAAGAGTGCCAGCGTTTGTTCACCCGTGGCGGAGGGATTGTTCAAGCGTAAAGGCTTTCAGGAACTCGAGGACTTCCCGTCCAACCATCCATCCGACTCCACTTCCGAAGCTTCTTCAGACACCGAAATCGCCTCCTCCCATAGTGAATTCCGATCGTTAACCTAACCCTTCCATTCCCCCATTCTCCCACGGAACCGGAACCCGGTCACCCCTACCACCTGTCGCTATACTTTCTAAGGTTGCCTCCCTTCACCCTAGAGCTCTCCTCGCGATTCATATTGATGCGCCAAGTATCGAGGAAATCCAAACAATTTCCTCTTGTAACAAGTTTGACATCATCTGTATAAGCGAATCATGATTAAAAGCGTCCATTCAATCATCCTCGGTAGTCATAACAAACTTTACTCTTCGTAACGATCGTATAGGAAAGCAAGGTGGTGGCGTTTCTATGTACGTTCGGAAAGATTTAAATGTCGTATTCTTTCAAAATCTCCTTCTAACTTTTTCCCAGACCTGAATTTATAATGGTGGAAATAATATTTAACTCCCAGAAACTCCTGTGTTGCGTAGGATACCGCCCCTCTAAAATAGGTTTTATTGCAGATATTGAAAATGCTCTATCAGATTTACTTCTTTCTTGCGATAACATTATTATCATGGGGGATTTTAACACGAATCAGCATCTAAACAACTTATCAGCCTTTTCATCTCACTTGATCTAAAAATTCTCCCTCTTGATGCCAACTATAAAACATCGCACTCTTCTCCACTTCTAAATCTTATTATTATATCCAACTCCGTAAAAGCTCTCATGCACGGGCAAGTATCGGCACCAGGAATCTCACCTCACGACATTATCTACCTCATTTATTCGATGCGTCCTCCTAAGAGTATATCGCCTCTCATTCCTACCGAGATTACAAGAAAGTCAACAATGATTCCCTTATTCTTTCCGCATTACAACTCCCTTTTAATGATATGTATGATACACAGAACGCAGACGACATGATTCGTTTCCTAAATTATAACCACCTTCTGCTCTACGTCGAACATGCTCCTTTCAAAACTAAACGAGTTAGGAGCAATCTTACTCCATGAATGAACGACACTATTCTCGCCCTCATGCGGGAAAGAGACTCAGAATACTTTCTGTACAGAAGATCTAAGAATATAGATGATCACGAGAGATACAAATTCCTCAGAAACAACGTCAAAAAACAAATAAGGAGCGCCAAATCACCTTTCGGCCATGGTCTCTTAAGTTACAATCTCTCCCCGAAATCTCTCTGGTCTGGCCTATAAAAACTTGGGCTCGGAAACCGCTCTCGCAAAATGCCTCCCCCACACAACCTTCTTCCAGGTTCCTTTAGCCAATTCTTTGTGAACAACTTCTCTTCTATTTAACCTAAAGACCTAAAACAATCTATAGGAAAAATCCTGAATCTCCCTTCGTTAAACAATCCTCAATTCAAGTTCACATCTGTATCCAATGCTGAAGTATAGAAAGCACTTTATGACCCCAAACCTTCTGCCCCTGGCTCTGATAATATCCCTATTATCTTCTATCAGAAAATACTTCATATTGTCATCCCATACGTGACTCACATATTAAACCACTCTCTATTCTCGGGTGTCTTTCCATCGCAATGGAAACTTTTCATAATTCACCCGGTACCAAAATCCCAAAACCCATCTAAACTTGAAGACTTTTATCCCATCAGTATTTTGCTCTCCATCTCCAAAGCTCTTGAACGTCTTGTACACCAAGTAATTAAGTCTTTGGCGGAAAGCAGTCTATTTGATTCTTATCAATCAGGCATCAGACGAAACCACAGCACAACTACTGCGATCCTTAAAGTCACTGCCGATATCAAGGCAGCCATGGACCAGAAAAAGTCACAATCCTTGCGCTACTTGATCTGTCTAAAGCCTTTGACTCAGTAAACTTGGACATTTTTCTGGCTAAACTCCTAAACCTGAACTTCTCCGAATCTTCGATTGCATGGTTCTCCTCTTATCTAACGGACCGCAAGCAAAAGTGCCTCACTAATGGCGACCACTCTTCGTGGCTAAATATCAATCACAGTGTCCCCCAAGGTTCAGTCTTAGGTCCACTACTGTTCACTCTCTACCTTCACAATATTTCTTCTAATATAATCAACTCATCTTACCATATATTTACTGACGATCTACAAATCTAAAACTCCATCGAACCCAAAAATCTTAAAACCGCAGTCAGAAGAAGAGATATCGAGAACCTTAGTAGGTGGTTCAAGTCACTCGCCCTAAAACTCAACTCATCAAAAACTCAGACAATTATTATCGGATATCCGAAATCACTGAATAAGATCGATCCTTCATCCATTCCCAGGGTATGTATTGATGAGATAGAAATCCCTTACAGCAGCTGTGACCGGAACCTTGGTGTCCTCATTCACCAGACCCTCTCATGGGGGCCACAAGTCACGTCTATCTGCAACAAATCCTACGCCACCCTGCATTGTTTTAAAAGACAAAAAACATTCTGCCATGTAGACTAAAGAAAACTCATGTGCAATCACTACTTTTCCCCATCTTTGATTACGAAGACATCATCATCAACGGTACCACCAAATCCAACGCCACCAAACTTCAGCGCGCCCTTAAACATTCAGGAAAATTCATCTTCAACGCCAAACCATCAGATCACCTTCCTCCTCTTCTCAGGAAATTATCTTGGCTCAGACTGGAGTCAAGACGCAGAATCCACACTCTTTCTCATGTCCACAAAGCGCAAAATAATTCCGCCTCTAACTATATTGCTAACCTATTTAAAATTCTGAATACGACCCATAACTCAACAAGCTCAGTTGATAAACTTGTAATCCCTACCCACAAATCCGAAGCCTATACCAACTCCTTCAATGTACTTGGGGCCAGATTATGGAATTCAATTCCTCATCTTGACCTCAGATCCAAAGCTGTCTCTTCATTTACGAGTGCAATTTCTGCACACCTAGGAACCCTGGAGAAGTGAAGTTCTCCATGTAAATTATTAATTATTCTTAAACAAATGCGACTATTATATAAATTCCTCAGTTACGATTAAATTGAAATATGGTTTACTTTTATTATTACTCACAGTAATTTGTATCTCAGTGTATTCTTTGTTAGTTATTAGGTATTGAAAATTGCTTACTCAGTTTCATGTATCGTATCTTTTCTTACGATAAACTGTGTATTCTATGTTAGCCTTAAGTATTGTTACTATTATAATTATTTTATTTTTCTTCTTTTCTCATTGATTATGCAATCTCCTGTATCAATTTGTCTCTACCATACATTGTGTATTTTCGGTTAATTATTAGGTATTGTTAATTTTTTAATCTCTGTTCACTCAGTCTCCTGTATCATTTACTATGTATCTTAAATTGAATTTTATGAGGTTGGAAGAGAGGCACAACTGGGCCTAACCTCGCCTAATAAAGAGTCGAATCAAATCAAATCAATCGAATCACATTATCCTCATTCTCTCTCAAAATTGTCGCTATCTCTCTCAGCGTGATATGTGTAGATACAAATGTTACATAAAAAAAGATTATTTATTTGTTAAACATTATGCTAGACACCTTTAGCTGGCCATAATTATCTTAACTCTCTGGAACATACAATAATGCGAATTATATATATTTTTTAAATTTAGTCCACATAAAATATTGTTTCATTAAATTATAATTTATTAGTTTTACTAGGAAGAAGTGCAATATAACCCTCCTCAAAATAGCACTGCAAATAGAGATTAATTTCTTAAATTATCGTTTATATCCTAAATAAACAAATTCTGATTAGCTCATTATATAAATTTCTGCCAAATTTCAATTTTCTATCTACATCCTTGATCGAGTTATTCGCGTTTTAATAACTTTACATTCGGACAAATGGACAGACAACATAGCCTTTTATTATTATTTTGTGATTATTTCAAACCTCTCTATTTCTTCCTATTTCTCAAATCGTCCTCAAGTTCTCCATTCCTCTACTTAACTGCCGTAATCTATCGCGCAATCCATCACTCTATAAATATTTTATATGCTCGGATTCTTTATTAAAATGTCCAGCAAATACCTCAAATTTTCATACCGTTTCCATTTCAATAATAATGAATTTAGCTCATAACGATTTTAATCTTTTTTAATAGTATTCCAGGTTTTTAAGTATGCCCTCTAGTAAATAACGCAACGAATGTTGTTTACATTGATTGCTATAAAAAACATTTACCTATACTTCCGTCTTTCTCTTCTCTTATTGAAAGCCTTCAATGCACGCTTAAATTTAGAAGAGTTGAGATAACAATAGGTTTTGGAGGCTTAACAATGCAATTGGTAGGCAAGGCAACATGCCGTTAAAATGGCAAGATTTCCCCAAAATATGCGAATTAAACTTTTAATATGAGGACTTTAGGCTATATAGGAAAACGACGAGCAGAATAAGAAAACTTGTAATTTTGTCTATAAATGGTATCTAAAGGTCGTGAGTCAATTTTGTCTAATTTTAATGTCAAAAAGAATATAAATCTGAACTTCAAAAAGTCGATTTTTACGTGATATTTTATGGAGAATGCAAATCATCCCCTGGAGTTGAACTCTGGAAGATTTACGTAAAGTTTTTTCGTCACAGGGTTTTCATGTCTGAGTAAATTATCTCTGCCAAATTTCAAGTTTATATCTTCCTATTTGATTGAGTTATTCGCGTTTTAAGAGCGTGACATGGATCAAACAACGGACCAAAATAGCCTTTTATTATAAGGAGAGGATAGCAACCGTTATTTATTGCAAACGTCTCAAAAACAAGAAAAAAATAATTAATGATACGTGCAATTTTTAGAAGATTCCATAGAATGAATGTCTCTGGTATCAACTTACAAGTTATATACAAATCAAACTTGGATGAACCAGTTGTTCGTTGGGTGTTCTTAAAAAATCTAGAAAAAGCATTGGTTAAAGAAATTTTGACAAATAGAGCTAGCTCAAAACATCCTGCAAAAATCCAATAAACGGTAACTGCTTGACAAGGTAACTACAGTGTCAAATTATGATTCAGGAAAAAAGGGCCGTTTTTAGGCTGGTCTCCAAAAGAAACATAGCCTTATGAAATGGTCCTGTCTGTGTTTGTGTCCCCCATTAACAACTTTTGCAGCAATTGACCGATTTTCATGAAACCAGGTATGAGGCTCGTACTGCCATGGCCCACCTCCGAGTTATATTTTATTTCGCAAAGATTGAAGTCCCGAGTTCGATCATGAACGTTTTTTCCCTATTTGTTTTACATAGGAAATGTCAAACCTATGGTGCAGACCTATAAATTGTGATATCAGAGCAAGATTAGTACTGTTATAAGTGAAAAAGAATAAGATTATAATTCTTATCGCAGAATTTTGATAATTGATCGTATTTCCTTGAATTTATATTTATATTTATAGTTTTTGTGTTTTAAATCGCATTTATCGGATTGTTGCCATAGATTATTGCCTAAATCAGCTTGAGCATAGACGAGTGAACAAATGAGTGAACAAATGGCTCTTTCCCACTCGACTACCCTTCAGCAGTGGACAGTTGATCCATACATATTAGCGTATAAGCAGTAACATTTATTAAATTCGTTCATTAAAAAAATACATGCAAAATATGTCAGAAACAGATTTTGACATTGCTTTTAGTATTTTAAATCTGATAATGTTCTATTAATTTGTTTTCCAATTTTCTCTCAAATTGATAAACCATTAATAAAAAATGGTATATGAATTCCTTGGAATGACTAACATATATTAAAACATTTCCAGTCAATATAAGTAATCAATTCGGGACGTCAACTTTAGGAAACCAGCCTCCATTAGTCCTGGTTTGGACTTCTTGTTTGAATTAAAAGGATACCAAAACTAAATATTTTGTAAAAGAATGTAATGGTTGGGTGTGCCATTAGCTTTAAACTTGATTTTTACCAAATCTTTTGAATAAAATAAAAACAAATTGAAGACAAAACATGATAAAATTCAAAACTTGTTCCTCACAAAAGCATTCTCCGTTCAAAATATGATTTCAAAAATTTTTCCTCCTTTTTCATTTTTGCTTTCCTCTCAAGCGTGTACGACGACATACGTATGTCGTCCAACTCAGCATGTTTTGCGCTCGCTGTTATCTTCTTCGGTCCTTGAGTCAGGTCTCCGAAAAAAATATCCATACAAACATGATGAGTCAGGAAACTCCCCTTAAAAATCTTTATCTCTCTATTAGTCAGGGCATTATTTTTTTCACGATGTTTTTACCGCTCGTTCAGTCTGTAACCATGGCGTCAACAAGTAAGTTCCTTACGGACGAAGAAATGCTAAACGCGCTTACAAATTAAGAAGGTGACAACGAAAGTGAGAGTGAGACTTCAGAAGGATATCTACTGACTTCGGAAAGTGAAGATGAAGTGGAAGAATTTATTAGTAAGAGAGTAGAAATTGAAATAGGCAGCGGCTACTCGTGTATTGCGTTGGAATGACATCGATAGTGCGAGTGCTAATTCTCCATTTGATTGTGATTTTGAAAGTGCAGTGAATATTAGTTTCTGAAGAAAGCCCTCTTGAACACTTTAAAGATTTTTTGGGTAGCAAAATTATGGGTCTAATCGCTAATGAGACAAACCGTTATGCAGACAGGTTCTTGGAGAAAGAAAAAATGAAAATTTTTTCCTTACGTAAATCTCGGTTTTCAAAATGGTATCCCACATGTCTTAATGAAATAAGAGTTTTGCTGGGAATTTATCTGCTTATGGGTATTGTTTCTAAACCAAATATAAAGATGTATCTCACCCGTAAATATCTTTTCGTAACACCACTTATACCGGATGTTATGTCTGAGGAAGGATTTTCTCTTTTGTCACGATTCTAACATTTCGTGGATAATAATGACAAAGGCATAGTCAGTAAATATCCAAAAATTTATAAAATAATTAACATTGTAAATCATTTGATTTCAAAATTTCAATCCACTTACACTCCAGGTACTGAAGTTTGTGTTGACGAATCTCTTTTGTTGTGGAAGGGTAGACTTTCTTGGCGTCAGTATTTGCCGTTGAAATCAGCTAGGTTCGGAATGAAGATTTTTGGACTCTGCGATCCTTCAGGATACTTATTAAATTTTATAATTTATAATGGCAAAGGGTCAAAAATACATAGCGAATGCATCAAAGAAAATGATTTGTTATATACCAAGGTCGTTCCTGCGCTTTGCGAAAATTATCGAGACACAGGTCGGTGTGTGTATATATATATATATATATATATATATATATATATATATATATATATATATATATATATGTATATATATAGATAATTTCTATCCCGGTCCTGAATTGTTTCAACGATTAGTTGATAGACACAGTGACGCTGTTAGCACAGTAAGGTTGAAACGAAAAAGGATGCCTGCAAAACTGAAGAAAACGCTAAAGAAAGGAGAAATAGTTAGTACGCAATGTGGAAAATTGGTTGCGTTGAAATGGAAGGATAAAAGACATGTTTCGGTCCTCAGTACAAAACATACTGACACTATGTCTGCACTGTAAATTGTAAAGAAGTGCAAAAGCCGGACTCTGTAATAGATTACAACAAATATATGGGAGGAGTGGACCTGAAAGATCAATTGCTTGAATCGTTTTTGGTAGAACGAAAAAGAACACGCGTTTGGTAGAAGAAGTTATTTAGGCATTTACTCAATGTTTCTGTATTGAATGCGTATATTATTTATTATAAAAGTGGCAACCAAAAGAACCAATTACTTTTCCGTACAAAACTGATTGATGAGATATTTGCGAAGTATTTAGAAAAAGGATTAGAACAGAAAAAGGGAAGGCCAACGCACGTCGACACGGAAGCAGCACGGCTAACTGGGCGACATTTCCTAGAGGAGAATCCCCCTTCAGGAAAGAGAAGAGTTGGACAAAGGAAGTGTGATGTTTGCAGTAAGAAAGGTGTGCGGAAGGAGACAGCTTATAGATGTAAAAACTGTCCAGGAAATCCTCCTCGGTTTGTCGTACCATGTTTTGAAATCTACCACACGACATTCAAAGAAGCTGAATAAAAAATGTAAGTAGCCGAATATGTATAAAATCTTAAAATATAAGTTTCAAAAAATTGATATACATAGCCAAAGGCTTGTATATTATTATCTATGTTTTTCTTATTTTTTACCATAATAATTTCTAAGAAATTCATTATAATAAAACATGTTACATTCTAAATTATTTAAATACCCGAATAAGCATTTTTAAATCAAGCTTGAAAGGTTAAGTAAAATAATTAAGAAAAATGTGGCTATAAAATTTCTTTTAATTTTTTCACCTTCAAATGTTATGGGCTAGTCAGACTAATGCATTGGTGACTGAAGTGTTAATTACTCCCAAATGAGTCGTCATCTGCGAATCCGATTTAACTGAATCACCTTCTGTTTGACCTCAATATTTGGATCTTCTCCTGCATCTTATACTTTTGGCACAGTAAAATCACATTATATAATTCACGCTAAAACATTTATATTACATACGAGACTGAAGGGCTAGGTCTCCCAAATAGTTTACCACGTTTTCAAAATCAAATTGAGCACCAAGAAACTCTATTGTCGGTTTTCGAATAGGTGAAGGTCGGCAGTTCTATGGAACACGTGGTATGCAACGTATTTCAACCTAAAGCAACACATTTAATTATTTCCGCACCGTTAACGGTGGAACAATGTATGCATCTAGATAACGAGGCATAAGACGGACGTGACGTCTCAATCGCGCGACATTCGCCGACCTCCAGAATTTCGCACGTTCGGATTTCTCTCTTTGTACATCTGTCTATCCCGGAGACAATGGCATTATTGATTGTCACCCTAGATTGCGCTACGTGGAGGAAGGAAGGAACAGTCATTCCTTTTGCCGTCTTTGTAGACTGCTGAACAATGGCGGTGATACGATTTTCGCGACACATGGCCTTATCTAAATTGAATTTATGCAGCTTCGCCTCGAAAGGAGGCGACTGTTAAATTTAAGGAAGTCGTTCGAAAGGAGGGCATTCCCGGCAATGTTGCCGTTAAAAAAATTTGTAAAAAATTTCGTTATCTTTATTCGCGCGCATGGTTTTATGTAATTGAATTCAAGGCCCTTTCTCCCCATCGTAGATTCGAGTTAATACGATATGGTTGTCGCACTATTTTAGTAAAAATATCAGATCTTCCTGTTTTATAGTGCAGTCATATTCATGTTTCATTAAAAATAAATTTTTGCTGCAACGGATGTATTTGGAAAAATTACAGAAAAAGATTGGTGATAGTGGTAAATTCTTTTCACTTTTGGCAAGCATTAACATAATAACATTCTTTGATTCTCATTCTTCGCAAATAAACCATAAAATATAGCTATCTGATAATTTCATGCTATTTTTACGATTAAAATGCAAAACAATAAAGGTCGACCTTGGTGGATACATTTATATTTTCATAAATGTTATCATTTAAGAACTACCGGTTGTAAATTGCTATAAATCACATTTTTAAATATGCTCTCTGATAATGATATTTGATAAACACGGTTCCTATGACTGTATACGAGTATTAGTTTGCAGACTACATACAGTCAGCACTTTAAATATCGACTTTCTCGCCTTTAAAATGTAAGTTTACGAGCAGCAATGCGCGTTAACATTATCATTTACGCGAGCAATTCCCTGTAGCGGATTACGTTATTTGTGGAACCATTCAGGCTGCTACCTTCGGTGAAATGTAATACGAGGCGAAATTACTGCCTCCAGAATTTATAGGAAAAAAATCAACTGGAGCAATCCGACCGTGTACCGTGGTAACTGAAATCCCACGGGACAAGCCCTCATCGTTGAAGAAGGGAGGGGTTCACCTTTTTCTACTTGTTATCTACTCTCTCTCTATCTTTATCCACATTTCCACTTTTTCAGTTCCGTTAAAAACTCACCAAGCTACGACCAATTCAATCGCTTTTTTGCCCTTCTCTTTCACTCTCCATTCCAAACCAGCATTCGTTCAGAACTTTTATGTCCCTTTTTCCTCGTCTGCCAGCAACTCATTCCCGATCCTGCAGGCAAAACTCTCTCCCCTCTCCCTATTTCTCCCACCCTCATTCTCTCATATCCTGTATCTATTTCTTTTTATTCCTCCCTTCTTCCTTCCATTTTTCTCTCACACTCTTTTTTCTCCCCCCCCCCCTATCTCCATCTCTTCTCCCTCCCTCCATTTATCTCCCTACCTCTATTTCTCTCTCCCTCCATTTCTCTCCTAGGATCTGTCCACCAATCTAGATGTCTCATTTTCATCACTCCAGAGGGGGAGGGAATATAACGAATCCAACCCCAACAACTCACCCTAACCAGGAGGGGGAAATAGAACGAACCCAACTCCAAACCACTCAACCCAAACCGAGAGGGAGGAAATAGAACGACTCCAACCCCAAACCACTCAACCCAACCCGAGAGGGAGGAAATAGAACGACTCCAAACCCAAATCACTCAACCCAAGCTGTGGGAGGGAATAGAACGAATTCAACCCCCGATCACTCAACCCAACCCTGGGGGGGGGGGGGGGAAGGAAATAGAATGAATCCAGCCCACAACCTCTCAACTCAACCCGGAGGGAGGGAATAGAACGAATTCAAACCCCGACCACTCAACGTACAGAATGGGGGACAGATAACGCATAAGATCCCTCTACCTCCCTCCCTCTCTCTCTCAGCCACTCTCCTTTCATCTCATTTTCTTCCATCCCCCCTCCATTTTTCTCTCCATCTCTGTTTTTCTCTCTCCCTCCCTCTTTTTTGCATCTCTCCCTCATTTTCTATATCCCCTCTCTTTATCTCTCTCCTTCCCTCTATTTTTTCCAACCCGCATTCTCTCCTTCCTTTTCTCTTTCTTTATTTCCTACTTTCTCTCCTCCTTCCTCCTTGCCCGTTCAGCCCACTCACCAAACCAAAGCCGTCGGTCTCGATATTTTTCTAAGGGTGGGCTTCCTCATTTAAAGGACTTCAAGAGAAAAAGGGAGTCGGTGAAAGAGCGCGTTGGAGGGAAGAATGGAGAGAGGTGGATGAGAGAGAGAGAGTGGGAAGACGCGATGGAGAGAAGAAGAAACCAAGAGGAAGAAATGAATTGGGATATGGAAAGAAAGAAGGAAAATGAATGTCTCCTTTTTAGTAAGAGTGTGTCTACTATCTAAGGATCTTTACCAGCCTCCTGTCACGCACGCTGACAGAACCGTAAATTATATAAATCAAAGTCTTCTTTTCTAAAAAAAGTGTCAGGTTATTATAAGCGCTTGCGGGACCATCGGGCCATAAAACTTATCAAGGAGGGACAATTTTTTGGTGCTCTGATCTGGATTTTTGGCTAGATTGTTTTCTGTACAAATAGAAAAAAGTTAGAACATTTTTGGGAGCACCTTGAAGTTATTTCAGCAATCAGCTGCAAAGCAAGAGGGACGGAAGAAAGATTGCAACGCTTTTAGTTGCACGAATGGAAAAAATCAAATAAAAATGCCAATTTTCCTTTCATTAAGGAAATAAAAAAATAATGGATATTACGGTTTAATGTTTACTATTCTTCTTTGCATTAAAGGTAAATATATAACTACTGATGTTCAGCATTATTTTGTTGCATAAAATACAAAACATTTTATCTTTTAATTTAAAAATAAACATGGCATCTCAAGTAAAACTCGCACTTTGACGATAGAATATTTGGTAAAGAATTAGCAATGCTTTTAAGTTAGTCGAATAATACTGTTTGAATTCCTTTGGAGGGGTAAAAAAATCATCTCGTAGATGAGCGGCTCGTGAAAGTGGTATATTAGTAAATTTTGTGTGGAGGGTTGTAGAGAGAGAGAGAGTCCCACTACAGTAATTACCATATTTCTCGTCATATAAGGTGCACCCCGGTCATTTAAAGATTTTTCAGGAAAAAGTATTTTGGTTTACCAAGGCATTTACGAAGGGCCATGTCGTGTATCATTTACAGCCGTTATTAATTATGTATCCGGCAATGATGATCTAAAACATATATAATTGCTTCGTGACTTGTATAGCTAAATGTGCCCTTCGTGAATTCTGTACTCATATTAATTAGGCTGTCGGAGTGCGCCGCAAACGTCGCACCGATAGCAGTTACTTAAACTTAAATGTAAGATGATATGTTAATTCCTAATAAATTGAATGCATATCCAATGCTGAGAAGTACGCGTTAAAAAGTTACTGCTCACTTACTGATGAATATCCGTGATCTTCCGATGGATGGCACTAGTCTTTGGTAATAGAATTTGTATCAGATGTTTACAATTATCCACACAAGGCACCTAGCAGAAAAAATCGCTTCCACGTAACTGTTGTTTCACTTTTATTGACTCATTTGATTTCCGTGGGTTTTTGCGTATTCAATCACCTGAAGCTTATAACTAATAGCGTGGGCGAATTTTTTTACTTTTGTAGCTATTAAAATCTCAATATACGTAACGGTCTTTATCCTAGGTATTTACAAACTTTTTACCACATCTACCGCAATTATAATGTTCCATAGCATTAATCGTGTAATTCAACGTGCCCGTTAGGAACTTAAACATATGACTGACGTCGAAAGCGCACCGAAATTGCAATTACTGCGATCGGACATGTAATAAAGTGCAATAATGAAAATACGTAGTTGGAATTCATGTTGAATAAGGTATTAGTGTATATATTTTTAAAAATTTATTATTAATAATGTATACTTCAATGATTTTGCGACGGATTACCGACAATTATTCCATGCTGGGGATGGGTGTGTTCATTATTGTCAGTATTGAGAGCAGTAATAATCTTACCTTCGGCGTATAAGACGCAGGCATATGTTACGAGCGTCACTTTTCTGGTAAAAAGTGAGTCTTATATGCCGATAAATACGGTATATAATTTTAATTTCATTAATAAGGAAAAAATCAAATGTAATGTCTCAAATAAGGTCTGTAGATTGCTTTCGTCGATAAGAGATTTAGAAGACTTCTAAACAGAACTGTAATTATCTAAATGCATAATCAAAACAAGTGAAGATATAAAAATGAATTTTTATAACCAACTTTTATGTAATTAATACTTTAATATGAATAAATTCTATAATATAATTATGATAACCTTTTTGCTTGCATGGGCGTAAAATTTGCGAAAGTGTCTACCAACTCCTGAGTGATGTGGGGGTCTCCCTATTTAAACTTTAATCTTTTTACAGTTGAGAGAATGGCAGACAGAAGTAGAGAACTCAGTGGCAAACATAAGAATGTTTGATATATATGTAGTAAGAAGTTTGATAGTATCTTTTGTTTCATCAATGAAAATACTGATTTATCCATTCATATTGCTTAAAATCAACGAAAATATATAAACCGGACACGAATACATTCGGAAAATCAATCATCCAAAACTTAAATGAAGAGAAAAAATCGACTATAAGCTATATGATAAATCCCATTTTTATGAATATAGTAGAAGAGGTTTGACAATAAACAATGAGTCATAAGTGATTAAATAGCTTTGTATTTGACAAATTTTCGACTGATGAAATGAGAATCATGACATTATGATTAAACAATAGAAACTGCTTCATCTTCTTGCATAGATCAGACCATTAATGTTAGGATCTTTTTTCATGTTAGCAAAACCTCACTGATCAAAAGTGAATGGATTAGTCTATTTCGCAAATTAAATAAATCGCTCGATTTATCGTCGTGAGAAACCCAAGAAAATGACGCATGCGCACAGTTTGATTAAATATCGACAACCAAATGCGAAATCTTAATTCGCCCTAGTGGCGACGACACTCCTATGGGAAAAAGCTACCCTCTCTCTTCTTTAATTTTATTCTCAATTAACCCTTAAAGGCTACACATATTTTCGTAGTCCGTAAAAGCTACACTGGGTCCGTACGGACCCGAATATTTAAAGTCCATTATTTTGATAAAAACATTATTTGTTTTATGGCTTTTTTAAAATTTACTATGATTCTGAAAGACTCATACAAAAAATAAGTGGTTTTAATAATTGTTAGCCTGTAACGAAAATTTGAAAAATAGTCTAGACGTGCGCCCTAATTTGAGTAACCTTATGGAAAAAACAACCCATGTAATTAACTTTTTTTGTTTATTTTCTTTAATAATAATCATTGAACATAAAATCAACATCTGTAGATAATTATATAAAACTAAGGTGCCTACTTTACGAACAGAATCATCAGTCTTATTAAAATTTCAAAAACTTAACATTTGTAACTTGGGTAATTGTTTTTTGTTATATTAGTAATAAAAAAATAGTTTTCATGTGTTTCTTATGAATTAAAATATAAAATGTATCTATTAAAGTATCAAAATTATAAAAATTAAATATTATTTTTTGCACAAATTTGGCATAAAACTACTCTATGTTCAATGCACAGAAAGGAACTACAAAATTCACACCTCACGCTGCTTATTGTCAGTCTTTTTGCAAAATTTGCATTGACCCCTTTTTGTTGCTTGATTTGCCTCTGATGTAGCTGTAAACGTAGATGGTCCAGGTTATGCAAAATCTTCCATGTTTGTATCACCAACTATGTTCCATTGATTATTGTGCATGGCGTCATGTTGACGGATCAAATCGTGAATACTATTTTTCAAACTAGTTCTCAAAGTTGGAATATTCGCTCTTTGTTTTAGGAAAAGACCCATTAGTTGTAAATCCATGCTGTATAGAAACAAACCGATTTGGCACCGTTTTCTTTGCAGCAGTCAAGTTTTTCTGCAAGATAGTATAGGAGTTGATGCCAGCAAGATTTGCGAAATTATAAAACACTGCAAGAGGCCACCTTCTTGTGCGTCGAAAACAGCTATAAGAATGACACATTTGATCGACGGAGTCAACACCCCCTTTGATTTCATTGTAGTAATCGATTACTTCTGGCTTCTTAGAAGTTGCACTTATAGCAAATTCATAGTGCATATTCGAAAGAAGAGTAATAATTTTCGCTTTCTTTGGGCAATGTGTCACTAGTAGCAATTTTTGGAGTGTATCATAAGCGAAAATGATACTCCCAACTGGTCTACTTTTGGTGACTAACATGTCTGCTGGAATTTAGGTTTTGTTTTTTCGCATAGTACCAACCATTCTTATGCCGAATTCCGCTTGTAATTTGTTAGCTGCTGGTACCGAAGTAAACCAACTATCGCAAGTAATATTGGAATTTGTGTGATGAATCGGTCTTGAAAGTTCTTCAAGAAAATATTCACTCAAAGGTGTGTTACCATTAGGAGTGGCTTTTCCAATATAAGGCAATCCGGACACGACGTAACGTTCACGTGCATCACACATCAAAACCATCTTCAAACCGTACTTGTCGGGTTTATTAGGGATGTACATCCTAAACTTGCATCGGCCTCTGAATCCTATGAGCTGCTCATCTATTGTACAATCTGGGGAGGGGTGATAATGTCAGGTGCAATTTTCAGTAAATTTTTTCCATAGGTCGCCAATAGGTGCAAACGGATAATTTTCTTTACCTGCAGCTCTTGTGGAGCGGTCATCGAATCTCAAACAGTTAGTAATAAATTTGTATCGCTCTCTTGGCATCACAGCGTTGTAAACTGAACTACCACTAACACTCCACAGAAACTCTGTCGACACTCGGTTGTCCTTCTTTACAGCCATAAGCTACAGAATTCCAATATATGCTCTCAATTCTATCATACTTAGGTCTTTGGTAAAAGTTGGGTTGCTGGCATATTTGGATCTCTCAAGTGTTATTTCGTGATTTGTATGCATCAAAATAGATTCCATCATATCATCGTCGAAAAAAAGGTCAAATGATTCCATTTCGGTGGAAACTTCTTTGGCTACACCCAAAGGTCCAGGACTTTGTGTTACAATATTACGATTCGGTGTACGGTGTGGAGGAGGCGGTATGGTAGACCACTTATATGGTACATAGTTTCTGACATTTCTAGTTTTATCCCTCAACACATTTCCTCTGGTATGGGCAACCAGCAGTTGTCCTCGCAGAGGAAACCTGGTTTTTCCAATAGTAATTCGTTTTTTTACCTCGCCAATAGTTTCAATATCTTTAGTTCTCGACGTAGTTCTGGTAGAGGTACTTCTGGTACTTGTTAGTGTATAGTATCAACAGAAACCGACGGCGCACTGGGAGAAGGGACTACGCTCTCATCATCACTTTCCAACCCACTTTGAATGTCATTGAGTACTACATCTTCTTCGACTTCATCCTCGTCACATATACCACATTCTCGGTCCGAGTCAATGTCGAAGTCAGCTTCCATCCGGTCTACTATCTGATTATCAATTAAACCAATTAAACATGTTTTACTGCCTGAAAGTAATGTATGAATATGTATTAGTGCAAAAAAAGAATATTCGTACGGCGCTTTAGAGTTAGAAATTCCTAAAAAACAATTGGCTTAAGAAAAAATTACGAAAAGTTTGTATGACTTGCCTTTACAATCCGTAGGCCGCTAAGAATACACTGGGTCTGTACGGACCCGACTTTTCGTATAACTCGCAAAAAAAAAAACAAAAACGCGTCCTCCTCTTAGCACGGTTCGGTAGACACTGGTTAATAGCGCACGCGGTATAGTGGTTTTAAAAAGGTGCACATAAATTAGCGATCGTTACTTAAAATTGAAGAGGGATTAAGGATTAATATTTATTTGCTACTTGTAAAATATTTTGCCTATTGGAAAACATTTTAATTAGGATATGAGGTAAGACAGTTGATCCAGCACTGAATAATTAAGTCTAATTTTTCTCTCTATATATTTTATTTTAAATAAGGAGAATATTTAGTACAGTGATGAAACATATCAAATGATACATAGTGAGAAAGTTCTTTTTGACGGCTATAATATTATTGCGATAATTATAACATTAATGTTTTTCCTTAATTAGACCTTAACTGGCATCAACGAATGTCTAAAAGCCTTTAAGCTGAACTCGAAAATTCTTTTTTCTTTTAATATTTCTCCCCAAAAGTAACAGCATATTGTTCGGATTTCAAGAGGTAAAGCATAATTTACTGTCAACATATTTTTGTCAATGACGCAATTGGAAGAATTACTGTACGAAATTAGAAATATATAGATTGAATATACCAGTTTACGGTATTTTAGATTAAATATATTAAGTTTCATTGTGATAGAACAACAAAATATTCTCGTGAACGATGTGCAAGATGCTAATTTGGTATAACCATCAAGATTCAGTAGGTAAAAGTCGTGAATCAGCTTTAATATATGTTTTCTCATATAGGTTGGTTATTGAAACCATCACGCTTGCAAAATTTGTAAAGAAAGCAGTGAAAATACAAGAACAAGAAATATCGTATCGTGTTCGCACAATGAACTTCTTTTTGCACTATTTTTTATAACTTAAAGAGGTAAGATTTCAAGTCAAAATATTCTTGTATTATATATATATATATATATATATATATATATATATATATAAACTTAAGGAAAAGGAAAGGTAGTGATGTGGCAACAAGGTGTTGAAGGAAGTCCAGTGGACACTTACCAAATTCAGAACCAATTTGGCAAGCTGCTGGGGGCGTCGAAGAGACACGTAAAAAACACAAAAACGAAGGTTTTTCGGGCATATGCCCTTCGTCAGCGATGGAGAGAATAACTGAAGGTGACACACTGGGCGGGGAATGACAGGGTGATGTGAGAATGTTGAAGATTGGAGAGACGGAAGTGGGAGTGGTGGATGATCAATAAGGAGGAAGTGTTGAAAGGTAAGGCGCAAATAGCTACATTGTAACTATAGGAGACATTGTGGGCATTTAAGGATGGCAAATGAGGTTAGCGGAGGTTAAGGCCAGGGGGGGGGGAAAGTCAAGAAGATGTATATGGACTAATTCCCATTGTCGGAGAAGGGGGGCAGGAGTGTCATCGGGTAAGGCGCGAATAGCTCTTACAATGTAGCAAGTATTGAAGGAGATATTGTGGGCATTGGCGTGTGATGCAACTGGAAGGGAGCGTCTGAGATTTACGCTATTGTGGTGACCGTTCATACGGATGTTTAACGGATTGCTGGTGAGGCCTACGTAAAACGCGGGACATAGGGTGTGGGTGAAGAGGTAAATGACGTTACGGGTGGTGCAGTTGCTTCTCGAGATGATGGTTTAGGTGATGTTGGTGGAGGGACTGGAGAAAGAAGATAAGGGTAGGTGGTTAGGGCAAGTGAGGCAGCGAGGTTTGCCGCAGGGGTGTGACCCTATGGCAAGCGGCATGGTGGGTGTAGGAAGTTCCTTGATCCACAAGATATTTCCAAAATATAAATAAATATTTCCCACCGGTGGCCGATGGTACTTCCCAATTGCGGCGTGGGAAGACGATGCGAAGTGATACGCAACAATATATATATATAGATGTGTGTGTGTGTATACACATACATACATGCGAGGGGCGTACGCAGGATTATTCTTAGGGGGAGGGACTAAATTCTCTTCTTAAGGAACACAGATCAAACAATATAAAAATATGAAACAATTTTATTTGGTTATTAGAATTTGTAATAAAAAATAACACAAATATTTTATTTAGAACATAAAATTGATTCTTTGAGGTTTCATAGCCAATTCTTTAATTATTAAATCTACATCCAACATAATTTCCCTGTATATATTCATCTTAGGTAAGTTTTCAATCGTTTTAAAGTGGAAATACCTCTTTCAGCTTTACAAGTAGTGACCGAAAGTGTTATAAGGATGCATAGAAGATTATAATTGTCCGGGAAAACTTGCTTGTTGCAACATTTAACAATTTCTATCAATGAAATATCTTTTGCAATCACCGGCTGCTTTAAATATTTCTGCCAAAGTACTATTTCTGCAAGAAATTCTTTCCTGCTGAATGTTATGTTCTCTGGATAAAAATTGCATAAATTTTCAACATTTTGAAGTTCGATACCTGGCCGTCCTCGAAGCTTTGGTTTTCAACTGAAAAATCATATTTATGTGAAATTTCAACAGAAATTCCGTTGCATCATTTTTTATTCTAAATAAAATTGAAATAAGATCATCATCAGCACGTATTGCTTCATTTAAGTCTATAACTTTCGATTGCAAATATCGATAGAGAACAAGGCTACAACTGAAGACATGATTTAAACAAACCATATTGATGGTAGTTCGAAAATTTTTAATGGTATATAAAAATTGCTGTCCTTTTCATGATGCAATATTATTCGTCCAATTTTTTATTGTTTCTAATGAATCAATCACTGCATCTTGCAGCTCCAAAAACGTTGAAACTGAGTAATGAAGTTCAACCAATCCAGTGGCGCAGAAATTTGTTTTTCTTTTTTCTTTCTGGGCAAACTTTTTTAATCGACGCAAATAATACTTGTTGTTTTTTCGGTACATTAAAAAATCTGATGTGGCCACCACATGACTTTCTCCATACCTGTAATATTTCTCAAAATTCCAAATAGGTTACATAATAACAGATATTTTTAGTAAATGCGAGAAAATTTTTAACTTTTTAAAGAACAGAAATAATATGAAACCATAGCCTTCTGATATTGGATATAGCCACAAAACTCCAACAATTAAGAAAAGAAAAAGGAGCGTTACTAAGACATAACTAAGCATCAATTGTTAACAATAGCCATCGGTAGGTGGCGTGGTGCTGGCAGCTAAGAATATAAGATATCTCTTAAAAAATACATTATATGGAAAAATGTTTCAAACAAAAGTTGCATAAAATTAAATTTTCTGCGACTTTTACTCTAGTGCAGTTTTACAGATATCAAATATTAAAGAAAATATCTCAAAATAACTGTTAAGTGACAAGAGTAAACATCCACTTCCGGCTGACCGATTTTTACCAAAAACTAAGCAGTTTTTGTGACATTCATGAAAACATTCAATATAAAATTTCGCATTGAACTGATGGATAGTTTTTCAGTTAGAGCACCCACAAAAACGCTGTCACATTCACTTTCACATCATCGAGAAAATGGTCAAAAGGTGTTCACAGGACCTCAAAACGTGTATTTTAAACTTTTGTTTTTACTTTTTTAATCGGCCTAATTAATGCTTGTTTTTTCGGTACATTAAAAAAGATACAGCTCTCCTAAAATAGCCAAACACTGCTTAACCCTTCGTTACTGTGCTGGGATTTCTCAAGTCCCAGCCTAGGTATTTTGGTATATTGCCATGATATGGCGCTAGTGTAAGATTTGAGCTCTAGTGTACTTTCACATAAACACCACTAGAGTGCATCCCCATAGGAATTATTAGAATCCATTTTACTGTTGAACAGAGCAGATGCTATTTCTGTTGCTGGGGTTTCACAAACCCCACCACAGCACTGGCATTGGAGTTTTCTAGACTTGAGAGCCTGCAGTGAGACAAACCAGTCTCCTCTCAAACGAACAAATCAGCAAGGCAGATGCATGTTCTCCTAAGCTCTAAGGACCGAAAGACAAAATACCGATGCCACAATTGTAATAAATTTGTTTGTTTGGAGCACGTTGTTCCTTATTGTGTGAATTCATTGTATGTGAAATAATAAAACCAATTGTTTATTGTTTATTTTCTATTGTACCTACTTATTTTAGCCATTTTAATAATTCAGCTTCCATTTGGTTTTTAATTGCACTATTTGTGTTTGAGAGAGTAGGGTTTCACGAGTGCAATTATAGGATCAAGTTTCAATCCCAAACATTAAGTTTTAGTTATTCACATGTATTCGTTATTAACAATAATTCATAAATTGTTCAATTTAAATCAGCCCAATATGTATTTTGTATTTCTTTATCCAAAACTTCCCTTGGGTTGTGTCATACCCCACCACAGTAATGGTGTGTGTTTTTTCACCACAGTAACGAAGGGTTAATCGGGCCTACATCACAAACACTACCAATAGCTAAGTTGAGACTATTATTCGAACAGTGGATGTAAAGTGGATTAGGAAATTTCTCGTAAATTTTTGCTTGACCATCATTTACAATACCGCCCATAACTGGCGCGCCATGATATCCTTTGCCAAGAAGCTTTTTAAGATTAATTCCAAGTGATGATAATGTCCTTAGCATAGAATTTGCCAGGCCTTCTGCAGTAACATCTGGGGCTGATGTAAATATTAAAAACTTTTCGCATAAATTTGGTTAATTTTCGGACATCAAATATCTTATAAATATAGAGAGTTGCTGAATGCATGCAATATCAGCGGTTTTATCGGCAAGCAAAGCAAAGCACGGTGTTTCATTAACTTTTTTACTATTTGATCTCTTATAAAATTTCCGACTGTTTTGATAATATCATTTTAAAATCTAGGACCAATATAAGTAATTTTCGAGACTTATTCTAACCTTGATTTAACGTTTCCATTGTATCTAGCACAAAATCTAAGTACTGATCGAAAATTACCATAATTCTCATGTGGTTCATCATCACATGATATGAGTCCCGAATCTCTATGTCCTCTCAACCGAATTCCTTGTCTTCCACATAATATGTTTGTCTCAATTATTGGAATTAGCAAGCCCCTGTTATTCTCCACTTGACTACGGCGCTCATGGTCTATTTGTAAATTTACTGGAATTATTTCATTGTTTTCAATTTTTGATAAGGTTGTTGCTGTTATGATGCAGTCTTTGTGATAAGAGGCATCATCATACGAACGAAAACGTTCAAGGGCGCGCTTCCATGTATCAAATTTGAGATTAACTAACTGCCCTATTTCTTGATTAATTCTTGTTTGATCATTTTTTGCGAAAAAGAAACAGTAATTACAATAAGCGCCATCAAGACTCTTCGAATGTGACAACCAGTGAGATCTCTCACACCAACTTCTCTGAAATTTCAAATTTTTTGGCCCTTTTGTGGGAAATTTATAAGGCTCATCTGGAATTTTTAACAAACTGATTGTTTGTAGTTTCATATCAAGTGAATCAATGATTTTAGGAAATAATTTTCTTTCAGATACTCTCACATCTACTATCTAAATTGTAGGAGCAATCATTGGAAAATGTTAGGTGTTCGCAATCATTTATCTCTATGCAATCTTTCATGGGAACTTTTAATTTAACAAATTATTCTTTCGTTTGCTCATTCTGAACCCCAAAAATATTTATTTAAAAATACCATAAGGATGACAAAAAAAATGATCAGCGAAGAATCTATTTAACATTAATTTAAAATATTGAATAATCTGAATAAATATTAAATTTTATAGTGTGGAATAGAAAATGAAAATATTTCAAATCATAAAGAAATATGAAACAAGTATAAAATATTATATTATAATATTTAATATAATATATATAATATATTATAATATATATATATATATATATATATATATATATATATATATATATATATATATATATATATATATATAATGAATATTATTTAGCTAGATATTAAACGAAAGAAAAAAGGACAAGTTTCAATAATAAAATAAATATTAGACTTATTACGGTCTAGTGAACAATAAAAACCAATAAAGTAACAATAGAAAATATAGAGAAGACACCTATGAACAAAGAAAGTAATATACAGAAGCAGTGACAAACGAGAAAAAAAATCCAAGGACTAAGTTACAGAAAATTCGGGAGAAACGTCTTCACTGAATCTTTTACAAGTAAATAGAATTTCGGAAAAAAAGTGGACCATGCCAAAAAAATATTGCACTAAAGAAATTATTGCCGAGGCTGAAAAACTTTGAAACTTACCAGAAGATTTCCATATCTTCCTCAAAAAGTCTTCAATTGGACACTGCAAACGCTCTTTTCTTAATTCCTCCAATAAAAGAGCCGTCATAAAATGTCAAATGGATTTTCTGAAGTTTATTAACTATGGAGACGGGACATTATTCTTATCCAACCGATATCTCTTCGAAGGGTCGGATGAGATTTAATAAGGACTGACCACGGGAAATTAAGTGTCAACAGTAGCACATAAATCACTTACTGGGTTACGTGTACGCATTCACTACAACGATTAAAACACAAAAACAGTGTAATAACACAACTACAGAACGATTATTCACACTTTTGCATTAATCACTATCCACTCATACGCACGTAGTTTATCACCACTCGAACTGAGTTCTGAGTTCTAAGAACAACATTCCCACTCTCGGCGCTTTATTCGACGACGACCTAATTAACTTCTTGATTCTTACGGTTACATTTTGCGCAATTTCTGTCACCTTTTTAATTGGACAATTTGATGTGATGCCAATCGTTCGATCATTGCCGTTACATTATAGGCACTCACAGCTTATATTCGGTATAAATAGATATGGATGATGATGCGTTCTTTTTAGAAAAAAATAGACTACGTATCATCTCTAATCGCACCTTATGAGGATTGTAGAAGTTAATTTCCAAGTACTAAAATAAGAATCGAACGAACCGATCATTAATTAACCCCTTAAGCGGGTTAAGTGACTTAAGTCACAGATTGAATTCGCTTCCCTGGTGGGGAGCGTGACTGTATCCGCTTACCCCAGTTAAGCGGAAAATCAATCAATTACATTAGTCGGAATTATTTTGCGTGCGGGTACCCCCCCCCCCCCCCCCCTGGAAGGCATGCAACCGGGAATAATTTGCTATTTCGTATTTTCACTATATTTACGTTAAAATAGTAGTTAAATTAAAATAACTCTTTTACAATGTCTTATAATATAAAACAAAACTCTTCGTAAAATATCGTCATTTCTGAACAAATGATTAACTGAAAAAAAGTTAATATGATAAATTTATAGATTAATTTCGTTAATATTGCAAAATATCAACAACCAACTTCACGGAACATCATACCCTACCAAACAGAATAAGAAAACGTCAAATTCATTTATTTGAAAGGACATTAATTCCCCACCAGCTGAAAGTTGAGAAAAATTAATTGCCCAGTTAAGGGGTTAGTATCTTTATGTTTGTCTCATCTCCTAAGGGGAGGGTCCAGACACCATGGACCCCCCCCCCTCTGCATACGCCAATGATACATTCATACATACTTACATACATATGTATACACAGATATATGTATATACTTACTGGTAGTTCGTGCATGTATTCTGCAAGCATTTCATCTCACTTTTAAAGACAAAATTTTCAGAGAGATATTTCATCAATGAAAACATTTCTTTAATTTATAAGATTTTTCCTCTGGACTGATTATCGTTTATGTCTTATGGAAGAATAATGGAGTAAAACAATCACTAATTTTTGCAATTTTAGGACTAGTATAATTTTTCCACATTGGGTTAATAATGGCACACATTACTGCAAATTTTAAATTTGTAGCACATTTATAAGTGAAATAACTTTTAGCTAATCGTTTAAAATTAATTCATTTTTAACGGCCGCAATAAAAATTTCATGGATACACTGAAATATTTATTCGTTTGTATAGACTAATCTCTAAATAACTTTAAAATTTCAGCTCCCTATCTTGACCCGTAGTATCTAAACATTTACCTATTTCTTTAAACGAACAATTTTTAACTGCCAAACAAATTAAAATATCAAAATTTTTATAATTCCTATTTAGTTTTTTTACAAATCCTTCCTATAAAAAAAATTCAGCTCCGTAGCACATCCGGAAATACATAAACCTGGAAAATTTGTTTAAACAATTTCGAATTTTTAGCGGCCGAGCCTGCCGCTTTTCTGGAAGTGCCTAAACATTAGTATCCTCCTACATATATGTTATTCCTCTTCTGTAAGGGTCGTCTATATATAATGATACATGTTATATAACCCTCCTCTGTAAGAAACGTTTATATATATTAGATAATTGTACGCTGTGCATACGTCGAAATAACACGTTGTGTACCGGAGTTAGATTTCCGGGCTACACTCGGTTCCTGGACATTTTCTCATAGATCCAAAAAAAGCACGCGAATTCTCGTAGCCGGCTCAAATATGGTGATTTTCTTGGTTAAAAGTCACGATTTAATTAGTAAAAGATCAAATTAATGATTTAAATATTCTTCTTACTATGTACGTATAGTATACTTTTTTACTGCATGTAAAAGATAAAATAATACTTCAATAAACTAGTTATTGAATTTTTTCTTTAATATTAACATTAAAAACTTGAAGAATTTTGAAATTAAAAGTAAATTTAAATAATCGAATTGAAAGGCCAAAAACTGCCAGCCATATATTTTAGTAATTTTAAGCGTCGATATTTGTCGAAAATATCTCGGGAAAATTAACGTCGATTTTCAAAAGAAATAAACGTCCAATTCCACAAAGCCTACTCATATGTTACATGATGATGTTAAAGTACCAAATAGACGCAAGTAATGATGACAGAATTAAAAAGTAAAATTTTACTGCCTCTCTAGCCAACGGCTAGAATGTTTCAAATAATCTTCAATATTTCGATCGCATTTACTGAAAAAGTTTTATTGAGATTGAGATAAAATAAACAAAAAGCTAATCTTTCTCTGGAGTATCAACGTTTCTTCCTTCGGGCAAACAAGCGACGAGGGACACGTAAACATTTCCCAACTGAAAATTTATGAGTAACGTACACGAAACGAGAATAAATAAGGCAAGATGGACGCGGAAGGAAGCCAAAAAAAAGTCCAGAACGAAAACTGTCAAATATGCGGAAATTTTACGAATGAAGGGGGAAGAACAATGTTTATACTCCGAAAACAAAACAAAATCGTATCAAGGAAGCAGCGGAAAACACGCAACGAAGAACTCTCGGCGACGCATTGTATAGTCTGGAAATTTTTTCCCTTTTCCTAATGTGAAAGGCATCGAATGAAATATTTAGGAATGCGCACAGATACATGAAAATTTTTACAAAAGAGACAAGAGTCTGAAAGGCATTAGTTAAACATCAATTGGAACTCGTGAAAATATTGATATATATATTAAAAAGAACTATTATAGATAAGCTCAAGATAGCCATTATGCAGGTCAGTTGCTTTCTCCATTTCAGGAACATAGACATAAACACACACACACATACAAATACCTGACACCCAAATTCGTCAAAGGACAGGTCGAGTAAAGTATTGGTAAATAAATACGCCATTTATAGAAAGATAAAGAAAAACTGTACTGAGCCTAATATGTGCTCTACCCCTACTATAGAGAAATGAAAGAGTGAAATGATATTAAAATATCAATATGGAAAATTAATATAATCGTATTTCACTTTATAGTAAAAACCCCAAGGTAAATATCAGGGAGAACTGGCCTAAGTCACGATTATCAAGTAAGAAAACTCGTGGCATTTGAAATTATTTTAAATTAATACCGAATTCAGTTGATTCGTGGGTGAATGAAGTTTAGAAACATGTTTGTAGACATTATGCGATTCCCTTTGTTATGTTTTTGCTGAATCGACGCAAACTTTTGCCCCAATTATGTATCCCTTAAGAATTGTCACTGGCGCTCCTAAATCTCACCTTCTTGTCTTCAAAATTCACTTTCGGTTTCCTGACCTTCCTTCCTCTTAAGATCTCCACTGAGTTGTCTTTCAAGCGTCTTAAGTTCCATGAACATCGCACTGTTTTCGCCTTAATCTCAGCAGCGTGGTCGGATCCTCGTTAAGCGTCCTCTCAACCAGTCGCGACCTTGTGAAAGTATGGTTTCGAAGACACTTCCAAAAACTCACCCGTGTTCGAAAGCTGAATAGCTAAAAAATAAACAAAAGAGAGTGAGTCATAAGTTGGCAGACGTGGCTATTCCTGAAAGAGTAAACTCTTCAGCGTAATGCTAATCTTTTTCCGGTAAATCATTCGCGATTTCCAGTGCAATCTAATTTAAATAATATATTAAACTCCTATTCACCTATGCGTCTTTCCAATAGCTCTAAAAAGATTGGGAATACCAGATGCGCATTTTTGTCAGCGCAGCATTTATCAATGAAGATCCACCGATCTATTACAGGTGAATCGCCAATGATGATGGCTGCCTACCCATTGGCGAAACGTAGATTTTCAATTTGATTTTAGCCGTAAGATGAGCTCGATGATTCACTTTTGAACGCAATTCGACTGCTTGGCTGCGAAAAAAACCTCTTCTTCCCTACGTCGCAATAATTCAAATTAAGTACATAAGATTTGCTATGCATATAAATTGCGGAGCGAGATAGCGAAAGGTTCGATGCTTAATAAAAATAAATTCTTTTCTGTGGATTAATCCAATTCACACAATTTAGTTGAGACATATTGGAAAAATATCATTGCTTACTTCGAAATTTTGCTCTAAATGTTGACAGATTTTCAATTAATGTACATTTTTATCAAAATAACCTGGAATGTTTCGGTAGTTAAACAGTTTGATTTTATATTGTAATTTAGACCTAGAAATAGTAAGAAAATGATATATTTTTAAGGAACTAATAATTACATTGTTTCGATGCTACAAAATCATTTTTCATTTTAATTTTACCTTACGTGGGCCGACAGGCAAGCCGGCGGCGAGTTTAATAACTGAAATGAAACAAATGCAGCTCTTATCAATTGCGGCTCATTTATTATGTAGAGTGGCCTTTGTGCGATTTCAGCGGCAAATGAATTCCAAATATTATCCTGGCTTTACATATTCCATTGGATATTTTTCATAACTTTGAGGTTTATCTTATACCGTTTCGCTTCAAGTTCTGTTTAGTGGTAATACCCTATAAACTGATTATAAAAACAATAAAAGTTATAACTGAATCCATCCCTTTCGATAAAGTCATAACGCGGTGAGTTAAGCGTTAGTATGTGATTTCTGTAGTTCATTAGATTATAAAATGGCGTATACACATACGGTATCATTACGAGTCTTGTTCGCCTTCGTTAACTAAAGGTCTGATAGCAGACTGTTTTCGTATTGTCCATCGTGTAGTTAAATTATTTGCGGAAAATATTATTTCGTGAACGTTTTGAAATTACTGTACATATGTTTCACATATATTACCGCTTGCATTATTATCATTTCAAGTGAAATAGACAAAAAGCAGCCTAATTATGTCGAAATATGATGAAATACTGCGAATATGTAAGCAAACGTTTCAAAAAACTTCGACCATCAGCTGCCAAGCATTGTTTATTTTTCTTCATTGTGTATATAACAGCGCAAGCTATTTCCACGCAAGGAAGCGAACAAGCATGAAAATACATCTTACACTCCAACATATTCTAAATATATATGTATATACACACCCACTATCTAAAAACAGAAATAATATAATTTTTCACAATTTCTTAAAATTAATCACTCCATCGTTATCACAAATAACTTGATGTCATCATAGTCTTAGACTTACAAGTGTAATACATTTATTTACTCATGAATCATCCGCATGGCATGACCTAAAAAACTGGAGATTTTTTACATTATTACTTAATTTGTGGTCACTTGCCAGTAAAACTAATTAATTTCACTGCCAAAATTTACAATACAATATGAGGTGGTAATTACATTCATTTTGTAACTTATCATTGGAATGCATAAATAGTTTTATATATCTATGTTTTGCTTAATAAACGCCATTCTGTGACGTATGAAATTACTTTTCATGCGCGTTTTCAAAGGCGATGTATATTTAAAAGTTAATATAAACGATTAAAAATAATGGACATGTAAAATAAAGGGAGGATCAAACGAAAAATATCAGGCATGAAATAATATTTGCGTCATATTCACAACAGTTTAAAAAAATAATAGTGATTGGACTTCTTATATAAAAACCGTGGGATTTTAAAAGATCATTGTAGTAGAAATAGGTACACACTCTTACTCCCAGTAATTTCATTCAATGCTCCGGCAATCTCCTATCTCCTTAGTCCATTCACAACTCAAGAGCAGCGCAGTCCACCATCGTCCATCGTCCAAAAAACCGTTCCAGTTTCGTCCCAAAGAGGTTTACGAAACGACCACCCGAAAAAAACGGATGAGAGAAAAAATATCGTCGTACGGGAACCGAACCGATCGAATCCCTCAGTACAGGGTTCCTCTCCTCTTGCTCCCGATCAAGTTCCCTCCTATCCCGTCTCCGCCCACGTCGCTGCTCGCCCTCCGGCTCCCGTGGGGCAGAGGTTTCGAGGGGGCGAACGATGACGAGTGACCCGAGAGATGGGCGTTGGAACGAGGCAGGGCGGTCGAAGGGGGCAGGGTGTAAGGGGGCAAGGATTCTGCGGCCGCCCTCCTCTCCTCCAAATCCATGGCCGCCTTCATTATGACGCCCATGTAGTTGAAGAGGGCGATCCAAGCGCCTTCGAGTTCGTCCGTCCACCTGCCCTCCAGGGAGGGTTTGATCGCTTGGATGAACTGAGGGGCTATGTACTGAAAGAGGCAAATGGTATTTTAAATATTGCCGGTATTGGATAAATTTTTACCATTGCTAAACTAAGCATCGAGTCTTTCGACTGGTGAAATTTGCCTAAGAATTTGGCTGGTGTAATTGGTATGTTTGTCATTCTGTACCAAAACATGGAAGTGATATGACGGCATAATTCCAATCTTTTCTAGTTTAAAAAAAACACACTTTCATCGGAAAAAACAGGGTATTTGCTATATTTTAAATACATTCTAATGAAAATTTAAACAACATTAATTACCTTGCAAGCAGCAATATCACAGTAACAAAGCTTTATATATTTTTAAATTTGTGGCACAAAAATAAATTTTTAATGTAACACTCTGACAACTGCTCTATATTTAAGGTATTCTGACACAATATCGCTTTAAGTAAATTTTTAACTAATATTATCTATATTATTATCCTATGAAAATCAAGCCAATTTTACATTGACGAAATATTTTACAACTGAGAGCATTTTCATATAACAATATAAGTTTAAAGCTTCATAAATATTCTGCTAATATCATATGTATATCAGGTGCCTTAGACTTACCATTGATTGAATCCTGTGTATGTGACATAGAGCCATGTACTGACATAGATTACCTGATATTCAGCTGAGAGAGGAGAATGTTCTATTTGGTGAAAGGGACTGTTTCTAATGAGATTTGGAATGGATACAGAGGACAAGAGAAACATCTAATCAATTAGATGTACTCTGTCAATCAAACTTGAGGTAAAAGCAAACACCACATCCAAACATCATTAATAAGTGTATAAAAAATTTCCCCTTGGATTTAGAATGTGTGGTAAATAAAAATTAATGCACACAAGTTTTAAAATGTTTTATAACCTCATAGGCGAAATTGACACAAAAAAACAACTATTCATACTAATGCAAAAATCGAAGCAAATATCAGCATTTACCCAATAATATAATAAATTAATGTTTGAGGAAGCTAAACCGAATCATAAAAAATGAAGTTATTTTTTGCTTGATATATTTATTCTATTCAATTGTTTTATTATATCTATTTTTCTATAAGAATGTCATACAAAGAGCATGGATTTATTTTATCAAATAAGCAGTATACATTATAATTAAATAAATATTTGGTGATACAAGAAAAATTATTCTTATATTCGTGATTACAATTACATTTCATTAATTCAAGCATAGTTGATGCAAAGTCACTACATAAAACTGAAGAGTAGCAGCATTTTCATAACAATTGACTGAATTGCTACTTTCACCTTTCCTATAAAAATCGAAGAAAGACAAAAAATTTTATAGCCCAAGCCAAAGAAAGTATTGAAAAAGAAAAAGGGCCAGCAAACAATCCATAAAAAACTAGATAGTGGCTGCTTTGGCCCTTTTTAATCGCTGACCTCTCTATTACTTAATGAGGACTGAAATGTGAATTTTGGACATAAGTTCTATTTCAAATGTAAAAGGATTAATTTTGTAATAATTACATAAATATCAAAATGAAAGTGTATAATCTTAATGACCAAATTTAAAGGAATCAAAATATATGAAATATTGTTTCAAGTTTTTGAAATGTGTATGATAAAATATTGAATTAATTATTTCTAATTTTTAAAATTTTGGAAGAATATTTTACTGCAATTATCTCCATGTGTGAAACATTACTTTAAACTACTACACACAGGTTTGTTTAAAGTAAGAATAGAAACAATGATATGGCTAATAATTCTAGTTAATGCCTAAATATGATAATTTAATTTAAAATTATGGCGAAGAATATTTTATGGGCATGCCTATCATTGAAGGACTCAGGCTATAAATGAAAAGACTGTAACCAATGAAATTTTCATAATTTTCCAAGACCTCAAAACTTTCTCCATTTTCCTATCACTCTACAATCCAAAATTCATGTGCTACAATTAAACTTTACCTGCCTCTACACTATACATAATTCATTGAATCCAGTAAGCATCTTCCATTCATATCAGTATGTTTTATTTTACATCTTAAAGAGAAGAATTATTATTTTCGAAGATGTTTTATCAAATGATTGTTTAAAACATTTTGAAATCACCATTCTTCTTTAGGTTTTCCAAATGTGGCTAAGTAGAGCTGAATTAATGTATTCACCACCTAAGTGCTTCCTTTAAATTTCAGCAATTTAATTAAATATTTTATATTTAATAAGCTTTGTTTTAAAAGTGGCCCAAACATTAATGAAAATTTTAATTGCAAAATGAAAAAAAACATTAAAAACAAATGTTCAAATTATTGAAACTGACTGTTAGCCAGTTGTTTAATTTTAGTCCAAATTACTGATAGTGACCTTAACAAATTGCCTTTTTCACAATTCATAATGCTAATACTCAGTTTCAGGCAGCTTATATTTCATTCATACCTATAATATTAACAATTATAAAAAGTAAATCATAAGTTTTTATTGAATATGATGATGATGATAAACAGAAAACAAAATTCTTATTATGTTACATAACACTTCAAGTCTTATTTTTGTTTTATAAATAACTAACTAATACATTAAATTTCATTCATATGGGTTTAAGGCATATTTTGATACATGTAACAGAATTCAAATTGGTGATGTTTATCTCTTTTAGATGAAATGTAATTTTAATTTTAATTTACATAAATAGATTTTATAAATATGTACTCCTGTAAAACCTTCTTGAATTTGATACTATTTCTGAATGCTTCTTCACAAATCACTCAATCCATTTATAATTGCCAAGAATTATTTTTACCAAAATTATCTTTGACAAGAACAGTCACTTTCACCAAGTTCTTCTATTTAATACACTTTTCATACAGAAAATATTTATAAAAATAACTCTAAGGATACACTAAAGCGCCATTTTACCTATAATTAAAGCCATTTTTTATTTTAAAAATAAAATAAAGAAGACATTTCATAAAGAGAGCTTCAATTCGTACTAAGAATGGTAAATGGCATTAAGGCTCTAGTGCGGTTATTTATGGCATATTTATCCTATAACAGCTCAAGAAATTATACATAAAAATCTGATGTGGCCACCACATGACTTTCTCCATATCTGTAAAATTTCTAAAAATTCCAAATAGGTTACATAATAATAAATATTTTAAGAAACTGCGAGGAAATTTTAGACTTTACAAAGAACAGAAATAAACTCAAACCATTGCCTTCTGATATTGGATATAGCCACTAAGCTCCAACAATTAAGAAAAGAAATTGGAGCGTTACTAAGACGTAACTAAGCGTGAATTGTTAAAAATAGCCATCGGTAGGTGGCTTGGTGGTGGCAGCTAAAATATAAGATATCTCTTAAACAATGCATTATATGTTAAAATGTTTCAAACAAAGGCTGTAGAAATTAAATGTTCTACAACTTTTATTCCTGTACATTTTTACATTTATCAAATATTAAAGCAAATATTTCAAATTAACGGATAAGTGACAAGAGTAAACACCCACTTCAGGTTGACCGATATTTACCAAATACTGATCAGATCTTGTAACTTTTATAAAAATGTTAAATATAAAATTTTGCATTGACCTGATTAGTTTTTGAGTTAGAGCGCCTACAAAAATCTATCACATACAGACAGACATCATTGAGAAAATTGTCAAAACGTGTTCAGGGGATCACAAAACGTGCATTTCCGTTGAAATCTCGAAGTGGATTTTTTCATGAATACAATACTTTCCCCTATACTACGTATATGCAGTTATTTTTTAGAATATAGCTGACAACTTAAATGTGGTACTTTGATGGTAAAGTTAAAATTATATGCAAAGTTAAGTAGGTTGTTATTTTTTAATAGGAATAAGCTAAATAGTGACTGGACCCTCATAATCAAGCAGAAATTTAACATAAACATTCTCAAATTATCTATGTACATAACAAGAGATGAATGAGCACCCCTATTTGTTCAGTTACCAAGATACCAAATGAAACGTAAAAATTTTCAACATTATAAAAAGATGAATATTTAGGGTAACACACGACATCTGCCTCGGGGAAAAAACAAAAACTCTCCCAAACAATTCAAAAGAAAATTTAAACTCCAATGTGCAACGGAATTCTTTGAGCTATCGCGTAAACTCGCACCAGAGAGAGAGAGAGAATGAGAAAGAGACGCAGCGAGAGAAAGGAAGCCACGCCAACGCTAACCCTTCACATCCAATGCGACGGCCATGTCTCGGCGTACGCTTTCATTAAGAATTTCTCTTTTATTTTTCTTGTTTCCAGAGCGCAAGTGACAGTGGAAAGAAAGGCATTCGAGGGGAAGGAAACCTTTTTACGGGTAGTGACAGAACGAACAAAATATCGCAACGGTTATTATTTTCGGAGACTTTGTTAAAACAAAGGATGTGAAGACGTGTCCTGGCTCACCGACCTTTCTTTCGATCTCCAAATTCATATCTCCTTTCACGCACTCACGATCTTTTTCTTTCCCCGAAATATCTCCGCGCGTTATCTATTTATTGACTGCCTTGACCTCGGGTTTCCCTTCTTCCATTTTCGTCGTAACTCATCACGACACCACTTTCTCTTACCTTCGATTTTTTCATCGCTTTTGTTTTCTTTTTTAGGGTTCCCTCCGTTTAGTGCTGTTTTTCTCTCTTACTTCTTGGTGGAAATTAATGCCGATATCGGGAAAAAATGTCGCCTCTTGTATCCCTTCTCGTTAACTTCTATTTGCGTATTATTTTCAAGAATTTGACCTAACTACGGACCTGAACCCGGTGAGGGTGATGCACCCGGTGCAAATAACCGGGGCCCGTGCCCCAGGAGGACTCGAGCTCAAGCAGTGATATATATATATATATATATATATATATATATATATATATATATAAACTTAAGGAAAAGATAAGGTAGTGATGAGGGTGGCAACAAGGTGTTGAGGGAAGCCCAGCGTACACTTACCAAGTTGAGGACCAAGTTGGCTGGCTGCTGGAGGTGTCGAAGAGACACGTAATGTATATATATATATATATATATATATATATATATATATATATATATATACACACACACACACACACATATTCATACGTCTCTTACAACATCCACTTATAAAGACGAATTTATGATAGACAATGGAGACGTTGGAAAAGTTAATTGGTTAACTTCGACTGTGAAAAATTATAAACATGATGATGGTGGAGGAAAAGGGGTTGTAAAGGGTCCGGGACCAGAAGAAGCACCAGGAATATAGTATCTCCCTGACCCGGCTAGGGGCTCTGTCCGTGGCGCCTTACGGGGACCAACCCCGTATTACCCAATTTAAAAAATAAGAATTATACTTAAAATGTTATTAACATCTCAATCTCTTCTCGGTATATACGAGTTAGAAATTCAACAAAACGAGATATACGGCCAATAGAATTTACGACTAAATGTTATACAAGATTATTTTGAGCTTTCATTGCTGACCGGCTCGTTGGTATTGATTTAACGGCAATTTATAACAAAATACGTTTTACATAACATTTAATAAGCTGCAACGAATTTTTCGATTTATTAATATTAATTTTCCAACGTTATCAATGCTATTATTACGCTATTTCGTGTTCTCGAGTTTTCAAAGTATACGGATAACAGAAATAGTGATTAATCAACTTTATTTAACGATTTATGTTAATTAGAAATGCTTTTAGACACGCTTTCCCAAGACTTATTTAAATATTTTTAACGATTTACTATCTGAGTAGCATAACAACTGTACTCGCGGAGACAGTGTACGCAATTTAAAGAGGTACATACACTTCGAATTATTAGCTGACGAAAGTGCCGAATTTATATAACTATTAGATCCATAGTGTTGTCCTAATGTGCGGATTAAACATTCCACTAAATTTAATATAACCAAAGCACCTTAGGAACATTTTGCGAGAACAAAAAATAATAAAGTAATAAAGTTCCCTTTTAAGGAGCTTACGCAAAATTTAAATTTGAAAGAGAAGAAAAAATAAGGCTAGAAAATAATCCAGTCCAAGGGAAAAAACGAAATTCTGTCATTTTTGGCAGTTTTTCATCGCCTCCGCGATAAAGGTGATGTTTTCGTCTGGGTCGATTCTTCCAACCGGAATTCCTGATTAACTCGACCGAAACTCCTCTTATCCCTACCAAGGTTTAATCTTTTTTTCTAATCCGTTCTGCGGGACCGACAGCGCCCGAAAACTCGACATCCTCTTGATACCTTTCTCTTCTCCGACGCACCAACTCCCGCTAATCTATGCAATCCCCGTGCGCAAAACCGCAGTTCCGCTCCGTTTCTAAACTTCTCCGTTGCCGCTACGAAGAATGAGCCTTTGATAACCTCCCTTCCTTTTCCCAGGTCGACACCCAAGTTGAAAGGATAGAATAAGATATCCACACACACACATGTGTGAGTGTGTATATATATATATATATATATATATATATATATATATATATATATATATATATATATATATATATAACAGCTTACGGAAAAGGAAAGGTAAAATGGATATATGGATGTCAACAAGGTGTTGGGATGAGGAAACCCAGTGAACACTCACCAATCAGACGACTTCAGGTTGGCGAGGCCCCGGGGAAGTCGAAGCGACACACGCAAAAGAACACTAAAACACAGAAACATCACAAACGTAGAAGCTTTCGGAACTACTCCTTCATCAGCTACAGAGAGCTCCCAACACCTTGTTGACATCCATATATATATATATATATATATATATATATATATGGATGTCAACAAGGTGTTGGGATGAGGAAACCCAGTGAGCACTCACCAATCAGACGACTTCAGGTTGGCGAGGCCCCGGGGATGTCGAAGCGACACACGTAAAATAACACAAAAACACAGAAACATCACAAACGTAAAGCTTTCGGAAATACTCCTTCTTCAGCTACAGAGAGAGAGAGTTCTCTCTCTGTAGCTGAAGAAGGAGTATTTCCGAAAGCTTTACGTTTGTGATGTTTCTGTGTTTTTGTGTTATTTTACGTGTGTCGCTTCGACATCCCCGGGGCCTCGCCAACCTGAAGTCGTCTGATTGGTGAGTGCTCACTGGGTTTCCTCATCCCAACACCTTGTTGACATCCATATATCTATTTTACCTTTCCTTTTCCGTAAGTTGTTATATATATATATATATATATATATATATATATATATATATACATACATATATATGATTGACACATTTTTGAGATTTTTAATAATTCATTACGATACAAAAATCACTTTGTGGAAGGATCCTCCATTTTTTACTGCAATGAATTTATGTTTTAATTATGAAGAAAAAGAAGGTTAAATAACGCATGATTTGCTATCTTACCAAATTAAAATATTAAAAAAATTATCTGCAAAGATTGATGTTCACGCTAATATTTTACTAAAAAAGCAAACTCATGACTTCAAACAAAACTATAAACCAGTTATCCCAAGACAATTCCCTTGAGCTATTCTTGGCATTAAAAACACTTTTCTACAATTCTCAACAATAAATGTTTGGTAAATAAACGTAATCCCAAGCATCAGGATCGTTTTCAATTTCTGAAAATGAAAATTAACAGACGAGGAAAAATTGCAGAGTAAATTACACAAAGCGCTTTTACTCCATGTTTAAGGTTTACGATGTCATCATAACACTACATTTTTGTTTGAGGTAGACTGCCTCGGAATGTATGTAGATTATAAATTCTCTTTAAAAGCATTACATCAACGCTATGTAATTATATGCTTCCTATTTAGAAGCGATGGACTCGTTGCCTTGGTTTTTTAGGTTTCCCATTAATAAAAAACGGAAATTTTTCTACTTTTAGTGCTTTTCGTCATTGATGCCCATTCGTCCGTACGCATATATCATGGAAGAATCGGCTGAACCGATTTCAACTACTACATTTGGTACATAAATTCATGATCAAAATGACATGTTTCGACCGGATCGACTAAGCAGGGGTTCTACAATTGCAAAATAAAACTTTTCGTTAATTATGCTTTTGGAAGGAATTAGCCGAACCGATTTCAACGAAAGTTTGTATGAAGGAGCTTTGCTATCAATCAAATCGTCATTATAGTTTCATTTTGGAATTGAATTATGAGTAAAATATCGCTGTCGACGTCCAAACAGAACGCATAAAATAAAGGAATTATAATTACTATTTCTCGTTCATTAAACTTATCAATTAAAACTGGATAGTGCTGGAAAACTTGTGCATGTTCTCATTCCTAATAAGCTGTTTATAAAATTAAAACAATTGAATTAAAATGAAAAATATAAACCCCTCAGCGATAAGTTACATTCTAGTTATCTTTTCAAATTCCAATAAAACACCTTTTTCTTTTACACATACTTAAAAAAAAGCTTAAAACCCAGCAAATAATATGTTTATGATGTGCATGAGCCTATAAATCCGAAAAAGTAATCGCCACCAATATGTAAATACAAAGCCAGAAGAATGCAATCGTCAGCGCTTCTAGAGAGAATTAAAAGAAATAAAATTTCAAAGAAGAAAAACAACAAGATTTAATGAACTATTTATGAAGTTAATACCATTGCAACAGTTATCTACATGCATAAGTTAATTGGTACTCTATAGTATTTGTGGAAATTATCACCCCTCAAGTGAGTTAGAACATCTATTCTGGGGTGCTAACAGAAGCCATATGCTTCTCAGCCGGGACTTACTATAGAGGAACTCAATTGGTAGTCACTTTACTGTGACAAGCTTCCATTAAATGGTTAGAGACAATCTGGTATTAGGGATTGGCTACAGGCCAAAACGGACAAGCGCCCAGAATGTTTCTAATTCATGATTCCTCGAAAAGGGATGCTGATTCGCCATTTATTTGACAATTACTTCATCAATATTTTCATACATTCATTCGTCTATACAGTTGTGTTATTGTTAATGTTTGCATATTCTTATGCACAATGGCCGCTAATTGACTCATTTATTTGGCTTCAGCATCCTACGAAGTACTTGAATCATATTGTTCGCTTACAGGAACCGATGTTTATAAACAAAGACAACATTGAAAATTATCGTAATAACTGCTGCCGAGAAATAGTTAATGGGTGTTGTAGAGTGTTATACACACTACTCCACACCAGAGGGAAGGCATTCGCGGGACATGAATCTATGCAAACGCATATAAATGGAACACACTATTCCCTGACTTATAAAATGGAAGTGTCAAAATTAATCCTTTTATAGAACACGCTTGGATTTCAATATTATTAAAGTTGTGTAAAATAATTTAATAACAAGAAACAAAATTCATACAGTTACTTTCTATTTAAATGTATTTGAAGACGGGACCAGGAAAATCCAGTCATGGGCTAAGAAACGTCCTTCTCTTTTAAAGGCCGGCAGCAAAACCATTCCAGCTAGTGAAAGGATTTTATTAAAACAGAAATAGCCTTCGGTTGGGACAAGGAATGACAAATATTTTTTTACATTTACCCGTTTCTGGTGCTCTTTTTCCGTATCGCTAGACCCGCTCCTTCATGGCAATAACCCGGCATTTCCCGCACGTGGGCAATGAATAAAAACCTATTCTTGGGTACTAGAGGGAAAACGCCTTGGGGTGACCCTCTGACCCTTACACCAAATCCTAAATGCCACAAACCCGTCATATACCTCCCACCCGACCCCTCCAGTCATTCCGGCTAACAGATTTTGTAAATACGAACGGTTGACATAAAGAATTTTAATTGCTCAATATTATGCGGTGCTTATCTCACACTGTCGATAATATTAGTGAGAAATTATTTGAACCTATTAAATGAAAGGCTTAAGATAAGGATCCATAATTCGTCATACTATGATTGGGCGGCAAATAATCGTGATGAATGATTTGTTAACGATAATGATGTTTAACCCTAATAACTAGGATGATTAATATAATCCAGGAATGTAATGGATCAATGAATGAATCAAGGCTTCATAATTTCTCAAAAGAATGAAGATGGATTTCTTCTCTATACGCTCCGGGGCCGTTAAACATTAATTTGGGAATTTCCTCATAAAACTGCCTTTCCAACAGCGTAGAAGTATTGTTTTAAAAGAGCTGAATTATCGTGGAGATACTAACAGCTTGTAACTTCTTGTGCAAATAACCTCGACCATTAAATTTCAATAAAATATAGTTGATCATGACCACAGGATCGATTCCCAGTAGAGATAAGAAACTTTGACGACGAAACAAATCGGGCATAAGTGATTTTCAAGCTCATTGTCTCGAGATCCAGTGAAAGAAAAAAACAAAGAAAAACCCGGTTACTTACCTAGAGCATTTCGACATCCGCATTTCAGTTTATTTTGCGTATATTTGTTTACATTTCCCAGTAATGGATGGCGACTTGTACATACTTTTTAAAACCCTTTCGTGCACCATAACATTTCCTTTTGAAAGAAAAGCTATGAATCCATTGCTTCATTATCGGAGAAAATGCGTTGCTTCAACATATACCCATAAACATTATTGCGAGGTCTGTACGGCCTCTTATTAACTCCTGCAGAGCTAACTTAAAATTCAATCCCTTGTAGATCCTCGCACCGATAAATTATCCAATCATTCCCGGCCTCTATATTTGAGTCACGTTCTTGCACTCACTAGCCACTTTCAGACATTCCAAGTAAAAGAGACCTTTCCCACTCTCCTCCTTTTAAGCCTCGTCAAGTTTCTTTCCCGCCGGCCAACCTCATTATCATTCGTTATCCGCACCAGTAGAGTTGTCGAAGGAAAACGTCGACATGCCTCGCCGAAATAAAGTTCGCCTTCAGAATCTATCGAGAGACCACCGCGAATTAATTTTCCCTTGGGGAGTCTCTTCCTATAATTAGTCATCGGCTGGTTTTCCCAAGTATTCGTAATGATTAAGCTGTCTTCTTGACTAAGGTAATAGTATGACGTAGTATCTCCTTATCTCGAGTCATGTAGCTCAACACCGGGTTTTTTATCTTTCATAAATACATGCACACGCTTAAATGTAATTTTTTTTATAAATTTCAGCGCTGTGAAAATTTCCAAGACTGCTATTGGCAGAAAAAAATAGCTTAATAAAAATTTCTAATTTAACTAAAGAAGCTGTCATACATTTACAACAAAACAATCGAAATCGAGAGATAAATACTTATTAAATTTATTTTTGTCATTATTCTAGAGAGTATCGGGCTTATCGTATTAATGATCACCATAAATAATTCGTCATCTAGTTCATGTTTTAATGCAACACTGCCGACAAATAAATTATAGGTGGATACAATATATTCAACAATTACAATCACCAAAACATGTTTCCACAGATAATTTCAAGTTTTTGACATATATCCATTATTTATCCGTATAGTTGGAGTAACCATCTCGAACCGGTGGTTGATAACTCTCACTCTCTCATAGTTCCTTCACTTTCCTTTCCTCAGTAACTTTAGTTTTCCCGTCATCCTCTTGTAACCGACTTCCCGTCTACACCCCCTCCTTTTCCCCAAGAAGAGTTAAACCGTGACTTTGCGCAAAATTTTCCCTCTTCACGTCAAAAAATCTATCACTACCATACTAGGCGAAGTTCAAAAACGTAAACCGTTTCAACGTTCAAGTAATTTTGAATTGCAATCTTCTCTACCCGTTCCAAAATTAGCACTAAAGTACAAAAGGCTGAAAATTTAAGTACAAGTCTTAGGTATCTTCATTAGCTTGGAGATACAAGTACTTATTTTATCAAATTATTATACTTAAGTGCTAATTTTGGAATTAGTTTTCAGCCATAATACGAGCTCAATATTTCTCTATTGAATTAAGTCTCAATCAGTTGTTTAAGTTTGAAATTTGATAAAAGATTTTCAGTAAAAATGCGACACGAAATTATTTTCACACATTGATTTGAAAAGAACTTTTTCACAGTAAGGATGAAATTGTCAGATATGAAATTGAGAAGCCATTAATTTTGTTGTGTTAAGTTTTTCATGGCGCTAAAATAAGCCTGTGGTAGATCGTTAACTTGCAACAGAGAAAGAATTTGTATTTAAAGATTATTTTAATATTTACCCTCGATTCCTTTAGTTGAATTAATGTTTTGCTTCACGCACATTTACCAAGACTCAACAAAATGTCATCTAATACTTTATAACTGCTGTGTCCCTGCGTTCGTCCCTGCCTGCCTGCGTCTGAAGCCTCGAGTGGCGTCGTCACCTTCCGGCATGAACGCAAATAAACCAGGAACGGCGGGCTCGATTTCGACAAATCTTGCGCTTGAATACTCGGCGTGAACTCTTACAGGTTTTAAGTGGGCAGTCGTTCCTCGGAAAGGCATGGGTTAGATACCAGGATAGTTTTCTTTTTGCATTTGATTAACACGTAATCGGCTAGAATAAGATGTGTAGACGTTTATTCTTCAATATTTTAAAATATCTTACGATCGAGACTTTGACTATAGATTTATACCATTTCACGCAAAACGAAATGAAGATTTTTATTCTTACAGCCGATGCTGTTGTTTAATTAGTGTTTGCACATATTTCAAGTTTATATTCGATTTTCTCCGGTTTTTCGACATTTCATAAAGGAGATTGCTAGGGTAGCCGGCATTGTTCATCTCGGCGTTTTGCATTGTTAGACTCGGGCTTCAAGTGCATTTGCACTAAACTTGCCGTGAAACGCATGAAGGACAAAACAGATTAATCTTTGAGTGATGTCACCTCCAAGTATAAACGCAAATAAATCAAGAACGGTCAGCTCGATTTCGACAAATCTTTCACCTAAATACTCGGCGCGAACTCTTGCAGGTTTTAAGCGGGTAGTCGTCTCCCGAAAAGTCATGGGTACGATATCAGGAAAGTTTTCGTTTTTACATTTGATTAACACACAATAGGCTGGAATACGATGTGTAGACCTTCAGTCTTTAACATTTTAAAATATCTTACGATCGAGACTTGACTCGTGATTTGCACTATTTCACGTAGAAAGAAAGGAAAATTCTTATTTTCAATTCTGTTGTTTAATTCGTGTTTGCTCATATTTTATGTTTATATTCGATTTGCTGCGATTTTTCTAAATTTCAATAGTTGATCTCAGATTTTTGCATTGTTAGACTCGGACTTTCAAGTGCATTTCCACTAAGCCTACAATGAAATAAACGCATCAAGGACAACCGATTGAAAATTTATGTGAAAAGTGTAATATAAAACAAATGAAACTCGTAGCGAGGAAAAGAAATGACTGAAAATATCGTTTCGCAAAGAGTTTTATTGGGTATTTTAAAGCAAATTAAAATATTGATAAGGTTTGTGATTAATTTCTTGACGCGTGGCCGATGCATTGATTACTTAATATTAAACAAACCACAGAACGTACGATATGCTGTACATTCAGAAATAGTGAACAAAACAAAATAATATTCTGTTCCGGTAGTCTAAATCATATAGGCATGTATTTTTGGTTATGAAAATGGCGTGAGCTATATGACGATTTTAAGAGGGGCAATGAAAGTGGTTCAACTAATAACACTCTTTGTAACAATTTTTTGTCTTTAGATGTTTGCAGGAAGTACTTCAACGGGCCCCTAGTCTTTTTATAATACTATACTACAGATGTCGCGAAATTCAAAATTTTCATTTTCATTTATGAATGGGTGCGACTCCATTCTTCCGACCACACAGATCCAAATAATTCACATAATACCCTCTCTTATAGCGTAATATATCCTCTACTACGCACACGTGAAACTTAGGTGCTTTCCTTCCATCCTTCACCTACGTCTCGGCCATGTCTACTACCGCCATCGTAGTCCATTCATCACCTCATATCGCCGTATGGGCCGTACAGCCACTGTCCAATGAAACCACCTTCCCATCCGTCAATGGCTCACAACGATAAAACGCACGGCGCCCATGAAGAGAGAGAACGATAACTATAAAAAACGGCGGTGAGTTTTTTGTCCACTTCTCGGCCGATCACGATGATGTTAAATGTGTTGCGATCACATTTTAACCCTTAATCTCAATTTCCTTCACGCAAACAACTTGTCATCCGCCTAAGTACTTTTTGTCGAAGGAAGAAAGCATTCACGAGTAAAAATTTAATGGTTACATCCGGGCAATGAGCGCCCGGGTGCATTTGATTTAAAACTGCGCTTAATTAAGACGGGGTTTTACAGCCTTTTACGATTTGGGAAATGTTTTTACGTCAATTTTAACTTCAAGTGCTTGAAATGCCCACACCGTATTACTCGATGCGAAATTCCTACATTGTTAAGCAGTTAAGTACTGCTGATAATACATCTAAATTACAATCTTCATGATTTCCTTTTAAGATGATAAAATAAATGAAAATACATTGACAAGTTATAGGAAAAGTCAAAATAATTAAGGAGTTGTTTAGAAGATCAAGCTATAATCAATTTAACCATACTTTAGAATTTCGCTAGTTCTAATGCTATCAAGATCAGCTGAGAGTGATTATTAAAACTTAAATAAATTTCTATCAATAACGCAGTTATGTTATAAATATACACTTACATCGATGTATTGTTGCTTGGCTCCGTAACTATAATGCTTTTTCCCAAGCTCCCGCAGCAGTACGTCCAACTTGTCTGGTTCATGAAGCCTCGCAACTGCCTTCTGCACGAACGCCATGACCCTGGAAGAAAGTTTGTCCATCATGCAATTTCATAGGCTGCATTAGATTAATTAAGGATTCGGCATCCGCGCTTATGAAATAATTATCTCATAAAATTTTGATTTTATTATTTAATCATTAGATTTACATGAAATAATTACACATATCAGCCTTGAAATTTTCTGTAGCAACATTTAAAAATCTACTTAAATCTCCTCTGCCATTTCTCAAGAACATGCAAGTTGTTTGAAACATTTAGATATAAATTTATTTTTATTAAAGCTACTGTTTAAATACGATATTGAAAATGATATATTTATTCGATATTTTTTGCTTTAAACCAAATCATGTTTCAAATCTTTAAATGGCGTTTACTCTCACGTTTTGAAAACATATCGTATGAATATTTAAAATGAGATTTAAGATTTTTTATACTAAAGATTTTCCCGCGAATAAGGATAAATTTCGTCAGAAGAAACCAAAGCATATATTTGGACTTAAAGGCTTAAGTTTTTCCGGAGTGACCTCTCCCAGAAATATAACTTCTTTACCCTTCGAACGGACAGGGAATCAATACACCCACTAATCAACAATGTCATGGGTTTTTAACCGTAGGAAAATGGAGGGCGACGGAAAAATGAGATCGTCAATAATAGAGGAGGCTATCAAGACAATTTCGCGGACAAAAACAAAACAAAAAGAGGGGGGCGTGAAAGGAAAACTGAAAGGTTAGCAAAAAAAGAAAGGACTAGAAAAAAAGAAACGCGACGCGATTTGGCGGAACCGGAGTATGTCCGAAAAGAAGAAAAAGGGAAGGCGCTTGAAATACGGGGCGAAAATTACATTTTTGCCACTGAGTCGACCGTTGGGAGAGGATAAAAAATAAAATCCTCCCTTTGACAAAGTTTGACGGTTCACGGGGAGATCGTCACACGAACCGTATAACATGTAAGCCGGACCTCAACGGGAAGCTGTAAAAGACGTTTTAACGGGAATATGGGGAATGCGTGGGCGATTGGAGGGCGGATGGAGCAAAGGGAGAAGTGGAAGGGGAGAGAAAAAAAGCAAAGCTTTAAATTTAGTTGATGCTGAAAGGAATTATCCCTTGCCCCACCACTTTAGAACCACGATTTATGGAGAAAGGGTCAGGTCTCATTAAGGTACCTTTCCCTATACATCCGACGGTGTGGATTTCGTGCCAAATAAGATACGATTTTCTGTAATTATTTAAACGAATGGTAATATATTTATTCGAAATTTCTTGAAATAAAACTTTAAGATATATCTGACGTTTTTTGCGAAACAAGCGTCTAAAAATACGTAGGTAAGGCCCAGAAGTTTACCTTACAGTCATAATAAATGGCCTGATTTTACATAATGGATCCAAAATGAGACAGCAATGATAGATAACGTAGAAAGGCAAGAGGAACACTGTGGAGGTGGTATTGAACATAAACGGAAACAATCAAGATAAATTTATAATAAAAAGGAATGGCGACGATTACAAACCAAGTGTGTCTTTGTCTCTTTGACTAATTTATACGGCACAAAATATTATATCAGTCTACTACATTTAACACCATAGTACAAAGCCATTTCTATGCAATTTACTCGCCTTTACAATTTTAGACGCTCGCTGCTGTATCTGGGTTCATGCTTATCTGTCATGTTAATTTTAACATCCTTTGTAACTTTGTCCTGTGGTAAAAGGACTAGAAGCTGACGAGGCATGATGGAATCTCCGTCTTTTTTATCTTCTCGTGTGAGGTTGTTTACACAAAAGACACATTTTTAGGCTGAGAGGGAGAGAGGGGGAGAAAGGGGGAGAGGGATGGGGAAAGGGGGGAGAAAGAGAGAGGAATTTGTTTGCAAAAAAGCTCGCGTCGGGTTTATCAATATGAGTCGAATTTTTTTTATCCCTTTATAAGCTAAAACACTGTTAGCTACAGCACAAGCAGGATTATGTATATTTACAATGATTCTACGGAAATTTTCCCTGAACGGCATTGAATTTGATAGGCTGGTCAAACCCGTTCTCTTCCACTCGTCAAAAGGTTAGAAATAATTGTTAAAATATACGCTTTATATACAAAAATGTATTAAATCTCTACGAATGCTCCGGAGGGCCGCATTGAAAGTCAAGGTTACTTCGGCGGGCCGGATGAGTGTTTACAGCACAAGTTTTCCGGAGATTATGTGGTATCATCTCAGTAAAATTCATACCTAAATAAAACTACCAGCATTAAGTATTTATCAGAAAAGGTTTAGAGACTGATATTTTACTGAAAAAATAGTAAATTTTCCGTTAAATTGTACCGATCACTTTTTCATTATGGCTTCGCGGGCCGTATAAAGCGCTCTTTTTATTTTTTTACGACCTGCTCATTCCCTCTGGCATACGCGCATTGGGTATCTGAGAGGTAGTGCAATGAATGGATGGTCAATTAAAAATTTCAGGAAGAAAGGTGACTTCCAAATACCTATATAACTAAAAATATATATAGTGCTCTCAAAATCGATGAAACGTATAGTTTTATAACTGTAGCTCATTGCTAGTGGAATATTTTTTTGAGAATTGATTTTATTAGCAACTTGATCTTGGAAATTCTAATTGATTTGAATTGTTTTTATGCTTGCCAGCCTTCATTAACTATTCATTTGTATTCCCATACAGAGATTTGAATATTTCTTTGGGATACTTCTTCGTGAGTCCTACGAAATATATCAGTGATCTAGTAATATCCAGTAAACAGTGAAGGCAATTATAAAAATATTATTACAAGGGTTGAACTGTTCAATTGGAGTCTTAATGGAATGGGATATACCTTTTCCTCAAAATAGAAATAGCGATTTATTAATTTTTATTGCATCCAAACCGTGATTTTATAAAATAAGTTTAAATAATTTTTTCTCTTATTTGCTTAAGATTAAAGACACGCATCTTTTCCAGAAAATGTCCCCAGTCCTTAAAATATTCATCAATTCAAATCTCTGTATCTGACTTAATTAACATAATTATTTATTTAACGTGCAAAATATATGATTATCATCATTTCTGTTTATTGGCAACAATACTTACGTTTTCTTTCACTGTTATTCGTTGATTGGCACTTCCAAGGCAACATAAATGCTTATATTTACTGGAGATAATAAAAAAATTATGTTGCGATTAATTCTAAATATAACTGTGGTTAAGTTTTCGTTCTTTCTATATTGTGTATCGTTTAGTGTTCGTGTGTTGTGTGATGGCCTGTGGAAATCCTCTGTAGCGGTAATTTTCATTCACCTCGTCCAAGCATTTTATATTCGATTTTGTAAAGAAGATGGATTTTAAGGATATGTTCTAAGATCATCTGACTTAGAAATTCATGCAAAATTGACTCAATTCAGAAACAAATACATTGAATTTTTATTTTAAAATTACGCTTCCTTGTCGCCAGATGCAGGTCTGTCGCTTCTCGACAGTCAATCAGAATCCGGACAGAGAAATTCACGCTTGCTCCATTATAGCATGATTTCATTAGATTATATGGAAATAGTTTGTAAATATACACAAGTGACCGCCGATAGTAAGTTTTTACTGAATTAAGTATGAATATACAAGTGCTTAATGAATATATAAGGGCTTCAACAAATATAGGTGCTTCAGTGTAAATATTTTGGTAATATTCCATTATACGCCCCCACGCAAATAATAGGTTCTTATAGGTTGGCTTCTCTACAGAGATATGTCATTATACCTTTCTTATGGGGCCTCTGATCCCAAATCCCAGTAATTTTTAATTTTAAAAATTAAAATTACGAGGGTTTGGGGCAGAGCCCTCACATGAAAGAAATACAAATCATCTCAAGAACTAAGATACTAAAGACTACTAAGTCACCAAATTCGACATTAAAAATTAACTAAGAATTCGATTTAAAAATGCCATTTATTGATTTTTTTATATTGGTGGTGAAAACAAAGCGATATCTCTCAAAATACTTTGAAAAGAACATTCATTTTTAATACTGTGTCACCATAGAAATCCAGCCAAATATGAGTTCATCAGGTTTCTGTTTTTACCACATTGCCTCTTGTTCCTTTCTTTTTAACGGATTTCCAGGTTTGTTCAATATTTTGAGTGTGGGCTCTTGTTTTAGAGTCTACGAAATAGTACTTGTGATTGACGCTTTGATTCTTACTCTGATAGTTTCATGTAAGCTTTCCATTTGTCCGAAAAGATAATAAAACCTTGATCAATTTTGTCATTTATGATCGAAATCCAAATCGTAATGCTTCACCAAGAAATATTCTTTTGTCTCTCGGCAAATAACACCAAATACCCACTGTTGAGGTAATATTCTTCCAGTACGGTTTTCTTGACGAGCAAACAACGTTTCGTCGATTTCAACTGTCATTCCAACACTACAACCAGTTTTTCCAGTCTCTGCGTTAACTTCAAACATACACACTTCCCTCATGTACACGCAACAATCAACGGTAGTGCCATGACTCATTTCAAGCTCTCTTTTACAATATTTTATAATGGCCCATGAATAGATATACAGTAACGCAATACGGAATTTTATGCGAGAAGCAGAAAACCATGTATAGACCCTTAACCAGAATTCCTTCCGACTTTCTGCATCTCCAAAACGCGTTCTTTCTGTGTTATTTAACTTCATTTCATGATGATATTCGCAAAACCGTTTTCTATGTAGCAAACCTTTTTCTTAAAAAAAAGAATTGCCCTTTCCTTATCAGGAATGCTTTCAATCTATCGGATAATAAATTCATATACTTAAATATCTGAAAGGATGAATAAACTTTATTTATTTGAACTAGGAACCTATTTCAATTCTGTGTTGTTATTAAATATGCAATATTACTTTATATACAATTTAGTGTTCGAATTCTTGAACATCCCACATATTTCCATGAGTAAACCAAGGTTCAGGCGTAAAAATTCCAACTTTGGCTAAGGTTTGGCCTTGCGATTTATTTATTGTCAAGGCATACAGTTTGATCGCGAATTGTCCGCAATGCATACACGTGGGATAAAGTAAATGATTCCAGCCATAAAACCATTAATGACATTATTGAATTATTAATCACATTTCATTAATCAATCACTCATTATTATCTCTCACCTTTTCCAATCATAACCCACGCTACGTGCCTCTTATTTACGTTAAATAATGGTAGGTTCGGTTCACGAGTTAAATCATAATGTTCTCTTTCAGATTCAATGAACTTGATTGTATTGTAACTTTAATTGGAATAAAATCGAAATTAAATACAAATACCGATAATCAAATGAAACTTATACGTATACAGCATCTATATTAATTTCATTTTACATTATAAAGTAAGACTTTCATTTAAATACTAACTAAAATTAGTATAGCGTGTCGTATACATTGAAGTTTTCTGTACTTTTCGATGTATTAAAGAAATTCTGATTTTAATTCTTACCGATACGTAAGTAAAGCTTCCATGTGTAAACTGTTAAACGAAGCGAATATGAAAGTTTAATTACTTACATTATTAACTATATACTGTTGTAAGTAACCATACAAACTCTATAATATACATTTATAAGCTGAGCACGACTTCTATTAGTTATAGTGTTCCGCCACTTTGCAGGACTCCACTGTTACTCCACACCCTCTACAGAAGGTTTTGAAAACTAACTGCGCTTGGCAAGTATCTCCTCACTTGTACAATATAATAGAGTTGTTTACTTAGTGTTTCGTAGGTAACGATAACCAAAAAAAGTTATCATTTGCGTGGGGGCGTATAACCGAATAGTACCAATATTTTTAATAATGTAACCTAAGTTATTGAAAATAACATTACGTTAATGCATATAAAGTCATTATCTATAAAAAAGTTAATTATAAAAATTCATTTTTATATTATTACTTGTTTATAATTGAAGAAAAAACGCTCCTTTAAGGAGTTCTCGAAACATTTCCCTTTTTTTTCATCTCATCCTTTCTTTCATCGTCACTCTTGGACTAATGAAATTCTTTCCCTCTTAATTCACTCGAGTGTAATTAGCCCTCTCTCGTGTTTTGTCTTCATCCACTACAGCGAACGTTTGGGTCCTCGCTTGGAATTACTTTTTCCGTGCCATCGGTTTCTCCGTCGCTTCACTTCCTCCGAAACGTACATTCTTTCTCAACCCCTTCTTCTTTCCCAGACTCGAGCAGCCAAGTTACTATCATCCAGCTCCACAATCCCCTCTCGGATGCAGTGCAAACACCGATCTTTACCTTTCATTTTCTGAGGGATCAACCCGAAACTCGTTTGGAACTCAATCTTTTCTTTAACTTCCCCTATATCCTCCCCCACCCAAAGGTTTCAAAGGGTCTCCGATATTAAATCGATTTGTAAATTGCTTCAGAAAGGAATTAATTAGGAAATAAAACATCATAGAAAGCAAATAAGACTATTAAATGCAGGCTCTCGTTTTTGAGAAGCGATATAAACAGGAAGTACGCCTACTGTTATTTATGAAATTATATTTGAAATATGAGTTTTAGGGGTTTGCATCCTGCAAGCGCTTAAAATTTTCCCTTTACACCAAGATCTAAGCTCGTATATGAACCGACGCGATCTCCAAGACAACAGCATTTGAGACACGTGGAAAACATCTTACTATATAAAATTAGATTTTGGTAAGTCTGCCCCATGACTGGTTTTAAATGTGAGAATGGGAAAGCCGCTTAGAACTCAAAAACTTTTCATTCTTTTTCGACTAAAATTTCAGGAAATACTTGATGAACCATTATATTTATAACTTCTTGCCTTCGACATTGAAGTCATGGATTTGATTCTATAAGCGTTCATTTTCATTTGATTAACACGGAGATGAGTGTAGCTCATTAATCGTTTGCACATTAAAATTACTTATACAGGATCATCGTAGGTATTCGGTATTTAGAACGGCTGAAAGAACAGAATTTCATTTCCTGTCGTCGATTTTCAAATGCGCGTCGAATTGGTCAACAAATTAGTTTTCAAGGCGAAAATCTGACCTTTTTTTACGTGAAAATGTTTCGTCGTCTAGGTGATTTACGTTGTTTCCGGTTTGGTGCAATTGCAAATGATTGACTAGTATTATAATTTTGCGTCGCATCTGTCCACATAATTTACGAAATTTCACGCTATTTTAAAATTTGAACAATACATATGATAAACAATGTGACGGTAACTAAAACAAATATTCCATTATTCTTTGAGTAAGTTTTTGATCTTGGACTAAAAAATGAAGCATAAAATTTATTATAATTAATTTTAATTAAGCGTTTTATATTCACTATAAATATAAAATAGCATTGGACCATTTAAAGTTTTCTAGCGTAATGTTTATCAAATCAATATTTACTAGACATTCATTAGCAGCGAAGCGGTAGTAATGGAACGCCTTATGGGCACGTCTCGTCCGTACGTCGTGACTTTTATCTCTTAAACCACTGGACAGATTTTAAGTAAATTAAGTAAGAGTGATCGTTATTAAAATTTATCGCCCAATTGTGAGTTTTAACTGAATCAGTCAATTAGAAATTCCACTTTACATATACACTTTAATAAACTTATGCTCGCATCTCGTTAAATGGCATCCGTCTAGCAACAATTAAATACCATACTTTTCTCTCCCTAATTCTTATATGATCTGTGAGGTAAGAATATATTTTAAAAATTAATTGGAGAGAGGATAACATTTACTATAAGATAGTCCGCGTGATTACATAATTACGAGTTATAGTTACGGAGAAAAAAATTATTCGAGAAAGTTCCGAGCAAAACATCGCATACAGTAGAGTCTCAAAGTACGCGAGGGTTAGGCTCCTGGTACCCCCGCGTAAGTGCGAATTCGCGTAAGTTGGGATTCCCCTATAAAAAAGTATTTCACATATACTAAGGTAAAACTACGCGAACTCCTATAAACCATATACGAGTGTATATAAACTTTATTTGTGTAAATTAAATGTAGATAAATCTTAAATAATGTATTATATACATAATATCCTTATTCTGTCCGTTCGTTCGTTGGTCCGTCAGCTGGAACGCTCTATAAAAATCCCCATAAGAGAACAATTAAAAATCCCCTTTCTTTCACTTGCAGGCTTTTTTTTTTTGAAAAATTAAATTAGAAGTACTTGACCTACAATCTTCGGACAGGGAACTTTTTACAGAAAAATAAATATTCTTATTATTATCGTCTATTTTTGACTTCGATTCGAAATCGCTTCAGTTATACCTTTAAATAATATTTATTGGAACATTTTAAGCTTATTAACTATATGTTGTCTTGCCGATCGTGTCATTGTTAAACCTCGGGATTGTACTGTCGTCCTTATACTATAGCGTAAGGAAAGCGTGTTTAACTTCTTTAGTGCGAGAGAGAAGCCCGAATTTTTTATAATTAAAAGCGCGTTTTCCATTAATTTCCTTGCAGTTAACTTGACATTGAAATGTTTGATAACTAACTACTTTTATTGTTATTTTCAATGTTTTATTTGCAGTGCATCTTATAATTTACCGGCGTTATAAATTCGCATCGCATATACGAATCACGCAAAAAGCCATTCCTTGACATGCAGATCTTTTTCGTTTACATTTTATAATATTTCAGAGATGAGATATATATTTAACTTAGTTATAAAGAGAAGAATTTAAATCTCTTTCGTACATCGCCAAAAATTACGTTTTAATACGATTTTTTTCCCGTTTTCACGCATTTTATTTATATTGGGCCACTGTTTTCCCAATTGTTGAATTCTATTATTGGCCTCATAATAAATGCACCAATTTAACACGGATCAGACTTTTTTACACGGATATAACACATTTACTTAACCTATTAAGTAATTAGATGAAGGAAGGAAAAGAAAATGGAAATGAGCAGAAATGGAGAAAGAGGATATAGTATTTGTATAGGAGCTGAAGTAAAAAAATAACAATAGTAAATTATAATTGATTATAATATATTTTATACTATCGAATCATACGCCATTACCAAATGGTGGGAATATATAAAACTAAATATAACGTTTTTTGCAATAGATTTCTTAAATGATAATACTACAAATATTTCGAACCGAACTTTTAATAAGATTAAAAAAATAACATTTTATGACTTTTATTTAAAATAAAGCCAATTTTCTAAAATAATTACTACTATAGTTAAAAGAAAATTACGATCTTAAAATATGGTTAAAACTCATTGTAGTTCATGTAAGTATTTAGTTCATTTTCCTTTAATGGTAAATTGACTGTTCATTCATGTTTGGTCCTGTTTTTACGCGTTAAAAACAAACATATTGGGAATATTTTTATGATGGTATAATATGAGAGAGAGAGACAAAACTACATATTCCATAAATTAAAAATAATTTTGGTCATATAAGAATTGTATAGCGTAATGTAATTCTTTGTCGTACAATTTCTATTCGCCCAAAATTATTTTTACTCTCTGGAACACTCAATTATGTGAATTTGGTATTTATTGTATACATTTTAGTGCATATAAAAGTTGGCTTCATTAATTTTTTATTTCAATTTTATTTTAACTTAATACTTGATTCACGCATACCCGTCATATTTGAAGGGCTATTACGCTAGTAAATTTTATAAAATACTGTATACCTAAAAAGCTATAACTTCGCAGTGCGTAGTAGGCAACTTTATGGTAGGACGAGTCCATCCTCGATGCGGAATCGCTTTTAGGTGAGGTGGTGTTTAGGTGTGAGCATTGGCTGCGGGAATTTCAAATCTGGAGGGGAAGAGGGAAAGGGTGGGAGGTACACTAAGGCTGATGGACTCGTCCGAACCAAAATGCGTCTACTGTGCAGGTTCTCTGACGTCAGCTCTCCCTTAAAGCTTCTCCTTCCCATTCATTTCATTACCATCTCACGCGTCTCTGCCTGCCACCTTAGAGCGCATGAGCTATACCTGAACACCATTATATTTATAAAAATATCAACTGTCAAAAAATCAAATTTGATCCCTGATCCTCTTCCTCCGACCCCTCAACAGATAGAGGATCGTCGGAGTCGACTTCGGCTTGAGTTGTGACAGGCGTCTTGGTCGGTGATTTCGCGACCTTTTTCCGTGCAGGCGACGAAACAGGAGTGCGCGAGAAGGCTCTTTGCGGCGATGCGATTGGAGAATGCGTGATGAAAGAGGTTCGCGATCGAGATGGCGTTCTTTGCGGCGCTTTCTTGAAGAAGATGGTGATAGAGGTTGCTTCTTCTTGCACTGGAGTTCTGTGAACATCTCCCTTAACGAGAAGGAAAATCTGTTCACCTCCCAAGTGATTCTTAAACTCCTTTCCATAGAAGGATCTTTTGAATGCTCTTGGGTTCGCAGAGCGATACAGCATCCCAGGCTTGATCATGTGCCCGGCAGCATTGCCAAAAAATATGAGCGTGCCTGCTTCTCGGCCTTTGAAATGTAAGCCCTACTGGGCATTATTCTCCATAAAAGGCAGGTCTCGTCTGCGTTAAACACTTGTTCCGGCCTATATCTCTTCTCCTCCATCAACTTCTTTAGTTATGCCGGGTATTTATAGGCTGCAGCGTGGTTGGCAGATAGGGTTTCCACCTCTCCCGGAAACCCGGGTGTCTCCCGGAATTCACCTACCTCAGATACATCTTTCCCGGAACCTGGTAGAATTATTCCGGGAGGACAAAATCTTCATAACAAACTAATTTTCAGCTTTATTAGTCTTTTTGCCTTTTATTGAGTTGAGATTATGCTAGAATCGTTTCCTTTGATTCCAATTAAGTTATACTTAACGTATAAATATACTCTTTATAAGGATCATGTTGGTTACTACCTCTGACGCGTCACTAAAGGGTCGCCTGATTTTGATTACAATTTAAGCCAATCAAGAAACAGTCAACATTGTTTCGATTTCTTTTCAAAAATAAATGGAGATGGCGGAAAATTAAAGAAAACTGCAACGTTTGCGCTTTCAGTTCCAGTGTCCAACGCAGCCTGCGAAAGTGTTCAATGTTATTATTAAATTGTTGTGTAAAGGTCGAACGAAATTAGATGTGGATCATACCAAGGCTGAAATTCAAGTATAGCACCAATTTTAATTACTCTTGTAAAGATTTCCATGCCTTTTTACTATGAAAACCAGATCTTTTGGAGACTGCTCGAAGTAGTTAAATATACAAATTCAAATTAAATAAATGAAGCTTGGCTTATGAAGTAATGGTATTTTTAAGGGTTTTTATTATGATTTATAGAATTATGTTTAAACACAATTAGGGTTAAGTTTTCATATTTTCTAAATACTAAATAAAACAAGTTTTATTGTTCTCATTAGCTGTTTTTTAACCTAAAGAAAAACTAAGAATTAACTACTCATACGGTGGATATCTTCCGGAATCAGCAATTTACAAGGTAGCAAATCGAACTCGGCAGATGATGTTAACTTTATGTTATGCAGCGAGTATCGGGGTTTGAATCTCGTCAGCCACCCTTTACCTGCCGAATATTTAGTTTACATTGATTGCTAAGACGATTCTCTCAGCAAACAACAATTAATATATTTCTCTCCCATTCTCTTATATGATCGGTGAAGTCAACATCATCATAGGTAGTCTGTCCGTAGACAGGTCCGTGATTATTCATGGTTGACCCTGGTTCTCCATATACTCCTATTTTCCGCTGTCCTTTTCATATCTTGATAACTCTCTTTCCTTTTCAAATCGTCTATCATCTGAAACCTTTTCCTACCTCTTTCCCTTTTTCCATCTAGTTTTCCTTCTAACACGTCTTTAATCATACTCTCTCTCCTCAGGTAATGTCCAACCCAGTTTGCCTTCCTCTTTCTAATTCTAGTCTGTATAATCATTCGTTTCTCACCTACTCTTCGTATCACTTCATCGTTTTTCATCTTATCTGTCCATTTTATCCTTAGCATTCTCCTCCAAGTTCACATTTCAAAGCTTTCCAAGTATTTGAGGTCATTTTTCCTTAGCGACCATGTTTCTTCCCGTACAAAGCTATACTCCTTACATAGCATTTTATGAACTTCTTGCTGATATCCTCCCTTATATTCCCCGTAAGTAGATGTTTCTTTCTTCTGAAAGCCGCTTTTGCTTTCGCTTTTCTAATCCTTATTTCATCGATAATTGTTTTTTCTTTCGTTATGATGCTTACAAAATATTTATATTAAAAAACTTCTTACAACTTGATTCACGTATTGATTCCTAATCAGCCCCCAGTCTTTCAAATCTACACCTGTATCCCTTAATAACCAAATCAGCATTACCCAATTTACTCTATTGAAGGCCCTCTGCCAATCGACGAAACAATCGCAGCAATCTTGACTGAACTGTTTCAGATATTCTCACTACACCGATTGTCTCTCTGGTTCCTCGCCCTCTTCTGAAGCCGAATTGATCTTCCCCTAGTATTTTGTCGGCTTTTTTATAAGAAACCTCGTGATGCCCTTAAAAGTGTGTGATATCGTTCCGTAGTCTTTAAATTGCAATACCTTTGGCTTCTTCTCTAGAGAGATCATTGGCATTTTCAGGAAATCCTAAGGCCACTCTCCCGAGTCGTAAATCTTATTAATTGATTTCATTATCACTTTTAGTTTTTTCGATTCCATGACTTTCAATCCTCCGCCGGTATCCAATCGTTGCCTTAACATTTCCTTTCTTCAGCTCTTGTATCGCTTTTTCTACTTCGCTTTCCATAATACTTGGTCCCAAGTTGTCTTCTACAATATTGTCGTATTCTTCCAGTTCTATTTGCGCTGATCTTGTCTTCTAGTTGGATAGTTTCTTAATGTATTCTTTCTATACATGTGCTAGATCCTTTGGTTCTGTGACTATCCTTCCGTCTGTATATCTTTACTACGGATTCCATTTGGCTTCTTACCAGTAAATTTCAGTGTCTTACCATATAACATATCATACTACTATAACTCCTCCATCTATTGTATTTCCTCACATTTTTCCTTCATCCAGGTGTCTCTAACATTGTCTATTACTCTTCTAAAATCGTTGCTTATACGTCTATCGTTAGTTCTAATACCTTTTTCACTGTTAAGGTTTTCCCACATTCGACGCTTATCCATTTTCTCGAGCATTTCCTTAGTGATGCATGGTTTCCTAATTTTCTTCTCTGGTTTTCCTATCTCTTTATTCATAGTATCCTCGATACTGTATTTAATTTCCTCCCATTCTTTATCCACAGTCATCGGTCTCTATTCCTAGTTTCTAAGAAAAACTTTCAACTTTGTGCTGAATGCATTCTGCCTTTCTTTCAGTTTTAAAAACCCCAAGACTGTCTTTCTCTTCTCATTTTCCTTATTTGTTTTAGCTCCGTAGTTACATCGACTTCTAGAAGGCTATGATCTTAATCTTTGTCTGCTCCTGGTATTATCTTAGCATTTTTATGCTGTTCCTGAATCTTTATTTTACTTGAATGTAATCTATTTGGCATCTCATTCTATCTGCTGTGCTTTTCCATACATACAGCCTTCGTTTATAATTTTTTAATCATGTATTAGTCACTACTACATCGTTATTAATGCAGAATTGTGTCCGTTTTTCTTCTCAGTTTCTTTTCCCAAGTCCATATTGACGGATAATATATTTTTTGTCTCCCACTGTTATGCAGTTTATCTTCACGCTAGTATAAGATAATAAATTGCAAGAGTTCTTGCAGAATATTCCTCATTTTCCGCTAAATTATGGCACCAATCCGGAATTTTCAATTTCTCTAGCATTCGGCTCGCGTCGAAATTTTTCAAGATTTACAATAAATATTTAAAGAGTTATATGAGTCATTCGTTGTATATGACATAATCAAAACTTGGCCGATAACAGAGTCGCACATTCACTCCTAATGTATTATATACCTTCTCCTTTACTCATGACAATGTGATCCTTCCGTTTGCATGAGGACACGAAGCTCAACTTCGTACCTTCCAAATGATTATTTTCTAAAACTTTTACGGCATTCATATAGTATTTACAGGGTTATCGGCTATTATAAACACATTATCGGAAGTTATAGACACATTATTGTTAGTTATAAACAAAGTATCGGTAGTTATAAACACATTATTGGCAGTTATAAACAAAGTAGTTATAAACACATTATCATGAATTATAGACCGAGTATTGATAATTATAAACAATACTAACCCTACCCTATAATGGAAGAAAACTCTCAGGAAGTAGTAAATGAAAATGGAATACAGAGTGAACCAAATGATTCAGTTGCTAGAACAAGAAAGAAAAGAACCTCAATAACCGACGAAAAAATTGAAGTATTTAAAAATATGAGAGAACAAGGTGAGTCAGCGGTTAAAATGGCAAAAAACTTGGGCGTATCTGTGTCTGTTGTGTACAAACTAATGAGGAAAATACACGAAGCTGAGGAAAATATGGAAGAAGTTGATTTAACACGGAAGAAGCCTGGACCCAAACTGCAACAAGTTTCTAGATTACCGGACAAAATATGTGAAATTATTCAAGCCGACTGCTCATTGACACAAAAAGGCATTCAAGAAAAGTTGAGAGAATATGACTTCATCTGCACACAGTCTACTATATCGACAAATCTAAAAAATATTGGCATTACAAGAAAAAGATTGAAAAGAAGAGTTTCAAAATCCACACCACCTGAAGTTTTATCAAAAAGGAAAATATATTCTCATGAAATCATGAGGATTCCATCAGGAAGAATGTTATTTCTAGATGAAACTGGTTTTAATCTACATAGTACCAACAATTACGGATATTCTCCTAAAAATATAGATGCTATCAAAAAGGTTCCTACGAACCGTGGGAGAAACATAAGTTTGATAGCTGTGCTCGCTATAAACGGAATTAAGAATTATAAAATAAAAGTTGGTGCTTATAACACAGAATATTTCGTTGACTTTCTTCAAGACTGCAAATCAAAGAATGTTTTTAAGGAAGGTGATATCGTTATTATGGACAATGTGAAGTTTCACCACAGCTCTGAAGTGATTACTTGACTTGCCGCAAATAATGTTTGCTACAAATTTCTTCCCCTTACAGTCCGCAATTAAACCCAATTGAAGAGGTTTTTAGTGTGCTTAAAAGTAGATACCATGCTATTCGTCCTACTCCTGAAACGTCGTTACAGCTCCAAGAATATGTCGCAAGATGCATTGACAGGATGAATAATGATAGTACATTACGTTTTGAGGCTTTTTATGGCAACATGTTGAGATATCGCGATTTGGCTTTTCAAGGTCTTTCATTTTAAATAATTACATATGCACATTATATTTTTCCCTTTTCAATTCTCCTTTTTGTTCATTGCAGTATGTATGTATCATATCTTATATGTATACTACAAAAGTTAATTAATTGTATGTATTTAACAAACATTTTAAAGGATAATGAATGTTACCTAATTATATTTATAATTACTTGATTGTGTACTGACTAAATATGTATGTACCTACTATGTATAATTCTCTACAGATATGAATTCTTTTTCATTGTACATATTATTCACTATTATGTACCTACGCATCATTTCTCGTGCCGCCTTTAATCATAGAATTGTACATTGTATCATTAAATAAACACAAAATTAATGGAAATCAGTAAGTTATTCTATTTAATTTTCCTTTATGAATTTTTATGTGCCGAAAAGGAGTTGAGTTCATTTATCGATAACAACTCATAAAAATTAGTAAGCGAGAAAGAGTGGCTGAAAAAATATTTTCATTTTCATTAGCATTTGTGTTTTACATATTTGTCTTCTCAACAGAATCAATATTTTGTCTTGATTTTTGAGTTGACTTCATTATTTTCGTTTCCAAAACACTAAAACAATTTTTTACATATTGCCTAAATTTTAGCGTTATGGCCAGGTTTTGTTTATAATTATTGATACTCTGTCTATAATTCACGATAATGTGTTTATAACTACTGATAGTTTGTTTATAACTACTGATACATTGTTTATAACTATCAATAATATGTTTATAACTTCCGATACTGTGTTTATAACTATCGATAATGTCTGTAAATTTCGATACTGTGTTTATAATAGCCGATAACCCTGTACCTTGTATAGCCCCAAGTACCCTTATCACACAGATCTTATCTTTACTTTCAATTTTTTGGTTGACGTAAATTCCAGGCACTCCAAATAATTTCATTTGGTAATATTACGTAATCATGCGAAGGCACATTCCCTTGAAATCCATTTCGTAGAAGTTTAAACATAATAGTCATTAAATAGGCCCCGGATATTCGTTTTCATTTATATTATATTTAATTCTGGGAATGCATATAATTAATTTTTCAATATTTACCCAATTATCTTTCCAACAATATTCATCATAAAATACAAAACGATTTTTCATATCTGTGGTTGAATAATAAATATCTGCTATATTTCTTCTTTCATTTTACAATAAATAAAAAAATTAAAATTTTACCGGTGAGAGCGTTTTTTAGGCAATGATGAAAAAATGGACGACATTGAAGCCAATTCCAATGAATTTCTTAAAAAATATCAAATTGCTAAATATCATATACAAATATTTCTTCTTCGATCATTTTAATAAGAAATAAATGCCGTAGAAAATACCTATTTATGAGGAAAATGTAGATCTACGAAATAAAATTCCGACGGTAATCTTTCCAATAATTTTCTGAAGCTTCTTGATAGAAGTTATAAATTTTATTTATAACTATCAAAGCCTTATCCTTTTTTGAGAACTTTGTTCTTTAAATCGAAGAGTTTCATGCTTCTTGCGAGAATTCTGCGTTAACTTCATTATAGGATAATGTTAGGCATATGGTAGAAGGAAAATTTCTTCGATAAAGAAGTATCATAAAATTAGCATTTCATTTTCCTCGAAAACTATATGCAACTTCCAATATCATTGTATATGCTAAATGTTGTAAGGTCTAAATGACAAGTGAAATTAAATATTTATCAATCTAATGCCTTTATTTTTGTGCACCGTACAGTGGTAGTAAAGAGTGATCAAAATGATTTAAATTTAATTTTCTCTTTCAACATAAACTAATAACAAATTATCAGGATGTAGTTCGAGTTTAAGAAGAAAAATCCATCCTTCTTCTTCAAACACGGAATATGTATATCCATCGACAAAACTCAAATTTTAAAACTAAATATATCTTACCTTTTATTTTTATAATTAGTGTATATATATTTTAAATTTATTTAATACTTCTCTTTATTTTTCTGTAATATGGATAGTCTATATCAGCGGTGCCCAAACTTTTCTAATCTAACCACATCAGTGGTTGCGAATCCCTTGGCGGGCCGCATTGGAAGTTGCCAATTCTTCGGCGGGCCGGATTAGAGTTTAAATAGGAAATTTTCTATATATTTTGAGGTGCCATATAAGAGAAAATCGTGTCAAAATAAGGTTTAATGGCTGAAATTTCAATATTTAAAGTTTTATTATGAAATTTTTTAAAAAATGTATGAATTTGTGCATTAAATTTTTCAAATTGATTTTTCGCCTTAAGTATTTCGCGGGCCGCCCAAGAATCCTTCGCGGGCCGTAGTTTGGGCACCGCTGGTCTATATTAGTGATTTGTTTCAAAAATTCCATTTTTTCATCTGGGTTAGGCAACATTTCACAAAACAATAAAATAAAAATACTAGGAACAAAATACCAACTGTAACTTCAAGTTTTGTATCCGCGTATTGTAGACTTGATCGAGCGACGCAACACACGCCACTCTCTCATTAAATTTTAATAGAAGTTTGAGTAAACAACGATTTTAGCTATAGCTTTATCAGAGAAAGAGGCAGAGCATGTGGCTGAGCCAAATTTCCCTTCTTGCGTGCTAGAATGCCTCAAGTTTCCCTACTGCTGCAGACTTCCAGCAAGTTCTATGAAACCAACCCAGTTGGATGCGTGTTTACCTTCACCTTTCTCTTCGAATATACAAGATATGAGACAAAATAGATAAGTTATGATGAATGCAAAGAGAAGGGCTATTTCTATGGCATGAACGAAGCCATAGAATACCATATCAACTGCCAAGAAACGTGTTAAATTATAAGATCAAGACTAATAATTTTTCATTCAGGCATTCCACAGTCCCAATTGATTAAAAAGCAAAATCTACTGTTTACAGTGACATGAGATTTGGAAAACCTAAGACTTTAACTGTCAACGCTGCTCTAATTTTCTTCTTCACATTAGGAAATGTTTCATCGAGTTCCATAATTTTGAACAGGTAACCGTCAAATGTGTATGATTTAAACATGAATACGAGATATTATAAAGATGTTTTCATATCGTCGAATAATGCATTGAATATGTGATAAAACCTATCTATGTATCTATATATTTCACGGTGAAATATGTACATTAGCAATCCATAATTCTCCACTATTTGAACGCAACTTCCTATGGCCGGAAATTTAACAAAATCTTCTATGTTAAAGTATTATTTAAAATTAATCATGCTCTATCCCAATAAATTTAGATTCTGATATAAATGGCACATTTCCTTAAACTCAATAAATTTTTGCGCCAAGAAGACGGAATATTTTTAAGCAAATTCCGTAAAATTTTTAATACACATCATAGATTTTAAATTTTATTAGTATAACAGATCTTTATGTTTCGCATATTTTGAAATGCTGTATTTAATTAGGTAATTTATGTGTTTGATCATTTTAATATTTCGATATAAATTTAAAAGCGCGTACTGTCGATATTATTTCTCCAGCTTTAAGTCGCATTTTTGCTAGAAGAAAAATTTAATTTGAGAATAACTGGAACATTGAACCCTCTTTCACCTTGGCACGTTCCGTTTCTTCTCTTTTAATAGGAAACATAAAATAGATTATTTGCCTATTCGAGAGATAGGTAAAGTGAAAGTCGATCTCTCAACCTTACTAACCTTATCTTCATCCGCACGCATCCAGTCATATTTCTCTCCCTTCATATTATATCAATCCAAAAGATTTTCCGGCAACCCGTTAGCATAGCAACATCATCCCTCTATATATTGTCCCCTAAGTCATTATTTCTCCAAACGTTCTAAATTACGAGAAAGTCGTTCCTATACATGGGGCAGAGTACGTTTCTATTTTTCCCTTTTTTTTAAATAAATTTCCGCAAAGAAAACAATTTATTTACTCGTAAATTTTTTAGTGTGTACAAGGGATAATGTTAATACGAAGGCTTCCGCGGTGTTTTCGTACTCCTTCCAAGACTTTCGGGATTCTACCGCGTGTTGTTTCTTCTAGTGACGACTGTTTCGCCTCCATTCCAGGTGGCATCTTCAGGTCCTGAAAGATGCCACCTGGAATGGAGGCGAAACAGTCGTCACTAGAAGAAACAACACGCGATAGAATCCCGAAAGTCTTGGAAAGAGAAGGAATAATGTTATTGAACCTAGCACAACGCGACCCATTACCTTCATTTTTTCAAAATAAAGATTTAAAAAGGCGTCCTTTTTTGCTAATTGTAAAGACCGCATAAAAACTGAAAATACCATTGGGTACCACAGAACAAACAAACACGGAACTAAAAAAATCCACTTTTCAATAATTATATTCACCTTATAAAATATACCTTAAATTTATTTTATAACAACGATTGATTAAAACGTTATCTCTTAAATATTTTTGTCTTTTTTGCAGGATATATCCTGTTGTTGCAAAGACATTATTGCACTAATAAATGCATTACACAATTAAAAACAAAAAACTTTTACAAATAAAAAATTGCTGCTGTTATTAAATGTTAGCATTAATTTACAATTTAAGTTGAAAATAAATTTATTGAAATATATACTACTGCAAATATTTGGTAAAGTACGCCATTGTGGCGTTAATTTTGGAGCAAAAGAAACTATGACACAGTGAAACAAATAATAATTACTCTTTTGTATAGCGAAAGTTAAAAAAGGAAAAAAGAAACATTTTAATGTATTCATCACTACAATTATAACAAAACCTAGACTTTTAAGTCTATATTAAGTCTATTTCCTTTTGTTAATTGATTGGATTATGTTCGCAAATATATACCTGTAGAGGATTAAAACTATATTTATTACAATACGATTAAAAAAGAAATGACTGGTTCTTACCTCAGTGCATGAGCTTTTAGTTGTTTACTGTGCCTCAATTCTTCTAATTCCATTCCTTGGAACGGCAAGAAAACTTCTTGAACGTCAGGGTGTGTTTCGAACAGACTGCGAACGGAAAAATATTAAACAATGAAAATGAGAATAAAAATATAACCAAATCCAATGCCTTTATAGATAAACAAAATTACGGAATTATTTTTTCTAAATGATTTCTCAATAACATTTTATAGAGACTTTAAAAACATATTAATTATTTAGTCATTGATGGAATGAAATGATCATAAGATCCTCAGCAGACAGGCATTAGCTGTTAAGTTGGGAATAATTTTTTTCTCGTTTCAAAATTATTCCCTACTTAGTCATTATTTGAATTTACGCTTAAAAGTGAAATTATTAATATGGTAACAAGCTAAGCACCTTATTCTTATTTTTACTTAATAATATAAAGAACTCATGAAAAGGCATCAACAACATTGCGTATTTTAAATAAAAAAATCACTGTGAATATACATATTAACATAAAATGCAGCCGAAACTTAAGCTCCTGAGGTAAAAAAAAATCCGATGGAATGAGGATCAAATTCGCTTAATTTTCGATCCAAAACAACCATTCGGTAAAAAATGAATAAAATCCATGTCGGCAGCTTAAAATTTTTTTGCGAAAGTTTATTTACGACGAATAATTTCTTCACATAATTATACATTGTTGCATACCTAAAAAAACATGAGGTTGCATGAAATATAGGCATCCTTTTTGGGAATTTAAAATTCAACGATTACATATATATCGCAATTGCTAAAATAAACTAATCTACGGAATTTATAAACAAGAGCTCTACAAATACATATGATTCTTCGAAACAGTTCCCATATAATGCATTGTTCAAGATATATCTTAAAAAACTAAATATTTTAGCTGCCACAACCACCCCACCTACCAGCGACTATTGTAAACATTTGACGCGTAGTTACGTCATAGTAACGCTCCTTTTTATTTTCTTAACTAGGGAGATGCCCGTTGAAATTCAACGGGAAAGTTTTTTGTGAAATAAAGCATGAACATAAATATACCTTGACTCTTTGGATTGCAAGAAAACAAACTTTCGATCTTTTAGGCGTTCGTTGTTTCAAGTTTCGAACTCCTACGATGATTCTAAGTGCCTAATTTTAATATTCGAATGATTAATGTTATACATTCAAATGTACTTCTCATAAATAAGGCAACGAATGTTGTTTATATTGATTGTTATGAAAAGAATTTCTCTCTCCTCTCTCTTTCTCGTATTAATTGTAAGAGCATTCAATGCACTCTTTCACCCATTAGGATTGATATAACAATAGGATTTCGACGTTTGACAATATAATTGGTTGACAAGGCAACATCCCAATTAAATGCCAAGATTTCCCCAAAATATGTGAATTAAACGTTTAACATGAGAAATTTCGAACTGCAGGCGGGAAAAGATGAACAGAATAAGACACGTCATACGTTTTTCTTTAAAATGGGCTAGATCCGAAGATCATAGGCTAATTATCTGTAATTTAGATCTCAAAAAGAATAAAAGCCTGCAAGTCAAAAAGTCGATTTTTACGTGTTATCACATGGGAAATGCAAATGCCTACCTTGGAGTCGAACCTAGGACTTTTTTCTAGATTTTAATTAGTAATCCCCTTAAAATATGCAAATATAACATTCCTGCCAAATTTCAAAAATATATTTCGATCTTTTATCGAGTTAATGACATTTTTATAGCGTGATAGAGGGAGCCACAAAGGGACAGAAATAGCCTTTTATTATTGTTAGATTGTTGGAGCTTCGTGCCTATATCCAATATCAGAAGGCTACAGTTTGTTTATTTCTGTTCTTCGTAAAGTCTAAATTTTTTTTGCAGTTCCTGAAAATATTTATTATAATTTAACCTATTTGTAATTTTTAGGAATGTTATAGGTATGGAGAAAGCCATGTGGTGGCCACTTCAGACTTTTTTACATTAGAATCTTGGCATAAATTGTAGTAATAGATTGTAGGGAAGGACGAATGCGGATACGCCCAAATCTTATAATGAAACCGAAGCAATTGAATCGATAATCATATTTAAATAAACTGAAATCTATCGAGATGAATGAACTTTTAAAATCACGTGCGTAATTTAAAAAGCCTTTTAAGCTACATAAATGAGCATTTTATAGCTTTTTCGAGGATTACGCAGGAAGAGAAATAGCGCTTTGCAAAAAGGTATTCCTTTTTGAAATTGAGATCAGTAATCATAAATTAAAAAAGAAATGGTGTTTTGAGCGATGCAAAAGCACATAGCTAGGGTTTGGAATGAAAAACGTTTTATTAAATGAAATTACGGATAAAACCTAATCAAACAATCCGAAATTGGGGAATATAATTTAACTTATTAGCGTAATCCTATGTAGTTTCAAAGTTAGTTCAAAAAAGATTTATGAAACTGAAAGAGCACTTTGTTGCTTGAATTTTGTTACTTAATAGCTCAGTTGAATAAATAATGAATGTGGTAAAATCATTTGTGATTAACATTTATTTTAAGTTTTATATAAATAAATCAGAGAACTCAACAAAATTAAAACATCAATGAATTAGTTAGGTACATTATAACTCTGTGATAAATTTAAATGATAATATTATTATTTTTGAAAATATTCTTTCTTTCAGAATGAAAATTTAAAATGTTCCCAGAAATTATTAGAAAAATGTATTTTAATTGGATACATATTAGGCAGTCAAATTTTGCTGGAGTTTGGACGTGTTCTCTAAACTTCATTGCAGAAAATTTCTACAAATTCAGTGGGGACAAGTTTTCATAACTCACTGAAATGCGATCTTTCATGAAAAAAAAATAAAAAATGCCTAGGCAGTAAAAGTCCGTAACCTTTGGAGAATATCATGACCTGAACTTATCAAAACTTTCCATGCAGAACTGGAATTTCGCCAATGCAAAATTTAGCTCCCTTTTCAAAACGAAGATGACGTCCACCTGTCTTTTAAACATTTAAATTGCTCCTTAAAAATCTCCGTTTTCTATCATTAAACATGCCTCATTCACCGTAAGAATCCGTTTCTTCTTCATTTGAAGCGATACGAATGATCGAGCTCTCAGCCAATGTGAAACACTCAAGTTTACATGGTTGCCATGATACCAACACTGAATAACTGGCTCTTACCTAAAGAGATGCTGTTATTCAACGGGACGAACATTTCAAATAAGACTAGGCAGCGCAGCTATCTCTTTCCCCATCCACTCTGACCCCTAATGTCCGCGCTCACAGGAAACCCGACTGCCGAGTCCTTTTTCAACCTCGTTAACCATTCGTCTGTTTTCCCCGAGTCCTTTTTGCCTCTCTTTGTGTCCCTCTACTTCCTTTCTCGACATCTCCAACCTCTTGTTTGGGGGTACTCTCTTATTTTCGGCACTCTTAACGTTCGGTCAAATTGATACAAACACTCCAGCTTTGGAGAACACTTCAATGTTAAACCTCTTCTTTCTACATTAGGTTCTTTTTCCCTTTGGTCTGCTATCCATCACAGTCCTCACCCCCTCCTTCCATCACAGTCCTCCCTCTCTCCTTCCATCGCCCTCCTTTGTATCCCTTTTTTTCTCTATCTCCCTCACTCCTGACCCTATCTACTCTCCTCCCTCCCCTCTCTGTCTCCTTTACCTTCTACCCATCATTTCCCTCTCATTCTCTCTCTCACTCAATCCTTTCCTCCCCCTAAGTTCATCCTCCCCCTTCTCCTTTTCTCTTTCATCCTCGTCCTCTCTCAATCCCCCTCTATTTGTCTCACAATCCCCTTTTCTCTCTCTATCTTACTCACTTATTTCCTCACCCTAAGTTCATCCTGCCCCTTCTCCTTTTCTCTTTATCCTCATCCTCGCTCCATCCCCCTCTATTTGCCTCACAATCCCCTTTTCTCTCTCTATCTTACTCCTTTCCTCACCCTATCTTAGCTCTTCCCTCCCATCTCTATCTCCTTTCTCTTCTCCACGTTCTATCACATTTCACACCTCTTTATATCTCTCTCTCTCTCCCTCACTCCTTTCTTCACTCTAACTACATTATTCCCTCTCTCTATTCCACACCCTCTACCTCTCCATCCTCCTCTGTTTGTCTCACAAACCCTCTCAGTCACGTAGGCCTTCTATCCACTTCTACGGAAGATCTCCGCTTCGGGTTCCTAATTTCCTTCTCGCGTCCTTCTCGCACCACTTCCCCCTTTTACATTTCAAGTCAAGGCTTCGTTTTCGTGCCGTGGGTTCAAATTCGAAACCCGAATCACTTTTCGACAGGGAAATGCTGGAATGGTGGATCGGAGGCCATCGCGGTCCAAGATATCACAAGTTTATACTGATGAATTAAACGTGCAGTAGGCACCAAATATTATTATTGACATGTTATAGTTTTGCGGACGAATGGCTAAATAGGCGAACACACTACATGAAATATTGTAAACAAATTTCACAAAATGAACGTTTTCCGTACATGACTTAAATGTCGTGTTTTTGTATAAAAATTACTGTTACCTTAATAGCGCCATCTATTTTTTTAATTTGATACTTAATCGCAGGGACGTTTTAGCGAGTGAATTAATTTCAAATGTTCGGGATGATGTATTTTGGCTGAAAAATCAAGATATTTTATCGGTAAGGAGTTATTATCTTACCTATGTCAACATAGTTGTGTAGTGACTTGATTTGTGTAGTGACTTTGATTTCAACTGCTAATAAGTACCTAATAAAGGCTAAAAAAAATCTAATTGTAATATCTCTATTCCGAGGTAGCAACAGATTCCACTACCTAAGCAATTCAGACAGTACAACCGAGACAGTATTTTTATAAATGTTAACTGTATTTTTGTCGTTTTAATTGGCATACTTGATTTTTTTTATGATGTTCGATTAAAAACTCAATAGATAAGAAATGAATGTAGGATAGTAGCAAGAGGAATATAACAGGATAACTCGCTGGCGTGAATGTCAGGATCGCTCACACTCTATGCCGCGTCTGCTAATAGCGGTTATCTCCATTTAAACCTGTGCTTTATGCTGCAGTTTTTCATTTTGCGTTTACAGGGCTGTTCATTGCCTGACAATTTTCCACATATAAGTTTTTCCAAAAACCGTCCCTTATACTTCATGCAAGTACCATAAATTCTGCATAATTTCTACATGGCATGAAGAACAACACAAGGACTGGCAAACGCATGGATAATTTTTTTTCGATCAATTCCACTATATCAAGAACTGTTATTATATTTCAGCTTTTAATTCTATTGGTCGAAACTGTGTAGTGGTTTATTAGTAATTAGCTTCTGATAAGGATCGTCCTTACTATTAAAAATTGCGTTATCACCAAACGGGTCAAATATAAGTAAGAGCTGTTTTATTTTTAAAGGCATCCGAGAAAGCAATCTCGGCCCTGTACGGCATAACTCTAGTCGAAACGAGCCGAGGCGGGAGAAGAACCGTGAGATTTACCACTGCTGAGCGTCTTTTTCTCAATCTCGCCTCGGCCGTGGATTTTTACGATCCCAGCAACTCATTCGTAGCACTCGTTGCCACGTCAACCAATTATCTTCGACTCGCCCGGTTAGTGCGACGAAACGAATACTGATTTGTTTAAGGACCATAAAAAGAAAAATCTTTATTCTTCCGCCGAGATACGCACGGATATTTTTAATAAGAAACCTTTCGATATCGTCTAACTTTTTTATGCTCTCAGCTCTTCAAACTCAACAAAAACTTATTTTGCGTAAATTATTTTTCGTCAATTCCCATTTTAATCACAGTGCTTACCAGTGGCGGAACTAAGTAGGGAAGACTGAAAAGATAAAACTTTAATAAAATTTTATATAAAATTGAACGACGCATTGTAAGTATAAATGATTTCAACTTTTATTTGTAGATTGAAGCGCGAAAACGTCGCGCTGTTTTGTATGGAGCTTTTACATTACCATTTGGTCGGCTAACGCTCAAAGCGGCTTAGCCTCGCTAAGTATGTGACCGGATAAACTAGCCAAAAACGCAGTACGGCAATTGGGGTTGCCCGCGTGATGAAGATAGGGAAAGGCAAAAATCGACTGAATAATCATTTAATCAAAGGATTAATCCAAAATACAAAAAATTAAAATACGTGATTAGAGAAAATGCTTGAATACTTTCAAATTTAAAAAGAGGGCATTCTGAATAACCCGTACTAAAATTAAAATCATGATAATACTCATTCACATGGCGAAAATGTTTTACCTACGCAAATGGTAATTTCATTCATAATGAAACCGAAACTTTTATATCAACTTGTTCCGAGATCGGAAAAGATTTAACCACTTTCTCTTCATGAAATATTTTAAAATGTTTGATAACTTAGAATAGAACTTGCAAAGATACCATTCTGCTACACTAGAATCAACAGAGTTATTTTATTTCCGTTTTGAAGACTTTGAGGACGAATGGAATTAGCTCACTGACTTCATCAATCCATTCCTTCACAGAAACTAAAAATCACTAATAAGTTACGAAAATATTCTAGTGCATTATCTACCACCGACCAACTTTTGAGAGCAAACGTTTCCGATAATGAACTTTGTCAACAATAGGTACCGATATAAATCCTAGATGCTTGTGTGCAAAACTTTTAAACCTTTACAATTAATCATGACTGTAAAAAAAAATTGCGTTGAAAAGAATACTCAGAAATCAGTTTAGGCCTATTTTGTGTTTCACATAAAATTTCAAGTTATTTTGTTGTCTTTTCAATTAATAACGTATTAAATACTGTAATTTTTACCGTACTTGTTAACTTTCGGTGTTATTTGTATTAGCTTTAGCTATTAGCTAATAATGTGAAGGGGATTACTCGAACAGTGGCCCGCCAAACGTTCCATGTCCTTTTATTAATACGACTGGCAAAAAGTTCCTGATGTAAGGTTTTTAGTCGAGAAGTTTCATTTTGTTTTTAAAAAGTTTACATCATGCTCGTATACCCATTTCTAAACAAACACCTTAACCGATCTGAAAATTTCTCTATATCTGTGAAGAAATAGCCAATTTAAAAAATTTCCTAATAAATTAATTGTTTCAAATTTATATCTCCCTTATCAAAAAATTCGCAAACGAATAATTTCTCCTGGAATGCAAACATTCCGTCATTGTAAATAAAATAATTTTAGAGAATAACAATACGCGAAGAATCTTCCCAACTCATTACAGATTAAAAAACATAAAAAATCCTCTCGGTTCTAATTGTAATTTTTCCATTTATGACTGAATGAAGCCGGTTTGATTGAGGAATATTTTTTCGACATTGATTACAACTTTTTTGCTAGAACATGAGCAGGTGGATTCATACGAACGATTCTAGATTTCCATGCACAAACTCCTTGACGGACGTTTAATTTAATCATTGCGAAAAACTGGATGAAACCTCTTCAAATGCCTCCCCTTTCCTTACTACCTCCATCATTTTCTCAAAAATAATACTCGATAAAATTTCAAAATTCGCAGAGATATTTGCTGCTTCGAAAATGAAATGCGTTCCGTTTTGGGTACAATTTTTTTTTTAAGTTATGGCAAGTTATTGCATTTAAAAAAATACAAATTGCTACTGAAATATCCAACAACTCCTTTAACAACACAATAAACCCTAATTAAGCCGTGCAGAATAAATCTTTTCTCTCGTACAAACGATCGCGTCTCACAAAAATGCCCATTGAATCCGCGCATACTTTACTAATAAAGGGCGAAACGCGATAGCAGAAATTAGAATTCCATTAGCTCGAGTCGTTATTTAAATCAGTGAAACCGTGCATTCGATACTGATTCAACGAAGAAATATTCACTAAATATCTTGCATTTGTACAGAATGGTCAATAATAAAATTAGAGAAATGTTCACCGCAGGGGCCTCAAAAACATAAAAAACATGCGGAATGCATGGTGAGAAATAAACGCGATACGCGCTTAATTTAAAAAAAAAAACAGTATTGCTCAGTGATGAAGTAATGTTTGAACAAATAAGATGCGACGACAGGATTGCCCAATGAAAACTGAAGTGAAAAGGAATGAAAAATACTTCACTAGGATGTAGGGACCAAAGGGCTTGAAAAACTAGGCCGAAAACAAAAAAGGGGAAGAAACAAGGTGGTAAAATGATGTCCCGAGGCAGACGATGTCCGACGGCGAAGGTGATGAGAAAAAGAGAACATAGGAGGATGAATATTGGGAATCCGCTTTATCTTTCTCTCTCTTTTCCTCTCCCCTATGCAAGCGATTTATCTCCTCCGCATGCCTTCCCTGGCCCACTTTCCCCTCCGCTTCAAACCTCTCCTCCCCTCGCGTGTCCACCTCTTCCAGTTTGCTCAAACTCGCTCGAAAATCGATGAAACCCTCCTTCTTTTCGAATGCAGGGCACAAAAAAATAACCGCCGAAGAGAATTTGATACTCTGGCGGCCGCCTCCGCGCGTGAAATGTTTTATGGAACTCACATCAGTCGCCATTTCCGACATTTTTAACTCTCTCAATCATAGGAATACATGGCTAAAATACACCTTTGCCACAGAGATGCTTGTATAAGGGTTCGATATACATAACAACGCATGATCACACTTCGAAACCTGACGATATAAAATTTTTTAATTTAAAAATAAAACCACACAACGACATAGAGCAGGCGTTGCCAATTTTGTCAAGTGAATTATTCCAGTGAATCGATTTGAATCGCAGGTTTCGATTTCGATCCATAATCGATTCATTTGAATCGATTTATCCAACTTATTCGATTTAATCCTTCTTTTATAAAAGTTTTAAAATGAAAATTTCGAATCGAACCTTTTGAACCAATTCATGTGATTAATAACGAGTTAATCGATTCAACTTTTCCTATTAACCGGAACGAATGAATCGATTAATTAATGAATCAAATCGGATCTGCCCATCCGTAAAAATGCGTGTAGGAAGATATTGGTGAAGATTCACAGAGAGCTAAAAAGTATAATTTTTATAGTTCACACTTTCCTTTCCTTTAACTAAATTTTCGAACATAAACAAGAAGATGTCTCCATTTCATGACCAAAGATAAATCTCGCAGCAATCTTTCTCAGATTTCTATAAAATCTCTTAATTTATATATATATATATATATGCTTTGTCTCAAAACCAGTATCGTTCTCTTTCCTAAAAAAAGCACGTAAAGGAATGGATTAGAATTTTAAAAATTGTCGAAAATTTTCTTTTGCAAACGTCGCGAGTTCTCATCCATTCGACGCGGGAATTTAATTTTTCCCTAATAAATTCCATAAATGAATACTTAAATTATCATTGGTTCAGTGGTCCTGCTTATGAGATAAATATCTAAGTGCAACACGTGCTATATTCGTATTACATGACGTAAGCAAGTATAAATTAATAGAATATATATGAGATACCCTCTTCAGATTAAGAAAAGGTGTTATTTTCTTTTTGTAAAATCTGGAAATTTATTGATACGACATTAAATTATATTTTTACAAGGTAAACCTCTCTCATGGCTACCTTCATCTCCCTTCCACGTTGGCTGGATGAATCTGTTTATCTGTCTTGTCTCATTGTCTTGTCCCATTTGAGACTTTTGGGATCTCACCAATTTCCTTCATTCGACTATATCATGCTTAACGTAGACACAGAAAGTCTTTTATACATTAGTTCCTTGATTTACACAAAAATCTGCCTCTAGTAGACTGAATGACATGAACACCCATAACAGTATCGGTACTCCATACATCCAGTTCTTCTATAGCTCATCAGTTTGAGAACTGGATCGAGTTGAACTGACAACAAAAACTCAAGCATAAACAGCCTCGATAATATTTGCCACACGTATTTGGTGAATTCGAAGCATGGATTAATCTCAATAGAATTATGAGTATGTATGCGTAAATTTAAATTTAATTTTACTCGACCATATTTCTTCACTTGCTATCAAGTTGCCGTTAGAATGTGATATCGTACAGTTTGTCATAACTAGTTCTTCCCTTGACGATCATGCCCGTTTTACTTTCTTAACTTATAATGAACATTTCTAAAGTCACTTCTATGGAAATAAAAATAACGCACCGAGAAAACAAAAGTTTAAATTGAGGTAGATAGAATTTTGCAAGGATCTTCCGCTTCAGGTAATTTCTTTAGAATCTACTATCGGTAAATCAACATTGATGACGGATGATTTGCTGTTGGAATGAGCAACTGGTTTTCCTTACCGTTTTAGGGCTATTGGAGAAATATTTTTTTAAGTTTTAGATAAATACCTTAATTGAAATATTTATTAGATTCTGTTTGTATGATGAGTTTTATGTTGTTGATTTAAAGAAGTAGTTTTAAAAAATATCTTCATGGTAGAGAAATGAAATTTATGGTTTCTCTTAGAATGAATTAGCCAGAGAATGTTATACTGGATATCCTAAATGAATATTCTGCTTATAAACTAATTTACAAACTGAAGAGACGTAGTCGGACAAATTATTTTGGAGAGTGGAAGAGAAACAAATTTATCGGCAGGAGGAGGCGTCAGGGATTCAGTCTCAAATCCATTCGGTATTCGCCCTCACGCTCCGAGGCAATCCTCGAGTCATCTGACCCAAAGCTCCACTTTCGAAATTTCCCAAGACGCTGCCATCTTTCGGATCCCTCGTCCGCCCTATGAGGCTTTTTCCGCGGGAATGGTTATTTACGGGAATAAACAGAAAGCTGACGTAGAATTTAAATGAAGATTCGAATTTTTACCAAAATCACTCGGATAATGATTTTCAGGAGGTATCACGTCGCTTCCACTGTACGATCTCTTAGAGATTATGTTGGCAGTCACTCGTCTCTAAGATACGCCAAGATAGGTAATCTAAGATGGAATTTGTGCTCTTTCTTAATTAGTTATTTGATCATCATACGCTGCATCGTCTTGAGAATATTTGTGGAAAAGTATCTGATTGTTAATACAGCTATCATAACGGTATTTTTTGCATTCGTCTAAGTTTACATATGCATGAACGCTAATATAAGTGCATATATGTAGATACAGGACATACTACGACCGGTGATCCCACCGGCCGAAGAACCAGTGGCTCCTGACGCTTCCGCTGAGACAACGAAGCCCCTCAACACCACCGAGGAGGGAGTTGCAGCCGTCGCGCCCACCATCACTGGTGACGAAAACGGCCCTTTACAGGGCCATAAATCTGAGATGGAGGCAGAATCTCCGCTTGCGGAATCTCAACCCCAGGATCGCCCCGTCACCAGGAGCAAGAGGAAGAAGCCAGGTGTTTCTCCCTCTGCATCTGCAACCTCTGAGGACCGAACTGCCCAGGCCATCCCTGACCCGGCTGACCAGCAGCAAGCTCCTTCGGAGGAAGACGACTTTGCCCCGGTTAAGGCGAGGAGGAAGCGGTCGAAGATTAATCCTAATCCTTCGCCTTCTTCTTCTGGGGTATCCCGCGCGGATGCTCAGCCCAGAAATACCGGAGCCAGAGTCCGCCATCGCCTGGCGTCCATCGTAGCGTTTGGCATCATCGCGCACAAGGAAATCTCCGAGCTTCTAGAAGAGAAGCTCGGCGACGACTTTAACATGGACGTAAGGAGGGCGTCCACAAGGATTGCCGTCCAGTCTCCTGAAGGACATCGGGCGGCGACGGCGGTACTGGACAAAGCTGGTGTCCAGTATCACACTCAGCCGCTGGAGACCGTGCAGGGGGCGTGCTTTTTGATCAAAGGCGTGGCCCGAGACTACGAGCCGGCTGACGTCTCTGCTGGATTAACCCGCAAGGGCTACACTGTTTGAGGCGTCCGGCAGATGGAGATCGCCGAGGGTAACAGCAAGGTGAAGATAGATTACTTCATCGTGAACGTCGAGAAGACGCCTGCGGCAATCCCTCCGACGGGGATCAAGTACCTTCCCCACTGCTCAGTCCGAGTGGAAGCCTACAAAGGGGCTAAAGAACCTCTCGGTTGCTATCGCTGCCAGCGCTTCGGTCACCTGGAAGTTGCCTGCACACGCGAGATCCGCTGCTTCAGATGCGCCGGCCCACACTTTGGGAAGGACTGCACGAAGCCCAAAGACGTCGCTCCGACCTGCGCTAACTGCGGAGATCCGCACCCGGCCATCTATCGCCAGTGTCCAGCCTACTTGGAGGCGCTGGACAAAATGGACAAGGGGAAGAAGACTGCGGCGAAGACTGCTGCCCATGCAGCACCCGTTCCCGCTCCAAAGAACCTACCGGCGACGAGAGCTGTCCAGCCGGGCTATTCCTTCGCCGCTGCTGCCAAGGGATTGGCGCCTGATCCGCCGATGGCAAGCACCACTAGCATTCAGACGCCGGCATCTGAGGCAAAGGAGGTGGTCTCACACTCCCCTGCTAGAGAGCCTGCACCTGCCGAAGCTGTGCCTTTCTCCAAGGGGAATAAGAAGAAGAAGGCACCCGCAAAACTCGAGCCCGCAGCTGAAAACGGCCCTTTTCCGGGCCACAAAACTCAGCGGGACGCATTCGTCGAGCCTTCGACGCTAGTGGAGGTTCCGCCGAAATCGTTGGCGATCACCAGCCCAGCGGCTGAGAGCGGAGCTGACCCAGCTGAGGGTCTTCGTCGCCAAGGCGTTGAGATCTCAGCGGCCTCTCCCGGACTTAGTGTGCCTCACTCTGGGGACGGGGATCAGACTTTGGCGCCACGATCTGGCCGGCAAGGGGAAGCCAACGACAGACCATGGCAGACCATAGCATCCATCTGTACCACCTTGCGGAGATACATTGGGTCACGACAAGGACAGCTTCTCCTCTCCTTGCTGGAGGAACTGGCTTCGGCTAAACTAGACTCGCTCCGTAATAATGGCTGCTAAAGGATGCACCATATTCGCACAGTGGAATGCGGCCGGAGTCAAGGCGAAGACGGAAGAACTCCGGTCGTTTCTCCAGGAAAAAAACGTCGCCATCGCTGCCATCAACGAGACCCATCTGCGCCCCACTGATGGCTGGAAGGTTCCCGGCTGGACTATCTACCGATCCGACCGGGCCAACCAACCGGCTAGAGGGCAGGGACGCGGAGGGGTGGCCTTGCTGGTCAAGCGAGGCATAGAACACCGGCCGTGCCGCAGCTTCGTGGGAACCCACGTCGAGGCGGTGTCGACGGAGGTTAAGATGACCAGGTGATGGATCCGAGTGACGTTTGTCTACTACCCTCTTCTGAAGGCCTGGGAACCGGACTCCATCTTGGACCTGGCGAACACGGGCAATTTCACGATTCTCCTGGGGGATTTCAATGTGAAGCACTCCAGCTGGAGTCCTGGTGCTTCCAACTCCCGAGGACACCTACTGCGCGACCTGGCTGATAAAGAGGGCTGGACGGTGCTGGGTCCTACAGTGCCGACACACCACTCAGGGAATGTCCTAGACATTGCGATCACTCGCGGCGTTCGGGCTTCCCTGAACATCCACTCGGTGGTGGATCTCAGCTCGGACCACTTCCCGACGCTCCTCTTGTTGGGAAGTGCCCCTGTCAGGATCCCTTCGAGGCAGCGGCTGGACATAAGAAATGCAGGCTGGACTGCCTTTCGGGAGTTCATCGCCAGGGAACTTCCTTCGGATGTTCCACCACCGCAGACTCCGGAGGACATAGACCAGCTCGTCAATCTACTGACAAGGACCATACAAGACGCCATGGACGCTGCCATCCCTAACGTCGTAACAGACTTCGAGCTTCGGGAGCCGCTACCAAGGGGAGTGAGAGAGACTATCGCCCATCGAAACCGCGTCCGTAGGCGATTTCTGCGCTGCAGGACGACAGACCTCCGGCTGGAGCTCGACTCCCTTAACAGGGCTGTTCGAGACATGCTCCGGGAAGTACGAGGCGACTCCTGGGAACGTCACCTCAACACTGTCGACGAAGAGGGGCTGTCTGGCATCTGGCGGCTTTGCAAAAGACTGCGGGTTTCGCAGCGTCACGATCCTCTGGTGGTGGATGGGGACCTGGTCGCCGCTTCTTCTCAAGAAAAGGCGGATACAATGGCGAAATATCTCTCCGAGATTTTCCGTCCCAATCCGGCCTCTCCAGACTCATTAGCCATGGAAGGAGAAATAGCAGCCTCCATCGCAGATCTTGCCACCGCCTGTCTCGAATGCGGACCTAACCAACATCACCCAGAAGGATGTCATAAGGGAGCTGAGCCGACTAAGCCTAAGGAGGGCTCCTGAGGACGACAATATCTCCAATGTCGTTATCCGGCGTCTTCCTTTTGCTGCGGTCGACTTCCTTGTGGCCATTTACAACGCCCCAGTGAGGCTGCAGTACTTCCAAGCGCCTGGAAGAGGGCGAAGATTTTCTGCCTGCCGAAAAAGGGGCAGAGTGAGGTGGCGCCGCTAGACATGCGACCGATTTCGCTCCTCGCCGGCTTCGGCAAGGCCTTCGAGCGTCTTCTGCTGGACCCTGTCCTGCACCACCTACAGGAGAACGAGATACTGCCGGCTTTAGGGAGGGATACTCGACGGTGCAACAACTAGTGAGGGTCACGGACTTCATCAGCGACGACTTCAACAGGCACCACGCGGTCGCGGGCGCCTTCTTCGACATCTCCAAGGCCTTCGACCGCGTATGGCACTCTGCGTTGCTGATGAGGCTCGTCTGGCTCCGGTTTCCACCCTGGCTAGTACGGCTTATACAGTCATACCTGAGCGCCAGGACTTTCCGGGTGCACTGGTTCCAGGCGCAGTCTGAACTCCAGCACATCCTGGTTGGTGTTCCTCAGGGCTCCGTCCTGGGACCGGTGCTCTTCAACATCTATACCTCCGACATCCCCCGGGACTTTGGAAGGCACACGATCCTGTCGCTCTACGTAGACGACGCGGCGCTACTCTCTCGATCTGTGAGCAAGAACTTGGCGGTTGAATGGCTACAGGAGGCGGTGGACGACCTTCTCACCTGGTACCATCGTTGAAGAATAGCAGTCAACCCACAAAAGACCACAGCCATCGTGTTTCATCCCGGGAGAGGAGCTCCGCCTACTGCCGGCCTGGAGGTGATGGACGAGACCCTCGTCAGGAGCACCGAGGTTCCCTATCTCGGAGTACTACTCGACAGGAAGCTCAACTGGGGACAGCAGATCGAAACAGTTCGCGGGAAGGCGCTTGCTGCATATCACAGGCTCCGACCGATCCTGAGCCCAGACGTCCTCTCCCTGGACACGAAGAGAAAGCTGTACCGGGCTTGCATACTACCAGTAATCACGTATGCAAGTCCGGTGTAGGCGGCTGTGTCCAGGACGGCTGTCAACCGCCTTCAGGTCGTCCAGAATAAAGCCTTACGGTGCATGCTGAGATGCGGTCGCTACGAGCACATCGAAACCATGCACCATCTCATGGACGTCGAACACCTGGCCATCCTTCTACCGAAGATGGCTAAGGCTTTCTTCAGGAAAGCCGCTGACTCTCACCACGAGGAGGTGCGGCGGCTCTCTGAGATCACCACCAGGTGGTGGGACCGGTACAAAAGACCGGTCGCCAGCCTGGACACTCAACAGGCCCTACCGGAATCCAAGCGTCCACGCTTGCTCCATGAGGCTCCACCAGAATAGACCTGCCTCCAGCAGATGACAGAGTTGCCAGACACAGACAGACGTAGACTCGCCTATATACCAATGCTGAAAAGGCGTCAACATGACGAGAGCCAGGAACACAGATGCTAACAGGACATGGTCATCTCTTTACTGAAATTAGTTTTGATGTTGATTTACTGTTGTATTTTTATACGTTGAATATGAAAATATCGATAAAGCTATTTTTGCAGTGGACTAAAGTATTCGTACTCCAATTAATAGTTTTGTGCAGTCCGACTTTGTAACAACTTTTTCTGAATGTACGTACAAAACACCCACATATTCTCAATGCACGCGGTCATGCACACACACAAGGACATATATATTCGATAGAATTCCAAACGCAGCGAGATAATTCTCAAAAATGGAAACGAAATAGTTCGAAAAAAGGCCGGAAAATGAATTGATGTACTTCTCCACATGAGTTCATATAAACTTCCTTCGTAAAACGTGAATGGAGGAGTTATATTAGGACTTTCTCTTTCTGGAGCAAAATATTGCTCACATTTATCTACCCAGTCAAGTTTCAGGTCCCAAGATACTTTCACGTAATCTCATCCTTTCCATTCCGTCTGAGGATAAAATTTGCCATCCTTGAAGATGGGGTCACACTAAAAAAATGGAAGATTTCTTGAGGATTTACCAGAGGCGAGGGATTTAGGGGTAAATAAAAGAAACTCGATGAATTTTATTTTATAATTTAAATTCCTTGTATAAATTCGGTGAAAGGTGCGGTTCCTCCAAATCAGGCATATAAAATTGGCGGCCCTTTTTGTCTCTTAGTTGTGGCCTCAATGTGAATTTTTGTCCCAACTTCGTTCTGAATTTCATATAAATACTTATTTTTGTGAAAAGGGTACAAGATTTTTTCTTAGTTATTGGGGTTAAATAGAACGCGGATCCAAAATATTGTGTTTAAAGACAAAAGAGACGTCATATCTTCTAGAAAAAGATTTTTTCCAACTTTGGCCATCATTAAACAACTGTAATCTTTTTGCGGCCCTTCTCCAATATCCATTGCTTTAATGCGGCCCTGATGCCTCATCGAGTTTGAAAATGTTATCTCTAATATTTCATTTTGTCCTAAACAAGGCTTCTTCATACTTTTGTTTCTAGGTTGACGTCATAAACGCAGCCGTCTAAAAAAGTAACTATCGGTGACGAAAAAGATAAGAGATCATTTTTAGATAAAGTAAAATCCTCATTACCCGTGTGAAGATTTTCCGGGCAACCGGGTCATCTGAAGTGAGTTACAGTTTTTCCTGATGAAATCAAATAATTAATAAATGAAACCATTCCAGAAAGCAAACCTTATATAAGTCAAAAACGTAAGTTTCATTAAATATTTCTTCGTTAATTTCCTCATAAAACAACGTCTACAATTTCCTTTTAAAGAGCTTTGAGTGCGCTTTCGCTGCCTTGTTTGACTTACATCAAGTTCTTCGTTAGCATAGAACGTGTAAAGCTCTACGTACTGAAAGGTCACAAAAAATTAATAAACTCGCTATAATACTTCGCTGAAATACTTTTATCAGGGTATTTCTTAGGGTTGGAGAAAGGTGCGTAAACTGAAATTAACAATTGAGATTTTATTATAAACTTTAAACATTTATTTAAATTTTATAATAAATTTTCGAGTCCACATTTGTGATATTCAGCAATTAATGAATATATACCTATTTTATGTTTCTCTCAATAATAATAAAATCTTATCGTTAATATTAAATAAATTTAAAAGTTTTTCATGAGGTAGTTCAAAGCTATTTTAACATAACATTTATTATGGATTTTATCAGCAGCGGTTCTTATAACATAACATTTATCCATTTATAACGGATTTTATCAGTGACGGTTCTTAGAATAAGAAAAACGTTATTTTTGCGTTTTTATTCATTTTTTTTACCTATTTATTTATATTTTGCCTTCAATATTACTGGCTGTATAACAGTCAGCATACGGGTCCCCCCCTAACCTTGAGGGTTCATTAAATTTTAAAATTTTTTTCAATAATAGTGACTACATACGTATGACTCTCTCTAAACTTGGGGGCCCATAGGCACGTGCCTAGTGTGCCTATTGGGTAATCCGGCACTGGATTTTTTAAAGGAAATACTTTTAATTTAAATTACTCAAATTGGCCAAAGAATAACTGAGATTGTTAACTGACGCATGCTGCAAGTTAAAAACGAAACAAGAAGTCCAAACCAGGACTAATGCAGGCTGGTTTCCCAAAGTTATAATCCAGAATTGATTACTTATATTGACAGGAAATGTTTCAGTGTGTGTTAGTCATTCTCATACCATAAATACCAGTTGTAATTCATAGTTTATCAACGATACAGAAAAATTGGAAAACAAATTAATAGAGCATTATCTGGTTTAAAATACTAAAAGCAATGCCAAAATCTCTTTCTGAGATTATATTTTGCATGTATTTTTTAAAAATAAACGAATTTAATAAATGTAACTGTTAATACGCTAATATGTATGAATCAAATGTCCATTGCTGAAGGGTACTCGGGTGGAAAAGAAGATAACCCATTTGTTCACTCGTCTATGGTCAATCGGAGTTTGGTAATGATCATCTCCATGGAAACAATCCGATAAAATGCGATTTAAAACACAAAAACGCTAAGTTTTAGTAGAAATTCAAGAAAATATGATAAATTATCAAAATTCTGTGATAAGAATTAGAATTTAAATTCCTTTTCCCTTAGAAAAGTACAAACCTTGCTTGATATCACAATTTTAAGATATTTTAAAATATTAAAGAAAACATCTCTGCACGAGGGATTTGAGATACCCTATGTAAAACCAATAGGGAAAAACCGTTCCTGGAATCGCACCCGAGACTTCAAATTTCGTCAAATAAAATATAGCCCGGAGGTGGGCCCTTGAAGCACGAACCTCATACCAAATTTCATGAAAATTGGTCCAATAATGCAAAAGCTATTAGTGGGGGACACGTCCAATTCATAAGGCTATGTTTTCTTTGAAAACCAGCCTAAAATGGAATATTTTGTGTTTTCTCTTGAGAAATGCTTCCAACTTTGAAAAAAGAATAAAGCAGTCAATAACTAATGGTGCACATTAACATTCTGTTACACTTTGCGATATTATGTAAATTTATAAATACTATCAAATCAAATGATTTCTATAGTTATTTAAGGATGCATTTAATATTCATTTGCACAATATGCTTTAAGCTGGAACGCAAAGAAAGTTAACTGTTAGATTCTTGGATTATTAATTATATATTCTCTTGCTTAATAATGTTTTGCTCAAAACTTTTCAAAGGAATTTCCCAACCGATAAGTACATCAATCTCTGGATGAAATGATTCGTAGAAAATGAAGTGGTACTTTTTAGAAATATGATGGAAGGAGGTGAAAAAAATAACTTCATATCTCCGCAGGTGAGCAAAAGCCTTACATTTCTTCAAAGGACTTTTCTACCCTATACACAATTCACCTATAATCTTTGCCTCTTACAACTCATTCCTTCAAGTCTCTTGCGGAGATGGCATTTTTATGTTTTTCTCTTCTTCTCGAGAACTCTAAAACATGTTCGCTTCCAAATAATTCTCCCTTTACTCCTTAAATCTCCCTCTCCCATTCTTCTCCACTCTCTTTATTTGCAGTTCAATTCTTAAAGGTTAAAGTTTGCCTCCTTCCGAGCATCCGTTTATGGCGGAGACGAGAACAAGATAGCGTGCAATCGAGCAATCTATCACTGACCCTCATCATCGTTTCGCGTCAAACTCACTTACTCATCCTGTCTGAGCGGAGTTTGTACTCGATCAAAACGTTGAGTGATGGATTTACCTCTCGTATTGCGTTGACAAGAGGATGGGGAAATTACAATAACAGTTTGCCTTAGAGCGTGCATCACCGTTGGATAAAATCAATATCCTAAACATTCCTTAAATTTCGCTGGAGTCTTGAGTATATCATCACATGCTTTTATTACGTGGAATTATTTGCGATGATTTCCGTATATGTAATGATGATTTTAACATCGTAAAAATTTACAGTCACCTTTGGGATCCATAATAACGTTCAATTTATATATAATTCATAATTTAAAAATATTTTCATCGAATTCAAATAGGTTCACCAAATATGATTAACTTTTAATCGTAGAATGGCGCAATAAGGAATTGAAGATTTTTCGTGAAATAATTTAGTTAAATTGCTCCACCCCAAATAATGCTCTGATGTACAATCTCAGTAAATAAAGGCGAATGTTTAACCGTTTAGAATTATAATATCACCAAGAACGCCTCGGATACTCTCAGCTGTGAATAGTCCTTAACCCTTAACCCAGTGGTTCTCAAACTGAGAAGCGCGCCCCCTGGAGGGCGTGAGGTGCTTACAGGGGCGGGTGAGGTCATGAGAAAAAAATCAATTTTTATTGTGAAATGTAAAAATAATGACGTTATTTTTTGTTCATTTGAAAATATTCAATAAAATAATACTGTTTTTATGTGCATTTTTCAATGAATGGTATTTAAGTATCTGATATAAGGGTAAATATTTATGAGTCAATTGATAAGTAACAATAATATAAATCTGTTACAAAATATGTAATAAAATGTTTCAAATAAATGAAATACATATAAACAATAATATGTGTGCGTGCAAACGGTTACATTTATTTCAATCAAATAACTGAGGGGGTCGTGAGGGTTTCGTGAAAGGGGAGCGTAATGTCAAACTGTTTGGGAAACACTTCCTTAATCCATCTTTCCATTACATTAAGTATATGTATACGTACGTATCTGTCAGACCTACGTAGGGAACCATCATAAGGCTTGTGAACTAAAAACTACATCAGTAATAAAGCTTATCTTTATTTTTTTGCCTTTTATGGATTCCTAAATTTAAAATAAAACTGTTTTTATGAAGCCTGTTTCTTATAAAAGTTGCAGTTTGATTTACGTGAGGAGCAAAATTTTACGTTCCTGCGAGGAAAACGCATCACTGAATTTATCTCTGTCTTGCGAGAACAAAGGTCAAACCAATTAACCCGTAAACGCCGTCAGACGTACTATTACGTCCTGCAAAAACTGTCCAATCGGCCGTCTGACGTACTATTACGTCCTGCGTCAGCCATAATTTCTTTTATCTTTTGACACTAAAGACTTCTTTAAATCTAAATAACCTTCATATATTTTGAAAGAGAAAGCTTTGTACTTCCTGTCTGTGCTTGTCCTGTATTTTTTCATGTTTTAAAAAATATGTAATCAACGTTGAATTCTGCGATGGAATTTTCAATTTTGCTACGATATGAGTGTTTTTCCGCATAAAAATCGCTTTTTAATGCGCCAAGGAACCTTTTCTTGGTGCTTCAAATGCAATGTAGCAATTTTGTATCTTTTCAAAGGAGAGCACGATTTTTCTCCTCTTTTTGTCCTGGTGGAGCCATTTGGCTTATGTCATGCGACAAAGGTCTTCGTCGGCAAGTAAAAAAAGAAAGGAAAATGTCTTATTAGAAATGTTTACGATGCAATTCATGAAGAATGGAATTGGGTTGAGTAAAATCATTTCGGTAAACATTCGCTTTCATGACCGCGCGATCCTTTGTTCCTCGCTGATAGGAGAGCGTCAACGCCAACCAATATCTGTTATTTCGTCCTCTTCGAGGTGGTTCGGATTACTAAGGTTTTTTGCATCCCCAAACAAGTTAGTTGAGAAGGAGCCTTCGTTCTTTTCGGAGAGGTATTGCGAGAAATTGTGTATATCTATTTGTATGTATTTGTTTACATATAATATACGTTTAGTTTTGTGATAGAATTTTAGTTGTTACCAATGACCTACGGAATTTAGGTTTCTAAAGGTTTCTAAAATACCTGAGGAAAGGGAACCCACAAAATTGGGTTCCTTTTCTTTGTGTGAGCAAGAAAAGGACAGATCATCAAAAATCACGAACAGCGAAGCTCTTCCATATATTTACACATTATTTTACTAAATGTGTTTACAAAACTAAAAGGCATTTCTTGCTGAATACATGTAAATTTTCTAAAAATATTTGAAAAGGACTCATAAGCTACTTTAACTTTTGAAAGTTTTCCGTGTTTTGCATCTAAATTCATTTCTGATGTATGCATCGTCATATCTCCCTTTCCAATGAACGAAATGTAATAATTTCTTCTATGTGACTTTTTTAATGACGAAGAATAATGACTATATAACTAAAAGTTTATATTATAAATAAATCGTCTTCTAATAAATCCGTAATACTACATTTACTTAAAGATTTCCAGTCAAGACATGAAGAAGTTGAGATATGTAAAACTTTTTACATAATTGGTTTAGATGGGTAGATTCCTAGAATGAAATAGTTACTAATTTAAGTTATTCTTTTATTAAGATTGTACATCAATATCTTTCATAGATTTCCCGGTGCTGAATGTTATATATAAAGCGCGAACGCGCGCCGGAAAATTAGTGATTGGTGTACATTCTCTTCTACTGCAACAATCTTTGTTTGTAAAATATGATACGAAAATTGGATATTTACAAATTTCATGTTTTTCGTAAATCCACAAAAAATCAGAAATTCAGAGAAAACTTATAAAGTTATGATTTTTTAAATTTTCTTAAACGTTTTTGCAACGCAATCGTGAAAATCGAAAAACCTCATCCGGCCGTATGGGTGGGGTTTAATAAATCTCCTCCGGGCTCGAGGGGTTAATGTATGAGTGCTGCTTGTTTGCGGAAGAATGGAAAGAAATAACAACAACCGCTGGAACGATGGTGACTCGCATGGATTGCCGTAGAATAACCCTGGCGTGTGTAAATGTGCGGAGCGTGAAGCAAAAGAGAAGAAAACAATTTTTTTGATAAAGACAGATGTATCTCAGAACCCGAATTAATTATCCGAAAGAAGATAATTTTACGAGATATTTTTGAGGTTACATACAATTCTACGACCGTTGAGGGATTAAAGAGAAGTTTTTAGTGAATAATTCGAGTCGTTCCTTTATAGCTTAAATCCGATATTTGAAAACAAAATTTATTTTTTTAACAAATTCAAAGTCTCCTAAAAGGATAAATTACAGAGATGGTTATGAGTAAAATAATTGTCCATGAAGATAATGTTAACCTTTTTACTTTCTCCATATACGTAGTATAGGGGAAAGTATTGTATTCATGAAAAAATCGACTTCGAGATTTCAACGGAAATATACGTTTTGAGGTCCCCTGAATACGTTATGACCATTTTCTCGATGATGTCTGTGTGTGTGTGTGTGCATGTGATAGCTTTTTGTGGGTGCTCTAACTCAAAAACTATTAATCAGGCCAACGCGAAATATTAAATTTAACATTTTTATAAAAGTCACAAGAACTGATTAGTTTTTGGTAAAAATCGGTCAACCAGAAGTGGGTGTTTACTCTTGTCACTTATCCGTTATTTTGAAATATTTGCTTTAATATTTGATAAATGTAAACATATACTGGAATAAAAAATGGAGAAAATTTAATTTTTTACAACCTTTGTTTTAAACATTTTTCTATATAATGAATTGTTTAAGAGATATCTTGTATTTTAGCTGCCACTACCATGCCACCTACCGACGACTATTGTTAACAATTGACGCTTAGTTACATCTTAGTAACACTATATTTTCTTAACTGTTGGAGCTTTGTGGATATCATTATATATCGACGACTCTTACAGAGGAGGAGATAACATATAACATACTAGTAGTTGGTGCTTGCATACTGCAAGCATTTCATCTCACCTTGAAAAAACATTCATTTTTCAGAAAGACATTTCAGCATTACACATATATTTTTAAATCTAAATATTTCACCTCCGCAGCGATTTTCGTTTTTCCCACATGTAAAAATAATAGTTTAAAACAATCCCCAAATGTTGCAATTTTTTACATTTTACACTCTCTCCATTATGGGGTACTAATGCTACACATTTTAGCCAAATTTTTAAGTTGTAGCATTTCTAGAAGTATAATAATATTTTTCTAATTGTTTAAATTTAAATAATTTTTAACGGCCGCCACAATTCATATATGGTAAAATTGAAATGTTTATTTGTGCAAATTTACTATTCTCTAAATAATTTGAAAATTTCAGCTTCCTAGCTCATCCCGTAGTACCTAAACAGTTATCCATTTGTTTAAACTTTAAGAATTTTTAACTGCCAAACAAATTAAAATATCAAAATTTGTATATTCCCTATTTCGTTATTTTAGGAATTATATATCGACGACTCTTACAGAGGAGGATATCATTATATATCGACGACTCTTACAGAGGAGGATATAACAGGAGGATACTAATGTCCAGCCCAAACTACAAGAGCTAGAGAGCTCAAAGTTTCAGTTTTTGTAGATATGATAAAGAAACCTACAGATAAAATGAAACTTCTTACCTAAGTGACATGAGTTCGACTCCAGAAATTCCTAAAGTTGCGTTTTTTCCCATAAGAAAAGCATTGCGCCATTTTTGTAAATTAATTATGGGCACTTACCGGTAAACTAGAAAAATGAAATTTTCAGTGTTGCTAGATGGCCGCAATATCTATTAGGAATTATTGTCACTTTAACTTACAGTGTCTTGGGTTCGACTCCCGAGACCCCAGAATATCTCCCATAAGTTAGCATGGGAAAAGGTTTTTCCAGTGTGTAGACCAATCTAATAGGTTTAGGAAGCTGAAATTTTGCAGGTTTATAGAAAATTTGTCATAACCAATTATAAAAGTCGAAATTTTTAAAACTGTAAATTTTAGGGGTTGTTATAACCCCATTCGAACATTAAATTTTAATAATTTTTTATGTACTACGGGATGAGCTAGGAAGCTGCAATTTTCAAATTATTTACAGAACAGTGCATTTGCACAAATAAACATTTCAACCTCTCCATATATATATTGCGGCAACCGTTAAAAATGTTTAAATTTTAAACAATTAGAAAAATATCATTTTACTTCTAGAAGTGCTACAATTTGAAAATTTGGCTGAAATGTATAGCATTAGTACCCCATAATGGAGAAAGTGTAAAATGTTTAAAATTGAAACATTTGGGGATTGTTTAAAACTATTATTTTTACATGTGGGAAAACGAAAATCGCTGCGGAGTTGTAATCTTTAGAATTAAACGAATATTTGTAATGATGAAATTCCTGTCTGAAAAATGAATTTTTTTTCAAGGTGAGATGAAATGCCTGCAGTATGCAAGCACCTTCTACTAGTCTTCTTCATTATATATCGACGACTCTTACAGAGGAGGATATAACATATAACAGGAGGATACTAATGTTTAGGCACTTCCAGATGTGCTGGAGATTCGAAATTTTTTTCATAGGTAGGATTTTGAGCAAAACCGACCTAAAAAAAACGAAAATCTTGAAAAATTGCAACAATACGGCCGCTAAAAATTCGCAATTGTTTAAACAAATTTTCATGGTTTATGTACTTCCGCATGTGCTACGGAGTTGAAATTTTTTTTATAAGTAGAATTCTTAAAAAAACGAAATAGGGATTATACAAATTTTGATAGTTTAATTTGTTTGGCAGTTAAAAATTCTTAAAGTTTAAACAAATAGATAACTGTTTAGGTACTACGGGATGAGCTAGGAAGCTGAAATGTTCAAATTAATTACAGAGTAGAAAATTTGCACAAATAAACATTTCAATTTTAGCATATATGACTTGCGGCGGCCGTTAAAAGTTATTTAAATTTAAACAATTAGAAAAATATTATTTTACTTATAGAAATGCTACAACTTTAAAATTTGGCTAAAATGTGTAGCATTAGTACCTTATAATGAAGAAAGTGTAAAATTTTTTAAATTGCAACATTTGGGGATTGTTTAAAATATTATTTTTACATGTGGGAAAAACGAAAATCGCCGCGGAGGTGAAATCTTTAGAATTTATAGAATATTTGTAATGATGAAATATCTGTCTGAAAAATTAATGTTTTTTCAAGGTGAGATGAAATGCTTGCAGTATGCAGTATCCAATATCAGAAGCCTATGGTTTGAGTATATTTCTGTTCTTTGTCAAGTCTAAAATTTTCTCGGTTTTAAAAAATATTTATTATCTAACATATTTGAAATTTTTAGAAATATTACAGATATGGAGAAAGTCATGTGGTGGTGGCCACATCAGATTTTCTGATATTAATTATCGAAAGAAGAACATTTTTTATATTATAAAAAAATAACATTAATATAAATTATTTAAACTCAAATTTGCCTATCAATACAGAAATCCATCGCGGCAGATTATTTCGGTGTTTACTACTTTTCCAGTTCAGTTAGCCTAGCATCATAGGCGTTGCATTTTTCGCAAATAAATTCATATATTCTGCCTTAATTATAAATACTCCACATTTTACATTAATTCCGAAATCTCTCTCTGAAATGAGAAAGGTAAAGAAAGTGTTTTCTGTTAAAATTCAAGGCGATGGATCTTTCACTTTCCTCCTTCCTCTCTATCTATTGCTTGATGACATCTTCTCGCTCACAAATCAACAGCAATTGTATCATTCTCTCTCTCTCTCTCTCGCTCTTTCTCGTTTTCTTTCTTACTGACTCTTCGGTTCCACCAATTAATCTTATCTTACTCTTCGCACAGGCCTTCAAATTCCATCACCATTCGCTCAGAATACAAAAACATTCTTCTCTCCCATCAATTAAAAAAGGAAATTAAAAAATTCGCTCAGGTAAGTCATATCGCGCTGATTAATTCCATTTCAACATTTTTAATTACAAACCTCTTGGTAAAAAACCCAAGCCCTTGCTTCTTCGTATCCAATTTTGAGACTCCAATTAAAACAAGACCCACTCCTTTGAGTTTAAAGTTTTCTAAAGTTTAAGGTTTGAGGATAAATTTATGGACTAATTACTAAAGTAAATTTTCTCACAAATTTGATTCGATTAAAACATTTTCAACAATTATGAAGTTATCATTGGGTTTTCCAAAGATAATTTTACAGACCAGTTACCAAAGTAAAGTTTTTAACGTATTTTGTCAAATTAAAATGTATTCCAAAATACTCTATGGACCAATTTCAACACTTTGAATTACTGCCACCGCCTAAGAAAACTTTCGTTTTCACCATTAAGCGTTAAAATTTAAGACATTTTGTGCTCATACGATCAAAATTATACCAACTTTGGAGTATTTGGGAATTGTATGTCTGCGGGTGTGACTGAGCATAAGGGTTGCCAACATTTAGTTCTTCATGAACCGGAGATTGATATTCGAAGACTGGAAATTTTGTCTGAAATCCGGAGACTTAGGAGGAAACCAGTTAGAGATTATATCAAATTGATAAAAATGCATTATAACTAATAAAATACGTCAATATTATGGATATGTAGTATTGTTTTTCTCCGTTTTATTATAAAAATAACTACATGGGTTTTATGAGACTTTACGATTTCAATATTTTTTGTTATTTTCTAATTAGGAAGGATAGGCTTGATGCAACAAACCATTTTTTAAATTAATAGAAAAAGGTTTCTTAAACGAATAATAAAAACTTATTTTATTGTAGAAATAAATAAATAATTATATCACTTCGTTATCTATATCTATCTCCCTATCTACTAAAATACTTTCCCTTCCTAACGCTTCGGGTGCTCCAGGGGAAGAATACGAGAGTCAGAGGAGGAGATGGAGAGATAAGAGGTAGTGCGCGCAATTCAAAAGAAAACGAAAAATTGTATTGCAGAACATTTTGTGAGATTGCGCGAGCAACTTGCTTGGCAGGGTAGATGTGGGAAGGTGAGGCAATGGAGGTGGTGTGAGGACTACACGCGAAACCTTTTATGTTTACGTGCTGCTTTGTACCGCTAAAAGGAATTAAGCTGTTATAACTTCGTTCCACAGCAGATGAATTTGCCTCGCGGAGTGAGGCATGGGTTTATGCTCAGAGATGTAACTAGGGAAGGCCCTCTGGAGCCATAGCCTCCATTTAAATTCCGCCACCCTCTCTTGTATTCTACAATAATTTTTCAATGGCGTGTTTTTGGCTACAACTGTCGAGTGAAATGGGCGAATATTATAAACGCTTATAACTCGAAAATTTTTCATTATTTTCAACCAAACTTACAGTGATTAATCGGCCTTACGACAGTTAAATTACAAATTGCTCGCCGTCTTCATTGAATTCATAGTCGCCATAATTAGAAGTTAACAGCCTTAATAAAGTAAGCCGGAGAATTGAGCTACTGACCCGGAGACCGGAGATAATGTCGATGAGCCGGACATGTCCGGGCGAAAACGGACTGGTTGGCAATCCTATCTGAGCATATTTCTCAAAAGGAACAACTCCAAAACTGCCTTCCTCTATTTTATTTAATCGTCATTCAATCTCATCGATCCAATCCTTTCCCATCTACCTCTCCAATTCCCTTCCTGAAACCCTTTCAAAAATGAAGGTCTTTCGGAAATATTTATGGGGGATTACTCGAATACAGGATTATCTTAATATATTCTCTCTTTCTACTGGCATCTATCCATTCATTCTTCGAACGAGCTTACCAGCATAGATATATTTTCCCACAGGGCCTAACTTTCACTTCAGTCCAAAAACTCATTTACTTAGCTTTCCATTTAATCTCAATCTTCTTCAATCTTCAGGTCCATCTTAACACTTTAAGGTCAAATTCATTATTTGGAATGTATCCGTTACTGCTTTAATTACATTGTTAATATCAATATAACACTCTATACCGTCAAATGTATAGAGGGAATTCGAACAAAATTGTTTGGCGTTGTGTATGCTAGTATTACTACGTAACCGTGACAAACGCCGTAATTACAATGACCGAATAAATTAAGTTAATGTTGTGTTTTACTGTGAAAATAATTTTTTAATAAAAACACAAGTAACAGAAAATTTCAAAAATAAATAGACGCATTGCTTTTTAAAAAATTCCCGAGTGATACTTAATATCTAGATCAGGGGTTGCCAAACCCAGGGCCGCGACCCCAACTCGGCTCGCGAAGGCCTTATGATGGGTCGCGGATGTCCCCCAGTCCCAAAGTGAAAAACTGTCAATTATCGATAATAGCAAGAATAAGTACAAAGAAAGACCACCAAGACAGGATAAAAATAAACTGATGTGGGCAAAACATGACTTTCTCCATATTTATATGGCAAATTACATGTTGTTAGCTCTGGGATCGTTGTCAATATTTACTTCCTGTTGACAATTAAGAAAAGAAAAAGGAGCGTTACTAAGACGTAACTAAGCGTAAATTGTTAACAATACTCTTAGGTAAGTGGCGTGGTGGTGGCAGCTAAAATATAAGATATCTCTTAAACAATGCATTATATGGAAAAATGTATCAAACAAAGGTTGTAGAAAATTAAATTTTCTACAACTTTTATTCCAGTATATGTTTACATTTATCAAATATTAAAGCAAATATTTCAAAATAACGGATAAGTGACAAGAGTAAATACCCACTTCCGGTAGACCGATTTTTACCAAAAACTAATCAGATCTTCTAATTTTTATAAAAATAATAAATATAGAATTTTGAGTTGACCTGATTAATAGTTTTTGAGTTAGAGCGCCCACAAAAATCTACCACATGCAGACAGACACACAGCCATCATCGAGAAAATAGTCAAAACGTGTTCAGGGGACCTTAAAACGTATTTCCGTTGAAATCTCGTATTCGATTTTTTTCACGAAAACAATACTTTCTCTATACTTCGTATATGGAGAAAGTAAAAATTTTGCATAGCGATATTTTGCTTCTAACCTCTTACAGTGATATACCTGCTAATAAATCTACGGCGATTTGCTCGGGTACTGAGTAGGTGCCGGTACTATTTGGGTGGCAAGGGGAATGTGATTTCAAAATTTGGGTGATTGACAAAAAAGTTTTGAAACCAGTGATCTAGATAAATTATCGTATTTTCAATTACAGTAGAGTCTCGATAACCCGACCTAAACGGGACCGAGGGGTGATCGGATTATCGAAAATGTCGGACTATGCGGAAAAGAACGGTGCGAAACGAAACAAAAATTTGAAGTGCAACATAAGTATGAAATCACGTTTATTAATCATTATTCTACTGTAAAATTAACATAATATAGTACAAAACTATTATTTGAAGTTAAAGTTATTGTTTAAAAATTAAGTAATTGAGGTTTGTTTCCAGGCCTTGCTTCTCTTCTTTGCGGCGAGGTCGCGCCAGCGTCTCAATAATATGACATCAGTAGCAGTACCACAAAAGTGGTAGAACAGTAGGAGCTAGGTTTTTGAAAGATCGTGGTTTTTGGCATTTCCCATAAGTACGAGTTTTAATTTGTGGTTACCAGTAGCGTTACTACACGCTATAATCGTAACTCTTTCGTTACTTCGTTTATACCCAGGAGCTGAAGCTTCAGCCCGAGAACCTCAAGTTTTTGAAGGCAGCATTTTATAGTTTAAGCCTGTCTCATAGCAGTTATATATCTACTCACCTAACAATCCTTTGTTGTCAATGAGATAAAGAAAGTTGGCTCTAAATTTCAAAAATTAGTTCGAATTTGCCGATAATTTTTCGCCACAGATATTGAGCTGCCTATGACTATGTCGGATTACGCGGAATGTCGGACAATCGAAGGTCGGATTATCGGGACTCTACATCGTTTTATATGGCTTTTTATTTCTCCTGTCCTCTCGTTTCTATTTCAGTCATTATATCCTACAAATTCAACGTATTTGACCACCTATTCCCTTTACTTTCAAGAATTACACTGTTCCTTTCACTATATAACGTTTCAGTTTCTTTCTAAATTCTCAAAGTAATTGATTGCCTTATCCTAATCCCTTATCAAATTTCCAGTTTCTTTTATAATGCCATTACATATCTCCTTTTACTTTTACCATTACGTGAAAATTACCTCGTTTTCACAATATTCTTTCCACGCCCCATCCATTTTTCCTTTCCTCATCATCTCCCCATATATCCCATTTTATCCTACCCCGTCCTCAATTTCCTACCCGATTTTTTTGGGAGCGATCTCTCTTCCCTTCCAACTCTCTTCTATTTGTCTTCATTTTTTCGAAAAGTCGCATTTTTCTCGCGTTTCCGCTCCTTAAAATGACGATAAGTTTTGGAACAGATACGAAAATGAGTATAGTCTAAGAACCATGTACAAACTATGCATCTTCGACCTATTCAACGTTCATTTCAATACGATCATCAGTTCAAGAGATATCAGGGAACAAAAAATGGCGTAAGTTACAAATGTAAACATTACAGAATAGATAGTTCTACATTAGAGCTACATTTGGTGGATCCAAGATTAGTAACTGGGAGCTAATCGGCGTCATTATCCGAACCCTTGGTTTCATGTCTACCGCATAAGAATTTCATGCTTTTCTTTTAAGAAAAGCATGATTTCGGTGCAGGACATTATAAAGTAGTATTTTTAAATTAGTTCAATTTAAGATAAGAGCTCGGGACATGGACAGTTCTATATAGTTGAAAGACTGAGAACTCAAATGAGAGCAAATTTAATAAAAAAAAGAAGGAAAATTTTCCGATTTTTAACAATGTTAAATACCGACTGCAATGGCAACGAGTCCACTGCTTGTAAATGGAAAATATTTTGTTATATTTTAAAGGGAATTTAGAGACTATATTATGAGGTAGTCGGTTTCAATCGAAGATGTAATCTTACGATTACGTTATAATAAAAAAAGGGCGCCTTATGTAGTTTACTCTGCAGTTCATCCCTCACTTGCACATTCGAAATTAATTCGAAATTATAGCGAACAATTACGCATTAATGATGCTGGATTGAAAGAACTGAAATTTCTTCAATTAGCGTATATTGATCTTTTGTTTAGTACGCTATATCTTTTTGCGGCGTAAGAGAAAGAACGCTGGCGACTTTCCTGCACGTAAAGCAATTGAGTAAAGCGCTCGAACATTCTTCATCTAGCAAATAATCTTCATAATAGGTAAATCTCGCATCCTCATATCGCTTGATCTTACCCTTTTTCCGCTGAACCCAGTTTATAGGCACTTGAGATTTGATCCATCCAGTCACTATTTCATTTCTCGCTCAAATTTAAAATATAGCAAACATAAAAAAATTCGTTTCCGTCAAAATGAAATCTGAGTTAAATTATATAAAATGTTTATTCTGGGTGAATAGTCGCTCGAGTTACAACTAGCGGCCTTAGTTGAGTGTTGGTTAGCGTGCTTGGCTCTCAATAATACGATCGTAGGTTCGAATCCTGCCGAGGGGATGATACTATGTGCTAGTCATTATTGTCGCTGACATGCTGTAAAAAGCTGGTAAAAAGGCCGTTATGTACTATTCACGAGCATAATAAAAATAAATAAAATTACCGAGACCCATAAATCTAAACGTGCCTTTGTTAACGGACACCTTAAAACTATCTTTTCCAGTAATGAAATGACCTTAATGTTTTCTTTGAAACACCGATTCTCACGAATTTTTAAGTTACTGATAATAACGTCATCACAAATAGGGTATGTCCGATCCCGTGTAATTGTAACTCTAATATGCTTAAGCGGATGTAAGGGAAAATATCGCCTATACTATGATTTCAAGAGCACTAACGATATGGTACACCGATATCGATCACGTTCTTCAGATGCCTTTCACTTTCCGTCTAATCCCCCCTTCTCTTACGGCACTTATCCACACTCACTCAATGTCGCCATACCTCCATCCCCCTTCCCCTCTCCGGGTAGCCCCCGCATGCTCCCAACGCATCTCCTTTAGTGCTAAATTAACCCGAGTGTTTCAAGTTTTCGCCCAGAAAATTAATCAGGACCTCCCCCAAAACGTTAGTCACTTAATCCCAAGCGGATTTTCCGCCAACCCAAATCTCCTGCTGTAACCCAATAAAACTGCCTCTAACCCCTCCCCAAAACCGCTTCCCTCGATGCGGCTTAGATCCTCCACTCACCGCCTGGATAGTCCTATTCCCTTGCTTAGATGCCTGACGGAAGCTCCGGCTCAAATAACTTTCCACTCACTCCACAAAAATGACAGGACTTCACCGCTATATGTATCTTTAGCAGGGGAAGGAAAACAATAGCAGAAAATGCCCGGATTATTGAAATATTTAAGGGTTAAAATTCATACTGAATATTATATGGGCGAACTTAAAAATGTCCCTAAATATTTTTGATAATAAATGCCTTACCCATTCATGGATTGGCTCGTTTAAAAACATCGTGACTGAATATTTGCCCAAAGATAATGCAATATAATGAAATAGTGAACGTTGGGGTTCATCTGAGTTTCCAAGAACAGTGAATTTCATCAACGACTATCCTGGAACATAACTATAAAGTTTTCTGAAATAATAGGAATTTTTCGATTTCTGCAAACCGTCCATATTCAGAAAATTCAACTAAAGAAATAACAAAAGTCTATCGCCCGATATTCTGCGCTAAATAATACGATATTTAAACTCTAGTAACATTATACATTTTTAAAATTTTCCTCAACGCGTCAATTCATAATTTTGGTAACAAAATTATTTAAATTATTGTCATTTAAGGATAGTTTTTACAATTCTTTTTTTTAGTAAGCTCAGTAAGTTAAGATCAATGCAAAGCGCGAGATATTTTCATTGTTAGATATCAACGGAAAACAATCTCGAGAAAGACGAATGAAATAAAATAAAACGGAAAATGATGAACAAAGGAAGAACCTAAGTGTGAATAAAACGCAAGGTAATTGGCAAATTTGAAGGGAAAAAAATGCGTGGCAAGACTGAGAATATTTCTGTAGCTTTCACTACCTACGAATTAAAATATTCACTTCTTAAGTAGTTGCTTACACCACGTTGACATCAGGATTTTATATTGGCGACGCCCTAAACTGACAACCTTCCGAAATTGAAGCAATATTTCAGGCCTACGTACAACTACCCTCATCGTGTTTTTTAGTCTCACTGGTAAATTCGCTCCTCTGACGCAAAAACATTTTCATTCCTAGCAATTTACCGCCGTCAATATCAGCGTAATTTCGCCCCCGTGTTGTCCCGTCCAAGAGAGTAAATTGACGCCAAGAATAATATTCAGCCATAAATCACGAGCGATGCCTTCTTTCATCCGTAAACGACGGAATTTTTAAGCAGAAAGCATTGCCCCATACGGTAGAATATTCTCCCTCGGACGAATCCAACTTTCTCCCACCCAAAACGGGGGAGATTCACCCAGCAAATGGAAAAACCCGACGTTTCCCCCTTCTTTCTCTTCGATTCCCCTTTCCATGTCGGGTCATTCCTCTCAATTATACTCCCGCCTACCTCTATGCCCGAATTTTTCACGCTTTGTTTACCTCCTGACGTGTTTATACTTTGGAAGTTGCGACCTTCGCGACGCAATTCATGTGCCTCACCCTCTTCCCTATCTCTCCCTTAACTTTCTATCTCTTTCTCTCCTCCCGCTTTCTCTCTCCCTACACTCTTTGTCTCTATCCCCCTACACCCTCTCCCGATACTCTCTTGCTCTCCCCCTTCTCTCCCTCCCCTTTCTCTCTCTCCCGACACTTACTCTCCCCCTTCTTTCTTCTCCCTACACTCTCTTCCCCCTTCTCTCCCTTTCATTTCTTTCTCTCTCCCTACACTGTCTTTCTCTCCCTCATTTCTCTCTCTTCCGACACTTACTCTCCCCCTTCTTTCTCACCCCCTACACTATCTTCTCCCTTCTCTCCCTTCTATTTCTTTCTCTCTCCCTAAACTGTCTTTCTCTCCCTCTCATTTCTCTCTTCCTAGACTCTTTCACTCCCTCCATTTCTCTCCCTACACTCTTTCTCTCCCTCCTATTTCTCTTCCTACACTTTCACTTCCTCCCAGTTTTCTCTCCCTACACTCTCTTTCTCTCTCTCCCTACACTCTCTCATTCTCTCCCTCTCTGATGCCTAGTCCGACAATCTCCTGCGTTAATTAAAAGGAAAAAGGGCGAACCCGACAGAGCCTGATGTCGAAGGACTTGAATAATCCGAACAAATATTCTCCCAGAAGGGAAATGCCGTGTCATCCGCAGCGATGTATTCGATAAAAACAGAAATTTTGTAACACATTAATCGCAACTTCCATTAACGATGTAAGCGTTACGATACGAAATTATTTACCGGGAAAATATTTCAATTGAAGTCCTTACAGAACTACGACAGTTTAAGTACGAAAGGAACTACTGCTCTTAATTTACTACCAGTCACTCAAGTTTCCGATAACTGGCGGGATTCTATAATACTGATGGAGGCAGGTGTAAGTATACACGAGTACATGTAATTGGTTAATCAGCAATAGAAATTTCTTGTGGAAAATAATAAAAGTTCATTATGCTAAATGTATTTCATGTATACGTTTACATCTCTATTTTATTGATATATAAATGTCATTAAGCAAAGTTCAACGTTCCAAACAGAACTTATTGGCTAATAGCAAAGCCGGGGCAAGAGCTAGGGGAGCGAGGCACCCGCCTTGGGCATATCATACTTAGGAGCGCTACAAATGGCAATTTGAACTTTTAAGGGTCAAGTTTTATATTATCAAGTATATTTTATACATTTTATTTTACGTCCACATTGTAAAAAAATACCGTTTTGAGAGGTAAAATGGCGTACTATACATTTTAATTAGGAGGGGGCGTAATTTTAAAACCTTGCCTAGGACGCAAAAATGCCTGGTCCCGGCTCTCGCTTATAGAATACATTCAGCATTATCGGAATTGCTTGCTGGGAATGTTTAAACAATTATTTCAAATGCCATTCAAATAGCATTCAAGTACCTAAATATAGAAATAAAATCACCAAATTTATGCAGAGCAAAACATTAAACGCCGTCATAAAATAAAGGTAAACTAAAAGGTTTCCCTGCTAACGTTGAACTGCTACCGGTTGCAATTCTCTACGTCAGAATAAATATGGAGATTCCGACAAATTGAGAGCAAGGATACTCCAAACAGCCACGCCGCATTGGTTCTGAAGGTGGAACGTGTTCGTTAAGGGAGTTCTAACAAATCTGTGGTCGGAATCGAGTTTCTCTTCGTAGAGGAGCAGATTTTGAACCTGAGGTTTAAAGGGTCATAGGAAGGATGATTACGTCCAGAAGGACGTCGAAATGATTAAAAGGAAATAGAATATGGAGAAAGGAATTTATCAAAGATCTGCTATATTAGAGAGGAGAGTTAGCAGAAATTTCGTACCTTCTGATTCCTATAGTGTTCAAGTGTTAAAACCTCTGCTTTCAAATAAATTTTCAAAAGAGCGTTTAAACTTAACTTTTGAAGAAAAAGTTACTCAGTGCTCAGCTTTAAACCTATCACGCACTAAGTATTTACACTAGAACCGCCAAACTTGGCGACCCTCCCTCCCCCCATAACCGCCGCTGGCACAAAAAATTGCCACTTGTAAAAATAAGGGTTTTGTTACAAAATAATGTTGGTCATAGGATAGGAATGTGTTTAGAAAAGGAAGATATTTTCGATACAAAGAACACACATTTTATTAAAATAAAAAGTACAGCCTCAGCAAAAAGTGAGTTAAATCTGATACAATAGATAAAACTTGCATACATACTTTAGGTAATTCTTGGTTATCTTCTGGTATACTAAAATGAAAGATCTATGACATTTAAAAAACACAATGAATCTGTTTCCGTGTTAGCACTTACTGGTATGGTGTGACTACTGTAAGTATGTAACTTTTTCATGTACAATTGCTGTACACAATTTTTTGGTAATACTTTCAATGCACTTTTTGGAAGTAACGTTTTTGCATGTGGAGAGCACTTATTTGTGCTTCTGCCTTGTTTGCAGCTCCTTTTCACCTGACATTGTCTTTTTGTGTTATCTGTATGAGTATCTACAGGGTCCTCTTCGCCATCATCAGATGGTTCTCCAGCTGCTTGAGCGTGGGTTTTCGCAGTTCTGCTCTTCGCATACTTCTAAGCTCTTCGGCCAGTTTGAACAAGAAATCTCTTCTCATGATTGTCTTCTCAGTGACAGTTTTGTAGACTATCCACCCATTTATGCCAGCAAGGTCAAGTATATTGTAGAACATGTAAACGGGCCATCTGCATGAACTTGCCTTGAATGAATACTTTCATTTGATCAACCACATCTACACCGTACTTATTATAGAAGGATACAGTTTCCAACTTTTCCTTGTTGTCTTTATCTATTTGGACATCAGGGTGTAGTGTGCTGGGTAGGAGCACATTCCAATATACTTTACTCTGATAAACAGTAAGTGTAATGTCAGACTTCTTCAGCACATGAGTGATGTACAAAGGTTCACGTGAGTTCTTTTCAATGACAGGTCTCCCTCTTTGCTTTATTCACTGTCACAATCAAGCTTATGGATTTTGCTTTGAGCTTCTCAGTCAGCGCCCAAGAGGTAAAAAGAATTATCAATTCGTCCTTTGTTCAAAAATGTTGCATCAGTCAAAGGGCTACATATTCAGAAAGATGCATGTGCTGGTGGGGGGGAGGAGAAGGGAAGGGGGGGAACGCATGTTTACACTAGCATTTGGATCAAGTTCATCGCTCGCGACAACAGCAGGACCAATAAGGGCGATCTGATACAGTGCATAATATTGGAAGCGGTTAATACAAGGGTGGCACAAAAACGTACCATCGGCGGTTCTAGTATAAACTGATTATGGAATCAAAGTGAAGGGGGTGGGGAGGTCAAAATTTGGACTAAGTGTCACCAGTTGAAAATCATGAAAAGTCAAAAAGCCTCATAGCAGTAAATTGAAAAATCCACATGCTGTAGAACTTAAAGTTGAAAATGGCACTAAAAAGTGCCACCGGCGGTTCTAGTGTTAAATCCCTATTTTATGTTTTTTAAAAAGTATTGTATAAGACCGTAGTTTTCCGATTGTCATTGAATTTTGAACGAGAAAAATAAGTAGCACGTATACTAATGTTAAAAAAGCGAAAAAAATATTGTTCGCTATAAAGCGTGGACTTTATGAAGGGATTTAGGGATCTTCGTGAGTCAACTTCAATTTCCATGCAAAATTATTTATTTATGGAAATATATTCGAAGCCATACTGCAACTGCGGGAAGCTCTTCATTATTGGAATACTAATAAAGGATTTAACCTTCAAACCTCGTGGAAGTTCGCTAAAAAAAGACAAAATCAAGAATATACACTAAGTGAAAACAAAAGCAACTTGTATTTGTTTCTACCTGTCAGAATGTATCCAATAGTTAAACAAATAAATTCTTGCATAAACTCATCTTTAATATATAAAGTTCATATTAAACTATATGCGCCACTATAAAATGTGTTTTTCTTAAAAAAAGCAAAAATTGTTAACACGAAGACTAAAGTTTTTCTTGAGGTAAAACTAATCAAACCCAAACAAATGACAAAAACAATAAACAAATTTTAAAATTGGATATAGGATGTTTCTTAGGCCTGATTTTAGGCATATGGTTCAGATTAATATGATATCAAACTACGAATTTATAACAAACGTCATTTATTTTTTCTTTAAGAAAGTATTATTTTCCACCTTTCTTCTCGGTGTTATTACAAGTTATCTCAACTGTTGATGGCGTAATATTGAGGAATAGTTCCATAATATGAAATAAAACTGTAATTTTCCACTAATTTTGGTCATATTTAAACTCGACCTAGGTTTCGACGCTTAGCATCATCATCAGGTGATACAGAATATGTCGACAGAGTATATATAGGAGAGAGAAAAAAAAAAATAGTGGAAAATTACGTTATTACAAGTTTTATATTATGCGTGTGAGGCAAGGGATTATAATCGGAATAACAATTAAGTTGATTATTGGAATTTAATAAATGATTTCAGTTCAAAATTTCAAGGCTTTCGCTAACAAATGTCTCCCTATCAAGTAGCACTGGTTTGCTGAGAGCTACTGAAAATCACCCAAAATTTATATTCATCAAAATTGCAACTCGAAAATTTTATTAACGATGTGTGATTCTAAAAGTCAATTAACATTAAGAATGGGAAAATGATTCGTTCTCTTTATGAAAATGTAATTATTATTAAATTCTCAGTTGAACAAAATAAGAATTCATATCCTTCCATAAATATATGTGGTAATTTTCTTTTGTAGTACAGTCGGTCCAGATTAATGGCGAAACTCCGAATTTATTTATGTGATCTCAGAAAGAATCAACTTTCTTTTTGGAGAAATTTTACTTAATTTTAGGTTTCGTAACCCATATTTGCCATTTTCCTAAAATTTACGATGAGTTGTGACAGTTAAAAAGAGCGATAAAACACGTACGTATGTAATAAATCGATAAAAAGATAACAAATCTTATTCCTAGTTTTGTAATAATTTAATTTTCAAAATGAAATTTTTTTAGATTCTACCTGAATTATATCGAATTGCTAAAAAAAAAGAAACGCAAAATACCCTTCAAAAACGTCCTCTTTAAAAATACCAGGCGGAATAAAGCAACTCTCGAAATCCAAAAATGACATTAAAATTTGGCCGGACGCCGCTATCGCGCATTAATCCACCCATCGGCCCTGACACTCGTGTACCCCGATGTCCCGACGGAATACTAGTCACTCTTCATAGAGTGGACGTCGCTGCTGCTTCGTCCCACTCCTTCTCCTCCTCCTCCTCTCTTGCTCTCTTTCTCGCTCTGTCACACGGCACTCCAATGAGACGCGGCGCTCGGGTATCTCCTGACATTACTCCACAATACTCGGCCATTTTCTTGTTTGAAGCTTTTAAACCTTCGTATTACTTTATCAGTCAATAGTCATTTCCAAAGAGAAGGTCTGCGGGGACTATCCTAAGAGCTTTGATGTTAAAGGTAGCGATGCGTATGGGTTACTGGGACCAATCTCCGATTACCTACTCGTACTTTGATGTAAAAGAGCCGCGTAAATCCTCTCTTTTGATCTGCGGAAATTTTATGGCCCGCTGGCTTCCAATCTAGTCGCAGTGGTCTTGTAAAGGAATGAAAGGTTTGCACTATGGCGGCGGTTCCCAAACTGGAGGTCGCGAAAACGAAACAGTTCATACGGTGTAGTTTCAATATTTTATTTTTCAATGTTTTTCTTCTAAGATGTATTGTAGTATTTCACTAAAATTATTAAATTCTTACAAACTACACTGTACGACTCGTTTAGGATTATAGAGTAACCAACGTTATAATGTTTAAAACATTTTGAAATGAATGTTACAGTTTATATTTATTGGTAGATGGATGGCGATAAGGGGACCTCGATAAGGTCGGCTGGCTTAATAGAGGTTCGCGGATGCATCTAATTTGGGAACCGCAGCACTGTGGAAAAAGGATTAGGCCGGATAATCCGGAATTTTAACAATTGTTGTAACCACTGCGGCCCTTTAGTTTGATTTAATAGATTTTTCGATCAACAGGCACAATTTATGGAACGTTTTAGGCAATCGCAACTATTTTTTACGCTTCGAATAATTAAAATGGCATATTTCAGGCACAAAGTAGATGGAAGATGCGAAAATAAATGTTTTATATTTACTTTGTTTTTGGATTATTGATCTTGACGATTTAAACGGAACGGAATTTATTTCCAATTATATTTACAACAAAAAGTTTTTTAATATAGTTTTTGCGGTTTTTTAAAATTGGGGATATACTTGATTGAAAGAATGGATCGTATATCCCTATGCGACAGGCATAAGTTGGAATAAGGGAGAAATTTGAAATCAGAAGAAAATTCTGCCATGACCAGGAATCAAACTCGTGTCTTCTAATTGCTATGCGGATATTCAACTACTGAACTATCGCGATAGACAAATTCTTGGTTAGGGCCGGGCAGTAGTTCTCAACCGGTGTGCCGCGAACATTTCCCAAGTGTGCCGCGAGGCTTTGAAGAGAAATTGCTAATCTGCGCGTCTTCCACCGATTATATACAAAGTTTTAACAAAGGAACTAACACACAGTATTACGACTAGTTGAATCCAGTCCAAAAGTATCACTGCTTTGGAAGAGGCGTAAACAGTAAGCTCGACAACAACGTTATTAACCGAATCCCTTGTGCATGAGTCATAGACAACTGATTGGTTCTAGTTGCTCTCTGAGTCTCTACGATGAGGTATGTAGCATGCTCCGCCTGCGGTAACCTTGCTGGCTGTCCGAGACTCTGACGCATTCCTTTATCAAATCAGTACCAGCCTAGATTCGTTGCTGGTCTATACTACAATTTGGTGTTTGTGAATGTATACTTCGTGAGTTTGTTCTGTATAAAATAATTTTTTATTAAGTGTTTTGTGTAATACCGTTGGTAGGAAACTGTGATATTTGTGGTTTCGTCCAATTATCATTGCCAAAAATTATAAAAGTTGCGCCTCTAAAAATGGACAGATTTATTACAATAAAACCTAACAGTGAAAAACATGAAGAACGTATTAAGGAAAAACCTAGTACCAGCGGGACCAAGCCATGTAAGATTTCTAAGGTTTCTCGAATGTATATTGACAGTTATTTGAGTCTGGGCTTTTTGTCGTTTGGAGATAAAGATTGTCCTGTTCCAATGTGTGTTGTGTTCGGTGAGAAACTATCAAATGAAGCCATGGTTCCCACCAAATTGAAGCGACATTACACCACAAAACATGCACACCCTGAAGGAAAAGATTTCAATTATTTCAAAAGGTTGATGTAAGTGCATTCTAAACAAGCGAGTTACTTGGGAAAAAACGTTAAAGTGTCTGATAGAGTTCAAGTTTCTTCTTATCAGATAGCAGAAAATATAGCTCAAAAAATGAAGTCCCACACTATAGTTGAGTCACTTATTTTGCCTGTGTGCCGTGCGACAGTTGGGACAATGCACGGTGATGAAGCGGGACATGAAATTGCCAAAAGTCCTCTTTCTAAGGATAGAATTCTAACGTTAGAAGATGCCATCTAACATAGAGAAAAATGTTTCTACTAAGCTTAAAATGTCAGACTTTGCTTTGCAAGTTGAAGTGTCAACCGATATTAGCGGTAAAGCACAACTATAAGCATATGTTCTCTTCATTAATGAAAATTAAATAATTAGTTAATTTCTGTGCTAGAGAGAACTCCCAGAACACACAAGAGGTCAAGATATATTCCATACTTTGACTTATTACTTAGAACGTTTGGAAATCTTATGGAAGTTATGTGCAGGAATTTGTACCGATCGTGCTCCATCCATGTTGGGGTCTGACAAAGGCTTCATCTTACTTGTAAAACAACAGAATCCAACTACAATAACTAGGTATTCATGGTTTTTGCACAGGGAAGCCATTATTTGAAAAACATTAAGGAGTTGACCTAAAGTCCGTATTAGACCAAGTTGTCGGAATGGTTGATTTTATGAAATCAAGACCTCTAAAGATCTCTTCAAACAGCTTTGTAATGCTATGGATTCGCAGTACGAATATTTAGTTTTACACACAGAAATAAGATGGCTGACAAGGGGAAGAGTGTTGGCTCGTGTATATGAACTTAAAGAAGAAATGTTAATAGTTTTTGAAACAGAGGAAAACAGTGATTTTTGTGAATATCATAGCTGTGAAGTTTAGTGCGCCAAAAAAGCATATTTGGCAGATATATTTAGGTATCTGAATAGTGTGAACTCCAGCATGCAAGAGCGGAATGAAATCATGCTGACTTTTACGGATAAGCTACTGGCAATGCAGAGAAAATGTCTTCTAGAAAAAGAGAGCTAGAGAAGGTAATCTTGGAATGCTTCCTCTGATTCCTAAAACTCATACGAAAGAAATTGTTGCTCTCGTGGTGGAGCATTTAGCAACTCTAGAGCACAACATTGAGCGAGTTACTTTCCATTCTTGACAACAGATAAATACTACTGGGTAATGAACTTGTTCACACCAGTGACAAGTGACTTATACGCTTTTACTCTCTCCGAAGAAGAAGAGTTAGCTTCTCTTTCAACAGATCGCACTATGAAAATCAAGTACACCAAATTGTCTCTGGATTATTGTTAGAGAAGAATATTCAGAAATTATGTAAAAAGCTTTGGCAGTTTTCTACATCCTGTGTGATTTGGGGTTCTCTACACTAACAAACATTAAATGCAGAAAAACAGAACTGTATTGAAGATGAAATGAGAGTTTGCTTATCACGGATAAGTCTTAATATCAGTGCAATCATTAGAAAACGCCAAGCTCAAGTGTCACATTAGGTAAGATTAAAAAAACATTTGTGACAAAACTTCATCATTTGTTGTTTTTATATCATAACATAATTTGGTCTATTATATATACGACATAACATAATAAATATATGTATTTTTATGATAGATCCTAGTTCTTCATTCAAATCTAATTCCAGTGTGCTGCGAAAAAAATGAATATCCAAAGTATGCAGCGAGCATCAAAAGGTTGAGAACCACTGCTCTAGTGAGATTTCCTCTAGAATATGATGGAAAGAATTAATCGCAGATCCCTATGCAATGTGCTTACGTTAGAATACGAGAGAAAATCGAAATAATGAAAAAATTACAAAATATTCTTCCCACTTTTTTATCTTTTAAAATTCTCACCTGATTCCACGGCTAGAATTAGTATATGGTAACTTAAAAGTTGAATGAACATCCATCACAGCCGAAAACTCAGATCAGTGTTTTAAATTTCCCTTAAAGGCTGTTCTACCTATATATTCCACAACCCCCATTCTGATTTAATAGAAGACGTGAAGGAATTTCCCCAATTTGACACCAAATAATGGAAAAGTTTTTAGGAAATTCCCTTGGCTCGGGATTTCAACCCTTCCACTACGTGAAAGCGGCCCGAGTCGCTTCGTCCGTATATTGAGACGCTGTTTCAGCTGAGACGAGAATAAAAGAGAGCGGGGGATAAATTTAATCTTCTATCCCTTGGGCGGCGGAACTGAGAGATGGGGTACGGAGAGAAAGAAGTCTTTCCTATCTCACATGTCGCTCTTGAGCTTGCCAAATGCAAAAGTGTTCTGGAGATCATGTTCGAGGATTCCGGTCACACTCCCGAGTCCTCGGCTTCCAATTAGCAGGAGCACTTCCAAGGGGAATCATCCTCCTCCTTCCATTCCCCTCACGCCTCCATTTCGACACCTCTCCCGCTTTAATCTGCGGACCTAAGTGGTTGGGGTTACGCAGTAGGAGGAGATCCGAGGTAGGCGCTTGCGTCACTCTTTAATGAATTGGCGGCAAATGGGAGAAGAATTTATACTAGCACAGTCTTTCACCATGAACCATCGTCTCCGTCTACTTTCCTAAACAAAACCGTACCTTAAAAAACCTCGCTTTGTCTACGTTACATAAATTGCTAAAAGGCTCAGCTGATGTATTCGATATTTTAAGCAAGAGGTGCGCAAACTGAAAGGTCTACTCCCTCGGGAGGGGGGGAGGGAGGCGATCGGGTCTTCTGTCAGGGTGGGACATGATTCTCAACAAGTTTACTAGACCGAGACCGATCTGGTGGCTATTTGGATTATTGTCTAAGAGAATATCAAATTTTACGCTTTTGCTATTTTCATAATTATAAGAATTTATTACAAGCAACACAAATATGAGATAATATTCAATTAAAATGGAGGCCCACCACCGTTTTCAGCGATGAAATATATATATATACTTGATCTCTCCCTTTACGTTCTTTGTCTCCTTCCATCTCCCTCCTCTGTCTCCGTCCCCTCTCTCCTCTCTCACTCCCTCTCTTTCCTCCTGTATCCTTTCTTCCTCTCTCTCCACTATCATCTATTAAAACATTCAGTGCAAGCTTTCCTTACGCATAAGTATAGTATAAGGGTTGAGACGACGATACTATCTCGAGGTTAAACAATGACACGATCGGCAAGGTAGCATATCGTTAAATAAATTTAAAATTAACTAATAAATATGATTTAAACGTAGAAATTGAGCGATTTTGTATCGTAGGCAAAATATGACAATGAGAATAAGACATCTTATTTATTTTTACTTAAAACAGGCCAGGTCTAAAGACTGTAGGTCAATTGTTTCTAATTTTAATTTTCAAAAGAGTAAAAGCCTTAACGTCGAAAAATCGATTTTTACATATTATTTTATGGGAAATTGAAATCACCCTCTAGAGTAGAACCGAGGATCTTTTTGGTAATTTTTTGTCATTCGCGGCTGGTACGTGATCAATCCAATCCTACCAAATTTGTTAAACTGGCTAAAGAAACAACTGACATATTGAGCGTTATGGACATAATGACCAAGTGACCGATAGAATTAGCATTTTATAGTCACTAGATAGTTAAGATATATATATATATATATATATATATATATATATACTTATATATATTCATCATCATCATCATAGATAGTCTGTTCGTAGACAGGTCCGTGATTATTCAGGGTTGACCCTGGTTCTCCATATACTCCTATTTTCCGCTGTCCTCTTCATATCATGATAACTCTCTTTCCCTTTCAAATCGTCTATCAGTTGAAACCTTTTTTCTACCTCTTTCCCCTTTTCCGTCTAGTTTTCCTTCTAACACGTCTTTGATCATACTCTCTCTCCTCAGCTAATGTCCAACCAATCCTGCCTGATTGCTGTATAGTTCCTTAATGTATTCTTTCCACACCTGTGCTACATTCTTTGTTTCTGTTACTATCTTTCCATCCGTATTCATAATTCCTTGAACACGAATTCCATTAGACTTCTGATCTGCTAATTCAAGTGCTCTAGCGTACATCATATCGTACCGTCTTAACTTTTTCATTTGTTGTATTTCATCAAATTTTTCTTTTATCCAATTTCCTCTAGTTTTATCTGTTACCATACATCTACAAGTTACCCTGCAATTCACCTAGTTGGTGGGTGGCAGGAGGTGCAATGCACCAAGTCCTACCTAAAGATTGTCTAACGCAATTCGAAATTTCCTATTGTGATCTCGTATTGTTCTCGGAAAGAACGAGCCTAGACAACGCTACGTCCTATAATCGATCTCACGTATTTTATCGTCTTCGTCATTTCTACTTATATACGTTGGTGCTTCAATTATTCCCACAACCTCTTCTTTTAGACATTCCGATCTGTATTTCTCCAGTCTCAACTTTGAGTTAAATCTACGGTCCTCCAGTGATACCCAGTTCAAATCGCTCAGTAAAGAGGTGACGCTTTCCTTCTGTTCGTACTTTTGTTTTACAAATCTGGCTGCTTATTATTTTACATACTCAGCTTGTCGAATGCTCATTTCATCTATTTTATACTCGAAACCTAAATCTTTGTTCTTACTTTTCCAGAACGTGACTGCGGCACATTTAGTATAACTAATTTCAATTTGCCATTCTTTGCACCACGTTGAAATGGCTCTTTAGTCTTCACGCAGTGACAGATGATTCTCCTGGTTTTTTTATTTCTTTATATAGAACAGTATCATCGGTGAAAAGCCTAATTTTACTACGAACAACCGAGCAGATATTTACATAGATGAAGAAGAGCAGAGGGCCCAATACACTTCCCTGACGAACACCCGAAGCAACTTTAACGGGGGACGAGTATTTCCCATCGATGACAACTATCTGTTCCCTATTTGAGAGGAAGTCTCTCACCCAACTGACAACTTTCGGATTGATACCACATTGTCCTAACTTCGCAATTACGTCCATACTTGGCTCTTCCTTCTTCACTGTTAACGTTTTTCCATTTTCGCCTCTCATCCATTTTTTCCAGCATTTTCTTAGTGATCCATGGTTTTCTGATTTTCTTCTCTTGTTTTCCAATCTCTTTATCCAAGGTATCCTTGATATTGGTTTTAATTCCTTCCCATTCTATATCCACGGTCAATGGTTTGTTTTCCAAATTTATTAGGCGATCTTTCAACTTTATGCTGATTACATCCTTCCTTTCTTTCAGTTTATCTAGGTCCCAAGTCTGTGTTCTCTTCTCGTTTTTCTTATTTGTCTGAGGTTTGTACTTACGTCAACTATTAGAAAGCTGTGACCTGAATGAATGTCTGCTCTTGGTAATGCCTGGGTCGTCTTTATGCTGTTCCTGAATCTTTGTTTTAGTAGTATGTAATCTATTTGGCATCTCCTGGGCTTTTCCATGTGTATAACCTTCGTTTATGGTTTATGAACCATATAGTAGTCATGACAAGGTCATTATTGATGCAGAATTCTACCAGTTTTTCCCCTCCTCGATTTCTCTTCCCAAGTCCGTATTGCCCGACAACATTTTCTTCCTGTCCTTCTCCGACTATGCTGTTCCAATCTCTCATTATTATGCAGTTTACCTATCCTTTTCCGTCTTCTTCGTAAATGTCATTAATTTGCTCATAAATCTCCTCGATTTCTTCATCTTCAAGAGCAGACGTTGGCATATATACCTGAGTTATCATCATGTCCACTGGGACTGCTTTTAGCTTTATTGCCATCAGTCTATCGTTCGCTGCTATTATCTTTGTCACGTATTTTATCATATCTCTCCTAAGTACCAGAGCAACTCCCCTTTTCCCACTATTTCCTCCAGAGTAAACAACCCTGAACTTTTCCGAGTCGAACTGTTCTTCTCCTTCCCATCTAGTTTTGCTCAGTCCTATAATTTCAACTCTATTTCTTTTCATTTCATCATTCAAATTCTCTAGCTTTCCTGCCTTTCTCATAGTTCTTACGTTCCAAGTGCCTATTAATAAATTACATTCGACAAATGTTTTCCTCAAGGCAGTCGGAGATCCAATTGGGGGACTATTTTATCTCCGGATTGTTTTACCTCGTGAGAACTCATTTTTCCCAACCATATAATCATTACTAGGGATTGTAATGCGGTAGTTTCCCTCTTGCTTCCCCACATCGCAGTACTGTAGCCATTCAAATCGTCCTAAACACGCCTAAAGCTCTATTGGACCCAGGCAACATCATTTTTTATCGGCTCTATACCATACCGAGAGTACTACTGCCTACTGTCAGGCACTGATGATAATTTTTTTATATAAAACCTCCATTCGTTATTCTATCGCGGCATTCCTCCAAAGAACGAGGTTTCGAGGAGTATACTGCTTTTAACATGTCCCAATAAAAAAGTCCAAAGGGGACAAATCAGGTGAACGAGGTGGCCAATCCGATACATTTTTCTGGAAAAACATCTTTCAAGAAGTGCCGTACATTACGAGCATAATGGCATGGCGCTCCGTCCTGCTGGAAGATGGTATTGCGTAAAACATCTGATAGTGTCAATTTGGGAATGAAATAATTTTGCAGCATTTCAAGGTAACGCTCGCCATTAATTGTCGTTTCTTCAAAAAAGATAGGACCAATTATTCGCGATTTTCCTAGAGCACACCAGACATTAACTTTAGGGGAATCTCTTTGATGTTTCCAGGTTTCGTGAGGCTTCTCTGTCCCACAAATGCGACAATTGTGGCGGTTTACTTTGCCACTAATGTGAAACGTTGCTTCGTCACTAAACATAAAGCTACCAAGAAACCCAGTATCCTCTTGAATCTTTTAATTAAACTGGTGACAGAAACATTACCTTCCTGTAATATTTGATGCACTAGAACCTTATAGGGGTACTTATGTAATTACACTGAGAATTTTGTGCACTGTTTTTTTTGGGATGACTAGTTCAACAGATGCCCGTTTTAGAGATTTTCGTGGGCATCTCTGAAAAAATTTACTCACAGACGCTACAATCTCCACAGTTGTTCCAGGCCTCCCATATCTCGGTTTGTCATTTACGGAACCTATTTCTTTAAACTTGTTCATCCATTAGGAAATTGAATTTCTGTGAGGTGCTTCCTTCTTGTAATGTCCAGTGAATCTTCTTCTAACAGTTGATACACACTTTAGCTCCGCTAGCCAGAGCACACAGTTTACTTTCTCTACTTCTTCTCTTCTGAAGCCATGAAGTAGGTTTAGAAATCTGTCATCAAAAAGTAAATTATTATTAGCAAAAAGAAATTACAGCCATGAACATTCTCTCCGTTAGACAGTTGGCTTAATTATCTTTTAAATACAGTTTCTTTTTATCACATATACTACAAAAAATATTAAATTTTTTAAAGTGCACACGGACTTTATGAACACCCTGTGTGTGTGTGTGTGTGTCTGTGTGTGTATGTGTGCGTGTGTGTGTTTGAACTGTATACTTATTCTGCAGATCTTGAGACCAAGCAATGTGCGGATATAGTCATTGAGGATATCAGATGTATGGGATAAAACTGGGGTAGAACTGAAGTATTTTACTAATTATCTAATTAAGATTCTTAATGTTATGCGTTTATAATGCGTACAAATAAATACTATATAAAGTTATAACGAACTTTTCCTAACAATAATCCTATTTGACGGCGATACTGAATGCGCAAGACTATGCGCAATTTAGATGCGCGAACTTCTGAACTTTCGCCATAGTACAACGCGAATTCATTACAATGTATTGCAGTCTGTGATTGCGGCACGGAAAATTTATAAAAAATAAATAAACTTCAACTAGAGCTTTTCATACACATTTTCATCGCGTCGAACTTTTAAGAGTAAAAATATCCCTCCCAAGTCCCAGAGCGAAACGGAGTTGGAAACACGATTTCTTCATTTACGAATCTGCTGACCCCGTAAGCTCCCTAATGATGGCGCAAGAGGTCCTTTAGGAAAGAACGCGGTTGATCACCAGCGGCGGTCCGATACCGACATTACTCGAGAGCACTCTACCGCGTGGATTCTGCACAGGATATCTCTCGGTTTCAAAGAGCACTTCTACGTAACACTTTACCAACCTTTATCCCCTGGAGGAACGACTATCTCTCCCCTCCCCTTTCCTCTCCCTCCCCCCGTCTCTTTTACACTTCCATCCACATCTTCCCTTCCCCTAATCCTCTCTTCCAACACCACCATTCCATTCACCCTCCTCCTGACTACACCATCTTTCCCCTACTTCTTTTCCACTCTCTCTGTCTATCTCTCTCCTTCTCTCTACCAGGCTCACCCAATCTCAAACTCCATTGAATCCGTAGCGCCGGGTTCTGAATAGTTTAAAAGGAAGGACGGTTTTTTCGGAAGCGAAAGTGTTTTGACTGCATTAGTGATGCGTATCATGGAGGAAAGGAGAAGGAAGAGTACACTATGGTGGGGTAAATAAATGCTATGAGTAGTAGCGATGGTGGTGGTGGATATATTTTTAGGGATGAGGTAATTTAAAATTTACGAATACAGTTTTTATTCGCCCCGTAAAGCATTTGAATGACAATGTGATCTGTGAATATAGAGAAGTAATTTTAGGTCACAACCATCACAAAACTTGTAGATTTACGAAGAAAACAGACATTTTAAATTAAGGGGTACATTTATTCTCTTGGATAAATAAAATTCGACAACCGACGTAATTTTCCTGTTACGAAATATAAACTGAAATTATCATTTTACTATTCTTCGAGTCGAAAATAAATAGATAGGTTAGAATGTAATATTTATCAATTACACGGCTATTACTGTGTTCCATTCCACATTTTAATTAAATTTTACTCGAATGACGATGATACAATAATATTCCGATGTAAAATTGCTTCAAGTTAATCTGCAATTAGTTTCTGAGATTGAATGAAAGACGTTTACAAGAAATATCTTTCATATTTTTCAAATATTTTATAAGATGAAATAAAATACAAAACTAATGTGAATTGTTTTAGAGCCACCTTTATTAAACGTCATGTAACAAAATAAGATGACATAAATAAATTAAGAATAAAAGAAATCACGGTAATTATTATTATTATATGATTATAATCACTTCTTGAATTAATAACGAATAAACGACGTTAAATTTGCAGTTTTCTATAAATACTTGCCACGAATTAATGTAATTATTAAAATACAGTTTGATATTTTTACGGTGTTGAGCTCAATTCTACTGCGTATTTAGTACAGATAATGTTGTCCTATTCCATTTTAAAAAGTATAATCAGAACTTTGATGCGATATACCTATTAAGAGGAACATGTTAGTAGGTTTTATAGAACTTTCGTAAGCTAAGTAATAATAAGGCTATGACTTAATTTTAAAATTGAATTGGGCACATTTAAAAGCAAAATCGCGTAATATCCGTTGCACATTTTGGCATAAGTAGTCCTTGCATGGGTTTAAGACCCAAACATATATTTATAAAATAATAACAATACTTAATGGCAACAGTGTTGCCATTGAGAGGGTAACCATCGTCAAAATAAATAATAAAATTTGGGTAAAATGCTATCCTGATTCGTGTCTAAACATATCTTTTCTCTTAGATTAAAACAAAACATTAACAGGCGTGCATCAAAAATGAAACATCTAGGATGGAAATTAGCATAATAACACAGGAAACGGTCTAAAATTTCAGCAGAGTTATTTTGCCACTAACATTTAATCTCGCACACCACTTTTCCCATAGGAAATTATGAAAATAATTAATATGTATCAGGCCGATAGGTTTCACAATAAAAAAAATGATTTAGGCAAGTTGCAAAAAACACTTCTAAAATATTTGTCGTGATCTTACAAACATTGGTTTATAGAAAAAACTTTCATATTCAAGACGTAATATGACATTTGAAATTCAAATTACAATGATAAATAAACATTACAAAATTATTTATAAATATTTCTAATATTTTTTGACACAAGTCCCTCATAACTGCCACACTGGCAATGCAATTCATCATTTTTATTCCTCTCTTACGTATCCTTCATATTATGCACCCATCACAGCATATACCGCGAAAAGAGCCAAGCCAAAATACAACAGAGAGATCAAGTTTGGTAAAAGCAGTTCGGACAAAAAATATAAACCGCAAAAGAGAGCACAAAAAAGGTTGTGAGTATATGGAGACAGGAAGAAAAAGAGCGAAAAATTATCGGGGTCAAATGGAAGCTCGGAGACGATGAGACGGAATAAAGTTCGGATGAAATTGCACGGAAAGTAGACGGAGCGCTCGGATGAAAGGTGAGAAATAAAAGTGGAGGAACAAAGGGTCTTAAAGAGGTGGAAACAAGAGAAACAAATGGAACGGGGACGGATAAGGCGAATAACGTGAGGGAGAAAACGATAAGGGAAGGGAGGGATAGAGAAAGGGTGGTGAGGAAACTGAAAATGAAGTAAGAGAGTTTCAAGAGGGCGGTAAAGAGAGGGAGAATATGGGGAATAGAGAAAATTGGGGCAGAGAGAGAGAGGAGGGAAATATAGTAAAAAGGAAGGAATAATAACGAAAAAATTCAAAGCGGTGATAAGGGAATATAAAGGAGTTAAAGGGAGAGGAATAAAAATGAAGAAACACCCCTGAATATGCAAAAAAAAATAATAATAATAATAAAACTTTTATATTAAAGCTATAAAAAGTAAAAAATAAACAAAAACCGGAAGGAGGTACTTCGATTTGGGGGTTCTTCATTTTTTTACCAGTAAGGGTTTCAATTTTGGAGTTCACTAGCGATAAAAATTTAATATATAAGATTATATAGCACGTTTGAAACAAATAATGAAATTGACTATGAGAGTGACGTTTATTAAATACAGGAAAGAGAAAATTGGTGAAGTTTCGAGAACTAAGGAAAAATAGGGAGAATAGAGAAATGAATGGGAAACTGACGTGTGAAACAAGAATATTAATAAGAAAGAGGAAAAGAAATGGTAGGAAGAATAGACAACAAAGAGATGAGGATGAGTGGAATGAAAGAGAAAGTGAAAAAGATAGAAGAAATAAAAGAAACTAGACTGAACTTTGCAGACTTGCATAAAAAAATAATTATTTTTATTTCCATGGCAAAAAAGAATTTGTCTATAAAAAAGGCTAAAGAACTTCTCTATACACACTATGTTTGGTTTTTTAAATGATTCCCTAGCTACCGCGAACAAAATATTTAACGATGTCAAAAGGGGAATCCAGCTACATATAGTTGGCCATGTGTGAAAACTGGATCACGCAGGTACACTCCAAATCTTTGTGATTTTTGGTCTTGAGTCTTTTTTTCATGTTGTCATGACAATATCTAGCCGTACTGGGAACCGACAGCGTTTCCATATTAATGGGAAAGACTCGACAGAGGGTTGGAGGGCATCGCGGGGAATCAACATCGTTCGGTGTCGTCCTGTAATTGTTGGCTGCAGTAGACGTTCGTTGGTGACACGCTGCACCAAGAGCCGCGTTCCTCTGCAAAGGCGTGTGCAATCTCGAGCACAAAGATAATCACAATAATACCAATGGAGTAACAGGCAGAAACAGACATTGGGTTCAGCAAGAATTGCAGCTGTATAAATGTGGAATGCAAAATTTCCTAATTGGGCATTTAGAGTAGCAACTCGTCGCCACCGCTCGTTTTCAGCACGGTGTTGTTGCCTCTAAATTCACTCGCGTTCACATAGCTATTCGAGCATAAGGCCTTCGGCCTCGGCATATTTTGCTGCTGCCGGACTCCCATAGCATCATCAAGCGCTGCACGGCACCATCTTTTGACTTCTGCATCCTGATATTAACATAGCTTATTCGTTTACATTGGTATGCTGCGTTTCGTTCTATTTATTCAGAAAGGTTCTTCTAAGCGTTGCGTTTGCCGTCGACATCTTTGTTGTTCTACACGTTATATACGGTGGCATTCTGATGGTAAATTTTTATGGAGAGAATTGTTTCATTTTCATTTGGAGTGAGAGTAGAAACATTTTTAACGTACGTTTTAATTGCCTAGAGAGGTGTTTTAAAATCTAAAATGATCTATCTAAGAAGTGCTTAGGAAAATAAGTGAAAAGACGCAAATTTTTCAATTCTACCTCATCTCCCACAACAACGTAAATCTTAAATATAATAACATGTTCAATTAACTGTTGGTTTTTCAGTTTTTTTAGTGTAAAGAGAATATACGGTTCATTAAACGGAGAATATCTCAAGCGAGTTCTATTCCATTAACTATCTCTTACGAAGTCTATTTAATCAACACTTTTTTGTTTGATCATAATCATCTGAAAAACCACCTTCTATCAAATAAATAATGTTAGGCGTTACTTGGAGATTAAATTATTGACGTTTTCTCAAATAAATTTTCTTTTCTCTACCCAATTCATTAACGGGAATAAACAAATTGAATAATACCCATAAAACCCATTTTTATGGGTACTGCTCGCGTATAGGAATGCTTTGTTTTAATTTTTAATTTGCTCCCATTAATTAACTTTTTTAGTTTTTAAATCAATTGAAAGATAATAAAATGGAGAATCTACATACTTTTCATTTTTTTGTAAATTGTATAGGATTTATGTAAAAACATTTTGCATTACAACAATGTTGCCTAGGCGACTATTATCCATTTAAATCTATATACACAGCGAGGCATCATACTGATGCAACTTCATCATGATTTTAATATATAAGATGGAAGAAAACAAACTGAATTGGAAAGTTTAAGAAAAAGGAAGTTACGGAATAGGTAAGAAAGAACAGAAGACAGCGCAGAGAAAAGAGAGAATAAACCAGATGGAGAGAGGAAGAAAAGTGAGAGAGATTAACAGACGTAGATTGAGTAGCAGGGTTACAGTTGAAGAGAATAGGAAGTCAGAACAGGATAAGAGAGAGAGAGAGAGAATGGGAGCCAAGGGACGAGCTATACAGCGTTCCTTTATAGTCCGCGCGAGAACATCTGCGGTCCGCATAAGGAAAACGAGAATAGGAAGGGAGAAAGGATCGAGGTAGGGTTGCGAGAGAGAGAGAAAGAGAAGAGGCAAAGAAAGGAGAGAGCGGAGTAGGGAGCGGGAGAAGGAGAAACGTGTATCCTCGTCTTGAAAGGATGAGATTTACGATACGGAGTGAAAGGAGCGTCGTTGCTCGGGAAAAGCCTTGAAAGAGGCGTGGCAGGAGAAATCCTTGAGGAGGACAATCGGTGGAAATGTAACACCACGAGAAAGAGAGAGAGACAGAGAGCGAGAGAGAGTATTCTGGAATACGAGAGTCGAATGTGAATTACTTAAATGTGAGACGCAACTTGGACCGGAACTTATTCGCTTCCATACCACGACGGGACGACTTGAGTGCTTCACCTCCTGAATAACGTGACACGAGAAAATACGTATCACTCCCGATCCATGAAACCGTAAAATCGCGAAAGATTTTTTATGGGACCGTTACACATGTAAAAACGTTCTGTGAGATTTTATTGTCGCCTTCGCTCTGGATTTTAAGAGGCTGGATTTATGTAATGCCTACTAAGAAATTCTAATTATTACGATATGATAACTTTAGCGCTGACGCTTGTGTTCGCGCCGATTGCATAAATACGAGTTGTAAACCTAGTAGAACCTGATTCCTTTATTTAAAATTTTCAATTATGAATTGTTGGTAGTGAATGAATTTTTTTAAAACTTGAAATACGGATTAAAATTTTCATATATTTTGAGGACCAAGAAAGAAACGACGGATCCGTAACTTTTGCATTAAATGAGATGGGAATCATATAGTTCAGTATAGAAAATTGTGCTGAATTCCAAACAGTAGAAAATTATCAATTTTATGTTCATGGACAGTGACGATTATGTTCTATAATTATAACATTTACATAGGATAAATACTCAACAATAAATTTGAATACAATCGTACTAAAGACATACTTGTTCATAAATGATAAATTTATGACACTAATATAAATGTGGCCAAACCAATATCGACGAACCAGGTTTTTCGTCTCGTTTAAACGATATACAATGTAAACAGAACCTAGAATTCGATTTTTGAAAATGATAAAATTTCAGGAATGAATTAGTTTTAATCGACAAATAACTCCTACAAGATTCTGCAAAAACTTCACCAACACAAGAGAAGTTGGCTAGTCTTCGAATTAAAGCTATCATGAACTTATAGATTCGTCCATCATAGATGGAAAAAGAAATAAATTGCGTGTCTGATGACAAAAACGAAAGACAGTGGTTTTGACAATAATGACTTTCAAAAACAGACATCCAACTAACTTTCATTCTCTGGGGCGAAAAATGGCTGATTTGCTTTTATCGTTCTGTTTACGTCAAAAACATTCTCGCATAACGTTAGCAAAGACTTGATACATACTTTAGATTTGCATAGAGTGATGGATATTTTAAGTTAATATAGTCAACTTATTTTATGAAACATAAAAAATATGAATTAGGTATTATCAGATAAACTGATGCCGCATCTCTGCGAAAATTCATGGTAAAAATGAAATACATTGAAAACACCAATGATTATAAAATATTTTCTCTTTTAATTGCAAAATTTCATCGTAAATATCTTCCCAAAAAAATGTTTCCCTGTTGCAGCCAAACCCAACTATGAATCGAGGAGCTACGTACGTACAATATTAAGTAAAGCATTCGACCGAAGCAATAACACGCGCCTCTCCCTTGATATTCATCCAAGGAATCTAAAGGACCACGGGACACATGTCTACTGCTGAGCGCGACGCATAGAGAGAGGGGAAAAAAGGAAAATTAAAAAAAAATCATGCTACCTTTTCTTTCATCCCCGTGTATCCATTTTGTCTGTCTCGAAGAGCTCTCTAGTACGTCTCGGTGGTAGCCGTCTGAGTCCGTTCTTGTCTTCCTACTCGGAAAAGAAAACATCCGGAGGATCCATTTGGTTGCCCACAGGAATTACAAACGTCTCTCTTAGGCCCATTCTGCCACGGAGGATTTTCGAGAAATAAAACGGAAGTCAGCGTATAGGGAGAGGTCGCCGCGAACGGATTATAAAATAAAACTTCGACCAGTCGGCGGGCAGAGATAGATCGTTCTTTAAAAAAAGCACCGGTGAATTAAAGGTTGCGACACGTCCTCTACCGCAATACCAAATACCTAGTGTTTTTAAAAAATAAGAAGATATTTAGTAAAAAATGATATCCGCAAAATTATATATACCAAAGGGTAATTCAATTACGAAGGAAATGAATATATTCATGAGCACAAAAAACACAAAAAAGGGAAATTTTCTTTAATTCTCTCGCAAAAATTTTCTATAATAAATTTTTACTTAAGGTAAATCGCCAAAATAATGATTCATTTTTTCAACTAAATATTCCTTTGCATTTTTTAAGGAATTCGCCAAAAAATTGCTACCACAGCGATATACCTTCGTTACAATCCTGAAATTCTGATATGAGCTTCGGAGTTATCTACTTAACCATTTCTCACGCTTATGTTGTTTCTCTTAATATTTTTTCAAATTTAATGTTTCCTTAATATATTTTATACGCATTTTAAATTTCACAGCGTTTTTATCGAGCATTACATTACCTGCGTTAAAGAAAACTTTAATTTACCGATAATTATTAACAGTTGATACAATGATGATAATCTTTACAATATAGCAATACTTATATCCCTGTACTCTATTATAAAATATTACATGATTTTAGGCTGGCAGCAAATATACAAAAACGCTTGTAATTCCAAAAGATTTTTTACCTGATAAATTTTAGAATCTTAACACAATCTGCAATAAAAGTACTGCGGAAAAAGTGTACCAAAGGAGGAAGGGTAGAACAATAGGATGAAAGCCTATCTTTTCAAGCTGTTATATTTTTTAGCTTGAGAGAAATGGCGCATTATTAGAGGTTGCTTCCATCTACATTTGAGTCCGTGGCTTGGTATTCATTAAAACTAGAGACGATTTCACCATCAAAAGACATCCAAAAATATATATAAGACGCGTCTTTCTTTTTAATCCTCTGGCCGCCTTAAAACTTAGCGCCCTACTTCTAAATGGTTGCCAAAACGGACAAATGCAGATAAAGCCTTTTTATTTCTTCATGTCTAGCCATACAAAAAGTAATAAGAAAAATCTCACGCAAGATACAAACGCGAGGTATAAATTATGTCGGAATAGTCTTTTAACGAGTGAGAGTTACGTAACCATTAAATTTATGCCAAGTTTTATCATTTTCTAATTGTAAAAAATTTAATATTAATCGTGAATCTGTTAAAAAAGCTAAAAGTTTTCTATTACAGTATTAGTAACATAAACATAATATTCATAGGGTTTATGATAAGACTTCGCGGCTGCAAAGATTGCATAATCGTTTGCTCTTCAATTAAGTAACACTTTTGAGAACCAAACTTATGACAAACGCATCGACATACATTGCCTTTTGCACATTGTGTCGCACATCTTTTATCTTCCTCGATCATCATTTCAGAACTTATTATCAGCACATACTAGATCGTCTGGTGAAAGAGGTTGTGAGCTCTCAGCCAGCGAGGATTTGATGAGCCGGCATTCTTCTCTCCCCTCTTATCCGCTATCTTCAGCAGCTTACTAATAAATCATGATGTGCAAAGCAGTATAATATCTAAATACATTTTTAGCATTCCCTTACGCTTAGTTTTTATTTCTATTTCTTTACAAACAGCCAGCTCGAAACTAACGATCCGATGAGCCTCAACTTTCACAACAATACCGCAAACAAGAAAGGTCGTTCATCGCTTGTCAACAAACCACCAAGGAAAACTCGATCGCGGTTTCATTATCAAATTATTGTTAATTACCTTTTCTTGAAATTTCGCTGATTACTTTCAATTTAATTCAATTTGACAAAATTTGTGCTCAGTGTAAGCTGATAAAAGTCATTCACCTCGTTTTAAACACTAATAGCAAGAGCTGCTTTTCAAGCATTCCTTTTTGTGTAAGCATGCACGGCCGAAGAATTAAATATTTTATGCGTAGTAAAAATGCTTTTCTACTGCATACATCTTTTACATGCGTCGCGCAATATATTACCATAAAATAAACGCTGCGTCTTCATTTAAATTTCGCACGTTGAGTAAAAAGTACTCCATAAAACTCCTAACTTTTTGTTATATTTAACTCAGATACTAATTTCTTATAGGAATGTATCATTATTTTGCGAGAGAAGTTCATTTCAATTGCTTTTGATCAAACTGAAAAGGTTGAACTATATGAATTTAAACTTAATGCAAAGATAACGATATCAGAGGCCGTGTCATACTATTGTTGGCTAACTTTATTTTGTTTGAAATCCAAATTACAGCAGTAAATCTTCATGGGAGAGCAAGAAAAAATATAACTGACCGTCCATGGAAAGAAAAACAGGTTTTTATCGCCATTGTAATACTGCCACGTGTCTCTCTCTCGCTCATCAGCAATGAAAAGAAATGTCATGACTGCTAAAATATTTTAATGGATTCAAAGATAATTTCGTATAAGTGTCCTACTATGCAGTCAGTAACTGTGCTTTTAAAAAACGTATTAACACAATTTCCGCAATTTTTAGTATCAATATTTACGATGGTAATAAATTATGTGTATTAATGATTTAAGTTCTTCATTGCGGTTTATCACGGAATGTTTCATCTTGTCACGAACGCTCAAATTAATCCTAGTTCAAGAGCTGTACACAAACAATATTGTAACCTGACCTACAACATTTTCCCTAATAGTCTTAATGCGTGTTTTCTATTCATAGAAATATTCCAGCTAATGAGCTCGGCATAAAATATCTTGCTCGTTTCATAATGCCATCTAACTGAAACTAATCCTATTCACATAGCAAAATTAACTGAAAAGTAAAAAAATAGGAATTAATCGAGAGAATTTTCACTGTAATGAAATCCCTGGTAATTGAAACGGATGCTCCGAGAGCAAAAGTAACAGGCTACCGAAAGGGATTTATAAAAGACGTAAGTGATACGTTTAATGGGACTTTCAAGTCTTATTTACTAGCGCGAGGGAATAAGTACATTCGACTTCATCTCTGTCTTTCTTTGTCCGCGTTCTTTTACCCGTGATACTTGAATTTTATGGGGTCTTCAACACGTGCCACGGAACGGAAGTGGTAGTGAGAAGTAATGTTTCGAGTCGAGGAGGCGAGGTCGGAACGGAGGTGGCGTGGAGGCAGGAAAAGAAGGACAGAGGAAGCGAAGTGCGGAAGGGGAAAGAGAAAATACACAGGAAAGAATGGAGTCCAATACAGAGAAAGTAAATAATTACAGATAAATCTTTATAAGCGGGTTTTTAGATATAAGGAATGAGTTGTTCTTAAATAAATCAGCATATTTAACTCGCAGCTAAGGCAAGAAACTTAATGAATCAAAGGCTTAACTAGGATATTTTTCGCTATAAGCTGCCTTGAGAAAGGAAGAAGGTCCCCATGATTTTTACACTGTCATCCTCCAATACCATAGCTATCCTTAGAATCATATGCAGTGCAGATTTTCCCGGGCCCCGAATGACAATGAGCCTTACGGGCTCCCGCTCTCGTACGGCCATTTTTTATAGAGGATACGCCACTGCCACCCTGTATATGGCGGAGGATATTTTTTGTGACAGTAAACAAAAATTGTCAACCTATTTTATGAAAAGTAGATATTAAAGTTTAATTACTAAGAAATATAGATAAATAAAGAGGGCCTGTAGCATTGGCATTTTTAAGGATCATTTTGTTATTAAATGAATTTAATTACATTTTAATTTATTATACCATATGTTCTTTTCAGATAAAATTCTACCATTTCTGCATATAAATGCTATTATACAAGAGGCTGTTGTAAATTAAGCGGCTGAGAGAAAATCACAGTAATAACGACTGATAACGCAAAGCAAAGTTCCCAGGGACACCCAACCCCATTAATTCGAAAAAAAGCACCAGAGCCCCCAGCCACTTAATCAGGTACCTCCCTGTCTCGAAGTTTTCAGACTCGTCAGTCGTTCACGAATGAGAAAAACCTTGTGAAATTGACATTTTTAGCCTATTTTCCAAAAAATGGAAAGTAGTCTTATGAGATCGCCCGGGTGTCCGTGTGTTTCTAACATCATCTTCATGAATGAACCGATTTCAACTAAATTTGGTACATAGAATATGCACATAAATTAATATCCAAATTGACATATTTGGACATAATCGACAAAGCAGGGGTGCCTCAATTGCAAAGTTAAACTTTTCGGTAATTATGAATTTGGAAGGAATTGGAAAAATCGATTTAAACGAAATTTGTATGGAGTAGGCGTTCAACATAAAATAACAACAACAGGATGTTTATTATATATATATAGAAAGCAGGGCTGCCACAATACAAGGGATTAAAAAAAATATTTTTACGCGTATTTGTGTTGAACTGATCACATTAATTTTAGCCAAATTTAATACTTATAATATACACACATATACAAAACCATATTAGCATATTTAAACCGAATCAGCCAAACAGGGGTGCCACAATTACAAATTAAATTCTTTCTGTAATTAAAGATTTGGAAGTATTTGGCTGCACGGATTTCAATTAAATGGTGTATACAAGATTTGTACAAAGTATCATAATGAAATCAAGATGTTTAAAGCGGAGCTAAGGAGCAAGACTAACACAGTAAAAAGATAAATAATATTTCTTTTACATGTATTTCTAGAGAACTGATATCATGGATTTTAACCAAATACAGCATATTTAATCTTCATATAAATAAATAACCTAAATATCATATTTCAACCGGGTCGACTAAACAGGGCTACCACAATATCAATGTTATAATTTTTCTGTAACTATGAATTTCGGAGGTATTATCTGAACCGATTTAAATAAGAAATTTCGTTTGTAGGGTGGGTATATAATGGCAAAACAAAATAAACATGTTTAGAATGTATCTAAAAATCATGGCCACCAAAATATAAGGAAAAATAATTTTCTGATTCCAAAGCAAATACATTAGTATACGATTATACTACGGTGAATTTGACGAAAAGTTCATCTTTGCCAAGGGATATCTGTGTGCACCCCAACATGTTATATATCCTATTAAAATTGTATTGAAAGGAAAGTAGGCGGATTAGTTCTTTCCAGAACGACTTGTTTTTTAATGATTAAGTTTTCGCATAGTATTTGTCACTTTTCTGCTTACAACCAAATATTATTAATATTGCCAAACCCGTGCTGTCGGACACTGATATGAATTATTTTATTAATATTAATGGATAAATAATTGGGAAAAACTTACTAAACCAGAGGTACCAAAAATGATCAAATAAAAATAAATTATCCCGGCCAAGACCCGAGAGAGGAGAGTGCAACCCAATGCAAATAGCCGGGTCTCAAGCCATTGGGATGCCCAAGTTTAACCAAATATATTCTACACAAATGAACCATCCTTCTCCCCCTCTCTGCACATTAATCCGCAACGTACTAAACGTTCCTTTGGGAACATTTTTAAGAGTCCCGCTGGCTCATATATTCAACTTTTCCTCATTTTTAATTCTCTATGACGTTGGATAAACTGGGAATTTAGATACAGGTATTGAAATGCAAAAAGGACCTTCCTCTGCTTCTCCGTGGATTTAGGGCCCGCTGAAAGGTTTTTTAGAATTCATAAGAAATAGATACCCGCGCAGTGCAGAGGACCACTACCTTGCGGTAAAGTTTTATCGATCGATCTTTCATTATTCGAGTGAAAATTTGTGGTCCGTATGTCTCTTCGATCATAAATGAATTTTCTGCAAGTTTGTTTTAACCATTTTTTTTAAATAAGCCTAAAACGTGTTCTACAACAATAACTGAGAGAATGTGACGGATTTTTATGGTGGGGGAAAGGGAGGGTAAGAAGCCCGGGAGCAAGAGAAATACCGGGACCCGGGCAGCCGCACGGTTCGCCCGTATCTGTGCCCAGCACTAATCATATGGCAAATAATACGTATTTACTTCAAAGGCTCGTAATTGACAGGCAGACTTCCTGAGATACATTAAAAAATATTACAGTTTTCGGATTTTTCCTATTTAAGAAGCCAGAAATTTTTCAACTACGCATTATTCAAAACTCGCCGAAAATTCAACGAGTGACATTTCTCTCATATCAACTTCCAAAATATTCAAAACTCATATTTTTAATTTTCATGTTTTTCGTCATTCATATATAATGCCATCACTGATTTCTACGAAACCAAAGGCCAGAAACAAGAAAATTACGTGTAAGAAGATCGAAAACAACAAATAAAGTCTTTTAAACTAAATTGATAAGTAGAAAAAGACGCCATACATTTCTTTTACTAGAGTGCTGAATGACGGAACGCACTTGGCCTATAAAACTTTTTCCCGTCGAAAAATAAGATAAATTTAAACATTCTCAGAGGTTATCAGGGGTCAATTTCACTCTTAAACATTTAGTTTGAATAGAAGCATTTACTATTTTAATTCAATGCTTATTAGATTTTTCTAGATTGTGAAATGTAACTAGAAAACACGTGTGCTTAAGAAATTCCCAAGATAAGCTTCGCCGATTTAATACTTCAACAAAACATCGTAATCTATATAGCACTATCAATTAAATTCCCATTCTGTATGCAAAGAAAGGGCAAAGAAAAATAAATAGCAAAGATCATAGACTACTCAACAATTTTTTAGGCCAAGCGAGAGAAAGCTTATCTTTTACAAAATATGCAGCAAGAAAATGTAATAGAGTAGACGAGAGCAGAGAAAGGTAAAGGATCATAGGAATACAAAGGGAAAGGAAGGAGACGAAGGTCGAGGTTAGTGAAAGGGACGATCATTTGACGGAGGAAATAAAGGTTATGAGGAGTAGAAGGAGGCGAAGTGCACACTTGGACAGATGATGGGAGGGTTTATTGAGGAAAAACCGGTGGGTTCTGGATTGCAAAGGACATCACGCGTTCCAGAAAAGTTACGGGAAAGAAGGTTATATAGACCAGTGGCCAAAGAAAAGGCTTAAGGCGGATTGTCAGGATCAATGCGACATTGCCAAGTCGACATGGAGCTAGTGAGTAGTCTCTTTCAAGAAACACCGGCATTCACTTGCATTAGAATTAGCTGCCCCCAGCAGTTGCCATGGTAATTAGACTTACTTCGGAACCTTACAATATATAATTCTAGAGTAATTTCTCGTCTAAAATGGCAGGATTGATGAATAAAGTAATTAAACTTAAAGAACTTCCCATTCTTTCTCCTCTCTTTTCCTCTCCCCCATTCTCATCCCTCTCTTCCTCCCATCCAACATCTTTCTGACTCTCCCCTAAAAAAACAGCTATTTTTCTAGTATATATAAAATCCTACATACATAATCACATTAAAAAAGTAGACCACGAGAGGAAAACGAAAAACCAAAGTAATATTAAACTATTCTCAATATAAAATCATTTGACTCTCAATTTCGGCTACAATGGGAGCTGTCATGGTAGCTTACATTTCTCAATGTTGAAAACCTGAAAAATCGTCTTCTTATGCGTTCTTAACTAGCGAACCGATAGTTGCGGAACGACTTATGGACATGTCCCCTCCGTCAACATGTTTAATTTCCGAAACTACAAGGCGGATATTCATAAAATTTGGTATTTAGAACTTCAGGACAAATAAAATAAGAAAAACATATTAATGACTCACTTAGCCTAATCAGGAGTGCCACTTTACCGGTGACAAAAATGAGCTTTCAGTCATATCTTGTTACTTATATCAAAAACGTCTTCAAACAAAATTTGTAGAATTAGTCAAATACAATATGTTTAGTCCAATATATTATTGTCAAACGAGTTGCTGTTTAAAAAAAAAACAAACGAGAAATACTTAATTTATTTAGAATGTATGTTTATTTTTGTCAAAGAAAACAATATTCGTAGCAACTGAAGTAAACAAGATCTATTATAAATACGTTTAATTTCCTTTCGTGCGTCTACAGCAAATAGTAAATGAAAAGAAGTGGATTACCCACGAAGAAGAGATGAACTTAAGTACGTTTATTTTCCTTGCTTACGTAAGTGAAAAGAAACGGATAATTCACGACTAGGGAATGAACACGAACTTTTCATGTGAGTTATATTTAAATAATTTTCGAATGTCAAATCGATTACTCTTGAGTATAAAATAAATCGCTAAATTACAAATTCAATATATCCTTGGCACTGCTGATGATATCGTTTTTCAGTGATTAGACATTATATTAAGCCATTAATATAATATATCTTTTTTTGATATGATAATATAAATCTTAAAGTAAGCCTTTGAAAACTCAGTGTATCCCGACATGGAGTACACCTTTCCACACTTGCTTGATTCTATACCCATTTTTATGCTAATTTTACACGGATTCGAATTATTTATTTTTAAAAATAAAATTTGTACGGTCAAGCATATGAATGTCTAAATCTCGATTTTGCGCCATACTTCTACGTAATTTTAAATGCAAATGATTAATATGCTACACTCATCTCCGTGTTAATCAAATGGAGAAAATAAACGTCGAAATCGTACACGCCGTTCTAGAGCAATTCGCGTTATTGTCATAAGATAGAGACATATAGGTAGAAACTACATTTTATATAGTGAAACATAAAGGTATTTACTAGTATATTGAATAGTTTTCGAAGTTCATTTACCACTAAGAGCTTATCTTTTAGAGGCTAGATTATGTAACGTGAGAGTGGACGCATAAAAAATTGACAATATGAAGGGAAGAGTAAGAGAGAGAGAGAGATGGAAAAGGAAAAGATACAGAGGTAAACAGTGGTTGACAAGGGTCGGATTTTGATGCAAGTCACAATGAAGGCTGACGGGGGATAGATTACACAGTGTGGACAGAATACGCTCCATGGCGATCACAAGCAAGATAGGGTTCTTCCTTATCTTCTCATGTAAACATACACCAGGATCCTGCTTCTTCTTGTTTCTTTTTTCGCGGAACAATCTTGCTCCTGTCTTTCGGACGTAAATAGATTCGGAAATACCTGTCATTTCCCCTACTACCAATCTTCGCCCATTCTCGCCGATCGAGTTAATTCTCGTATGACCTCCTCCGCATTCAATATCGAAGTTTACGTCACGATCTCATCCATTATTATTCAGTAGTGAACAGATTTTGGCCTCTGCATTTAACTATTTGTTGTCAAAGATCGAGATGTATGCTAAAAACTCGGCAATAAATGTTAACATGAATATATGATAGGTATTGAATAGTAAAACATAATTGTCTGGCCAAAGGCTGATGAAGCATATTGATAATTTGATTATAGAAGTTCCACCAGTGAACTCCAACCAGCATATTGTTCGTATAGTTAATGTATTTGGATCACCAAATACGTTACATTTGCATAATATTTTTAATTTAAAAAATTGGATAATATGTTTATGCCTGGTTAGTTGCGATATATTTCGCCCTTGAAATTGAACAAGGCATCATGCTAATGTAAAAATATCAATTTAAGTGTAACAAAATTATCATAAAATACAAGCAATGAATAACTTATGTATCAAATATGAAAGCGCACAAAAATATTTAACTTAAAATCATAGTATTCTCACAAAAGACGGAGCATGAAGTATTTATAAATAAAGGAAAAATAAATTTAGAAAAATTTTGAGCGATTACACGAAAAAACTGAAATTAAAATACTCTGATTTCTTCAAAGCACAAACGAAAATTTTTACATTATTAATTATCGTATTTTAACCTGAAAATGGAGTTAAAACATAAAACTACTCGTAATTAGAAAGGAAGGTTTAATAAGAACAAATCTTAAAAACTGGAATGTACTGGAAGCACTTAATTATTATTGTCATAAAATATCCTTTGAATAAACAATTTTTCATGTTAATTCACAAAATCAAAGAACGAATCAAACCCACAAAGAAATTCGATTGATGTTTGGATTTCGACCATCCGCTGAACATAAGTCACATCTTTTTTAATCAAAGACGAACATTTTTAATTTTTATATTCTATGAAGACAAAACTATGTACCATTTATTTTATGAATAAAAATAATTGAAATAAGATTCACCTACGACGAATGAAATATATAGCACTTTGCTTGCATCAGTTCAATTAAGTCTTCGGTTAGTGCTTTAAAAATGAATTCTTCAGCTATTTTTATGGATCAATAAGCTATTTATACTGATGCGTTAAACGCAATGTTCTAGCAAGAGAAAAAAGATTTTTGTCATGGGTTGGAATTCAAATACGTATTATTCGTTCTAAAAGATGTTTTCTATCGCTGTAGATATAATTTAAGTGTACGTGTAACGTAACTATGAAATACCACAGAGAATAAATTTCTCAACACAGAGTACAAATATATAAACCATACTTAACCCACGATCTTTAAAACAGAGAATTATTGAGCTAGCCTTGATGCAAAAATCATATTAATACCTTATGTATTTCCATTAACCATAAGAAAGTTGCGAAAACTAGATGCACGTGACCTATTTAGAATATTCTATCAACGAATAACCATTGATGACGGCAGCTTTGTAGTCTAAATCTGCATCTAACTTTCATAAACTTTAAATGGTTATCGGTGTTATCTAGGGTTGCCAAATATTACCGTCAAATTTAATAACTTTGCGTCAACCATATACTGTCATAAACAGGATTTCGTAGCACCCTCACCTTGGAAGAAGTACTTATATTTATGCATGCGGGAATCACAATCTTTGGACGCGTCCATTCTTTCCTAATACACTATAATTAATGTATGAGAGCAAAAGTATTTTTCTTACCAACATTTCAAAATTGTGATTTATTTACTTAACAAAGTTTATAGCGACACTCCTAAAAATCAGCTGTGGCAGGCACCCAATTTGGGAAACACTGCGATCTTTCTTTACAGTTGGCTGGATATACACGTGTGTGTGTATATAATATATATATATATATACATATATTCGGCAAATATATTGAGGGGATTTACAGAAGTTGTTAAATAAGCGATCAATACCCAGTCCTCATTGAATTTCAGCGTAGGAAATTACATAAAAGCGAAATAAAAGACAACGCAATGCATGGTAACTCAATCACGAGTGTGGAGGCAAGCACGACTACCAATATAATTTCATCGTTATTCAGGAATATCATTGTCATATGGAGAGCGTGACATTTACTATTGCTTGGTCCAGTTTACCTTATAAACGTAATAACCCCGACTTTCGCTATGTTGTCCTCCAGTTCCTTCCAGTTTTCCTGGAGCATCTCCATCTGTTCCTCCGTCAAGGGATCCGGTTTCACCGTTATCTCCATCAACATCGGTTTGCTCTTCGGACCGTTTTCTGCCGTCCCGCCTTCCGTCGCCAACTTCCCGTCTTCTCCTCCAGCGGAATCACCGTACGACACCGATTTCTGACGTAACGACCTCGGCGACCCCTCCGAGCCCCCGTCCTTAGAGACGCGACTGTGCGCCGAGTTGCCCATAGCTCCAGGTAAAAACGAGCGCGCGAAATTTTTGAAGGATAGAACAAAAAGACCTTACTTGGTTTTTTTTTACTCTTTATCCTTTTTTATAAAGCGGAACCGCCTCAATATATTATTCAGATATATGCCCTGTAATCCGAACGCCTTCCTCGTCTCCAAAAAAATTAATTTACAGCACCTTATTTTTTCAAGCTATTATTATCTTATGGATCCTCTTCAGATGCCGACATGGTCCGATCACTCCTGCCGCTACGATACGCGTACGAGTTTATATCCTAATGGCTAGGCAACAATTGTATCTTCTCAGGAACCGGGAAAGCGAACAAAACACGATCGAATGCGTGAAGGCGCCTAAATATCAGTCATGTCCGAGGAATCCGCCGACTTACAGTTCGATGTGCCGAAGATACGCACGCCTCGACCTTTTTTCTTGATCCAATTTCACTGAGGAAATACCTCGTCCGTCGAAAGCCACAAAAACAAAACACCAAGAAACACGAGAATAACACTCTCCTCCGACTTTTCGCGAAGAAATCCCCAAAAATTCCTCAACACGGAAGAGAGAGATGGGGATAGAGAAAGCTTGAAACGTAATAAAAAGTACCGGGCAGAATGGAAAAAATAACGGGGCTCGCTTAGAAGACACGCTGGCACAGTATGTCTCACGGCCCGCAATCGAGCGGTGTTATAGCGAACGAGAGCGTGCGTAAAAGGTAGACCCTTACTCTTCGGAGGTATTCGGAATACGGAACGGAAATCTTTCGCCTCTCGTCTCAGTTGGAGTTGCGTAGTGGTTGGTGCGGGTGGAGGAGGAGGGAGGGAGAGAGGAGTGGAGGGAGAATTTGAGGGAGGGAGAGAAAAGGGGAGAGGGGGAACGAAGGGGTAGGAAAAAGTGTAGGAAAATGACAGAGAGAGAGAAACAGACGAAGAGGCAAGGGGAGGAATATTATGAGAATACAGTGGAGAGGAATGGAAAGAGAGATGAGAGAAATGGAAAGAGAGAGGAAGGGAGAGAAAGTGGAGTGAAAGGGGAAGGTAAGAAAAGGTGAGAGAGAGAGAACGGAGGGGTGGGAAAACAACAGAGACAGACGAGGAGGCAAGGGGCGGAATGATATAAGAATATTGGGGAGGGGAGAGGAAAGAGGAGTGGAGGGAGAGTGAGAAATGATAGAGAGGGAGAGAGAGAGGAAGCAGAGAGGAAGGGGGAGAAAAAAAGAGAGAGAGGGAACGGAGGGGTAGGAAGAGGTATAGGAAAATAACAGAGAGACACGAAATGATTAAGTATACAGGAGAGGGGAAAAGAGAGAGAAGAGAGAGGATGGAAAGGAGAGAGAAGAGAGAGGAAGGGAGGGAGAGAGAGAGAAGGGGTAGAGAGGAAAGAGGGATAAAACGCCACGCTCTCCTCTCGCCCATTCTACGACAACCTCGGCAGTGTTCGGCTGCCTCTCCCATCTCTCCTTCTATCCCCTGTTCTCCCTCTCTCCTTGAAACAGTCCACCCCCGCTCTCTCCCTGCGCACACTCTTCTTCCCAAAGGGTAAATCGAGAGGCAGTCGGGTCAGACAGCCAGTCCTCGTCGTGGCTTCGAGAGAAGAGGGGAGCGCATTCGAGACGACATTGGTATTGAATTGGGCGCTTCACGAACAGAAACCTTGCGTGATCGATGGGATTTTTTTTGGAAGGGACGTAATTTCGATGAGAGGAGTTTGAAAAGCTTAAGCAAGGAAGCCTTTTTTGGGCGGTGGGATTAAATTATGGGGGAAAATAAATAAACAGATCTTACGGTGGTGTATGGCTCCGAAAACTAGGCCATAATTTAAAAAAATAATTCCAGAAAATTGTATTATCGCGAATAAAATTGTTTTATTTTTCGTGATTATATCTTTATGAAGGGGTTATTCCTAAGGGCAACGAAGGAAATTTGTCGTTATTCATTAATATAAATACCAGAGGTCGGCAACCTTTATAAGTAAATTTTTTTTTGTAATTTATCTCATTCCAATATACTTGGGAGTTGCACAGTGATAGCCGGTACGGTCATTTTCTTTTATAGAGTCGAGTGATTGTAATAGACATGTATCATGACGGACGAAGGTTAGAAAACTTAGCTAACTTCTAAAGAACCACAAATATGTACCTAGCCATATGCGGCTCCGGAGACGCAGGTTGCTGACCTATTGTATATATCAATGACCCAGGACAACTAGAATAATAATCAGTGTAATATCGATAAAAATTTGTGAATCGAAACTAGAAAAATGATATTTATCCTCTCATTACTTCTATGCGTCAACTTGGTTTTATGAATCGTATGTTTATGCTCATTCCCAGCGCGTCTAATTATACCGATTGTAAACATGCTTATTAAAATCATGACCACGCACACAAGCACGTGGTTTGTGCGTAAATCGTTATCTGCTCAATGACAGATGCTTAATACTTTTGTTTATTGTTCCAAATTACTAATAATGTGAAAAATATTTCTTTTTTACATTCCATGGAATACTTATTTCATTTTAGTAGTAATATTCCGTTTTAATTTCAATTCCTTGAAACACAAACTGTACACGATCGTAGAACACGTTAAAAACTAACTGACTGAAAAGGTTTTTCAATTCAAATTATCCTAAAACACTGAGACGCGTCGTAAAGTAAAATTTAAAAAATAACGTCAATGAAAATTTAATTTACCCTATAAATATACTTTCATCCATTGTGCAAAACATTAATTAATATTATATTTGAAAATAAAGTACCTTCCTCCATGAGAAATTAATGTTATTCTACATCCATTCTAATTTAGGAATCCGGCACCAGAATAATCTATATAAACAGGTTTAATAAAAGCAAAGAATTACAAAAAGAGTTCTGCAATTACTGTCCCTGTAAAAAGTCTAGACACCCATGTTTGAGACCGTACACCTCAAAAACAACCGCAACGATTGTAATGGCGTGAAAAGTACCAGGTAGAGAATTTATTTCTACGTTAATTAATGTACATCTTAAATTTTTAGTCTATGTATAAATATTTTATATTGGGCTGTATTTGAAGAAAAACAAGGTTTTTAGACCTGGAAATCCGATAAGATCAATTTGAATGTTTACATCTCAGAAACCCTACAATTTATCAACTTGCAATTTTAATAGTACTTACCTAAAACGATTAGAAATAAGTATCTGGAAGCCTTACTTTATAACTGCAACATTAATACTCCATTTTGTTACATTTTTTAAATTCGACTATCTTTGTCAATCTTGGGTTGTTTTCAAAGTTAGAGGTACCGTTGTCACCGGACAAATGCCTTTATTACTAATATGCAGAAAATAACATCAGAAACATACTTCCCAAAATGTTACCGATTTTTATTTGATCTTCATTCTCCCTCCGCCTTAACCTATTAGTGGATAAGTTGTTTATACCTATTTTTCGTGGTTTTTTATAATTCTGTGATCAATATACCCTGTTAAACTACTAATGATGAAAATTTTGTTTCAAAATATTTTGGTTCTCAAAATAGGGGGTCTTATTTTTGGGACGCTATGCATGGGGGATAGCTGTATAAAAAATGCATGATTTTGATATACTGTAAAAATTACTAAAGTCTAAATGTGTTTATTGTTCTTCTTTTATAATTTGGTTGTCCTTGAAGGTTAAATTTAATAAATATTCTAAACAGTCAACCACCTGATAAGGTAGCTATACATTCAAGTGAACATAAAAACATACTGAAAAATTATAATATTTTCATTGTGACTGTTTCGATGTGTGGAATCTCTAAAGCATGTGAGATAAAGCCCAATCTGACATTTACCGCAAATGAATTTTGCCATTTTACTGCAATTCTGGCAACTTCGCTGTATCTGGTTTTGGATCCTGATTGCTGCCAACTGCTCTTGGCGTAATGGCACTCCCATTGGTTTTCCGAAGGGAGTGGGCCAAATTTTGCTGGAACTTAAAAAATTGAGTTTCCTGCCCTGTTTTGCGTGATAGAAGCCATGCATTTACGACTGAAACTTTCAAATTGAAAGTGCACTGTGATGACCTCCAAATAGTTTTTTCATACCGTAGTCAGTTGTTGATTTGGCCAAATTGGCAGTTTTTGCATTTTTTCGTTTTGACCTCCCTATAATGCGGCCAAAACAACTTATTGCCAGTTCAACTACATGTTCAGTCTTTTCACAAACGGAAAGTAATCTTTTTCACTTTATTTTTATAGGCCTACTTGTATTTGGACAATGTTTTCGTGGTTCCCATCATTTTGTTGTTCATTTACGGGATTGTCAAGCGGAACTTGTACCTCAGATGCAGCTAGGAGCATATTTTTACCTAAGTTATTCAGATTAGCTTAATGTTCATCGTCAGATTTGTCACTATCCTCTTCAGTGTTATTTCCATCGGAAAAGAAAACAAAAATGAATGTCTCGCTTTCCATGAATGTCTCATCCTCTAGTACAGCGGTTCCAAAAGTTTACATGGTCTTTCAACCCCTAAACCTCTTTCTAGGAACCGTGGGAAAAATTGAAGAACCCCGTATGCTAAACGCGTTAATAAGTTGCAATTGTTACAGTATAATATTTACAAAAGAAATTGCCATAGTATATTTAGTATCTCATTCACGTTTAGCCAAAAAAAAACATAAAATGCGGCTTTACAAATAGTAAAAGTGCATGTTCCGTGCATCAAAGTAAATGCATGTCAAGCATGTTCAATTCATTCAAAGAAGAAATATAACAAATTCAAATGAAAAAAAGACAAAATTTCATATGTATATATTACGGCGGTAATCAGTGCATGACGTCCTATTTATAAGACACTAAAGTTTTTAGTCAAAATCTAAGACATCTAATATAAAACTCAGAATATCAGATATCGTTTCAAAGGTAATATATTGTAGCTTCTCTTTATGCCAAAATATAAATTATAACCGCAACCTATAAAAAAATAAAATAGTTTTCATTTTCCCATTCCTCGAAACAGCATACTGCTTGGCGGTTAACATAAATAAACACTGTTTGTGTAGCGCTAGCCAAGTTCGCAATTAATAACCAGTCAAATCAAATGAAAATCGTGTATTGTTGGCGACATCAAACGATAAAAAATTAATTCAAGAAACAATTACGAATTTTAAAAAATCTGAACCTAACGTCCTATTTTTGGGACACTGTAATAATGGGTTAAAGCTGTCTAACGTAGTAAAACGGCGGGAGAGAGGAGGAGAGAGCGCGCGCTGTTGCTACCTCCTCCGCATTCATTTCACGCCCGGTCATGTAAATGGCTCACTAATATAGAAGACGTGGCAACAGCGCACGGTGCAATTTCTACTTTTCCTCTCTCTCCCGACAGTTTTGCTAAGCCAGAGGTATCATTTTGGGAAGTAATTTTCTAATGTTATTTTTTACATATTAGTAATAAAGACATTTGTACGGTGACAACGGTACCTCTAACTTTGAAAACAACCCAAGATAGACGAAGATAGTCAAATTTCAGAAATGTAAAAACATGGGGTATCAATGTTGCAGTTATAAAGTAACGCTTCCAGTTACTTATTTCTAATCATTTTAGGTAAGTGCTATTAAAATTGCAAATTGATACATTGTAGGGTTTCTGAGATGTAAACATTCAAATTGATCTTATCGGATTTCCAGGTCTAAAAACCGTGTTTTTCTTCAAATACAGCCCAATATAAAATATTTATACATAGACTAAAAATTTAAAATGTATATCAATTAACGTAAAAATAAATTGTCTATCCGGTACTTTTCATTTCATTAAAATCGTTGAGGTTGTTTTAGAGATATACGGTCTCAAACTCGGGTGTCTAGACTTTTTGCAAGGACTAGTTACGTTTTGCTCAGGCACTCCACGGTGTTCCCGTGTCAAGTCAGAAGATAACCATTAACGGAAAATAGTTTGAAAAAAAAGAGCGTGGATGACTGGGTTTCCGAGACAAAAGGACGTAAATTGGACGCTCGAGAGTGAGCGCGAGTTATTTCAAGAGGACGCACGAATGGGACATGTGATAAAATAAGGAGTAGCATTTTCCTCCGCGAGGACAAACAAATGGACGCGACTTCGTGTGCTTCGCAAGAGATCGCGCAGAAAAAAATCCTCAGCCGTAATGGCTGCAATGCTTCAACATTTACTCGTCTGGCGTAGTGACTCTCGCGTCGGTTCGGGAGTCCTTTTATTCACTTTTTTAGAGCAAACTTTTGTAGCGCATCTACTTCTGCTGAAACTTGCAGTTGACAAGTCGGCTCACGTAAGCTGCGAAACGAGATAACTTTTTATGAATATCCATTGTACGGATGTAAAGCTGCTTTTTCACATTTCTCCCTAAGCGTTCGTTCAAGTGAAGTTTATATTTTATGAGTCATTGGAAGAAATTTCGTAGTTACCGCCACATCAGTTGTATGTCCCGTTAAATGGAGTGAAATAGCGTCGCGATGTTGATGCAAATTAATTAGCAGTACCCATGATAATAGATATAACTTAAAATAAATATAAAAAGTACCTATGGATATAAAGTAGCAAACTGAATGAAAGAGGTAAACAGTGATAACCTCCTGGAACATTATAAAACAAGCATGTTTTTCAATAAAAGAAATATATAAGCAAATTTAATACCATTAAAAATTATTGGAGTAAAATTATTTCGGTGGAAGAAATAAATATTTTCATATATGGAAGAGATAATATAGCGGTAATCTCCTGCAATATTATTATAAAAAAGCGTTTTTTAAATATCATAAAAATAAAAAAATTCATGCTAAAAATATTGGATTAAAATTATATCGTGGGAGACAAGTATTTTCGTATATGGAAGAGGCTTATAGCAAAAACCCCCTGCCATATTATTATAAACAAGTGTTTTTAAATAACCGAAAATTTAAAAAATTCAATACCGTTAATAATTATTGGATTAAAATAATTTCAGCGGAAGAAATTAATATTTTGAAATTGGAGCCAAACTGGTCGACTTTAATTAAAATAAATTGGATGCGCATTTTATTATCAAATAAAGTTATAAATTCATTTCCATTAGAGATGACAGATGTTTCATGTTGTCTGAATAATTTACAAAGGATGCGATGAAGCGAAAATGCAGCTATTTTAAAAAACAAAAACTTAACTAATTCAACCGAATCGCTGAATTGCGCGATCAGATACGATACATTGCTATAAAAATTATATATGAATTGATAACTTTTCATATCCACTTCTATATCCATTTCTGTTCTTTAATTCTTATTCCAATCAACGTAACATATAGAAAAAGCAAAACGTTCTCAATACCCTGGCATATTCTAAAATTAGAGAAGAGTATTCTTCCATGACACCTTCGCCCTGATTGTTCTAACTTAAGAAAAAGAGAATAAACTGCAATACGTAAAACTCGAATGGTATTAAATATCGCTTAATTTAATTCTGCCATTTATTTTACAAACAGCTATAGTTAAAACTAGGTAAGATCGGGCAATAATGATATCTGTGTAATTGGATACAGTTAATAAGGATTCTGTTTGCATTGACGTATCGTAACATTTGGAGTCCCTTGCCGGTAGTAATATTCTGGGCACTTAAAATCCTAGCTAGTCGCCTGTACTTTCAATATCTGCTCTATTTATCCGCAAGAAAAATATAATGATGCTCCAAATGCATCTCACATTATAGCAGGTTTTTATGCTGAAACTTAATACATTTTATTTTATCTTTCCGAAAATTCAAATTTTGGAACTATGGGCGACCGGTTAATCCGACCACTTGTTTGCGATTTGTAGATTTTAAGGTGACTGAATGTCATATCTTATTCACAATGAGATTTGTTATAAAATCAGTTGCCTAAATATGAATTTTTTCAAAAAGTCGCTTTAATATTCCCTATCTTTGGCGATGATATTAGTGCATGTTCTGGGGCTATAAACAGGCAGAGTGATAATAAATATTCATTCAAAACTCTTGTTAGATGAATACTCAGAGGTGAGGAAGGAACGGAAAGGTGCCCTCAGGAATACACGGTTTTAAATTTTTCTTCCAAAAAAGAGAGAAAAAAAAACGCAAATTCATCGACTATATTTAACGATAACAAGTTTGAAGGTGAGAGAGGCATAAATTGAAATAAAACTCTCCATAGCGATGATGATCTTCTCCCATCGCTTCGCGTTTTTATCGGTGATAAAAATTCTAGCAGTGTTTGAGAAATTTTATTGAATATCAATTTTTTCTCGTAAAAATTTGAATAGTTTCTCTTTTGATAACCAATTAATTGGATAGGTCGAGTTTTTTCAGTAAGAAGAAATAACAAGAACCAGAAAGAGAGGGAAGATGTGATTTTAATGAAAATTTTCAGCAAACTTGAAATAGGGAGACCGATTTTAGCTGAAGGTTTATGCGACAAAATTTACTTAGGGTAATCTAGACGCAAATTGGAAACCCGGTTTAAAGAACACCTAGCACATTACAAAAACAACAGATTAAACAGATCAAGCATTGCCACTCATATTTTTGACACTCACCATCCCATCACCTCAGAAAACCTATCCCTGCTAAAATCAATCAATCAGTACAGTAAACTTGATGCATACGAAAGCATATACATACATAAAAACAAAAACACGGTTATGAACAACGACCTAGGTATCATCCCACACTCCCCACTTTTTCAGTTACTTAGTTAAACGGCTTCCTCACCTTCCACCCCCCCTTTCCCCTTTCACTCTCGCCATATATACCCCCTCTTTCCTTATACCACCCACATTACTGAAGATGACAGCGTAGCTGTCGAAACACCGTGTCTAGTTTTTGAAAAATTTTTTGGTTAGAGTCTACAGTGTGAGTGCCTCCTTGGAGTGTGTGTGTGTGTGCCTGTGTCTTCATCAAGGATTAGGTCCCCGACGTTCCCAACGGAGACCTGCAGCGCGTACGTGAGTTTTCTCTTTCCTTTTAATTGACGGTGAAGGATCTTTTACTTTTTATTTGAAGGTTTTAGTTTCGGCTCAAAAATGCAATTGGTGTGTCGTTCGCTTCTTCCTTATACAGCGTTTACGTTTTCGCGGGCGATCTTCAGGTAAAATATTTTCCATAATTTTTGCATTTTGTAAAATTAAATCATTTTTGCAATTAATCGTTGATACAGTGATTCCAAACAATTTCATTGGAAGATGAAGGCCTTTTAAAGACAAACGGAATTTCGCGGTACCTAAGCCTTGAAACAAGGTTGTACACATATATACGCACAAATATCACAAATTTTGGACTAAAAGTTTATTCGCGGTATCTATAAGAATGAACTATGGCACCCCTATTATAACACATTAATTGAATGTTATGTGAGAACTATATTGAAATACCGAATTGAAATAATGAAGAACAATTTGCGAATATTCAATTAATTTCTTCAAAAATATTATTCTAAACACATTTAAGGTTGTGAGCAGGATTAAAAGTGAATAATACCGCATATTACTTCATAGCAATATACGAAATACTTTTGGAATTTTCGACTGTCATTTATGAGCTAAATAAAGGGCACGCCACTTTGAACTTACAAATAATCGATTACAACAATGTAGCATTTATAATTTTCTTAGCTGTGTTATTTAATCAACATTAAATTTTTTATAAATTGGTAGTGAACGGTTGCTTTATGCAACATTTCTTATATACACGATTCATTCACAGAATCAAGGAATATAAAAAATGAGGGGAGAATCACACATGGGCGAATTACGCATAAAATGGTTGGCTCTAAGCGTCCTATCTTCAGTATCTCAGAGCAGGAGTCCCCAAACATTTTACTGAAAGGGTCACATGAGGCTTTATATATCACTGTGCGGGCCGCATACGAAACTTCAAATGTCAAATTTCAAAAGTTATCGGGCTGCTTGAATATTTCTAAGAGAGCACTGAGAATTATTTTTAACGTGTAATGTGACATCCGCCTCTGTTAAAACATTGCATCCAAGAAAAATATTCTTAAAATTACATTAAAGACATCTAATGACACTTTCTGCTGGCAATTATACGAATGTGCATGCCATAAAGAAATGGATGAAATTTTTGCGCGTACCGGATATGACCCGAGGGCCGTTTTGTAGACCCCTGTACTAGATTATTAAAACAGCATGTCTATAACGATAAATTCTTGAGAGAGAATAGAAATTGATGGGAAGCATTCAAATTTCCTGCCAGTTCATTTTTTAAAGCTAATAATACAACGCAAGAATAAAGAAAAAGCCTAAGAAAAGTTCATTTTCTCTGGGCAGTATTTGATCACGACGTAGGTTGATTTTTCTGCCTCACTGAAAATCGACAAAGCTTAAAAATTCTATCATTTCAATTAAAACTTGAAATGTGCTTTTAAATCTTACCACGATCAAGACAAGTGTCAGCATAAATTCGAATCACCAGAATGACTTCGGAAAAAAGAGGTTTCCTATTGAAACATGAACGCTGAACGTAACGAGTTACCTGGGGGCTTATTAGACTGTGGATTTGAAATTAATTAGACGAATTTCCTGACGACTGCTTAATTAGTTCCAAAAACAAAATCATTGCTTCGAAATAAATACCGGCCAAAAGAAAACTACCAGTTCTCTTTCTAGTCAGGTCAAGCAGTAATAATTTTAATACATTATAGTACGTCGAAACGAAGTTATGGATCTTACAGTGAGATGAAAGTATCTTATCATTGACCACCAAAGGAAGGGAAGGAAGTTATGTCATTTTAACTACCCCGTATGGTAGGGCTTATATAGGCTAGATAACCTCTTCATCCAAAGAAGGGAGGAGAGAAACCCGGTGCCGGCATTGGCCTGCTCTTAAGAATAACACCAAGGGGGCAGCGGCTTAACGTCCTTTCGAAGGACGGAGTGTTGATTTTCGCGCGCTACTCAAGGCTACTTTTATTCTCATTGGCTCGTCCTCGTCACCTTAGTACTTGTCACCTTAGTACCATCGCACACAAATAGGGGGCCGGAGCGTCCTCAGAAAAATCCTCATAAGGGTTCAAACCGGGTGTCACTTTGGCAGATTGTACGGTGGGGCCAACATTCCAACCACTACACACCGGCTCCCCCAGCGAGATGAAATGAATCCTCCCTTTTATGCAAATATAGACATTTCTCCCCTTAACAGAAGGGGGGAAAACATTGGGTGCAAAATTGTGAATGGATTTCTATTCAACAATCGAAACAATAGGAACCAGAAAACAACACCGAAGAGAGTTGGAATCATTTCATTCCAATGGAGTTTCGATATGAAGAATATAAAGGACTTTGGCTCAGTTTCAACGCGCGATGAAACTCTATTCCGATAAAGCTAATTATTGGAATGGTGCCGAAAGCTGAGCAGTTTCATCAAAAGAAAAGTTCAATAAAATAAACACTTGCCAATGCAAAATCAAAAATATTGAAAATTTAAGAATTTCTTACAGATAAAAATTGCGATTCCAATTAAATCGTGGCTTTGACGAACATTAGAGCAGTCCCGCTGATATTGGATTTTTTAATGATTTTCTTCATTAAAAAATAATAGCTAACTAGAATGCCATTGCAAGATATTAAAATGGCAAAATCAGAAATTTGCTAACCCTTCCTAAAAATATGAGTAAAAATATGAATTACGATAAATATTTAAATGAAAATTTCAATTACAGTTTGAGGAATAACCTACCTTTTAATACAAGTGACATGCCACCAACTTATTATCATAAAAAGACATTTAGTAATCATCATTAACCATGTTTGAACCTCATAATAATTTGTCAGATTTTAAAATATAGAGAACTTAACGAAAGCGACTTAGTAAAGAAATTGTTTAATAAACAATGCGATTGCTTTATTTATTAGATTGAATACGACCGCATCGAATACAGTAGATATAACAAACCAATAACGTCAGATAGGACATAAAAGCAAACAAACGGCGTCCTTGCGGATGCGTTAACCTCCTGTTAAAACTATTCGCTTACGATAGGGGGAGAAAATTTAGCGTTACCTATTTAGCCAGCGCCAGCTGTGCCCATAATTTACTGCCTGAACAAGATTTAGCTAAGAAAAGCTATAAATTATAACTAATATGCGCTTACCGTCATAAACATAGGACTCGCTGTATTACAGTGCAAATACTTTCACATACATTATGTTATGTGGAAAATGGATTTGTGTATGGGCTTGCTATTAAAAAGATAGCTAACGAAACGTAATTTTCGATACAAATTTCCGGCAGACTTCACACACTCAGGGCATTTTATTTCCGCATAAATATTTTTTACATCACTGCTGAGTGTAAATAATTAAGAACAAAAAATTTCCACATTATTTTTATAAATTAGGAAGACAAGAAGAAATAACATAATTACAAACAACTTGTGTATGGCCACAAGTTTCGCAGAATATAAACAGAAATAAATTGCAATTTCATTCAGATGAATTTAAGTCAAATGAGCAATTATATGATATATTGAGAGTTCCTAGTACATAATAAATGAATGCCCCCATGGTAATCCACGAAACTGTCCAGAGATATTAATTTAAGAAGTTAGAAACGTAAGGTTTGCAAGCAATACGTGGGATCATAACAAACCATTGCCATATTTTTAAATAAAACGCATTAAGATGGCATGTCCCGGAATACTCGAGAATTTTTTCTAAGTTGGGTTAATTTTCAAGAGTAATTATTGAGTTAAAATGTCTGAGAAAACCATATAAGAATTCTGGAAAAAATGATAAATTTAAACGGGGTTTCAGTTAACATTCCCTACACCCACCAGCTTTTGTTCGTTCACTGTATTCATCCAGTAACTCCCAAATCAACCTCCCTCCATTGAAGTGATGCGTGAACAACAGAGCCACCGGAAACAAATCGCAAATCATCTCTTTGCGGAAACGATCAGTATCGAACTAAGGTTGGACAAGTGAACTGAATCGGCCATTTGTCATGCGAGCCACGAATGCTGACATCAAATTTCCATAAATCTTGCTTTAATCCTCTTTGGTACTGTTAACATGTTGGGAAGAATTAAAAAAAAGAAAAGTGGGAATCAATACAGGTATCGACGCAGTAATACGTATAAATTTTTGTGTGGCAATAAAGGAAATGGACAATGACAATTCAATATATGGTACGTGCGTCAAAAACATGTCTTCCAATGAAATCATATAATTTGAAGCTGCGAATATGCATGGGTGATTCAAAATTAAACTTGGCTTTCCTTAAATCAAATTTATAGTCTTCATAGAAACACATTTCTGCGTAATTTTTGATGAATTTTCCATCTTTCAGGAGACAAATAGTCCGAACCTTTAGCCTACTTTCCAGAATGGAAATAGGATTATAGTTTCTTCGATTTGTCTGTCTGTCCTCCTATTAACTTTTGAACCAATAGAACGATTTTTATGACAGTTGGTGGAAATGTCTTGCTACTGGGGCCGAGCTTCCGATGATAGTTTTTGCTGCGAAGTCCTGAGTTTGATTCCAGGAACTATTATTATTCCCATTTTATTTACATGGGATATCTGAAATCCATCGTGCAGGGTCATTTTCTCTTACACATTAAAATATTTTAGAAGTGCAATATCGGAGCGGGATTTGTACTATTCTCTGAGGAAAGGAATGGAAATTATAGTTTTTATCGTATAATTTTGCTTATCTATCTAGCAATGTAAATATTTGTACTACATCTTATCTAATAAAATCCTTTCTCTGTAGGTCTAATTATGTCCATTATTGCCGCCCTTCGTATAAACAATTCATCTGTAGACAATATGAGGATTTAGTATATTCAAAATAAACTATATGGATGAGCTGTGCGCGTTATGTAAAAAAGTCGAGTTTAATTTTAAACGACCCGAAAAATTTTTATTATCACAGAACAATGATTAATTTATAATATTTTGCCATTTGGTTTACTATGCTATGAGATTATGTGTGTGTGCTTATGCTATGAGCAAATAATAACGACGGCACAGACAACTAAGTCGAATATCTACAACTCGCTGAAAACTTTGAAAGCGGGATTTCGCACACTTGTTAAAACTGGGATTCATGACATGACAGTTTTACTCGAATAGTCTGCTCACTATTAGAAGGTAGCACCAAAGATCCTGCTATTTCAGCCCCGCATATGAACACGCAAAAGGATTTCCCAGAAGCGAATTCTGAGTGAACTCCATTTGCTGCCAATGGCCGATACGAGAAGATGAAAATGATAAATATATATTTCGGTTGCCACGGAATCCAACTGCTGAGAGGACCCATATCAAGTAATCGCGCGTGCCCATCGAATACACACAGAAAGACAATTTTTCGCGGAACGCGAATGACACTATCCCTATTTGCCTTACACCATTCACACCGAGTACAGAGTAACTTACGATAAAAAGAACCATCACCGTGCGAGATACTAGCTTCACCTGTGGAGTATGCAGGTAACAACAGTGGTTGGTTGAATCGAGTATTTTGCATCATTTTTGTATATTTCCATTTTAAACGGTGAGATATTTTGACGGTCGCACTTTTTAAAAGGAGTTTTTGAAAGTAATGATTCACGTTGCCAAGAAAGAATTTTTCCGTGCTAAAATAATATTTTAATTTTTTTCGTAAAACAACATCTTTAATTTTTATTTCGTTTTCTGAATATAAACTGAATGTTAAGTTAGAAACCCATCGTAATTTTTTATTCCTAAGCTCATACCAATCTTAGAATCCACCCTATTTAAGTAAATTATCTTCCTTCTACTTTCTGTCAAATAATTTTCTAATGTAGTTTCTCGAACTATTTTGCCAGGTTGCATCATATTAATACATTTCCAATAACAATAAAATATTTGCAACATTTACTGTAAATAAAATATTAAATTAATGTTCAAGCCCAAAAAATATCTTTTTTAACAATGTCAAACTACGTTTTGGAGTAAAATGCCAATTTTATCTCGCCAGCTATTTTCCGTAAAAAGATGCTCACAACGGCCAAAATAAATCCGCCATCACCGGTGATTTGGATCTCCCTCTTTCACGGGCACATAAAAAACGACATAAACAGCGTCACGTGCGGTTTATTAAAACCGGCTACCTTAGAATCGGCAATGATGACAGCTGCTTGGTAGGGTAAATTTGCACCTTATTTCCCCGAACTACACAGCCTATGAGCGTGTGTTTACCTATCCTCTCAATAGAGGGCGACGCGACAACGTAAAGGCGAAGGAAAACTAAAATTTTTATCAGAAATCAAAACACTTCTTTTCTGCATCTAGCGCAGTTCACCTAGAATTTCTGCACCGATCACTAAACTATCCATCTGAGGAAATTGAATTCATTCTCTCTCTCAAGAGCTAATTAACTTCCGGTCGAGGATTCGCGCGGCGTCGAAACAGGGATCCGTATGATTTGGTGTATCCTTCACTCTTTCTCTCACTTCCTCCAACTGTATAAATCTCTCTCGCCTCACTCTCAATTTCAAATATCCTCCGCTTTGTCCTTTTCATCTGATACCCTGGTGATGGATTTTCCCAACGTTGCGAATCGAATCCGCGTTTATTAAAACGAAGATTTTGATGAGTTTGCACCGAAAAAACACTCGATTGGCCTGGCGTGAACATACTAGCGGAAATCGCAATCGATACAGTATTTGTTTGTAGAAAAGCCCCGTTTTTTTAAACATCGGTTTAAATAAAATTCCGTTTTTACGAAATGAAAGTGATAGACTGTGAAGTGCCTTAAACAACGTTCGGTAATGCGCTGGATTTCATTCCGATTGATTGGTCCTGACCGATTTTACAAAAATGTGATTTTGGTGTAAGTACCCCGTATGTAAGTATTCAATAATATAGTAAGGTTTACACAATATGGTTTATACCAAATAAGTCAATATTACAGAGGCCCTGGCTTTATTCAGACTAAGGTAGATATTCGTTTTAAAATCGAGAAAGAACGCTCTACTTCAGTATTTGACGATATAATAGTCAAATAATTCTCAGTGCCACAAACACATTTGGAAAGGCCATATCTAGATTGGTAGTAATCAGTCCACGAATTGCATTTATACATCTGACTTTTCTTTAGCGTACTGAAAATATAGAAGAATTTCGTCAGGGCGATACTCACAGTTGACAAATGGCAGTGAACTTATTTGGGAAATTCTGATCCAATGTAAATATAAAAAATGCAATAACATTGTACGTTATACATAAAAATAGTTTTGAAACTTTAAAGGAAAAACTCAGTGTAAAATGTAAAAACAGCATTTTATAATTTTACCAATAATAGGATTTTTATAAAATATTTAATAATACAAAATCTATTATTTTAATTTTCTATCTGCAGAATTTCTTTTCTAGAGCGCGAGACCTCTAAAAGCGCGGGCCAAGGGCACGTGCCCTAAGTGTCCTGGGGTTATCATGCCCCTGCTGGCAGTGGATATTGCTGAACGGACATTTTTTTATTTTTTCTTCTTTAATAGAACTTATTGTTGAAGACCAATGTTTTGTAGACTGACTGAGCGACTGCTTTTCCCAACCATTTTGGCTACTGGATATCAATATCCTCTAAATTTGGCAATAAATATTAAATCTATTTTCTTCGTTGTTGATGCAATTTATCAAGTGCTTAAATTGACATAATAAGTTTACACGATGTCATCTTCATAGCAGAGCATGAGAAATATATATATAGTAACAGTGGCGGAACAAGTAAGCAGCGGGCCCTGGGGCAAGAAAGTTTAGCGGGCCCCCTTAAGGGACCATCCGTACTGATTTTCCTGACTTTTGACTCTTAACTTTTTGTACTGATTTCTTTCTGTTCGGATTTTTAACAAATATATGCAAGGACTATCTAATAGACGCTGATGCTCTAAGGAAGGTTTTATACCAAGGTGAATGGTTTTGGATATTTACCGTAGGTAATTACTCGTGTACCGCGAGCACCTTTTTTCCAAAAATGTCGGTAAGAAAAAGGGACTGCAAGTCTTATATAAGGATTTCTGAACAGGTTATATATATTGCGAATGTCGATAATAAATTCACTGCCACACGATTGCGTCTACAATTATACTCGCAAAAGACGAAGAATTCTACGAAGCATACGCGCGGACCTTGTTTCAGAGAAGCGAAATTGGTGAAGAGGCCGACTTTTTAAAATCCCAGATGTCAACTTATTCCGACACAAATTGTTTTTCTCTCCGAACTGGCCCAAAAATATGAGTGCGCGTGGTACATGAGTAAATACGGTAATTTTGACGTGAGGGCAACTTTAGTTGCATTTCGATGGCACATTCTTTTAAATGCAACCCTTCATATCAAGTTGAAGGCAACGCGCTGGCGATGTAACGCGGCAACTCACGAGTTCAATCGATACATAATTATGTATGCTTTATGATAGAACTTATATTCACAGAGCGTTAAAGTGAAAGAATTACGTTTTGGCAATACTTGTTTATGTATTTATGCAAATGTTTTAGTTTATTTGAACCTGATCTTTGGTTAGTAACCGGCCCATTTCTAGCGACTCATCAACACATCTTTCAAACTGCCCCGAATTAACCCCTCGACGTCGTCATACGTGCACTGCACCGGCCCTGTACGTTTGGCTTAATTTTCTTTTACCTGATCAAATATTATATTATCTTTTTTGTTTACGTATTCTAATAGAGTAAGGTTTGGCGTTTATTTTTGTTAAATTTTGAATTTTTAATGCCTTATTTGCAAAGGTATTGCCTTATTAGTCTGGTGCATTTTTCTTGCTGTTGCATGAAATTTTGAATTTTTAAACTCTATCAAACCTACAATGAGACAAACTTCATTTCAACTCAAAAGGACCATATATAAGTGACTTAGATGAGTGGGCAAGATTTTTGAGGATTTCACGTCACTTTTGTTTACCTCATAGAATCTCTGGGCCATGCGTTCTCTATCCACGAACTTTTTTAGAGCAAGGCAGTGAGACAATTTGGGTCTTCCAAACAGCCTCACTTATCTCCGAAGGATAAGGACCAGCATAAGCCACTATAGAAAAGGATGAGCAAGAAAGCTCGAAGCCTACGTGGAAATATGCCGACTGATCCCATGAGCGTTTTTACGCCAAACGTTTCTCGCATTTCTACAGACAGACCGAAAGAAGTCTTTGCCCTGAACGGTGCTTCTTGTGATTTTATTTTTCTGTGATGTTTGCAATTGTGTATTACGTTTGTTCGTATTTAATTGTGTATTAAAGTATGTATGTATGTATATATGTATGTTTTAGTTGTGTATTACGCATGTTTATCTGCTCTGTGACGACTCTCACTCTTGAGATGAACATTTTTTGCGTCAACACTTGAGACCTATATAGAAAGGGAGGAAGAAGGGTCTTCGGGTCTGGGCTAGTGCTTGGCTTTGCATCTCTTGAGGACAATATAATGAGATTGAGAGAGTGAACACACTTATCTGACATCACTGCACAAACAATCCGTCTTGACCGAAAGAGTGATCAGAGCGCATGGGAAGCGCTTGGATCGCACCAAAAATATTCTCTAGCCCCTCTGAAGAAGTTAGTCTGAAGGAAGCATTTACGCTGTACAGAGGCAGCTTTTGTTCGTTATTTTCTGTGATTATTTTTGTTTAATTGAAAGAGGTCAAAAGATTCGAAGTTATCATGGCGTCAACTAGCAAATAATGCAAGCAATACCTACCTGGTGATAAAAACGAGACGGAATACTTACTTGAAAGTGATTCGGAATAAAGTGTCAGTTCAGACAGTGATGTTGAAGATCGTGCTCAAATTACTGAGATACAAACCTATATTTTTGGAATTTTTTGTTTAGTGGACAAATACGAAACCTCCTCTCTCTTCTGTCCCTGCGCGCTTCTCGCATCTTTGTTTATCCTTATTTGAGTGTTTGTTTCCAACAAACTTACAAGGAAGATGTAGTAATCTACGATAAAGCCGTATACATGAAGTAATCCGTAAACCTGGAATAAAGACGTGCGATATAGCGTTTCTGTGAATGCTTAAAATACTTCATCAAACCGTTTAACCCAAAATAAATGCATCAAAAATGTAAAAAATAAAGTATAAATACTAGTGCTTGTCATTTCCCGGATCTTTTACAATCCCGGGATTCCGGGATTCAAAATTATAAATTCTAATAAACAATTTAAAAATCATTTAAAAAGAAAGGAAAAATAAAAATAAGATTACCAATTGCTTGTTTATGAACCAGGGTTTAAATCAACTTTTTTAAATTATAAAAAGGAAGAATAAAATACAAATATTTTTACAACTTTTTTTATGAACAGGTGAATCTTAAGTAATTTTACTCTAGCTTTAGGATTTTTTATCAATTCATTCGGGTTATTTTATGTTTTAGTAGAAAATTATTATATTTTATTTATTTGACTCTCGTATCAGACAAAACGCTTACATATTGATGTTTAAACTATTGTCGCGTAACCAATTAAAAGCGGCTCCGAGAAAATGTGGCGTTGCCAGATATGGTTCCTATTAAGCGATGGGTACTCACTTGAGGAGTCGTGTTTCGTTCGAGCCGGCAACTTTGCATTTCCATCGTTGCCACTTTCCAGCGGTTTCCCAGTTGTAACAAGTTAATTCACAATGTAACACAGTGGTTTCCAAAGTGTGGGGGCGCAAAGGATTTCTCATATATTTACTGTCCTTTTAACTATCCTAATCTTGAGACATACAATATGCAGCGGCAAAATTCTAGCCCTCAATTGACTAGGACGTATCGTTTGCGTACATTTTTTCTTAAGGTGGTTTTATTAATGTTAGTTGTATGACAAATAGGTATTGTTTATGAACTGTAATTGAACATGGTATAGTGGGGGGGCTCGAAGATTTTTTTCTTCGGTGAGGGGAGGCGCGGCTTTGTAATGTTGGTAAACCGCTGATGCAACTTAAGTTCATGACATTCCCCATGCGCGTCTTTTGTGGTTCAGTAGCATGCTCCTCTACTTGGTGTTCGAACTGGCAATGCCGCATATTCTCGGAGCCGCCTTATTTGATGACACGGACAAAAGTGATTGTGTTTTCCCGTTTTTAATCGCTCCCGGGACCCTAAAAAGTTTGAAGAAATTTGTTAAAATCGTTTACAAATATGGGTTACACGAATAAGATAAAAAATGATTGAAATTATTATCTATTTATTGACCTGAAATTTGCTTGTCATAATGATTGTAAGAATATAGTTACCAATACACACGGTATGTAAAATAAAATATGAATTGAAACATCTATACCATTATCATACTAACATTTCTCACATAGATACAAAATCATATCGACAACCGTGTTCTAATTCTTATTTCCTATTAGTAATTGATTTATAGTAACTTTTAAGAAAACATAAGGTGTTCACCCTACGATCACTCAGTGATGTGCATATTCTGTTAATGAAAAAACCAGCTGCAGTTGTGAGAAAAATCTAAACTTTGATACACCAAGCAGTTTGGCAGTTTGGGAAACAATCTGTATACAATGTCAACTCACACTCTAGCGTAGTGGTCTTCAGCCGTTTTTGTTTACGTCTAAATGATTTTTGGATATGGAATACACCAATATAGTTTTTTAATTAGAGAATATGGAAAACTATTTAGTTGAATTGTAATTGGGAATACTATAAACGTAAAATTTACATATTATCCGGACGTGAAATTCCTGTCGTAAATTTGAGGAAGGCGAAAAATCGCGAAAACGTAAAATCCGTTAAATTTATCATTGTTCTTATAGACCAAACACCGGGACCGAACGAAAAATGCGTAAATTCGAGGAAAACGTATAATCTGAAGACGTAAAATTGAAGCTTTACTGTATATATTCGCACGAGAATACAAGCATTTGTGAGTGCTCTATATAAATTTCTTCCTTATTATTGCATTAGAAGTGAAACTAAGCAACTCGGAAACAAAGAGAGTCTTAGTGGTCCCTTTAGGAACCGCACGGACGATAAAGGCTAGAGAGTAAAATTCTCTTTATGATATACCGGGAATTCCCGGGATATTCAATGGATTTCCGGGGATACGGGAAAACCATTTTACCCACAGGATCCCGGGAAAGTGGGATCCCGGGATGACAAGCATTAATAAATACTCATAGTATTACGGAAATTCTCAAAAAATTTCAGATGAATCCAATCAATAGGTAAAAAGTTATTCATTCTTTTATAAGTTTACTCCGGATTAACTAATTCATTTAAATCTCTGCCGAACTCCGGAATGACTTGGATTTAAATGCCCTCCGCGCTTGAGGGGTTAGATATCGCATCACGTCAAAATTGAATCACTTTGGAATGAAAGTTCAGGTGACAATAACTTTCTAGTTACCGTCATATCAAAGACAAATCACCGTCACGAGTCACCTTGGCATGAAAGCTCCTTAAAATTTAAAATTAATGTTTAATCTTGAAATAAAGTTGCTTCGTTGCTTCATATGATTAAATTGGATAAACCATTAAAGGCAAATAAGTGTCAGCGTGGTACCAGGGCCGACACGACGTCCGCGCGTCAATCGTGCTGTATCCGAACTGACCGTATTGCCGTTGACGGATGCGACATATACATTGTATATAAAGCCATAATAACATATTTGGACCGGATCAACTAAACGGGTGCCACAATTACAAATTAAAATTTCAGTAACTATGGATTTGGAAGGAATTGGCTAAACGGATGTCAACTAAATTTTATATAGATGGTTTTTACAAAATACCATAATGACATCAATATTTTTAAAGCGGAGCTTAAGAGAAGAGCTACCAAAATTAATAAATAATAAAAATCGTTTGCAACTTAAAAGAAACTCTTTCCCGAGCGTAGCCGGTCGTTTCTGCTAGTAGAGAACGAAATCTGTTAGTTTGTACAGTACATGCCGCTCATTAGTATACCATAGGTTCCCTTAACAACAGAGACCCTAATACTTTTTCTCTCCAGACTTTCTTCATTAATCAAACCTCGTTATCGCGAGGGTTTCCGCATATATCGTAACGATGAAACATTACAAGTAGAGGTTTTAAGGGGACAATCAATTCTTGAGAGAAGTGGTCTTCAAAAACGAAGAGGAGAAGAAAGAGATATATTTTTTAAATGAAATCAAGATGTTAAAAGCGGAGCTTAAGAGCAGGGTTACCACAATAAAAGATAAAATAATATTTCTTTCCCACATATTTCTAGAGAACTGTCCGCATAGATTTTAACCCATTATGGTATATATAATCTTCATATAAATAAATAACACAAATAGTATATTTCAACCGGTTCGACTAAACAGGGCTATCCCAATATCAAGGTTAGAATTTTTCTGTGACTATGAATTTCGAAGGTATTGGCTGAACCGATTTCAATAAGAAATTTCGTTAGTAGGGCGAGTATAGGATGGCAAAACGAACTGAACATGTTTAGAACGGAAAAAAGCAGAGCTACCACAATATAAGAAAAAATAATTTTCTGATTTCAAAGCAAATACATCAATATACAATTATACTACGGCGAATTTGACGAAAAGCACTTCTGTACTACGGGGAACCCGGGTACATCTCCACTTCTTTTGGATTAAAATCAATCGTTTGCTCCCATTCAACATGGATTTGAATTGTTTCCAAAAAATATAAACCGGAATATTTTAGCTATAGAACTGTTTATATTTCGAGATCCTAACTACAGAAAAATTTATTTTGCAACTGTGGTACCCCTACTTGGTCTATCCGGTCCAAATATGTCATTTTGGTCATGTATTTATGTGAATATTGTATGTACCTACCTAATTTGGTTGAAATCGGTTCAGCCCGATCTTCCCTGATATATACGTACAGGCAGACGGACATTGCCAAAATTTGGACCGACCGTTCGATGGGGACCCCTCGAAATCCTGAAATTCGGATCGGCCCTAGATTACGATCCTTGACTTTATCCATTTTAGGCTCAAAAATGTATATCATAAAAAAATTGATATTATTGGAAAATTCATCAAAATCAGTCAATTGGTTGCTGAGATATCTTTAAATAAACCGGTATTTGGATCAACAATGATGATCTTCAAGCCCCCGTGGGCCGATTTAAATTATGTTTGGCACTGCAGCTCTCAGGATCAACCTAAAGCTGCTGCCAAATTTTGAAGATCCTACGTTTATTTTCTGAAGAGTTATGGCTGCCACAGATAGACAGACAAACATTCTCTTTTATTTATAGGATTTTTTCCTAACGAGAGAATTTTTCGTCTTATAAGAAAATTAATTTTGATATTCCCTTGTCGAATTATAATTTTGAAAATCAATCCGTATCGTAAATTACTTTTTGTTCGCATTACAGAAAACAAGGATTATTTTCCGAAAAGAAGACGTTAAAATTTGAGTTTAATATCAAAGCCGTTGCTATCATGAATGGAATAAAAAGATCTAAAAGGAATGCCATATATTACTTGAGATTTTTACCGCGGCGATAAAGGTCCCAGGGGTTGAATCGCCAGAAAAAAACACACACATACACACGCGCGCTCAGGCACACACACTATTGTCACCGCCTAGAAAATTAGGTCGTGCTCAAATTGAAACTAATTTCCTTGTTACGTAAACAATATTTCTGTTTTTTTTTCCTTGTCATCGCCACTCCGTATTTGGTCATCAATCTTCATTTTCGTTTGCCTAGTCGTATATCATATTCGTCCAACTCCATGCCACATTTGATTTTTTTCACGCTAATGTAAAGAATAATATGTCATTTTTTCCATATCATGGTCTTCCATTTAGTCCTTTAAACTATTATTGATTTAAATACACACTCTCACTCACACACACTCACAACCTCGCGCACACACGCACGTACGCACGCACGCACACCCACACGCACGCACACACGCACGCGCGCACACACACACATATATATACTAGTAGAAGGTGCTTGCATACTACAAGCATTTAATCTCACCTTGAAAAAAACATTAATTTTTCAGAGATATATTTCATCATGAGAAATATTTCTTTAATTTTAAAGATTTCTACTCTGGACGGGTTTCCGTTTTTTCATTATGGAACAATAATGGAGTAAAACGATCACTAATTTCCGCAATTTTCGAAATATTACACTTTTCCCACATTGAGTTAATAATGCCACACATTTCTGCCAAATTTTAAATTTATAGTGCAATTAGAAGTGAAATAGCATTTATATAATTGTTTAAATATAAATAATTTTTAACGGCCAAAATAACGATTTTATGGATAAATTGAAATTTTTATTCGTTTAGATAGACAAACCTCTAAATAATTTTAAAATTTCAGCTCCCTAACTTCCGGCTTAGTGTCTAAACATCTACCTATTTGTTTAAAATTTAAGAATTATTAACTGCCAAACAAATAAAAATATCAAAATTTCTATAATCTCTATATCGTTTTTTTTACAAATCCCACCTCTAAAAAAATTTTAGCTCCGTGGCGCATTCGAAAATACATAAACCTTGAAAATTTGTTTAAACAATTGCGAATTTTTAGCGGCCGCATTGTTGCACATTTTCAAGATTTTCGTTTTTTCTAGTTGGTTTTGCACAAAATGCTACCTAAGAAAAAATTTCGAATCTTCAGCTCATCTGAAAGTGCCTAAACATTAGTATCCTCCTATATGTATGTTATATCCTCCTCCTCTGTAAGAAACGTCAATATATAATGATATGTATATACTAGTAGAAGGTGCTTGCATACTGCAAGCATTTCATCTCACACTGAAAAACATTGAGTTTTCGGAAAGATATTTCATCATGGGTAATATTTCTTTAATTCAAAAGATTTCGTGTTTTCCTTATGGAAAAATAATGGAGTAAAACAATCGTTATTTTTTGTAATTTTATGAATATTATACGTTTTCCACATTGGGTTAATAATACCTCACATTTTTGCTAAATTTTAAATTTGTAGCACATTTTGAAGAGAAATAACATTTATCTAATTGTTTAAATTTAAATAAATTTTAACGGCCGCAATACGAATTTCCTAGATACAATGAAATGTAAACATTTACCTAATTGTTTAAATTTTAAGAATTTTTAACTGCCAAACGAATCAAATTATCAAAATTTGTATAATAGTTATTTCGTTTTTTTACAAATCCTATCTCTAAAAAAAATTCAGCTCCGTAGAACACGGAAATACATAAACCTTGAAAACTTGTTTAAGCAATTGCGAATGTTTAGCCGCCGCATTGTTGCACTTTTTAAAGGTTTTCGTTTTTCTAGTCGGTTTTGCACAAAATCCTACCTAAGAAAAAAATTTCGAATCTCCAGCTCATCTGGAAGTGCCTAAACATTAGTATCCTCCTATCATTATATATAGTCGTTTCTTACAGAGGAGGAGGAGGGTACTAATGTTTAGGCACTTTCAGATGAGCTGAAGATTCGAAATTTTTTTCTTAGGTCGGATGTTGTGCAAAACCGACTAAAAAAAAGAAAATCTTCAAAAAGTGCCAAAATGCGGCCGCTAAAAATTCGCAATTGTTTAAACAAATTTTCAAGGTTTATGTATTTCCAAATTTTCTACCGAGCTGAATTCTTTTTAAAGATAGGAATTGTAAAAAAACGAAATAAGGATTATACAAATTTTGATATTTTTATTTGTTTGGCAGTTAAAAATTCTTAAAGTTTAAAGAAACAGAAAACTTTTTAGACATATCGGGATGAGCTAGGAAGCTGAAAATTTCAAGTTATGTACAGAATAGTGCAGTTGCACAAATAAACATTTGAATCTTTCCATAAACATTGTGCGGCGGCCGTTAAAAATGTTTAAATTTTAAACAATTGGAAAAATATTATTTTAATTCTAGAAGTACTAGAACTTTAAAATTTGTCAGAAATGTGTAGCATTAGTACCCCATAATGGAGAAAGTATAAAATTCTTAAAATTGCATAGTTTTGGGATTGTTTTAGTCTATTATTTTTACATAAGGGAAAAACGAAAATCGCTCAGGAGGTCAAATATTTAGAATTAAAAAAATATTTGTAATGATGAAATATGAAAAATGAATGTTTTTTTATGTTGAGATGATATGCTTGCAGAGTGCAAGCACCAATTACTAGTATATTATATGTATGTTATATCCTCTGTAAGAAACGTCAATATATAATGATAGAATGCACTTACATAAAATCATAAAATAAGTATATGTATGTGTATGTAAGACGTATTCGGAAAGTAAGTACCGTTTGCGAATATTTCCGCTGCAGAGCTACGGTCGTGATTTCGTGCATGCGCGCTGACTTCCCTCATTCATTGGCAAGCCAGAGACGCCATTACGAGAACATCCGATCGTGTTTACGTATTGTTCTGTGCGTTTAACATGTTTAAGACGATCAAGCGGCCCGCCAACTGTGAAATACGGTCTGTTATCCGTTTTTTGAATGCAAGAAATGTGAAACCGGCTGACATTCATCGTCAGATTTGTGAGGTCTACGGCCAAAATGCCATGAGTCAGACAGTTCAACGAAGGTCGTGAGAACGTGCATGACGAGACGCGGAGCGGCCGGCCGTCTGTGGTCAAGATGATTTGTTGCGACGCAAAAGTTCATCAGGACAGACGGTTCACAATTTCATCGCTTTCCTTGCATTTCCCGCAAATTTCAAGAACTGTTCTCTACGAAATTGTGACATATCGTCTGGACTTTCGGAAATTGTGATCACGCTGGGTGCCGAAGATGCTCTCCGAGGAGCACAAAAACAAGCGGGCTGTCAGTGCGTTGATCTTTCTCACGCGATACAGTGAGCAAGGTGATGAGTTCTTGAGCCATATGGCCACAGGTGACGAGACATGGGTGTCCGATGTGACCCCGGAATCAAAGCAGCAGTCCATGGAGTAGAAGCACACCTCATCGCCGAAAAGGCAGAAATTCAAGCAGACAATTTCAACCCGCAAGATCATGTGCACAGTTTTTTGGGACAGGCAAGGAGTTTTGCTTGTTGAATTCTTGGGTAAAGGCAGAACAATAAACTCTGCAGCCTATTGTGAGACCCTGAAGAAACTGCGTCGCGCGATCTAGAACAAAAGGCGTACTCGCGGAGTTGTATTGCTTCATGACAATGCTCGGCCACACACTGCTGCTCCAAGTCAAGCCCTCATCACGTCATTTGGCTGGGAACGAATGGATCACCCTCCCTACAGCCTAGACTTAGCGCCAGGTGACATTCATCTGTTCCTGCATCTGAAGAAGTTCCTTGCTGGCCAGCGTTTCTTCAACGATGATGACGTCAAAGGAGCAGTGCCGAAGTGGCTGTCTTCACAGGCGGCCCTGTTCTACGAGGAGGGGTTACAGAAACTTGTGCCCCGTTATAATAAACGCCTCAATAATGGTGGAAACTATGTAGAAAAGTAGATTAATGTATGGCAAATTGGATAAAAATAAAATATTTTAAAAATAAATCCTCGTTTTTTTTTTAAATAGCCAAACGGTACTTACTTTCCGAATACGCCTCGTATGTACGTGTGAGTGTGTATGTACACACATACGCTTCAGGAAAGGGAGAGGTAATGGTGAATGTGACAACAGGGTGTTGAAGGAAGAAACCTAGTGGACATTTACCAGAGTTTGGGGGTCCGCTGTGGATGTTGAAGTACCACACGAAAAAACAAAACACAAAAACGGAAGCTTTTCGAGCTGGAGCCCTTCTTCAGTGATATATAAGTATCCTTCAGAATAAACTTTTGCGAGGTTCGGGTAAATATTCTTCAAGAAAACGAGAGAATCGGTCTCTGCTGAAGATCCCTTTATTTTTCTCAGCCGATCGTTCTTCTCAAAAGAATTCTTTTATTCAGTCTCACTAAAAAAAACTGTTAAACCGTCGAACTGCCACTTCTATATAACATTATACCTAAAACGATCGATTCAATATCCATTTCAATCAAGGCGAATTACACAGGGTAGGACAGATGCAATCGATATCGGAAAACAACTCTAAATGTATACGTTCAGAATATCTTTTATATGAGATAAAGTACATAAACTTATAAAGATTCCTCTTTTATAAGTTATGTCATTTTTATAAACAAATTATGAACGATAATCTCATGATACGTGTGAATTTTGAGGAACGGTAAAACGGTTAATAACAACTTATGTTGAGTGTTTCGTTACTGAGAGGCTTATTTATATCGCTTAAGCGTCAAGTTGCTGAAGTTATTACCTTAATCATTGCTTATATTCCCAACGGATCTTTCAATGTTAAGTAAATGATCTATCAGGAGCGTAACTACAATGCAGTCTGGTCCGCCACCGCGGGGAGGCTCGAAGGGTGGGGTGAACCGAAAAAAGGCCGTTTTAAAAGTTTTATTTTTGACTACTACGCACTAGTGTGGGAAAGGTGCCATATGGGTTCATGAGCAACGAAAAAAAGTTTCTTTGAGATCGGATAAGTGCCACGGGGCCGTTAAATTGTAAAATTTACTTGAAAATTGTTCGGAATTGAATATTTTTTTAATTTAATGATTTGACTACCGCACTATTTTTCAGTAGATCCGTATCGATCTCATCACGAACGCTTTGTTGTGAGTTCGTTCCACACCACCAGCTGTGGTAGAGCTCCAGACGCGTTTTTTATAGTGGTATACCCTTTAGGCACTACTCCATTGTTTGTTTTATTTACTTAACATAAGTAATAAGGAGCTCACAACACAATTTTAAGACAGCGCGCGGCCTGCGTTCCGCAAAAAAACGCTCATTTTCTGCTATACCATCGCAGTAGAAAAAAACTGCAAAGAGCCTTTCTTGTAGGAAATTGTATTCTCTACAAGTTTGTTTACGCATAGTTTCGCCGTAGATTTCACCGCTTCCGAGTTATTCGCGAAAGACGTCGCGGGTCGTGTTCCGGCGACAATTATGGCGCCATAGCGGCCGACGCGTACACGGCACGAATGTCAACTTTTGATATGTTAGTTAGGTTGCCCTAACAAATAAATGTGCCAAGTTTCAAAACTTTATGAATTATTTCCCCTAAAATGTCTAATTTGACTTGTCTACTCACTGAGCAACAATGGCCTCTGCTGTAATGGAAGAAAATGGTGAACGAAGAGGAAAAATCTCAAGTGATTGATAAGAATAAAGTGAGAAGAGTGAAGAAGAAAGCATGGTCCATTCTAAGAGAGGAGGAAATCAGAGACGTACACACATTGGAAACTATTATTTGACAGAAAGGTCAGAACCAGAGTTGCCAAAATTATTTTGAACATGTCGCTAAATTTACCCTGAAAAGTAGCTAAAAAGTCGCTAAACTCAAAAAATATCGCTAAAAAAGTAGTTAAAAATTAAAAGTGCTTAAATATTTCAAAATAATTATTATTTTATCTATATAATACACTTACCTTCGTTTTTATGAATATGATATTAATAAAGATAATATTTTACAAATAAAATAAATAATGTAGGTTTTTTAAGTCTTTTATTAATAAAATTTTCATTTATATATAGGTCAAATATGTAAAGTTAGTTGGAAGCCACTCTACAGTAATTCTTCGAAAAAAGACAAGTCTGTTTCAAGTACGTCTTCCTCAATTGTCTGTTCACTTTTATCTTTGTCTTTGACTGTATCAACATATGTTTCAGTGGATCCAAATTTGTTTATAACACTTTCGGGCAGTTCGTAATTGTAACAACATTTCTCATGCCTTCTCAAACCGTACCTAATGCACAAAATAGCTTTTAATGTTTTAATACTCATTCTATTTCGTAGTTTTGATTTTACAATATTCATGACACTAAATAGACGTTCCACATGAGTGGGGTAGGGTCAGTACAGTTAAAGCTACATTTGAAATATCCTCAAAAGGATTTTCACCGGTTGAGTCTCGATAGCTAGCTATTTCTGGCCAAAGTTTACACGTATCTGAAATTTCTGTCCACATGATCTTATGTAGTTTTTTCCACTGAAAATCAATACGAGTCAGAATCGATGCATCTTTTACAAACATTTTTGCTAGATTATGTATTTCTGGTTTCATAGGTTGAAGACATTTACTCGCACTCAAATAAGACATTAACTGCAAAGTACGAACATTTTCTGGTAATCTTTTTTTAATTTCTTTTTGAAGTAAAACTAGGAAATTATTACACCTTTCACGAATCTGACGGTTTATCTCATCAGAAAATTTGCATTCGGATATTTCCTTTTCAAATTCATATCCTAAATATTTATGTGAATTTAGTCGATTTAGGGTATCAGCACTTTCTGAATTGTTGATCTTCGAGCAAAGGGAATCATTTAAATGTACCAGATCATTTAGTAACTTGGTGGGATCATTCAAAGCGGCTTCAAATTTCTTATTGACTGCTTGAACCTCTCCTAAAATTGGCTTCAAAAATAACAAAAAAAAACAAAATTTATCTTATCGCAATACATTGAATACAACAATTCGGCTGTATGACAGCGCTCATTTTTTCTCGAAATTTCAAAATGTTCCTTTAATTCATTCCATTGCTCTAAAATTTTTACTATAGCCCCTTCAACGGACAACCACCTTTTTTGACTCATTTGTACTAATTTTAGGGGAGATAGACCATTATTTAACGAGGAATAAAGTTCTTTATATCTAGCTTGTCTTACAGCAGAATAAAAAAATCAATTATACATTTCTTTAACGAGAAAATCAAGGTTCCTTGGCATATGATCACGGGTCGCATGGGAAGCAGCAAGTTGCAGGGAATGGCACACACATCTTAATAGAATCAAGTTAGGAACATCAGACTTCAGTCTGCTATAAACTCCATTATTAACGCCAGTCATAATGGACGCATTATCAGTTCCAAGCCCGATTAGCTTCTGTAAATCTAACCCATTGTTTTTAAGGGAAGCTTTTATAGATTCACATATTGCATCTGCATTGCAGTTACGTAGTTATATAATATCCAAGAATGTCACTGTAAATTTCTTTCTTGATTGGGAATAATATCTAATTATTATACCTAACAGTTTAGTTACGGAAATGTCATTAGTCTCGTCTATAATTAAGCTGAAGTTACTTTCTCCTATGTCATATTTTAAATCCTCAATGAAATGCGGGGCAAGCACGCTGCAAATCAAAGTACTACATTTTGTTCGATGAAGTTTAATGTCACTACAACCTTTACTATCACCAAAACAGGCTTTGCACAAATCATTCACATGTTCCACAGTTTTTATTGCACAATGCTCTGCTATGAAGAGTGCAACAAATCCTTCTTTCTTCTGAAAATCATTACTCTTCTTCTGGAACTGAAGAGTAGTTTGCCTTTGAGAGCTAAACGGAGCTTCTGCTTTTTTTTGTTAACTGTATTACGATGTTTTTCGATGTCACTAACTTTTGCCGATAATGAACACTTGCAAAACTTACAAAAGCACTTTGTATCGCCTCCATCCACCTTGATGAGCCAGTTTTTATATCTCGAGTCTTTCAGCCATTTCAGACGAAAACGTTGAGTGTATTTCTTGTTATCCATGTTAGTAAGGGTAAAAAACTTAAAATATTTTATAAACAAACTTAAAAACTAAAGAGACCAGGATATCTAATTTCAAAATGTTCAGCAACCAATTTCTCAGATATGCACATACAAAAGGTGCTTTTTCACTTACGACAACACTCGTGGCTAGCACTCGAAGTGAAATACTATGACGGACTGAACGCAGAATTTTCACAAAGTTTCAACTATAAATGTATAAGGGTTCAAATGTGCTTGGATATCCACGAAGGTCGATGTTCCGAGAAAAGTACATACAAGGTTGCGAAGTTGATGAGCCAGTTTTTATATCTCGAGTCTTTCAGCCATTTCAGACGAAAACGTTGAGTGTATTTCTTGTTATCCATGTTAGTAAGGGTAAAAAACTTAAAATATTTTATAAACAAACTTAAAAACTAAAGAGACCAGGATATCTAATTTCAAAATGTTCAGCAACCAATTTCTCAGATATGCACATACAAAAGGTGCTTTTTCACTTACGACAACACTCGTGGCTAGCACTCGAAGTGAAATACTATGACGGACTGAACGCAGAATTTTCACAAAGTTTCAACTATAAATGTATAAGGGTTCAAATGTGCTTGGATATCCACGAAGGTCGATGTTCCGAGAAAAGTACATACAAGGTTGCGAAGGGGTGTCCCTACGCCTGCCTACCGAGAGTACATAAATATGGACATTTTATTTTGTTGCACATGTTTGTAAAAAATTTTTTGTTAATTATCATGATGATTCAACATTCAAACCACAAAATGTAAATATGTAGTTTGAATAAAGATTTGCAGAACAAACACTACAGATCAAGATATAATATACTTTAAATATAAATGTCATAGTTTTCAAGATTATGCCTGATTCGTTGATAATATATAATAACAAACAACTGCAATTTATTCTACATTTGGTATGTGTTAAGTTTCATAAGAGTAATTCATTTTTCTGGTTAATATCGTATGTATTTGCACTAATATAAGGAATAGCTAAATTTTTCGCTAGATTCAGTGGAAATCGCTTAGTTAGCGAGATGTCGCTAAAACAAAAAAAAAGTCGCTAAACGAAGTAAAAAGTCGCTGAATCTAGCGACAAAATCGCTAAATTGGCAACTATGGTCAGAAAACTTGTTCAAGTAAAAAATGGGAAGAAGTATTATAGGGACATTAAAATGGAAGAGCACATTACTATGGTGCAAGAACCTGATTCTATATACGTAGGACATTCTACTGCAAATAGAAGACCAAATACTTCCAATATAAAGGGGAACATTACGGAGTACCTACAAAGAAAAAATATAACCACAGACTACCTAGTTGCAATCTGTTGTGATGGTACTAATGTAAATCCAGAGGTTGACAATGGAGTGATTCGCCTAATGGAGCAGGTCGTTAACAGACCAGACCTCTCCAATGGCTGGTATGTATGCTTCATGTGAATGAGCTTCCCCTATGCCATGTTTTAAAGACCCTAGATGGAGCAACCAGGGGACCATATAGCTACAGAGGACCAATCTGGAAGCAAATAGATGAATTTGAGCGGTTACCTAATGTCACTTTCTAAAGAATGGAAGTAGATTTGCCTTTGATAGTGGAAAGCAACCTTAGTACATACCAAAGATACTCGCTGCGCATTTGCAGAGCAGTTGCTTCAGGCCATTTCCCACCTGACTTAGCAGAACATAATTCGGGAAAATTATCACACTCACGAAGGTTAACTACAGCAAACAGAGTTTTACGACTTTATGTCGCTTGCTCTGACGCATATGATAATCTTCGCATTCTAGTACCTTCATAATGAGAGTGTATGCCGTTATGTGATTAGAGTTCAAGGGAAACCTTTTGTGCCACTAGGGTGCCCGTCACCTTTGGACTCCAATCAAATTAACACGATATCTTTCGGAAGATCTCAGAGAGAAGTTGTAGAAAAAACTATTAAGAAAAACGCCTACTTTGCTCATCCAGAAGGCACACTCCTGGCAATGCTCACAGATCACCGTCCGCACATACAACAACTTGCTCTGCGGCGAATTCTCCGTGAGATGGAAGAGGAAAGTGCCAGTAACAGTACCCAGCTATGGCGGTACAAAATTCCTGATATGAACTTTGACGCTAATGATTATGTTCAAATGATTGACTGGCAAAAATGTGCCATCAGTGAACTGCCCCTAACAAAGAATATCACAGTGGAGGGAATCCGTTTCATCATTAAGGGCGAGATGGTCTTTGACATTTCCATACCAAGATTCCCATGCCATACACAGACAGTGGAGCGAGTCGTTCGTCTAGTAAATGAAGCCTCAGTAGCAGTGTATGGGGAAGAGACCAGATGATTTTGTGTGAGCAAGAATCACCTCGAGACAAGTTATGCTTCATTTTGGGCACAAGGCACAATTCGTACCTTTGACTTTCAAGAAACAATAAATGGGTCCTTAAAGGTCAGGTGGTAGGACTGGGCAGTCTCCAGTGCACACGAGAGGAACATGACGAGCAGCCACCTCCACGTGGTGAGTTCTGGGTTGTTTCGAAGATTCACTTCAAATCTAAACAAGCAAAGAGCTGCACACTACCAAAAACCTCAAAATGTAGAGAAATTGGTACTATGTGGATTGCCCGGTGGCACCTGAAGATATTGTCTAACCTCAGTCTGAGTTGAAAGGGTTCGCGATGAAGATGATGGGGATTCCTTGTATTGTAGTGTGATGCTCCAATGGTAAAATTAAAAAATAATGAATTTTTATCAAGTTTTATATAAATTGAAAACTTTAGTTTCCCAGTGGCACCTCTACATATTGCCCGATATCAAGAAAAATAATTCCCCTTACAAGCCCTAATTGCACCTTTTTCACACTAGTGCTTTAAGATCAGAAATAATTTTTTTTGACCAACCCTACCCGAAGTGTCTCGGGACCCCTAAGAAACTGGGAGCCCACGACGCCGGCCTAAGCATTTTTTATAAGTCATTACTAAAATTCTTATTTTCCACCCACTGCAAACAGAGCCTAGCAGGCCGCTTGCCCTTATAAAGTTAAACAAATTTCCTTAATTGTAATGTAAAACTTCTTCAGCCATAATGATTGTAGAAACCTGATGCATTTTGTCCACTAAGTGGGCATCTTCAGGGGTGACTTATCAACAATATAGCAGCTGACATAATTTTTGAAACAATGCAAAGAGCACAAAGTGACACCAAATTTCATGAACATTTTTCCCAAAACAAAAAATCACGTAACATCTAAAGTGATACAAACAGCTATAAATAAATGGTACCAATTAGAAATCAGAAGCCTTTACAACAATAGAAGTTCCTTAGAAATATCTGCTTATGAGTTACATTAAAAAAAGTAAACATTTAAACGATTTTGGCTTCAAAACTTGGAATATTTTTGAACAAAAAATGCATGAGACCAACACTCACAAATTCCACAAAAAAATGTTAACCCTTTATAAAAAATTAAATAATCTTATCAAAAAATCAGATGTTAAAACACGAAACAAGGCAATTCAATACAATAATATTCCACAAAGATTTTAATTCACCAAAAATTTATCCATTAAATCCTTTTCAAATGATGAATTTTCACTGTTGGATCTGGGCTTGAAGTTTGCCTCCCCCCCAAGAAACCACACATAGATGAAATAGTGACTAATATTGAAAGATCAATTGAGTTTTTTGATGAAAATTCCAAAAATTACATTTGACAAGCATGTTCTACACAACTAAAGGACAACTTTAATAAGTGAAACAATACTTATCATACAAAATATTTACACACTATCAAACAGCTCAGGAATAAAGATTGTTTTTATATTAAAGCCGACAAAGGAAACACAATAATAATCATGGACAAAACACAATATTTTGACAATGTCCAATTGATGTTGAACAATGGTCCTTACATTAAATTAAATAAAAATCCTCTAAATACTTTGTCACAATAAACCAAAGAAACTATCAAAGACTGTAACACAATTATTGATAAAAAACTAAGTTCCAAGTTAAACATTTCCAATCCAAATATACCTAAATTATATTGACTCCCCAAGATACACAAAAATGATAACTCCATGAGACCTATGGCTTCGGGATAAACAGCCCAACTTACAACTTGGCCAAATGGCTCAACAGTGAATTCAAACAAATGTCATTCCTAGATGAACATTCAGTAAAAAACTCATATGATTTGATTAATAAATTAAAATATTTAACACTAAAAGAATCAGATATCATGGTCTCCTTTGATGTCAAAAGCCTATTCCCAAGTGTACCAATTGAAGAAACTTCTCAAATCCTAAATGATCAGCTACAAAACCAAAATATTCCTGAAAAAATTGTTCATGAGTATGTCTTGCTTACCAACCTCTGTATGTCAGAGAATGTATTTCAATTTAACCAACAATTTTATAGACAAATTCAAGGTACATCCATGGGAAACCCTCCATCACCCTTCATTGCTAATTTATTCATGTCCTCTTTTGAAAATAAATGCAAAGAAAAATGTAATCAATTTCCCGAAATTTGGTGCAGATATCTAGATGACATCTTTGCATTTTTTTATTTAAACAAACAAAAACTACATGATTTTATCAATCAACCCAATAATATATTTCCATCTATAAAATTCACTCATGAAGTAGCACAAAATAACATTTTACTATTTCTTGAATTGTTAATTATGAAAATAAACATCAAGTTTGACATTTTTAGAAAAGCAACATACACCAACAATTTCATTCCAAACAACTTCTTCCATCCGATTATCCAAAAAAACAGCTGTTTTTCACCTTCTAGTACACAGACTATGCAATGTTCCTCTAAATAAACACGGATATGAAAAATAACTAACACATATAAAAGACATAGCCACAAATCTTGGATACAGCAGCAATTTAATTAATAAGCTAGTTTAAAAACACAAATTCATAAAAACCTTGACCAACACTGCCAGTCATAAAATCGAAAACAAAAAAGAGAACAAGTATGTAAAACTACCTTATTTTCCAGCTCTAAACAAAGGCTTAGATAAGATTTTTAAACAAAAGAAATATTCAATAGTTTACATGAATCCACACAACTTAAAAAATGTATTAGAAAGTGCAAAAGATAAGACAGAAGAGTTTGACAAATCTAGGATTTATAAAATACAATGTTCACATTGTGACAAACAATATATAGGCCAAACAAAAAGGAAAATAATTACACGGTTTAAGGAGCATTTAGCACATTACAAATATAATCGTTTTGAAAAATCAAGCGTAGCCAAATACAGTCTAGACAAGACACAGTATCAACTGAATGGCATTAAATTAATTATTTCGTCAAATAACTCACTAAATGCTTTGAGATATTTACATATTTATAAAAACCGTAAAAAAAATCATGAATACAGACATTGATTTCAACAAAACCCTATATAAACTCACAGATTAACATAACATCTACGCTAAACTTTTCGTATTTCATTTGTCTTTCGTTTCCCTTAGCATCTAAATTCTTTGCTGTTCTCACAGTCACTGTCCGATCAAGTCACCCTTGAATATTAGTGAGTGAAATGCATCGGGTTTCTACAATCTTTATGGCTGAAGGAGTTTTACATTACATTGAACTAGCCATAAGCTACCAACCTCACATATTTCCTTGAGACCCATCTGGATCCATCAGACTCATATAGAAGACGAAAAGAGCTTTTGTACTGGGTTCATTAGGTATGAGGATAATATAGGGAAGATGGCTGAGTTCAGCACTGTATATGTGAATATGTATGCTCGTTATGCACATGTTATTCCATTAAGCTTACCAGAAAATTTCGATTACTTTTCGGTGTCTTTGAGGAGAGAAACATTAATGTAATTTGATAAGTATAAAAAAATGTAATTTAGTCTTAATTTTATTGCATTATAAAGTATTTATTCATGCAGAATTTTCTACATTACATATTAAATATGCAGAGCCGGATTTAAAAATCACGCGACGCTGTTCAAAGCACCCAGACTTTCGTGTTTTCCGTAAGAAATAAAGTATTAAGGCATACGTACTTAAATATATGTCAATTGCGAAATCTAGGATTTCTCGCAGGTGATTAACAGAAACTTAATGTAAATTCCTTTTACTACCTGAGCATACCCTGCCATCCACCAATAAGGTGACTTGCAGGGTATTATGTAGATGTAGATGAACAATAATCATCGCATTACTAGAACACGAACGTCCCTACGAATATTCCTACCTAATGGAAAATCCGCCCCTGTACACATCTTCGTTTTAGAAGAGAATGCTTTAAAAAAAACCGGGAAATTCGTAAGTGATAAAATATTTAGTTTATTAATTACGTATCAAGATACACTGCAATCATATTTATTGTTTTCCTATTTATTTAAATGGAAAAGGACAATTCAAGTACAACTGGGGTAGCTGCAAAAAAGACAAGGAAATAAAATAAAAATAAGAACTAAAAAAGAGGAACAAGAAAATCACCTCATTGAAAATGCTTAATGACTTGTTCATAAAACTATATAATAAATAGTGCATTTTTCATTTATATAAACATTTTCGAAGCGAATGTAGGATGATTTGTGGTATGGTTGTTTAAGGTGGACCGTTCAAAACTTTCGTGGGGGGGCCCAGAATTTGTATTTACGCCACTGTATTCTATCCTTAACGTAGGTTACTCGTATGTCATAGCATCTGAAACGGATCTAATATTTACAAATGTAGCAAGGTCATAATAACATCAAACTAATTAATTAAGTTGAGAATTATCGACCTCGTCCAACGGCCGCAATAAAATTGACAAAATAAGTACAGATGTTCCTTCAATAGCTATAGAAATGTTATGCAAAACCATATGAGTATTTAGGCTACAATGCAGCCTTCATCAAATGGGATTCACCGATAGTGTAAAACAACTCTTTAATAATCTACTATTTACCATTGGTGAATACCACTGATGATGACTTTCTGGTAGTCTAAATGCGTATATGGCTTTGTATATTATTTCTATGGCTATTGGAGAAAATTGAGTATGTGCTTATGTTAGCAAGCAAATCTAAATGACAAATTTTTCTGTTCATTAGCCATGTTGTGAAAACCTGTTTAAATTTCAAAAAACTTCGCCGGTCGAGTTAAACCAAGGTTTTTGATGCTAACGTAAATGATAGTATATACCAAGCATTAACAAGCTTAATGGTACTTATAGATTTTTTTATTATATCTTATCCACCGGGTCACCCAAAAAAGACGCTTCAGATTTAATTGCTTATATTGTTTTATATACTCAACGTACAGTAACGATTTCTGTGTTAATTTACACAGTAAACTTGGCAAAAGTGTTGCCACCTAGCGGCATATTCCTGAAACATTGTTTGATAAAACTACACTGTACAGCGATGCGTGTTGATAGTGAAAACTTTATATTCTACCAGTAGTGTAGTGCAAGTGCAGCGCGATTTTTGCAATGAATTCAAGTGCAGAGAAGATCCAAGAAGATCAGCAATAAACAGGATGGTGACAAAGTTTGAAAATATGGGTGCTGTGACCGACAAAAAGAAAGGTGTTGTCGGTAGGAACAGAACAGTGAGATCAGTGAACAACATTGCACGCGTTGATGAAACAATTATCCGAAGTCCTTAAAAATCTATTGTACGTCTGTCGCAACGATTGGCTATATCGCGATCATTGATCTATAGGATATTAACAAAAATTCTGGAAATGTTTGCGTATAAGATTCAAGTGCTCCAGACCTTCAGCGAAATCGTCAAGATGTTAGAGTTAATTTTTGTGGCACAATCACACCTGACGTTCTTGGCAGAGTAGTTGCCAATTTTCAACGTCGATTACAAATGGTACTGGATGCTGGTGGTTCCCATTTTGAAAATGTTTTTCATTAATCTCCCAAGTCTACCATGTAGATTAACACAAAAATCATTCCTGTACATTGAGTAAATAAAAAATATAAGCAATTTAAACTGAAGCGTCATTTTTGGGTGAGCCTGAATAATGATGGGAAAGATTAATTTGCCAGAAAGCTTCTGAAAACTTTTCCCTAGTTCAGGCTTGTTAAAGTGAGGTAAAAACAGTGGCAGATATGTTAGTTGTCATCCACGTAGACTCGATATAAAGTTAGCCAGACTAAGTTTCCCGTCGGAGTAATTTCTTCGGCAACAGCAGCTCCACCGGGAGTACGCATCATTAAATTTGTAAATCAAGTCATTTCGGTGAAACGGAGCAGACGATGGCGAGATGTTTGCAGACTTCTGAGATGATCACGCAAGGGAGTAAAAGACTTAATGCGATGATATAACAAATGGTTTTCGTCCACATTACAGAAGAACCGCGTCTTTTACAAAAAGAAGAGAACTATCTCTAGAATAATTTTTAAGAAAACTTAATGATAGTAGCATCGCAAAAAATCCTCTACACCATAAACAAGAACGATTTTCGTTTACGTAAAAATTGTATTTCAATTTAATATGAACAAGTATCGGCGTATAACTGTTTTACAGAAAATATGGAATCGAAACGAATTTCATTTTCGAAGTAGTTTAGGATAAATCAATCGATGTAAAAAAAATCACTAAGAATCCCTTTATGTCATAGAAGAAATAGTCGCCAACGGAAAATATACCACTGATAATTATGCTAGTCACAAGTGTCCCTGTTTTGCAATAGTTTAGAGCAGGAGTCGGCAACATACGGCCCGCGAGCCACATGAGGCTCCCGAGAGCGCTTCATGCGGTCCACGATGATATGATTAAAAGTCGCTGGTGAAATTTAAAATTGTGAATTTCATATTTTTCAGTGAAATTATAATCTTAAAATCTTCTCTGATGGAGTTTTAACGATAGCAAATTACTTAGTTGTGATTTTCAATAATATGAGACTACAGAATCTCTAGATAACTTCTGATGTAAACGGTCATCCGGCCCGCCGAAACTCTTGTGACTTCCAATGCGGCCCTCCGAAGAGTTCACAACTACGTATGTGGCCCGCTATGCAAAAAAGGTTGCCGACCCCTGTTTTAGAATAAAAAATATGACTAGTAAGTGCGATTTAAATAAATTATAATATACAAAATCCGAATATATCAAAGTTCTTGACTATATAAAAACGTAATATAAAGAACAATATCTGTGAAAAAAGTCTGATAGACTGACATTAGACGTAACCAACCCTTATCACATTATTTAGGATGGGAAATTATTTCCGAAATAATAGTTTCATCGCGTTGTTCGTGAAAAACCTGTGTGCGTGTATTTAGCAATTACTACATACAGAGCAAAAAATTGAAAATATGTGCAGATAATTCAACTCGAGCACTTGCGGTAAAAGTGTTTTTCTGATAATGAAATTTAATTAGTTCCCCCAGATGGGAAGATTCTCGGATGAAATCGCATCTAAGTTAGGACCGTCGCCGAAGATTCGTCTCCATTTCCCGAGTCCTCATCAGGAATGATGATGTGGAAATCCTGACGGAGGGGAAAGGTCGTAGAAAGCCGAAACTTAGACGCGAGTACATTCGAGGAACATTCACTTCAAACGACGACCGCGGAAGTTTTAATCAAGGAATAATTCTCTTTGATTATACCTTGCTATGAAACGTCTCTCTCTCTCTCTCTCTCTTCCAAATTTTATCGGAATAACGATATGCTGGAAACGAGTACTGGATTCGAAACAGGAAAAGAAAATTTAGAAAAATGTCGGCACACAGGACGACGACAGGTAAATTTACTTCTTTGTCGCAGGCTGAAGAAACGCATCTCCAACGTTATATTTAAGCTTGACCAATATCTGTTTAAGAAGCAAAGGAACTCCTCGGATAAAATACTGCCATTTCGGCAGCGAACTCCCATTGCTCAGAGTGCAAGGGTAAAAGGTCACGGCTGAGAGGAGATTTGAGTGGTGAGGCTAGGGTAAGTGATTGAGGCATTCTAGCGACCAATTTGGCAGACGAGAGAGAGAGAAGAGGGAAACCAATATACTGGAACTAGATAGTTGATAGTCTTCTAAGCAATTTTGCTGAATCAAAGAGTAGGAAAATAGAAAGAGAAGCGAGGTCAGAGGGCGCATCTTTCCTCGTCACATGTTTCGCAGATCCATTAACAGGGTAAGAGTGAGATAGAGAGCTCTTTTACACACAACCCAATCTCGGAAAGATTTACTGCGGAAAGCTGATGGGCAGCGGCGGAAGATAGCATGTGAGCTTCGCAGCAACAGTATCGTGATTTTCGGCTGTAAAAAGAGACATGTTAAAACATGCCGCAATAAGGAAAACAACTGTCGAACATCAAACACGCTGGACAAAATAATTTTACAAGTTTTGTATCACTGATGATTCGAAATGAATAATTCGAGCTTTAGTTTAATTCCCCTGACAGAAGAATTAATCGTTTGATTATTTTATATTCCATGTTCGGCAATCCGCTTGCAGAAACTTTTCCTCTTTAAATTGAAAGGAAGCGTGGCATATAGCGGTCGCATTTTTCAGTTTATAACCTTCATATAAAAAAATCTAAACAATCCAAACGCCAAAATAAAATATAATATAATTTTTTCGTAATTATTCATTTGGATGAAAATGCATACGCACTGCAATCGAATATTTATGTTGCCGCGTTTGTAATTTTACCTTTACAAAATCCAAAAGTGCAGAATACGCCTCAATTCGACCTTCGCTCTAATTTATCTGGTCACGAACATAACTACAACAGGAGAGAATTGCGTACTTGATATTACATAAAAATATCTCTCCAATATCCCTTTAAATGTTAGGAAAATAGATGCACATTTTGGCTAAAAGTAGCCATAATCAGAAGTGAGACACTGATGGAAGATTGTAAAATAACCATATTTTTTGTTATTTTTCATGGCTGTTGGAATTAAGTATTATTTCAATTTATATTTACCATAAAGCGATTCCGATCATGCTTAATTGGACTGCATAATGAAGAAGCACAAAAGCAAGTCATCTCACGAAAAATCTATTTTATTCGTCTTGATTTCACTATTATCAAACGTCATCGCTTGCATAGCCGATTGCTTCCTATTAATATGAATCACTGGATGAAAATTTGTATCCGATTAATCGATGGTAATGAAACCCGGGTCATTCAGTATGCCTTCACCAAGTATTGATTTTTGACTGAAATCATTTTATTTCTTCTGAATGAAACTAATTAATTCAGAGATCTTAGATGGGACTAGAAATAGAAATTAAGGAAATAAAATCTTTAAAATTTGAGACTTTTTCATCTTTAAAACAACTCCACTGATCATTCAATTCAGTCAGTACTGAAATTTTTAATCGTAAAAGTTTTCCATGGCATCAGTTTATATATCTTTTTCACTTCAAAAACTGCTAACAAAATTCTTTTTGAAAATACGGGTGTTACATTATTGAAATGCGGAAGCTTAATATGTACCTTGATGAAGAAAATGTGTGTTCCTATTAGCGACGAGCTTCATAACATTATGTACATACGTAAGTCACTGTGCGCGCACAATTCAGGATCGTGTTTAATTAAATTTCATACCTGATAGGTGAATAAGTGTCACATATACTAGCGTATAATCGAATCCGCGTCGGGAAACCCGCGTCGAGCAAGTGTTTACCCTATTCTCATAAGACCTGGAGAGCTTTGATAATTACACGGGATTATGGAGCTGTCATTTTCAACTTGTGATCGCAGTAAATCATTTTTAAAATTATCAACGCGGATGGGATATTTTTATATCACAGCTCCTCACGCTTTAGGATTTGCATATTATTTGGTATATTCCGAATAGATTTCCTGTCATAACATTATCTAGTTTATTCCGGTATGTATATATTCAACAATTCTATCCTGTGAATAATGTTTTAACCTTACTCGACTCGAAATTTCTCTCATTTAAATTTGGATTTCATAGCCGCAATACTTTCATTGAATATTGAACGCAAATATGCATATGAGTAAATTATTTCATATAGCTTGATTCTGCACAACTGAATAGGCTAGACATCATTCCACTCGGGAAATAGTTTCAAATTAATATTAATCTATGACATATCTGTTGAAATTGCGAGAGCAAATGTTATTGGAAGAATGTGTATACGTGACATACACTTCTTTCAAGATTGTCAGTAATCAAACAACTTTCACTGTGAATTGCCGAAGATTCTCGAGCATAGTTGTTGGTGAAGGTTCTAAAATTTGCATTTAAAAAACGAGGCACGAACAACAGACTAAAAGATAGACGTTTGAAATGTCGAGAATCAATTTTTCTGTCATAGATATTCAAATAGACGAAAGGCTGATACTGAGTATGAAAAAAACAATATTTATTCACTATTTCCGCAATGAGGAATTTAATGACTGCCATAAATATAATTATATCATGGCATAAGGAATTTGTTTTGTATTGAATGGTTTATATGCTACTTGCCGTTCAGCTTATGAATGACCTGCATTAAGATTATATTTCTAAAATCCATTTTTTCCTTTTCAGTTCAAAATTAAAGTTGCTGTTCTTAATTTTTTATTTAATTTCTATGTTCATTCAACAGATCAATAAGAATTACTTATGGCATTATAAAATACAGTTCTACACAGAATTGAATTTAAACTACCAAAATAATCAACCAATGTAAATTAATTAATAATAAATATTAACATAAAATAATAGTAATTTTTAAAATAAATAATTTAAAAATGTAAACGTTTTACGATATATTCACTTTTATCAATAAAATAATATATCAAGCGATAAAGATTTAATGACTCTATTATCGAAATTTATAAGAGAACAATTATTCATTACAGAATTTTTCCATGAACTCTAATTTGATATAAGTTTAGCTTTGAGCTACTAATAATGAAATACAGTTTGTACTTTTCTACAGTATTTATATTTATTCACGACCAGTATCACCGTGAATAAATGCATATTTTTTTGGAAAATGGTGTGTTTCATTATGAGTAATATCAAAGACTTCCATGAAGTCACGTCTGAGACTGTAAAATTGAACTTTTTGGTCAATCCAATAAAAACGGGCAATCCTTTCCTTATTTTTCAGCGAATTAATATTTGTCGTAAGCGTATTTATTGTTAAAGCCGATTATATTCATCCGTGTTAAATACCCAAAAATCTACATTTTATATAGCTTGAAAACTTTATCAAAGAATTCTTGAATAAAGATTAAATATCAACGTGCCATCAAAATGAACTCGTGTGATATAACTGTCGCTCAAACTCCCAAGTTCGAATTGCAATCATTAACTATATTAAAGTGCAAATATCAAATGTTCTGCTCCGATTCACGCTTTCTTGAAGAAAAAACTATCCTTGGTTGGAATGGAATCTGTTCCTTTTGAAGAAAGTATCATATTTATGAATCACAACCCTGCGTTTCAGGACTTCATATTTTTGGCTGGAAATAGCCTTAAAAATTCGCCCTATATTAAAATTAGAAACTTTTTTGGAGGGGTAGAAATTCATTTTATCTCATCGCCTGTTCCTTATGCAATATTATCGGGTCCTGGATTTAATCTACGCAAAGTAAATGTAATCAAACTATGCACACGAAACTCGATGGTTGGAACTGGGGACGAATTGCCATTTACCACGTTGGAACCCGTTTCGAACTAATAGTGTTTCGCTGCCAGCCAAACTGTTTTAGGAAGGGTACAATCCTATATCTCAGCATCGATTTTCTGCACAAGTTTCGAACATAGCACCCTTTGCAGGTGATTTCTTGAAACTGGTCTTAGATGCTGCTATTATTATTCCCCCGTTTAATGAAATGTTCAACAAATTCTACGGGCGTATGCGTATAGGTATGTATATATATATATATATATATATATATATATATATATATATATATATATATATATATATATACAGTCAAACTCGGATATAACGAGCGCCACGGGACCGTCTAGTTTTGCTCGTTATAGCCGTTAAACTTAATATCCGTGAAGGCAAAAGCATGCATGCGTATGGTGAAATAAGACATAAGAAGTAAAAGTGAATATATAAACAGAAAGTTTATTTAGTAAATTTATGGAAAAACATTAAAAAGGAGAATAAACTAGAAAATTTAAAATAAACATTTGTACATATAAAATTTACTCACAGCTGCATCCTTAATCACTCCCCTTTTTTAGAAAAATAACTTTGAATGGTAGCCTGTTTCATAGATTTCACTTTGAAGTCTCTTAAGTTTCCTCTTATTACACTTATTGCACTAAAAACACCATCGGAAATGTCAATGTTTTCAAAAAAATCATTTAATGTTTCCACAGCATCCTGAGCTTGAGAGTAAGTTTCGTCGGGATTGTGTCTTCGACACATTCAACAATGTCTTCATCACTGTCTGCTGTGTTTTGTACTGTCTCTATTATTTCACTCTCCGTAGGAATTCAACTGGTAATCAAATCATCATCAACATGAACAAAATTGTCAATGTCATTTACATGGTCAAAATTCGCAATTCCATTTTCACCCATTCACTTGCCGTTTTTGAATCAATTTTATGCCGATTTTTAAAACGATCAAGCCACCCGTTATTGCATGTGAAGTCCTCGTGTCCTAACTGTTTTGCAAATTTATCTGCCTGTACCTTGATGGGGAAACCAGCATTTCTCTGCCTCTTAAACCACTCCAGAAGTGCTTGATCAACAGTACCCAAGTCACACTTCCTCATTTTCTTGTTCGTTGTTAGGTTGTTCTCTAGTGCAGATAAAATCGCTTCTTTGTTTTTCCATAAGGTTGAAACCGTAGACGACAATAAATTAAATTTTTTGCACACTTCAACATTTTTTTCACCACGTTCTAACTCTCGAATAATATCAACCTTTTCGCGAATAGACAGACACTTCCTTTTATGTACGGACATGTTACTCGTTCAAGGGCAAAATCTCAACTGATTTTTGTCAACGCTACGAACTTTCTTTGCAAACTGCCAGCATACCAATTCCAGGAAGAGTTAATGAGGAGACGGATTAAATCTGGGATTTCCCATCTTTACGTGGGAAAGGGTGTTGGGTGCATTCGGCTGAGCGACGGGGGTGGGCGCCATTGTACATGCCCTTACCCCCTTCCAAACACAACCTCCTGGCTGTAAAGGAGCTGGGGGTTGGGAGGAGAGGACAAAGGACCTCGGCGAGTGCCACTGTACCTGCAAGTTAGGAATTCTTGGTTTGGACATAGGGATTATTTTTTAACAACAACGCCGCGGTCTTTAACCTCCCCGAGGGATAGGGTGTAGAGGCTGGACTCGAGAACACAAGGTTACATATCTTGGGTCACTATGAGGATTGAAGGGGCTGACCGCCACCGCGTTTGAGACAGTGAGACGTGGTCGAAGTTTGCTCGATATATCCGTGAAGCGTGCTCGTTATATACGTGAAATATTTGTATGTAAATACTCGTAAACTTATCTTGGAGGTAGCATTTGCTCACTATAGCCGTGACCTCGTTACAACCGTGCTCGTTATAAACGAGTTTGACTGTATATATATATGTGTGTGTGTGTGTGTGTGTGTGTGTGTATGTATGTAAAATAATTAACTTCATTAACGTCACGAGCATAAATTTCTCCTTTAAATGTGATCTCGAGAATGACACTCGAGAATCCATGGAATAATTCACGGAGTGGCCAGTGCAAGAAATGGACAATTTCGCAGATTAGGAACTATATAAATATATTATCTGTATCACACATAATCCACATCGACTTCAAATACGAAATAGACTACCTGGATGCAGCCATACTGACCTAGAGCATGCTCTAGTACGGTTGCATCCAACATATACTGGGTATAATCAAGACGGAAAAAATGGAAGGATTAGGAAGGCGCGGAGTAGGCAAAAGGAGAGGACGGAGAAAGGTTGGAAAGCCCCGACATCAAGGGAAACGAAGTAAAAGGAACGATGCGATGGACGGTGAATGGGCACTGATACCCCTCAATTCTATTTTTTGTTCAGAATCGACTTATAATCCGATCCATTTTTTCTTTTATTTGCCATGCGATGGAATCTTCTCGGCATTCTTATTGCCCCAAGGGACGATATCCTTCAGATCAACTCCGAAAGAAATTATCCCTCAAAATGAGGCGATAATAAAATAGCTTTCCTTTTACTAACAGCAGGATTGTAGCTGCCATTACATTTCCATAATATCTTAAGTCTAATCTAATTTTAATCGCATTAGTAGTATTTTAGTAATATTTTCATGGTGTGTATGCACGTGCATTGCACGGCATAAGGGAGTGTAAGAACCCTTTTATAATCGCGGTAAAAGAAACAAAATTGCCACGATAAAGAGGAGAAGGTGTTCAGCAAAGACTAGTAGGGGTGCTGCTAAATCATAGCAAACGAGTTATTACGCAGAAATTGATGAAATAATAGGAAACTATGCAGAATGGCATAAGCTGTAATTTTGGGAATAACTTTGAAACAGAAAAATTCTGCAATGACCGGGAATCGAACCCGGGTCTTCCACATGCCGGGCGGATATTCTTCCACTGAACTACCGTACCAGATAATCTTTCATAGCAAAAAGTTTTCTGTTTCAAAGTTATTCCCAAAATTACAGCTTATGCCATTCTGCATAGTTTCCTATTGTTCCATCAATTTATGGCTTTGGCAATCTCACCATTTGAGAGGGAGGGGTTTTCTTCGACGTTCTCTTGGAGGCCGTCCGTCGGGGCTGGTTGATACTAGCTTGGCTAGCCCGGACCCAACTAAGAAAAACACCCGCGTTCAGAAACAGGAAAGATTATCTGCTTCGGTAGTTCAGTGGAAGAATATCCGCCTGGCAAGTGGAAGACCCGGGTTCGATTCCCGGTCATAGCAGAATTTTTTCTGTTTCAAAGTTATTCCCAGAGTCATTACGCATTTCTTGATACCAAAATTCAAAGAAAACTGATCATGGTCTTAACAGAAACACCTGAAGAAGTTGAATCAAAGGTGGGACTTTAAATTATCTTAAGATAAAAATTGATTTCACGTCACTCTACGATTATGGCTTTGTATCTAATACATGGCTGCTATAGTACATTTTCAAGCATTGCCTAATAACCAACGATTTTATAAAAAACTGGAGAACAATTAAAATTTGGTGTCTGCAACCACCACATCCGTTAATAATTTCTCTTAGCAAAACTCCTTTTGCTCAGAGATTGAAGTGTAGGTACCCGTTACCGACGGGGGAGGGGCGATCGCCCCCTCACCCTTGGGAAGTTTATAAATTTGCAGCACCTCACTTTCCAGCCTCATAGAAGGAAAAGGTATATAATGCATATTTTCTGCACTTAGTGGATCTAGGTACAAGAAGTTTTCAATATTAAACAGTCCGGAAACGCATACGCATACGCGTTTTGTGTAGAAACTGATTTTTACAAAAAAAAGAAAAAGTTGGATTTCGTTGGCTTTCAGTGAAATATACCCTTACAGCCTCGAGCCCATTGAAGCCTTCCTTCCGAAATGAGTGAAATATAATGCAAGTTACCTGCAACATAGTTGAAATCGCCATACCGTCTCTCTGGGCGTGGACCTAGGCCAGTGTTTCTCAACCGGTGGGACGGGGAGGTCGTTTAGATGGGACGCGAAGTTTCGAAGAATAATATTTTTTTTCAACAAAATTGCCGAAATATTTAAGGTTCTTAAAAATATCCGTTAATGATTAATATAATACTGAAATGCAGTTGACATAAAAATCCAATTCTTGGAAAAGGTGGGGTTTGTTTTTATCATGGTTGGACCAAGGTTTTATGACAAAATGTTTGGTGGGACGGAAGATGCAAGAATTTGTGAATCACTGGCTTAGACAGTTCAAAAACCACATGACTCCTTTTAATTTTTGGCATAAATCAGTTAATGGAAATGCATTTTATATTTCAAGTATTTATTAAATTCATAACAAAATAGTTAAATAGGTTGAAAATAATATGCAAGCGAAGCGAATCCCCAGTATTATTTATATTAGTATTTAAGATTAAACTTTAGTAAATCAATGAATAATATATACAATTATCTGAAACTGATACGAAATGATGGTTTAAAATATTAAGACGAGAACTATGTAACCGAATTTAGCCTATTTATGATACAATATAGTGAAATATCACGATATCAACCATATACAATTTGGAAATTAATAAAAAAAAATTCAAAATTTGGATTTATTTAATTATTGGAATTTTTAAAATTTATATCCTCGGAATTCTTCCAATTTTTTTAATTCTACCAATTTTTGGAATATTTCAATTGTTTGCAAGTTTTGGAATTTTTCAAATTTTTGCAGTTTTTGGAATTTTTTAAAATTCTTCAAATTATTATAATGTTTCGAATTTCTTGAACTCTTCGAATGCTTGGCATTTTCAATTTTTTTAATTCAACTTAGGAATTTTTCAAAATTTTGGAATCATGCGAGTTTTTGTATTCCATAATTTAAGAAATTCCAAATGTTTCCAGAATTTCATAACTTTCAATAATTCCTGAAATAATAAAAATTAAAATTCTCCAGAATTATAAAAAAATCAAATATCCCAAAATTCGATACAATAAAAAAACAAGAATTTCAAACTTCCAAATATTCCAAGAATTTTAAAAATTTCATAATTCCAACTTTCAAATATTCCAAAACTTGCAAATATCCCCAAAATTTCAAAATATTCCAAAAGTTTAAAAATTTTTAAACGTTTAAAAAAATTCTAATAAATTCCAAATAACCGGTAAATTTCAAGAATTCCAAGTTTAAAATTTTTAATTTTCGAAATTTATATGGACGCCCATGCCCTCCGGTGTCTCCCATCTTGGTTTTTAGTGGTTGCAATCCGAAAGCCAAAACTTCCTAACGATAATTGAGCGCTGTGCCATCTCTCTGTGACGTCTGTCTGTCTGTCAATCTAATGGTGATCGAAAGAAAAGGCTAATAAAATTCAAAACTGTTGTGGCGAATCATCAAACCTCGGATTTACATCAACGTTATTGCTCAGGTCAGCCCATCAGATTTCATTACCCCCGAAGCATCCATATTCCCTAAGTAGGGGAAAATGGGGTAAAACCGTGTAGCTAATGTTTGACTGCTCACAGGTCATCATCATCATGAGGTGTTCTGCCTCTAGGCAGGTCCCTGGCACCAGCGTTGTCTCCACTCATTTCTGTTCCTTGCCATTTCTTTCATTTCCTGATACCCTCCCCTTTCTTTCAGATCATCAAACATTTTTATTCTTCTACGTCCCCTTTTCCTTTCACCTTCTACTGATCCTTCCAACACCATCAATAGTAAACCTTCTCCTCTCAAGATATGCCCTAACCAGTTACTTTTCCTCCTCTGAATTGTTTCAAGTAATCTTCTCTTCTCATTCACCCTTGTTAGTATTGCTTCATTCCTTATCCTATCCGTCCACTTAACCTTCTCCATCCGCCTCCACACCCACATTTCAAATGCCTCTAGTCTTTCTTTCTCTCTTTTCTTTAGCGTCCATGTTTCACACCCATAAAGCAATACACTCCAAACATAGCACTTCACAAGACGTTTCTTCAGATTTAAATCCATTTTACCACATAGTACCCGTTTTTTCCTATTGAATGTTTCTTTTGCCATTGCTATTCTTGTTCTTATTTCTTTTTCACTTCTCCAGTCTTCAGTTAGCATGCTTCCCAAATATCTATACTGTTTTACTTGCTCCACTCTTCCATCCTTTATTGACACATTCATAATCTCTCTATCCCCTATTCTCATCACCTTTGTTTTCTTTATGTTCATTTTCATTCCATATTCCATCATCCTGTCTTCTAGCTTTGTAACCATTTCCTGAATATGCCTCGTTTCATCTGCCAAAATTACCATGTCATCAGCAAACCTTATACAATTTATTATTCTACCCCCAATACTAATTCCTTTATCATTCCCTATTCCATTGTCAATCATTTCTTCAGCATATATATTGAACAGGGTTGGCGATAAGCAGCAACCTTGCCTTACTCCTCTTCCTAGATCATACCATTCGGTCTGTGCATCTTTTATCCTCATAGCTGCTTTCTGTTTCATATACAGCTCTTTAATTAACCTTCTATCTTTCCAGTCTACTTTTTTTGCTTTTAGTATTTCCATCAGTTTTTCCCAGTTCACTCGGTCAAATGCCTTCTCCATATCTATGAAGCACAGACTAATTCCTTTACCCCTTTCTATATATCTCTCTCCACTCATTCTTATCAATCCTATTGCATCTCTTGTACCTCTACTCTTTCTAAATCCAAACTGTTCCTCTGTAATATAATAATAAGTAAAAACTCCTTATTTTTTAGAGAACCTGCAGAAACTATTGCACATCGCCCGGTTTTACCCCACTGGCGGGGTAAATCCGGGTAGTCATTTATATATATACTTCAGTGAAATAAATTTATTAAAAACTTCAATAATAAATAATAGATTTTTTATTTTAGTTATTTTAAATTACGTTTATCTGAAAATGCTGTTACATTGTTATTGCTTATTTTTGTTTTTGAAATTTAATTTATTGACATATTTCTCACACGAAGTGAAGGTCTCCTTTTTCTACTCTACAGCAGGCATCATGGTCCCAATTTTTGCACGTCATGCATTAAATCCATCCTTCTCCGGAACGTGAATTTAAGTAGATATCTTTGCTGTAGATGCATGCTGCATCATTGTCAGCTTCTTCTTCTGAGTCTTCATTAGTAGCTGTTTGGTCAACAGTGTTGATTTTATTTCCTGATTCTTTGTCACTTTCCTTTTATTTGTATAGGGTTTTGTAAAAGGCTTCTTTTTTGTCATCGAGTCTTTCGCTTGACGCTTATTTTGGGCTGCTACTGCACTCTGTAACTTAGACTTATACGGCGAGGAAGTGAGGATGGTAGTTGTACCTCTTCTTTTATCGTCTTTTTTCTGCTGCTTCCTTTCAACATGAGGAACTTTCATTATACTATGGGGAGGAACGGAAGAATAAGTTGTGTGAAGTCGACGCTAGAGATTCAAGAATCTCGATACACGGGAGTTCCTACAGAATTTTCGGACGATTGATGAGGCACAACTAAATTCGAACCTTGAGATGTTGACGAATGAGACTCAGTAGTTTCAGCCCTCAAAGTTTCAGCATGATTTTCGATGGATTGGGGAGCATTATCAGCTTGCGCAGACTTTTCAGTGAAGTCACTTGACAGAAGTTATCTGTCGGTTGATTCAAAACGCGCGAACAAGTAATCCGGGAAAACCTTACAGTTGAAAGTATGAATTCCTGGGGTTTTGCAGACGTAAACAGCTATTTCCATTACGACTGCCCTCATAAATGCAGTCCTGAGCTTTGTGGTACATTGGCTGCTTTTGAATATCCCATCGTCCCATCCAAAACCTCATTTATTGCTCCTTTCATGCTGTTTTCAGACCGCGATTGCCTTTGCTATGATCTTTTATAGTGCCTTGCCGTGTTTCACACTTTAAAACAAAAAACAAATGGCTGGCAAACTTCAAAAATATAGAAATGAGCTTATCCGGATAGTCGTGGTAAAATTGGGTACTACCCGGTTTTGTACAACCTGTGGTACCCAGTTTCACCCCACAAGACCTTAATTCGAAATAAATTACGTCACAGGTACAACAAATATTTGGTAGATGTAGCACAATCAATAAAACCTAAATTACGCTAGAATAAATGCATTCACTTACCAGGTACAGCCAATTATCGTATCTTGGTTTATAAACCTCTAAACTCGAAAGTAATATTGGTCTTTTTCACACAGAAATCTTAAAATTGTCTCACACTTCACACAACATGTGTTTCATCGCTGATGTCATGCATCAACTAACTTTTAAGCTGTTACGAATAAATTCAGCACCGCGTCTGACAGATAGCAACACTGCAAAAGCATTATTAGCCTGTACCCTGTTTCACCCGCCTACCCGGTTTTACCCCATTCCCCCAATTATGGTGTCCCTAGAAGGGGTAAATTCCATAGCCATCACGCAAACCGTTACTCCAATTTCACCCATACTAAAAATGAAGATTTGAACCAATCTTTCGTAATATACAGGGTGCTTTTCTAGAGAGGTATTATATTGGATATGAATTTACATTTTTCTAAACCTTTTAGGAAAAAAAAGATAACCTAATGCATATTTCAACAGTACATTTTCGAAATTTTCATGGGTGATGCCACTTTCTTTTACCTCCATTCCGTGATAGTATTTGGTAAGCCATGAAGTTTCTTAATAAAAAGAAATGAATTTGATTAAGACATTTTAAAATGGAAATAAAGAAATATTGGTTTAAAAAACGTATTTTTTTCAAAATCTTTTTGGGAAAACATTTTTCGATAAACTATTAGGGAGAAATTTTCTTAAAAGGTTATGCTTAATATTTTTAACCAAAAAATATATGCCAAATAAATTTGAATGTACCGAATATTACTAAAATTCAGTAATCTATAAAAATAATTAATTTATCAAATCTCATTTATGATTATTTATATAAATTAAAATAAGAGAATCAATCGAATAATTTATCCACGCGTTCTTTTGCAGGTCGTTTTTTACCGCGTTCGCACATAGTCAAGATCTTAAAGGCCTGTTGCAAAAAACTCACATTATATAGGTAGAAAATATTGCAGTTCGTAACTCGCTGCAAATATTCACCAATGCTGACGTAACTAACTGCTTAACTGACGAAGAGAGCCTATTTCGAAAAAATAACTGAAAAATCTTTTATATATTGCATAAGGTATTATTTATATCGAAATGTTTCAAACAAAAGTTATAGCTTGTACTGAGATGCAAATTTTAAGTTGTATACTGTTTTCCAATAAAATGGTTTTTGCTAAAATTTTGTATGTATTTACCATCTATCAAATGTTTTAACTTTACGAACATTAAATCAATTTTATCGGTTATAGCCTTAGATGCCACGCGTATTTCATAAGAGGTTCCATTTGCAAATAAGCGAGTTATTAACGTTTGAAATTTTAGGATCCTATAAATCAACTTTTTGTTAATTAGCATAATGATATCTAATGTGTAGTAGCGACAATTTTACAGATTTAGATGGTCTAAATTCCTGTTATAATCGATAGTATATCCAAAAATTATAATAAGGGTAATAAAATATTCACTTTAACCTGATACGATATAATTCTCTTCTTTTATCGGAATCTTCTAAGTGAGGAGTATTCTATTCTATCCAACGTTGTCGGTGAAATGAAAGAATTCCCTTATCCAAGGGTGGATCTAGAAACCTCCCAGGGGGGGGGGGGGGACGATTAAGTACTATTTTCCTCGTAAACAGGAAAAATTTTCAAATGCAACTTCTTATATTCGTCAAAATTATATATTCTGGACTTTTTAAAGAGATTATCACAAGAAATAATAGTATAGTATATTTTCTATCATAAACCTTATTTTAGGTTAAATATATTTTGAAAACCACGCATACATTGACCTCCCTTATAATAATCGATATTTTGCGAAAATTATGTATAAGGCTAATGTTTCGCATAATGTAAAAAAGAAAAATAAATATTTAAATCGGGTATCTGTGACATTTTATTAACTTTGTACTTCTTAACATTTTATTTTTAAAATCACAATAAAAAATCAAGTCGTTGATTGGCAGAATTAGCAAAACAATCTAAAATCTCTTCCGGGTCAAGATGAATATCTTGAGGTATATGGAGTAACGCCAAACCCAAAAGTCTTTCTTCACTCATTCTGTTCCTCAGCCAAGTTTTTAATCGTCGCAAAGCCGAAAAGCTCCAACACTTATAGGAAGAGTGAGTAAAATTTTTAATAAAATTTTGCAATTTGGATCAATTTCCTCGTCGCACATACTGAAAACTTTACAGGCACTCATGTCAGTTTTAATGTTATTGCACTTTTATTCACGTTCCCATTTGGTTTTCCACATTATTAATTCGCTTAGAAAAATAGTAAACGAATTTGAAATAATGGAAACATTAAAAAAGTCAGAATATTTCTCCCATAATGACGTTGCAGTATTATCTAACTCAACTTGATCCAAACACAACAGTTGTTTCGGTATTATATTTTCCAAATTAAATGCCTTCAGTGTATCATCACAAAAACGGCTTCGAAAATCAACTAGGAGAGTATCCATCAATGGGATAAATACACTACATACACTAAATGAGCTTTAATTGCAAAATATCTGCAAATTCATCAACGCTTTTCCAAATTCTATTAAATATTTCGTCAACCCTTTTACTTTCACAATCTAATAAGCAAATGATGTCCTCAATGCATTTTATAGCTGAATACAGATATAGCGATTCTTTTTGTAATGACTTACTAACCGGAAGTGTTAAGGAAAAATAAAAGTAATGCATTTCATCGAAACAATGAATTTGCTTGTCATGAGATTATTGAGGAGTAAATCTGCCTTGGTTGAAGATGTCCTATCATCCCAATTACTGATATCGTTCAATATCTTGGTAATTGTGGAAAAATTTTTCTCAAACATTAAACAAGCATTATGCCTTTCTATCCAGCGTGTATCGCACAAGCTACATAATCCCCCACCCATTACTCTCTTTAAAAGAAAACTTCTTTTAGAAGACAAATGATAAAAATTAATAACCTTGCCCATTAATTCAAAACATTTTCTAATTGCCCTAACTTCGGACGATTTCGACAAATACAAGTTCAATGAATGGCTTTGGCAAGGAACTCTAACCGCATGAGGAGAAACCTTACGGATTTCTGAAGCAGCACCACGCTGCTCAGAAGCCATGACACGGCAGTTATCGGTGCAAATACCAACAGAGTTTTTCAAATCAAGATTATTTTTTACTAATAACTGAACAACTGATTTTCCTAGCATACCCTCCCTTTAATTTAGATTCTAGGTCTTGTCTAATTCCTGACTTGAAATTTTCATCGTGAAAATCCACAAAACCAATGAAATCTTCCCTAACTTTATTTTCATAAACATACCTAATAACAAGGCATATAACCATAGTTATATCAGTAGTTTCGTCAAATAAAATGGAATAATATTTTCCTTTCCTCACAAAGTTCAGGATTTTTTCCAAAATTTCATCGCCGCAACAATCAATAATTGCATTCTGAGTCATTTTTGAAATGTATGTGGCATTTGCGCTAGAAGATTTCAGATGATTTTCAAGATCCTGGTCACCACCCGGATACGTCATTTTAATATAGCGCGAAAGTTCCCTCGTTCGTAATGCTTTCACTACTCTCAGGCCTGTCTGAAAATTTTCCGTCATCCCTATGGCCTCGAAATGGTATATTTTGTCTACCTAGAGTGATGATCGTGTCAATAATAGGAAAAAGACGCTTTCGATTCTCTTGAACTTGCTTCAGTTTCCCTGAAATTAACATGTTTTGAACTTCAGTTTGGGGCTTGCCAAAGTTCCTTTAAAACATTTTTGCCGATTCCACACAGATATTATGATAAGCATTGCCTTGGTGTTTTTCAAGAACACCATCCTTACCCTAGCATTTTGAAATTCAGTAAGCGGCTTTGAAACTAAAACCCCGGTCTGAGTTTTACATTTAATTGAACCAACAGTTGTAGGAGCGAACAAGGAAAAATATTTACGGTAAATTCCCTGCTTTATTGGAGAATATACTACCCAAGTGAATCTATCTGAGTTTGATTGAGGTATCTCTTTTCAACTTTGCCGTTCTTTTTGATCCTCAGAAAAAGGAAAGACATAATTTTTAGGTGGACAAAACGAATTTTCTAAAAGTTCTTTCTTTGTTAAATTATCTAATTTTCCTCCAAGGTAAATACCGATATCATTATTCACCGTTGCACTACTATCACTGATATAATGTTCGATATCTACCGTATGAAATAACTGAACTTTTATCTTCAAAAGCGTATACATCTCTCTTCAATGAGTCGACAGGTAGTAGTGTAGACACTGCAACTTCCACTTCTTGATTGCATCTACTGTGAATCGTTTAAAAAATTGAAATTTTATAATTCGCTTTGTGAAGAAAGAAGACGGAGAGCGATAAAGTCTCAACGATAGTTAATGTTCATTCATTATAAATAGGGGTATTAAAAAAATGAATGGTTTTTATATCACTCTTTTAAGCAATTCTTCCTATAAGTGTTTTAATGATAATTCCATAGCTCATTTTCAAACAAAATTAGCTAATAGATTGTATTTGGAGAATAGTCAATGGCAAGTTGGGCTTTGCGAGACTTCTTTCCCGGCCATAAATGTGGAGGAGGAAAGAAGCGTAAAAACACCAAGTGAAAGAAGCGCAAGTTCAACAGAATCGATAGGAGGAGGAAGTGAAAAACAAACAAACCGATGCGGTAATGAAAATAGATAAGGTACACAATCTCAATTTTCGCCCCCAAAAATACAAGTCATTTAATGAGGCTTTCGAATCTTCGTGCAGAAGCTATGTGGCGCAATACAGAGATACCCTTCATATCACCCTATCAAATACCATACGTAATTATATATCGGCTAATGTTCCTCATCCCCAAAAAAAGACATTGGGTGAATATGATCCTAGAGAATATGTGATTATATCTAATGAAAAAATCACTTATGCTATAAAGAGAGGATATCACATTTCTTTTATTCAATTTATACGTTCGATAATAACAGAAAATAATTTTAACGAAGTGTTGAACGATATTACCGAAGGTATCGTAAAAAGTCATGGTCCAGGAAAGGAACGTTATTTCAGATCATTAGTCATTGGAAGATCAAAAAGAGATTTATCGGGGAGTGATGATACAGCTGAAAATGGTGATATCGTCGTTTACACTGATATAATAAAACCTCAAATGATAGGCGATTCGATGAGTAGATGTTTGAGAATCTTTGATTCTAAGAAAAATCGACAGAACTTTGATTGCATTTATTATTTCCCAATCGAAAAAATGAAATCGAAAGCATTGAAATATTGCTAGCTAGTCAAAACGGGAAACCTTATATTTTCTCCCCCGGTACAAAACCTTCTACTTTAGTCCTACATTTTATAAAAGTATCACATTAGTCAAAATCATCATTATAAATCGAAATGTCATGCAATACGGATCGATATTCGGCATATTATGCCAATCAATGCGGGGGAGACATTGGGTCCGTTTATCAACAAAGTTATAGAGTTCAGAGAGGTAGAGGATTGGGCGGCTTATTTAGAGGACTATTTAGTCTCGCGAAACCGCTGTTAAGCAGTGGAATCAAAGCGGTGGGTAGAGAAGCTCTTAGAGCCAGTGCGGGTGCCTTGTCCGAATTAGGTACAAGACCCGTTAGTAATATAATGCGTGATCATTTTAAGGAAGTAGGAATGAATTTGAAGAGAAAAGCTGAAGATAAAATCGATGGGAGGGATGGGTATTAGTAAACGACCAAAATTGAGGAAAATAAAAAGAACGACCATACACAATAAGCGCCATTCGGGAAAGACTAAGCGGGGAGTGAACACGTTTACTCACGATATATTTTCATAATAGCCAATGAATGCATGCTCACTTCTCTAGATTTATTCGATAAACCTAATTATCAAACGAACATTTTATCGAAACAAGTGATTCCTTATAAACCGACATCTTCTGTAGATAATCAATCTGTAATAGAATTCAGAGTTTAAAATTCTGGTGATTTATATGCAGATTTAAATAACGTATACTTAAAGCTGAAAGTTAAATTTTGTAAAGAAGTTGGGGTAGATTATAAGTCGGAAGATGCCGAACAACCGGGGTTGGTTAATAACCTCCTACATTCTTTATTCTCCCAATGTAACGTTTATTTAAATGGAATACAAGTCACACTATCGAAAGATTATAATAAATATGTTAATTCAATTATAAGTGACATTTCTACAAATAATAAACGTTTCTGGACGCTTTTAAACCCTAGACGCCGGTCTCAAAGGATTCCGAACAGTGTGACTTATAATGCTCAAATGTTTTCATCGGGGGCAAGGCCTTCCGCCTTTAACAATTACTTTACATCTAATTTCACACCCCCATCTCAGCCTATCAATTACCCTCATCTTGTAGAAGTGTCATCACACTCCCTATCATCAATCTCGACTACCAGTGAAGAAGTCTATAGTATCCTTGCTTCCTTGAAGACCAATAAGGCTACAGGATGTAACAATGTTCTTTTTAAAGCGAACCTGTAATGTTTTATGCCATCCAATAGCCCATCTTTTCAATCGGTGTTACCTCACTGGAATTTTCCCCGATCAATGGAAATCCGCCAATATAACATCCATACTGAAATGCGGTAGTAAGTTGGAAGTGGAAAATTATCGCCCTATATCCATCCTTCCTGTAATTTCCATGATTTTTGAAAAAATCATCCACAAACGTCTTCTCTCTTTCACTCTCCCATATATCTCCTCTGAACAGCATGGATTTTTACCTGGTAGTTCCTGCTTAACAAATTTATCTGTCTTACATTATAATATTACTGAAGCTTTTGAAAAATCATCCCAACTGGATGTTTGTTACATAGATTTAGCAAAGGCTTTCGATACTGTGGATCATGTTCTTCTTCTGTGCAAACTCTTTCATCGTTTCAACATTCATGGATCTATTCTTTCCCTAATCACTAGTTTCTTACACTCCCGCACGCAAAGAGTTGTAATAGATTGCTTTTATTCATCTCTTTCCCCCGTAACATCAGGTGTACCACAAGGAAGTGTTCTCGGACCTCTACTCTTCACACTTTACATTGATGACATAGTTAATACTATCAAAGGTCAAAAGTGTAACGTCCTTCTTTATGCTGACGACTGTAAGGTTTTTAAGCAAATTAATAATTCATACGATAGCAACTGTCTACAAAATTGTCTTTCGAAGATTTCCGACTGGTGTCAAATATGGAAATTAACACCAAATCCTAATAAATGTACGCTTCTCTCTTTCACTCTACGAAAAAAGCCTATCGCTACTTCCCTACTTCCCTTAGTGACACTCCAATCCGAAAGGTCTTATCTCAAAAAGATCTTGGTGTAATCTTTGATACAAAATTATCTTTCTCTCTCCACATTGATAAAACCACATCTAAGGCCATGTCTATTCTTAGTATTCTATACCGATTTAAGGAGATAAATGATCCTTTAGCACTTAAATCATTTTTCTCAGCCTTCCTTCTCCCAATCCTGGACTACTGCTGTCACGTGTGGGTCACAGCATCTCCGACTACACTCAAGTGTCTTGATCGTCCATTGAATTTCTTCCTTGCGATCGCGAGGAACCGTGTTCCTGCCTTCCGTTCGCTAGGTAAACAAGGTGTTCTCGCCGCTCTTAAACTGCGTCCTCTGCATCTCAGGCGGCAATATTTTGATTTCCATTTCCTTCACACTGCGGTGAATGGTCTCTACAGGTCCACTGATATTTGCTCTTTTTTTTCTCTACGTGTCCCATCACGTTCCACTCGTTTGTGCTCTCTTTTTCATCTTCCGCCTTTCCGGCTATCTATATCCCAAAGGTCGCTTTTTTACCGCATTCCCACCTCATTTAATACTTTACAAAAGGTAGCCCCCCCGCTGGATATTACATGTAGGTCCTCGCTCCTCCGTGCCTCCACGGGTGGCGAATGTCTCTGAAAAGCTGTCTTGTTTCTGCAATTTTAATTTTCATTACGTCCATCTTATGTGTGTTAATTTCTGTTTTTATATATATTTTGATATGTATAGGTATTTTGTTATATATATATATATATATATATATATATATATATATATATATATATATATATTTAAATATTGTTTTGGGTGTATCCAATGTAAAGGCCAATGTGCTGTTTTTGGACCAAAATAAATAAATAAAAAGATAATTACCATTATCGTACTTATATAGAAACTCTCCTAAATTATGGGCAAGATGCTGCATCTACACATTTGAGATGTGCTGGATAGTTACCAGATAGTGGAACAGATATTAATTCGCAAACTTCAACTAATCCAGAATTTGTAGAGAGAAAGAAACAATATGCCGACAGTGCTACCGTAGAACTTGTAGGTAGACTCCATGCAGATGTGTTGAATCAATCTCGGCTGCTCCTGAATGGAATCGAGTTGGTAATTAAACTGACTCGCGCGAGACCTAGTTTTTACATAATGGAGAAAAGTAATGGAAATTCAATTCTGAAAATTCTTGACGCTTATTCCACTCCTCCTCATTCAAGGTGACCGATTGACGGTCACCTTCGATTATTAAATGTTTAGCTCCGAAATACTATACAAATCGTAATGGCAGCTTTTCAATGATTGGTTTGCTATCAGAATTAAAATAGTTAGAAATTATATCTTCTTGTTCGAATAAATTAACTCATTGATCATTACTCAGAATGACTGCCTCTTTACCGATTTGAGTAAATTGCACACACAATTCAAAAGTTTCACAATGATTAAACCCAACACCAACACTTTTTACTTTCTTATTATTCAGATAGTACACAGTTTCCATTAAGAGTTGATTGATTTCACAAATATACTTCTTCCGCAATGACTTTGGGGGTGATGCGGGATCTGCTTGCAGACTGGGTGGCGGTGGTGGCGATGACGATGGTGGAGATGATAGCAGATTGGATAACTCCGGTCTTGGAACACTTCTCCTCCGTTTCGGTAGAGCTCCTGAACTGCTCGAACTCTCCATAGCGAATGACTGTGTGGAGTTTATATATTTCAATATAACCTACTATAACTGATGGAGGGTGGTAGGAGTGAGGGGAAGGTGCGAAAGTAGAAGAGGAGCCTCAGAAGTCTTAAATCCTCGGCGATTGGTTGTTTGTCCTAGATTGCATCATGCGTTGGAGTTGATTTATCTTCAAGCAGCAGCTTCGTGATTGGGGATCACAACGTCTTCTTTGTAAAAAAGAAATATATGGATATTTATTTGTTGTTTGCTGAAAGAACCGTCTTCGCGATCGATGTAAACAAAATATGCGATATTTCGCTCGGGATTTTCTAGAATTTGTATCTCCAAAACTATAAGTCGTAATTATGTGGTCTCTGGACCATCTTGCTAAATGCTGTTCTCTGACCGATGAAAATTTTTCATCTATACCTTACAGATCATATAAGAGCTAGGGAGATAAAAGATTGATATTTCATTGTTCCTTGACGGATGCCATTTAACGAGATACGAGTATAAGTTTATTAAAGTAATTATGCAAAGTGGAAGTTCTAATTGACGGATTCAGTTGGAAATCACAATTGGGCGATCAATTTTAATAAAGATCACTCATACCTAATTAAATAAAAATCCGTCCAACGGTTTAGATGAAAGTTACGACGGACGGACGGACCAGACGTGCCCATAAGGCGTTCCGCTACTTCCGCTTCGCTAGTAAAGAACGCCTAAAAAGTAATCAATGAGTCCTGTTCTCAAATGCATCATTTAGTGACTTTCGATTTCCGATGAAATTCCGCATCAATTTATATCGTCCTCATCATCATTACAATTCTTATACCTCTCGATAGGTTTTAAATTGGCTCTATGAAAGCTGCCCCATCCAATGCATTTATTTTATGCTCTCATGGCAATATCCTCCTTTCAAGAAATCTAATATAACTCTCTTCCTACCTCTTTTCCTCTATACTAGCATCCTCATTTCTATGACTCCTATAATATATTCAGCTTAGTAGTCGAGGTTTTTACTTTCTCCATATGCGAAGTATAGAGAAAATATTGTTTTTATGGAAAAAGTCGAACTCGAGATTCCACGAGAAATACATATTTTAAGGCCCCCTGAACACGTTTTGACTATATTTTCGAAAATGTCTGTGGGTGTGTCTGTGACCGGAAATTCGTGGGAGCTCTAACTCAAAAGCTAATAATCCGAGCAGCATAAAATTTTATATTTAGCATTTGTATTAAAAAGTCAAGAACCGAATAGATTGTGCTAAAATCGGTTTATCGGAAGCGGATGATTATTCTTGTCATTTTACCGCTTGTGTCAAATATCTCCTGTAATTCTTCTTTAAGGTCATCGTATTTTATAACTGAAGTTATAGATAATGTTATTCTTTACAACTTTTTTGTTAAATAATTTTTTGTAGAGCGAATGGGGGACTCATATATCGGAAATTACTGAAAATGTTATGAAGTTGTATTGTATGGCTACTGTTATAGGCAAATATAAAGCTTTTTCGTTAAATTTTTAACAGATATTTATAAATAAAGTGATTTAAAACGGACGAGTTAATGCCGAACCCGATCACATCCGATAGGTAGCCGAAGTTTGCCGAGTGTTTAGTGACGTCAGCGCATCCCATGAGCACCCTAGCCCAGCTAGAAGCCATTGTATCAATATAGAAGTAGTAGATTAAAATATATAATTTTTTTCCTCTATCCGCCGTCTTAGAAGAAATATTGGTAGAAGTACTGCACCATCCTGCATTTATTTAGCTTTGTGTTTTGCAAAATGGCATCTGAAGGGTTTCGTGTAGCCAGATCTGATAATTTGCCCAACGTCGATTCGTACCTGCTTTTACAGTACAATGGAAGTCGTAGGGAGCAATATTCAGATATTAAAATGCGTGGTACGAAGGCGGACAGGTTTGTATTACATTTAATTGATAAAACAAGTTCGATGTAGCGCTACTATTTTCAGTTATTGTAATAGTACTCTTATTTAGACTGAAACGCAGAAGATATGTAAAAGATAGATTGACGTGTCAAAACAGATTTCCCATATTAAATGAATAAAACAAATCTAGTTTTATCTAATATTATAGAATATTTATTTGTTTATTGTTTCCCATGCTGTCCTAGTATCAAGTAATTTAGATAAGTATACAAAAGGTAATGGACGAGGCCGAGTCTTCGTGGAATTCCACAATAAAATAACATGAACAATGCTAGATAGTATTTTTATTTACATTAAACCTTTGCTAATTTCCACAAAATATATGAAGTAATACATAAACGGTTTCGGTGAATAATCATCATCATATGCCTTTACAGAATCATCGCGTCAAATATTGCCAAATATACAAAATTAATGTGAATAAACTTAGTTTCCGTGTGTCTTGTCTATAGGAAATGTGATGAAGTTTATTGTTTTAAGTGTCTACCTGACTTAGTTATTTCCTATACTTATGAAAAGAAAAACTGCAAAAGTGTTTGTAATAACTGCATGTCTCTTTTGTATATTTCGCGAATTTCATCGTTGCTTCTATGGCTTTTTTCTCCCTTTGAGGTCAATGAGGAAAGACTATGTTAGTAATGATGTTGGATTTGCTAAACTGAAGCGAGAAGGAAAAATTTGTATTGTTAAAGGCAAGATTTGCCCTTAACAGAGAATAAGATAAAGAGGCTATGAAGTGAGTTTAGTTGTAGATGAAAAATAAGATTTAGTCACGTCTGTGGAGTGTCATGACTGCCCTTATTTAGCAAAACATGGTCCTTCAAAATACCATGCTGTCGTGGATATTATGTGAACGAATTTATTAAAATATTTAAATTACAGAACTAACTTAATATGTAACATTTGTAAAAGTATTTCCTTAAAAACCTGGTACTTAAATATATGCACTGCAACAGTAATTATTTGCGTAATAAACCCATAGCCCAAAGATTTCCGTAAGTTTGATCTTACATATTTAGAATAGGTATATTACATTATGGAGGTTTTGTTAAAATATATATACTAATCTTTGAAACATAAAAATATAATTTACTCTTTCAACGTTCTCCAGAAATATATTCATCATGTCAATGTAATGCCGACATAAGTCATAAACTAAAATACGAAGCAATAAAATTACGTACATACATATAACTAGCACTTCGATTAAAATGATCTTCGCAGACAAATGCAGTTGTACGTTCCGATATATCAGATGCGTATCTCGTCATGGCTTTCAACCACAATACTGTCCGCTTCTTATTTCTTCCCAAGGAGCTCGGTAGCGTGAAGAACAATTTTCTCGGGGTGTTAAACGTATTTAAGTAGTGAAGTACCAGACAATACTTATATCCCTTCTTAACTTCCATATTCTCCATTTTAGCTACGATATCAGGAAAAGCAACAGGACGAAGTATCAAAACTGCGTGCTTTCAGTGCGGTCGTAAGGAATGCGATGACGTCACGTACCCCTTACTACTCTCTCTCCAACCAGGATGCCATTTTCGCAGGATATTTAAAAGAGTTATTTTAAACATTTTTTTGCATAATTAAGAAGATTTAACAAAAAAATATTCACAAGGAGTAATTAAGTCAATTACAAATAATTTAAAAGAAATATAATTAAATATTTTGACAGTCCCCCATTGTTAAGAAGATATCTCAGTTATTCCTAATGTACCTCGCGATTTGCAACCACGTAGCGGTAAATTTTGCAAATAATACTTAAATTAATAATGACCAAACATAAAATCTAATAAATATTGACAGCGATCCCAGCACCGCCAACTCGTAAAATACCAATTACGTATGGAGAAATGTCATGTGTTGGCCACATCAGATTTTTTAATTAACGTCTATGAAAACAATCTTCGTGACAACTGAAGTAACCAATATCTGCTGTAAATAACTAATTACTTTAATTTACTTTCGAGTGCACGCAACATTTGGAAAATGAAGGGAAATGGATTATCTACGACGAAGAAATGAACGTAAATACGTCTACTTTCTTTACGTGTTGTACACAGCGTTTGTAAGTAAAAATAAATGCGTAATTTATGATGAAGTAATGAATGTGGAATTTAAGATTACATTACTACAATTCGAGTGAGGTAGGATTTAATAATTTTCTATTGTTTTTATCAGTGAATCAAAAATTCGATATTTCCTTGACATCACTACTGGCATACCAAATTTCTGTTCTTATATAAGACATTATACTAAGCCGTTAATATTTATATTTTTTGGCATTGATGCATAAATTGCAAAAAACGCCTCTGCTTCGCATATATGCAAGCATGATGTGTGAATCTTTTATCTCTTGTAACTTTACAAAAAGGATCAGTCAAAAATGCTTTATTGAACAAAGAGTCAGTTCCCAAATTGAAATTTCACAATAGAGAATTTTTAGGACAAACATTTCGATTTATCTTGGTGTTGACAAAATAATCTCCTACACCGATGTTTAGATTTCGATTTTAGAGTAATTTCTTCGTTTATTGTAGTTCAGCCTATCTATGATTCAGTTACACTACAAATGCATTACGCCTAATTGCTTTCAAGCAAGGGTTTCTGAGGATTCGTACCTTTTGAAATGCGTTTGTGCATTCAGTTATAAAAATTAAAATAGATAAATTCTAGGAGAATTTTCTGGAAGAAAATAAGTTTTTCCCGATAATTCTGATATCTTGACGTATTATAAGGGAAGCCGGGATGACCACAAACGGATAAAGAATAATGAATTAATGTTTGTTATTCAAACACGTGAGAGCTTCTTTGAAGATTGATGCATGATTGATTGGATGGCTTTGTACGTCAAGGGCAGTTGATTAGCTGTGGGTTTTCCCAACACTTGTGATAAATGAGTTCGAAGTTCAATTACGTAAATTAAAGATTGAGGGGATGAAAAATTAGATTATTGGACTTTTTGAGGGAGATATTGGTCTTTCGATAAAAAGAGAATGGCGAAACGGGCGCACGAATAAAGTTAGCAAAGAGATAAAACTTTTTATTAAAAAATATTCTATAATGATTGTTAGTTGCAAAAAAAACCGGTTTAATTTTCAATTGAGAAAGATAACACAATTCCTTTATTATCTCTTAGTTCTGAGAAATAAACTTCTCTTCAATTGCTAACGATAAAATGGAAAAATATCTATTTTAACTGCCTTATCGCTCAGCGAATTTATCTAAATAACTGTGGCGCCAGAACACGTTCCAATTTAGTAATTTATTTCATTTACTCGAAAATTAAATTCCGAAAAAATCTAACACTTTAGTTGACAATTTTCAGATATAATTCTACGAAATTAAACTGTATCTTGCGTATTATCTTGTCCTCTCTTCTTCTTGGAATATATGGAAATAATAATGCGAAGACGATTAGGAAAAGTATTTTATAAATCCCACAGAAACTTTATAACTCAGCTTCTATAACTAAATTTTTTTATGGTTCTTCCGGTTGGCGGTTCCACAAATTAATCCGAAAATCCAAATTCCAATTACTCTTGAACTATTTTTAAGTCCTAAGCTATAAATGTCCAGCAATGACACTTTAAGGCACTTATAATATAAAGACTGGTACTGCGACATTTACGCTGACCTTGGAACCAGTATTGAGTCTATCTCTTTGTGCGCATAACAAAAATCAACATTATTAATCTCGTTCGCTTCATTCCTGCCACGCAGAAACACGTGCGATACAGTCGTGCTCACTACGTAGAGAAACTTGAAGGTTACGTCAACTTCGAGAATTACTTCGGAAATCCGGGATGACTTGTCGAAAATTAATCTATAGAGTAAAATTAAGACAAGAAATCGCACAAAATATTACAAATATGCGCTTATGAACTAAATCCAAATTTATTGATAATTTATCGTTAACCGTCTACATTAGTTTTTCGATTAGATGGGTCGAATTTTAAAAGTTTTCTGAGTATATGTAACTGAGACAGCATGTTAACAGATAGGGAATCGGTTTGGATACGTAGGGGATTGTTCCATGAGGCTACGTAAGCTGGGAACTTGTTGATCAAACTTTTAAATTTTTAAACAAGATTTTTATCTAAAAATAATTTTGTCTAAATTACAAAATAATAAAACCCGAAAATTGCCCGAGATTGAACTTTTTGTAATTTGCGTTTACAGATGGAATTTGGGGCTTAATCTTCTTGCATAGCCGGCATTTATCTCGGCCTGTGTCAGCAGAAAACTGCAACGGCTGTAATGAATGAATAAAATAACCTGTCGTGGATCCGTTTGATTTTATTATGCTTCAGGTGGTATTCGAGCTTATTATTATTATTAATAGATACATATGCCCGTTTAACTGTACAATTTTAGCTTATACAAATTTCTACTGTTCTTCTTGTAAATATTGGATAAAATGGCCGATATAATATGCTTGACAACAAAAATGTAAATAATTATCAAGCACATTAATTTATACATAAATGGAATAATTTAAAATATTCCTGAATAAATTCAATATAAATTGAAAACTAAAAAGAGCGATATAAATATAAATTATTACTATATAATGATAAAAGTCATTTTTTTAACATTCGAAAACGTTCGAACCTGAAGAAATGGCATACTACGCCATCTCTTATTTACATAAACAATTAACTGACCTTGAATTCATTTCAATGTCATAAATTTAAGATTTGAGTTGGCAACATGCCATGGAAAGGAAACAGTTTTCATTCAAAAGAACTTGAATTTTTGTAGTTTAAATCTCACTTTTGGAAAATGCCTATCCTTATTTGATACTTCACTGTACGAAAATGAAACTTTATAAGTTTCTCCATCCTCTAGTCCAAATCCGGACTTTGAACGATGACTTTTAGTAATTTTAATGTGCAAATGAAAAATAGTAGTACCAAATGTAGGCCCATTATATCTACGTTTTGCTCGTTGATAATTCAACAGACAAAAGACAGACTGAATTTGTATTAATACTTTTTAAATATATGCTGTGGTATGAGGTATATGTATATTTCTATGTTGATGATGAATGATGATGAATGTAAACATATGCTGGGATAAAAGTTGTAGGGAATATAATTATCTACAATGCTTGTTCGAAACGTTTTCCCATATAATGCATTGTTTAAGAGATATTATAAAAACTACTTTTTTATCTGCCACCACCACACCACCTACCGGCAACTATTGTATACAATTAACTCTTAGTTACGTCTTGGTAACGCTCCTCTTTATTTTCTTAATTGTAGGAGTTTCGGGGCTATATCCTATATCAGAAGTCTATTGTTTGACTGCATTTCTGTTCTTTGTGGTCTTTAAAATTTTCTCGCAGTTTCTTAAAATATTTATTATCATGTATGTATCTTGGAATTGTTAGAAATATTACAGGTATAGAGAATGTCATGAGGTGGCCAAATCAGAATTTTTATAGATATTTGAGCTCTTATCTCCATTATTATTGTATTTATAATCGAATAGCATGAATATGTATCAAATGATTGAAAGTACATCTAGAGAACTGTCTGAAATATCGAAAAGTTTTTAATAAATCTATATGGCAGCTAAAAAATTTATAGTATCAATAAATGATGAGATAAAAACAAAAAATGTAGATACAATCGTTGAAACAGAATTTAAAGAAAAACGGAATAGAATCAAAGAAAAGCAATCAGGAGAAACTTGTTCCAATGAAACGCTACGAAACGCAAAAGAAAGTTATCGCATTGATAATTTTACAATGGAACGAGGGGTTAACAGTTTAAATACGAGGTATTTAAAACACCGTAATCTTTAGGAAGAATTGTTTTTTTTGGGTCCTACAAATTTTGCAAAATTTCGAAACACTTTTGAATAACGCATTAGAAAAAACAAGTTAGTTTTAAAAAAAATAGCATGAATTGTTTGCGGAATTGTATGTTTATTATCAAACGAAAAAATAAAACAAGTGGCATCGTGGCCAAGAATACTTATGGGAATAACCACTCTTACTGTAAAGCATCCAATTCTCTTTCATTTCAGAATGGTTCGTATTTCTCACAACCACGTGCAGCATAAAAATTCTACCTCTGACATTCATACACGTCTAAAAGCAATGAATATACCGCCACGCGTGTTCTTTATAGAATTGATTGGATTTCGCTCGAGACTCTTCGCCATAGTGTTCAAGAGATTTCTCTTCGGCGTCTCTCTGCGAGTGATCGTTCAGAAGAAAATTATGGAGCTCGACTAAAGGCTAAAATCAACTGATAAACTATGTATCCTTTGGAAAATCAACTGCGCATTTGGTTACAAAGAATCTGTCGATGTTGGTGATTCAAATCTCTCTCTCCCGCACATGCATAAAAACGGTATAAACAATGTTTGTTTTTAATCTACTGTCGGTGTATCACTACTGATGATGACTCTTTGGCAGCCAACATGTGAACTTGGTTTTCCCAATCTTTTTTTGACTAAAGAGACATAGTTCGTCGAGTGTATTTAATGCTATTTCATATTATGAAAATACTTCGAAATTTAAAAAAAAAATGTTCGTGTTTTGTGTGGATCTAATGATAAAAACAAATAAATGTCATTATAATTTTTTAAATAAATATTTTTTTTTCTAAATTATGTTGTAAAAATAAATATGACAGTATTTTTATATTCTTTTTTGGCCATTACCTCTATTTTATGACCTCTAATATGATATTTTCATTTGAAATGACTGGTGGCTGTCGATTATTATTTGTTGCTTCCAAAGTTAATTAAAAATTTATTCTTTACTCTATAATAGGTGACGTTGAGGGCACCTAATCGTAATCAACACATATACAAAGAAATACGACAAAAAGAAAATGAAATCAAGGCGTTAAATCATAAAAGTATCCAAAAAATTGTTTCCTTAATGACGATACATAGGGATCTTTGCTGGCACAGAAAATTTGTTGCGACATTCTGAAAGAATTTTTAATTTGATAAAGTTATCATTACCTCAACCACATCAGTCTCAAGAAGAATATAAATATTGGAATGAATTTTTTTAAATCGGCTCTTTCATTTGGACGCGGTATATATCTTCTTATCAGCAAGAATATTGTTATTAAAAAGTGGGTTACTACTACTACTATATCGAAGGCAAGAATTTAATTCCAAAGGAGCGTTTATTATTGTCGATCTGCTTATTTATGTGGCACCACGATATTATTTCGGAGACATTTAAAACCATTGCCATATCGATAGCGTTTCTAGAGTGTATCGTAATCTACCATGGTATCCATTTAAAAAGCGGTCTATCTGGAGTTTGGCATATTTATTTTCAAAAAATTATGTCAAGAAGAATGAGCATTGCGTAGAAGTCAGATATGGCAGATGTAGGTCGAAATAATATCAAGTACATCAATTCATGAGCCATGGAAACGAATACATATTTGTAAACTAGAATAGTATAGAACACATGCTTAAGTACACAACTGATAAAGTATTTTTATCATATAAATTTAGTATATTGTGTTAGTGTGCCAAATTGCGGAAAAATAAGTTTCTGAGTTCTTGAAAAAAACTTATTAAAAGTGTTTGCTTGTTTGTAAATAAAGATTCGATATCACCAGTTATTTTGTCTTTGATAACTTATCTTGTCAGACAATTGCGATGGGTTAAAAAAATTTCCAGAGATATTTTTAGATGCTTTTTTCGGATCATTCGGTGGTAATGTGCTTTTGACGAATATGCTCGAATGTCTCAAAAACTTTAAGCAAAGGAATTATTAAGTTCCTTCTTTATGAACTACGCGTTTTCCTCTGCATTTTGCACATACTAAAACGGTAGAGAGAATCAAGTACATAGATGAGGTAGGGTTCATAAACTTCTGGTGACGATAGAGGATGGAAGAAGAATACTGAAGGGTATGAAAATTCGGAATAGAGATATAAAAGGAGGATTGTATCGGGCAGATTAGAGGACTATTGTAGGAAAAGATTTGCTAATGGCGTGAAGGTGAAGAATGGGAACTGGCGGAAGCATCTGGACGTGATCCAAAGTGGCGCCGGATCTCAAGCGTTCTTTCCAATTGGACGGATCATTACCATTATAAAGAATTGGAGGGGATAAGTAAGAGGTGAGAAGAACTATCGGGAGGTGGGTTCGGCGGTCGAAAAAATTAAAAAACGGGGGGGAGGGAGAATGTCGGAAGAGTTTCAGTAAGAGAGAGCCGAAATAAGTGGGAATTAATGAGGGAAGAGGAATGACAAAAATCATGAAAAAAGTGATTGAGTATCGAAAATAAAGGGAAAACAGAGAGACCCAAGGGACAATTTCGTGAGACGGACGAACGTTTATGGTAAATAAAATTTTTTTAAATATCCGCCCTGACGAATTTGACATAACTCTCCGATATAGATTTCAGCGGCTTGCGGTGGTGTATCTTTTGCTGTTTGGATGTAAACAGAAAAATTCTTAACGATAACAGCATTACTTAAAATAAAGTTTAATTCGTCAATCTTTTGAAAAAAACAAAGTTATATAATGCACCAAAGGAATTCTGACGAAAAAATGCTTACCGCGAGGGACAGGCGGGAAGAATGGCGTCAGCTTCGTAACCACGAATATGCACGCCGTTAGGAGAAAAATGGTCACAACATTACGGTGTCGTAACCGCGAAACGTCGTTAAGCGGAGAGTCGGTGTGTGAGGGATACCTGCATATAAATTTAATATTAATTATTACCCGCTCCTTCGTTTATCGCGTGGACTAGCGGCGCATTTTACTTCCGCCACTTCATTTAATATGCTCTCGCGTACTCGAGTCGTATATTTTTTGCAATTGGTTCGCGCAGCTTTACCGCCACGCCGTCCATCTGCGAAACAACTGACTGCAAGGGGGAGTTCCGCGGCAGAAAAGAGAGCATCGCCGAACTAACTTGACGCTTGAAGAGTCGGAGTATTGGAGGACCTCGTGACCTAATTACTGCTTCGGGGGTAATTGCCCTGGAGACGCCTTCGTGACGACCCGCTATTGTTCCAGAGAGGCAGGGAGCGATCAAACAAGCGCGTCGTAGTACCTGACGACTCGTCCACAAACAGAAATTTGCCATCCTAGAAAGGGGAATGCATACACGAGGAGGGCTTACAACCGGGTGCAGAACCGTACGCCGCGGTAATCCACCGAACAAATATCATTGCGGCGTAGCTGAAATTTCCTCATTCGTCGGCATATCGATCGATCGAAAACAAAGGGTATATTTTTCACCCGGAGAAAAAAACGAGTGTTTCGGAAACAAAAACCTACATATTTCGCAATGGAACAAAGATTTTAAAACAAAATCTTATAGCCGTCCGCAAGAAGCTTCAATGTGACACATTTCTGACTTCCTTATCGCTATCCTCGTTGTCTTCGATTATTTAACGCGCAAAATAAATATCGCCCGCAACCCATACGATTGCGACACAAACTATGTATCTATAAACTGATCGATACTCTACGCGCCCGAATTCCGCCGAATAGATGGAGGAATATTTATTAAGAAGGTTCGTTTATTATAACGTATTTAGACATTTTTTTCTCGGCAACCGAGTAACTTGGTAACACCTTGTTGTATTACCTTCACTACGTAACTTGAGAAATTAATTAGTAACTAGGATGTCCGTTGCAACTTCGCTTGCTAAGAGATTAAAAAAATTAGTTATACAGGGCGTGGGAAAAATTATGCACACTAACAATGGGAACGGATAGAATCCTTCAAAACTAAGCAAAATGTATAAGGAACAAATTCTCTAGAATGAATAGATACCGAGATTTGTTAGAACGTTGCCAGCTTCTTTCATTCGCTGGTCCAGCCGGCAAAACACATTTTTGTCTGGATGGCGGCGTGTTGGATACTTTTCCGCATAAGCCCTGGCTGCAGCGTAGGGCCGGTTACCAAACGCACCGTGGATCAAGTATATATCATAGTATTCGTGTAATATGTAGTCCATATCATTTCCCCTTCCAGGCTGACAGCGCACTGCTATGGAACGACTGCACAGTATGACAATAGACCTAAATACTGCGCGCTGAGTGTTAATCACAGTCGTCCGTGGTATTACAGTGAGCTATCATTGTCTTTTCTGTTCCATACGTGACGTCTTGTGATCCTTAGTCCTCTCACAGCATGCTTGCCCCAATTGGCAGATACTTCTTACCATTATATCTCGGTACCTATTCATTCTAGAGAATTTGTTTCTTATACATTTTCCTTAGTTATGAGATTTTCTACCCGTCTCCGTTGTTAGAGTTCGCCATTATTCCTACACCCTGTATACAAGAGAACCTCGGTTATCTGCCACCCTTTTATCTGTTACTTTTTGTTAACCGTCACCCAGCTAGATTTTTTGTTTCAAAGTTTGAACATACATTCATAGTACTAAGAACTACATTCGTCCATGTACAATTTCTCTTATGTAATGTTTACTTGTATATGGCATTATTTCAGTCATTTCTAGAACAGATTCATGTTACTTCTCGCTAACGATTCTCAGAATCAACACCACACGTTTTCACACACAAACTATTCTCGGAATTAACATCCCCTACCGTTTCCGTTTGTCACTTAAAATTTTCTGATACTTTATAAAGATCAACCTGTGTGGTACATTCATATGCCATACATAAAAGGGCGTAAAAATAGAGACGCGTATCTTTTTGTTGTTACTAATTAAAAAGTTCGAATTCTTTCGATGTTTAAGGAAAGGCGAAAGTGCTTTCAGTTTAACAGAAATGTACGGTGTTACAAGAACCATTAACGATTTGTAGCGGGATGGTGACATAATTAAGGACTCGGTAAGCAAAATGGAAGTGAACTATGGAAACGTAACTCGAAGGACAACGATGAAATGTGTCACTCACAATCAACTTGATATCGCAATGTTTCGGTGTTACGTTCCACAACGGAATAAAGGAATTCCTCTAACAGGGCCAATTATAAATGGAAAACTGAACGGTGATCCAACCGAACCGATATTCTATCTATCCATCTATCTATCTATCCATCTATCTCTCTCTATATTATCCATCTATTTCTCAAATCCATCCTCCTCTTGGTCCCAAACCCTGACGAAAAATCGAGGTTCTACTGCATGTGTTAAATTTTTTTATTATTTATTACTGGTATGTATTTTAAAGAATAATTAATTCTAATATTTCACGTAATATTTATTTCACTTTTCATGTGGCCGCGTATGAACGGAGGGGGAGAAAGAGAGGATGGAGGGGGAAGAGGGGTGGAGATATAACTTGAGGTGGAGCAGTGGCTCCCAACATGGGAACCCCGGGCTATGAGGGGTCGGTGGCGGCGAAAATGTTGGGAAGCCAACTTCGAGAAAGGGACCAGACCGAGGTAGTACTGGGAAGCCGTAAACTGTGTTCAAAACAGGGCATCGAACCGGAACCGAACCGAAACCTAAAAAAACCGTTATTTTAGCTGGAGTGAAACCAAACACGAACCGAAACAAAAAATATTTTTCTGAACCCAAAACGAAACCGAAAACCATTCTTTATTTCGTTCCATTTTTTCGGTTCGCATAAACAGTGGGAGCGAAAGAAGGGTTTTTCCGTTTGCTTAAATATGAGTCTTTTTTGAAAGCCTCACTTTTCAACACCGAATAAGGCAAAGGCTAATGTTTTACTCGAGAATAAATGCTCCTAAACCTTTGTAGAGATGCATCTTTGTGATGATATGTCGGTTCAATAGTGGGATTTTCCATGGGCATCTCAATACATAGAGAGCTAGGGTCGAGGATACGTCCTGCTGAAGTTTCCCAAAACCCTGTTAACTCTGCGGTACTCACGTGGGGTGCTGTGGATACCCAGGCATAGATTTTATGACAGGGTTGCATTGCTTTGCCTTTTATGGCTCCGAACCTTCAGTAGTTGGAAAGACATAAGTTTGAAACATTTTCTGCTAAAAATTTTCAGTTCTCTGTGGTATTCCTTTCAGTTAGTATGTTTTTTCTAAGAGTGCTGCATTGTAGATTACGGAAATACGCGCTTTTTCCTTTATGCGGACGTTGTTCGTATTTTATTCTAAAATTATTGTTACTATCTACAGAACTTTTATTATTTCACATAATTTGAGATTGTCTCTCAATAGATTCGTTTCTTGACTGATTGTCAGCATATTATAATGTGTTATTTCCCATAAATGGAGATCGCATCTCAACAGTTTCTTCATTGACTCTGATCCTACAAGTTTATAGATTTTGATTATTTCAAAGTTAGGTTTCTATTTTGAAGCTCTCTGTGGACTGTTTCCGACTGATATTTGATAGAACAATTACAAAAATTATAGTAAATTACAGAAATATTCAAACTGAAAAAGTAAAGCAAATACAGTTTCAAGGTCATGATGCGGAAAACGGCTTTTCCTTTTCCTCTCAATTATTAATTGTGTACTATTGCGGGATTTCTGATTTCGTTAATTGAACTAAAGATATTATAATTATATTCCTAAAAACTGTCAACTGACTCATAGATTGACATCCGAAAATATTCACAAAAGTGTACATTAAGACTTTTTCTTTTCGAAATAGATAAAAAGTGAAAAACCATGTGGAACTTCTCAAAATTCGCTTCTAAATGATTATAAATTGTACAAAATAAAGAATTAATTGAGTAATAGTGATAATTTTATTATAACAAAAAATCTGTGGGGTGTCAGGAGCACCCCACGTGAGTAATGGCGTGTGAAAAATTAACGCGAGTACCGCAGGTTTAAACGAGACTTGTGGAAAGAAACTTAGTAGTACTTTGAAGACAGCCGCTAATCGTCTTGTTATCCTGCCCCTGAGCCTACCTCGTGGAGTGTTCCGAGTAAAAATGTTTCACGATTCCTAATTTGGATTTTGCTTAAAGTTGGAGGTTATTGTCCCCATAAACTTTCATGCCTTCTCCATATGCAATGAACGCTTACATTCTGGTAGTCTTTCTCTAAAACTTATCCAGGAAGGATCGCTCCGCAGTCGTGCTTTTGAGGTAATCTTACTTCTGTTAAATGTTGTGTATACATATATGTAGTCTTAAGAAAATTTATGTAATTATATATTGTATGGTATTTGTAATACTAACATCTAAATTATTGTATTGAAAAAATAGTTAAGTAGCAATTCTTTGAACAACTCTCTATGAATTACATTCTAAATACAAATGTGAATGAATATTATTGTACCTGTTCAAGTACGTGCATGAGTACTGTTGGCGTAAATTCATTATGATAATGAGAGTATCTACTTTAATTGCAATGTGTAATATTGCAATTGTAAAATCAAATAAATGTTGACTTTTGAAAGAATAACAACGGTCTTACATCAAATTAAAGACTAAAAAATAAATAACATTTTAATCGCTTTTATACACCCTAAAAATGAAAAAAAAAATTAAATTCCTATAGAACAGTATTAGACGGAGTCGTGTAAAAGTGAATACGGAAAAATAGGGAATTCATACAACGTTTTACTGTTTGTTGGTGGGTGGGAACGCTTGCGCGATATAACGTGCGGATATCTATTTGTCTTCTTGACTTGCGATTATTACGACGTATTTGGTTTAAATAAAAAATAATATTAAATAATAAAGATTATTTAGTAATTCTCTTGAAATGTTATCCAAAAAATTTCAGTAGGAGCGAAAAAAACCGGTTCGGACCGGTTCAATGGTGGTTGCTGGAGCGAAACCGGAACCGAACCGAAATTTTTTGTTTTGTGTGAACCGGAACGAAAACCGGAGCGAAAAAAATTTCGATTCGATGCCCTGGTTCAAAATTTCAAATGGTCTCAATGTAATTCTTGCTTTTACCTGCATTAAGATGATGCGAAAGAGGGGCGGAGACAGACCTTGAGATAAAGCAGCGGTTCTCATCTTGGGGTCCTCGGCTAAAAAGGGTCCGCAGGGATGAGAAAAGGTTGAGAAGACCAATTCGGGAAAGGGACATGACCGAGGTAGTGCTGCGAGTCCGTAAGCTATGATCAAAATATCAAAAGGTCCCAATGTAATTTGTGCATTTGCCCGCATTGAGATAGCCCGAAATAGGGGTGGAGATACACTTTGAGATAGAGCAGAGGTTCTCGGACAAAAAGGGTCCGCGGGGATGAGAAAAGGTCGGGAACCACTGAGATGAAAGACAGCTTTCGCTTTTCAGGTAGCAAACGACACTCAACTTTCAACGCTCAACACTTGTTACGAAATTAATTATATAGATTAAATACTCCAACGTTACCTTTTTATTTCTGCATATATTCTATTATACGCGTATTTTTAAATGTGCTGGGTTTTAACGGATTCGCAACACAATTTAATAGGTATTACAGTTAAATGAAAATAATAAAGAAGATATACCGTAAACATGCGCGCATAAGACGAACTTTTTTCATAAATTTTGGGCTTGATAATGAGGTGCCCTATACAGGGGTACCTAGTTCATCCGAAAATAAAAAGACAAATAACAATTCAATTTAAAAATCACAAAAAAATATTTTATTGTCGCGAAAATAAATAAAATTGCATATAACTTTTATAGAAAAACTTTTCTTGAGATCCGGCCATATTTACCTTACATGGATTTTCAATTCTGGCGACGTTTTTTATCTTTTGTTTCACGATAAGGTAGGTATTGAACGGCGGTTTATCAAATTTGGTTTGGTCAAAGTGAGACTTAGTTCAGTCAGAAATTGCCTTCAAGTTATTAGATGGTTTGTATTTGTTTTGTAAATAATTTGGGCATTTATACCTGCAATATTCAAAAGTGAAAAGAAAATGGTTAGTGGCTAGCGATTGCTAATTCTTGATACGGCATATTCAGATTTTAGCCGGTCCACTACATCAACTCCACCTTTTGTCATGTTGTAAAATGTTATTATTTCTGGTTTGCAGGCATCACCAGAGTCAGGATCAATGTGGTCATCGTTGTGCATGGTCGACAGCATCAGCACGTTTTTATTTTTTCGGTACATACGAACTGAGAAGACAGTTGTTTCCAGGCTTCTGACCAAATGCGAACATACTACTATTTAGAGGCCTTTCCTTTACAATTTGAAACTGGAGGAATTTATCGCTTGTTTTTAATCGAAGTCCCCACTAATGTCAACCAGTGATTGACATATAAATTATTGGTGAGAGGCACAGAAGTGAAGTAGTTGTCCATAGTTATATTTCGTCCGGAGTTGTCGATCGGTTTTATTAGCCGCTTGACTACACTGGTTGCGTCGTTTGGAAATTGGTAAGGTCCAGATGGCTGCTTTCCTGCGTAAACTTCCATGTTGGAAGTGTAAAAGGTTCTTGCGTCACAAAGTGCATATATCTTTCTGGCATATTTAGCAGGTTTATTAGCAATGTACTGCCTAAACTTGCATCTTCCTCTGAATGCTTCCAGCATTTCGTCTATGGTGGTATATGCACTTAGGCTGTAGCTCTTCATGCAAGTTTGTACAAATTGATCGAAAATTTCTCGATTAGGTGCTATATTGTTTTGTTTCTTCCTTTGTATCTTCGTGGCTTAATTGTCAAACCTTATCACTTGAAGAAGAATATGAAAACGTTTTTTGCTCGTTGATGCCCCGAAGAACTCCGGTGCAGTCCCGTCAGTACTCTTTATTACAGCAAGGTATAACACACCTAGGAATGCCGAAATTTCTTGAAAATCCGTGTGTGAACAGTCTCGTGCACCACGTGAATATTAAGAAGACATAATATCAATTTGTTCATTTGTACAATAAACAATGTGGGCAATTGTGGTATCAAGAAAAAATAGTTTCCAACAATCCAAGTCCATCGTCAAATTATTAGCTGCTCCTCTCACTCCTGGCAATTGGATACTGTATTTTGGCGTGCAATTTTAGCTGGAGGTGACTTTTGCTTCAACAATTTTGTTGTTCCGTCTTTTCCTAGGTAAATGTATTCGTGGTACGATGATCGTCTTTTGGCAGGTCGATGGGCCAGCGCCGTAGTTGTTGAAAGTAAAACTTCAGTATCACTATTACCTGACTGCTCCGGCGCTGCGTCGTTATCCTCATGCTCAGATTGGTCGTCTGTATCCGAGTTTAAATTGCTCACAATATTATCATTTTCCTTCGCCTCTTCTAACTATTGCGCTAGAATTAGTTCATCTGACATAATTGGTTACTAGAAACAAACGAATTGTGCATGCAGAAAATACAACCTATTTGTATAATACAACTACAAAAAAAGCTGGAACTTACCTAAATTTATAAAAAAGATAAACCAACAAAAAATATTAAACTTATAATTATGAACAAAATAAACACAAGAAACGCGAATTTGATTGGTGAAAAAAACTATAGCACGATCGCTCGGGCGATTAGAAAATATCTAACAATCGTGCCTCGTGCGGGACGATAACACACTGACAGCCAACAGTGATCCCCACCACCAAGGGTGCGGCGCTGCTGGCTAATGACGTCACTCGCCTAGGCATTGCTACGGCAGCGCCCTCTCATTCACATTTAACATGAAGTTATAAAAAAATATGCAAAAATGTTAGATTTTTTCTAACAGCGCGAGTTATATCGGGTTAAAGAAAATGAGTAATGAAATTTGAATGCAAATTTCTGAATGTAATGGAAGCGCATTAAGAAATCACAAATTAAAATCCTTAAAATTCTTTCTTGGGCTCTTTGCGCCTAGCGAGGGGCAAATCTGCGACTGCGATAATTCGGTTGAATACATATGCGTCCTATATACGGGTATAGTGAATTATCTTCGAGTTTTAGACAAAAAATACCTGCGCCTTATATGTGTGTATTTACGGTAAATGCAAATAACAAAATATTTGACTTAATTCAGCAGTTCCTCGTTATACATTGCCTCATTATATGTCGTTCCACATACACGTCATAAATGTAGTAAGGAACATGCTTAGTTTTATGTAGGGTTGGTAGGAATCGATTTCATTCGAGAAACATCGAGAAACTTTTTACTTTCTCCAAATACGAAGTATAGAGAAAGTTTGTTCTAAAAAATACCTAATTCGAGATTTCAACGGAAATTCAGGTTTTAAGGTCCCATCAGCACGTTTTGACAATTTTCTCGATGATATCCGTGGGTGTACCTGTGACAGGAGTTTATGGGTGCTCTAACTCAAAATCAATTAATCAGATTAACGCAAAATTTTATATTTGACATTTTTGTTAAAGGGAAAAGAACTAATAAGTTTTTGGTAAAAATCGGCCAATCGGAATTGGGTGTTTACTCTTGTCGCATTCGTTTTTTACTTTCTCCATATACGTAGTATAGGGGAAAGTATTGTATTCATGAAAAAAATCGACTTCGAGGTTTCAACGGATATACACGTTTTGAGGTCCCCTGAACACGTTTTGACCAATTTCTCGATGATGTCTGTGTGTGTGTGTATGTGATAGCTTTTTGTGGGTGCTCGAACTCAAAAACTATTAATCACGTCATCGCGAAATTTTATATTTAACATTTTTATAAAAGTCAGAAGAACTGATTAGTTTTCGGTAATACTCCCTTAAACGGAAGTGGGTGTTTACTCTTGTCACTTATCCGTTATTTTGAAATATTTGCTTTAATATTTGATATATGTAAATAAATACCAGAATAAAACTTGTAGGAAATTTGATTTTCTACAACCTTTGAAACATTTTTCCACATAATGTATTGTTTAACAGATATCTTATATTCTTAGCTGCCATCACCACGCCACCTACCGACGACTATTGTTAACAATTGACGCTTAGTTGCGTCTTATTGTTAGTAACGCTCCTTTTTCTTTTCTTAATTGTTGGAGCTTTGTGGCTATATCCAATATCAGAAGGCTATGGTTTAAGTTTATTTTTGTTCTTTTTAAAGTCTTTCTCCCAGATTCTTACTTAATTATTACTTGATCTATACGTAGTATAGGGGAAATTAGGTAATGTTTTTTTGGAAAAAATCGACATCGAGATTTCAACGAAACTACACGCTTTGAGGCCCTTTGAATAAGTTTTGACAATTTTCTCAATGATGTCTGAGTGTGTGTCTGTGATAGCTTTTTGTGGGTGCTCAAAAACTATTACTCAAGTCAACGCGAAATTTTATATTTAACATTTTCATAAATATCACAAGAACTGATTAGTTTTTGGTAAAAATCGGTCATCCGTAAGTTACTCTTGTCACTTATCCGTTATTTTGAAATATTTGCTTTAATAGTTGATAAATGTAAAACTGTGCTAGAATAAAAGTTGTAGAATATTTAATTTTCTAGAACCTTTGTTTGAACCATTTTCCCATATGATGCATTGTTTAAGAGATATCTTATATTTTTAGCTGCCACCACCACGCCATCTACCAACGACAATTGTTAGAAATTGACGTTTAGTTACGTCTTAGTAACGCTCCTTTTTCTTTTCTTAATTTTTGGAGCTTTGTGACTATATCCAATATCAGAAGGTTATGGTTTGAGTTTATGTCTGTTCTTTGTCAAGTGTATAATTTTCTCGCAGTTTCTTAAAATATTTTTTATTATGTAACCTATTTGGAATTTTTAGAAATAATACAGATATGGAGAAAGTCATGTGGTGTCCACATCAGATTTTTTCTTAATTGTTGCAGCTTCGTGGCTATATCTAATATCAGAAGGCTACGATTTGAGTTTATTTCATTTCTTTGTTATGTCTTTGAATTTGTCTCGCAGTTTCGTTAAATATATATTATCATTAAACCTATTTGGAATTTTTTTAAATATTACAGGTATGGAGAAAGTCATGTGATGGCCACATCAGCTTTTCTTTAATTTTCAACATCGACGAAAATGAATAGCCGTCGATGAACGTTGATTTTCCAACGCGTGCCATGCTCAAATATGGTGATTTTCTTGGTTAAAAGTCACGATTTAATTAGTAAAAGATAAAATTAACGATTTAAATACTTCTTACTTTGTATAGTATACTTCTTTACTGTAAGTAAAAAATAAAATAAGATTTTAATAAACTCTTGAGTGTTTTCTTTAATATTAATATTCAAAAATGAAGAACAGTGTAAATGCGCATAAATACAATGCAATTTATGAAGAACATAATATATTAGTTATATTATGTTTTACATAAATATTTTACTTCCTATAAAAAGTTAAATAAATAATCAAAATGTTCTAAAATAATCGTAAGTTCTACGTAGCATTTCAAAATTAAAAGTGAATTTAAGTCAACGAATTGAACTGCTGAAAACTGCCAGAGATATATGTAAGTAGTAATTTAAGCGTCAAAATTCGTCGAAAAGCTCTCGGGAAAATAAACGTCGAATTAAATCTTCGATTAAAAAAAATAAACGTCCAATTCTACCAAGTTTAGTTATATGATTCGTCGCTTTGCATATACCTACTATGTCATTTGTGAAAACCTATTGATGAGAATCAAGAAATTTCAATCGCAGCATATGAAACGTTGGTATAATTTCAAATCCATTTAGTCTATTTCGTCATATTTGAAAATTTAATTTCTTTTTGTCACCCCATATTATAGATGCAAAAATGAATTTGTCAATTTCTTAGTGACTGCGGCCGCATTGTTATGCAGTAATTTTATCCTGAGAATCGATCATGCTGAGTTTTTTAATATATTTTCTGTTTATTTCATTTTGTTAGCTTATTTTTAAAATAGTATATCTTATGTACTGTATTATCACGCACTATTTGGTGTGAAATTGGTACAAATGCGTCAAAAAAACGTCCCCCAGGAACGTAATCCCTACTTCAATCATTCATCATCATCATCATGCTTCTGTCCGAAGACAGGTTTTAACTGAATCGCTGCCTCCATTTCTCTCTCTCCCTAGAAGCCTCTTTTATACCTCTATAAGTATTATATCCCTGCTTTATATTATCTAATATTCCTATTCTTTTTCTCCCTCTTCCTCTTCTTCCACTAATTTTTCCTTCTAAGATCGTCTTTTGTAAACACTGTCTTCTCAATATGTGCCCTATCCAATTTGCTTTTCTTTCCCTGATTGTTTTATTAGCATCCTTTCTTCTCCCACCATTTCTAATACTTCTTCATTTCTCTTCCTCTCTGTCCATTTCACTTTCATCATTCTCCTCCATACCCACATCTCAAAACTTTCTACATATTTTTCCTCCTTTCTCCTTACCGTCCACGTCTCTGCACCATAAAGAGCTATGCTCCATATGTAGCGTTTTGCTAATTTCTTCCTTGTTTCTAAATTTATTTTCTTGCTTGTGAGAAGCTCCTTCTTCTCGTTAAATGCTGATTTTGCCATTACAATTCTACTTCTGATGTCCTGTGTACTACTTCCATCCTGCACTAAAATACTGCCAAGAAATTTGTAACTACTTACTTGTTCCAATTTTTGGCCATTTACCATTATATTTAATTCTTTATGTTCCTTTCAAACCACCATGACTTTCGTTTTTTCTGCATTTATCTTCATTCCATATTGTTGGCCAACCTCCACTAGTCTGTCTGTCATCCTCTGAAGTTCTTTCTCGTCTTCTGCTATTAATCACTCATCATCTGCGTATTTAATGGTGGTAATACTTTCACCTCCTATCTTAAATCCTTTCTCTTCCATCAACGCTTCTTCTGTTACTGTTTCTGCATAAATATTAAATATCGCTGGTGAAATAGGACATCCCTGCCTCACTCCCCTCCCTATTGAAGTACTTTCTGTTTCTGCTCCTTAAACCCCGACTCTAATCTTTTGATCAAAGTAAAGGTTTTTAAGCAGTCATTTATCTTTCCAATCTATTCATATTTTGTTTAAAATACCCTGCATTTTCTCCCATTTCACTAGGTCAAAAGCTTTTTCCCAATCTACAAAACAAAAATACATACCTTTATTGACTTCTAGCGCTCTTTCTATCATCATCCTCATACATCCTATAGCATCATTAGTCCCCCTTCCTCTTCTGCAACCAAACTGATTATCTTGCAGCTCCTTTTCTATTTTACATTCAATTCTTTTGGTTATTATTCTGGTTAGAACTTTAGCTGTATGAGAAATTAAACTAATAGTTCTGTAATCCTTACAACATTTTGCATTGTTCTTTTTCTCCAGTGGTACCATAACAACATCTAAAAAATCTTCAGCCCATATGCCAGTATCATATACTTGGTTAAAAAATCTTGTTAGTTGGTTAACTGCTTTAGACCACAAAACCTTAAGAACGTCCACGGGTATATCATCACTCCCAACAACCTTCCTTCTTTTCATGTCATCAATTGCTCTTTTAACTTCAGACTCGAGAATACTTGGTTCTAGCTGATCTTTTTCCACATCCTCTTTTTCTTTTAATTCAATATTTCTTGGCTTTCCTTCTTTGTCATACAGCACCTCAATGTATTCTTTCCAGACATTCTTTACATTGTCTGGCTCTGAGACTATTTTACCACTTTTGTCCATGATTCCTTTACGTCCTATCTTTCTTGCCTTTTTCTTGAATAGTTCCCTCGCTTTGCTATACATGAGGTCTGTTCTACAAATTCTTTCACATTCGACAATCTCCTCGCATTTCTCATTTATCCACTGTTCTCAAGCTTTATCTGTTTCCCTTCTTAAAGCATTATTTAACTCCTTGTACTTTCTTTGGCCTTCTTCAGTGTTTATGTTCTTCCACTTTTTCGCTCTTCCATTTCTTGCAACATGGCTGCTGTGATCCAGGATTTTTTGTTTCTTTCACCCGTTATCTTTCCTACCTTATTTTCCATTACATCTTTAATGTTGCTATGGATGTATCTCCACTCCTCATCTACATTCTTCCTATTTTCTTCAGCTCTCTCCCCCAACCTTTCCTCTAGGTCAGTCATGATAGCCTCCTTGTTTTTAAGGAGTTTTAATGCTATTTCTAAATCTTTCATTGACTAGTATGTAATCTATCTTGTATCGTCTCTGGTCTCCTGGGCTACTCCATGTGTAAAGTCTCTGCTGGTGATGCTTAAACCATGTATTAGTTACAATCAATCTATTTCTATGGCAGAATTCCACAAGTTTCTCCCCTCTTTCATTTTTCTTCCCTTGTCCATATTTTCCCACTATGTTATCTTCCTGTCCCTCTCCGACTACACTGTTCCAATCTCCCATTTCTATGGTGGTGATCCTTCCTTTTCCCTCCTCCTCCAATATCTCCATAATCTGTTCATAGATTTCATCTACTTCGTCGTCGCCAGCATTAGTTGTTGGCATATACACTTGAATTATAGGCATTTCCACTGGCTATTAATCTGTCATTAACTGTCAATACCTTGCTAATTCTTTCAGCTATCTCATTTCTGATTATAATCCCCACTCCCCTTTCCTTTTTCTCTCCTCCCGAGTAAATAATCTTAAATTCGTCTGAATTTATCTCGCCTTCTTCCCACCGAACTACTATACTTCTATACCTACATCATTCCTTCTCATTTCCCTTTTTAAGTTCTCTAGAATATTTCCTTGGATTCATATTCCTAACATTCCATGTACCTATTCTTAATTTCTCACTACTTGCTTTCTTCTTATTCATGTTACATTTCCTCTGTGCATCCCCTAGGGTAGTCCCCACCAGGAGATCCGATTGGGTGAATATTTTACCCCAGTGAGATCCATAGAGGTATTTGCAGCTTTTCAGCCTATCATGGGAAATATAATGAGGTAGTTTCCCCTTGCTTTCCTCATCGCAGTTTCATAAAGTGATTACCCATCTGTAGCTGTTCAGATCCCCATGATCACCACCTACAGAGGTACTGTGCAAGCTGCTTCCTTTGCACAGGGAGATGTAAAACCACTAAGACTGCTTCTTAGTCTGACTCTTCCCCTCAGACCTTTCCGGCTTGGATGGTCCTACAGGAGAATCATCTCCCGCCGGCATAGCTCTTTGGTTCGTAAGAGTACACAAACCCTCCCACCTCTGTAAGGTTATGCAGTTCTTAGGGAGGGTTCTATCATTATGTATATGGAAAAGTAAGCTTCGTTATACGTTATTTCCACTATGCGTCGCAGTTTTCAGGACCGTGTCTTCGACGCAAAGCAGAGACTAAATGAACCATAATAAAGGGTTAAATAATTAATCCATCGTAAAGAAACCTAAAAGACGTAGTCCTTCTTGATTCCTATATATACATAAGAAAAAGCGAAACTACGGCTTCTTTTAAGATGGGGAAAAGGCTGAAGAGTGAAACATGAATTCATCCTCTTATTTTATTTTCCCTTCTTTCTTTACGACCCAACGGACAAAGCCAAACTCACCAGAGGGAATATCTTTATAGTTGATCTAAACCCCTGGCGTGTCCCCTTGGACGAGGGAAAACTATTGGAGCGGCTGAAGAGCCGAGAGTACGTGCTAACTTCGCCTACGTATGTTCCCCTTATTCGGATCGTGTATACGTTTCTGTTAGACGAGAGGTGAAATGAATACCTATATGGTTGTAAAACATTGCATCGCGAATGATGCAAACGGAAAAATAAAAAATCGCGTAAAATTGAGATTGTTGCATTGATTAAAAATTTTAAACAAAAAATTATTTCGTAAACTGAGTTTTTGGAAAAATTTCCCATCGATGGCAGATAAATAAAAGTTATATAAAGATATTGATCAAGGCTTCAAGTTTACTGTTAAAACTAGGATTTTTTAAACGTTTTTCACATTATAGTAAGGTTATCAGTCTTTAAGATTGGTTAGCGCAACCATCCATCTTGCCCTATCCTGAACGAGGATCTTAAACTTTGCGTAGTTGGTAACGTTTATTTCATGCATTCAATACCTAGAGTTACCCTCTTCCCCCCTTTTGCGGTAAGTTTCCTTCGATAATCAATTTTTAAATGCCGCTGCGACTTCAACCCCAATGACATTGGTCATTTCAACCTTACCCTAATCAATACACTCATTCCTTCGATTCTTTCTATAATTTCTACGTTAGTGATTTTGAATGCCCATTTAAATTTCGAAGTTTTTCTCCATCACCACATTTAGAAAGCCTCTATTTTATTCATTCCGGATTCTCCAATAGTCTTTTATTGGTTAATTAAAAAAGAATAACAAAAATCCAATCTCGTAGTTAACGTCACAGAGATAAGCACACTATTCGCTGAAATGTACAAACCGACGAAATTTTGAAGGACTTAAAAAATACCACGGTTGAAACGGTGCCTCGTTTTAAAGCGCGAGGCATTTCGCCTAATTAGATGATGCATCGAAGACGATTCACAATCAACACAAAACCAAGTCGCGCGTTCACTCGGAAACTTAACTCGAAACGTGAATCGAACCGAGGAAGGTACTCTTTTGAAGCCATTGCAGAAAATGAAACAGCCTTCCCAGTTTACGACGGGATCTTCCGAGGGATTCTTTTTTTTCCTGGAAGCCGGAAGGGAATGCCACGAACCGAGGAATTGATAGCGGGAGAGGTTCGGAGGAATAAGATCGAGGGCGGAAAGGAAGAGCCTCGGAGATCGAAAATCCTTTCGGGAATACGTACCTCTTTGTGAATTCCATCAGTTCCCTCACCAAGCTCCGAGTTTTTTTTTCTGTAGCAGCTTCCGAATAGTGGCCTAAAGGGAACAATAGTAGACGCGAAATATAACCTCCCTCTCGCATTGTTTTCTTATTTCAAGGCTAAAACGGTTTCAGCAAGGGGAACTTCGCACTACTGAGCATCATTATTTCTTCGTAGTTATTAACTCAGTTTCCCACAATTCAATGCGTAATAAATGGTATGCAAAACCATCCTAAACTTTTATATCAAAATTTAAACGAAACAGGCGACGACTTAATTTTTTATAAAAGGCAACTCAAAGATAACTTTTTAATTATTTTTCAGTAAATTATCCGCGAATGACATTGTGCCAAAGCGGAAGCAAGACCTTTGAGAACGACATAATGGTGAGGGAATTCCAATAACGCTTTTGATTTTGTGCACTTATTTCATTTCATTAATAGCGTCAAATATATCGTCTATAAAGTGGCAGTCAAAAGTACTATCGGAGATCCATCAATGGCTCAAATTTTTATCCTTTTGGGTTCAGCTATAAATCCTTCGTTTCGAAGCAACCGAGCGCATCCTGAATGCCTTTCAATTGCTTTTGATTAGTGCACAGAAAGCGATTTCCGGGTGCTTGGACACCATTCAATTGATACGCTTCCATTCATGCCTTCATATTTTGCTCCATCGATTTATTGCGCTATCAAAACTCTTTATGGTCCAATCAATCTTTCCATCATCTTTTTATATGGCTATTACGCTCGTAGAAGGGATGCTTTCTCATGTCTGACACAAACTCCTGACTCCAGCTTATTGAACCATCAACGCACATTTTGTTGCTACGTTAATACACACTCATTTATGTGTATCTGCCATCATCAAATTCGACTATGTCAATGAAAAGTAAGAAAAGCGATATAGCGTAAACATTTCATTTGATAAATATCCCTATATATTCCCAACATTGATTAATTCTTAAGAATTAATGTTATGAACTGCACCATACAATAATTTTCAAATTGAGTAAATAATACCCACACCAAATATGTGCAAAGTATTCCTCAATTTACCGTGCCATTTGAACTATGTACCCATAAAAATTTGCTACATTAAATATATATCGAAAAGTTTGTTTCTAAAAGTTCTTTTTCTTGGAAAGGAAACATTTACTTGTTATAGTAGGGAGGAAAAGAAATGTAGGGGAAGAAATAGTTACATTGTCGTAATAGAGGAATTCGGAAATCTGTTGGAATGACCGTTGCGAGAGAGGGAAAGCAAAGTAGTGTCTACTATAGGGCCCATGCCTTGATTCGGCCGCATCTAAAAGGCAGTTACTGGAAATGGGTTTAAGTAGGCTTACCATACGTCCCGGTTTGACCGGGATTGTCCCGGTTTCGAGGTCTTGTCCCGGTGGGTTTGTTGTTTTGTCCCGGAAAATAAGTATGAGCCGAAGTCAGGGGTAGTTGTAAAAAATTCTGTGTCTGAATAAATAAAGGGGCTCCTATTGTCAAATAATTTCTTTTTTGTTAAAATATTGAATTTTATATTTAATATTGTCATGTTAAATGCATTTATGTGTTTCTTTAGATAGTTTTTGTTTCCATCCCTCATCTCCCAATGTCTAGGTTAGGTTGTTTGAAAATATGGCAAGGCTAACTATTATAATATCTTATTGGCGAATTGATGAAATTATTTAATAGCAATATAAAATACGTTTAAGCTATGCAGAGTTCGTTTATATTACATTTAATTTCATGCAACAAATAAAAATAGCAAAAGACACGCGCCGGTTATGTCCCGGTTTCTCTTCTACTGAAATCGTTTTGTCCCGGTTTTGTCTCCTGAATATATGGTAAGCCTAGGTTTAAGTAATTTAAGGTTATCTAAGAAAGTGGAGTGTTGTGTGTGAAGAATGTGATTTTCTACGCATGATTTTTCAAAAGTTCCATTTTTAATGTACGAAATATGTTCTTTGAACCTGTCAACTATTTTTCTTTTGGTCTGACCAATGTAATTCTTGTCGCGCTCATCGCAGTTGATTTGATAAATGCCGGATTTTTCATGAAGTGGGATCGAATCTTTAGGGTTTCCAAGCAATTGACGAATATTTTTTGGACGACAATGCATTATATAAAGCAGAATCTTTGAAAATCTTTTTTAGGCCCCGTGGGTAGGGTTGCCAGGCGTTTTTTCCGGGATTGTCCCGGTTTTCGGTCTCTTGTCCCGGTTCCCGAAAAGACCTTTCGGCACAATCTAACGTCCCGGTTTTAGACAACACTGCTTATTCGGCGGACAACAAAAACCATCTCAGGTAGAATAATTTTTCAGATTTATTTTTTCTATGGTTTTATTCCCTAACGTAGTGTTGTGGAAACACTGTTGTCGCTTCTTGGTCAGCGCATGCGCACAAGTTATTTATTCCAAGAGCCTGTTCACTTGACGGCTTCAAGCAGAGCAGACTAAACGTTGAGTCAACCTTTGTTTGTTGTGGCAACCTTTTGCAGAAAATTCTAAGACTATATCTTTTGTTCATAAAAATATTCTTAATCACTCAGTACCGGGCCCCATCTGGCTCAGAGCGGCTGCCCCGATCCGCCAGTACCTGAATCCGGCACTGGACGTGATTAAATACCTTTGATGCTTGAGGGATTCCTACGTTAAATATATTCCTGCCTTGTGTGCGGACGTGTGTTTAAACCATTTTAAAAATCCATTGCTATGAAAGTTACGTTAGTGTGGAAGTATACTTTCCTTCTTACGATGAAAATTTAGAAACTTTCAAAATGTAAAAAAATTGTAAAGAATACTTATTCAGTAAAATATCAAAAACAAGTCGTCCCGGTCATTCTTGATTGTCCCGATCTGTCCCTGTTTTTCTTCTTCAGAAATCGATTTGTCCCGGTTTTTCTTCTTCAGAAATCGATATGTCCCGGTTTTAGGCTTGAAAAATATGGTAATTCTACCCGTGGGTATTTTGGAAAGAAAGGCAGCTTTACGTATTTTTCTTTTTTTGAGGTGGCTAAGGTTTATAGGGTTGTTGAATATTGAACGTTTAATTTATGTTTGTTTTTTAACTAAATTTTCTATCAGTTTAGTGGGAAAACCATTTCTTAAAGCAATTTTTTAATAAAACAATTCTTTCGGAAATTCTGATTTGTGTAGTGGTACGCGGAGCAATCTGTACACGAGGGAATTGTATGCTGTTATTTTTTTTGCTATAGCAGTGTTGTGAGTCAACCGGTATGAATATGTTCGTGTTCCGGAATATATTGTACTTTAAACGGTTATTTTTCTTGCTAAGGAGATCTAAAAATGCAGGGAGCTATTGTTTTTTATTTCAAAAGTAAATTTAATCGACGCATATTGGGAATTGAGATCATTTAGGAAGGAGTCTATATTGTACAGATTCGTGTCGAAAACAGCAAAAACATCATCTACGTACCTGAGCCACGTGTCGGGGGAATATTGGAAATACATTTTACAATTCAAAGAAATTCATCAATAAATTGGCCGAAAAAGGTGCAAGTGGTAACAAGATTTACTAAGCAACTTTGGTATTTTCCAATATAATGTGATTCCGATTAAAGACATTTATGAAATGTATGTGGCGAGGAGATTTTGTAAGGCTGAAACAAAAAATCCGGGACAATCCCGGAATTTCCGGGACATCTGGTAACCCTAGTCATGGAGTTGGCAAGGAGGGGGGAGGAGGAATGGTTAAGGGAGGGGACAGAAAGAAGACAGGTTGAAGGTAGGGAGGAAAAGAGGAGAGCTGGGAAAGGATAGGGAGGAGACAGGGAGGGAGCGTGTAGATGGTAGGGAGGAGGTGGAGAGGGGCCGGGGAGGGATATTAAATATAGAAGAGAGATTAAATATTACCTCGGTTTAGTGTTTAGCCAGTCATTTTTCCGATCGTGTTTTAAAGAGAAAGTCATATGCTACCGTTTTTAAGTCAACGAATTTCTCACGATTCTCTTTTTTCTGTTGGATCGTTCCAAGTTTCTCATTGAATTGTAACCGACATTTACTCTAGATATTAAGTCAACAACGATATTTTTAAAGTAGCAATCATGGGTCGTGCTGTAGCTTGCCTTTATACCGTCAAATTAAAAAATGGACTTATCCCATGCTCACATTTTAGTTATCTTTAATGGTGGTGAGGACCATAGCGCGTACATGTTGAGGACAACGGGCACCTGTATGTGATCAAACTTCAATTTACTTTCTTTTAAAAATGTTAGCTATATACTACATACAGGTATAATAATATTGCAATGATAATAACTCGCAATTTTTCCTCACCACGGGCAGCTATTTGGTTAGTAAACTCAACTATTATCCTTCCCAGTTGATCTATATGTTAAAAACCAAGGCACATATATAACATATTAATTTAATGAAGGGCAAAAATTGTTTCATTTATTCCAGAATAAGCGCTTAAGTGTCAAAAATTGAACTTTAGAGTCTATTTTGGGTACAATTGAAGACGCCTGCATTGAAGACCATGCGCAACTGTTTTTATGATCTTGTTATGGCTATTGGAGATACCTAAGACAAGTATTTAATTTTTCAATTTTTGATACAAAAGTACTTATTTTAGTATTTGTTTTTGGACATAAGTCGAGATTGATAATTCTTTGTTGGCTCATACATGTTATCTAAGTTATAAATTTCTATTACGACTAAGATGATTGCCCTATTGAAACTTCGTGGGTTAAACAAAACCACAAACTAATTTCACTAAAAAGGCATCTAACTCCACAGTTTATGCCAAACAATTTTCTTGATTAAACATAAAAAGTATATTTGGCGCTTTGCTGGAGTTACAAGCGGAGAGCAGTTTCATCTATAAAATTCAACAAAACACAAACAAAATCCCTTTGAAGCTTTAAAAAGACAATACCCGCTGAGAATCGTGAACTTTCAAGTTTAAGATATTCGTTCATCAAAAACTTCAGCGGAATATCCTTTATTTAAAAAATCACACTTCTATTTTTATCATAAGATTTCTGAGTGAAACCATCTAAGAAAAATATGATGGAAAAACGTAGGAGAAATAACACGTTCCTATTTGTTTTTTTTCCGCAAGGAAAACCACGGGATCTGAGAGAGGAAAAGCCTTCGAGTTGGAAAAAACGAGGAAATCGGAGTTGCTATGGCAACTATCGTCGAAGAGAAGTCCGGCAGACCGAGAAGGCACGGTGGGATGGAACAAGTTGTTTTATTATTTTTACAAAGGCAACCCGCATTTTGCTAAAAAAAAACACCGGATCTCGAGAATAACGTGGAACATACTTTTCTAGAGAAACTGCTCCATCAGTGTACCCTCATTAATACGTCAGGCCTTGCGAATCTCGAAGAAATAGCTTTATCTTTAGTAACGGCTATGAGAAGTCTCCATCTTGGGGATTCTGCGATCCCCCATTCTTCAACAAACAAGATTAATATAACTTTTTTATTGCTAATTTGTTGAGACACAAATCAGAAATACTTGCCCATCGTCCTTTTAACGATATGATGCTGTAAATGTTAAATAAAATTTCGACCCAACAACAACCGGCCGACCCAAGCCAGTAAGTCGAAGTTATCTCTCAAAAAAATTTCATAGGAAACTAGTAAAGAGCCCGCAGTTCTACTGCGGGAAATTTTGAGAAACGTCAAAAAAATATAATAAACGAAGAATCAAACGTCGGGAGTGAGTGGCAAAATGAGGAACGAACAAATTAAAAGTAAGAACCGCGAAGTCGAACAAAACTGATGAAAGTAATAACAAACGAAGAGCAAAGAGAAAAAGAAAAGAATAGTCAAACGTCCATAGTGTGACAAACCATTCAGTTACAATGCCATACAACAACTATACACATTTTCCACTTCCTCTTGTTATCTCCCTCTCTCTGTCTCCCATCCTCCCATTCTCTCTCTCTTTCTCTTCCTTCCGCCCATTTTCCCTCGCTCTCTCTCTTCCTTCCATTCTATCTCCTTCTATCTCTTCCTATTTCCCATTCTCTCTCTCCCTTCCTCCCCCCTCCAATACTCCCATTCTTACTTCTCTCTCTTCCTTCCTCCCATTCTCACTCCCTCTCTCTCTCCCTTCCTCCCATTCGTCCTCCCTCCATCTTTTCCTTCACTCCATTATCCCTCCCTCTCACTCTCTCTTCCTCCCATTCTCCATCCCTCTCTCTCTTTCTTTCCCTTTCTAGTCTTTTAATATTTGAAACTGAAAAAATAGCTTGTTATGTCATCTCTTATTTACATGGATAATTAACTGACTATAAATTAATTTCAATGGCATAGGATTACGATATTGAGTCCGGCAAAAATATCGGTCGCCATGGAAAGGAAAACTGATTCAATAAAAAAACTTGAAATTTTGTAGTTTAAAGCTCAATTTTGATCTGCATTTGAAATTTTACCGTAGGAAAATAAAACCTCATAATTTTCTTCGTCCTTGTGTTCAAGTACTGATCTTGCACGATGATTTTTAGTAATTTTAATGTACAAATGAAAAATAGGCTACACTCATTTCCATGTTTTAAAATGGGGAAAATGAAAACAGAAACTATTAAAAAATAAATAAATTGGTGGAATGAATTGGTTGAAAAACCAACCTATAATATCATACTCATTATTGCGGTTAAAATGACACATTCCACTTGTCTCTACGTTACGTTTTTTTTGAGTTATAGATACATACTTATACTTGACCGGACACCGCCTTAGATACTAAATTATTTTTTGCCTACTTTCCAGAATGGAAAGAGTTTTCCAAATATCTCTTACAACAAAAAATCGATTGTTCACAGAGGAACAGACAGCGCGATCACATTAGCACGTTCATTTTTCTTTTAAGAAAACGTGCTAAAAGACGTTAATGCCTATTAGGAACGACAGTTGGGACGCGGCAGTCTTACGTTAATGCTTAAACGTTTGCCTGCAAATCTGACGACACACTCAAGAGTACTGCTTCCCATCTCCTCCCTTTTAATTTGGTTGGTTTTTCGAGATAACAGCAACTTAACGAGCGGATCTAATTCCTCAAGTTTAATTACACATCTGTACGCTTCCTTCGGTCCCCTCTCCCACCGTAATGCCTCTTCCTTATCCCATTAAGGTTTCCAAATTACTGCCAGCCTCTGCAGCACTGGTCGAACATTTGAACGTCTACACGCGCGAGGAAAGTTTCGGCACGCATGGAAAGTTACACCTGTTTCATAATAAATGCGGTTCGCCCTTTTAATGAATCGGGCAACGGATTGTGAAGACAAAAATTGCGTCTCTGCGATTTTGAGCCGAAAAAACGGTTAAGCACTTACGGAAAAAACTTCTACGGATTTATAAAAATTCGTAAGATATTTTTAGTTTTATATATCCCATTAGACGTCGAGAAAGAAGCGTTCCATTACTTATACCATAAGACGCAGCGAAATATCAGCAAATTTAGTTCACAAGAGTTAAAAGAATATGCATCCCTCGAGTCCTCGATTGTAAGAATAACTTAATTCATTAAAATTTAACTGCAATACCCACCATTGCTACGTTTAACATTATCTGCGAAACGTTGAGGTAAAGGTCGGGCAACAATGAGGTAAATTGTGCATGGGTTTAATAACTCACATGTTTATAATTTCATTTCATTGCGTAATAACAATTAAATGTCAAATGAATTTGGAAGGGGAATAATTCGCTTGAAACCTAATCTCCAAAAATTCACCGCCGTCTTCATACAAGACGCAGAGGGTTTTCGATTCTCTCCGTAGCGCGAATCACATTTTTCAAATTTCGGTTGTCTCATTCCAAGCTGATATTATTTTCGAATTTTTCCACGTCGTTTCCTCCGTTAGACCCTACAATACCCTCTTCAATCTCGAAAGGGAATGCCAATGCGGCTCAACTCGTCCTCGAGAAGAAGTATGGAGGCATGAACGTGACTACGGCACGTGATCGGAACGCGAAATTGATGAAGATTATTAACTGTTGGAACAGGTGAGCGTGAGGTGAAAAAGGACTGCTTTTAAATATCCAAGAATAATATAAGAAAGGATAATCTTTTTGTGGCTAGAGAGATATATTCCGTCGAGAAAGTATGCGACAAATCAAACATTCCAATTAGAAGATTTAAAAATAAATTTTGTATGAACATTCCATAATTTTAGGAAAAATTCTTACGCATAATTTTTGACCAATTAAAAAGAAAATGATCAGGCATATATTAGTTTCCCAACCTTTACACGGCAATTGATGAGACGACGCGGCTCGTCAATACAATTCTGATGTGAAATATAACTCGTACACTAATATTATTCAATGACAAAGTTCCTAGTCATTTAAGCAATATAGATATCTAATTTTCTATATAAATTAATCATCGCCAAAAGCGTGAGATATAGATATACTAGGAATTAAGACGCAAAAAAAACGAAAAACTCCAAATAATGCTTGAACATATGTCTTCAAGCTTAAACAACTGGATACATCTGGAGCGATATCACATGAATGCTTAGAGGAAAACACTTCGATAAAAAATTGGCACAACTTGGACAGTACAAACATTCTCATATCCGTCCGCTTTTAGTATACGAAACAATGTCACTATTTATATTTGCTATCGGTATGACTTAGCAAAAGTGCAGCTGATGTTAGTGGAGACGACTAGGCGGTAGCTGGGCGTAAACTCGATACATTAAATACCACTGGACACAATATATTTATGATGGATATATCCAATTTATATAATATTACTTTGGACTTTAATTTCTAGAAATGGATGAATGATAATCAATTTTTTTGAGTTAATCGATATTTTGTAAAAATCGACAGGAATAAACTAACCACATTCATTGTTGCATGCTGTTTCATTTCTACAAGGCCTTAACTACGTATGTCTTATATACATACGAAATTTCATCAGAATTTGTCTCACTATTCATCGGAAGAAAAATAACACTTTCAGAATCAGGGGCACCAACATCTCGAAGCCAATTTTTGCACGATCGCTACACTTTCCCTATATACTTCGTATTTGAGAAAGAAAAAATAATATTAAGGCAAGCCATGGAAAACGTTCCAATTTCAGGGCAAAAGACCCAAAAAAAATACAAAACATGATATTCTGAAAGGATAACAAGGAGGAAAAAACAACTGAACAAGCGAGCATGATAGGCATCTTTGAAATCAGCGGAAAAGGTGAAACAATGGCAGAACAAGATATAGAAGAATTTAAGAAGAGGCTCGAATGATGAGATGGAAAGACCATTGGGTGAGGAATAAACAAGAGAATTGCCTCAGGCGGGGTATAGATATCCTCCCGAATGCTTTCTCAGGCTCAAAGAACGAAGGGTAACGGAAACAACAACGGAATTCTGCCGACACAACATCCGCATAAATCCTTTAAAGCCGCGCGATATTTCGCCAGGAGAGCGATTCGAGGGAGAAACAGAGGACGGACGAAATTTAGACACCGTCTGGTTAAGCCCTCATAAACAGAAGGTTTTTGTATGACGCTATTGCACGCACGGAAACATTTCTCTTTCAATAATAAGATATTGTTGAATAATATGTATACGTGTATATGTACATATATGTATGTACATATATATATATATATATATATATATATATATATATATATATATATATATCCTCAACCTGGTAAGTGTCCGCTGGGCTTCCCTCAACACCTTGTTGCCACCCTCATCACTACCTTTTCTTTTCCTTTAGTTAATATATATATATATATATATATATATATATATATATATATATATATATATATATATATTAACTAAAGGAAAAGAAAAGGTAGTGATGAGGGTATATATATATATATATATATATATATATATATATATATATATATATATATTAATCATACATGTTATCGCAATCACTCACCGATAGGCTATTGAAACCAATGAATTTTAAAATGAAAAAATATTATGTTTTAGCTTTGTTCATTTGTTCATGGGAACTAATGGAGCAGAATAGGAAGTAAAAATAATGTAATATATAAATCGATAAATTGATATTGCACTTCGAAATTCCAATAAGAGGCAATTTTCGTTAATCCTATTCAAACAAAAAAATCAGCAATATCGAAATCTAATTCTGTTCGCTGTCGTTTTGCAAATTTAGTAACTACGTAAATTCGATATAGATTATTTCAGTGTAATTCTTCATCCGTGCTAAATGTAATATTTGGAATTTTTATATTTGACTGCTGCAATTTTAAAATACCTAAAACAACAAATACATTTGTAAAAACAAAGACAGCGCCATAGGTTCCCAGAAGCAAGACTCATTATATTCATATGACACATTGAGCCAAAATGTTTAGTGTCATACATATCTTTGAGCAAATAGTAATTTGATGGCTAAATTATAATTATTAAATTGAACCAACAACGCATAATTTCTACGGAAAAATCAAAATTATGATCCTTGTCCAATTCGTTTCAAACTATGATAACATAAATACGATTCATGATCCGCACAATGCTCGTTTTGCATAAATCTATCAATTTCAATCCAGACGATCGCTATCCACCTGTAAAATTCAACTGTTTACTCTTTTTATCAACTGTCAGGTGATAATTTTATATGATTTTATTTCATAATAACAGTAAAAGCTTAGAAAGCGAAAATATTTAGAGAAAACGCGAATATTTTACTCTGTCAATTATGTTTTCGACCAAAATTTGACTCTCATATTGTGAAGTTTACCTACAGAAATATATCACCAAATTTATTTTTTGTCTATTTCTGTTGATTGCTGTGAATAGAGAAAAAAATTACGCGAAACGAGATTAAGCTAGATACAAAATCTGACAGGGCAACATATCTCCTTTTGGAAGCATAAAATTGTAGGGGCAAACAAGAAACCCATCAGTTACATGTATCAGGCTTAAGTTTTGTCGTTTTGCCTGTCTGTCTGTCCGTCCCCCTTGTTTAACTATTGAACAAGTACACCGATTTTCATGAAACTTGGTGTAAATCTCTTGCTACATGGGCCGAGCTCCCGAGGACAGTTTTTGTTGCGATATTAAAGTCCCGGGTTCGATTCCAGGAACTGTCCTTCCCATTTGATATACATGGAATATCTGAAATCCATCGTGCAGGGTAATTTTTTCTTGCACAGTAAAATATCTTAGAATTGTAATGTCGAAGCGAGTTTTGTACTATTCCCTGAGGAGAAAAATGAAGATTCTAATTTTTATCATAGAATTTTGTTTACCGATTGTATTTCTTAGAATTTCTCGTAAATACTGGCGATTTTGTAGTTTGTATCTCTCATTACATGAATGTTGCCATAGCAACAACTATTGTTGGACTCAGATTCGGTATATTCTAATACGTAGGTACACGCGTTATTTTTGCCGCACAAATACGCGTGATCAATTTAATATTCCGTTCGAATGTATTTTTAGTATTTTATAACGCAAAATTATGAAATTTGGAAACACAAAGAGCTACATATCCGCAAAGACTTTAAAGCTATTAAAGCCAATATAAATATTAAATAAATGATGAAATGGAAAGTAGGCATCATATGTTCTGTTTGGATCATTTTGGGTTATATAAATTGAATTAGCGAACCATAATGTTTCCTCAGCCATAGTAGATTAATATATACTTTAAGCCAAACGATTCATTTAAATCCAAGATTTTTTATGAGAAAATTGAATATCAACTGTTAAAGTTTAATATTAATGTTGCCAGCTTGGTAAGGAAAGATATATGCGGATTACATTAGAACTTGTTAAGACTGAATTTTTAAATATTTACTTGTATTTTTAAGGAGGAAATTTTATTTCAATACGAAATTAATTGAATAATTCTAAACAAAATTATTGAGTGAGAAAAAGTTTCCGTGCCCTAGCGATAAACCATGCATATTCATGAGATATCTCTTTTTCCCCAAGCAATTTTCTCGTTATGCTTGCGCCTAATTTTCGCCATATTCATCTTTGATGAATTCTTCCAAGAAATTTCAAAACGTCACATTTCTCAGTCCCAGGCGTGTTTCTTTCGAAATGATCCTTTTTTGCGAGATATTCGCACGCATCGGACGAGTCCCAAACGCCACCACGCGATCGGCCCATTATGATAGGAATAATCTCCACCCAACCAGCAAAACAATTTCCTTGAATGGACGTTTTTCCGTTCTTTCGATCCTTTCTCTGGGCGTATGACTGGATATCCTTTCAAATATTTATTCTTTATAAAACTCTAGCTTCCACGAAATGATTTTTCCTCGAGAAGGGAGGTAATAGAGCTCCAAGAGGAAGATTATTTTTACGCAACATTTTATCCATTTTTCTAAAATGTCGGAAGATTAAATAACTTAAGTTTTATAAATGGATTTTCGTGTGTGTACACACGCACACAAACTCAGGTTTCTTCTCTGAAGATGGGTCACACCTAAAGTGACCATTATTTTGCTAGCTCAATTCAGTACAATTGGCAATTGCTGTACACAAAAGAAGTAAGTCGGGAATACCGTATGTGTAAATTAGGAAAATCAAAAAATTATTTTGATAAAGGTCGAGTACCAAGTTTGCAATGTAAAGAAATATTTTTATTATTTTTACGAATATTCTATGAAAAAATTCTCTCTGACAATGAAATTAGAAAACTTATGAAATATATGTGCGAAGATAACGTTTAAAATTAGAGTGAAAGAAATAGAGGATGTCAAAATATGTACTGATAAGCAGGGCTGTAGTCGAAAGTATACTGCGGTATACGCCGTATACCCACTGCTTTTTTGGAATGATTATAGTATACCCTCTGCTTAGGAAGATCCAAAACTACTAAAATCATTCGAATGATCCCAAACTACTAATTTCTCTCAAAACATCCGATTCTGAGATATTCCGACTACTAATGTTTCGAATGATATGAATATAATCGAATGAATCGATCATGATCTCTCGATTATGCCCATCATTAGTCATAGTACTATAGACTGTAAAGCTGGAAAGCTATCGAGTCAGTCATTTCTCTCTAGATTTTGTGCAAGCAATATAACATCTCTATTTCGTTAAAAACCAAACCCCGTTTTTAATATGAATCATTGGTTAAAGAGTGGAAGTTTATTTAACAAGGGAAAATCAAAAAATAATGAATTACACAGTGATAAAAATGAAAAAAGCTCAACAGAAATTGAAATATCTAATACAATTACATCAGAGGCTTCCACTAGTGGCACTAGCGTTTAACAATCTAATATAACCTTACCAGAGTTGTGGAGTGATTTCCAGTGTTTAGATCTTAAAGAGAAATACGAAATACGTGGCTTATAAGTTAAAACGGCGAACTTCGATGTGATTTTTGTTCATCTATCAAAACCATTGGAGCTTCTAAAAGGGAAAGATTACGTATTTCTGAAGAATGGAGTAAATCCTTAATTAAATCGACTAGAAAAGATCGTGCAAGTAAATTATCAAATTTATATAATAAACTTAAAAAGCATGTTGAATCGGAAGGTCACAAACTAGCAAACAGAATAAAATCAATAGGCCAAAAGGAAAATTTTCAAGAATGCGTACTATATTGCAAAGAAAAATAGGCCGTTGTCTGATCACGAACACATGATTAAATTGCAACAAGAAATATATAAGAATAATTTGGATTTCAATTTCTACCGATGGAGCCAGCGAAATGGTAGGCAAATATTCTGGTGTTGTAACTCGATTGGGACAGAAATACCCACAACTTTTTACTTGATACTGTTTTAAACACAGGCTAGAATCGTCTGTATCCGATGTAATCAAAGATGTACGGGGATTAGATCATTTTGAATCCTTTGTAAACAAACTTTATATTTTGTACAATCAATCCCATAAACAAACTCGTGCTTTACAAAAGGTTTGTAGTCAACTTCGGCTGCAGTCCTTCGAAATAGGGCGAGTTCTTGGAATTCGTTGGGTTTCCAGCAGTTTCAAGACAGTAAAATCTATATGAACTTTGCATGAAGCTCTTCATTACCACTTTGTAACCTCTTGTGATGGTCCTAGATTCAAACCAACTTTTATTGGACTAAAGAAAAGATTTGAATGTCCAGAATTTTTTTTGCTTTCGGACTATTGTACGATGTTCTGCCCTTATTGTCTACTGAACTCGTCTGGGACAATAACATTGCCAAGAGCTGAACACCTGATTATCAGAACGATAAGAATTGTTGAGAGTTTTAAAGATAATCCTGGAGAAAAACTCGGTTAGCTGTGTAGAAGCTAACAAAAAATTAATGATTAGAAACATTCCTCTAGTGCACAATGACAAAATTGTGCCTATCAAACAAAAAAAATGTCTTCAAAGTTTTGTTGATAGGATGAAATCAACACTATTTTCAGATTCCAGCATTAAAAATGATCAACTTCTTAAAGACATTTCTATATATATGCATATATATATGAAAACTTCCAGCTTTTCCTGTGTGGCAACATAGTTGCCAATTTAGCGATTTTGTCGCTAGATTCAGCGACTTTTTTTGTTTTAGCGACATCTCGCTAACTAAGCGATTTCCACTGAATCTAGCGAAAAATTGAGCTATTCCTTATATTAGTGCAAATACATACGATATTAACCAGAAAAATGAATTACTCTTATGAAACTTAACACATACCAAATGTAAAATAAATTGCAGTTGTTTGTTATTATATATTATCAACGAATCAGGCATAATCTTGAAAACTATGACATTTATATTTAAAGTATATTATATCTTGATCTTTAGTGTTTGTTCTGCAAATCTTTATTCAAATACATATTTACATTTTGTGGTTTGAAAGTTGAGTCATCATGATAATTAACATACAATTTATTTACAAACATGTGCAACAAAATAAAATGTCCATATTTATGTACTCTCGGTAGGCAGGTGTATGTACTTTTCTCGGAACGTCGATCGTCGTGGATATCGAAGCACATTTGAACTCTTATGCATTTATAGTTGAAGAGTGTAAATGCGCAAAAATAAAATTTATGAAGAACATAATATATTAGTTCGATTAATCTTTACATACAGATTTATCTTCCTATAAAATTTTAAATAAATGAAGTATTGTAAAATAAACGTAAATTTTACGAAGAATTTCGAAATAAAAAGTCAATTTAAATCATCAAATTGAAAGGCTGAAAACTGCCAGCGATATATGTAAGTAGTAATTTTAAGTGTCTATATTCTTCAAAAATCTTTCGGGAAAATAAACGTTAATTAAAAAAAAATAAACGTCCAATTCTGCCAAGAAGAAATTTTAAGCGTCGATATTCGTCGAAAATCTCTCGGGAAAATAAACATGGATTTGAATCGTCGACTTAAAAGAATAAACGTCGAATTCTACCAAGTCTAATTATAATGTTATGAATGTGACAACTTAGCGAATAGTGGCAGGTTTATGAACATTTCCAAAATGTTAGTGAGAACAGATCATTTAATTTAGAGCAAATGCCAATGCTAGGAAGCTCTATATTTAATTGCTCTGCGTTTATACTGAGTTATAACTTGATGATAAACTATTTAGGAAAGAAGCATTGCAGTACGTAGTTCAAGACTGGGATCGATTTACTGTGTGTGGCGTGTTTATGTGCCCGTGCAGCCCCAGCATGACGCAATATTTTAACTTCTGTTTGAACCATCCAGATGAACGATTTTATCCCACTGCTTCGAATGAAAAGCTCAAGAAAGTATTGATGTCATTTTGGAAACGGACATGTGAGATCGAAAAATAAATACATAGAATTTATGCAATTTTTCCCGGATTTTCCTTTCTTGCGCCTGTTTTCCATCTGGATAAATTACGCAGTTAGCATATTCGGGAGATGCCATGGTGACATCTGGCAAAATATAAGGAATTTAAAATTTATAAAAACAGTACAAACACCTAAAGTGAGACATTCTCTTCTTATACTCCTAATGCACAGCAGCAGTGAAATGGGAACATTTTAAAGTGGATAGGGTATATGTAAAAGAAAGCTTCATGCTAATCGAGGAAAGCAAATCTTACGGTGGAGGTATCCTGAGGAGACGACCTGTATTGCGTGTGGGCGGAATTGGGTGGAGTGTACGAACGAAAGCCGTATTGGTGGTAATAGAGGATTCTCACCTCCACATTTACCATATTTATCGATATAATCTAGACCTCGCATTATCGTTGTGTTTTGAGTTTATCCACGACTTCGATTATTCAACACAAAAAATGAACTATTGGAAATTAATAATTTCTCGCGATTAGTATGTATCAGTGTTTTCCGTGAAAATTTTACATTTTTTTACATCTACATGGTGACTAATGTTTTTGAATTTTGTATTTCAAGGCTAAAACTGCGGAAATCATTTGACTTTGATCCAATAACTGCGCCGCAAGAAAACCATCGGAGCCAGCGCGTCTCAGGAATTGTGAGTATTCTCAATGTTTTTCAGAATAATAATCGCCTACTAACGTTATATTATGGGATAACGACATTAATTGGACGGAAATTCTTTTCTCTGAACGAATAACTAAATTAAAACTCGGTCATACGTTTGTGTGTGTATCTTTGGCTAATAAACCTCTTGGATTATTATAACTCGGTCATATGTGTACTTTAGAATGTTTTTTGTGTGAATCATTCCCATTTAATGGTTTACGATATAAAACTTTAAATATAAGTACGTAAAAAATCTAAATACCAAAATTAAATCCGACCATGAATGCCGACGTGGGGATTTTAACTGCAGGAGATGAAGTTTAGGAGCGATAATTACGCGCTAGTATTATATTATGGCTTAACGAATAGTATAAACAAATAAGGAAATAGCTGCTGAAGCAGACAGAAAAAACGCGTTTTTATCGTTAATGCAGAATGTTTAAAATTACGTATACTAATGCGATTAGTCTGAAATGATAATATATAAAAATTTAGACATGGAAACACCGTAATAAACGTGAACAAAAAACAGAATACTGAATTGATTGGAGAAAAAACGAGGCATCTATTTGCTTTCGTTTAGGAAGAGTTAGCATGTCAGACACACAGACGGACTAACCAACCGCAAAGGTGGATTTTTTAAAAACCGCTAAAAATATCGAAAATCTCTGAAAACTTCCGGGTTCGATACCAGAAATCTTTTTCTCCGGTTGATTATTAATGGAGCGAGTGTCGGATAATTTCTAAAAATTTGAATTAAAAAACTTTGAGACATAAAAGCATTTTTGGAAAATAGAATGAAGTATTAACAATCATAGCTCACACGTCAGTTTCCTGCCGATTACATGTTAACCAAATGGAAAAACGAAAAGCCCGTGGAACCGAACTCGGGTCTTTCTTGTCGAAAACGTGATGTGCCGTCATTCAAAACTGAAAGAATCTTTAAAATTGACGCGGCCGTTCCCAACTCATTCGACGTTATTTGAAATCTGAATTCATGCAATGTCATCATATGTGAAGATTATTGAATATCGCGTAATTATTGATAGGGTAGGATTACGGATGCATTTCAAAGAGCGGGATAAGCCATTCAAACACCGTCGCGAAATGAAAACGGCACAATGTTGAAGAGTATCGTTTCTTCACTTTGTAGAAATGATAGCGTGATCGTTATTTATATATTATTGCCATTAGTGCCTGCCTATAAATTTTTGAACATGTAATCTATGCATACTTTTGATAGAAAGACTAAAAAAATACATCTCTATTAATTCTAACTTAATTTCACTTATGTTTTCATTACCTTTGTGGTGAAAAATGAGCTGGATAACAATAAAAATATGAATAACATTAACTTTTCTTTTAGAAAATATAAATATTACTTACTCAAGATCATATTATATTAGAAAATATATTTACTCGAAGTAATTTATCGTCTGAATAGCATTGGGAAATTGAAATTAATGCTCTTTCCCATTAAATAAAAAAATTCAACTCTTATACCTAAGTTGTTTCAGCTAAAAAATATCAAATGGAATTCCATCTTGAATTATTACTCACCCTTTTTTTATTTTGAGCATGCAGGTTTGTCCTCGGCTTCTATCGCAAGGATTTTCATGAAGTTTGGTATTTAGGACTTATAGGCAAATTCAATAAGAAAATGTCATGAATGTTTCATATAACACAATCAAGGGTGCCTCTTGACTGGAAACAAAAAACAAACTTTCCTCATATCTCGTATTATATTATTTTATCGAAAACGTTTTTAAATAAAATTTATGGAACTAGCTAAATAGAATATTTCTCGCAAAGTACATCTTTATCGTAGGAGTAGCCATTATCAAGAAAATAAAGTAAGAAGGTCGTAATTCCCTTTGAACACAAAAATTCACGCATGGTTACTTACATGTTGTCAACGAAAACAATCTTCCTAGCAACTGAAGTAGATAAGATCTGATATAATTACTAAAATTCGTTTAATTTTCTTACGTATGCATGCTTGATTTTGTAAGCGGAAATAAATGGATTATCTACGACGAAGAAATGAACGTAAACGTAAAGATAACATTACAACTACTATGAAAATAGCAAATCTTTAATACAATGTGCACTTTCCTAACTTGTTTTTTTCAATTTTGGAGTATACGTCATCCAGTGCCATAAGGGGCGTAACTTGGAGAATGTAGGCCCATGCAGTGCGTGGAGGACTCAAACATTTTTGGGGCACCAAAAATAATGATTAGAAGACATTATCTAAATTGAATGAATAAGAAATCAAAGAATATTCACAAAAGTTTATAAGAAATTTATTGACAAAGGCCTTTGTGGCGAACTTTTCTCGCTATCAACAAACACTGTTCTGAAATATAAGATTGAAAAGTGTATGGGCACCAAGGAACTATCGGATTTAATAATGATTAAATACCGACGCATCAATCTATAGCAATGCATGTTCAGCTTCGATGATATATATATATATATATATATATATATATATATATATATATATATATATATATATATGGCATTGTCAGTAACCGTTTCCTCAAATGAAAGATCTTTTTTAAATTAAAGTTAATAGAAAACTACCTACGCACTAGTATGACTTTAAGTAGATTAAAGTATTTATCACTTCTTCCAGTAGAAAACTCAGAACTCATACTAAACAAAAACAGATGATTTGACGGAGAAAATTTCTGAATTGTAATGTCGAAAATATTAAAAATAAAAATCGCATAAATATAATTTTATTACAATTTTTTTTGATAAGTGGGGTTCCCAAAAATTTTACTTGCATAGGGACCCCAAAGTCGTACTAATTCCCCTGAGTGTCACATCTTGCATTATTTATTTTTATTCGTGTAATTATTAATCCCTATTAATCGATTATCTTCATCAATAGCATTTTGTCCTAATTTTCAAATAATAGTAAAATTTACGTTTTTAGGCGTGTGGTAAACTTTTCACAATAAAAATGGTTTTCTGTGTACAGTGTTAGTCCTGGTCAATGCCGGTTTACAAAATCAAGCATAAATTCAAAATATTGCAGATTCTATTTATTGACATCACATATGTTTTGTATTGTGTGGCGAATATGGTGAGTTGATTTCCGCAAGTTTGGCAAACATAGAAATTCTATTAGCGAGGATGGACAAACCTAGGCGTCCAGTTGTCATTGACGTTTAAAAATTGCTTAGTGGCGTCCTAATTTTACTGTTATTTTTTATCAACGCAGTAGAGTTACTGAGTGGGCGATATTTTGCACGCCGTATGTATGGTCTAAATTAGATGTACAGTATTTACTCGTGTACCGCGCGCACCTTCAAAACGCAGTTGCAGAGAGAGAATGTAATATTCTCCAAAAATGCGATCGTTTTCAATCAGAAAACTTACGAAGTGGCAAGAATAAGTACGCAACCATGAATAACATGAAAATTTTAAAAACTCAGCTGTCTATGCATTGAAGTAGCAATTCACGCATTATTTCCTGAGTTGAATTTGCGAATAGCCAATATTGTATGCCGCGAACTTATAATAGATATATGAAGAAATCCTCTCCAGCAAGAATGTTCAATGTTTACCATGTTATTACGCGTGTATACACGCACACAAGCACTCGGTTAGAATTCAAAACGAGAATTAACTTGTCTCGGGAAAGCGGATTGGCAGTGTCGCGATATTGTCTCTTGCCGTAGAGAATTGCTTTTCTCTCTCTCTCTCTCTCTCTCTCTCTCTCTCCCTCCCTCCCTCCCCCCCTCTCCCACTCTCCCCCTCTCCCTCCCTCTCTCCCTCTCCCTCTCTCTCTCTCTTCCTGAATGTCAATCAAGACAGCAAAGGAATGTAAAAAATGGAGGAGACGTCAGAAGGAATTCGAGTATAAAACTATTCCATATTGCTCGCTCCTATGATGAAGCAGCATATTTAAATTTCCCATCAATTTCATTCCATACATTTTGCAGACGAGAGCGACTCCCACTCCTAAAAAAAGAATTTCCATCAAACAGAAGAGTGCGGTGAGAGGAGAGAGAAAATTTTCCAAGGTTCAGAATGGGAATGAAAAGCTTTTTCTTAGAGAAACTTCGTCCTATGCTATACGTTATCTATCGTTTCAATTACTTTTCTGTATGAATAATGATATTTTTACTTTCTCGTTTTGGCAGAAAGAGAAACGTCGCATAATCAGAATTTGCCCAATTGAAAACATAGAAACTGGCTCTATGGATTTAATTACGTAAATCTCTGCGACGGAAATACCAACTTATGCTGATTAGCATTGTGGTAGACCATAGTGCATCAAAAAATACGTCGAAATTATCGCAAAAACCTAGAGACATTACAGTTCATTTTTACTTCCTCCAGTAGATGTTTTCATGAAAAAAATCGATTTCGAAATTTCAACGGAAATACACGTTTTGAGATCCTCGGAACAGGTTTTGACCATTTTCTCGATGATGTCTGTGTGAGTGAGTGTGATAGAAATTTTGTGGGTGCTTTAACTAAAAAACTATTGATCAAAGAAAAATTTTATATTTGACAATTATTAAAGGACAAGAGTCGATTAGGTTTTGATGAAAATCGGTCAACCAGAAGTGGGTGTTTAATATTGTCTCTTCCGTTTTATTTTTATATTTCCTTTAATATTTGATCAATGTAAAAAGGTATTGGAATAAATGTAGAAAATGTAATTTTCTACAATGTTTGTTCGAAACATTTTCCCACATAATGCATTGTTTATTATATTATTTATATTATTTCATTATATTATTTATATTATTTCATTATGTTATTTATATTATTTCATTATATTATATTATTTCATTATATTATTTATATTATTTCATTATATTATTTATATTAAGAATTATATTTTTTGCTGCAAACACTACACCACCTATCGGCGGCTATTGTAAACACTTCACAGTTACGTCTTAGGAACGCTCCTTATTTTCTTAATTGTTGGAGCTTCGTGGTTACATCCAACATCATAAGGCTACAGTTTGTGTTTATTTCTGTTCTTTGTAAAGTCTTTAAATTTTTCTAACAGTCCCCTAAAATATTTATTATCATTTAACCTATTTGGAATTTTTAAATATTACAGGTATGGAGAAAGTTAGTGACCGGTCTTTTCGCACCCGGTCTATTCGCCCCTGGCCTTTTCTCCCGAGACTTCTCGCCCCCGGTCTTTTCACCCCAGGATATTTCATTCCCGATGAATACTTAAGGAAAAACTTGATTTTCATTTAAATAAGATCAGTTGTTTTTATATTTATTGAAATTAATAATAAATATTATCATAATAATACAATTATTTAAACAATTAATAGGATTACATTCTCGCAACTATAAACAATTGAACGGGTAATGCGTACCGCTAGAACTGGAAACAATTTAACGTGTAATTTGTAGCGAGAGTAGTATAAACAATTGAACCGGTAAAAAGCTCCGCTATTAGTATAAACAGTTGAATAGATAATGTTTACCGACAGTAGTAGAAACAATTGGACTGGTAAAAAGCACAGCTATTAGTATAAACAATTGAACAGGTAATGCGTACTACCATAACTATAAACAATTGTACGGGTAAATTGTACTGTCAATAGAATAAACATTTGAAATCATACAGACAGGAGTATAAACAATAGAACGGGTAATGTGTACCACCAGAACTATAAACAATTGAACAGGTAATGCGTACAACCATAATTATAAATAATTGATATGCTAATGTGTACCGCCATAAGTATAAACAATTGAGCGGTTCGTGTGTACCACCAGAAGTATAAACAATTGAATAGGTAATGTGTACCACCAAGAAGTAAAAAAAATTGAACAGGTAATGCGTAACACCATAACTATTAACAATTGTACGGGTAAACTGTACTGCCAGTAGAATAAACAATTGAATGGGTAAATTGTATTGCCAATAGAATAAACAACTGAACTGGTAAATTGTACTGACAGTAGTACAAACAATAGAACTGGTGATATGTACCACCAGAATTATAAACAATTTATCAAGTTAATTGTACCGTCAGTGGCATAACGTTTGGATGAGTAAATTGTACCGAAAATAGTATCGACAATTGAATTAGTTGCTGTGTCGCATCTATTTGAACCACATCCAGATATATCTTCATTATTGTCTTTGTTATTTTTTATATCTCACGTTTTCCTTGCTTTTCTAAGTAGGTTTGCGCCGATTTTTACAACCCACTTCTTCTGGTTGGTTTCCTGCAAGATAGTTTTTCACTATTATCAAGCTCTACATTTATATTTGGCTTTTACTACAGTAAATTATACCACATTCTTTATTACTTTATTTTGATATTTATATACCACTGATTTTAGTTGCACATGTTCTTGTAGATAAATTATGTTGTTGTTACCCCTTTAGAATTATTATTTTATTGTTATCCAATGAGACAATTAGGTTTAGCCAAAGCAAATTTTATATAGTATGATACGAAACATTTGGTTCCTTCGTTTTCTGTAACCTAATTTCACAAATAGAATAAGTATAGGTATTAAACGTTCACACGTTATGCTACTGACGGTACAATTAACTTGATAAATTTTTTATAGTTCTGGCGGTATACATTACTCATTCTATTGTTTATATTCCTGTCGGTATGAATTACCCGCTCAAATGTTTATTATATTGACAGTACAATTTACCCGTACAATTGTTTATAGTTATGGTAGTACGCATTACCTGTTCAATTGTTTATACAAATAGCCGAGATTTTCACCGGATCAATTGTTTATACTACTCTCGTTACAAATTACCTGTTAAATTGTTTACACTAGTAATTGCATATACTATCGGTGGTACATTTAACCTGTTCAATTGTATATAGTTCTGAAAATGTAATCATATTGATTGGTTTAAATAATTGTGTTATTATGATAATAATAATAATTATTATTAATTTCAATATCGAAAAAACAATTGTTCTTATTTAAATTAAAATAAAGTTTTTCCTCAAATATTCATCGGGAATGAAATGTTCAGGGGGCGAAAAGACCGGGGGGGAAAAGACCTGGAACCCATCCCCTGCCAAACCCCATTGGCGGCTTTGCAGAATATTAATACAGACGCAAATGCTTAGCTATTTCAGCAATAAACACAAAAAATAAAAATCATACTTCCTAAATAATGGCTGCACATCTTATGCGCCGCGCCGGTTGCTTGTATCCCAAGAATACTATACCGTGGATGGGAAAACTGCAGATATCAAGAACTTACTGAACTACTACCATTCCTCACGCTCTGAACTGGTTCCCATCTTTGGAGATATCTGATTATCACGGTGGTAAATCTTCTCCTTCTATTATCCTCCCTTTCTCTTCGTTTTACTCATCCCCTTTCCGTCCCTTCCCTCACTCTACCCGCATTGTCTTCAGTTCCGCCGATTCACCTTAGTATGAATTCCTATCTCCATAACAACTTCACCCGGAATCCTCATCACGGGGCGATGACAATAACCCCCTCCCCCTCTTCTGCACCTTCCTTTCCGCACCCTCCTCTCCCCTTGTGGCTCTCTCTCTCTCCGACATCGCCTGAGATTCCCATTTCCTTATTTCCCACTTCGCCGAAGACTAATACGCCATCCCCAGAAACGCTTCCTCTCAGCGCAATAAAAAAAGGATATGAGAGATCGTCTTACGTCTTAGGTATTCCGAAATTAACTCACAGAAATGCAAAATTACTCGTATATGCACTGGTTGTAATACGGTTATAATATCACAGGTTTTGACGAAGAGTCACCTGCCTGTCCAACATTCCATATCCTATGTCTGCCAAATCCTCGCTATCAAAAACCATTTGATCGATTAACATTAAATTTAGCAATAATAAAATATATCCAATTTTATGCAAAAATATTGTCCTCGAATAATATCGCGCAAAAAAGCAGCGATAATATTGGAAATGAATTTCGAATCATCTGCTTCCAAATCTCTTTGTAGGTTATAACAACATTTTCCATTTTAAACGAATATTAGGTTATTTAACGGCCAGGTCCTATCCATCCCTCTTTCTGCACATTCCATCACCGAATCTATTCAGCCGATTTTAACGAAATTCTGGGCAAAGGCAATTAGAAAATGATTTCAGGAGAGCATGAAGACAAATATGGAGAAGGAAAATGTTTCAGCTGACGGAAGACATGGAGAGGAAAGAGAATTACGAAGAAATGAAAAGTTCGACAGAAAACCTCCTTTTGGATTTTGGAGATAATATTTGAGTAGGCAATTATTTTGTCAATTTGATTATTAAGTGCTCTATTTATCGAGGCCCTCCCTAAGGACTGCATAACCTTACAAAGGTGGGAGGGTTTGTGTGCTCTTATGAACCAAAGAGCTATGCCGGCGGGAGGTGATTCTCCTGTAGGACCATCCAAGCCGGAAAGGTCTGAGGGGAAGAGTCAGACTAAGAAGCAGTCTTGGTGGTTTTACATCCCCCTGTGCAAAGGAAGCAGCTTGCACAGTACCTCTGTAGGTGGTGATCATGTGGATCTGAACAGCTACAGATGGGTAATCACTCTTCTGAAACTGCGATGAGAAAAGCAAGGGGAAAATACCACATTATATATCCCATGATAGGCTGAAAAGCTGCAAATACCTCTATGGATCTCTCTGGGGTAAAATATTCCGGAGGTAAAATAGTCCCCCAATCGGATCTCCGGGTGGGGAATGGTAAATGGCCAAAAATTGGAACAAGTAAGTAGTTGCAAATATCTGGGCAGTATTTTAGCGCAGTATGGAAGTAGTACACAAGACATCGGAAGTAGGATTGCAATGGCAAAAGCAGCATTTAACGAGAAGAAGGAGCTTCTCACAAGCAAGAAAATAAATTTAGAAACAAGGAAGAAATTAGCGAAATTCTACATATGGAGCAGAGCTCTTTATGGTGCAGAGACGTGGACGGTAAGGATAAAGGAGGAAAAATATTTAGAAAGTTTTGAGATGTGGGTATGGAGGAGGATAATGTAAGTGAAATGGACAGAGAGGAAGAGGAACAAAAAAGTATTATAACAGGTGGGAGAAGAAAGGATGCTAATAAAAACAATCAGGAAAAGAAAAGCAAATTTGATAGGGCACATATTGAGAAGACAGTGCTTAAAAAGGACTATCTTAGAAGGCAAAATTAGCGAAAGAAGAGGAAGAGGGAGAAAAAGAATAGGAATATTAGAGAATACAAAGCAGGAATATAGTATATATAGAGGTATAAAAGAGGCTTCTAGGGAGAGAGAGAGAAAGAGAGATGGAGGCAGCGATTCAGCTAAAACCTGTCTTCGGACAGCAGCATGATGATGATTTATCGAGGAAAAAAGAAGGTTACAGGAGAGGAGAATGTCGAGAACTCGGTTTGAACATACAATCACGACCTGTCCGGGGATAAATTATCAATGATAATTACGGGAACTTAATAAAACCAAATACATATTAACTTGGTTAATATTAATTTTTTTTCATTGAAATTTAACGACACGTTTGATCGCGTTCTAGGTTTTTACCACATCTGTCATTTGTGGATGACCCAAATTTGACGATATGCATTCTGAGAATTGAACCTTCCTTTTATGAGGAAGTATTACGTTGGGATGAATCACTGCTAATTTTTACGGTCAAGGAGTTAATTCTTTTTAACATCAATTTCGCCGTAGTCTCCATCTTTACTTATTCATTTTCTCAGAAATTAAGGCATCTATCCGGAATTTCTAAGCTCACTGAAAATAGGCTCGCGTCCAAGCTTTCGAATTTCAGGTTTCATGGCTCAGATCGGCATTTTTAAGCAATAACAATAATCATAAATAAGACCACAACCTATATGTTACACTAACAATTATGTAAAAATTAGGATAGTTTGTGTGCTATGATTATGGTCTCATAATCCGTGCCTTTTAGTACGTATCTTGATAAAAAAAATAATTTAAAACTATCACGTGATAATGCTTGCAGTAATTCCACCACATAATTGATGACCCGCTCTGAGAATTATGACTGGAGAATTTTATTAAATATTTATTTGATTTAAATGTTCCTTTTGTAATTGTTTTTATTGAGAAATGGTTTTTGAAATATAACACCTTTTTTATTGAAAATACTTCATAAATTTTTACGTCAAATTTTATTTGTCCTCTTTTGTCTACTCTTGTCGTTGTTTTTTACTAGTTGTGCTCTTTTCACTAACAATAAGTCAAAATCTGGTCACCTTAGTTTAGTAGACATGAGTGGTAAAGAAAATAAAATTCGAGTAGGTAGCTGTTAGTATTTATTCGTATTTTTCAGATATTTTTTAACATTTTCTTACATTAGAACACTTTGTAATTATGATTATTTTCTGTGTATGCAAAAGGTTCATGGGCCATCCTATGGACCAAAGGAAGAACTTGGTTTAGGTGTTCAGACCGTGGGATCTATCAACAAAATAATATTTCCATAAGAATGCATGGAAAATGGTGTGGAGAAGACCCAAAATGCCATGCAGCCCTTCACTGATGTGGATATAAATATATCTAAATGTTAACTTACAATCACGGGAAATGGCTTATTTTACGCAGGAAAGACTGAATATTTTTTCTCTTTATGTTTTCTCGTATTACACGTTAAATCGCTCGAAATTATCGCAACATTTATTAACATTTTCCAGGCGGCAACAAAGCTAAATTTCTTAATTGTTGTCCTCAAATGGAGATAGCTACGTAAAGATTAATGCAAGGAAATCCACGTCGTGGCGCGCCGTATAGGAAAATGGTCAAATCCAAGATAAAGGGTACAAATGGATTAAATATAGTCTATGAATACTTTTAAAGTGAGTCAAATGATTTTTAAGGAATATTAGAACATTGTTATCTTTTACCCTTAACATTGAAAGATTTATCGCAACATAAATCGATGCATCTACTTACATTTGTTCGGTAAATTAGCTGTTGTTTATTGTTTACGTTTTGGCTAAGAGTATTGACATAATCCACATAATGTTATTGCTGCTTTAAAGGCTTCAGTGCATCTATCCATGTGAATATTAAGTAATACGTTAATGCGTAATTATGTTAATGATAAAACTTTACAATACAATAAATAAAATAGTAAATGTTAATGTAAACATTGCTTGCGTAATTAAAGAATGGGGAACGTTTGGTAAACTTGTGGTACCCAACAGCGAAAGCAAGTAAATTTCAGAATTTATTGTATTAGTTATATTGTAATATGACATCATAAGTGATATATCAATAAAAATAATAAATATCATTTGCTACTTAAAAGAAAACTCATTCCAGAGCGAAGCCGGACGTTTCAGCTAGTAGTATATAAATGAGCAGGAACAAATTGACTCATTACTATGTTATATTTTGTGCATAATTGTTGGCATAATTAACAAGGAGGGTGTAAAAAGGACAGAAGTGGACATCATTTTCAAAGAGAACAAAATCTTCAAAAAGAGGACCATCCGACTATACGACGAACAGCAAATGTTGGATTACTCGCCAAAAAGATCGAGGAACATTAGTTTCGATGCAGTCTTCACGGATTTATTAGTTTGTCTTTAATGCTTAACAAGAAAATAAAATAATTAAGAAAAATTTTTATGTATATTATTTTAGCTTTTATTATGGATTACTTATTGTAATGATTTAATTGAGCATATAATCACAAACAGAGAAATATGAAAAATATATGGCAGTCTGCAGGCATTTTTTATAGTTTATTATTTTCAAATTTTGGCGTATTCGGTGGCCGCCGTGAGCACCAGCGTTTTTCATCTAAAAAAAAGCCCAATTTTCGTTTTCTAAACAAATCTATCGATTTGATGCCTCCTCGAAAGTTTACGTTAAGAAAATAAAAATGGATTCTCTTAGACATTTTTTTTGTTATTTTTTGAGCTTCTGGGATGATAATAAGTAATTTTAAGATGCAAATGAAAAATACCGTGTACTCATCCCATTTTATTTTACTGGGAAAAGTAAAAGCTCTTGGAATCGAACTTGGGACTTTGAGACTAGAAGCAAACTCCCACAATCTTCCTCTGGATGAAAGTCGACTCCATTTAAAATTTGGCTGCGCTAAGTATCGCTGTGTTCGAGAAACTATGATTACTAGTGGTACCCGCAAAAACTTTCGCGAAGTCAGTTAGAAATCTCCATGTTTAATAGTAATAATAGCCCATTTCTCCTTATAATATTAGACAACTGTCATTTTGAATTTCATGTTTACTTTTATAATTTATTTGTGTAATTTTAATTGTTTCTTCCTTACGAAAAACGTTAAATTTCAGTACTTAAATAAAGAAGGATGATTTTTTCTTTTGGTCGATCGTTAAAAATGCCCACAGAATCCTCGCAGTTTACTGGATAATAATAATCTGCAATTATTAATGTTGCAATCTCTTAAGTTTGACGTTGCTACAGAAATAATTACGATGCTTTAAACAAAGCGCTAATCGAATAACGCAACTATTTCGTCTATTTGATGGCTTAATAGACGCTAATTCAGTCGGAGGCAAGAATGGCAATACCCGGAAAGAGTTCGAAAATGCCATAAAATTTCGAAAAGAAACGCGTGTTTCTGAAACATTCTTCCGTGTTGCAGCATTTTTCCCTCTTAAAAATTTATCGAGTTCCCCATCAGTTTTTCGTGTTACTTCGGCTTGCGCGTGCGTACAGAGTTCCTCTTTTTATAGCAACAGACATTAGCCCAGAAGAGAACGCCACTATAGACGGCCAGAACCAATAATCTTTCGCGAGTGCAGTGCGCTCTATTCGCAATACAGTGCGAACTAAGAGACTTCCGATCCGACAACGTCACCACGAGCAGCGGAGAGAGAGGGTGAGAGAGACGGAGCGAGGAGAGAGAACGAGGAGAGAGAACGAGAAAGCACTTCGAGAGGTGCACACCTGAACCGGGCCTGCGGAGGATTTCCCTGCGAGTCGAATACTTTTCGTATCGTTTGATTATCCCTACAAGTGGACATTTCTCTGAAGTACCTTACTATATTTCTGCTTTGTATTATGTCACTCCAATATAGTTGTTAGTATATTTCTTGTCATTTTGCCAGTGAATTATATTTGATTTCCTGTTGGCAGCAGCAGTGTCACCAAAGGGGTATCGTATCGTTTATCTATTTTCAAGTACTCTGAGGATTACGAGAGATTAATGTAAAATGAGACAGTTGTGTCTCAGTGTAGCATCAAAAGATCGCAATAATAAGATATTTGATAGCCTTATTGTGAGCAAAAACGGAGAAATTCGGTCCATATTTATGTATTTTGATGAATGAAGAAAATAAACCTCGTATCTCGAAAAATCCAAACTCCTGTGTAAACATACCTATGGAAAATATAATTACCTACTGGAGTCGAAACTGGGACACTTCCGCATACGAAAATAGTTTTTCCGGTGTCTCCTAATTGGCAGAAACAAAATGGCGTTCACAGCATTTCTCTATGACAAACTGTTCAAGAGATAATATGGGGGACGGACAGACGGCTGGACGGACAGGCAGACAGACGGACGGACAGCCATTGAATAATTATATATAACAAATAATGGGAAAATGAAAAGCTCCTAGAATCGAAATCGGAACCCTAGAATCGGATGTAAACGGAGCCGTCGACATACTCCTGGTTGAAAGTGGTTTCCATGCAAAATTTTGTTTCGATGGCTCTCACGATTTCCAATTGTATAAACAGATTTACGCCTCCTAAGGCCCCTGGTGCTAAACATTTTGGGGCTACTGTCGGTAAACATTTGAGGGCCACTGGCGCTAAGCAGTCGGGGACGCTGCAATCTAAATAAATATATAGTGAAACCGCTTCTAATGTGGTCTATTAACGATCGTTTTTCTATGGAATCGTGGAGTGGTTCCATTGATTTTTTAATTGAGACATTTAATATTTCTGAGATTATATACACGAACATTTTATCGGGATCCCTTACATCAAGAAAGGGAGAAATTGAAAATTTGGGGTAGCTGAGCGATAGGGAAATCTTGCATTTTCCCCCCATTTTCGCGGATCCACACGGAACGCCAATCTTTCGCCCCTGGCGTGCGGCAAGTGCGACCTCCCCTAAATCCGCCACTGACAGACAGACGGAAACTTCTATATAGAATATGTATTAGATTACGGTTCTTGTAACACTGACATCAGCAGAGCTCAACGGGAGTTGAAGGGAAGGGGTGGAGGGGAAGGGATTGGAGGGAGAGGAAGTGATGGGAAAGGGATTGAGGAGTAGGAAAATGCGCATGCAACAATTTCTTAAGTGAAGTGCGAAAGGGGAGGATATGAAGGCTGGTTGCCACTAAGATTCACCTCTGCCATGTTGAACCTAGCCTACTGGTCTCCCATTCTCGTCTTAACTGGTTTCAGTCGCTATTATGCTACCGCCAGGTTTATTTATCTGTTAGTCATTACGCTGTTAGTTTATATTTAAAACAACTTAAACGTACAATGGAAGTGAAAGCAGACCATGTGGCCGACTAGTCTGCAGGCGTAGGCATGGATCCTGTAACTTCTTACTCAGAAACTGTTTAAAATATTCACCACTCCGGCCACTGTTTCAATTGCGGAAATTAACAAAAAATGTGTGCTAACTCAAATGCACAGCAGTTTTCCGATTTTCTTATTTCAATTGGTAACCCTCAATATCCTAGAGATGACGGTTTTGATGACGTTGTTGATCTACACGATGATTTAATAGTACAGGAAGATCTTATCATTACATTTTTCGGAAATATCACATCACTCGTTATTCAAACTATGCAAAATAACTATCCTGACAAGATCCACGATAAAACTATCGACCTCTCGCCAGGAATTCCTCGTTCAATGTTGTTTCTGAAAGTGGTGATGGACATTTACGCTTTTAAACAGAATTTCTGGACAATTTAAATTTAAAAGGGTTGCTTCCACATAACCTAACTCTAAAATTAGGCGCTGTCTTTAAGCTGCTACATAACTACTTAAACATACCAGGAAAATATTCCATTTTTATTTTCTCCATGTACGAAGTATAGAGAAAGTATTGTTATCATGAAAAAAATCGAATTCGAGATTTCAACGGAAATGCATGTTTTAAGGTCCCCTGAACACGTTTTGACCTTTTTCTCGATGATGTCTGTATGTGTGTGTCTGTGACCGGAATTCTGTGGGCACTCTATATCAATAACTCGAACTATAACTAATAAGCCGATCAGCATAAAATTTCATATTTAGCATTTGTATTACAAAGTCTAGAATTAATTAGATTTTAGTTAACATCGGTCGACCGAAAGAGGATGTTTATCCTTGTCATTTTCCCGTTTGTGTCAAATATCTCCTGCAATTATTTATTAACGTAAGTGTATTTAATAACCTAAGTTATAGATAATTTTATTCTCTACACATTTTTGATTTAATAATTTTTTGTAGAGACAATTGTTAATGAGATATTTCAGTTTAATATTGAAAGCGATTCCAGCGCCACAAATTCGTAAATTACGAGTTGGTCACATCAGATTTTTAATTTAACGATTTATTTTCTAATCAGAGGTAACTAATCAAATATTCAAAATAATTATATCATATCTCATTTCAGTTAAGTAGTTGTAATTTTTACGTTTGCGTTCTTTTCTCCGTCTTAAATAATTCAATTCCTTTCGTTTACAAAATGCTGCATGAACCCGTAAGAAAATTTAGCATATTTTCATACCTATAGCAGATCTTATTTACTTAAGATATTTCGAAGGTAATTTTAGTTGGCAATAATTAAGTATCGACGCATGAATTTTTTCATATGCAAAGCGAATTGCGACTTTGTTTGATTTTCTTGATAACAGATACTGCTACGAAAAATATGTATTTTGCAAGAAATATTTTACTTTACAAATCTTGTTTGAAAACGTTTTTGGTAAAACTAATATATTTTACAAGATATGAGGAAAGGTTCGTTTTTGTTTCCAATCAAGAGCCCCCCCTGACTCTATTATAAGACAGACAAGTCATTTTCTCATTGCATTTCCTTTAAGTCCTAGATACCAAATTTTTTGAAAATCCTTTCCATAGGAGCTGAGTACGATCATGCGTATGGACAGACAGAACGAAGCAAATAGCCGCTTACGTTGGATACGAGAGGCGTGTAAAAATTCGACGACTTAGATACATCATCAGAGCAATGCAAGGTTTTCCAGTACTACGCTGAGCTCTTTCAACATCAGACGATTATCACGTGTCACTTTCTTAAATATAAGAGAGGTTTACGCTTTCAAAAGAGTTCCCCCACCCCTAACAACGTTAAAGAATTTTCCAGGTAACTTCCTCGAAGAGCGCAGCACAGTGCCCTTCAGCTGAAATGATGACAATGAATGATAAGCTCTTCGGCAATAAATTCCACCAACCAAATTTCCCGAAATAATTCTCAGAGTATTTCTCATTTTAACAAAACGTACCGTTGCAATTCATGTGCGAAATGACCGTTAAAATGTCAGATAGAAGAAAAATGAACATTCTATTTATAATTTATACCCTGCAGTCCGCCTAGGAGCGTGCCAGGGGGTGGCAAGCACCACTCTAAATGGTCTTCATGTTATTCCTGTTGGTTCTTCTGATTAGGTCGAGGAAAAAGGACAAAAAGTACTATATATAAATATATTTTTAAAACTTTTTTAATTATACTGTTTTTATAAAGCGCACTGAAAACTGTAAAATAGGTTTTTGTGTCCCAGAAAATTCTGGATCTTAAGGAAAATTTTCATTGGATATAATCATGAATCTCTTTAAAAAAAGGTGTATGGCATATGCTGATTAAACTAAACGAGTTTTTCTGACTATTTATAATGCAGTGAATAATTTAATCAACATATGCCATCCACCTTTTTAAAGAGATTCATGATTATATCTAATGAAAATTTTCCTTAAGATACAAATATTTTCTGGGACCCAAAAATTTATTTTATAGTTTTTATATATTTATTTCTATATACAGTGCAAGTGGGTGTTTGGCCCGGTGGCAGAGTTACAAAATTTAACATATAAACATATTAAAAATTTTATTTACAATTTCACATACCATATACAATATTCTATCCATGAGTCTTTCATATCAGGAGCTTAGAGTTTTCGAGGTTCTTGGCAGGTCTTCACGGCTACCGTAGCGGTCCCGGGGCCCTCGAAGTCCCCACCGTACCTCTCCCTAACAAGCGATCCATGTACTTCCTCCAGTTCCCTCGTTTTTAATTTGTCTTTCAATATGGTTAAACAGTAATACTAAAAGTAACGAATATCGTTTACATTGATATTTTTAACTCGAGATTTAAAAGTTTTAACATTACTGGGGAAGGGTTGGAAAAGTTCCTCAGGTAACATATACCATTCCCACACCCCATGATTTATAAATGAGCATTTATATACACTACTTTTCTGCCTACTTAGTTTTGTTTTATAATTGTAATAATTTTTTACCACAAATTCAGGTTTTCTTAATCGCCTGTTTATGTCTTTCTAGACCTTATTATTTACGAACGCATTGTACATAACTCCTAGCCTGTTAACACGTCTTCTCCCACTTAGCGTTTCCCAGCCTAACTCTTTAATCATTTCTGTTACACTATCCTCATTCCCGAATCTTCCTAACACATAATGATCTACCTTCCTCTGGACTTTTCTATCTTATCTGTGAGCCCTTTTCCAATATGGATCACAAACAGGCGTCGCGTACTCTAACGTTGGCCTAACAATGGAAGTGTAGGCTAATTCCCTTGCCGTCTTTGAGCACCCTCTAAGGTTTTTCATTACAAAATGTAAATTTTTGTACGCTTTGTGAACTATATTTTCAACATGCAATCCTCAATCTAAGTCTTTCGTCATAAGGACTCCTAAATACATACAATGATCCGACTTCGGTACCTGCTTCCCATTTATCTTGTAATCATAATTGCTACTAACTCTCTTATTCGTAAATTTAATAAATTTACTTTTATTCACGTTTATGTTCATCCTATTTAATTTTATCCAAACTACCACCTTATCCAGATCTTCCTGGAGAACTAAGCGATCGTTTCCGTCCGATGATTTTCTATAGATGATGCAGTCATCCGCAAACAACCTAATATCTGTTTTTACAGAAACCGAGAGATCATTTACGTAGATAAGGAACAATAAAGTTCCTATAACACTTCCTTGCTGAACAACAGAGGTCACTTTAGCTTATTATGAAAATTTCTCACGTTTTCCGATTTTTTGCCTTCTGCCCTCAAGAAAATCATTAACCAGTAATCTACTCTCCAATCGATATTCATGTCCCATAATTTTTCAATTAATCTATCATGAGGAACTGTTTCAAGCGCTTTTGAAAAATCTATTACTATCGCGTCAACTTCCTCTCCTTCGTCTATGGCTTCAGCAATGTCTTGACACAATAATAGGAGCTGTGTTTCGCACGAAAAACCCCTCCTAAACCCATATTGGTCTTTAAAAAGCCAATTATTCGCTTCCCAGTACTCTCTTATATAATCTACTATGATTCTTTCCATGAACTTGCACACGACCGAAATTAAATTGACCGGTCTATAATTTTCTACGTTTTATTTCCGCCCTTATAAATAGGCACTACCGTTGCCAATTTCCAGTAGTCTGGTATTTTAGAGTTTTAGAGTGATATATTAAATAATCCTCTGATATATGGAATTATTTCTTCTAAGCCAAATTTTAATATTTCACTTGATATATAATCTGGCCCTCTTGATTTATTGTTACCCAATTTCGCTATTTTCCTTATTATGCCCCTATCTCTTATCATAATTTTCAGTGCGCTTTATAAAAAAGAGTGTAAATTAGAAGTTTAATATATATTTTTTCCGGTGAAATTACTCCTTGTATTCAAAACAACTCTTTTTGAAAGCGTTTAATTCATTGAAAATAATAAGTTTATATAGCACATAGCATGTAACACGTTCACAATAAAATCAGAATCTCTGATATTGTTATCAATTTTTAGTTACTACCTGTAAAATTAAAATATAATTCTTGAAGCATAAGAAAAAATTTTAAATAAAACCATACAACTAAATTGAAAGAAATTTAAATTTCGGTAACAATAGTAGAATCAAGACAATGAAAAAAAACGCCGTTACCAATTTTTTCTAGCGAACCTCAGATTTATTTCGGGAACCCCTAGGGGTACGCGAACCACTGGTTGGGAAACGCTGGGCTAGGGAATATAAATCTGCGTCTATGTGGGTGTGGTGGTGAATAAAGGATTTTAATGTTATACGGTAAGTATATGTAGGTGGGTTATGTTTGTTATTTACTATTTGCGTGGAAACAGTACGAAGTTTTCAACAGAGTGCGCAAATTGCTTCAGTTTAATCCAAATTACACCCATTCTCTTACTACGTATAGATTTTCAGTGGATTGTGTAACGTACTGTTCAGCTAGTTAATTGTAAAGGATTTCGCATTGCCGTAAATCGTCGGAGCGTTGCGTTTCTTATTTAGACCCGCAAAAAAGAAACAACAACGTGGTATTTCCACTTTAATTAATTCCCTAACTTCAAAGAAAACGAGCTAAAGACCGCGGGAATAATAAACATAAACATTCTTTTCCCTTTGTAAAATAACAGCTTACGTGTTCGTGAATCGGCTCGAGATAAAACGCAGCATAGATGAATAAACACACACACACAATCACTAAATTGTAACACCTTCGACGAAATGGAGAACATTTTTTCGAGTGGATGAAATTTGGCGTTGTTAAAATTAAAAACAAAAATAAAACAACAGTTTTTATAATACTTCGATTTATTTTAAGAAATGTCATAACTATAAGAATTGTATACTTAGCGACTCATAAAATTGGAAAGCCCACCATGTGAATAGGGAGTAAATAGTTCAATTATAAAGCGACATTTCTGCAGAATAAAAATTTTTATCTAAACATCGTATTCACTCATCTAATTTGCTAAGTTTTCATATAGTGTTTGATTACATCCTGGTTGCGGCAAATGAAATTTGGCGATAAAATTGGGAGGAAACATCTAAACATTCACATAACAATACGAACATGTATTAAATGCTTCCGTTGGGAAGATTATGGGTTAGATTTTTAATCTGACTCCGTACCATTATTTAGCGTCAATAAATTATAATCCCGCATTAAAAAAACTGCGTGTTTGTTGGTATGGTGGTGATTAGAGGATATGAGTATTGTGTGGTCGGTATCTGTATTTTCGCAAATGTTAGCTATTAAGAGATAACTGATACAAGTACTTATTATTTTAAAGTGCACATTCTAGCAAGTTTTCAGCCATAAGATGAGCTAGATAATTCCCTGGTTAATTGGGTCCAGATATATAACTAGAAAGAATTTTTAAATGTTCATTTTTCTGTTAATTATTGATTTAAAAGTTCAATTTCAAAATTTCAAGTTATTGGTTAAAATTATTAGCTACAAGAAAGATGTCTTTTTATCATGACGCACCTTCATTTTTTCTTGCTATTCGTGTTTGCTTTTTGGTTGGCCAATCTACCCACGATCATGGTCTTATACTCACATTTTCACTGTTCTAAGAGCTCACCTGCCTTATCAAAATTTTACTTGTGATTTTAACTTAAGCGAAATTATGCTCTACCTTTTAAATTTAAAATTTCTCTCTTAACAGGGCTGCAGCTATGAGACCTAGAAGAAGGAAATGACTGAACGCAGCAAGAGCATATGGCAATAGCATTTGAGGAAACGGGATCCATTTCCACAGAATATAACTTTTGTTTATTATTAGTTGTTGTTTTATTTCCACTACTGAGAGATTTTTATAGACTTTTGTACTTTTTGTCCCTGGATAACTGACTCAGTTACCAACTGTAGTTGATTTATAAAAAAATGGAAGGCAAAGGAAAAGGTTCTTGTGTCAAAACCATCCTTCCCAATGGAGATGGGAACAAGAAAAACAATGCCGCCTTCGAAGAATACGAGACTGGAGGTATGAAGGAAGCACACCAAGAATTCTTATTCCACGTGAGAATATTAATGCTTTTTTCATTGAGAGCAACACAAAATCCGAATTTAGATTCGCTCTTTTTTAAGATGAGCACGGACGAATGTGATACGTTTAGCGACGTGGTTCAGACTTATGAGGACAATGAGACTATAAAACGCCGTTTTATTCTGACAAAACTCCGTCCGGAAGTTTGCAAGGGAAAAGAAGGTGATCCTGTTTCGCTATCGGAAAAAGGCCGATACGAATTTTGGAATTATTTCCTTTATACATGTAATGATACAGATCATTTTGATGGAGTATTGAAGATGACGATAGAGAAAATCTTTGACAAAAAGGAAAACTGGGAAAAATTTTGAAAGAAAAATCCTCAGCAAGCGATGAAGACATTAAAAATGACGTGGAGTCGTTTCTGAAACACGTTTCAATAGTTAAGGAACCGATGGATTTGAATGCATTGGAGCGGAAAATTAAGCAAGAAATAAGTGAAAAGTATGAAATAACTGAGCCTCAAGTAGTTTACTCTTTATTTCAGCAGAAAATCATTGGTATGCTTACTAAACCGCAACATGAATATGTACTGCAGAACGAAGTGGACGAATTCTTCCAAGTGATGAAGAAACGATTCGGGAAGATAAATTTCGAGGTACCTGATTCTAATAGAAATTTCACTGGGAGAGAAGCAGAACTAAAACAATTGCTTGAACATCAGAAAAAAGTTATCGTAATAACCGGTTTAGGCGGTATAGGCAAGAGCCAGCTGGCGAAAAGATTTGTCGATAAGAAACAAGAATCATATGATAGCATTATTTGGATCAATGCTGAAAGTCGCGAAGAACTGTCGCGTTCCTTTTATAGGTTGGCGAGCGAAGTATTGATCGTCGCAGAAGATGCAGATGGAGAACAGAAAAATATAAAAACTATTGTAGAAGAGGTATATCATTACCTTTCCAGAAGAAAATGTATGTTCATATTTGATAACTATGAAAATGCGAAGAGTGATTCTAAAAATGATGAGTATATAAAAGAGTTTTTGCCAAATTTGTCTCCAAACCCGTCTATCTTGATCACTTTGAGATGTAAATCATGGAGAGAATTTCACGTCTTACATTTGAGTTCATTCTCAGAAAAGGATTCTGTAGAATTCTTTGAAAAATCATTTGAGAACGGAAAATATAGTAAAGATTTTTATTCGGAGCTGGCTAAAAATTTGTATTATTTTCCTTTATCTCTGCAACAAGCCGTTGATTACAATAAACGGGAAGGGATTTCTGTTTTCGGAGTCGGTGATTTATTCGGTGAAAAAACCTTGGATGATTTGTTTGAACTCGGTAAAATATTCTCAGAAAACGGAACAGCACTATTGATATTAAAAACAATTGCATATTTCAAGCCTGAAAAAATATTAGTGGGAGACATTGAAAAATGCCTGTAAAATGTCGAAGCCGAAACTTTGAAATCATCCCTGAGGTTTTTAAATAATCTTTCGATAATTTCCATTGAAAACGGTAGAGTGAGCATCAACGGCCTTGTGCAAAAGGTAAAATGAGGGACCGGCTTATACAGAATAAAGATGAATTAGAGATTCTAAGAATGGTTTCAGAGGTCTCCTCAGAGTTGGAAGGTGAAAATGCAACACATCTGCGGGAATATGAAAGAAACAACAGAGATCGGATGAGACAAATTTATAAATTGCGCTGTAAATCTTTTGAATTGCCAAAGAAAAGTAAGAAACAAAGATCAGCTATGGAGGAACAATTACCTTTTATAAAGAGATCGAAGTCTATTTTAGAGAGCATGAAGGCCGACCAGGATACATTACGGCGGTTAAATGCTGAAAGACATTAATATAAAGTAACAAGGTAATATGTAGCTGATAAATCAACAGCTCATACATTACGTATCGGGCTAAAAGACAGACCTCTCCTTATGAAACTGAAACAAATAAGAAAGATTAAACAAGGTTTTTTCATATCATTAAAAAATTTATTTAAGTACACAGTTTAGTAGGATTTAATTAGTTTTACTTATTCCATTTGTAATAAACATCTCTTTTATAAGTTACAAACTAAACCAAATATCCTGCCTATGTATTAAATATGTCTTCCATATACATATATTCATAGGTTATTGAGAATAAAATTGTTTTCTAATTACGTCTCAACAGCATTGGATGATGAAAATTCAATTTGAATATACCTTTTTGCCTTGCGTTTCTGATAAAGCCTTTTGCTGAGAAAGTATATTTTTATTAAAATAAAAAAATTGACAGTGAGCATTAGTTATTATTAATGAAAGTTTTAATTCCCATACAACTGTGAGAAAGACTGAAACTTACTTGAAACGGCTATACTCAGAGATTTACCGATTACCATTAGGTTAGATTTTTTAGTGTGACATTAGCTGTTGGGGGTAATATCAGAGCAACTGATAGTAAAATGGTTAGGAGGACGGAAGAGGTTGGGAACCACTGTACTACAGGAATAAAATTTAAAGCAGATATGTATTTACGAGGGGTGTTCAAATTTGACCTGGACTTTATTTTTCTAACATGACTACACAAGCTGGACAAATCTCAAACCTTGCTTATTTTTCAACATAATCTCATTGGTTCTCAACACATTTTTTTCGTCGTTCGGGTAACTTGCGTATTCCTGCAGCGAAGAAGTCTTTCGGTTGCCTGCGCAACCTGGTTTGCACCGCTGGCCTCCCAAACCTGCTTTGAATGGTCCAAACCGGTGAAAGTCGCATGGGGACAAGTCTGAACTGCAAGGAGGATGCGACAATACTTCCCAGTCTAAGTCAGCAAGAGCAGCAATTGTCACCTATGCGGAATGAGAACTGGCGTTTTAATGAAGGAGAACGACCCCTATGGACAGCTGACAGTTCCTTTTGGACCTGATGGCTGGCTTGACTTTGTTTGTGAGCATATCGCTGTAACAGGCTGCATTCCTTGTTCTTTGTTCTATCAAAAATCAATGAAAACAGGTCCCTCCGCCTCCCAAAATACAATGGCCATTACTTTTCCCATATAGCACTGAGTCTTGAACTTCTTTGGTCGTGGCGACGTTGAATGTCGTCATTCCATGCTGGCAAGCTTGCTTTCCGGGGTGTAATGGTAAACCCAAGTTTCATCGGAGGTCACAAACAATGACAGAAACTCTTCGTCATCCCCTTCGTAGCGCTGAAGAAGTTCTCTGCAAACCTCAACACGTCTTTCTCGCTGCTCATCCGAAAGTTGCTTCGGCACCCATCTGGAACTGTCTTTCGTAATTTTAAGCTCGTTTTCAACACTTCCGACACTGATGTTTACTAATTCAGCTAAATAACATACCAATATGTGCCTATCACCGCTAATGAGCTCATTAACTCTTCGAACACTGTTATGGGTTCACTGCCGTGGCAGGGCGCTCAGCGTGAGACAAATTTGACACAAAACCACGACCATCTTTAAACGATTTACAACATTCAAACACCGAGGAATGTGAAAGACATCCTTAAACTGTGCTTGAAATCTGCGATGTATCTCAGCCGACTTTACACCTTCCTTGCATAAAAACTTGATAATAATGCGCTTCGCAATAGATTTCAGTACATTACTGACTTCCATGTTGAATACGCTTGTCATTTTTTGCTGCAAGCAAGTGAAGATTGCGGGTTCAGGTAGTCAGCATACACGCGCTGAAAACTCTACACAGCTTCAACTACCTTCAGAAAAAAATTAAGCTCAGGTAAATTTGAATCACACTCGTAAATAATCTCGCATAAAATTCATTCAGTATTTCGGCGTATTCTTCGGTTTTCTGAGGCTTTAATTATTTCCTGGGGAGAATCGTTGCTCATAACAACTCACGACGACGCCAGTAACGATTCCCAGGAAAAGCAACAAAATCTTCTAACATTATCGACATAATTAACGCCCAATTTTTTCTCATAGATAAAATCACCGAGAGTAATATACATTAACCGATCTAGTTTCGTGATAAAAGCATAACTGATAGCGTGTTGTGCGGAGATTAATATTATTATTTCAAGAAAAAAGTGGAAAAATGTTGGTAGTATCTCCTGTCTATCTCAAAATTCAAATTTTAATAGACTGAAAACATTGTTTTTTTATTGAAATAAGGACAAAATATTTATAAATTTTAAATTTTTGCAAACTCTGAAATAAAAATTCACGCCAGATTTATGTCAAAGCAGCTGCTTTTAAATTAACTACAATACTATGGTGTCTGTCTCTCCCCCTTACGCTGTCTAACCCAATCTGACGCCTCTCTGGGCTCGCCTATTACGAAATTGTTACCTTTCAATAAAAAATTAATGTGACCTGAATTTAATGTAGAACCAAATGCATGTACAAATATATTGGGGAAAAATATCTTTTTGAGTCACAAACTCCGATCAATGCAGACAAAAGCCGGAGTGCGAACATAGAACGATGCAATTTTGACAGCAATGCAATAGAAACTAAGTATGGGACACTGACTCGAAGGATGGGTTGCATGATTATCACAAATATAAATATTATGAATGTTTGAGAAAATTCTATAGGGACATCTGGAGATAGATACGCATATTTTGCTGGGGAAAAAACCTTTCTTTTCGCATCTTGGAGGAGGTTGCCAGATATTGTCGCACATAAGTTAGAAGAGACGTTCGCCGACTTTCAGTGAATGGAGTATGGCAGCAGCTCACATAGTGAAAACTCCCCAAATTGCGTAGGGATTATTGGATCCGGTGGAGGGTAAAGATAGAGTGAAATACACCGATAATATTGTTTTGTCCATTTGGATCCCGCAGCCACTCAGTATGCGGCATTAATATAGTGACCTAAGTCAGTAGTTCTCAAGCCTTTGCATCTTGAGTTCCACCTACAATTTTGTCGAAAAAGCTTGGTCCCACCTGCCATTTGTCAAAAACTACGGGTTTTACCATAATAAAAACAAATCCCATCTTTGCCAAGAAGTGGTTTTTTACTTCAGTTGCATTTCAGCACTACATTAATCCTTATGGACATTATTAAGGATCTTAAATATTGCAGCAATTTAGTTGAGAAAAATTTTTATAGTAATTACCTTCGAAACTTTGTGTCCCACCTAGACGAACTTTGCGTCCTACCAGTTGAGAAACAATTACTAAGAAAACAAAATATATGGAATTCCGAATGAAGTGTGACCGTCTGATAAAAGGAATGCCGATTTTCTCTTCGGTTTTCGATTTTTGCTGCTAAAATATATTAAGTTTGAAAGTGGAAAGCCAAATTAAAAAATAACGACTAATAATTCCGCAAAAAATGCAGCGGTGGAATTTCGACCATTCTCGACGACAATTCAATTCTGTCGAATTTAAAATTCTTACAAATTCGATGTTTCTCGGCATTCATAGATTTAAATCTAATCCTACCAAAGCTAATTATAAAGGAGTACTGTTAACGAGAGATGGCGCAGAAAATGTTTGAATTGGTTCTATAATCGTACAACCTTGAAACTATAACAATTCTTTCATTGTTGTTCTACCTTCCGGTAGGTTTTCGGCACAACCAACTCTATCTGCGTTATTCAAGGCCCTTTTCTTCATGTTCTCATGAAAATTCCTTCCTATGATGCGTTTAAAATACCTTTCCTCGCCCTCTTTGTCTCTTTTCTATCTTCCTTCCTTCTATGACTCCTTTGAGCAGGGCGTTTCCTTTCAACATTTGACCCACCAATTTCATCTGCATTTCCCTAGTTTGCACGGCATGACTTTTTCTAATCAGGAAATCGCAATAAAGGGATACTTATTGAGTTTCTTCGAATTGTCTAAAGATCATTGTACGAATATTGGCTAGCGCTTGAAAGCAAGACGAAAAACTCGATCGCAATCTCCTCATTGGCGAAGATAAGATCAAGGAACACATTATTGGTTGTTTCAATCGATAAGGAAAAAATATATAATCGTCTGCATTTTTCCTGCATTGGACAGCACTCTCGCTTGCATATCACAAGTTTAGTAACCAAACCAAAGGAAGAATGCTTTGTTATCGTTCGTAAGAGCAAACGTCTAAGTTCATTGTATTCCAATGCCAGGGACTGAAGAAGGTAGATCGTATTCTCTAATTTTTAGGTAAGTAAAAAAGTACACATTAGTATATGCATGGGAGTCGACGTAGTTCATGCATATTCATGTGTTATACATAAGGGAACTTACTGGAAAATTTAGCATGAAATTTTTCATTTGATGTATTCCTACTAACCGGTCTAAAAAAAATTCTTCTCAGACAACAGGCAAGAAGTACAGAAACTTATATAATTTTATTGTTATAGGTCACGGAAAACTGAAGTTTTCGCTCTGGTCTACGGGAAACTTTTCCAGCCACACAGATCTTCGTAAGTAGCTAACTAGCCTGCAGAACTAGAATTTCTTTAGTGACATTAATAATGAACCGAATATTAGGCAAAAACAAAACGATACGGGAATGCCACGAAATAATTTGCATTTAATTGAACTTATTGAACATAACATAAGTTTTTTCTTTAAGCTCAAGATTTGGTCAGTTTGATAATAAAAACGAAAAAGCTGATTTTAATATGAGACAGCACTTCCTAAGAATCAGCTATTACCTTTGATTAATATAAGTTTAAAAATTACATATCTGAATGCTCATTACATATTTAAAACGTTTGCCCTACAAATGTCTTGATTAATGGGATTATAATATCTAAAAAGATATCTAAGAATATTTAAATTTACAGTGTACACTTCTATTTCAATCATTGCTGTAAACACTTCAGATTATGTTATTCATTACATTTTATGTTGATAATGTCAACCATTTTCATCGAATAAAATTTTTATGACGAACCCGATTACCTCCGAAGACATTAATCATCATGACAATAACGATACGATTCCTGTGTGCATTCATTATTGTCAAAGCACTCCTGGGGATTTGTAAAGAACAAAATGTAACAATTTTTGACATCCTATAAGACAAATTATCCTAAAAAATTAACTCAAAAAATTTTTAATCGCATTTTAACCTAAAATGAAAATAAGATAGTTTTTCATTTTCTAGCAATCAAATATCAAAATGCTATAATTATTTCTTAAAAGATTTTTCGTTTCTGATGATACCTACGTCGAAAGATAATAGTCTCGGATTAGATTTTGTACCATTTCATTATTGTTGGGATATTTTTTAAATAAGGAAGTTTATTTCCTTCCGTTTTTGCATGGGAATTTTAAAAGCTCCTCCTCCTTCTCGTAGGAATCCTCCTTACGAGATTATAGTCTTGATATTTTTGCTGAGATTTCGGTGATATATAATATATTCAGAAGAAAGCCAACTTAATCGACTGCAAAATATATGCTTCCACTTAAACAGAAGGGCTGATAGTGAGACCCAATTTTCCCTGTTATTACAGAAAGCGATACGTTAAAGTTTTATGACACACATAAAAAAGCCCGAAAGAATTATTTAATATGAGCAAAAAAATACTTGGATGTTTCCCAAAGAACTCTTTACCACGTATTGCTTCAACTACGTTACTTTTTTAACCTATAAACATTAACCAATGAATCGCACCATATTTTAACTTTATAAACGGGAAATTCCTTAACAAATTCTTTTTAAGTGCCTTTTTTATTTTTCGAAAGTACCAACATGCAACGTTATAACAAGTACTTAACGCTCCTCAAATAAATTAGCGTCAACATTTTGCTTCAACCCAAATGAAAACCAAGGCTCCTATGTACACCAGTATTATCGGCCCTTCTATGGCCACAGGAATAATTTTCATTATCACTTAATAAGGCACCCCGTGTTACCTTGGAGTGCACAGATTCCATTTTCCACAAAAAATTTTACTCATGCACGCATACTGGGATAGATGCACTCATGGGCACCTCTACCAGCACACAACGGAAAATGATCCATATATACGACATAATGTAAACATCATAACGATGATATTACTCTTAACACTAGAACTACCAAGGTTCGGGCCTCCGACCGTCTATTTCTCAGCAAACAAAGTCGTGAAAGTTTTGATAGTTAATTAATTACTTTGTGTCAGTGCTGGAAAACGTTACGCGTAACGTAACGAAATAACGAAATTATTTAGGATTAACGTAACGAAAAACGAAATTTTTCAAATAGCTGCAACGGAAAATGTAAGGAAAACGAAAAAATAAATTTCGTTATTTCGTTAACAGAGGGTAAAGGGTTATGTTATAGTGGCATTCGTCCCCGGCGGCGTGTCTTGAGCAAGGGAAACTGGCCTAAAATCCCTTCCCTCGGTCTTGCTTGTCCCTCGCCGGGCCAGGTTGGCCGCCTAGTCGCAAAAGAAACGCTATCATGACCACTCCTTTGGGTTTTTCTTCCATTTGCGAAAGAAATGGTGTTAATCCTTCTCCAGGAAACACGAGATAAGGAGCGTGGAGGATGAGGAAGGAAGCTTCAATAAATGCGCCGCTTGTAGTTAAGAACCTCAACCATTTCCTATCCTCCTCACAATGCCTCGTACTTCGAAAACATTCGTTTAGATATTACACCGAAGTGGGTTTTTCCTCTTTTAAAGGTTTCAATCCCATCATCCCTCCAATCTCGAATTCTATCCACTGTTCGTCAGTCTAACTTAACAAGGTATTTGAGAAAGTTCGAATTGAATCCACAATTAGAACGTGTTGTCATTGTTCGTAGAGGTCAATACTGCTTCATATCTATTATTATTATTATTATTATGAGACGTATATAGTAGCAGTGAATAGTTATTGTTCCCTGGAAATGAAGCCTAATCAGAGCTCAATACAATTTCAGTTTATTTCAAATTACCGAAGACGATCACAGGGAGACTTTTCGCCAGCCGTAAGAGAAACGAAGTTCATTCAGTGTTGAAGAAAGAAGTCCTATTTTCAAACACATTTCAAGTTTATACTTTGTTTAGTAATAATTAAAGTCAAGTAATTTAGTGTGGCGGCTTTCTTCGTCATTATATTAAAAATGCCGTTTTATATACCATTGGGTACTGGGTTCGATTCTGAAGACAGCAATGTCCACAATCTGCACAGGAAGGGAGTGTCTGATTTCATAATGAACCAGAGAGACAGTTCCGTTGCTTAAACGCGGTGAGTGATCAAGAGAGACCGCGATGGGATTCGCGATTTACGATGAGATTGCGGCCGTACGCGAAATTAGCCTTTATTCTCATTTTATTAAATATTATCTATTTTCCGATCCTAAAAATTTTAATTCATAACTATCTTACCAAAATGATAACCCCTCTAATCAACTGAAATTAAAGAATTTTTTAAATTGGTTCTTCATTTTTATCAACTGCATTGGAGATAGATTACAAACTAAAAATTCTGATGTGACCACCACATAACTTTCTCCATAATTGTAATATTTCTAAAAATTTTAAATAAGTTAAATGATAATGAATATTTTAAGGAACTGCGAGAAAATTTTGACTTTACAAAGAACAAAAATAGACTCATACCGTAGCCTTCTGATATTGGATATAGCCACAAAGCTCCAACAATTAAGAAAATAAAAAGGAGAGTTACTAAGACGTAATTAAGCGTCAATTGTTGACAATAGTCGCCGGTAGGTGGTGACAGCTAAAAATATAAGACATCTCTTAAACAATGCATTATATGGAAAAATGTTTCAAACAAAACTATAAAACTAAATTTCCTACGACTTTTATTCCAGTAGTGCTTTACATTCATCAAATATTAAAGCGAATATTTCAAAAACAATAAGTTCAAACCAGGACTAATGCAGGTTGGTTTCTCAGAGTTGACGTCCCGAATTGATTACCTATATTGACAGGAAATGTTTCAGTATTTGTTAGTCATTCCAAGGAATTCTCATACCATAAATACCACTTGTAGTTCATATTTTAACAATGATAGAGAAAAATTGAAAAACAAGTTAATAAAGCATTATCAGGTTTAAAATACTAAAAACAATGTCAAAATCTCTTTCTGACATTATAGTTTGCATGCGTATTTTTTAAATAAACGAATTTAATAAATGTTACTGTTTATACACTAATATGTCTGGATCAACTGTCCATTGCTGAAGAATAGTCGGGAAAAACAGAAAACAAGTGAAGATATAAAAATGAATTTTTATAACCAACTTTTATATAATTAATACTTAAATATGAATAAACCCTTATAATATAATTATGGTAACCTTTCTGTTTGCATGGGCGTAAAAAGTTTCAAAAGTGTCTACCAGCAGTTGAGTGATGTAGGGGTCTGTATATTTAACCTTTTATCTTTTTAAAGTTGAGCGAATGGCAGACAGAAGTAGAGAACTCAATGGAAAACGTAAGAATGTTTGGTATATAAGTAGTAAGAAGTTTTTTTTGTTTCATTAATGAAAATACTGACTTATCCATTACTATTGCTTACAATCAACGAAAATATACTGCTAATTCAGAGTACATTCAGCTTTACATACTAGTACCAACAAGGTTTTCAATAGCCTTTTCATAGGGTAAACAGTTTTCAGAATAATCTTAAATGAATAAATATAAAACGTTTTTAAGATAAATAAAAACTTACTATCAAAAGTAATTACGGTAAACAAAAACTTACAATTATTAGCAGAAATATCCCTTCAAAAAACGTATGAATGCTCGTATTAGTACAAACCCACATTAAAATAAGAAAAATTCTATTACACTTGAACAATGACAATAGTTTGTTTAATCTCGATGCTATGACAGACGCTTGTCTATCTTCTCACGCGAATTTAAATATCCAGTTATCGCAGCGTGAAAGCAAATATCTGGTGGCCGAATTGACTAAATCACTCGTCTTACGCGATGGTGAGATGAGGTGGTTCGAACCCAAGCAGATTTGTGTATATATGTATATTAACTTAAGGAAAAGAAAAGGTAGTGATGAGGGTGGCAAAAAGGTGTTGAAGGAAGCCCAGCAGACACCAAGTTGGGGACCAAGTTGGCAGGCTGCTGGGGTCGTCGAAGAGACACGTACAACACAGGAATAAAAAAAAACACAAAAAACACGCAAGCTTATCGGGCCTATGCCCTTCTTCGGCGATAGAGTAACTGAAAGTGACACACTGGGCGGGGAATGACAGGGTCATGTGGGAAGGTTGATGACTGGAGGAGGCGGGGAGTAGGAAGGGTGGATAACCAATATGGAAGGAGTGTGGTAAGATAAAGTACGAATAGCTACAATGTAACAGAGGAGACATTGTAATATATATATATATATATATATATACTAGTAGTTGGTACTTGCATACTGCAAGCATTTCATCTCAACATAAAAAAACATTCATTATTCATCTTTCATCATTACACATACATTTTTAATTCTAAATATTTCACCTCCGCAGCGATTTTCGTTTTTCCCACATGTAAAAATAATAGTTTAAAACAATCCGAAAATGTTGCAATTTTATAAATTTTACACTTTCTTCATTATGGGGTACTGATGCTACACATTTTAGCCAAATTTTAAAGTTGAAGTACTAATAGAAGTAAAATAATATTTTTCTAATTGTTTAAGTTTAAATAATTTTTAACGGCCGCCGCATTTCATATATGGTAAAATTCAAATGTTTATTTGTGCAAATTCACTACTTTGTAAATGATTTGAAAATTTCAGCTTCCTAACTCATCCCGTAGTACCTAAACAGTTATCTATTTGTTTAAACTTTAATAATTTTTAACTGCCAAACAAATCAAAATACCAAAATTTGTATAATCCCCATTTCGTTTTTTTAAGAATTTTACTATTAAAAAAAATTTCAGCTCCGTAGCACATGCGGAAATACATAAACCTTGAAAATTTGTTTAAACAATTGCGAATTTTTAGCGGCCTCATTGTTGCACTTTTTCAAGATTTTCGTTTTTTCTAGTCAGTTTTGCACAAAATCCTATCTATGAAAAAAATTTCGAATCTCCAGCACATCTGGAAGTGCCTAAACATTAGTATCCTCCTATATGTTATATCCTCCTCTGTAATAATATAATGATATATATATGAATGTGTGTATATATGTATGTTTGTATGTCCCTTATACGTTTTTACACCGTTGAAGCTATCGAATTCAAAAGTTTCATGAGCCATCCTATGGACCAAAGGAAGAACTTGGTTTAGGTGTTCAGACCGTGGGATCTATCAACAAAATAATATTTCCATAAGAATGCATGGGAAATGGTGTGGAGAATACCCAAAATGCCATGCAGCCCTTCACTGATATGGATATAATTATACCTAAATATAACCTTACGATCACGGGAAATAACGTATTTTACGTAAGAAAGTGAATATTTAAATTCTGTTCATGTTTAAACGCATTGCATGTTTATTCACTCGAAATTATCTTTTAAGTGCAAAATCCTCCCGGAAGGAAGATAGCCACGTCAAGATTAATGCAGGGAAAGTCCACGCCGTGGCGAGCCGTCGAGGAAGAATAAACAAATCCAAGATAAAGAGTAAAAATGGATTAAATATAGTCTATGAATACTTATAAGTGAGTCAAATGATTTTTAAGGAATATTATAACATTGTTATCTTTTACCATTAACATTGAAAGATTTATCGCAACATAAATCGATACATCTACTTACATTTGTTCGGTAACCAAGATTTTGTTTATTGTTTACGTTTTGGCTAATAGTATTGACATATTCCACATAATTTTATTGCTGCTTTAAAGGCTTCGGTGCATCTATCCATGTGGATATTAAGCAAGACGTTAATGCGTAAATATATTAATGGTAAAACTTTACAATACAATAGATATATATATATATTATTATATTATTATATATATAATATACTTCTAAGGATAACTAAAACGATTAAATTTCATTACTTTTGCAAAAATAAAAATACGCCATGCCATGCCATGAAATTATTCTTTCGGTTAAAATTTTTAAACATCCGATTTAAAGACGGTTAAGTAGTTAAAATTATATGCGTCAGTTTCAAAGGTAAAGAAATATGGGAAATGCTAACTAAAATACGCGCGTTGAAAAATTAAACCAAGTTAGCAGTCACGAATCCAGAAAGACTGAAGAAAGTCTAATATTAAAATAATAAAATACTGCAGTAAAGCGGGGCCGTAGTATTTCACTTTACTCATAAACTGAAGCAAATGTTTTAGGATTGGGATAATTTTCACGATGTTTTGACTTCTGGCACTCAGGTTTTACGTGGTATCAGTAATTTTAGCATAGAATAGTATGCATATATATCCTCCTATAAAATTCTTACAATATTTCATAATAATTCCGTGGTGTTAATTTTAATTCTTATATCAATGGGACATTTTCCGCGATGAAGTACATATTTTAATTGCATAGAATATATCAGACAAGCTGTATCGTCGCTTAAATGGGACTGACTAAAAATTTCCCTTTTTCGCTGAAATGAAATGCTCCAAAGAACGTGAGAGTAGAATCGCAGAGCAAATTACATATGGCGCTTTTTTCTTGTTTTGGGGTTATGACGTAATCATAAGATTACATCTTTGGTTGAGATCGACGGCCTCAGAATATAGTCCATAAATTCCCTTTAAAAAGCATTATATCAATGCTATGTAATAATATGCTTCCCGTTTAAAAGCTGTGGACTCGTTGTCATGGCAGTTATGTTTCTCATTGTTAAAAATCGGGGAAAACGTATTAAAAACATTTGTTCGCCTCTTTGAATGGTATAAAAAATAAAAACCACTGCCTTTCGGCTACATAAGTGTTTTTGTCCCAAACTCATATCTTAATCTTACAATATTTAAAAATGCAAATTCATAATGCCCTGCACCGATATCATGGGGGTTGAAATAAAACTAAGTGATTGGAAAAAGACACCGATTACTCTCCAGCAGCTTATCCTAGATCCACATCCACTTTATGCGATGCGTAACCATCACATAGACCAATTTACCATGAAAATTTGGCTTTTCCAATTTTCAGGATTCCAGAAATATTGCCCGAAAAGACGGACGGACGGAAGGACAAACCGAAAACATGAGCGATTTTTTTAAAGCGCTAAAACGAAAAAAAATCTGATGTGGCCACCACATGACTTTTTCCATACCTGTAATTTTTCTAAAAATTCCAAATAGGTTAAATAATAATAAATATTTTGAGAAATTGCGAGAAAATTTCATACTTTACAAAGAACAGAAATAAACTCAAACCATAGCCTTCTGATATTGGATATAGCCACAAAACTCCAACAATTAAGAAAAGAAAAAGGAGCTTTACTAAGACGTAACTAAGCGTCAATTGTTAACAATAGTCGTCGATAGGTGGCGTGGTGGTGGCAGCTAAAAATATAATATATCTCTTAAACAATGCATTATATGGGAAAATGTTTAATCTAAGGTTGTAGAAAATTAAATTTCCTACAATCTTTATTCCACTACATTTTTACATTTGTCGAATATTAAAGCAAATATTTTAAAATAACGGATGAGTGACAAGAGTAAACACCCACTTCCGGCTGACCGATTTTCACCAAAAACTAATCTGTTCTTCAGACTTTTATAAAAAAAATTTTATATTTCTTCTCCCGTAGTACGACTGATAATTCTGTTCTTTCGAATCTCCGATTGATAACGTTAGTTTTTGCGCGCTCCCCCTTTCTGTTGAGGTAACAGTTTCTTTACTTGCCGGGAGATGTCAGGACGATACCCCCGTTCAACCGTAAATGCGGCCGCACTGAGGTAAGCATACTTCTGACGTTCCACATGCGTCCGTTTTTATAACACGCTGTGAATAGAAATCTCGATGGATGCACCTCTCCTGCCAAAATTAATCGATAAAACGCATAATTTCAGCATGAAGTTAAGTTCCTCAGAGTCTATAACTGCATTTGGGTGTAAATTGAGGAAATCAGCGCCGATTATTTAAGCCTACAGTCTGGTGGTGGAAACCTTTACATTATTGATAAACAATTTAGACATAATTTATTTCTATTGAGTAGAGCCTCATCAGTAATATTATTATATAATCAATACAGATTTTTAGAGTTAGGCGATTGGGGTGATCGCCCCCCTCCTCCCATCTCTTGAGAAATTTCTGGATCCGCCCCTGGTTAATACTCATTTTGTTTAACCTATTCCATTCCGGTCCCCGTCCCATATCTTCCTGCAAAATTCCTCGATCGTTCTGTTTTTATTCTTCGTATAGATAATGCAGTCATCGGCAAAAGGTCACCCCTCAGAATTAGCTCAAGAAGGGAAGAAATTTACATAAACCATGATTAACCAGATTTCACTCCAGGGTTAATCAAATACCTATTTGCTCAGATATTTCGGCTAAAAGGCTTCCCGTAGCCCTCTGAAAGAATTTACTACCAGTAAATATCAGTGATGACGGCTACATGGTAGACGAAATGCTCATTCGATTTCGCAAACATTTTCATAGGTGTTGGAGAAACAGTTTTTCGATTCGATTTCAGCAATAACGAGAGAACGATAATTATTTCTCGAATCAAATCTTACGCTGTAAGGCGATTGACGAGAAGAGAATGCAATTTGTTTTAGAAGACAATGGAGTACACTTGAACTGTTAACTTATTGAGAATTTTGTTTTAAGGGCAATACTTAATGTTATGCGATAATAAAACTTTTAAATAATGCGCAAGAATTCAACCCAAGTACGTAGTAATACGAAAGTGGTCCCGTGTTACTTATCCTCGAAATCTTGCAAAATTTTCTGCTCATATATCAACAATTTATAGAATACATATAATATTTTGTTTCCTTCCTATATTATTCTTTTAAATTTCCCCAAGGAACAGAGTGACTATATTCCATTCCGACTGTTAGTTGGACTAGAGAATGGGTCTATTCAAGAATAATTTCAACTGTTATTTCGATTAACTATTTCTACATCGATAATATTAACGTCCCATATTTCTGATTATATGCTACATAACTTCCATCTAAATAAAATGACTGCTAGATCCGTGTTTCCGAGATTAGGTGGGCACCTGTTCCTTTTCGCCTAGTTTGTCGCCATATCGATCTTCTAGCACAAATGCAAGAGATAATTGTTTTATATCCCCTTTATGCGATAAATTGCACTCCAGATCTACTGAGGTACCTATTGAGCGGTAAATACGACCTGAAATTCCTTCATATATTTCTCCATAAATCTTTCCGAGAAAAAAAAATAATGCGCCTGAATGATGTGGCATAAAGATCAACTGCAGATCACACCACTCAAGAGGTAACAGCTAATCTATCCTTCACAAGATGTAATATTTATCTTGTTTCTTGTGTATAAACTCGAACAGGTGGAAGCAAAGACTCAAATTCCAGCTCCATAAAGAAACCCACGTAAAACCGATTTCCTATTAGTACGGTAAAACTCCGATATATAGTAACTAAACTTCATTCAAGGTAGATGATTTAAATTATTATCCTCGTAGAATTCAACGCGATAATATAAAGCGAATAATATAAATAAAGACAACTATAGTAAATTTCCACATACACGTGAGGAAAATTACAATAATTGTCTCCATCAAAACATTTTTGCGAGTTGGTTAGATCGAAATCAGTAATTCATTATGACCTCCTTAATTGTTATTGAAATCATCGAGCCAATGCAATCTTTAATTAGATTGCTACGATTGATACGTATTTCCCTTTTAAAAGCATTGAGATCGTTGCTATAGTAGTTAGAATTTATCATTGTTGTGTCTAAACATCTAAACGCGCGCGCTCATGTGTTTGCATGAGAAACTCGATTTACTAAGAATGACTAAATAGCGGAGGAAAGTTCTGTTATTAGTGAGATCAATTTCATAATAATAAGTAAACAATTTCATAAAACTCTCGATTTCATACAAGAAGTTTTGTTGAATTTCTGAGTCAGATTCTTTAAAAATTATATATATATACAGAGGCGGATTTATGCACAGGCGCGTGAGGTGCTAGCTGGGAACCTTATCGAATAGACAGCCTCACCAAAGATCAATTTTAGCCCAAAATCTCTTCTTCCCCTTTCCCGAAAAGTGAAAATCTCAAATATTCTCCCTCTTCCCTCAGCCATAGTTGCTCCCCGTTGAGCCACGAAGCCCAGTTCTAGGGCATTACTAAGCCTAACCACCCCCGGGTTTCCTTTGGGTCGTTCTCTCCATTTATGATGGGAAAATGGCCCTTTTGATTTTATCTACCGTCTTCCTTCATGAAGTATAGGAGGAGGAGTGTGGAGGATGAGGAAGGAAGCTTCAATAAATGTGCCGCTTGTCGTTAAGCAGTTCTCTCCCATACGCTATCCTCCCCCACTGTTCGTCCTAGGACTTTTATCTTTGGAAAATGATCTTTTCTCGATTCCGAAAAATGGGTTTTTCCGAATGCTATGTGAAACCCCCTAATACCCTAAAGGCCAATGCTCCGCAAGATCCAATCAACCCCTTCAATGCATCATTTTCAGTCTTACTTTGCAAGTTTTTGGAGAAATATCAATCTGCTTCTGAACTCCGTTTTTGTTTGTTAGGGGTTATTACTTTTCCATATATATTATAAACATTTATAATAATAGTGGACAGTTATCGTTTCCTGGATATGAAGATCAATCAAAGTTTAATATAATTTCTGTTTATTCCAAAACACCTTAGTCGGTCAGAGGGAAAATAATTTTCGCCAGCATTAATCAAACGATCTAAAATTATTTAAAACATACATCACGTGAGTTAAGTTATTGTATTATTTATGCTTACGTTCTTTTTCCGTCGTAGATAATCCATTTCCGTCCGCTTTCAAAATTTAATTTATTTCGAGAGAATATTTATCCCAGCAACAATTATGTATCCATGCAGAAAATTTTCTAAGTTCAAAGTAAATTACGACCTTCTACCTTGATTTTCTTAATAACGGCTACCTCTAATAAAGACGTTTAGGAAAATAAATATTGTACTTTACTCGTTCAACAACTTTTACTTGAAAACCTTTATGATATGATCGATATTTTACCAGATACGACGGAAATATCATTATTAGCAACCAGTAAAGTGGTATCCCCGATTGACTTATGTGAATCATTTATACCATTTTCTTAGAGTTTTGATCAAAAGTCCTTAATATCAAATTTTATGAAAATACGTTCGGCAGAAGCCAAGAACGAACATGTGTACGGACGGACGGACAGAACGAAGCTAATAGGCGCTTATTGTTGAAAAGAAAATCCTAAAATGCAAATTATATGGTTTGCTTTTACCCTATTATTGTCCTATAAGGAAAGCAACTAAATCGGCGAAGACACGCAAAGTTTTGCAATTAAAAAATATTTGTAATAATGAAATATCAGTCTAAAAAATTAATGTTTATTAATGCGAGATGATATACTTAATGCATGTACCTGCTACTAGTATCCTATAACGTCAGTAAGAAGCAAGAATATAGTGTAGATACCAAATATGTATGTCGAAAAAATCCGCAGCACTAAATCACTTTGTCTTTAGTTATCAGAAAACTAAATATAAACTTGAATGTATGAAAATGAGATTTACGTCTTCCATGCTGAATGGTCTTTGCTCTTCTTAACTGAAAGTGGCTAAAAAATAAATCGATAAATCAAAATTTTATCATTTCCAATACGTCATTTCTATTATATCGTTTTGCAGTATGTAGTAATGATACTTAATTGCGTAATTATGCTAATTATTACATCAAGTGAGAGTAGGAAAAAAAATTATGGATAGGGAGACATAATAGGGTCGTGGTTTTGTGCTACTTTATAATATGCGTTTGCTAAAAGTATAACTTTTGCTTTCGAATATTCCATCGCACGAAACGCGCCTATTTTTGATACAATGTACACTTCACTAATTTGTTTCCATTGTCTGGAACAAATGACGCACACTCCTTAAAAATTTCAATGTTTTAGCACATCTAGAAGTGGCTTAATGTTAATCTAATTGTTTAAATTTTAAAAACTTTTAACGGCCAGAATAAACATTTTTTGTAATTTTAAAATATTGATTACATTTTGCGAACCGAGCTCTAACAACCTGCATTTTTTCAGCTGCCTAACTCCTTCAATAGAATTGTCGAAACATTTGTATCCTTTACCGTATCTATAATATATTCTTACTTATGATATAGGACAGGGGTGGGCAAACCAAGGCCCGCCACGTACAGGTTTGCCCATCCCTGATATAGGAGGATAGAAATGTTTAGGTATGTACAAGGGTGTTCAAATTTGAACTGAACTTTATTTTTCTAACATGACTACACAAGCTGCACAAATCTCAAACCTTGTTTATTTTTCAACATAATGCCCCTGCTTCTCGACACATTTTTCCATCGTTCAGGTAACTTGCGTATCCCTGTAGCGAAGAAGTCCTACGGTTGCCTTCGCAACTAGGTTTGCGCCGCTTCCATGACTTCCTCGTTTGATCTGAAGCGCTGACCTCCCAGGTCTGCATTGAATAGTCCAAACAGGTGAAAGTCGCATCGGGTCAAGTCTAGACTGCAAGCAGTACTTCCCAGCCTAAGTCAGCGAGAACAGCAGTTGTTACCTGTGCGGAATGAGGACTGGCGTTTTCGTGAAGGAGAACGACCCCTTTGGACAGCTGACAGTGACTTTTGGACCTGATGGCTGGCTTGACTTTGTTTGTGAGCATATCGCTGAAACAGGCTGCATTCCTTGTTCTTTGTTCTATCAAAAATCAATGAAAACAGGACCCTCCGCCTCCCTAAATACAATGGCCATTACTTTCCCCACATAGCGCTGAGTCTTGAACTTCTTTGGTCGTGGCGAGGTTGAATATCGTCATTCCTTGCTGGCAATCTTTTCGGGGTGTAATGGTGAATCCAAGTCTCGTTGGAGGTCCCAATCAATGACAGGAACTCATCGCCATCCCTTTCATAGCGCTGAAGAAGTTCTCCGCAAACATCAACACGTCTTTCTTGCTGCTCTTCCGAAAGTTTCTTCGGCACTCATCTGAAACTCACTTTCGTAAATTTAAGCTCATTACGGATAATTTTTTCAACATTTCCGACACTAATATTAAGGCTAAAGCCTATTGCCCCAAAAAACTATTTCCAGCACACAAGCTATACGGTTACAGATATCTCTATGCAGTTTTCGCAATTGTAAACTTTTATCTTTTATAAATTTTCTTAGCTTTTTATATTTTTAATATAACAAATTTAAAGCCTTTCAAATTCCTAAATACGATGATTAAAATACTTTCCGAAAAAAGTAAAAACCTAGAAAGATAATAGAAATAATAAAAATCCATCATCAAGTTAAAGAATAATATTTTTTCCAACAGTTAATAAGTTATGCTGGAAATAAACATTGCATTGTTCGCCCCCGGATATAAGCGATCCTGGCGGCGAAGGGAGAAAACGGAGGAGTTGCGCCAGTGTAGTCTCTGCGTCCATCCGCGATGACTCACGATGAGAGTGGAGAGGGGAACTAGGGGAGGTGAATGTGACGTGAGAGAGGAGTAGAGCTTCGCAAGGAGGCGCATCGCCAGCAAGCGGCAATTTGATCTCGGTTGAAAGTGATACTGTTTGAGGTGTCGTCCACGTTCATCGTTGCTCACACTTTTTGCTTTACGTTTGTATTTTTAAGATCATCATTGTAGTTTACCGATAGCAATTGCAATGGAAAATGCTGTGATGGACAGGCGTCGCAGTAAAGAAGGCGGGTTGTTTTTATCAAAGAACAGGAAAAAGAATTCGATTCTGGGTCTACGGAGATGGCAAATTATGTGAGTTTTTAAACTGAAGTGAGCTCATGATTTGAATTTGTATCACTGTCCTTTTTCTCACCGCTTCACTTTTTCTAGGAAAGGGCGTGCTCCTGTTGAAGAACCGTCCTCCATTCAGCATGCAGAAAACATGAGTGCTGAATGTGGAAGGTGAAGGCAAATTTTCTGGATATGAGGGGAAATAAATCATTAACACGTTCACGACGGAAGCCATTTTCGCTGTCCTTCCTCAGGAGCGTAAAATTTCAAAAGAAATTTAAATTTTTTGTTTAATAATTAGTAATTATTATATGTTGATACTTAAAAACACGTTTTAGAACTTTTAGAGTGAGAAATCATTTATAAAAAGACGTTTATGACGTACTTGACCTTGTAGCAAAACGCCACGTTTCATGCATTATAAATTCTTTCAAAATCATTATTTATATTTACGTAATAATTTTCTTATTATATATATATATATATATATGCAGGCAATTTTAGAAATGTGTATTAGATGTATTCTACAAATATCTACTCAAATTATAAATATTTATTCTAAAATAAGAAATATAATGAAAGGTCAAAAAATTCGTACATTATGATCCTCCAGCAGATTTTCCGGTGATGTTTTTTTCTCCCCTACGTCCCGAACAATAGATAGCTTAGGATGACCCTCCCCGCTCTGGTTGAGTCACAGTTCGAGTTGTTGACCGATGTCTTTTGCAGGGCGGCAGCTTTCCCCCTCTCCAGGCATGTGTTTACGATACCATGTCTGTCGAATGCTATTTTTCGTGACCCACCTTATACAAAACTGCAGCGTGCTGTTTTTCTGTTTTGGTTGTACCGCATCCCAACCAGATGTGTAGGCGGGCAGGGAAAATCCATGCGAAATTTGAGTGAATTATAGTATTTTACCCATAAGTACAAGCAACTATAAACTCTCTAATTGTTTTCATTTTTATTTGCCGACGTCCCTTCTCCTTTCTCATCGGCCGCCCCATTCCCTCCTCTACCATTTCCCTCATTACCCTTAGAAATTCTGAAATAGCGAGCATTTTTGATTTGGCTTTTGCACGAGTGAGTTTCCAATCTATTCGGAAAATGTTATTCTAGAAAGATTTTCAACTGATCACAGCGGTACTTCAGTGTATCTATGACATTCGCATTTTGTAAAATACATTATTGAAATATATCGTTTTATTACGTGTAGAGAAGTTGAATTTATGCATCGTATTCGAAAGTACATTTTCAAATTCAGTATTTTAAAGAATGTTATATTTGTATTCTACAAAAAATGCCAATTTAGACATCGCTTTTATAGCGTATCATAGTGTATAAGTAAATTACGTATGTTTTATAAATAATTGAATTTTCATCATATTTTTGCACAATTTTTATTTTGATTATATTTCTATCTAATAAAAACAAAATGTGTAATGTTATCACGTTTTACTGAACTGGAATAAAACATGTTCTAAAAGTGCGTTGAATTATTTATTTAACCTTGTTAGAATTATAAGTTTTACGTATTTTTTATCAAAATAACCATGCACAGTAACCTACGCTACATCTGTGGGCGTATATAAAAATCAGAATCCTTCCTGAGGGTCGTACGAGCAAGAAAACTGTATTCTTAATTCAGCTAAATCACATATCAATATGTGCCTATCATTGCGAATGAGCTAATCAACTCTTTGAATGTCGTATGGGTTCACTGCCATGGCAGGGCGTGCAGCAAGAGGCAAATTTCACACCAACTTAGAACCATCGTTAAATGATTTGCAACATTCAATCACCAAGGAACGTGATTCCTTAAACTGTGCTACAAGTCTGTGACATTTTTCATGTCGGTAGGACTATGTTCGTAACAGACTAAAAAAATCGAAAATCTCAAATATGTAAAATAATGCAGCCGCAAAAAATTCGCAAAGTTCAAAAAATATATTTAATATTTATGTATTTCTGAATGTGCTACGAAGCTGAAATTTTTTGTTAAGGTAGAATTCCTAAAGTAACCAATTAGAGATTATAGAAATTCTGATGTATTAATTTATTTGGCTGTTAAAAATTATTAAAGTTTAAACAAATAGATAAATGTTTAGGTACTAGGGGACGAACTAGGGAGCTGAAATATCTCACTTATTTAGAGCTTAGTGTAGTAGCGCAATAACCATTTCAGAAGCAGCCTGTCTAAAAATAAAATAAGTAATTTATCTATTTTGTTTATTGAGCACGACGTTGCCAAATATATAAATTATGATAATTTGATTCATTCATTTGCTAAGAAAAAAACACGAAAAAACTTCTCTTTGTTACCAGTGATTTATTATGTTTTTCTTATTTTTTTGCTAGGAATCTCCCGAAATTTTTATTTCAATTATTTTACAGTTAAATAGGTAATGCAGATAGATTATGATATTTTAGGTATTAAATAATTTTTTATTTGAAAAAATAGGAAATGGACATTAGTAGTGACATTATGTAAGGATCTGCAGAAATACGGTTAAAAATATTTCTATTTTGGAAATGTTTTTGCTAGCCATTTGCATTGATACAAATATAACGGTTTCATTTTTAAAAGAATCAGAAACACCATCGGCTTTGTATATATTTAATGCGTATTATTGTTGTTGTTACACTTTCGTCCGTAGCTTCAGCTGCACACTTCTAACACCTAAGTAGAAACCTGCCACTTATGTTACTACATTTTGTTATTTTAAAAATATTTTTTGCTTTCCATGGTAACTGTTCTGTATTTTTATGACAACTGATTTTTTAGTTAGTTCGTGGATCAATGTATTCTCTTTTTACTTTAATGGAATAAAAGTTGTCGTTTTAAAATTTTAATGTATTTTTTACTGGATATTAAATCGTACCCTAAATTGATGAGTCGTTTTCTGGAGGGGGTCTCAAATTAATCTTTACGCCTCAGGCCTAAATCCGCCTATATATGTAGATATAACTTTATCTTCATTTTAGAAAATTTTATTTTTTATGCATTCAATAATTAATTTAATAGGATTGAACAAATTGAATGAAATGGTGAAATTATCCATAAGAAGGGACTTATCTAAATCGATATACCACAAGAAAATATTTATTTCAATTGAAAATATTTTCTTTCCAATACTTGCAGATTAAATCTATAGTGGCATACAAATTTAGCAAACGGATATGTTCCATATAAACTGAAGGGCCGTCAACCATCGCTCCGTCGTCACGTAACGGTATTCCACCGAAATGAGATCAAAATAACCGCCGAGAAATTCATAAGTCTGCGAAACGCAGCCTAAATTAGTGAGTGAGTTGCACGCTAGATGGCAACGTAGGCCTCAACACACCAAGGCCATATATATATGGCCTTGCAACACACCAAGGCCGTGTATTTCAAATCAAGGCATGGAACCGAAATTTTTTTCGCTCCGGTTTTCGTTCCGGTTTACACAAAACAAAAAATTTCGGTTCGGTTCCGGATTCTCTCCAGCAATCACCATTGAACCGGTTTTTTTCGTTCCGACTTTGAATTTTCGGGGAAAATTTCAAGGGAATTCCAAAATAATCTTTATTAATTAATATTATTTTTTATTTAAACCAAATGTCTTCACTATTGCAACTCAAGAAGACAAAAATAGATATCCGCACGTAACAACGCCAACCAGTGAAAATGATTTTTACGGACAATATGGAAAAAAAAATACGGACAACCAACCTTTTTATGGACATATTTTTGCGTAATATTAAAATGTCTCAAAAATACATAAGTGAACAATATTCAATTTAATATTCATACATCACAAGAGAAATGATATTACGTTCGTTTTGCGCACTTTTGGTTTTAGGAAACAGGAAATTTCGGAGGTGTTCAGTAAAAATTCTTGGAACACAAATACTACCTGATTTTTCATTCCGAGCATTTCGTTTCATATTTTTAATTTGTGCCCATTGATAAACAAAGGTTTCTTTACTTTTAAAAATATAACAAAAATGAGAATATATAAGATAAACATGTATTTTTTAATCAGCGGTATTCAACCTAAAGTTCGCATATCCCTAGGGATAAGCGAGATCTTTCAAAGAGATACGATATTAAGGATATCTAATGTACAAATAAATAGCGAAGCAAAATCTAATAATTATCTCACGCATAAAATATACATAAATCTAGTAATTATAAAGTATATATATTCTACTCAATAATAACTGAGTTTGTTAACTTTAAAATATACCGAAGGACAGGAATTTCGTCAAAACTATTTTTAAGGTGTACGCCGACTACTGCTTTAAACCTCTGGAAAGTTCTTAGCATTTTTACGGACGTCTAAATATTTTTATGGATACGTCCAATTTTTTATCTTTTTTGCGGACTATCCGTAAATTTACGGACGGTTGGCAACCCTGGTCCCGTCCCATCATCTAACGAACAGTAAAACATTGTATGAATTCCCTTCTTACATTTTTCGTTATTCACGGTTCCTTATATGAGACTCCGCCTAATACTGTTCCATAGGAATTTAAAAGTATTTTTTTTGCTTTTTAACCCGTATAAAAGCTTCTTCTTGATTTTTTATTCTTTAATTTGATGTAAAATCGGTGTTATTCTTTCAAGAGTCAACATTTATTTGATTTTTCAATTCCAATATAAGCAGATGCTCTCATTATCATAATCAGTTTACTACAACACTTAAACAAGTAAAATAATATTAATTCACATTTGTATGTTGAATGTAATTCATAGAGAGTAGTTCAAACAAGAGCAACTTGACTATTTTTAAATACAATAATTTAGATGGTAATATTACAATATACGCACTTAAAAAATCAATTACTACTAATACTATCATAAAATAAATAATTGGGTACATTTTCTTAAGATGACAAATATTTACACAGTAACATTTACTCTAATCAATCAAAATTCGATCTAATTAATAATATGTCCTCTAATTGAGTGTCGAATTATAGGAAAGAAACGATATCAGCGACTGGTAGGAATAGCGACGGGGAAGAGATAGTAAAGAAGAGGGGGTGAAGAGGAAGAGGAGTGGAGACGAGGGACTGAGGAAGCATTGAGTGATATATGTAAGGAATTAAATGCATCTTTAAAGATAAATATATTAAAATTGATTCCCGTTGCCGTAATTTTGGACGAGTACTTGCGATATTATGTACATAATAGAGAAGATGTCAAAATTCAAAACGTAAAACGTTTCCAAGACGGAGAAATTTAATAAAATTGAAATACAACAAACTGTATTTATTATGTCCGAGCCTAGGTTTGAATAGCATATTATATTCTCTTTCTCATTCTACTTTATCCCCATCATCACTTGCACTCCCCTCCCTCTCCCTATTTATTCCGTCCTCTTTCACAACTCGGGAGATTCATCGAAGACGATTTAGACAAATAGAAAAATAATAGTTGTTTTTTTTAATGCGTGCATGTTAATCAGAAGAGTGATGACAACAATAAAATCCAACTATACCGGTTACAAAGGATCTAAAATTATAAAATTAATAAAAACGTGAATCTTTGTAGAAACGCGACTGAGATATAAAATTCGATGATAAGAAAATTTATCTAAAATCTTTTATCTTTATGGTCTTGCAAATATCGCTCCAATATATTAGATATTCCAAAATAATAACCAAAACTTTTTTGCATCTCAGGATATAGTCTTTTACGTTTCTTCATGGGAAATTAAAATGAAACCGAATTTACATCGCTATATTAAATATCCTCTTGAAATCAAACACACACACGCAGACCGAAAATAAGAGTTACACATTGAGCGCGTATGAACTCTCTTTCTCCAAGCGGAGTCTCTAATGTGCGTTTCTGCAGTTGGCAAAATACTTCACTAAATATATCAAATTTGCATTAATCCTTGATCCCTCTTCAGTTTTAAGCGACGAATGCTAATATATGTGCACATTTTGCTTAAGATGCACTATATAAATAGAAATTTACTAACCTGTAACAAAGGATAACATAAGTCAGTGGTTGTAAAACTTTTTTGAGCCGCGGCACACTTTCAAAGATAAAGATGGTTTCGCGGCACCCCAGTCTTGTGATAAGCTTTATATGTTTTTAGATGTGGATATTACAACCTATGGACTATGGACCCATTTGTTGTTGCTACTACAAAATCATTTTATTAAAAGAAAATTATGGCTCTAATTACCCACCAACACATGCAAATCGTTGATTTATTTACTAAACAATGTTTTTCGCGGCACCCCTAAATATCTAATGCGGCACATAGTTTGAGAACAACTTACATACGTAATTAATACCTCAAAAGTATGACTGCGGAGCGATCCTTACTGGATAAGTTTTAGAGAAAGACTGCCAGAATAAAAGGGTTCAATGCATATGGAGAGGGGATGAAATTTTATGGTGACAATAATCTCCAACTTTGAGCAAAATCCAAGTTAAGAATAGTGAAACATTTGTATCCAGAACACTCCACAGGGTATGCTGAAGGGGAGAGTACCAAGACGAATAGTCTTCGAAGTGCCACTAAGTTCCTTTCCACTAGCCTCGTTTAAACAGGGTTCTGGAAAACATCAGCAGGACGTATCCTTGACCCTCTCTCTATGTCAGCGGTTCTCAACCGGTGTGTCGCGACACAATGGTGTGCCGCCGAAAATTTTAATAACGACTTGTAAAAAATAAAGTAAATTTTGTTTAGCGAAGATTTGTGTTTCGCTTTCGTCGTTTTAAACAACAATACTAACAATTTTAAGGGTTAAACTTCATTATTACACACAACTCTTCCTTTTTAGTTCGGCGGATTGTAGTATGCAGTATGTCGCGCACGTGAGCATCGACCGCCATGTGTGTCGCGACGGAAAAAAGGTTGAGAACCGCTGCTCTATGTATTGAAATGCCCATGTAAAATCTCACCTTTGCCTTATTCAGTGTTGAAAAGTGAGGCTTTCAATAAAGACTCATATTAAAGCTCTCACTGTTTTTTCGAACCGAAAAAATGGAAAGAAATAAATAACTGTTTTCGGTTTCGGTTCGGGTTCAGAAAAATATATTTTTTCTGTTCGGGTTCGGTTTCCCTCCATCTAAAACAACGGTTTTTTTCGGTTTGGGTTTTCGGTTCGGTTCCGGTTCGATGCCGTTTCAAATACACAGCCTTGCCACACACATTAACCCAGTGTTCGGCAACCTATGGTGCGAGCCAATGAGTGACCCGCAATCACGATTTGGGTGTCCCACAAAGATAAACATGTTTATAAGGGTTTATGTTTTGAAAATTCAAGTTTATTTCAATTAGTATATATAATTTACATATCAAGGTTTGATTTTCCTTTCCACTCAAATTTTTTAATCGACTCATCGCATTTACCGAAAACTAATAATTGACCCACCATTAAAAATAAGTATGCCGACCATTGCGTTAGCCTAAAAATAAACCATCCGCAGTGCTCCCGTCACAAAAATGGTTTTATAGATGTGTTTGCAAGTCGGTTGCAGGTGTATGCGAGAATTATTTACAGGAAATTAAACATAAAATGTATGATAGGTGATGATAAAAATACTGGTGTGATATGTGCAGAAAGAAGGAAACATTGCCGGAAAAAATATATGTAGGAAGGTACTTGAATGTACGGTTAGACGCCAGTTATCACTACTCACTCTTACGCCTGTGGAAATAAGTCGTTTAAAAAGCGTACGTCACTCAACTTAAATGTGCACATAAATAACAATTCACATATTGTAAATCATAATGAAAGTACTTGCACGGGGAGAAATTTATTGCATAATCACAACGTAAAATAAAATTATCACAACATACATACGAGTAAAGCCTCATAGTCAAATCGCAATGAAAGATGTCTAAAATAGCTTGATTAACATATGCTATGATACAATGACATTTTCTACCATATGCTTCAGCTGACTTGCAAGAAACAATGTAAATGTACCCGTATTATCGTAATTTATCTAAATACCGTACCCGAACTAAAAAAGAGAACCAATAATGGAGGATTTTATTTCGCACAATTTTCAGACCTCAATATCAAGAGTTAAGTGCGCGTAATTTATGTTATTCCTAAATTTAAGACATGTTTGAACCACGGTAGGATACGCTATAATATTCTAGCGCCAAAATCGAATCTTGAAAATTCCTTAGCGCACGTTTTATGGGCCTTTATATTCATGCCTTTCCTTCTAACATTTGTACCGTAATCGACTTAGGCTGAAAAGAAACATAATTGTTCGTAGCAATTGACATCACCCTACCTTTGATGTGGTACCTTCGCTCTTCCATAGCGATAGAAACTTCTCTTGACGATCGCGCCACACTATGTGCACACCACTGCTTCTCAAAATCACCACAAAGATGAGCATGTAGCTTTCAAAAAAGACGTTTGTTAAGAATCTCTGCGCTTTCATAAGAACACGGGGCCTCGTAGTCACGTCATTCCTGGAAGAGCAATAAGAATTTCAAAATAATGAAAATCGCCTAATATTCTTCGTCGTAATATGAAAAATATATTACAAATAAATTTAGAGATAGGAAAAAATATCCAGACATTTTTTTGATATATCGGAAAAGCAGATCTTGCCTCCCTCCTTTCGTGAACACCCTTACAAATAGACGGAAGAATTGAAAATTCTAAATTGGCTGGTGCTCGAGTCCGCGTGTGTGTGTGTACGCGGGATTGATTTTACTCGCAATATCAGTGAAACATTTCAGTTCATTTCGTTTAAATTTTCATCACTAAAAACTCGCTTTAAAAATTAAGTAATTTCTTATTAGTGTTTTTATATTTTATTCTCTTTTCCTAAATATGAAAATTTTCAAATAACTCAAAAGGGAAATAAAACAAAACCTGAGCTAGTGTAGTATATTCCATAGAGAGCTATTATCACATATCTGCTTTTATTTTCACATAAACGAATTATATAGAGAAAGTAGAGGTATGACTCGCCATTCGCGGTTTTGCTCATTCGCGATTGCACATTTGTGTCCAGTTTCGCCTTTCTTGGCGTCGTGTTTCTCGGCTAAAATTCACGGAGAAAGCAACGCGAGGTGGCATCCCCACTGTTCGTCAGCGAATCACTGCGTCAGTCGAATGGGGATGGCAACAATTCCGTGTTTCTTGGTAAAGCCCGTTTGGAAATTTATTCACTTATTTGCTCTCCCCTAAAAAAGGCATTTTCCCCGTATTTATGGATGCTGCCCGAGCCAAATTATAATTACTTCCATGATTTAATGTCAGCATGCGCAAGTTTAGCTTTTCTATTCCTTCTATATTTTATTCATTTTTTATTTGTTTCTATGTCCAGCAATCGTCTGTAAGGTAAAATAAAATCGTGTTATGGAATATTGTCACAGATGTGGGACCGAATCTCATTTTTTCCATTACCTTAATTATTTGCCCTATGCGAGGTTCTCCAGAAACGTAACCACTGCGAACGGCGAGGTATATCTGTAAATATTGTTGAAGGCTGTATGGCTTTCGGGTTTCAACCATACATTTGTCATTTACTGACAATAGTTTCGCCAGTATTCCAGCAGGCTTCTTCATGTCGAAGTGAACTAAAGAAACCTTCGCGCGTATCTGTATTGCTATCGTGAAAAATTCACGTTCAATATTTTGATGAATATGACCTCATAGGTATTTCTGCGTCCGAAGCAGAGGTAATTTTATTTGCTTTGGTATTGATTTAAGATTTAAATTGAAAATAAATATATTTATTAAATGTCTTATGATATTTTAAATTTTATAGCGATGTTTATGACTTATTATTCGAACTTATCAAAGAAAAATAAGATCACTTTATGAAAAAATTCCTTATATTACACTAGAGAACAAATTGAAACTCTTATGTCTGGTTCTTGCATAAAATGAGGCTATCCTAAATGATTCTGGCCCGCTGAGTTTGAATCTATAGTCAAAACTTGTGTAACATGTCTAGATATGGAGAAAGCGTATTTTTATATTAGAAGAATATATTGTATTTTAGTCATATAAACTCGGCTAAATACAAGTAAATACATGCTAGGTTAAGGATTTAGAAAAAATTTTCATTTGTATGGTGTACCAGGAGCTTTCCTAATTAATAACCAACAATAATCAGCAAGTATATTAGTGTTCCATCTGCCTTGGTATCGTTTTTCCAACGTTGGAATGTCCTGCTGGAACCGCTCGCCGTGCTCGTCACTCACAGCTCCAAAATTCTCAGGAAAGAAGCCCAGATGAGAGTGGAGGAAATGTATTTTAAGTGACATGTTACAGACCATATCATGGTTTGCTTCCAGCATTTTATTAACATTGTCTTCATAGTTTGGTGCTTTGTTGTTTCCTAAAAAGTACATGACAATTGCTTTGAAACATGCCCATGCCTTTTTTCTTTTCCTTCTAACACTATCAAATCCATCACCGTTCACGAGTTACATAGTGAATAGGGACCCAAAAATATTCCTTCTTTAATCTTTATTTGGGGATTTTTATAAATTTTTCCTTGAGATGTAGAAATCCTCCGCTATTTTGATCCATACCTTTTACAAAATTCTTCATCAGTCCTAATTTGATATGTAAGGAGGATAAATAAATAGTTTGCGGTGCAACAGGGCTTTTATGTACGTTTTTTTGACCTCCCACTAATTGTCTAGTTTACCAATCGCGAACAATGTAGTGCTGAGAACAGGAAGATCTGGATCATGTGTGACAGGTTTTATTGCTGATGGCACATTAGGATAAAGAATACGTTTTTTGTTTTTGCAGAGAAGCATTTTAGTCGTGCAAAAATAAGTCGTTTACGGGATTTTATTGTTCCCTCCAAATCATAAGTATTGCGAAACTCACAAGAACGAGCGCCTTTCATCCACTGTCGGAGACGGTTTGCACAGAAATCGCAACAAATATGGAGTTTCTATTGTTTATATTGGTTTCCTATCTTGTATTCAAAGTAAAATTGATAAGCTTTTTTGACAAGAGGGGTAAAGCACCTTCTCTGATGTTTTACAGTAAATTCTCCGCAAACATAACACAAATTGTCAGCCGCATTAACGCATTTAGGAGACATGCTGTTTGGCATACTTCTTTACCATCTTTAGCTGTTACTGAAAAACACAAAATGATGCTGTTCGAGATGTGTTGTGAAAACAAAATAGGCAGCAAAATGAGTTTGTTTTGTATTGAATCTTCTTGTGTAGAGAATATGTTCTTTCCGGGGTTTGTTCGCTATAATTGGAAGTGTCATATCTCAAAATATATACGTGATAGGCAAATTTTAAAAACAGATTCGTAATTTGCGGTACACACTTCATCAGGGCCACCTATATTTTCTCGGAACCAAAAAACTTGTTCCTGTGTTATTTGCCACCCAAATAGTCCTTCAGAAAAGACAAAACAGAGATTCCCGTAGAATTAGATAAAAACAACAGACGAGTTAAACAAACCGCCAGAAAGATCCTCTTAGGATTTCATAGTCCAGAGTAAGACCCATCTAAAACGAACAGCCACTTAGTGATCGGCGATTTGGGAGTTTATCACGCACGACCGGGAAAATACGAGAGGTTGGTTACACTTGGACTGGACCCCAACTTAACTGAAGGACATGAAACGTCACGCACTCGCACGAAAGAAAAAAAAGGCACGGAAAATTGATGTAAATTGGAAATTATTCAAACAAATGAGGGGAAACGGGGATGATATGACGTTGCAAGCAACGTCGAGAAACAGAGATAGAGCAACGGTTGCTGGTGCGAAATTTTTTAGTAAAGCTGGATGCGACAGATGCCTCGCAACGCCTAAAAAGACATCCTGGTGGATGTAAACTGTGTCGGTCAATCACAATAAAGCTCTCCGTTACGACTTGGTCGAAAACGAAAAAATATAGGAAGAGAGATTAATCCGCAATAAATTCTGAGTACCTGCCAGTTTTGCGGCGTTAGCAGCTCCGCATGTCAGTTAATTTGCGGGAGATAAAAATTTACTTCCTTCAAATTCATCATTTTGAAAGAGAGATAGACGACAATAAAGTAGGCAGAACCGTCCTTAGAGATTCAGCCCGGGACAAATCGACATATATATGTGCCAAATTAAACTATCCTTGAAATCATATCGAAGCGTGTATCTCGGGGTGGTCGTCCCTATTCACCAAATGTCCTGATTGAAGGTTTCTTTTCAAGGATAAATTTAGCTATTGAAATACATCCGTATATTTGGAGATATCATCAGTTTTAATAGCTAACATAATTTAACCAAGACCTAAATGCGTCCAAACATAAAAGTCTACAAATTCCCACACTGAAACAAAGCGCTTATAAAATTGTCTACTAGCAGAATAAACAAGTATGACACCATTGCTAAGGCAAGATGTGGAAGCTCGTTTTCAGGGTTCCGATTTTCTGAGACAACCCGCACAGTTGGACTGGAGATTCTCATTTGACTTTATAATCAGTGAAAATTTTACTCCTCTATAAACAACTAAAACGAAAACTTTGTATTTTCCAGTTTTAATATTTTCCTACGACTCAGGTTTCGATGTGATAGATCCTCTTCTTCCTCCTCTTATGAATAATCAGCGGAGTTTATGTCAACAAAATGCACTGTCGCATGGCTACAGGAAAAAGGTGCGCAGACTTATAATTACGTGTCAGAGCCAAATGGACGATGTTTTCTAAAACAAATACAAACGCAACATTTGTGCCAGTAAAAACATAATCACGCATTCGATTGGAATTATAGTTTCTTTTTTAAGGCATAATTTAAATGTATACATGACATATTATCATACGGAATAAAATGCGGTTCAAAATAAGAATCATAAAGCTTTACTACAGTGCCTTCAATTAGGCCTGTCTCTTTTTAAAAAACCTATTCTATTTTAATTTGGCATTTCTCTAGCTAAAATGAGGGTCGAGTATCTTCCTTTTCGTCACCACAGCCTTATTAATTTTTAATGCCGCGTATCCCCGAACCTAAAAAGAATCCGTATCGTTCTGCAAGAGGTGCGAGGAACAGATTACACCCGAGATAAAAAACGGTTAAATTTCATAAACTAGTCCGCCTAAAACAAGTGGTCAGTGGACCGCATGAGGCTCGCCAGTTGAGAAAATACGCCCACCTCTTTATTTTGATTATGCTATGAATAGGCAAGAAATAGGGCGGGAGAGAATATGATAGTGTCATTGAGAAAGAATAATTATTTATTACTTAGATCTCCACGATGGTTTGCGCTATAGTACATGCTAATTCTCAGAAGTGCTTTTAAGTAGCAACTTCAGCCCATTATTGTGACATGCAGCCCGCTATGTTTTTCATAAATGATGTATTTGGCCCTCATGTATTTTGAATTCGAGACTCGTAACATAAACTGCTGATTTCACCGTAAATTATGGAGAGCACTGACAAGACCAAAACGAAGCTACATTATTTTTTGAAATGTCATCGTCAGAATTGCGGGAACGGAACACGTAACAAAAACCCCAAGTCCTGCATTAAGCTCGGCGTGTATCCCGCTGTAAGCAGTTAATGCGTAAAATGACGTCTCTTACCAATTAATTAAGATATTAAATATGTCGGTTATCATTTTCCGGTACAAAATGTCAGCGATTGTATAATTCGTCCAACTACAGACTCGAATATAAGAATGTGCTAAGAAATAAACTACGACGACGACGACGAAGTCATTTTTATATATTACTAGATACAGCGGAAATTCTTTAAGTCGAATCTCAAGAGAATGCAAAAATTATTCGATTTATAGAAAATTCGAGTTATGAAAATAATTTTTTTCATTTTTCTTTTATTGAATTAACATCAAGTTTATTCCCATAAGCATATAAGTTAACTTACTCGAAATTTCAATAACCTGCATATTATGAAAACATCATCACCAATATATTCTTCCGATAATATGTAAGATTTTACTGTATCCAATACACTAATTGCATCACGCACTGTAATTGAGGATATCATAAATAATTGTAATTCTCACGTAGTACTGAAAGCACGAACACGACGATTAAATTTGGAATATCAACGGTAGGACGGAGCGAATAGGTTTGTTTTTCTCTAGGACTATAAGGGATCACAATCGGAGAAACAACCTTGATAGCAGTGACGGTAAAACGTGAAAAGTATTTTAATGTTGTTTCGTAATTTTTCGAGAAATTTTAACTCTTTTCAACTGTTAAATATAATGGCGTTACACCTATTTCGCGATATTTTTATCCAATTCGTACTAAAGGCATAGATGCCGTAATCTTAACACAGAATATTCTAATTCTTACATGCATTTAATGTACTTATAGGGTATTGTCTTAATGATGATTATACTTATTGCCCATGCAGGGAGATTTGAGAGACGAAACTTGAAATACGAAAACTTGGACCCGAGCCGATTGCCAGAGAATTTGGAAATTACGGAATTTTTAATATTTTGCTTTTACTCATGGAATATGTTATGTAAAACATATATGTTTCACGTGGTTGAAGTGCCCTCAAGATCGCGTTGGTTTATTTAAGAGTTTAGATCTTGGTATATGGAGATTTTTAGCGCTTGCAGTACGCAAGCACCGAAAACTTGTATATATACATATAGGTTTGCTTTCATCCATTTTTTAAAATTAGCCAAGAAAAATATCTGGCACTTCTGGGATTCGAACCTCAGCTTCATAGCCAAACGCGCTAACCACTACACCAAATCATTTGTTAGTAATCGAATTTCTCTTGAACCCGCTGTGTAGACCACTCCTACAGCGGGTTATTCTGCGGGTTTACGCTCAGGGGAAGTTCCGCAGTGGACGAAACTGTGTCTCTTCAAGTTTTTGGGAAACCTCTTCTCAATTACGTCCTCTTGTTAAAAGGTTGGTCTTGTAGGTCATCTGTAGCTGCTCTGAACCGCTTCGTCCAGTCCCAGAGCTTGACCTGTACCTCGGTGATTGCCCGCAGCTCGTCTGCTCCCTTCAGAAGAAGGCAATCGAAGAACTTCCGCGCCGCGTTCCGCATCCGCTCCGAAATCGGAAGAGCGTCTGCTGCAGCGAGGAGTGTGCCGGTGTTTATTCCCGGAGGATGTCTCGCAGGTTGGTGTTTTGCCACACCTCCAATCGTCGCTTTCATCCAGCGGCTAGCCTAGCGGACCATGCCGGGGATCCGTAACGCACTATCGGCAGGAGCAAGCTCTTGTGGAGGAGCACCTTCAGGTCCCTCCCGACGAAGTTGTTCTTCAGGAGAAGGATCAGCGTCGTCCTCGCGATGTTGGCTCGAACAATTGTCTTCCGCACGTGAGCTCTGAAGTTCAGCCTCTCATCTATGGCAGTGGTTCCCAAACTTATTCATTCCGCGAACCCCTTTCATGAAAATCCAAATCTCGCGACCCCCTCTTAAAAATAAATATTTTTAAGGATCATCTTTCTTACCTGAATATCAGCGGCGTAGCCTAGGGAGGGGGTTTACGTGTTTAAACATCCCTCTTCATATATTAAAATTAAAATACTTTAATTTTGCGGGAAAATTACACTTAAACAAAAAATAATTAAGAGTTTCTTATTGCAATATTGTCCTATGCGTCGTAGAATTCAAGTTTAGGCACTTTAAATTATCATTTTGCTTTAATAATGTAATCATTTGCTCAATAACTTACGTGTTACTATGTAATCAAAGCAAATAATCGCGCCAAACTAACAACCGACTTGGACATGTAACTGCGGCGATAATGCGACTGTCGTTATTTTAAAAATTTCTCATCGTAAAAAAAACCTAAAAAATTCTGTGTCTCAGTCTAAAAAAACTTCCACGGATATTCGTCACAGATTCGAGATCTCTCTTAGACAAAAATAAATGTTGTTAATTTACGCCTAGATGCACAGTTTGGAAACCTCTGATCTAGGGTGACCCCGAGATAGAGAACTGACTCCTCCCACGGAACAGCTTGACCGAAGTTGGAGATAGGTTCCGGCGGTTCCAGCTTTTAGTGAGCGTGGAAGACTATGACCTGCATCAACGTTGGGTTTATGGCTATCCGCCAGCGTTGATACGATTCCACCAAGCGGTCCGTGGTGCGTTGCAAGTAGGACGCAGATATATATATTGTTTTTTCGACCTCGCCGAAACCGCAGCGTCTTCAGCGTAGACGGCCAGTGTCACATTTCAGTGAGGATTGGTTGAAAGGACTGCGGTGCAAATCTTGAACGACAGGGGGCCGAGAACAAACCCCTATGGAACACCGGCTTTGATGGGTCTTTCAGTCGACAGGGTTGAGCCCCACTGCACCTTAAATGTCCTCTCCAGCAAGTACTACTTGACAAGTCTGCAGATCCAAGGTGGGAAGTCCATCGTCTCCACCTTCTGCATAAGTTCCACGTGCCAGACGCGGTCGAAGGGCTTACTTCTGTTGAAAAAGGCCCCAACCGCGTACTCTCACCGGTTGTATGCATCTGTAACACAGTCCACCACCCGAACCAGCTGTTAGGTGGTTGAGTGCTCGGATCGGAAGCCGAATTGTTGAGGAGGAAGAATGGTGCGATCCTCAACATGTGCCAGCAGGAAAGGTTGGATGGCTCTCTCCCAGATCATACTGAGGCCTGATAGCAAGGAGATGGACCTGTAAGATTCCATCTTTGATGGAGCCTTCCTCGGTTTTGGGATGAACGTCACTATCGTTGACTTCCAGATGATTGAGCAGTGGCCAACGCGGATGGAGTCGCCACGATATGTGCAAACACGGGAGTGAGTCCTACGAAATATATTAGTGATCTAGGAATATCCAGTGAACTGAGTAGGCAATTATCAAAAGATTACTATAATGGTTGAACTGTTCTATTGGTGTCTTAATGGGGTGGGATCTACCTTTGCCTCAAAATAGAAATAGCGATTTATTTACTTTTTAGTGCATACAAAACATGATTTCATAAAATATATTTAAATATTTTTTTCACTTTTTCGCTAAAGATTAAAGACACGCATCTTTCCCAGAAAATGTCCTCCAAATCCTTCGAATATTTGTCAATTCAAATCTCTGTATCTGACTTCATTAACATAATTATTAATTTTAAAGAGCAAAATAAATTATTATCTTCATTATATTTATTAGCAACAATACTGGTGTTTTCTTTCACTGTTATTCGTGATTGGCACTTCCAAGGCAACATAAATGTTTATATTTACTTGAGATAATTCAAAAAATAAAATTATTTACGTTGCGATTGATTCTGAATATACCTGTGGTTACACGATAATGTTTGCCATAAGTTTTTATTCTTTTTTATATTGTGTATCGTTTAGTGTTAGTTTGCTGTGAGATGGCCTTTGAAAATCCTCTGTAGTGGTAATTTTCATTCGTATCCTCCAATCGTACGTTTTATCTTGATTTTGCAAAGACGATGGATCGTAAGGATATTTTCAAAGAGAGTCATCTGACTTGGAAATTCATGCAAAATTGGTTCAATTCAAAAACAAATACATCAAATTTTTATTTTAAAATTACGATTCCTTGTCGCCAGAGGCAGGGCTGTCGCTTCTCGACAGTCAATCAGAATCCGGGCAGAAACTCACGCTTAGTCCATTACAGTATAATTTCATTGGATAATATGCCAAACGAGAAATAGTTTGTGAATATACACCCGTGACAGCCGATGGTAAGTTTTTACTGAATTAAGTATGAATAAAAAAGTGCTGAATGAATATATAAGTGCTTCAAACAAGTTCAATGTAAATATTTTAAATAATGTAACCAAATTATTGAAAATAACGTTACGTTAATACATATAAAGTCATTATCTATATAAAAGTTATTTATAAAAAATCATTTTTATATTATTACTTGTTTATGCACTAAAATTAGAAAATAAATCTAAAATTTTTACAATAATAAGAACAGGAGACTACGGAGAAGATAATATAAAGAAAGGAGTTAATTCCTTTCTTTAGGCAATTCACATAATTGAATGTTCTAGAACAGGGGTCGGCAACTTATGGTCTGTGGGCCGGATACGGCCCCCGAGAGCGCTTTCTGAGGACCTTGAAGTCATGATGAAAAAGCGATCGGTAAAATTTAACAGAAAAATTCCTATTTATTTCATTAAAATTACGGTCTCGAAACCTTTTCTGGCGATGTTGTAACGCTATTAAATTATTTGCACTCGATTTTTAATAATATGAGACCACAGAATCTCTTGATAACTTCGGATGTAAACCGTACTCAACCGGCCCGCCAAAGCTCTTATGATTTCCATCGCTGCCCTCAGAAGCATTCACAATATGAATGTGGCCAATCATGCAGAAAAGGTTGCCGACCCCTTTTCTAGAAAGTAAGAATGGTTTTGGGCATATAACAGTTGTGTACAGGGGCGGATTACCGCACAGGCGCATGAGGCGCTCGCCTGGAGCCTCGACCCTCATGTGGGGCCTCCAAACAGTCAAAACTCAATTTTGTTTTTTCAATATTTTAATTATTAAAATATTTCACAATAAACATTATCTACTACTTGTGTACATACGTAAATATTGTTCGAATTGTACTTATTAATATTTAATACTAAATATAATGTGATTTTTGTTAAATACAATATGAAGAACATATATTTTATTTATAATTCATTTTTTGTTTTTTTTTTTAATATACGCAAGTTTATAAAATAATTATTAAAATTTCTATTTATGCATGTCTGTAAATCAATTTATTTAACCTGATGCATACATTTTTTCCATTCCTAAATTGTAAACATTTTTGTAGAATGAGTACCCCCCCCCCTCAAGGATCTTTGGATGCCTCACGAACCTTTTGCTCCTGGAGCTTTCAGATACCTGAATCTGCCACTGGTTGTGTAACGTTGTTTAACAAATTAAGCTTCATTAATATTTCTTTACCACGAAACTTTTATTTGCCAAAAAGTATTTTTGTTTTCTGAAACATTCAATTATGTGAATTGTATCTTTATTGCTTGCTTTTTAGTGCATATTAAAGTTGATTTCATCAATTTTTATTTACATTTTACTTTAACGTAAAAATTAATTCACGCATACCCGTCATCCCTGACGGGCAATAACGCTAGTATAATATAACTCCGGAAAATTTTCGTTGAGTCAAGATTTGCACGTTCCGTCAGTAGGTCAACTTTTGGCTAAAAAGCAGGAGGTTGCCAACCAGCCCATAATCTCTTAAGCTGGAGCAATCTGCTGGTTGATGTCTCCTCAAAGAGCGTTCCATCATAAAACATTTAATGGAATGGTCTTTGTACCTAGTTTAGAGCAAAGCACAAGTCCTCCGAGAAATCTTTGCAATTAATTATGCAAGAAGCAGTACCTCAAACGACGCCTGTAAAAACCCAGTACAACAGTGGTTTCACTATTTGCGGGAATAAGAAGCTGACCAGGGATATTATACCAAGGAGAAAGCTTTTAAATCAGATGAAAATATTGGGAAACTTGATATTTTTTCATTTTATACAGTGAACTTGTTGTATGAGAAGCGATAAGGCAAAATTAATGATCGACAATAACAACAATTTTCCGATCGAAACAAGTGCTCAAAAATACAACTAAAACCTACTCGACAACTCGACTACCCCGCCTTCCACTCGTTCCGAGGATCTCGGCGCATTTATTCTCGTTATGCTGAAAATAGTTTTTTAACGGCTTGCACATTTTTTCGTTCCAAGTGTCTTTTCTCCGACGCAGCGATTCCGAAATATTAATTTTCAAATATTTTAAACGGCCGTTATCTTGTTTCAATATGGCTAATGAAAATAGTTTTCCTGTGGTCTACTAACTGGTAAATACAAAATGTCGTTTATTCCATTTTTCTACGACAAACAGTTCATGGGATACAGGGGGAGACTGACGGACGGACGAACACTTGGGAAATTATGTATCGGATGTTCTGTGGGGCACTACTATGCACCAATATTAAATATTAACTATTCTAACTTCGCTAAATTTATATTACTTTAAATAGACTATTTCACCAAATTAACATTTTCGACCAGAAAAATATAATAGGAAGTGAAATTTTAAAATCACATTCAAGATGACATACATATATCACATTTCTCGAGCTCACTCTATAGATGCAAGTATTATGTAAGTATAACGCCCGTTTCTTTGAGACCAGAGATTCAACTCGAGAAAAAAAACACTCAAAATTTAGGAGCCATACGGCACCAAAAAATTAAAACCAGAAAATATTGCGCATTGTTCTGGAATTCGTCTTTTTCTAACATTTAAAAACAAAAGATATTTTTACAGGTTAATCGTTTATTTCATCGCTAAGATTTAGGCTTCTAGGCCCCTTTTAGCCGTCATTCCATAAAGCAAACCTATTTAACTTCAATTAATGTTATTTTACACGGTCTGTTTTTGTCTAAAGAAAGTTTAAGAGCAAGCATAACGAGATTTAATTTTTTCCATTGCTTAGAACTGTCTAAATTGACGTCAATCCAATTCCTTTCTCAAAAGATTAGTGAAATTTTTTCGGTTGTGAACATCTTGAGTACAAATTTAACAGCATAAAAATACAAGATTTTAATAAGAGAAAGGGTGCATTTTTAATAACTGTTATAATAACCTCACTTCATTTCATTATATATAGACTTTGCTTACAGAGGAGGAGGAGGATATGACATATAACATACTAGTAGAAGGTGTGTAAGAATTTCATCTCATCTTGAAAAAACATTAATTTTTCAGAGAGATACGTCATCATAGGAAATATATTTTTAATTCAAAAGATTTCTCATCTGCGCCGATTTTCGTTTTTCCCTTATGTAAAAATAATAGATTAAAACAATCCCCAAACTTTGCAATTACAAGAATTTTATACTTTCTCCATTATGGGGTACTAATGCTACACATTTCTGCCAAGTTTAAAAATTGTTTTAATTTGAAACATTTTTAACGGCCGCCGCAATATATTTATGGAAAGAAAATTTCAGCATCCTAGCTCATCCCGTAGTACCAAAACAGTTATCTATTTGTTTAAATTTGAAGAATTTTTAACGGCAACACAAATTAAAATATCAAAATTTATATGATTCCTATTTCGTTTTTTTACAAATCCTACCTCTAAAAAGAATTTCAGCTCCGTAACATATTCGGAAATACATAGACCTTGAAAATTTGTTTAGACAATTGCAAATTTTTAGTGGCCACATTGCTGCACTTTTTCAAGATTTTCCTTTTTTCTAGTCGGTTTTACACAAAATCCTACCTAAGAAAAAATTTCGAATCTCCAGCTCATCTGGAAGTGCCTAAACGTTAGTATCCTCCTATATGATATCATCCTTATCATCCTCTGTAAGGAACCTCTATATATAATGATAACAAATAACATACTAGTAGAAGGTGCTTGTATTCTGCAAGAAAATCATCTCACCTTCAAAAAACATTCATTTTTCATACAGATATTTCATCATTACAAATATATTATTAATTCTAAATATTTCACCTCCGCAGCGATTTTAGTTTTTCCCTTATGTAAAAATAATAGATTAAAACAATCGCCAAACTTTGCAATTTTAAGAATTTTATACTTTCTCCTTTATGGAGTCTTAGTGCTACACATTTCTGCCAAATTTTAAAGTTGTAGCACTTCTAGAAGTGAAATAATATTTTTCTAATTGTTTAAATTTGAAACATTTTTAACGGCCGCCGCAATATATTTATGGAAAGATTCAACTGTTTATTTGTGCAAATGCACTACTCTGTAAATAACTTGAAAATTTCAGCATCCTAGCTCATCCCGTAGTACCTAAACAGTTATATATTTGTTTAAATTTGAAGAATTTTTAACGGCAAGACAAATTACAATATCAAAATCTGTATAATCATTAATTCGTTTTTTTACAAATCCTAACTCTAAAAAAAACTTCAGCTCCGTAGCACATCCCGAAATACATAAACCTTGAAAATTTGTTTAAACAATTGCGAATTTTTAGCGGCCGCATCGTTGCACTATCTCAAGATTTTTTTTTATAGTCGGTTTTGTACAAAATCCTACCTAAGAAAAAAATTTCGAATCTCCCATTTGAAAAGCATGGAAATCTATGCAGGGCTTCATAAAATCGCAATTTAAAATGAAGATAGAAACTCAGGATGAAAACTGTTTTATTTTCAAAATGACGGGCCGCATACGATCCTTTCTTTGCCTCAATGAGGCCCGAATGTCAATTTTTGTCTCAACTAATTAGTTGAAGATGTTAAATAAATAATATTTTTGTGAAAAAGAAGCAGGATTTTTTCTTAATTATCGAGGTCCAACAGAACGGTGTTTCTAAATTATTTTTTTTATTTGCAAAAAAATCTTCTAGAAAAAGAAAAATTTTTCCAACTTTTAAAAGAACTTAATGCGGCCCATCCGATATAACTATTGTTTCAATGCGGCCCTGATGCCTCTTCCAGTTGGACATTCCTGCTTTTGAGTAATTCGCGTACCTCAGTACATTTTTAAGTGATAATGAAATGAATAACACTTGTATTTAGATAGATTGCCCATCTTTATAAAGTTAAAAATCACAGCTTTGACGTTTTTCTGGGTTATAGCGTTATTCTTAGTATTGACATTACAAGTTTTAATTCCGAAGTCATGCATAAAATACAAAATAAGAAGAAACACTATAATCTTAAACACTTTCGCGTACCTCTTCAAAACTCTTGACGTACGCCAAGGGGTACTTGTATCCCCGATTGAAAACCCTTGCCCTAAATGACAGTGGTTTGTGAGGTCTTAAGTTGACAGTGGCTTGCTAGGCTCCTAAGTGAAAGTGATTTCCGGGTCCCACGACTTGCGAATCTGAAAACGTGGTTAAATTTTATGGAGGAAACAGGCTATCAAATTCTTCATAATCTATTTGCATATATATTTTTTTTTAAAGTTTTGGCTTCTGAGTTCGATGGAGATCGCAGCCAAAAGTCTTCCAGTGTAGCCTTAGGAATAATGATTTTTTACAGTAATACACGTCAGTTGAGACTCGTCTTCACCAAATATAGTTTACGACGATCTTCGCCATAATTTAGGACAGCGGTTCCCAACTTTATCACTTCGCGAACCCCTTGAGCTAACCTACTTCTCGTCGCGAGCCCCTTGTATTAACCTTTTATCTTCGTGAACCCCTCGAGTTGTAACAGCTTTGGAGGCGAACCCTTTATAATGTCGAATAAATTTTGTACAAACAAATCTCTTTAAAGGCGTTTAATTAATAAAAAATAAAGTTAATATAGCACAAAGTATGTAAACGCTCACAATAAAATCCGTATCTCCAATATTGTCATCAGATTCTAGTTAGTACCCTGTAAAATTAAAATTAATTCTTGAAGCATAAGAAGAAATTGAAAATAAAACCATGCAATTAATTTGAAAGAAGTTAAAACTTTGATAAAAACTGTAAAACCAAGAAAGTGAAAAAGACGCCACTACCAATTTTTTCACGAGAACCCCTCAGATTTATTTCGCGAACCCTTAAGTGTACACGAAAAATAGGAATGATCGTAAATAAAATCATACCAATGGTAATGCTATTCTTAACGTTCTGAAATACTTTCAGAAAGAAAGCAACTGAACAATTTAAAGTATTGGTGCTATGAAAGGCGATTTTAAGCATAGCAGAAGAGCACGGGTAATCTGCCAAAGAGCACAATCTTGCTATCAAAGAGCACAATCTTGCTACCAAAGAGCCCAGTAGTGCTCGCGAGCACCAGGTTTGGAACCTGTGCCCTAGTCGGTCGCATAGATCGCCTGACCCTATATCCGCCCGTTTCCCACTATAACTACACTCACAAAATCTCTCTCCCTTTCTTCTTCTCTTTCTCTCTCCTCTTTTTTTTCTCTTTTTCTCTCTTCCTTTCTCCATCCCTCTCTTCTTCTTCCTCCTTCCCTCCCTCCCTAACCCAGACTCCACTCCTCTCTCTCTCCCCCTCATATGCATACATTAACAAATGAAAACAAACACCAGATAAGTGGAAAATTTTCGCGAGGTAAACACGCCAACCAGGTCTATTGACTCAACAGCTAGATTGACCTATTTTCTCAAAATTCCAGGAAATAATTAAGTCAGATGCCCCACATTTGTCAGGATTACAATGAGTGATTGGTGGAACTCATTTATTTTGAAAATTACAGAGAGAGGAAAAAAGTAGGTTATTTTAGGAAAATGTTGTTTTGGATTTTTGCACATACTTGCATCTGATTATACGCATAAACAAATATATAAAAATTATTTATTTATATTTATAAAGCACACACAAACACAATAAAAGCAGCCATTTCAAAATCTGTTTCCATTAATACTTCTACATCGGTATACTACAAAACAAACCGATTAATTTTCAATTTCCGTCGGGTTTCCTCCCCCTTCACATATCTAACGATTTAATAAAGAATAGCGATCTCTCTGAATCGCGCGTTTTTTTATCGCATCGGATGCGACTGCGGAAATCCTTTTTACCCCGGGTGTGCCGAGTGCGCGTTTGTTTGCGAGCGCGCGCATACACACTCACGCGCGCGCATCAAGTGTACCGGAAGAATGGTTCAATATTGTAGAAAGGGTTCTCTTTTGAGCTTCAGTCGTTTGGGGCGTGTAGGAGGAGCTGAAAGAATGAGAGGGAGAGAGGGAAATGGACTAGAAAACCAAGCGAAGTCTCTCTTTTGATGGGAGAGAGACAGGCTCTCCGCTGAGGTAATACCAAGAGAGAACACCTGGGATAAAACTCTTCCGGGTTTACTGGAGTAAAATGACGCGAAAGAAGAGAGAGGGAGAGTTTAAGGAGAGGAAAGAGAAGAGGTAGGAAGGAGACAGTAAAGTGAAAATCTCCCGATACGGAGTTAGAGCACTCATGTTACGCGAATCAACCTATTGTTATAGAGGAGGAGAGGGGGAGAGAGTGAGAGAGATAGGAAGATAGAAAGTGAGTGAAACGTAGGACGCAGTTTCACAGAGGTCCATGTTTTGTATTCCGGTGAGTTTATAGAGCACAGCAGGGAAAGGAGCTTACATCTAGAGCATTGCCCCCGTCAGAAATTGCCAACGAGGACAAATACCTCTCTCTTCAATTCCACGACCATATTTTTCACACCGTTCTCTCTGCACTCGTGAGACGGCATAAGAAATTGTGATAAAGCTGCGAAAAACCCGCTGGCGACTGTAGTTTTGGAAATATATTAATCTTCCATTTTATCATTTCCGCATCTAATGTGTTCCGTCTGGTTTTTATTGCGATACTAAAGTATGATCAATACATTATTAAAGCAAAATAAATAAACAATGAAAATTATATGATTTATGAGTCAATTTTGTTTTTATGCAATCGATGAAGTGATTTTCCAAACATTAGCGTTCAAAAGATTACTAAAACTAATATCTCTCGTGCATACATGCGAAAGAGATACTAATCACTTTGAAGTTCGGAGACAATTTTAATTCCCGGGTGTAATTTGGAAAGATATTCATCAGAAAACTAGGAAAGAAGTAAATTTACATTTTTCCTTTCCGTATCGAATGTGTGCCGTATGATTTTTATTACGATACTGAATCACTCTCAATTGCTTTACATGAAAAGACATATTTGAATAAGAAATAATAACACGAATCTCAAAATTATTAGAACTTTAACATCACGAGAAAATAGTAAAATATACAAGAGTAAAAAAATAATTTAATTTTTCAATAAACTTGATCCTCAGTGACGGAGTTCCAAAAGTGACAACATATACAAGTTGTTCAAGAACTAAATAAAATAGTTTCAGAAACATTAAAACAAACCTGATCTTCATAAGTATATATTATATTATCCTTGTTCTTTAGCTTCAATTACTCGCAACTTCGCCAAAGAATAAGGCTAAGGATATTTTTATTTTTTTAAATTACATTGCCTTCGTAGAAAGAAAAGGATAATCAAATATTCAAGGTAATTTCTCTTTCCATAGAAGGCGTCTTAATTTCAATTCATTTAATCCAAAAGTGAAGTTTATAGTTAATTCTATGAATTATATATACATATATATATAATTAAATATCAGATACGATAAAAGCCTTGAGTCAATGACTTCCTCGTTATTAAGCAACATAGGACGAACTCGGGAGTGGCGTTACGATTATCTGAATTAATTGAAATCAATGGTGGTTTGTATGAATGCACAATATTAACAATCACATTCTGATATATGATAAAGTACATACATAAAGATTTAGAAAAAAATGAACACAATACACACTTGGAAAGCTCCAAAATGTGGGCATGGAAAAGAATGCTGAAACTAAATGGACATTTAGAATAAAGTGAGAGGTAGTAATAAGAGAAATAAGCGAGAAGAGATCAATAATACAATTTCTTAGAAAGATGGAGATGAAATGGATCTGGTGTTTACCAAGAAAAGAGTGAATGGATAAAGATTCTATCGAAGGACAAGTTGAAATCATAAGAGGAATGAAAATGTTCCAAATGAAAGACCACTGAAAGGGAAAGAGAACTACGAAGAAATAAAGAAGGCAGCAAAGACTAGAATGTGAAGCACGCAACTTAATCATGGATAGATCTGCGAACAGATTTATAATGATGATTTCGTTTATTGATTTATTTTTAACTACCTCATAAACAGCCGTTAACGGTGGTATATACATATAAACGCTTATATACTACCGCAGATAACACTGACGACAGCAGACTGTGTTAGTGAATATGCAAAACGCACAAGTACTGGTGTCTGATTTTTATTTGCAGACGGGTAATTTTAATTTCCTTTTATATTTATACTCATTGCCTTCTGTTAAAGCCTTCGTATAATCTCAATTGTAAAAAAGTCAAATGCATAAAGAAAATTAAATAATCAATGAATGGTATATGGTTTATGAGCGAATATTGTTTCTAGCCATTTGATGTATTGCATTTCCAAATATTCGCGTTAAAATGGTCAATGATAGTATTAGCCCAGTCCCATGTATGCGACAGTGATGCTTATCATTTTAAAGTTCGGACTAATTTTCATTAGCGGGTGTAATTCGCGAAACTACGAAGAGGAAGGAAGATTAACTTAAGTTATTAAGTATGAAAGTTTTCTCTTTGCCTCTACTTTCTACGATCATTACTATTCGACCGAAATAAAAGTCGTCTAAATCGAATGATGTTACTAAAATCTGCTATTTACGCACTTCGTAAGTTACTATGAGCATTTCATGGCGAGAGAAAATGGGAAGAAATAACGTCCATAACTGTGATCGAAAAGCAACTGAATTACGAACTGTTCTACAATACTCAATCAAAATTCTACCCAACTTCTGTAAGGGACATTAATATATGAGAACAGCGGCCGCTAGACTGTCCCTTTTAACAGAGCCTTTTTCCCATTTTTAAGTCCCTTCTAGAGAAAATTCAGAGCCACCTCACGTAACCGTATTAGGAAACAGACGCGTAATTCCCACGAACAGAATCCTTATTTTGCGAATCGCGAAAGGGGAGAGAAAGAGAGAGGTTGGTCCGTAATCCCTCTGGCGGCGGGAAAAGGAAGTAATTTGGTGGTTTTAAAGGGGATGTGCACCTGACTGATGAAAGAAACAGCTCTCCTCATACAACCGAGACATAATTAACATTTAAAAATTAAAGACCTTCCTTACTACTCAGCAGCAAAAGCCTGCTTTCGAGTTGAAGTTGCACACATTTTTATTTCCGCTTGTGATGAAGAAATTAATTAAAAGACTGCATTCGCAGAACTTCGTCAAGAAGTGTTTAACTGCGGATAACGCCGGAATGCTGTCGCAGGAGTTAGGATTTAGGGAGGATTTAAATCTCAGAAAAAAGAAGAAAAGGAAAGTTTAGTTGTTAAAAAGAGAATGCAGTAGAAATAAATATTAATCATAGACAACCTTCAATTCTGGCCAGGAATTCATTCCTGATTTAGGCATTTTAACGATGACGTGAGAAAACTCGCGGGTACAGATATTTCGCCAATAACATTCGTTTATATATTGGATTCTCAACTGATAAAAAAAACTTCCATTGTAACTCTTTGCCACCATTTAAAATTAAACGGCTCCTACTGCACGCTTAAGCGCGTGTATTCATCTTAGTTTTCTAAGTCAAGGCTGTTTTCCTTTTTCTAGTTCTATGGAGAAATTTTCCTCGCCATTTTCTTTTTGGAAATTCTTTTGTTATCTTATTTCTTCAATTGAACCTTCTTGTTACTTTCCCAGCGATCAATGCTCCGAATTGTTTTCAAACGCATTTCTGCATAGATAAATTTTATCGAAGAATAGTTTTCGTAGCGTACTATCCTGCAAATACTGGCGTATGTTAGCACAAAAAATCGAAAATGACGAGTCTGATATCCGGATATGGAGTAGATAGAATATCTATCGCAATATAACTACCTACATCTTTGCGATTAACCCCAAAAAAGAAGCTGATATTTGTCTCAGTACATGTGTTTTCCCGGCAAAAAACGTGAAACAGGAAAGTTTACAATTTCTGAAAACTATATTTATCAAAGCTATTCCTTCAAAGTTTTGCTGAAGAGATAAATTTGTGTTTCAGCATGAATGCCATACCGTCATTCATACAGAAACATCGCCTGTTGATGCGACATTACCATACCTATTGACAAACACTGCAGAAGGAATATAAGGAAATATAAACATTCATAAATAAAATTCCAAAACATTTCACTCTTATAATTCGTACTACAATTTTACTATATCAACTGGTCATGGATAGTTTTAATGTACAGGAATTTAATTTCTTTGTCATTTATACAGATCTGATCATAAAAAATTAAAGGTTTGATATCAAAGAACTTTATCGATCTAAAATCGAATGAAATCGTTACTCCATAATGTGTGTTGTGCAAATTGGTCAGTAAGTTTCAATTTAAGTGATTTTATTAAAATCAATTAAAGAGTTATAGCATTTAGAAAGACTCGTAGGCAACGGATAACGTTCGCCAATTACACTACGTGATATACTTTATTATACTGATTGTAGATGTGAGGTTTTTGGCAGGTTCAAGTTTCTTACTCACGAAATTGCTTTCAATCAGTCATGAACTTCACGGATTTACACGGAAATTGCCCAAAAATCTCAAAGAATTACGCAGAAAGCGACATCGGCAAAAGTTTCTATCGCCTGTTCCCCAAAGAAATTGATTAAAATAAGTTTTGCGTCCCTAAAATATTCAACTAGACTCATGGAGTTTGAAAGTGACACTGAATCTCAGCCGCATCAGACATATCCTCGGGGCGCCGTGAGATAGAATTGAAGCGGGGACTTGATGAGTTCGAAATGGCAAAATGGAAAAAACGGTAACATTGGCAGGACCACAAAGGTCGTCCTTTGCCCCGGAGCCATATCCTTACTCCCTTGCTATCCAATCCACTCACATCCCCCATTTATTATCCTCCACAACCCCCCTTTCCAGCCTAACCAATCAACTTCTCCGATTCTAGCACCATATCTCTCTTAGACCTTTCTCCCTTTTCAGCGATTGCAACCGGTATGAAACCAGACGGAGCATTTCAAATGCATTACTATACGTCAAAAGAGTTTTCTTGTAGCACTGAAATTTATTTGATCAAAATATTTTCACTCTTCAATGTGGGTTCCCGAAAAATCCATACTTTTTCAATGGGAGATGCTTAAAAAAAGTCCGCAACTCTACCGCACAGATATCTCGGTGAATTGAAGCAATTATTATATTCATAAACGTGGTATCCGACTGATAGATTTATTTGAAATCTTAACGAAAAAATGTTATTATTTTAGATCAGGGATCGGCAACTATTATGGCACTCTTTATCACTATTCGTAAGATGTGACCGTCTGCACGTGCCATTTTTAATGACATTCTGTTCAAAGCGCTTACGGAAAGCGATTATAATAAATCCTGAATAAAATTCGGTGTAATTATAATACGGAACACAATTGAAATTTACTCAAATTATTTTTCAAATACATATTTTCGAAGTTAATGGACGAGGCCGAGACTTCGTGGAATTCCATAGTATACATATACATATTTTTGTAATTATTCTCTGAAATATCGTAAATATGTGCCACCTTTTCGCACGCGTGTAATAGGTTGCCGGCCCTTGATCTAGAGTAAAAACCAAGTACAACTTCTATCAAGCGACGACCGAACGTTCCGGAAAAGAACGGTTGTTTACAAGGGTGGTCTTAGAGCGTGAAGAATTACATTGCTAAGTTTCCCCGTGTACGTAAACCAACACACGGAACGCTGTTAGCATGCCATAAATAACGCCGTTTATTTGTTAATCGGATGTAGTGAGTTCTTAATAGGACGTATAGTGCTTCATCATGTAAAGAGCCGCGAGACCGTCAGTCTTCATGAGAGGGCGAGTGTTTGCTCCAGTCGGCCGCGGGTAGTTTGTTTACACACTCAGCGCACTCTTTCCCCTTTGGGGTAGGCAGACTTTGGCGCACCTTAAGTTGACTGGAGGGGGGACTCTTGTCTCTCTCTCCGCTTCCGAAGCAGGCGGAGGAGCACTCTATAGAGATTAGAAACCCCCATTAATTCAAGACAAGTATCCGACAAAGTCCGCTGTCACTTCACGAGATCGTTGTTATCAACGTTTCTCGTCGATTAAAAAAAGGAGTTTGCGACCAAACAAATGGAAAATAATTTGCGGTCGTAACTGGATGGCAATATATATAATTCTTGAAATCTTTTCCCTGCCATTCACAAAACAACTGTTCTCTACCTTGTTTAGTTGTGAGGGTCTTCCATCGTTGCTCAAATTATTGGGGATAGCTTTACGGAAAAATAAAGCATGGAAATTTCACGTTTATCCTCTCCGCAAATATACTAATTTATGTAACTACGAGCGGTTTATACCTATTTTCAGGGAAATGTTTTGGGTAAATGGAATGCTCTTCCCGCAAACGCGAACGATACCTGACCAAACTCTTTCGATAAAACATCGTAAGTTATCTGAGTAACATACACGATTTATCTACAAAGATATTTCCATTTTAACACCGAGGTAAACCGTTTCAACAACCGTCGGCGATGAGAAAAGCGGTTTAACTTTGCCAAAGACGACGTTAATTTCAATTGCATAAATACAAAACTTAAAATTTTACATTACGCATTTATATTTAATCCAGAAATAAGGAAAAAAGATCGAAACAACAAGATTATGGCTGGTAAACCTATGGCACGCGTGCCAATTTCGGCACGCAAGACAATTTTGGTTGGGACACAAGAGAAAAAATTGTTCATTGGCTGTCTTTTTGATATTTTTCCATTTTTAACACTATATAAATGACTATTTATAGCAAGATTGCAATGATTATATGCTGATAAAATAACTGATTAATAGTGATATAATGTCTGAGAATGAGATGCTTGTTGCTCCATAACTGTCATCTGGACATAAATGATCCAGGAACAAGTGTTTTTAAATGATAAATTGAGTTTTATATAACCAGTCTATCATTTATTGTTTTCTGAACCATTAATTCCGAGAATAAATTATAGTAGTTAAACCATCAAATTATTTCCTTTTGAATTTATGTTAAATTGGCGAGTAAATTAAGAAAGGAAAGTCAATTTTTAGTTATTTTGGCACGCGTGCAAAAAACGTTTGTCATCCCTGGACTAGATAAATTTAAGACCAATCACAATCCCAACGCATGCTATTTGATCTAAAATTGCGATTTAAAATATGAGCGCTGAGGCGGGATTGAGAATCTTAATCCAAAACAAATATTTTTACCCAAAGGTAATTTCTGAGGTATCTCGAAACTTATCCGGAAGATATCGTTTTTGCATTTTATCTATATAAGTGCAGCAGTAAACCCCACTTCAGAGATCATGCTCCTGATAATTTAGCGTGTGAAACATTTTATCACCATTGTTTGACGGCAAAGTAAATACAATTCGAGATTTGATTTCATCGCCTTTGTTTATCCGCTCTCATGCGTTTCTCAGACAGATTCTAATCGAGAAATCACCCACTAACTCTTTTCGCGAAGGAACTCGCAGCACTCGAGACGGTTTGTTTATATTGGAATAAAACGCGATAAGTGCCCTGGGAATATTTTTTTGATCGCGGATAGCAATGTTTTCAAGGAATTTACTGTAAAGTGAAAGGCAAACGAATCTGATAATATTTCACTTGAGGAAATGAAGATGAATTTTTGACTCACTACGCTCTAGAATCCTGCGCTGTATTTCACGAGTCGTCACCAACTTAGATATCGATCTTATAATAGTAGCATTCCTGTCGACGCACTTAAAGCACATTTATCGCCGTTTTATATTGGCCAAAAAACTAAACAGAATAGGATGCTCAAAATTTATTATCAACGAGAAAGGATCTCCTCAACGCTTAAGTTCTATAACCTTACCCCTCACGATCTTATCGACACAAGTATCAATTAAATCTTGAACTATCTTGACTAGTTCAGTATCCAAGGGGTCAAAAAATCTTATCCAATTCAAAGATTTTGTTTTATTTTCAATCTAGCTTAGTTCTCCATAGTTACAAAGACAGGAACCTTTTATAAAAACGGCTAAAAGTTTTTCATTTTACATTTTTACTCTTTGAAGAATGATGGTCTATGAAAATGCACACTATTGGGTTAAGCGAATGTAAAGTACAGAACAGTAAAAGTGATTCTGGACTAATATTTGTTATATTTTCGATTCCAATTTTATTTAAATCGGTACGCGTCCTACAAGAATCTCCAGTCGTTCTGCAATACACCGACGACAGCTGTCTTCAAATGTAATTTATTCTTAAACTTACTCCTTCAAAAATGACTCAAGATGGGATGTTTTTCCATTAAATTTTTTTCATGCTACGTCAATATCTCCATAGAAACTTTCATGCCGTTCCAAGCTGCAGCCTTCGAATATGTTGACTGCATAATAAGTCTATCCACAAAAAATTCAAATCAATTTTAATAAATCAATTTAATCGATTTCTTTTGCATGTTTTATTACATTACGATTATGACCCACTGATCAGAATATAGTTATGCTAATCAAAGGAAACTTATAGAAGGTATATGACAAGTTTGCTACCACCCACTAACCAAAACCGTAACCAACTGGTTGTGAGGGACAGAGATGTTTTTTGATTAGTCTTTCTATTGCTTTCTATCTTTTGCTTAAATTGTCAGAATACTTATTTAATGTTATATTACTGTTTTCTTTTTTACGATATTGGATAATGTTTCGTATCAATTCTGATTATTTAAAGTTTTGAGTATTTTAATGGCACAATAGTCGACGCGCCTATTAAGTCAATAGATTATTTTATGTTAGGTATGATATATGGTTACGTTTAATGCTGAAAGAAGGCAAAAAAATTGATTTCCACAACTTCCCTGTCCTAAAGTTTTAAAAGACTTCCTTGTTGAAGTGAAGTGCCCGGAACGTCAGCTTTGAAAACGAATAAAATTAAATGATAAAACATGATGATTACACACTAGAATTCCATTTTCCTATTTGTATCGGTTTAAACGCCTAACATCGGGAATCGGGACCGCAAAAAAAAGGATGAGAATTCAAGTTTATAATTTCCAAACAACGATTTCGAGTGGTCACAGGAACTCAATATCTAAAGAAAATTAAAACTTTGATGTTAAGCCCTACAATAGACTGAAAATAAAGGAATTGAGTTTTTCCGAATGTATGAAATATTAATTTCTTTGATGTGCGCCAAGCGTGGGTGGCGGATTTACCTAAGGGTAATACGGGTTTGAGCCCAGGGCTATCTTTTCGGAGCCCCTGACTGACCTTGCTTGGTTCCTTATTCTCATGGTTCGAACGATTAATTATGCATTATGTGGCCAAAATAGGACATTAGCCAAGGGTCTCAAAAATTTACTTTCCACCACTGCTTATGACTCATTTGATTAAGCCATTGCGGATCGTCTGGAATAATCTCCACTCAGACACGATAATTACAGTTTTTCGCTTCATTTTGAATTAGTCGGCCTGAGCTGAATATTATGTAAAAAAATAAGAAATTTTATAGATTCATGGAAAGAAAGAGATTTTACTTGTACAATGAGACCCATCATGTGTCGGTCCCATGGTGTAATGGTTAGCACTTTGGACTCTGAATCCAACGATCCGAGTTCAAATCTCGGTGGGACCTCACATTTTTTTCCTGCCGACTCATATTAGAATTGAAGATAATTTAATAATCTTCTAATACCATCAAAATGAATACCGCTGTTAACATTAATGTTTGTGTTCCTTATCTTTACTAATAATTCGTTCGCTGTGTTCTGTCTGTAAGATCGTCATCAAATGGATATATATAGAAGGATGCAATAGTTCCATTTCCTTATGCCTGTAAACAAATTACAAACAACAAAATCATGATAAACTATGCATTTCATTAGACATAACGATGTTTGATAGAGGTATTTTCCTATTGATGAATATTCTAATATCATTCTATTCCCCTAAATTTATTTTTCATTTTTTAAAAGAAATTTGGAGTTGTTTTCAGTGTCTGGTAAATATGCCCTTTAGGACATCGTACAACTTTAAAAAATTCACCATTGTTTCCTTAATGACCTACATACCTCATGTTTTGAAATATGAAATAATTTCAGCGTCTCTTATTTAAATATATAGGTTTGTTCACTTCATTTATAAAACATAAACTGTATCCTTTATATTTGTAGAAAAATATTTTTTTATCAAATTTGAAGCAAGAATAAATAATGAGGGCAGAAAACGTCATCAACACCTTATAAAACAATTTTATATTTCTATCCTGCAAACTGCAAGAATTGTGACGCACTTTACACTTACATTCTAATGCAAATTTCTATTAAATTGTCTTCCCACATTTGGGAAACCGAATCATTAGTACAGAGGTGGCCAACCTGGGCCAGAGCAGGAGCCACAATACTGGAGTGGACATCACCGAAGAGCCGCAGTAACATGCAATGAGCTGATAATATATATATGCAACACATAATGTAGCTGTTGTAGTATATCACGTAATATAAAACGCTTGATATCTTTGTCTGCGCGACGGGGATGCATCGCCGGCTCGCCGGGGATGTCTGCAGGCGGCGTTGGTTGGTCCATGTCAAGCTCTTAAAACGCGAATAACTCGATCAAATATGCAGGTATAAACTTGTATTTTGGCAGTGATAATCTAATCGGGTATGAAAATGCTGCGATTTAGAAAAATTTACGAAAAACTTCCAGGGTTCGAGTTCAGAGGATGATTTGAATTCTCCATAAGATAACAGCTAAATATCGTCTTTTTGACGTGCAGACTTATCTTCTTCTTTACATGAAAATTAGAAAAAAATGACTCACGAGCTTTAAATCTAAACCATTTTAACGAAAAGATTACAAGGTTTCTTATTCCGTTCATCATGTTTCGTCTACATTTCGAAATTTCTCATGTTAAACGTGTAATTCGCATATTTTGGGGAAATCTTGCCATTTTAACGGGATGTTGCCATGCCTACCAATTACATTGTTAAACCTCGAAATCCTATTGTTATTCCAATTCTTATGGGTTTAGGGTGCTTTGAAGGCTTTTAATACGAGAATGAGAGAAGGACGAAAGGAGGGGGGGAATCTTTTCATAGCAATCAATGTAAATAACACTTGTTGCGTTATTTACGAGAAGATATACCTAAAAATCTGAAATACTACTTAAAATTAGATTAAAATCGTTATGATGAGCTACATTCAATATTATTGAAATAGAAACAGTATGAAAATCGGAGGTATTTGCTGGACATTTTAATAAACAAACCGAGCATGTAAAATGTTTATAGCGTGAAGGATTGTGCGATAGTTTACGGGAGTTAGTTAGAAGAATAGAGGACTTGAGGACGGTTTCGGAAATAGGAAGAGAAAGAGAGGTTTAAAATAATCAAAGAATCACAAAAATAACAATAAAAGGCTAAGTTTTCAGTCCGTTGGTCTGAGTGACAAGCTATTCAAACGAGAATAAGTCGATCAATGATGTGGATAAAATATTGACATTTTGCATAAATTTATATAATAAGCCCCTCCCTAAGGACTGCATAACCTTACAGAGGTGGGAGGGTTTGTGTACTCTTACGAACTAAAGAGCTATGCCGGCGGGAGATAATTCTCCTGGTAGGACCATCCAAGCCGGAAAGGTCTGAGGGGAAGAGTCAGACTAAGAAGCAGTCTTGGGGGTTTTACATCCCCCTGTGCAAGGGCAGCAGCTTGCACAGTACCTCTGTAGGTGGTGATCATGTGGATCTGAACAGCTACAGATGGGTAATCACTCTGTGAAACTGCGATGAGGAAAGCAAGGGGAAACTACCTCATTATATTTCCCATGATAGGCTGAAAAGCTGAAATACCTCTATGGATCTTTCTGGGGTAAAATATTCCGGAGGTAAAATAGTCCCCCAATCGGATCTCCGGGTGGGGACTACCCTAGGGGATGCACAGAGGAAATGTAAGATTAATAAGAAAGCAAGTAGTGAGAAATTAAAAATAGGCACATGGAATGTTAGGACTATGAATTCAGGGGGTAAACTAGAGAACCTAAAAAGGGAAATGAGAAGGAATAATGTAAGTATAGTAGGTCTTAGTGAAGTCCGGTGGGAAGGAGAAGGCGAGATAAATTCAGACGAATTTAAGATTATTTACTCGGGAGGGGAGAAAAAGGAAAGGGGAGTGGGGATTATAATGAGAAAAGAGATAGCTGAAAGAATTAGTAAGGTAGTGACAGTTAATGACAGATTAATAGCCGTAAAACTCCAGATGGAGCCAGTGGATATGCTTATAATTCAAGTGTATATGCCAACAACTAATGCTGGCGACGACGAAGTAGATGAAATGTATGAACAGATTATGGAGATATTGGAGGATGAGGGAAATGGAAGGATCACCACCATAGTAATTGGAGATTGGAACAGTGTAGTCGGAGAGGGACAGGAAGATAACATAGTGGGAAAATATGGACTAGGGAAGAGAAATGAAAGAGGGGATAAACTTGTGGAATTCTGCCATAGAAATAGACTAATTGTAACTAATACATGGTTTAAGCATCACCAGCGAAGACTTTACACATGGAGAAGCCCAGGAGACCAGAGACGATACCAGATAGATTACATACTAGTCAATGAAAGATTTAGAAATAGCATTAAAAATGTGAAAACACTACCAGGGGCAGATATGGATTCTGACCACAACCTATTGGTGGCAAATATACAATGTAGACTGAAGAGCGTTAGGAGAAACATAAGAGCTAACAAGAAATGGAACTCAGAGGAACTCCTTAAAAACAAGGAGGCTATCATGACTGAGCTGGAGGAAAGGTTGGGGGAGAGAGCTGAAGAAAATAGGAAGAATGTAGATGAGGAGTGGAGATACATCCATAGCAACATTAAAGAGGTAATGGAAAAGAAGGTAGGAAAGATAACGGGTGAAAGAAACAAAAAACCCTGGATCACAGCAGCCATGCTGCAAAAAATGGAAGAGCGGAGAAAGTGGAAGAACATAAACACTGAAGAAGGCCAAAGAAAGTACAAGGAGTTAAATAATGCTTTAAGAAGGGAAACAGATAAAGCAAGAGAACAGTGGATAAATGAAAAATGCGAGGAGATTGTCGAATGTGAAAGAATTTGTAGAACAGACCTCATGTATAGCAAAGCAAGGGAACTATTCAAGAAAAAAGCAAGAAAGATAGGACGTAAAGGAATCATGAACAAAAGTGGTAAAATAGTATCGGAGCCAGACAATGTAAAGAATGTCTGGAAAGAATACATTGAGGTTCTGTATGACAAAGAAAGAAAGCCAAGAAATATTGAATTAAATGAAGAAGAGGATGTGGAAGAAGATCAGCTAGGACCAAGTATTCTCGAGTCTGAAGTTAAAAGAGCAATTGATGACATGAAAAGAAGGAAGGCTGTTGGGAGTGATGATATACCCGTGGACGTTCTCAAGGTTTTAGGGTCTAAAGCAGTTAAGCAATTCACAAAATTTTTTAACCAAGTATATGATACTGGCATATGGCCTGAAGATTCTTTAGATGTTGTGATGGTACCACTGGAGAAAAAGAACAATGCAAAATGTTGTAAGGATTACAGAACTATTAGTTTAATTTCTCATACAGCTAAAGTTCTAACCAGAATAATAACCAAAAGAATTGAATGTAAAATAGAAAAGGAGCTGCAAGATAATCAGTTTGGTTTTAGAAGAGGAAGGGGGACTAGAGATGCTATAGGATGTATGAGGATGATGACAGAAAGAGCGCTAGAAGTCAATAAAGGTATGTATTTTTGTTTTGTAGATTGGGAGAAAGCTTTTGACCGAGTGAAATGGGATAAAATGCTGGGTATTTTAGACAAAATAGGAATAGATTGGAAAGATAAAAGACTGCTTAAAAACCTTTACTTTGATCAAAAGATTAGAGTCAGGGTTGAAGGAGAAGAAACAGAAAGTACTTCAATAGGGAGGGGAGTGAGGCAGGGTTGTCCTATTTCACCAGCGATATTTAATATTTATGCAGAAACAATAACAGAAGAAGCGTTGATGGAAGAGAAAGGATTTAAGATAGGAGGTGAAAGTATTACCACCATTAAATACGCAGATGATTAGGGCTTAATAGCAGAAGGCGAGAAAGAGCTTCAGAGGATGACAGATAGACTAGTGGAGGTTGGCCAACAATATGGAATGAAGATCAATACAGAAAAAACAAAAGTCATGGTGGTTTCAAAGGAACATAAAGAATTAAATATAATGGTAAATGGCCAAAAATTGGAACAAGTAAGTAGTTTCAAATATCTCGGCAGTATTTTAGCACAGGATGGAAGTAGTACACAGGACATCAGAAGTAGGATTGCAATGGCAAAAGCAGCATTTAACGAGAAGAAGGAGCTTCTCACAAGCAAGAAAATAAATCTAGAAACAAGGAAGAAATTAGCAAAATGCTACATATGGAGCATAGCTCTTTATGGTGCAGAGACGTGGACGGTAAGGAGAAAGGAGGAAAAATATTTAGAAAGTTTTGAGATGTGGGTATGGAGAAGAATGATGAAAGTGAAATGGACAGAGAGGAAGAGAAACGAAGAGGTATTAGAAATGGTGGGAGAAGAAAGGACGCTAATAAAAACAATCAGGAAAAGAAAAGCAAATTGGATAGGGCACATATTGAGAAGACAGTGTTTACAAAGGACGATCTTAGAAGGAAAAATTAGTGGAAGAAGAGGAAGAGGGAGAAAAAGAATAGGAATATTAGATAATATAAAGCAGGGATATAATACTTATAGAGGTATAAAAGAGGCTTCTAGGGAAAGAGAGAAATGGAGGCTGCGATTCAGTTAAAACCTGTCTTCGGACAGAAGCATGATGATGATGATGATATAATAAGCTAATCAGAATTATTTATTTAAGCTACACATGGTAATTAAAGAAATTACTGTCCGTTTGTGGAACTATTTTGAGGGGATATATTGCACCTCCTCCAAATAAAACTAATTAAATATTAGAAGAAATGGGTGGGAGGAAGATGGAGGATGGGAAGAAAAGAGGAGGGTGAAGAATAAGAGGGAGAGAGGGATGGAGAAAAAGAAGAAAGAGGGAAAATTCGAGGGAGAGAGAATACCACGGAGAGAGAATAGGAGGAGAGGGAGGGAGAGAGAATAGGGGAAGAGGGAGGGAAGAGAGTTGGAAGGAGGCAGAAAGAAAGGGAGGAAGAATGGGAAGTACCTTAATTTTAATACATAATCTGCACATGGCCGTCATATTTGACGGGCAATTACGCTAGTAGCAATAATAATAACAAAAACCTATTACTTTATTCAATAGAAATGCATGCAATCTTTCAATTGCACATTCTAATCTTAAAATTACGGTATATGAAAGACAGCCAAAGTATCAGAGAGCCGCATGCGGCTCCGAGGCCGTCGTTTGGCCACCCCTGCAGTAATACATCTCAGCTCAAGCGATTATTCACGCGAATTTTCATTAACACTGCGGCAGAGACCTATGCACATTGGAACAAAAATGTGCACACACACAACCTCAATGAATCCGTCGCCACTACAGTCTTAAATTTTACGTCGAGTTTAATTAAGACTCCGCGTTTATCTTCGCAAAATGAAGAATCTGAGCGCACGGAAAAAATAGCCATTTCAAGCGAGAGAAAACGCATCGCTAAGATTCACAGCATAAAAATAATTAGGTAAGCGTTAAAGGTTTCATTAATCTTTTTTCAAAATACAGGGCGCAGTATACGTCGCTTCACCGAGAATAATTGAGTATATATTTCGCTGGATTGATTTGGAAAAACACTGATTTTCATTCCCTGGATGCTGTATTGCGTAGACTAGCTTGTAGTTTAGAAAAATTCCATTCGTTGCAGTTTTATTCCTTTGTTTTTTACTTTCTCCGTACGTAGTATAAGGGAAAGTATGGTTTTCGATAAAAAAATCGATTTCGAGATTTCAACGGAAATACACGTTTTGAGATCCCCTGAACACGTTTTGGCCATTTTCTCGATGATGTCTTTGTGTATGTGTGCGTGATAGGAATTTAACTCCAAAACTATTAATTAAATAATCGCAAAATTTTACATTTGACATTTTATTAATTAATTAATTATTTATTGATTAGTTTATGGTAAAAATCGGTCAATCGGAAGTGGGTGTTTACTCTTGTAACTTTTGAAATACTTGCTATAATATTTGATATGCTATGTAAAAATGAATTGGAATAAAAGTTGTAGGAAATTTAATTTTCTACAACCTTTGTTTGAAACAATTTTCCATATAATGCATTGTTTAAGAGATATCTTATATTTTTAGCTTTCACCACCACGCTACCTACCGACGGCTATTGTTAACAATTGACGCTTAGTTAGGTCATAGTAACGCTCCTTTTTCTTTTCTTAATTGTTGGAGTTTTGTGGCTATATCCAATATCAGAACGCTATGGTTTGAGTTTATTTCTGTTCTTTGTAAAATCTAAATTTTTCTCGCAGTTTCTTAAAATATTTTTATTACGTAACCTAATTGGAATTTTTAGAAGTATTTCAGGTATGGAGAAAGTCATGTGGTGGTCACAAAATTTTCACATAAGGATGAAAGTAAAGCTAAGTGATTTCACAAAATTTAACCCCAACCTACTTTCACCGAAACTTCGGCGTCGAAATTTTAACTTCCTTCGGAGGAAGAAAAAGTCAACGCCAAAAGATGATCGAGTATCTTCTCTGGGCACTTAAATTATTTACATCTATTCTTCTAATCTCATTAATCATCCAATCTATACACTCCTTCACTTGTCAATAGTGCTTCAATTACGGTCTAACGGGCAGCAATAGCCTAGTAACACGAGCTCTTCACTTTTTAAAATTTGTAACAATTTTTTTACAATGCATAAAATCCTAACATTTTTAAAGCTCAGTATATTCCGGAAATTTATATGAATAAAATAATTAATTTCTAAAACTGCTATTTTCAATTCAACAAAATAATTACTTTAAAATCAAATTGACGTAGCCAATTTCAATTTTTACTACAGATAACTCTTAAAGCATATAAAACGTAACCCGGTTCTTTTTTTATAATTCGTTTGTTATAAAATAAAATCAAGCAACGTCCATATTGTGCATTATTTCGGCAGGAAAATTTTCCAAAAATTGTCGCCAGAAAATATTACCTCATTTTCAAATTAATACCAAATAGTAGAATAAAATGTTGCATCTACTGCATCGTTGATAAAATATTAGTGTTATATCAAAAGCAAGGATTTAAAATATATCCCCGATGCTTAAAAATTACACCCTTTTATCTTTTCGAAGCATAGTTTTAAGTAAAATTAATTAATACGCCTGATCAGAAACGGAAATAGAATTGATGAATAAACGTATAGAATTAATATCAATAAAAATAATTTAACTACAAACAATTATTTGTTTATTTATACCTCAATATTCTAACAAATATCCAAAAGGACATTGCGAAAAATTATGTTAGGTTATCAACTTGTTTTCAGCGTTGAAATACCGCCAAAAGAAAGAAAAACTTGAATAACATGTGAGAGGAACACTTTAGCGTCTGATAGCATAAGAGAATGTGTATCAATGACAATCTTCTAGGAGAGGAATGAAAGTCACTTCGTAAAAGCGAATACTTTCTATAAAACGATTATGTACAAACAAGGTTTGACTGTAAAAAGGAACACTCGTCCTACTCCATAGTACAAGAGAGAGGTTTAAAATAACTTTCATCGTGACTGTTGTTATAGTTCGACTTGGTAGTATTCGATTTAAATCGAAAAACGTCGATAAACGTCGATTTTTGTTAAATTTCAAAATCTACGAAAATGAATAGTCGTCGATAAGCGTCGATTCTCCAAGAAGATGGAAAAATATGTCTAAAAACCTATTTTATTCTGGATTATAATATCACAGTCGTTTCTGTTTGCATTTTTTGCAATATTACTTTCTACCTACGATTTCGTACCCTTTCTGTGCTTGCATTAACAGTGGAACTGAAAGTTATTTCCTTACACTTAAATATGCGACTTTTTGAAAATATCAGGCTTCTAATCTGAAAAATCAGGTAATCGCAGGGTCCTATGGTAGTTTTGAGAACGTGTTTCTTAGCCCTTTTGAGATTTTGGAGATTACATTTTCCGACCAAAGGTGAAATATTCCACAAGCCTCTCTATACACATAAGGTTTTGCTACCCCTTCCAGGCATCTACCCCGTGGAGTGTATTTCTGGAACAAATATTTCTCGATTCCTTGCTAGGGTTATTCCTATAAATGGACGTTGTTGTATGTACTTTCACCCCTTCTCCGTACGCAATGAACTCAAAATTTTGCCAATTACCCAGGGAGGGTCGTTACCCTCTCTTGCTTATGGCTCCTTCACCCTTTGCTACAGGTTAGTAAATTTCAATTTCAATACAATGGTTTAAACAAGTTGTACATAAATTAGCAATCGTCACTTTAAATTTGTTGTAAAATTTTACCGATTGGAAAAACCCATTCTGATCACGATTTGAAATAAGACTATTAATGTAGTCTCATTTTTCTATCTATATATTTTATTTTAAATAACGAGAATATTTAGTACAGTGATGAAATATATCAGATTATTCAAAGTAAAGTATTCGATCGTTCTTTTTTGACGGCTAAAATATTATTGCAATAATTATATCATTAATCTTTTTTCCTTAATTAGTATTTAACTGCCACCATAGAATGTCTAATAGCCTTTTAGCTGAACTAGCAAATTCATTATTTTTAGGATGTTTCTCGGTAAAATCAACAGCATATTGTTCGGATTTCATAAATTAAACGTTTTCTAGTTTTCGCTATACAATTTCAAGAGGTACAGCATAATTTACTATCTACATTCGCAATATAATATATTTTCCAATGACGCGATTGAAAGAGTTATACTATCTTAGGATATTTGAGATTAAAATATATTAAGTTTCAGAGAACAACAATAATACTCTTGTGGCCGATATGCAAGGTGCTAATTTGGTTTAATCATCAAGATTCAGTTAGTAAAAGGCGTGAATTAACTATTAATGTATGTCTTCTTATATAGGTTGGTTGTAGACATTATCACGCTTGGCAAAATTTGTAAGGAGAAAAAAATACAAGAACAAGAAATATCGTTTCGTGTTCTCACAATGAAATTTTTTCTGCACTATTGTTTTTACCTAAAGGTAAGCTTTCAAGTCAACATATTCTTAAATATGTACGCTGTACATACACTGCATTAACACGCTGTGTGCCAGATTTAGATTACCGTACTACACTCAGTTCCTGGACATTACGTCGTAAGTCCAAAAAAGCACTCGAAATGTCGTGGTCGGCTAAAATGTGGTGATTTTCTGGCTTCAAAGTCACGACATAATTAGTAAAAGATCAAATTAACTGTTTAAATATACTTCATACTTTGTAATGTATACTTTTAACTGTAAGCAAAAGATAAAATAATATTTTAATAAATTTGTTATTGTTTTCTTTAATATTAACATTTTAAAAGGTGTAAATGCGCATAAATAAAATTGATGAAGAACATAATATACTTATTAGTTCGATTAATCTTAACATAAAGATTTATTTTCCTATAAAATTTTAAATAAATAATCTAAGTATTGTGAAATAAACGTAAAATTTCTAAATAAGAAGTAAATTTAAATCATCGAATTGAAAGGCTGAAAACTGAGTCATATATATAAGTTGGAATTTTAAGCGTCTATATTCTTCAAAAATCTCTCGAGAAAAAAAGCGTCGATTTAAAAAAAATAAACATGGAATTCTACCAAGAAGTAATTTTAAGCGTCGATATTCGTCGAAAATATCCCGGGAAAATAAACGATTTAAATCTTCGATTTTCAAAAAAATGAACTTCGAATTCCAATAAGCCTAGTTATAGTCCATCGACTCCTCCCTATCCTCATCACATTCGAGGAAAATTTCGTCTTTTAAAATTTAATGGAAAATATCCAGAGGCGTTTTGATTTATTTTTCTCTAAAATGGTTCTCGATGCAAAGAAAATAAACAAAATAGGTGCATAAAAATTTACAACAATATCCGGAACTTTAGCAGAGACTGCAAAGCAGGACGCAATTAGCAACTTACAAATAGTTCGCGTTAACAATATAAACATTTCTGTGATATCCGAATTAAAATTCAACTGTTATTGTACATTAATCACGCATTTTCACTGGCGTGTGTTTTATTGCGATCCACATTAAAAAGATTTCATCGAATTACATTAAAAAGGAAACGTCAGAACGAGATGAAGCGAAATCTAAATTTTAAGCTTACTTTACAAATTGCCGAACATTTTCAACGATATGCTGAATATCTAACTCAGAGACGAATAAAAATTCGTATTTGTATAGATGAACTTTTATTCCTTGGATTAGTAGTTTTATGAGTCAATCATCCATTAATTAATGAGACTGTAACAAAACTTTGAAAGCTCCAACAGCCTACACTATCATTAACTTATGGAGATGAAATTTACTCATGCCATTATTCATTACTCAAAAAGGTATGTTTGCCGTCAGACTTTTTCTTAAAATTGTAACAGATCTCGTTAACGAGATAAATATAACAAAATGTTCTTTATTGTGATCGAAGATTATAATTGAATATGGAATATTCGTTTGCAAAGAGAAACACTCCCGTGCAGAAACGGAGACAGAAGCCTTGCCGCCCACATACTGGGGAGGAAAGGGAACCGCCCCAGAGCGACAACGTCCTGACAAGGGAGCACGATTGAGGGTCCGCGTATCACCAATTACGGTGTACGGGATACCCTCCAATAAAACGATCGCCGCAGAGCTCAGCAAGGTGTGCGGCGAAGATTTCGAACTGGAGGTCCGCAGGGCATCCACAAGGATCGTTGTCCGCACGCCTGAGCACCACCGTGTGGCCACGAAGGTACTGGACGACGCTGGCGTCCAGTACCATACACAGCTCTTAAAAGCTGTGCAAGGGAAACGCCTGTTGATCAAGAACGTCGGGAAAGGCTACTCCCCAGAGGACGTTGCGGCGGGTCTGACGGCGAAGGGCTTTATTATCTGTGGCGTCCGTCAGATGACTGCAATGGGATATGGGAAGAGGATTCCCATCAGCAGATTTATTGCCAACCCGGAGAGGACTCCCAGGGCTCCTCCAGTGTCGGAAATAAAGACAATCTGTAACTGCTCGGTGAAAATCGAGCAGTACAGTGGAAGCAGGGGGCCGTTGACCTGCTTCAACTGCCAGAGGTTTGACAACGTGTCGCATGCTTGCAGGTGCGACACACGTTGCTTCCGGTGTGCTGGTCCCCATAAGGGGGGCGACTGCCCCAACCCATTGACTGAGCCTGCAACATGCGCTAACTGCGAGAGCGACAACACGACCTCAAACCAGGAATGCCCTGTATTCATGAAGACGCTCCAGAGATACGAGGAGGGACAGCAGAAGTCTGTCCGGAAGTCGGTACCGGGGAAGGCACCGAAGTCCGCTCCGGCCCTCCTCAAGATGAAGGCCGCCCTCTCGGCAAAAGAGGACGCCTCCCGTCCCTATGCCGCAGTGGCTGGGGGCACTTCCAAGCCGACTCCGTTGACTAGTGCCCCATCCCCGGCTCAGCAGCCAGATGCTGAGCCGGCAAAGCAGTCGGACCTTCCCACTGCTAATATTTCATCTCGGCCGACTCCTGGTCCCGTGATCAGACGGGAGGAGCAGGTCCATAAGAAGCCCTCGGCCAACGCTCTCCGCAAGGAGAGGCGCAGGGCGGCCAAGGAGAGGGAACAGCAGGCAAAGTCCACTGAGGGTGTTGCCGTGGAGAGTGTGGCCTCCAACAAAGGCACCGTCGCGGTACCTCTAGCCATTCCACCAAAAACCAAGCCCGAGGCAGAATCACGGGTGGTCGTTCGGCCAACTGAGACCGCCGAGGAGGCTCCAGCCAAGGGCCCGACCCAATCGTCCAAGACTAGCATGCCGCAGAGCAGTGCACCAGAGGCCGTCCGGTCCGAAGAGGACCCCGACTTCTGGCACATGGTGGCGATGATCTGTGCGGCGTTGAGGAAATACATCTCCTCAACGTTCGGCCAATTCCTCCTCTCCCTCTTGGAGGAGTTGGAGCGCATCCCATCCTCCAATAATGGGGACTAGGGGATGCAGCATCCTAGTACAATGGAACGCCCGAGGTGTCAATGAGAAGACGGAAGAACGTCGGGCGTTCCTGAAGGAGAAACACGCCATCGTCGCCGCTGTGAACGAGGCACACCTCCACCCGGCGGAGGTGTAGAAGATCCCTGGTTGGGAGATCTATCGCTCAGAAAAGGTCGGCCAGTTTGCCTTGGGGGCGGAGCACGTTGGCTCGGCACTGCTCATCCACCTATCTGTGGAGCATCGCCCCTATCCGCTGCGAATCTACAGACAGATGGAGGCTGTATCCGCCGACATAAGGATCTGTACCGGATGGATCAGGCTCTCTACGATGAGGGCGTGGAATACGGATGAGGTCATGGATGTCGTCGGGGATGGCCGCCCCTCGATTGTCATCGGGGACTTGAATGCCAAGCACACAAGCTTGCATTCCAGAGTCCCCAATCCGAGGGGCGTGCGGCTGAAAAACTTGTCTGATGAAGAGAGGCTCACGGTGCTTGCGCAATTACAGCCCACATATCTGTCTTCCAGGGACGTCCTCGATGCTGCTGTCGTCAGCAACATCAGGGCGTCCCTAATCATGCATTCTATCTTCGATATGTCCTCTGATAATAATCCAACCCTGCTACTTCTAGGAAACTCGCCAGTGTGAGCGCCACCTTCGCAGCGTCTGGGCCTAGCTCATGCCGACTGGCAGCACTTCCGTGAATTCATCGCGGAGAGGCTGCCGGTTGACCCAACACCGCCTAGGATGTGCGCGGAGGCAGACCGAATGGTCGACCTCCTCACCACCACCGTCCAGCAGGCCATGGACGCTGCGATCCCGAAGGTGGTCATAGCTGGGGATATACGCATTGCTTTGCCTCGTGTCGTCAAGGAGACAATCACGCTGCACAACAACGTGCTGCAGAGGTGGCAGCGCCACTGTACGTTGGACCTCAGGCTCCAGTTGGACTGCCTCACCAGGAAGGAACGAGGCATTTTGCGAGACCTGCGCTCGGACGCGTGGGAACTCCATCGCTCCACACTTTCCCTGGAGGACCAGTCCATCTAGAAAATCTATAGGAGGCTTTGCGATACCCAGCGGCGGGACCCCCTGATCGTCTAGGGGGACTCTGTAGCGAGGACTCCGGCGAAAGACGGGATTATGGCGGAATAAGTGGAGGGGGAATTTGCCCAAACCCAGCCACAGCAGAAACGGACGCGGTCAAGGACATCGCACTTGAGCTAGGGACGCTAGATCGTGGCCCCTTGCTCGATGCTGCGGAGTTTCCTCACTTCAAGGTGTGCGAGATCATTGCAGCGATCCGCCGCCTTGGGCTGAGGAGGGCTCCCGGGGACGACAATATCCCAAATGTCGTCCTTCGACAACTCCCCGTCGCTGCAGCAGAATTCCTGACCGCCGTTTACAACGGTTGCGTCGGGATTCCATACTTTCCGTCGGCCTGGAAGAGGGCAAAGATCATTTATCTCCCGAAGAAACCAGGGGCAGAGGCAGGTCCTGGAGACATTCGGCCAATCTCTTTCATGGCTGGGCTCGGGAAGATTTTTGAGCGTCTTATCCAGAAGCCGCTGCAGGATATCCTCCGGAAAAGGAGCCTTCTTCCGAATGAGCCGTTTGGCTTCCGGGAAGGACACTCCACTACCCAGTAACTGGGTAGGGTGACCCACTTCATCACTTACGCCTTCAACAGGAACCACGCGGTCGCGGGGGCCCTCTTCGACATCTCGAAGGCCTTAGACCGCGTGTGGCATCCAGCACTCCTGTTGAAGTTGCATTGACTACAGTTTCCTGCTTGGATAGTGCGGCTCATCGAGTCATATATACAGGGTAGGACGTTCAGGGTGTTCTGGCTCCAGGTCAGATCGAGACTGCGAATCTGCGCCGGTGGCCTGCAGGGGTCCGTCCTGGGATCGACACTCTTTCACATCTTCACCCAAGACCCACCTCGGAAGCTTGGGTGGAACACAACGCTTGCTCTGTACGCGGACGACGTGGCGCTCCTGTCGCGCTCTTCCAAGAAGTACGCGGCCGTGGAGACGCTGCAGTGCGCCGTCGACGAACTGGTCACCTGGTATCGTCGATGGCGCATTGCAGTCAACGCAGCAAAGACAAAGGCCGTCGTATTCCACCCTGGAAGTGGAACGCCATCTGGAATCGACCTGTCAGTGATGGGGGGGACATTCCCTGGAGTCCAGAGGTCACATACATGGGAGTAGTGCTGGACCGGAGGCTTCTCTGGAAGCCTCAGGTCGAGCGCGTCCACCACATGGCACTAGGAGCACTGTCGAGTCTTCGTCCGATCCTGCGCCCGGGAGTCTTGTCAGCTGACACCAACAGACGCCTCTACCTGAGCTGCGTGAGACCCATCATCACATGCGCAGCTCATGTTTTGCCTGGGGTTCCTAAGACTACTCTCTACAGGCTGCAAGTAGTGCAAAACAACGCACTCCGGCTGATACTCGCTCGTGGCAGATACGACCGCGTCAGCCGGATGCATTTAGACGGAAACGTGGAATCCCTGGACATCTTCCTGCCGAGGACGTCCAAAGAAATCTACTGCAAGGCAGCAGCATCGAAGCACAAAGAGGTGCAAATGCTAGGTGAGATCAAGGTTAGGTGGTTTGTACCGCTACAGGCGATCCATCGCCAACCTTGATTCGCAATAAACCCTCCCCAGGAACAATCGTCCCCGCTTGTAGGGAGGGGTTGATGCCCGTTTCACAAAGAGGCATAAAGAGTGTAATCGAGCCAGTTAACGTAGCAAGAATCATATTGGCAGCTAAGCTGGAAATGCGACGGGGCCAACCACCACAGATCATAGCATAACCCTGTACTCTGCCGGCGTGATTCGGCCGAACGATGAGGAGTCGCTCGAGAGCGACGACAACCGGGAGCGATCGGAAGCGATTTGGAGGTTCCCTTCAGTAAGGGCAGACGTCACAACAGACCCTTTCTGGTCACCCATCGACCTTCGTCTCACTTTGGCAACAGGAAATTGGGACCTTTTCAGGGCCATAAAAATACCACGATTGACCGGTGCATGATTGACAACAAAATCAAGGACCTTTTCAGGGTCACAGGAACCAGCTCATCCAGACTTCGGTCCGTGACTGCTCACAGGATCACGTCCAAGGGCTAAAGTGAGCCCAAATGCGCCACACGAGCGCTCCAAACTACTCTCACAGCCACATATGTGCCTCGCCAACGAGAGCAGTAGCGTGGCAATACACTCCTGCGCCCACAAGCAGGACGTGTCTCACACACGGAGCTGCAAACAAATTTTATATAGCCCTGCACAGTATTCAATGCTTTTCTTGAGGGTGTTTAAAATTGAATATTGGGGTCAAAAACACCCATTAAATATAACATTTTCTAGAATTTCGGATATTTTTCTAGAGGTTATACCCAATGACCTATATTCATGCCAAATTTCAGTTCAGTATCATTTCTAGAAGTACCTTAGGTTTTATATGATATATTCTATATCCTATATATATCGTATATCCTATATATGTAAGAAGCAGCTATTTATAATGATAATGTATGTATATGTGCGTGTATATATAAAGATCGGCGTGAAAACTGAGAGAATAGCAAGTTTTCTTTTTTAGCTATGATATGCATGCGCTTCCTTCACAAGAGAATGTCGGCACATAGGCATGAAAAACACTCGGTTTTTTGAGAAGATAAGAAAAAACAATCTGAGCGCGAAGTTATACCCTCCTACTCTGCCGCAAAAGATCGGACTAACAATAAGTAGCAGATGGTTGGGAAGTGAGCGGAAAGATAAGCGTGAAGAAAGTATGAGAGAAAAATTGTAAGACTCGGAATAATAGAGTGGAGAGGAAAAGTGGAGGAAAGCATAAAAGCAGGAAAGGGAAGCGAGGTGAAGTTAATGCTTCTGAAGCATCTCTTACATGCAAGCGCTGCGCTTTTTCTGGAATGCATTTGGAAAGAAAACCTCATAAACAGTGATGAACTTATCCTAGAACTGATATCTGTAACGAAACATCATCGAGAATTTCACCCTAATTTGAGTCGTACAGTATATTTTCGTAAGCAAATTTTTCTAAGCGCTAAAAATTTTGTACAGAAATTTCACGAATAAAATAAAAAAGCGTATCATAAATAAACTATTTATTTCACAAAAAATCTACCTTAATATTTTATATTAAAATAAGAGATTAGATAATGATTTTTACATTATCGTCTCAGGCAAACGCCGGAGAGAATAAGTGTATGCACATGAAATATATCCGACTTGCCGTGAAATTTAGCTAGCGACCATTAGTTACTTTAGCCAGGTGTGAACTAGGATTTCGTCATTGCAGAAATAAAGTGAATGAACAAAGATTATGTATATTAAACGCAAGGGAGTTTACCATGTGTTCTTGTAGGTTGATCATACTGGAAAAATAGTTTCCATCTGATTTGATAATCACAACCTCTGGGAATATTGCACGCAAGAAGAGTTTCATAAATAAGGTGCGTTTACAGCAAAACAATAAAATAATAAAAACTTTCTAAAAAGATACACTGTTTATAATCAATGGGTTCCATTAGGAAAGTTTTTTATTCTACAGTGAATATGGATTTCAATTCGTCTTTCCAATAAGTTGGCTGCCCTGATAAGGCGATATGATTCAAATTTGGTGCCATTTCTCTGTATATTAGAATATTAGAAATACATATGTATTTATTTTCTATCATATGATCAAGGATGAATATTTTAAAACTTTATTTGTAATATAGAAAATCAACCTCACTAACCGGACGAAAATATATTTTGCTTGAATAAATTCCTTGAAAATATGCTATGAGCTAATATTAAACATGAATTTCAGACTTTTCCAAAAGTCCTCGTACTCTTAATTTCAGACACAAAAATCATACCGAATGTCACCACAATACGAACAGAAAAAACAACGGTTGGGATATCTTGTGACGCTCGTATTCGATCACATTCGCCGTTCTGATTGAGGTACGATTGTGAGGATGTTGACTTAAAAAATACTCTTTCATGCTGCATACTGGAAGATACATCTCACCTCAAGAGATATCTGTGACCATATTTGTTTGTTCAAGGTAGGAAATCCCCTCACTTGTGGCTAAACGCTTTCCGTTGGAGAGCTCCAGCCACGAATGAATGTTAGCGATACACTCTGATATCACAAAATCTCACTTACTCGTGTAGTTCCAAGTCAAATACAGCGATTTGTATAAACAACTAGTGCAAAAGCCTTTCAAAGTGACGGTATGTTACTTGCTATTTAAATTATATTTCCGTACTTATTATTCTTTGAAATAATTTATTCATATCTTTAAAAAAAAATCTCCTTCCGTTTTTTGGTCTGGCCTCCTCATATACTCCCTCAAATATCTTATTCTTGATGCCTTTCGTTTATCGAAGCCTTCAAATGTTATCTGGTGCTCTGCATAACATTTAATTAATGCGCGATTAAAATACCGTTAGCGGCGCCGGGATCGCTATTAATATTTAAAAGAAATTTTTTTTATGAAATATGACACCGGATGGCATTGGGATAATTTTGATCGCAATTAATAATATCCGGGGCAGTGTAATTGTCGATTTCAAAAATTAGAAAATTTTATCATAGCAATGGAAACTAAGGTATCACTTAGCGACGTATTTTAATTCGACAGATAATCGAAATATCTCTCAAATATTCCGTTTTATGAAAAAAGTGCATAAAAGAAAAGATGTAGAAAATTATAGTCTACAACTTTGTTAATAAGAATTATTTACATTAATTAAGTTTTGACGGAGATATTGGGCAAAAAAAGAAAAATGTCATTGGTAAACTTCCATTTTCGGGTGACCAATTTTAGCCTAAATCTAATCAGATCTTGATTGTTAAATAAAACCCAGTATATACAAAGTGTTGTGTTGATCTAATTACTAGTTTTTGAGTTAGAGCGCGAGAAATATTCCTATCTCGCACTGACAGACATCATCGAGGAAATGGTGAAGATGTATTCAGGTGACCTTAAAACGTGTATTTCCGATGAAATCTCGAACTCGAATTTTTCCACGGATACAATAATTCTCCGCGTAGGAGAAAGTACAAATACGTAGTTTTTATTGCAAATTTGGACTGAATTTAATATTATTCGATCACACGACTAACAGCTTCATTTTATTATGTGTCAAACCAATCATATTTGGAATTTGATTTTTTCATGGAGTAAAACTCGCATTCATCGCGAAAAAATAACGTTCCAACGTTTTGCGAATAAAACCTTGTGTTCTTCATCATTTGGCAACCGCTTCTGGTGAATGTTTTCTTTTATTTTTGTAGCCTCTCCGGGTGGAGGGGTGCACTGAGTGAAAGAAAAGCTTTTGGAGTTTGGTTTCCGCACCGGGACGACCCTAAAGCGCCGTCTCGGATTCTAAGCAACCCCTCTTTTGTGTCCCCGATACCTTTGTTCCTCGTTCCGCGTGGGCGTCTCTTTGCCGAATTTCCTGCAGAATGTTTTTCCGCGATAAAGAAATATGATTTCCTCCGTCCGTGACGCGGAAAATCGCTACTGATTTGTTCTCCGGGTTCCTTCTCTAATCCCGTGAGAAGCTGTTGACTGCCGATGATATCGAATTTCAGCGAAGCTCAACCGCGTTCGACCTAAACAGTTTGTTACGGCCATATTTGTGGTAAAACTACTTACCAAGCCAACGAAGAGAGAGATACGGCACTCCGATTGAACTATTATGCATTGTCAACCGGGTTTTACCATTTGGTTCTTCGGTCGAGAAATGAGGGAATAGTTTTTATTGTATTGGGTGATTTTCAGCTTTCTTTGGAACTAACTACAATCACGCGTTTTATATGAATGTGGAGATAATTCCATAGTCGGTTTACTCTAGTTTCAATATGCTTTATTGTCGTCAAACTATCACTTATTTAATGTAATTGTCAATATTGTTTTAATAGCGTTTAACAACTTCAAAGGCCTTTGAACAGCTTGTGGGTTAAAGAAATGCGTAACAATTCGAGATTCTTGCTTCTGAAGTGAATCGGAAATGAAGTCGATAATGGTTGATTGAATGACTCATAATAACTGAGCCGTTATATACAGAAAAATTTTTCAAATTCTCGAAATTAAATACGTTTCAAAATACGTTATCTATTACTCCCACAACTTATATATTAAGATCTTAACTCTCGATATATACATGATATTTAAGTTATGTAGGAATCAGGTTGGTGAGAAGGCTTTCGCGGCGTTCTGGTGTAGGCTGCATGGCTTTCGGTATCATCGCGTTGTTCGGCTTTGTAGACGACGTTTCGCAGGCGTTGCAGTCGGCGTCCTCAGGTCATCTGACCTGAGGACGCCGGTGAAATGTCGTCTACAAAGCCGAACAACGCGGTGAAACCGAAAGCCTATGTAGGAATCGTTTTGAGATGACACACTTTGTAAGCGTTTCCAAATTTCTCTCATCCACTTCAGTTTTAGTAATGCGACAAATAAAAACGTTTATTAGTTTTCGAAGATCGCCATCCAACGCAAATTTTTTCACAAATTTTATTCTACGGGAAGAACATAACTTTACCATGGTGTAGATCTGAAAATTTCCTTCTGAAATACCGTCTTTACTCAACGATAAGACAACTTCGAATATAAAACAAGTTACCTTTGGCAAAAAAATTATATAAGGCATTCAAAATAAAATAAATTAAACAATATTTTTTTTATAAATCTCAAAATATTGTCATCAGAATGTAGAGCACAAAGATAAACCATGGTAGATTAGTCATAATCACTCACTTTTTTATATTTGTATTTATTTCTTTTTTTCGCAAATATGAGACGACCCAAACTTTTCATCTAAAAAAACAACAGAAAAAACTCGTCTTGTGGTCGGGTAAATATGGTATATCTACTTTAAACAAGAGGATTCTTCCTATTGTGTCGATCGTGATTTCTAAAATATTCCAGGTTGAATTACGGGACATGGGAGAGATAAATACGGTATAAATAATAATGCGTTCAGGAAAACCCTATGTTCACGCATTGTAATGTAAAATCGGCAGCGAGCGGACGTTGAATATTATGGCAAGCGGAATGAGAGGAGAGAGAGAGAGAGAGAGAAAGGGAGTTACATGAAGGATAGCATAGCGACAAGCATCTTATCAGTTTCAGACATGAGGTGAATATAAAGCGATCACACTCCTGGGAATCCCCAGAAAAGGCAGGATTTTTCGTGCGGTGGGAAATCAGATTGAGACCTCCAATTTGGGGATGAAATATGACAATGGAAGGAACTAGTATATACGGGACGCCAAAAAATTAGGAAATTTAGATAAAGGTAAAAGCAATTACCTATAGGTTTTAAAGTGATGGCCAGTACATCATCTACGAGCAAATAGTTTGCAATCGACCGTATTCTCCAAAAATGAATTATTGAGTTTGCCTTATGCCTGGAATGCAAATGATTTCCTTTTAAGAGTAGGGAAAATCAGAGGCTCATTATGCTGAAAAATCGCCATTATAAATGGTGCTGAAAAAATTATGGATTTTTGCTGGTTATAAAATTTTATCGTTCATACCGAAGAGAAAAATGTGCTTCATTTTTCACCAATTAATACGAAGCTTTTTGAAATTATAGTAGAGTGCGGTAAATCACCAGAAAAGCCAATTAAATAAGAGGAATTGTGTTTTACAACATGATGTGACGTTGAGTGAGTAATTATCAAAATTGACTTCGATATAAATGATTCAGGTGAGCAAATTTCAGCAATAGTACGCATTAAAAATTCTAAATTAGAGGCGTTCTTTGCTATAAATGCCTCCGCTAAGGACAGATTAATTATTTCGCAGATAAGTTGTTCATTTGTTGTAGAGGAAACGCATCTGGCAACTACGCAAACTGTTATAAAATTGCTCTTTTACAATAATTATATATCTAACAGATCCGACGTGTTCCCTTTCAAATGTTTACTTGCCATGTATGAAATAAGTTTTAAATTCTTAGTTTTGAGGAGCATATTCCGAAAACGCACAATTTCACAAGGTTGAAGGGCTTCGGCAGTCTACTTGATATTTATTTCAAAGTAATATAGCATCCGTTATAATAAAATATTATAGGCATTAAAATGTCCTCTCTTAAAGGAATCGCACGCATTAACACAGTAAGGCATACTTGAGTTGCCAAAACACACCCATTAATCTTTGGCGAACCGGTAGTCTCAACTGAAATTACAATCTACTATACATAGATCTAAAACAATCCTTTCACTGAAATGCGCTATGATTAAAACGTCTCCTTCTTCATAAGAAATGAATCCCACAGCTCTCGTACACTGAATCAAGTCAGATGGGCAAATGGCAGAACACCAACTCTTTTAACCAAAACGTTATTAATTAATAAATTAAATTTGCAAGAAAAGGTGTAAACGCGTCATTCTTTCAGTTCCCTTGTTTATATGCTTTAAAATAAATTAAACTGTCTGCCAATGTCAAAAACGTCAGTTGATAAGATTTATACGACTTCCATAACTACCGATTACAGCTATATATGTCAACTTGCTCAGGTGACTTTCGCTTCAGTGCTCCTGTCATAAATCTGGATTGAATAATATTAAAATTAATTATTTTCCGTTTACGCATAAACCGGGGAAAATGGCTCTTTCTGTGAAAATCGGATTTCCATTAAATTTTCCTCGATTTCAAGATACTCCGAAACTCATAAAGCGCCGCTCAACTTTATAAGGGTATCGGATTAATGAATGCATTGTTAAAAATATTTCCATTAGATGATAGATCAATTTCTATCAATATCTATCTATCAATATCTAATCTAGAGAAGCTATAGCAACCGCATACATCGATATCGATAAGAATAGTAATAGAAGCCGTAACCAGGGTATTAATCTAATAACTTCCGTTCCCAATATATCGCATAGAGTAGTGGGGCCCAAACTTTTCGGCTCGAGGGCTACATAACCCATTTCTGCACTCAACGCGAGCCACATGGCTCGCTTCCTCCCTTTTCAAGGGAAATAAAATTGAAGAATAACTTAAGGAAATTAACTGTTTAGTTGTGGGTCTATTTTACCTAATATCTTTTAATTGTATTTTTCTATTATGGGAACACAAAATATATTGTTCTATAATGCTCTGTTTTCATTCAATGTTACATTGTGTCCTTTAATTGTGAAATTCATGGCGGACCGGAAATGGCCCGCGGGCCGTAGTTTGGGCATGATGTTATCCAATCTAAGTTTATTAATCAGTTAAAATTAACTCATTTCTTCATTTATTATCATGAGAAATCAAATTTTAGTTACTGTCATGAGCTCAAACGAAGTTTCAATTCACATGATATATTGTTTAAATCGAAATGGTCCTATCAACTCTGGGAATTTTCAGGCGGTGTAGTTCCGTATTTCAACGTGATTAATGGAACCCAATATTCCGATATATTTCAAAATTCACAACGGAAAATTATGGACATACGATGAAACTTTTAGAAATAATGTCCCCGTAAGATGAGTTCTTAGCAAATGCCCTTATATCATGTCTTCAACGATAGGAGCAGAATCGGAAGGGATAAGATGAACCTCCCCATGCCCTATCTATTCCATTATCTCCCGCGATTTTCTTAGCAAAAAACAATTGCAGGAATATATTCGCTTGTTTTTTTTATCGCTGATTTCAGGAATGTATGACACCACGATCATATTCAATGTAGCATTAAACGAGAATTCGACAGGAAAATATGCATCCTGCAGAAGTTTTTAATATTTCATCCTGGTTACAAATATTAATATAACAGTTACTTAGAAATTTGTGCCATTCCTGTATATTCTCATAGGTTAGATGGAAGAAGACACTTTCTAGTTCTGGGGTCTCAAATCGATATAGCATAGTGGTCAAAATTATAATTTCGAAATATACGCCAAATCACATGTTACAAAGTCATCCCTGGAGGAATTGATTAAACTAGGAGTGAAAAATATATTCGTAAAAATCTTTAACTATCGCACAGATGCTCAATATTTGACGTTTATATGCTCGTAGTTACCTATTTCTATATCATTTTATGGTCTGATCGTCCACGTTGGATTTTTAGCCTACGGTAGACTCCTGTCTGACCAGCATAAAACAAAACCGAGGGATATGCCGGTCAACCGAACAGTCGGCTAATCCGGAGTTAAATTTTCAGATTTGAGAAACAGAAAATTAAAAAAATGCGTAAATGAGAAAACGAACTGAAACACTGAGTAAAGTAAAATAATGCAGTTAAATATTAAAATAACTCATTCTATAACATAAATCACATCAGTATTATATCATTTCTTCTTATTAGCGGAAGAGAGTAATTTTTAGTAGTAGTAGTAATTGATTTTTTAAGTCCGTCTATTGCCATTTTGCATTGTCATCGCCTGGGCATACACACAGAAGGAAGGATGGAAACCCGGTGCCGGCATTAGCCTACTCTTTACGAAAAGCACCAAGAGGGCCAACTGTTTAACGTCCATTCCGAAGGACGGAACGCTGAATTTGCGCTGTCTCCTCAAATCGCACAAACAGGGGGCCGGGCGAACCTCGGGAAAAATCCTACTTGCGCAGGATTCGTACCCGCTGCCCTTACGAGCAGCCAGCGTCCTACCCACTACACTACCGGCACCCCCTTAATTTCTAGTTAATGTTAGTGAAGATACTTAGCGGTTATGGGTATGAATTTGAAGAATCGTTTGATTTTTAAAATAAAAAACTAGTTTAATAATATTTTCAGCGTAGTTTTTAGACGGCTGCATGGAAGTTTTTCAAAGAAAGAGGTGGATTAATTCGAATAGTAGGTCAAATGAGCACTATCAAAAAAGGAGTCCAATACACTTACATCAGAACTGAATTCACGAGATGACCTCTTTAACTAGCAGGTCGTCTGTTTGAGACCCCGTTCTAGTCCAAATGCCTCCTCAATAAAGACCATTAACCATAATTCTTCGTCGAACTAACGCTCAAATATTTCCCGCACACATTGCATTCCCATCGCTAACCTACGCAACGCTTAGTTTAACCGTCCACATGTATCCCCGACGAGGAAGGTTCGCCCTCATAAAAAAAAGAAAAATCGAAGCCCGTCGTTTTCGCGATTGTGATAGGAAAGTGACGCGGAAAGCTGGGAGATAGGGTCGGAGGCGTTCGTTGCGGGAAACGACGTCAGAAGGAAGAGCCTTTGATGCAGAAGAAAAAACGTCAAGTGAGAGAATGGAAGTGAGAATTGTTGTGGAAGAAAGCGAGGCAAAATTGCTGCGAGAGCGCAGAAGAATGCACGGGAGAGAGCGGTTCAATCGACGGAAAGATAGATTGTGGGAAAATGGACTAGGGGCAGAGGAAAGGGCAACGAGGGTGGTGGGGGGAGAAGGGAGCGGGGCGGAAGAGAAGAAGAGAGCGGGCGGAAATATTGTGATGCATTACCCTAGGGACCAATGATGTACTCGGCGTAGATAAATGAAAAGAATAGATAGTGGCCGACAATAGAAACATAAACAATTTCCTCAAAGTTGTATCATTGTTGGATTCATAAACGTATTACCATGCAACTCGTGAAATGAACTTAAAATTGAAAATGTAAATTTAAAACGTTTAAAAAGACGAAATAATTTTCATGCACCCCGCAAGATTCAAAATCGCGTTTCAAAATGTCTCTAGGAGACAAAAAGTAAAAATTAAAAAAAAACAAAGGTCCCACCGAGACTTGAACTCGGGTCGCTGGATTCAGAGTCCAGAGTGCTAGCCATTACACCATAGGACCTATATAGAAGATTTAAATGAGATAGTTTAACAAATCTTTGACTAAGAAATGCAGGAAAAACTTCTCCGGCGAGAAAATACTTCCTCCTCCATGCAAAATTCTTTTTATTATAATGCACACACACATATATATAATGTTCTTTTTATTATAATATATGTATAGGGCTTGAAAAATGCACTCGTCTGCTCGTCCGTGAAGAATGAAAATTTTTAGTTAACTAGTAAAACATTCAATAGAGCAGTTTCAGTTCAATCGGCAATTATTTATACGTTATACCTATTGTTGAATTGAAATATTTGAAACAATTGCCAAGCTACTTAATTTAGTGAATGTTGCGGCCGCTAGGAAGTAGCTAGCTACAGCTATTTCTACAAGCAAATCGAGGGGAATTGCCTAATCTGTTCATGCCTTTAAACCTGATAAAGCCATATACAAGTGGTATTTTAGTGCAAAAACTGTAAGCCATGTTCACGGTCATAAATGCCATTCCTCTGGAAGTGGTATGTTGACACCTAAGAAGATATGAATACTAAATTTCATTGAACAATTGCTTGCTCATGGTCTTGTGTCACTGATAATATGTATGAGTTTTTAAAAACTAATTGTCATGTAGACTGATGCACATACTAATATATTTTTTGTAATGTACTTCGTTGAATATTGATAGTTATATCTGGCAAAAATGAAAAGAAAGATATTGGTTAATCACAGTGTAGATAATTAACATTTTATTTTTGGCACCGATGGTGTTTTTTTTCCAGGCCAGCTTTGGGGTCTCTGGGGCGCTGGCGATTTTCAGCTGACGAGTGAGATATTTGCTTGAATGGTGAATATACTATATATATGGATGGCAACAACATGTTGGGATGAGGAAGCCAATGTCAATGACTTCTTAGGTGAATGGGAGGAACGCTTCCTTGACGTTTCCCCCAGACCACTCCTATGGCTGAGGTATATTGACGACATTTTTCTTCTCTGGACGCATGGACCCTACAATCCTTTTTACAACGCCTCTCATCCCACTCCACGCTTTCTTTCAACCACCACGCCTCTGCCTCCAACATCACCTTCTTGGATGTCGATCTCTCCATCCGGGAAAAAACAATCCACACAAGCGTAAACCTCAAGACTTCCAAACGCCTTCAATATCTCCAGTTCGACAGTTGCCATCCCCTCCACACCAAAACCTCTATTCCCTACGTCCTAGCCCGACGAGGGTGGAGAATCTGCTCGGACAGAGATTCACGGTCCGAGTACTGCTTCACCCTCGAACATGCCTTCTTAAAGCGCGGATACCCGCCGGATCTGATCCGAGACCGAATCCGGCGGGCAGTCGCACCCGCCACCCCTAACTCCCACCCCAATAGCCACACCACCACCGATTCCACCACCCCCCAACTCACCCTAACCACCCTTTATTTCCCCGGCATCCACGACATTTTGAAAAATATCCTAAAAGCCGCCCACCTCATCTTCACATCCTCCCTTCATCAGATTCCATTTCCTAGATCACCGATGCTCTCCTTCCGCCGTCCCCCTAATCTGGCAAATATTTTATGGAATAAAGAGGCCCCAGCACCCACGCCTCTACACCCTGCCGTATCTTACCCCTGCGGTAGACCCCGATGTCTCACATGCCCAATAAACTCCCCCTGCAACTCCTTCTCCAGTCCCGCAACCAACATCACCTACCCCATAACTTCCACCACCAACTGCACCACCCGCAATATCATTTACCTCCTGAAATGTACCCAATGTCCCGCCTTTTATGTTGGCCTCACCAGCAATCCCACAACATCCGCATGAACGGCCACTGCAACAGCGTCATTCTCAAACGACCACTGCCGGTGGCCGTTCATGCAAACCAACATAATTTAAAGTTTAACAACTGCTTCACAGTGAGAGTCAGTCAGTAGTCATCAATCAATAGGGAGCAACCTGAAGTCACGTCATTTAGTTTAGATTCAAGTGGTATTTCTTCCAATTTATGGCAGACTAGCTGTTGCGGCAGAATTTTGTAATGAAATTTGTGTTTCTTGTGTACCTAATTTTTATGTCTGTTATTATTTCTGCGAAAATGTGTCTGTGTGAACTGAAAATTCATTATTTGGAACATGGAATTAGCATTTTGAATGACGACTTACATGTCATTATTTGTGACCTTAACGGAATATTGTTATTAGTTGCCTGTGTACAACTGTGTAATGCAAAGAGTAACACATGAAATGGTTCTGTTATTCCCCAGTACTGAATTTCTTATTCTTAGCTGTTTGTCTTGTTCAGTTTTTCCTTTTTCGCCAACTTTTATATAAGCATATCTTCCCTTTGAATAGCACAAGAAAGGGTGCAGCAGTCTAATGTTTTGCATATTCAAATTACTTAAGATTTCCGTACGAACACGGTATTTTCACCGAAGAACGTCGAAAAGAATGAAAAATCACGTAGATTTTCAGTTGATCCACAAATTTGTTAAAGTGAAAGTTCGACGTTTCCCGTCATTCGCGTGAGTCTCCCTAAATACGTTTCGATGCATTAAAGGTATTAACCTTATAAAAGTTGGTTACAATTATTCATTTTGTGTGTTGTATTTATGTACAAATTTCTCACTTTTGTAGTTTGATAATGACTATGTACTCTCGCTGTGTGATATACGTAAATAAATTTGATTTATTAAATGCAATTCAACATTCTTTCATTTTTGTCCTATTCTTCCATCTATCAATTTTGAGAATTTGTTACGATTATCGTATTAAAACGGGAGGGGGTGACGGACATTTCGTGTTGACATCACGATACCGAGAGTAGTGGTGACGTCACGATAGCGAGAGCCGTGGTGACGTCACGATATCGAGGGCCATCGTGAACACGTAGTTCCAAGTTTTCCCGGTACCACTACCTATCGCCCTAGCTGACAACCTGGGCATCGATTCATAGCATTAAGTTTCCGGTCTTTCCGTAGTAATCTTTGTCCTGCAGCGTCTAATGTCCGCTAACAGCGCCATCATAACATCAACCACTACAACTACGTCGATCAGAGCTTAGTCGGTCACAATAAACCACAATATCTTGCCAACGGTTTGACCGATTTCAATATTATCATTCTCCTCCAAATTTGCTGGTTGTGACATTCAATTTGATGCATCACACGTTAAGGTGTCTGTTACCTTCGCTTTAAAAACCTCATTTTATACGCTATTTTATTATAAGTGTTTGCTTACTAATCATTTTGGTTCGCGACGACAGTACGGTATTCATCACAATAATTTCTATCTTTCAAATAAGTCCTTTTAATTATTCACACAGAGCGAGGCTTGAGAACTTATTGCCTACACAGTATTAAAAATGTAAGATACCAATGACTGTTTAAATGTAACGAAAAAAAGATTGTAAACCTACTCCGTGCGAGTAAGCGACATTAGCAGAAAGGTTATATCGCTTATTGCCTCTCCGAGAAATGAAAGAGGTTATAGAATTATAATTTAGAAATCCTTCTTATAGAATCTAAAAATTGGTAATAATGTGCATTAATTGTAAAATAAATTGCGTTGCCAGTCCACGTATATGTATATATGAATGAGTTTTATAAATACAGAATTTCATGGTAGGGCGATTCAAAGCACAGCGACTGCTTCGGTAGCCATGACTGTCTACTACGAACCTTGAAAAATGTAACACATGGTACCACTTAGCGTCACATTATCATTTATAATTAGCTATTTTATTTTAATCTTGCCAACTACGTTTGTTTCCCTCTTGCCTCTTAAGGCTAATTGTAAAGTTTATTGAATAGTAATACATGCCGCTCAATATTTAACGATTAATGACAATACTGGTCATTTCTAAACTATAGTTAGCGTTCAGTTCGACCGCTCTCTTTCGATTCAAATATTTAAATTTATTTTTGCACATTTGAGGGCCCTTAAAGCTCTCGCCTCAATCGAAAGTCTTTTCTGCGTCCACACAGCCCACTCGACGGAAGCTGAAAAAATGCAACGAGAATCGTAAGAAAGGGTATTTTACTACCTTTATATTCTGCTCCTGGGAGACGACCACCAGAGGTAGTTTCTCTCCTCTTGATCCATAAACACATACACGCACACAATAATATACACCAAATCACACGATGAAACATATCACTTCACAATGGTTTTCACTATGAGAGATATGCACACTTCACAAATCACCACTTAACTTCACTAAGGATGGAAAGGGAGGATAACGTAGAAGGGTAGACTTTTATTAGAAAATATTAACTGAGGGTGACTGAGACAAGCAAAGGGGCGAGAAGGGGAGTATTTTTAAACCAAGAAAAGATTTTCGTTCTTGCGAATAGGGGAATCACGAGATATGGATGCCACAGCCACGCTGCTTCTGAAATGACATGAAAGAGATAAAATTATAAAAGTTAGCTAACCACTCACCAAAGCCATATGGCCGGAGAACAGCATCAACCGCATTTCTATAGGTATAATATTAGTATTGAGCTACTAAACCTAGTAGAGTCCAACGTTCATCATAATCGAATCTAGCTTTTAACTTCGCCTTTAAATCGCTAAGCCAACACGCAGGTTGACAGCCTCTTATGTAAAGGTCAATTAAACCGATTGAGGTAAAAATTATTACAATTAACTATTAACAAAATTCACGTTACTGTGGAAATTAACGTTCTGTTTGCTAAATTTGCGAGAGAAATAGCGGTTTTAGATGAAAGTTATGGAAAGTATAGATCCATGTAACTGCATAACTTTAAGTATTACCAATGGTGAAAACGGCCACTATCCTACAATTACGATAAGCGATAGTTCATACGAAATGAAATAATAAAACTTCTGTTTTCGAGTAAGTAACATGTGACACGAAGCAACTAAAAATAAATAGTTATATTATTTTGATAGATGATTTACATCCGACCTCCTAAAACACGGAAGATGCGTTCTGAAAAAGTGTTGTGTAATATGAATCTAAATTCACACAGTAAAAGAAGGATTTGCATGGAATGCAAATCCTTCTTTTACTGTGTGGAACATCCATGTAAGCACCCTCCTCCAGACCAAAAATTTCTGAACTACTCATTGATATGTAGAAATTGAATGTTTTCTTCGGTCATCATACCTTATAAAATCTTGATGTGGCCACCATGACTTTCTCCATACCTGTGATATGTCTAAAAATTCCAAATAGGTTAAATGATAATAAATATTTTAAGGAACTGCGAGAAGAATATAATGAGTTTACAAAGAACAGAAATAAACTCAAACAGTAGCCTTCAGACATCTGATATAGCCCCGAAGTAATAGAATTAAGAAATTAAAAAGGAGCGTCAAGTCTTTATAATAGCCGGCGGTAGGTAGCGTGGTTGTGGCAGTTAAAATATTTAGTTTTTAAGATATATTTTAAACAATGCATTTTATGGGGAAATGTCTGAGACAAAGGTTGTAGAACATTAAATTTTATACATTTATTCCTATTTTTTGCATTGATCAAATATTAAAGAAAATATTTCAAAAAACGGATGACAAGAGTAAACACCCACTTCCGGTTAACCGATCTTTGAAAATGTAAAATATAAAATTTCGCGTTGACCTGATTAACATTTTTTGAGTTAGAGGAGCCATAAAAACTCACATACACACACACACACACAAGAGACATCATCGAAAAAATGGTCAAAACGTGTACAGGGGACCTCAAAAAGTTTTCTTCCGTTGAAATCTTGAATTCGATTTTTTTCATGAAAACAATACTTTCCCCTATATTGCGTATGGAGAAAGTAAAATGCATTATATGGGAAATTATTTCGAACTAAGGTTGTAGAAAATTAAACTTCCTAGAACTTTTATACCAGTACGTTTTTACATACATCAAATATTAAAGCAAATATTTCAAAATAACGGATAAGTGACGAGTAAACATCCACTTTCGATTTATCGACTTTTAACATAAACTAATCAATTATTGCGACTTTCATAAAAATTTTAAAAACAAAATTAAGAGTTTTTTAGTTAGAGCACCCACAAAAAAACTCATATACACACAGTCATCATTGAGAGGTCAAAACGTGTTCAGGGAACCTCAAAAAGTGTATTTCCGTTGAAATCTCGAAATCGATCTTTTTCATGAAAAAAATACTTTTCCCTATATGTACTAGTAAAGTTTTGGAACCGGGAATTCCCGTTTCAGGGAATTTACTTGACATTTCTTATTCTCGATTCTCGGGAAAATTTTTAATAATTCGCGGGAATTGTTCGTTTGAAATTTGTGCCGAGTCAAGATTTTTCAGAATTGCCTTCATACCTTCTTTTTTTATATTCCTCCAAATTTCAGCACCAAATGTTAAGTTATCAAATTAGTTTTGATTTTTTGATTTTATGTGTGTTGTGCCAATAGAATTTCTGATGAATATTAAATATTTTTTCAGTTAATGCTATTTAGTAACTGAGTTATTAGGATTTTGAAGTTAAGGATCAGGTTACGTTTTTGGCTATGAATTCAATTTTAATGGAACGCTAACACAATGTCAAAATGTCTTCTTCTCGCGCCCGAGAATGTCATTAGTAAAAAAAGGTCCTAAAGTAATGGCTGCATGTTGCATGAATCTAAAACTAGGCACTGAAGTGAACTGCCTTCCACTCCTATTCTTCTTCCTTCCCCCCTCCCTCCTCCCTTAATCGACCAAATTAGCTACTCCTACCAAGTGAATTATGTATGAACTAGGAAGATGCCCTTTGAAATTCAACTAGGAAGTCTTTATGAAATTTTGTGAATAGATGCAATGCGAGGCTATTATCCAAATCCATGGTACCCAATTCCACGAAACCGGCAACAATGCAAATCACTAAGAATTCGTCAAATTCTCGCATTAAAAACTGATCTGGTGATCTATTCGACAACAACAACAACAACACACCTTGACGCTTTCCCTTTCGGGGTAACCCATGCCATATGTCTGCCAATTACCAACCCATCACCACATGCTTCCTCCACACACTTCTATCCTTGCACACTTCTTTTGCTTCACTTACACCCATACACTGAGTCACACATTTCCTTTTATTCCTCATACTTTTCACGTCCCATTTTCTCCAAGTCTCACTAACCACATCCAACCAAGTCTTTCGCGGTCTGCCTCTCCCTCTCTCGCCATTCACTCTTCCTTCATATATTTGTTTGGTGATTCTACTCTCCTCCACTCTTTCTACATGCCCGAACCACCTAAGCATACCTCTCTCATACAAATCTGTCACACTAGCTTTCATACCACATTCGTTCATCACCCAATTATTCCTTACTTTGTCCCTCCTAGATTTTCCACAAACTATTCTCATGTATCCCATCCCAACCGCATTCAAACTACTTTTATGCTTCTCCTGACACACCCATGTTTCACTGCCATACAGCAAGGTAGGCATTAAAACACTCTTGTATACAGACATTTTCGCTTCTTTTGACAACCATTCATTCTTTGCAATCAACCAAACACTCCCTGCCACCTTTCTACCAGCATTCACTCTCCTTTTGATTTCCCCATCTACTCTACCATTTTTAATAAACATTCTACCAAGGTATACAAATTCATCCACTACCTCAATCGTTCCACCATTTATGCTAAATTGACAGTCGTTCACCTAATTATCCCGATCGAACAAATGGTTTTGGCCGCATTTATCCTTAAGTCCATTCTCACTGTCGTATCATGCAGGCAATCTAACATTCTCTGCAATTCTCCTGGGTATTCAAAAATCGATGACAGGAAAACAAACGTCCGTTCTTTTAGGCGTTCGTTGTTTTAAGTCTCCAACTCCTACGATGATTCTAACAAGGGGAGGACCAGACATCTATGTCACAAACTGTGATCAAATTTCGCTGGTGGATAGAAGCATAAAAATAAGCAAACACGTGTCTCGGCTTTTGGCTCCATAGGCCCTAGTTCACAAGAAATCGGGGGTCAAAGTTTTTAGAAACTTACTGCGCTCCTTATAAGGTCTTCACAGGGAGTTTATTAATGCATAGTCAGATTAGCCGAGTGATTAAGGCACTAAACTACGAAGCTGACGATTCCTTTTTTTGTGGCCCGAACACCGACACTGGCAGTTTTTCTTTTGTTTCTTTAATCTATTACAATGTACTATTTGATATAAGTTGTATTCTGTTTTGAAATAATTCCTTGGATTATTATTTTTAGAAAAACAAATTACGCTCGGTAAGCATATGCCTGGGAAAAAACAGTTCCTATCGCTTGCGTAATGCATATTCATTAACAGTTAATTAAACTTATAAATTAATTTCAAAGCAATAGCATTGTTGAATAGCAGGATGGTATAGCTGGCAAAATCTTTTTTTATTTTTAAAATGTATTTTATTCTAATGGAGAGAGGAATAACAATTAAAAATGAAAGAATACTACAAGTTGTATTCACGCACACATACTTTTACGCACGAACACAAACTGTTGTGCGGCCCATTAAATGGCGATCTATACATATAATTTTTTCTCGCGCATACACTTGTCTAGATTAAATTGCGTAATTTTCTTCTTTTTAATAATAATCCAAGGCATTTTTTCAAAAAAGAATGAAACTTACATCAAATAGTACTTCATTGTAATATCTTAAAAAAATTCCCGAAGCTTCAAGATAATCCAGGGTCTCGGATTTCATGGGTCCCATAGAAATGTTTCGGCCATGTCAAATGACGAAGCATATTAACCCCACAACGTGATCATCTGATTTTGCTGTCTTAACATCATTTGTCCCCACGTGAATCACCACCATACTCTCTTCATCTCCCTTGTCGAGGTTTTCGATTTTCTCTTGCATCTGTTCCGTCATTATCCCTGGGAAGCATTCCACCGACGCTCCTTCCTTGGTCTATTCAGCCCAGGCGAAACATACCTAACATCGAGTACCCCGATACCCGCACCTTGGGTTTCGCGATGGCTTTCCCTGTTCTCTCTATCTTCCCACCTTCAATCCTCTTTTTTCCCCGTGGACTTCAACCCTGTGCTTTTCTCCCTCCGTTTTCTTTCTCCTTATTTCCTCTCTCAATTCCTCATTTTCCGCCATTGTCTTCCTAATTTTACTCCTGGCATATTCTAATTCGGTCGTCAGTCTCTCTATAGCTTCTTCTTTTTTTCTATTAGCTCCTGCACCCGCAATAAACCGTAATCACCACATTTCCACTCCACCTTCACGCATTCATCCAATTTACTTTTCAACATTTAAAATGATACCAATACTCACACGTACTGCACTGGACACCGTTCCTAACTTATTCCTATACGCAGTACACTTCACGACTACCACACTTCCATCTACCCCCATTTTAGCCTTGAGAACTTTCACCTTTCGGAGCGTTCAGGAGGCACGTCCGTTCACTACGACGACGGGACTACTAAGTCGACGATTTGAAATTCTGTGACGTCCTTAAAATGAAAGCAGTGAAGTAGAGGTAAACGTAATGGAAGATGTTCCACGATGACAATTCAAGTCTTTTCCTTTGAAAGGCGATTAACAACTTGTTGTTCGAAACAACTACTTAAACCCTTGTCATTTTTCATTCTGATGGAAGACATCACCAATTATGGTCCTTATTTTGTTAAAGGGACACTTTTATTGAAATAGTTTGTTTAAAAATCCACTTCTTCATCTGAGATAATAAGACGATGAAATGTTGAAAAAATCTACAGTACCGATCGTAATCGTGCTTACATATTGACTGGAAAAGGTAAAGTGCCCTATAACCTGGTACTTTCTAATTTCTGAAAATTAGATTGCTGCAATTTAAAGAAACGCCGAACTCCAATACATGCTCCTTAATTCAAAACTGTTGGTTTAATCTCAAGGACACATCAATAAATTCTAACCGTTGCTACGAAACTTAAAAATTTGGAAGTAAGGGACTATTTAGATTATGAAAAAAAAAAACACATTTGATTTATATTTTTTACTAATCAAACTCCCTGTTATTAGAACAATACACTAACCACTGAGTTGAGGAAGCTAACAAAATAAACAATTTTGGTTTTTAAAACAAACAACAACAAGAAGTCCAAACCAGGACTAATGCAGGTGGTTTCCCAAAGTTGAAGTCCCGATTTGATTACTTATATTGGCAGGAAATGTTTCAGTACGTGTTAGTCATTCCAAAGAAATTCTCATACTATAAATACCAATTGTAATTCATAGTTTATCAATGATAGAGAAAATTATAAAACAAATTAATAGAGCATGAAGTATCAGGTTTAAAATACTAAAAACAACGTCTAAATCTCTTTCTGACATATTTTGCATGTATTTTTTTAATTAAACGAATTTAATAAATGTTACTGTTTATACGCTAATATGTTTGGATAAACTGTCTATTGCTGAAGAGTAAGAGTGGAAAAAATAACTCATTTGTTCACTCATCTATGTTCAAGCCGAATTCGGTAGTAATCGTCTCAATGGCAATAATCCGATAAAATGCGATTTAAAACTCAAAGCCGCTGTGTTAAGTAAAAATTCAAGAATATACGATCAATTATCAAAATTTTTCGATAAGAATTAGAATTTACATTCTTTTCCCCTTATAACGGTGTAAATCTCGCTCCGATATCACAAAAATAAGATATTTTATTGAATTAAATAAAATCCCTGCATGATGGCTTTGACAATTCCTATGTAAAACAAATAGGGAAAACTATCCTGGAATTGAACATGAGACTTAAATCTTCGCCTAATAAAATATAGCGCGTAGGTGAGCCCTGGCAGCACGAGTCTCATATCAAGTTACATAAAAATCGGTCCTTTGGTGCAAAAGATTTAGTAGAGGACACACACAGACAGGACCATTTCATAAGGCTGTTTCCTTTGGAAACCAGCCTAAAAAATAACAAAAAATACACTTCACAAAATAATGAAGTTTAAATGCAAATTAAAATGCCTTATCCTCATTCCCGAGTTACTGAAATGATGAAACGAAATTCTTTGGAATCACTGGAAATTCTGAACAAAACTAATTCTTAAAACAAGAAGTCCAAACCAGGACTAATGCAGGCTGCTTTCCAAAAGTTGACGTTCCGATCTGATTACTTATATTGACAGGAAATGTTTCAGTATGTCTTAGTCATTCCGAGGAATTCTCATACCATAAATACCATTTGTAATTCATAGTTTATCTGATAGAGAACAATTTGAAAACCAATTAATAAAGCATTAAGTATCAGGTTTAAAATACTAAAAGCAATGTCAAAATCTCTTTCTGACATATTCTGCATGTATTTTTTAATTAAACGAATTTAATAAATGTTACTGTTTATACCCTAATATGTCCGGATCACCCGTCCATTGATGAAGAGTAGTTGAGAGGAAAAGAATATAACCCATTTGTTCACTCGTATATGCTTTAGCCGAGTTCGGTAATATTCGTCTCCATGGCAACAATACGATAAAATGCGATTTTAAAGGCAAAAACGATGTTTTACTAGAAATTCAATAAAATACGATACATTAACAAAATTCCGTGATAGAAATTAGAATCTACATTCTCTTCCCCTTAGAATAGTACAAACGTCGCTCCGCTATCACAATTTTAAGATACGAGGTGTGTACAAAAATTTGGTGCACTGAATTTTTTTCTGCCGACGTGGCAACTCTGTAAGTTTCTACAGTGGTGCAACGTCTAGGGGGAAGCCTCACGTTTCCCCAGTAAAAATTTGGTCACGGTCGAGTGAGATCTCTGCTTTTGGTCTGTTTTTGTGAACGTACTTTTGGTCGTGTCGGCGGAATGGAGCGAGACATTTTAACCGAGCAAAGAACCAACATCAAATTTCTCGTAAAACTTGGCAAAAACGGCCAGGAAATTCCACAAATGTTGGAAATTATGTATGGTGAGTCTGCCATGAAGCATAGAACTGTGTAAAAATGGGTGGACTGGTTCAAGGAGGGTAGGGAGAGCGTCGATGACGACGCACGAGCGGGGCGCCCTTCAACATCACGTGTCGATGAAAACATTCAACGTGTTTACGATTTGGTGAAGGCAGACCGTCGAATTACCACTAGAATGATTGCAGAAATGCTTGGAATAAGTAACGGTAGTGTTCAGACAATTTTAAAAGATTTGACCATGCGGAAGCTGTGTGCAAAAATTGTTCCGAAAGTTTTGACTGACGAGCAAAAACAAGGACGTGTTGCTTGTTGCAATGACTGGATCGAGAGTGCCCAGGATCCAAATTTTCTCGAAAGGGTGATAACTGGAGACAAATACAGGATTAATGAGTATGACCCTGAAACAAAAAGGCAGAGTGAAGAGTGGAAGCACCCTGGTTCGCCTCGCACCAAAAAAGCGCGCAAGAGTTGTTCAAAAATCAAGACCATGCTCATCGTTTTTTTTTTTCGATATTCGTGGAGTTGTTCATCATGAATATGTTCCAGCAGGTCAAACTGTTAATGCAACATTCTATGTTGAAGTCTTGAAGCGTCTGCGTGAACGTGTGCGACGTTCACGACCCGAATTGTGGGTGGAGAACGTGTGGATCCTGAATCAGGACAATGCACCTTCGCACACCGCGCTCGATACGCGTGAGTTTTTGGCCAAAAATAAAATCACTACCATGGACCACCCTCCCTTTTCGCCTGATGTAGCACCATGTGACTTTTACTTGTTCCCTAAAGTGAAAAATATTATGCGGGGTGAACATTTTGTGGATATTGATACCATAAAACGAGAAACGACGAAGCTCCTAAAGGGACTGACAAAGGAGGACATGCAGCACTGCTTTCAAGAATGGAAGAAGCGTTGGACCAAGTGCATTCTGTCGGGGGAGAGTACTTCGAGAGTGACCACATCTCCTTTCCAGAATAATTTCATTTGGATTTTTGGTGAACCAAGTGCACGAACTTTTTGTACACACCTCGTATTTTAATGTACTAAAGAATTCATCTCTGCACGATGGATTTGAGACTTCCAATGTAAATCAAATAGGAAAAAATCGTTCCTGGAATCGAACCCCGGACTTCAATCTTTGCCAAATAAAATATAGCCCGGAGGTGGGTCCTGGCAAAACGAGCCTCATATCTTGTTTCATGAAAATCGGTGGATTGGTACAAAAGTTGTTAGTAGGGGACACACACACACACCTACACACATACACACACACAGGACCATTTCATAAGGCTATGTTTCCTTTGAAAACCAGCATAATAAGAAACTCATCAAATGTATTAAGTAAGTACTAATTTGAATACACAGTTACCATAAACAAAATGTCAAAATTTAACCTTGAGGTTTAACAATGGCATGGCCGGAGAGGCAACATCCCATAAAAATCTACGATTTTTCCAATATAGTAATATGTAATTTAAACGCTAAATTTTAGTGATTTAGAACTGAACACAAAAATCGACGATAAGCATAAGAAAATTTATTGATTTTACTATAAAACAGTCCAGGTCCTAGGACCGAAGGCCATTGACCTATTTTTAATTTAAATTGACAAAATATTAAAAGCCTATGCGTCTATAAATCGATTTTTACGTGTTATGTTATGGGAAATAGAAATTAAACCTAGAGCTGAACTCGAGTCTTTTTTTCGGGATTTTTTTCTCCTTCGTGCTTTAATATCTGAATAAAGCATTTCTCTTATATTTTATTCTTCTGCCTAGTCGAAAAGGTTGTTAAAACATGTTACAAGTGTCACCAGAGGAGACGGCGTCAGAAATTTTGCCTCGGAAGGACGGAATCTCGGCAAATCATAATAGATTCGCTAGTATTAGGAAATGATAACAAAATGTCTTCGTTACGTGCATCCATCTCTTTCGATAACTTGCAGAGTTTTCTACGATAGTGTATTCTATATAGGTACTTCTGTTACTTTAGTAAGCGGTCTATATTGACACTCAACATGAACTCTTTATTACGTTACTTTCATGTTTACATTGGTTCAATATATCTATACCAATCAAACTGTACTTCCCATCACCTTTAATTCAAAACTAATATTGCACCACTAATTTTCCTCTCTTTATTTTAGTTGAACGCAGACGGTCTAACCTTCCAGTGAATAAAAAGATAGTTCTACTTTATTTTGAAAGCGATACGGCTTCATTTATAAAGCCCTCTTTACCAGCAAAGTGGTACTAGCGGATCGCCATATGGGCACGTCTCGTCCGTCCATCTTTCATAAATTTCATATCCTAAACCGCGGGGCGGATTTTAATTAAATTAAGTACGAGTGATAGGTATTAAAATTTATCGCCCAACTGTGATTTTGAACTGCATCTGTCAATTAGAACTTCCAATTTACATATTTACTTAAACTTATACTCGTTTCTCGTTAACGAGCATCCGTCAAGGAACGATGAAATATCCCATTTTTCTTTCCGTAGCTCTTATATGATCTGTAAGATATAAATTAAAAATTTATTCGGATAGAGGACTACATTTACTACAAAAAAGTCCGCGAGACTACATAACTATGAGTTATAGTTTCGGAGATAAAAATTCGAGAAAATCCCGAGCAAAACATCGGATATTTTGTTAACATCGGTCGATACGACGAATATATATAAAAAAATAAAAATCCATATTTCTCTCTCCCTAGCTCTTATATGATCAGTGAGATATAGACTGAAAATTGTACTCTAATAGAGGACATCATTTACCATATAATTGCAATTTATAGTTTCATAGATAAAGATTTGAGAACCGCACATTCTTTCGATACCGTTTCATACATATTTCCCATCAAGAACGCCTTTGAAATCTCAATGTATTCCATTTATGGAGTATAATTTCCATCTTGTTTAGTAGATACAAATGTTTCAATGAGCTGTAAGATTTAGTCATAAGCATAAGAAAATAGATATTAGGAAACAAAAATCAATTAAAATATTTTTTCAAATATGACATATAATTAACATTTTACGTATTTAGTTAGCTTTGGAGACAAAGGTGTAACAGCATATTAAATTATGTTTACAAATTAAAATTAACATTAGGGTTGATGTGAAACATTATGCTAACATTTTAATCTCAATTGCGGAAAAAGGCATAAACATAAAGGTACAGATATAACTTACCTATCCTCAGAGAACAAACAACATCGCCTAATTCAAAATATTTTTAAATACAATGGAAATTGTTCATGTTAAAATTTATGCATGCAGGCATATGCTGGACTTTAAATATTTCCGGAAATCAAAAGAAAATTTATGCCTTGGCCAGGAATTAAATCCGGCAAATATAATACCCGGGTTTGACTCCTGGTGAAAGCATAATTCTTCTCTTGCCTTCCACTGTTTCAAAATCTCCTAATAACCAACAATTTCAATTTTCTTTCGCAGCGTACTTTCAAGGAAAATTCAATAAATGATAATTACGATGTCCGACAAACAAGAAATTAAGTTTTGCTCACTCGGGACCCAAAAACTTCAATCGCAAGCAATAAAAATTTCTACAACTACACCACATCACGTGGAACAAATATCCTTTCAAATAAATAAATCCATCCGTGAATGAAAAACTACGGAGATACATTTCCCATGGGGAGTGATGATAATGGTATCCTTCCTCCGGAAGTCCAGGTAATCTGCCGAATTAAAATGAATTTGACGTCTGAATCACCTCCGCCTTATCGATCGGCCGGTAGTTTCATTACAGTTACGCGTAAAATGTTATATTAAATGCCTTCCAAACCAGCGTCCTCTACTAAGCTATTGATATAGAAACTTTCCGAAACTCCTTTTGCCAAATAATCAAGGCAGACATAAATCTTTGCCGCGCTTCAGTCAGTTGAGTCGAGGTTTTAAAGGAGAGCTTCCGCGCAGGATACTGGGCGAAAAGCTTAAGGTTACACTATGGAAGTTGGAACAGACTTTAAAAACGCAAATGTTTGCTACGTGCCACAGGAAGTTTTTTATTTTGCAGAGGGATAAATAAGACTAAAATATAATAAAACTAAGACACGAGAGAGTGACAAGCAATGATTTGGGAAGATGGTTCAAGTATTTCTAAGGTCACGCGAACAAATACAAACGCTATCTCATTCACGAAAATATTTATCTAGGAGCAATAAATATGACATCAAAATGGCGATGGAACCAAACAAAATCCGTATTGATTTCAAACAGAGTATTTTATCAAATAATAGAGCTAATTAGCGCGTTGTTGTCATCCAAAATATAGTTCATATCCAAATGATAATATAGTAATGTTTTAACTTTAATAAATGGCAAAAAAACATTTTTAACTACGAAATTGGAGCTTAGGTTTATATCAATCGTTCTAACTTCCAAAATGACTGATTTTTAGGATATTGAAACTTTGAAATAATGTTTTGATGGTGTTTTTTGAAGCTGGAAGATTCAAGTTAACATAAAATGCCAGTGCAAGTAGGTTTACAAAGATTTTCTATAGGATAAATTGAAGGAGGATATACTTTCTTTTTTCGATAATTATATTTATGAAGAATTAACTTGGAAAATTCTTAGTTTTAGCGTGTTAGTTAACCCTTGATGGTTAACACAAAGCAAACTATAATAGTTTACTTCCTCGAGAGTAATTTGAGTTGTTTTAACCATGATATTAAAATGTTGTTCCTAACAATAAAAATTAGGCACAAACTTTATAATGCTTAATTTTTCCAAGCCTGTGGTGCTTGTTGGGTATAGAAAATAACATATGAAGAATCACATAATCATTTCGTTAAAATAGGAGTTCGCGAAACTTCTTACTAAAAGAGCCAAATGAGGAATTCTACACCGCTGTGCGGGCCACATGCATCATTTCGAATAACTTATCAAGCCGTGTATAAATCTGAAAAACAACTAGTTTTGAGATTTTTTATCGTTTAACGCAGTGGTGGCCTACCTTTTTACATGGCGGGTCATATCGGTGGTTGTGAGTCCTTCGACAAGCCGCAATGGAAGTTGCTAATTCTTCGGCGGGTCGGATTAGAGTTTAAATCGGATGTTACTTATGTATTCCGAGGGGCCATATAAGCGAACGTCAATTTTAAATACGTTGTATGCGGTTAATATTTCAATGTTAAAATTTTTATTTTCAAAATTTTCATAAAAATTTATGTATTTGTGTGCTAAATTTTCCGGAATACCTTTTCATAACAGCTTCGCGGGTCTCACAAAATCCCTTTGCGAGCCGTAGGTTGAGCACCTCTGGTTTATTTATTTATTTATTCAATAATTCCACATACAGCTTTTGTAGCCATTTTACAGTGAAATGTGTTAACAATAACAATAGACGAACACATACATCCATGCCCTAGGTGGAGAAAAACCCACCTAGGCGGGATTCGAACACGCGACCTTCGGATTGGCAGGCGAGGACGTTACCCCGCCGCCACCGAGACCGATGTGCATAATACGCTTATATTAGAAGTATACAGCATTCATTTACCCGAAAAAATCGTATATATTCCATAAATGATATCTAATGACAGTTTCAGCTCGTGAATGCACGAATGTGCTTGTCTTAACAAATTAATGAGGTAAGACAGGCCGAATATCGGCCACGGCCGTTAGTTTAGGAAACCCTGCTTTACAACAACGCTACGACAATACCGAGTTTCCTATTGATGTTCTTGTTAGCACAGATTTATTCCTTTGAGAGAGAGGAAGATTTGTGTGACAGCTAGAGTTTAAGGGCTCTTCGTCTGTTTCGAAGAATAGTTTATGACTTCCATTTGAAATAATAGCACATCCTACTTTCTTTCCACTTTATTTTTTCAAAGAATACCTTAATTTCTCTATATTGGCCATTGAAGGCGAGTTTTGACAATAAAAAATCAAATCCCAATTATCCAAAATATTCCAACTATGAAACTACTATTAGGGTTTTAAAAAACGATCTTGGAAAGGAAAATGATATTACCTAATGAGAAGGAACGGATAGTTTGCTCATTCATAGATTTCATTTAGAAGTAGATAAAGGTTATTCCAGAGATTTACTAATTTTTTATAGCGATTTAACTTTGTTCCTGTTCTAGCGCATTTCTTTTAGGCAGTTATACTTACCAACGACAGGAATTTTTCTGACAGTGAAAAATAAAAATCACTTAAAATTCCGCACGAAAATTAATCCCATCCCTGACTTCATTAAGCTGACTTACTCAACGGAAAAACGTCCAATGAAAAATTATGCAGCTTTAACATTAAGATACGGAGGAAAAATTAAACGCGTTTAACTTCGAAAGCCGTATTGGGAGGAATAACACCTGCTCCTGTACAAAACCCGTTTACCATTTGAAACACAAATTCAATCATACCCTTGAATATTGATTTACGGGCCGAGAGAAACGAAATTACAATTGAAATCCCCCCGAAGCAAGCAGATTGGCGGGCCAATTGAAAACACGTTTATTGTTAATAGAGTTACGGGCTCACGAGGTTTATCAATATTTTAGGTATGGAGCGGAGCTTTGCACGCGTCTGAGATTTCAACTACGAAGAAACAAAGGTGGCGTAAAATTTACCTCATAGCGTTACAGAGAATAGAGAAAGGACGTCGGACAGCGAATAAAACAAGTGAAGAGAAGGGGGAGGATTTCAATTATCGTGATAAAAATTCACTGAAGAAATGAATGCTCAGAAAAAAATTCCGAAAAAGAGAAAGTTGTAGAAAGGTATTCGAAGGCAGAATTCTACAACGAAATGAGCAGTAAAAAGAATTTCATAACCATGAGGAAATAAATAGCACGGTTTTGTTGAAATTGAAAAGGGACAACTTCGACGTGGATTAATTAGTTATTAACGAAGAATTCATTGCGGAGGTTGTGGACCCCTCAAGGACATGCCTTGACTCGCTTGAAATTGGAGGATCAAACGAAATAATTTTAAATGTGTTGAGACCCTTAATTGAAGAATCTTTTCATTATCTCAAGTAGTTTCGTGAGAAAAAAACGCCCCACGACGAATCTGCTGACGAATAGACTGATAAAAAAATACAAATGATTCATTTGTATCCTTTCAGTTTAAATTAACTTAAAGATGAGAGATAAAGTAAAGAAAGTGATGGCAATCGAGCTTAGCCTCTGACTCCTGCAGTTGATGCTGGAAAATTAGATTAAGAGAAGAATGAATAGCTGAACAGACAGGGCTTCCTTTCCCTGTCAGTTCAGCTATTCCGACGAACGTTTTGGGAAGTGATATGATTTTATTTTTTCTATTAGTAGCTACGCAGAAATAGTTTTAAATAATAATCTACATGTAATACAGTAAAACATGGTTAATTCGAAACTCTTTAATTCGAAATTTCGATGTAATTCGAATTTTCTACTACAAAAGTACCTGGATAATTCGAAAATCTTAATAATTCGCAATTCGAAAACAAATTAGCCTTCTGCTCATTGTGCCTGAATAATAAAAAAATATGCAAAAATTATGTTAGTAAAAATTATGCGTCTGCGAACACAACCATTGCCTCTCACCCCTTCCATCCTTTTCAACGATGTTGTTACCACCCAAGCCGACTTTCTCTTCTTTTGGGCAATGAATGATTTTACCCTTTTTTGCGGATCTTTTTCCATTCAAGCAGGAAAGGAACGGAAGAAATAGCGGAGCTATACAAAATTTCTCAGGCAAAACCTTCAAACCTTCGAGCATCCATTCGCATTATTCTACTCCCGGGAAAGGACGTATTGTTAGAGGTCGTACTGCCAGCAATGGAGGTAGGACCTAATTGCATTCTTCATCCTAGCGATGGTCTGTGGCGGTATTTTTTTCGTAGGTACCACTACTCCTGCCAAATAAGTTAAATGATAAAAAATATTTTAAGGAACTGCGAGAAAATTTTAGAACAGAAATAAACTCAAACCATAGCCACTATGGCTTGAGCCAATAAGACGTAACTAAGCGTCAATTGTTAACAATAGTCGTAGGTAGGTAGCGTAGTGGTGGCAGCTAAAAATATATTTTTTAAGATATCTCTTAAACAATGAATTATATGGGAAAATGTTTCAAACCAAGGTTGTAGACAATTAAATTTCCTACATCTTTTATTCCAATTCATTTGTACATAGTATAAAAAATAGTATAGCAAATATTTCAAAAGTGACAAGAGTAAACACCCACTCCCGGTATGACCGATCTTTACCAAAAACTAATCAATTTTTGTGACTGTCATAAAAATGTTAAATATAAATTATTCGCGTTGACCTGATTAATAGTGGGTTTAACTTTTAAACAGAAAAAATTCTATTATGACCGGGAATCGAACCCGGGTCTTCCACTTGCCGGGCGGATATTCTACCACTGAACTACCTTAGCAGATAATCTTTCCTGTTTCTGAACGCGGGTGTTTTTCTTAGTTGGGTACGGGCTAGCCATGCTAGTATCAACCAGCCTTTGGCATTCTCACCATTTGAGAGGGAGGGATTTTCTTTGATGTTCTCTTGGAGGACGTCCGTTGGGGCTGGTTGATACTAGCTTGGCTAGCCCGGACCCAACTAAGAAAAACACCCGCGTTCAGAAACAGGAAAGATCTGTTCAAAAAAATTGTAATTGGTATTCAACAACGAATGACACAACAAAGCCGAAAGATTTTACTGATTTTGGACAATTGTTCTGCACACCCGGTGTCTGAAATTAAAACCCCAAATGTTGAATTGTTGTTATTGCCGCACAATGCGATCAATGATCTCCAATATCTGTACCAGAGAATCATCCAAAGCCTTAAATTTCATTACAGAAAAAGTATTTTATCATCGTATTTAGTTCAACTAAATAGAGGCTAAGGAAGATATCCAGTAATGGACGATTTTTGATGCTTATCGAGGATTGTCTTCAGCGTGAAAATTAGGGACTTCTCAAACGATCAGTAATTGTTTAAAAAAAGTGGATTAATTTCGACGGATGACCTTGGTGGTGTAGAATAGAAAACGTTATCGAGAATAATGTTTCGGACTCCATAAACTTCGAAGATATTGTTTCCTTCGAAAACGACTTGATAATTTCAACAATTTATGATACTACGGCCAGCGATTCAGAAGTCGTTGCGAATGATGACATCATTGGCGATGGAGTCACAAATGAGGATGAAAATGCTAATGAAGCATTGATTAAGCCACTGCCGTCTAAGGAAGATGTATTTTTAGTTTTACACATACTCCAGCGATACTTGACAGGGTCTCAAGATATGCCAGTGACAACATGTGAAAAATTTGGTGACATCGCGCTAGGGAATCCCCAGAAATTGAAACGGCAGAATTAGTGACTATTTAAAATGAGATTTGCTTTTTACTGATATTTGGTGGTTTTAGTGATTAATTTATACTATGTATTAAGAACATATCTGGTAACAGTGAAAACGTTAACATTTATATTGCTTATTAGTGAAATAAAATTTTGTGCTCAGATTAGAAAATAAATCTACTGGAATTGGATTTAATATATCACATTATAAGGTAGGCCATATCTATTTTTTTATTTTGAATTTATATTTATATTTAATAGATAGTTCAGTTGTTTCCGTAAATTTCGAATTAACCAGATTTTCCGTAATTCGATTTTTTTTCGGTCCCTTGAATTTTGAATTTACTAGATTCTACTGTATATAAAGTCGGACGAATGAAAGAGGAACCGGTCGCTGGCGCACCGATCACCTCTGAAGCCCTTTTGGTCGCACTGGACTGCTCCGTCCAGAGCAAACTGCCTTCGTCCGCCTTAATCAGAGGCAAAAGCGGCCCCGTTCAGGTCAAAAACTCCTCTGCTCCGGAGGTGTCCATGGACACCAGTGAAGGAATAAGAGGCAAAAGTAGGAAAGCCGAGTCGGACACTTTAGCCGTCGGGAATTCTGACTTGACTGCGCGCGCCGCTCCCATTCTCGGCGCTGAAGCAGTCCTTAGTGAAGGCATCGACGATGCCGATTTCGTCCCGATTACGGGAATAAAGGCTAATCGGAAGAAGGATTCTCGTCCTTCCGGGAAGGGGAAGATATCGACTACTGCCCCTGCCAAACAGCAGAAGGGGAGCAAAATGCGCAAGTCCGTACACGTGTGTCTCCTATCACCACTTACGGACTTGCCTCTCATAAAAGGGTCGATGCAGAAGGCCTGCGGCGAAGATTTTGAGATGGAGGTCCGCAGGGTCTCAACTAGAATCATTGTCCTTTCCGCGGAACATCATAGGGCGCCGACTAGGTTGCTGTATGAGGCCGACTTCCAGTACCACACTCAGCCGCTTGAGACTACCCAAGGGGTCCGAGTCCTAATAAGGGTGATCGCTAGGGACTACGAAGCTGTCGATGTCGCGGAGGACCTCACCCGCAAAGGTTTCATACGGGGTTCGTCAGATGACAGCTTAAGAAGGCGGGGCCACAATCCACATTGGCAGATTCGTAGCGAGTGTGGAGAAGACGCCGGGTGCTCCGGTAATCTCCTCTATTAAAAAATCTGTAACTGTAGGGTTCCCATTGAACGGTACAAGGGGAGTATAGGCCCCCTTGTATGTTACAATTGCAAGCGCTTATGTCACTCCGCGCTGGCGTGTAATTGCAACACACTGTGTTTCAAGTGTGCCGGACCGCAAACAGGGAAGGGCTGTAAAAAGCCTGCCACTGTAGCAGCCACCTGCGCTACCTGCCGATGACCTCCCTCGGGCTCCTACTGGCAGTGCCCCGAATACCTTGAGGCACTAAAGATATATCAGGAGGGCACCACCATAAGCATGAAACAGCCGGTAGCTCGTCCTCTAAAGGGGAAGAAGGCGACTCTCTCGGCGAAGGTGGACGCGTCGCGTCCCTACGCTGCGGTGGTGGGTGGTGGACAAACATCGTCTACCGCAAAACCGGCTCAGCAGGTTACTGCTGCACCGGCAGAACAGCCCAAAGTTGCTGAGGTGCAACAGCCTACAATGACTGCTGCACCTACCTCGGCGGATCCAACTCCCGCTCCCTCTGCCGAACCTCAGTTGCCAGCTGCTAAGAGGCCGTCTTCCTCCCGACTACGGAAGGAAAGACGAAGAGCAGCAAAAGAGAGCATGATAAAGGAACAACAGGCAACATCTGCCATATCCGTTTCTGTAGACAACAAGGTGAGAGATGTCCCATCCAAAGACCACACCATGGAGAAGCCTGCCCCTTGTGAGGACAGCCACGGAGAGAGCGGCCCCACCTAAGGACCCTGCTGCGGGCTCTTATCGCCCGGTGGAACGGAGAAACGTCGCTAAAGTAGTCGCTCGGTCAGAGGAAGCCGACGACGACGACCTTTGGGAAACGGTGTCTGCAATCTGAAGGACATAGAGGTACACCACCTCAACGCAAGTTCAGCTCCTTCTCTCTCTACTAGAGGAGCTGGCAAGAGAGCGCACCCCATCACCCAATACTGACAGTTAAGGGGCACTGTCTTCGTGCAGTGGAACGCTCGGGGTGTCAAGTAGAAGACGGATGAACTCCGGGCGTTCTTGCAGGGGAACAATGCCACCGTCCCATAGGTCTACGAGACGCACCTGCGGCCGTCTGACAGCTGGAAGGTTCCTTGGACGATTTATCGTGCAGACAGGGCAGGCCAACAAGCTCCCGGACCGGGTCACGAAGGATCGGCGCAGCTTGTCCACAGATCCGTCGAGCTTCGGCCCTGTCCGACGAGTAACTTCATTGCGATGGAAGCGGTGTTGGTGGACATAAGAATCACAGCAAAATGGGTAGGGTCACTTCGGCATACTATCCGCCTAGAAGAGATGAGGTGATGGCTCTCGTTGGAGATAGGAACTTCTCCTTAGTCCTCGGTGACCCGAATGTCAAGCATTCCAGCTGGCATTCTAGAGTCATCAATGAACGCGGGACTCAGCTGCGGGACTTGGCTGACGATAAGAGACTCACGGTGCTCGCACAGGTAAATTCAAAGCGATTGCCAACAACATCCGGGAGTCGCTGAACATGCACTCGATTACCGACCTGTCGTCGGACCATAACCCGCCGTTGCTGCTGTAGGGGAACTCACCGATTCGAGTTCCTTCAACTCAGCGGCTAGATCTTGCTCGGGAAGACTGGCAGCGCTTCCGCATTCTCATCGCAGCGCGGCTGCCGAGTGTACCTCCGGTACCAATTACGGCGAAAGAGGCCGACTGCATTGTCGACCAGATCACCTCCGCAATCCGACAAGCGATAGATGCCTCAATCTCCAAAGTAGTTGTGGCGGGCGGTTTCCGCATCTCTCTTCCTCGAGCCGTGCGAGAGATAACTTGGCGCAACATTATCAGGCGGAGATGGCAGCGCTACCGCACGCTCGACCTCAGGATCCAGATGGACTCTCTGAACAGGATGGTTCACTCCATCCTTAGGGAGATCCACACGGACGGGTGGGAACTTCATATGTCCACGCTCTCCGTCAAAGACCATTCCGTCTGAAAACCTGCAGAGGACTGTGCGTTACCCAGCGGCGGGACCCCCTCATCCTTCAGGGGAACTCCATCGCTGCGTCGCCGGAGAGAAAGCCGGGCTGATGGCGGGCTATTTTGCTGGAGTTTTTCGCCCCAGCCCTGCTACAGCAGAGTTGGATGTTGCGGATGTGGAGGTTGCGCAGCTGCTGGCGTCGCTTAACAGCGACCCGCTGACGGAAGAATATATTTCAGAAATAAAAGCACAAGTTGTGGTTGAGGTTATTCGGCACGTCAACCTCAGGAAGTCACACAGATGCGACGACATCCCCAACGTCGTCATCCGTCAGCTCCCTGTTGCTGCGGTAGAAGTTTTGGGGTCATCTACAAAGGCTGCAGTAGGATTCTGGTATTCCAGTACGCCTGGAAGAGGGCGAGGATCTTCTATCTTCCGAGGACCCCGAGAACGGAGTTCAAGCCAGAGAACTTGCGGCCGATTTTCCTCCTTGCCGGCTTTGGGAAGATCTTCAAGAGACTACTCCAGAAGCCGCTACAGCAACTTCTTCGGGAGAAGAAAATTCTCCCAGAGGAACAGTACGGCTTCAGAGAAGAGCATTTCACGGTCCAGCAACTTGGAAGAGTTTCTGACTTCATCACCGATGACTTCAACAGGAACCACGCGGTCGCAGGGGCCGTCTTCGACATCTCAAAGACCTCCGACCGCGTGTGGCACCCAGCACTCCTGGCGAATATATCTCGACCCGTTTCCTGTATGGATGGTACGGCTCATTGAGTCGTATCTGCAGGGCAGGACGTTCCGAGTATTTTGACTCCAGGTCGGGTCGGGATTACGGTGAATCCACGCCGGCAACTCGCAAGGATCCGTCCTGGGACCTGCCTTATTTAATATCTCCACCTGCGTCCCCTCTCGGAAGTTCAGGTGGAACACGACCCTGGCCCGGTATGCGGATGATGCGGCGCTCCTGACGCGATCTTCCAAAAAATACGCGGCCGTAGAGAGGCTGCAAGACGCGGTCGACGATCTGGTTTCCTGGAAGAGGAGCGCCGACTGGAGTCGACTTGACGGTGTTGAAGGAAGTAATCCCCTGGAGCACCGAGGTGACCTACCTCGGTGTGTTGCTGGATAGGAGGCTTCTCTGGAAGCCGCAAGTAGAGAATGTACGCCGCAAGGCACTCACGGCGTTGGCGAGACTACGTCCCATCCTGCGCACGACTGTCTTCTCCATGGACACCACGAGAAGATTATCCTGCGTACGTCCGGTCATCACCTACGCAGCGCCGATATGCCCTGCAGTGCCCAAGTCCACCCTCTACAAGATACAGGTGGTCAAAATAATCCTCTATGGCTGATCTTGAGTCGTAGAAGATACGACCATGTCAGCTGGATGCACCTAGACGGGAAATTAGAACCCTTCGACATCCTCCTGTCAAGGATAGCGAAGGAATACTATCGTAAAGCGGCAGAATGACATACCAAGAGGTGCAACGTCTCGGTGAAATCAGGGTTCGGTGGTGGGACCGCCAGCCGTGATACTACCAATGATCTTCCTCGCAATAAACGGAAAAGTCTGGAGAAGGGGTTGATGTCCAATAATGGGCTTAACTTCTGGAAACTGAGCATAATAAAATAGACGTCGGTTCTCGTTTAAAGCACAGCTGGGAACGCGACGTACCAGCCGATAGGCTTATGATTGATGGCTAATATGGGCTCAAGATCCATTCATCTGTTTCTTCACTGCCTATCCCTTCCAAATTTGTGTCTTGAGGAGAAAACTTAAGTAAAAATCCCCCTTCATTCGGAAGGGATGTTAATCTGTTACTGTCTTGTTACTTGTCGTTAAGACCGGGGTAATGCCAGCATCGAGTTTCCCTCCTCCCGTCTGTGTGCATGTAAAGCACTGCTCCACTGTAAAAGGTGGTAGGATGATAACCTGCTTGCGCAAAACCAACGGCCTGCTATAAAATACCCTATACAAGAGGATGATCTTGGATCACCATGATTTGTAATGGCCGTTTATATTTATGTAGTATCACTGATCCTCGGTTATAAAGCTGCATAAAATTCATCTTATCATAATTCACTTGTATGAGATAAAAATTTATAATCTAAATTTACTTCCGTTAAATTGCATTGCAATTTGTGTTTTGCAGAAACTTTCGTGAGTAAAAAAATAACTTTATTAATTTTTTCAAGGAATGTTTATTAAAACTCAATAATTGCAATGAATTCTCATCGTAACGAAGAAATATATCAAGGCAATAGCTTTATAGTTCAACAAAAAGTTGAAACTGTGGAAAGTTTGAGTTTTAAAATGTTTCTTCGTGAGAAATCGAGAGGGAAATGATTGGGTCATTATGAAAACGGCACACACTTCGGCAAAAATTAATTATCTACCAGCAAATAGGCCTTTCAATGGTTTTGTCAGTTCTTCACGGACTAGATCAGATTACTTATTGCTTTCTTCCGATAAAAATAACATTTTTGCAAATTTTCCTACCGTTCAAACACTATATTTCCGAGGCGGGACTGAAATTCGTACTAAAAATTCTAATTTGGTCAAACAATAACCTTTTATGTTCCGCACGTAAGCGCGTACGACAAAACGGTTCTCCAAGTTACGGAAGGAGAGTTTCTATCAAATATAGTTCCCTTTTAGAACTACTCCTCCGAAAAACTCACCCAGCCCTCTCCTGAGAAGAAAATTAAATGTTCGCCTTTCATTTAGACTCAGATTTAATTTTCCTCTGCTTCTTTATTAGACTGCTACAAACGCACAGGCGACCAAAGGTACCACCAAGATGGAAAAGTATACGCCATAAATTGAATACTACACAGAGATATCAAAGGAAATACGTACAAAACAGCATCGAAAGATTCTTGAATTTTATACCCAAAATTAGAGTCGTAATTATGTGGTCTCGCGGATTATTTTGTGTAAAATGGTGTCCTCTATCCGAATAATATATATCTATCAGATTATATAAAATACAGGGAGAGAAAAATGTTGTTTAATTGTTCCTTGTCGTGAACGGTCGATGTAAACAAAATATGCGGTTTTACTCGGAATTTTCTCGAATTTTATCTCGCAAATTATTACTCGTAATTATGTGATCTCGCGAACTTCTTTGTGGTAAATGAAGTCCTCTATCCGAATATTTTTTTTAATATATACCTACCACATCATATAAGAGCTAGGGATAGAAATTTATTGTATTTAATTGTTGCTTGACGGATGCCATTTAACGAGATACGAGTATAAGTTTCTTAAAGTAATTATGTAAAGTGGATGTTCTATTTGTTAACAGGTATGCCTCGCTTAGCACAAGGTATGTGTTCCGGAAGATCTATGCGCTAGCGGAATTTGTGCTAAACGAGCAGTTTATTACGTTCATTTCATTATCTTTGATAATCCAGTTTCATCCGTTTACTAAATGCTTCATGCACACGAAAGTTAATTAAACGTATTTTCATAATTATAATAGACGTTATTTACTCCAGTTACTACGAAGATTGTTTTCGTTGTCAATAATAAAATAACCATGCAAGAAATTGCCAATGTTCAAAGTGAATTACGACTTCGTTTGATTTTAATGATAAGCGGAAAGTTTGTTTATTTTTGTTTCTAGTAAAGTGGTACCACCGATTGGGTTATGTGAACCATTTATATCCTTTTCTAATTGCCTTTACTTTACGGAATGCCACGAAAATCCGCTCGGTAGAAGCCGAGAACGAACGTGCGTACGGAAGGACGGAAAGAAGCCAATAGGGGCTCATGCTGGAAGCGAAAAGTGCCTAAATATTCGCTGCGTTTAATTCGTCGATATTATCATTTATTTTTCTATATCATGTCGAAAACATTTTTTTACGAGCTGTTTACGGCTTGAGACATTCAATGTCCGAAAATATCTGTCATCCTAAATGGTTCCGGTTCCGACTATTTCGGATAAACGATCATCTACTATATTACTAATGATTCATTTGAATTACCTTTCCGCTACCTGCTATTAAATTTTATTTGGCACTTGAAATGAAGAAAAATAACTAGTGCATCATAATTGAATTAATGACGTGGAAACTGACGGCCAGCGCAAACGAAAACACGGTATAAAAAATTGTAAAAGCAGATTCCAAAAGCGCTTTTGTAGAATTATCACGTGAAATGTTGGAATACTTAACCTTTATGCATTTTTCAACAAACTTCAGATTTAGCTATCAAACTGCGTAATTATAGTGTAACGCTTTATTTTTATTAGAGCTAAGCACTTATAGCAAAACGTAAAATCCAAAATAAATTTATGGCTATTAAAAACATATCTCACCGCAGTTAAGCAGTTTTAATATAATCTTTATCCATTTTCTAAAGTAAACTTAACGTATTTGCGCTTTACTTTTATTGTTATATCAACGTAAACAAAACCAAACTTTACCATAGTAGGGCCCCGTATAGTAGATAGTTAAGGTTTTTTTTGAAATCCTGCGAAAATGCAAACGGACAGCCGAACGCACTCCAAAATCAATAGGGTTTATGTCTGTCGCTATCTAAAACTACTCTGAAAATCTTTTCTCGCTATTTCAAAATTTTGCCCACGGATGGAAAAAGTGAAAACATTACCGATTTTTTTTTAAAACTCTAACAAAAACGGAACAGGTCTATTATTACGTACATTTAACATAGGTACCAACAGCAAAATAACATAAGAATAACAGATGAATATCGAATAAGAAGGTTAAATTCAGTCATGAACCTAATCTAACCCACCTCAAAGTAAAAACCCGCCCAAAGCGAATATATCCCTAAACATCCCAACAGTAACCATAACAAGTGTCAAATTCCCTGTTTGCACCACTGCAAAAGACCGTAGAGTCGCGGCAAACCAATGCAAAAACCGTAGTTATTTAAGAAGTATAGTTCCTAAATAAAAATTGAGATTCCAATTGCGCTATATCGAAAATGCGCTAAAAGAACGTGCGCTAAACGATGCATGCCTGTAGTATGATAATGCTAATTCTACATTTAACGGAAAAGCACATTTTAAGGTACCCTGAATACATGTCGACTATTATCGCGAAGATATCGGTGTGTATGTATATAATCGGAATTTTTTTGGGCGCACTATACCAAAAACAGCATCAGCCAGAGACGGATTTAGAGCAAAAATCGGCACAGGCAAATACTCAGATGTCGGCCCATACCGTCGGAGGTGGCTTGTAAAATTGCGGAGCTCGGTTCTGTGTTTGCGCGAGACCTCATAAAAATGAAAACTTTGTAGGAAAATGTTTTACAATTATATAAACTTTTTCTCTTACTTTGTAATGTTAAAGCGTTACGTGCCCCAAATTGCAGTCCACAGAGCGTCCTCATTACTGACGCCGAGATTACCTTCATACAGACGCGTGTGAAATTCAAAAATCTTTAGAGTTTGAGAAGAAAACATCTTGACCCGGAAACCGACCGACCGTCCCACCGGGATTGGGCCCTGTGTCCCGGCGGTCCAATCTGTCCCTGGCATCAGCACAAAATCTAGTATCCGACATTTTTATTACATCGTTAATATCTGATAAGTTTTTAACTAGAATTTGTCAAACGAAAGTTGACGCCTTGGATCACTCCGTTCATGTCATACATCTTCTTCATTAGTTCATTTACGTCATTTATTAAATCGTTTTTACGTACTACGATTTTTTATGGGATACCTAACTTATTCTTCTAAATATAGAAAGCCACCTCGACCAAAGACAATTCCGTTAACATTATCCATTAATGTTACCTATTTTTCGTTAGCGTTTAATATTATTTTTAAAGTCTTGAAGATGCGGGATTCGCACAAATAATTCGATAAAAACGAAAAAACTATATTTCTCACTTTGTTTTAGATATATCACTTGAATCATTTATTAAACATTTCTTCCTGTGTGGGAAAAGGCATAGTATATGCTATATTCTACGAATGGACACAAGATTTTTTATGTTATGTAATGGCGCCCGAACAGGCAAATTTTCTCTTATTGAGTTAATGTTGGCACACGAGCTAGAAAAAGTTCGCCAGTCCTGTACTAGAGCCTCTGTTACTGCGGAATTTGGCCACAAACCTCGCTGCCCTCGCTTGCCTCCGACGCCTCAGGCCATTGTTTTTACGATGATTGTGCATAAGCATTTCTAAACGTCGGTCTCTTTAAATCTTAAAGAATGGTTAAATAGTTTTCACCATTCTTGAGTCATTGTAAATTCTTTTTAATATAGATACAATAAAATATAGGCAAATAAGGATATGCATTAAACGATACTGCGACCATGAAGTCTTCTCCAATTAAAATGACAATTTTTTCTTAAATTTTCCGATCAATTATGTAGTTAAACGTAGATATTTACTCATTTAAAATAATCGAGGACTCAGTTTTATTTTAATTATAGAGGCGACTCTAAAATCTAATTCTAATACACAAAAGCTGAATTAAAATTCAACGAAAGATTTTTCAGTAGGCGAGATTTGTCATGGAGGAATTCATCCTTCTATTTTGACATAGATAAATATGAAGAAAAACAAAAACAAAACATATAGTTATCAACTCTGCAAATATTACGGGATTTTTGAAACTACATCGAAACTTTTCTCAATTTGCAAGACATGAAAATGGTCATAAAAGCTGATGGATGCTTTTTTAAAAGTGACATTCCTTTAAACCGCCATCAAAATTCCCCACCATCATGCACATTTTAGTACCTATTGATAAATTTCAAATATGAGTTCGATATCACTTATAAAGTCTCATTTTTCGCCTTTAATTTCTTCACAAATTTCCACCTGGACCCGAATCGCGTTTCTTAAGATCCAGTTGCGCCTTGACGCGTCAGCTCCACGAAACGAGTACAAAACATGCTCAAAACTCCATCCGTTTCAAGGGCGAATAAACATTGTTTTCCGTTTTAATAATCCGTTCCTGTATCCCTCACTCCGCGAACTCTGCCCATCTATAAGCGGAGGGAAATTAAATCCGTCTCAAAATGGGTTGCGGCTATTCTTGTCCGCTATAGAGGAAACCAGCGAAGGACGTCAAAATAAACAAAACAGGAAAGGCGGGTTCCTTCCCGCGCGAGATGGAAAAAGAAAAGAACTTTGAGACGTGGGAGGTTGAAAAATGGAAAGTTTATTTAGCGGGCTCGAGGAAGTTGAAAAAATATGGAGAAGTAGCTTAGAGCATTTTTTTCTTCAACGGGAAACTCGCGCTAAATGATCGTTTCGCGGCTATTTCAATTTGCCTCCCTCAATTTTTTCCGCCACAAAACATCTCCCTAGAATTCAATACTCAGCTTTTCCTCCATCGTTATATGAAACAAAGCCTTCATCGCGTCTCCAAACCATTGTTTTTCGTTACATTGTATTTTTTCGTGGGCGTGTTAAAATATTGAGCATGCGCACATTACTTTTATGATTATTATTCGTGGTTTAAAAATTGTAAATCGTCTTTTGTTTTTGGCATTTTCCGATTTCGTTAACTTAAACATTTTAATAAAGCGTCTATTTTCGTTACTGATATTATTCATGAATATTCCTCAAAATTATCATTAACTGTAACAGGCACAAAAAAACCCACTGTATTGTTTCGAATAAAATTAATCGACATATTATTTGACGACTTATTACAATGGAAAATAAGATTAATCATTATTTTTCCAGTTTATTTTTGAGTCATATTCACGCTATAGTACCAAGAATTAGTTATTGCCAAGGAATATTGCTACCGTGTACTTCGCCTACGTCTATCAAAAAAATGGAAAATTTCTTAAAATTTGATAATTAACAGCTCTCTAAGTCTTTTACAGCGATTTGTGAAATCAAAATATCAACACCGCGCAAAAAAAACGACAATTCTCATGGAAATATTCGAGCTGAAGACCTTTTTATTTAGAGATATACACGATAACCAACATCAACACCTAAATTTAAGAAATAATCACTTAACGTACTAAAAAGTCCCTCAGCAGTAAAATATATATGAAGGAAATGTAATCTAAGAAACGCCCCAAATAAGGAGCTAATGGCAAATGAACCTGAGCCTTGTCTCCTCGTCGAGACAGCAGTTATAATGGAACAGCCAGACAAATAAACAGAAAAAGTGCACAGGGGCTCAACAGAAGAGACCGCGCGAACACAAATTGCGCGCCTCTGGGAGTATCCCTGTGCTTTTTATAGGAACATTTATTTGACGTTATCTTCATCGTTTGATGTTTACTATATGTACGCTAAATTTCGTTTTGATTGGATAAAATTTGGAAATTAGCGCAATGCGCTAACGCAAATTGCGCGGTAACTCTAAGGGTGGTGTTCTAGAAAAACTATAAGTAGTAGACTGTAAGCTATTTGTACATGCACACACAGTTTTGGTGAAAAACAGATAACCGTGAGAGCAGTTATCGTAGAACAGACAAAGAGACTAAGTGCACAGGGACAACAGGAGAGACCTCGCTTCGCTCGGCCAATTAAATAGCTACGTGATTCATTCATTTCCTGGTGTTATCCTGGATCCACTGGAAGATTTTTCTTATGCAGTTAGGAAATGTAGCGATTTTGCTCTGAATGTTCGTACTTTCATTTCAAATTGAATTGCCCTTTTCATTGTATAAACCGATAAAAATTTCCTCCCGAAACCGTGATTCATTCACGCAATCTCCCTCGTTTATATTTACCAAACGCGACATTATATTTTTTAGCGATTTTTTTAAATTAGATTATAAGTTGTTTCACTTTGGCGTTTTTTTTAAATACACTTATAGATTCACTTTGACGTCTGTTAGTTAGTCTGTGCAAACGCCTAAACTGAAATTGTGACGAAACCGTAAACGATAGAGAGGAGGGTATATATTATTGAATAAATAAATAAATGAATGTCATTTTGGAAGTGTCGATTAACCAAAATAGTAAAATTTTTGAGTAAAATATATTTATGCAGAATGACAATGCGCAATAAAACGCTAACTTAGCAATTAAGCCTCTCTCATTTAAACGCTGATCTAACCTTCACGTTATGCAACAAACGAGGCTTTAGTGACCGAATGCGTGGCGGTATGACCACATGAAAAATGAAAAAAACCAGCTAATTTAATCCATGTTCATGGATAATACTCTACTTGTTTTTAATTATGGTCGCCGAGGAAAGAATGACAATTCGATTTAAAGAGGTAAAACACGAATCATCTCAAGATGTGAAGGAGCGCGTTAGCAAAATCGACCGGAAAAGTTTAACAAATTTTCGGGAATTTGGAAAGGGGAGAAATAGAGAGATCGTCCAATCGCCATCGCTTCCTTTTCCCTCAGTCCTTTCTACGAAGCCTCGGAACTTCGATCGGTTGGTTATTTTTTACGATATTAGAAGCAGGCTTCGAATAAAACGACGATGATGAGGGAAAGGCGGGGTGTGAAACGGCAATGATAAAAAGCAAAAAAAAATGGAAAAGAAAACGGAGACTAATTGGAAATTGCACCAGGTTCCAGATGGAACGAGACCCTTTTTTCTCTCTGGTCCACCTTATTCTTCGCCTCTCTCTTTCCCGTCTCTTTATAACTCTCCCTCTCTCACTTTGTATCTACTTCCTCCTGTAGGACTCCAGCCAGCTCTCCAATCTCGATGGGTGCCTTAATTTCCTTCGTTCATCCAACCCAGCGATCGATCCCTTCCCTTCTACATGAATGACATCTTCCCTCTATTCTCTCGATGCTAAGATTAACCACCTGGGTACGTGTTACTTGCATGCTAGGAATAATTTCCCGCCCATTTATATTCTCGTATAAGGCAATATTATTAATTTAAGAGGATATAAATTTGCTTTATTTGCAAGTAAATAATATTTTTCATGAAAATATTACAAATTTCGGATCATCCAAACAATAGTCCCAGTATTATTTGATGGCTCAAAGTAGGTGAAAAGCAAATAAAGAAAATTCCAACTTACTACTTTTATATTTTTCGGGCATATAATTCCTCTGTGATACTAATTTATAATTCATATATATATATACATAGGTAAAAGCACCACATAAACATTTCAAATGGAATGTTATGTCTCACTTGGAATGGAATTAAAAATCGCATGATTCATACAAAAATACACAAAAAGTATCAAATGTTTGATTTAGTGATGAAAACAGAAATTTTTGATAAATATTAAAAATGTATTGGAAGAAAAGTTGTAGGAAATTTAATTTTCTACAACCATTGTTTGAACCATTTTTCCATATAATGCATCGTTTAAGAGATATCTTATATTTTTAGCTGCCACCACCACGCCACCTACCGACGACTATAGTTAAAAATTGAAGCTTAGTTGTCTTAGTAACGCTCCTTTTTCTTTTTTTAATTGTTGGAACTTTGTGGCTAAATCCAATATCAGAAGTCTATAGATTGAGTTTATTTCTGTTCTTTGTAAAGTTTAAATTTTCTCCAGTTTCTTAAAATATTTGTTATTATGTAACCCATTTGGAATTTTTATAATTATTACACAGATATGGAGAAAGTCATGTCGGATCGACTTAGCAGTGGTGCCAAAATTTCAAAGTTAAGCGTTTCGGTAATTACGAATTTGGAAGGAATTGGCACAAAAGATTTCAACGAAACTTTGTAAGAAGTATGCGTTTAAGATAAGAAAACAAAATCAAGATGTTTAGTATAGACATAGAAAGCAGAGCTGCAAAAATACAAGGAGTAAAAACAATTATTATTACGCGTATTTTTGTTGAACTGTTCACATGAATTTTAACAAAATTTAATAGTTATAATATACACATATACAAAACCATATTAGCATATTTTAACCGAATCAGCGAAACAGGGGTGCCACAATTACAAATTAAACTCTTTCAGTAATTAAGGATTTTTTCTTTTTCTGATTTCAAAGGAAATACATTCCTATACGACTATACTACGGCAAATTTGACGAAAAGCACTTCTGTACCACGGAAAACCAGTGTACACCTCTACTTGGTATATATTAAAATTGTATTGAAAGGAATGTCAATGGACAAGAACACTGACAAAATAGTACCCCGTGAATGCAGGCTTCGCGACGAACTCCTGAGAAAATGTGAAATCTTGCAACGTTGCACATGAAGACGTTTCACCCTCCCCCACAACTAATCGTTCCTCCAACACAACCGAGAGTTTGAGCTCTGTATAAGGGAGTGCAACCGACAAAGCTGTGGCCCTCATGACGTATCACCAAACCCCCCAACTCGTCCTTCCTCCCCCACAACCGGAGAGTTTGTGGCAATATAAGCGAGTTCGGACGTCAAAGCTTTGGCCATGGTGACGTTTCACCCTCCCACACAACTCGTCCTTCCCACAACCCGAGAGTTTGTGCCAGTACAAGCGAGTTGGAAGCGCGGCCACCTTTAGCATGGGCTTCGAATTTGTTTGAGCGTGTGACAGATCACCCTCCCTCTAGAATTAAAATTATACACATACAAAATAGAAGAAAGGCACGTTATTATAAATAATGTATGTATACAACATAATACTAAAAAATTGCTATAAAATAACTTTTGAGATTTGATTTAACAACCATAATATTTACTTAGAAGACGTAGTGGAATTCATGTTTATTTTGCATTTTCAATTGCTAGGGCCTTTTATTGGAGGAATTACTAGCGATGTCAGTTACAAAAATAAATTAATTTATTTAAAATTATGCTGAACATTCAAAAATCTGAAATAGCCTTTAAATTAAACAAATACATACTGAGGGCGGTATAAATGCAGGATTTTTTTAAATGCTGTAGCAATATCAAAATGATGGGATTCTGGAGTTACTATGATTAGCTTCTCTATCATATATTGAAAAACGTTCCTGCAATCTGATTCGTAACTCTGTGAGTTATCGTATATACACACACACACACACACACACACACACACTAACACACAGACATCATCGAGAAAATTGTCAAAACGTGTTCAGGGGACCTCAAAACGTGTATTTCTGTTGAAATCTCGGAGTCGATTTTTTTCATTAATACAATACTTTCTCCTATACTACGTAGGTGGAGAAAGTAAAAAGGAAATAAGAAATGAAATATTAAATTTTGCAAGTAATACGGCACGATATTAAAGAATCGAGCAACTTAAAGAACAACTTTTTCATGAAATCATGCCACATAAACTATATATTACTTTTGTAAATTATATGATTTAAAAATATATTTCTTCACTTAGGACATGTACAAATATAAAAGTCATTGTTAAAAATCTGATGTGGCCACCACATGACTTTTTCCATATCTGTAATATTTATAAAAATTCTAAATAGGTTAGATAATAATAATTATTTTAAGAAACTGCGAGAACATTTTAGACTACAAAGAACAGAAAAAACTCAAACCATAGCCTTCTGATATTGGATATGGCCAAAAAGCAGCAACAATTAAGAAAAGAAATTGGAGCGTTACTAAGACGTAACTAAGCGTCAATTGTTAACAATACTCGTCGGTAGGTGGCGTGGTGATGGCAGCTAAAATATAAGATATCTCTTAAACAATGCATTATATGGAAAAATGTTTCAAACAAAGGTTATATAAAATTAAATTTCCTACAACTTTTTTTCCAATACATTTTTAATATTTATCAAATATTAAAGCAAATATTTAACAAAAACGGATAACTGACAAGACTAAACTCCCATATCCGGTTGACCGATTTTTACCAAAAACTAATCAGTTCTATAAAAATTTTAATATAAAATTTCGCGTTGACCTGATTAATAGTTTTTGAGTTAGAGCACCCACAAAAAGCTATCACATACACACACACAGAGAGAGAGAGAGAGAGAGATCATCGAGAAAATTGTCAAAACGTGGTCAGGGAACCTGAAAACGTATATTTCCGTTGAGATCTCGAAGTCGATTTTTTTCATGATCACAGTACTTTCCCCTATACTACGTATATGGAGAAAGTAAAAAAGGTTGGTGTATCACTTGGCTCTTAAATCGTGCATACGCAGATAAATAGATCGTTGCACTTCTTTCAAACATTATAATTGAAAATTTTCTCGTTCCTGCTCTGAATCATAGCAATCAATCACAGTACAATTGTTAATTCAAAGTAGTTGTATCAGATAGACGAGTATTACAGCAGTCTTGACCTAATTACATGAAGAACCCCTAGTACTATTTTCAAATTCTTAGTCCAGGCATTTCTTATTTTCAATGAGAATTACTTGAGTATCAGTTTAGGATGCTTCAAAGTTGCATTTTAAGAATAATTAAAAGCGAAAGACGAACTCTGAGCATCTAAGGAATTTCATGTATTGGGGATATCATCGTAAATATTCCACCGCAATGAATAGCGATCGCATGAAATATTTTCAATAAAATTACGTGTCCTTTAACAAGCGTTAAAAAATCGTGCTGATAATTCAGGATTTGTGATTTTAGTTCAACATGTATCATATATCGCGGAATATGGATTGCGTAGACGCATTCCGAAGTCTTTTAATAAATTGCAACGGTTGTCGTGCATTAATCAACGAGTGATGATTTTAACTTCACCTCCATCACATTTCCTCGAATATACATTAAACCGAGCTTTTTCGTTGGAGATGGAGGAGCTTTTTATTTTAAAAGTATCTGTGCCGCTCTTCATTACAGCATACGGTAATTGAGCAATTAGTGTAGATCGACGCCAATCTTGGAAAATTGTTTTCCATTATCCGGGAATAAAAATTTCCAAACAAAGCACGCTTAAGAGGATAGAAGTTCATAACCGGGTAATTTAATTCCGAATTTATATAAATTCACATGAATGTTGAATGGAGAAGGTACCATAATTTTTAAACATTTATTTTCGGAAGACCACGTAATCTTGTTTTTGTTTGTTACCATACGAACGACGGAAATATTGAGAGAGATACGGGAATTTGTAATAATCAAGTACATATTTGGAGTGAAATTACAACTCTAAGTGCCTCTTAGAGTCCTCATTTAGTGGATAATTTCTTTCTTTTGTAACAATCTTTGGAAATTTCGAACCTATTTCATAGCTTATTATCATAAAGAATGATATATACTGAGCATGCTAAATTAGAAAACCGTCGACTTAAAGAGCGAAAATGATTATTTTTTTGAAGTTAATGAAATCATCTCCTCTGAAAAAATTGACGTTTTTCTTCAGTTTCCAGCAGTCATTATTTTTTTGTATTTTACCCAATTGGGTGCCGGATGATCTCTTCATAGAGAGGAAAATCTCTACGTGGTCGTTACCATGGCAAATCGTTTTCATGTCATCCTGAAGGAAAGCAGGGCTTTAAAAATTTTAACAGTCTTTTACTGCGGACCTTTGTCTCAACGGTTTAAACTTTTTTAAGTAGAGACACAGCATTAAGAGGGCTTTTCAATCGCACGAAGGAAATTGATTTTGTTTTTACTGTTGCTTTAAGTGAGAAATTTGTTTTTAACCGTGCATTTGCGTTGGCCGCGAAATATATAAGCATCGCTAACCAGAAATATTTATTATTAAAAATTACTCATATTTAATTAGATAGGTAAAGGTGGATACTTCGGCGAAATTGATGTTAAATGAGAAATATAACTCCTTAACCGTCAAGTTCAAAAATTAAAGATGTACAGGAAAAAATCCGATGTAGCCCCCACATGACTTTCTCCATATCTATAATATTTCTAAAAATTCCAAAAAGGTTACATAAAAATAAATATTTTCAGAAACTGCGAGAAAAATTTAGACTTTACAAAGAACAGAAATAAACTCAAACCATAGCCTTCTGATATTTCAAAATAACGGATAAATGACAAGGGTAAACACCCACTTCCTGTTCACTGATTTTTACCAAAAACTAATCAGTTCTTGTGACTTTTATAAAAATGTTAAATATAAAATTTTCCGTTGACCTGATTAATAGTTTTTGATTTAGAGCACCCACAAAAAGCTATCACATACACACAGACATCATCGAGAAAATGGTCAAAACGTGTTCATGGGACCTCAAAACGTGTATTTCCGTTGAAATCTCGTAGTCGATTTTTTTCATGAATACAATACTTTCCCCTATACTACGTATATGGAGAAAGTAAAAATCTGATGTGGTCACGCGATGACTTTCTCCATATCTGTAATATTTCTAAAAATTCTAAATAGATTAGATTTTAAGAAACTGCGAGAAAATTTTAAACTACAAAGAACAGAAATATAATCAAAGCATAGCCCTCTGATATTGGATATAGCCACAAAGCTCCAAAAATTAAGAAAAGAAATTGAAGCGTTACTAAGATGTAACTAAGCATCAATTGTTAACAATAGTACTCGGTAGGTGGCGTGGTGATGGCAGCTAAAAATATAAGATATCTCTTCCTCAATGCATTATATGGAAAAATGTTTCAAACAAAGGTTATATAAAATTAAATTTCCTACAACTTTTTTCCAATACATTTTTAATATTTATCAAATATTAAAGCAAATATTTCACAAAAAAGGATAACTGGCAAGACTAAACTCCCATATCCGGTTGACCAATTTTTACCAAAAACTAATCAGTTCTTCTGACTTTTATAAAAAATTTAATATAAAACCACAAAAAGCTATCACATACACACACACACACACACATATAGACGTCATCGAGAAAAATGGTCAAAACGTGGTCAGGGGACCTCAAAACGTATATTTCCGTTGAAATCTCGAAGTCGATTTTTTTCATGAATACAATACATTCCCCTATACTACGTATATGGAGAAAGTAAAAATCCGTTAAAACCCGAAAAATATATTCCTACATATAACATAGAAATATATTATTTAGTGGAGATTGATGACGTCAATGCTGCGCATAATTCCAAATTGCGATAATTTTACAATTTTTTCTGATAATATAATCTTAATTGAAATGTGGAAGTAATTATTTATTTATTCGTGCCTTAATTAGTCTTATTTTTAAAACTCATTTTCCCTAACCTAAAAACTGTTTGTTATAACCAATACGGGTCAGGGGATCCCATACTCACCTATATTTGAATACAGAAATTACTATCATAATCAGTAAAGATGCAACTGCGAAATAGTATAAAGCAAAAACTAAGGTGGAAGGAACACAAAGGTTTTGATGGAGAGAGAATTTTTCCGCGAATGAATAAAAAAGAAAAGGAAAATTTCGACGGATTCTTGGAATATAAGAGGCAAGGAAAAGAGGCAAAGAGATGACCTCGAGAAAAGGAACTAAAAGGGCGAGATAGAAGTGAAGAGAAAAGGTGGATACGTTCTTAGCCAAAATGAAAGATCTCGTAAGGTCCGACTTCCTTTTTAATAAAAAAATTCTTATCGATTCCGTGGGAGCAAAGAGAGCTGGAAAAGGGGATTATGTGGAATTCGATAACTTCATTGCTTCAAATCCGAAAAAACGAGACTCGGATAAAGAGCAGTTTAAGGGGATTCGCGATAAAAAGACATCATAGAAGCTGTAATGAATTTCGCATTTTACTTCATAATAAGCGTTGATAACAGAAATACTCATGTTCATCAAATCTCCTTTTGTCTTTTTATGATCCAAGCTGATTAACAGAACAAACACTTAAAACTACGTCTCAAGTATCTCCGATACCCACAACAAAATTTTTAAGTGCATGTGCTTGAATTTTTTCAGCCCTAAGACGAGCTCTATGATTCCCTGTTGAAGCCGTATCTAAGTCATCTATCGATGATTACATTAAAATAAACTGATGTGGGCAACACATGACTTTCTCCATATTTATATGGCAAATTACATGTTGTTAGCTCTGGGATCGTTGTCAATATTTACTTCCGGTTGACAATTAAGAAAAGAAAAAGGACCCTTAATAAGGCATAACTAAGCGTCAATTATTAACAATAGTGGTGGTGGCAGTTAAAAATATAAGATTTCTCTTAAACAATGCATTATATGGAAAAATGTATCAAACAAAGGTTGTAGAAAATAAAATCTCCTGCAACTTTTATTCCAATAAATTTTTACATTTATCAAATATTAAAGCAAATATTTCAAAATAACGGATAAGTGACAAGAGTAAACACCCACTTCCGGTCGACCGATTTTTACCAAAAACTAATCAGATCTTCTAACTTTTATAAAAATGTTAAATATAAAATTTTGCGTTGATTAATAGTTTTTGAGTTGGAGCGCAAACAAAAATCTATCACATACAGACAGACAGATATAGAGTGCCCACAGAATTCCGGTCACAGACACACACATACAGACATCATCGATAAAATAGTCAAAACGTGTTCAGGGGACCTTAAAACATGTATTTCCGTTGAAATCTCGAATTCGAATTTTTTCATGAAAACAATACTTTCTCTATACTTCATATATGGTGAAAGTAATAACTTGAACCAACCCCATAAAAATATTTTTTAATCGCTTATAAAAATATTTAATGCTGTAAAGATATAAGAAAATATATGCAATCAAAATTGCATTTGAAATCTTAAAGCTCAAGTGGCCTAGACCGAATCTCCTAAAAAAACTTAAGAAACTAAAAAAAACTAGACTAATAAATATTTAAGCATCTCAAATAGAAAATCATACTCGCGTTTCCGCTAAAAATAAGACATTTTTAGCGGTAATTCATAGATGATAGATACCTACATTTTGTACTCCATTATCGGTTAATAGCCATTGATGACGGCTGCTTTGTAGCCGCATTGTGCATGCGGTAATATCTGCCTCTTTTGACAATTGGATCTACCTAATTTACCAGTTGGATTTAACTCATAAGGCGAAATCGATAATTCCTTAATAGAGTAGGCTGAGACGCGAATGAAACCTTACACAAGCAAGTATGCTGTCCTCACGAAAATAGATAAACCTGGGATGCTAAGTCCAATAATACGATACTTAAAATATAACTTATACTGCGTCTAATATGTGTAACACGGATCCCGGTTAACTTCCGAACTATTCCTATCAAAGGTTCCGATAAATCCTCCTGGCACCATATTCCACTCTGCGACCGCTTAATCTGGATGAGACGATCCACACGCCGCCTTTCCAAGACGGTGAACGACTAAGAGGTCAACTTAGAGCAGGCATGTCAAACTGGAGGCCCTTTCTGTGGCTTAGTGCGGCCCGAAGGCGAATGTTTGTCTCTACTTCGTTAGGAATTTCATATAAATTATTTATTTTTGCGAAAAGTGAACAATATTTTTCCTTGGTTATTGAGGTGCAATAGATCGCGGTTTATAAATTATGGTTTTTAATGACAAAATAGACGTATCGTATAATCTTCTAGAAAATGTATTTATTCCAACTCTGGTCCTCATTTAACAATTGCAATCCTAATGCGGTCCTTCCGCAACATCCATTGCTTTAAGGCGGGCCTCATTGTTTTGACATGCCTGACTTATGGCATGAACAAAGCACCGGAAATTTATTATAAAATATAATATTTAGCTGTCAACTTAACTGCTACTCCATAATATGTGTTACATTTTCTAATAAACATCGAAAACTATGGCACCAACGCTAGAAGCATCGGCGTTATCGTAAATTGATGAAAAAGTTATGAATGTCGTGGGTGGTATCCTAGGCAGTCCCATAAAATCATAACTATACAGAAGTATGATGAACTTTTATTTAAAACTGAAAATTTAAAAACTCTTGAAAATGTACCAGTAATTTCAATTTTACAATTTGAAATCTCAGGAATGAAACCTGAGATTTCATTTTACAAAACGGTTTTCAGGAATAAATCCCATTTAAGGTAAATGTTACGAAAAACTTAAGAGATCACTATAGTTGGCCTATGATTTGAGGATGAAATCGCCAGATGATATACTTCGTTTCTTCCAATAGTATTTAACCCTCCAGTACAGGCGCTTGGTCTGTGAGACCAAGCCCGCCTTATACCGAACCACAAAATTTGTGTGTTGGCATCACTGTCTTGTGTGACTCAGTACCTTTCTATAATTCTTGTTCGCTGTGATCAAGGTCAGTCTGAGTCGAGCTCTATTTCCTTGTGTACTTACATCAAATTCTGTTTGGTGGTCTGGCAAATCTGCGTGCACTCGCGTCTCTAATCCTCAATCCAATTGTTTTCGTTATATATTAGTTTTATAGCGTAGTTATGTAAATTTTAAGGTTGTTATTTGTATCAGGAAAATTTATTAGTGTTTTTGGAGATAATAAAGGTAAACAACGCTGGTTAGCACTGTAAGAAAAAACAAGGGCCAAATTCCTCTTGAATTTCTTTTTACGAGGGACAGGGAAAGGAAGTCCTCAAAGTTTGGCTTTCAAGAGAATTTCAACCTGGTCTCGTACATTCCTTAGAAGGTGAAAAATGTTTTATTACTTTCAACTATGTACCATGAAGAAAAAAATCTGTGTTGACACCGCAAATGAAAACAAAAACGAAATAATTACTTTCTATAACGACACAAAAGGTGGAGTCGAAGTTGTTGACAAAATGAGTACAGCATGTAATGTTGCACGAAACACAAGGAGATGGTCGATGGTTATATTATACAGCCTACTGAATACCGGAGCTATAAACGCGAGAGTAATGTATCATGGTAATGGTAATGGACAAGAACAAAAACCCAGGAGATATTTTTTGACAGAACTGTTGCTTGCCCCAGTAAATAAACACTTAACACGTAAATCACTCAATAAAACCATTCCTAATGAAATAAGAAGGAGAATTTGTAAGATTATTGGGTCAGACCAGCAGACGAGAGCGCAAGAACCACCTACGACTCGCGTGGTTGATGCGGAGACTACGTAGGCAGAAACAGAAAAAGTAGGTATTTTTGTAAAAATGCAAGAAGTTCATTTGTTTGGAACATTTTAATACAGTGTGCAGCCAGTGTTATGAAAATATCGAAGATTAATCCTGTAATTTCCACCGATAATTAAAAAACAAATTGAATATGTTTTTAAGTATGAAACTGAAGGAAGAACATTTTGGTTGTTTCCATAATAAATATTCATTTTATAACAGAAAAACAATTGTAATGCTGATTATTTTGATCGATGTTATACTACAAATATATATATCTTTATAAAATAATAAAGTTTGTCTTATTTTATTCTGATTAATTAGGAAGTTCACAAAAATAACGAGGGGTCTGTACTGGAGGGTTAATATATAATGATTAATTATTATATTTTTTGTTCTTGAAATGTCCTCCAAGGCAAAGGATTCTAGTTATTTTAAAAGGAAAAATCAAAAGAAATTCCTAAAAGCGCATGTTTTGCCAACGTGAATATATCAGAGCGACCAACACCAATAAGAAATGTTAACGCGTTGTTTTTCCACCTGAATTTAAAAAGCCATTGCCTGCACTTTAAAAAATAATCACCGCCCTTAGCCCCATTCTGAGTCAAATGTACCTTTCAAATTGAGTGTTCCGCTCATCACATCAACCGCGCGGACATCGCCCTCAAAACGAGGTTTGAAACGACATCGTTCCGCGACTGCGACTCCATTATCGCTACCTTCAAAAGGTGCACTTAAAAAAATTCATTCTTCTGCTCAGGTTATAACGGGCATTTTTTTTCTTCTCTCCTCGTCGTTTCTGGGTGATAAAAATGGTCCGCCTGAGCGAAAAAATTAACACGACCAAGAAACTAACCGGAGTCTCTGGTGGACGTTTCAGTTAGAGCGAGAGAGATAGAGAGAGAAAAAAAATATAAATGGAGGATTAAAAAAAGCTAACAAAGTGCCCCTCCGTTTCTATGGCGACCGTCGCTTAAATTCACTCAGGAGAGAAGGAACGGAAGGACTGCTTGGTTCGGAAAAAGCGAGGGAATTAAAGGAAGGATGTCGCGGTGCATTCATTCGCGAACGAGATTTGGAGCACCTTTTTACTAGCGACATACATCAAACTAGTTTTTTTTTCGATGCAAGAAAAGAGATCCATTCACATTTCCGGTTCATTGCGACACGTGTTCATATGAAAACATCTTTTCTGACAAATAGCTCAAAATGCATGGTAACCTGCTTGGAAAATGAGTTCTTAAGGTAAAGGTAATTATAATGAATTACTTTATACTTATAAAACGGAAATGAAAATGTAGTTATGAAAGACCAAACCACTTTTTGTCGAACACCAAGCTGCGCTTTTTTCAGGATAAGAAAATTTATTCTAAAGACATTATATTGATCGAAGGGTTTGAGGTAAAGCGGGGACGTAAACAAATTAATAGGATGGCTTTGCAAAAAACATCAAAAAGTGCTTTCTGGAGTGCTTTCGTTTTCATTTTTAAAGATCTAAAAACAAAACATAAAATTAAAGATTTATGAAAGCAGTTGACCTCTTTCAAGCGCGAAGGAATATTTCGAAATGTGTAATAATAATTTGCACAGTAACCCTTCTAATTTATTTACTGACTAGTATATAAATTTAAAAGTCAAATTATAACTGCTAAGATTGTGTTTCGTACTTCTGTATACATCGGTATAGCACATTAGTTTCTTTGTCTATGTATTTATTTATTTTCATTCGCTTTCAACGGCATTCCTTTGCTCTTTTGTAAAGAGCTTTTAAGCCATTGAATGACGTTTCAATTATCTGTTTTATCTGTGAAGATGTGTTTCCTAATTTGAAAGTGATTAGCAGTTAAAGGAATCATTAATCATCGATTAGATTTCTCGACAAATGCGCCTGTAGCAATGACCAACCAAAGTGAACGTATGGCCGTCCCTGGGGTAGGGGATTCGAGGCGACCACCCCTGTTCTCGTGATTCGGCATCGCGGAATGAAAAATCCAAGTTTAATTTGGCGGTTAATGTTACGGAGGTCCCTCACAGGCTGTTTTGCCTGGGGAACAGCACCCCTGCGGGGACGACACGGCATACGAACGCCTTCTGTCACTCGGAGTACACACGACCGTAGTAATCTAAAGGGTTAAACAGTTACAAAGATAACCACATATATCATGCCCAAAGCTGACTTCGAACCCGCAGCTTCAGTACTGCGAGGAAGGCACGCCTCCGACCACTTCACCGTATGTCCGACTCAACGCTTACTGGCAATTTGTATTAACTATGACCTAACAGAAAATTAATAAATTCACTAGTAGCCCCTGACACAGCTACGCCTGTGTATGTTTTTAAAAAATATATGAGTATATATTGACGTTTTTAACATATAGTTGGTTTTTCACATTGTTACAGTACAGTGTTATTTTAATTTATTGAAAATTTTTTTTAAATCAAGGCATAATTATTAACAACATATTTGGTTATGTTATTGGATTATCAGGTAAAACAAATTTGATATTTGCAGGGTTATTGACTTTAAAGACAGCCACATAAAGTTGCCCATGTGAAACACAGGTTCCTTCAGGTAGGCCTATGCTTAATATATGGAATATCCCCACCTAATATATATTTCTCTTTTTCCATATAATCCAGTTAAATATAAGTACCTAATTTCGCTAACTCTGCGAAAACGCGGTAGTCGTTAACAACAAAAACGTTTCACGTCTTAAAACGTGACATTTTCAAGTTAAAACTACATTTGTGGACCGATTCGACCCGCCCAGGAAAATCGACGATAAGAATAAGGAACTACGTACATTGATTTGCCTTTAAAACAGACCGGGTCTGAAGATCGAAAGTCGATTTTTTCTAATTTTAATTTGCAAAAAAAGAAGTCTGCACGTCGACTAATAGATTTTTACTTGTTATATTATGGGAAATATAAATTATCTCCCGGAGTCGAAACCGGATCATTTTTCAATCAAATTGCACATTAAACTCTAAGTTCACATAGCATCAATTTAATTAGGTATAAATATTAATTTTTTATAGTTAATTATTGAGAAAAATCGATTCAAAATTGTTCGTGACACAGATTGGGATAAGCAAATTATTATTACATAGTTTTCTGTATTTTGTAATTACAAAATAACAGCATAACAATGCCGATATCGTGAATAATTACGTTATAGAGCAGTGCTGCTCAACCTTTTTGTGCATGCGAGCTACTTTTTTTAGTAGAGCGACCTCGCGATCTACCCATGTACGGGGGAAAAATACAAAATTAGAATCTGATTTCAACGTTTATTAAACATATCAATAGGGACAAAGTAAGTATCAAAATGTAAACAAATCAATATGAACAAAATAAATATCAAAATTACAAACATAAATTTTATAATAGAATTTAAACAAAGTAAATATCAAAATGTGAACATGTATAATGAAATAGAAAAAAAATAAAAAATAAAAATATTAATGAGATTTTTGACATTGCGCCGACTTAGCAATTTTTAAAAATCGGGATTATAAGAGAAAACGGATAATCTTAAACATTGATCAAGGCGTTCATCGGTTAAAGAATTTCTGATTTTATGATATCCATATCTGAAAATGCTGATTCCACCAAATACGTAGAACTGAAGCAAGACAACATTTTATGTGCCGTATTTGTCACAATTGGATATTTATCTTTGATGTACTTCCAAATGCATTCTTTCGATTTCAGATATAAAACATTTTGGACTTTAATTATTTCCATCTCCATATCCGTCTGATTCACGTCAAATATTGTCGAGATCTGATTTGAAATTTCTGTCACGTTTTTTTATAAACATTTGGAAAAAAGAAACATTGTTTTCAATCTTTTTTAAATCTTCAAATCTTTTCTGAATTTCGCGTTCAACACTTTCAATTTCCACAATAATTTTTTTTGGATTGTAGGTGGTCATGTCAGGATTTCTTTCAAAAAATTTAATAATGCTCGGAAAATGCCTGTATTCACGATCTTTCAAATTCGATTTCAACATGGCTGACAGCTGCTGAAAAGCTCATATTGAACTTATCATGTCTGATAAATTTCTAACTTTACCTTGCAGTTCAAGGTTTAGATCACACAGTTTCGCACTAAAGTCTGGCCATAAGTCCCAAATACCAAATGTCATGAAAATCCATGCAGTAGAAGCCGAGAACGAGCATGTGTACGGAGGGACGGACGGAACAAAGCCAATAGGCGCTTGCGTTGGCAACGAAACGCGCCTAAAAATATGGTGGGAAGACATACGCAAGAGAAAAATTGACCGGTGAAAGGTGAAATTTAATTTTTCCATAATTTGCGATAAACGGGATCCAAACGTGGAATGAGTAACAAGAACAGCAGTACAGATTTTTCATCATAATAAATGACGGAAATACTACACCGTAGATTATTTTTCCAAATCTCATTACCTGTGTTGTCTGATAAGTCTTTCTTGTAACTTTTAAGTATTTTTACTCTCACAACTTCAAAAACCTTTCTATAAGCAATCGTTGTCTTTTACATCTTATATCTTCTTTGAATTATCTCCATCTCACAGTCCCAGTATCCGTTCCTTAAGCTCGCAAAATACCTGCATCCAATCGCGGAAGTTATCCCATTAGTCAGCCAGGAAATATTTTGGCGAGATTACCCTAACGCAGGAATTATTAATGGTTTTTCCGCTCACATTTCCGTCTCAAATGTAGACTTATCTTGGAGTAACCAGCATCCTAGCAAAAAGCTCATGAACCATAAAGAGAATGGACTGCACAAGATGGATGTTGTGTATGGATCAAGAGGAAAACTCAACCTCTCTTTAAATTTAAAGGTAGGCTTGATAAAACCCTGAATATCAGATAAACAATATCCTATTAAATAGTTATAATGAATGCAAAATATCCAGTAAAAGTAAAATCAGATGTCTTGTTGTATAGCGTTTTATCATATTGATTTAATTTTTTCCATTTAGTTGAATTTTTTAAATATTTGTTGCATTTTCATTTAATTTTGTGGTTCATAAAGAGTAAACCACAGCCTTTTACAATCACCATAAAAACGAGCGCGTAAGTCCTTCTCTCGGCAGGATTTGGCAATAAGAATCTAGCGCTAACCATCCATCAAAAAAGTCCAGTACTGCGAAGTTTTCAAATGTATTCGAGCAGTGCTATGGAGATATATGCCATATTCCTACAATAATAACATAAAAAATAATAACAATAATCAAAGACGTTTATGAGCAACACATGTACCAGCATATCTGTCCAGGAATTTTTGACCAATTGAAGTAAATCTAAACTCTTAATAATGGTTATTTCCTTACTGGTTGGCAACGTGAAACGATAAACACTCCTTTATGATGAGCATTAGTATTATCGAGTAGATTCAAGACAGTATAATTTACACTTTCATTCTAAACGGGTAACAATCGTCTTACGTTCGTTTAAATGCAGAATATGTCGAAAAATTAAGATCAGAGTCGGGGCAACTCTTTCCTTTCATTTCATGGATTTTCTCCAAGGTGCGATGTAAATCGAAACATTCACCTGCCTAATAAAAAGTAAAGAGAGGGTAGAATCATTAAACTGATCAATTGTACAAACATTCCATTGATTTATGAAAATTACAGCCAGATATATAAATAAAAGCTTACCATGACTCACAATAAGAAATGTAACGTGGAAGGGCGTGGGGTGACTGAATCACCCCAGAAAAATTTTTTGAAATGCTGTTTTAAGGTCTAAATGCTACTGAAACCTAAAAGTGATATAAATATTATCATGAGAGTTCGGAAGAAAGGTACTGATTATCTTAGGGAAAAAATATGCGTCACGAGCGGATGAGTGTAGTGTAAACATTGGTGGGGTGACTCAACCGCCCCGCGCGCCTGCTCCCGGGTTAAGATGTGATATTTCGTTGTGCCAAGGTTTCTTGTGCAATGCACAACTCTAACGCATCCATTACTTAACTCTTTATCTCCTAACTAACGCATGCTACAATATTTTATTATAAAACTAAAACCTTTTCAACAACCATAGTTAAATTGACATATTTAGTATGTAACCGTTCCCTTTTTCCGTTTTATAAGTTGATAAATTATATATGAAGTTAGGGTGGAAATTTATATAATTTTCACGATACGAAATTACGATTTGTAATATTAAAGGCTACGACTCTAAATAATTAGTTCAGTGAGATAAGAATTCCGCTTTTTGTATAAATGGTTGCATGAGATTTTAATTTAAGAACTTCGCATAAGCACTTCATTGCATTTTGTTTGACATAATGAAAAACCGTTTTGATAGCAAGGAAAATAGAAACTGATGCCTTGTTTAAACAGTCCATGAAAAAATAAACTCACCAAAGAGATAAAATTTAAAAGAACTATTGCATAAAATCATTTCTTTCTTCGACGAAAAAATCGCTTGCTACACAGAGTAAACAAGCAGGTGAATGCTTAATAAGTGGGTGGAAACTTGACAGCTATCTTCCAATATTTAACCATTCCGTAATAAGTTCTGAAGAGTTACGTCTTTAGGAATATATTTATATATTTCTTAATTCGGTCAACAATTCTACGAAGAGCAAATCAAATTTTTCTAAGAATGCTCTTATTCCATTAGGCATTTTCAACAAATTTTCCTTTCATTGGTAAATATTTGAAGTGAAATCAATCTAAACCAAATAGGGCTTCATCCTTCCATGCTCTTCAGAAACTTTTCCGCTGAATAAAGTACTAAAGATAAATATACGACGGAAGATGAGAACGCCTGCCTTTGATTAAGATTATGTTACTCCAACATTGAATACAACGTCGCTAAAAGTATGGAATACAGTTCAAATTAATTATAAGGAAAGTTATTATGCGAATGATTTAATTCACATAATCAGTTCCATAAGATGAATGTGAGTGAGTACACAGAAGTAAATTATTACAACTGTAATTGTCCGTCAAAATAATGACGAAATTTTAATCATATGAATAGTTTTATCTCACAATGGTATTTGTTCCAAGCTCGTATCTTATCTAAAAATAGCAAAAGCCTTCTCGGTTGCTTTGTTGCATAGTGTCTTTTTGTATAACACTCTCTCTATCTCTCTCTCCCTCCCCCTCCCTCTCTATCCCTTCATCTCTCTCTCTCTCTTCATATCTCTCTCTCTCCCCCTTCATCTCTCTATCTCCCTTCATCTCACTCCCTCTCTCTATCCCTTCCTTTCTCTCCCTCTCTCTATCCTTCCTATCTCTCCCTCTTTTTTCCTTCTTCCCTCTCCCTTACTCTCTTTCCTTCTCTCTCCCTTCATCTTCCTCCCTTTCTCTCTTACTCCCTTCCCACCTACCCCCTCCTCTCTCCTTCCCTCCTCTCCCAATCCCAATCGATCCCGCTCTTTTTCTCCGTTTCCCTTCTTAACTCTTTTATCTCGACCTTTTCTAATTCCATCCCTCCCTATCTCCAAACAAAAAATCATGGCTAAGCATTGATCAAATTGTTTACAAGACAACTCAAAAAAATTCTTTTTAACCAATAAATTGACTTGGCTATGAATTTCAATTGTTCAATTTTCATTATTCATTACAATTATACGTTCTTATCTTTAAGTATAGGCAATCTGCGCTCCTCACTTCCAATCTTATCAAACCATAATAACAAAACTGTTCGTTGCACTCCCTGACGGCCTGGCACAGTTACAGAATAAGCTTAATATACAAATAGATGTAGTTGCAGTAAAAGAGTAAATATAGTATGTATAATATTAGTAGTATAAGTGAATGTAATTTTTAGAGTTAAATAAAACGATGTGGTATCAACATAGGATCAATATCAATTAACAAAAGAAAACCTAAATAATTTTACTCCTTGGCTTCGCCATCGCAACATTGGAGAGTAATTTTCGAAATAACGCCATAATTTGATTTGCGCAGAAAGTAAGTAAAACGAACCACAAAAATGAAATCTACGTTAAGGTTCATGACGTCATCGCATCAGCATAGTGAAAACTGATGGACACCAAAAGAGAAAGCGTGCTACGTAATAGGATGAACGATGAGAGGAAAAAAGAGAGGAAATTTCCGTCTAAAATTTAATGGATCGCAAATATTGGTTCGGTGGTTTGTGTTTACATTAGGCAAAGAGGAATCGATGACGTCATTATACATGAGCCGTTAATAAAGAGATTGATGGTGGGGGAGGGAGAGGTTAGATAATCTCTCTCTCTCTCTTTCTAGTGGTTTGAAAGGGAGAATGAATGAAAAGAAAAAAGATTAGACAAGAAGGGAAAGAAGACGAGCCAGGATTAATTAGAAATAAGAATTCGTTGCTGAAATAAGTAAATTGAAACGAAGAGATAAAGAATGTTTGAAAAAATGAAGACAATATGATTTTATAGATCTATAATAGGAAAACGAATGAGACCAAATTTTATTCAGGAAAAAACTCTGCTCCTCTTTCTTTCATTTGTCGTTGCGCAAACCTAAGCAAGAGTAAGTCGCTCCTTTAAATCAAGTAGTTTCTAAAAGATTAATGGGTCACGTGGAAAATTCATTCGTATCAGGATAATTTACATGCAAATAAATAAACCTAAATAAATGTACACTGTCATCACCTGATATTTTGCTGTAAGAGCTAAATGAGACTAAATTTCAATATACGTGCCATGTATGACATCTCAAATGACTAAATAGGCTGTGTGAAAATCTGAATGAGATTTTTTTGGGATGTGAAGTGTTTCATGCCTATATTTAAAAAATCTGTTTCCAGCGTATGAATTTCTCCATAGAGAGTAATGAATATGATTGCTCTTCATATCAGTGTCCTCAAGAATAAATATAAACAATTACACTCGTCAATAATTTTTCAAACAATTTGAGTACACAGTTTCCAAATGCGTTTTTTGAGATTTCACAATGCTCTCAATATTTTTCGATCAGATGAGTAGTTAACGAGTAGCTAGCGAGGTACGTTGTAAAATACATGTAAGTCCTTATGTAAAGTTATCGTTATTATTGTCCGATTTTAACCAAAATTAGAATCGGTCGACCAATTTCAGCAAAACTCCCAATACCAAATTTCATCAAAATATGTCCAGCGTTTCCCGAGTTTTAACATGTGGATGGACGGACGGACGAAAACGAACTCCCCTATATGCGTTCACTTCGTGCAAAGAACGCATAAAAATGAAACAATCGAAAGATCCCTCTCAATCATAAAACGAGCCCAAGTACCTATTCAGTTTGGGTATATAACTGAAATTAAAATGTTACATATGAGAAGCTTATTGATAAACTAATGTTTCATTTATCTTAGATTAATATTTATCTGAGAATTTGTCACATAAGAATTACAAAGTAATTTATTTGGCCTTTATTAATGAGTCTTTCCTTTTATTTGTTCCATTCATTCGCGTGTATTCATGTGTGTTTACAGACCTATACATATACGTTAACTATCTGTGCCGAGGATAAATTAAGGCAAAGTATTGGCAAACTACGTCGCACAAACATCCAAAAAAAGGCTGGAAAACTTATATCCGCATTTCATCTACAAAGCTGCCGTCGTCAGTGGCGATTCACCGATAGTATATTGCATTCATCTATATTATTTTTAGAACCCATTATTGGCGAATCGCTTCTGATGACGGCTGCTTTCCAATCCCAATCTTTTTATTGAAGAAACCCAGTTTGTCAGTTTGACTTTAGCTAGAATTCGAGCTCGATAAATCTTAGAATCGAAAGTGATGCATATTTCACCGCTAAATGTATATTGGCCAAAAAAATTATGTATGAATTTGAATGGCGAATATTTTTAAATAAGAGCAGCAAAGCACTGTTTAATGTTACTCGCAAGATGTTAGGTAATCGAGATAGAGTATCTGACTTCAAGTTAGAAAATTAAACAGGTTTTTTAAGACCTTCCATTACGCAGATCCCTTAACGGATTCCATTGATGGAATCCTAAGTAACAGCTGCCGTCTGCAAGAAACTAATTTTCTCCTTCAACTGATTTGAATCGCAGTTAATCACGCTCGACTTGAGCTCAAAGAAAAAAAGAATAAAGATAAGAAGTATGACATAAAATCTGAGAGCTTGTCCGTAAAGAAACTGAAATACGGATATGACGTTCATTCAAGAAGTTTGTCAGTACTAATCCCAATTCTTTGCATGAATTAATCCTATCACATAGAGAAACATTTTTAAACTACAAAACGTTTTATGGAGCCAATTTCTAAATCGTAGCTCCAAAAATAACCGACTAAAATAACAAAGAGTGTAAGCAAGATGATCCAAACAGAACTTATGATGCCTACTTTCCATTTAGCCATTTATTTAATACTTATATTGGCTTTAATTACTTTAAAGGCATCGCAGATATGTAGCTCTTTGTGTTCCCAAATTTCATAATTTTGCGTTATAAAATACTACATATACATTCGAACGGAATATTAAATTGATCACGCGTATTTGTGAGGCAAAAATAACGCGTGTACGTATTAGAATATAACAAATCTGAGTCCAAAAATAGTTGTTGCTATTGCAACATTTTCGTAATGAGTGATAAAAACTGCAAAATCGCCAGTATTTTGGAAAAATTCTAAGAAATACAATCGATAAGCAAAATTCTACGATAAAAATTAGAATCTTCATTCCTTTCCTCAAAGAATAGTACAAAACGCGCTCCGATATTAAAATTCTGTGTGCCGGTGGTGTAGTGGTTAGGACGCTGGCTCTGCTCATAAGGGTATCGGGCACGAATCCTGCGCAAGTATGATTTTTTCCGAGGTCGTCCGGTCCCCCGGTTTGTGTAGTTTGAGGAGACCACGCAAATTCAGCCTTCCGTCCTTCGTAAGGGACGTTAAACAGTTGGCCCACTTGGTGCTTTTCGTAAAGAGTAGGCTAATACCGGCACCGGGTTTCCCTCCTCCCTTCTGTTCATATGTCCAGTTGATGACAGTGGAAAATGACCATAGACGTCGACGCGCTTAAAAAATCAATTACTACTACTACAATTATAAGATATTTTATGTGCAAGAGAAAATTACCCTGCACGACGGATTACAGATTTCCCATGTAAATCAAATGGTAAGGATAGTGCCTGGAATCAAACTCGGGACTTCAATCTTCGAAACAAAACTATCCTCGGGAGCTCGGCCCATGTAGCAAGAAATTTACACCAAGTTTCATGAAAATCGGTCTATTGGTTCAAAAGTTAATAGGGGGACAGACACAATGACAAAACTACAAACCTATTTCATTTTGGAAATCAGGATCAAAATGGGATTGTTTAAGATTCAGACGTCGACTTGGATTGGTAGATGGAGTATTAGTTAAAGATAAAATGCGGTCATTACCATAGTGACGAGAATTTTATTTCTGCGAAAGGACAATTCGTAGAATTTAGAGAGCCAACCTTTTGGCGAGCAGTGAACTGTTTTCCCTTTTTGTTACATTTTTTCCAACATATCTAACAAAAAATCCATCTCCTCGACCGATTTTACCAAAGTTCATAAGGAATATAGGAGAGAAAGAGTGAATGCGTACTAATTGGGTCTAAAACTTTCCTCTCCTCCTGAAAAATATGGTCCCAAACAAAAAGCCAGGGTATTATTTTACGCAAAAACGCCGCCCTTCGTCCACTTTTAACTCCCCCTTTCTCCTACCCCCTTTTTATCTCCGTGGAAATGGCCTAGAGCAGAGGTTCCCAAATCGTGGGCCATGGCTCACTGGCGGGCTACAGCACGTTTTCCAGGTGGACCACAGAGACTGCCCAATTCTTGTTGTTATTTAGTTATTTGTTCATAGATTTCATGGTAACAACTTCTATAGTGAATAACATATAGTATCTGGTATAATATGGTGAAAATATACATAAACGGGGATCGTCCCTCAAGTAGCATCGATTTCTTTGGTTTCAAAAAATTGCTCAGCTACGATCCCCACTAGGACATGACATGCCAGGCCAAAAGCAAGTTGGGCCACATGGCGAAAAAAGCTGGGAAACACTGGCCTAGAGAGAGAGAGAGAGAGGCATTTTGGCGTTCAGTCAAACGTTACTGTGTGTCACGCCGACTCGTCGCGAATCCGGGGAGGAGGAGATGATCTCCACAAATAATCACTTACGCTTCTGTGACTTTGTGGCGTTTTCGGCATTTTTAACTACGCTGTGCGGAAGGTAAGGTTTGGTGTCTGTTCTTCGTTCGTAGGGAAGAAGTGGAGGAAACGGCAGCTAAAATGGAGTGAAACTATTAATATCGAAATAAAATTTGCTGCGAAGAAGTATTTTTAACTAATTTGTCATAGGTATAGAAACATTCGGTGATTCGGTAAATATCTTTCAGAAATAATGTTTAAAGGTTTCTAGGTTTATTAAGTGAAACATTTAATACGCATATACAGTGGAACTTCCACATCTCGAACGTCTATAACTCGAATTTTCCATAACTAGAAAGGAATTAGTTTCATCGGACAAAATCCCTATGAGAAAAACGTATTTTTTTAAGTCTAATTTTCTATAACTCGAATATTTTTTGTTTCCTTTCAAGTTCCACTTAAGGAAGTTCCGCTCTATTTCTCTTTTAGGAGCCGAAGAAGTGAACAGTATTCGATTTCACAGCTCTGAATGTTAATAGGATTTAACACAAAAATAAAGCGATTTTCATACCCAGCCCACGTTGTTGCGCTTTATTTTTAATCACAAAACGTACAAATTGCATTTCACCTCCAATCCAAATTTTTATTCCTTTCACAAATATACATTAAACGAAAAATCCTATTCCAAAAGTACGTTACGACGTACACTTTCAGCAAATTTATTCTCTGTTAAAACTCTCCCTATCGCGCAAAAAAATCCCTCACTTGCCAATGCCACTCGCACGCAGCCCCCGAATTTCTAACCCACTCTATTTCAAGGGAGGCAAGAGTCGATGATGGCATTATTTTTTATAACAATTTGAAAAAAGTTTATCCCAGCAAGAGAAGAGGGTAAGAATGCAAAAAATTAAGCTGCTCTCCAAATAATTCATAATAATAATTTTGTATATGTATCTGATTTGTGCAGAAAAATAGAATGCGTGAAATTTTCGGTCCTAGATTGAAAACACACCTAATTGATTAATTCTGGACTTGTGGGAAGGAATTTGCATAACTGGTATGGCAAGTATCGCAAGATATCCCTATACAGCGCTTGAAATTGGATTTAAAGAGCTACTAATAGTGTGAGAATATAAATTTCATTACCTATAACCGGATTAAATACTTGATGGAACCAGTGCAACTGTAATTCGTGGTGTCTCTTATAGTTTGCAAATTCAATTAACCAATTATATAATAATAATGATAATAATATTTTTAAATAATTTTAACCATGGAGTTTACCCATTCGCTACCTCCTCTCTCACTCTTTCTCCCAATGATTCCTACTGTCAGCTCCTGCAGAGCAATACATGGTTCGTCTGCAGGTGCCTATGTACAGTTATATTAGTGGTTGTCCTTTCCTCACCTCAGTGATATACTACAAACAATAATTGATAATGATTCATGGCTCAACTATACACAATATTAATGACCATAATATTTATGTAGTTCTTTTAAGGACCTGGCCTCTGAGGTTGCTCGTGTCCGAGAGAAGTCGGATTCCGATGTGCGGCTTACTGTCTGCAGTATAGTCCCTAGGATTGACCGAGGTTCTGAGGTTTGGAGTAGAGTTGCAGGTCTGAACCGAAGGCTGTGGAATTTTTGTCGGGACTTGGGAGTGGACTTCGTCGACCTACGACCGAATATCGAATCGTGCAGGGCACCACTGGATCACTCTGGTTTTCAATACACGCCCGAATCGGCTCAGAGAGTAGCGAGTAGGATTCTCGAGCACAGCAGGGATTTTTTAGGCTAGAGAGTAGGGCAGGGTGTAGGTCAGTTTTGGGTCAGGGGATAATCGATGCATTTGTAGAAAATAAGAATCCCAAAAGATTATCTAATGATAGAATATACACCGAGCGTAACATGCAGCACCAATTTCGCGATAGGTCATTGATAGAATGTTCCGTAAAGGGCGCGACGGGTCGCAATTCCAATTTTGATGCGACGCCATACTGTCGTGGGAGTGATTGTGGTGGGAGCGCATGTAGTTTTAGAGTGGAAGAGAAACTCAAGGGTGAGATTAGCATGCGAAGTGATAGTGAGAAATTAAACGTCGTCGTACTGAACTGTCGCAGCATCCGTAGTAAAATTGCTGAGTTCGAGCATATTATTCGCAGTCTGCACGCCGACGTCGTGATAGGCACAGAAAGTTGGTTAACGGATGAGATTCAGAGTCAGAAGATATTTCCTAGAGACTATCGTGTCTATAGAAAAGATCGCGCTAATAGATCGGGCGGGGGAGTTTTCATAGCGGTTAGCGATAAGTACGATAGTAGTGAGATTCTGATAAGTGACGAGGATATCGAGAGTGTTTGGTGCCGCATAGGTAAAGATGGCTCCAAAAAAATATTCTTATGCTCGTTTTACAGGCCACCAAACGCTGGTGTAGATTGTATTTTAAGTCTCGAGAAACAACTCTCAAAGCTTAGACTGATAAATCAAGATGGAATCGTTATAGTCGGTGGTGACTTTAACTTACACTCAATTGATTGGGAAAACCTATGTTTCGAATCTAGAGGTAAAGAACGCGAATCCTGTGAGGCATTAATCGAAACATTCTGCGAGCACTCTCTCCTTCAATTAGTCAGAAAGCCAACGCGATCGGGAAATATATTAGATTTATTAGCAACTAACGTCCCATAAAGAATAAACAAAGTCACCATTGAAGATGGGATAAGTGATCATCTGGCCGTATATGCAGAGTGTAAGTTGAAAATCGATAGGTACCCTAAGCCTCAAAGAAAGTTTTATATATTTGCTAAGGCAAACTTTTCAAGCTTCAGATCGCGCCTACGAGAAATACTACCTGGCTTCCGTGATATGACCGAACGATCAGGTGCTGAGTCGTCATGGACACTATTCAAGGATATAATGCTAGAGGGTATCGATAAGAACATTCCAATTAAATTGAAGGTCGACAATAAAGAGCCACGTTGGTACAATAAGCAAGTTAGGAGTGCGCTTAGGCGTCAGAGAATAAGCCACGCGAAAATAAAAAATATGCCGTCTACATCATCCGATGAATATAGAGCAACTAAAGTTAAGACGTATAAGGAATCCCGCGCTAAAGCGAGAAATACTATGCGCGAGGCTTTTACTAACTTCCGGAATAAGGTATTAAATAATTATTTGAAGGAGGACCCTAAAGCGTTTTGGTTCTATGTGAGAGAGGTCCAAGGTAGAGGCCCAACAATACCTTCCCTGCGTAATGACTCGGGTGCCGTTATTCATGATAGCGTGGAGAAAGCCAACCTGTTAAACGGTCATTTTGTAAAAGCATTTACCCGCAATAAGGGGGGAACTGATGGACGATATAGTATTTTCTGAGGTGGGAATAGCAAAGCAATTAAGTTCCATCAGACATAACAAAGCCACTGGCCCCGAAGAAATTCCTGCTTGCGTTTTAAAAGAACTAGCTGAAGAAATAGCACCTTTTCTTCGGATAATCTTCGAGAAATCAATTTCTCGCGCAGAGGTCCGTAGCGACTGGAGGTTAGCGCACGCTACCCCGATTCACAAGGGTGGCGACAAGGAGAACCCAGAAAATTACAGGCCGATTACTTTAACTTCGATATCGTGTAAGATTCTCGAGCATATACTCTTTAGCAACATAATGCGAGTTCTTGATAGTAGTTTATTGTTAGATGATTGTCAACACGGCTTCAGGAAAGGTAGGTCATGTGATACTCAGCTCGGTCTTTTTGTTAATTGTTTACTGAGAAGCGGAGAAAAGAATACGCAGGTCGATGCCATCTTCTTAGATTTTAGGAAAGCCTTTGATAAGGTACCTCACAGGAAGTTAATAACGAAATTAGAAACCTTAGGCGTTAATTCTAAAATCGTTAGTTGGATCCGTGAATTTGTAAATCATATGAAGCAGAAGGTTGTTATAGATGGGAAATCTTCGAACTTAGTGAAGGATGTCTCTGGCGTTCCGCAAGGTAGTGCAATTGGTCCGTTATTATTTCTAATTTATATAAACGATATCAGCTCAGTAGTCAAAAGTAAAATTAGGCTTTTCGCGGACGACACCGTCATCTATAGAGAAATAAGCAATCCGGAAGACCACCAGTATCTCCAGAATGACCTAGAAGCTATTTATGCATGGTACAAGGAATGGCAGTTAGAGATCTACCAAAAGAAAAGCTGCGTCATCAACTTCTGGAGAACCAAGATTATCTCGTTGGATAATAATTATTCGTTGGACGGAGTAGAGATTCCAGTTTCAGACTCGATTAAATATCTCGGAGTCACGATCCATCGTGATCTCTCGTGGGACACCCACATTCGCCGATTGATAGGTGCCGCTAACAAAAAGCTGGCCTTTATAGGGAGAATAGTTCGAAATAGCTCCGAAAAATTGAAAGAATTATGTTATTTATCCTTGGTTCGACCGCATGTCGAATATGCTTCAGCTGTGTGGGATCCTTACGAAAAGGGACTCACTAACGAGATAGAAAAGGTTCAGCGCAGGGCAGCTAGATTTGTAAAGAGGAATTACGATAGCAAACAAAGCGTAACATCATTAATAGAAAATGTGAAATGGACATCGTTAGAGGAACGTAGGCTGCAGGCTAGATTTAAACTACTGGAAAAATTTATGTCGGAGGGACTAGCGAATGAGGTAGTAGGACTTATCAGAAGCCCGACGTATCTCAGAAGACAGGACAGTGAGGAAAAGATTCGCGAGATCGACTGTAGAACGGAGCGATATAGAGAATCGTTTTTCCCTAGGACGATTAGAGATCATAATAGGAAAAGATAACGAAGGAAAACTATGGACCCTAGGTGAACTGCACCCCCTGCCATCCAACAAAAAGGTGATTTGCAGGGTATAATGTAGATGTAGATGAATATTACACCTTTATGTTTTTCACAGAAGTTCAGTAACACTATTATAATCATGTCAATTTAAATTTACAACGGTTATAGCATCAATTCAAAATAACATTTTCATAATATCACAACATTGCTAACACTACTATCACATTTTCTCTGTAACATTTTATCTCAATGATCATAAACTCACTAATCTCATCAGTATGTGGTATTCATTATTATTATATTTTTACATTACAACTTTCACATCAAAACACCATATTGTAACTTCTGAATCAGGTCCCATTACATCATCATACCACATCATCACATCAGATTACACTTTCACAATATCCCATCATCTCATCAGTTATTTAACAACCAATTATTTCTTTTAGTTTTGATTTATGATATTTTGGTTAAATTCATAAGTCCGTTAGGAGTAGGGACAGTTACTTTCAAAGAATTTTTGTCATTGACCTTATAAAATGATGGTATAACATAAGTTTTACAATTTTTCATAGATATGTTATGACTACGTAGGCTTACTGTTTTATATTTATTGGAGAAATAATTATCAGTAATTATAGCGTGTTCCAGGGGCGAATCCTTATGGAAGCAAGGGAAACATTACTTACAATTTAGAAATGAAACGATTTTACTGAAGGCGTCTTCAGTAAAATCGTGCGACTGCGCTACATTTAAAAAATCCACCTTTACAGCTGACGCCACACAATTGTCGAAAATAACACCACTAGCATACTAGGAAGCAAGAATATTATTGCGTCCACGTCGATGAGCCATTCGCTGTAGTACACGGTCGGAGACTAGGCGTCTGTTCGAATTATTTTAGTTTCATTAAGTCGTAATTCTGACGTTTCACATGAACCAACATGCTTATAGAAGTGTTTGTGTCATATTAGCGCATTAACAGGTATTATTTCCAAACATTTTGACTCAGATAGGAGTAATTTCGCTGTTTTTAATTGCTACCGCATCAAAAAATCCCAGGATTCGCCACTGATGTGTTCATATAGTTTTCTAATAGCAATAGATTTAAGGTTTTGTAGATGGTTGATATTGAGTGGTTAATATGTGTGTCATTATCTTTATATGCTTTTTTACTTTCTCCATATGTTGGGACATTGTATGTTTTGGTTTTGTTTGTTTTATTGACGGGTGGCGGCGTCCTGGCGGGCGCCGTGTGGTTGAACGGTGAAGTGTGACAAAGTTGTCTTTGGACGGTGCGCGGTAGTGGAGACCTGAACACGGTGAGGAGAGGACGCGTCTGCCCACTCGGGAGTAGAGAGATAAAAACGGTGACGCTGGACGTGCCTGCCCGGCTCGGGTGTTTGTATTAGAACAAAGATTCTGTGATTGTACCGCCCTCGGTAGAATAAAATACGATTTATACAGTCCACTAGTTTATTAATTGAGCGATCGGAACATTTTGGTCCTTCGGGCCGGATCTGTGTCTCTAACAAACTACGACGGGTGGGAGCTAGCTACGAGCGGACCGACTACGCAATAACCATCGGAGATTTCGTCAACGCGGCGTCGCGGTGTGGTGAGGCGGCGGTGGATCCCTTGGCATTCTACCCCCTCCACGAACGAGCTAACTGGAGAGGTCCCGTGATAGCGGCCGGCCTACATCGGTTACGGTAAGAAGGAGATTTCGTCAACGCGGCGTCGCGGCGTGGTGAGGCGGCGGTGGATCCCTTGGCATTCTACCCCCTCCACGAACGAGCTAACTGGAGAGGTCCCGGGATAGCGGCCGGCCTGCATCGGTTACGTAAAGAAGGAGATTTCGTCAACGCGGCGTGGTGAGGCGGCGGTGGATCCCTTGGCGTTCTACCCCCTCCACGAACGAGCTAACTGGAGAGGTCCCGTGATAGCGGCCGGCCTACATCGGTTACGGCAAGAAGGAGATTTCGTCAACGCGGCGTGGTGAGGCGGCAGTGGATCCCTTGGCGTTCTACCCCCTCCACGAACGAGCTAACTAGAGAGGTCCCGTGATAGCGGCCGGCCTACATCGGTTTCGGCGTGAGTAAGCTAAGCACACTAAGTCTGGTTCCTTTATTTATCATTTTCTTTGTCTTGTTATTTTCAATATGGAAAAGGAAAATAAGAAAAGAATCATTAACCAAAGGGCCGTCGCTAAAGGCCAATTGACCCGCATTTACACCTTTTTGGGAAAATTTGAGAGGCTCAGACCTAACTGCAATAAGAACACGTCTACAAGCATTACCTGATATTCATCAGGAATTTAACTTTGCTCAGGGAGAATTATAATTTATTGATGATCTTGAAACGCATGCTGAAGATAGGGAAAATTTTGAAGCGCTATATTTTGAGCTTAAAACAAAGATGTTAATTCTGATAGAAGAAGGAACAGACAACAAATCTCCCACTAATCAAGGGTCAGATAATGGAGAAAATTTGTTGTCGAATCATTCATTACCAGAAGGTGGGAAGGAAATACGGCTCCCAACTATTAACCTACCTACTTTTGCAGGAGACGTGACTCAATTTAGGCATTTTTACGATATGTTTACTAGCCTAATTGTTAACAATGAAGCCCTAGATGACGTTCAACGTTTTCATTATTTGCTAAGTTCATTGACTGCAGAAGCACATAAATTGATAGAAAATTTACCTGTTGTTAGTAAAAATTTTTATGTAGCATGGGATCTGATTTGCCATCGTTACAATAATCCTCGACTAATTGCAACTGCACATGTCAGACATTTATTGAATTTACCAACAGTGAATAAGCAATCTGCTGTTGATCTTAGAGCACTCTTAAATCAAACGTTAAGCAACATGAATGCAATTAAGGCATTAGATATTAAGGTGCCAGTGCACGAATTGTTAATTTCTCAGTTGATTCTTGAAAGAATTGATTGTGTTACTAGGAAAGAATGGGAACTTCAGTCATCAGCTTCAGAACAACTTTTGACATTGGACAATTTACATGAATTCCTAGAAACAAGGTGCAAGGTTATGGAAGCTATGATACCTAGTCAAAGCAAGGTTAATGTTATTAGCCACAAACCTCAGGAAAGCAATTTTAAACATACTCGCCAACCACGGCAGTCATATGTTACAACAAAGAATCAATGCATGTTTTGCAAAGAGCCACACACTTTGTATAAATGCAGCGCCTTTGCTCAAGCGAGTGTACCACAGCGTATACAGTTTGTTAAGGCTAACAATTTATGCTACAACTGTCTTCAGAATCATTACATAAGACAGTGTCGTTCTCGTAATTGCCGCATCTGTGATAAGAAGCACCACAGACTCTTACATTTAGACAAATCTAGCAACCAAATCCAGCAGCATGAACAAAAACCTTCAAGTAGCGATGGTCCAATGGCATCATCTAGCAACAATAATGAGCAACCCCATTCAGACATGGTCACTTATTGTTCGCTAAAGTTTGGATCGCAGAAACAGATACTGCTTTCTACTGCTTTAGTTAAGATACGAGACGGTAGCTCGCAGATCCGACATTCAACAAACCTGGGAAAATTGACTTGTTGCTTGGATCCGAGATATTTTTTCATATTCTTCGACCAGGAAAACGGGTTAGAAGCAACGATCATCCAGTCTTTCAGGACACTGATCTAGGGTGGATAGTATCAGGACGGTACCAAGTTTTAGGAACTCCTACAAGATCATCCCAGCCAGAGCTAACCAGGTCGTTTCTTCTCAGAAATGATGACAGTTTACAACAACTACTTCAAAGGTTCTGGGAAGTTGAGGAAATCAACCAAACACCTCGGACCCAAGAAGAGAAGGAATGTGAAGAGCATTTCAAACGATTCACCACAAGAGACTCTTCAGGACGATTTGTAGTACGTCTTCCTTTGCGTCAGGATCCCACACAGCTTGGCGATTCCTACAACATGGCAACAACAAGATTTCATCAACTGGAGAGAAGATTTGAGAGGCAGCCCTATTTGCGAAAAGAGTACACAAATTTTATGGACGAGTATGAAGCTCTGGGCAATATGCAGCCGATTGACGCCTCAACCAACCCTGCTACAGTTAGTTATTATATACCGCATCATCCGATCTTTAAAAAGTCTAGCAGCACGACGAAATTTTGAGTGGTTTTTGACGCCTCAGCAGGGTCAATTAATGGAACATCTTTAAATGATTTGCTGATGGTTGGACCTACAATCCAACCAGATTTGTGTTCAATCATCTTACGCTTTCGCACACACCAGGTGTGCTTTACAGCCGACATTGCAAAAATGTATCGGCGAATTAATGTACATTTTCAGGACTGCAATCTCCAGAGAATTTTGTGGAGAAAGGAGCCTACCACCCCCATTATAGTGTATCAGCAGTTATGGCAAGAAAACATCAACTGGGACGATGATTTAACACCAGAATTACTGGAGTGCTGGCAACCCTTGTATGACCAGATTCCAGTATTAGACAACATTCGGATTGACAGGTTAGTTCTGGTGAAAGGCACACCAGTTGACATCCAAATCCACGGGTTTTCGGATGCATCTGAACGTGCGTATGGAGCTTGCATTTACGTACGATCAACCAATCAGAATGGAGAGACCATTGTCAAGCTCTTATGCTCAAAATCAAGAGTTGCCCCATTAAAGAAGATTTCTCTTCCTCGCCTAGAATTATGCGGCGCACTTTTACTTGCACGATTGTTTAGTAAGATCATTAAGGGTTTCACCATGAAGATCAGTCACAGCTCACTGTGGACGGACTCGACGATAGTTTTGGCATGGCTTTCCGCAGCACCAACAAGATGGAAGACGTTCATAGCGAACAGAATCTCAGAAATTCAAGATATCACTTCAACAGCTGAGTGGAAACACGTCGCATCTCAGGACAACCCAGCTGACCTAATATCAAGAGGAATCAATCCAAATGATTTAATTCACAACTCATTATGGTGGAACGGACCAGCATGGCTCCTGGATCCATCAATTTCATGGCCTACCGCAGGCATTCTTCCGGCATCACACGACATGCCAGAGCAATGGAAGACTGTGACCAGCTTGACAATTTATCATGATGAATCAACTCGTCAACTCATGGGTCAATTGCCCAGCCCAAGGGTGAAACCCGCTAGACCATTTCTTAATTGTGGAATTGACTACGCTGGACCCTTGTATGTGAAATTTGGAACTCGCAGAAGTAAAGTGAAGAGTAAATGCTATATCGCCATATTTGTATGTTTGTCCACTAGAGCCATTCATCTCGAAGTCGTCAGTGACATGTCCACACAAGCATTTTTGGCAGCCTTGAAAAGGTTTGTGTCACGTCGAGGTCGATGCAATAATGTTTAGAGCGACAATGGAACGAATTTTGTTGGAGCCGAAAGAGAACTTCGAGAATTAAAGGCGCTTTTCCAAGCAGAAGACCACCAATTAAGGGTGAACACATATGCTCAACAAGAGGGCATTACATGGCATTTCATTCCACCCCGAGCACCACATTTCGGTGGCATATGGGAAGCTGGAGTGAAATCCTTTAAATACCATCTACGGCGAGTCATGGGAAATGGATGTTTAACCTTCAAGGAGTTGACCACGTTAACAACTCAGATTGAAGCTTGTCTCAATTCAAGGCCCTTGATTCCTCTCTCAAATGATCCCAATGACCCCGCTGTTTTTACTCCTGGTCATTTTCTGATTGGCTCGGCTATCACTAGTTTTCCTGAGCCAGACTTAATCGATGTCAAGCTTAGCTTACTTTCCAGATGACAGTTCCTACAGCGGCAGCTCCAGCAATGTTGGTGCAAATGGTTGACTGACTATCTCAGTCACTTACAGCAGAGGGCCAAGTGGACATCAACCTGTGCAAATGTGCAACCTGGAACCCTTTGCATCCTGAAGGAAGACAACTTACCTCCACTCCGTTGGAAGCTGGCAGTGATTCAAAAATTCCATCCAGGCGCCGAGGAATTAGTGCGAGTAGCAACTATCCGTACCCCCTCTGGAACCTTTAAGCGACCCATTACAAGGCTTTGCCCTTTCCCAACTGCACCTGAATTATAATTTGTTGACATTTAAATTGTTATGTAAGAAAAGGAGATTGTAATTCCTTTTCAGCGGCCGGCATGTTTTGGTTTTGTTTGTTTTGTTGACGGGTGGCGGCATCCTGGTGAGCGCCGTGTGGTTGAAGCATGTTGGGACATTGTATGTTTGCCTTTGTTTTGTTGACGGGTGGCGGCGTCCTGGTGGGCGCCATGTGGTTGAAGCATGTTGGGACATTGTATGTTTGCTTTTGTTTTGTTGACGGGTGGCGGCGTCCTGGCGGGCGCCGTGTGGTTGAACGGTGAAGTGTGACAACGTTGTCTTTGGACGGTGCGCGGCAGCGGAGACCTGAACACGGTGAGGAGAGGACGCGTCTGCCCACTCGGGAGTAGAGAGATAAAAACGGTGACGCTGGACGTGCCTGCCCGGCTCGGGTGTTTGTATTAGAACATAGATTCGGTGATTGTACCGCCCTCGGTAGAATAAAATACGATTTATATATTCATGGAAAAAATCGACTTCGAGATTTCAACGGAAATACGTTTCGATGTCCCCTGAACACGTTTTGACCATTTTCTCGATGATGTCTGTGTGTGTGTTAGTGTGTGTATGTGTGTATGTGATAGCTTTCTTTGGGTGCTATAACTCAAAAACTATTAATCAGGTCAACGCGAAATTTTATATTTAACATTTTTATGAGTCACAAGAACTGATTAAATTTTGGTAAATATCGGTCAATCGGAAGTGGGTGTTTACTCTTGTCACTTATTCGTTATTTTGAAATATTTGCTTTAATATTTGATAAATGTAAAAATGTACTAGAATAAAAGTTGTAGAATATTTAATTTTCTACAACCTTTGTCTGAAATATTTTTCCATATAATGCATTTTTTATGAGAAATCTTATATTTTTAGCTGCCGCCACCACGCCACCTACCGACAACTATTTTTAACAATTGACGCTTAGTTACGTCTTAGTAACGCTCCCTTTTCTTTTCTTAATTATTGGAACTTTGTGGCTATATCCAATATCAGAAGTCGATGGTTTGAGTTTATTTCTGTTCTTTTAAAGTATACAATTTTCTCGGTTTCTTAAAATATTTATTATTATGTACCCTATTTTGAATTTTTAGAAATATTACAGATATGGAGAAAGTCATGTGGTGGCTACACCAGATTTTTCCTATTTGCAATTATGTTTACAATGTCATTTTGACTAGATATTAAGATTTTTACTAGATTTATTTGATTTACCCCACACTGTAATACCATATCTCAATATTGACTCTACCATGGAGATGTAAATTATTTTTATCTGGAACAAAATCTTTTATGTAGAAAAATCGATGATATTTTTCTTAAACTTTGGTTTAATTTGTTAATACGTGTGACAAACTTAAAATTTTCATCAATTAATATACTAAGGTATCTGTATTGCTCTACATGTTCCAGTTTATTGCACTAACAATCTAAAGCAGTGGAGGGCAACCTTTTCTACGTGATGGGCCGCATTGGTTGTTTCAAATTACTCGGCAGGCCGCATTGCAAGTTGTCAATGCATCGGCGGGCCAGACTAGACTTTAAATCGGAAGCTAATTAGATATTCTAATTCACATTCACATCAGTGAAAATCAAGTTTAAATTAGATTATTTTAGGGCTAACATTTCAATATCAAGTGTTTTATCCTCGTGATTTGAACGTATGTGTGTTAAATCTGTTATTAATCAAACCAACGCGTGCACCACAAAACGCTCTCGAGGGCCGCGGGTTGCTCACCACTGATCTCAAGTATTGAAATTATTGTGACTACATTTGTGGTTGTGCATAATACATTCTATCACTTTCCTCTTTGACACCATATTCTAAACATACATGCATTTGGACTTATTCGCATTTATGACCAAATCATAGTCATGTGTCCATATATTTAAACTGTTAATCTCCCTCTGCATGTTATCCATTGCAGTGTTAACATTTTTATGTGAAGGTATAAAAACTGTGCCACCTGCATATAGCATTATTTTTGAGTTTTTAATACAGTCTATCATACTATTTGATATATATGATGAAAATGATGGGGCCCAATATAGAACCCTGTGGTACACCCATTCTCAGTACATTGCTTTGACTTTGAAAATTGTTGAATTTAACAGATATAGTCCTGTTTTTGAGATAACTTTCAAAGCATTTTAAGATTTTGCCTCTTATACCTGTATGATTTACTGTTTCTATAAGTTTAGCATGATTTATTAGGTCAAAGGCTTTTTTAAAGTCGATAACTGTAACTATTAAATTATTGTTTTCATTAAGATTGTCACAGATGATTTCGGAAAAAGATTCCAGGGCATCTTTAGTACCCATGTTTTTTCTGAATCCAAACTGATTGTTAGCTTGAATTTTATACTTTTCCAAATATTGTAATGTAAGAGGATATATATTTTTCCATAATTTTACTAATAGCTGAGAGCAAATATATGGGTCTATAATAGTTTAAGTTAGTGTATGAACCACCTTTATGTACTGGCTTGGCTATTGCCATCTTCAGTCCATCAGGAACAACACCATTTTCTTAACTATTGTTGATCAGTTTTGTTATAATAGGAATCAGTATCTTGTTCTCTCTTAAATCTTCCATTCTAATTTTTTCCGTTCCTGGCGCCTTATTGCTTATGCCCTTCATAATGTTAGTTATATGCTTCACAATAGCTTCTGAGATATACTTTCGAAATTTATTCTGTGAATTTATCCCTAAAGTTATTATTTGTTTATTGTGACTTATAATTACGTCAACTGCTGTTTTAAAATTGGCCCTCCCTAAGATACTATTTATTTCCCTCCATACCATTTTCATATTATTGTTTATGCTGGAAAACCATCTGTCATAGAAATTTCTTCTACATTTTAAAATTTCTTTGTCTTGTTTCTTAAGTCTTTATATTTATTTTTGTACTCTGACTGTGTTGGATTATTCTTTCGTTTTCTGAAGTATATGTCAATTGTTTCGGCCGTTACTTTGTAGAAGTTCAATATTAAGAATTAAAAACAACTTTGTAAATTCCTACAATACTTTATTAAGAGACAACATAAATGAATAAACGGATTTTGCATCTGTGCCCGCGCGTTAGCATGTGATAAAAACCGAATAAAATATTTTATGGATCAGGCGGATAATAAGATATTCGTCTTTTCCCACCCGGTCTTAAGGACTCAGCTTTACTTTATCTTTTTGGCCTAAATTAAATGACTCTGCAGATCTTTTTGGCACCTATCACAACGCTCACTGGAATACTTTATTTGCAAGAACCGTCGTAAACTGAGCATAGGACAACGCTTTGGCACCGTCCTTCAAGAGTACCGACGCATAAACGGAGGTTTACAGCACAGGCGTTTACACCGCTTCGTTCGGCTTTAAAGCAAAGAAACGTCGTCTCTTCGAGAGAATCGAAAGTGTCACGTTGCTAAGAAACTTTCTGCTGACGAATGGAACGTTCAGAGGAACATTTTCCCTACATCGGAACGTTTACATTGGTGAACATCAAAATAAAAAATGTGATTCGAACTTCTTTCGTAATTTGAAAAAACGCGCATCAAAGGTGTATTTCGAGCCAAACAGGTCAAGTTACGCCCCCGTGAAGCGAATTATAGCAAGAGAAATGTTTACCCTGAAATAATTGTTTTCTTCTTTAGAGCTAATGATCTGGAGATACCGTCAGATCTCAATCGCGTTCGTGATAATAGGAATACTTTCTTTTAATCCTATTCCATCCCGAAGTAAAACACGGCAGTAAAATGTAAATAAAGTTTCATCAAATGAAATATTGTCAGTTTTACCACGTTTTCTTAAAATAAAAATCGTACTAATTCAGGGGCGGATCCAGAAACTTCCTAAGAGGGGGGCGGTCGCTCCAATTGCTCCACTCCATCATATTCCGTCTGAAAATCCCTACCCAATCAGAATCTTTCTTTTCCTTGTCATACAGACTTAATCTTTGGTGTTTAAACAAGGAATGTTTAGCGGAATTAATTTAAGAATGTACCCAGTGAAGGGCAATGTGGTAGTCCAAGGGGAAAGTATTAATGGGATCATTTTGTCTGTCCGTCTGTTGACAATCAAATTTATTGTTGAAGATTCTTTTTAAAATAGATAGCTCTTAACAATATATGAATTTTTCAATGATTGGATTTTCCCAGCAGTTCATCGATTTTCCGCTAGATTGCTCAAAATTGAAAAATTCGAAAGTTTAAAATGCCACTGCAACCAAACTATTAAAGCTCGAGGAGTGAAGTTGACACGGATGGAGAGGTCTAGTAAGGATCTGAATTCCAACGGTGCGAGTTGCCTCGCCTTTTCCCCCAAAGGGTGAGGCAATAAATTGCTAAAAATATTAAGAAAACGTGCTTCCACCATGCTTTCGCCAACTCGGATAAGATTCTTCTCTTACTGTGAAAATCTCTTTAGTCGTGCGCCATGTTGATTTAGCAATATGAGAGAATAATTTCAAGTTAAATAAGAATAAAAATACCAACTGTTATATGAATAGGATGAGAAAAATACACCAAAATTTCATGAAAACATTTATCATATAAATGTTATTATTTATCATTTTATAATTAACTAACATCCAAAAATAAAACAATATAGCTAGAAAAATTGCTTTAATAAAAAACTTTGTTTTCGCAGCCGCGAATATATGAGTGGAAATAAATTAATTTTTAATAGAGTGATAGCGTAATGAAGTCATTTGCATTTCTATTCAGTTAGTAATTAATTCATAATTAAATAAGTTTAAAAATAATACAATAAATTGATGATATGTCAAATGAAAATGGTCAACAAACCGTTTTGATATTCAAAATGCTGCCATCGGTTATTCACAAAGAAAAATAAGAGCGTCGATAACACGAATCAATTGGGGACGGCCTTATTTCGGGATATCGTCTTACTCAGATAGTCAAACAATTACAGTAACTAGTAGTAAGAAACTAATAAACGACTAGAATAAGTAATTGCTTTGTATTTTTTAAATTACATGCACTCATGCTGTAGTGTAATAACGTGAATAAGTTTCAGACATTTCGTACGAATAAAACAATCTACATATTTTACATTTCGCTAAAATTGATAAGCGCTCTTTTGCTGCTCAATCTCGAGTTCGATGTCACTTTTATAGAAATAACGACGTTCGGATAACGGACGCTCTACTGTATATCTCTTTTATTATGGGGTGAAAATGTAGAAAACAATATACGTACGTATACGAAATGAGTAAGGATCTGCATGAACTGTCTTACAGAAATTAGGACCAACTCAATGAATCGAATGAGAAACGGGATGGGAAAAGAATACAAATGAATCCAGACGAAGAAAGCACCTTTAAACAAACGAGCACGATTGTTTGGATCGGGAACCGAGAAAAACAGTGAAGATCGGAAAGCATAAAAAGTGATGTCTAGGATCGCGTGGAAGTAAGAATACGTTCCATGGCTCCGTGGAGCAAAACGGCGAATAAAAACTAAAGACAAGTTCGACGAACTCCTTCTTTTGCGAAGAAAAGAAAGCAGACAGACAGCGGGGCGGGCTAAGGGGAAGCGATGAGGGCGGAGAGAAAAAGATGGAAGGGCGTGGCGCCTTCTGGAGCGACACCGAGTAGGCACGAAACTCCGAATAAAAAAAAACAGAAAAAGAGAGTGAGAGACGGGAGCGAGCAAATCAAAGGGGAAGAAGCGAAGATGTTACCCGGAGTGCGAAAGTGACAGAGAGTTCAGAGGTCCATAAAAACTAAAGGGTGCGAAGAAGTAGAGAGAGAGAGATGAAGAAAAGGGAGGGAGAGGTGGGAATGGAGGAGGAAAAGGGACGTGACGAATTAGGGGAGGATTTTCGCGGGAAGCATCGGATCTCTAAGGGACGAGAGGAAAAAGAAATGTTTCCTTCCTCACACACCCTCTCTCTTTCTCAACCTCATACGCGTCCGGATAAAGCTGATACCAATGCAATAAAAGACGAGCGCGCCACGTCTCTCTCCCCATTTCATTTCGTTTCTATACCGGTAAGAGGACTGGGTCTTGAAGTCTTGTCCGTGGAAAAAAGTCGACTTCATCATCCCAAAAAAAGTAAAAACGTCGAAGTATCGCCGCGAGGTGAAACCCGTTTCGCGTAATTTGGTAAATCCAACACCAGTTTCGATAATTTAACGTGAGACCAAAGAAACGTCAGAAATTTGTTTGATGCCGGTAAACATGCGTCTGCTCAAAATAAAATATAGGGTTCAAATAACAGGCTTTGTAAGAGGAATTTATAATTATTACAAACTACATTTCATAAAGCAATGGGCGATTGATAAATAAAACTTCAGTTTTGATGTTTTGGTCAAATTAAATAAAAACTTATGTGCGCTGAAATCAAAAGACTGCCGCCTTTTTTTAATGCGATAGATTTCCAATCATCATTACAAATTCGGGACGAGCGTGGATTGGATAATCTAAAATTCGGAAAACTGAACGTATTTTTAAATAAATAGTGCGTTAAAATACCATAAAGTAGTTAAATACGCGTATTTTTAATTTATACGTATATTACTATCAAACAAAAGTACGCCTATGTAATTTAAGGAAGTACATAAATTTTAATTTATTTCGTTAAACTATATACGCGTAGATACTATTGTTAATTACTGGATTCCTATTAATTTTTATATTTATTATTATGCAATATTAATTTTAATTAAAAAAACTATCAAATAATTTATCTGATTTAAATACAGTCAAACCCCGATTTAGCGCCACCGTTTAGCCATAACTGGCATTGGCGCATCGGGGGTGGCGGTAAATTGAGATATATGCTTGCTCTATGTAATTCTTAGATGGAAGTTTTGTTCACAACGATTCATGGGCAGTATTCGGGGGTAAATAGGGGTTAGATTATATTACATATATTTTTGCAACTAAGTCGTGTACATTTTTAAGCAAATCAGCTGAACAAAGAAAAACAATTTTTGTCTCTCCATCCACATCACTGTGAATGTACGAAACTACCAAACATTTGAATGCCCATACATTCGATATTCCCTCATTAAATTTATCATCATATAAGAACAACGTTGATTTTTAGGCTACTTGTTTTATGAGATATCCATATACATTACCTCCTATTACCGTAACGCACAAAATCGCACACATATATAGCAAACAAAGATATCATGTAAAGCAAAGATAACGATTTTTTTTCACATAGAAAAATCAATTTCAGAAGTATGATTCGGATAATCATAAATCAACTTTATTTACTTGCGAAAAAGGTTCATTAAGTTCTGGATTCGATGACAGGTAATATTAAAATGGATACAAACTGAGATCAAGCCAGCGTATCTTAATGGAATGGCATGCTGGATTATAGTTCATGCATAATAAAACGCCTTTAGTTTCTTCGAGAGGTTCTCATTAAATTTACACTCGTTTATAGACAGTGTGATGGAAATCAGGTCATTTTGATGAAATTTTTGTGATAATTATTACAAGTCTTCTTTTATTGTTTGCCGTCAATGAATGTTAATTTAAACAGGTAACATCTATCTTATCTCTCTCTCTCTCTCTCTCTCTTTCTCTCTATCCATTTCGATTACACAGCGTTAATAAACAAAAATCAACTCCTTCAAGAATGACAAAAATTAAAGAAAAAACAATTTCACCATACGGAATTTCCGGATTATCAGGCTTTCCGTTCACCGAGGCACGTTTCACTGGCGGAATTTCGCAGAATGAAATTCCCTCCGTGCTCTATTCTATACTGCATTATGAGCTACCGGGATTCCAATCCCTCTGGGGAATTAGAGAGAGTGGAGAGTAACTGCAGTGATCCGATTAAATTGGCGAGTCTTTCTCTTCCGCGACCAAACTTGCAAATCCCTGCGAATTTTTTCCTTATTCTCTTTTAGGACTGAGGGTGCCGTCGCTTCGTGTACACATCCTACTCGCGTACGTTAGGCCTGAATCATCGGAGCGTTTGTATAGAGCGGGTCAATTTACTCGGGTGCGATTCAGTTATCGGGCTCTTCCGACCGTATTAACCCATTCCGAAAGACAGGGCGTAATTATGGTATGGATTTTTCGGGTTTTAAAAAAATTTCATTCGTAGGGTAAATATCGGGTTTTATTATTTTCCCTTTCTTTCGGGTTAAAATCGGGTATAAATAAGTTGCACATTTTTCGAGGCTTTAAGAAAAGTTCAATCTCGGGTAATTTTCGGGTTCTAGTATTTTGTAATTAGGATAAAATTATTCTTAAATAAAAATCTTGTTTAAAAAGTTTAAAAGTTTTATCAACAATCAAAACGCTTTACTATACTTTAAGTATGGTTGAGAGTGTGATATCTTGTGTTCAACGCTTTCAGGTAAAGAGGAACATTTCACAGGCTGCACAAATATCTTGCTTCCCGCTAAACTTCTTTTGAAACACCAGATATTAGTGAAATAATTTCTCTTTCGTATTGTTTTCAAATAACAGGCACTTGGTCTCTTTTTTCCTTATCCTATCGTAGATCTAACAGCGACTAGCTAAGGCGCGTCCTTGACTATTCGTGGCGCGAGAAAATCAAGGAGAATAAGAATGTCTACAAAGAGAATAAACAAACTGATCACGAACATCTCGGACTGCACTCAAGTTCTGAGGTGCCTAAAAGCGCCAGAATAGAAATTCTGTGATCATATCTAAGAAGATATTGTGTTTAAAGAAAACTAATAATTTCGGGTTTTTTCGGGTTTTACCCGAAAATTAAAACAGGCAATCGGTGGGTAAAAATTGGGTAAAACCCGAAAAATCCATACCCTAGCCGTAATGAAAAGCACACCTGAGGAGATGCGATTATCCCGAGGGGAATAGCAGGTGCACGGCGGAAAAAATCCACTCCGACCACGATTAGGGGAGGTGGCAAACGGTAAGACTCAAAAACCAGTGGCGACGTCAGGAAAACTTAGAAGAGAATGCGTGTTAATGTGTGCAGGAGGAGGACTTTTCTATCGACTTTTTAAGAGCGAGATTGTAGCGTGCCTTCTCCGAAGAAAGTGTGCAAATTCTGTTAATGCTTCTTAAATAAATAAACGGAAGGACAAATAAATGTATGAAAACGAAAAGTAGAAATAAGGAAAATGTTCGTTTTTTGCAAAAAAAATTGATTCGTTCAATAAATTATAAAAACTACTGCAACAGTTCACATGGCGAAAATAATCCCGCGCAGAATTCGTTACGTTTTTCTTTCTTATCTGGCAATTGTATATAATGTTACTATCGATACATGATATCATTTCATAGAGCGTTTATTTTCATTATTTGGTCATTTTCTAATGAATACAAAGTCTTATTTTAAATCCAAATAAAACTGTTTTGCTTTTACCACCAAACTATGTTTTTTAGATTTAATTTAATTTAAAATATAACTTATATGTACACATGTGCACGTTCACTCTGCTGGCAGTTTTCCTTAAAGCCCATCATCACTTCCTCGAAAAAAAACCACTTTGCCAGATTTAATTTCGAATTTGCGTTGATAAACCTTGCAAGTTCTGTCATACCACCACAACAACGTTTTCGAAGCGGCAACTGCCGATCCTGCGATTTTTTTTAGCTTAGATAAATCCATGACTTTTGGTACACCCGAATTCGAGAGCAGAGAAATGAAGAAGAATTTCATGTTTACAGCTATTTTGCAGCATTCACAGCTTTTTGGACCACCTTGCCCACTGTTTTTTGCGGAATTCGATTTCCACAGACGCGGAAAAAACACTCGAAATTCCCCGATTTCGAGGGAAGCTTAGAGATTTTTTGTCCATCTCCCGGTTTTTCGTTCAAGCTTCGCGCTCCTCGATTTGCCAATCTCCCTCTTAAGTCCTATCTCCCCACAACATTGCTGGAAATATCTTTGGTGTTCCAAACTGGCGACAGAGAGATAAATAAAATTGTGTAAGGAGCTCGGTAAATTTAGGTTCCGTGGATTGAATAAGAACAGTAGGAGAAAAAGATTTTTGAGTTAATTTAATGAAAAAAACATTCGGCCCCTTATCCGTAAAGTTGTAAACTTAAGGAAAAGAATGATCGATTCTAACTTTATCTGCGGGAGGCTCCAAAGTTCAACACTACAAGGATAGAAAACGTTCGCGTAGAATATGTAGAATCCATTTTAAAATGGAAAAAATGTTGTTAATGACATGCTATAAGCGATCGTGTAACTGGTTTAACTTCTCAAGATCATGTTGCAGTTTGGCCATGGAAATTATAATTATCTATCTTTTTATTTATTGACATGTGTTCATGTCGCAATCATTTTATAAGGGAATTCGTTTTTCTTAATAGTTGTCTCATGATGATTACTCGGATGTTTTCCCAAAAGATTTAAAATGATTTCATCACCAAAAAAATTATCATTTTTTTATCTTCAAGCATTACAAATTCTAAAATTTTTGGAATTATTTTATAGTAAACCAACATTAATACAAAGTTAAAGGATTAAACAGTATAAACTTTACATAAACTATAACCTACATTTCTAGAAATCTGCATCTGTAAAGAAAGAAAAACGAAATATTTTATCGAAAACCATCTGAAAAATAATGGTGGAGACTGCGGTGAAGTTTAAGTTGGTTTATGTTTACTCTTAAACCGTGTAATTCAATATTTAGAGACACACTAAGAAATACGGTAATAAAATAAAATTAATGATAAAACAAATCAAAGAATTTAAAATTTCTAAAAATAAAATGAAATAAAAAATAAAAGTAAATTAAACACTGCCGAATTTATGGGATGTTATTCCTCGCCAGGGATCTGGCTTCCACACGGTTGTAGGGGAGGTTTGCATGTCTGATCGACCGCGACAGGGACCTACTAAACAACAACACTCACTCGCATAATCACACGACTATACAAAATTTAATAAAAAGAAAGCAAAATTAATAATTACTTCAACTTTTTGTATCGAACACAATAGCTAAATACGCTACATCGTATACCACTGTTGAACTTTACTAAAATATTAGTTTATCGTCTTATGTGGAAGTTTAGTGTACCGCATAACGTCATTAGCTCAATGTAGTGTGATTTGAATATGGAGTCACACAATACCCTGCATTTAACAGCATTTCTCGGCCAATGTTATAGGATTTGTTTACGTGTTCATACGTACGTATCATATGAAACAAATTTTCAGGTATATTCTAAATGGTCGTTAGACCCAGTGAATCACACTGTTTGTAAATTCAGAAAGAGTGTCCCTATTACCTTACGATCCAATAACCAGGGAAATTGCCTATTCTGGGCATACTGGATTGAGTACAGATACTATACGAAACCTTTGCAAAACTATTTTTTTCTCGCGTTTTAAATCGGGAAAACGTTTGTTGAATACTGTAAAAGTGCGAATAAATAGCATAGAATCTTGTTATTTTGTACAAAATCAACAAATAATAATATTAATCTAGCAGCTGCACGAGAAGTAGCACCAGTAATAGCACCAAAATAACCCTATTTTCTTTTGATGACACAGTAGTTACGTAGATTGTAAGATGAGCAAAACTTGGTCATGATGACCAAGAAACATTTTAATTCCTTCAATATTTTAAAGTTAGAAGTGTTCTGCGAGGTCAATAAAGGCCTATAATCTAAAAGGAAATCGATAACAAACACGGTGATGCGATATCATCTCTTATGAGCCTACGTAATCTATCGCTATTCTATAGAAAACAGTCATGATCAAAATTACGAAAGAAGAAAACTAACATTTTTGCTAAATTGGACATAATAAACAGCAGTCCCTAGGAAAAAGTCGTATCTTATAACGACGTTTCGACCTGTTTAATTCGTGTTCACGATCTTTACCTAAAATTAATTAACCACCTATCAGAAAAGACACGGCGACTGCAGAATTGTTTCAGAATTTAAGATTAGAGAATCTTCAGGCAGATAGATTATGACACTGCTCCAATGGTATTGTAACATTTAATAGTAGTAGTAATAGTTTATTTATCACATATAGAAAATCCCAATTACAGGTAATTTAATAAGAATTGCATAAAGACGAATTTAATTGAAAAATTAATATCTCTATACGAGGGCTGGGTGGTGAAGAACACGCCTTAGTACATGTATCTCCATTTTTCATTTCTATTTCAGAGGATATTGGTAGAATAAAATTGCCGATTGATTCTTTTCATTTTTATATTAATGGAAACTTCAACACATTACTTATTTCTTATATTACTCCCCATTTTGCGATATCCTGATACCATTTCTTTACATTCTGTCGTGACGATTTCTATTACAATAATCTCGAATCGCGATGCTAGAACCAATTCCCGCGTCGTTGTGAAGTCATCGCGTTCTATAGGAGCGACATAACGCAACGATACATTAAGTAAATAATCTGTTTTCCTAACTAAATGTGTCGAATTATTTTCATAAATGTTATAAAAATAATGAGTTTCAAACGATAAACTCTCTTTTCAGCCGTACTACGACTTATAAGATCAGTGGGTACATAAAGATAGTGAACCTATAGGGAGCAAAGGTTGTGGAAGAGATTATATTTAAATTGCGTACGCATTCAAAAAGATTAATGTAAGCAACAGGAGATAAAAATGGGCAAATTGTGGGAAACTCGAAAGATAATATTGTTTTATAATTTTACGTTAGAGAACACGCTTTCAAAAACGCAGGTGAAACCGAAATGCACTTCTCCTTTCCAGTAAACTTTTAACTTTTCGAAAAATGTGTTAGCGCGAAAGGTTTTAAACAATCCAAAATATTTTGTTTTAAATTTGTCGTGGAACCAAGCCACAAAATATATTAAACGTTGTGCCTATTGTTCAAAGGCGTATTTTCTTAATAATGACTTCTAAAATATAAGAGAATCGTTTTTAGATATATATTTTTAATCCCCAGTACTTTTTACTATGGAGAAGGGAATTACAGACCTCGGTTAGTAATTTCGTTTTCTTTTATTTAAGGGGAAAAAATCAGACTAGCATTTGAAATCAATTTTGTACTCTTTGCATTTGAATCGCTTTATAGATTTATAGCGTATGGAAGTTCACACTGCCACTGTTTTATCTGCAGGCTTCATTTTCATTATTTTTCCTTTATGAAAATATTCATTAAATAAACACTGGCTTTAAATTTTTCTTTAATAATTGTTCCATTTCCAGCTTTTAAATTACATTTTAATTGTTCTTAACAGCGTCACGAAAAATGCCAGGCGACAGGTTCCTATGGCGCCTAGAAATGTCATCGTGACATTACTATTTTTATCTATGTTATTCCAATCTCTTTATAAATGCAATGCAATGTAATGCAATGCAAATCATCCCCTGCTCACGTATAACATTTCAAAAAACCCGCCTGACCCTTGTTTGAAATGTTATATCGTAACGTACCTACAGCCTAATAATCTCACGCCACTCGGTATTGGACCTGGCTCCTAAGTTGTTGGGTTGGTTGTTAGATATGAAATAAAATTTTCGAGGTCTATCCTACATATAGTCGTGATATTTCGATCTAAAAATGATATGTATCCGGAAATTTTTAGAAACAAAGTTCCATTTACGTTCCAATTCTTATTGATATTATTTAACAAACTTTTGATTTAATTTTATCATTACATTACTTGTGGTATTTAAAATGAGTATTTTACATCTTAGAAGAAGATCTAAATTCCTTTTCAATAAACATCATTCAAGAACAGCAACACATGCGGAGGTATGGTTCCAGGGACGCTTTTAACGCCGGTGCAACCGGCGCAGCGCACAGACGGGCTCCCCATATTGCGGGCACCAAAGCTTTGCTCCACGTGCAAAGGAATCCCCTAGTACGAAAACTGCACCGAGTAGTTTTAAAAGCACCCATTTATAGTTGAGTACGATAATTACAAAAACCATCTGTTCAAAATCATGTCCAAATAGCATTTGAAGCTTCCATTTTATAGGCCTGAGCCTCACTATTTACGTACAATCTTGAGCATAACACTCCCACCTGCAAATCCCACGGTAGACACCCATTTACGCCTACAGCCGCTGAGAGCAGCGCAAATTAATAGCTATCGGAACTCTGTTAAGCGAAAGTGGAAGGTCCATAGTTACATAAATATCGTAGCACGTCCAAAATCGTAGCCAAGGTAACATAGCAGCAGTAGCGTAGGATAAATGGAGCAGAACTAACGATATAGAATTACATAATGAACGCTATGTAGTCCTTTTATTTAAAGAAGTGATACTGTCTCTATAGGATAATTTTCATAAGAAGTCTTTTCAAAAACTACCGTAAAACGGAATTTAACTTCAATAAAAATTATAATTTTTTTTTAATTCCTCAAATTAGTAAACTTAAACCATGCATGATATCCCTTTTATATAAATTATAAATTTTTCTTAAATAACATTTGAGGCGGATGCTAAAATGTTTCATTTCGCAAGCTTAGTTACATAAGGGCCGGTTGTTTTTATGAAACCAAGAACATCTATGTTGAGTATATCTCGTTTTGATAGCATTTCTATTTCATAAATTGGCTTAGATGGAGATGCGTCTTTAAGTTACTTTGTTTCAGCGGCATTTGTTTGTGCAAAACTGAGCAAGTTCCTAAAGCCAACACTTTTGTGTATACGTCCTATTGCTACTTAGCATGTGATATGTAATCCACAAGATGTGATGAAACTAATCGAATGTTCTCACCACCCTTTTTAAGCATAAGTTAGGTTAACATCCTGACTGAGTAATTTTTAAAATATAAAATTATGGAATAATTCATAGCGTAGCCCTACAGTTAAGTATACAGAAAATTTGGATTGGCTGGACTCAGATTGTAAAGAATTCTCGATGGAATTCCTGGATGGGTTGGCAGAGAGCAAAGAAGTGATCGAAGTTTGAAGACGAGGGAAGGTAAAGAAGAGATTCTGGAGAGGATTCTATAAAACAATCGAGTTTAGTAGGGTCAAACGACTTCATTAATTCCAGACACGCGGACGAAGGAGACTAAGGGGAACACTTTCTAATTCGAGGAAAACCTTGTCAGTTGATTAAAGAGATCACCTTCAAAGAGAGAAACTTGTCATGTAGCAAAAGAGCTCGAAAATGTGTAAACGAGAGACACGCTCTCACAACCAATCGAGAAACTTGTCCTTGACTAGTAATTAACATAGAAATTCTCAAAGGACGAATGTATTTCTAGTGCTTCCTTTAAAAAGATCTCGAAAAGATAGTGTTGAATAAGATAAAAATTACTTTTTCTTAACAATTAAATCCTGAGCGGTGAAAATAACAAGCGCAAAATATGAGAAACTCTTGAAAGATATAAAAATAATTTGATAATACACTTGTTCACTTTATATTGATACTAGCCTAAATAATTTGGAAAACATGTTTTAGATTTATGGATGAAAAACAACAGTTATAAATTCACAAAATCTCGATAATTATAAAACAAATTCACAGCTATTAAATGAATTGTAAATTTAAACGGAGTTATGTCACATTTCATATTCATTAGAAGTAATAATCATTAATAAAGGGATATAGTTATATAAAACACCCGCATTTTTGCCAAATATAATAAATTAAGTCGTAATTGTATAGCAATCATATCAAATCCATGCCGTGTATAATCCGATTTTTTTAAATCTCGGTCTTGAAACTGAAAACGTCACTCAAAAAAAATACGATTTGAATACGTTTAGCAAATGTTCCAGGTCGGGTACATAATTTTTCTCTTCTCCCGTTGAATTTATATTCCTGAATATGCACCCAAGAAAGAAAGAAAACGTCACCCTTTACATTCTATCTTTTAACGACAGGTGAATGCGAAATCCAGTTCTCGGGAAATAAGCTTTTCCAGGGATTCTGCACGTGAAATAATTACGCGAGGAGGGTGATCCGAAACAATTAAAATATTTGGGTCGCCTTTTTCATCCGAAAATAGAAGGCTATGAACTAAAGTTTTTAATTCCAACAATAATGTGAGAAGAGTGAGGCTTGTTTCGGAAAAGATGCTGTTTATATGTTTCGCGGTCCTTAACCCTAGATGGACCAAGGGAGGGTTAAAAAATGTCCACGAATTTTTATTTAGAACATTTTTGCTATTTTTATAAATCTGAAAATAAAAAAAATAGATATTGGCTCTAAATGAGCACTAACCAGTACAGCAGTTATGCGTTGATTAATAAGTGGTGGACACAAAATAACCCTCCCTCGGTCCAACTTGGTTCCTTTTTGTTATGTGTACGAATGCATTTTCCATGAATAATGTTTAAGTAACTTATAGTTTTTCAATCCCTCATTTATTTCTAAATACGTAAAAGGATCTTTTCTTACTTTATTTTCCACTTTACTTTTATATCTATGATTAATAATTGTTTCAAATATAATTTTACAGTTTTATTTTGTTTTGAAATTTTTGTGAACATTATATTTTGTGAAGGTGCGATATCTAAGATTTAAGATTCTCTTATAGATTGGTAATAGTTATTCTGCTTATAAATCATATTATCATCAACAACACTCATTTTCTGCTCTCAAAATATTGCTTCAGAAAGAAATAATACGAAATTCACACATCTACAAACATGAAAGGCGGAGTTTGAATAATAAAGCTGTTCTTATGAATTCTAGTGGCAATCCCTGATTCATCACTTTCATTATCATCCCTTCAACTTTTTACCTCAACCGTAGAATTAAAACAAATTAAAAAACTAATTTCTCTTTGTGGACATTCATTGACCCTCCATGGTCTACGGTGTGACAGAAAATACCTTGGTCCTTCTAGGGTTAATTCAAAAAATGTGAGAAACAATCGTTTCCGCCCCCGGAGATGACAAAAGCGGAGGGCTAGGAAACGGGAGGGGAGGGAAAGACATATGAAAGCGATTTGACAATGGATACCCTGGGTTAATTTTTATTTAAAAAGAGATTGAGGGAGGGGGAAGAGAAGGAGAAAGAGGGAAGAGAAGGAGACAAAGGGAAGAGGCTAGAGCGGTATAGATAAGAGGAAACATTTTCAAAAGGACGCGTCAATTGGAGAATTTTGGAGAGTCGCTAAAAAAACGCTTACTCCGCGACATAATAGGCGTAAAGACGGCTACGCGCCTCATGCAAGGAGAAATAACGTGTGCGAGTGTGGAATGTTCTCTTTAATAAAAAGAACAGGAAGGAAATTTGTTTTCTATCTCTTCCAGCTGAAAATATACATTGTGACTTAAAGTTCGTAGATAAGTAATGGAGTTGAAGAATTTTTTTGGAAAGCCATTATGTTTTAAGTGCGTTTATTCTCAAACCTTACACGTAATTAATCAATTTTTAACTTATGTGCGCCGATTATGATGTTGAAGCATAGAAAATATTGACTACTTTAATAGGAAGCGTTACATAATACAGTAAACCGTTGTCCAATGCGGGTTTCCCTCTCTTTATGCGGGGATTGCGTTCCACGAAAGTGACGCATAAACATAACCCATATTTATAGGGGGGCCAACTGCTTAACACCCCTTTCGAAGGACGGAGTGTTGATTTTGCGCGCCCTTCTCAGGTTATCGTTTTCTCATTGGCCCTTCCTCGTCACCTTAGTACCATCGTACACAAATAGGGGACCGGAGCGTCCTCGAAAAAAATCCTCATAAGGATTCGATTAGGGTGTCGCTTTAGCAGATTGTACACTCTAATCACTACGCCACCGACATTATGTACGACATAATCACAATTTACATTCAGCTCGGACAACAGATAAATAATTTGATAGAGAAAAAAATGATGCGATAAATCAAGAAAAAGTCGCTTTAAACGTTTTAGCATTCGTTCCAGCTCCTCTATCGACAGTAAGAATTGACCAAACGGATATGAAAATTGTTTTTAAAGTCCTCTTTTAATGCAACGGAAAAAATTTGATAACTTTTTACCGTTCTTTACCAAGAAAGATAACACTTGTTTTCACTTGATTAATTTCACATAAATTATGTCCATTTAAGAAACAAATCACAAACCTTTGAAGCAGGAACACAAATCATTCTTTTCTTTCAATATGCCTAATAAAATGAACCCAAATGAGTTCAACTTCTTATAAAGAAAATGTGAAAAAATTATTTATTAGCGCCAGGTGCAAACTTAATAGAAATAAATGAACACAGGGGATCAAAAGGTATGCGGAATGATATACCGAGGTGTTTGTAAAAATGACACTTGCAAGTCAACGGAGCAGATGAAGAGAGGTGACAAGGGAGCAGTTCTCGGTGCGATAAAAGGGATGGAGTAAGAGTGGAAGGAGGTGGAAAGAGAATATGACGATGGGAACCGTGCAAGATGTGTTCGTACTCAGAGAGAGAAAGTCAGAAAGAAAAGAGGAGAGGAATGTAGAATGGGAGGCAAAGAAGAGAAAGGTGAAGAAAAATCTCATTTACATTTTTTTAAGTTTTCCGTTTATACTCATCCGTTGTATACTTCATAAACTGACAACGCAGATCTCTCTCAAGATCTGCAGCATAAAAATTACATTAACTGTCGCCATTAATAAAAACGAGACGCAATATCTATCTTCTACCGTGTCGAATAGCCTTGATAAGCTCTCTTCGAATGAACTCCAGAGAATGCACAGTATTCAACGATTGATCATAATGGCAAAAATGCACAATTACTTTCGCCCCAGAATGGCACTTCGTCAGAATTTTGTCACAATGCCTTTGGAATCTTTGATCCTATTAAGGATTATCGCGGAGCACCTAAACTAGTTCCATGAGACGGCGTGCAAGATTTTTATCACTCGTTAATAAAGATATCAAGAGAAAACAATCACCTTGTAAAGAGAAAATTATAAAATTACACCATTAAATCATTTTAATATTCAAGCCGGAATACTAAACAATTAAAAAATAATAATCAGTTATTCTCCATTCAAGAAGTGACTCTGCTTCGGTTACAAATAACTGTAAAATATCCTCTATGGTTATGTCTTGAAAATGATCAAATAAATATTCTTTTCATCCACATAATACCAAATGTACCGCGGCACACCTAGTACTTTGTCGCGGCACGTAGGCTGCGGAGCACTGCTAAGACGTCAAGCAGGAGGTTGAAAAAGCAAAATAGAAGAGGAAGAGAAGGGGATGGAAGAGAAAGGGATGGAAGAGAAAGGGAGGGAAGAGAAAGGGAGAGAAGAGAAAGGGAGGGAAGTTAAAGGGAGGGAAGAGAAAGTGAGGGAAGAGGAAGAGGAGGGAAGAGAGGGAGGTAAACAAATAGAATGGAGAGAAGATGGAATCAAGGTTGGGTAGAAAGATGAATGGAAGATGGAGAGATGAAGATGGATGCATTTGCGAGGTAAGTGAAAGGATAGAAGTATAGACGTCCCCAAGGGTAGGACGAATCGGGTGGGCCTCCCTGGGCCACGCCTTTCGAAGTTTAATTTGGTGGTTAGCGTAAAGGAAGCCCCGCATGGGCCAATTTGTCCCGGGCTCTAAGCACACCTCTACGAACCTCCCTGGAGGTAAGGGAAGGATGTGGAAGATAGAGGTAAGGGGTAGGAAGAGGTAAAGGGTGGAGAATGAGAAAGAACAGGTATTGGCAACGTTTTTGAGTTTTGAGTGGCTTTAGCAATATTCAAATTCTGTGACCCTCCGCGTGTGTCACCCTTAAATTTATTTTGTCCATAACGTCTGCAAAAAATGATTCTTGCATCATAAGATTGTATAATTGTATATAATGCGGAATCATTTCAATATGAAACAATTGAAATAAGAGTAAAATTCTTTTTAAAACTCATCTACTTCTTCTGCAAATCTTCTTAGAAATAAGGTTCAACATAAAATCTTTCGTGTGCCGTTAAAATACTTTGAGTCTGTTTTGAGTAAATTTACATCTTGTGAAAATAATGAAGAATTAATTAGCCTCCATTTTCACGCGACATGGTTACTATTCTATTTGTCACTGTATATAAACACGAAATTTCTTCCGATTCTTTTAAAGAGTTTAGCCTTCAGATCCGCGCACAGACGACAGACTAGAGAGAGACAGAATTGCAAAAACAACATTTTTTGGATTCAGGTTCACCTTAAAAGGAGACGAATTTATTCTACTGTTTTATCCGTCACTTATGTTAGTGGAACTCCATAATGAAAATTGAAAGAAAAAAATTGCAAAAGCAAATTTATTGAAAGACTTCGTACAAATTCCACTACGAAAATTAAAAATAGCTGCCCAGGTTTCCACTCACAGAGTCATCATCGCATTGGGATTTGTACCAAGCATTTCGATAAAATGGTTTTTAGAATATTTTTCTTAAAATTTTAAGAAGTGGATTTTTTTCACGGTCACAATACTTTCTCTATATAAGTAAAAATGAGGAAGAGAGATGGTGAGGATGGGGTGAGGATAATGACGAAAATATAATTTGGATGAGAGGAAATGAGCGAGGAGAGGAACGGGGCAAACCGATAAAAAAATCTCTCTCTGCTTGCTCTGAGATTCGTGTGCCGAGATTGTGAATCTCATTTATGGGTCTCGAGGAATAGCGAAAGATGTTCTCCTAGAGCATTTCGCGATAGAGAGGGCGAAATGAAAAGGCGCCAAGGAAAACTTTCCGTTATTTCGGCACCATCTGCTGGAGGAGGATTAACGAGGAGAAAAAATCGACCGATTTCGGAAACGATGCGAGGTGAATGGGTCCTTAAAATAATACTCCCGCGGATAGCATCAGATTCAATGTCATTTCAAGTACATATGGATGAATTTTTCCCAAATACTAACGATTGTGAGGCTTCGATATTTCCATTTCTTTTTATTTCAAGCTGATTGATATTTTTCCTCCCTATGTGTCTAACTCTTAACGGGTAGATTGCGTGTTTGATTTGCTATCTCTCCTCTAAACGTTGCCGCCAACAATATAATAACGATTCAGGGGAGGTAAATACTGAACAGTTATTTTTTTATTCTAAGAATGGCAGCGAATATTCTTTTCATAACTCGTTCAAAATCTCTCCGTTATTTGAAGATGCTCTCTTCAACCATCAATAACTATTTAAAATAAAAAACAATCAAGCGAAATTACAAACGTAACATTTAACTGCATCCTTAAGATTTTATGACGAAATTAAAGATACATTGTGTTACGCAAATGTTTTCGATAAAAATTTATTTGTTTGCTTTTATAATTGACTGACTACCATCCCACAGAAATAATTATTACACTTTATTATGCTCTGCAGAATTTATCCTCCTTTTTGGCGTAAGGAACGCGGGAAAAAATCGAAGATGCTAGACGAGTGGATTCTATCTATATGTGCTTCCCATCTGTTCAAGATAAACATCGGCCTTGGGTGAAAAAGTGAAAGTCTCGACATCACAGTGAGCCCTTGCCCTAAATGGACATTGCACTCATCACTCTGACCAATCCGTTATAATAGATAGGCGGTACTTGAGCGCAAAACGTTCTCCACCTACTTGTAGTCATTCTCTACCTTCACGCAACTCTGGACAAGATAATTATAGCACACCACTAATGTCAGATTAATGTCATCTGTAATGGCCAATGATCATTTGCGAAAGCTCAATAGTGTTTATATCGAAACGTAAAATTTGATTACTGATGAAATGAAGAATCGTGATTAGGCTGGCCTCCACAGATAATATCAGTGATTAGTACATATACCATTGCAAAAACCAGAGATGGTGAATATTTTTGAGATAGCGTTTAAAGAAATACAATTAAATATTTTTTAATCCCATGTAAATTTATCCATTTGAATTCAAAAGCACCAGATTATAGTTAATCGATGTAAAAACAAATTTTAGCATACATAATTTCTAGTACTGCTTGGCAATCAACGATAAATATTTGTAAACCTTTCACCGTAATGCATGTAATACTTTAATTAGCTGTATTTATAATTTTACATTTAAAAAATCGAAGTAAATTTCAGTTTCAGATGATTTTGTTAGTAATATATAGGGTAAAATTGTGAGAATCATAGATGTGGTGGTCTAAGTAAATTCCTCCCTTGAGCCAAAAGTTAAATAGCGATGGTATTCTAATCCGCTGGAGGTCTTTGAATGATCCGTGAACCGAGATAAAGTTGACATGGATAAGCAGACCGTAGTTAAGGATGTATCGCAGAAGACTTGGGAAGCACGTTTTGCGATGAACGAAAATAAAGTCCAGATAGGGATTTCTAATATTTTAATCAAAAATATTGCGAAGTAATTAAATTTGATGGAGCAATAAACTACCAAAGATGTTAAAAGCTGTTCCTTAACATCAGGAAAAACCAATTAAATCAGCCGTACCTACTACATCTACCAAAGTTGAGGCCGGACTATATGAAAAGCGTTCTTGATTAAGCATGCAACATAATAATATACAGATAAATATAATGGTGCACTTATGTTTATGGGTTAGATACTAAAATGTATCCACCACACAACGTGATTGATATTATACGAGATCAGAAAAGTAATATGGATAAAAAAATCTGTAAGACATCTCCATTTATCGATTAACCTGGTTTATAAGATTTTAAGCCACATTTCGCAAAGTCAGCCGAATTCCAAATTTGTGGCTGAATTTTAAAAAAATTCAGAATCTTGTTGGCTATCTTGAAAAAAACTTAATCTTGTTACTACGAAAATAAACATAAAAATTTAATATCCAAGAATAAGTACCTAAGATGATGGCTCTAATTGTCTGAAATTCTAGCCGCATTATAATAACGCACCTATTAGGCCTTCAAATCAATATACTAGAGACAATTTCAGATCAAAGAATGGAAGGACAGGTATTAAAAACACATTAAATGATACACGTCTAATTAAAACACTACTTCTAAAGAAAATCCAGCAACAATAATTGCTGGTCAAATTCCTCTATAATTCACGATTCACGAATACCTACTATTACTAGATCAAAGTCAAGGGATGAGTTCGATCGTATAGTTGAACTGCGCGAAGCAAATAAGCTTACTAAAATACGTGCCATATAAACAGCAATTGATAAAGGACGCATAATTGAGCTAACGAGATTCCACATCCCTAGCGGAGTGCCATGAGAGAGTCCTGAAACCTCTTTTCAATGAACGATTTAGCGTACAAAAGCGTAATTTCCAATTGGAAATTCGATAAATTCACTCTCAACGATTACAATTATTCCCTACGCGCAAGTTGGAGTGAAAACGCATATGTACTGCCGTACTGTGGCGTCCGGAATATAAACAGACTGCGTTCAACAACAAAGGAATCATAATAAAGACTTCACTTGACTGAATGCAGAGCAATCAATGTCCAAGCAGTGGGTATTTGCAGCGAATGAAGTTTTTTTTATCGTTTGAGCTAAAGGTTCGCGTTCGCTTTGATCTCATCCCGACGATATTCAACTTCCTCGTTGCGCATCTGAGAGCACTCCTAATTTTAGTTAAGATCGAATACCTTTTCTGTGACGACATACATGCTGCCACTAAACTAAAACTAGAAAAAAGAGGTTTTATGGGAACGACGTGTCTTTACCTTTTCAACAGCAATTCCTCCAGCGATTCAAGATCTCCTCTGTCCCACGGCGACAGAATTTCCTCTTCAGCACACATACAATAACACTCTATTACGTATAAGAATCACCACAACACAAGAACGGGGAAAATGAGGCTTGAAGTAATACCTAGAAATTAACGGAATAAAATAAGAGATGTAGATTATATGCCATGATGACGAAATTCTATTTAGCTGTTTTACGTAAATGCGGACAAATAACATTTGGTTATATTTATTGAAACTTAAAAAATTTTCAGTTTGATAAATAAAAGGTCCAATTCCTTATCAAAGCCGTCGAAATGCTCACCAATTTCCGCGACTAGATTCGCCTCTCTGTTGCTTGCGTAAGACTAACGACCACGCTCACATCTCAAATAAAACTGAGCTAGTCAAGGAAAAAAATCCAGCCAATCACAAGAGATCTTTCGTTTTGACAATTAAAAGAGGGGAAGGGGAAGCAAGAGTGTGTAAGAAGATAGCAAACGCTTCCCCATAAAGCGTCCGGTGCAGTCAAATTGCTCATATCGATTTATTTGTGTACAAACTGGTAGTCCAACGATATCTCCCTCAAAGGACATCAATCGATAAGAAAAAAAAACCTCTTAATGAACTTCAGCAATTATAAATAGATAGTCATAGAACGTTCTGCGTAAACCACTTGAAAAATATTCGTTTTATTAATTATGTCAGGCGACTTTTCGCGAAAACGTCCGAATTTTAACTTATAATAGCAGTTCTATTGAACTGGATCTTTCTGATCTAATTTACATGGTAAAAAACGAAATTGACATAAGATTCGTATGTCGTATTAGCCGAAATTTTCAAGTTCGATGAGGGCAATTAATTATTGCTAATTATCGTCTAGTGAATGACGTATTATAATCAATTATAATAGAACATAATTATTTGAAATTGATGTATAAGGTGTTATGTTGCAATTAATTTGTAGATGCATGGGAAGAGTTCATAAGTGAGTCCAAAACGCAGTGACCCTTCTCAAATACATGGACGTAAAATTCAAATATAGCGTTTTTTTCAATGATTAAGGATTAATCTCGGTTATACTAATTAGATAATTTTTCATTTGTCAAAAGAGATTAATACCTATTAGGAAACCAGGAAAGGGAAGGACGAACAAAAACGACAACCATTAAACCAAAATTCGGGTGACGTAACAGCGTAGAAGGAGGAGGTTGGTAAATTCTTGTTTATGGAAGTTGCCCGAGTGTAACGTGAGTCATCGAAGCTGATTGATTGTAAGTGCGTGCAGACTGGAGTGTTAGAAGTCGGAGAAGCAAACTTACTGGTTAAATTGAAACACGTTTAGGTAGCCGTTTTCAAGGAGATTTTTTGAAGAATAAATACCACTCAAGAAAAAAGAGAAGGCTGAACGCTTTGACAAGAAATCTTTGGTAGTCTTCAGCTGATGTAACAACAAAAATTTTACGGCTATTTTATTCCGTAGTTTACTGTGTGTAAAAATACAAATGAAACATTCATTGTAATGCCGATAAGGTTATAATCAATCTATTAGGGTATAACTTGCCTCTTTCAGAATATTATCATCAATGCCTCCTTTCCTTTGACTAAACCAATATCATCAGTCAAGCGATTTTGGTTTTTAAAATTACCTCGAAGTCATAAGTTATTTTAAAGCGATTTTTCATCCCTGAAACTCGTTTTTTTAAACCTCGATGGCATACATAAAAGAAATTTAGAAACTTTTTCGCGTAACTTCGCAAGAAATACGCGAGAGTATCTATAATATTGAATTTTTTAGGAAGAATGAGGGACACTGTTGTGGACTCGGGGTGACAAGGAATTTGATTCAAGAGGAACATTATTAATGGCATTCTCCAGGACAAGATGGAATGTTCGGAGAAACAATTTTAATGCACGGGTGCACAAGGCTTAATATAAATGTGATTTCTGAGGAGACATTTAATACGAGAATGTAGAATTAGACTGGCTAGATAGCATAGTTGGTTAAGCACGTAACCGGCAAGTGGGAGACCCGGGTTCGTTTTTCGGTCAAGTTCAGAATTTTTCTCCTCAAAATTCACATTGATATTCTCCAGAGCAGCACAGACGTTAGACCTTGCCTCGAAATAGGACACGGAGGGAGAATGAGACCAGGCAATCCTCTCTCCCAGACCGAGCCGAAACACGCTTTCAAATTTGAGCGTGTTAAGCGATGCATTCGATGCCTTGTGGTAAAGCAGACGCGAGAGATCGATAACGGCGGAATATTTCCGCCTCGTGACGACGAAGAGTCGAAGAAAGAGTGGAATTAGGGCCCAGCCATCGCATTCGCAAGAAAAACAATTTCACATCGATCGCTATTTTTGGTCGGAAAATGCCCGAAATTCCCGAATTGTATATATCCACTCCGATGAACCGATGAAGGGAGAAGACGGTTTTTAGCGAATGTCAATTAGAGAAGGGAGATGATAGCAAGAACCTCAAAATACCCATCCCATGCGTCAGGAATGGCGAATATTGTTGGAACTAACGTTTCATGTCGGCAAGCAATGTTTTAAAAATGCTTTCGGGAAAAAATTAGCGGTTTTATTATATTGAGCAGAAAATTCAAAAATAACTAAATCAAACTATATAAGTAACACATATTCCTGACTGATATTTAGCTACTGAGCTGCGGTAAACGAGACACTGCCTAAATAACCCCGCTAATTTACTTTGTAAGTTTACCTTTTAGAAAGAAACAAACTATTAAGTTTTTTTCTTTTATTTACCCCATAAACCTCATGAAAGATTATTAATCATGGAAAATTCAATTGTACATCAAGCTAGTGATAAATAATAATAAAAACGATAACGGTCTGGGAGACCACACCTCGATTATAATATAATTTCACCTCATTAGCTAAAGAAAGGGTTTACGAGATAATACCGAGAACTCCAAAACTCCCATCGCACGCGTCAGAAATAGCGAACATTTTTAGAACTAATGTTTCATGTCGGAAAATCATGATTTAAAACACTTCCAAGGAGAAATGAGCTATTTTACTTCGACTCTTCAGAAAATTAAAAAGTAACGAAATAAAACTATAAAGTTAAATAAATTTTCCTGTTAAAATGGTAAATGCAACTTCGTCACATCGTTTCTCGTGGAAAATTTGGCGATTGATTCAAGCAAGCGCAAGATGCGTATATTTAAGTTTTCCTGCTTTAATATGAAAAAATGCCATTAAAATTCACCAAGCGCCCTAATAAGAAAATTATCCATGCACGTCACTATGATTCAGCAGGAATGCCACCACTAAAGATCCAAATCCCATCATCATGGATGATGAGGATTCGGAATGGAGGGATGAAGTAATCTACCTTGGTGTTACAGTGGACAGAAAGCTGGATTTCTGCGCCCACGCCTGCAATATGGTCCACAAAGCTTCAGGGAGACGAATAGCCTTCTCTCCACTGGTCTTTGCACCAAATCTCCACCAAGAAGTTTCACCTCTACAATGCGGTCATCAGGACAGCACTTGCATACGCATCCCCCGCATAAAGTAGTAGACTGAAAGGTGCTGCCATGAAATCCATTGAGGTCGCTGAAATAACCTGCCTACGAAGGATTCTTTCTCTGGGCTGGGTGATAGCTAATGAGGCCAAATACGAAATAATGGACGCCACACCGATAAAGGAATTTATGAAGATCACAGCACAGCGCTTCTTCAAAGGGCTGGAGAATAAAACATTCGAAACTCTCCACGGAATTGGAGAGTATTGTCCCCAACCGTGAGATAGGGACAAGAGGGCAATCTCTGCAACGTAAAACGGGCAAGACCTCCCTCCCAAAAGAAGGAGCAGTAATTAAGGGGCCCCGGATAGCCCACTCGGTCCGGTGGAACTAGCGGCAAATAAACCACGACTGCAGACAAGCAAAAGCCGACAGGCTACCTTGGTCATCAAGGAATACAAACAAGGTAGTCACTTTGACCACGCGCGCCATCGGCTCACAACTACTGACACAAGCGTCATCAAATTATCTCGCATCAGTCTCGTGTACCTTTATTGTAATAAAATTCTAAGTTGCATAACTTAAAATAAATCAATTGATGATAATTGCAATGCAATAACATGTTACTTATATTGTAAAATCGCACGTATGAACGTATTCCTCCGCCAACAAATTACATTCCGTTCCTATTTTTTACCCGCCAACCTCTTTCGCGTTTCGGCAACTTTTTTGTTAGAAAAATAGCACTGAATATATATTATTCACATAAGCACGCGTTATATTTAATCACTGAAGCTTCACGTGAATACAGTTAGTGGAGGGAAGTTGTAGCATAAGGAGCAACTTTCACTTTGCATAACTTGTCGGGATATCGATAAAAAAATAGATAGTGCCAACTGACATAAAAAGACAGCAACTTCCTTGCTAAAGGAGCTATCTTATTTATCAATAGGATTCCATAAGCCATAAGGAGACGTAAATAATTTTTCTGAATCGCTGGCGTACACGAAACTATGATAGATTTAAGCAAGTAAGGGAAGAACTGTAGAGCAAATTATATATAGCGCTTTTTTCCTTGTTATAGGATTATGCGTCAACATAATATTACATCTTTGGATGAGACAAAAAGCCTCATAGTATAGTGTATAAATTTCCTTAAAAAGCATTATATCAATGCAATGTAATAATAGGTTTCCCATTTAAAAGCAGTGGACTTGTTTCCATGGTAGTTGATATTTCCCATTGTTAAAAACAAGCAATTTTCCACTTTTTTTTGGATAAAAACAATTGTTTGCTTTCATTCGACACAGACTTAAATGATTCCAGGACGTTTTGCCCACTACTTTTCGTCCACTCAGTTCTTGCCCAGCATTTTTTGGTCAACAGATGTTTGATCCACTCTTTTGCATCCAATTTATTACGGTATTCTCCCAAATATAACGCAATCCCCAACAACCTTCAGTCAACCTAACACAAATTCCTTGTTCATCCACCCCTTCTCTGGTGCGTGAAAGATTTACACCTGACGGTAACTTTTCTTTGGCATCCTTTTACGATTTAAAATTACGTGGGGAGTCAGTTTTCGCCCGTCGGCCGTGACTGTAAGCATAATAGTTATCCTTGATTTCTCATTTCAGGTGGATTTTAACAACACCGATTTAACTACGACTATTTTAAAATCCATGTGATAACTTCGTCGGATTCCTCTGTTAACCTGGAATTTGGAAGAACCTTTTTTCTCAACATGATCAACACTATTTTTTTCACCCATTGTTAAAATAACGGATGGCTAAAAACTCGCTAAGGTAATTACAAAGAATACGCCGACAAACATATAGCTTCAATGCAATGACTATCGAGGTGTTCAGCAGCCGATTGAACTCGATCTATTCTCGCCTCGGATGCTTTACAAGTATGTACAATGGAACGTACGCCTAATGTGTATACAATGTAACAAGTATCTTGTATCTCGTAAACAGATGCGCGGAATGTACGGTTATTTTTAGAAACACGATTTTACGATATTTTGAAATCACTAGTACTCGAATATAACTACTTTTAAATTTTCATTTTTGGGGAAAAAACATCGCGTTATATTCGGGACAATACGGTATGTCCACTTTTTTACCAGATATTTTATCCATTTTTCCTCTTATTCGTTTATTATTCATATAATTGTATTTAACGCAACATGCATCCATCTTGATATTTCTAGAGCGCACATAAAAATATCAAAGAGATAACGAGGTTTAATAATTCAACAGATAACTCACAGGAACGTGAGACATCCTATACAGAGGCTTTATCTAATGGACCAACAGCATATTGAGAAAACTGCGGACAAATATGTACAATGAATTCCGTAATAATAACAACACTGAAATGTATCTAGGAGCAATCAGCTACAATAATAAACGACTCTGTAAATTGGATTGGATAAACATGTAAATTGAACAAAAACAAAGTGGACAAAATGTCTGTGGACGAACTGTCTGGGTACCATGTAAATTGTTTTCTTTAAATATAAAATTGTCTTTCAACTATAGAGCTTTTTATGTCCCGACCTCATATCTTAATTTTAAATAATTTAAAAATGCAAATTCATAATGACCTGCATGGATACCGTGTTTTTATGGGAGATAGAAATGAAATAAACGGGTCAAAAAAGACACTGACTACACCCTAGCAGCTTATACTAGGTCGACCAAATTTTCGTCATGTCTAGCCATCATACAATCTATCCTGAAACTTCGGTTTCTCCAAGTTGCAGGATTCCAGAGATATTCCCCGAACAGGCGGACAGACAAACCAAAAGCATAAGCGATTATTTTTAGAAAAAATCTGATGTGACCACGACATAATATATAATAATAATATATAATTCCACATAAGTGATAATAAATATTTTAAGGAACTGCGATAAAAATTCAAATACCTTACAAAGGACAGACAAACTTATTCTGTAGCCTACTGATATTGGAAATAGTTACGAAGCTCCAACAATTCAGAATAAAATGGAGTGTTATTAAGACGTAACTAAACGTCAATTGATTACAAAAGTCGCTTCTAGGTGGTGTAATGGTGGCAGCTAAATATTAGTTTTTAATACATCTCTTAAAAAATGCATTATATGGGAAGATATTTCCAACATAATTTGCAGAAAATTAAATTTCCTACAATTGTTATTCCAACATTTTTTATTGATCAGGTATTAAGGCAAATGTTTTAAAATAACGTATAAGTGACACGAGTAAACGCCCACTTCCTGTTGGCCAATTTTTTCTAAAAGCTAATCAACTATTATAATAACGAAATTGCCAAATATAAAATTTCGCATTGATCTGATTAATACATTTTGAGTTAGATAGTCCACAATATTCCTATCATAAACACGCAGACAAAATCGATAAAATGGTCAAAACGTGCTCAGGGGACCTCAAATCGTCTATTTCCGTTGAAATCTCGAAATCGATTTTTTCATGAAAACAATACTTTCCCCTATACTACGTATGGAGAAAGTAAAAAGCACTAAAAGAGATTATGCATCCAACACCCTTCACTGCTAATCAATTTTCCTCTCCCTCCAGGCGGCAACGGTATCTCAACTCAACCACTCAATCTTATATTTATTAGCCTTAATGCCCTTGAATGGTCCCAACCACCCACTCCCCTCCCTCTATACACTTCCGCCCCCCTCTATCTTCCTCTTTGTCCTTGTCAAGCGCCACCAAACACCGATACGCGACCTTCCACACATTACGGTCGACCACTACGACAGACCCCCGAAATTGGAAATGCAGATTAAATGAAGCTAGGGCTGAAAATGCTTTAGCACAAAAGTTTTGACACGAAGGGATATTTATCCACGTGTATCGGTGAAACCTTAAAATGTTTTTTTCTGCGAGAAAAATAACAGATAATATTGTTGAACTCGTTGAATCTTTTATATCTTCCGAATGATAAGTAGTGTAAAAGATGACTTGGTTACTCAATCAAGCCTTTTGTGGAGATACCTTCCCATTTCCAATGTTTTAATATTGTTAATTCTTCTTTCTCCGGTTAAGGAAATATACTAGCAAAAAACAACAACTTAAATTTTATTCATCACCACAACCTGAGAATATGCTTAATATATATGTATATTGGTAAACTATACATGCAACAGATTCACTTTCTTCGCTTTTGGATGAAATAAAGAAGATGAATATAACTTTCTTAGCCATCAATCCCAATGATATAGCTGCAACTCGTGAAATATCCATGAAAGGTTGAAATTGCCAAATTTTAACATTTCCTGCTGAATAAAATTTGTATAGGATGCCTAGATTTGAAATAATCGCGACCAAGTATTTTCTATTAAATACATATTTATAACTTGAGCGCATCCATTTTGTTGCATACAAGGGATCGATTATTGCGAGGAATTTCTCCCATTCTCATTCCTCCCGCTAATTGCTGAAGCAGGCAAAAGATAGCAGAGGTTCAGTACACTACAAGTTCTGCCGTCTCACCATACGTCCGCTGCAACTCATTATTTTTACTCCTGACATTTACATCACAACTACTTCCAACTACCTATTCTGGAACACATAATATATACCAGTGGTACGTACCTTTAAGTAGGATTACGAAACCTAAGAATTACACATGACGTGACGTGTGACTTCTTGAGCTCTTCGAGTGACTGAAAACACCTTCCTTCGAGCGGCTCGACTGATAGCAAGACTTCGAAAGACAATGGGAGAATGTCTCTCGGGTTTATCTGTTTTATATTTTACTTTCTCATATACTTAGTAGGTATATAAAGTATTGTGATCGATTGAAAAACTCGACTCAGAAATTTTGATAGAGATACACGTTTTAGGTGTTCCGGAGTCCAAAAGTGGTTTTCGCTATGCTGTCTGTCTGTCCATGCGAGGCTCTAGGGCCTAAACGCTAAAACTAAATCGAATGATATGTGGTATTTATGCATACTATCATCAATAATAGAAACTCTGAAGAGATTAATGATATGGCGCAACAATAAAGGGTGCCTAGTTTATTCTTGTCAATTTTCACAGAATATCAATTTATTTAAAAATGGCTAAAACAATTTTGATTAAAATTATTTCAGTTATAAAACTTGGCCTCATAAGCAATACTATATAGCCCATATTCCTCAAAAAATAACTACAGCGCACTCATGAAGCTTCGAATACGCAAAGTTTTGAAATCTCAAAGTTTCTAACTGACACATAGGAGCTGATGACAAAAGTACACCGCACTGCGATATTCCGAACCGTATGGCAAGACTTCGTTGGCTGTACGATCACGTGAAATGCGCCCTGAGTTCGGTAACAATTCATCTCATGTTCCCTACAACTTGCAAAGGTTATTTATGTAAAATGATAGTTACCAATTAATATAATTTACATTGACTGTATATTATGTTGCATTTAATTATTTAGGGGTTAGTTTACCGTCTTAAAGGTATTTTATGAACGTCCGTACAGATTACAGTGACTGGATGTGACCGGAAACGAAAGTCACAAGTTTCGAAATTCTCTCTATTAGTTCGATCGATCGTAACCGCAATGTATCATATATAACTCCCAGCGGCATTATAATATATCGAGTTTTACGCTTAGTTACCGTCCATCACTCCCCATTTCTCTGACGGCATGCGGCAACGTTCCTCTATTAATAATACTTTAGCGCCTAAACGGCTTCATAAATCCACATAATACTTTATATTTATGTAGGGCCCAACTATTTTTAGATGATTTTCCGCATATGAAGTTATCGATATATTAATACTACTAACAGGCGGAAAATTTTTCTGCGGTTTTGATGTTTTATAGCAACAGTTCATCGGTGTTACTTCCAGTCACGAAAAGAGTGTAGTGAGACCAGACGCATGCGTATATGAGAAAGTTTGCGCAATTTATAATGCACCGATTTTTTAACAGCTGTATCATCACTTGAAATGTTTCCGAAGAGAATATTAACGTTATAAAATGTTTTAATTTCATATCGCTCATAGAATCTTTATTCATCCTTATACAAATAGGATATTAGAAATCATAATCTTCTGTAACAAGTACGGTCGAATCTCAATAACTCGAACCTCAAATAAAGTCAGAAAAAATTCAACTTATCGATACTTTGAGTCGCATCATCATTTTAACGTACACGTGCACGTACGTCTATGACTACTTCGACTAATCGGTAACTGGAGATATATAAGTTTGAGCTATCGAGCTTCCACTGCACTTGGAAATTGCTGTCGAATACTGGCTTGTTTTCAGTCCACTTGAATGCTAAGTAGCAGGTCTATATATAGGAAAATGAATAACTATTAGGATTAATGTGTCCTTATATTGATTTCCTGTAAAATGAGCCGACACTGCGTTCGAACAGTTTTGCGTCCAACGATCAATCACAAGCCAGATGGAATGATGGACGTGCCCTAATACAGTTCAGGGGTGGCTCAAGTGTCATGTTCTATCGGTTAAAACTCGATTGAAGGGCATAATCTCATCGAGAGATAAATAAAAGGTATGATGTGGCCAGCGCTCCAGTACGGCTCTAAAACATTCAGGGTGCTATATTTTCTTCATTTTAGCTCGCGTGACCCCTTTCGCCTAATTTAATCGCGTGGATAATTATTTTGGACAGACACCTTCTAACTACTTTTATTCCATGTTCTAACTTTGCTTTTAATATTTTTGTGTAATGTTTATTATATTACAACACATGTAAATGGTATAAAAAGTGTAAAATAACATTATTATTATTATTCTTGACGCGGATTAATTCCGGGTTTTTATGCTTACAGCGGAACGGGCTCAAGCTGTAGGCATAGCTATTGTATATTTATGGTGTGTTGTCATTTAAAAATTGCCGGACAATATAGCATTTGTTAATTATGATAGATTTTTGTAAATTTATGTAAGTATTTTTGTGTAGGTGTAGAGTTTCAAGACTTTTGAATAGTTTTTTTGGGATGACACCTGTGGACGATATTATAATAGGTACTATAATAACTTAATTTTGTTGCCACATGTTTTTAATTTTTCCGCTAATGATAAATATTTTTGGATTTTTTCATTGTGTTTTTTCTCCATATTGGATGCGTTCGGTAGTGAAACATCTATTAGGAATGTTATTTTTTCTTATTTTATTATGAGTGTGATGGCCGGTCTATTGTGTGGAATCATTCGATCAGTAATTGTCTCTGCTCCAAAAGATTTTATGTTACTATTTTCGAGGATAGTTTCTGGTTTATACGTATGCCATGCCATATTGCTTTCTATTAATTTGTGTTTCTTGCATGAGGCTTTGTGTATTTGTGGACATACATTTTCATGTCTTTGTGTATATTCTGTACTTGCTAGAGTGCTACATGTACTTGTAATGTGTTCTATTGTTTCGTTTTCGGTTTTGCATCTCCTGCATTTATCATTACTTATTGTTGGATCTTTTATCACATATTTCATGTAGTTCTTTGTTTTTATGATTTTGTCCTGAATGGCTATGTGGAAACCTCCGGTTTCAGCAAACAGGTTCCCATTTACAAGCTATTTATTAGATGCATCTTTGTCTATGTGTAGTTGTGAGAGTTGGTAGGGATCTTTGCCATGGAGTGTTTTGTTTATCCAGGAGTCAATTTTTTGGATTTGTGTTTTTATATGATTGCTTGCATCATATTCTTTATTTTGTAGTTGTAGTAGTGTAGCGGATTTATCTATCGAAATGATAGCTTTGTGAAGTGGACTATCTTGTAGAGTAGAAGTACTGACGGAGATTTTGTATCTGTTAATAGTGTAGGTTTTTTATATCAATACATTCTCTGCCTCCATCTTTTCTGAGTAAGGAGAATCTTTCAAAGGCTGAATGTTCATGGTGAATTTGATACTATTACATGTCATTCTGATGAGCGTGTTTAATGAATCAAGATCTGTATTTGTCCATTTTATTACACCAAAGGAATAAGTAAGGATTGACAATGCATAAATATTTATTGCTTTGATCATGTTTTTACCATTTAATTCTGTTTTGAGTATTTTTTCTGGGCGTACTTTAAACTTATCTTGTATTATTGCTGAGTGACCTATTATGTTTGTGAGAGTACTAGATATTTGTAATATTCGTCTTCACTCATGGCTTCAATTTTCTTTCTATCTATACTGAGAGAATATCCTTTATGTTCTTGAGATTTTCCATTTTCTATGTAGCATGTTTTACATTTGTTTATACCAAAGTTCATTATTATTATTACTAAGCAACAAATAAACGGATATTTCCTCCTCTAAAAATATATGGTCGACCATAAAAACAAATTATTTAAGTTCTATGTGGCCTCAAAATACTTCAAAACTTGATTTTATTGTAATAAAAAGTTTCGCCGAAATTTGTTTCTAAGTTTTTCCTCCATCTGGTTCATTGAAAATTATAATATTTGAAATTGATAACTTTCCAAGAAGTATCCTTAACAAAATGAATAGCCGGTAGAAATCATTCAAAAAGTAATGCGCTCAGGCCAGATACACAAATCGACGCATATTCGTCTTTAAAGACACTAAACAAAAACACTAAAATTTATTATTGAATTCAAGAAATAAACTCATTTTAATATCTTGAAATAATAAATCGTTGAATATGTAAAGCACGCTTGCAGATTTTACTAAAAAGTAACAATTATTAAATGGAGATACAAGGTAATGTACGCTACTTGAAGAGGGCTGAATAAATATCAATTTAATTACGGTCGGCCAATCATTTGCGTGCATTAACTTGTTTGAATGAAGTATGATTTTTCTAATACTCCGTATTTATTGCATTGTAGCAACTAAATTCACAACATCAACAGAACTGCGTCATTGGTAACGTCACATTAAGGAAACGATAAACGGATAACGCAACATTCCATTCCGTTTTCAAAAATGTATACAGTCTTGCAGAATAATGTTTTACAAAGAAGATAAAATGTGAAAAAATTATCGTGTAGTGAAAAACTTTCGACTGCATAATTATTAAAAAATCACAATACCACACGCATTCAATCTTCCTGAATATTTCAAAATCATTCAACCATACATCTTTTGGCTGTAATTTCGCCTTTTTCGACGATCTCAAATTTTCTCATCTATAGCAATCACAATGCCGACTAACGAACTTTAAAATTTTCATTAAAGGCATACTGAATTAGACACATCATATTTAACTGTGGAGTAAGATTCATATAATGAAGGTTTTCGTACGGGCAACAATATCTTCTGAAAAAAGATGTACCCAAAAATCTCTCAATAAATTTTGAAGTCAACTGTTAAAATATTTCTTCCGAAATCTTGTTGTCTAATAAAGAGTTAAACTTTTAAGAGTTAAAGTGAAAGAGTTGAAATGCTTAGCCTTAAATAGAAGCAATGAGATAAACATATGACCTAGATAAGCCCTTTGGCAATTGAACGGTTCACTAAATCATGGCTGTAGTAGTTGACTAGATTACCCATTGAATCTAAGCCATAACGTGAGCTCAGAAATCCAGTATTCGGATAACTTTTTAAAATGATGATATTCACCAATTACTAAACAAATGACAGGTGGAACTGACGATAATAGTGTCGCAGATGCTAATTTGGATATTGCGCAATTATCCATCTTCGACCATACTAGCACATATATCATGCACACAATTTTTTTACGCTGACGAGAGAAAAAAAACTCACCGAAACGATCCGTAATAAGAGGAGTATTGAGATATTAAGGGATTATTAATTCCCAAGTTTTTCGATCCATAAAGAAAAACTGACAAAATTCCAAACTACCTAAATCAGTGGTGATCAAACTACGACTCGTATGCGGCCACCGAGAGCGTTTAATGAGGCCCGCGAATCTATGATTGAAAAGAGATCCGTAAAATTTAACATACAAATTTATATCATATAAATTTAAATTACTATAATAATACATTTGAGTTTGAAATTTTAACCCTAAAAATCTAATTTCGACCTGATTTTTACTTATATAATACATGCAAATATGTAGTTAGCGTCCGATTTAAACTTTAATCCGGCCCGCCAAAACATTGACAACTTGTAATCCAGCCCGCCAAAGAATTCGTAACCACCAATCCGCCCCGCCAAATAGAAAAGTATGCCCACCTAAACAGTTGACAGGCACACGTGTCCTAATGCAACGCTACGTTAGCTATCCCAGCGTACATTAGAATCGACGATCACTTAATTAGCAGCACAAAGGTACACTAACACGAAGTTATAGCGCACTTATAGCTTATTCAGCATCCATACTTAACTGGTTATGTCATTCATTTTTCGACCGAATTGTTTTCCTTGACGACGACGACTTTTCCCCTTTCTTTCTCTCTTCCCCTCTTGACATAACTCGCCCGCTCGTTTTCTACCATCTCTTCTTTTCGATTGCCTCCGTCTTGACTTCCACCTCGTCAACCACTCTCGCCTCCGACTAGAACTCATTATACCCCATTCTTTTCCATGACATTCCCATTTCGCCCAGTTTCCCTCCTCTCTAACGAGCCTCCTTAAAACGGGAAAGATTGAGTTTTGGAACACCCTGCCTCAAGAACAAATCTCTTGCATTTATTTCCTTTCTCATTTCGAGCCCTGCCATGGATCGTAAATCAGTCACGATGCCACTGCAGCCACGGCGAATCCCAGTGATTGTGGTCAATTCGTTTACGGCGGCCAATATCCCCAGCCTAACTCTATGAGTATCGCGGCGCGATGTTAATGCAACGCTACTAGGTCATTGCGTAGGAGCGATCTACGCGCGTTCCTTCCATTACACGCGTCTCTCTGAAAAAATGACGATCGAAAACGGAATCTTCGCCACGTTTTAAAGTTCGTCAGAGAGATTTCGCCCAGACCGGGGGTGTCAAACTCGTGGCCCGCGGGCCGCATGCGGCCCCCGTGGTACATTTCTACGGTCCGCAAAGTAAGGAAGTTTATACTAGACGGCCAAAACTCAAATGCATTTCTTGTAAATATTTCATGCAAATCTAGGAAATTTAAGAAGTATGTTAAATCAGCACTTTAAAAATATATGCAGTTTATTTCTCATTCAGATTTATAAAAATTCTGTACAGGTGTGGTACTAAGTATGTTCTTCCTGTTACTGGTGTGATTATTGCGTGTCCTAAGAACCTAATCCTCGACTACGAAACTAGTGTTTTTGTAATAATTGGGTTTAAGGCCTCAACATAGTGAGAGAGCGATTTCTTTCTGGTGGAAGAGGAGAACGAATGTGCAAATAATATGAAACGGTGTTTGGACTGGGAAAGTTTGCGGCTTGCGGACTTGACACGATGCCTTAATATGGCCCGCGGGTTAGGTGGCGGGCCTTCACGCGGCCCGCGCACATGTGAGTTTGAGACCCCGGGCCTAGACGGTACATAAACTGACATAAAGAAAGTTATAAAATTTAAGTAGCGTTTTATAATAGAAGTTTCATTCAAGAAAATCCCTCGCAAAGGTCTTTAAATCTTATTTAAATTACCTAACGAGTAAAAACTACATTATACATGAAAATATTTCATCCAGCTAGAAATTTATTTAATTTGGCTCAGGAAAACTGAAAGCTGACAGAGCGTAGCATACATGGAAATGAAAAATTAAAAAAACACGAGCTAATGCAAAGTAGTCACTGATTATGTTTGTAACTGTACTGCAAAAGAAACCTCACTTTCTGTCCATACAACACGCAAAATTGATTTTTTTTACAGGTTAAGAAGAGGAAACTCATTCTTTCTCGATAACAAACAGGCCGAAAATTTGCAAAAGCTTTGTCAACTCTTTAGAGGACATCATAAAGGGACTTTCAAAGTCTCCTTGTTCGATCTCTAAAATGCACTGCGAACTATTGGTACAGCATTCGTCTTTATAACGGTGTTGAGAGGAGAGACGATTAAGACAAATATACGAGCTATTCTTGCCGCATTGAGTGAAAACAGCATAAAAACGAGAGCAATTTATATTGAAAAGCTACATGTTAATTAAGAAAAACGACAGCAAATCACCATCAGCGCCTTCTCCCCCCATGAGTTTACCGCAGGTGTTGGCAAACCACGGCCTGCGGGCCACATGCGGCCCGCGAGAGCATTTTATGTGGCCCGCGAGAGCATTTTATGTGGCCCGCGAGAGCATTTTATGTGGCCCGAGATGGCATTATGAAAGCAAACCGTAATATAAAATACATATAATTTCATATTTGTAGTTTAAAATTATGGCTCGAAAACCTTTCCATTGATGATATGGGGATGACATACTGATTTTCACAAACAGAATCCCTCGAATTATCTCAAATCACTTCTGATGTGAACCCTAATGTGGCCTCCCGAAGCATTTTTATCTGTTTATGGGACCCACCTAAAAATCTGCAACTATTAATTCGGCCCGCTGCGTAAAAAGTTTGCCCAACCCTGGTTTACCGCCTTATAGCAAGCATTTTTCTCAGTACCCACGCAGGCATGCCTCTGCGGTTATTTTCAAAATCTCTCTCTTGAACCCTGTGCCCGAAGCCTACTTGTAAACGTTTCTCAACTCTAGGAATGGATTATCAAATATCTTAATTTTATCTTGAAGAAAGAAATACTGAGTCATTCCTAGGGTTGCCAGACGGGACGGGACTGTCCCGTATTTCATTGTCTTGTCCCGTTGTCTCGGAAATGTCCCCTATTTACGTCGCCATACATGTTGAATTTAAAGAATAATAGGAAAGACGCTTTACTTTGTATTGTATTTGAGCCATCTTTGATTATTTAACTCGCTCAGTTTATTACCTCACATATATGGGCGTCCCTCCTTGTTACACTAAATAAAAATTCGCCACTCAATCCAAAGTAGGGAAACAGTAGCTCATACTAATTTTTAAAATATAGGGTTAATGGTGGGCCTGGAGCAAAGAAGGTTAACATATTTCTACAAAGTTGCATGAAGAAACATAAGCCACACAAGAATTCTTTAGTTTCTATAACTGGTGTCTCATGAAAAGGACACGAATCGCTTCGCTACCATCCGAGGTTACAGTTAGCGACTGGAAGTGGTTGTAATAACACTACAGTTTCGCGCTTTGACTTTGTTTTGCTATATATATATATATATATATATATATATATATATATATATATATATATATATATATATATATATTGATTTATTTATTTATTTATTTTCGTTAACCCTAATAATTACAATACCAAAACGCAAGTGTAGTTTTAGTGAAGAATATTCTAAAGAGTGGGATTTTATTAAGCAAGGGAAACAAATCAGTGACGGGGAATGCAGACTTTGCGGATGTTTTTTTAGCATTGTTCACGAAAGACGGTCGGACATTTTACAACACATTTCTATGAAGAGGCATACATTAAGTGTATCTACGGTGGCAGGATGTTCAAAAACGATTGACAGTTTTTTGCTGAAGAAGGATTCCAAAGAAGAAGCCAAGGTTATCGTAGCTGAAGTTTCTATGGCCTTTCATGCAGTGAAACACCATCACTCCTTTAACTATACGAACTGTATGAGCAAACTGTGTTCAGCTCTCTTTTCCGATTCTAAAATTGCTAGTAAGTATTCTTGTTCTAGAACTAAGTTAACCTCCATCATCAAAAATTTACTAGCCCCACAAACAATTAAGCAAGTTGGAAAAGAGATTTCTATGGAAGAGTATGCAAGTTAAATTGTTACATGTGAATTCTTTACCCAATGAAAAATTCGAAACTATTGCTGGATTTTGCAGATAAACTCTTGAAAAAGTCCAAATTAACCTATCAAAATGTGTTGCTTTCTGCGAGGATAACTCAAATACTAACTTTGGTGAACGTCTTAGGAAAGGTACGAATAGTGTTTTTATGATACTGAAAACTGGCATGAATGAAAATTTGCTGGGAATAGGTTGCCCAGCAAATGTACTGCACCACACAATGCAGTCTGCATCTGACGTGCTCTCCACTGATATTGAGGTTATAGTTGTGAAGCTATTTACGCATTTTAGCATCTACACTGTGCGAACAGAAAGTCTTAACGACTTTTGTAATACTTTTGGGATTGAATATCAATCAATCCTCGCACTCAAAAACACGCTGGCTTTCGTTATCCAATGCAGTGGACAGAATTCTAAAGCTGTGTGACGCGTTGAAGGCATACTTTCTATCTGAAATAAACATTCCTAAAATCCTGGAAATATTTTTCAATGATCCTTTGAGCGAAGCGTATTTTCACTTGGTTTACAGTCTGACGAGTATCTTCAATAGAAAACTCATGCAAATTGAAGGCGAAGAAAAAAGTGTTTTCGAAGTATTAACAATTTTACAGGAGACCGCAGATTGTGTGAAAGAAAGAATAGAAGGAAATTTTTTGCCATTAAGTGTAAAGTCAATTATTTGTAGGGATAATGTTTCAGAATACATGAAAAATAAATTCTTGTCAGAAGTTGAATTGTTCTATCAGACCTGTTATGATTATCTAATGAAATAGATTTCACCTCTGAAGCCCTTTAACACTTTCGCATGGATGTCACTTGTTCAAGTTCCGAAATGGGAACAATTCGAAGAAACCTTTACCTATCTCAACGAAAGAAGACATAGGGTAAACGATACTCTGTTATTTAAACAGTGGATAATTCTGAAGAAAATCATAAAACAAAACTTCCAGTCTAATATTTAAGATTAGAAAAAAAGCTTTGCCATGTGAAGTGGTCAGATATTCTCCAGAAAATCGAATCTTACGATCAATTCTCTGAGCTACTACTTATCTGCAAGCATGTATTCAATATTCCAGAGTACAATGCTCCTGTCGAGCGTATTTTCTCCTTAATGGCCAGCCAATGGAGCCAAGAGAGGAATAGACGGGTCATATCTACAGTAAAATCAATTTTACAGTGTTTAGTAACTTTAAATGTCTTGCAACGAGTTTTATCAGTATGTACTTCAAAATGAATAATTACAGAGAGATGCAAAATCGTCAGAAAAATATTAATTTGTAAAATTACAAAATAAGTGTTACTGTTATTTTTTTAAATTAATGTTAAATTCCAATTAAACTTTCCTAGATGTAAGCCAACTACGTATCATAAAAGATTTGTCATTTTTATAATTCACCTTATAATGTTAAATGTCAATGTAAACTTTCTAAATATAAGTCAATGTGTATTTATTTTTAAAATACTTTTTAAAATAATTATCCAATCTGCCAATTGTTTTTAAAAAATTATCCAATTTGCACAAGCATGATGGCATTTTTTCCTCTCCGAAACTGTTTAACTTAAATGATGAAACATCTAAAAATTATGTATAACTGGACATCGCTCAAAGCACATGTATGATTATAAAATAAATATTTAATGAAACAAAAAATTTCGCCAACTGAAAATTCAATTTAAAGTTGTATATTCCATATTGGAACGCAGAGATTAATTTTACGGTACTTATATGCATACAGTTTTATGTCGAGTTTTTTTTATAATTTGTTACTTTAAATAAGGAATGATTTTATAAATGTTTAAAAGTACAAGAATAGAGAGTTTCGGATTTTTTATTTGTCCCGAATTTATTGGAGAATTTTGTTGTTTTTTCCCGTATCTTCAAAATCAAAATCTGGCAACCCTAGTCATTCCTCAACTAATGAGGGGTATTTTACAGAAGAAGCGAAAACTCATTATTGACAGAAAGATCTTATTATATCTCATCTGGAGCGGCAAAAAATTCTACTCATAAATTTGAGCATATCCCGACGAGAAATCATAGGATGCGTGGTTTTGTAAATAAAACACGAGGAATTTTAACAATTTTTTTAAAAACCTACAAAAATACATTGCGAGTATAACAGAGGCGTATTTAACGCACGGTAGCAAAAACTGAAGGTTTAATCGATTTCAAACTAACGTAAATTAAATAAATTTTCAAGTAAAAATATTTTTGTTGCCTTTTCGTACGCACGTAAGCCTTTAATAATCATTTGTTTTGTTTACCTCTAACCAGAGAGGAGTTTCGAAAAATATATAATAAATTAATGAAAACTCCGCTTTGTAAAATTAAAACGGTCTCTTGAAAAGGATTTGCTCGTTAAATTCTGCGCTCGGACATAAATGGAAATGCCAGAATGATAAAACCCACAATCTCATTTAATCCATTTCTAACAGATTAAAATGTAACAAACAAAACATACAGGCTAACCATGCTAACCTTGAATTTCACCAAAATACCTAATAAAAACTTTTACTTCATACGTTTGTACATGAAATTTTTATACCGAATTCATTTATCAATGACTAAAAGAAAGCAAATAACCGTTAACTTCATTCAAATTCAAGGTAAATATATTCTGAAATCATAGTTAAAAAATTGAACCACTTTCTCAACAAAATTCACAACCTGCGTTGAGCGATAAGAAATTCTAGTAATATTATATTTTTTTAAACGGGACGATTTTGTGTTTTCTGCAGTTGACTAATGCTTTTAAAAAGCAAAATTATTCACCCCCACTTTCATAGTTTCGAGGAAATTTGTGTTTGTACGCATTTCTCAAAAAACGTCTATGTCCTTTCAATAAATATTGTCTTTTTTCATAATATTGCACATTTGGGCATCAAGAATAAAATCCTGCCATATAGCCTACAGATCCGTTTATGAATAAATTATGAATAAAAATTGAATTTATTCTTTATTCGCAAAATGCATAGACTATTCTTACGTCTCAGAGTACTCCGTTTAATGTCTTTTCGCCAAATATCGAGGCTTAATACATCAAAATTAAAACCTCGCCTCAATAGAATTTTTAACATTCGATACTGACCGCAATCATTTTATTCGGAAGAAAAGGCATCTGAGTCCATTACGACGATGTTTCCAATCGGCAGAGTTTTTTTCTCCTGTTACACTAAAAGATATTGAATGATTCCAAGTACAGGTTTTCCATCTCGATTACACAAATAGGTTGGAATAATTTCGGGAGAACATGTCGGTAAATAAAAATAAAATGTACCCGTCCCTTCTGCTCACTCAGTCTACTCGTCATAATAAAACTGGAAATCTTCCTTTTTTTCATAATAAAATGAATACCTTAAACATCCCCGTTGTATTTACTCAGATTCGGTACAGTTGTACATGTATTGTGATAATCTGTAATTAAGACCATGGAAAAATAGAAAGACGCTCGTTTGTTTCGTAAAGATCAACCGCCAAAATTTTAGGTACCTACTCGTAAAATAATATATTAAAAAAATGTATATTACCCAGTTTGAGGAAAATGTGAAGCTTTTAACTAAACCGTAAGTTTATCAAACACACAATTTCTTCAAAATTCAAGTTTGGTTTTCTCTTATCACTTATTGTAATACACCATTAGTTTACAAACTGCACTAGCGGCAATTTATAAGGAGTTAATTATCATAAACAATCACGATAACAGGTTTCCTCATTGTTAAAACCGTGATCCTAACTTTGGGACGTTCAATCAAGGACAGTAAGTATTTTGTAATATACGACAAGTAATGAGTGTATTTTTGAAAAGGGAAGAAACGTTTACTTGATAAGAAATTAATTGATTACACCAACGTGTTGGATTGGCCAAGTTCATTGGCAGCAACATTATGTCAATAATAATAATGTCACTAAATTAAGTTGCATAAGCAATACCCATATCATCAAACAGAGTTCGACAAAAGTTAATTAAAGCGTTACTCTAATTTGGTAACGAAATTACATCAATCGCTGTTGCTAACTTTTCACCCTAGTAAATTAAATTAAATTAATTAAATAATGTGGGTCACCGTTTCATATCCAACTTAAATCCAACCCAATAGTATAGGAAAAAATTTAAACAACGTGCATAAAATTCCTTCAAATTGTAAACGTGTTAAGGAAAAGTTCAGCGCAGAATTCAGATAACTATTTCTTCGACCGCAATTGAAAAGTTTAAACCCGAAGAGTCATTCACCAAACACATCTATCCTCCAAGCAGGCAAACTTCTGACCGTAAAGACCACATCGCTCGCTTACTCACTCTTACTCTATTTCTATATATCACATTATCGTTCTCTATCTCGTCCCCTCCTCTCTAACTCCTTTCCCTCTATACCCTCTGTCGCCATTTTCCATATCTCTACCTCGTTCTCTCCATTTTACTCTCTCCATATCCCTTCCTCTCTCTCATTCTTCTCTAGCTCACGTCTAGATATGTCCTCTCCCATTCTGATCCTTTTACTGCTATTGAATCAATCGGTGACCTTTGAAAGGCTACATTACTTTGCTTACAGTAACACTTCGTTATCATCCGATTACTTCCGAGAGTAAAAATTCCAACACACTTATCAGCAACGAGCATTACAAATATATTGCTTCACAAAGTCAGCATTAAGACTAGATCTTATAAAAAAAATACACAAAATGTACCACGGCAAACTATTATAACGGTTCTAAATCAGATTTTAGAGCAAGGAAACATTATGGTATGATAATATGTGTTACTATTATTCAGTTTCTAGAACAGTACTACAGAAGATTTAGTTTCAAAGGAAAACAGAGAAATGGTATTTTAGACATACTATTGTTCCATGGGTATCCTGTATTTTATCCTAAAATTTAATTATTTGATTGGAAAATGTTTGAACAATACATTATCTTCGTACTAAGAGCAAACAAACAACACGGACTGTAAATTGGGCTCTTTATTCCACACAAGGGGGTCTACGCGTATCAAAAATCGACAATCAAATTTCAAATCGACAACTCGAGCAAAAAAGAAATATTAAGATGTATTCATGCGAAGGATATCGTAAATTGGTTTATATGCGTTGATGAAGGAGAAGAATCGTTGTGCGGAAAATCGAGCACTATAAGACCGAGCGGTCAACTTGGGAAATATTGGCTTCGGGAATAGAGGGGAAATGAATAGGAATGGCGGGAGATAAATGATAAAAGGGAGGGAGAGAGAACGTGAGAGGACTGAGAGGAAAAGAAAAAAGGGTAGGGGAGAGAGGGTGAAGAGAAAGGAGTGGAGAGAGAGGGGGGTGGGATGTGAGGAACGGATAAGAGGGAAAAGAAGAGGGGTAGAGGAAAAGAGAGAGGGTTAAGGAAGCGTAGAGATGGAGGACGGAGGGAGAGAGGGAGACGGATGGAGGGAGATATGGATAGATAGATAAATAGATATAGGGGGAGAGGGATGGAGGAAGAGGGGGGAAGAGAGAGGATAGGAGAGGGAACGAAAGAGATATATGAGGGTGAGAGAGAAGAGAGGAAGGCCAAAGAAAGGAAAAGATAGAGGTGGTGTGAAAGGGAAAGCAATTTTATGAGAATAATGTAAAGAGGTAGCCTAAAAGAGAAGAAAAACAACAGAATGTCTGAGGAGAGAAATAAAAAGGAGACAGAAAATATGATAAAAGGGTATGAGGGTAGAGAGAGAGGGAGAGAAGGGAAAGAGGAGAGAAAGAGAGAGACACGGGGGGAAGAGGTGAGATAGAGTGAGGAGAGGGGAGAAAAGGAGGGAGGGAGAGAGTGGGAGAGAGAGTGGGAGAGAGAGTGGTAGAGAGAAAGGGAGAGAGAGAGGGAGAGGGAGGGAGGGAGAGAGAGAGGGAGGGAGAGGGAGAGAGAGAGGGAGAGAGAGAAGGAGAGAGAGGGAGGGAGATAGATAGATAGATAGATAGATAATCGTCTTTATTCGGGCGAAATTTAGACCAGAAGGTCCATTCTTACATTTAACCCTTCGTCAATATAATAAATACAAGAAAAAGAATAAAATAAGGTATAACAAAATACACTATATAAACATTATGTACCTAAATCATACAAATTAAAAAGATAAAATTGAATACAGATTTGTGTTTGTGGGGAAAATCTAGGTAAAAACAGACATGTCCTCCCTAGCAAAACCCACGCAGGAAAACACCCACTAAGAAGGGGGGTGTGAAAAACCTGCGAAAACCCTAGATAGTGTACATTTGGTAAGAGAGAGAGAGAGAGGGAGAGAGAGAGAGGGAGAGAGAGAGGGAAAGAGAGGGAGAGAGAGAGGGGGGAGAGATAGAGGTGGGAGAGAGATGAAAGGGGGGAGAGAGAGAAAAGGGGAGAGAGAGAGGAAAGGGGAGAGAGAGAGAGGAAATGGGGGGAGAGGAAAGGGGGAGAGAGAGAGGAAAGGGGAGAGAGAGAGGAAAGGGGAGAGAGAGAGGAAAGGGGAGAGAGAGAGGAAAGGAGAGATAAAGGTAAGGGGAGAGAGAGAGGAAAGGGGAGAGAGAGAGAGGAAAGGAGAGAGAAAGGTAAGGGGAGAGAGAGGGGTAAGGGGAGAGAGAGGAAAGGGGAGAGAGAGGAAAGGGGAGAGAGACGTAAGAGAGATGGGTGAAAAACGGTGGCTAGAAAGAGGGAAACGGATAGAGGAAGAGAGATGGAAGAGAGAAATAGCAGAAGAGGATGGAGGATCGGATATTGCGGATCCGTTTTCATTCTGCGAATCCTGAAATTGCGACGGCATTCGGCTTTTTTTCTCCTCAAACACGAAGATTGGAAACCGAAATAAAATTCTCAGAACAGTACCGAGGGGACGGAGGGAAGAGGACCGCTATTTCACGGGTCGAAGAAGCGAGGCTAGGGACGGATTGCTCCGCGCCTTGAACTCAGAACCTAATCGCGTAAACCATTACCGCAGCGGTGATTCCGTTAAAAATAGTTCGTGTGGTGGTGGAGCGATGGACAGGGGAGAGGGGGGAGTTTTAGGGATACGTCGGTGGAAAACGGGGAGCTGAAATGAAATGAACGACCTTACCCTTGAAAACGGCAAGGGTTTCCAGCTATGCACGGGGTCGTAATTGCGTCCAATCGAATATTTCGCGATTGACGGATGGCATTTTTCAAGCTTTTCATTGCTCGAATGACGAATGGCGTGATGGTTTGTTCGAATACTCTTTCATAATATTTTTTGGTTTTACCTCTTCAATTTTTTCGATGTGACTAATCTTCATTACGAAGCTTATATATTTTATTTATTTTTGCCATTTAGAAATAAAATAGATAAATAAATTAGAAGATAAAGTATAATGTATTTTCCGGTGGTCTATTAGAAATGATGGAATGTTCTTATCTTTATCCAGCCTTTAGAATACTGAACTAGATTCGGCCACTGAAATTTAATGAAAATTAAAAAGGAATAACGGTATAATTAAAAGAAATTTTAAAAGAATATAATCAGAACCAAATAACTGACACTAAACCACGGTTTCGAAAGTTATTAGATTCTGATTGTTCTTTAGAATTTAATAATATGAAGTCAAGACATACCGTACAATTTAATGAATTATTTAGATGGTTAAGCTACCGTAAACTAAAATCTTTAACCTCAAAACGGGAATTAATGCATACAAAACAGGGATCTGGATTGTCATCCATTCAAAGACTTACGAGCCTAATGAATTTAAGTTTTATATGATTACACGATTACATATCACTGCTGATTTAGCACTTCTACCGAATAAAAATTCGAAATTTTCATGCTATTGTCATTAATTTCTTGCTATCTTCTGAAGGCATTGCATAAAAATGGACGCATAATTAAACCAACGAAAAATCTCATAAAATAACACCCGGACAAAAGCTATATCAATAAATATAAGAGAGGATTAAAACCTCATTCTTAAATTTCAATAAACGGACGAGGTGAAACGGCAAGAACGGAATTGTGGGGTAAACTCTCCATTTTAGACTCCAACGACAGTTAATTAAAAGGGAATCCCGTCTCACTCGGGTGAATTGCGATCAGAGTAAATCCACTTCCTCCATCTCTTCTTTTTTTAATTCGTCCCATATTGCCGAGCAATTGCGAAAAAGTAAACAGAAATTAACGGTTGCTAACGAACGGACGATGGTCAGCCTAAGAGATTTTAAACCCGATGCTGGCCCGAGTTAACCGCGGTCACGTTTTTGTCATCGATTTTAAAAAGAATTAATTTTTAATCGGATCGCTTAACGTTACTCTTAATTATTACTAGCCATGGAGCAACGACGGTGACACTTGTCATAGCTTAGGCTAACCTCTTCTGCATAAGAATATTATAAAACTAATTTAAACCTAATGGTCACTCTGAACTTGTAAAAAATCATTATCCAGGGGATATATTGAAAATGTTTGGTTTGAATTATAGTTTCAGCTATAAGGGAATTTAAGTGTTAGGGAAAAGAGCTTTAAATAAATGAAATCAAGAGAAATTTAAGAAATTGTATATGCATTCTACCTTTTACTGAACGAATATTATGTCAATACGAGCAAGCTGTTAAATTATTCATACCTACGGTTTCAGTATTAAAATCTGGTAACGCAAATAAATGCATGGATGATTACAAATATAAGTATGGTTACCTCTTCGTGAATTGCTAATCTAATTCATGTATTCCTCGTTTCTTCCTCTTATAGTCAAATATTCACTCTATCTGATGTAGTAACGTTGTCATTCATGTTGCTTCATGCATTGGTTAGCATCTCTCTATTTCTGATCAATTAATATTAAAATAAAAATCGCAATGAGTGAATGTAAATACATGGCATCAGAGGCGTAACGACAAAACATGGCGCCTATGGCGAGCCGTAAAATGCGCCTTCGTATAATATAATCATGCACCTACACGTACCTATTTGTATTTTTGATTGTTTTTTGTAGCTCTTTTGAACCCTTTTATGTTGTGAAATTCTTTTAATTGTGCGGGAACAGTAATTATGTGCAATTATTCAAGAATTATCTGCAATGTTACCATAAGGAAACAGAAGGCTCTATGGGGTTATATTCACAAGGAAAATATTGAAAGGAAAATAAAATTAATATAAAATTTATTATTTGTTTTATTTACAGGTCAACTGCTTTTTGCGCACTTTCACACTTGCGAAATTGTCAATGATCTTTTCAAAATCTGTTTCGCAAAACAATTTACTTTCTATTGAAAGTAAACTTAAGTCGGAAAGACGATTTTGGCCCATTGTTGAATGCAAATAATTTTTAATTATTTTCAACTTACTAAAACTTCGTTCTCCTGAGGCTACTGACACTGGCAATGTTAAAATGAGCCGTAAGGCCACGATAATATTTGGATAGGATTCGCACTAATCCCATTTCACCATTCCTTCCAAAATTTCAAAATATTCTAATGACTCTAAATTGACAAATAATATCTTAGATTGCTGTTTGAAACATTCCAGTTCATTTAGGAATGGGATTAGATATAAATCTTTGTATGCTTCATAACGCTCTTTTGCTGCCTGTTTCATTGCTTCTAATGGCATAAAAGCCTATTTTTTCAGATAAAAAGGAAAAAGGAGATGATATTTCCTGAAGACTTTTAAAACGTTCTGAAAGCTCTACAATAATTATATCTATTACTTCAAAAAATAAATATTTTAATTTTTCTTCATTAGAAAATGTAATTTCATTATCTATCTCTTCTGATAATAATTTTATTTTCCTTTTTCGTTCTTGAGGTAGTTCATGATTAACATATAATTTGCCACAAGTTGATACACATTCAGATATAATGACATCGAACGCATTAATTCTAAGTCTTGAAAAACACTCACAAGACCATTTAACAATTTAGAGGCGCGACAAACATCTTGATCTTTACTTTTTAGTTGCATATTTACCATTGTTATTTGTTTTAAAAATATTTCCCACATCAAAAGTTGGAACACAAAGTTAAATGATCTAATCTGGTGAAGAAGGGCTTTTGCTGCGCTGATACTGTCTGGTCCAAATGGTGAATCCGAAGCAATCTCTTCAATTATTTCGTTAACTTCGTTAATCTGGTTTTTCAGTGATAATACAGATTGCAACTTGGAGCACCATCGAGTTTCACTGTGTCCTTTTAATGTTAATTTGAATTTTGATGAAATTTTTCCCATTTCCAAGTAGAGAAAACAAAATTTAAAAATCTTCTGAACTGTGCCGAAAAATGAAACCATTTCAATATTATTGCTTGCTGCTTGTACTCCAAGAAGATTGAGGGAATGTGCAGCACAAGGTACGAATTTAAAAAAGAGTGGAAAAACATTTATAGAAGCGTGTCGGACACTTGCCTTTAATTATATGGGTTTTTTCGACGCAGAACTCATGTTCGTAAAGTTGAGTGAATATGTGGTGAAATGCATGAAAAGTGCCTCGTGTTCCAGGATTTTAATAATATAGTGGTATTCATCATTTGTCTAACAGGAACTACAGCTTCTGTGGAAAGGATATTCTCCATAATGAATGGCTTGTGGTCGAAGGAGAAATCCAGGTTTAATGTAGAAACTATGAAAGCAATGCTAATTATAAAGCAAAATTGTGGCTTAGAGTGTGATAAGTTTTACGAAAAGATTATGAAAGACCAGAATGTGTTAGTAAAATAAGTGCATCCGAAAAATATTCCAGGTTTAAGCCCGATGACTTGCAGAATCCCTCTACATTAACCTAAAAATTGCGTTTCGTATTATAAGTTCTTATAAAAGTTGTTTTGTAACTAAATTTTGGAAAGTAAAATAACTTAGAGTAATTTGTGTAATTTTTTACTGAACCAACATCACGGTCCTGTTTTGGCACCAGGGAAATATGGTCAGCCTAAATGATAGCAACGCCTGTAAGACTAACTTCGCGACTCCCGTTGCTTGAATGTGCTCGTGTTTTTATTCGTGAAAATAATAGAAAGAAAGAAAAACAGAAATATTTTATTTCAAGTGATTCTTTTTAAAATAACAATTTTTTTTACTGTCAATCAATATATAAAAAATCTTGGATTTGGCGCCTGCATTGACCTAGGGAGCTCGGCCCATGTATCAAGAGATTTCCATTAAGTTTCATGAAAATCGGTCTATTGGTTCAAAAGTTAATAGGGGGACGGACAGACAGACACAATGACAAAACTATAAGCCTATTTCCATTCTGGAAATTGTGCTGAAAATGCAGTACGTTATTGTTACCGTAACCCTTATGAGGGAGAAGTAAAAATATTTGCGACCCCTTCGCTTTAAGTACGGATCGGAGTCGCACCTAAAAAAAACACTTTGTCTTGGTCCCAGAGGCATTCGAGTTCTGTCAACAACTCTGTTGGTTCAGAATGAAAAAGCTCCTAATCTCAAATTATGTATGCTTTAAAGATATCCATCTTGAACTCCTTTATATAGAAAGGAGATGGAAAGCATTGTTGGAATTATCCAATAGAATTAGAATTTAACAAACGTTTCACCCTAAATATGTGGTACATTCCCGTTAAAGAATCTTGCCAGCGGATGATCGAAATTAATAATAAACGAATCACTGATTCCGTAATAGTTGATAATTTCCATTCCGCTTTATTCCAAAAATAAATGAATGAATCCTAATATACCTTTTGTTTTAAAAAATTGAAACAATCGATTCATTAAAAAGGCATAGAAAACTTCAGGCTCTCTTTCTAAAGATTTCGTTATTACATTATTTAAATATATTACATTCTAAATCAAAAATACCAGAGGCGTACTGATAGGCCCCGCAACCCCCACAATGCGGGGGGTCGCGAGATTTAGGGGACTCCCAATTATTCAAATCTTACTGAAGAAGGCGTGTTGATGCCCGCTTTAAGAACCCGAAAAAGGGAATTGCGACTTCTACACTACGGCTTTATAACGCTGATAAGAGGCATTTCTCGTCACAAAAAACAGTGCAACATATAGGCTACAATTATATGCCATCAGACGTCTCTCGCTCTTAGGCCAATATATTTTCTCATGTGTCAACACTTCTTGAGTATTAAATTTAGTTAGAGAAGATTATTGTGCATATTTGTATATATTGTGTGTATTTACTTGTTAAGTGAAGCATGAGTTCTGCGTCCACTGTTCAGGCTTAAAGAAGTTGTTCTTAACCAGGAGTGCGAGACATTGTGCTAGATTTTTTAAAGGAAAAAATTTATTTTTTTAAAAATGTTTTTGATATATATAAATTAATATATAGATTTGTAGATTATATTGTTTACGTTCGAAATCGGAAAGCGTGACGCCAGCCGTCCAGTGGATACCTGTTCGTCCGAAATCATTTCGGACGATTCATATGCCGATTTAGAACGCAACAATAACAAGGCCACAGCTCCCGAGCGGAGCGCGGACATGCACGATCGGCGACGAGTGTTCTGCCTTCCTCCACTTCCCGCAGAACAGCAGAACGTTCCAAACTAGAGCCCTGCATACCCGCAGTTTACCCGACCCGACCCGCGGGTACCCGCAGTGAAAGTTGCGGGTCGGGAGTGCTTCCATGTGGGTACGGGTCGGGTTCGGACACAAAAGGCACCGGTTCGGGTAAAGAGCGGGTACGAAAACTAGTTTTAATTCCAATTCAATTTGCTTCGCCAATTTAGGCACAGGAACTCTCCACATACCTTTTACTCCTAGTAAAGTACACCCTCGTGGTCAAAAGTAGCGTTATATAGGAAAATATAAATTTGCAATTTATGCAGGTCGGCAGATCGCAGGCTTTGTGCATCATGTGTCAAGAAAAGTGTCTGACGAAAAAACGATTCCTTTTATTATATAAATAGATACAAAGTTGCAATTGACAAACGATTGTCGATTACGTTTAGTAGAAGAGAATCTAGGGAGGGGGTGAGAAAGAGAGAATAGGGGAATTATGTAGTACAATGTAATTATGACGGATTGGTTTGCGTGAGAACTCTCCCTTTTAACCAGTTGGTTTTGCTCATTCATCAAAGTAACATCTATCTTTGTGTATTCACTTTTGAAGAGACGTGGTTACATATAGGAGTACCTATCAGCATTCTTTATATGTTATTTAACGTTCAAATATATAGTATTTTTTCGTCAAATAATCGCGTTTGAGTTGTATTATTTTATACTTTGTTTGCGAGAGAAAGGAACGACAGTTATTTTATAAAATTACAATGGTGAGTTATATGTAATCTCGGCTTTTGTGACAGAATATCAATCTACCACATCCTTAAAAGGAACCAATACCAGCTGATTGAACGGTAAAATTTTCAGTAATAAGTTATAATCATTCAATTATAAATCAAAATTTCAATCGAAATATTACTTTTATCTGCCCTTCAGATTTGAACAATGAATACTGATCAGATAAGAAGGAAACTTTTGAGTTTAGAGTACACTCTAAGAAGAAAAGAAAATACCTAATCAAAATTTTGGGAAATGTTGTGAAATTTTATATGAAAAGGATAACTGATTTCGAAGATACTCGCTTACAGTAGTTGTAAAATGTTTACCTTTATGATAATAAGAAGCTGGGAACATCAAGTTTATTGCGACACAAATGTGAAAATAACAAAGAAGGCGTGCCTAAAATTACAAATTTTCTTGTGCCCAAAAAATGCGATTTACCAAAATAATCAGCGGAAAAGAAAAAAAGTTTTAGATGGCTGTGTCGAACTTGTAGTTAGAGATTTGAGACCTTTTGAGATAGTGTCAGGAGATGGGCTTAAAAATTTATAAAATTTCTGTTTTTCTTCACCCCCTTCTAAAAAGTGTGTAAATGTTAAACACTAAAGAAAAGTATGAAATCCATAAGAAAGTTAAAGTATTGATGACATTAAATATAATCCGTGACACCAAATCCGTGTACGCTTGTAGAGCAACCGATAAAAAGGTATAAAATGTTAGACACCTTAGTTCAGTTTATGGATACAGACACAGTAAATGATCATATTTCTCCAGACGAATTGACTGCATATATTGACTTAAAACTATCTGACGACATTACTAATAATTTTGATTTGATGAAATGGTGGGATAAGCAAATGAAACAGTTTAGGTCCCGCAGACGGGGATGATGTCCTATTTTTAAATAGTCATTTTAAATCTCAGGGTAGATACTATTAATAAATGTTTCCATTTTTCAATTAAATTATTTTGTAAAATTTGTTAAACTAAATCTTAGATACTTGAAATACATTTTTTCGATCTTAAAAATGAATGTTAATGTACAATTGCATTTCATTTTAATTTATACAAAATAAATGACTGACTCAGAAATATTTTTATTTTTTCACGATTTCTTGCTACGAATTTGTGTCTCGAGGACCAGACAATTATAAAATATGGGTCGGGTCGGACAAGCAGGCCTTCTGTGCGGGTGCGAGCCTGCGGGTACGGGTCGGGTACGGGTTAGTAGTCTGCGGGTACGGGTCGGGTACGGGTGGAAAATATCATACCCGTGCAGGGCTCTATTCCAAACTTCCAATACTTCCAACATCGGATACGCAGCGCCTTCACAGGAGAGGTGGTCACTTTGGAAAACGCTAAGTTGTGGGATGGGTGTACTCCCTTGGGAACCAATCACAGACGAAGCAAAACTCTCTATTTCGTTGGACCGACCTGAAGCAGCTAAGCAGTTCAGTTGTGTCGCTAATGTGTCTCGCTGACTGTAGTGTTTACTCCTGCACCAAAATTTTGAGTGAAAATTACTTGTTTTGAACGTCATGTGTCACTTCTACTGTGTTATTATTTCAAGTGAGTGATAACATATATATTTAAAAGTTTGACATTTAATCGATCTCTGTAGTGTTCAGCAATGAGAAATCTTTCAATTTCAGTAACCCTTGCCATGTCGAAGAAACGCAATTGGAAAGACGACTATGTTCGTCATGGTTTCACTTGTACGACAGAGAAAGATGGTACTCAACGACCACGATGCATGTTGGGCTGCTCGATATTTTCAAACTCCAATCTCAAACCGTCGAAGCTGTTAGAACATTTCAACAAACAGCATGGTGGTGAAGCTGCTGGACATACTCTTAACACCTTGAAGTCTAAGGGGGCACGATTTGATACTGGCGGTACAATAACGACGTTTGGGTCTGCGTCACTTGAGAAGCCCTTGTTACAAGCATCCTATTAAGTTGCATATCTATGTGCATTGGAAATTGCAAAAATTGTGTTAGGTTCAGAAGCACACAAGGAAATTCAACAGACTCCCCTATCAAAGGATGTGATCCGATCTAGAATTCATGATGTAAGCCAGGATATTTTACAACAAGTAGTAGAAGATATCAAAGCTAGTCCGCTGAAAGTGGGCATTCAGCTAGACGAGTCCACTGATGTTGATAATTGCAGTCAGCTACTGGTGTTTGTACGGTACGTAAAAGAGAAAGAAATTATAGAAGAATTCTTGTTTTTTGAACCATTGGACTTAACTATAAAATAAATTGATGTATTTAATCATGTCAAAGACTTTTTTCTGAAGCATGACATATCAATATATGTGATAGGATTAATTTGTACTGATGGTACCCCTGCTATGTTAGGCAAAGATTCTGGGTTTGTTGCGTATGTCAAAAAAGAAGTGCCGCAAGTTACGATACCCATTGTATGTTGCACCGACATGCACTTGCATCAAAAACATTGCCAGCTAATTTAAAAAATACTTTGTCTACTGCAGTGAGTGTAGTAAATTATATTAAAGGACGTGCGCTAAATCATCGACTCTTCCGTACTTTTTTCAAAGAAATTGGTGCTGCTCATACCACGCTTCTTTTCCACGCAGGCGTGAGGTGGCTTTCCCGGGGACGAATGCAAGGCAGAGTTTTTGAAATGGGCGAAGAAATAGTTCAGTTTCTTACTAACCAACGCAGTAATTTAGTGATGACTTTGAAAGAAGAGAGTCAATCCAGAAACCGTCTAAATGTGAGTGATGACATGCGTGTAGCTATTTCGAAAAAAGAGCCCCGTTTCATGAATATCATTGAAAATAAGCAACAGCAAAGGAGTCATTGAGTATTGGCTTTATGATTAAATTTTAAAGTTAAATTTGAACAAACATGTCCGTTAAAGTTAAATTTGAATAAATATATGTCTGGTATTATAATTATTTCGTTCAAAACTTGAAATAACTGACCTATTTCGCGTTTTTACAGCGACGAATGCGCAGAGATGAGTTTTCGTCTCTGCGCAATTTTCGTTGTTTATCGATGAAATAAAAAGCTGGAAATATTTTTCATGGGGGTGCGAGAACATATTTTGAGAATCCAATGGGTGCCAGCCGCCGGAAAGATTAAGAACCACTGCTCTAAAGGATGACGACTTGACTTCAATTACCGGTCGGTTCATTAGTCACTACTTTATGCCTCCAATATCATTATGAAGTAAGTTTTTGTTCTCATATATAGGTACGTAGGTCGATTTTGTTTGACGTGCAGCCCCTTTCTTTTTGATATCACGAGCCGTCCCTAATGGCACATAATATATTTTACAGATTGTATTTACTCACTAGGCCAGGGGTGGGCAAACTTTTTACGTGGCGGACCGTATTAACAGTCGCAGCTTCTTAGGCGGGCCGCATAAACAGATGAAAATGCTTCGGCGGGTCACGTTAGGATTCACATCGGAAGTTATTTGAGATAATGCGAGGGATCCTGTTAATGAAAATCAATAATAAATAATATGTTATCCTCATAAAATCACTGGAAAAGGTTTTCTGGCCAAATTTTTAAGCCACAAATATGAAATTATCTCTATTTTATATTACGGATCGTTTTCATAATGCTCTCGCGGGCCACATGTGGCCCGCGGGCCGTAGTTTGCCCACCCCTGCACTGGGTAGTGGTGCTCAAACTTTCAATTGTCACGGCCCCCTTGAATAGCTATTTTTGACCCCTCGCCGACTCATGTCAGCCTCTGGGTGACCCCCTCCTCTCGTGTTACATAAGATTTCGTTGTACCTCCCCCCTTTTCAATAAAATTTAGAAAACACATACTTATGCATGGCAATACTTTTTAATGCTTTATTATAGCTTGCAATGCATCTTTCAAGCATAATGAGGAAAAATGTAACAGAGTAAAAAAGGTAAAGTACCTCCCTTCCCAAGTCAGCCAACGTCAACTTTTCCTAGCGCCCCCCCTCCCTTCTAAGGGGGATAATCATAGACGCCAGGGGCTTAGCTCCTACACCTGGAAAGGGGTTATTTAAAGTCCACCGACATCGTGCACTACACAGGATCGACGGCTTCACTTCCTCTCCAAAGAAATACTTGTCATATCTTTTAGTCTTAAATATCATCAACCTCGGCCGAGAATCGAACCCGCAATATCTGAAATCATTGACGAGTATTTAAACCACTGCTCCAGCGGCGTCGGCCGATAACTGTAAGTTAATAAACATACTCAATGTCATAGACTAATGAAAACGTCTTATTTTTCTTCTCTATGGCATTATAAGGATATGCATAACATAATATTTTAAACCCGTTTCTCCAAATGGATTAAAGTTAATAAAAGAAACAGATTTATTACAATATTTGTTTATAATTTCAGGCTTTTTAAAATATCAGCAGCGTTTGTGAGAGGGAGGAGAAAATTCTTCATTAATATAGGAAAATATTCGGAATACATTTAAGATATTCATAGAGGGGCCCCGTATTATTTGCTACGGGGAGGCCCCCGGATTTTCCGGTACGCCACTGAAAAATACCAACGCGACAATCGTTGCAGTTGCAAAATTTACTTTAAACTTATAAAAAAGCTGCAACTATGGCTAAAATGTCGGATAATCTCCATGAAAATTCGAACTATAATTATGGGCAAATTGAAAGTTTTAAAAACATAGCATAAGAAGCAAATAAAAATAGTAAGCTTATAACGAAATTTTAGAGATTTTACATTGCGAGAAGTAAAAAAGGCAAGTAAAAATAGAAGTTTCAATTGCTGATGCAGCATTAAAAAGCGCGTTTTATTTACTGTGATTAATTTAGAATTGGAAACTTAAAATTCTTGAGTAACTTACAGGAGTCACGGATTGTGATGATAAGCGATAGGGCGATTCCACATCAAAAATAAGGATAAATTTGTCTCGGGGTTTTTGTGAATGAACCCTTGGGTGTACAAAAACATCGTATGCAATTTTATAGGTGTCATTGTAGAATTGCAGCTAAGCACGGGTTTGACTGAGTGGATAACTTGCCTGGTTCGTGAACATAAGCGCGTTTATGAAATAAAACGCGCCAAAAATGAAAATTCCAGGCATAAAATTGTCTCGAGGATGAATGTAGCAGGTGAAAAAAGAATACTTTCTTAAAACACAAAAACAATTCCCATTTTTAGTTCGACGACATACACTTACACGTTTCTCGTTCCAAAAATCACGGTAACCTGAACGTTTAAACGGAAATGGAATCCCTCCGTCAAAAGGGTTCAGCGATGATTACTACAAATCCCAGAGATCTGCTGCGATAATGCCTCTTCAGAGTCTCTAAAACGACCCGGGACCTGCGTGGATATCTAACACGCCACGGGAGGTCTCTCATACCTAGGGCTAAACGTGATTGACTCGTCCGCGCAGGGCGCTATCGGATACATCCTCTCCCCTATTTCCCCCTACTTCCCATCCTCCGATTCTCTCTATCTCACCTCTCTCTCATTCTCTATACCTCACCTCTCTCTCATCTCTCTTTCCCACTTTAATTTCCTTTGCCTCATTATCGTTCTTTACATCTCTCTCCCTCTTCTCGCTTATCTGTTTCCCTTACTCGCCATCTTCTCCATTAATGACGTTGTGATTGCCTTCTCTCTATCTCTCTCTCTTCTTCTCTCCACTTTATTCTCTCATTTTATGAAACAATTAATTTTTCTCTCTTTTCATCCCTTCCTCTCATATCCTTTCATCTTCTCGCTCTCTGAAAAAACCGCTTCTTCAGTAGCCATTAAAAAAAGGTTTGGGCAAATTAGATGCGCATTTCGGCTAAGAAGCAGTCGTCGTCAGTGGCTGTTCACCCATTCTTCGCAGCCGAAATACGCATTTCTTTCTTTCCTAATTTTATGGCTATCATGGCCATGAAGTGAGATAGAAGCTCCGCAACCGTTTATATTACAAGGCAAACTTTCCGGCTCACTCACGATGAACCAAATTTCATTTTTTACCACACTGAATAAAAATTAAAGAAAAAAATCGCCTTTCCCTCACAGATGAACAAATAAATCGTTTAAATATTTAGTGTGGATTACGAAATAATTCAATGAGAAAATTTGCGACTCCTCATGTTACAATTCAACTCCCGGTTTCCAGCAACTGAAAAAGCGTCAAGAATCGCTCTATATGAGAAATATAGTGGTATTAACTTGAGAAGAGTAAAGCAGAGTATTTTTCCCTTTCCTATAATTCCAAAATATACCGCGGAACACCAATTACTTTGTTGCGACGCTACAGTGTGCCGCGACACACGGTTGTCATCTCTTTCGTTCTTCCTCCTCCTTATTTCTTATCTTTCACTTTCCTTCTCCTTTTCTGTCTTCTTAACCCTTTCTCTGCCACTCTCCCTCGCATTATATTCCTTTATCACTTTAGCAGATAAATTCATTTTGCACCTATAAAGAAGAATTAAACACGAGAGGAAACTTCATAGACGCAATTTTACCCGAATGAAGAATTTTTCCTTTGTCCAAATAGAGAAGTTTGTCCCTCGGCCTGTCTCTCATTTGTCTGTGCTTGTTACCCTGCCTTTCTCTTCTTCTCCCTACTCATACCACACCCTCCTTTTTCCTCCTTCTCTCCGCTCCCTTTTCTTCCGTTTTCTCTTTCCTCATCTTCCCTCACCGTGTTTTTCATCCCACAATCCTTCCTGGGAGCGATTTTTCTCAAGTGAACTTTTACCAAAATAGAAGACATATCTTGATACCTGGCTTCTTCCACTTAAATTAATTAAAATCTTCATCACTTTGTATTTTTATCCTATCTGCATTACACGTTTGTATGCATTGTACTATATCATATGACATCGCATTGCTTACGACATTTCGAAAGAGACAGGAGTGTGAGAAATGTCCGGCCTTAATAAAGAATTTTAGCTATCTATAAACATAGGTACAGTTTAACTATAACTCAGATTCTTAGAGCACGCATATACTATATGGCGGATCTTATTTTGACACCAATATTCTTGCAACAAGGCCCATTTTTATATAATGCGTCTGAACTAGAGGAAAAATTCAAAATTTGCGATATTTTCATTTCACGCCTACTAAAGAGCATATAAAAAATAACAACATTCCACTCTGCCCAGAAAATTCATTAAATCCGTCAACTAATAATGAGCCACATGTGTAACAAAGTCCGACAAAAATCTGTGTATGCAATGCAATTAAAAATACATTTATTATATCATCATCATCATAGGTAGTCTGTCCGTAGACAGGTCCGTGATTATTCTTGGTTAAACCTGGTTCTCCATATACTCCTATTTTCCGCTGTCCTCTTCGTATCTTGATAACTCTCTTTCCCTTTCAAATCGTCTATCAGCTGAAACCTTTTCCTACCTCTTTCCCTTTTCCCATCTAGTTTTCCTTCTAACACGTCTTTAATCATACTCTCTCTCCTCAGGTAATGTCCAACCCAGTTAGCCTTCCTCTTTCTGATAGTCTGTATAATCATTCGCTTCTCTCCTATTCTTCGTAGCACTTCATCGTTTTTCATCCTATCTGTCCATTTTATCTTCAGCATTCTCCTCCAAGTCCACATTTCAAAGCTTTCCAAGTATTTTATGTCATTTTTCCTTAGCGTCCATGTTTCTGCCCCATACAATGCTATACTCCATACGTAGCATTTTATCAACTTCTTGCAAATATCTTCCCTTATATTCCCTGTAAGTAGTTGTTTCTTTCTCCTGAAAGCCGCTTTTGCTTTTCCTATTCTAGTTTTGATCTCATCCGTACATTTTGTCTCTCGTGTTATGATACTTCCAAGGTATTTATATTCTGAAACTTATTCTAATGGCTTTCCCCCAATAGTTATGTTCAGATTCTCTTCTTTACCCGATATTCGAATGACCTTGGATTTTTCTGTATTTATTTCCATACCGTATTTTCTACCTGTTATCACTAGTCTATTTATCATTTTTTGTAGCTCCTCTTCCTTTCTTGCTAGAAGTACTTGATCATCTGCGTATTTTACTGTTCTTATAATCCTTCCTCCAATTTTGAAATCCCCTGTGCCTTCTAAAGCTTCTTGCATTAGACTTTCTCCATATATATTGAATAGGGTTGGCGATAGGCAGCAGCCTTGTCTTACTCCTCTACCGATATTTATTCCGCAGGTGTCCACATTCTCAAACCTGACCTTTACAACTTGATTCTCATATAGATTCCTAATCAGTCTCCTGTCTTTCCAGTCTACACCTATATCCTTTAATATCTTCATCAACTTTACCCAATTTACTCTATCAAAGGCCTTCTGCCAGTCTACGAAACATGCGCAGATATCTTGACTGTATTCTATCGCCCTTTCTGATATGATTCTAACTACTCCTATAGCATCTCTAGTTCCTCGTCCTTTTCTGAAACCGAATTGATCTTCCCCTATTATTTCTTCTGCCTTTTTCTCTAGCCTTTTATTAAGAATCCTCGTGATGATCTTCGATGTGTGTGACAGAAGGCTTATAGTTCTGTAATCTTTACACTGCAATGCCTTTGGCTTTTTCTTTAGAGGGATCATTGTTACTTTTAGGAAATCCTGAGGCCACTCTCCCGTGTCGTAAATCTTATTAATTAATTTGGTGATCGCTTTTAGTCCTTCTGATCCTATGACTTTAAGTATCTCAGCCGGTATTCCATCGCTGCCCGTGGCTTTCCCCTTCTTTAGTTCCACTATCGCCTTTTCTACTTCGCTCTCCATAATACTTGGTCCTAAGTTGTCTTCTTCAATGTTTTCCTCATTTTCCAGTTCTATTTTTGCCGCTCCTGCCTGTTTGCTGTATAATTCCTTAATGTATTCTTCCCATACCTGTGCTACATCCTTTGTTTCTGAGACTATCTTCCCATCCGTATTCATAATTCCTTTACCACAAATTCCATTAGACTTCTTATCTTCTAATTCCAGTGCCCTAGCGTACATCATATCGTACCGTCCTAACTTCTCCATTTGTTCTATTTCATCACATTTTCCTTTTATCCAATTTTCTCTAGCTTTATCTGTTACCCTTCTCAACTCATTGTTTATACGCCTATAGTTGGCTCTACCTTCTTCACTGTTAACGTTTTTCCATTTTCGTCTCTCATCCATTTTCTCCAGCATTTCCTTCGTGATCCATGGTTTTCTGATTTTCTTCTCTTGTTTTCCAATCTCTTTATCCAAGGTATCCTTGATACTGGTTTTAATTTCATCCCATTCTATATCATTCTATATGTACGTATAAAAACTGTTTAGTTGGTTAGAACGTAGCCTTATGTAATTCGCTTCATATAGCCTTTTCTGTAGCGAGGGGAGTTCCAGAAACCTAACTATCGCGCCTAAATTTATCGTAACTCTCCCTAAAGCACCTCCCCCCCCCCCCCAGTCCAAACCCTTGGCTTTAAATACTCCCTTCACTTTTTATTCGTCAAAATTTTTACCCTTTCACTTTTTTCCGTTTTTTATTCTTTAATATCTAAATGCTCAACTTTTTATACAATTCCTCATCTCTTTACGACGTAACTACTTAAATTGTGCCATCCAAATTGACCAACCTTTAACCCTACGATGAGACTACGGAGCTTAAATTCGGCCAGAATAAAAGTCTTTTCTTCCTGCCTATCCATCTCACCCGCATTCTCGTGCCCATTTCTTTTCCAATTCTCTCTCCATCCAGCAATCTGCTCCTTTTCTCCCTCTTCAACACAACTCCCATCTTGATGCCCCAGCTCGCTCGTACCTTTTAAACTTCCTCCCTCACTATCTATCTTCCTCTCTTCCTTATTTACCTCTTTTCTCATTCTCCATCCTTGCACTCCCACCTTTTTAACTTCCCCTCCCTTTCTCTCCCATCCCATTCATCCATCTCTCTCTCCCCTTCTATCCCTCACAAACTTCCTCTCTCTCTCTCTCCCGCCCTGGTGTGCTGCCGAACACAGCCGAACCCCATTTCAGTGTGGTATGGCCGAGAGGGAGGGATAGGAGGTGCGCGCTGCGTCTCTCTCTCTCTTCCCCATTGCGCGTCCGATCCACTCCGACGCGACTCGGAAGAAGAGCGCCTGCGAGCAAACTAAACGTGCTACGCGGGCTGCGAGTCCACGGGGACAGAAGAGTTTTCTATCCCTGTATCGCAAGGGTGCCGATGGAATCCGTGTTCCCGACGAAGCTATGGTGCGTTTTTCCCAAGGTGCGCCGCCGCGGTCGCCGTCTCCGGAAAGATTTCTGAAAAGGGAACCGTGTGACCGAAGGGTGCGACTCTAGAAAAATCGAAAACTGTGAAATAGCGCGTGATAAGAGAGTAGGAGGGAAAAATCGAACGGACCAGTCGGCGAGGGAACTTCCTCCGATAGAAAATTTTGAAAGAAGAGAGAAAGTGAAAGAGGATACGAAATAAAAACATTCGGTCTCTGGCGGGTGATATCCATAGAAACAAACCAGTTACCCCGTGATTTAGGTCTTTTATAACGTGCTGATTATTCACGTTCGCGTTCAAAAAAGTGACTTGTAGATCTGTGAAACCCAACGGTGCATTGAGAAAAACCGTAAATAATCCGATACCTTTTTCCCCTAGGACCGATAAACAGGCAAAAAAGTTTCGCGTCTCATTTTTTCGTGAACTTGACATTCTGAGATGGGGAATTCCGCACACAGCCGCCTCTCGAAAGAAGGAGGCTCGGACGGGTCACCCAGATCCCTCCGTCACAAGTCTGTGTCCCGCAGGGAATCGTCCGGGGAACACACGAAGCGTTCCAAAGACGCTTCCTCGGTCGCTCCCACGGAAAACGGACCGGACATGAAGGTGATATCCATGGAGGCCGCGTCTGTGAAAATCGAGAGGCTGACCGAGAGACAGAAAGAACTTCTGATCGAGACATGGAAGGAACTGGAGGAGAACATTGCGAGGGTCGGTGTTATCATGTACATCGGGTGAGTGATAAAAAAATGGAAGACAAACGTTTTAGCGAGGGGGCCTTTTTTCCGAAGGGCACCGCAAATATAGCGTTCCCTGTCCTTTTCATCGCCGCTTGAAAATCCATATCGGTGTTTGCTTCGCTATTACAGATACGGAAATGATAAAGGTTCTCGCGGAAGAGAAATTTCACTCGTGGTTCATGTGTTTGTCGCGAGTTTTGCGCCATAAAGAGGACACCTGGTGTCTGACAACTATCTGTTATTTTAAACGAGCAAAAGGAATGGTCGAATAGAAAAACGTTATGCTCAGCGGTCACGATTATAGCTGAAATTTATTCAAGAGCAAAAACGTTATTTCGAAGAAAAACTGAGTTTTAACCTTTTAAACGCCCTAAATATCATGTGAAATCTCGTGAATATCATGTAACATGAGTGTTTTGTAAACCATGCGAACTTTCACTTGTTCGAATAATTTAAACCCTTTTTTGTTTTGGAAATGTTCCACCGTGCGAATTTTCACGGCAAAAAAGGATACATCATTTTTGAGAAGATTAGCTGTTTTTACGATATATCATTTTAATTTTTCCTTTGAAACAGTTTGCATTGTATTTGTCTCCAAAAAAACTTGATCGATGTTGCCTCATGAATGGTACTGTGTTTGCCAACATTCCTCACATTCTATGATTATAAAACTTGTGATTGCGTTTTAATTTCATCATCCGCTTCTATCAGAGGATTATTTTCAGCGGAGAAAATAATAAAAATAACATAACCCTTCCCTTACCGCCTATAATCACGTGTAAAATAATTCCGAACGGACTTGGGACATTTTTTGGCGGATGATAAAAAGTTGTCTATTATGAATATTTTGCATTGGTAATAACGGCCAAATACAACTGTTTAGGAAAAGTGAGGCGCGTATTTATAATTTTTATACGCTTATAAGCCGAACATTATGCTACCAAATAAAACTGGTCGATAAAAACGGGTGAACTCGAAACGCCTCAGTAAATATTTCCGCAATTTTCGCCGGATTGTTATGTAAAACGCAAACATTTATAACGATCGATAAAAGTAAAAAGAAACGATGGAAGCTCCATGAGCGAATCCAGTGCGACGCGCGTATACATCCATGCGCATACAATTTGTTTACAAAATACCCGATGACCGCCGCTTTATTTTTAAACGATCTTACGGAATGCCGATGCTAGGGAACAAAATGGCAATAAAAAAGTTTCACAGGTATTAAGCAATGATTGCGTGAGGTAGGTCTTTTCTGACCCAATTGCGCATCTCACTGGTTGATGGCGCATTTTTCTTTAGAGAAAAAATATCACTCATTTTTTAACCAACTTACTAATAAATATTTCACATAAGTTTGCTCAAGCATTTAGGAAAATTTTTTACACACATTATTTAAACACGAGAGGAAAGATATTTCATGCGTGCATGAATTAAAGACAGAGACGGTCTTTACGAAATATCAAATCATGTCCAATTACTAATTCTACAAAGTTTCATAGAAGCCTTTTTTATATGACTAACATTTTCTTTACGAGATATGACGGAAAGATAATGTTTTCCATAGGAAGTTGGTACCTCTGATTGGGTCATGTGAACAGTTTATACAATTTTCTTATTGCCCTTTGCCCAAAAAGTCCATAATACCAAACTCCATGAAAATCCACACAATAGCTTTGGATATTAAACATGCGGTCAGGTAGACCAACAGACAGGCACGGCCTGACCAGAAGGCATTCATTATTTTACTTTTTGTAAAAAACGCGTGAAAAATATACTGAAGACGCTGTGGCATTGAACCTTGGGATAACAATGTCACATGTAAATAATCACTTCCTACATCCTATAAGTCATTTATTGTCCTCGCATGAAAGCTGAAGGACTCCTTCCCAGTACCATGTACCCTAATTTAAACATATAAGCATATAAATAACTTCAAACATCACTGCAATATCCACATAATTAATGACAAACATACCTAGCCCACATGCCGTCTGCGTCTACCTCAAATTTCACATTTAATCATCTCCATTTTATTTACAACGACTATAGTTCTGCTATTTTTATCCTGTTTTTTCATTAACTCTCCACACCAGTACAAAATCCTCGTGTCCCACCACCTATCTGCAGGACTGTGTATTTTATGTAATTATTCTAATATGCATAGTTAAATTTCTTAGTAATGTATCTTGCGTTCCGGTTAAATAGAAAAAGAAGCTATATACCCCATAAATAATAAAGAATTATCTATGCCACTCTTGAGACTCGTGTATTACGATTAAGTTAGGAAAATTGGGTGTTCAGATTAAAATGAAACGTTATCGAAATAGGAAAAAAAAACTTTGCTGATGTGAGATCAGACAAAATTTTGAAGTAGTGGACAAAATTTAGAGGCAATTTACTGATTTCATTTATTTCTTCGTAGAGTTAAAATTCGTTTTTTCGAATGGACCAAGTAGGGCAGACATCCTCAGCGATACATTTATCTTATTGAAGCCTAACATGTTTTCTTTTCATAGCTTTTTAAATAAATGTTTGAGCCTGTGTAGTGAACAGTTTGAAATATATAAACAAGCAAACACGGGCATCCGGTTTTTGCTTGAAATTTCTCTTCACCAAAAGAAACGCTCTCGCGCACATGTTTGCTCACAATGCTCCAAGGATATTAAACAAAGGATTATTGCTCTTCCTCGGAAGAGCTCTTACTTCAGACTTCCAAGTGTTTCAGGTGGTGTCCTAAGTGGATCAGAATTGGAGCGTAGAGGAAACAACAGAGTATGAGAGACATCGACAGAGGTCGAGGGTCATCAGTCTTCTGACGACATATTCCGACATAAAACCGACACATAGTATTGCTCAAATCGATTCTTTCATCTACGCGGAATATTACATTTCTCTCCCCCGAGGTCGAGTCTCTCAACGATCTGACATTCGTCAAAACGTTGAAGTCAGCGACTATTTAAATCCGTGATTCTCTTTATGTAGTTTATAAAATAAAATTATATTTTTATGCTGTGCTTAAACAATGTCAAATATTAAACGGGTCTAGTTTTACAACAACGGTGAAGGAATAAGAATATATGAGTTAGCAATTAAATAATGGAGAGGCTAAGAATTTCACGATCAAATGCCAAATTTGAGAATTCATTTTTTCGCGTAAATTAAAGTGATTAAGGCTGAAAACTATTTGAAATAATTTTTGAAGACACAAAAATGAACCATTATTTATGTTGTTCGTAGCATACCTTCGAGCTATCACAGTTCAATTCTTTTATAAACTCCAAAATAGTTTGCGCATTTCTATTCAACCTAAATGTTGAAGTTAACCTTAAAAGATAAAAAGAGCCGCCGAAACTGTAATTTTGTATTGAATTAAATTCTAAGAATTAGGGTATTTAAACACTTTTAAAATTTGATATGACAGATAGGATGAGGATAGGATGACTCAACCACGACTCAAATAAAGGTTGTTTTATTTTTAATTTTAAAGTGGCGGAAAAAATTCGGCTACGTAAAATTGTAACCCGTATTTTATGTGTGCAAATTATTGTGCGTCGTCCGCTGTACAGATGACGTTGTGCCTCGCAGATCTTGTATTTTACGCAGAATATTAAAACTAAAAAACTTTTCGTTCATAAAACTATTTTCTCAATTTTAAAATTAACATCCCTCGGAGAATAATCCGTCATAAACATTTATCCAAAATTAACCGCGGCCGTGGTTACGTAAATCACTCAAAATACTTAAAGAGGAGCACTATTTGAACTACACAGAGTGTGTATAGGCTAACAACGTAACACAGAAGGAATCTAAATGTCACTAGTGGAATTAAAATGCCATTTTCAGCTCGATGTAACTGTTTTATTAAAATGTTTTTTATTAAATTCAATACTTCATCGTTTTAAACGGAGAGGGTTCTCTGACTCCTCTTAAAAAAAACTGGGAAATAACCTCCTCCCTAATCGAAAAAATACGATATTGGGATGATTGCGAGAGCAGCGTGAGCGGCCAAGTTGAACACGAAGCACGTCGCGTCTGCGTTTATATTTCATTAAGGTACCTCACTGTCGCATGACGGCAGCGATTCCCATCCATCTCCGTGTGTACCGGTCAGTATTTATGGAGAAATTCAACCCGACACGCTTATCGAGAATTCAAATCATTTCGACGAGAGGGACGAGGCTTTCCCGTGAAGGCGACGAGATATGCACGGCGAATGGGCCGCGGTGATTTTTTTCAACCCTCGACTTCGAGTCCCATTTTTTTTGGCTAACCCGACGAAACCTATATAGCCACCCATCCCTTTTTATCGATTGGTCACCGGAAATTTTATATTCGCGTTTTTTTTTTATTTTTGGCATCTCACGTGTGGTGCACGTGATTCGAATGCAATATGGGATCATTTTTCGTGCCCTCGATTCGAAGTCAAATAACCAATAACGATAAAAAACGAAGGGTAGCCTGTAATAGTCACTGCTTTTGACACGCGAGTCGTACCCGCCGCCGCTGTTTCTACCGCTGATGCAGGGAAGTAATTACGCCGTAGGTGAGCTTTTGCCCACGCTCACACATGCGCACGCACAAAAAAGTCAAAGACCAGTCGCGAACATCTGTTCAATCTGTTCTTTCTCAGAGGGAAATGACGTGATTGACATATAGTGTCGCGTAAAAACAGAGCGACAGGTCAACGACACGAATGCTGCCAGCGCTTTGTTACCCGCTGGATGCAAAGGTATCGTGAGATGAAAGAGGAGAGATTTTCACGACGACCGCTAAGATTAAATTTTTAACGAGCGGAGAGGGAGAGAGAGAGAGAGACAGATAGAGAGAGAGAGATTAGGACTGGGTTGGTGATTATACGACTCATTTACGAAGAATTGACGGGATTACAGGAACACTATAGGAGTGTTTCTCGATCAAAAAAAGGTAATTTTCCTTGGATAGTAATTTTGTTTATTTTGCAAAAATGTGATGGAAAATTAAAAAATAATGCAGGTCAATAAATATTACCTTTTTGTGTTTACCGTAATTTTCCGATTATAATACGTACCCATGTTTTTACGAGTGAAATGTGAAAATTGTCATCACTGTACATAATACGCACCTAATTTTTTGTATAAATATCAGCGTAACTTTTTACTAGATTATTAACAGTATCGATACAGTTCTGGCTTTGCTGCGAAGTGATATACGTGCGAGAGAGTTTACGTGAGTATCACGTTACGTTCTAACTCATTTATTAAAGATCGTCACAATGTATTAAAATATGTCTCAACGACGCATTTTGTATAAATCTGTTCGGTTGGAATAACAGTTACGAGAATATCACGTTATGTTCTGACTCATTTATTAAAGATCGACAAAATGTATTAAAATATGTCTCAACGACGCATTTTGTATAAATCTGGTCGGTACAATTTATTTAGAAAGTCATGTCCGAAAATAAAATTATTTCCTTACTAGAAAAAGTTATATGCATTTGTTACCATGTATAATACGCACCCTAAGTTTTTGCCAATATTTTGAGTGGAAAAAAGCGTATTATTATCGGTATTTGGCTTCGATGACGTTAATGCAACAGGATGTGTGGGTTGCATACCATTAAGAATATGAAATTTGTTACAGAAAATATAGGGTTATTTTTGTTTTGCGTGTTTATTTTTAAAAAGCTATATTAATTTTTATATAATTAACTTTTTGTTACTTTAACAATAGTTATAAATAGCGTATATATGTAAGCAGGAAAGTACGTTTACGGTCAAAACAAAAACTGGAAAATATTTTTAATCAACTTGCGTATTTTAATAGATTAGGAGTACGAACAAACTTCTCATCTTCTAGGTCTTTCTAGGATTTTAAAGACCTATGAATAAGGTCAAAAATTTTTATAGCATGCGAAGAAAATTACTTCATTTATATCTTTCGTACAGTGAAATAAAACCATCGCGATTTCCACACAGATTGTGACTTTATAGAAGAAGAATACACCACTTAAATATGGTGTTTAAAGTATACATTTTCAATTTTCAAAAATAATTTTTTCTTCACATGGCATCTCCAATGAGCATTATGGCATTATTAAATTCCCTTTTTTTCCCTATTCACGAATTATAAATAGTATAAATCGTTACAACAACTGAAAAAACATTCAAAAACCGAATTTTGTTCCAAAATATATCTTCATGGTTTTTTTAAATAAAGAAATATTCGATTCGGCGGAGAAAAGCTCGTTAAAATGTTTCATTCTCTGTAAAAGGGACGAACCAATTACCTCCCTTCACAAGCGAAAACATTTTGTCACCTCGATTATGGTACACGGCGTGGGAGGTAAAGTCAGAAGGCTAGAACGAGGCGGAACACAATGGAATCGCTGATCTATGGGTAGTTAGCGGAGGTGTTAGAAGAGTCCGACACAACCAGATTACGGAAGGTATTTCAAGCTGTGTCTAGCGACCCGTCATCTTTCATGCTCTCCCGTCCCCGCCTACTGCGCGTGCGCCGATTCCCGTGACCATGGTAACGAGGAGAGACATCTTTCCTTAGACGACGGTAACTGCCCCCGCATTCGCTATGGCTCAAACTTTATTGGACTCGACTTCCTCCTTACTGCGCTATTCAAGAAGATTATACCGATTGTGATGCTGGAATAATGCCCCGAAAGGATACGATACGTTTCTTTGAGAGCTATGATACAGTAATATACAATAACATCGACATTTCGAGAATTATCCTCAAAAATACACTTGTTCGAGGTGTTCTGATATTATTGCTTAAGGTTGTGGTCGCAATCTACTTTTTCTTTTTGCTACACATTGGAAATTTTAGGCCCGAAAACTGATTACCGTGTAAATATTGATGACCAATGCCAATTACTAGGTGTTTAATTAAAATGTTGATAGTTCACTATAAAGTTAGACTAAAATTAATATAAAATATGTGTATAATGTGAAAAAAATCATTGAGGACATAAAAAATATATTTTCTGCTAACAGCATTTAATGGAAATAAAAATTTTCAAAAATAAAACCTATTCAACGAAATAAATATTTGACTTGCAATTATTTTTTTATCGTACGTCATTCAGATTTTTTCGATCCAGTTTTCTCGTTTAGGGAACTCTTTCCATCAAATTTCCTTTTAAAAACAAATGACGAAATTTAAAATATAACATACGTGGCAACGCATTTTTATTTTAACCTATTTCAACTTGAGGCCGCAAATTTATTTTTTCCATATAAGATGGCCATTTAACAACCTAATTTTCTTTCAAACTTGTTTTCGTTTTCTTGCAGTAAATTAGTTAGAAAAATCACTAAAACTGTGATTTAAATCTTCTTAATATCGACGATTTTAACTTCAAGATAGAACTTTAGCGCCGCACTACTATTCCTTTTCAATTAGAAGCACTCACGCCCTCATGTGTGCATTATGCGATATATAATTTAACCTCTCTCATCCAGGAAACTCGGAGCCTGAGGCTTTCCGAACTATAGAATTTTCCGAAGCACGGGTGGGTAACCTATAATGACAGTACTGCTGCTGAAGACGCTGCCTAAGCCCTAAGTTTATGTTTTTAACACAAGGATATGAATAAATAAAGCATGTGAAGACATTAAATAATAAAAATATCTAATTGTAAGAAAAGAGCTGCTGAAGCAGGTAATAAACGGCGGTTTAAAAACAAATATTAATATAGAATGTTAAATCATTAGTCTGAAATAATATTATAAAAAGAAAACGATATTGGTTGAATAATGCGAAAGAATACTGAATCGATTGGCGAAAAAACGAAGTCTCTATCTGCTTTTGTTTAGGACAGAGGTTCATAACCTGTGTGGCGCGACCCCTAGAAAGGCGTATGGGGATTCCAGTGGGGGCTCATATTTTTCTAATGCTGTCCAATTTACCTGCTATAATATTTTTTTCATTTATTTTACAGCTGTTTAGATTATAAAAGTCTTGTACTGATGTATCAAAATGCCCTGTCAACTTATCACCTCCATAACAGATGTAGTGCAAACGAATGGATTTATTATACACAAGAACAATATGTATATGAAGAACTACACGGATTATTTTTAGGCAATCACAACTTATTGCCGACTGCCCAAAAAATGACGCTAACATGTCAGCTGTGAATTTTGTGTCGAAACACAAATTGAACAGATTAGAATTCACTATATAAACTCACATAGTAGAACTCAGCTGAATTTTGTGTCGAAACACAAATTGAACAGATTAGAATTCACTATATAAACTCACATAGTAGAACTCAGCTCACTTAGTAACACTTAGAAACCTATGTCAAAAATTTGTTACTATTACTAATAATTTTATGATAAAAGCCCTTAAAAACATAAAATAAAATTTTCCCGGGGGAAAGAGAGGACGTGGAGGTTTTAAGGATCAGTAGGGGGGCGTGAGATGAAAAAGGTTTAGAACCACTGGTTTAGGAGGACTTGGCGCATCAGACAGACAGACGGATATACCGAACGCAAAAGCGGATTTTTTTTAAAACCCGCTAAAAATAGATACATCTTTGTATGAGGCTTCTCTTTAAGTTTGATTTACCCGATCCGGATGGGATCATAAAGGAAACAAACAACTTTTGCGCTTTGCGGTCGTTTTTAACATTAAAAAATTTTTTTTAAGTTGTAAGAACGCAGAGAACGGAAAAATCAAAACGCCACCGGCACCATGTTTCCGGACCATGGATGTTCTTCCGGATTAAGAAAATTCCGGCACCAGTCCCAATCCTGGATGTTTTGGGCTAAAGAATTCCGGATTAAAGAGATTCGACGGTATCTGCATTTCAAAAATTTCTTTTTTGAATCCATGACCATTGTATTGAGAATGACGGTATTTTGTAAAGTAATAAGTATGTTTGTGTTGATCCAACACTAATTACCGTTGACAGTAAAAGGTGATGAAATAGAAATGAGAAATAATTAAAAACTTTTCAGATAAACATTTTTCTCAAATTTAAGGATAAATTTAAAAATTACCCATAAAGGAAAAAGAATTTACGAATTTAGAATTTCGAGTAGAAACAAAACTGTTCACTGGGATAAATATCAGTGCTATTCGTGAACGAGAAGCCTTTAACACGGCTAAAACACTGCCTTATACAAGATGAGAAATATATTTCCGACAAATTAACTTTCCTATTGTTGTAATGGCCTCGTGCAGTGACGATTAAAATTCTTTTAAATTGCTATACACGCAAATAGCTGCATAAAGAAAACGAATACATCGTTTTCAGAACCTTTAGTTTTTCTTTTAGGATGGCGAATGGATTCCTTTAGAAAAGGTTCTCCTTTATTTTTCCTAGGCGTTGGATTGTTTTCCTTCGCTATTTCCCCTCCGCGTGCCTTTTTTCCAAACAAAGAAACTCCGCGAGAGAATGTTTCAATTTCCACGGGGACCTAAATCGTTTCCGGGGCACACCCTATTGAGGATGACGCTGGGAACAAAAGTGTATCCAGGAAAGAATGAATTCACCGAAAACGCACGGCTTTTGTTTCTTTTTCAATATAACCCGCGAGGTCCGGAGAGCGCTTCAAAATAAATTACGCCTGTAATGAAAAGATATCTCGCGCAATAAACGCAAATGAGGATTTTTTCACCACGCATCGGAAGTGGAAAAAAATAAACAATCGATGGAATTGTTCCTACTGATTTCGGTTGAACTAACGATAGTCAATGCTTCATAATGAAAACACGAGCTCACCCTGTGTTTAATTAATGTAAATGCAATTATTTAATTTTTATTGATTAAATAAATTGGCAAAATGTTATCATTATTTATTGCCTTTTTTGAGAGGGCAAAATTAGGCCCTTTAGGTCTCATTTACATTTAACCTTAACCATTACCTGCCAAAAAGGTTTCAATGATAGAAGTGGTTTGCCAACTAGATTTTAGCCATGATGTGAGCTCAAAAATTTCCTTTTCAACTAGATAATTATTATTGAATCCGATACGTGCTAAAAACCATATTATCTGTAAAGTAAATAGCCGTTAATTGAACTATTGACAGCATTTCCACCATAAAAAGTATAAGCTATCAGTTAATAACCACTGAGGATGGCAATTTTGTATCTATGCTGTCCATACTAGGTTTAATAAGTGTTTTATGATTACACAGCGTACATTCGTTAAATGCGACGCATAATTTTTCTCACAATTTATCTTTCGCAACAAGTGCGAATGGAAAGCAAAATTAACACGTTCATGATCCGTAAATCACATGTGATCACTCTTATATTTTTAAATTCATCCAACTACAGCGCGGGACTGCTTATGTAACTGAATTGAATTTGTAAGCGTCTTGTCGAAACGATTATGATCATAACACGTTGTAAATCACCTGCGATATGCCGAGCTCCCTCAAAATGGTTATAAACAAAGTTGATGCAAAGATCACCAACATATGTCTGTGCATGGCCTCGGAATAAAAAATTTCGATTAATCCTTAAATAGCAAACTTATTGATAAGAAAATAAACGAGCTGTTTTAAAAACAGTTTCCAAGAATGCAAGAATCTCTGCATTACTTAAAAATCTTTCTGAACAAGGCATTGGGACGTTCGTGCGGCAGAATTGCGAAGAACTCTTTCCGGTGTCTGCTTTATTTTACAAAAGTCTTTCCTTCTCCCCTCTCCCCGTTTTCGGCGTATTGCGTAGAAGATGTCGAATGAAACGCACCACTCTTTCCACCAAATTGGACGCCAATCTGCTCCCGTTGCGGTCCATGGGAGCCATACGCTTGTACAAAGTATCCATCCTCTCTTTGACGTTTACAAGACGCTTTCATCTCCTGCACAGGAGAACTGGCATCAAGCAACAATGGCGCGCGGAAAATTGGTCCCGACAGACCCAAGAGAATTCTCGAAGAAAAGCCTTCTTAGGCAAAGAATAAGGAAGAAGACGCCAGGAAATCCGTATCAAATGACCTCTACTGTATTTTCCCGTTTAATAATTTAAGTGGATGCGGCCTTTTGTGCCTACTTGAAGCACAGTATTTTTATTGCTAACTTTTAATGCTGAAAAACTACTTTTCCAATAGCCATGAAAAGGTTGGGAATATTATATGCGTATTACTATAATCTGCTATCGCTGAATCGTAACTGACGACGGCTTCTTTGTAACTAAAATGACCATCTGGCTTCCCCAACTATCTTTTGGTAATCGGAGAGACATGGCTTTTCAATTTGTCAGTCCTATGGTGATCTCGATAATTCATTATGAATTCTTGCTGAGAATGACTAAAACAATGACCAGAAATTTCTTCGCCTTTTCACAATATAAAAAGTGGTAAGCTATCCCCTATATAATTCTTAGTGAATAAAATGGAAAATAAGTTTTTAATTCACCGATTTGTTTATAATCACCAAAGTAACCGGATTCTCTAAATGAAGCAGCTATCTAATTATTAGGCATTACGACAAACACACACCTCCATGCCAACCATATCACTCGAAGCTGTGAGATTTGTGTTCGGGGGCATGCGTTCTAATTTCTATGAAAGCTAATTTTCCACATTTATCGACTAAAAACCTTTGTCTATATCTTTTTAAGAGAAGTTAGTGCCATGCACAAAGATATTTGGCAAAAAATGGCACAAGAGTGGTTTGTGTGGTCATCATAAGACGACGGGTGATCTCTGGACCAACGCGGGTCTCCTTGCATGTTGTCCAGTTGCACCGATCGAGCCAAATAGAAGCTGTTTAGCATCCATGAGAGATGTGAGCGTTCGCAGATCCATTCCTGACAAACCTTCGGAGGCTAATCCAATAGAGGGTAAGGGGCTAAACCTTTGGGAGAATGGAGCCATAACCCGTCGCACACAATGGTGATCGGGATGGAAATATGGGAGGGTGGGAAGAGAGAGGGAAAGGAGTGCGATCCGTTGAGAACGAAAAGGTTTCGAGAGGGTGTCCCAAGTACGTGGACATGGAGGTCGTTCCGATGATAGGATAAGTTGAGGAAAGGATGTTGTTGATATAACGGAGATGGAGAGTGTGTGAGGAAAAGTGCGCGCGATGGCCTAATAAGGATAAAGAGCACGAATTCTTGGAATTCACCACCTAAACGAATGAGTGAAACGTCATTCGATTGATAAAATTAAGCCAATTTGTGTGTGACGGAAACAACGCCGGAGCGTTATCGGAAGATTAGGACGGTAACGAGTGCGGTTTGAGTCTCTTTTCTTTTAACCTTCTCGGAGAAATATAGAGCCATTTGGAAGATCTAGGGACCTGAATCAGTTGGCCTTCGTTTCATATTGCCAATATACCTTGCTAAAAGAATTAAAGGCTCAATTTATTGTCGCGCAGGCTGCGCTTTTACTAAAAACTCCAGGGTGATAGGATCTAAGGAAAAATATCGTCCCTCTATCGACAATTCCACCAATTAAGGTTTTATTTATTAAAGGATAGAAAAAGTCAATTAAATTATTGAAACACCAGATGTATTTCCTCTTCGATTTATTTTTAGACTTTCGTAGAAACAATCTATTACAAGTCCAATAATGATTGTTTTGCATTTTTCTGTAGGAAGCGATAAATTACAAACAGTGTTGCGCTGATTTTATTCACAGATCTATAATCCTTAATTTAAAAAAAAACTTATTCTATTTGACATGTATTTGAAACAAAAATCGTAAAACCATGCCTCTAAAATAGCTGGGAAAATCGTAATCAGTGGTGATTCACTGATAATAGATTCTATAAAAGAACTTCTATCTTTTTAGTACGTTTTCTTAAAAGAAAAAACCTGCTTATGTGATCACTCTGTTTGTCTCTGGACAATCAACTATTCTGTTTTAAGAGATATTTGGAATATTCTTTTTGAATTAGATAGCCCTATTCAATTTATGAATTTTTCATGGATTGGAGTTTCCCGGTAGTTCATATATTTTCCGATAGGTGGCTTCAAAATTGGAAAATTCATAACTTTGAAATGGCAGTGTAGCCAAACTACTGAAGCTTGAGTGAAGTTTTCACGGATGGAATGGTCTGGAGAGGCTCTGCATTCCAACAGTATGGGTTCTCTCTTCCCCTCCTAAAGGCAAACCAGAATCGTGAAAATTTTTAAGAAAACGTTCTTCCACGTCTTACTTTAGAAAGGGTATCTTGTTTGTTTATAATCTAATTTGCACTTTTCTCTCTTGACTCTAAGTAAGAATGGAGAATATGAACTGGGCAGTTTTCCTGAAATCGTATTCTAAACTTCTGCGCTTCTCTAGAAGGTCGTAGACATTTTAGATATTGCTACATGATCGCGTGACAAAAAGCGTTTGTTTCCTTCATGATCAAATCCCAAAAACAAATCCAATCACCTCGTTCCCTCCGCGTCCTGAATTTTCTGTTTCCGCTTCTTGTTCTGCGAAGATATTCCGTGAAAAAGTAGTCGCTGCTGTTGGAGCATTGATAACACAGGACCACAGATTCTCACTTTCTGTCGATAACATGAACGAAATAAGCTGTTTTTTTTACAAAATCGAGTAAGCTGATCAAGAAAATGACAGTTAAAAACATGTAGTACGCACATTTTTTTGTTATCTCCTCATTTGTATTCGTGTTCAAAATATATGAACTTACATATCACCTATAATGCAGTTTGAAGGATTGAAGTTATTTTAATGAGATTCAACTTGGAATCACTATTAAAATATCACAGACTCCTCACACTATGGCTGCAAATATAAAAAAACACCAAGAAAAAATAAAAAGAAGAAGAAAAATGTTGTTTTGGCTCTAAATTCAAATCACAGAAAGTTATTTTTCCTCTTAAAATAAGCAGATAATTTTAGTGAGTATGAACTTGGAATCCACTAATTATCATAGTCTCACATTATGGTTGACAAATAAAACAAAAGCACTCAGAAAATTATAAAAGTGAAGAAAAACATGCTATTCTGACTCTAAATTCATTACAGAGAAAGTTATTTTTTCCTCATATTAACAGTATCATCATCCCTTTGCAAAAACCAGCAATAGCCAACCATCATGGCAGGATCCCACCTTCCTTGAAGTCCAAATGAGAATGTAAAAAGTGTATTTTGAGTAACATCCGGCATCCTATTTTTTACAGTTTTACAGTTATGCGACAGTTCTTCTACCCATTGTTGATAGTTCTCCTATTTTTTATTACCCAGAAACCTATGAACTTCAGCTTTAAAGGATTTCCATGTAGCTAATTCAATGGAGTTTAGTTTGCATTCGAAACTGTTATCATGCAAAAGTTTTCTAATTTGCGGACCAACAAAGATACCTTCTTTGAGTTTGGCGTCACTCAGTTTTGGAAACTTTCCTTTTAAGTAGGCAAAACCATCTCAATTTTTATCCAACGCTTAGGTGGTGGAGCAGGAGTAGGAAGATCTCTGTGCGGCACTTGCTTCATTGCAGATGCGATGTTTGGATAATCTATTTTATTTTTTCTTCTCAAAAACCCTCAATTTTTATAAGACAGAAATAGTAGTCTTCAAGGTGACTGGTTGTTTCACACCAGATCATTAGAACAGCAAATGGCATGCTCTTCTTCTTTCCTTTCATCCATTCTGTCAGGCTTACGTAGCACGTTCTGTAGCATACATGCGGTGCCCAACTTATATCTTGATCTCCCAAATGACAACCAAAATAAAAATAACAGGCTTGTTTTACCGTCTTTGTTATAGATCGACATTGTGATTTTGCTGTAAATTGTACACACATAATAAAAATTGTCTGGCGAATTCACACAGCCGCGATGGTGTCCCTTTTCCATCTGCAGAACACAAATTCACAGAAAAACAAAGTGACTGATGCCTAAAATGCATTTTTGTTATGATATCACTCCTACTTATCCTCTATCCTTCAGTTCTGCCAAAACTCGCATTATACCTACCAGTTCTACCAACATTTAGTAAGAGATGCTTATTTTTACAAAACTTTATGACAAATGGTCACTACTGTTTTTTTCTAAACTGTGACGTGATACAAAATTTTTAAGTCCAGATCTGGAATGAGCATGTCAGAATTAATGTAAAAAGTTATCTTTCATTCGTGTTACCAAAACCCTGTTGACTAGTGCAATTGGATTGCATTCGGCGAAATCGGGAATCCGATACCGCGTTTCTGTAATTTGAGTTCCACAGTTGGGAGCTAGGAGTAATGTCTTTTGGCATATAAATCAGCGATGAAAAAAACAACGATACAGGAACGCATACTATTCACGTGATCCAAGGCGTCACTTTGCCGTCAAAAGAACTCTTGTTTTCTCAGTTTGTTATTGCTTCTTATTTCGTTTAAAGAGATGTTTTAATTTCTTTGCTCCAATTCCTCATTTTATTTATGCTTCGCCAGTGGCGTAACAATAAGTTCGCCTCTGAATGGCCCTCGATTTTTTTTCAAAATAATGAAAAGATAAAGATTTTTCAGCGATTTTCGTTTTGTATCACGTTTTCTGAATGACTTTCCAGTTAACCATTAGTGTTGGAGAGAGTTTCATGCGATGATGATATTCTCTTCTAATTTTTGGGCTTTAACTTTTGCGTTGCAGGCATTTCATATGTTTATATTTTTACCCCGTCATTTGCGGATTTATTTCCATTTGCAAATAAAGATTTTTGTTCTTAAAAGGCACCTACACTAAATAAATCTTATCTCATACTTTTGGCAACCTCGTAGTCCATGTGAACCCGTGTTTCGGAAAGGGATTCTTGTAGAGCGATCTTTTTCGAACCTAAAAATAATTCAAATCTACTGGCGTAGTACGAGTCAGGAAATATTATGTGGTCTGGCGCTATTTTTCATTGCACAAACTGTTGAATTCGTGGACCAGTTTGCAGAGATGAAGGCAAGGAAAAAGGGTTTTAAAGATCGAGGTAAAAAGGATTTCATAGACTGACAAGACAGTTTTTTTAAAACCCACCCTTCAGAAATTGAGGATGCCCGGAGGCTGTAATGAACGTATTTAACACCAGATACTGTACAGTATTTAGAATAAATATTAAACAGATCTTTAGTTTGTTCTGTACCTGCATTTATCCTGGTTGATAATTTTTCTCTTCGCGTTCATTAAATAAAACCTAACCTATTCAGTATATTCCCCATAATTAATCACTAAGCGCATCCTGGTAGATTTTACTATGGGTTTCGTTTTTCATTGAACGTATGAATTTGTTGGATTGGGGGAAGAAGGAGAGGAATCATAGATAATATTCTGCCACGAGCCTTTCCGCTCGCTACTTTGATCGTCGGATTATTCTTATTCTCTAAGCTTACGAGGATGGATTCTGCTCAATTTAAATTGTCGACATAATTATTCTTGCTTTTTTTAGCGACTTTTAAATCAGAGGAATCCGTTCAAATTGAATTTTCTCTCGATTTATTGATGTCTATGAAATCTAATGCGCAATATAGTTCGTCTATTTTAATGTTATAAACAAAAGAGTAGCTATTTCAAAACGGTTATTACTTTTCCTAGTTGAAGTGGCATGCTGATTCAATGAGTAAGTCTTCATTAAATGCCGGCCATGATAGACTATCTGCCTTTAAATCCTAGGGCCATGAGCACGAATCCAGTCATGGTTACTAATGATTGTAGGCAATAAGCTTATGATGACTGGACTTGAGTGTTGCAATGAGCTAATGAGAAACAAATAGTAGAGTGATTACGAAGACTCGATCCAGAAAGCTAATTCATTATCACTGTAATATATTAATTGGCTAGTTCAAATGAAAGTATTTTATCGATAAATCGCATATCTTCTAACTATCCAAATAGTACTACAAATTCCTCCGTTAAAGTCAATGAAACGCAAACGTTATAATCAAAGCATCTTATTTCATGAGGGTGTATTAATTAATAGCACATTTATTTTTTTAATAGGTTCATAATTAAATATATATAACATTAAATTGCAAATTCGTCCCTAAGAAACTGATTAAATAAGCTAGGCTGGATTTGAATAAGTTAACTATGAAGCAATTAGTTCGGTATATTTTCCACGGTCGAAGCAATACGATAACTCCACAACAATTCTCTTTTTTTTCGCTCTGTAACCCATACTTTTCTACAACAGATTTTTTGTCTACCTAAAAATCGATAAAACCTACTTTCGAAAAGGTGAAAAAAGAAACCGGACGACGGCATAATTTCATAAAACCTACCTCAAAAAGTAACGCTTATAAGACGAACGATAGAGGTCGTTCTTCGAATAAAAAATGGAAATATGTATGAGAGATGACGTATACTGAAATTTCACCCCCACACGGGACGCGAACCGAGGCAACCGGCGCATAAAGATCTGCACCCCTTAACATGCGAAGGAGGAGATTGCTAGGAGGAGAGCTAGATACCTAATTGGAAACTGAGAGCGTGGGGCGAGGAAAATCGTAAATTCCTTCCCAGGAGAGGCCACTGGACGCAGAGGTGGAATGGGCCAGGGCAGTAATGCGGTCAGGGAACACATTCCACGCCGGTTCCCCGAGTTAAATTCCGAAGAAGGGGCTGATGATCCGACCCTTCTTCGGCTACATTCGGATTAAATTTAACGGGAAGAATAAGACGGCGAGTTTTACAATGGAGGCACAATGAGCGCAAAATGTATTGATGCTGTTATTATCGCTGAGTTTAATGAAAACACGAATAGTATATCCTCTGCCATCACATGCTTCTCAAAGCAGTTAGCTCACAGATTATTCTGGCTGAAGGAAACATTGAACGCCAAGGACAGAAACACACATAACGCAAAAATCGGTTAAAATTCCTTAAATAATGATTTCCGACCTCATTAAAAAAAGATGAAACATGCCTGAGGTGTGGATACGTTTTAGAAACCAATTCTTCCAAAAATCCATCATTTGATAAGACAATACTTCGAAAACCACTTCTTCAATAATAACAATTCTAAGAAAGACCGATTCTTCTAGAAAGCAGTTCTTCGAAAAATTAAACCTAAAACTTAAAAATGTTAAAAAATAAAAATCTGATGTGGCCACCACATGACTTTTTCCACACCTGTAATATTTATAAAAATTCCAAATAGATTAAATATTAATAAATATTTTAAGTAACATCATTTATTCCAATATTTTTTTACATTTATCAAATATTATAGCAAATATTAAAAAAAACGGATGTGACAAGAGTAAACACCCACTTCCGGTTGACCGATTTTTACCAAAAACTAATCAGTTCTTTTGCCTTTAACAAAAAAGTAAAATATAAAATTTCGCGATGACCTGATTAGCTTTTGAGTTAGAGCACCAACAAAAAACTATCACGTGCACACACAAACATCATCGCCCCTATACTACGTATGGAGAAAGTAATAATAAGCAATTGATTTTCTAACATTAAGGTGTATTAACCTTTGAAATCAATAAAATATAATTTACGTCAAATAATAATTAATATTTTGGGAAATACCACGTAAACGATCACAAATACAATCACTTCGTTCGAACTTGCTGGCAATTATGGATTGAGTTGGATTATAGTGTTCGGTTGGTGTTAGTCGAAGAATTGCGTTACAGGAAATTTTTTTCGAAAAATTGTTTTTCCGTAGAATTATTTTTTCGAAGACTTATCCACCCACCAACATGCATTCTGTAAACTATATCATATCTGCAAGCTTCAAAGTCTACCATAATATATTCGGTTAAATAAATACGCATTTACGCGAGGAAAATATTTTCTCGGAGCTTGTCTTTTAGCAACAGTTCTGCTGCCGCAGATAATGGCGGTAGTGCCTGGCGGTGGCTTGGTTTAAAGCTCTACTTATTATAATGTAATGCAATGTTACTTTTAAGTCACATGGATTTTACAGTATTGTTTACGACATAAAGCTCTATATTTGGAGAAACATTAATCAAAATTCTTGCAGCCATTCGGTTAGTAAAACAACATGGTGTCAAAACCGAACAGAATAAGCTACCGTCTCTTGTCGCGCGATATAGTTCATTAGAATGAAGTTTCTACTTCCGGCAACACCCTAAATATACATGAAATTTATTCAGACTGTGTGCATAAAACCATGAAGTCCTAAGAATCATGCACACACAACATCACAGAGAGAGACGGAATCGCTAAAGCCATATTTTCGGAGTGAGGGGCACCCAAAACGATATATGCATATTCACCCAAATCTCCAAGTCGAATTTTCTCACGGTCTCAATGCTTTTCTATATATTTTGCACTTCTGGACACGGGTTCTATTAATGCGAATTCGGTATAACACGGCTTGTTTTTAATACGAAAAATTCAGATGGCTCGCATTAAAGCGGTTTGGTCGGAAGTGGAATTCCAGGCTGCTGAGCGAGGAAGGGAAATTTTGGAGGGCACGAGTGCCTTGTTTATTAGCATAGATAATCGAAAACAACGCTCTATTTTTAAAGGTGCGCATCGAAGAGGGGTTTGGAAATTTTGGGTCTGAAGGAGGGTGACTGAAGGGATAAGGAAAACAATTCATCCTACATTATATACAACTAGGCTAACATAACAGGGATTCACATTACAGGGCAGTTTCTCAAACACATTCCCCGTGTTATAGGAGAGCCGGGTGCACATTAGAAATTAAAACGCAATGGCCTATTAACGTACGATTATAATAGAGTAAAAATATTCAGTAAATTACTTTAAATGTTATTGACGCAAGTGGTACTATAGCAAGAAATCTTGATGAAAAATGAAAAATAAGAGAACTCTCGAAACACATATCATCATCATCATGCTTCTGTCCGAAGACAGGTTTTAACTGAATCGCTGCCTCCATTTCTCTCTCTCCCAAGAAGCCTCTTTTATACCTCTATAAGTAGTATATCCCTGCTTTATATTATCTAATATTCCTATTCTTTTTCTCCCTCTTCCTCTTTTTCCACTAATTTTTCCTTCTAAGATCGTCCTTTGTAAACACTGTCTTCTCAATATGTGCCCTATCCAATTTGCTTTTCTTTTCCTGATTGTTTTTATTAGCATCCTATCTTCTCCCACCATTTCTAATACTTCTTCGTTTCTCTTCCTCTCTGTCCATTTCACTTTCATCATTCTTCTCCATACCCACATCTCAAAACTTTCTAAATATTTTTCCTCCTTTCTCCTTATCGTCCACGTCTCTGCACCATAAAGAGCTATGCTCCATATGTAGCATTTTGCTAATTTCTTCCTTGTTTCTAGATTTATTTTCTTGCTTGTGAGAAGCTCCTTCTTCTCGTTAAATGCTGCTTTTGCCATTGCAATCCTACTTCTGATGTCCTGTGTACTACTTCCATCCTGTGCTAAAATACTGCCGAGATATTTGAAACTACTTACTTGTTCCAATTTTTGGCCATTTACCATTATATTTAATTCTTTATGTTCCTTTGAAACCACCATGACTTTCGTTTTTTCTGTATTGATCTTCATTCCATATTGTTGGCCAACCTCAGCTAGTCTGTCTGTCATCCTCTGAAGCTCTTTCTCGCCTTCTGCTATTAAGCCCTGATCATCTGCGTATTTAATGGTGGTAATACTTTCACCTCCTATCTTAAATCCTTTCTCTTCCATCAACGCTTCTTCTGTTATTGTTTCTGCATAAATATTAAATATCGCTGGTGAAATAGGACAACCCTGCCTCACTCCCCTCCCTATTGAAGTACTTTCTGTTTCTTCTCCTTCAACCCTGACTCTAATCTTTTGATCAAAGTAAAGGTTTTTAAGCAGTCTTTTATCTTTCCAATCTATTCCTATTTTGTTTAAAATACCCAGCATCTTATCCCATTTCACTCGGTCAAAAGCTTTCTCCCAATCTACAAAACAAAAATACATATCTTTATTGACTTCTAGCGCTCTTTCTATCATGATCCTCAAACATCCTATAGCATCTCTAGTCCCCCTTCCTCTTCTAAAACCAAACTGATTATCTTGCAGCTCCTTTTCTATTTTACATTCAATTCTTTTGGTTATTATTCTGGTTAGAACTTTAGCTGTATGAGAAATTAAACTAATAGTTCTGTAATCCTTACAACATTTTGCATTGTTCTTTTTCTCCAGTGGTACCATCACAACATCTAAAAAATCTTCAGGCCATACGCCAGTATCATATACTTGGTTAAAAAATTTTGTGAGTTGCTTAACTGCTTTAGACCCCAAAACCTTAAGAACGTCCACGGGTATATCATCACTCCCAACTGCCTTTCTTCTTTTCATGTCATCAATTGCTCTTTTAACTTCAGACTCGAGAATACTTGGTCCTAGCTGATCTTCTTCTACATCCTCTTCTTCATTTAATTCAATATTTCTTGGCTTTCCTTCTTTGTCATACAGAACCTCAATGTATTCTTTCCAGACATTCTTTACATTGTCTGGCTCCGATTCTATTTTACCACTTTTGTTCATGATTCCTTTACGTCCTATCTTTCTTGCTTTTTTCTTGAATAGTTCCCTTGCTTTGCTATACATGAGGTCTGTTCTACAAATTCTTTCACATTCGACAATCTCCTCGCATTTCTCATTTATCCACTGTTCTCTGGCTTTATCTGTTTCCCTTCTTAAAGCATTATTTAACTCCTTGTACTTTCTTTGGCCTTCTTCAGTGTTTATGTTCTTCCACTTTCTCCGCTCTTCCATTTTTTGCAGCATGGCTGCTGTGATCCAGGGTTTTTTGTTTCTTTCACCCGTTATCTTTCCTACCTTCTTTTCCATTACATCTTTAATGTTGCTATGGATGTATCTCCACTCCTCATCTACATTCTTCCTATTTTCTTCATCTCTCTCCCCCAACCTTTCCTCCAGCTCAGTCATGATAGCCTCCTTGTTTTTAAGGAGTTCCTCTAAGTTCCATTTCTTGTTAACTCTTACGTTTCTCTTAACGCTCTTCAGTCTACATTGTATATTTGCCACCAAAAGGTTGTGGTCAGAATCGATATCTGCCCCTGGTAGTGTTTTCACATTTTTAATGCTATTTCTAAATCTTTCATTGACTAGTATGTAATCTATCTGGTATCGTCTCTGGTCTCCTGGGCTTCTCCATGTGTAAAGTCTCCGCTGGTGATGCTTAAACCATGTATTAGTTACAATTAATCTATTTCTATGGCAGAATTCCACAAGTTTATCCCCTCTTTCATTTCTCTTCCCTAGTCCATATTTTCCCACTATGTTATCTTCCTGTCCCTCTCCGACTACACTGTTCCAATCTCCCATTACTATGGTGGTGATCCTTCCTTTTCCCTCCTCCTCCAATATCTCCATAATCTGTTCATACATTTCATCTACTTCGTCGTCGCCAGCATTAGTCGTTGGCATATACACTTGAATTATAAGCATTTCCACTGGCTCCATCTGAAGTTTTACGGCTATTAATCTATCATTAACTGTCACTACCTTGCTAATTCTTTCAGCTATCTCTTTTCTCATTATAATCCCCACTCCCCTTTCCTTTTTCTCCCCTCCTGAGTAAATAATCTTAAATTCGTCTGAATTTATTTCGCCTTCTCCTTCCCACCGAACTTCACTAAGACCTACTATACCTACATTATTCCTTCTCATTTCCCTTTTTATGTTCTCTAGTTTACCCCCTGAATTCATAGTCCTAACATTCCATGTGCCTATTCTTAATTTCTCACCACTTGCTTTCCTATTAATGTTAAATTTCCTCTGTGCATCCCCTAGGGTAGTCCCCACCCGGAGATCCGATTGGGGGACTATTTTACCTCCGGAATATTTTACCCCAGAAAGATTCATAGAGGTATTTCAGCTTTTCAGCCTATCATGGGAAATATAATGAGGTAGTTTCCCCTTGCTTTCCTCATCGCAGTTTCACAGAGTGATTACCCATCTGTAGCTGTTCAGATCCACATGATCACCACCTACAGAGGTACTGTGCAAGCTGCTGCCCTTGCACAGGGGGATGTAAAACCCCCAAGACTGCTTCTTAGTCTGACTCTTCCCCTCAGACCTTTCCGGCTTGGATGGTCCTACCAGGAGAATTATCTCCCGCCGGCATAGCTCTTTGGTTCGTAAGAGTACACAAACCCTCCCACCTCTGTAAGGTTATGCAGTCCTTAGGGAGGGGAAACACATATATTAAATTAAAATTTAAGGTCATCCATTGGTGTTTTCAATACCAGGGATGACCTTATTCCGTTAATTTCCACAAGTGTCGAACTCACTGGTGCACCAAGATGGTATTGAGATTATGGGAGTTTTTCAGTAGGGCGGAAGTTAATATACGTTGTTTTCCGATTTTTAATGCGATTCAGCGTTACACAAATTTGATTTTCAATGGCAATAGTTAGAATTACCTACTTTAGTAACAACTTCAGATGTATGTTCAATATTGGCGACGCCGCCGATTTAAATTTGGAAGAGATTAGGGCCTTTTGGAAGATACTTTACCAGTTGGCTATTGTCAAAGAATATGAGGAAGTTGTCTTACATCAAAGTTCAAGCCTGGTGAAATGTGTTCTCCATAACAGAAATCCATTATTTTTAAATGTAAGCATCCATACTTGCTTATTATGAATAAAATTTGTTTTCATTTTGTTTTCGTTATCGAAAAAAGTACATAGCTACTTACACCACATTTTTAGTAAAGTGCAGTATTTACGGAAAATAATAGTTTATATTATTTTTAAACTAGCGGAACAACTCCTTCTTTTCCCGAGTATTAATTCAAGAACAAGCAATTTAAAAATTTACTTGCCTTAGGTATCACTAATAGCCACAAAAAGATTAAAAAACCATCTACATATTAACCTGCAATTCACCAAACTGGTGAGTGGCAGGGGTGCAATGCACCGAGGCCTACCTAACAGTTATTACTCGCAGATTTGTCTTTCCTGTTATAGTCTCGTATTGTTCTCGAAAAGAATGAACCTCTATAAAGTTCCGTACTACAATCGATCTCAAGTATCTTACTGCCATGATTGTTTCTGAGTACGTTGGAGCCTCGGTTATTCCCAGTACATCCTCTGCTAGACATTTGAACCTGTTTTCTCTAGGAATCTTAACCTAGAGCACTACTTTCTACGATCTTCCAGAGATCTCCATTTTGTCTTTCAATAATGATGTATTTTTGTTTAACGAATCTGGCTGCTCTCCGCTGTACTCGAACGGATCCCAGATACTGGAAGCATATTCCATCTGCGATCTAACCGGTAAAAAATAACACGTTTCGCGTACTTTCTCCGTACTATTGCGCACTATTCTGCCTATGAACGCCAGTTTCCTGTTAGTGCATGTCCCACGAAAGTTTACGACAAATGGTCCGTTATATTTCCCTGCAAAACAGGTGACGTCGAATTTTTAAGAAAATTTTCCCCTGTACCCTAACCCTCCCACTCTCCCAGCAATAAACGGCCCATTTCCTTTGTACAAACACCTTCCCTTTTCAGTTCGCAAGCCCCCTCCCTTTCCCTACGCGGATATCCCACACTCCTCCTCCCCCATATAAAAATAACGGAACAACTAAACACTTGTTCTTTAAGAATCTATTTTCGGCGAATTACCACTGAAGACGGCTGCTTTGTATCCGAAATGCGCATATGGTTTTTTTTTAATTGCTTGTTGACTTTTTTTAGCCATAATACGAGCTCGATTGTCCCATTTAACCGAGCATTCATGATTAATACCTTAAAAATCTTCATTAGGTAAGTACCAATGATCTTTCATGACTACGAAGTCATAATTTTATCTTCTTCGACCTCCATAATTTTGAAAAACATATTGGACACCCCCTCTACAATATATTTTCTCATAGTCGTAGATTATGTTGACGGTCTTCTCACTTGCCAAAAGAATATACAAATTACTTCTGCTACTTACTCTTGAACATGCTTTGTAAAACTGATCATGAGTTAAGCAATGTGCACATAAGTGGACCCCGAAAACTTTAAGCGATTGACCTTGGGCCATACTGTCGTTGCAAAAGAAACCTTTACCGGAATTGAAGACGTTTAAATTCAAAAGGATAATCACTAGGAATTATAGGAATATGTGGTATAAACCACTATACTTTTGCACATCGATGTTATATTTCAATACTCGTTTACAACGGCGATATAAATATCAATCGTAACTATAATTCGTCTTTTAATATTCGAAACTCAAGAAATAGTATTTTACACCATCTTTTATTAAATTATCAGGGTAATTTAAATTGCGCTATTTCCTTAATGGGCAATAATTGGGTTGTCATAAGAGCGAAATTTTTCGATGAAAAGAAACTTAAAATTTTGTGGTAAAAATTGTAATTTTGGAAAAAATCGCCCCATATTTGAAATTTGACCGTAAGGAAATAAAACTTCATTCTTTTCTCCGTTCCTGTGTGCAAATTTCGAATTTGTACGATGATTAAAATTACGCAACGTCATTTCCCATGCCATCCAAATCGAGAAAAATAAAAAGAAAATTTTTTAAATTAAAAATGCCAATGAAATTGATTTAAAAACTATACCATTTCGCTGTTCTTTTTGTTGCGATTAATACAAACCTTCCCCTTGTAGGCACAAACACACAAACTTTCGAAAATATGTATATGATAGATTGAGATATTTTATTTGCAGCACTTGAAGAGACTATATGCTAACTTTCAAAAAGCGTACATCCTTTGTATTATTTTTTTTACTTTTTGCTACAGAAAACTATATATTTAGAGATCAGTGAAGCTCCAAAACAACGGTTAAGGGTTAATGGTCTATAAAAATTTTGATTACTTTAATCAGAGCCATCTCTTGCCAAATATCGTAATAGTATTTCTTCCATTGGCGACAAATATCAGAAAAATTTTATTATATAACATTAATGACAAGAAATACTGTACTGGGAGATAAAATGCGGCATGAGACACTAAATTGGAAGTTTTATTTAGTACAGATCCTTCGTAGCACCTCATAACGTTAATGAAAAAAATATATTTATCAATTTTTTCTATTGGCTATGTAACAGATGAGTCTACTTACCAAATTAAGTTAATTACGGTCTATCTAATTTGAGAAATATATGTCTATTATAATAGTAAAATACCAAAAATATTTGTGACGGTTAAGTAGAAATTATTGGATTTTGCTGGGCTCGAAAAACGCCAGACGAAGGTCGCCATGGCGCCCATAAATTTATCGTGACACCAACCATCTTCTCCAATTTTATTCTTAAATCTTTTTTACATAATTTATTTTTCTATTTATGTTAATGATGATTCGCTTACCGTTGCCTAAATAAACATCCCTAATCATATCTCATCGTCCCTGGCACCTGAGTTTTGGGGCAAGCTCCTACATTTGAAGCAAATTTTATCGAGGCATGGACTAAGCCAAAGGTCTTCTGAGGCGCACGCGCATTGCGTACTTAAACAAATTTCATTATATTAAAACCCTCGAACATTATTATCCTTCCAACGCCTTGCCGAGAGGTATATTGCCTTAAAACGCCGGAAAAAGTCATCAATCACAAGGCTTAAATTAAAAAAAAAACTGTTCGTACAACGGGGAGATTTTACGAGAACAATTTTTTTCACAATTCCATCCACTTCGATATCCTAGGGATCTTATCTTTTCTTTACTACCTGTCGCTCAGGAAAGATATAAGGGGTATAAGGGGAGCGTAATAGAAATATCGTTATTATGCGTTCGGGGCACGTCGACGCGAGAGATCTGACCAAACTCGGCTACGTCGCCACGCGCTTCATCAAGGATGGGGAGGTGAGCGCACGCCACCTTCTTTCGCATTCCCATGATTCCTCCATCTCACGACCGCAAACGTGAGGTATATTCACACGCAAACGCCTCGCCTTTGATTTATTGTCCAGAATCTTCATAACCGAGCCCGCCTCCACTTTTTATCCGGCATGTTTATCGTAAAGCTCCCGACCTCGTCTGTCTGCCCTGCCACTCACTCTCTCAGGAATTGCTGTCAAATTTAGATCCATGGAGACGTAAGTGCGTGTGATTCATATTTCTCCGTCACTGTCGATTTTTTCAGCTCTTCGTGGAAGTGGGAGGATGGCAGTCGCAGATTTGGATTTTTGAGGGTATTTTGGATCGGATCCTTGTTTATGAGAGTAAGATGTGATTCAGGCGGGCGCATCTTCGCGGCATGTATATCCGAAAGGTTTTCTCGGACGAATGAATATCTTTGTGAATAAACGGCAAGATGGATTGGATCAGTGACTTATAAATTACACGTCTCATATTTAGAAGCCATCCCGGTCTTTTTGACAAGTGAAATGTTTTTTGTCCAGATAAGCAGGAGTGGTGAAATTTCCATCAAAATAAACAGTCTAATTTTCCTTGCCCATGTATTTCCGAATTCTTAGCTGCCTCGTAATTCGACGCATTTCTCTCCACTACTCGTGTTCGTATTGAGCTGGCGAGTGTACATTTTTACGACGAGAACGTAGCAGTACTTTAACTCGATTTTAACAAAATAGTTATCCGTCTATCCCATTTGCTTGATCAACGAAACAACTATCCAAGTCAAAAGAATATTTTTCATATTCTTTATTTGGAACCAAAGTTTATCCAAAATGTGGGTCAGGCGGATGAATCAAAAAGTGTCTAACTCGAGAATTTTTAAAACTTCAGCGCAGGACGGAGGTGTCTGTTTTACAATTCCACGCAAATAAAAGGAGTATTATTTAATTACATAATGAGTTGAATTGAGAATCCTTGTAAAGATTACCTTAATAAAAGAAAATTACTTATAAAGAGAAACGGCTTTCAAAGAGTACGAAAATGATATTATGGGAATATTACAAAAGGCGTAACATAAAAGCATAGATCATCATGACGAGATAATATGGGTTTATTGCTGAATGCAAGAAGAGGTTGTAGGGGTTCCTTTTTTCCCATTTAAATCAGAGAAGATTTTTGTGGTTACATAATGTTAAGCTCTTTTGTTTCATTTCGAATATTAATATGGTTCTTTGATCTCTCCATCATAGTGATCTTCACTCATTATAAAATTGTCATCACTAACGACGTCTTTGTTATATTTATATGTATATGCATCTTTGGTATGGGCCACGATTTAATATCGCTAATAAAACTTTGAACCACAGTTCACCAAATTATCAATTTCAGCCTCGGCAGTAGGACGATAATTATTTTCAAGGAGTCAAAAGGAAACATTGATTTGTAATCAAAATGATATTAGTTACGCTAATTTCATATAATCGCGTATATGTAAATTTAACACATTTACCCAAAAGGTCTATTAAACCCATAAGCATAAACTTAATTTAAATTCAGGCGTTTTCACATACATCAACTACTAGGATAGGAATCCAAAAGTAATTCCTCTTTTCGTGAAGTTAATGAGAAACTCAAAAAGCCACACTGTCGACCATTGTTTCTTCTTCACTTCCCTTCTCTCCTATCTCTTAATGTATTTTCGGCAACTCACCAGCTTAATCCTGCAGCCTTCCGACCCTAAGCCTCGCATTTCACTCCAGATAACCCACTATCAGATGCATTTTATCTCACGGGATTACCTGAATCCCTAGTATGAAAGCAAAAAGAAACCTTTTTTCCTTGTGGATGACTCATTGCCAAGCAACATGACAGTTCGTCTCCTTTTTTAAGCGACCTTTGTCTCTACTTAGCTATGGAGTGTGTTTACACATCTTCCTCTCATTACTGATAACTGAAGGAATTTCACTGTAGCAAAATGCCTTGTTTTAAAAAAACCCGATCAATTTAATCAATCAAATTTCCGTAACTTTGAAATTAGACAAAAATTATCGTTATTATTTCTAAGAATACATATGTATTACGCAGTAACTTAGAAGTTGCTCGGTGAATATTGAAACTGTGAAATAAACCTTCGATCGCCATTTTGATTTTTCTCTCCACCCACCCTCCCCCATAAACTTTTCGTGATCTTAGTTTTACGCAATGCAGACAGCACTAATTTTAAGTGCAGATATAAAATAAAATATTGCCCAATCTTAGTTGCCTTAACGGCCTATTTTCACTTTTCAGTGGAGGGAAAGAATAAGCGACTGAGACAATCGATCCTAAAATGCCCCGTGGAACATAGAGACCATAAAAATCGAAGTCATCTTCAAGCAACGCCTAACTTTAGCTTTAACGACCCAATAGCTTTTCACCAAAGGACCTTAAAAAGAACGAATTCGCCGTGACGGACAGTTAAGTCTCGGACTAAAGACAAGGATTAACGTTTTAAGGAACTAATAAAACGGATGATAACTTCGTAATTTTTGCGAAATGTTCGCATTTTTACGAGAGGATTTTTAAGTCTGAAATTTCGAGCACACGGCCAAATTTTTTACTGCCCTCAATCACATATAAAATTCAGCAATTTATCATGTTAATGTTTGATTGATTGAATAAACAACTCGTAAACGATCGTACAGTATCTTGCTTGTTGAAATGTGCGCTTACACAGCTTTGGAACAAAGCTGAACTGCGTATAAGTCACACGCCTATATTTTAGCAGATCACTTCGTCCCTCGGTATTTTAAGAACTTGAGGCGATAGAGCAATCGAGAACTTTCATGGGCCTCGCGTTTAAGCGATGCATTAAAGAGTGCTTGTGCGTAACATTTGCATACCGTAACGCTGCACATAATTCTTTGAACGTTCTTTTCTGTTTTTGAAGTATTTTATGTTTTCACGAAAATTTCCGAGAAAGATTTTTAGGAAGAACTTGAACGGTAATTAACATCGTCAAAACTGGATGATGTTTACGAAAATGCTCCTCTTTAGAGTCATTTTAATTCAAGACAAATTTTTTTACGCCAGAAAAAAAATCTGAAAGAAGTTCGAAAAGAGAAAGAAATATACGTCGTCATATTGTAACGCCAAAAATATTATGTCGCTTACGGTATACGAATTACTTAAAAACCAACGAAAGTTTGTTAACGTTTTCTTTATCCTGTACAGCACCTGACTAAATAGGTAAGACGTACGAAGGACCTGATGAATTACCTATGACCTATGCCTGTAAAATCGCTCGCAAATATATCAACAACTTTACGTACCTGCATACTAAGTTACAGACAAAGTTATTTATCAAGTTACCCAGATAATTTCTTCCATAAAAGTTACCCAAAACTAACTAACTACTAAGTCAACGACAATCGTACACCAGTGTTTTTAGAGGTGTGGTTATTATATTAAGGTTAAGGGTTCATACGCTGCCGAGAGAACGGTATTATTGTAAGCTCAATAATGAGCTAGTTTTTTTTTAATAAATAGAATGAAAGCTCTCCGAGAAAAGATTTTACAACTTAATTTAAAACCTAAAACAATGCCTTTGTTTCCTAAAAAAAACGCTGTAAGTAGTATTTTAAGAATAGGTATCTCACGAACTATAAGTCGCGAACCGATAAAAAGAATGAGAGAGAGAGAGAACGCCAATTTTGGCGATGCCTCACTGACAGAAACGTAAACTAAGAAGATTGACGACTGAGGACTAGAGAGTATACAAAAACAGAAAATTCAAAGAACGGAAGAATAATTTACACATTGATCTTAAGGAATTTCTTCGGCAATTTTAGGAAGATCACGGCGGAAGTATGGACGGAAGGGGAATGTCTAAACCGAGGGCTATTTATAATTTTTTTAAAAGCCGACGCAGAGCGAAAAGAAAAAATAAAGACTTTCGAATGAGACGGGTCCAAGTGATGTATGAGAAACGGGAAGAGAATGCGGAATCCAAAAGGGGTTAGTTTCCAAAAATTCGCAGTTTAGTACACGGAAAGAGACACGACGATTCGCGTTAAAAAAGTCAAAAGAGTCAACTGCCTGGCAGGTGAATGATGATCGGCCGCCATCTTAGAATTTCCCCGCACGCAACCTCTTTGAGAAAAGTAGATGCCTTAGTGCGATCCGCTCTCCGCTTAATTTAAGCGATCTTTCTCCGCGAGATAGCTTATACCAACGCTAATAACGAACTTAATTGGATACCTCCTCCGACAAAATGTTCCGCTTAAAATTCGATTTATAAAACTTTATACGTGACTCAAAGTTAGTAGATAATAAACTGTAATAGGTGTAATAAGTTTAAGTCGCTTTAAAATTAATGTTTTGCGCTAAGTTTCTTAATTGAAAATATTCCATTCATTAGCAATGCTGAACTAATTATTACGGTAGGTAAGTCTTTGACAACGATGATTAAGAGTCGTTTTAATTCACAAGATACGAATTTATTGGGAGCCACGAGAGATTCGGCGGGCCGGATGAATATATTTACACCAAAAGTTACCTAGAGTTTCTGAGGTCTCATATTAGTGAAAATCAAGTATAAATAATTTATGAGCGTGAAAAATCAACAGAAAAGGTTTTGAGACCATAACTTCATTGAAAATATATATAATTTTCTGTGTACAATTTTATCAATCACTTTTTCATCATAGGTTTGCGGGTCAGATTAAGTGCACTCGGGATTACCTATCCCTGATTTACGTGGTGTTTTATATAAACTGTGTGACTGTAGAGATGTGATTAAGTAGTATAAATAATTATTGGCCCCACTCTAACAAGTCATCATGACAATGCGACATGAACGCCACACGCGATAAATAAAAATAGATTTCAATCGGAGAGTGTTTTTCGTTTGTGTTATGCCATTCTAATTAAATGCATTACTGCTGTTAGGATTTTTTTCAAATTGCCTAAATGGTTTTGAATAACTATGTACAGTGTTCAAAAATGAGAATACCAAAAACAAACTCGAATAATTATTTTATTATATAATATAACAACATGATTCAAAAGAAAATGGTCTCTGACTGGTTGAACATTTATAGAATTAAATTAACAAACTTTACAATCATTAGCAATTATCACTCTAATTCAAGCACATTTTTCAAGACAGCCGTAAGCATCATTGATACGACACTTAATGAAACTTCTGCCATTTAAAAAAAAACCCTAAGCTTGATTATTATATTAAATAAAACTTTAAACCCTTTAGAGAATATTTTTAATGCATGTTGATATCTCGCATAATAACCAAATTATTCAACTTCGTTTTTTGTATGTTCATTTTGGAACGTCCTGCATAAGCGTACGTCGCAGGGCGTTGGGAGATTAAAATTATTTTATCGATGATTCCAACTCGGAAAAAATCTCCTTCGAAGACATTTTCTCGCGAAATAGATTCCTAGGCGGTATTAAAAGATAACTCCATTGGGTGCGACTTTATGGCGCATAACTTAATCGCAGATCCTTTGCGCAAAGTGGCGCAGTAGGCGGGCGGAGAAGGCTTTCCCTACGAGTGATTATGTAGACCAAGAGGCGCGCTATTCCCTCCTATTGGAGGATAAATGGCTTTTCAAAAAAATATTATAGAGGCACTCAGATCAGTCGATTCTCATACCCCAAGAGTAGCTCATAATTTAGTTATCAAAGGATAAAATACATGTACACCTCTCTGAACCTTTTGACGTATATATTTCCTTTTAGACCTTCCCCATTTTAATAATAGTAAAAAAACACCTGAATAGTTCGTAAAAAAAGCTTAGAAAAAACGAAATTTTCAGATGAACTCGACTCTATCCACTTACCTTAAAAATATAAATTTGAAGAAAAAATACTTCATTCTTGGAAGGAAGGTTTTAAAAAAGCGCTTTAAACATGTTTCTTTAACTACATATTTTGGCATGCATAACAGACATCACACATAAAGACGAATGATTAGAAGCGTGGGAAAGAAAAAACGTCGAAAGAGCTAAATTGCAATGAAACGTGTTTGATCAGACTATCTAGATGGCATTTTAAAAAATAAACAAGTTATAGCGCGAAGAGGATGGATGTATTAGAGAGAGAGAGAGACGAAGTGCCCTCATAATTAAAGAGAAGAGGTCACTAAACAGGGGAATAGAGAGAGAGAGATGATACATGATAGGAGAGAATGAAATAGCGAGTAAATGGGACGAAAAGTTGGAAGATGACCGATGCAGCACTGAGAGCGGAGTAAAACTGATTATCCCACCAATTGCGCAATCCCTGCGGAGGTGGCTTTTAAAGCTTTTTCGCGTAGAATGCGGCGCTGAGGAGGATGGATGAAGGGATGTGGGCGTTGTGAGGAGGGAGTGGGAGGGTGGGAGCGGTCGGTGCAAACTACGAGCTAAGAGCTGGGCATAAGAGTTTAGGGTTCCCGCAAGCCTCTAGTTTTCCCCGAGTTTCAGGGACCAGATACCTGTTCGGGCCAGAGGAAAAGTTTCCGGAGTTAAAGTGTCCTCCCTCACAAACTTTTGCCGGAGCTTACTCAAACTGTCAGTTTGTTGCCCAAATACGAACCAGTAAAATGTATTCTCGCATGTTCCGGCGCCAAACAATTATCATATACAGACGGAAAAACGGCAATCCCATAAAAATTAACTCTTTATGATAATGCAATCGTTTAGATCACAGTAAATACAGGAGAAAATTCTACTTCAGATGACTACAAAAATCATTAATTACTAATAATAATGATTAGTTTCATAATTTCATCGCATGGTGAAAATTTTATAGAATAATTTTTAGAATATATTAAAGAGCAGCGGCTTCAAAACAGTGAGCTGTGACACTCTGGAGAGCCGCAGAAAGTTTATCATAAGTGTCACAATAGAATAATATGCTAACATCTTTTTCAACCAGTAGAAGTGTCGCGCAAATCTAGGCAAGTGAGTTTGGATGCCGTCGGTAAAAAAATAAGGAATATACAGGGTGTCCGGTGACTTGATGTCATAACTTCGGGATCTTATTCCTTAAGTGATTTGGAGTAAAAAATGTCATATGAACATGGGTCCGATTCTCATTCATTACAAAGCTACGGGCAATTGAAATCATCTCGTACTTTGATTAGTACAACTCAATGGCTGAAAAATGCATTGTTTAAATAATTATTCGTATACCTTTTTAATTGTTGAAAAATGAACTATTTAAATAATCATTCGTTTACATTGATACTTAATCCATTGTTACAATAATAGTTCAAAATGGCCGTCTTCAGCTTGGATGCACAATCTGGCCCGTTTGAGTAGGGAACGTGAAACAGCACGAAGAACTGCAGCGTTATTAACGCGCCTTGCAGCATCGATAATTAGCAGAATAAGTTCTTCCTTCGTGCTCATTTTGGCTTCATACACAATGTTTATCATTTGCTCCCACACATGGAAATCCAACGGAGTGAGATCCGGAAACCTCGGTGGCCAATCCTGCGCACCGCCACGACCGATCCATCGGTTAGGGAACTTCTTGTTAAGATACAGCGTACCGTTCCTACTAAAATAGGGGGGTTCCCCGTCATGCTGGTAGTACATCTGAAGTCGTGTTTGCAGAGAAATGTCTTCTAAGAGACCCGGCATTTCATTTTCCAAAACAACAGCATAAATGGCACCTGCCAGACGTGGAGGGAAGAAGTACGGTCCAACCAGCTGGTTCCCAATGACACCACACCACACGTTCACAGAAAAACGGAGTTGGAAGTAGCTTTCAACTGTTCAGTGAGAATTTTCGCGAGCCCATAAATGGTAGTTTATCGTGTTGTTTATTCCATCACGAGTAAACTGTGCCTCGTCCGTGAACAAGATGTAACGGTTCAGGCGGAGGTGTGCATTTAACCAACGGCAGAATTTCAACCGACTAGCCATATCCCCAGGTTGAAGATCCCGAACTTGATGGATATGGTATGGATAAAGTCCCTCATCGTGTAATGCTTGACAGACTCTCATTCGTGGAACGTTGGGGCGGGCGGACATTCCTCGTGTACTAAGACGTGGACTTCGCTGAACCATTTGAATAATGTTTTCCTCCTCATCCACATTAACTTGTACTGGACGTTCATCTCTCAAAGACACGGAAATGAGCAATTTTCTCATAAATGTCGGTGAACTTGAATAAAAGTACGTCGATCTGGTGCTCATCTTTTTGGAAATCGTCGTCAATATTCGTAAACGGCAGAAACGGAGTTTCCACCGCAAAACCCGTACATGAAGTATATATTCTTAATTTGAAAATGTAAACGGCATTAAAAGCTAATGATACCACACGTGTCACAGCGCACTACACTGAACGCTAGCTTACGTTCTACTGACATGCTGCCTGCGAGCTTGCAAATTACGTCCACGTCTGTTGTGCAAGCGTCATGCTTCTCATTGTTGTAACAAGTGATTAAGTATCAATGTAAACGGATGATTATTTAAATAATACATTTTTCAACAATTAAAAATGTATACGAATAATTATTTAAACAATGCATTTTTCAGCCATTGAGTTGTATAAATCAAAGGACGAGATAATTTCAATTGCCCGTAACTCTGTAACAAATGAGAATCGGACCCATGTTCTTATGACATTTTTTACTCAAAATCACTTATTAAGGAATAAGATCCCGAAGTTATGACATAAAGTCACCGGACACCCTGTCTAAAGGTTTCTCTAATATTTTAATTAAAACATCACGCAATATGCTGGAATAAAGGCAGAAAAATTTAACTGTGAGTACAATTTAATTCCACGGTCAAGCATTTATTGCCAAAAACTCAACGAGTAAGGCCATTTTTACACCCGATGCTTGAAATTTTTAAAGTTAGAAACGTATGCAACCTATGAAAATAACATCCTTTAACAGTATTAGTTAAATTTGCATCTCTAAATTCCATTCTATTTTCTCATTACTTGAGTGGGTTATTAAAAAGCGAATAACAACGTAGCTTAGGCAACATCATGAGTTATTATAAAACCATCTTAAAAAATTAAAGGCTATTAAAAATCAACCGAGCTGACAAGGAGATTTTTCTAAATATTGTCTAATTAACATAATATTGAAAAAATGAAAATTTCAATTTTGCAACACAAATATTGAAACGCTAAATTTAATAAAAGAGATAAACTAAATTACTAACATAAGGCAGAGAAAGAAGTGAGCAAAGGAGATTTTGAGGAGAAATACAATGTTTGATGGCATCATAGAACGAAGGAATCCAGGAGGGAGCCAAAGAAATAGAAAGAAAAGGGATCTAGGATAGTTTAAAAGAAGAAGACCAAATCGACATGTAAAAAAAACTTAATTGAATCGTGTTAAATATTGCGCGTTTTTTCAGTTTTATATTCTTATATTACCCAAACAAAAATTATTTTTGATAGATGTTTATTCAGCCTAATCAATAATTAAAACTTCTAAAGACAAATGTTCCGTAAGGACCCTGCAATATATTTCGTTCATATCCTACATTATTTTTTACCTCGCCCGTTCCGATCTTCGGAATGCTCGAGCTACTTACAACGACAAGGAGAAAAGGAGATAGGATCGTGTAAAGCGCCCACTTGTTCAGAATCCGCGTGAGACAGGCCGAACTTGAGCAGCCCTTGATTCCAATGAGAATCATCGGGAAGAGAGAGGAAGAAAGGGGGATAGGAAAGGAGAATGAAAGGAGATTGAGAGAATGGTAAAGGGAAAGAGGTAGAAAGGAAGAGGGGTAAACAGGGGTAGAGAGATTAAGAGAGAGGAAGGGGGTGGACAGAAGTAGAGTTGGAGAGAGTGAAAGGTATACAGATAAAAAGAAAAACAGTGAGATAGAGGCACAGAGGAAAGAGTAGAAAGAGAAAGGTAGAGACAGAGAGAAGTAGAGAGAGAGGTAGACAAGGAGAGGAATAGAGAGAGGTAGAAGTGGAGAGTGTTAGAGAAAGAGGAAGCGGTGGACAGGTGAGAAAGAGGTAGAGGCGGAGAGGTAGAGGTGGAGAGGTTGAGGTGGAGAGGTTGAGGTGGAGAGGTAGAGGTGGAGGGGTAGAGGTGGAGAGGTAGAGGTGGAGAGGTTGAAATGGAGAGGTTGAAATGGAGAGGTTGTGGTGGAGAGGTTGAAATGGAGGGGCAGAGGTGGAGAGGTAGAGGTGGAGAGGTAGAGGCGGAGAGAAAGAGATGGGATTGAGAAAAAGAGACGAATGGAAAGGTACAGAGAGAGAAAGAGGGAGATAGAAGAGAGAGCGGAAGAGAGAAAGAAGCGAGGTAGTTAAATAGGCAGAAAGAAGGAGAGTGACAGAGTCGAGAGCAAAAAAGAAAGATGGAGAAAGACATAGCAAAATAGGTGAGTGAGGTCTTGGGAGGAGAGGTAAAAAGAGAAAAGGAGTAAGGATGGAAAAAGAGGAAAAGTAAAAAATATATGGAGTGAAAAAGAAAAGGGAAAAAGAGAGTGAATAATAAGCCTAAAGACTTAGAGTTCTCTGGAAAACTCACGGTGCGATAGAGATTGATTGATTGATTGATTGATTGATTTGGTCTTTATTTGGGGCGAGATTGAGACTAGGAAGTCCCATCTTCCACCTAACCCCTAACCTAAAGAGGGGATCAAAGGAATACAGACTTTAATCACCTTTTATTTCTTGAAACTTCCAGAGAGAGGCGTGTAGAACTGGGAGGGCGAGTTCGAGAAAGTTTTTCAGAAAGGAACAAGATGAACCAAACAGAACTTATGATGCCTACTTTCCAATTAATCATCTATTTAATACTTATATTGGCTTTAATAGCTTTCAAATCATTGCGAATATGTAGCTCTATGTGTTCCCAAATTTTTATAATTTAGCGTTATAAAATACTACAGATACGTTTGAACAGAATATTAAATTGATCACGCGTACTTGTGCGGCAAAAATAACGCGTACACGTATTAGAATATAGTCCAATAATAGTTGTTGCTATGACAAAACTCTCGTAATGAGTGATAAAAACTGCAAAATCGCCAGTATTTACGCGAAATTCCAAAAAATAAAATAGATAAGCTAAATTCTACGATAAAAATTAAAATCTTCATTCCTTTCTTCAGAGAATAGTACAAAACTCGTTCCGATATTACAATTCTAAGATATTTTAATGTGCAAGAGAAAATTACCCCACACGATACATTTCAGATTTTCCATGTAAATCAAATGGGAAGGATAGTTCCTGGAATCGAACCCGGGACTTCAATCTTCGAAACAAAAACTACCCTCAGGAGCTCGGCCTATGTATCAAGCGATTTCCATCAAGTTTCATGAAAATCGGTCTATTGGTTCAAACATTAATAGGGGGACAGACGGACAGACAGACGGACAGACAGACGGACGGACAGGCAGACAGAAGGACAGACAGACGGACGGACAGACGACAAAACTAAAAACCTATTTCCATTATGGAAAGTAGGCTAAAAAGGGGAGCGGGTTTCGCAAGAGTTTTGCTTCCGCCGAAAAGAAAGCGATCCTTGGAAAACGTCGGATTTGAAGAACGCGACCGCGCTAAGCCTTGCGCGCGAAATATCGCGAGGAATTCTCTGATCTCTTGGATACGGTCGCGAAACAAGGACGGCGGAGGAAGATTACCATTCGGACGAAGAAAGAAAGTGTTTCCGCCGCGCTTTTGCATGTTCTCGAGTCTTAGTCAGCCCACATTTCCTCATTTAATCAAACAAAGATAAGTGGCGCCAAGTAGGTGTAATGCGTGTGAAATAAATGCTTTATCGTCAGTTTAATCTTTGCAACTGAGTAAGATATAGCTAATTCCCAGTTCCGCTCAGAAGTCTAACCTTAACTTAAATGTTTGTTCTGCAGGCACATAATGCATTAGACATTTGTTGTAGTGTTTCCATCTGTGGAAGAAATATGATAGTAACACCTTTAAGTCGGTATCCATAGATTTTATTTTAAAGTTACAAATTTGATTTTTAAGAAAATGAAAAATAGAAAACAAGAGCTTAGATTTTCCATAACCTTTTACATAGATATTGGATATACCTGAGATAAGTACTTATTTTTACTTTCTCCATATACGAGAAAGTATTGTTTTCATGAAAAAATTTAATTCGAGATTTAAACGGAAATACATGTCTTAAAGTCCCCTGAACACATTTTGACTATTTTCTCGATTTCTGTGGGGGTGTGTGAGAGACAGGTATATTGTGGGTGCTCTAACTCAAAAACTATTAATCAGATTATCACGAAATTTTATAGTTGACATTTTTGTTAAAGGCAAAAGAACTGATTAGTTTTTGGTAAACATCGATTAAACGGAAGTGGGCGTTTACTCTTGTCACCTACCCGTTTTTTGACATAATTCCTTTAATATTTTATAAATGTAAAAATGTATTGGAATAAAAGTTGTAGCAAATTTAATTTTTTACAACCTTTATTTGAAACCTTTCTCCCTATAATGCATTGTTTACGATATATTTTAATAAATATTTTTAGCTGCTACCACCACCCCACCTACCGGCGACTATTATAACCAATTTACGCTTACTTCCGTCTTTGTAACTCTCCTTTTTATTTTCTTAATTGTTGGAGTTTCGGGACTATGTCCAATATCAGAAGGCTATGGTTTGAGTGTATCTCTGTTCTTTGTAGTCTTTAAATTTTTCTCGCAGTTCCTTAAAATATTACAGGTATGGAGAAAGTCATGCGGTGGCCACAACAGATTTTTCAAATTTAGATTATTAGCGATTATTTTTTTGAATTTGCTCTTACATTAGTCATTAGATCACCTCGAAAATTCTCTACTGAATTTATCCAAGGTATAAACAATGTTAAATACCTCTAAATGGTATAAAAATTTTCGTGCCTAATAAAGAAGATAAAACACGTTTTCTTACTAACTTTCTTTAACACAAAATGTTTCTACGATCTAGGTTTCCCTGCACTTCAACATAATCACCTGACTATTCGATGACGTCGCAGTGAAATGAAAAATAGGTCTTGAACAAAGCGCTTAAAGTCAAAGTATAGTCTGTCTTCCCTTTCCTGATTCGGAATGAATCAATTTCACGTTGGGCTTTATCTTATTAGTTTCACTTAACGAAAATTAAAATTACCTGAAAGGATTGACTGGTGATCGACCGATACTTGATTTTAGAAAGAACGCCGCTAAGGATGGCTGTTTTCAAGCGAAGCATGCATCTGGTTTTTCGGAACATTTAATGGCTATCGAAATCATCTCCATCGTCATTTGAATTCTAGCCGCAAAGCGAACTGTATATTTAATTTTTAAATCAATTCATGATCTTTAACCCTCCGTGACTCGCGCGGGGTGCTGTGGACACCCCAGTCTACGTTGTAGGGCTGCATTCTTTTTAGTTTAGGTTTTATGATCCCTACCTTTCAGTAGCTGGGGTTAGAGATGTTTTGATCCTTTCCTGTGAAAATCATTAGTTTTACCAGGCTTCCTCGGAGTTCGGATGTTTTTTTTTTCTGACAGTGCGCTCTTGTGTGTGGCAGAAGTAACGAAGTTTTTGTTTGCGTGTTCACGGATCACGGAATTAAGCGAAGCCATTTGCTTACTTAGTGTATTTGTGTTGCAGAGTGTCTTCTGAAAATCTTCTAACACTTGGGTCATCATATTACATTAGATAAGGTTCGTAAATATACTTTTATTTTCTTTTCCAAAAACATTATTTCTATTTTGAAGCAGATTTTATTTTATATATTTGAATCATTTCACTAATTTATATCCACCCATAGATGTCTGACTTGCATTCTGAGGCAGAAAGGGAAACTATTGCTCTTCTTATTGCTGAATCTTCTGAAGAAGTATTGGATTCCGACGATGGGTCTTCCGAAGACATATTAAATGAATCTGAACATGAAACAAGCAGTGAGCAAGATGTTAGTGATCTGGATGATGAAACTGCATGTCGTACGGAAGGACGCATCCTTATCGGTAAAGACAATGTTACGAAGTGGAGTTTGGATTAAGCCCGACGTAATGTTAGAACACCCGCACATAATATCTTGTCTCAAACTCCTGGTTTCAAGGGAAGCAAGGAAGATAATTCCCTGTGGACTGCTTCAAAATTATGTTTAATCAGGAAATTTCAAAGATTATTGTTAATTGTACCAATATACAAATTTCAAAAGTTGCAGTACATTTTTCGCGCGAAAGGGATGCAAAGAAAACAGATGAAATGGAGATAAGTTGTCTTGTAGGGCTTCTTTTTTATTTGGACGCAAATAGATCTGGTCGACAAAATATAAGGATTTATGGGATCGGAACGGATTAGGTGTGGAAATATTTTATGCATCCTTGAGTTATCAACGATTTAAGTTTTTATTGCAGTGCTAGCGTTTTGACAATGCAAACGATAGGGCAGTTAGGCAAGAAACCGATAAATTAGCAGCCATTCGGGATGTTTTTTAATTGATCGTTCGCACATTTCAAGACTGTTATACAATAAGAGAGTTTGCGACTGTGAATGAGCAATTAGTTGCTTTTCGAGGCAAGTGTTCTTTCCGTCAGTATATACCAAGTAAACCAGCTAAATACGGGATAAAAATATTCTACATTGTGGATGCATGCGTTTTACTATACGCTGAATCTAGAGATAAATGTTGGGACTCACAATCAGCCTCAAGGGCCATATAAACTAGACAATAGCCCAAAGGAGGTCGTAAAACGCCTTGTTGGCCCACTTTTGGGGACGGAAAGGAACCTAACCGCTGATAATTGGTTTGTAAGCGTGCCGCTTGCAGAGGATTTGCTGAAAAATAAGATTACGCTGGAGGGAATCGTTCGAAAAAATAAGAGGGAACTACCACCGCAGATGATGAATGCTAAGGGCAAGGAAAAGTGCAGTAGCATGTTTGCATTCAGAAATAACATGACTCTTGTATCATATATCCCTAAGAAGGGTAAAAATGTCATTGTGCTATCGAATATGCATAATTAAGTCAGCATAGACAGCTAAACTGGGAAAAAAAGAAAGCCAGAGATGCTAACATTTTATAATTCGATGAAAGTCGGTGTTCATACGGTTTATAAAATGTGTGTGACATATAATACTGTTAGAAATACAAGAATGTGGCCACTTGTTATATTTTATCAACCACTAAACACACTGGGAATCAACGCATGTATTATCCACAGAAATATTTATCCCGAAAAACGAATAGGCGGACATTCTTACGAGAAATAGCGAAGGAATTAACAAGGTCATACATGGTAAGAAGAAGTTCCATGATAATCATGCTTATGCCATTGAAGAGAAAGATAGAGGAATATGGAGAACCTTCGACAGCAGGAACTCAGGAGAAGAAAAAAGGAAATAGCGGAAGATGTGTAGTTTGTCCCAGAAATAAAGATATTAAAACAAAATTTTATTGTGAATCTTGTGAAAGATTGATGTGTGCTATCTGATGAAAATTTGCCCAGATTATTTTAAAAACCTAAAAAAATGATTGGTTTGAAAAAATTGTTTGTTTCAATAACCTAAATATATTTTAAAATGCTCTTTTAAGTTAAATGTCATTTATAAAAATAACTGTTTAAATTCAATGATAAATTATCCCTGTTATTCCAAAAATACTTAATCAAAAAAGAAACATTTGAAAGGAAAACATGCAATTAAATTTTAAAAACTGTGGGGTGTCAGGGACACCCCGCGCGAGCTTTCACGTTCGAATATGGCGCGCGAGTTCTGCAGGGTTAAACGTTACAATAAGATGGACGACAATTATTGATTTAGCGTTTAACCGAAGGAGTCGTTGTCTGAGTAATACCTGTAAAGTTTGTTCATAGACGTCGGGTATTAATTTGTTTATTTTTGCATAATATAAGGAGTTCATTCTCCTAGCGATTCAATTTTAAATGATATATTTATTTTCATTCCTTCACAGAACTATTAATAATGTCTTTGATCTAAATGTTTACCATATCTTTTGGTTTTGTCAGTGGACTACTGTTTCAGCTGAAGGATGTCTTACCAAAGACATTAGTATTAGCTTTACAATATTCGTTTCAAACGTCAAAATTTTAGTTATAAACATGACGTGAGCTCGATATTTATTTGAAGGATCAGGTATGAAACGGGATAATTGACAAAATTATTAAAATCGCGAAAAATATTTGGGCTACGTCCATTGTACCTACCTACCATAAAATGGATTAAACGCACACTGATTCTATTGGTTGTTTATATAATATCAATTTTTGCGCCATTCAAAATTTGCCGGAAAAATAAACGTAAGGAAAAATAAAAACAATCAAGTCGCGCTTGTATTCATTGTTTTCCAGCAACCCTTGGTGATGGTGTGTGTTAGAGATGCGCAAACAGGAAAAGTTATCAGCTCGTGGACTTTTAATGGAAATGAAAGGAACCTCAGAAATACTTTCCAACGTGGTCAAAAGAATTGGTCATTTACGCAACGAAAGCATTTCAAAAACAAACTTCATAACTGAAAAGCAGCTGAGTAAACATATTCCATTCGAAGTTCCCGACATTTTGGCCTTACACCCATTCGATTTTCAAAGCCCTCACCCTTTTAATTGCCAAGTTTGAACTATCGTTCAATTCGAATTTTGTCGAATGCTCTTTTATCCTCACAAAAGCCGTAAAAAAATTAAACCATTCCAAGAAGTTTTCACAGGGCTTTAAAAAGCATCGCGTAAATGTTAGTTCGCACTCTTATAAAAAATATTTGGATTAAAAAATCCCTTACATATCTATTTTTGTGTGCCTTGCGATGGCTGCCTTTTGAATCCCATCTTGCTGCCCGCCGTAGTTTCCGACAACTACGCAATTAAAATACGCGGAGCCGACATAAAAGACAGCGATCACAACCCTTTATACGCCGAAGGAAAGCGAAGTGGGAAAATAAGCAGTAAAAAGGCCGACTTTGAAGGAGAATGGAGGATTATCTCTCCAGCGAAGATTGCCGCTAGAATGCTTGGCAACAATGGGAACGGAAATTAGCGAGTTTGTGCGAGGAGCGCTGGAGGAGTTTCTATAGGCGACGTAAGGGCTTATGAAGACTTCCTCGATCTTCGGGAATTTTCGCCGAAAATTTCTGTATCGCTTCCCTCGGTCTGCAGATCTTAAAGAAGGCCGCGGAGCAGGAAACCACGTCAATAGCTAAGCCTATTATACTCTCTCAAGGGCTTATAAGGAACGTGCGCTTCCTTCTAATACATCTTTCTCCGAAACGGTTCAGATACCTAATGTAATGACGTTTGAATGTACTTTTTATCGCTCATTTGGTCGCGAAACTCTAAACCCTTTTGTTGATCAAAACCATACCTATAGCTAAGCTCCTTGGATATTTCTTTAAACTTAAACAACATTATCTTTATTTACAAGAAATGAAAATTTTGACGGGCACTTTTGATTTTTTTGAGTAAGCCGCATTAAAATCCCACGACGAACGACAGAAAGTTCAGAAAATAAATAAGTAGGAAAAGTACACTTCATAAATGGAGTACACAGAGATTTTAAAGGCGTTCTTTATAGGAAATGCGTATAAAAAGATATGAAAAGATTGGCGGTTCTTGAATTTGTACCTCCGAAACTATAAGCCGTATTATATGACCTCGCGGACATGTTTGTGGTAAATGTTATCCTCTATCTGAATAAAGTTTTTTATGTATAGGTACCTAAAGTGACCAGATTTGTTTGTTTGTTTGAATGCCCAGTCAATTCGCCTCTTTTACAGCACAAATGGGTATCTCAGAGGTAGTGCAACGAATAACCGGGGAGGGAGGAGGGAAACCCGGTGCCGGCATTTGCCTGCTCTTACGAAGAACACCAGGGGGGCCAACAGCTTAACGTCCCTTCCGAAGGACGGAACAGCTGAATTTGCGCGGTCTCCTCAAACTACGCAAACAGGGGGCCGGGTGACCTTGAGAAAAATCCTACTCGCGCAGGATTCGTACCCGATGACTTTTTCAAGCATCAGGCGAGTAGCAGCCAGAGTCCTAACCACTACACCACCGGCACCCCCTGTGACCAGATTTCAGATCAGCCAAAGTGGGACAAAATCTGTTTGCCCCTGAAATGCAGGCAATTTACGGCAACAGCCTACAGTTCAGCTGTTAATTCCAATAAATTGAGACGTTTTGCGGAGTTCTAATCAAATTCACAAACAATGGAAATATGGCTGTGTGCAATCAGTTGCCCCCCCTTTTATATTATCAATTACTTAAGGAAAATCCTTTTACAATAAGGGGTTTAAAAATAAAAATATTGTTAGCATTGTGCTTTTAAAATAACTAGTGAACCATGCTTCTAGTGTTTATAATACTTCTAATATAGTGTGATTTTACTTAAGCAATTTTTAATTTCTCCATATACGAAGTATAGAGAGAATATTGTTTTCATGAAAAAAATCGAATTCGAGATTTCAACGGAAATACATGTTTTAAAGTCCCCTGAACACATTTTGACTATTTTCTCGATGTCTGTGGGGTGTCTGTGTGTGTGACAGGTATTTTGTGGGTTCTCTAACTCAAAAACTATTAATCAGATCAACCCAAAATTTTAAATTTGACATTTTTGTTAAAGGAAAAAGAACTGATTAGCGTTTGGTAAAAATCGGTCAAGCAAAAGTGGGTGTTTACTCCTGACACATCCGTTTTTTGAAATATTTGCTTTAATATTTAATAAACGTAAAAAGTACTGGAATAAAAGTCGCAGGAAATTTAATTTTCTACAATGTTCGTTCTAAACATTTTCCCATATAATGCATTGTTTAAGAGATATTTTAAAAACTAATTTTTAGCTACCACAACATCACCTACCGGCGACTATTGTAATAAATTTACGCTTAGTTACGTCTTATAGCGCTCCTTTTTATTTTCTTAATTGTTGGAATTTCAGGGCTATATCCAATATCAGAAGGATATGGTTTGAGTTATTTCTATTCTGTGTAATCTTTAAAATTTTCTCGCAATTCCTTAAAATATTTATTCGGAATTTTTAGAAATATTACAGGTATTGAGAAAATCATGTGGTGGCCACATCAGATTTTTTTCTTAGAGGAGTGCACACAACAAAAGAAATTTCAAGAACAATTTCTTTTCTAAATTTCTCCAACTTGCTCGTGAATTTCTAACTCCAAACATAATAAATTACTATATCATACTTTAATATATATTTTTAGACCCCTCTAATATAGCCCATAATCATCTTTAAGTAATTTTTAATTTAAAGGGGGGCCGATTGATTACACAGCCAAAAAAAGAATAACCGATCTACCATATATTGAACATCAGTATAATTAATACTATAGGTTTACAACGTATAATGATAATTTACCCAATTCACAGCTACCTTTAATTCTCGTACTTTTCACTGGATTAAATCTTCTTTAGTAACTCAGGAGTGGATTTTAGAGTATGTATTATAGAATTCCAAACAGGCTTGCTTGAAATTTATTTTTGTCACTAGTAAAACTTTGAGGGTTCAGACTTTGAGTTGCGATTTTTCAAATGTCTACAACTTATTCATTTGTGAGAAAGCACGTTCTACAGAAGAATCAGTTCCAGGGAGACATAATATAAACTGAATTAATTTTGGCATTTGTTTGGGGCTGATATCTCTGTCTCTGAAATGAGTGAATAGTTCCACGAAGCGTTGGTATCTTAGATGAATTCCTAACTCCTCTAACTGAATCTGACATATATGGAGAGACGCCATCTAGGCCGATACTGATACCATACAAACTTGACGACACGTTTGAATAAAGGGAATCCCGATTAATTACTTCATCATTTGTTTTTTCATCTGCGAAATGCTATTAGCCAATGTAAAAGCTGCATCACGACCGATTGGTGATCTGCGTCGTCCGCTTTGTTTTGGACGAGGATGATTAATATTCTTATAATTATTATTATTTTTGTTTCATTCGCTGTTATTATTTATGTATTTTTGAGTGTCTTATGTTGTTTAGTTCGTTGTTGTGTATTGTTATGTCTTATGTTTCATTTGTTGTAAAAACATTTGAATAATCGGGATATTTATAATAAATATATCCAAAAGCGGGACAATTTTGCGTCCCCTAAAGATTTTGGGGGACAGCGGGACATGCTGCTCAAAAGCGGGACTGTCCCGCCGAAGTCGGGTCGTCTGGTATGTATACCTGACATATCATATAAGAGCGTGGGAGAGAAAAGTATGGACTTTTAATTGTTGTTCGCCGATATAAATGCTGTAGCAATCGATGTAAACAAAACATGTAATATTACGCCTGGGAGTTTTCGAATTTTTATCTCCTAAACCATAAGTCGTACTTTTTCGTGGTAAATATTGTCCTCTATCCGAATAGATTGCATGCGTTTAATTGATTGCTTATACAAATTGGAAGATATAATTGACGGATGCAGTTGAAAATCCCCATTTGTCGATAAATTTTAATGGGGATCTCTAATGATTAATTTAATTAAAATCCACCCAGTAGTTACCGAGATTAAACACGCGGACGGACGAACGGACGGAGGCGACGTACCCATAAGGCGTTCCGCTACTACTGCTTCGTTAGTAAAGAACGCCTAGAAACTAAATTACGACTCGCGTCAACGTTTTAGTCTCGATTTTCTTATCGTGCTCGTTTTACTTTATGAATCCGTTTCGATTCTGTTAATGAAGCGTATTTTTAATTTCATTATCATGCTCTCCTTATCCATTCAAAGGACTTACCGTTTCGATCAAAGACGCCTCGTGTATTAAGGACATATAAAGGTATATCATCAAATGAATTTAGTCTTCTATGGGTTTCCCGACCAAATGAGGGGAATTGCACTCACATTGTCTTTTATGACTCCTATTTGAAGGAGTCGTAATTAAACCCGTTTTCCATTTCTGACGTTTACTTGTTATCCATACAAAATGCAACCAACAATCATCTACACATGAAAATATCAATCGGCAGTATTTACATGCAGTTTGAAGGGATTCGTAGAATATGGAATGCCGAAAAGATTAGAAAAGAATTATTTTCAAATCAGAGGTGCAATTAACAATAATTATAAGCAATAATTAAGTTCTAGAAGTTGAAATTATTTATTAATAATTAATAATTTTGCACTATCAAAAATCTATTTAATCACAGCTCCTAAGATACCGGAATTACGCGGAGCTATCTCACCAACGTCTTATCCAATAAAATATAATTTTTTTTCTTCTTTTAAATCGAAAAACACTGGCAAAATCCACATTCAATATATCCTATTATTTTCTCTTTATAAATCTTTTTCTAATCTCCATGTACGCAAAGGCTTTGCAAAGGAGCAACATTCGCATTACCATTTTATATTGCACAGCATTAAATTATAAAGACAGATGCAATAGTAGAATTCATTAACACCATAGCACTAAAACGTTGAAATTTCTTATCCGATATTATTTTTATATTTACTTATTTTAATAGGTAGAATAATCACCGAAATTAAACGATGATTCAAACCGATCTTATGATGCCTACTTTCCACATAATATTTATTTAATACTTATATTGGCTTTAGTAGCTTTAAAATCACCGCGGATAAGTTGCCATTTATGTTCCCTAATTTCATAATTTAGTGTTATAAAATATAACAAATACATTCGAACAGAAAACTAAATTGATTACGCGTATTTGTGTGGCAAAATTAACGCGTGTGTGCATCGTACTAGACTATAATGAATCTGAGACCAACAATAGTCGTTACTAAGGCAACACTCGTAATGAGCGATAAAAACTGCAAAAATACCAGTATTTACGCGAAATTCGAAGAAATACGTAAGATCGATAAGCAACATTCTACGATGGAGATTAGAATCTTCATTCCTTTCTTCAGAGAATAGTACAAATATATTTCAATGTACAAAAGAAAATTACCCTGCACGATGGTTTTCAGAATATCCATGTAAAACAAATGGGAAAAATAGTACCTGGAATCGAACCCGGGATTTTCAATATTCGCAACAGAAACTATTCTCGGGAACTCGGTTTCAGTAGCAGGAGATTTCCACCAAATGTCATGAAAATCGGTCTATTGGTGAAAAAGTTAATAGGGGGAATGACAGACAGGCGGACACAACGACACTACTTTCATTCTGGAAAGTAGGCTAAAGATGAAATACTTTAAAATGTTAGAAACAAAAAATTATTCATATATGATGGGAAAATGCCATAAAAGTAACATAAATATGCATATATATATACAGCAATATGTCCTATGGTCCGCGTAGATACTTTATGATGCAGTCCAGACTCAAATGTATTTCTCATAAAATATGTACTTTTGACTCATGAAGTGTACGAAATTTATTCAACCAACTCTTCCAAAACATCGTCTCTTTTTCGTTTCCATAAGAAAAGCTCTGCGCAGTAAGGGAAAAGCAGAAAGTTTGCAACATGGTAGGCGGTGTTATAATGCGGCCTGTGGATTTAAGGGGAATGCTAACATAAGGCCCACGCATGGTTTGAATTTGAGACCCCTGTTCTAGTCGTTATGGGTAAACGTTTAATTATTAATGATGGCACTATGGTTTTCAAGCATCTTTTGAAGTTTGCGAGTTCTGATTAACTTGATTAATAAGCATCTTACATATAGTTTTTCAATTCTGTCATTCTGTCTGGTCGGTCTGTGTGAGACGCTTCGATTTTTCAAGGTGCAAGGTTTATTTCCTTCATTGATTAAAATAAGTAAATATTGGAACGAATTTATCCGTTTTTGCTTTCTTCGACGGCTAAAACTACTAAATATCTTATTCTTGCGATGCTTAGATGTTACACGAAAGAATTTGACAGAAATACTCATCTTTTCGAAATTTTATGACCTGTTCATACTCTTTCCGGATGTTGCCAAGGCGACCCACATTGTTGTCTCCGATTGAAATTGCATCTATTAAGCTTTCTAATAGACGAAAGAATTATGGTTAGCGGTTTTTATGAAGCATCGAATTTATAGCTGTAGCAACTTCAAACTTAATAGATTGCAACGTTAATAATTTCAGATAACAATTATGTAGTTATTCAGTAAACTGTATGTGGACTGTGGTCATTTTAAATGATCGACCAAAAGAAAAAATCTTCTTTTATTTCAATACTGGAATATTACCTTTTTCGTAAGGAAGAATCAAATAAAATTGCACAGATAAATTATAAAAACAAACATGAAATTGAAACTGATGGAAGAAACTTTATATGCAATGTAGTTTATAAGGATTTTTTAAAATAAACAATAAGAATATTTACAGTGTTATTTATTGTTATTTTTGTTTAAAATTTGTTTACATAAAATATGTACGTGATTAGATTTGAAGTAGGTACCTTTAAAATTAGTTATTTCATTGAAGGAAAGATAAGCGAAATTACTTTGCCATAAAACTTGATTTAATGGAAAAATACAATAATTATTATCGATTTTGAGCCGAGATATTGTATTATTTTATACTTACTCCCGTCATATCTGACGGGCAAATCGGCAAGTTTATTATATTTTTCTTAACTTATCCAAAATTGGCATCCAGAAATTATCAAAAGTGGCTGAAAGACGCTGTATAGTTTACATCAATTAGCTTAGGACGCTGAAAGATTCAATAGATATAAAGCAAAGCGAGAAAAAAACAGAAATCCTGAAGTTTTTCTTCTTTCTTTTGGATAAAATAGGCTTGAATGAAATCGTTATAGAACTCTGGAAAGAGCTGCCCTTCCTAGAGGAATCGGAATAGGTACCTTTGATATATATACCTACATATATGCGTGCGCTAATACAACTTTGTCGATGTTTCTTCACTCCCTTTAACTCTTCTCCGTTTACTTTCTAAATCCGAATCCAAGGATATCCAAAACACACTAGTCCGAACGACTCCTACTTCCGTATAACCTAAATAAACTCACGAAAGAGAAAATCTGGGAAGAGATTGTTAATTTTTTCATAAGACTATGCTGAAGTTAGGATGAGTAAAAAAAAGAACGAAGCGGGGAAATATTTATTTCACGTGGCTTTTTTTTATATCTCGACGATATAAAACAAGGCTAAACTAGAGGAAAAGTACTTATCAACTTCTTTTAACCTCGGCGCAAACTTTTTAAAAAGAATTCAAGCGGAAAAAACTTTTCTCCAAAGTTTTGCGAGAAATCATACCGACGGCTCCGACCAGATCAAGTTCCAATTTTTTGTTCCATTTTATATAGTTCTAAAGTAGTCTGTAATAGTTTCGCTTAATTTAAATAGGCGAATCTTATTTTAGGAATACTTTCTGGAGGTATGTATATAATACCCGAGACAAACTTCGCTTTAACATCCAAGATATTTTTTAATTCTATAATTTATTTGTAATTTTGTAGAAACGCTATAAACATTTAACCCTTATTGCCCAAGTTCGTCATTATTTCCAATATGAAAAATGTTACATTTTTTATTTAAAAACGCTTTTGACTTTCCACGCTTCAAAAAATATACAGTGCTCTAAAATATTAGTAATCATTAATGTATTCAGACAACCAGCATAAAAATTATATGCATATAACCTCACTGAAGTCTAACACGTGCTATCTCAAGCATATTGGATTAATAAATAGATATGAAATTTTACCAGTTATTTCCAAATGTTTAGAAACCTTATATTTTCCCAGTAATCCTCCCGAAGAATACCTGCGTCACGAGGTCATTTCCTGCTTTGATTGGACTCGTTCTATTTTCAGAAAACGTTTTCCCGGTTATGTTCTCGCGCTAGATCCAAATGCGACTCATAACAGCTGGCCGCGTTATATAAGGATTTTGCGTATACATTTCTAGCATAACTCACTATAAATAAAGCATATGAATTCCTCCGAAATATAAGGGATTTTAACAGAAATACAAATATTGTCGGTTCGTTGGTAGAATCTTCAAAGAGTATAAATTTTCACGATTTCAATGATAATTATGTGGTTTATATAATAACATCATATAGTATACGTCTTCGAAGGGAACATGAACTAGAATTTTGTATTAAAGGAGTATGCTTAATCGAGATTTTACCGTAATTAGGCTTATTTATTTTTTTTGCGGATGCTTGTACAGAAAAATATTTATAAAGTAAGAACATAATTTTTCAAATACTGCACCTCACTGGTGGTCGTTTGTTTAAAATCCTTACAATAAATCTAAAGCATCGTTTTAAATGAAATATAGCTATGATAACCCCAGATTTCTTCTTAACCTTATCTTGTTATATATTTCAAGATTTCCATGTGACAACTTAGGGAGCATCAAGGGCCAAAAAAGGTTTGAACCTTCTGAGACATCACTCGGCAGACGAAATTCACATCTGGTTTTCCGGAACTTTTTATGGCTTTTGGAACTACCTTATACTTCCATTGAATTATAGCCATAATATGATTCTTTTTCGAATTACAAGGTTGGTGGAATCGAACTTGGCAAGATAAATTCAGATAGCCTTATTAAAAACCTACAGTTTAAAAATCAATAAAAAATCAAAATATTCAAGGGATCGCGCCATTAAGACGTCCAATAAAATTATAACCATAGTTTCAAACTGACGAAACGCAAAACTGAATTTATTCGAGCTCAAATGGATTCTCTGAAAACGAAAAAAAATCCTTATACTAAAACTAGTTAAAAAGAGAGCAATCGAACCAATTTAAAAGGGGCTTACGTGAGCCAACTCAAAACTAGAAAAAGTGCTAGGTCCGCTTGAAGGAGCAACAAATGTCCTCTATATAAAATGCATGGGTCAAAAGCTAGGGCATGATAAGAATATCTCGTGGAAGATTAAAGCAGAAAAAGCCGGGCGGAAGAGGGAATTCAAGGTGGAGACTACCTTTCTCGCAGTGAATACGAGGATATTCTGAGTGCGGAAGCTCTCACATCGCCCCTCCTCCCTTTCCTCCTCCCCCATTCCCTCTCCTCCTCTCCCCCTTCCTGCCTCCCCCACTCCCTCTCTCCCTGTCCTCCTGCTCCACTCCCTCTCTCCCTGTCCTCCTGCCCCACTCCCCCTCCTCCTCTCTCCCTTCCTTCCTGCCCCACTCCCTCTTCTCTCTCCCTTCCTTCCTCCCTTATTCCCTCTCTCCCTTTCTTCCTCCCACTCTCTCTCCTCCTCTCTCTCTTCCCTCCTTCTCCACTCCCTCTCCTCCTCTCTCTCTCTTCCCTCCTCCCCCAATCCCTCTCTCCCTTCCCTCCTCCCCCACTCCCCCTCCCCTCTCACTTCCCTGCCCCGAGCATCGATCCTTACGAGATTGCGCCTTCTAGACTATTCAAAGAACGTGTTGATTTTGGCCTGCAGATATTCGAGTTCCTGAGATTTGGCAAAAGCGCGCAAAAGACTTGCGCGAATAAAAAAACAGCAAAAATTGTGCAGCACCGAATACAAACATTAAATCTTTTTAATTTGATCTTTTTGAGCTTTTCCTCGTAAGACGACGTTTTTGTTCGGGCGGTAGAAAGTTTTTTTTTAGAAAATAGGTCAAATTACAGAAAAAACTGATGTACCTAAAGAATAAATGTTTTATCTTATAGAGAGTAAGTAAAAATTGTCACTCTTTAACTGCCGAAAGGTTTTTACTTATTAGAAATACGCTCAGAAAAAATAAGAAATTTTATTTGAAGAAGGGCAGAGAAAATTTTTTCTCTGCTTAAATAATACGAAATAAATTAAGAGGCAAAACGTTCAACTTGGCCAACAGAAAAAAATGAAATTAGAGTGATCGCGTTATTTCATATTAAGCCATTTCGATAATTTTTCGTTTGTCATTCGTATGATTTAAAATAGTATCTGAAATGAAAGTACATTTTAAGTCTTGGAGATAGGAAATGTTGCTTTTTACGGTTTACGAAGATTTGATCTTGGAGTGCTTGTAAACCAAAAATTGACGTAAATGTTCTGATAAAAATAGGCAATTTTTAGTAGTTTAATAAAATTGTCCCAACGAACTGCTTTAATCTTAGATTAATATCATTTATATTTACTTACTATGAAAACTTGAGGTTATTTTATAAAGCTATGTCTGGGCTAACATGAACATCCTCGAATTAAATTCCTAAAAAAAAAACATTATAAAATCTTATTGCCTCAGTTTATACCAATTATTATCCATTTTCACCAAAAATATGATAATTTTAATGTAAAATTTTAAAATCATCTAATTGATTCTGAGAAAGAATTTTTAAATAAAAGTAACTGTTAACTTCTAACTCCATAAAATGTCTTAAAAGTCACCCACATTTTACTTTCGCCAATTCAACTTTGCAGTTCGTTCCGACTGCGCATGATTCGCGCATCAACGTCTGCCAGTCGTTTGCAATCGCTACTATCTTTATAACGCCCCAATTAACCCAAGAAATAATTACTAAAAGTCTACGTCGTTCTCCTTTCCATCACGGATACCACCGAGAGCGCATTATGTAACCGCCAAACTAGGCGAAATGAGTTCCCATCGTTCAATGAAGGACTCCCGAAACGTCTGAAAGAGTTCGGCAGATAACACGATTCCCTTCCATGTGAAAAGCCTTCGCCTTTTGTCCTATCCCTAAAATTGATTCCGTTACCATGGCAACCGTGGTGGAACCAGAGTACTGTTTACAAATCACAATAGGCGAGATTTGCTTGCAAACTGCAATGTTTGACACAAAGCCCACGGGTGTGGCTCAGTTACAAACGTCCAAGTTTCCTTTTGCAAGATAACTTGAGAATGATACCAAGAATGGGACATTCAGCCAGTGCCGCAAAACCACCAGCGAGAATGCGATACGATGGAACAAAACACGTGGCACTAAAAAATTTGATATTTCGTTTACAGTTGAGAATTGATTGACGTTCAAAAACCAGGTTTCCTATACAGTTTCATTTCAAGGTAACGTTTTTCGCTATCACTTTAGGTGAAAATCGATGAATCCCTCAAATATAAGAATTTATTAGGCGTTCACCATCAAAATTAGAACGAGAACATGAAAAGACATTTTTTTAAATCAAATTCCATTTAAGCCTCAAATTTTAAATCTGCTAAAAGAAGGTAAATATCTTTCATCGGTATTAAACGGCTTCGTTTGCCACAAAGACAGGCCATTAAACTCTCAAATCGGAACCAACTTCACATAGAATCCTGAAAGCGCGCGAATGAAAAGGATTAAGTTCCGAAAATGGAGCGAACGCGTCTTTGAGAGCATAAAATTATGTTGTTTCTTTTACGTTAAATGAAATCTCGTCCCTACATCTTTTATTTATTCTAGATAAAAGCATTGCGAAAATCTGTAAATACTGTTTCTCAAAAAATAGAAAATATTACGGCTTATTTCTTTAGGGCAGGGTTTAAAGAAATAATACGACGTATTAAAATACATTACGCCGACAAAATTTTGTTTGTTATGGTAAAAGACCGTGCTTGAAAACGGCGAATTTTTGATACTGCACGAATGAAATAGGATGCAGTAGAAATTTTATTGACCACGCACGCAATTCGTATTTCTCGGAATTAATTTTGTATCGAGTACCTCGGGAAAGTCAACAATATACTCTTACATTTACATGATTACCCTCATAATCACAAAAAGCGCACTGCAGGAGATGCTATAGATCCATATATATAGATTGCATGAAAAAATAATCTTAATGTTTGGTTTTTATTTCCCAATTTAAATTTTGTTTTCCTTTCACGCTAGCATCCGTGAATATACGCGATATATATATATATATATATATATATATATATATATATATATATATATATATATAGCGCTATTTTTATTTTCGCATTTGAGCGCGAATGTTTGTGTACGAACCCATTTTAAAAAGTCACCGATTCATTTCCTCGCTATACATTGATTGAAATGTATACGCCGTAACTTTTGACACCTTGGACGAGCGCGGATCTTTTCTTAACCCTCTCCACAACAAAGAGCGCGAAACACCGGGCTGTTTTCCTCACGAGATGTTTTCGAAGCGTCCGTCATCATTCACAAGTGATAGGACCACTATGATCGCGGTGGGCACGCAGATGCGCAACACTTAAGCGTGTAATTCTTTCTCTTTTCAAGCCTGCTGAGGTTATATCGAAATCAAACGGAACGAAATAATGCGTTCGGATCGTATAAAATAGATCAAAGCTTCTTTGATGATGGAACATTCAAAGCGTGATGTTTACATTCCTTAAGCTCTGGAGGAATGTAACTTGGCGGTTCGGTGAAATCTCACATGTCTTGGACGTCAGCGGATAATACGTTTTCTGACTTTTTGCCGAAAATTAGTAAAACTTAAAATGGTTACAGTCAATGCTCAAAAATCCGAAAATCTATGAACAATGCAGTGTTGTTGAAGGGAATATTTTTGAAACGAGAAAAAAGTCTACTATGGCTGCAAATTGAACCAGGGTCTTCTACTTGCCGGGCGGATATTCTACCACTGAACTATCGTGGCAGATCAATTTTCTCGTTTCAAAAATATTCCCAACATTACGCTTTAACGCAAAAAATTTATTTTAAATGGCGTGTGCAATGATTTCAAATATAAATAAATGAGGAAAGGGCATTAAGATAATAAGGGTAACATAAATCAATAAAAGAAACACAAATATTAAAATGAACAAATGATTCAAGGACGCTGGGTCACAGATAAAATACAAGAATAAATGTATTACGAATCCATGGAGATGATACACACACTAAATGAAATAATGAAAAACACAACTACACTTGTTGTTAGGTAATAGTTCGGTTTTAAGAGCCGCCGAACTCCAAAAAACCAGCTCTTTGGCGGCCGTTTGAAACCATATTGATACTTGAGCTTTTTTGTATTTTTTAGTTCCGGATTTTTGAGCTTCGACTATATTAATATATGAAGCAGAATGTTAAGGATGAAAAATTCAGTACGATGCACCACCATATTAATACTTCTTCAAAACTCGGACATTACTTAATTGTTATCCAATTGACTCTCAATAAATTATTCCACGTCGTCAGCAGACTTCTAAATTACGTTGAAAAACTGTCAGATTTTTAGACGAGTAACTTTTAAAAAGTAACGTCTATTCTACTTCTAGAATTTTCGATGAAAAATGACACGTAGGATTCATATTGAAAAAGAGGACGAAAATGGCACAGTTGGGTCGGATTATCCGATCAGGGCTGTAACTTGACGGGAAATTTTTGCTTTAACGATTTAAAAATCTAACTCCATAAGTTTGTTACGTAGATGCAACCAACTTCACGAGAAATTTTTGCTTTAACTTGTAAAATTTTCATCCGAGAAAATAATTAATTTCCATAAATTGTAGATAATCGCAAAATATACATAGCTTGCCGAAAAAAATTCTTGCCTTTTTTTGAGAAATCGCGATTAAAAAATTAAACTGCATAACTTTATTACGTAGATGCAACCAACTTAGCCTTTTGTGAGGATTTATTTAAAAACGAGAATAAATGGTGCATCTAGGTCATACTTATCGATCAACACAGTAAATGTTCAACCTTACTGAAATGCTAGGTGAAAACGACACACTCCTACTTGTTTCCATTGTAATCTTCCTTTAAAGTGGGGATCAGTAACGCATACGGCCACCGAAATCTATGCTGGAAAACCGATCCGTAAAATTTTAACAACGGAAGTATCGTATTTATTGTTGAAAATACGGCAATCAAGTCTTTGATACTGAAGTACAATATAACGTAAAAAATTTTTATTTTTATTGTCATCATATGATATCACAAAATCTGAAATCAGCTACGTAAACTTCAATCCACGTCGCTCCATCGTTCACAGAGAAAGTCTCCGATCTCTTCGTTAGAATATTAATCCTGTCGCCTGACGAAAACCGTTTTCTTTTTATCGCAATATCTTCTAAACGTCAATGTAATTTACTAGGTTGAGGAAAAAGTTCTGTCGTTTTAAGAGGCCGAGGAAAAAAACGCACATATTTATTAACAAATTATTTTTATTCATTAAAATATGAACCTTTTGATTCGATACACTTTTCCCAACGCTAGTTTAATTATTCCCTTTTTACAAAAGTTTGGTTCTCTGGAATAAAAAAAATTGGCGACTGCAATTTTTACGTTACAATGTTTCTTGAATCTCCTATCTTTCATAAAATTGTCCATGGATCGGAACAAGTGGTAATCGGTAGGTGTAATGTCTGGCGAACATGGTGGGTGGTGGAGAACTTCATATCCCAACTGGATTAATTTTCGGGTGGTGATATATGCAGTGTGTGGCTTTGCATTATCTTGGAGAAGAATTGGTCGTTTTCTATTGCGTAAACTCAGCTGTTTTTTGCACATGTTTTTACCCTTATCATCCAGCTGACGACAATACACTTCTGCTGTGGTTTCTCGGGTCTGAGAAATTCATAATGATCCCTCTCACATTCCATCAGACGCAAATCATACTCTTCTTCGGATGGAGATCTTTTTTGGTAATTTTATAGGTGGTGCATCGACATTTAACCATTGCCCCGACCTTCTCTGATTATCATAGAGAATTTGATTTTCATCACACGTGATGATCCGGTCAAAGAAAGGCTCATTTACGCTCTTTTGGAGCAAAGAAATGCATATATTCAACCTCTGCATTTTGTTTCTTTCAGTCAATTCGTGTGGCACCCATTTTTCAATTTTTTTTCTTTTCCTATCCGTTTTAAATGATGGCAAACGGTTTTCTGGTCAACAGTAACCGTGACAGCCATCTTCCTAGTTGTTTGTCGCGGATCAGATCCAACAAGCTGCTTCAAGACCTCGTTGTCAACATTAGAGGGACGTCCTATACGGTGTTTATCTTCAACGCCCATATCTCCAGAGCGGAATTTGGTAAACCATCGTTAAGCAGTTTTTACTGTCACAGAACCTTGTCCCCAAGCCTTGGCTATCCGCTCAGCAGCATCGGTTGCTGTGCTTCCAAATTTGAATTCATACAATAAACAGACCAGAATCTCTTTCAAACCCATTCTATATTAAGGGCAAATACCCAATAATTAAATAAACAAATTTAACTATTAGTTGAACTAACTAAAATAATAATAAAATTATTTCCCAAAATTAAAATATAGCTTTACATTCAATTTCCACATTCTTGTTAAAAACGACAGAACTTTTTCCTCAACCTGATACTTTATTTGCGATTGGGAAAAAATACGGCAAAGCGACCAGTAAAATTCATGCGTAACATTGAAAATTACGTTATACTCAAGAATTATGTGCTGAAAACTTTTTGAATTGTTTAGATATAACATTCAAAGATGTTGATAAAAAGAGCGTAAAACTGAAAAGCACGTTATTTTGAACGATCGCGCAAGTCCCTTCCCTTCGGAAGGGACGTTAAGCAGTTGGCCTCCTTAGTGCTCTTTGTAAAGAGTAGGCTAATGCCGGCACCGGGTTTTCCTCCTCCCTTCTGTATGTGTTCGGTGTGGAAGGAGTAATGGCCATAATAATCCAAGAGGTTGATTAGCCAGAAATTCCATACAGACAGAGAAGTTATTTTGAAGAATTTTATAACAGCATTCTACTTTATTATTATTGGATCCATTTAAATAACATGGGTACTGGAACTTCATCATAATACTACTGTATATGATCGATATCCATCCACCTGCAACCGCGGCTCTTTCAATTTTAACTTACTATGCGACTTTTTTTAAATTTCCATTCAGGGGTGTGTCAACGTTATTCACTACAGAATACAATAACGTAGTGTGGCTTGAGACGCGTTGGGTATGCATAAGGGCATTATATCTGAATTGCTTCGGATATAGGCCATTTTTTACTGTTTATAAATTTATGAGCACTATGTGTGCCATGAGGCTGTCAAACTTCTAAAGATTATCGTCTATGGCTCTGAAGGTGAGTTTGGACACCCCCGTTATATAATAATATCTGTTTCGGTTATATTTCGGGAAAATAGCGCAAAAAATTCAATCTCGCATGACTACTATTAAAGCAAAGCGAGCTTTTTTAGAAAGATTCAAAAGAGAGAAAACGAAAATTCTGCTCCTATATTAATTTTGATTCAAGAAAACGGAAATTTTTGTGTAGGTTGGCCGATTAATCTTGATGGCACAATAATTTTGATCAAAAAAATAAAGTAACATCCAGATCGTAGAGAGAATAGAGTCTTCCAGAAAAGGCCCGTTTTCCAAAGGCTGTTTATTTTAGTACATAATTAAAAAAGTTTTATTTAATCAAATTATGAACATTTTTAGTAAGGAGGATAAAACATTCAATTTGATTTTTATTTAAAAACAAACCTCACACGGTCATTACAGAGAATATATTTTTGGAATGCCGTGTTCGTCGACTAATTGAATTAAATGTTCGAGGAAATAAACTGAATGAAATATTAGTTTACATGATGATAAAATTCAGTCGATTTATTTAAATGAACATGAAACACTTCATATTAAAAATATTAAATCGTGTTTTTATCATTTATTTTCGTTACCTGAAGGGAATTCATTATAATAATAATGCTTCCATCTGACTCACAATCAGTAATAATTTTACGTTAATTTAACGGTTCTTTGTACTATTTACAATACAGTACAAGAGCAAAATTGAGCTTCAGTATTAAAAAAATCTTCTATGGTATTGAAACGCTATTAAACGTTTAAAAATATAAAGCTAAACTAGAACTTATTTCCAAAACATTACAAAAATTCAAAAAGTTATAATTAAATCCAATTAAATTAAAATATTGCATTGACGTGTCACGATAATATTAATTTATTCGAGGCTGCTTGTCTATCTGTTTTGAGTATTTATTAGCATCTACAGACTTGGAGTTTTTGGTATAAGGTATACGTTTTGCATTACTTGACAGCTAGTAAAATGTATATTATTATCATTTATTTAACTTATTAATCCTTAATGACTCATCGTGTTATTTATGAAAATCTATCGAATCCAATTTTCACTTGTTTACAGAAATTAAACTTTCTCTTAGCAACGAGTCTTCACTGCCAGAATTATATTTTTATACTCATAAATGCAATCAAACCTTATAATAATAATTTTGTCATTCAAAAATATAATGGCGTCAAATGTGACCTTTCCTAATAGTATTGCTTATGTTTTTACCACTAGAAGAACGATACACTGTGAATAGATTCAAAATGTAATTTCGCCACTCATACTTGTTATATCACGCTTAAAAATACACCTTGTAACCCTATGATCTATTCACTTGGCTATTTTTTAATCTAATCGAGCAATCAATTAAGTTGACGCATTTATCCGCTCGCGTGATAAGATTAAGACTTGATTTATTCCTCCGCTACCTGCAGGATGACCTTCAAAGACTCCTGACCTGAGACCATGAAGTCACATCTCGTGACTAAGACCCCTAAATGTAAAACGCCGGAAGCGCGAGAAAATCTTCCATTATAAAACGGCACCACATACATAACGATTGCACGGGAAACGACACGTGGAGAAAAACTGTTTTTCGGCCAATAAAGCGCAATACCGTCAAATCCAATGGTTGCTATACTGTGAGCGCTCGTCACGTGATCGCAAATTTGTTGCCTTTTTTAAAAAAAGACCGATTAACGTTAAATGTTTTTCAATATTTATTACATGCTATCTCATATTATGTACCCAGGAAATCTCGTTAAAATATTTTTTTTTCAATTACGAAACCTATCACAACACTATCGAGAACAAAGGATTATTCTGAAATTGGTGGAATAAAGTGATCCGAAGATCCTATGCAGACCGGCATAAGCTGTAAAGTTGGGAATAATTTTGAAACGAGAAAAAAAGTTTGCTATGGCCGGGAATCGAACCCGGGTCTTCCACTTGCCGGGCGGATATTCTACCATTGAACTATCGTAGCAGATCATTTTTCTCGTTTCTGAACGCGGATGTTTTCTTGGTTGGGACGGAACTAGCCAAGCTAGTATCAAACTGCCCCAACGGATGTCCTCGAAGAGATACATCGAAGAAAACTCCTCCCTCTCAAATGGTGAGATTGCCAAGTAAGAAATTGGTGGAATAAAGTGATCCGAAGATCCTATGCAGACAGGCATAAGCTGTAAAGTTGGGAATAATTTTGAAACGAGAAAAAAGTCTGCTATGACCGGGAATGTATTCTTGGTTGGGACGGAACTAACCAAGCTAGTATCAAACTGCCCCAACGGATGTCCTCGAAGAGATACACCGAACATCCGCGTTCAGAAACGAGAAAAATGATCTGCTACGATAGTTCAATGGTAGAATATCCGCCCGGCAAGTGGAAGACCCGGGTTCGATTCCCGGTCATAGCAGACTTTTTTCTCGTTTCAAAATTATTCCCAAAGGATTATTCTAATAAACGAATTCAAAATTGCCATTCCCTAGCGTTTTTCATTTTAAGGCAAGTTTTATAACTATACAATTGTGACTTGTTTATCCCAATGTATATAAATGTAATGAAAGTTTTTATTAAATGCACACTACAAAACTCGCCGATCGAAGTCAAATGTTTCTCCTTTGGTACAGTCACTTTCAAAAGTCGATCGACAAACTGAGCGGCGCCACTTTCGGGACTGCAGGAGAATTTAACTTCGTATCTGTTTGTATAGGACTCTTCGGTCATGACTGTCACGAGGGAAATTCAAATAGTAATGTGGTAAATTTTAAGAAATGTAGCAGCAAGGACCTTCGTTCAACCTGTTTAAATAAATCGGAAAAGCAATGAGTTAAAAAACTGCGCTGCATAGTTCGAAGGTTTTTGTGTAGAACGCAATATATACCTATTTAGACCCAAAGAAGCGAAGAAATTAGAGACCGACGTGACAATTTATTAATCGGCATAAATATAAACGGATATTAAATACTGTTTCATAATTGCGATATTTTTCAGTGAATTAATATGAAAAGAAAATACCTGTAATAAGAAACCTCTACGACCAAATCTTAATTTTATGCTTATAGCGTGTCGTCTATTTGAGAGTAAAAAAAAGAATGCTTTCATTTTCCTGAAGGCCAGGGTCATTTTTTCTGCGTGCATTTTGTGCTTATTTTATATCCCATGCAATTTCATTTCAGGGAAAAATCCCTAGATAAACCGGCTTTCACAAATTTTCGTCTTCGCGAATAATCAAGCAATAGTGTTCAAATTTCTTGTACGAACAACCATATTTTTATTAATAAGCACTTACAATTGCGGCTACCATAAATATATTTCAAACCAAGTTCACATGTAAAACTTAAAACAACCACAGGTGGTAGGAGAAGACCGAGGCTATCGAATGGGTCCACGACGTGGTAGCCCCGGGTTCAAATCCTATTGGAACTCCCAAGAGTACCGATGTTTTTGTTTGTGTGACGCGTTTCACTCGGAGGCTCTTTGGGCGTTCATTTAATTTATCTAGATTTATGGGTAAAATCGGGAAAATTCCGTCCATTTATATTTATGTCGGAAATATTTGACTTTGTGTGAAAATGAGGAAGGGCGGTGTGGGTAGTTGTTCTGAAAACTCAAAGAGCATGAGGGGGGAAGAAGAAAAGGCGGCAGATTTCCTTCGCTTGGCCGTAGACCGAAATCGAATGAAGACCAGTCGTCTTCCTAATGCTAAGGTCTAGAGGAAAGACCAAATGTGACTCAACCCACATCCTAAAGGAAACTTTGGTTTAAATAATGGATGTGGGCTGTGGCTCTCTAGAAGCATGTGTGTTTTTTCTGGTTTCGGAGAACTGCTTACTGTTTATGTAATGACTAGGTGTTAACCCGTCAAAAATGACGGAAAATATATATGGATGAGATGGTGAGAAAAAAATCCAATACTTCGGATGAATAACTTCATGTGAAGTTTTATTAAGGTTTGATCCCAATATCTTCATCTTTCAAATCCGACTCGTTACCACTACGCCACCATACATTCTTGTTGATTAGGGTTGATAGTTACATATTTTATCCACTCACGAACTATCTGTTAAAAGCCTGTATTAATATTGCCCCAGAATTCGAACCCCGGAGCCTGATCATTATTTGAAGGGGATGCTTAAAGATTTGCTGCGAATTAATAAGCTTTTTATACCAACTGCAACTTCGCATCTGTTGTGGTTCTCTCTGGCGAGCTGTCATAAGATTCGAACTGGATACGGCTACAGTAGTACTGGTCATTGTCTTCGAAAAGTTAAAATGTATTTAATACAAACGACACTAACTAAATATGGCGACTAAGATTGAAACGTGAATTTCCTCGATTCGCGATATCTTTAAACGCGTGAAACCTAATGTTTGAAAGTACTTCAGGACTTTAGGCTAATATGAAGATTGAGTGTATTAGTAATTCCCGGTCGTCATGGAATATTCAAGTTATGCGAGAGTTAAAATACGATTTCTGGAAAGGGCACAAGTGGCGATAGACTTTTTAAAGTGACTGTACATTCAGGACATACCGTATACTTAAATCGATCCGGCTTTACTTTACTTTATATCTTTGTCGATGGTTCAAAACCTATCAACAACCATCACTTCGATCATTATGACAACCCCTCCCAATGTTGCTATACTTAAACTCGCGTAATGATCTCTCGCTTTATCGCTTGCGGTAAAAACCGACTTAAACGATTGAATTTAAGTGGGTATTAACCGTCAAATATAACACGTAACGACCCTTTATCGCTCACACATTCGTGAAAAACTGTTTCTTCTGTAGCCAGAATAAAGGTCGATATTCAGTGGATAACCGAAGTTTAATTTGATTTCTGCCATAAATTGAACTCGACAATACTTTCTTGCATGGGCATCGGCAGAAAATTTTGCAGGGGGGGGGGGCAAAACACAAAAAATGCCTAACACACAGGGGCAGACACGATTTTTCAAACCCGTGAAAATTTTACTTAACCGGCCTCCAGGTGACGACAAATCTACACCAAAGAACCAAATTCTATTGAAATTAGCTTAGGTACGTTAGTCTTGAGTTTTTCACTTTGTGTATGATGATTGCTTTTCCCTTGAAGCACGGTAAAATGTACTCCGATAGGCTTTGCTTTGATGCAAATAAAAAATATGTATTAATCTTTGATTTGCCTAATTTTCACGGAACGATTAACGTCAAATATAAATATTGCATGCTTATAATATATTTAAAATACCCACCTTTAACGAACAACCATGAATGTGTAGATTTGCATTGGCAGAACATTTTTCAGGTTAAAATACATAATGAGAAAACAACTAATAAAATTCGTACAAATTCATTTATTTAAAAAAGCTATTAACAAAAACAGAATAGTCGTTCTCAAAATCAAAGAATTAATTTTTAAACAAAAATTGCAAACACCTTGTGGCAGCACCAAACTTTTCTACTTCTTGGTCCATAAATATTTTGTTGTTTTCATTTACATATTTCCTATGTATGCTTGACATGCATAGCCCAGACAAACGATCATCACCCATAGTTGACCTTAACCAAGTCTTTAATCTCTTCATTGTACTAAAACTTCGTTCTACCGTACAAGTAGAAACAGGCAAAGTTAATACAATTTAAACTGCTTTCCTAATAGCCGGGTAAAGGTCTGTGTGATCAATCAAATCAGTTATGCCATTCTCCAACTCAGAATCCGCCTTACTTGACCACATATCATACCATGTCATCGCTTCATTTTCCAAATTATCGATTTCATAAATTATGTTAAGATTCAAAATTCTGTTTTTATACTACTGTCATCCCAATTGATTCATTTGTTTTGGACAGAGTATAAAAAGATTGAAATGCTTCTCATTTTCTGGATAAAATCGGCATTCAAGCGATGAGATAATTGAGTCTAAATGTGGAATAAAAACAGAACGATGATAATAATCCTCCACAAGCAAATCTTTGAAATTGGATCGATAGGTCTGGCGTGCACATGTTCTAGGTAGCATTAGATTAATGTTCAGTTTTTCGGCTAGATCCTTAACTTCGAAAAAATGTCGTTAAAATGACTATCAACATTTTGTCTGTGATTTCGGAGCACTATTAAAAGCTTTAGTATATGCTCATGAACTTTCAAAATATCCAACTGAATGGCCTGAAGAGCTTGCGTTACTGGTTCTAGTATTGATGAATAGGTCGAAATAATAATGAGACTGGGCAAAAAACTTGTTGTGTTTGTAACATTGACTAGTTGATGCGCCTCTTGGGATGCTTTACCAAACTCTGTTTCAGCTATTTGGTTTAATTTTTCGTGAATTTTCAAAAAGATAGGCGTGAAAATCCTAATACTTTTGTACTTAGCACTCCGACAAGTTTCGCATAGCATTGGTATAGATGGAATCAAAGATCTTCTTTTAGGATTGCCACGAAAATAGTTTATAATGGCTTTGACTTTTGTCTGTGTGCAGAACAATGCACGAAAATGGCTTTAGGACATATTTCTTTAATAATGCTCTGCACTCCTCGTTCCTTCCCAGCCATTGTTGCACACCCATCATACCCTTGTCCAATTAAGTTTTCAAGGCGCAGCCCGAATTGTGTACATTTATTCATTATAGTTTCAGCAAAAGACTTAGCATCAAAACTAGTAAGGGTTGCAAACCCCTAAAATTCTTCTCGTATCATGTCCTTACTGTCCACAAATCGCACACCAAGAGACAATTGTTCTTTACCTGATATGTCAGTGCTTTCATCTGCCAATATAGAAAATCCGACTGATTTATGACTTCTGCAACGATTTTCTGCCTAATGTTCTCTTCACAGAGTCCAATCAGCTGATGTTCTATTTGCACCGATGTGTATCGAGCATTAGTTGGAGAATTTTCTAAATGTTTACGGAGTGTGTCATCCCCTGCTTTGATCCGAAATTCGTAAAGGCTTCTCACATTCCCAATATTGCTGGGTTTTCCACAAAGTGCAATGTCGTGTGTGCCACAAAATATGAGAGTGGATAATATGGGAAACAGCATCTTTCTATTTTCTTCAACTTTTAGCCTTGATGAACCGTCAATTTGACAAACAATATTCTGTTCTGGGTTTTTCTTTATTTTTTAAAAATTACTGTCATATATTTGGGCATATTTGTGCCAGGAACTCCAAAGATGATATTTAGCACTCTGATGAAAATCTTTGTATTTTGTGAATGGCTTATTGATGAAAGCTCCTTGCGCGCCTCGACGAACAGCCTGTGGAAATAATATGCAATATTTGCAAACTGCACCTTTGAGTTTTATTGAGCAATTAAGTAATACATATGTCATTATTATACTTTGTTGTGCTTAGAAAATCTTCAATTAGTAGAATGATAAAAGTGAATGAAAAATTGATAATTTTAGCTTATTAACCAATATTTCTTGGTCTATATCTTGAACAGATTTTTCTCGATAAATTTTATTAGACTGGAAATCCTATGCTAAAATGCATGTATTTTAAAAGAAAAATGTACTTGCACCGTCGGTCCTGAACATCCACTCATTCTCTGTCCTCTTGGGGGAAGGGAAATCCGCCACAGTTCGGACGTTGGAAAATTTTATAAACAGACTTAAAGGCCCCTCTGCACTGTTTCGAATGACATATTTTATCGTTTTGTTCTGCTATCTCGCGATAGGAATTTTTTTTCACTGCTCCTAATTTCGGGCCTTCCTGATCCCCGTATTCCCAAAGTACTGCGCCCTGGGGATGTTGCCCCAGCATCCATGTCCTATCGGTGACCCTACCTAGTGGAGTTGATTTCAATAATTCATAGAAGTTCTTAATAAATATTACTTATTTTAAAAATCTTTTATAACGTGCTCGCAAGCTTTGTATTTAGTAATAGATAAACGAAACCTAAGATTTTGTTAATAAAAAAGATATTTGTTACAATAAAGTGACATGTTTCGTTCGTTTCGTTTCGTTCGTAGTAAAATTAGGCTTTTCGCCGATGACACCGTTCTATATAAAGAAATAAAAAACCAGGAGGATCACCAGTCACTGCGTGAAGACTTAAGAGCCATTTCAGCGTGGTGCAAAGAATGGCAAATTGAAATTAATTGTACTAAATGTGCCGGAGTCACGTTTTGGAAAAGTAAGAACAAAGACTTAGATTTCGAATATAAAATAGATGAAATGAGCATTCGACAAGCTGAGTATGTAAAATATTTAGGAGTAACCATTTGTCGAGATCTTTCGTGGGGCATGCACATTAGTCGAGTTATAGGCGCGACTAACAAGAAACTGGCATTCATAGGTAGAATAGTACGAAACACTACAGAGAAAGTACGTGAAACATGCTACTTATCACTGGTAAGACCGCAAGTAGAATACACAGCTAGCATATGGGATCCGTACGAGAAGGGACACATAATTCAACTAGAAAGAGTACAGCGCAGAGCAGCCAGATTTGTAAAACAAAAGTACGAACATAAGGAAAGCGTCACCTCTTTATTGAGCGATTTGAACTGGGTATCACTGGAGGACCGTAGATTGGACTCAAGGTTGAAACTTCTGGAGAAATATAGGTCGGAAAGTCTAAATGAGGAGGTAGTGGGAATAATTGTGGCACCAACGTATATAGGTAGAAATGATCGAGACGATAAAATACGTGAGATCGATTGTAGGACGGAGCGTTATCTAGGCTCGTTCTTTCCGAGGACAATACGAGATCACAATCGGAAATTTCGAATTGCATTAGAAAATCTTTAGGTAGGATTTGGTGCATTGCACCCCCTGCCACCCACCAACTTGGTGAATTGCAGGGTAACTTGTAGATGTAGATGTTTGAATGGTAAAAATTCTCGCCATCCATAGTTAACGTGTTAATTTATTAGGCATTTCCAGTTTATTTCCATTTAAAAGTAAATTTTAATGAAATATTTACGTTTTTCATATTTCCAGGGGGGGGCAACTGCAAGAGGGGCAGTTGCCCCCCCCCCTGCCGACGCCCATGCTTTCTTGAATTTCACCCATTATTCCTTATTCCTTTTCTTCATTCTCCTTTCATTCCCATTCAAACCCAAATCGTTCTTTGTCTCCTTAATCTCCTTCGTTATGCCCCCTATAAACGTTCCATGTGCAACTTCCTGCCTTTTCGTTTCATTTTCACCCCGCTCTCAATTCTCTCTCCCTGCAAACTCTCCAAGATCCTTTTGACCCTTACGGATAATCGCCTCTCCAGGAAATATCGTTTGATCCTTGTGTGTCCACTGAGAGGAGCTCGAAGCATGCCTTACCCGCTCTTTATCTCTCAGGGCATCCCAATTTAATCAATCTGCCATCTCTAACTGCCCCTAACTATTTCACCACCTGTCCTTTCCGCATCCTTTCAATTCCACCCGTTTTCAGGCGCGTTTCGCTTCCAGCATGAGCGCCTATTAGCTTCGGTCTGTCTGTCCGTCCGTCCGCATATCCGTTCTCAGCTTCTAAATAACGGATTTTCATGAAATGTGATATTAAGTGCTTGCAGTCAAGGACAATAATAAAATCACATAAATGAATCACGTAAGCCAATCAAGGGTACCACTTTACTGGTGGCAAAAAATGAACTTTCCGTAATATATCGTCAAGTGTTAGTCATAAAGAAATAGTTTTCAAATAAAACTTGCAGAACTGGTAAATTAGAGTATTTCTTCTGTTGTACATTTTTATCGTAGGAGTAGCCGTTATCAAGACAATCAAAAAAGAATGTCTTAATTCGAGCTGAATACATAGCTACCTAACTGTTGTCAACGTAAACAATATTTGTTGTAATTGAAGCAAATTGTGCATGCAGAATTTTGTAAGCGGAAGGAAAGGATTATCTGCGACGAAAAAAAGAACTTAAAGCATAAATATGACAATTACTTACCTCAAGTGAGGTAATTTTTATATAATTTTCGATTGATTGATTAATTACAACTGATAAGAAAATAAATCAGTAAAAAAATTTTAATATTTCTCTGGTATAATTTCTGATGCACCGTTCTGCAGAATTTAGTCAATATACTAAAATTACGGAAATACGTATAATATTAATGCATCAACTTGGGGAGGAATAAGTTTTTAGTAGGTAGTAAGACATAATCGGGCCGTGTTGTATAGCTGTTTTATGGCATGCGTTTGTTCAAAGTACATAGTTTCAAATACTCCATCGCACGAAACGCGCCTATTTGTGATATAATGTACACATTCCTAACTTGTTATAATTCCAAATTATCTACTTCTCTCAAACCTCCCTACCCTCCCTTTTCACTTGTGTGGGCATCACCTGAATTTATGTTTTGTGTGTGTGTGTGTGTGTGTGTGTGTGTGTGTGTGTGTGTGTGTGTGTGTGTGTGTGTGTGTGTGTGTGTGTGTGTGTGTGTGTGTGTAAAGGATTATTTGAAGGTATGCACCAAAAATCTGATGTAACCAGCACATGACTTTCTCCATACCTACCTGTAATATTACTAAATATTCTAAATAATAAATATTTTAAGGAACTGCGAGAAAAATTCAAAGACAGGTATAAACTTATACTGTAGCCTTCTGATATTGGATATAGCCACGAAACTCCAACAATTAAGAATAATAAAAAGGGGCATTACCAACAATAAGACGTAACTACGAGTGAATTGTTTTAAAAACGGTTGCCCCAGGTGGTGTGGTGGTGGAAGCAAAAAAATATATTTTTAAATAGTATCTCTTAAACATTGCATTATATGGGAAAATGTTTAGAACAAAAGTTGAAGAAAATAAATTTTCTACAACTTTTATTCCAGTAATGTTTTACATTGATCAAGTATTAAAGCAAATATTAAAAAAAAACGAATAAATGACAAGAGTAAACCCCACTTTCGATACATCGATTTTTACCAAAAACTAATTAATAAAAATTAAAAATTAAAATTAATAAAAATGTCAAATATAAAATTTCGAGTTGATCTGATTAATAATTTTTGAGTTCGAGCACCCACAAAATTTCTACCACACACAAACACAACACATGGACGAACACAGACATCGAGAAAATGGTCAAAACATGTTCACGTACGGACCTCAAAACGTGTATTTCCGTTGAAATCTCGAAATCGATTTTTTCATGAAAACAATACTTTGCCCTATACTATGTATAGAGGAAGTAAAATTTGCTTTAATATTCTAATTAATGTACTCGTAATAGGACAAATGATGGGCTATTTAGGATTATCTCAAAATAAATAATACATTGAGTAACTAGGAAATTTATATGAAACTGTAAGCGTGCATTTTCAAGAAATATAAATACATTTTTCAAAAATACTCTTTTTAATGAAGAAATTTTTAACTTTTTAATATAACTATTAAAATTACATGATTTGATATATTTGCAGTTGTAATTATATTATCCTCTCATAACACTGCCATTAAATTGAAGCAGTGTAGATGAAAACTATATATATAAACTAGATGAATTAGCCCGTTTAAAACGGGCTTTATAATCAAACAATATAAAAACAAATTGCACAAATTTATTATAACATTATAATATAACAATTTTACCAAATTTGACCGAACTGGCAGAAGAAAAGGCTGAGTTACTGAGCGTTACGGACAGAGTGACCAAGAGAATAAGGGTTTTATTATATTTAGATGACCTGTTAGGAGCATTTCTGCTTAAAGTGCCAAACAATGCTTATCACTTGACGATTTTTTTTGCCGAAAATTTTTTTATTTTGCGACAAATCAAATCGGCGATAACATAGTTCGGGATTGAATTATCTCCCTAGCTTCAACATTTTGCATCCTGATTTCGAGGTGGGTCGCTAATCGGCTTTGTTGTCCTCATGACAATAGAGAACGACAAGCCCGTATACGTGAGCGGAGTAGGCGCGCAACGTGATTGGTAGAGAGTACACAAAGATTCAAGCGAAGCGTGAATGACACTAATTTCCCCTTAACTCACGAGTCCTGCTTCCCATGTTCTACGCCCATTGTTCGGTCTGAGTAAACCATTCAACCTTTCACCTTGGTCGCTTGGTCAGATGAAGGAATAGGCATTATTGAAAATTGTTTAGCAACTAAAAGGCAGCTCTCGTAAAAAGCACGAAAGTTTGATAAGGAATCATAATGTGCCGTATCCTTGAACTTTGAAAGAAACCTTAAAATGAAATCTTCCACTTAAGTGAACAAGTTTAAATTGTACATTTAAATTTGACATCCAAGCGAAAGTAGTGCATTACAGTTAACATTATATTGGTGGTGACGAAATTCTTCGACGCGATAAAACTTAAATGAAGATGCTATAAATAGTTCGAATGTATCTATTCAAAATACGTTTGCGTCGCTGAAACCACGAACAATCGAAACTAAATTAAAGTAAATTGATTTTTTTATTGTTGATAGCACTAATTTCCTCTTTGTCGTACGTATATATTTGCAATTGTTTACAAAACCAATTTTTGACGACTGCCATTACTTTCATAATTTAGCTTACATAATTGTTAAGTGCACAGAAAAATGTTGACAAAAACCGAAAATGAACTATAACTTTCACTGCAAACATTTAAGGTTACTAAGAATTTCTCTGAATCTGATCAATAGATATTACAGACTTCAGTATAGTACGAGCTTGTGTTCATGACTCATCCGTCCACTTGTTTAGGTGCAGAACGAAGCTCGCGTATTTCATAAAAAGTTCCTGTTAGAGCAAGAAAGTCAAAAGCCTATTTATGCATATGCCGAAAAGTATTTGAAGTCGGATTTGAAACACCTAAAAGGTACAACATCTACTTTGATGCGTATTATATTAAATAAATCTACTCCTTTTACGAATTCGCATATCTTGCATAGAACACACCATGAATGTGGATATACTACATATCCACAGAAGAGGGAGGAGAAAAAACACAAAGCCAAGGTGGGTCAGCTCTAACGGAAGGTCTTATGGAGTTAAAGATCCCTTTCGAACAATTGAATGTCGTATATGTGCTAGCTTCTCTCAAGAACTTGGCTGTAATACACTCAATCCACAGTGCCAACACACTTTACTGCCATATAACAGATATTATCAATCGCACACTAGCCTCTATTTATGACAAGAACGCTGAAACATTGGCTGTTTTTCGAAAAGAAATATTACAAAAGATACTAGATATTTACAACATGTTTCAAAAGTTATCTATTCAAAAAGACAAGCATTTTCTCGGAAAAGTAAAAAGCGGATTATTTTGGGCTCCGCTTTTGTTCATAGATAGGAAAATTCATTACCCGGATGAGATCAGAGTTTTTAAATTTCAAACGATTAAGAATAATAAATGTGCAAGTCACCCAACGGATTTCTGATTGACTTCGAAGTGTCTCGGTGCATAAGCGTCCGTGATTTCAAGCCAAGAAAAAATCCTTAGCTTGTTAAGATAAATGAGATACCGCACGCTTCATGGAAAGATGTCCTCAAACGAAGTACGTATACTGCGTCGCCCACGAGCACGGAAGTTTCCACCTGAAATATATGCGACCCAAAATGAGTGTCATTTTGTTTACTTCAAAGATAATCTGCGAAGAGCTTGAACTACACGTATTTAAAGAGCTTAAAAAATGATAACCACTGAGACAAAAAAATAATCGAAAGCTTTAGCAATCAGTAACTATCAGCCGAAATTATTTTTATAAGAGCAACTATATTTTTTCTGAGAATGCTCCATTAAACTCGCTTTGTTATATATATTCCTATCGAATTAAAAGACTACATATGTGTGTATATATATAAATATATAATAGCGATGAAAAATTCGCGGACACGGACTCCACCACGGGATTACTTGGCAAAAATTAAGGGGCCAATGCACTTTGCAAAAATTTCCGTCGACGCATAGTTTTCGCGGAAAACACGGTTAAAGTGAACGCCGATGTGGCAACACTGTAATGAAGAAAACTACTTGGTCATGAAGTCTGTTCAACGAGAGCAACCATCGTATCGTGTGGTTTAGGTTAGTTGCTAGAGTGCTGGCCTTCGAAGCAGCGGAATCGGGTTCAATCCCACTTTTTTCTTTCCATGAAATGTCATAAATTTCTTTAATACGTTATGTTTACTTTACGGATTGTATTATTATTGAAGGTTTTACACAAAATACGAGTAATCGTTAAGAAAATTTTATTTATTATTATTTATTTATTTATATAATTATGATTTAATGTTTGAGAAATTCTATTTTAGATGATTGTTAAAGCAAAGTATAATTTAAGATTATAGGTTTGAGCTTATTTATCACAACGGGGAGAGAAAAGGGTTTTATTTTTTGTTTTTAATCATTTCGAGAGAATGTTCCATGCGAGGTCAGAGAAATTTTAGTTTCCAAATTTTACTGTTTACCTATTAGTTTATGGTAATTTTCTCATTCATTATTCAGCGAGATAAATTCTACCCGTTTCATTCCCGCACAACTGTAAGTTTGTGAATTTTAGATATATATTAGAGATGTACCTATTCGAGCAAATAATGAAGCCGTAATACGTTGAAGCTCCAAGAGAAGACAAGGTATCACTTACGCCGAGAGAAGGATCACCAAGGACCATAGAGACACGAATGGCGGAAGAAATAGAATGAGCATGATGAAATTTCCGTGAAAAAGGATGAATATATTCTCGAGAAAGTAACTCAACCGTAGAAAGACCCCTCCTTTCACCCTTTCTGCCTCTTGAAACGACCAACTCAGAAATAAAGTTTCGCGTGGAGGTTGACTGAAAACGATCGAAAAATATACTCTTCGAAAAGTCTACCCGTAAGATGTGCCCAAGTTTTCTATAAAAATGCTGCTTTAAACAAAAATTGTAATTTTTCACCAAATGCATGTTTAAATATTCGGAAACTTTCGAATGAAAATATTCATTAAATTACATTAATAAATAACAACTTGACGTTTTTTTTGTTTTTTGTGCCATATTTATTCTGGTACTCATTTGACGAATTGGATGGAAGAGGTGTCAATATATGTATGTCAATCATTCTATACGACAAGGAATTGACGGAAAAATCACGGTATCGGTATATAAAGCTAAAAATCGGTACATCGCATTTTTACTTCAATTGAAAAATGAAAAAGCGGATTATTTTAAATTTAGAGCATGGATGTTTATTTTTACCACACATAAAAGTTATGGTTTCAACGCGCTATTCCAATTTATCGCAACTGTAATGAAAATTTGCAACACCCCACTGTAAATATAACCAACAATATGTTCCTGTATCAATATCAGTTGCTTTCACAAAGGTATATAAATGTATGAGGGAAGAGGCTCCTTTCATAAATATTCTATAATTTTTATTTAAAAATTTTAATGAAAAATCACAAAAAAACAGTTCCATTTGTAATCCTATAAACTTTAACTATTCAATTTATAACTTAAAATTATATTCCTTATAAATTGTGATTCTAAATGATTTATCTTTGTCTTTACAGCTTGTTTGAGACGCATCCAGATGTGAAAGAAGTTTTTATGCCGTTTAAAGGAATTGAGCTTGAAGAGCTGAAGCACAGTAAGCAGTTACGGTCACATGCGCTAAGGTGAGTGAGGAATTAAATCAATTAAATCAACAATTCATTTTTAATTCTAAATACATGAATTATTCTAACTTACGCATGGAAAATAAATTACGCTGCAAGAGAACGGTTAAATGCTCCATTAAGTAGATACTTCCGAACGATAATAAATGATGAATAAATATCGAATTTTCTTGTTTCTCCATCAAAAATCGCTATCTAAGCAAAATGGAATTCTTTTATTGCTTCCCATTATACGGTTTTCTAGAAATTTATTCCAAAAATAATATTGAATAATATCTAATTAATTATTGATACAATATTATTTAATCTCATTTTCACAAAGCATGTATGAACAACCTTGATAAGAATCGACTCAATTAGGTCGCGGTAGTTTTATGTACTTTTTATATATTTATATTGTCCGTTGTTATTTTATGTGTAAACTAAGAGGTAAATCATGATTTATTGGTCAATGACAACCTTGGCGGCCAACCTCTCGCCACGGATTCGCCATCTGTCGTCTTCGGCCCCAGAACCCTCTTTCTGAAGAAAAAAAATATATGTACATATATCTTAAGGACAGAAAAGGTAGTGACGGCGGTGACAACAAGGTGTAGAAGGGAGCTCAGTGGAAACTTACCAAGTTGGAGAGCTGCTGGGGGTGTAGAAGAGACAGGTAGAAACAAAAAAACACGAAAGCTTTTCGGGCATAGGCCCTTCCTCAGCGACAGAGAGAAAGAAACTACTGTATATGGGTGTGTGTATATATACACATATATATATATATATATATATATATATATATATATATATATATATATATATATATATATATATATAATATAATCTCGTAAATCTGACGGGAAGGAATATATTACTTGTTATTTAAATTAAATTCTCCTACTTAATATTCTTTGACGTCATATCTTTCGAATAGATGATTATTTTTCTCTTGCTGAGTTTAAACTTTTGTTGTTTCTTCGTCTTCTTTTGTTGGCTGCGTCGACTAGGTTTTTGCTATTTTTATATTTCTTTCTTCTTTAGTTCTAAGTTTTTTCTTTGGCTTATTATTTCATTTGCTCTCTATCTCTCGTTCTTTGCCTTTCTTTATTATTCCTTGTTGATCATCTTTCCTTTCTCTTGCCCTATTTCTTCTACGTCTTTCTTGTTTATCTTTTTCCGTTTCTGCTCAGGATTCCTACTCATATCCTCTCTAAAATATCTACTTCTTGCCTTTCGTTGATCGATGTCTTCAGATGCATGTGTTGTGCTTCCGATGAGATAACAATTGATTTCTGCCATTCGATCAATAAGCGGGTTATTATTGCACTAGACAGTTATATTTGAAGAACTTTATACTTGTCGTAATAAAAACAACCATAATATAACATTTATAGTAACGCAAACAAATCAAAACAAAATTGAATCTACTACAGCACAGCGTGAAACACTGGTTTCTGCATCACCCATTTTTTATGGAAGGTTCCCCAATAGTCCTACGAACCCTATAAAATTCTGTGAATTTAGTAAAGTAGGCTTTAGTGAAATTAATGCAACGAATATTATCATCTAAAAACTTCCAAAAAATAAACATTATTGTTGATTTGTAAACAAAACAAAAACGAAATTAACCATAGCAAGTACATATATATGTTTCCTATTTATAAGCATTGGATTCCTATTGGGCGGCTGCAATCCGATTACGTTATCATATCATCTTATATATTAAGTGGGGATATCTGTGTATCACAAGACAGTATACGTAACTTCACAGCGTGTTTTAACAAACTCCCCGACTAGGTAGAAGATTGAGATTAGGTAGGAATGCCTCAAACATGCATGACGAAAAATGACAAAATAAAGTCCCGAAAAAAGATCCGGGTTCGACTTCGGGAGATAATTTCTATTTCCCATAAGATAGCGCGTAAAAATCAATTTGTCATAGTGCAGGCTTCTTTTCTTTTGCCAATTTAAATTAGCAAAAAAATTGCCTTTCAATCTTCAGATCCGCACTGTTTTAAAGGAAAATTAATCCAGTTACTTATACTGATTATCCTGTACGGATAAAATCGTTCCACAAATGCCGCTTTAATTTGAAAATATTACGTTTTTAGACGTTAACATTTTTGCGGAATTAGCAAAATTACGCATACTAGAGTAATTGCCCGTCAGATATGACGGGTATGCGTAAATTATGTATTACGTTAAAATTGAAATAAAAATTAAGGAAACCAACTTTTCTTTGCATTAAAAAGTAAGCAATAAAAATAAATTTAACATAATTGAGTGTTTCAGAGAGTAAAAATAGTTTTGGGCGAATAGAAATTGTTTGACAAAGAAATACATTAAGTTATTCAATTCTAATATGCACAAAATTACATTTAATTAATGTAAAATTTAATTTTCTCTCTCTCCTTCTCTTTCTCGTATTAAAGCATTCAAAGGGTGTATTCCTTACGTATTATACATATAGTTTTCGTAATGTCATCGTAACGCTGACGTCATCAATGGCAAGTTTTAACGCGTTTTTAACAAACTTTCCTATTAGATGGAAAGTTGAAATTTCGCAGCAATGTTTGATTTAGATATAAAAATAAAATGACTATCAAAAATACGAAAAAAGACCCGGGTTCGACTCCAGGGGTGTCGATTTCCATTTCCCGTAAAAGGACACGTAAGAAGCGACTTTTTAAAGTGCAGCCCTTTATACTTTTGGAAATTAAAATTAGAAAGAATTGACGTACGATCTTCGAATATGAACTGTTTTAGGAATATAAATGAAGTTTCTTATTCTATTCGTCTTTTTCCGCCTACCGTTCAAAATCTCTCATATTAAATATTTAAATCACATATTTTGGGAAAATAGCTGCTTTTAAACGGGATGTTTTTCTGCCGATCATGTCATTGTTAAACTTCGAGAATCATTTGTTGTCTCAACCCACATACGTGTAATATATACCAGTGCATATATTGCCTTAAATTATCGTAGGATTTTTCGCAAAATTACTTGGTAATACTAAAGAGACTGGGATTTAGTTTGGATTTTTTCCTTATACGAATACCGCGGAAGAATTCCGACAACAGAGCAGGGTAACTATAACTTGCTGGTATCAGACTATAATGAGAAAAAATTACTATATTTTTAATCAAGCGGATACATCGGAAGGAATTACTTCAAAGATAAGATTATATGCTGCGAAGGGAAAATTGTCGAAAGGAGAGAGCACGGAATAGAAAAAGTCCTACTAAACCATTCGCGGCGTGCAGATGAAGACTCGCTTGATGACGTGGGGAGGGGAAGCAAAAAAAAAGAAAGATGAAAGCTTCCGGTCGGCAGAACGCGAGGATGAGAGAGTAAATTTTGGGAGTAAGTTAAAATGGAGGGAGAACATGTGAAAGACGGAACGAGTGACGGGAAGGCTCTCCAAAAATTAAAGGGCGAAGCATATCAGGAGAAGGAAAAAAAGAAGACGCTCGTGATTACAATCTCGAAGAACATGAGAAGTGGAATCGAGGATATAGTACAGGGGTGCACAACATACGGCCCGCCGACACATTTTGTGTGGCTCGGCAGGATTTCATTCAGTTGGTACTTTCCTTTTCCGTAAAAAATAAAAGTAAAATTTGTTATGGATATTTATAGCATGTGTGAACAAACATTCTCCCTTATGAAATTAAACGAAGCTCCATTACATTTAGAACTGACATATCATAGTTTAAGAGATATTCTAAGAACAGCAACTACCAGCATTACTCCGGATATAAGTGGAATGGCGAAAGAAAAACGGTGCAACATCTCCCATTTAATAAGTAAATTACATTAGTTTGCCACCTCATTTTTGTCGCATAAAAATTGTATGTAAAAGTTGTTACGGTAATCACTGAATCTACAGTAGAATACTTACATTTTTATGTATAAAATGTTCATAGCGTGGCTCGCCTACGCTAAATCAAGGTCGATTTTGGCCCGTGTCAACTTTTGAGTTGTGCATCTCTCATATAGTAGTTTGTAACATAATTGAATAAGGAAAGGAAGAGGAAATTTGATCAAAATTGCCTGTTATTTACTGGGGATAGAGTTAATCACAGAACAGCATTGAATCGAATATTAAAGAGGAAAGGGCATTTCAAAGGACTCTTAGATGATATGAGATAATAAAAAATCAAAGGATGTCGAGGACATGATTTTTTATAATAAGAAGATGAAAAAAGAATAGTATACAGAGACAGGTTTTTAGAAGCATGTTGAGCAAAGGTAACGGAACAACCGAGGGGCAATAAAAGCATCATCACTTGGATAAAGGATCCAAGTGGTAGTATCTAACCGTGAACTAATGAGCGGAAAAGTTACTATCGAAGCGGATATTTGCGACTCGAAGAAAAACCAGCTTCTATCGTCTTGACTTGCGAGTTTGCCCTCCATTCCATGATATCAGAATGTATTTCCTTCCTGAAAATCTTTCCTCCCCTTCATATTGCCCGCATCTGCCACATTCTCTCACACACGTTTTAAGGTCCACTGAACACGTTTTGATTATTTTCTCGATGTCTGTTACCGGAATTTTGTGGGTGCTCTAACTCAAGAACTATTAATTAGGTCAACGCGAAATTTTATATTTGACATTTTTGTTAAAGGGAAAAGAACTGATTAGTTTTTGGTAAAAATTGGTCAAACGTAAGTGGATGTTTACTCTTGTCACATCCGTTTTCACTTTCTCCATATACGAAGTATAGAGCAAGTATTGTATTCATGAAAAAACGAATTCGAGATTTCAATGGAAATACATGTTTTAAGGTCTCCCGAACAGGTTTTTACTATTTTCTCGATGATGTGCGTGCATGCGTGCGTACGTGTTATATTTGACATTTTTGTTAAAGGGACAATAACTGGTTTGATTTTGGTAAAAATTGAAAGTGGGGGTTTACTCTTGTCACTTATCCGTTCTTTTGAAATATTTGCTTTATTACTTGATCGATACAAAAAAGTACTGGAATAAAAGTTGTAGGAAATTTAATTACTACAACGTTTGTTTGAAATACTTTCCCATATAATGCATTGCTTAAGATATATTTTTTAAATTAGTTTTTTAGCTGCCGCCACCACACCACCTACCGGCGACTATTGTAAACACTTTACGCTTAGTTACGTCTTAGTAACGCTCCTTTTCATTTTCTTAATTGTTGGAGCTTCGTGGCTATATCCAATATCAGAATGCTACGGTTTGAGTTGATTTATGTTCTTTGTAAAGTCTTTAAAATTTTCTCGCAGTTCCTTAAAACATTTATTATCAATTAACGTATTTGGAATGTTTAGAAATATTACAGGTATGGAGAAAGTCTTGCGGTGGCCACATCAGATTTTTTAATTTCAATTTTAACTTAATACTTAATTCACGCATACCCGTCATATTTGACAGGATATTAGGTTAGTAAGAATATAAATGACTCAAAAGTGTCTTCGTTGTGTTAGTATATCTGTCCATCTGTCTGTCTGTCCCTGCTATTAAGTTATGAAACAAAAGACCGATTTTCATGACACTTGGTGGAAATTTCTTTCCACTGGGACCGAGCTCCCGAGGATAGTTTTGTTGCTAAGATTGAAAGTCCCGAGTTCGATTCCAGGAACTATCTTTCCCATTTGATTTACATGGAAGATCTGAAATCAATCGTGCAGGGTAATTTTTTCTTGCGCATTAAAATACCTTAGAATTGTATTACCGGAGCGGGATTTGTACCACTCTCGGAGAAAAGGAATGGAGATTAGGTATAAATTTTATCGTAGAATTTTGCTTATCGATTGTATTTCTTCGAATTTCGCGTTAATATGGGCGGTTTTGCAGTTTTTATCACTCCTTACGCGATTGTTTTCATTGCAACGACTATTCTTAGAGTCGGATTTGGTATACTCGAGTACATACACACGTTATTTTTGCTACGCGTTATCAATTTAGTTTTTCGTTCAAATGTATTTGTAATATTTTATAATGATAAATTATGAAATTTGGGAACACTACGAGCAGCTTATCCTCGGTAATTTTAATTTTATTAAAGTCAATAAAAGTAAATACTGCACCTCATATCATTTAAAATAAATATTTGGAAAGTAGACATCATAAGTTCCGTTTGGATCATCTTGTTTAAACTTATGTTCTTATAAATTTACTGTGTCATTTATTTTCTCATCTTAGTTAAAGCGATTGATGCACAACATTATTCAATATTGGCCATCTTAAAATTTTCATATCCTGAGAATGGACAGTAACTTTTCTAAAAATATTAATTACTTATGGCAACACTTTTTTCTTAAGTAAAAACATATTTGAAAATCTCCTTAGAACCAAGAATATGTCTCTCCCCTTCATTTTTATTGTCACATCCTTAAAATTTCATAAGACAAAAATATATATCACCCAAAATTTAAGTAATCCTTTCTAAACGAAACGAATGCTTTGGAAAATAGACGTACTGGATTGGGATTACGATTTAAAAGTTCCTCAATTTTCTCTCTCTAACTAAAAAGTATTTCTTCTTCCACAAATATTAATTGCGCGCCATGAATGGCTGAGCGCTTATCAAGAAAAATAAGTTCCCAGATACCAAAGTTCAATTTAACGCGAAATTAGTAGTGAGACACGATCGGATGCGACTCAGCAAAAATGAATCTAGCATAAATGACGAATGAGCAGTTAATCTGCTCTTCAGAACGTAAAGACTCTAGGGCAGGGGTGGATAAAACTACTTATCCTCTAAGCCAGGGTTTCCCAAACTTTCCGAAGTCAAGGAACCCTCGAACTCTTATTCGTATTATTTAATGGAACCTCGCAAAGCTACCCCGGAACACGCTTTGGGAAACCCTGCTCCAAGCTCCATCTAAGTTTCGACAACTGCTGGACGTTGATTCTGCGCACATACATTTAGGAGCAGAAAAAATAACCAGTAGTCGAAGCAACAGAGATCATGGGGGTCCCTTAGGCATTCCAAACATGTCTCAAGTCACACTGCGTCGTTGTGTTCGGTAGTGAAAAGCGCTAACACGCCACTGAAATGTAAACGAGTCGCAGATGAAGTCGAACGAGTCGCACGCGTACCGCAGTTTGTCCACTTCTGCTCTATAGGCAACAGGCCTCTCAGCACTAATATTATACTCCAGAGAGCTAGCTTTAATTGGTTTCGGGACAAAACGAAATTGATTCCACTTCTAAGGTATTAAAATTGTCTGACGAAAAAATCTAGTCGATCAGTTCTTTTATGATGCCCAAAGACGTCGACAATTTGGAATCATCTTTCTTTAATGAAGTGAGTTTCAAATTTATCCAGATTACTGCACAAATTCAAATCCTCAAACTCATTCCAGAAAGACATTCTAATGAAAAATTGGTGCCAATTAACACTATTGAGGATGATAATCCATCCAATCCTTCCTACGCGAAATAATACTTCAAATGGGTAACCCTTATATCTTGGTGAGAGAGCTATTACATCCACGCGTTGAGATTAATTCCCTTTGACCTATCTCCCAACCCTATAATGGCTCCATGATAAGAGACGTAACACGCTCCAGCGAAGATATGGTCCATCGCAACGTTCTTAACGTGACCCTTCTCTCCCTTGCTCCTCCTCCCACTCTCAACCTTCTCTCCCATTCAGTCTGTGGACCCAGACACGTTTGTTGCTTCCATATCATCCCACAAAGGCGCGCCCAGAGAGTTGAGCGCGCAAATGATGACGGAGGAGGCAAACCAAAAGCCTTTCCCATCTCGCCATGTCGTCAAGACGACGGGACGAGAGAGGAATGGAAAACCGGCGATGCGACTGCTTGATACGAGGTAAACGGAGGGTATACATGCTCCGAGTCGGACAGAGAGAGGGTTTAGCAAGAATTATTCGCCTAAGGATGCGGGCGAGAGAGGTAGAGAGAAGAAAGGAGGTTGCTAGTTAGGGGGTGGGATGAAAGGGAGGAGAGAGAAACGGGAGAAATAGGGACAGAGAGAGAAAAAGAGAGGTAAGGGCAATGGGCAAGACTGTTTAAGAGATAGCTGCAATAGAGGAAGGTTGTGGAAAATAAGAGAAGGCAAAAATTGGTGCATCATACATAGCACAAACTTTCTCATATCCGTACGCTTCTAGTCCATACGATGATGTCTCTGATTATATTGAATGCGTATTTGCGCACGAAAATATGCATTTTGACTCGCGGAAACAATGTTGCTGATGTCACAATGAGATGAACTTGGCGGTGAAAAACTCGATGTCATAATGTCACTGTATGAGTTTTACTTTTTTTGGACATGTAGCCTATGTATTATCGTTTATGACCAAGTTTTCCACAACCGGATGAATTTTAATCAAAATCCTTGGAGAGATTTTTCAGTAAATCGACATTACATAAAAAGTCTATAAATATAAATTGTTGTTTTTTACCGGATGTAGTTCATTTCAGCGATTTTTCTATTTCGAGCGATATTTTTTTTCTTTTGTTCACTATTTCTGATGGTACAGCAAACCATATGTTCTGTGGTTTATTAAATATCAAGTAATCACTATAAATGCACCGTCCACTCGTCAAAGATCTAGCATAACTATCAAAAGAAATTAATCGCAAACAACAATATAGTAATTTGCTTTAAAATACCCAATAAAATTTGCAAACGAACCGATATTTTCGATGTAAGCGTGAAATATCTTCCAATTTGAAATGTTAAGTTGTCCTTTATTGCAATGCATTGGAGTCGTTTCTTTTCTTCGCTACGTGTTTCATTTGTTTATTATTTACACGAAACTTTTCACATAAATTTTCAATCGGTTACTGTCCTGGATGTGTTTGTTTCATTGTAAACTTAGTAAAAATGCACTTGAAAACCTGAGTCCAACAATGCAAAAATCTGAGATCAATAATGCCAGCAACATTAGGAAACTCTCTTTGTGAAATGTTGAAAAATCGGAGAAAATCTAATCTCAACTTAAAATATGAGCAGACGCGAATCAAACAACGGAATCGAAGGTAAGAATAAGAATCTTCATTTCTTTCTACGTGAAATACTGTCAATATCGAGTCCAAGTCTCGATCGTAAGTTATTTTAAAATGTTAAAGAATAAAGGTCTACGAGTCGTACTTCAGCCGATAATGTGTTAATCAAATGCAAAAATGAAAACTTTCCTGATATTGTACCCGTTCCTTTCCGGGGGACGACCATCCACTTAAAACCTGCAAGAGTTCGCACCGAGTATTCAGGTGAAAGATTTGTCGAAATAGAGCCGACCGTTCTTGATTTATTTGCGTTTATACTGAAAGGTGACGACACCCCAGGCTTAATCTGCTTTTGTCCTTCATGCGTTTCATTGTAAGCTTAGTGCAAATGCACTTGAAGCCCGAGTCTAACAATGCAAAAATCCGAGATGAACAATGAACCCTAGCAACCTCCTTTTTGAAATGTCGAAAAACCGGAGAAAATCGAATATAAACTTAAAATATGAGCAAACACGAATTAAACAACAGATGGCAAAGAAAAAAGGTCTAAACATCGTATTCGAGCCGATTACGTGTTAATCAAATGAAAAAACGAAAACTATCCTGGTATCAAACCCATGCCTTTCCGGGGGACGACTACCTACTTAGAAGCTGCAAGAGTTCGAAAGAAAGTAGAAAATGTGGATGGATTAGATGATGGAGAGAAAGACAGAAGAAAGATGGAAAAATGATGGAAATATGAAGGAAATATCATGGAAATATGGGCGCCAAGGAGGAAGATAGATGGGAGAAGAATAAGAAATAGGAAGGGACGGAGTGTAAGAGAGTGGAATGGAGTGAGAGAAGGGGAGAGTGAGACTGAGGGACAGGGGAAGATAACCATGGGGAAGGGAGACAGCTGAAAAGAAAGGGAGAAAATGACAAGACAGTAAACCCCATGTGTATCCCACCAGCATAAAACGCGAGCGCAAGGGGTTTCTTTTTTACCGTTAATGGATGTCCTCCAGCAAAAAATACACGAATTTTACTTCAACCCTAAAACAATTCGAGCATATTTCCAAAAAGACGCTTCTAGCGAAGAAAAAATCTTCCTAACTTTGTTCCTGCGACCTTAATCCTTTTCTCAAATATTTCTTACCCCTATAGCTATGAACTTCTTCAATTATACGTAAGATTATTTTTTTCAAATACTTAAAGCGTTCGAATTCAATAAATTCACCTTTCATTTTTTTTATTTAAAACTTTCAACAGTAGTTAACACATAATACTAACACTAAAAAAGAGGACACCGCTTTTCTTCACGTCGGAGCAACAAATGTTATTTTCTTATTTTTAAGAATGTATGTTCATCATGCATCCTTCGTAAAGAAACAAGATGTTTGGAATGGTACTATGGACGTCGCCATAGTTCCTGGAGTCAATTCCGAGAAGAGAAATATAGTAGATAGGATATATCAGGTAGCAAGAGAATTTGGAATTGAAAGTTTTCACCGCTCGTCGATCCGTAAAATAAAAAGAGAACGTCAGGACCAGAAACATCTGTTCTCGCATTTTTTGTTCGGGGAAAAACCTTTGAACACTGAATCGCAATCCGAGAGATGTGAAACAACTCTGCCGTACTAAACCCCGCCTCGTCACACGTGTTTTTCAGGTTTCCTCCACTTCTTAACCCAAATTCATATTCCGCGAGAGAAAATCATTATCCGAAAATACCGCGAAAGCTACCTTAACCTGTTGTTTACAAATCCGCTTCAACGCCTAGATCCTTTGGGCCAATCTCTTTTCCATTGCCCAACGTGTTCTACCATAATTTCTTCGATTCTTCCACAGCTCTACAGGTTAATCTTTTCGGGGCGTAAACTTGTATCGAAAGAATTTAAAAGCTTTTTTCGTGGCTTTGGTGACGAAATATTTCAAAAATGAAAAAATCTATAAACTTTGCAAACTCTTTCCGAATCTTTAACAATTAAAGATAAATGAATATTCAGAATGAAGCATTCCAAATTACACGTACGCGCGATGAACTAACACAGCTTTGTAAAACTAATCTATGATCGTACGTAAAATAAAAAATCTGATGTAGCCACCACATGACTTCCTCCATACTTGTAATTTTTCTACAAATTCAAAATAGGTTAATTGATAATAAATATTTTAAGAAACAGCGAGAAAAAGTTTAAGACTTTATAAATAAGAGAAATAAACTCAAACCGTAGCCTTATGATATTGGATATAGCCAGGAAGCTCCAACAATTAGGAAAATAAAAGGGAGTGTTACTAAGGTGTAACTAAGTGTCGAGTGAGAAAAAGAAAGAACTTTGTCACTTCCACAAATTTGTGGAAGTGACAAAGTTCTATCTTTTTCGCGATTAGTAAATTCCACAGGGTTGAGCCTGACCTGACTGATATAAGTGTCAAGTGTTTACAATAGTCGCCGGTAGGTGGTGTGGTGGTGGTGGCAACTAAAAAATTAGTTTTAAAATATCTTTTCAATAATGCATTATATGGGAAAATGTTTTAAACAAACATTGTAGAAAATTAAATTTCCTACGACTTTTATTCCAGCACTTTTACATTCATAAAATATTAAAGCAAATATTAAATAAATAGATTATCTCCTTAAAAATGCGTTCTATAAAAAAATATTTCAAACGAAAGTTATAGAGAATAATATTATCTATGAAGTTTATAATAAACATCATTTACATTTATGAATATTTAAACGAGTTATTTGCGAAAACCAATACATGACTAGAGTAAACATCCACTTCCGGTTAAGCGATTGTTGTCAAAAACCTATTCAACTCTTCATTATATAGTACACTTTTTAAATACAAAATTTTGTTTTGATATTAGTGTAAGTTTTTTATTTAGAGCGCCCACAAAATCCTATCACAAACAGACCGTCAGACAGACACAAGCATCATCGAGAAAATAGTCAAAACGTCTTCAGGGGACCTTAAAACATGTATATCCGTTGAAATCTTGAATTCTATTTTTTCATGAAAACAATGCTTTCTCTATACTTCGTACATGGATAAAGTGTATAAGTAACCTTTTCCTAAACTCTACTACTCGTTAAAATGGCTACATAATCTATATTTCATCTAAGGCAGAGATATACAAAAATTTTACATCGGCTGGCCGCATTTGAGGATTTTTAATTAGCCGAGGGCCACACTGAAATAAAGGCCGAACAATTGAAAGTTAACTAACCTTGGAATGTTAGGATTCACTTTACTAGTCGCCAAACGTAAAACAGTGTGTTATTTATAACTAAATTTTTTCACTAGTACCTTTTCCAGCCGAAGGGACGGAACTGTATCTGCAGATGCCACATCAAAGTAGTTCCGAAAAAACGAAAAAACTGAAGCACTAAACTCGCGTAACCGAGGAAACAAAAGAAGAAAAATATTAAAACATGACTTAAATACACTGTCAGTTGAAAACTGCTTCGCACCTTAGAAGGGTGTTACTTAGGTATACCCGTAATTGTGTGCCGCTTTTCAAAACACTCTCCTAACAACCACGGCTACTTTCCTGTTTTCGCATTTATAAGAAGTAATTTTATATTCGTGTTACTGTATGTTTGTTCTCTTCTATAATGGTCACTTTATGGATTGCCAATTTAAAAATTATGTTAAATGATTGTTTAATATTAAAATTGTTGTAAAAGTTTTCTTCGGGCAGCAATGGCACCGACGGCGGGCCGCACTTGTGCATCCCTGATCTAAGGCATTATAATGACCTGAGAGAAGTTTAGTTTACCTTTGTTCGTATGATTACATAATCTAGTTTTCACTTCACGAAGACGTCATCGTTACCTGAGAGAAGTAGATTTTAACTGTGCAGTTTTTCTCAGTTAGATCAAGATAAAGCAGCATTTTAAATGTCAAAGCCAGCACGTACTATTTTAAGCAGGAAATTTAGTTCTCAAGATTATTCGATAATGCAGTCATTATATTTTATCCTCTTTAAGTCGGTCGCGTATTCTTTAGTTATAGCATTTCCCATATCCATAAATCTCATTGATTTTTTTCGTTCGTCCTTTCTTTTCTCTAATGATCACAGGCTTAAGGAACAGGATAAGTCTCCTTCCAGTTCGCAGATAATGTATTACAGAGAGAGGAAAAACGGAGTTGTCTAATTTATAAATGACAACGCCAGTAAAATGTGTTAAGGGGATAAAATCAGTTTCAAAAGAATAATCGTATTCCGTGGCTAATGTCCAGATGAATGGAATCGCTCAGGAAGTCATTAATTATAAAAAGGTAAACTATATAAAAAAGTCAAGTGATTGAAATCGGGGAAAGGAAATTTGCATAAAAAATTGTTCGCAGGTTCCCTAAATAAAAGTATGCATTCACTGTCACTGTCACTGCAACATCATTAGGTGAAGAATATAAGAAAAAATCAGAGTATACCTAAACAAAATACCAGTCCGCGTTTAATTATATGCCCCCAAATTTCTTGGGGTTATAGATCTGCGCGAACAAATTTCGATTATTTTTGTCATTTTTGCATTCGGATTCAAAATTTTGGAAGTTTGTGAAATCTATAAGCCCTACGGAAGCTAAAGATTCTTTTCTTAAAAGAAAAACTAATCGGCGAAGAAAGATTTCAACTTCCAACGATAGAGATAATCTTACTGAAAGGAACTCATTTAAAAAAATAATAATGATATGTAATCAGTGTCTGCTAATTATTGATTAACAAGACTTCACAAACTCTTTCTCAGACTTTGGCATTACATGATTAGAAAAACACGATCTAATTAGTTTTTGAAGAAATTAACATTGCAAGAATGGAGTTTATATCCCCAAAAAATAATTTTAGCATATTAATATTAATGAAACTATACAAATAAATTTATTTCTTCGACGGCATTAACTCAGCATATTTCGGAATTGCCTATAATTAAAAATGAACGCAATTTACTCGTAAAGGTATGATAAATCTTCATTAACTTTGTTGTTGATAAGATTTACTACTACTATACTGTTACGGGGTATTCTAATTGTGATGGCAGGGGAAACACAAGGCTGAAATTTTAATAAATGTCTTTTATTCATGTTTCCAGTCACATAAGAAGCATACTTTTGCTTACAATTTATAACCGTAAAGATTACACTTTTTAAAATATCCATAGGACATAAATTTACGAGAAATTACTTTTCTTCAAAGCTCATTTTCACAATCTCCTTTTCCTCCATTAAACTTACACTCGCGTATAAAAATTACTGAGAAAGCCTTCGAGAAAGAGACCGGGAGGGAAATTTATCGCTCTATTCATATCGCATCTGACGATAAATTTGCATTAAAGGGCTTTTATCTCTAATTTATGAACTCCACTAATTACGAACGATTTTTATTCGTGTCTTGATTCCATCTTGGCTAATCAAAGGGAGGATTTTTTAATTAATGCCTGCATTATTCTTCCTTAAATCTGCGTCTCAAAAATATATCTTCATGCCAGAAATCCGAGAATTTTTTTTACAAATTTTCCATCCTCCCTTCCTGCGATTATTGCCTATCAGCCACGCTAGGCAGCCTTTTCTCTGCTCTATCTCTTCCTCCGACTCAGTTTGAGAGTTTCCTCTTATGACTGATTTCCGGGATGGAACAATTTAGTTTCCCTTCTTGGTCGCTTACGGGCACCAATCTTCCGGAACTACTTCACCTTATGGATTCTGTTCCCATAACCCTCAAGGGCTTCCCTTCCTGTCAACTCTTCCATCAATCAGATGGCACTCTTCTCCGGTAAAAGTGGGTTGCCTCTACCACTTCATTTATTTTATATTATTATAGCCAATACCATTTGCGAATTTTCTAGGTATTGAATCTAAGTGAAGTTTTCTTCAAAAAATTCACAAAAATGATAAAAAATAAAATATTTTTCGAAAAATCATCATTTCCGTTTTTATCTACTAATTTGTTTGCCTTATTAAACGTAATTTTTGATTTTGTATGAACGTGAGTCAAATTATAAGTGTCTGCTGAGGTGATTCTGACAGCGAAATAACTTTGAATATTTACTCACGAAGCGATTTTTGAAACATTTAAACGAGCTTACAATTATGAAACCAATACATCGGTAAAATACTAAAGGTTTATTTTTTTAAACTTGCGAAAAATAAAACTTCTTGAACCCGTGCATTCACATACTGTAAAATAAGGTTACTTAATGCAGCGGTTTCCAAACATTACATAGCCGCGCCTCCCCCTCACCTAAGAAAACTATCTTTGCCCCCGCCTCTATACCATGTTCAATTACAGTTCATAAACAATACCTACTGGACATACAATTACCATTACTAAACCATCTTAAGAAAAACATTGACGCAAACAATACATCCTAGCCAGCTGAGGGCTAGAATTTGGCTGCTGTATATTGTAGATCTCCAGATTAGGATGGTTAAACGGACAGTAAATATATTATAAACCCTTTCCGGGTCCCCAACTTACCCATCGCGCCCAACAGTTTGGAAACCACTGACTTAATGGATATCGTGAAATGAAATATTTTTCACATTCTTAAAAAAGAATATTCGAATATTTTTTCAGGAATACTTTACAGAAATAATGAAATGCTAACATATCACCGCAGAGATGTCTTGGGAAGTCTCAGTCGTAGATAGTAACCAAGTTATGGCGTCATTTAATTAACTAATAACAGTGTGAAAATAAATTCCGATTCCATCTTTCCACAAGATCACGAAAAGCAACGTAAACGCATCCAAAAATGGATTTTTAAGTAAATTCTACGAATGAAGGATGCAATGTGATCTGAGTTGTATGAAAAAAGGTTTCATTTTGTTCGATAATAATGACAGGCGGATTCAGAAGGCAATCATGGAGAAGCAGTTGCATTGAAGCTTGCTCCTATCCCTTCAGGCTTTTGTCCTTCGCAAATCAATAATACCTAATGCATCCACCATTGGAATTCGATGAGTGAACGGGGAAATGATTTACCCCAGCTCTCATCAATTTTTAGTCTTAAAGAGTAACGGTTTCACTTACAAGACGGCTACCGGATTAGACTGAGAAAATAATGAATTCCATGAAATATGATCCCAACGAGAAAAAATGTTCGACGATGTGGTTTTCGCTTTTGGTTTAATTTAGAATGGAATGGTAAAATAAGATATTTCCATATTTTTGGCATTATATTTTCGAATATCTAGCGATATCTCTAATACGTTTACATGTCTAGAACGCTCGATGGTCTCGCCCTAAGACTGAATTTGGTAAATAAAAAGTGAACCAGGGATTATTCATTTTTTATTGCCCGATCATTTCGTTTAAAGGATATTTTTAATGAATAGTCTAGAAAATATTAAAATACAAAAAATAAACGTGATATTTGGAATAATAAAATAATTTGTACATAACACTCCTGAAGGAATATTTGCTTTCGCACATTTTCTCTCAGAAATCCTCTGGATTTGAACTTATGCACAGCAGAAAGAAATAAATTTCATTATTTTGCTTGAAGCGAGAAAATACGCTCCAAAAAAGCTATTTACTTTAAAATGGCAACGCATCTAGTTTTGCAATAATATTTCTAATACATACGTCTATATTAATCATATAATAGAATAGTCAGGTATGTCATGGAGTATACATATATTAAGGGTTTTGCATAGTAAATAAAAAAATCAACATTTTCTTTATGAATGCTCTCCCTTTAAATGTTCCATTAATCTCTGTTTCTCTCGACTTCTTACGTTTTCCTGTCAACTGTCTAATATCTCCGCGCGGAGAACATTTTTCCTCGAAATTCGTTCTCTGGATTTCCCTTTGAAGATTCTCGTTGCTATGTTAACTTGAAAGTATTGATACTCACAACGGAGAAGCTATCGAATGGCTCCACGGATATAAAACGATACTCGATCAAAATTGAATCTAAAAATTCTTCCTTTGCGTACATTCTTTATTTGTTACAACGTTGTAGAACAACAAATAATGCTTCCTTGAACAACAGATTGACATTAAAATTCGTAACCAATTGTTCCTTTTCCGATATCTTGAATACTTCCTTTCCAAAACCTTTACAATTTTTATAATTCTCTAGACAGTTTTGTTTAATTTTGACATATTTATTGCATGCCCTTGTTTGCATTTGTATGTTGTTTTGTCTTTTTATCCCTATTTATGAGATAATTGATTGATCTTTTGTCTAATCGTTTCCTACCTGTAAGGAAGCTTGTATTCCACTAGAGTGGTGCTCTTGGGCGCCAGGTAGGTAAGCCCTTCTCTAGAGACTTCATTCACTTCTAAGTAGCTGATTCGTATCCTATTTTCTTAGTTGTGCACACTTATCCCTCCATTACGCGCCGGTCCTAAAAAAAACTTGTATTTTCCTTCATCGCGACCTCCTACTTCAATCAACTCTCGTTTCGTTTTGGTAAATTTTCTTTCTCCTGGCTGAGTTACCTTTTAAATTTTATTTGCTTTTCTGTTTAAAGCGATTCGATCGTGCATGGAATTCCGAATTTTATTTGAATTATTTTATATATTGAAACAAAGTCTTTCAAAGGGGTTAGTAGTAATTTTAAAATGTGATTGAAAGTTATGTGGTGTAGAGTCATAGATAGCGTTTACACATGATGATCATGAGCATGATGATGATGATCACACGTTTTTATGCTATGTAGAGATAAGTATTCGATTTATAAATAATTAAATATCATAAAAAGTTATTTGATGAAGATACGATTAAAGATAACAACAGGAAGGACATCCGACGAAAACCTACGTGTGACAATTTATGCAATACTGAAAAAAACTTTAAAATAACTTTTTGGAATGACTTATTATAAGCACTAGATATTTTAAACACTAGTTATTTTAAATTTTATTAATTTTAATTCTAGTAATTTTGTATTTCAGTAATTTTAAATGCTATTAATTTTAAACAATTAATTTTGGACAATTTTTTCTGTACGAATAACAAATTCAACCTAGTTACTACTCCAACGCTAGATAAATCAATTCAATGAATAAAATACGCTCGTCCTTAGTTCACGTGCAGCAAACTGTGTCTTTTTGCGCTACAATACCGGAGAGTTTATCGTGAGACAGGCCAACTTTATCTCCGTGACCCAAACCACGCTTTCGAGTCGACTCGAGGAATACAACGGTGGTCGAAACTGCGTTTTTCACTCAACAAAGCAACACGCTAGAGTCATCGCGTGATTTATATGAAGCGACCAACAAGGTGATCCCGAGAGAACTTGGTTTTTATGGCTCGCAGTCTCGTTAAGCCAGCGATGTTTTTTTATGCCTCCGCTCGGCCGAGGCCGACTTTCAAGGCAAACGGCTTGGCGTGTCCGAAGGCGTTTGTCATTCCGCTCTCCTTAAGGACTCGCACGGCATTCGTGATTCAGGATCATCTCCTGACTCATTTTTCCAGCTTCCGCTCTCTCTCTCTCTTCTCCATCCTTCGCGTCGCCCTTTGGCTTAGCTCTACACTCACTCACATTCTCTCCCTCTCCATCGTTTACTAAATTTCCCGCAAGATTCCCTCATTTTCGACACAAAAATAAAACGGTTTAAACCGTTTTACTCCCAGGAGGTCTCCCTCAATTCCTTCACACCCATTGGGTATTTTACATCAAAGAGACCTTTGACACGCTAAATCCCATCAAGATACGCTTTCTTAACGCAGGTATATTTTAAGCGAAATCGAACGACATCGCAATGAGTACTTTTACGCAAAAGCGCAATCATATACGCTTTGTGTTAACGCGTCCACTGGTGTGTGTAAGAGGGTGTGTGCGCGTACGTCCGTATGTGTCTGTGTATGTCTGTGTGTGTATCACAACAGTCTGAAAAGAAAAAAGATTTCGTCAAAAATTGCAAATGATTACGCCTCCGCTTTTGGTCAAACAGAAAATTAACATGATGGTTTTGGCTCCTCCTACTGGAAAGATATAACTCAAAAGAAAATCCTTCATGTAATTCATACATAAGGAAAAAATACTCTACGAAGTCCAAAAAACAAATGCCCAAAAACAAATTCCCAAAAAATAAATTATCCGAAAACGGGAAATTTAAAAAATGCTTCTTTTGTGAGTAGCCGTTCTGTTTTTTGTGATTAAGCGCTGTCTCCGTGCCACGTTGCCCAGTTTTCGTATTGATTCGGTTCTTTTTGCCTTGCATTTCGTTATACGTTGCATTGTAAACCTTCTGCATTTTTTCTGTGTATTTAAGATATCGAAAACGCGGACAGACAGCTCCATGAGAAATGTTGCAAAGAAAAACCATAATTTTCTTCCAACTACAAAGAATTTCCGTGAATTGCTCTGAATGATGGAGAGGCACTTCTCTTCGGATTTGTGCGATGAGTATGGTGTTGGTAAGTCCACCGTTTATGATCTCATATACATATATATATATATATATATATATATATATATATATATATATATATATATATATATATATCCTAGTAAAACAAAGATTCAGGAATAGCATAAAGACGGCCAAGGCATTACCAGGAGCAGACATTGATTCAGATCACAGCCTTCTAATAGTTGACTTAAGTACAAAGTTGAAAATGGAATTGGAGACTACGGTGTACAGAATGGAATTAAAATTTAAAACTCCTGAACCGTAAATTAACCCAGAAAGCAATAAGAGTTTTGATTTTATGGAAACGGTTTAACTCCTTAGGCCGGAAAGCAATACTTGACGTTGAAAATGGAATTGGAGACTACGGTGTACAAAATGGAATAAAAATTTAAAACTCGTGAACCGTAAATTAACCCAGAGAGCTCTCGGGGTTAATTTACGGTTCAGGAGTTTTAAATTTTAATTCCGTAAGTACAAAGCTCAAACAAATAAGAAAAACGAGAAGAGAAAGACAGACTTGGGACCTAGAAAAACTGAAAGAAAGGCAGGATGTAGTCAGCATGAAGTTGAAAGATCACCTAAGAAATTTTTAATACAAACCAAAGACCGTGGATATAGAATGGAAAGAAATTAAAACCAGTATCAAGGATACTTGTGATAGAAACATTGGAAAAAAAGAAAAGAAAATCAGAAAACTAAGGAAATGCCGGAGAAAATGAAGAGATTAAAATGGAAGATGGTTAACAGTGAAGAAGGTAGAGCCAACTATAGGCGTATAAACAATGAGTTGAGAAGGGTAACAAGTAAAGCTAGAGAAAAGTGGATAAAAGAAATGTGATGAAATACAACAATTGTAGAAGTTCGGACGGTACGATATAATGTACGCTAGTGGATTGGAATTAGAATTGGAATTCGTGGTAAAGGAATTATGAATACGGATGGGAAGATAGTCTCAGAAACAAAGGATGTAGCACAGGTATGGGAAGAATACATTAAGGTAGAAAAAGCAATAGTGGAACTAAAGAAGGGGAAAGCCACAGGCAGCGATGGAATACCGACTGAGGTACTTAAAGTCATGGGAACAGAAGGACTAAAAGCGATTACGAAATTAATTAATAAGATTTCCGACACGGGAGAGTGGCCTCGGGATTTCCTAGAAGTAACAACGATCCCTATAAAAAAGAAGCCAAAGGCAATGTAGTGCAAAGACCACAGAACGATAAGCCTTCTATCACACACTTTGAAGGTCATCACCAGGAATCTTAATAAAATATTGTAGAAAAAGGCGGAAGAAATGCTAGGGGAATATTGATTCGGTTTAAGAAAAGGACGGGTAACTAGAGATGCGATAGTGGTAGTTAGAATAATATCAGAAATGGAAATACAGTCAAGAGATATCTGCGTATGTTTCGTAGATTGTCAGAAGGCCTTTGATAGAGTAAATTGGGCAATGTTGATGAAGATATTAAAGAATATAGGTGTAGACAGGAAAGACAGGAGACTGATCAAAAATCTATACGTGAATCAAGTTGAAAAGGTCATGTTAGAAGGAACCGGAGATTTCAAAATTGGAGGAAGGATTATCAGAACTGTAAAATACGCGGATGAACAAGTAGTTCTAGCAAGAAAGGAAGAGAAACTCCAGTAAATGATAAATGGACTAGTAATAACAGGTAGAAAAGACGGTATGAAAATAAATACACAAAAATCCAAATCCATTCGAATATCGGGCAAAGAAGAGAGGAAAGCCTTTAGAACAGGTTTCAGACTATAAATACCTTGAAAGTATCATAACAAGAGAAGCAAAATGTACGGATGAGGTCAGGACTATAATAGGAAAAGCAAAAGCGGCTTTCAGAAGAAAGAAACACCTACTTATGGGGAATAAAAGAGAAGATATCCGCAAGAAGTTCATAAAATGCTATGTATGGAGTATAGCATTGTGCAGGGCAGAAATATGGACTCTAAGAAAAAATGACAAAATACTGGGAAAGCTTTGAAATGTGGACTTGGAGGAGAATTCTGAAGATAAAATGGACAGATAGGATGAAAAATGATGAAGTGCTACGAAGCGTAGGAGAGAAGCGAATGATTATACAGACTATTAGAAAGAGGAAGGCAAACTGGGTTGGACATTACCTGAGAAGAGAGAGTATGAATAAAGACGTGTCAGAAGGAAAACTAGATGGAAAAAGGGAAAGAGGTAGGAAAAGGTTACAGCTGATAGAGATTTGAAAGGGAAAGAGAATTATCAAAATATGAAGAGGACAGCGGAAAATAGGAGTATATGGAGGACCAGAAGAGAGAGGCAGGCGTTTCCACAGGCAACTTTGGGACTTCGGTTCGAGTACATGGTGATGAAACCACGACTAAACATGTAACGATTTTCTCCAAAAACAACGGGGTATGTAAAAAGTGTTATTTATACAATCGGTACTTGGGATATATATGTTTCGGGGCACAAGTCTAGGTTGGATGATAAATGTTTTAGGCACCACCGGTGTATTTATGGTGTTAAGATTCAGGGTTAAACTACTATGAATTGGTAAGCATAAAATAGTAGAGGCATTTGGTGTAAGGTTGACAGTATATGTTGCAGGGGAAGACGAGCATAAATTGGGTGTCACAAAATCGGGAGCAATTGTTGTCTGTGTGTTGGTTAACGTTGTTGGAGCAGCCGAGTGTAAGTTGGGTGGGATAAACTCATTGAATATGTACTTGGTTAGTGTTTGGTAGCATACGATATAGGGGCAGCCAGGGTAGGGTGGGTGGCAGAAATTCAGGAGGAAGTTTGGTGGTATACATGGGGTTGCCAACTCGTGAGGAGTTGATTCCGGGAGATTTCCGCTCCATGAGTAGGAAATTTTGGGAGAATCCGGGAGAAGTTACTCAAAGGTAAAAAATCTTAAGCGAACCATGAAACTTGTATACTTATATTGATGAGAAAACATAACAAATAGTTAATCTTAATTTTATCTTTTACTTTATCCATATACGTAGCGCAGAGGAAGTATATCAAGTTCGAGATTTGAACGGAAATCCACAGTCCCCTGAATACGTTTAGACTATTTTCTCAATGATGTCGGTGTGTATATGTGTGATACTTTTTGAGCGCTCAAACTCATAAAATAATGGTCAGAGCAACACAAAAATTTATATTTGTAATTTTTATTATATGTTTTGGCTGAAATCGGTTAACGAGCATTGGATGTTTACTCTTGTCAATGTTTCGTTTTCGGCAAATAACTATTGAAAATCTTCATTAATATGGATTTTACTTATTACAAACGTAATATAAAATATTATTCCCTAAATTTTTTGTATTTAACAAATTTTCGTAGAACAAATTATTTAGAAGATTTTTTCGTAATTTCCGAATAAACAGGGTTACATGTCGGGGAAATAAGATATAACAGAATTTAACGGGAGAGGAAAGGGTTCAGCATTTAGCATTTTAAAATTATTTACAATAATCGTACGAATTTGGCACTTAAAACATGGGACGCATGAAGCGATGGTATTTCACTTTCCTATCATCGATTTTTGAAACCGTTTTAGTTCTTGTTACAAATTCGTTTTGAACGCGTAAATTCGACGTTATTTTTTGTGACAAATTTTGTTCGTCATGATGAATTGCATTGTGGCGGATTTATTTTCTCTTTTACGTAATTCTCTTATATCTGATTCCCCTACGAAAAATATCCTTTATAAACTAATTAATAATACTGTTATAATTAAATAATATAATAATTAATACGGTATACCTATGGATAAGGTCAGATTTTTATAGTACTGTATAGACGATAGCGAACCCTTCATATTCAATCAATGGAAATATGAAGGTGTATGAGACCCACTCAACTCCTTGGTAATGTTGCAAACTCTTCAACAAGGATGGTTATGTTCAAATATGAAAACCGCATGGCGATCACCTTGTTATAGGTGAAAACGGGAGAAAAAGGCCTCAATCCGGGAGTCGGGAGAATTTCTGGAACCTTGCCCTATTCCGGGAGACTCCCGACGAATCCGGGAGGGTTGGCAACCATAGGTATACAATGTAGGGGCAGCTGAGTGTAGGTTGTGTGACATTGAATCAGGGGGTTATTTGGCGTATGTTTGGTGGTATACGGTGTAGGGGTATATTGCCTGAAATCTGAAATGGCGTTACAACTTGCAGTAAACAACTAGCTGGCTTGATTCTGGATATAAATAATTCAGTCCTGTTAACTTCCAATCACCCCACGTATATATGTATATTTATAGGTAGATGTACATAGTTCAGAAACCGGAAGAATCCAAAAACTGGCCATATCTAAGTTTCATGGGTGCCGATTTTAAGACTTGTAGTGTATGCCTTCAGAGTTTTGAACCATAGTAATGATACAACTCATTATTTTACCTCTTAAGGCTTATAATGCAACTAATTCAATCTATATAGGTTAAATCAAAGGAAATAAAGGAGGGATTTTTATATGAAAAAAATAATAATATATAATCTGACGCGTTATTTCTTACTCTTTCATTGATTGTTTAATCGCACTCTTCTTTAGTCACGCTATTCTTCAAAACAGCGTAAATGATAGGTGGATTTCGACCTATAATGGGTAATGTCTCCAATGGAATAACGCATATAAAATCAGGTAAAAATAATATTTTCTCTAAAGATAATATTACATTGATTTTAGGTAAGCTAAGATTTCAATGACCGAATCAGAATGGGACCAAATGACATATTTGGCAAACAACGGCCTACAATGAAGGAAAATATTGCCGTGAAGAATAAGTAACAGAGTCTATTAATTATCCACAATTAATGACAAGTCCTGTAAAAAAGTAACCTATAAAAAAAAAAAATAAACGTAGACCAGTACAGTAGCGTGAAGTATTTGGTGTGGAAATTCGATAAAAATTCCTATAAAAACTAGTCTATTCTAGTCATTCTAGAAAATTTATCTTGCTCCCGTTGGAAAAGGAGAACATCAGAAGAAGAAACTAATTGAATGTTTTTGTTCCTTTTTTGTGATTTTAATAGTCCCCCGCTTCTACACAATCTTTTATTATCCTCGTAAAATTTTAATCTGTAGCTTTTTAACCTAATGACTGTATCCTAATGGAAATTTTTTCATCGATTTCCATCGTTTCGTTGTTCGAAAATCCGCCGAACAAAAGGAATTTTAAAACGGTTGAAAATTTTTCATTTAGTGAGATAGACGTCATGATACGGATTTCTGGTTAAATCATTGAAACGTCCGTTTGTCTTACCGTAGGGGTTTAATATTTTTTTCAATTTAAAGTGAAATATATGACCAAGAAAATCAGAATTCGACGATTTCCAGTACAATGGTGCTAGAGTGACACTGATTCCTTTCGGACACAAGAATTCAAAAGGGAGAACAATTTCACGTGCTAAATTGAGAATATATCGTGACACGTCACGCACACAAAGCAAGCAAATAACGAATTTATCGAGTTACCGGGATAATTTATTTCGCAGTTTGGATTCATTCACCTTGACTGCATGTAGAAGAGTAGATGTGAACCAATACCCGGAACCTAAAAAATAACAATTAAAAAATACGAATGATCCAGACATAGCGTCCATCCAAATCCTCGTTTTCCATTAGCGACCGAACTCTTATTTGTTTTTTTCGTATATTAAAATGACGTTTCTGCATTTTTGTTTTATTTTGCGCAAACATTCACGTTTTTGTGAGGATTCTTTCAAATTCTCGTAACCGTAAACAGGATGCTCTGATCCTTCTATCTGCATTTCATGTGATGCAAAATTAGTTATTTTCCCTTCTTCGTACACCATATAATTCGAAAGATCCGATCTCTTCTTATCTGCTTTTATCGTGTTCATAATAAAATTTTCAATTCTGTAAGAGTCCTAATGTTTACCAAATTCAGATCAGTATTAAACAATCCCTTTCGATGGCGTTACTTCATATCCTTACCAAAAACGACACTTTATAATTTCCGCAGAGATATATATTACATATAGTTTCTAATAACTTCATTATGGCTTTTTATTTGTCCATAGAAATATCCACACACTGAAGTGCTAAGAAAAAACTTTAAATTGTTTAATAGCTCATCTTATGGCTAGGCATGGTAGAATTCGACATTAATTTTTTTGAAAATGGACGATTAAAATCTACGTTTATTTTCCCGAGAGATTTTCGACGAATATCAACGCTTCAAATTGCTACTCTGTAGAATTCGGTTTTTTTTAATAGACGTTAATTTCCCGAGAGCTTTTCAACGAATATCGACGCTTAAAATTACTACTTAAATATAGGGATAGCAGATTTGGCCTTTCAATTCGATGATTTAAATTTACTTTTACATCGAAATTCCACGTAAAGTTTACGCTCATTTTACAATGCTCTGATTAGTTATTTAAATTTTTATATGAAGTTAAATCTTTATGTACAAATTAATCAAACTATTATATCATGTTCTTCATAAATTTTATTTTATTTGTTCGTATTTACACTTCTTCATTGTTAAATGTTAATATTAAAGAAAACACCCAATAACAAATTGAGATTAACCTCTTCAAATTGTATAATGAAAACTTGAAAACGATTAATTTATGAAATTCGAGCGATATGAAACAATCTTTTAAAAAATAATTTCCGAGTTCAGCGTAAAGGCTTTTACGCCAATTAAGGAAAAAACATTAACGATATAATTATCACAATAATATTTTAGACGCCAAAAAAACTATCTAATACTTTGTATAATTTGTTATATTTCATCACCCCACTACATATTCTCTTTATTTAACATAAAATATATAGTGAGAAAAATTAGACTATTATTGAGCGCTCGATCAACAGTCTTACCTCAAATCCCGATTAAAATGTGTTTTTCCAATTGGAAAAATATTTTACAACAAATAGCAAATAAATATTAATATTTAATCCCTCTTCAATTTTTATTAACGATTGCTAATTTATTGGCACCTGATTGTCCCGAGTTGAAGCGTGAGCTTTTCAAAAAGCCGCATATTTGAGTGTAAGAAAATATTCTTCTTTCAGTCCCAATGTTAATGCAAGCTCAGAAAAGGAACGAAATCGTAGGTAGAAAATAATACTGCGTAAATAGTTAACAGAACAGAGTAGGTTTTTAGACGCATACGTTTCCATATTGTTAGAAAATCGACGCTTATCGATAACTATTCATTTTCTTCGATTTTGAAATTTAAAAAAAAATCGATGTTTTTCGATTTAAATCGAATTCTGCCAAGCCTACTTATGGCTGAAAATATTCCAGTATAAGGACTTAAGTAACAAAAATTGAAAAATTAAGTACTTTTCTTAGGTACATCCAATTTGCTGTGGTTATTGGAGATACTAAAGACAAGTATTTATTTTTCAATTATATATACTTGAGTGCTGATTTTGGAATTTTTAATGGTTTAAAAAGCATTTCAATTCCTTAATTAATTTAGTTTTATCCAGTACGATTTTTTAAAAATGAAGGATCGGTATAATTCCACATTTTGCCAAGCACAATACTGTAATCAATAAAAACTACGATTACTGATATCTGGAATATATTCTTAAGAATTTTGGAAAGGAATCCTGAAATGTTTCAATTTTAAAAACCCATCCTTTCATTTTGTAAACATTTTCTTCGTCCAACATTATGCTAATTCGAAATGGCAATACAGTTCGAGATATATCGAATCGATTCGAAAATGTTACAGTCGCCCCGTAACGAATATGAACGACTTTCCGATTAAAATTAAGCAATTTCGTTTCGTAGTTACCGTTACCGACGTATTAGACGAAGAGGTATAAAGTCGTTCATTTTATAGATACTTAAAACTTTGAGCGTTAAGTATTTACGGGAACGAAAATCGGAGAGAGCTTTTATCTAAGCCGCATTCGTATTTCCTCTCGCTATCTAGATACATAATGGCCTTTTTGGGGCTATTATTTACCTCTCGTACCTTTTTTCTCTCCTGTATCCTTCAATTATTCGACGAAATCCCGCCATTCCTCCAATATTCATTCCGTCCCTTCCAGAAAAAACATAAAATGTTTGTTATTGGAGGTCTTAATATATTAGTGTTGTTTTTGCAAACGAAAGACCTTCCTCCCTGAGGGATCTTCCTGGATTTTATTCTGCCTTCCGTAGTATTCGATATTTTTAATGGGAAATATCAACCATTTCATCTCGCACTGGTATGAAAAATCATGTTCAAAATAAATGTTGATTCTTTGCAAAGAATGAGAGCTTGCGAGGCATTTTTACTTGAGTGTTTCGATGTTCGCCTAGTTATTGACACTCATTTCTCTCTAGTAGTCATAAAAAGGTTTATAAAACCAGATGTCGGATGTAAAGCAGACGTCACCAATAACAGATATTAGCACAGAACTTTCTTTATTAGAATATGAAAGAAAGAAAGATCTTCATTAATATCTACTGCTGGTGAATTTCCATTGATAGCAGCTACTTTGTAGCTGAAATGAGCATCTGGTTTTCCTAACATGTTTTTAGCTAATGCAGAGAGATATTGTATCAATTTGATTTTAACCATAAGGCGACCTGGATATCTCTCTATCGAATTTCTTATCTTGATGACTAAATTAGTGTGTATAAGCATGTTTCAAAAATAATACTTTTCCAAATTTTTGTTTGCTTTCATAAGATTTCTAAATAAATTTATAGGAGCGATAAAATATATCAGATTCAGATTAGACCAAATAAATATAAAAATATCTTGAAAACTTTTCTCAACACAAATATATAGGCAACTTTAATCATCAAATAATTCTGACATAAGTTAATATAAATACGTAAAACAAATACATATAACTTCGCCAACCACCTATCTCTTACCATTAAAATAATTTTCAAGTAAAAATTTCAGATTACATCATTATCTGCTAACTTTCTGCTTTTAATTTCCGTTTGTAGCTTCAGCGGGAATATAAAAGATGGCGCTTGCAACAGGGTCATCAAAAATATATTCTCACAGATTCTTCTATGGTTTCTTATTAACGCAAGATGGAATCTTTTAAATATTGGAAAAGACATAAAGTGATGCGCATTGTTTTTCGAAACATAAGATCATATATATGTTCGAAGCATGTTTGATCAGAACCAAATCTCATGGTATTTTGATCTTCACCCGCTCGGCTTCAGATGTGAAATACTTTTCCGTTTTCTGCGTATCTGACTACCGAGTTGGAGAATGAAACGGCCTTAATTTTACTAAAGGTAGAACTTTCCTTGTTTCAGGGTCATGGCATTCGTGCAGAAGGCTGTGGCGAGGCTTCACGAACCAGAAAAGTTGGATGCACTGCTCCGGGAACTTGGGAAGAAGCACTACGGTTACTCGGCCAAACAGGAATACATAGATGTGAGTTGGTTCTGAGGCACAAGTATAAATGCTTTCAATAACGTTGACTTTATGAATTTTATCGATATGTTATGATTCGTTAAAATAACTATGCGTTTTTTTATTAGTAACTGAAGTTTATTATATAATTATAAATAGAAGAAGGTGGTTTTAGAGTAGTTTAGCATAAAAATTATAACTCGTTATATATACGAAAATAAAGATAACTATATTGCAATTTTGAATGAAAATTCTGACGCCGGAAGACCGATAATCACCAAAAATATAGAATATTTATTAGGTTATAAAGGGGTTATTTTCATATATGCGCCGAATAATCAATAATCTTCCTCCAGTATTGGCCGAATATCTCTCTCCTACTACTAACAGTAAGTGAAAATACAAAATGTAATATTCTACGTCTCAAAATGATAGTCACGTTATTTTTTTAGCTGCTTCCAATTACATTGGTAACTAATAGTGATTTATCAAATGTTTCAAATATAAATGAGAAGTTGTATCTCCTGTATTCTTTCTATCGCATCCGAAATTAATGTTCATTATTGCAGTAAATATCCGTGTATAGGACGTATGGAGGTGTTTGGATGTGATTGTATTGCAGCAACGCAGGACAGCCGCAGGCATAAGCGGATTTACCACTCACTAGGCGCAAAAGGCGAGCGCCAAGAGCCCCGAACAAAGAACATCACGGATTTTATTTTGTGATTTTTTAATTTCTTTCCGTTATATACGCATAGACTTTGCGTTAGATCGACATTACCCCTTTAGCTAAAACCCTTAGTTCGTTCAGAATATAACTGTTATAACTATTATGATAAAATTTATACTGTGTAATTTTATTGGTTTCCATAAAAATAATTTTCTTGCGATTTATGCAATTGAGCCTAAAACTATTGGAAAAAACACGTCCTATACACCGGTATATCGGGTACATTAAATTTTCCACTATCGCTTGTAAAAATTTCAAACCATTACCTAGGGTAATAGCAACCCCTAACGTCGGAACGACCAATTATGATGTGTCACTATGTTGGTTAAAACAATAAAAATAAGCTTCGCTTAACGACGATGAATCGTTACTCTTTGTTAGTTCCTGCGGAACCGGCGGTTTTATTTTCCGCGAACAAATTCTAAAACAGAGGAAAGATCCAAAAACACAAAAAGTGCGGTTCAACTCTTGATACTCTGCGGTCCTCCAACACCGCTCTGCGATCGGCGTTGTTTTATCTCTGACGGATAACGATCGACGATCGAAATGAAAGACATCGAAGTCGTCGGCGCGAGACGCATTCACGGCGTCAGCGTGTTGAACTCGAAAGGAAATGAAAGGGTAACAAATAGCTAATCCTCGATAAAAATAAAACAAAAGCTTTACGCTCCCTTATTGCCCCCTCCCGCCATTTGGCGAGTGACGGGAGGTCGCTTTTTGAGAGTGATGGAAAGGAAGGAAGGGTATGGGTTCAAAAGGGCATGTTGCCCTTGGTCCCGGCGCCTGCGGTCGAAACGAAGGAGATAAGGGTGAAGAATGGTCGAATGGCAGGGGCATGGAGGAGAGGGGAAAAGGGATCGCAAAAATGGACGTAAAAGGGAAAGCCTATGAAAAAAGGATTGGGGCGGAATGACTGCCAGCAAGGGAAATGTGAAATAGAGCATGCATTTCGTTCCAGACTACATAACTCATGCGATGACAAAATGTTGAAGATAAATAAAGAAGCGATCTCGAGTCCGGCGAAATAGATACATGGAGAGGGAGTAAATCGTGATGACTCATCCGCCGGTACTAAATGCTTTGTTTTATTTTATATTTAAAAAATCGTGAGATAAGAAGATGTGTGTTTAAAAGAAGATCCTAATACTCTCTAGCGGCTAAATAGATAATTAGATTAAATTCATGAAACGTTTATTGATTAAATGCATAAAAACATATTTACTAATACAAATAAACCAAAGTGAACCAAACTGGATAAAAAGTACGAGATTTATATGCAACTAGCGTAATTGCCCGTCAAATATGAATGAAATATTAACTTAAAATTGAAATACAAATTGACGAAACCAAATTTAAATGCACTAAAATTATGAAAGTAATATAAAATTCTCATTATTGAGTGTTCCAGAGGGAAAAAATATTTTCGGGTTAATATAAATTGTATGACAAAGAAATGCATTACGCTATACAATTCTTACACGCCCAAAATTATTTTTATATTATGGAACTTTCAATTTTGTCCATCTCTCTCTCCTTCTTTCTTTCTTCCTCTCTCTCGTAATAAAGCATTCAAAGCACGCTTTCATTTACGCATATAGTATAAGGACTAGTATAGTATAAGGATTAAGGCGACAAGGCAAAATATCGTTGAAAAGTTTAAACTTTTCCAATAAATATGATTTAAACGTAGAACATGAGCGATTTTGTATCGTAGGTAAAATGTGACGATAAGAATAACAAAATTTATTTATTTTCTTTAAAACGGTCAAGGTCTGAAGATCGTAGGTCAATTCTTTATTATTTTAATTTGCCTCCCACGCAAAAATGAAAATTATGGCCCCGAGGTGCACATCCTCACGGTCCCATTAGTAAGTTTAGAGTCTCTATGTTTCTTGATTTTTGAGAAATGATGTCCACACGCATTGCCTTTTATTAATACAGATGAGCACGTTTTCAAAATTACACAACAATAAATTGAAATTGTTGCAAATTCCTCATCTCTCTTATATAAAATTCTACACAATTTAAATGCTTTATCAGAAAAAATGAGATTGAAAAAATGTTGCCCTCCCAGAAAAATAAATATAACGTTGTTTTGAAAGAGGTGATATCTTTGAAATAAATTTGCACACGGTACGTGAGACCGACTTATCGGCAGATTAAGTTAAACAGAAACGATGTTAACGAGCGACGCATAATTGAAGTCGATGAGACAGGATCTCGTTTGAAACCTACCACTATGTAGTAGCTAAAAAGGAGAACCTATATTTTATGACGCTGAAATATATAGCGGAGATTGCAATGTGATAGCAAATTTGTGCTTCTAACCAAAAAGCCATAGTATCCTGATTAAACGCTTTCCTTAATGAAAAAATTGCGGCGATATATGTATGGCATCACTACCAAAGTTTTCGTATGGCCTTCAACATTCTATAAGCTTTACATATATTTAAAAGGAAAACAAACTATTATTAGATATAAATATGCTCGATACTTTTAAGAAATAATTTTTTTTGCATTAAGCGCTAAAGGATATTCATGATGTTTTCTGAGAGCAAAAAAATATAATTAGTAAATACGATTAGTTTCCCTAAGGTTCTTTATACCCCAAAAAACGTAAGTTTTCAAAACATAGAGCTAGTTCAAATAAATTGATCATTTAATGTATTTATTTTAATATTAATAAATAATACTTGCTGATTGTCTACTGAACTAATATTACTAAACTGAAAATAACCACCCTTAGAAAACTGCCAGCACGCAGTTAAACACGATTGCCGGCATTGCTCTATCCTCTTCAAACTTTCTCATATCTTGAAAACTCTCTCTCCTTTTTGTCTATCAACTTACGAAACCTTTTCACTCCTCTTTCTTGCCTTCAATGAAATAAATATGAAACAAAAATTTATACGATCTTAGAGAGAAGAAGGTCCTAAGTTTATTAAATTTATAGCGATACCAATCGTTTTTTAAAATCGTAATTCTTAAGTTAAACTCACACGTATGCTCCTATATTAAGCCTGATATTAAGTTTGCAATTTAACAAATAACTTCAATATGCGTCGTTCCCATGGAGAGACGGGCGTGAATCAGTTACGGAAACAAATAACCAATCCAAGGGAAACTTAATTGCGGAGAAAGGTCCCTCTTGTTCCCACGACATTGTATCTGCGAAAGCTGTTACTTCCAAAATAAAGAAAACATTCCAAGGAATCTCAAATTTAATTAAGTTCTCGTCCAAAAATAGATAGAGACGAATTAGTAGAATTTTGAAGGAAGTTTTGAATACATAATCGGAGTCTCGGATGCCACTTAAACCACAGCGAACGTCACCTGTAACATTGCGTTTCAACTTGGTATGCTAACCAACGTCGCTACTCTAACCTTCGAATATATTATGCATAGACTCAAAAATCAATTTACATTATCGGCAGGCATAAGTTGCGTAAATTTCTTAAAATTGAAATTCGCCCAAGGAAAGAATAACGAATTCTTACTTTCATGTCATGTGTTGTACAGAAAAAAGAAATTATTTTGTTAACCTGTATCCTCACAACAAACAGACTGCTTTGAAATGCTTCAATAATTAAATTATTGGTTTAAAACGGAAAACCTAACGAAAGTAAAAAAAATCGTCAAGGCCACGTGAAAGAGTTTCAAGCGTTCGTTAAGTAAATCATGCCAAAGTTGATTATATTTTAAGTTTAGAGAGGCAATTAGCCGAGCTTAGATCTATTATGAACGACGGTTATGTGATAATTGGAGGCGATTTTAACTTACCGTCAATCGATTGGGAAAACCTATGTTTCGTTACAGGAGGTAAAGAACGCGAATCGTGTGAAGCCTTAATTGACACGTTTCATGAATATTCCTTAATCCAGATGGTACGAAAAGCCACGCGTTCGGGCAATGTTCTCGACTTTCTTGCTTCTAACATCCCGCATAGGATAACTAAAGTATCCACAGAGGAGGGACTTAGCGACCATCGAGCTGCGTATGCGGAGTGCGAATTAAAGCTCAAAAGACATCCTAAGCCCCTTCGGAATGTATACATTTTCGCCAAGGCCGACTTTAAAAGTTTCAGCTTACATCTCAGATGTACCTTTGTCAGTTATCGTATAAAGACAGAACGATTAGGTATGGAGCCATCATGGTTATTATTTAAGGATAAACTAGGAAATGATATCAATAGATTTATCCCCAGTAAGTTAAAATCTGATAAGAAAGAACCTCGTTGGTTTAATAAGGAAGTCAGGATTGCCTTAAGACGACAGAGGCGTAGCCACGCAAAATTGAAAAACATACCTACCACCGCTTCCGATGAGTATCGCACAGCTATAGTCCATGAGTATAACAGTGCCCGCGTATTAGCGAGAAAAACCATGCGTAACGCATTTAACACCTTCCGGAATGAGGTATTAAATACAAAATTGAAGGAGGATCCAAAAGCGTTCTGGTCCTATGTAAGAGAAGTCAAGGGAGGGGGTCCTTCAATACCCTCCCTGCGATGTGATTCTGGAGACATCCTTCACGATGGGGAGGATAAAGCTAATCTACTAAACGTTTACTTCGCGAAGGCGTTCACAGCAGGTGGAGATAGAATTGATGATAATCTTATTCCCGACGGATGTACTCGGATGGATAATATTAAAATCTCTGAGGCAGGAATAGCGAAGCAACTGGGTGCGATAAAGCCCAACAAAAACCCAGGACCAGAAGGATTTCCCGCGCGTGTATTAAAAGAACTAGCAGAAGAAATAGCTCCCTTCCTTCGGATAGTATTCGAGAAATCCCTTACCCTCTGTGAGGTTCCTGATGATTGGAGACTAGTACACGTCACACCCATTCATAAGGGAGGTGACAAAGAAAATCCCGAAAATTATAGGCCGATTTCTCTAACATCATTATCATGTAAGATTTTGGAGCACATTATTGTTAGCAACACAATGCGTTATCTCGAGAGTAGATCACTGTTAGTCAGCTGTCAACATGGCTTCAGAACAGGTAGATCCTGTGACACCCAACTCGGTTTGTTTGTGAATGATGTTTTATCATGCGGCGAAAATAAAAAACAGGTCGATGCAGTGTTCCTTGATTTTAGAAAAGCTTTTGACAAGGTTCCCCACCGTAAGTTGTTATTAAAATTGAGAAATCTTGGCGTTAATGTTAAAGTCATTAACTGGGTTCGCGCTTTCCTTTGGAATAGAAAACAAAAAGTAGTCATCGATGGTAAGTCCTCGAGTGTGGCAGATGTAGTCTCCGGAGTGCCGCAGGGTAGTGTGATCGGGCCTATGCTTTTCTTGCTTTATATAAACGACATAAGCTCAGTTGTGAAAAGTAATATCAGGCTTTTTGCGGATGACACCGTAGTCTATAGAGAAATTAGTGGTCCTAGCGACCATCGTCAGCTTCAGGATGATCTGGATGCGTTATCTGTTTGGTGCAAGGAATGGCAGCTAGAAACCAATCAGAAAAAGAGTAACGTTCTAAACTTTTGGAAATCTAGAAGCCCATCGTCCGTGTTTACCTACTCGATAGATGGTGAGAGCATTCCTGTTTCGGAATCCGTGAAATACCTCGGGGTAACCTTGAATCGTGACCTGTCTTGGGACACCCACATAAGACGAGTGATAGGTGCGGCAAATAAGAAGTTGGCTTTTGTGCATAGAATAGTCAGGAAAAGCACGAAAAAGGTGAGAGAAACCTCTTATTTATCCTTGGTTAGACCTCAAATGGAATACGCAGCAGCGGTTTGGGATCCATATCAGAGGGGACTCATAAAGGATTTAGAAAAAATACAGCGGCGAGCAGCTAGATTCGTGAAAAAGAATTACGATAACAAACAGAGCGTTACGTTACTCATTGATGAGTTGAGTTGGCCATCGTTGAAAGATCGTAGATTACAGGCGAGACTTAAACTTCCAGATAAATATAGGTCGGAGATATTCGTAAATGAAATGAAGGATATTATTCGACAACCAACGTATATCGGACGGAGGGATAATGAGGACAAGATTCACGAAATAGATAGTAGGACAGAGAGGTATAAGGAGTCCTTTTTCCCTAGGACAATGCGTGACCACAATAGATAAGTGAATAATAATTAGTTAGGAACTTGGTGCGCGGCACCCCCTGCCATCCACCGTCAAGGTGACTTGCAGGGTAATATGCAGATGTAGACTATGAAGATCTTCATCCAGTCCAGTTTATTTTCGGGGAAATATGTGATCTCGTAACGGCTGAGGTTCCAAAGGACGTCGCATCTGTTTCTCGAAAACCGTTCGTAGTTTTACGCTAAAAGTATACTAACCCGGCAAGAATACCCATAGGAAACGGAAAAATGTTAAATTATACGTGAGCGCAGCAACCTGCAAACAACCCTGCTCCTTGTCCCACGTACTATATGTTTTCCCTTCCGATCCTGACACGCCGCCTGCTCATTCATATTTCGTTATTATTTTTCCTCTTCTATGCATAACAAAAATTGAATAATTTCAAAATTTAATTAAATTTCAGTCTTTTTAATTCCAACCTATTTAATATTTTTTTAATATTAAGATGTTTGAAATAAATGAGCAAGGAAAAATAAAAACTTTTACGTACGGAAACGGTGATGTAAAAGTATTTCCCGTTTTATTTTATTTCATTGTAGGCTCCAACAAACAAGAGAGGAAAGATGCACAAATAATGCACATATGCACACAAAAATATAACTATTAATGGTTTAGTGTAATGTCTAAGAACTGGTATGCCAGTAGTGATGCCAAGGAAATATCGATTTATTATTCACTAATTTATTTCCTACTTGGTTTTAATTAATAAAACAATATACAATTATTTAAAACTTACCTCTCTCAAATAGTAGTAATATAATCGTTATATTCACGTTCATTCCTTCGTAGTAAATTACCCATTTCTTTTCACTTACAAATGCTGTGTATTAAAGAAAATAGACGATTTTTCGTTCAATTCTTCCTCGTAGATAATCCATTTCCATTCATTTACCAAATTTTGCCTGCGTATTAAAGAAAATTAAACTAATTAGGTATTAACAGCAGCTATTTATTTCAGTTGCCAAGAAGATGGTTTTCGTTGACAACAAATAAAAAACACGGGAAATTTTATTTCAAGTCCAAAGTGAATTATGACTTTCTTGTTTGATTTTCTTGAAATCGGCTACTCTTTAGATAAAAATGTACTGAACAAAACTAATTTTATTTCAGTAGTTCTATAATTTTGTTTGAAAACTTTTTCGTTTTAAGTGATATTGTACGAGATATAAAGAAAAGTTCATTTTATTGTCACCAGTAAAGTGGCACTCCCGATTAGGCAACGTGAACCATTCATATCATTTTCTTATTTTCTTTGCCTTTATGTCCTAAATACCTAAATTCATGAATAACCGCCCAGTAGTTTCGCAGATGAAACATGCGAACGGACACGACCTGACCTTAAGGCGTTCTTTGTTTACTTTTAGTAAAGAACGCCTAGAAATTAAGGCGAAGAGCATACATAGCATCTAAAATGTTCACAATTTCAAGTTTGGAACGCATTCTCGGCATATCCAGAGGCAAATCTCAATTTTTTAAGTTTGGAATTTTATATCGCTTTGTTTTGAACGAATCCTACTACGGTTTGTATCACGCTTACCGCTCAGTAATTTATAATTGATAGATAATTCAGAATCAATGCATAAAAATAATTCATACGTGACGTATAATTAAGTATTAACGAGCGATTAATAGTTTGAACATTATTCAAAATAAATGTATCATTAAAACAATGTATCGACCGAGTACTGATTTTTTCATATTTTGATTCGAATGCCAGTAACGCAATCACAGCACGAATTTCAAAGGCAGTAAAAAAGTATATATGGCTACAGTAGGAATACAACCTGCAACCCTAGTAATCGTAAGTAGATATGCAGCTGAAAATCACTTATTCGGAAATCTGTGGCCCGCAATCATCACTGGTTCGGAAAGGTTCCAGAATTTATAAAAAACGGAAAAACATACTTGGCCGGGAAAAATGGCGTGCATGAGGTTTCAATTGCCCCGTTCTGTTCCCACAGCTTAAGAATAAATTTTAACAAGAAGTCCAAACCAGGACGAATGCAGGCTGGTTACCCAAAGTTGACGTCCCGAATTTGTTACTTAAATTGACAGGAAATATTTCAGTATGTGTTAGTCATTCCAAGGAATTCTCATACCATAAATACCATTTGTAATTCATAGTTTATCAATGATAGACAAAAATTGGAAAACAAATTAATAGAGCATTATCAGGTTTAAATATAAAAAACAATGTCAAAATCTCTTTCTGACAAATTTAGCATGTATTTTTTAAATAAACGAATAAATAATAAATGTTACTGTTTATACGCTAATATGTATTATATATATATATATTATATATATATATATATATATATATATATATATATATATATAGATGTCAACAAGGTGTTGGGATAAGGAATGAGGAGAGTTCTCTCTCTGTAGCTGATGAAGGAACAATTCCGAAAGCTTCTACGTTTGTGATGTTTCTGTGTTTTAGTGTTCTTTTACGTGTGTCGCTTCGACATCCCCGGGGCCTCGCCAACCTGAAGTCGTCTGATTGGTGAGTGCTCACTGGGTTTCCTCATCCCAACACCTTGTTGACATCCATTTATCCATTTTACCTTTCCTTTTCCGTAAGCTGTTATATATATATATATATATATATATATATATATATATATATATATATATGATAGTCGAGTGGAAAAGAAAACAAGTAAAGGTATAAAATGAATTTTTATAACTAACTTTTATATGACAAATACTTTAATATGAATAAACTTTATAATACAATTATGATAACCATTCAGCTTGCATGGGCGTAAAAATTTGTAAATGTGTCTACCTACCAGCTGCTGAGTGATGTGGGGGTTTATCTATTTAATCTTTTTACAGTTGAGAGAATGGTAGACAGAACTATAGAACTCAGTGGAAAATGTAAGAATGTTTGGTATATAAATAGTAAGAAGTTTGATAGTATCTTTTGTTTCATTAACGGAAATACTAACTTATCCATTCATATTGCTTAAAATCAACGAAAATGTACTGCTAGTTCAGAGTAATTCAGCTTTAGATACTAGTAGGAGTGAAATTGTTGAATATTTCATATTTTAGTCACCTAACTTAAATGACAAAAATAATAAATTGTTCTTTACCTAACATCACATTAACCATCCATATAAAACACTATAAATATAGTTATCTGAAGAATTGCTAAGCTACAGCACAACACTTTAAATTTTTCATTTAAATTTGTTCAAATTAACAACCTTTACAACAATATTGCCTATCTTAAATGGTGAATAAAGACAAAAAGTATTTAATAAATAAAAACTTATAATAAATAACAAACACGATAAACAAAAACTTACAATTATTAGGAGAAATATCCCTTCAAAAAACGTAGGAATGCTCGTATCAATACCAATTAAAACAAGGAGAATTCTATTAAAAGATTACAGCATTAACGATGACAATAGTTTGTTTAATCTCGCTGCTACGATAAACGCTTGTCTATCTTCCCACGTGAATTTAAATACACATTTATCGCAGCGCCAAGGTAAGGATCTGTTGGCCGAGGTGACTAAATCACTCGGCATTCCGCGATGGTTAGGTGAGGTGGTTCGAACCCCGCAAGCAGCTTTGGATTATTTCCAGATTATACGGGGTCCAAAACATATATATATGTATATATATATATATATATATAGTATATATACTATATATATAGTATATATACTATATATATAGTATATATATATATATATATATATATACATACTATATATATATATATACTATATATATAGTATATATATATACTACTACCGAGAATAGACGAGTCAACAATATATATATATACACTCGTCCATTATCGGTAGGAATCATCTCCATGGCAGAAATCCGATAAAATGCGATTTAAAACGTAAAAACGCTGTTTTAGTAGAAATTCAAGAAAATACGATCAATTATCAAAACTCTGCGATAAGAGTTCAAGTCGACATTCTTTTCCCATTCGAACAGTGCAAACTTCGCTCCGATATCACAATGATAAGATATTTAAAGTATAAAAGAAAACAGCTCTGCACTATGGATTTGAGACTTCCTATGTAAAACAAACAGGGAAAAATGTTCCTGGAATCGAATAGGGGACTTCAAACTTCGCCAAATAAAATATAGCCCGGAGGTGAACCCTGGCAGCACGAGCCTCATACCAAGTTTCATGAAAACTGGTTCATTGGTGCAAAAGTTGATAGTAGGGGACACACGCAGACAGCACCATTTCACAAGGCTGTGTTTCCTTTGGAAACCAGTCTTCATAGAAGAGGTAGCGAAAAATTCGGGGGTTTGCAGGAAAAAGTAATACAACACGCCAAGCAGGGAAACTAGAAGAGGACCACGGAGGTGCTGACACCACGAAGAAGATGATGAAAGACGTTGAAGACGGGGGCCATATATCGTATAATAAAGAAGTCAAAAATCCAGGTAAGGGAATAAGAATTCTTCAGGTAAATTGCAGGAGTATCTTAAATAAATGTAAAGAGTTTGCAACCCTAGTTGAGGTAACAGAAGCAGATGTAATTGTCGGTACCGAGTCGTGGTTAAAAAATGATATTGATTCTAAAGAAATCTTTCCAGGCGGGTTCACTACTTATAGAAGGGATCGAAACCAGAGAGGTGGAGGTGTATTTATATGCGTAAAAGATGAAATTCTCAGTAATTTAATATGGGTTGATGAACATAGTGAACTTTTGTGCGTAAAAATATACGGAAGAAAGAGTAATAAAGCCTTAAATATCATAGGCGGATACAGAAAACCAGGGGAAAATTTTGACATTCTAGAGACCCTTTATAGCCACGTAAATGACAGAACGGTTAGCAACGGAGTAGTAATTGCAGGAGATTTAAATCTCCCCAAGGTCAACTGGGACGGGCCATCTATGGAAGGAGGTAAAGCGCAGGAACTGGTAAACAACCTCATACGCGATGGGGGGCTTAAGCAAGTAACCAATATCCCAACAAGATGGGAAAATATTTTAGACATTTTTCTTCTAAGACCGTCTGACTCATTCGTGAGTTGTGAAACCTTCCAAGGCATTAGTGATCACAAGGCGGTTTTAGCTGAGTTGGAGTTCGAAACTGACCGCGTGAAAAGGGATCGTAAGCAAGTCATTTGGAGATATCACAGAGCGGACAGACTAGGCTTCCAAAATTACCTTAGGGAAAATTTCATAGGATGGGTAAAAAGCGGAATAAACGTAAATGATATTTGGGATGCATTCAAAATAATAATTTTCGAAGCTACTGAGAAGTATGTTCCAAAAAAATGTATTCAAAACAATCCCGATCCTGAATTTTACAATAAGAAAATTAGGAGGTTAAAAAGGAAAGTAAGAGATGCGCACAGGAAGCTGAACACTGGCGGATGTTCACGAGATTCATATACTCAGTTATTAAAAGAATTAAATAAAGAAAAAATGGTCGCGCATGATAGATACTTACTAAATATATTGAACTCAAAAGATAGCAACAACTTCCATAAGTATTTCCGGAGAAGGAAGGATACCAAAGACAAGATTAAAAATTAAAAAAATAATGAAGGGGCATTAATCATAAGCGACTTAGAAAAGGCTAACGAATTTAATAAATGGTACTCCAAAGTGTTCCAAGTGAAAACTTATGCTTTAGGCAAAGTAAGATTACCAAATGAAAGTGGACCGAGAATTGAGTTTAGCTTTAACACTATTAATAAAAAGGTAAAGAGTCTGCGCTGGCATAAGTCCACAGGACCTGATAATATTGCATCGGGAGCATTAAAATTAGGGAGCGAAGCGATTATACCGTACCTAAAACACATCTTTACTGTTACCTTAGCAAACAGTTGTATCCTATTAGAATGGAAATCAGCCACTGTTATACCTATTTATAAAGACGGAAATAAGACAGAAGTTGCAAATTATAGACCAGTAAGCCTAACGTCTGTTGTCTGCAAATTAATGGAAAAATGTCTGGCGGACTATATACAAAAGTTTTTAGAAAATAATTGTATGATATTTGAAGGTCAGGCTGGGTTCAGAAAGGGTCATTCCTGCGAGCTCCAGTTGCTAGGGTTATGTGAAGATATTGCAGAAACATTAGACAATAGCCAGGAAGCGGAAGGTATAGTGATAGATCTAACGAAAGCATTTGATGTAGTACCTCATGATTTTCTCTTGACTAAGGTTTACGCCCTAGGAATAGATATGAGGGTAGTGCGATGGACAGAAGCCTTTCTAGCAGATAGAAAACAAAGGGTTAGGATAGGAAATAGTTTATCCGATGAAATAGATGTCACCTCAGGTGTCCCTCAGGGAAGCGTTTTAGGACCGTTATTATTCTTAATCTATATAAATGATTTACCAAATCAAATATCCTCAAAAGTGAGACTTTTCGCAGACGACTGCATCATTTATAGAGTCATTAAAGATGAAAATGACAGAGGTTTACTGCAGAGGGACATAGATAAGCTGATGTACAGCGAGAGTGTACAGATAGATTTATTCCGAGCAAACTGAAGCGTGATAGTGCAGAACCAAGATGGTACAACCAGGAAGTAAGAAGCGCTCTCCGACGGCAAAGAAAACTCCACTCTCGCGTAAATAACACATCCTCAACAGCTACGGTCGAACAGATTGCAATAATAAGGCAGCAATACAAGGAGGCGCGCTCCATAGCCAGAGTAGCAATGCGTAATGCGTTTAACAATTATAAAAAGAAGGTTTTACAGGATAACTTGAAAGAGAACCCGAAAGCATTTTGGTCTTACATCAGGGAAGTTCAAGGTAGGGGCCCCACTATTGCGTCACTGCGATCGGAAACGGGAAACGTAGTTCACGATAGTACGGATAAAGCAAACCTATTAAACCATCACTTTCAGAAAGCTTTTACTCGTGATGACGATGAATGTGAAACCCCTATTCCTATGCAACAGGGCGATTCGATGGAAGATTTGGTATTTACGGAAAATGGCATCGCGCTCCAATTTCATTCAATTAAGCCAAATAAATCTCCTGGACAGGAGGAAATTCCCGCGCGTGTAATGAAAGAATTATCTGCTGAAATCGCGCAGTATTTGAAAATTATATTCGAGAAATCCATTAGGGAAGGAGTAGTTCCTAAAGATTGGAAGGTGGCACACGTTACGTCCCTCCATAAGGGTGGCGACAAAGAGAACCCCGAAAATTATAGGCCGATATCCTTAACTTCATTATCGTGCAAGATACTTGAGCACATAGTCTTTAGCTCTGTAATGCGCTATTTAGATAGTCATTCATTGCTTAGTGGATGTCAACACGGATTCCGGAGAGGTAGATCATGCGAAACGCAGCTCGGCCTGTTTGTGGACGATTTGTTGCGATGCGGAGAGAAAAATACTCAGGTCGATGCCATATTCATTGATTTCAGGAAGGCGTTCGATAAAGTATCTCATAGGAAATTAATTGCGAAGTTAGGACAATGTGATATCAATCCGAAAGTTGTCGGTTGGGTGAGAGACTTCCTCTCGAATAGGGAACAAATAGTTGTCATCGATGGGAAATACTCGTCCCCCGTTAAAGTTGCTTCGGGTGTTCCTCAGGGAAGTGTATTGGGCCCTCTGCTCTTCTTAATCTATGTAAATGATATCTGCTCCGTTGTTCGTAGTAAAATTAGGCTTTTCGCCGATGACACCGTTCTATATAAAGAAATAAAAAACCAGAAGGATCATCAGTCACTGCTTGAAGACTTAAGAGCCATTTCAGCGTGGTGCAAAGAATGGCAAATTGAAATTAATTATACTAAATGTGCCGCAGTCACGTTTTGGAAAAGGCAGAACAAAGACTTAGATTTCGAATATAAAATAGATGAAATGAGTATTCGACAAGCTATGTAAAATATTTAGGAGTAACCATTTGTCGAGATCTTTCGTGGGACATGCACATTCGTCGAGTTATAGGCGCGGCCAACAAGAAACTGGCATTCATAGGTAGAATAGTACGGAACACTACAGAGAAAGTACGTGAAACATGCTACTTATCACTGGTAAGACCGCAAGTGGAATACGCAGCAAGCATATGGGATCCGTACGAGAAGGGGCATATAATTCAACTGGAAAGAGTACAGCGCAGAGCAGCCAGATTTGTAAAATAAAAGTGCGAACATAAGGAAAGCGTCGCCTCTTTATTGAGCGATTTGAACTGGGTATCACTGGAGGACCGTAGATTGGACTCAAGGTATAGGTCGGAAAGTCTAAAAGAGGAGGTAGTGGGAATAATTGTGGCACCAACGTATATAGGTAGAAATGATCGAGACGATAAAATACGTGGGATCGATTGTAGGACGGAGCGTTATCTAGGCTCGTTCTTTCCGAGGACAATACGAGATCACAATAGGAAATTTCGAATTGCGTTAGACAATCTTTAGGTAGGATTTGGTGCATTGCACCCCTGCCACCAACCAACTTGGTGAATTGCAGGGTAACTTGTAGATGTAAATGTGTAGATGTCTTGGGTATGTTCAAATAAAATGAAAATAAACGTTAAGAAAAGCAAGCATATTCTATTCTCTATAAAAAGGGAAAAGAGTAATTTTCCTTACTATATGGAAGGGATACAAATACCGAAGGTTGATAATATAAAATATCTTGGAATACATATTACGAAAGATTTAGCATGGGGTCTTCAAGCAGAATGTATAGTTTCAAAGGGTTTCAAGGCACTTAACTTTGTTATGAGAAATTTAAAACATATCAGTAGGAAATCTAAAGAATTAGCATAAAAAACAATAGTAAGGCCTGTATTGGAATATTCTTCAGGAGTCTGGGATCCTCATGACAAAATACATATTAATAAATTGGAAAAGGTTCAGCGAAAGGCAGCCAGGTTTGTTATGGGCCGTTTTGGAAGAGAGGATAGCGTAACAGATATGTTAAAGGAGCTTGGGTGGGAAACTTCAGAAAAGAGGAGGAAAGTGAAAAGGTTAGTTTGTTTCTATCGAATGTATACCGGCAAACCGGCCTGGAAAGAACTAAAACTTAAGATTAAAACCCCGACATTTAAAGGTAAAAATGATCACTCGTGTAAAGTTCGTACAAACGTTCGAAGAAAAGATGTTGGTAAATATTCATTTTTCAATAGAACAGCATTAGACTGGAATGAATTACCTGAAGAACTTCTTATACCTTTTCCTCAAACCGAGAAAGCATTTAAAAGTAAAACTGTTAAAAACTTAAATATTTAATATTTAATATGAGTATTTGTAGGTTAGTATTTTATTTAGTTTGTTTAGGACTTGCGCCCCCAAGCGGCGTTAATTATTGTAAATAAACATAGTAGGGTTATAATTTAATCACAATACTCCAAATAACTATCTAATGTTAAATTATGGTCGACTTTTTTATTTATTTATTTTATTATTATTATTTTTTTAATCACGAAGAAGATTATTTACTTATTCTAAATTTTTGTATTTGTATGGACAAATAACAAATGAAACATGTTGTAGTTTGTAGCTAAGCTGTTGTGACGAGAGTTCCTGTGACTTGAAGTCAAGAAGTTATATATAGTGTATAGGAACTACTATCAAAAAAGGTTATATTTTTGTATTAAGTAAATTCAATTGTTATTATGTAATTTGGGCATTATGTATTGAGTGATACCTAAGCTGTTGTGACGGGAGTTCCTGTGACTTGAAGTTAAGAAGTAGTATATAGTGTATAGGAAATGGTATCAAAAAGCTTATATTTTTGTATTAAGTAAACCCAATTTTTATTAGGTGATTTGGGTATTATGCATTGAGTTGTGATGGGGACCCGCTGCCACCGGGACATGCTCCCAATTGTAGCGTTTATGTGAATAATAATAAAAATGGGAGCTTCATTTGATGAATCAATATGAAAAAGCGCGTTTTATTTATTGAGGTTTATATGTACAGAATTGTAAACTTAAAATTCTTTGTGAATTTAGTAATGAAATTAAACGACAAAGTAATTCATCCAATAATAAATAAAAATTTAAACCTTCTATCTGTAACCATTTGTTCGGACTCTTAATTTGAAATATTTGAAGGCACCCCATGCCGCCCACCGATTTCTCCAAAGAAATTTTTTTGGCAGCGTAATAAAAGGCATTATAGATCTCACACACCCCGCAAATTTCATTTTTATATCTTTTGCCGTTTACCCGCCATTTTAGTTTAATTGATTCCACAGTCGGATAAGCGGACCGAGGAACAGATAGAGCGAAAACATAATCGCGTTTATAAAATAAAACGCGCTAAAAATGTTTTTAAAAGTCTGTAAAACGTAAAAATTGTCCATTTCATGTACGATCCCATCCGGCTCGAGTAAACCAAACTGCATGAAAAAACTCATACACAAACAAATCGATTTCTTATATTGTCTTCCCATGCTTTTTTCACAAATCCGTGAGTTAAAGACAAAATTACGGTTTACGTAGTGTGTACGGTAACAGTCAAGTCATTACACACTGACGCATGGTTCGGAAAATTCTGTAGTCCGGAATGCCTCCGATCCCGAGCTTTCTGTTGTATATTATACAATTCATCTGTCTCCCTAAATCATTTCAATTATGTACTTTAAAAGGGTGGCAGACGCACGCGTGGCTTGATTCACAAAGTCGTGGAAAAGGCAACTTTTTGCACTGATACCGAGTGAAAAATTTGTCACGCACATCGGGAAAGCAGTCGCGGAGAGCGTTTAAATCACAAAAGTCGACGTCAAACGATTCCGGCCTCGAGTACAGAGAGAAGAAAAGGATATAGGTCGATGATTATGTGAAAAACGGAACAGGCAACAAATTTACAGAGACACTTTTATGCTAAAAGAGCTGCTTTTACTTGGAAAATGACTAATAAGACGAAACAAATACATAATCTCTTCGTAAAAAGAGTGACCGAGAGCTATTTGTTGGTTTGTGAGAGCTTTATATTCTTCTCGTGTGTCGCTGTTATCTCAAAAGACCTCTTCCGTTTTTTTTATTTCTGAACCGCAAACGATCCTGCGGCGTTGTCACGGTGACAGAACTAAGTCGGTAGCATCTACTGGCTCATGCCGCTTCACAATCTATTATGGTCAGGGGTAGCAGGCTGCAGGAGGATCTTTACGACAAATTAAAATTCCAATGTAGCGATGAGAACGCTGCGAGATTTTAAATGAGAAAAATAAGCCGGGAGCTTATTTGAATGAGATACTGGGTGTAGCTTAAGTCTTGATTGAGATAATCACAGAGAAAACAGAGTAAGGTGACCAAATTTCTATGAACAACAACGGGGCATGACATGTTTTAGAATAAGAATAAGCGGGGAGAACCCCGTTCTGAGGAATAAAAACCTGCGCATTTGGCGATTTTCAGACTGTTCAATCACTCCTTCAAATCTTAAATAGCACACTCTTTGACTTTTAGAAACGGTTCGTGAATACAAGCAAGGAAAACCGCAGGGATCCATTCTTACGGCAGGATACGAATCCGAGATATGAGTACTGAAAAGCAGACGCACTGACTACTTTTTCATCATTTTTTTTATTAATTTAGACCTAATTATGTGCTCAATTAATTTTTTCCCATTCTGAATGCCATTTCGTTTAATGAACAACAGAAATTTTTTAAATTCTGCTAATATGCCGAGACAGCCTGCCAAAATCCGAGAAGGCTTAACAAAATTCTGGGACCGTTCAGAAAAAAAAAGTAAAAAACGGAAACTATGGTTTACTCACAACTGATGGATCAAAACAATGCGATGAAAATGGAAAAAATCGTTTTCAAGTCGGAATTGGTCGCAAAAATTAATCACGCAGACGAGATATACGTACAGCGTGGACGCGGAGAGAGAGAGAAAGAGAGAGCTATCAGAAAGGAAATCAATCTCACGCTTTTCCCTTCCTGTATTCTCAGCAACGTAAATTTGTTTTCAAATTAAAGTGGCCCTCTTTCGTAATTATTTTCAAGCGTTTATTTAACGATCTTCCTCCTCGTCTCCACACGGCTAGAACATTTGGTTTGATGTTTACAAGTTGGAGTATTTCGAAGCGGTAGAAAAAGCTTTTTGGAGTGGGAGTTTTTTCGCATAAGAAATTTCATTGTGCCCAAACTCAATGACATCTTTATACTGGCTGAAAAACTTTCATCGTACTCTTTTTTATATACAAGCTCGTGATAAATTCTCTTCAATATGCAGCAACGTGGGGGTAACGTTCTTGGAAAAGGTCGTGTTGGGCAAAGCCGAGATACACAAAATTCATACTTTATTTTTAAAACTTGTAGACTTGGAGCTTTCTCACGTTGCGTGAATAACGTACGATGCGTTGCACTGCATATTCAGGATCGCGTCTAGTTATATTTTATACGAGTTGCGTAAATATGACACATATATTTAACTGCGTTTACTAAAATCAGCTTTGGGGAAACCCGCGTTGTGCAAGGTTTGACTGTATCTGCATACATATTGGAACGAACGATATTGCTATCAAGATATTCAAACCATCCGTTTCCTAGAAAAAAAATATAAATCAATGAATAAAGGCACACCATGACGAATTTATGCTATTCCGCTTTAGAAGGTATGATATTAACTCCCTTGGAAAATATAGTAGCTTTGAACTCTTTTAAAGCAATGATGATTCAATAATTATAAACTAGAAAAAAGAAACAATGTAATGATCCAGATTCAGAAATGTGCATTTGGATCCTCACATAGATTCTTTATTCCAATGTTATAATCTTTAAGGCAACATGAAAAACCGGTACGCCACCATTCATCAGGATATTTCCGTTCATCGTGTTTAATTTTTCGAAATAAATTATTCGGTTCGATTGTTAATGACAACTTAATAAACGAGAAAAGGTGACAGTGACACCGACGAGAAAAAAAGAGGATGGATCAAAGAGATTAAGTTTACAGAGACTAGGTCAGAGCAGAGGCAGAACCGCCGTATCGCATTAAAACAGTAGTTATGGGAGAGAAGTGAGGGAGAAATAGGAAACAGACAAACACGGCGATGAGAGGACGGGAAAGCAGAAGATTGCTCTTATCCCTCAAGGCGCCGAACCGTGCGGATAGCAATCTGCAGTAAAGGAGATGAGATTTGTGTTTGATATGCGCCCGTGAAATTAGGAGAGGAGACGAGGCACCGACGCAAGCGGATGATTACAGTTTTCCCTCCTCACCCTCTTATCTCTTTCTCTCTCTCTATCTCTCTCTTTCCCGGACACAGCACGCGCGCAAGACTTTCAAGATGTCCTGGCGAATATCGCGCCAAAGGATACGGATTAAGGCGAACTTTTTTTCGCGGGATATTTCATTACTCTTCCACGCGCCGCAATTTCGGATTTCCGCGAAACGGCATGGCATCTAGGTATGTCGTAAAAAAACCGATGACTTTTTACGGCGTTGTCTCTTTTTATCGGGGTATGAATGAGTGAATTCAACTAACGGCGTTAAATATTAAACTTCTATGAGCTTGCGCGAGTTGATGTAGCTCGCGCGGTGAGACTCCCAATATTATAAAACTCGCGAAGATAACGATTCTATTCCGTAGAATACGAACGAAGGTGATGTAAAATTTTCTCTAATAAATGCCCATAATGATGCACACGAACCTGTTACCTATCGTCGATTAAATACGACATAGCTTAAATTTGCGTCCTCCTTACACCTCATTGCGCTAGGTTAAAAGCATGTTAATACAATAAATACTGAATGTTATCAATTAAATATATAATTATATCAGAATAATAAACTTAATTATGTAATGTAACAAAGTAAAAGCCCAAAAACCGATGTACAGAAACCGTAACTATCGGAAAACTCGGACATTTAAAAAACTACACGGAGTATAATATCTGCAAACAAAATTCAAGAAAAATTTATTCCAAAAAATCCCAAAATACATTAAACGACTGAAAATAAATGACGTTTTCAACAGACGTAATAAAAGTAGCGCCAAAAAAATCTTCCTCTATTTAAAATCTAATTGCTAGAAGCTCATCCTCTGACGACGAGAAATAAATTATCAGCCTTTGCCTGTATATCGTACTTTGAAAGCGGAGCAGAGAATAATTTTTGGAAAGTAAATTAAACAATGCTATTCTATATAATATTTTGTTGTTTTCCTTAATCCGTATGAACTTCATTTGAAAATTTATGGTTAGAGTACATACATATTAAGCGGAAATGTGTTAATATCGCAAATGTGTGATTCCTACACAGTAACCAGTATATTTCTTATGGACTATGGAGATGTTCCTAAACTCAAACCCTTGATCTCTACGTGTTTATTTTAAACCTACCATGACTTTTCCTTGATCTCAGATTACCAATGAGGCATAGCACTTTAAAATCAGTCAAGTATTATAGAAAAAGTTCACAAACAAAGACGTGTGGATTTAATTTGTATACGATACCATTGTTCCACTAAATCACAAAACCTAAGTTAAATATTTAAGAAAGGTTATTTCGCCAACAATTAAAATAAACGGCGCAACATACATTGCACAAGCTTTCTCATATACCTCTCTTGATCTATTTTAGAGTATCCAAATTAAAAATATTAAAAATCCAACAGCTTCACTCTTTCAGCGTGTTCAAGTTTTAATTAAGGGTGAGTCATTTTTTGCACATCACTCTCCATAAGAGCATCTCGAGCCAAGCCATAAAACTTAATGGCGCGGCGATTAAATTAAAAAGTTTGGCATCGTTAAACCGTAATCTCCTCGCCTTAGGCAAACATTTACTTCATAAGAATGTTCGATTTATTACATCGCAAATTCTTACTCATTTCTCAACTTGTTGGTTTTGTTTCAGTAAATCGATTATCTGTAAAATCAACGTGTTATTTTGAGCCATTTTGAAGCTTTTCTTAAATAAACATAGCTTTTCTGGTACCGAAATCATAAAAACTTTAAATTACTCTCGCGCCGCAGAAAATAACACTAAGTTATTTGAAAGCCGCATATTATTTGGCACTGAGCACCCAATTGAGGGGGTAATATTTACGCTCCAATCCACTGCGTAATTTCGGCATGTGTTCCATCGAAAGAAGACCTAAAATGTATTAACGAACTCCGCGTTTTAAAATATTTTTTTCTATTTTGCGCGCTTATTACCATATTTTAATGATATGAGTTAAATAAAAACATAAAATATGATCTTAGACACTAATAGAATATTTTTACTGCCTTTTTTAACTAGAAAATAAATTTGGCATCAATGATCCAGTGGTAGAATATCCGTCCGTACAGTGGAATACCCGCGTTCGATTCCCTCTCAAGTCGGGGTTTTTCTCCTGCTCTCCAAAAAATTGACCAGTTAATCTTATTATTAATAGCGTAATAAAATGAGGTTTTAAAAGCGAAGGTAACAGCCACCTTAACGTGTGATGGATTAAATTAAACGTCTTGACCTGCAGATTTTCAGAAAAACAATAAAATTGAAATTGGTATTACCGTTGGCGAGATATTGATATTTTACTTGACAGATTAAGCACAGCTCGACGTAGTTGTAATGGTTGATGTTAAGATGGCGCTGTAGGAAATAACGTGGCCCTAGCGGACAATAGTATAACTCGCTGAGTTTCTTGGTAATGTGTTTATTTCAAGTTTAAACAAGTAGGCTTACCACCAAGATTTGTGTCAAGATACAACGGACATTAATTTGTTATAAACGTTTTCAAATTAAAATAATCGAGACATAGTAGGTAGGTATGATAATGAATCATAACTGCTTTAATGCACATGTCACATTAATATTTCCTTTTCATTTTGTTCCAAGTGTAAACAATATATTTCCATTTTATTTTGTTTCCAAACTGACATTTTTTTCGTTAAAAACATTTTCAAAATGAAATTATTGGTACATAGTAAGTATGATAATGAATTATATGTTTTTAATGCACGTCACATTAATATTTCCTTTTTATTTTGTTCCAAGTGTAAACAATATATTGAAATTGAATTGAAATGTCGCAAGCGAAAAAAAGTAAAAATCAAAGCGATCCTATCATTGAAACTGTTTTCAATGGGATTTTTGCATTTGTTTAGCATGATTGACCCTTTTTTAGGAACATATCTGTCGTGCTTACCCGTGATTTTAATCCATTTAGGAACGTAACTCTTTTTTATAGCATTGCTCTTATGTAAAAATATGTTTCGCAATACGCTGATTCGCTATAAGCTCTGGTTTTTTTGGAACGCAACCTGTATGTTACCTTTTTATTTTGTTTCCAAACTGACATTTTTTCGTTAGAAACATTTTCAAATTGGAATGATCGGGAAATAGTAAGTATGATAATGAATTATATCTAAATATTAATAACGTAAAAATAATAAAATTCTTAAAGCGAAAGTAACAGCCATCTTAACGTGTGATCAAATTAAACGTCTTGACTCGCAGATTTGCAGGAAAATTATAAAATTGAAATCACTCAAACCGTTGGCGAGATATTGAGGTTTTTTTTGACCGGCTAAGCTCTGCTCGACGAAATTGTGGTGGTTGATGTTAAAGTGGCACTTCTTGTGGACATTAGACGATGTAGGAAATAATGTGGCAGTCCAAGCGTACATTAGTAAAAGGAAATAAACCTTGCAGTCGCTGACCTTCATGGTAATGTGACAGAAGGCGAACTATCAAGACAATATTTAATATAACCAACTAGCAGTTGCTAGTATGATTTAATTTCTTTAGTTTACAAGTCTATTTCAGTTAAGAAACAGGCAATTCCCGCTTTTATTTAAAACTTAAGAAAATGCGTCAAGGAGTCAAAATATATTATAGTTGCATGTACTTTGCTTATAAATGAAATAACTTTTTTAATCGATTTCTCGGGGAAATTTGCGTCTCAAGGAAGATTTTATATATCATTCGTAAAAGTAATATTTAGAGTCAAACTACGATTTAGCGCCCCTCCCCCCTTATATACTGCCAACCAGCCATACCGCCCATGAATCGTTGTGAATAGAACTCCCATCTTATGATTACATAGAGCAAGCATATACCTCGATTTACCGCCACCCCCGCTTTAACGGCAATGTCAGTGATGGAAAAACGGTGGCGCTAAATCGGGATCTGATTGTATAAATTTACTATTACAAATGATATAAAAAAATCCCATCCATCGACCAATAAATATGAAATGTGACTAGAATATTTACAGAAAATCAGGATTGTGCTAATATTGCTAATGCAATAAAGTTATGTAACTGAAACAACGAAAAATAATAAAATATTGAAACGTACACAGTTTAGGAACTGCTTCTGTAAAGTGAACGGTGACCTTCGCGAGCGAGATCGCGCTCCTTTTTTCCCGAAAATTTTGGGCTAAAAAATGGTTTACGTACTATACAAGGGGGTATAATTCCTCTTTAATATCATGAATGTCAATAGAATTACGCAAATTTTATCATGAGAACCCAAAATGAAGTGCGATACTAACTGTATATAGTTTTAATCAAAGGAGTTATGAAATCTGAACGCAAATAATCGATCCGTAGTATACAACGGAAACGCATTTAAAAATCACAAATTAAAATCCGCGAAATTATTTGTTTTGAGGCCTTGGCGCTCGCCTTTTGCAATCACCGAGAGCCAAATTCGCCTTTGCTGGTGGCTGTCCTGGGCTGCTAGAATGCATAGGCATCCGCAGTGCTCGGATTGGAAAACTTTAACAACAGGAACGACGCTAGTAATCGGAACTTGCTCCAAACGTAGTACAGAATAGGTATTGTTTTCATGAAAAAAATCGATTTCGAGTATTCAACGGAAATACACGTTTTGAGGCCCCTAAAACACGTTATGGCCATTTTCTCGATGCCTGCGTGTATGCGATAGGAAAATTGTCGAAGCTATAACTCAAAAACTATTAATCAGATCAACGTGAAATTTTATATTTGACATTTCTATTGAAGGAACAAGAGTTGGTTAGTTGTTTGTTAAGATCGGTTTAACGGTAGTGGATGTTTACACTTGTCACTTATCCGTTTCTTTCAAATATTTGCTTTAATACTTGATCGATGCATAAAATTATTGGAATAAAAATAATAGGGAATTTAATTTCTACAACTTTAGTTCGAAACATTTTCCCATATAATGCGTTGTTTAAGGGATATTTTTAAAACCATATTTTTAACTACCACCCCCACACCGCCTAGTGGCGACTTTTGCAAACGCTTTTGATTACACTTAGTTACGCCTTACGTAGTAACTCTCCTTTTTATTCTCAATTATTGTAACTTCCTGGCTATATCCAATATCAGAAGGCTACGGTATGTTTGTCTATCCTTTGAAAGATCTTTGAATTTTTCTCGCAGTTCCTTAAGATATTTACGGTATTATCATTTAACCTATGTGAAATTTTTAGAAATATTACAGGTATGGAGAAAGTCATGTGGTGGCCACATCAGATTTCTTTAACAAGAACACAATGGGTTTTATTTTCTATCAAGTGAAACGGCGTTCCCATGCGCTCCCTCCCCCCTCCTTTCCAGCAATGTATATACGGTAACAATGAATTTTTCTAGAATTTTAAACCGAAAAACCTTCCTGCATCCTATTCACGGTGCGTCCACTACAAGGGTATTCGCGGCCTTCCTTTTTTTCACGCACGCAAATACGAAGCGAAAGATACGCTTGAGATTCGCGACGCCTCTAATGAAATTCTCGCCCGAGGCGCGATGCAGCGGCGCCACTCCCATGCCGAAGCGAAAATCAATACTTGAAATAATGACGTGTCATCCGCAAAAATGTTTCTATTAGAAATTATTGATTTCGCGCCTAGGATAATTTCTCGGCGAAATGACGGCGGAGATGATTTTTTTTAACTTTTCCCCGAAAATCGATCAATTTTAATTTCCCTACCCCCACCCTTCGCGCGAAATAAAAACTTTTTTACGGCGGAGAGGAAAAATTGAAGTTCTGACTTAACTCCGCGGTGGTCGCTAATGGATCGGACATAATAAAAGGAAAGCGGAAGACAAATGGATTTTTGTTTATGTCGCTTGGGAATAGGAACGCGGAGTCGCACTGACTTTATTTTCACGCGTCCTCTTCTTCAAAACCCAGACCACCATTTTTTTGAGCGGTGTCCGAAAAATTTCGCTCCATTGATTTCTCCCACGTCCGTCAAATATGTACTTCGACAAAAACCTCAGCACCGCCGTACCGTGGATACGATCTCATTAATGCCTTCTCGGAACGTCGACCGCTTAAATCCCCCGTGTTTTTCGGACCAACATGCACCCTTTTTAGAGGGGGAGGGAGAGACAGATTTATAAACTCCAAGAGGAACTAAATAACGATTTGTTTTCCTTACTTTGCAATCGCCCTTCTGTTTTTGATAAGTAAACTTTGAGTAAATTTCAGACAAGGCGGATAGGTAAATTTTCTCATCGTATCTCGGTAATTCCTTCTTATTATTAATACTCATTCTCACAACGTTTAAATAAATAAATAATAAAATAAATTAAATAAATTTTGTTTTTACCTCTTTTCCAAAGAAAATTTTTCTGAATGAAATATCTTTCTCCTAAAGACTTCATAAGACTGGTAACGTGGCAGTAAAAATTAATCTATGGGTCAAGAGTAGAATATAGCCATGAGGAAAGCACGTCTCCGGTTTATGCTAGAAAAAAAACAAATATTGATTTGCTGAAATGACAGCCGAGGATATATGATATAGGATATATGTAGGCTTGGTAGGATTCGATTTAAATCGAAAAAGTCCATAAACGTCGATTTTTGAAAATTTTCATAATCGACGAAAATGAATAGTCGTAGATAAGCGTCGATTTTTCAAAAAGATGGAAAAGTATACGTCTAAAAACCTATTATGAATTTTAATATTAAAGTCGTTTCTGTTTACATTTTTCGCAATATTATTTCCAATCTACGATTTCGTTCCTTTTCTGTGCTTGCATTAACATTGGGACTGAAAGAAGGGTATTTTCTTACACTCAAATATGCGTCTTTTTTAAAATCTCACGCTTAAACTCTGAAAAATCAGGTAACCGCAAGGTTGAGAACAAGGTTGAGGTTTTTGAAATTATATTGGCCGACCTAATGCTGGGATATTCCACGAGCCTCTCTATACAGATAAGGTAATGTGTATGTCCTGCTGAGAGTTCCTCGAGTCCTGTTAAACGAGGTTCCGATGAAAGGAAATTCGGTGGTAGTTTGAAGACAGTTCGCTAATCGTTAATCTTCCTATAAAATTTTAAATAAATAATCAAATTATTATAAAATAAACTTAAATTTTGAAATAATAAGTAAATTAAATCATCGAATTGAAAGGTTGAAAACTGACATATGTAAGTAGTAATTTTAAGCGTCAATGTTCGTCGTAAATCTCTTTGGAAAATAAACCGAATTTTACTAATAAGTAGTAATTTTAAGCATCGATATCCGTAGAAAATCTCTCGGGAAACGTCGATTAAAAAAATAAACGTCGAATTCTAACAAGGATAGATATATGATGTAGGATATATCATATAAAACCTAAGATACTTCTAGAAGTGCTACAGAGCTGAAATTTGGCATTGTGACGGGCTAGGGTTTCTCGGAGAGGAAAGGGCACAAATGAAAGTTACACGTAATAACACAAACACCTTTAATCGCCTGGGACGCACACTACACTCTGTAAGCTTCCACAAGAGAAGAGAGAACTGACGCGCGCCCTGTTGGCTGCGCGCAAAAACAAAGTAAAATGAAGAGCAAAGTCCGTTATCGGTCTGGTCTCGTTACAGCATGAATATAGGTCATGGGTACCTCTAGATAACATACGAAATTCCAGAAAACGTTATATTTAAGGGGTGTTTCTGACCCCAACGGCCACTTTTAAACACCCATAAGAAAGGCATTGAAAACGGTGCAGAGCTATATAAAAGTGCTTTTTTAAATTATTTAAAATTAAGATACAAATTCGGGACACATCGTACTGTGGATGAAAGAAAGAAGTTTATTTTTCTTGCAGGCAAAATTCAGTCATGCTGAATTTGCTAAAACATTTTATTTTAATTATAAAATTATGAAAATATTTTCGGTTTGCAACAATGAAAAATATTAACTACCATAGCAACGATTCCAATGCCTTTCGATGGGAATTGATTTTCCATACTTCAAGACCTTAATTTAATGTTTAGACTACATTATAATCCATTAGATTTCAGCCAACAACGTATAAATATGATGTCATGATAATTTAAATTTTTTTTATCCGGATACGTACTAAAAGGCACAGATGATCCTAACACAAAAATATCCTAATTTTTACATACATTTTAGTGTAACATATAGCCTTTTGTCTTAATGATGATTATAGTTATTGCTGAAACAGGATGATCTCAGCCATGAAACTGAAATTCGAAAACTTTACCGGAGCCGATTTCCAGATACTTCAGAGATTCTGGGTGGATTCTTGAATTTCGCGGAAAATGAAAATTATTGCATTATTTATATATTATGCCATTGATCTTAAACTACGACGTAAACTTATGATGACGTCATTATACAAACATAAAATTTAGTAAAACGTGAAAAGTATTTTAATTTTGGGTTTCGTAGTTTTTCGATAAATTTTAACTCTACAATTGCCAGAGAATTTAGAAATTACGGATGGTCGCCTTAATTTCGTGGAAAATTATAAATATTCTGCTCCAACTCATGGAATTTATTATCTAATGCATATAGGCTCCACGTAGCTGAAGTGCTGTTGCCCTGGAGATCGCGTTGGTTTTTTTTACGAATTTAGATCTTGGTGTATGGCGATTTTTAATCGTATGTAAGCACCGACAACGCGTGTGTATGTGTGTGAGAACAGTTCTCTCTCTGTAGCTGATGAAGGAATAACTCCGAAAGCTTCTACGTTTGTGATGTTTCTGCGTTGTTTTAGTGTTCATTTACGTGTGACGCTTCGACATCCCCAGGGCCTCGCCAACCTGAAATCGTCCGATTGGTGAGTGTTCACTGGGCTTCATCATCCCAACATCTGGTTGCCTATATATATATATATATATATATATATATATATATATATATATATTAGCTTAAGGAAATGAAAAGGTAGTGATGAGAGTGGCAACAAGGTGTTGAAGGGAGCCCAGCGGACACTTACCAAGTCGGGGACCAAGTTGGCAGGCTGCTGGGGGTGTATGGGCAAGCTCCCACTGACGGAGGTGGGGGGGGCGAAGCATTATCGGGAAGAGCGCGAATGGCTCACACCGTGAAGCAATCATTAAATTTAAGGTTGTGATTGTTCGCATGAACGGCCACAGGCAACGGTCGTTTAAGAATGACGCTGTTGCGGTGGCCGTTCATGCGGATGTTGAGGGGATTGCTGGTGAGGCCAAAATAGAAAGCGGGACATTGGGTGCATCTCAGGAGGTAAATGATATTGCGGGTGGTGCAGTTGCTGGGAGAAGTTATGGGGTAGAAGTTGTTAGTTGTGGGGCTGGAAAAGGAATTGCAGGGGAGGTTTATTTGGCATGTGAGACATCGGGGTCTACCGCAGGAGTGAGATCCGGCAGGGTGCAGGTGAGTGGGTGCCGGGGGTTCCTTTTCCCATAATATGTTTGCCAGATTGGGGGATTGGCGGAAGGAGGGAATCGGTGGTGTAGGAAAGGGAACCTGGTGGGGGAGGATGAGGATAGGGCGGACGGCTTTTAGGATATTCCTCAAAATATCGTGGATGCCGGGGGAAAAAGGGTGGTTAGGGTGATGTGGGGAGTGGAGTTGGTGATGGCGTGTGTATTGGGGTGGTAGTTAGGGGTGGTGGGTGCGACTGCCCGCCGGATTTGGTCCCGAATCAGATCCGGCAGGTATCCGCGCTCGAGAAATGCATTTTAGAGGGTCTAGCAGTACTCGGACAGCGAGTCTCTGTCCGAGAAGATTCTCCGCCCTCGGTAGGCTAGGGCGTAGGGAATTGAGGTTTTGGTGTGAAGGGGATGGCAGCTGTCAAAGTGGAGGTATTGAAGGCGGTTGGGTGGCTTGGAGTGCACGCTGGTGTGAATTCTGTTTTCCCGAATGGAGAGATCGACATCCAGGAAGGTGATGTTGGAGGCAGAAGAGTGGTGGGTGAAGAAAAGCGTGGGGTGGAAAGAGAGACGTTGTAAATAGGATTGTAGGGAAATAGGTCCGTGAGTCCAGAGAAGAAATATGTCGTCAATATACCACAGCCATTGGAGTGGTCTGGGGTATACGTCCCTCCCATTCACCTAAGACATTGGTATAGGAGGGCGCCATGCGAGTGCCCATTGCGGTACCTTTTGTTCTTAGGTAGTGGCGCCCTCCGAAAGAGAAGTTGTTTTTATGGAGCATCATTTCAGCCAGCTCCGTTAGGAAATGGGAGGAGGGTCTTGCGTCAGATGGTCTTGAGTCAAGTCATTTTCTCAGGGCGGACAGTCCTTGGTTGCGAGGAATGTTGGTGTAGAGGGAGCAGACGTCTATAGTGGACATGATTGTGTTAGGTGGGAGAGGGGAAGTGAGTAATTTGCGTCGTTGTAGAAAGTGGTTAGTGTCTTTGATAAAAGATGGGATTTGACGGACGAGAGGTTGTAGGTGGGAGTCAACAAAAGCAGAGATGCATTCCGTGGGAGAGTTGAAGCTGGCAATAATTGGATGGCCGGGGATATTGGGTTTGTGGATTTTTGGGAGAAGGTAGAAGTTTGGGGTCCGCGGTGTATTGGGCGTCATCAGGGAAATTGTGGAATCAGGGAGGCCTTCTTGTTTTCCCACAGATCGCAGATATGCAGAAATTTCGGAGGAGTGGCGGTCGGTGGGGTTGGAGGGGAGAGGAAGGTAGGAGGTTTGGTCAGATAGTTGGTGGAGGGCTTCGTCGTAATGCGAGCGGTCCATTACCACGGTGGTGGTACCTTTGTCTGCAGGGAGAATAATAATTCTGTCGTTGCGTTTCAGCGTAGAAATAGCGCGTCTTTCTGATTTCGTCAAATTTTCGCGGTGGTCAAGAAGGTCGGGAAAGTTGGGCTGGGCGCCTGCGTGGAGGACGTAGTTAGCATATTGCTCGATGGGGTGGTGGGGAGGAAGAGAGGGTGGGATGTATTGGGAATGGCGTCTGAAGGTGGAAAGTAGTTGTGGAAGTGCGTCGGGGGAAGGCGAGGAATCGGATGTGGGTGGGACATCTTTGAGGCGGAGTAAGCGGACGAAGGCTTGTATGTCGGCAAGGAGACAAAAATGACAGGAGAGGCCGCGGGAGAGAAGGGCATTCTCGGCGGGGGTGAGAGCATGAAAGGAAAGGTTCACCATCTCGCCAACCTGAAGTCATCTTATTGGTGATGGCTCATTGGGCTTCCTTATCCCAACATCTTGTTGCCATCCATTTATCCCACTTACCTTTCCTCTTCCATATATATATATATATATATATATATATATATATATATATATATATATATATACACACACACAAAGTAGTTGATGCTTGCATTCTGCAAGTATTTCAGCCCATATCGAAAGTAACACCATAGGATTTTGAGGGGGTGCAGTGCATCAGGCAGTCCCTAACGTCATTTTTATCAGGGTTGCTTCTCCCACTGTGATCCCTGATATTCCTAGAGAAATACAAACCTATCCGCTCCTTCCTACAATCGATATCCCAAATTTAATCGTCGTGTTTGTACTTTCAGTATTACCTTAGAATTCTAATTTTTTTATGATACCCTCAATCACAGTGCGTGGTGCAATTCGTGTTTTGGATACAGTAAAATCTTACACATTATCGGAAAAAATACAAATAGGTGATGATATTTTCATAATATGCGTGATATTGAAAATTAGAATAAGTTAACTTTATGGTTAAGGGAATAAACTTGATGTTAGCTCAATTAAAGAAAAATGAGAAAATATATTTCCGTAACTCGATTTTTCTATAGCTCGAATGATTTTTGCCTTCCCTTGAGGTTAAAGTTATAGAGGTTCTACTGTAGATTTACAAATATATAAAAATATAGTTCCGTATTTTTAATTTTCTATAACTCGAATCATTTTTATTTTCCCTTGAGATTCGAATTATCGAAATTCCACTAAAATTCGTTATGACGACATTAATTTCCATTAAAGGCATTAAAGGCCCTTTAAAAGCAATTAGGTCGTTGCCATGGTTTTAATACTTTTCTGTTGTTGAAAAGAGGAAAAATGCACACTTTTTCATTTAAAGCATATGTACGGTAATTCGCTATGTATTTTAATTCTGCCTTTAAAAATTAAGAACTCCGTTCTTTCAGCTAGACAACTTTTCCCGAATTCGTATCCTAATTTTAAGTAATTTAAAAATGCATTTTTAGAAAGTCTCGCACTGAATCCCATGCTTTTCTTATAGGTTATTGAAATGGAACATAGAGGTAAAAAGACCCTTCAAATATTAACTTTTCTGTTTTCTGCAAGCTGTTTGCAAACATTGTTTGCCGACAATGTTTGTAGGCGTATACAAGGCTTTAGGTTTGTGGCGTCAGCACGCGTTACGTTAAGTAGGTATTCAGTTAAAATTCACGAAACGTTTGACGTCATTATATTTTTTCGTCGTTTTTAATAAAAGCGTATGGCATTACTGTTTCGAAAATGTAGTCAAACCATATTTCAAATGTCTCGTTCATTTCGTTTAATATGTAATTAAAAACAGTACAACATTTCTTGGAAATGTTTACGAAACGCGACATTGAATTTTTTTAACGTTTTACAATAATTTCGCATGCTGGGTTTATGACGTCAACATGATCTACGTTAGAGGTGGCAAATTTGGTCCTGAGCAGGAGCCACAATATTGCAATGCATATCACCGAAGAGCCGCAGTAACACGTAATGAGCTGATAAAAATATTTAACACAATTTAGTTGCTGACGCATATAATAATAATAATAACAATAACAAAAACTTACTCTTTTATTTGGTGAGACTTCTGGTAATTTTTTAATACAATTTTCTTACACATTATAATTACGGTATATATAAGGCAGGCAAAGTTTTAGAGAGCCGCCGGTTGGCCACTCCTGATCTGCGTCGTAGTTTAAAATCAATGGTATTACAGTAATATAGCCCACTGATTCCCATTTAAAGCATTAAATCGATTCTCAATAAAGATAATTTCCATTTAAAAGTATTGTACGCAGAGGCGGACTACCGCGCAGGCGCATGAGGCGCTCGCCAAGAGGCCTGGGGGCCTCAAAACAGTCAAAACTCGATTTTTTTTCAATATTATATTTAGTAAAATATTTCACAATCAGTGTAATCTCTTACTTACGTACACATCTCGTGTTTTTACTTAGGTTTGTATGTCCTTTTGCAATTAAAGTGGAGAACGCTCGTTGTCGTTACTTAAATGAGTAAAAAATTATCATCGTAATAGTTTACCTCAAACACATTTGAGTGATTTGTTAATTTTGTAGTTCAGTCATTTGATTATTAAACTATTATAGATAACTTTGCCAAATTAAAAGCAATAAAGGTAGTTTAATCTTTAATTTAATATTATTCCTATTATATTTATTGACAGTTAATACTAAATATTGTTCCTATTGTATTTACTAATAGTTAATACCACATATAATGTTATTTTTGTTAAACATAATATGAATAACATTTATTTTTGTTTAAAATTAATTTCTAATTGTTTGGCTAAAGGAGTACTTTACTATTAATAAAATTAATTTGTTTATTTTCAATATCGGCAAGTTCATATAATACATATTAAATTTTCTATGTAAGCATGTCTGTAATACATTTTTCCCATTTATGTAGATAGAGTACCCCCCTCACTGACAGTTGGGGGCCTCCCGAACCTTTTGCGCCTGGGGCCTTCAGATACCTTAATACGTATTCTAAAAAACGTCTACATGTAAAAATAAATCTCGATTCTTCCTCCGACCACTTCGACTCATAAATTAAGCGCCACTCTGTACAATAATGAACGATTCCAACGCGACAGACTTTTACATTCCCGGTTTAAATCGTTTCTCTTTTGCTTGCCGCAGCTCATCGGCCCGCAGTTCATCCAGGCGATCAAACCCTCCCTGGAGGACAAATGGACGGACGAAATCCAAGAAGCCTGGAGCACCCTATTCAACTACATGTCGTTCATAATGAAAGCAGAGATGGACTTGGAGGAGAAGAAGGCGATCGCGAACTCCGCCTCAGTCAACGCCCGCGTTTCGCGCTCCTCTGCGACTTCCCGCCAGTCTCCCTCCGGCCACAACCCCAAAGCTCACAATAACAGAAGAGCGAGCAGCGATACGGTCGCCGGAGGCGGAAGAAGCGGAGACTCGATGGGAAACAGCAGGAGAGGAACCCTCCATTAAAAGAAGAGGTGGATAATAGACGTCAGCTTTCAACGTGCGAGACCTGACCCTCCAAAACACAAAGAAAATTGTGCGCACAGCGTTCGGCGTTTGTTTCAACCCGCCGCGGACGTTCCCCCTAGAGGTGTCATCTCCTCGACTCGAAAGACAGATAAGCGAAAACAATGGCGAGCTTTCGGACATGAACTGCGAGAATACTTTCCGTGAAAATTGTATTGTATATATGCATGTGTGGGTGTGCATGTATGCATATATGTGTTTGTATACAACACACGACACGAGTTCTCATTTGGGTGGGGTTGTTCGCGCGCGTGCGTGTCTGTGCGTGTGCGTAACTAAGCATTCAAATAAATATGTGTATCGGGCCGCCCCATTGCGTGCGTGCCGACTGAGTTGCAGGTAGCTGCGTAATTCTTTTCGTACGTATATTTTTTCAGCGTAATTCAAGTAGCATGAAAAATTAGACGTGAAGATGTTTCGAAAAAAGTTCGGCCATGTACGGGAGGCACAGAATTCATCCTACTGAAGAGGGGTATTTTCCTGAACAAGGACGGTTCACGCTAACACGTGTACCTCGTAAATGCTAAATATCTTATCCGCAAGCACGTATCTGAGGTTTTTTAATAACCTCGCGTGACGTTAGAAGCTGCTTCACGGCTGATGAGAAAAAAATCGGTTCACTAGAGAAGATTTACATCCAAAATTGAATAATAAGCTTTCCTGGAATTTGACGCCTGAACAAGTAAATTTGGAAGTACTCTTAAATAAAAACGGTATCCGTTAAGTCGTGAAGCTGAGATAATTTTAACATGGCTGTCTTACATTGGTTGCAATCATTATTTCATTAATATAAACTCAAGATACGAAGCTATCGATAAAATTATCCAGCTCATCTAAGGTTTTGTATCCGTTTAATCGTACACTTGAATTTCTATGACCAAACATCGGTTGTTTAAACTAGACCAAACAGAATCTTCCCAAGAGGTATTGATATTTAATTCTAACGACAGCCCTTAACTTTAACTATATCGGTGACTGACGACGACTACGCTATGGCTGAAATTGTTTTAGTATTTATTTTTGTCAATTTTTTTTAGACAAAAGCAGATACCAATATCCGATATCAATGTACCCTATATTTTATCTATTCCTTCGAAAACAACAATATTTCATGAATGTCATTATGATTACTGTTCAACATTTTTAACAACTGAAATTTATCGCGGAAAGTGATATCTTGAGGAAAGCGCGCAATACGTCCTTTATAGGTACATTACCCGTGGATGAATCTGTAAGCTTATAAATAATGGAAGTGTGCCTAAAAATGAATTCGTGGTAATAGAAACAGTGTTAGCGTGTGACATGTAGAAAAAAATCCCGTTAGTTCGCAGCCATTACAAAACATCTCGTGCTGATACCCTCAGATCGTATTGCATTAGTACACAAAGTGAGGGCGTGGAAATGAATCCTCCCAGGTTAATTTTAGAGTGTATATAATCGACAACATGGACGACGATAAAGGGATTGAAAATGTTTGCAGCCGAGTTCAAAATAGGCTGCCTTTAAATGTATAGAAATTTAGTTTGTGCAAATATCTAGTGGGATTACCAGCATTGTTCGCTATTTTGCAAGCAAATAATAATTACGTTTTGCAATGAAATGAAGTGTTTTTTATTTTTCTCCGGACCATTTCATTTACTCAAACCACAGCCCTCGAGGATTCGAAAATGTTTACGTTCGCCTCCGCAAAAAGAGAAATATCTGAGTCGCGATTGCGGCACTCTTAACGTTATTTTTCCAAATTAAGAGAAATTGTTTAATTATATAATCTGAACATCGAATTCTCCGACCAAAACCATAAATGTATAAAGATTAGAAAAATTGTAGTGCAAGGATATATATATTTGATTGCCACTGCCGCTGAAAACGCACAAAGATCACTCTGCATAATAAAACAAGTCCTAAAACGAACCTTTTGTTTCATTTTGCACGTTTTACCATGTTTTATTTGTTCGTATGAATGATAAATGGGTCAAAGCGATTAGCTCAGTACGTCATTAGGGTCCAGATGCTTTAATTCTTAATCACTTGAGACAATCTTTGCTCTTTGAATGGTTTTCGCGTAAATTTGCATATTAACGATGAAAAAATAAATCGCGGATCAAAAATTAAACTAAGCCCTATAAAATAAAATTCCATTGTTTTCATTTTGAAATGCATGAGTAAATTTAATACAATACTTGTAATTATTGTATGGGTGGTGGAAATTTTTTTTCCTCTGAAAATTAAAAATTACAATATAAAAAACAGTCACTTCATTAGAATAATCTGGCACCGCACGTTTTTAAAATGACAAAAATAACGTGATAGAAAATTAGAATCAAGTGAATCAGCCAAAAAAAATTGCATGCATTTTCCAAATAATCTACGTATATATGACCATGTAGATACAGATTTGCATTGAATGAACTACATTTCCAAATGCTTACGGTAACGCAGTAGCGCTGTTGATTGCGTGTGACTGCTAAGCAGCAACTGTGATAAAAGAGCATCGAAACCACTAACCCTAGGCCAATTTTAAGTGTTGTGATAATGCAAAGGTAGAAAATATATGATGATAATTACTGCCACTGAATTATTGTACATTACGTTTAGTTAAACTTACCATTGGCATGCATTCACAATAAAATTATCGACCTAGTCTTATGGCTGAAAATTTTTGAGAATAAGCATTGTAAAATCAAAAGTACCGTAATTACTCGTGTACCGCGCGCATCTTTGTTCCCAAAATGTCGGTAAGAGAAAATGACTGCGCCTCTTACATGAGGATTTCTGAACAGGTTATATAAATTGCGAGTGTCGATAGTAAATTAATTGCAACACGTTTGCGTCTACGTTTATACCTGCAGAAGACGAAGAATTCTACGAAGTTTATGCGCGGACCTTGTTTCAGTTAAGGGGAATCGGTGAAGAGGCCGACTTTTTTTTAATCCCAGATGTCAACTTCTTCCGGCACGAATTTATTTCATTTCCGCCGAATTGGCCCAAAAATAGGGGGCGCGTGGTAAACGAGTAAATACGGTACTTATCTCAGGTATCTCCAGTAACCACAACAAGATTATGAAAAACTAGATGCGCATTTCGGCTATAGTGCAGCCGTCTTCAGTAGTAATTCACCGAAGTAGGTTTTTTTACCGGAGATAAGTACTTTTTCCAATCTTTTGATTTTTAAGTGCTTATTCTTGAATGGGCAGGCATACTTTATTTTTCGTCATGCAAGCAAGAGAGGAAGGATGCACGCATCATGCGTGCATACATGTAAGGCAGAGATCTTTATGAATTATGTAATGATGTCAGAAAAATAAAAATACTAATGGCTATGTTTAATGTATGAACACTGAAAAACGATATATCAGAATTTAAGCAAAGGAAATATTGAATTATTGATTTACCGATTTATTTTATAATCAGTTGTAATTAATAAAAGAATCGAAAATGATTTAAAACGTACCTCATTTTATTTGAGGGAAAGTAACGTAATCTTTACGTTTACGTTCATTCCTTCGTCTTAAATTATTCATACCTTTTCATTTACAAACGCTTTATGCGCACGAAAGGAAAATAAACGTATTTACGTATATTTATTTGTCTTAAATAAACCGTTTCCTTTAACTTACTTAATTCTAAGATTGACTTCGTTGACAATCACCAAACCATGATAAGTTTTTCTACGTTCCAAGTGGATCACGACTTCTCGTTTGATTTTCTTGAAAAAGGCTATTCGTTCGACAAAAATTTATAATAAATAACTATTCTACTTAACTATTTCTACAAATTTTGTTTTTAGACTTTTTTGGTATAACTAACATTTTACGGGATATGATGGAACGTTTATTTTTTGTCACCGGTAAAGTGGCACCCCTGTTTGGGTTATGTGAACCATTTATATCATTTTCTTATTTTCTTTGCTCAAAAGTCCTAATTGCCAAATTTCATGAAAATCTGCATAGTAGTTTCGGAGATGAAACATGAGGACGGATGGACGAACGGACATGGCCTGATCATAAGGCGCTAAATTTCTTTTTGTAAAGATCGCCAAAAATGTAAAGGTTGTTTGTGTTACTTACAACATTTTCCATGAATATTTTTCTAATCAGAGTGTCTCTCACGGTGATAAAGAAAGAATGAGAAATTGTGTAGATTAATGTTAAATGTACGACCTATCAACATTCCGAGAGTACTCAACAATAACCACGCAATAGCAAGGCCACGAAATTATAATGTGGTTTCTATGTTTCCTTCTTTTGTCTATGTAATTCGTAATTAAAACGATATTCGGAGACATATAAATGTATAAATTAAGAAATACTCGATCTTTTACAATGAAAAATACAGAGCCTAAGTGCTCAAAACTTCCGCTCATTGAGGTGAGAGGAAGACTGGTATAGTAGGCTTGGTAGGATTCGTTTTAAATCGAAAAACGTCGATCAACGTCGATTTTTTTTAAATTTCATAATCGACGAAAATGAATAGTCGTCGATAAGCGTCGATTTTGTATACGTCTAAAAACCTAATCTGAATTATAATATTTAAGTCGTTTCTGTTTACTTTTTCGCAATATTATTTTCTACCTACGATTTCGTTCCATTTCTGGGCTTGCATTAACAGTGGGACTGAAAGAAGAATATTTTCTTACACTCAAATATGCGGATTTTTTAAAAGCTCACACTTCTACTCTGGGCAATCAGGTAACCACAAGGCCCTAGGGTAGTTTTTAGAACACGTGTTTCTTAACTCTTTTGAGGTTATTGAGATTATATTCGCCGATCTAATCGTGGGATATTCCACGAGCCTTTCTATACAGAGAAGGTCATGGATATTTCCTGATGAGTAGGCCCCGACCCATGTTAAACAAGGCTCGGAAGAAATGAATTTCGGTAATCGTTTTCTACCCATTCCACTCAGGAACCCCGTAAAGTGTATTCCGGAAACAAATGTTTCTCGGTTCTTTCTTGGCTTTTTTGATGTATGCACTTTCACCCGTTCTCCCTATGCACAACTCTATCTTTTGGCAGTCTTTTTCTTAAAGTTATCCAGGAAGGATCGTTCCTCTCTCGTGCTTTTGGCTCCTTCGTCTTTTGCCAAAGGTTAGTAAATTTCAATTTATACATAATGGTTTAAAAAAAGTGCACGTAAATTAGCAATCGTTAATAAAAATTGAAGAGGAATTAAATATTAATATTTATTTGCTATTTGCTGAAAAATATTTTGCCGATTGGAGAAACATTTTATCAGGATTTGAGTTAAGACTGTTGATCGAGCGCTCAATAATAGTCTAATTTTTCTCACTATATATTTTATGTTAAATAAAGAGAATATATAGTGCCAGTGGCGGATTTAGGGAGAATCGCACATCCCTAGGATTCCGCGAAAGATAGGGGTTCTATGAGGACCCGCGAAAATGGGGGGAAGATTTCCCTAAATATTGAACTTCTCCCTCATACTAAGTGGCGGATTTAAAGTGGGTCGCACATGGCGCGCGACAGGGGCCCCTTGAAGAATGAGGTGCAGAAAAAATGTCCGTGTATATAATCTTAAAAATATCAGTGGTACCTCTCTATGATTCCATAGAAAAACGACCATTAAGAGTTGTCGCAAAAGAGGGTAGCCGTTAGGAATGGTTTCACTAAATATTTATATTGTATGGCCCACGACTGCTTAGCGCCAGGGGCCTCCAAATGATTAGCGCCAGAGGCCCCAAGTGGTGTAAATCTGCCACTGTGTAGTGCAGTGATGAAATATATCAAATGATACAAAGTATTAGATAGTTATTTTTTTGTGTCAAAAATATTGTGATAATTGTATCGTTAATGTTTTTTCCTTAGTTGGCATCAGCGAATGTCTAAAAGCCTTTACGCTGAACTCGCAAATTATTTTTAAGAATCTTTCTCGGCAAAAGCAACATCATATTGTTCGGATTTCATAAATTAATCGTTTTCTAGTTTTCATTATAAAATTTAAAGAGGTAAATCATAATTCACTATCTACATTCGCGATATAATAATATATTTGTCAACGACGCGATAATAATTATACGAAATCAAAAATATCTGGATTTGAAAATACCAGCTTAAGATATTTGAGATTAAAAATATACTAAGTTTCCGTGTGGTAAAACAACAATAATATTCTCGTGACCGATATGCAAGGTGCTAATTTGGTTAATCATCAAGATTCAGTTAGTAAAAGGCGTGAATTAACTATTAATGTTTTCGCATATAGGTTGGTTGCCGAAATAATCACGTTTGGCTAAATTTGTAAGTAGTGAAATTACAAAAACAAGAAATATCGTTTTGTGATCGCACAATGAACTTTTTTCTGCACTAGCTATTTCGAGTTACTTAAAGAGGTAAGCTTTCAAGTGAAAATATTCTTGTGTGTGTGTGTGCGTGTGTGTACGCGTGTGAGTGTCACCTTCAGTTACTCTTTCCATCGCTGATGAAGGGCATATGCCCGAAAAGCTTTCGTTTTTGTGTGCATTGTTTTCTATGTCTCTCACTTCGACGACCCCAGCAGCCTGTTAAATTGGTCCTCAACTTGGTAAGTGTCCAATGGGCTTCCTTTGACATCTTGTTGCCACCCTCATCACTACCTTTCCTTTTCCTTAAGTTTATATATATATTCTTGATTCGCGAACAGATCCATAGGGCGATGACGCCTACCCACAATGGATCCCATCCTCACACACCCACTATTCCTGCATCTACCCCTCCACTCACTCTTACGACACTTTTCCTTCCTGGTATCCACGAAGCTCTCAAAACAATCCTTTATGCTGCCCACCCAATTCTTACCTCTTCCTCCCATCAGTCCCTCTTTATCAACCTTTTTGCCAATCCTCCGCTCCTCTCCTTCCGCCGGCCCCCAAATTTGGGAAATATCTTGTGAAGGAAGGAACTTCCCACTTCTACCACGCTTCTTGCAATAGGCTCCCACCCCTGCGGAAAACCTCGCTGCCTCACTTGCCCTATCCACCTACCCTCATCTTCTTTCTCGAGTCCCTCCACCAACATCACCTACCCCATCACCTCCAGATGCAACTGCTCCACCCGTAACGTCATTTACCTCCTTACCTGCACCCTTTGTCCCGCGTTTTACGTAGACCTCACCAGCAATCCGTTAAACATCCGAATGAACAGTCACCGGAATAGCGTTTCTCTCAGACGCCCCCTCCCAGTTGCATTACACGCCAATACCCACAATGTCCCCTTCAATAGTTGCTACAATGTTAGGATTATTCGCGCTTTACCCTATGACACTCCTGCCCCCCTTCTCCGACACTGGGAACTAGCACATATCCATCTTCTCGACTCTTTCTCTCCGCCTGGCCTCAACCTCCGCTAACCCTATTAGCCCCCTTACATTGTCTCCTTGTTACATTGTAGTTATTCGCACTTTCCCTTACCACACTCCCTCTTTATTGGCTATCTACCCCTCCTCCAATCATCAACCTTCCCACATCACCCTGTCATTCCCCGCCCAGTGTGTCACTTGCAGATACTCTTTCGCTGAAGAAGGGCATAGGCCCGATAAGCTTAAGTGTGTTTTTTTGTCTTTTTGTGTTCGTGTGTTTCACGTGTCTCTTCGGCGCCCCCAGCAGCCTGCCAGCTTGGTCCTCAACTTGGTAAGTGTCCGCTGGGCTTCCCTCAACACCTTGTTGCCACCCTCATCACTACCTTTTCTTTTCCTTTAGTTAATATATATATATATATATATATATATATATATATATATATATATATGGATGTCAACAAGGTGTTGGGATGAGGAAACCCAGTGAGCACTCACCAATCAGACGACTTCAGGTTGGCGAGGCCCCGGGGATGTCGAAGCGACACACGTAAAATAACTGTAGCTGAAGAAGGAGTAGTTCCGAAAGCTTTACGTTTGTGATGTTTCTGTGTTTTAGTGTTATTTTACGTGTGTCGCTTCGACATCCCCGGGGCCTCGCCAACCTGAAGTCGTCTGATTGGTGAGTGCTCACTGGGTTTCCTCATCCCAACACCTTGTTGACATCCATATATTCATTTTACCTTTCCTTTTCCGTAAGTTGTTATATATATATATATATATATATATATATATATTGAACTGTAATAATGTCGCTAAGTGGTGTAGACAGTTTGTTGAAGGGAGAGTCATCTTGGAACTCCAGTGATCTCGTGATTTATGTTATTAATTCACATAACTTTGTAGTACATTTGCCCTCAAAGTGAAATCATGAGTGGTAAGAAGCATGGTGATGGGAGTAAGAAACCCAGAAAAGTTTTGTCGCTAAAGCAAAAACTAGATGTACTTAAGCGCTATGAGGACAATGAATGGTATTGTTCATGATACAGGTCCTAATGAAGCATTGCTACAAACCATCTGCGCTAACGCCGGGATTTAGCCTTTTTGCAGATTAATGGTCTGTATCAATCTTATGAGGAGGAAAACGCCCACTCTAACTTTCTTACAGATGATTTCAATGTGTGATTCCCAGCTTCGAGTTTCATTTATTTGGACTCCTAAAAATTTGACAACTGATGAGCTCATCATAAATTTGTCCAAAATTTTTAACCAAGGAGTTTTAATTATTTTCTTTTAGGAGGGATGAAACTGAATGAAAATGGATTTATTTCTATTTAAAAAGATATTGTTTTCAATGCACCAACTTTCCATTTTGGTTATTGCATTCTGTGGGCAGTAAGAATCACTAGGATATATCAGTACATTATTAGTGTCATCAGCAAACATGTAGAGATCACCTCCTTTAAGATAGGAGGGGAGATCATTGATGTATAGGAGGAAAAGCAACAGTCCAAGTATAGACCCTTGAGGTATGCCTCTGGTATCAACCTGGAAATCTGCTGAGAGGATTGATACTGCTTGTTGCCTGTCTATGAGAAAAGATTCGAGCCAGTTATTTGCAATACCAGGAATGCCATATGACTTGAGTCTGCTTAAAAGAATTTTATGATCAATGGAATCAAAGGCCTATGATAAATCATAGAAAATCCCAACAATATTATTCCAACTATCCATTACCTCTAGTGCAGCATTTACAAACTTGGATATAGCAATTTCAGTAGATCTACCTTTGCAAAATCCATATTGGCAATCAGAAAAAATATTATATTTGTGCAAAATTGAAATAATTCTATTGTACATTACAGATTCAAAGATTTTGGAGAAAACAGATAAGGTAGAAATTGGTTTGAAGTTATCCATGGTGCAAGTGTAACCTTTTTTAGTAATTGGAATAACTTAATAAGTTCATTAATTCTTCCCGTTTGAGACCAAGTACCAATGTCAAGATGGAAGATACATGACCAAGCAAAATACCACAGCAGTGTGTCAGTATTTCATTAAATCATCAAGGTGATCGGTCCCTTCCTAGTACAGTTCCCTCCGATGTTAGCAGTATAAGTGACAAAATGACAACCAGATCACAAAATGGAATCATGGAGCCTAATGGGAAATGACTAGGCAGCAATACTGAATTGTGTCCAAGTAATATGTCCTTCGTTCATATAAATGCTCAATCAATTCAAAACAAATTTAATGACTTGGAGCTGTATATGCATGATAAAAACATTCAAATCTTGAGTATATGTGAACACTGGTTGGTAAGTGAAGAGATGTCACTACAAACTGGACTCATATCATCACTGCAAGTTCCTGTAGAACCTAATATCAAATTTGTTATATTGAATCAAATCAATGAATTGGCAGTTGCAATGTATTATGTGGTCATCACTATCAAATTGTTAGATTATAATATGGTGATTTTGAAATATTCTTGAATCAACTGTACAGTCTAAATCTCCTCTTTAAAGAGAAATTTGAGATGGTAATCATGCGCAGAGCTGGAAAATTCCCTGGCTCACAGTCACCTGGGCGACTAAAAATTTTATGCTGGCACCTAAAATGTATAGTTGATCTTGCTTTTTTTCAGTGGTAAATAAATATTTCAAAGGAGTACAGTCAGCAACTGCTTCTTCTATGTGACATGTTTTTCCACCTAGTAGTTTGGTTAGTTTGAGAAGCAATCACAGCAAATGCACAAGTCAATTTTTAGGGGATATGTTGCTTGAAATTGATAGAATGATGTGATCTAAATATCCTATGCAGATAGACATAAGCTCTAATTCTGGAAATAATTTTAAAACGGGAAAAAATTCTGTTACAACCAGAAATCAAACCCGGGTCTTCCACTTGCCTGGAGTTCTTAGTGTTTCAAAATTATTCCCAAAATTACAGCTTATGCTTATCTGCATAGGACCTTTAGATCACATCATTCCATCAATTTTAAGCTTGGCAATCTCACCATTTGAGAGGGATAGATATTCTTTGATGTATCTTTTGGAGGATGTCTGTTGGGGTTGATTGATATTAGCTTGACTAGCCCAGACCCAACTAAGAAAAACACCCATGTTCCGAAACAGAAAAAATAATCTGCTACAATAGTTCAGTGGTAGAATATCTGCTCAGCAAATGGAAGACCCGGGTGTGATTCCTGGTCATAGCAGAATTTTTTCATTTCAAATTATTCCCATATGTTGCTAGTTCAAAAATAAAGATATCATCATACAAGTGACAGTGTTTTCAATATTAGTGATCATGGTAATTTCATCATTAGCTATAATCTGCAATCGGCTAAAATGAAACGTGGCAATACTAGTTGTAGTGACTCAAGTGATTCATAAAACAGTTTAAATTAATATCTTCTTGTCATTATCATTGATGAGTACTGAATATCAAAAACTGGAAGTATCTTCAAGCTTGGTCACCAAACAAAGATACTGGTAAAAAAAAATACATTACCATGCATTGCATCACAGTTTACACAAAATTTCTCCTCTCAAACTTCCTTATTTATTTTAAATGAAAACAGGAAATTTATGGAGAATGAACTTTTCAAGAAGTTTTTTCTCAAAATATTTTGTCATGAATCCCAGTTTTTGAGATATTTAGTTCTTTTGTAAATACACTCGCATATGCTACACAATTTAAAAGAAGGTGGCCTACACACATTTTCGTAAAACTATGCCTCGTGAACATGGGGTAAGGGAAACGAGCCAGTCTCACAGAGGAAGAATAATTGCCATGAATTTGAATGGATCAACAGATGCTTAGATAGCCATTGCAATGAGTCGGGACATACGAACTGTGAGAAAGAGGATTCAATGCCACAAAGAAAAGGGTGATAACTGAACAAGGAATAGACCTCTTTCGGGTTGCCGCCACATGGCAACAGCGGAGGACGACGAAGCCATTGCACAAGATGCAGAAAAACATCCTCTGCATCTTGGCTCGATTAGAAAAGAGCATGCACGAAGGCATGACTCCAGCAGGTGGACTATAAGCCGCCGCCTGTGGGAGCAAGGTATAGCAATCTTCGTGCCTGCCACCAAAACTCTTCTGCTGCAACACCACAAGGAAAAAGGCCTTCCTTATGCCCTGCAGAATGTTGGCAACCCGCGAGCCTTCTGGGACCTAACAGCATGGTGTGACGAAAAGCTCTTCAGGAGCAAACAGGAAGGGCACACCCTTTGGAGGTGCTGGGGCACCAGGTTAGTGTAGTTTGAGTGATTTCTCTTTAACATTATTGTTCCAGTTTTAGCTAGTCTTTCACTCAAACTTATTTGTCTCTTTTGCTATAACATGCCACAGAAAATAATTTTGAGGCAGTAGGGGAAAATTGGAATTTATTTTCAAATTAAATATCATGCTACAATACTTTATTTCAATGTGTGTTTGTTTTTTGAAGATATGACACTGCCCATGTAGTCTGCGAAGGGGATCGCAACCAGGAGGCCTTAACCACCCATGTCCAGGAGGAGTGGGAAAACATTAGGCATCACCCAGAGGTATGCACAGCCTTGGTGGAGTCTATGCCCCACCACCTGCAAGAGGTCATTGGCTCAGAGGGAGACTACACCACCTATTGAGTGGGGTCTGTCAAGAAGGATTTTGGTGGCAGTCATGAAGTTGACTTGACTTTGATCCTGCAGTTGATGGCTTATAATCCACCTGCTGTGGTGAAGCCCTTGTGCATACTCTTTTCCATTCAAGCCATGACGCAGATAATGGATTACTGTATCTTGGGCAGTTGCTTCATTGTCCTCCACCTTTGGCATTTAGCTGCAACCCACCAGAATTCTATTTCTTGCTCATTTTTCAACCCCTTTCTTTGTGGCGTTGGACCCTCTTCCCCATGTTTTGCATGTCACGACTGATTGAAATGGCTTTCTTAGCATTTGTTATTCGTTATTCTGTCAGACTCATCAAAAATAAGTAAATTGCAGACATGTTTAAAATTAATTTTTTAATATCAGCAAATGCTCCATATTTGCCCCTGAATTATAGCCCATCTTGCATTCCACTGGGTGCTTTCGCCAGAGCCCCGGATACGAATAATATCATTCGAAAAAACATTATTAAATATTAAAACCATGCTCATGAAGTCAAAAGAAAAATGAACTGCAAGTTCCTTCAATTGTCATAATGTCATGTTTTTTAAGTCTATCATATTAGATGAGGGGTTCAATAATCTATATGTCCTATTATTCCATTCCATTAAACATCCGCTATAATAAAATTCCCCATGTTAGGGGCGGCTGAATATATAGGCGGAAGGCAATGGGAAACCACCGCCACAATATATCCCATGTAGAGGCATCATGACGGAGTCTTCTCTTGTTAAATATTCCGGAGGCAAAATGGTCCCCCGCTCGGATCTCCGGGGGGGACAACACGAGAGGTTCCGTTTAACACAAGGAAGGAAGGATGCTGGAAAGAAGTTGAGAATTGGCACGTGGAATGTTAGAACACTCCTACGAGCAGGGAAGTTGGAAAATTTAAAGAAAGAGATGAAAATAAATAGAATGGATATGATTGGCTTAAGTGAAATGAGATGGGAAGGAAGAGGGGAAATAAAAAGTGATGACATCACAGTGTACTATTCAGGAGGTACTAGAGGAACGAATGGAGTAGGGGTAATTTTGAATAAGGAAATAGCAAATTGTGTACAGAGGGTGATATTTGTAAATGATAGAGCAATTGCTCTTAGAATAGGAATGCACCCAAAAGATCTACTGTTGATACAAGTTTATATGCCGACCAGCCAACATGAAGATGAGGCTGTTGAAGAAATATACGAGAAGATAGAAAATATTATGGAGGAGGAAGGTAAAAACTGTTGCAAGATAGTGATGGGCGATTGGAACGCTGTGGTAGGAGAGGGAAGAGAAGACCAAGTAGTAGGAAAATTTGGACTAGGGAAAAGAAATGAAAGAGGTGAAAGACTTGTTGAGTTCTGTAAAGAGAAGAGGATGTTTATATCAAATACTTGGTTTGAAAATCATAAGAGAAGGCTATACACGTGGAAATCACCAGGAGATGGAGCCAGATATCAAATAGATTATATTCTAGTGGAAGAAAGATATAGAAATGGAGTAAAAAAGGCATATGGACTTCCAGGAGCAGACATTGACAGTGATCATGTGCTCCTCATGGCCGAAATAAAACTAGCCTTGAAGAAGGTTAAGAAGGCTAAGATAGTTAGGAAATGGGATTTAGAGAATATAGCCACAGTAGGAAAAGAAAGAATAGGAGAAAAATTAGCTCAGGCAATCAAAAGAGAAAACGTGTCGGAGGAAAATGTGGATGAAGCATGGAATAGGATAAAGAAGGCTATAAGGAAAACAGCAGAACAGGCTATTGGGTTTTTCAAAGGAAAAAGAATAAAAAAGCCATGGATGACAAAGGAAATGATAGAAAAGATGGAAGAAAGAAGGCAATACAAAAGCAGGACTGATGAAGATGGAAAAAGGAAATACAGGAAACTGAATAATGAACTAAGAAGAGAAACCCAAAAAGCAAGGGAGAAATGGCTAGAGGAGGAATGCTCAGATATAGAAGATCTAGAGAGAAAAGGAATGTATGACTTGATGTATAAGAAAGTAAAAAATGTAACGTGGGATAGATGGAGAACAAGTGCATGTGTGAAAGAGATTGCAAGTAAAGAAGATAAAGTTCTATATAAGGAAGAGGAGGTCCTTAATAGATGGAGAGAATACATGGAGGAGTTGTACAAATCAAATGAAAAACCAAAGGATCTCCGTATTGAAGAGCAGGATGAAATAAATAATGACGAAACAGGGGTTTCGATATTGAAAATAGAGGTGCTACAAGCAATAAAGGATATGAAGAATGGGAAGGCAATGGGGGTAGATGAGATACCGATAGAATTATTTAAGTGTCTTAATGAGGAAGGACTGGAAGAAATAGTGAAGTTGTGTAATGCAATCTATGACAAGGGGATGTGGCCAGAGGATTTCGTCAAAACAATTATGATTCCAATTCCGAAAAAGCAAGGAACAAGAAAATGCAGTGAACACAGAACAATCAGTTTAATTACACATGCAGCAAAGGTTCTACTGAGGGTTATGAACAGGAGACTAATTAGCAAAATGGAAGAAAATGTTGCAGAGGAACAGTTTGGATTTAGAAAGAGTAGAGGTACAAGAGATGCAATAGGATTGATAAGAATGAGTGGAGAGAGATATATAGAAAGGGGTAAAGGAATTAGTCTGTGCTTCATAGATATGGAGAAGGCATTCGACCGAGTGAACTGGGAAAAACTGATGGAAATACTAAAAGCAAAAAAAGTAGACTGGAAAGATAGAAGGTTAATTAAAGAGCTGTATATGAAACAGAAAGCAGCTATGAGGATAAAAGATGCACAGACCGAATGGTATGATTTAGGAAGAGGAGTAAGGCAAGGTTGCTGCTTATCGCCAACCCTGTTCAATATATATGCTGAAGAAATGATTGACAATGGAATAGGGAATGATAAAGGAATTAGTATTGGGGGTAGAATAATAAATTGTATAAGGTTTGCTGATGACATGGTAATTTTGGCAGATGAAACGAGGCATATTCAGGAAATGGTTACAAAGCTAGAAGACAGGATGATGGAATATGGAATGAAAATGAACATAAAGAAAACAAAGGTGATGAGAATAGGGGATAGAGAGATTATGAATGTGTCAATAAAGGATGGAAGAGTGGAGCAAGTAAAACAGTATAGATATTTGGGAAGCATGCTAACTGAAGACTGGAGAAGTGAAAAAGAAATAAGAACAAGAATAGCAATGGCAAAAGAAACATTTAATAAGAAAAAACGGGTACTATGTGGTAAAATGGATTTAAATCTGAAGAAACGTCTTGTGAAGTGCTATGTTTGGAGTGTATTGCTTTATGGGTGTGAAACATGGACGCTAAAGAAAAGAGAGAAAGAAAGACTAGAGGCATTTGAAATGTGGGTGTGGAGGCGGATGGAGAAGGTTAAGTGGACGGATAGGATAAGGAATGAAGCAATACTAACAAGGGTGAATGAGAAGAGAAGATTACTTGAAACAATTCAGAGGAGGAAAAGTAACTGGTTAGGGCATATCTTGAGAGGAGAAGGTTTACTATTGATGGTGTTGGAAGGATCAGTAGAAGGGGAAAGGAAAAGGGGACGTAGAAGAATAAAAATGTTTGACGATCTGAAAGAAAGGGGAGGGTATCAGGAAATGAAAGAAATGGCAAGGAACAGAAATGAGTGGAGACAACGCTGGTGCCAGGGACCTGCCTAGAGGCAGAACACCTCATGATGATGATGATAATAAAATGTATATGAATCATTAGATCAACAGAAGAATAAGAAAAATAACTAAATATATCGGAAACTATGGGGTTCGTGAAAAAGATTTTGAAACAAAAATTCTAGAAAATTTTATTTCTCCAAGTTTCCTATTTACATTTAAAGTAAATAAGGAAGTTTGAGAGAAAAAATTTGTTGAAAACAGAAAAATTAAAAATCTCTGGAGCTCTCCGTTTAAAAGAATATATTTCAAACAAAGGTTGTAGAGAATAATGATATTTATAACTTTTAAATTTAGGAAAGGGTGCATTTCCTACTTCAATTGTTTTGGAGTAGAAGAGTTTCAGGAGCGATTACAAAGGGAGGGGGGAAAGAAGACAGGGAGGGTGGAGAGAAGGTCACGAACTTGGTGAGAGAGAGGGGAAGGAATAGACCTGGAACTCACACTCATCCTCTTTAAGATACATGATTAATCACTATAGAAAAACTGTTCTCATACTAAAAGATTTGGCTGTATTATTTTTAAAATTAAAACTGAAAACCCATCCTGAAAAGAGAGAGCATTGATCCGGAATTTGCCATCCAAACCCTCACTTAACCCCTGAGACCACAAGATTCATCACAATATATTGGCAAAAATTCAGCTTTAAGCCCGATATCGAGAAAAAAATAAATTTCTACTAGTGTAAACCACAACTTTCGTTTAACCCATTACAGTCAAAACCTTATCAAGTCTTAAGAGTTGTTCTATTATCACAAATGTAAAATTTTATGCGGATTTCATGAATAGATTTTGAGTTAGATTGCCTACAACATTCCTGTCACATACACACATGCAGACACACAAATGGACACGCACAGATACACAAATACATCATTAAAAAACAGTCAAAACGTTTTCAGAAGACCTGAAAATGTGTATTTCAGTTGAAATCTTTAATTTTGTTTTTTCATGAAAATTATACTTTCTTTATACGATGTATAGGATCAGAAATCTCGACCGGCATACCTTGCACTGAATAGCTTTACAAAGAGCTTATTTTCGATGTTTGAATTCTGAATTCCAACAATCATTTCCAATTAAGGAGAATATTTTGGCATAACTAACATTTAATAAGAGTCCCAAGAGAAAATAAAATACCTTCAATAAAAAAATAATTAATTAATATCATATGCTGGGACTCAAACTCCAGATTCACCTATCTAAGAATATGAGACTTGTGCTCAGACGAGCGCGGCCACTTACGCTGCGCAAGTGCTAGAGTGAAAAACTGTAACCATAGCGATTAAGTAAAGCATAGCTTAAAACAGTCTGCTTTACTTCAATTCTAAATTATGTTATAATTTCTGATATCTATAGCAATACAGAGCTATGAAGTGGTGTATAAAACCACCAGACACGCAATGCGTTCACAGCTTGTATTTGGAGCTAAGGAAATGGCAGATGATTTGCTTGACCTTAAAATTTCTCATACTGACAATTTCACAGGGTGTCGGATAGGCAATCCCGCATAGCCCTTGCATTTACTTTTGCACCTGATAGTACGAGACCTGCTAGTGAGTTTTGCATTGATAATGTTATGAACAATATTAATATCAAGACCACGGTTTCCTGACTTTATTTTCTGTTCACCAAGGATTACTCAGTATACTGATTGGTGACAATCCTGAATGCATTGGTGAGGTAATAACTGTCACAAGTAGGTTAATTAATAATTATACCATCAATAATCTTTCCATAGATTTATCCAATATAGATTGTTCAATGTTAAGTGAAACAACTAAACCTGTTAATGTGTTTTGTGAATACTGGAGTCTATTTACAATTTACAATGCATACCATACAACAAAAAGTTACTCCCATGAGCAGTAATCCTCCCATAATTAACTGCTACACAAAAGAGCTAACTGAAATGAGGGACCATATATTAATGTTGACAGACACCAAACCGTGTATGAAAATACATCTTGTAGCATATAAGAAGGAATACAGAAAGTCTATTAAGATAGCAAAGATAACATCAAATGATTATTTTATTGAACAACATAAACAAAGTAGCTTGGAGATTGTTTAGAACAGAAACCAATCATGAACACAAACCTTTATTTTACCCAGATCTTAAGCCAGATGAATTTAACAAATATCTTATTAATGTTGCTGATAATCTACTCAAAACTTTAACCACCCATATTCTAAATAATACATTCCAAGTGGTTGTAATAAATAGCAAACATTCACAGAAAGAAGTAATTAAACATGGCATTCCTGTCCTTGGGCCACTTCTCTTCTTACTGTAACTTAATGACTTAGGAAATTATGGAGACTCAATAATATACCAGTCTGCAGATGATACAGAAGTTTTACAAAGAAATAAAAATCTAAAAGTCTTAGATATTCTAATGAGGGATTCCCTGGAGGATATTAAGGATTGGTTTTCCACTAACAAATATTAATCCAGACAAAAACCAATCTCTGTTTTCTATGGCTTTAGAAGAAGGCTTGAAAATTCAAGAGCCAGTCAAATATTTGGGGATTGTTCTGGACCCTACTATGAATTGGTCCAGTACTATAAATTATTTGTGGAAGAAATTAAGTAGAGTAATTTTCATAAGAAAACTTGCTTATATGATATCACATGAATTTATTAGATCAGCATACTTTGATCTATTTAATTCGGTCATGGTCTATGAAATTATTCTTTGGGAGAATTCATCTAACGTGCCAACAATATTTAAGATGCAAAAGAGAGTAGTAATGATTATGTCCAACATCAATGACAGGCACAGCTGTCAAGAGTAATTTAAATCATGGAACATATTACCAATGCCATGTCAGTATATGTACACTTGTGCAATGCATGTAAAAAAACACCTTAGTGAGTACAAAAAGCATTTTGAGGTGCACTCATTCTTTCAATTATAGAACTTTTTTCGTCCACAGTTTCTATCTTAATTTGAGCTATTTTTAAAATGCAATTTTAGGAAGCCCTGCATATATTTCCATGCTTATCTTATGGGATATTGAAATGGAACAATAGAGTCAAAAATAACCTCCTAAAAATTAATATTTTTTGGAATTTTCGATTTTTCTCATTGGTTGTACCCAATGACCTATCATCCTGACAAATCTCAGGTCTGTGTCCCTTCTAGAAGTACCTAAACATTTATATTCTCCTATATATGTAAGAAGCAGCTATTTTTAATAGCTACTTTATCAAAACAGATTTTGCCTTCCTAGCACAAAAGACCATGCACACAAACCTCAACAAAGACAACATAGACTACACACAGCGGCGAAACTAGCAGTGGAAGGACCTGCAGCAAAATATTATCGATTGTCCCCATTCTTCATCACCCATCAAATAACAATGTTCAATTAAAACTGAATCCCACTGTAAAATCTGCTAAGTTGTGCTTATTAATCTATTATCAGAAATATGCAGAAAAGGTATGGCTTTTTAAATTACTCTGACCAAAAATAATGGTTAACTGGGAAGCCATTCAGAAATTAGGATAAAAAAGAAATTGCTACAAAATCTTTATTTTTATTTTCTATATGCATTTGTATAAATTTGAGATCCCTTCGGTCCCGTACCTGAAGCATTTGGCCGCACTACTATTACTCACTGATTGTGATTACAAAAAGTCGTCATAACAAAAAAAACAAAAACAATTTAGATCAAATTTTTTATAGAATAAACATTCTGGTAACATGTGACTGCAATATCAATTCTAACAAAATTTTACGCATGGTATATCTCCTAAGTTTCACACAGAAATGAAGAAGAGGGATCCGGCGGTGTGGTTTGAGTGTTGACCTCACCTTAAGATCTGCTATAGCGACACAAGAATAAATCCTTTTGAGGATGATTTCGAAGATGCTCCGGGCCTCTATTTGTGCGTTGATATTAGGTGACGAGGATGAGAAAACGAGACAACGAGAAATATTGAGGAGATCGCACAAATTGACACTCTGTCCTTCGGAAGGAACGTTAAGTAGTTGGTTCCCCTGGTGCATTTTGCAAGAGTAGGCTAATGCCGGCACCGGGTTTCTCTCCTCCCTTCTCTTATGAATGCAGATGACTTAGGCAACTGAGAACGCCTTCACAGCCTGCCTTGGTGCCTAAAACTTGCCAATGGGCAAAACGTAATTTATGAGTAAATTGCTAATGACAGCTTTATAGCTTTGCTGGTAAGCTGCTTGAGGAGGCCAGTAATTACCGGCTTCCGCCAAACCTGCAGGAACGAACTTTTGATAACTTAGTTTGCATATTATCTATCAGATGGCATAAGCATACACCTTATGGCGGACAGACACAAACTTAGGTGGGCTTACCCAGAAGTTTGGTACCCAGTGTATAGGAAAAAGCAAACGAAAATTACTTCAATGCTAGTGATAAATATGCCTTTTGTTTTTAGTAAGTGTCTCTAAAATTTAAAAAGTTATTTTAATATTCTCTGGAGTATCTGTATCCATTTAAAGATTATTTCGTTAAAACTGAGATACGTATGATCATCAATAATGGGCAGGCGTGTCATAGTTATGTTGAATTAAAAGCAAGAAATTTTACGAAAAAATGAGTAAAATATAATATTTTAAAAATTAAACTAAATAACAGCACTAAAACTGACTTACCAGGGTTCAAATTCTCTGCTTATTTTGAGCCTTGAACAAATGTAATTTCCTGAATCATATACTTCAATCTCGTATACATCAACTAGGTTGCCAGATGTGTCTTTCTCCGATTTTCTTTTTTATCCATGCACTAGAAGTGTCGGAAGTTCTATAAAACTGAGTTATCCGAATTCCTAATTTCCTTGGCAACAATTGTTATTGCGATGGCCCAGCACCTATAAAGTGTATATTCCATTACTTGGATTCCATAAAAATGATATAAATTCAATGATAAGTATCATTACATATTAATACTGCAGATTTTTCTACTATTGTTAGGTCCCAAAAAAAACCACTTCAAACTATTAAATCGACGTCACTATTTGCAACAAGATACTAATTAATGAGTTAGTGTTCGATAATGGCGCTACGATCGTGTTCTGTGATTTGCCAGTTCAAAAGAAGGAATAAAATTTCCAACAAATAGGGAATCGAAGCAAATCAAAGTAAAAGGTGGTAGTTATAATTGAGTTGATATATGAATTCACATGATACAGCATGACATTTACGTGGACTTTGATGAATATTTTGAAAAGTGAGATTCTCAGTAAATTTAAGATTGGCAAACTTTTCATGTTTACAAAATCCAAAGTATTGTTTTTGAAATGTAATTTATTATGATTTTTTAAATTTACAAATATTATTTATTAAATGCATACACAAGCAATTTTTTAAAGTTATAATTCTATATAATTTGGTTAAATTATTTGTATCCCGTCATAATGAGTATTTACGGTAGATAAGTGAAATATAATGCTTGGTGAGTTTGCTATTGGTTTCCAACTACACATATGCAAAAGCAAACTTTCACTTACTAATCAGTATAACCTATTCCAGTACCAAGATTGATTCTCACTTTAATGCTATCTCGTTTATTTGCTATTGAACCTTCCTCAGAAAATTTCTTAATACACTGCTATTCTAAAAACAAATTCACATATTCATTCCCGATTATTCTACAATCCTGTTTTACTTCTACAGTTGGTGAAATGAAAAAGAATGTAATTAATTTTTGATTAATCACTTAAATAGCTTTTCATAGAGTTATATGCACCATTCACTTCCAATGTTACACTGCAAGTACCTCCCTTTCATATACAAAAAATATTATTCAAAGCCTTGGTCTTTTTCTAAAAATAGTTCATTGTTGTCATTCATATATTTTGCTGTTTTGCTAAAGCAAAATCTTATAACAATCCCATTTGTTGTAATTTATGCTGAGTTTACAAATCATAATCCTTAAAATTTTATTAATTGCTACTTAGTTAAATCCTAAATAACAATGTGTTTCTCTTAATTTATCTCTAAATGAAAAAACTATCATACCTGCCAATATTCAAATAATTCCCTGAAACTTGAAGACAAGTTAGATTGTTTCATTATACTTTTTACAGTTACTATAATGATAATATACTAACCTCTTCTATGTCATGAACTTTTAATGGTACCTAAATTCAGATATTTTCAATGGTGTTTAGAATGCTTAGATTTGCCAATAACTTTACCAACAAATGTTGTATGGCATTCAAAAGCAATATTAAAAAAAATTTAACTCAGTATTGGCTTTCAAATAAAATTTTTGTATCTTAGATGTATTTACATGAAAATGTATTCTATTTTATCATTCATTTTGTTTAATATGAGGATGGTCAAATTTAATCTGGGCTTTATTTTTTACGCTTATTACAACTGATGCAGAAAATTAAATTTAACAGAAATGTTATATAGATAAAGTAATGAAAATGTGCTTAATCTGTTACCTAGGTATCAAAAATACCCAATATTGCAAATATTCATGTTTCAAATTTTGTAAAACCATGAATTATCAAATTTCTCTGTAAAGAAGTGAAAGGCTACAAAGTTCATCAAAGGGTCCTCCTGACACCTTAGCACAGCAACAATGTAAACAAATCCAGGAAAATGGAATGAATCCAATCCCCAATCACTTAACCTAACCCGGGAGAGGAAAGGAAATTAATTCAGGTCCTTATGTAGAATGTTTATCATTGTTGCATAAATGGCAGTCGGTCAATTTATGTTGTTGCTACACTAAGGTGCCAGGAGTCTACATAAGGACCCATCAAAGGTTTCAAAAACAATATGGAGAATATTGCATGTCCCAATCAATGTTCCTTCTAATGTGGCTGACTATCTGAGCGAAAATGGAGGAGTCTCCGCGGCCTTTGTAAATTCACAGCATGAACTGAGCAGCCTTTTATGCAAGAACTTTTCATATTTTTATATGAAAATAAGGTAGAAATAAGAAATCTAAGATTTTATTTCATTTATGAAATTTACTATAAGATTATTCTAAGATACTTTTTTTACTTAGTATTAGCCATTTTATGAAAATTGTAATAAAATAGTGCAAAGGGGTTGTTGCTTTTAGTGGCCTCACTGGTTACCTTGTGTCAACGGAGACTGTATAAGGCAGTCATGATAAGGAAATATGTATTAAAAATAGAACAAAATAGGAACTTTAATTTCGAGCGGGACCCCTATGTCACTGTTTTTAGTCTGTGGTGCACAGAGTATAGTAATCTGTGCGCAGGTGTTTAGAAATTTGTGCACGGACGCACAGCCATGCAGCTTAGAGGGAACATTGGTCCCAATCTTCCGTGTTCATATGGACTGATTCTTTGAAGAGAGGGTACAAACCTTTTGTAAGCCAAACATCAGGGGCGTACTGATAGGCCCCACAATGTAGACCCTGAGATTTAGGGGACTCCCAATCATTCAAACTGTACTAAGGCGTGACACCCACTTAACACTGGAAGGGTACACTGGGGCACTGAATATTCCATTGATTTATATTTTGTGTGTAAATGAGAGATGGTTATGTATATTAACTTGTCACTTTTAGAGTTCCTTTAGGGTCAATTAAAGATGATGTTGAGAATTTTTTTTGTTTGTCATCCCTATTTTTGTGCTTCCTGTAGCATCTTTGGAGCACTGAATACCCCAGTGTACTGGAATCAGATATTTTTTCGAACCTGTTTCACCGTAATTTCCAAATTCGATGCAAGCTATAACTCCACTGATCAGATTAGTACAAAATGCAACATTGAGACGTTTTTATGCATTGCATTGATCTTAAAACTTTTGCCACAGATGCCAATATAGCTGTTTACCTCTCAGAGTAGATAAACTAGAAGATGCCCTCTTGCTTTGCACGAAGTGAACGCATATGGGACAACAATGATGACCACTTTACATGAAGACCTTCAACTCGGGAACCGCTGGATGTATTTTGATGAAATTTGGGATTGGGAAGTTTTGCTAAAATTGGTCAACCGATTTCAATTTCGCTTAAAATCTGACAACAATTACGACCACTCTACATGACCCACAAAAAGTTGACTATGTTCCTTTGTTTCAACTTGGGAACCGCTTGATGTAATTTGATGAAATTTGGTATTGGGGAGTTTTGCCAAAATTGGTCGAATGATTCTAATTTTGGTTAAAATCGGACAATACTGACAACCACTTTACATGAAGGCCTACATGTAGTTCACAATGTTCCTTTGTTTCAATTCGGGAACTGCTGAACATATTTTGATGAAATTTGGTATTGTGATGTGGAGTGATCTATTCCAATTTTGGTTAAAATTGGACAACAATTACGACCACTTGACATGAAGACCTAAATGTAGTTTACAATGTTCCTCTGTTTCAACTCAGGAACCGCTAGCCATATTTTAATAAAATTTTGTTTTGGGAAGTTTTACTAAAATTGGTCAACCGATTCCAATTCCGGTTAAAATCGGGCAACAATTACGACCACTTTACATGTAGTTTACAATGTTCCTTTGTTTCAACTGCTTGACATATTGTGACGAAATTTGTTAATTTTGGTTAAAATCGCACAATAATTACGACTTTACATGAAGACCTACATGTGTTTTACAATGTACCTTGCTTGCTTCTCATTAAATTCTCATCTGAGCGAAAAGTATTGAGAACATTGTGAAATCTCAAAGAAAATGCATTTGGAAACTTTGTGTACTCTGACATGGAGTGCACCTTTCCCATCTTGTTTGTTTAGTGTGTGTATATACTTGTTAAGTGAAGCATGAGGTCTGCATCCACTGTTTGGGCTCTAAAGGATGATGACTTGACTTTAATTTAAATGTATATTATCAAAACGTCAGAGGTTAAAAATCTAAAATCAATTCATTCATGTTGTCTATAATGAATGTATTGTATGAAATTATGTGTTTTACAGAAACTTGGTTGAATGAAAGTATACTTGATTCAGAATTTATTGCTGATAGTAATTACTGCTTATATAGAAAAGACAGAAATGTATCACTTACTGCTAAAAAACAGGACGACGAGTGATGATTGCAGTACATAAAATACTTGGGTCAGAAAGAGTTACTGACATGGAAACAGAAGGCGAAAACATTTGGGTTAAAGTGTGGTTATATGAGAGAAAATGCCTGTATGTTTGTGCTTTATATTTCCCTCCAAACTGCAATCAAGATGAGTACGATAATTTTTTTGACAAAATAATGTGCTATGATATTTATGATAAGGGTGTTATTATTATACATGACTTCAATATCCCAGAGTTTATCTTAAATGGAACAAAAGACATAAAGACTATTGAAATTCAAAATGTTATAAATTTTATTGGAACGAAACAATTAAATATTAACTGCAATGTAAAAGATAGACTACTAGATTTAGATTTTTCTAATACCAAGTGTAATGCAAAAGTTGTTGAGGATTACAATGAAATAATTCCAAGATCCTTACCATCCTGTGTTGGAATGTTTAATTGAAATAAGTTGGAGTAAATGTAATAGATATTCTAATTCAATTTCCAATAACTTTAAAAAAGGAGATTACATGAAATCATTTAATGAATTACAAGGTAAGAACTGGAATGATTTAGAGAATGAAACTGATGTTAATAAAGTTGTAGAAAAATGTTATGAATTACTGTATGAAGCAATGGACAGTAGTATACCCAAATGTGTCATTTGAAAATATAAATATCCTTGCTGGTGCTCAACAGAAGTAATGAGCATGATAAAAAAGAAATACCTACACCATAAGATATATAGGGGAAGGCAGGGCGGAATGGGGTACTTAAAGTTTAAAGCCTTGACAAGGTTTGATAAAATGCTGAATAAATACAAACACTACAAAATTGAACTTATTATTAACATAAGATACAATATCAGTCAAAATATTTATGAAAATTAAAATGGAAATTAAAAATTTTCGGATTTTTTCCAAAAAATCATTTTGCCCCTTTCTGCTCCACAGGTGGGGCACAACATGGTGCTGAGTAAGTTTATTTTTTTAAATGTTGAATAACATAGTAAAACTCAAATAAAATCTTATTATAAGCAACAAATGTAATAATAATGAAATGCCAACTATTGGAAGAGGTTGAAAATTTTATCAAATGTCATTATCATGGAATAAAAAGTTAAAAATTCTTGAAAACTATTCTACACAAAGTCCACAGATGTGATGCTGTTTCATCATCTTCACTATCTATTCCTGCACACAAATTATGTGCCCATTTTTTAAATATTGAGCAGGAAACCCAGCCCTCATTAGAGGTAGAGTAAAACTCTTGACAATACAGGCACTCTGCATCGCTCTCGTCTTCTGATGAACTTTCCGATTAAGTTTGTTTAGCATTTTTCTTGTCAGTTTTCTCTGGTTCCTTTTCTCTACTATTTTCTTCTTTTCAAGAGGGCATTTTCCTGGAAAATTCAATTTTTTCTCAGCTCTTGCTTCTTTTGCAGCCTTAAGGGCATTAAATTTATCTATCGATTGCAGTAAAGGCAGATTTACATGGGCCCACTTTTTGTGCAATATGTTGCATGCCACACATTGCCGAGAGTGGCATATAATGACGCATGCCGTTTTTCCATCATTTCAAGTGGCTGTAAACTGTGGGTATAAGGGAGGGGAAAGCATAATAGAACCACCCCATTGTCCCTTGTCCAGTCAATTACATCTAAATTTGTCGTATGGGTAGAGTGCCCATCTAAAATAGTAGGACAGGATGCTCTTTAGTAGCTCTTGAAAATTTAATAAATTTTTGTAGCCAATTATAAAAACTACTGGCTTGAATCTAGCCGAATTTGTGGACATCCACCCACGCACCTGGTGGTGAACCACTTTCAAAGCCCTGTTGCATTCCTTTTCTAGGGAAAATTAACATTGGGGCAGGTACTCGCCAAATGCTGAAAAACAAATTTCAGCCGTAACAGTTTTGCCACGCTCCGCAGATGTTATTAATCCAACCTGGCGCTGTCCTCTCATTGCCAAAACCTTTGAATGCCCTTTTGGATTGACTGTTGTCCCTGTCTCGTCACAGTTGTAGATTCTCTCTGCTGTGAAGCCGAATCTGTCAATGCATTCTTTCAACAGGTTGAAAAACTGGGTCAATGCTGTTTTGTTAAAGCCCATAGCTCGGGCTGCGGAGGTTCCCTCTGGTTTTCTATATGAAACATCTGGATGCCTTGCCAGGAATCCCTGCATCCAGTCCTTGCCAGCCGTTTTTGTTTTCCTACTGAATCGATGAGATAATCTCTTTCTCTCCGCTAAATGATATGCTATAGTGCAAAAGTCTTTCATTTACAAACCAAATAATCTTTGCTCCATGTTTTTCAGATGTCTGACCAGTTCTAGTTCCCGTTCAGCAGTGAAGACACACTTAAATTTTCCTTTCCCTTTGTCTATTTCAAGATTCCCCTCACTTTTCTTGTGTTTCTGCACATATCTTTCTAAAGTTGTTTGTGGTACCCCAAATTGAAAAGCAGCTTTTTTATACCCCATTTGTTTTTGTACTACTGCCAAAACAGCCTGCTGCATTGATTCAGTTGACCATTAGAAAACAAAACAAATGTAGGTAGAAGAATAACCACAGATTAAAACAGTGGGGCAGAATGGGGTACCACCCTGTTCTGCCCTACCCCGTTCCATCCCAGAGGTAGGTTTTAGGTTATAGTCGGCTTAGATGGAAGAATACCTCAACATGAAGAAAAGAACAGTATAAAAATAATGTTGAATAGGTATATTAACATAGAATTACTTGAGATAATACAAAATAACAAAAGAATCAGTCTTGCCTTAGCACAGAAAAGAGGGAGATATTATATTACGAGGACAAAAACTAGGACAGGTATCAGAACAGAACGGAACACAACACTGCTATGACTGCAAGCCACTTCTCAACTCAAAACGCAATCAGATAATGTACTGGTGCCTGCTGCCGACAGGTAACAGCACTTTATGGAGTAAAAAGAGGGGTTCCCCATTCTACCCTGTTCCACCCTGTCTTCCCCTAGGTAAGCAAAAGGGATCATTATATCATTTATTTAAGTTCAAATGTTTGAGAATTAAAATTAAGCATGACATGGATAGATTATATACAGTATTTTACAACATGCAGATTAAATTAGTTGAAGGTGGCCATAACAAATTTTGGGAATACATTAGGAAAAGGAAAAATGACAAATTTAATACAGAGGTTATGAAATACAATGGAAAGGACCTCAAATCTAGTAGTGATATTGTAAATGCATTTGAGAATTTAACACAATTTCTAAAATCATTTCCATGTAGTTCCTGATGAAGCGACACATGAAAGAGGTAAAACTTGTGACGATCAAGTATGCAAAGTACGCTGCTCTGACTCATGCCGCTACCTCTAGCAATGTCACAAGAACTAATGTATGGATTTGTGGCATCAGCAGCCAGAACGCCAACTTCACCTGCTTCTCCTGTTACTCTTTTGGTACAGACACGTTTGCATGGTATTACACTTCCAGTTTCTCTTAGCTGTTTGAAAATATTCTCAAACGTGCGACGAGATGGTTGATGTCTTTCAGGATACCGCTGTGAATAGAAAATGCATGCTTGCACTGCATTTTTCCTACACTCACCATAGGTTACTATTATGTCAGCTTTTGAAAATACCATTTTCTGTAAAAACAACCAGCACATACTTCTGCAAAATGACACAGATGTCTAACTAACCACTTTACCGTGTAAGTCATAGCAGATGATAAAACACATCAACGAACAATCTAATGGGGCACCTAATTGGGTCACCAAAACTCTTGTAATATCTCTGAAAGTATTTGGTCTAGGAAAGTGTAATGAACGCCGTTATAAATGTGTTTTCCTCTAGTTTCAATTTCGCTAGAAATAATAGGGGGTTTCCATTTAAAAAATATAACTTTTTGATGAAATTATTACTTCCTCAGATTGCTTGAGAGTTTGTATCCTCTAATTTTGTGAGCCCCTCTCTTGGCTTCATTCCTGTGAAAACAGTATTTCATTATCTTTCTTTGTTTAGGAAATATTTGAGGTGGTAATGTTAGGTGACACCCTGTATATAATTTGTCATTGTTCTAGTACTTATCCAAATGAATGGAAGTGAGCTAAAGGCTGTCCGATCTATAAAAAGGGAGATAAGAATGATACTGACTTTTTACTGACTTGTTTCAATTGTATCAATATTCACCAAGATATTTGAATCCATATTGTATAAATACATTTATTCTGACATTAAAAATACTCTATGTGACAACCAATATGCATTCAGAACTGGTAGATCGACAGTTTCTAACTTAGTATATTTTAACAATTATGTGATTAGTAGAATCGATAAGAGAGTACAAGTAGACACAATATATACAGATTTCCAGAAAACTTTTGACACTGTCGATCAATACATATTAGTCAAGAAAATATGCTCAATCGGTATTTCTGGTAATTTACTGTCACTGCTAAAAAGCTATTTATTCAAGAGACAGCAGTATGTGACATATAAAACAAGTCAATCTGAAGAGGTTTTTGTAACATCAGGTGTTTCACAAGGAACTTATCTGGGATCATTATTATTTTTGCTATTCATAAATGATTTTCCTATGTACATACAAAACTCAGAATACTTGCAGATGATGTGAAACTTTTTCATTAAGTAAAATGTAAGGGTGATTGTCGAAAGTTGCAACAGGATATTGATAACTTATACAAATGGTCCATTGAAAATAAATTGCATTTTAATGTGAATAAGTGTTGTATTATGTCATATTGCAGAGAGAAAAATTATTTTGATTACTCATATAGTATGGGAGGTACCCTATTGGAAAGAGCAACTGAAGTTAAAGATCTTGGCATTTATATTGATGAAAAGATATACATACACAAGACATAATTAACACTGTGGCTGCATGCAATAAGATGCTGGGCTTTATAACTAGGAGCATTAGTAATTTTCAGTCTGAGAAAGCTCTATGTATTTTGTACTATTCTTTAGTTAGAAGCAAAATTGAATATGGCTCTGTTATATGGTCACCATATTCACATAAATATATAGAATTAATATAACGTGTTCAAAAGAATTTTTTAAGGTTACTATATTATAGAGTGTTTCATGTATATCTTCTCATGAACAATTACCTATGTACCTTATAATTTGTTATTACACAAATTTAAATTTAAAATACTAGAAACAAGAAGAATAATTACTGACCTTATGTTTTTGTATGACATTGTAAATTTTGGAGAAGATCACAAATGAACTGAGAAAATTATTTTTCATGTTCCAGTTAAGGGTGTGCAACCTAATCAACTTTTTGATGTAAATTGTGCTAGTACAAATAATTGTATACATTCACCACTCAAGAGAATATGTAAAACATGTAACGCATTCTGCCATAAATTAGCATCTCCAAAAAGACTATCTTTATAATAACCCTTTATGATTTATTCTGTTAACAAACTAAAAACAAGGTATTTGTAAGCGTGAATTTTGTTCAATTGTGATATCTCTTCAAGAACTTAAATCATAAGTACATATTAAAAAACAATTTTTAAGATTATATTATAATTCATGTACTTATATCATCTCATAAATAACTATGTACTTGAAAAATTGTTATTACATCAATGTCACATCGTTATTACATCAATGTTACTACATCATTATTATATTGTTTTAGTCATTACTTAATTGATATTTTTCCCAAGACTGCCATCTTGATGTAACTATTATTAAACCTTTGATATAAGTATAATAGATTGTAACAGTTTGCTGGGCAAACTATAAAAATGATAAATAAAAATAAAATTACTGATTAGTTCAGTAGTCACTACTTTAGGCCTCCAGTATCATCATGAAGTAAGTTTTTGTTTTCGTATATAGGTACATAGGTAGATTTGGTTGACGTGAAGCCCACCTTTTCGACACCATGAGCCATCCCTGATGGCACACAGGATTTTACAGATGATATTTATTCACTAGGGGACCATTCATGTATTACGACAGCAAATGTTTAACTACTTTTGACTCCCTCGTCCCTCCATGTCTACAACCGTTACCATTTGGGTGAACCTCTCCCCCTTCGTTGTACCCCCCTTTTTAATAAAAATTAGAAAGTGCATAGTTATGCATGGCAATACTTGCTAATGTCTTCTTATAGAATTTCAATGCATTTTAATGCTCTTTAAAGCACAATGAGGAAAAATCTACAAGATTAAACAAGGTCAAGTATTGTTCACCGAAAAATCAGTTAAATACTGCGAAAAGAATTCTAATGTTGGGCGAAATGCTGGTAATGAGCAGGTAGAATCTCACTGTGGATGAGCTGTTGGGACACGTAAATTGCACGTAAAAAGTAAAAACTTTCTTAAATAAAAAAATCCTAAGTAAGCATACTCCCCTTCCCCCTAAAGAGGGTTATTAACAGGTGCCAGGAGCTTATCTACCTACATCACCTACATCATACAATCCAGGATTGATGACTTCACTTCCTTGCCAAAGGAATAATTTTCATATATTTCAGCCATAAAATATCATCAACCAAGAATCGAACCCACAATACTTGAAACCATTGAGTATTTCAACCACTGCTTCACCGGCATCAACCAATAACTCTAAGTTAATAAGCATACTCAATGTCATAGAGTAATGAATGCATCTTATTTTTCTTGTCTCTATGGCATTATAAGGACTGTTAGGCATAATATAATATTTTGAACACATTTCTCCAAATGTATTAGAGCTAATAAAAGAAACAAACTTATTATTATATTTTTTTAAATTTCAGGCTTTTCAAAATATGAGTAGCGTTTGTGTGAAGGAGGGGTGGAGATTCTTAATTAATATACAGGCAATGATAAGTAATTCAGCTTGGAAAATATTTAAGATTTACACAGGGGGCCCACAGATTTTTTGGTACGCTACTGCCAACCACACAAAGTGCATCAAGCCACTGCTATTACTGAGGTGATAATTTCACAGGTTGATGAGTGATAACAGTTCTTCTTCTTCATCTAAAGGCTAAGCCTTGTCGCTGCAACCATGAACTCCTGTCCTCTGCCATTCTCTTCAACATCTCGTACTTCTCAACTCCCATCACTGACTCCACGTCATCTAGGTATTTCTTTCTTGGTCTGCCTCTTCCTTTCTTCCCTAAAAGTTTCCCCTCCAAGATGTTCACAATTAATCCATTATGTCTAATCACATGGCCTAAAAATTTTGCCTTCCTTTCTTCTATTCCTCTGATCAGTTTCCTTTCTTCTTTTACTTCTTCCAAAACTTTAAGGTTTGTCTTTCTCTCTGTCCAACTTGTCTTTATCAATCTTCTCCATATCCACATTTCTGTCGCTTCCAGACGGGACCTCTCCCTCTTTCCTAACGTCCAACTTTCACTACCATAAAGTATGGTACTCCAGACAAAAGCTTTTGCAAAGGATTTCCTTACTTCCAAATTCATGTGACTGCTTGTCAGTAGGCTCCTTTTGCATTGAAAAGCTTGCTTTGCAAGTGCTATTCTTCTTTTCACTTCCTGTACACATCTATTATCTTCAGTAATTGTACTACCTAGGTAGCAAAACTGCTTCACCTGCTCAATTTCCTGATTGTCTATTTTGATCTTTGATATTGTCCCTGCATTACTTTTGCCTATAACCATCAATTTGGTTTTCTTGATATTTATCTTTAATTCCCACTGTTTTAACGTGTCCGATAATACTTTCAGCATTTTATTCATTTCTCTTTTTGAATCGCTGAATATTACAATGTCATCTGCAAATCTAATGCAGTGTATTCTAACTCCATTTATTTTTATGCCTTTTGTCTTTTCCTTCATAACTTCTATACTTTCTTCAATGAACATATTAAACAAATATGGAGATAGCGGACATCCTTGTCTTACTCCTTTCCTTATCTTTGCTTCACTCTCTAATCCATTTATATTTATTCTTGTAGTTTGATTTTGATAAAGCTTAAAAATTAATCTTCTGTCCCTCCAATCAATACCTATTTTTTTCATAGTCTTAAACAACAGTTCCCAATTAACTGTATCAAAGGCCTTCTCCAAATCAATAAACGTTAAATATAATGTCCTGTTCATTTCTAAACATCTTTCCATTATCACCCTGAGGGCTAATATAGCTTCTCTCGTTCCTCTCCCACTTCTAAATCCAAATTGATCATCACTAATATAATGTTCTATTTTCCTTTTTATTCTGTTTTTCACGATATAAATTAAAACTTTTGAGGCGTGCGAAAGTAGTGAAATTGTTCTGTAGTTACTGCACTCCACTGCATTCCCCTTCTTTGGTAAACTTATAGTTTTACTTTTTATAAAGTCATCAGGTAATTTTCCTTTTTCGTAACAATCTTTTATAATTTTAAAGAAATGTTCTTTTGCTTCCTCCCCTAAGTTCTTCAAAAGTTCTGCAGGTATACCATCAACACCTGTTGCCTTGCCTGAATTAAGATTATTAATAGCTTTATAAAACTCTTCTTTGGTTATTGTTGGGCCTAGCTCGTCATTTCTTATTTCCTCTTCATTTTCAATAAATCTACATCCATCTCCAACATCTCTTCCACTATATAATTCTTCTATGTATTCTTTCCACCGAGCACATACTTTTTCATTTTCCCATAACATATTTCCTTCCTTATCCTTAACTATTGCCGATTTAGTTCTTGGTTTGTACTGGAGAGTTTTAATTTTGAAGTATGCTTTGTCTTGCCTTCCTCCCTTTGTATCTTCCTCAATTTCCTTCACTATCTCTTTGGTCCATCTCTCTTTTTCTTCTCTGCATTTGTTAATAATCTCATTCTTAACTTTTTTATAAGTTTCATCATTTCCATTCTTCCTCAACTTGTTCCTTTCTTCAATTAAAATCAGTATCTCCTCAGTCATCCAAGGTTTTCTAGGCTCCAATTTTCTCTTTCCAATAACTTCCTCTGTAGCTTTAATAACCCCTTTTTTAAATTCCTCCCAACTAAGTTGTCCTTCATAATTTCTCATCAACTCATTTGTTTTTTCTTGGTAATTCTTAGCCGTTGGTAACTCTTTCAGTCCCAGTAGATGCCAGTTCTTTTTAACTGTTCTCTTTATTTTCTTAAACCTAATATTGCATTTTGCCATGACTAGCTTGTGGTCACTGTCTACATCTGGACCTGGGTAACTATAACACGATTTTACCTGGTTCTTATATCTTCTTTTTACTAAAATATAATCTATTTGAAACCTTCTTCTGTCTGGCGCCTCCCATGTGTATCTTCTTCTTTTGGGAACTTCAAAGAAAGTGTTTGATACCATCATCTCATTCTGTTCACAAAACTCAATTAATCTTTCTCCCCTTTCATTTGTTTCACCTAAACCAAATTTTCCTACCATTCTACTATTTCGACTAGATCCAATCACAGCATTAAAGTCTCCCATTATTATTACATTATCTTTATCTTTTGTCATCTTTATAAGTTCTTCTATTTCTTCATACACCTTTTCTACTTCTCCTTCTTCTGCACTACTTGTTGGGAAATACGCTTGTATTATCACTGTATCCGTTGGCACGGTGCTCATTCTTACCATCAACAACCTATCATTTATGTGATATGTATTGCAAACACTGTTTGCCCATTTCTTACTAATAATGACTGCTATTCCATTCCTTCCTCTCTTTTCACCTCCACTATGAATTATTCTAAATTTATCACTGTAAAAATCTCCTTTCTCTTGCCACCTTGTTTCACATAAACCTAAGATATCAATCTCATTTTTCTCCATTTCTTTCTTTATTTCTTCTAATTTACCTATTTTTAGTAATGTTCTGACGTTCCAAGTACCTATTTTGACGTTTTGACAGGGATTTCGTTGGATAACGACCTGAGAAGCCCTGCTACATCCCCTGCCGGATCTTGGGTTCCGAATACCATGATCAGTAACAAATTCCTTTCTAAAACCTTCCATGGTTGCTACCCTCGGGATATCCAATAGGATCTTTAATGGAGTGGTTTCCTGTTGCCTTCTCCATCCTATGCCGTTGACTATCAAAATAGTTCCTCCGCCTTTAGGGGCAGTTTCCCACCCCAAGGGCAAGAGGGTGCCCTACCCCTCCACCTTCTCATCCGCCCCTAAATAGGCCGTTGGCATTTGGTAGAGGGGGGACTCCTTATCCCGGGAGTCACTCGGACGCCAGAGCCTCGTCTGTGAAGCAGGGTGCACCACGTGCAGGTGAGGTTGACATTTGAGTGGGAGAGGCTATATAATCGCATCCCACCCCAAAACACCCTTGATAACAGTTATCAGTGCATAAAATATCATCAGCATTGAACATAAGTGTTGGTAGAATTAAAATTATAATTTAAAGAGCTGAAATTCAACAAAGGTAGTATGCAATGAGTCCCAAATGTGCCGGTAGGAGAGCACTAAAATACAACAATTGTATTACACATAATATATATTTAAATGTTACCTTATATTGAACAATTAAAAATTATTTTTCTCAAAAATAATTTTATTGGATCTAGTAATATTAAAATGTACTAGCATAATTGCCCATCAAATATTACGGGTATTCATGGATTAAGTATTAAAATTAAGGCAATTCCTATCTCTCCATCCCATTCTCCCACACATTCTCCAAAATAAATTTATAAATTTTATTTTTGTTTTTAGTCAAAGATTAAAAACTTATTCAGCTATTGCAGAAAATGTACTCAAATTCTTTTTTTTTAATTCAACAATTTTAATCCCAATATCTGACTTAGGAACCCTCATTAACACAATACCAGTAAATAATGGAATATTAATTGATGTTCATTACAGTCATATTGTTTATCATTACTAATATATTGTTTAAACTTCAAAATGGCATCAAAATTTGGTGAATGTATGGAAAAATGGGATGCGTAATTATAATCCCAGTTAATCATAGACAGTTACACTAAACCGGCAATAACGAAAATCACCTCGACAGCAAAATATTTTCACATAAAAATACATCAAGTTTTCACATAAAAAACTAATTTGTGGACCAATTTGATGCGTATTCAAAAATCAATGGCAAGGAAACAAAATTTCATTCCTTTACGAGTTCGTTGTTTCAAGTCTCGAATTCCTACAAAGATTCTAAGTAATTTTAAAATCCGAATGATTAATGTGCTACACTCATTCTCATGATGATCAAATGAAAATAGGTCCTCCTAGAATCGAATCCATGACTTCAATGTAGAAAGCAAGCAGCCTAAAACATAAAAGTGGGATTGCCAAGTACTCCATATAAGGTTAGACACACACAAAAATACAGAAGTAAGCTATTATTATATGTTGCATGTGAAGTTTTATTTCCAGCTACCACCAGGCTCTGCACCAACAGCTGGTGCATTGTTGATACAATCCTAACTGCATGTAAACCTAGCAAAGAGATTAATGTGTGGAGTAGGAGAGTACAGATAAGAGAAAGATTGTGCAATTCATGTTGCATGGATTTTTTTATCAATTTTTATATTGACTTCGCTTTTTATATGTATATATATGTTTTGGACCCCGTCTAATCTGAAAAAAAATCCAAAGCTGCTTGCGGGGTTCGAACCACCTCACCTCACCATCACATATGACGAGTGATCTAGTCACCTTGGCCACCAGATTCTTGGTCTGTGATATATGTGTATTTGAATTCGCAGGGGAAGATAGACGTGTCAATCATATCAACGAGATTAAACAAACAGTTGTAATTGTTGGTGGTGGTGCAAGAGAAGTCTCTTTATTTTAATGTGGATTGTATTGATACTAACATTCCTGTTTTTTGAAGGGATATTTCTGCTAATAATTGTAAGTTTTTATTTATCATAATTATTATTGACAGTAAGTTTTTAATTATCTTAAAAACTTTTTATATTTATTCATTTAGGATTATTCTGAAAACTGTTTTCCTAATGGAAAGGCCATTAAAACCTCAGTGAATTGTGATAGTTGCGATTACTGGGAGTTTCATGATGAATTACATCTGGAAAATCAAGGTACATGTAAGCTTTTGATGAATTTTATTAATATTATTAAATTATTATCGCTCCTCTTATAATATTGCCTTATACATGCATTTTATTATTATTGCATTATAATCACATTCGTATTGCAATATTATTAATAATCATTAATGCGATCTTCTCAGAATAGTTCACATTGTTAATTCATTTGAACACTACTTTAGATGACTATATTTATGTAGTTCGTGCCATAAACATAATTTTATTCTTTGGAACTCACTGTTCACGTGGCTCATTTTTTACTTTGGACGAAATCTTTTCTAATTAAAGGCCTTTAAGACCAGTTATTCTTGCATTTTTCTAAAAGCCCTCACATTTAAGTATCATATTCTTTTTTTCAGTATTTAATATAGGTAATACTGTTGTAAAGGATGTTAATATGAACATATTTAAATAAAACATTTTAAACTGTTGTGTTGTAGCTTAGCAATTCTTCAGCTAACTATACTTATACAGTGGTTTTATATGGATGGTTGATGTGAAGAACAATTTATTATTTTTGTCATTTAAGTTAGGTGACTAAAATATGAAATATTCAAGTTTCACTCCTACTAGTATCTAAAGCAGAATTACTCTGAACTAGCAGTATATTTTCGTTGATTTCAAGCAATATGAATGGATAAGTCAGTATTTTCATTAATGACACAAAAGATACTATCAAATTTCTTATTACTTATATACGAAACATTCCTACGTTTGTCACTGAGTTCTCTATTTCTGTCTGCCATTCTCACAACTGTGAAAAGATTAAAGTTTAAATAGAGAGACCCCCACATTACACAACAGCTGGTAGACACTTTTGCAATTTTTACGCCCATGAAAGCAGAAAGGTTATCATAATTATATTATAGAGTTTATACATATTAAAGTATTAACTATATAAAAGTTGGTTATAAAAATTCTTTTTTATATCTTCACTTGTTATATAGTAATATGGTCTATGAATAAGAAATGGAAATCAAATAAGAAATTAAATAAATAAAAAACTTCGTACTTTTCTGTTATAGGGGCTGATTTTTGAAATCTGTGTTGGCTGGATTGTATTAGGAATAAAACCCAACCCATCTTTCCAGAAATGGACAAACCAGCCCAGTTTTTAAAATTCAGGCTCTATAAACAAAAAGTGCCAAAAACTTTTGACAAAAAAAAAACATTTTTAACTAACTTTTGAATAAATGTATAGCAAAATAATGGAGTATTTTCAAATAATATCATTATATTTTAGGGTACAACTTATTGACAACAAATCTCTAGATGCTCACTTTTTACAAAAATCATGTTCCCTAATTAAATGAATACATAAACATTCATATTTTATCAAACAAATCTGAAGACCTCAGAACCACAAGTAGGGAATTCCATAACAAAAATAAAGCATATCCAATATCTACTTAAACAGATAAGAGATAGGAAGAAAACAATAAATCACAAATTTCAAATAAAACAAAATAAATAATAATGAACTCTTGCGCACTCAATTTTCACTAGTATTGAAGAATTGTATATGAAAATTGCATGCTTTTCAGAATACTAGAACAAAAGATAATAAAAATGGAAAACCTAGTATAATATATAGAAAAACAAGACAACAAAGAAAGAACAAAACCGTCTTTCAGGGTTCAAAAGTTAGATTGTAGGAGCAGACATGTTTCATTGTAACATGTTATCAACAGACACAGACTGAAGACAGGGAAAACAGACTTGTTTAGCGCATATGGGAAGGAAAATGTGGAAGGGAAATCATTGTGAAAAAAGGTTTCACAGGTATATGGGGAAGAAGGAAGGTAAGGGAGATAAGAATGACTGCTCAATGGGTATTAAGCTTATTGAGGGACAAAGAGGGAGGAGTATAGGGAAAGAGATGGCTAAAACCTAGGTTTACTTTGAATGAATGAAGTCAAAGTAGGGGGACAAAGACAACAGAAAAAGTGGTGAGTGAGATGGAGAGAGAAGTGGATATAATTTAGGTTCACTTTCTTTCAAAAATGGTGAAAGAAGGGGAGAAACCCAAAGCTAACCATCATTGGTTTGATGAATGGCTTATTTTTTTAGTAGTGCAAGGCTCAAAGGAGAGGGGTATGACATCAATTAAAGTGGCTATTGATTAGAATGGCAGACTATGTCTCTCCGGTGGTCATAAAGACAGTGGGGACATGGTTTGTCAATTTTACTTCAACCATTGAGAAAACTAGATATTTCTCTCTTGAACTACAATGAATTGTTTACTATGCAACATGACAAGTACATATTTCAATTTCTTTCAGTCAGTCGAATTTAGGGCCTTTGTGGCCAATTTGGAAAGAGGTTGGAATTAAATCAGAATGTTGCTGAAATAAAACTAAGAGATTGGAAATTTAAAAATCATTAGATGAATTAGTAAAACTATTTCAATGGTCAACAGCTCTCATTTTGAGATTTTCAACTATTTGCTCCTTTTACTCATGTCAAGCAATAATTAAAATTTAATTTACACATGCCTATTTCTTACACTCAAAAGTCTTCATTGTTGATGAAAAGTTCTTCTATGTTAGTAGGCCTGCAAAATGAGGTTACAATTTATCTGAAGGAAGAGTAGCAAAATCATTGAATTGGCAAGGAAAATCCAACTATGTGATTTGATATTGGGGTTAGGAGATTGCCAAAGAATTTTCTATAGTTGATTTATATTGTTCATTTTCAAGCACACAATTAATGAGGTTTGAAGAGAAATGAATGGCAAATGCTGTAGAATGAGATTCTAACAAGTTGTAATGAATGAGCGAATCAAATCAGTACATATAGTTTTTAACTAAAACTACAAGGTTGGAGAAAAAAGAGATCATTACCCCTACTAACACAACTTTTCTGTGTTCAATTCATTCTACCTACTTGAAGAATTATCTTTAAAAAGGTCATCTCTTTAAAACAAGAATTTGTTTAACATGCTGCTTCTTGTGAACAAAAAGACCTCGCTTCTGCGAGAAATTCTTGTCACATAATTCACAATGAAAAGGTCTTTCCCCACTGTGGACCCTTTTGTGCACATTGAGATTTGACTTCGTGAAGAACTTCTTCCCGCATTCATCACACGTGTGTGGACGTATTCCAGTGTGCAACACCTGGTGTTTTATGAGATCATACCTTACAATAAACCTCTTATTGCAAACATCACATCCAAAAGGTCTCTCGTTGATGTGAAACCTAATATGCTTGCGTAGCTTTCCTTTCCTATCGAACTTCTTGCCGCAATGGTCACACTCAAGAAAAACATATCCATTGCATTGCAGCTTGTGTTTTGCGAGGTTTCCAGCAAAAACAAACCTCTTCACACAAGTGTCACATCTAAACAGTTTTTCGCGTGTGTGAATCTTAACGTGTTTTGCGAGGGTCGTGAGAAAACAGAATCTCTTCTTGCAATGGTCACACCCGTAAGATTTTTCACGCATGTGTATCTTCATGTGTAAAACTAGTGCCTTGTTTCTGCTGAACTTCTGAGGGCACCTCTCACATTGAAACAGCTTTTCGTTATGTACTCCAATAATGTGCCTCCTGAGGGTGCTCCTATGAGCAAAACACTTGCTGCAATACTTGCACCTGCATGGCTTTTCACCACTATGAATCCTCTTGTGTTCAACCAGGCAGACATGAAACTTGAACTTCTTCCCGCATTCCTCGCAGGTAAAAAGTTTCTCCTCTCTGTGATTCTTCATGTGCGTGTTGAACTTTCGCTTATGGAAGAATTTTTCATGACATTCGTTGCATTCAAATATATTCTGCCCATGCTTCCTTCTTTTATTAAACTGAAAAAGAAGAAAATAGGTTGTTGAAACATCTTACCACTAAATTTTTTGTTTAATTTATAAACTTACATCAAACCATTAGCACCTAGCATTCTTAGTAGAGGATGCCTACATTTCTGCTCCTGATTAGACTCTTGAGTTTTCCAATTCAAGTACTCCTTGGTGTAGTCCTCAGATTGTATGCTTTGTAAGCTCATTACATGGCTGAGTCATTTAGAACAGGGGTAGGCAAACTTTCCAGCATGGGGGACCACACTGAAAGTTGCTAACATACAGGAGGCCCCTATTGAAGGTTACAAATGCTTCAGCAGGCCACACAAGAGCTTAAATCGGAATATATCTGTATCTTCCACTGTACTGTATTAGTGAAAATCATGCCTAAACATTTTTTTAGCATTTACATTCATGATTTCAAGACCACAGTCTAAATTAGCAAATACCAAGTTTTCCAAGTAAAATTTTACAAATAGCTTTTTTATTGTATCATCTTAGACCATATAAAATCTCCCTTCATATGTCCTGCAGGTCATAGTCTGACAACCCCTGATTTAAATGTTTAAAGGCACCAAATAGTAGATAACAAAACTTGATGTCATAGACATGGCTTGTGAAAAAATTTTCATTTTAACCTTTAACAAGATTTGAAAGAAGCAATTTTTCTTATTATTGAAAACTAGTGCAATTGCCCATCAAAAATTATGGGTATGCATGAATACAGTATTAAATTAAAATAAAATTTATAATAAAAAATTTTAATTAAACCCTTTTAAGTATTATCAAGAGAGGAAAGATGCATGCATCATGCATTCATACATACAAGGCAGAGTCGTTCTTTATGATTTATGCAATCATGTCAAAAAAAATAAATATTTATGGTTTATTATATGTCTAAAAACTAAAAAATGATATGCCAGGAGTGATTCAAGGAAATATAAAATTTTCGATTCACTGATTTATTTTCTAATCAGTTGTAATTAATAAAACAATCGACAATTATTTAAAACATACCTCACTCAAAAAGTAGTAATATAATCTTTATGTTCTCGTTCATTCCTTTGTCGTAAATTACCCATTTCTTTTCACTTACAAACGCTGTGTATACATAAAGAAAAGACGTATTTACACTCATTTCTTTGTCATAAATAATCCATTTCCCTTCATTTGCATGTGCATGAAATAAAATTAAATGTAATTAGGTATTTACAGAAGATACTGTTTACTTCAGTTGCCATGGAGATTATTTTCGTTGGCAACAATTAAAAAACATGGGAAAAATTTTCTAAGTTCAAAGTGATTTGACTTTCTCTTTTGATTTTCTTGAAATCAGCTACTCCTTTGATAAAAATGTACTGAACAAAACATATGCTATTTGATTAGTTCTACAGATTTTGGTTTGAAGACCTTCATGGTGTAAGTAACGTTTTGTGAGATATAAAGTTCATTTTTTGTCACCAGTAAAGTGACACTCTCGATTAGGCTACATGAACCATTTATATCATTTTCTTTCCCCTTAAGTTGTAAATACCCAATTTCATGAACATTCATCCAGTAGTTTAGCAAATGAAACATGCAGACAGACAGATACAACCTGAGCATAAGGCGTTCTTTTTTACTTTTGTAAAGAATACCTAAAGAGTAAAAAATAAATATAAAATGCAGCTAATTGAATATTACAGAAAGTAAAAATAGTTTTGGTACATAAATTTTGTGTGGCAAATAAATATTAGTGATGATTTATTTATTACAGTTTACACCACATAACAGCATGTCAAAGGTGGTTTCATTATTTTTAAACATAAATTGTATTTTTGTTTTTATGAACAACTTCACTATTCTACTCAATGACTTTTCCATTGCATTTGTTGTTAATTTATAAAATTAATTTTCCTATCAAATTTTTTAACAATAAGTGTTTAAAAAAATTATAATAAGGGAGGAAACTGACAAAACCTAACCATATCCTACTATTGTTGTAAATTTTGAATTGAAAACTAATTTCATGTGTAAATAACAACAAAACATTCACAGAGTAGTCTATTATTCTGCATCTATAAATAATGAAGCTCAAATATATTGCTATCACTTCAAACTTGGGAACAGATTTGATATCAAGTCTTAGCTCACGGCTTGGAGGCAACTTAACTTTTTGCTAGTGACAGCAGTTGTTAAATTTTCTATCTGTAGGTGTTTCTACGGTGAAATTCAGTGAACTGTAGAACTGGCAAGTTATATTAATTTGTCCATAATTGTGCAATCAAGATGATTCCTAAAGTCAGGGATCTCAAACTTGCAGCCTGCAAAGTAAGGTAGTTCACAATAGATGGCCAAAACTCAAATTTATATCTTATAAAATATTTCACATAAATCTAAGAAACTTAAGAAGCATGTTAAATAAGCACTTTAAAATATATGCAGTCCATGCAGATTTATAAAAATTCTGCCCAGGTGTGGTACTAAGTATGTTCTTCCTGCTCCCAGTGTGTTTTGCATATCAAAAGCACCTAATCCCCAATGCCGAAACTATCATTTTTGTTATGAATGGGTTTAAGGCCACAGCATAGGGTTGGGGCAATTTCTTTGTGGAAATGGAGAAATGCCCTAAGAATATGAAACGGTGTGACGACTGGGAAAGTTTGCAGCATGCAGACTTGAGACAATGCCTTAATGAGGCCTGCGGTTTCAGTGGAGAGCCTTCATGTGGCCCATGCACCAATGTGAGTTTGAGACCCCTGCCTTAAGTGAATGAGTATTTTGACTTATCTACTGCTGCCGTTCCTTTTACCTAAACTGGCGATGTCTCTGTGCATCTAAAATATGGCTTTTATTGTGTGATTCATCACTTTCATTTTGTCGAAGACGTCTCATCAAATTTCTATGATAGCTTTTTTGCTTATTTGATACAGCTTTTCTTTGTTGATCTGATTGTCTTGCTCTGTATCTTCGTTGCCATTCTCAGTGCAAACGCAGCTTTCTGTCTTGAGGTGTTTCTACTTGTTGACCACTCATTGTATTGTTACCGTTCACAAAAATGAAAAACGTAATTAATTTTCATAAAATGTGATGGATTTCAATCTTTTTTAAAGGAATTTAGCCTGTAATTCTCTATCAAAAACTTTTGAAACAGCCATGTCCAAATAACGTATCTTAGTTCTCGTTTCTCGCACTATATAGAAACAGCACCACTTCAAGCATCACGGTCAGACATTGGCTATTATTATGATTCTATATTACTAAATCAACTTAAAAAGCACAATTTGTATTCTAATTCTATTTATATATTCTGAAATATCACATGGAATCATAGTGTGCTCAATCAAGGTTGCTGGACTATTATTTATTTCTAACATTGGAACCTAATACATATTTGTCTTTTTTTAATTTCATCCATGGAGAGCTAAGGTGGACTGCCATGTATTCACATTTGTTAACTTGTGGCTATCTATCTTCTGAAAAAATTGCAGTAAACAGTTCATTACCTTCTAATTTCTATGAACTACTAAACAAGTTCGTAAAGTGTACAGTGTATCAAAATTCATGAAATACAGTATTTAAAACTAAAAAATATAATTTGGACAAATACACACCATAAAACAGCAAAACACCATGACCCGATTAAATCTGTCTACTAAAAATTTCTTCCTCTCCCTTTAGTAATTTTAATGACTAAATACTGCAAACCGATATATCAGAAATGATGAAAGGGAAATATTCAATTTTTATTTACCAATTTATTTTCTAATCAGTTTTAATCAACCAAACAATCAAAAATTATTTAAAATACCTCATGTGAGTTCAGTAGTTGTAATATTTATGTTTTCGTTCCTTTCTTTGTCGTAGATAATCCATTTCCTTCTGCTTACAAAATCTTTCATGCATGCGTAAGGAAATTGAAAGTATTTTTTTTATTATAGCAGATCTTATTTACTACAGTAACCAATAAGATTGTTTACGTTAACAACAATTAGGTAGCTATGCATGAATTTTTCTAAGTTTAAAGCGAATTACAAATTTCCTGTTTGATTTTACTGATAATGGCTGCTCCTACAATAAAAATGTAGTAAAAAAATACTAGTTTTACAAGTTTTATTTGATAACTATTTTGATATGACCAATACTTGAAGAGATATGACAGAAAGTTGATTTTTTTGTCAGCAGTAAAGTGGTACCCCTGATTGGCTTATGTGATTCATTTGTGTTTTTCTCACTGTCTTTGACTGTAAGTCCTTAATATAAAATTTCATGAAAATCAATTTGGTAGAAACTGAGAATGAACATGCAGACGGACAGACAGACTGAAGCTAATAGATGCTCATACTGGAAGCAAAATGTGCCTAAAAAGAAGAATTTGGTGTAGAGAATGTAAGAATACCTATTGTTGCTGACATTGGGACAGCTAAAATTGAAGATTGCAAGAAGTATGACTGGAAAAATAGAAGTTAAATCACCACCTTCAAAAAGATGTAAAAGAAATCACAAAATGGCACAAGATTAGCCCAGCATACTCAGAAAGTGAATTTGGAGACTATGCCTATGCCTCAGTAAAATTTTAATAAATCCTTAAGTAAAGTGAGTGAAGTAAAACATTTTTGAGAAACTTGTAATAGACAATGAATATTAAATTACCACAAACGGAAAAGTAATGTTATGCCAATGAGATAAATATAAACAAGGATACTCATTTACTTCCAATAATATACAAATTTTCATAGGACAAGTTATGACGCTTCACCAGTGAAAGGGATTATTGGTAGGATGAAAAGTATTTTCATGTCCAATTAGTTCAAAATGCTGTGTGAAATCATTAAACTAATATCACTGATTCACTCCCACGATAATCACAAAGCATTTGATAATCAGCATGACAAATCATTTACAATAAGAATACTTTTAGATGGCCTAAACAAAAATTTCCAAAAATGAGGATTATTTTCAAACACCCCTGTCCATCAAATTATTGTCTGTTACTATTGTTACCACAGACAGAAAGAACTTATTCATGCCAAACCAATAAGGTTTGGCAATAAGCTATAGGCATAAAGCTGTAATAATGGATCTAGTTCAAAGTTTTCAATGTATTGTAGCAAGACTCCTCATTTGATGAATCAAACATAACACTTAGATCCACAGAGGTTTATAATATGCTATCAAATATATAAAATCCTAAGTCATTGTTTTTTAAATAACTTTACTAGACATGAATTGTTGAAAAATCTAAGGGAGGAATGGTTTTGCATTGGTGGAATAATTAGAGGTAACATCAAAATGTCCTGTAAAATCTTAAAAAGAACTTTGGAAAAAAGAGGTTTTTCACTTTGATTAAGCAGTTTTAATTATTACATGGAATGATAACAAATGTGAATTACTACCTAACTATTTAGGTAGCACCAGAAGGGCAAGTACAAGAATGGAGCAGAGAAAAATGCTACGATTGCCATTTCACAGCATATGGCACTTACTACCTACAGTACCTTCATGACTAGTGTAGATAGATCAATCAATCAATAATCAATTACTGGAAAAATATGCAAAAAGTGATGTTGGAGTTTATTTTCCCATACAATTGATAACACTGTTGTAAATATTTTTCTTCTGCATAACTTGGTAAATAGCAAGAATTTAATTTCAAATATGGACTTTAGAAGACAAACTGCAACAGCTTACTTGAAAAAAAGGTTGTGTTGATGGCTAGTGAAAGGCCAATGAGCACCTTCATTCAAAAGTTTTCGAAGGTATTACATAAGATGAAAATGCACTTGATTAAAAAAAGGGATAAACAAAGATGTTGACAGCTATCAAATTGTAAGACATATTGGAAGAAATGCAATATATTAAAGCATATTATTTTATTAATTATTGTTGTTTTTCAACACTTCATTCAAAATATTAGAAAGTTAAAATTATAAGTTATTTACTTGGATTGTAAATGTATATTTTGAAGACTAATTTTCTCTTTCATATTCTTAAAACTTTGTAGAAATAAAGAGATTTATTTGGTAACTCCACATAAACATATTCCACATGGAATTACCACATAAGTCTCTTTATTATGAGATATAATGAAAAACTTTGTCACTTCCACACAATTTAATAAAAACGAGGTTGATGCTACGATTGTAGCAAAACCGGTCGTTTTAATTAAATTGTGTGGAAGTGAGAAAGTTTTTCATTACATCTCATAATGAGCCAATTCCACAAAATTGAGCCTGACTTTATTAATGATATGTCTCTTTATTTCTACAATATGAAGAAATTCCACAAAGTGACGCCAGAACCATTAACTATATTCTTAAAACTTATTTGAATTAATAAAGTTTTAAGAATTAAATCAATTTTACTTACAATGATTAAATTTATATGTATATCTAACATCAAATAGCCACAGTATACAAAGCTCATGCGATGATGAACTATAGTGCATCAATTTTATATGAAAACTTAAAAATTGGAATAAAAATACAAATCTTGAGCATTAATAACTAAAAGAAGAAAATTTACCAATGCTGCATAAAATTATCAGTTCAGCACTAATGGCTTAAGATATAACATTCCAATGGATAATAACAGGAGACATAAAACACTAGGTTTACCTGGTATGAGATTAATGAATTTTCTTCAGTAGAATTATTAATAATTAATTCTTCTTCCTTTATTTCAGCTACACATGGAATAGCAAATTCTTCCTCTGATGTCTTGTCCCTATTCTGTAAGCAAAAACTTGCATATAATTTACCTTTATCTTTTGGATAATATGTCTTAAAAGGATTGCTTCAAAAAATTTAGTTTTATTTTCCCTTAATATTATTGGGTTGATAAAATGTACATTAATCACAATATTACATTTTAGAGAATACCGTATTTGCTCAATTATAAGGCAATGTTTTTTCTAAAATGTAAGCTGAAAAATTCATACTCGCCATATAATTGCGACCAAAGATACCTTTTATTCCTCCTCTCCCTCTCACCCTCACTAAATGTCAATCCTCTGTTATATATCCTATTCCACCCTTAGAGGACAGTATGATGCTTATGACATGCGCAGCTGACAAATTTATCATGCAAACATCTTCATCCCATATTAAACGTTTTAAGAAATAAAAGTAATAACTTGATGTAGCTCCCTGGAAGCCAATAAAAGTTTTTTCCTAATTATTCGTTAATCTTATCACATTATTATACTAGGTAAAAAATTAAGCAATGCATTTTCGCAAGCTGTTGCAGCGTTATCATTTTAAAATAGTCAAAAAATTGTTGGAATAATTTACAATTGAAAATAATGACAGAAAAATTATTAATACCCTGAAAACTTTTTTTCTTTTGCATGGTTTCTGAAACAGGGAATCGCCTTATAATCGAGGTCGCCCTTTAATCAGGCAAATACGATATTTAGTAAGCACTAAAAGTTGAACTTGTTAACAATACCACTTCGATTGCTTGCAGAAGAAAATATTTTTTTCTTATTCAAATTTACCTGAAAAACTTCTTTCTCAGAGTCTGATTCTTCCAAATCTGTCTTAATCACAACGTCACAATACTAGAACAAAATTGTGGTATACATATATTAATTCAAAATATAAATATAGGAAAAATAGAACAACAATCACATTCATACCATACCTCCGCATTATACAAGCATGCATCCTCAGGTGTATCAATATTTCCACTATCTCTAGCTTGATTGAGGTGATCATATTTTTTAGTATTCACATCCATGGCCAATATATTCTAAAATTTATATTTGATAAGGGAAGAAATTAAAAACATCACAAATGATTTGATGATGGCAAAAATTCCTCGATGTGTCAAACAATAATATGGTATATTTTGGAAAAATCAACTTATTTAATAAATACAAAATTTGGATTTTCTTTAAAATGCAAAAACTCTATCTTATCTCGATTTCAATAGTTCCTTGATTATATATGTCTCTTTCCTCATGTGTAGCAACATTTACATAGTCTATACCAGGGGTGACCAAACCGCAGCTCTTTTAACTTAACGTGTGGCTCTTAATCATTTACAGTCAAGGGCGTATCAAGGCTTATCATGCCACAATGCGATAATGTTGGGTGAGTAAGACCTTTTGGGGATGCCTAATGGACAGGCAGTCTCTCTGTGCTGCATCAAATACAAGTTATGTTTACTGTTCATACATATTTGTGCACAGAATGCATCTTGCAGCTCTCAAACTTAGGAAGATTATCATATGCAGCTCTGAGGGTAAGCAGGTTTGGCCACCGCTGGTCTATACCAATGAAAAACATCATATGTTTGATCATTTGAAGTTTCCACATCTGTGCTCAATATATTCTAAAAGATACAATTAAAAAGTGGAAAAATTAATGATAACACATTGTTATAATTGGGAAATTAACTCCATGGCTATTCCAAACACAAAAACTGTAAATTTATTTAATAAATTTAGGTAATTGTAAAATTTAAAAACTTAGATGGGTTATTTAAATTTTATCACTAAAGAGATGCATCATTTTTTAATAAATAAAATAATTCAAATCACTAGTATACAAATCGGAAGAGATGCAAAATAATACTCCCAGCTCATTTATTAAGATTTTCTTTATTTTTTAAAGTGTTGTTAACACAAATTTAGTTTTTGCTTTTAGGCAAAAGTTGTAAAATTTTAAAACCATACCTAACCAACCCATCCTGAAGGGGGTTAAAGAAAGGCAAAAGTTGTATTAAAGCCTAATACCATACCTTACCTACCCACACTCAATCCACCCAAAAGGCGTACAAACTAGAAGCAAAAGTTGTATTCAAGCCTGAAACCATTCCTAACTTAATCACTGCCCCACAACCCTGTAGGGTATATAATTTGAATTTGAAATACCATTTTAAAGACTGGAGATTCTAAATATTTTGAAAATTTCCGGGAGTATTATTCTGCAGCTAAGCCTCAAATCAATCTATAATATAAAAGTAATATTTTAAAATCGATCAGAAATTAGTGTATGGCTCATTGCAATCCAAGCAAATTTTGAATAAATAAAATACATTATTCGAATCACTACAATTCAAATCAATCACACAAAGTATTTTTCTATCAGAAATTAGCGTATAGTGCGCATTCATATCGAAGAGAAACAACTTTTACTCACTGATTCTGCTAAGTGTTGAACATTGATAAATACACCTTGTGAATGAAGCTCCATTTCAAATTCTAATTTTGCATTCTCACATTTTTTCTTAAATTGTTTGAAATCTATCAATTTATCAAGACATTCTAAGCACACTAGTTGAGGATAACCATCCGCTCTAAATACCTACACAAGAAATTAAAGCGGAAATTAGCATACGAACACATTCAAAATAAACTTCTCCAAGTACTATAATACCAATAGCTCTCAAGTCAATACGGATAATTAATCAATTTTCTTTTAAAACATATATTATTATTTATAATTTTTGTCTATTAGATCCAGTTACGAATAATAGAACGTAAGGAAATGTATACATGAACACAGAAAATTGAGTTAAAAGAAATAAAACAAAAATTTGAAAATACAATAAAAACAATACAAGAAAGTTTGCCTGAACATAATATCAGTAAATTAACATGTTATCAGTGTTGTACTCAGTTGATAATACAGCGCAACTGCATGAGAGTCATAGCTTCTGGTTTACATAATCACCAACAAATTCATTTGTTATAATATCGTCTCTGCATCAGAAACTTTTAATCTTCAGTACAAAAGTATGGAAGGTCAACTCTATAATTCTATTTGGAAATTTGTTGAATATTTTTAAATACAAATTTCCGCTTTGCTTATTTATTCTAAGCATGGCCTATAATATTTATGTAAAATAACTGATTGAAAGCCCCGGGAAACTTGCTTTAATCTGAAGTAAATCCGTAATGACATCTGCCGCTGTAAATCCTTGTCTGCCATTATCTTCGAAAATATCCGATAAACATTCACTCTTATGCAGACAGAGTCTACATTGCACATACATATATGTTGATTCCATTATTGATAATTAAAACTTAAATTTATAAAATTAATTGAAAAACTCAGACACATGGACAACACTAATATCCTTGATTTGCAATACGAGTCAGTTTGAATTACCAATTTAATAACAAAAGTAAATTTTTAACAATTCAAAAATGTACATTACAGCCATCTGTCATAATAACGATGCGGAATACGATTAACTTACTTCTACTGTTTTCTAATATGCTGCCATTTATGCGAAATATTATAGATTTGTTCAAATAATGGCGGGTTATTTTGAATATGTTTCTATTGATAATAGCTAGATATAGTATCGCAGGAAAATACCAAAATTCTCCGATTCAATTGCGGTAAGTGCTTATTTTCGCCGTGGTTGATAATTTTTGCATAAATTAAAGGATTTCCAATAACTGGTTTCCTTTATCTACTAAGAGCCTTTCAATCCTTTCCTTGTGCCTCTCCGTGATGCTATTTTAAATACTTTATCTAAAAAGTTAATAGATTGTTATTACTGGATGACTTTAATATTGACTTCTTGAAAGATTCAGCAAACACGTTAGATCTCTGTAATTTTTAAAAGCACTTTTGGCCTTCAAGTCATCAATAATGAATCCACAAGTATAGCCTCCCAATTTTCTACCCTTATAGACTTAGCGATATCTGATATAGCTACTACTGACTTATCTTGCCATACTCTGGTTACTGGCCTCTCTGACCAATGCTATTAATGTTCTCTCTCTACTAATCCTATCTTCATACCTAACGTGTCTTTAATCAATGCTCTATTAAGAAATTCTGTGACCTGATCTTCAAGGAGTGTTGGTCTGATATATATGAAGCACATGGCACTGACAACAAATTTAATTCTTTTTTTAATTCCTTTAAGCTGTAATTTAATGCAGCTTTCCCAATTAAGTAAGTTAGGCAGAAAATTTTATTCTGATGACTTAATTGCAATGAGTCAATTTTTACGCAACTTGCGCTTTACAAATTATTGATCCCACTCTACGAGGCTTCTACCAACAATCTCTCAAAAATTTCAAACTGCTGGATTTCCATAGGACAGCCAATAACAAATTTATCAACTAAGGTTTCTAAATCTGCCTGGAATGTTATTAAATGAAATACTAAATCAGTAACTAAATGTATAAATTAGGAATATAAAACTTTTCATGATCATCCCATATTCAATCCAGATGAAATAGCAAATTATTTAACTCTCAGTTTTGTCAATCCACTCCTGTTGTCACCCTCCCGACCACTTCTTGCTCTTCTACATCTACTTCTCATTATAATTCACTTTTTTCATTTCCTACAAATTCCCACGAAATCAAACATATCGTTTCTTCTTTTGGTAACACTTAGTCTCCAGGTCTTGATGAGGTTCCCATGCGAATTATTAATGCAGCTGTAAGCTACATTGCTATTCCTTTATCCTACATCATAAACTTATTTTTTCTTGAACGGCAGTTCACTTCTTATCTCAAATTTGCATGTGTTTCTCCATTCCCTAAAAAAGTTCACCTTCCAACTCTAAAAATTAGAGACCTATCTCATTCCTCTCTGTCTTTTCTAAAATTTTTGAAAAAACTTTTGTAACAGTGGGGTTTGTTTTTTGGAATCCTTTCATCTACTTAATGAATCCCAGCATTGCTTTAGAAAAGCTAGATCTACAACATCTGCATCTTTTCAACTAATTAATCAGATTCACCAAGCTTTAAATAATAAGCTGCTTACTCTTGGTGTTTTTTATGATTTAATAATATAATAATAATATATTTTATTAGTTCCGTAAGGTCTACATGGACATGGAATAAGTCAATATAAAAATAGTAAAACAATAGCCAGTATACTGGTCATTTACAAGGTAAAATCAGACACATCATTTAAATATTCAGAGACACTATAGTAATTTTTGCTTAATAGAAAACTCTTCAATTGCCTCTTAACCCTTTCCGGCATGAGGCGTCCGAAAGCCTCCAAACCTAAAGCGACCTTTCGGCATGAGATGCCTGTAAGCGCCCACAGAAAAGATGATTTATTTTTTCTCTTCTGGTGTGCTATGAATGTCTTCTTTGTGTTGGGCCTGCTTCTTCTCACTATATACACTTCCTTCATCTCATGTATTCGTTCCCCTCTCTTATAAACACTCCGAAAAAAATAATTTTCTAAACACTGCCTGTTGGTTCAACTGATGAATGAAGCAGTGAAGAGATTATATATGAGCCAGATAATACGTCATCATCATCTCGGGCATATGAGATTTTTTTCTGTGATTGAGGTGGTATGCCATTTGTAATCAAACCTAATCCTTATACTCCAATATGCTGAGTGCTCTAAATTTTTTTCCGATGATATCACTCGGCCATGAACATGGCTGAGATGAATGACATGGCTAAAGGGCCGTCATCATCTCGGGCGTATGAGATTTTACTCCGTAATAGAACTGGCATGCCATTTGTAAGCAAACCTTCTCTAGCGCACTGATATGACGAGAACTGGAAAAATTAGTTTTTCGACCATAGCCCTCAGTTGTGACCATGGCTGAGTTGAGTGAGGATGCTATTACAGAAGAGCTGAATAAAGAAATTTATTCTAGTGGCTCTGATAGTTCAAGTGACTCAGAGATAATGGAAGCTCCAGGTGAAAATGATTCCGAGGATGATATTACGCAATTTCTTACTGAGAGAGATCTTCAATCAGGGGATTTTTTTCAAAAGATTGCAGATAACACCAATAAATACGCCCAATTCAAACAAAGTAATTCAGGGAGGGTTGACAAAGAGTGGGTTGATATTACAATAGAAGAACTAAAGGCATATTTAGGAGTGCTAATTTACATGGGAATATTTGATTTGCCAGAAAACAGGGATTATTGGTATAGCCCTTATATTGATTGCCCAATTGTGCATAATTGCATGACTTTTAATAGGTATAAGTCTATTTCAAAATATTTCCATGTGAGTGACATTACTCAGGAAAAGAAGCAAGGAGGTGAAGGTTGTGATATTCTCCATAAAGTTAGGCCAGTTCTAGATATAATGGACACATTTCATGAGAAGTATAGAGCGGGTAAGGAACTAGCAATTGATGAAGCAATGGTTGTGTTCAAAGGATGTCACCATATAAAACAGTACATAAAAAATAAGCCGACAAAATGGGGCTTCAAAATTTGGATTCTTGCTAGTCCTCATGGCTATGTATTTCAAGGAAGTGTTTATGTAGGAAAAAAAGAGATTAGAAATAAAGACATTCCTCTTGGTAACCAAGTTGTTATGAAATTACCAGAAAATTTTCTTGGGTATCATCATGTATATTTTGACAGCTTTTCTCATCTGTAGGCCTTATGAATATTTTATATGAAAAAAATTACTAGACCAAATCATAAGGGTTGGCTGGAAAATTTTAAATATCCTAAAAAATTAAAACTGAAAAGAGTAGAGAGTAAAATATTGCAGCGCAGTGTAGTTACAGCCACAATATGGCATGACAACCGAGACATATGCATGCTCTCAACAAATTGTGACACAAATACGGCCACATATGTGCAAAGAAAAACAGGAAAAGGGAATGAACAGATAATGGTTTCTTGTCCTCAGACTATCACCAAATATACAAAATTTATGGGTGGTGTTGATAGGGCTGACCAGAGAAGATGCTATTATGATTTGGGAAGAAAAACAAAAAAAAATAGTGGAAATATTTGTTTTCCTTTGTTTTCAACACTGCTATAGTTAACAGTTTCATTTTATTTAGCAAAACAAATTCTCCGGCCATGTCTAAGCATGGATATACACAAAAAGAATTCAAGCATGCCCTCCATAAGCAAATTATTGCAAATTTCTCATCTCGTAAAATCTTGGGGCGTAAAAGAAATTTGCCACAGGTTGTTTCATCAAAGAATTCCCACAAACTCACCAAAGTTGAAGGAACAAAAAAAATCTGTGTCAACTGTAGCTGTAAGAAAAGACGAGTCCCTTCTGGAAAAGGCATCCAAACTTCATGGATGTGTCGCAAATGTGACTTAGCTTTATGCAAAGTGGGATGCTTTTTGGAATATCACCAGGAGAAGGGAGTAGAGGTGGAAAATTGAAACCATTACAAAGTAGGAAATTTTTTAATAAATAATACATTAATAAGTAAATAATTACTGAAAATTTCAATAAAATACAAAAAGAAATCATTATGTCACTAATATTTATGTGAACTGATGTACTTGGAGTGAGATTCCTGCGAATTAAAAGACTCAAAACTGGGGATACTGGGCATTTAAATTCAGACCGGAAAGGGTAAAAAGACAAAGTAGAAGAAGTTGACTTAATCCTAGAGAGTAGGTTGTTAAATACAACAGAAGCAGAGTGGTAAGGTCCTTTTAGGCAAAGGGACAAATGATAGTCATTTAAATTAATATCTAATTTTTTGCAAGCTTAATATGAGTGGAAGTTGATATTTGTCGAGAACAAGTGAAGATATTGTTTAACAAAAATAGCACAATTAAAAATATAGATTTAAGGGAGAGTTAATATACTAAGGAAATGAAATAATGGCTTGCCAGAGGTATGATAAGGTACCTGCATCATTGCCTTAATGGCTTGCTTTTGTAAAGAAAAGACTATTTGAATAGCTAACATTGCCCCAGAATATAATACCATAAGACAGGAAAGAATGAATTTGGCAAAATAAAGAAGTTTTAGGGTATCGATAGAGACAATAGGTGCCAATTTTCTTAGCATAAAAAAAACTTTTTTCATAACAGCATTGATATGGATTGACCAATCTAAGTCATCAGTAATATGTATACCTAGAAAGTTCACTGAAGTGGAACGTACAATGTTTGAATGGTCCATTTTTAGTAGTGGACTGCAGGAAGAAGTTGACTTTTTAGTATGAAATTGAAGGTAAAGAGTTTTATTACCTTTCACCTTAAGATTATTGGAATGACACCACTGTAGCATGCTGTTAACAAAAGTTTGAAATATTAATTAAATCTGGCAGATTTACAGAGTGCAACACACATGACGTATCATCAGCATATAATAAGAGTTTACTATTAGCAATATTATGGGGAAGATCATTCACAAATATAATGAAAAGCAATGGCACTATATAGTATTGAACCCTGAGGAACACCTTTTTTTACTTTTAGAGGTCTAGATTTAGAAGTAATTACACCTTTAGAAGTTTGTTGTGAGTATTTAACAATTTTCTGCCTGTCATATAGGAAGGAAATTATCCAATTAAGAGCATTTCCATTTATTCCCATATTGTCTAGTTTTGTATATAGTATTAATCTGGTTAATGCTATCAAAAGCCTTCAAGAAATCATAGGAGATACCAAGAGTATAATCTTTCTTATTTAATGCCTTATAGACCTGGTTGATTAATTGGAAGGAAACTGATATACTGGATTTAGCTTTCCTAAAACCATGTTGAGATTCATGGAGTAAATGAAAAGATTCAAGGAAATGAATTACTTCATTATAAAATATTTTTTCAAAGATTTTAGAAAATACCGACAACACAGAAATAGGCCTATAGTAATCTGAATTTGTAAGAGAGCCTTTTTTAGGAGTAGGGAGGACACAAGCAGACTTAAGGCTGGAGGGGAATTGCCCTTCATTAAAAGATGAATTTATAATATTAACTAGGGGAGAAGCAATATAATTAATGACAGCTTTGGTGATAGGCATTGGAATGTCATCAAGTCCACATTAACTAAAGCTTTTGAAAGCATTGACCATAAAGTTTTATTCCATAAACTTAAAAACTTGAACATCCAAGGACATACTCTAAACCAGTGGTTCCCAAAGTGGGCGGTACCACCCTAGGGGTGAGTGGGTTTACTTAGAGGGGCACAAAGAAGCAAGGGGGCGGCAGGAGGGCGTTTGAGTGTGTTGATCGCTTGTTTACTATTGTTCAGGTTAGCGCATATCATGAAAATTTGTGCATGTTTGTTAAGTAATTACACAGGGTGTCCCGCGAATGGTGTACAGAACTGACAAGATTCCATTCTCAAATTATAAGTGAAAATCACACACCCTCGTCTGAGTACAGCGGTTTCAGGAACTATCGTTCTTAGGAACAATGGTCTCCGTGGCATTTTTTATTTAAAGCATAAAAGATTCTTTTACTTTCATTTGTACGCCACGTTTCAGCATATTTAATGAAAAACAATTTCGATAAAATAACCAGAAATAGACAGAAATATTCTACTGTGGCAATTATATAAATAAAAAATCATGCAAACCGTAAATGTATTTCCATCTTAGAAAATGAAATGAATATTTTCGTTTTGTACATAAGTAAATATAACGCACAAGCTCACTCACGCTTCTTATGAAACCAATTAAAGCAACTTCTATCTACCATGGAAACACACCACACCACACTTTCCACCACAATAATTATAGAATTTAATTGTTGGAGAAGCAATTGACATAGGAGCAATTGTCGCGTAATCAATTATTGTTTGACTAATTGACTTAATAGTTTTCATTTGATATGCTTAATTGTGGCAGCTAAATAAAAATTATGTATTTAGTTAGATGTATTACGATCACGGAAGAAAGAATCTCTCTCGAAGGATTAGTTCCATTTTGGATTTTGTTGGTGACCACATCGTAAATCTGTCTGATGGTGTTTGTATATTTTGTGCACTGAATACTGAATAATTCGAGTGAAAATACATAAAGGTTGACTTTAAGTTCATTACTACATATTAATGTCCTTCGTTTGATCTTGAAATTTGACGTTTAACACAAGTGTTTTCTACAGATGAAGAGAATAGTGATCGATTTTTTCCTCGGCTACATTTAAGAAATAACCGCTTTCGAAGTACCATATCGATCATGATTGGTAGGTAAATACTGATTTTACAATGCGGAAGTTCTTTTAATTTTTGTTGTTAAAGATAAACTAAATCAGGAGACTGACATCATTAACAGAAGCTGGGCATGAAAAGTTAGGATCATGCGTAATTGATAGTACTATTTGTCCTTAACTTAATAATAATAATCATTCCAGCTGCAATTGATAAATAATTTTTATACTTTAATTACGAGAATGAGAAATGAGTAGCTGCCATAATCCCCTATTTTATGGCCAAAACATATAAACACATTCTGTTTTAATATTTGTCATTTTTTAATTTTACTATTTTTCATTTTCTTTAATAAATTCACCTGCTTAAGATTTGAACCCGTGTCTCTTCATTTAATACACACACATTCTTTTTATTAATATGGATAATTTTATTTTATTCAGATTTAATCATTAATTGTTCCAGAAAAAGAATGACAGGAGCAGAAAAATCAAAGAGGAAATGTAGGCAACATAGTGTGAAATATCTGAAGTATGGATTTATACCAGCAACTACAAACAAGCATCTGCCAATGTGCCTAATATGCAAAAATGTATCTTCTAATGAGGCAATGAAACCTTCCAGACTTATTGAACATTTGAGGAAGGCACATCCTGACATGACAGACAAGAATTTAACATTTTTTCAATCACTTAGTGACAAATTGCAAAAGCGGCCAACACTGTCAAGTGTGTTTTTTAATGCCTCACAACAAAAAACTGGTGGTTTGTGTGCATCATACAATATTTCATTGTTGATTGCCAAGTCTGGAAAGCCACATACAATTGGCGAAGAACTCATCTTACCAGCAGTAAGTGAGGTTCTGAGTACTGTTTTACATAAGTCACCACATGAAATAATTATGAGTATTCCTCTAAGCAACAATTCAGTTCAAAGACGCATAGATGAAATGGCTGAGAATGTGGAAGATATGTTGTGTAGCAGACTAAGGACTACAGAATTTGCATTACAGCTGGATGAGTCAACTTTGCCAGGCAATGAATATTTGCTTCTAGCTTATGTGTGCTTTATAAAAGATGAAAGTTTAGCTCAAGAGTTGTTGTTTGCAAGGCAGTTAGAAACAGATACTAAAGGGGAGTCAATATTTCATGTTGTTGAGCAGTTCTTCAAAGTCAAGAAAATTCCGCTTACTAACATACTTTCTTTTGCGACGGATGGAGCTCCATCAATAATAATAATAATAATAATTTTATTCATCCAAGTGATCTGTTAATACAAATATAGGATAAGTCAATGATTATATATATATATATATATATATATATATATATATATATATATACACATAGATATTCATAAAAATGCAGGTATAGGTCACAATAAAACATACAAAGTTAGTCATGATCTAGTTATACAAAAATTCATCATTTGAGTAAAAACAGCCATTTACAAGATACTCCTTAAGTTTATGCTTAAAGGATCTGTTTTTTGACTCATTTTTGAGCGTAGCAGGGAGCTTATTAAAGAATACTGATCCAGCATAAATTGGACTGTTAGCACACATTTTCAAGGTCTGTGACGAAAGGTGACAGTCCTGTTTACTTCTCGTATTATGATCATGTATATCCGAATTAGATTTTAAATTAAGAATTGATGCATTATTTTTAATAAACAGAATTGAGTAAAATATATATACACTAGGGGCAGTGAGAATGTTGAGGTTTTTAAATAAGTTACGGCAACTATCTCGTCTTTTTGCCTTGGCTAAGATTCTTACAGCTCACTTTTGGAGTTTAAACAGACGTAAAGAATGGTGAGAGTGACCCCATACCATAATGCCATATTTTACATGGCAATAAATATAGGCATAGTATATTGTAAGTGCTGTGTGTAGGTAAGTGATCTGCATCACTCTTTTGAGGAGAAAGCATCCTACACTAACTTTCTTGCATGTGGCATCAATATGTGCTTCCCAGTTTAGTGTTTCACTTAAATGAACTCCTAGAAATTTTACTACTGCCGAATTCTTCGGAGAATTGTCTGAAACTTTTAACCAAGGAGTTTGAGTTATTATCTTTTGGGAGGGATGAAATTGTATGAATGTGGATTTGTTATTATTTAAGAAGACCTTGTTTTTGGTGCACCAACTTTCCATTTCGCTAATTGCATTTTGCGGGCTGAAGGAATCACAGGGGTTTATCAGTAGATGGTTAGTATCATCAGCAAACATGTATAGATCACCTCCTTTAAGGTAGGAGGGGAGATCATTAATGAATAGTAGGAATAACAAAGGTCCAAGAATTGACCCTTGAGGGAGGCCTCTAGTAACATAGTGGAGTTCAGAGGAAATTTTACAATTATCAGCTTCAGAGTAGATTGTTACAGCTTGTTGCCTGTCAGTGAGAAAAGATTCTATCCATTTATTAGCTAGTCCAGAGATCCCATAAGACTTCAGTTTGCTTAGGAGAATTTTATGGTCGATGGAATCAAAAGCCTTTGATAAGTCATAAAAAATCCCAATAACATTATTTCGATCATTCAATCCATCTAGCACAGCATGGATGAACTTTGCTATGGCAGTTTCGGTGGATCCACCTTTGCAAAATCCATATTGGTATTCGGAAAGAATATTATGCTTGTCCAAGAATGAGGTAATTCTGTTATACATAATGCTTTCAAGGATTTTGGAGAAGACAGATAAGGTGGAAATTGGTCGAAAGTTCTCCATAGTGCAGGTGTTACCTTTTTTGGGAACAGGAATCACTTTGGCAATTTTTAATTTTTGGGGAAACGTTCCGGAACTTAATGATTCATTAACAATATGGGTAATTGGAGAAAGAAGATATTGGATGACATCACCTCTGAGAAGAGAGCATGGGATGACATCCCACCCAGATGAATTTTTACGACTTATTTTACTAATTATTGATTTAATTTCATTTTCATTAACAGGTTGGAGAAATATAGAAGTAACATTAGAGTAGGATCGAGTTGAGATGTTGACTGAATTGTCTATTATCTGTGGGTTGACAAGTTGATTAACAGCTCCTAGAAAGTAATTATTGAGTTCATTGGCTATGGATAATGGATGAGACACTATCTTGCCATTGACAGAAATTTCATTGATGGAATATTTATTTGTACTCAAAGATGTAGATTTTTTTATAATATTCCAGGCAGATTTAGTTTTGTTACTGGAAGAGTTTATTAGATTGATGTTGAAGTTTCTTTTAGCATCCTTTACTAGGTTTGCAAAATTCTTTTTGTGCTCAAGGTAGACTTTTTTGTCAATAGAGTTATTGGTGAGAGTCAGTTTTTGAAACATTTGTTTCAGTTTAACTGATTCAGACCTAACTTCATCAGTGACCCAAGGGTTACTACTATTAAGGTAATTGTTGATCCTCACACATCTGAGAGGAAAGCAGTCATTGAAATAGGAAAGGAAGGTAGATAAGAAACTGTCAAATTTATCATTGACTGAAGTTGACTGATAGACTTTTGTCCAATTCTCATGTTTTAGAGAAGAGGTAAATTTGGAATGGGCTGAAGGCGTAAAATAGCGTTTATATACAAAATGATTTGCTTTAGAGTTAGTGTTTAAGGCAATAGAAGTAGGTAGGTAGTGGGATAGTAGAGCTTGATGGTCTGAGAGACCAGAGTTAACAATAGAACACTGCTGAAGCTGTAGGTTAGAAAAAATGTTGTCAATGCATTTGGTAGAATGGCTAGTAATTCTAGTTGGCTCAAATGAGGACTGACTGAGGTTGAAGGAATTAAACACATCTATCAATTCCGATTTCATGGGGCTACTTGAGCAAAAATCAATGTTAAAATCACCACAAGTAACAATGTAATTAGATTTCTTTTCACATAGGTTAAGAACCTTTATCATGCTATCTAGAAAGACACTGAAGTCACCATTTTGTGATCTGTATGTGGACAGAATTAGTATATTTTTGTCTTCAAGAGACAGTTCAGTGACACAACATTCAAAATTTTGTTCAGAACAAAAGGGGTTAGCGATTGGCAAACCCCTGGCCCTGTAATTATTCTTAATTAGAGTTAATACACCACCACATTTTAGGTTCCTTCTGCAGAAGCTGCTTGTAATAAAATAATTGTTAATTGCAATGCTAGGTAGTTCACTTTCTTTGAGCCAGTGCTCAAAAATACATATAATGTCAGGGTTGAGGGGGCTAATTAAGTTCAATTTCTTCTATCTTATTTCTTAGGCACTGAATATTAATATATAATACTTTGAGACCTGATTCACATCTTAGTGTACTAAATAGTGAATTGTTAGTAGTTAGTAGTCACTTAATTTTCCATTTAGAGATCCCTATCTGGCTACGGGTAACAACACTTGAAGTCGGCTTGCACATTATTTCAGGGATAGAATCACTGCCAGCCTCAGCATCAGGAACAGTTTTGGTGTCAGTTGCTGAGGATTCTTCGTCAGCTACTCGAGACACTGTTCCTGATTTCGGAAAAACAAATCTTCTAACATGAACACCATTGGGCCATCTACTGGGGTCATTTACGTCCTCCAATAGTGAAAAGTTCACGCTTATTTTGAACGATGCACTTTTATTTCCTTGGAACAGATTTTCACACGTGAAATCATGGTCATTGAAGTTCAATTTTAAATAGTCAAGAATGTCGTCACACGTGGCTAGTGCGTTAACACGACTCACATGGAGCCATGCTCGCCGAGGAGCGCCACAAAATTTAGTTTCGGTGTTTTTATTGACACCTGACCCTTTAATGATAGTGCGATTTTTACGTTCTATTTTTATACCTTACAACTTGAAAGTTATCCACATCAGCCGGTGATTCCTGGAGAACTGCGTCTTCTTTAGTGACAACGCTTGGGGAAGCAATCGTTTCCGGGATTCGCTGGTGCGATTTAGCATGATGGAGTGGTTGATACTTAATTGAAGAATTAATTGTTTTGGTATTAGAGGAAACTGGCTTAGAAGAGGGATTTCTCTCCTTGGTGACCTCCTTCAGGAGAAATACTTCCATCTTCAAAGTTTCAATGTCGGCTGCCATTTTGGATATTTCGTTTACCTTCCGAACACGGCAAAACAAACACATCCAAAATACGGAAGGAGTTTCTCTGATGACGTTGAGACTTGGCTCGTTCAATTCCGTACATCTAATGTGGAATAAATTCGAACAAATACCACACGATATTGCATTATCGCTGTTCACAAGACTATTTTGGCAAGAGCAACAATTGTATGTACTCTGACAAGACGCCATCTTTGGATGGTCGCTACCGTGGTTGCGTTGCATACTTGAAGAAAGTTGTACCAAATGTCTTTACCATTCACTGTGTCATTCATCGCCAACATCTGGTTGTAAAAAACCTCAGTGATCGCCTTTACAAGTCATTACACACTGTCATTACTGGTGTTAATAAAATCAAAGCCCATGCTCTCAATGATAGACTATTCCGGGAGCTGTGTTGAGAATGATGAAGACTTTCAACATTTGTTGCTTCATACTGAAGTTCGTTGGCTATCAAAAGGCAACTGCGTAAGACGCTTTTATAACCTTTTTGACTCTGTTGTAGAGTTTTTTGAAGAGAAAGATGCTTTTCTCAGTGATAAACTTAAAGATATCAGGTACGACAATGCATATTTGTCCGAACTATTTGCAAAGTTCAATGAAATGAATTTACAGTTGCAAGGAAATGATATCAACCTTATTAAGGCCAAATCTGTAGTATCTACTTTTATTTTAAAGTTAACTCTATTCAAGCGCAATACAGGCCGTCGCGAGCTATACCAATTTTCCTCTCTGTCTGAACTAGAAGAGAAAGGTAGGATACAGGATGATGATGTGCGAGTCTTTTGTGACCATTTAGATATGCTGCATAAAGATATGTCTGAACGATTTAAGGATCTTCTTTTGATGAAAATTCCAGATTGGGTGATGAATCCATTTTCAGATATTGAGGAAGTTGGGGTATTAGAGGAAGAACTAATTGAGTTACAAAATGATATTGAGCTGAAACCAAAGTTTAAGAAATCTTATAAAGAGTTTTGGTTACAAAAAAAAATTTTTGATCATTATCCTGCACTATGGGCATTGGTTTAGAAGCTACTTATTGCATTCCCAACTTAATATTTAGTGGAACGTGGATTTAGTGTGGTCATCCAACTCATCTCCAAGCAAAGAAATCGACTCCAGATTACTGAACGTAGTGATTTAAGACTCCTTCTAAGTGACTTTACACCGGACATTGGGAAACGGGCATCATGTCATCAAGCCCATCCCTTGCATTAAAATTTACAGAAAAATAATCTTGTTACTAAATGTAGTTCTAAGACTTTTGTTAAATGGCTGTCAGATTTTGAAAAGCTAGAATCACTAGTCCAGTAGTTTCAATATGTTGAATTAAATAAAATAAAACTTTTATTGGATTTGAAATAAATGTGCAATTAATCTTTACTGTTTTGAATTATATTTTTTTATTATTTTCCTTATTGGGTCATGCAGTCTGCCACTCTGAAAAATATTTTTATAGGTTAGGATTGGGGGCGTTAGGGAAGCATTTATGGAACCAAGGGGGTAGTGGTGCGAAAAAGTTTGGGAACCACTGCCCTAAACTGAATTATTTCCTTTCTTTCTGACAGGCAACAGGTTGTCAAATTCACTCATCGCACCTCTAGAGGTGTAATACTAAGCCCAAACCATTGATTGTAAAATGTAGTCTCCCAAGGGTCCATTTTAGGGCCTTTGCTTTTTATTATTTTTACAAATGATCTCCCTAGCCACTTGTCTCATTGTAAGCACCTTTTGTATGCTGATGACACCTCTTGTCTGATACTTTCCAACAATTTGTCTGATTAAATCAATTTTTCAAATTCCCCTATTAATGCTATAGTACAATGATGTAATTCCAATAACCTAGCTTTAAACAATAATAAAACAGTGTATTTACACTTTCATATGAAAAAGTCACCCTCTTCTTCTAGTCTTTTACCTAAGATAAATGATTCTAGCATCCACTCCCCTTCCATCAAATTCCTTGAGGTACACATTAGTAAAAATCTTGACTGGTCTATTCATATTAATGCCACCATGAAAAGGGTGGCCACTGGTATTTTTATGCTTAGAAAGCTAGCACCTATTGTTTCCATGAGCACTTTAAAACTATTGTATTATGCAAAAGTCCATACCCATCTAACTTATGGAATTATTTTCTGGGGCAGTAACAGTTACTCAAATAAAGCTTTTTCCTTGCAAAAACAGGCATTTAAGGCAAGGCTGTTTTTGTCATATCATACCCCTGGTAGACCTATTTTTCTCTCACGTGGTATTTTGACCCTTCCATCAATTTACATTTTAAATTGTGCCATTTTTGTAAAACAATATCCCCAGTTGTTTTCTGCAAATCTTAACTACCATCCAAACCATACTTGATATAACCATGATGTTCACATAAACAGTTATAAACTCTCCCTCAGTCAACGTGGACCTCATCATGCAGCCTCAATTATTTACAACAATATTCCTGCAAGGTTTAAATCTATTTCCTCCATGTCACATTTCAAGAGTCAATTGAAAAGGTTACTTCTGAGCAAAGCATACTATATAACTGAATTCATAAATGATCGCAATACATAGTTTTGAATGTATATATATGTAGGCACTTATGATATGTCTCATATGATGTATTTTTTAATTGCTCAATCTAATTGTCTTTTGTTTGCTCTTTCTATGTGTGTATTATTTTTAGCAATCTTTATTTTTCATTAGTGACTTATTCCATGTCCATGACTAACAGAACAAATAAAATTATTATTATTATAATTATTGTTTTGTAAATTAATGAGTTCTTTCTGGTGATATTTGTTTTCCACTGCAATATAACCCTATTGCTCAATGCATATCTTGTAATTCTCCAAAAATGTTATAATTAAATATCTGATGTGGGGACCACTTGACTTTCTCCATACCTATAATATTTCTAAATATTCCAAATAGGTTAAATGACAATAAATATTTTAAGGAACTACGACAAAAATTTAAAGATTATACAAAAAACGGAAATAAACTCAAACCGTAACCTTCTGATATTGGATATAGCCACAAAGCTTCAACAATTAAGAAAATAATGAGCATTACTAAGATGTAACTAACAATGAGCATCAACTGTTTACAAAAGTTGCCTCCAGGTGATGTGGTGGTGGAAGCTAACAAATTTATTTTTAAGATATCTCTGAAACATTATATGGGAAAATGTTTCGAACAAACATTGTAGAAAATTTAATTTCCTACAACTTTTATTCCTGTACATTTTTACATATATCAAATATTAAAGCAAATATTTCAAAATAACAGATAAGTGACAAGAGTAAACACCCACTTCCGGTTGACCGATTTTTACCAAAAACTAATCAACTTGTGACTTTCATAAAAATGTTAAATATAAAATTTTGCATTGACATGATTAATAGTTTTTGAGTTATATAATCCACAAAAAACTCACACACAGACATCATCGAGAAAATGGTCAAAACATGTATTTCTATTGAAATCTTGAAATTTAACTTCTTCATGAAAACAATTATTTCCCTTATACTATGTATGAAGAAAGTAAAAATTCGAATAAGTAGCACTTCCATTTTTAAATTTATCTTAGATTAAATAAATCTGAATTATTGAGTAGCTTATGGGGATTTTTTCCTAATTTATAAATATGACTTCAGATACAATATTTTAAGTTAAAAAAGATAAATTGGTTACATGCTTTGTATCTGTCATATAATGAGAATTTATGATGCTTTTGGTATGAAGTTTTTGGTGTAGGTGTGTGTGTCAGTTATTTTTAATTTGTAAAGCTTTACTCTTCACTCAATAATAAGTACAGCCTGACCTCTGCTGCATTATTGTTCCATACTTAAGAGCTATACAGATTATTCGGTATCAGTTTTTCTTTTATGAAAAACTCTCACTTTGATGTTCAGAGTGTGTTATTCATATACATTGCCGATTGTTCTACAGTCTGACCTATTGATATTCAAATAACTTCTTATTGAATTATATGCAGCATTAAATTACCGCATTTACCCGAATCTAAGATGACCTCCTTTTTAGCAGACTGCCAAAGCAGAAAAACTATTTTATGACAATTTCTCAGTGACTGTATTTGGTATATATTTCAAACACACGTATTTAGTATAGGTAAACTAGTTCATTCATTAATTGAAATGATTTGTTACAAATTTTTTATATAAAAAAAAGAATTTTTAAATGTATTTTTAAAATTAAGACTATTAATTGAATTACGGATCATAAGTCTGCAATAAAAATACAATAATTTTATCTTGTTTCATTTGCTTAAAAAAACATTGATTAAACGCATAGTCATACTTCCTACGGTTCTATGAAAACTCATTGCAGTCATTTTGTCGCACATCAATTCGTTGTGGTTAGTTTGTCGCACATCAATGTATCGCACGGCAAACTCATCACGCGTCAATTCATCTTTCGACAAATTCGTCATAGTGTCTCACCTTCCAATTTGTCATGCGACGAATTTGTCTAGCGATGAATTGACTCGCGATGGGTTTGTCGAGTGATGTATTGACGCGCGACGAGTTTATTGTGGCAAATTGATGCTCCAAGAATTGAAGCGCGACAATTTGACGCGCGATCAATTGGCCGCGATGTATTGACGGTATATGACTTTGTACTCGAATTTAAGACAACCCCCGATTTTTGCAAGCTGAAATTTGCAAAAGAAAATCTTGTCTTGGATTCAGGTAAATACGGTAATATATAATTGATACTACCCTCTTAATGGAGAAAAACTATTAATTAAGACCTAAGTGTTTTGTAAATATCCAATGGTTATATATTACTCACTGCTGATATGCCGATTATAGGAAATAATATTGAAACTGAGGAATTCCTTGGAGTAGCAAAGCGTGCTTAGATTTATGTAAGTTGTATAAAATTAAGCACAACGAGCGACATAACACTCAAACATCTTGAGGTCAAGTACAATAATAGGTCCTTTACATGTAAACATATTGCATCTAATGGCTATTCCTCCTCTTTTAAAGTGAGTGCCAACTTTTCACTACTTGGTGAACTGAATAATCACCAAAATTGGCTAAATGGTGTCCATGTTCAAAGATACTCATTTTGAAATCCCCAAGCTACACTTCACAGTTCTAAAACTCTCCCATCCTCAGCAGTAAATGGTTTTGGCAGTGTTAGTGATAAAAGTGTTCCTGTGAAAAAGTCATTGTCAATGGTAGTCCCATGGAAATAGTGATGTGAAAACAAATTATGGTAAGCCACAGCCTACTCTGCAGCCTGAATCAATAAAACAACTGTGACTAGGAAACAAGTTATTGCATGCATTTCATATTAATATTCAATGTGTTAAAAATAAAACAATTGAGTTAGAAGCTTATATGGAGATGAACAACCATTACGATGTTATTTGTTTGTCCGAAACATGGACATTGATACAAGAAAGTGAATTTTACACCATACAAGGATATGAGATTGGTAGCAAATTTTCCAGGTTACTTAACAAACATGGGGGAGTTGCTATACTTGTACGTCATGGAATTAGACACAAAGTTCTGTCATGGGTAGAAAATTTGTCATGTGAATTACACTGTGATTTGTGTGGAATTGAGTAAAGTGAAAATGAAGTAATAGTTATCAATATATATAGGTCACCCAATGGGTGTTTTGAGACTTTTATGGAAAATTTGTTAAATTCCTTAGTAAACTACAGTAATGCTGTTGTTTTTTGTGGTGATTTCAATGTGAATTTCTTATCTGAAAACAAATGTGCAGAAAGCATCTTAAATTTATTTTTATCATGTGGTTTTTATAGAACTAGCCCTCTACGTATAATAACACTTGCATAGATAATATGTTTACCAACTTACATTTTGACTGGTATGTAACTGGGGTTATTGATTCAATTTTATCTGATCACAAAGGACTTTGGATAGGAATGAATGTATTAAGGGGAAAAATCCGCTTGGTCACTAAAAAACTTCAAAGATCCATCTCAGAAAATGGCATCAATCTATGTAAAGATTCACTTAATTGTACGGATTGGTATATTCTTAACTCATTGAATGATAGAATAAATAGAAAGTTTGAGCTATTTATCCATATTGTAAATAATGTGTATGTAACCAGCTTTCCATTGAGAGAAATAAATAGCAAGATCAGGAAACATAAGATACCTTGGTTTAATGACAACCTCAAAGTTATGAGGGATCAATTTATATGGTAACTCCTCGGAGGAAAGGAAAACTCACTATAAAAAACTAAACAGATTGTATAAAAATGCCCTGAAAGAGGCAAAGGTCAAAACCAATGATAATTTCATTAAGTATTCTGAATACCAAACTAGAGCTATCAGGAAGGTGATCAGAAATGAGTCAAATACTAGCTACTGTGATCAAAACATTGTTTTTCCTTCAGATCAACTAAATGACTATTTCATTAATGCACCTCGTGCTCTTGCATTGAGCATTAAAAATGGAGATATAAATCCAACTGAACTACTTAACAATTGTTCCACTGCTAATGCAAAATTCAAGTTCAGAAGAATTATGGAGATGGAAGTCAAGAAAGTAATACGTAAAATAAAATCTACAAAAAGACAAGATGTACATAGGTGCTCCTTTTAAAAGTAGTCAGTGATAAAGTGGCCTATGTATTAACTTATCTGTTTAATATTTGCTTGGATAGCTGTACTTTCCTTGATAAACTTAAAGTATCAAAAGTTGTCCCTATATTTAAGAAAGGAGATAGAACAATAGAAAGTAATTACAGGCCTATCTCCCTTATATCAGTTTTTCAAAAGTATTGGAAACACTTGTTCAAGACCAAATATTTGGTTATTTTGAGGAGAATGGTTTCTTCAGTGACCAACAGTTTGGGTTACAAAAAGGAAAGTCTACTGTACAAGCTATACAGAAAATTGTAAGTGAAGTACAAAGTGCTTTTGAAATGAAAGATTCCACTATTGTAACTTTCTGTGATTTAGGCAAAGCTTTTGACTGTGTACCTCATGATCTTTTATTAAAGAAATTAGCTTATTATGGAATTGTAGATGGAGAACTAAACTTTTTTGAGTCATACCCTATTCACAGAAAGCAATGCATACTGGGCCCATACTGTTCATTATCTTTATCAACGATCTGATAAATAATGTCCAAGGTCCTGCAATCTTATATGCTGATGATGCAGCACCGATGGCAAGTCTAAGGGATCTTATTCAACTCAAAAAAGAAATAAAAAATAGGGAACAGGAAGCTTCTGCTTGGTTTGAAGCAAATAAATTATTTCTGAACGGGAAAAACAAAAAAGGTGCTATGTTTGCTTAATAATGCACATTTACAAGTGACTGAATTGGAACATGTTGTAAATTATCTTGGTACTTGTTTAGATTCCAAATTAAATTGGAGACCACATGTCCAAATGTTAAAGAAAAGATTATCAAGAGTCTTGTACCTATTACAGAGACTTAGAAGGGTGACATCAGAGAAAACACTAAAAATAACCTTTTATGCTCATTTTCATAGCTTGATGTGCTATGGTCTGATTCTTTGGGGTTTATCTCCAGCTGCAAAGGAAATTTTTATTATACAAAAAAGCACTTAGAATTGTGGCAGGGATAAATAACAGAGAGCATTGCAAGCTCTTTTTTAGACAATATGAAATTATGAACTTACCTGCATTGATCATATATGAAGGTGCATGTTTTATTAAAAGAAATTATGATGCTCACCCTGTAAGAAATGTAATTCATGAGCATTACACAAGAAACTCTGTACTTATTGATGTACCTAGGAAAAGACTTGACAATAATGATTCCATTTATAAAAAATTTTAATAAACTCCCTGCAAGTGTAAAGAATAAATACTAACTCCTTCCAAAAAGGATCAAATAAATACTGGTAGAAAAAACATATTATGATGTAAAGGAATTTTTTGTAGATATTACTGTCTAATGCAAATGTGTATGATTTGATGTACTTTATTTTTCTTTTATTTATACTAGATATTAAGTTTTAATATAATCTGACATGTCCTATTGTCATAACATGACCTAATGGAATTAATAAAATTATTATTATTATCATTTAGATCAGTGGTTCCCAACCTTTTTCAATGTAATGGTCCCTTTTGCCAAAAAACATTTCGCCACCCCCTTTGAAGTTAATACTCCGCACAGTAAAAAAGTAAACAAGTAAAGGTATAAAAATGAATTTTTATAACCAACTTTTATATGGCTAATACTTTAATATGAATAAACTTTATAATACAATTATGATAACCTTTCAGCTTGCATGGGCGTAAAAATTTGCAAAAGTGTCTACCTACCAGCTGTTGAGTGATGTGGGGGTCTCTCTATTTAATCTTTTTACAGTTGAGAGAATGGCAGACAGAAGTAGAGAACTCAGTGGCAAAATATTTCATATTTTAGTCACCTAACTTAAATGACAAACATAATAAATTGTTCTCTTCCTAACATCACACCAACAATCCATATAAAACACTGTATAAATATAGTCAGCTGAAGAATTACTAAGCTACAACACAACACTTTAAAACGTTTCATTTAAATTTGTTCAAATTAACATCCTTTACAACAAAAACAAAACAAAAAATGTAGGAATGCTCGTATCAATACCAATTAAAATAAAGAGACTTCTATTAAAAGATTACAGCATTAAAAATCACAATAGTTTGTTTAATGTCGTTGCTACGATGATCACTTGTCTATCTTCCAACATGAATTGAATCACATTTATCGCAGTACCAAGGTAAGGATCTGGTGGCCGAGGTGACTAAATTGCTTGTCTTATGCGATGTGAGGTGAGGTGGTTCAAACCCTGCAAGCAGCTTTGGAATGTTTTCACATTTGATGGGGTCCAAAACATATATATAAAGCGAAGTTAATATAAAAGTTGGTAAAAAAACAGGTCTGATTGGATGAAGTGAAAAAAATTAAAATATTCTTTTCAAGCAAATTACCCTGTTGACATATTTCAGTGAAAATACCATAATTTTAGTAGGAACTTTGAGGTTGATGAGATGCGGCTAATCTGATTATGTCAGGCTCTATGTCAGATAAATTTAATCTTAACCTTTTGCACTCATATGTCAGATGTGGCTCATGTGGTGAGAGGGGAGTGAATTATTAAGTCCAAGACAACTTCGAGCGAAAAGATAAAAGGGAACTTCATGTAGTTAATTCTCGTCTATCATTTATTTTTAATGTATTTCTTTGCTTAGTTAGCAACTGCACTACAACAATGAAACACTTTTCCACAAAATATGATTCAGGGAAATACTAGGATCAATAAATTTACTTGCTCATGCTAAAAAAGGCATCATACACAAAATGACAAGAGAAATATGCCTGTTATTATTATCCTGATCAGATAATATATGATTATTTCATCAATTATATTTTCCAAAATTTTTATTAGGATAATTGTTGTGGATAATCAGTGCAGGAGTTCTATAATTTATTGGAAAATTATAATACATCGTCAACCCTTCACATACACTAAATATGGTGGATCACAGGATTAACTGTAATGAGGTGTGGAGAAAAATGAGGATTTCTTAAGGGTTATTGCAAATACAACTATTACAGAATTTTTTCTTTAATTAGTAGAAATATTATTTTTGTACGTGTTTACAAAACTTCACATTGGTGGCAGCCATTCACATGAAATAGAATCATACTTGTATAAAATTAATTTTACAGCCACTGAAAGTTATTTTATATGTATTTTAATTGATAAAGTAATATTTATAATGATCTACATTGGCTAAGAATAAAATAAATGTAACATTTATTTGAACAATCCATTAGCACAAATATACATAACATTAATTAAAATTGAAACTTATAAAATACTAAATAACAAGTAGTTCTGGAAAGAACTAATCCACCTACTTTCCTTTCAAAAAACAAAAGGGAACAAAACAATTCAAGACCAACAAAAACCAAAAACAAAATTCTCTCACCAAAGATGCCATAAGAATTACACAAGAAGAAGCACCGTTTTGTTTACAGAGTCAATATGGTTACAGACAACAATATGTAGTAGAGGTTTCCCTCTCTTTATACGGAGGTTGCATTCCAGGAAAGTGATGCATAAAGCGAATTTGCATAAACAGAACCCATATTTACATGTAAAAGATAGTGATACGTTTCACAAGCAATCCTAACTCCCCTCCAAGATGCTCTTCCTTCACTCCATAACGACTTCTTATGCACTAAATACAAACTTAAAACAATTATCACTGTCAATTATACTCACCAATAAAAGGAAGCAGACGAGCACAAGTGGTGGTTGTTGTGGGTGATATAATAGTGTAGGTTTAAAGTGCTGGAGGGTTGTCTTGGCCCAACATAAGTTCTACGGGTAAGGAGACAAGCTTCTCAAGTGTGCTCAAACAGTATCACAAGAAATCTCCGTCTGATCTCCACTGTAAAATATCCTCTCCACTCTCATCTCTTTTACTGCAGTACTAATATACAAAGCATAAGAGACAATTAGAGACTGAATGGTTGTTTTGTGATGTAGTGGAGAACTTTCATGCATTTGTATTACACTGGCTGCATAATCGAATAAGAGTGAATCAAAGACACAAAAAGAAATTCCGGTAGCAATAAGTATAGCAGAGAAGTGCAGAAAGTCTCTTCATGCTGATTGTTCTTCCAGGTGTTGATGATAAACTTCTCATAACTTGGGTAATAACAATTTATTGGACATGGCTGACCTGGCATCACCATCCAAGTCCATTAGATGCAATAACCGATAGATCAAGGTTTTACTCTATAGAGAAAGTATTGTTTTCATGAAAAATCAAATTCGTGATTTCAACGGAAATACATGTTTTAAGGTCCCCTTAACACGTTTTGACTATTTTCTCGATGATGTCTGTGGCCAGAATTTTGTGGGTGCTCTAACTCAAATACTATTAATCAGATCAACGCAAAATTTTATAATTCCTTCTTTACACAAATCCGGCATATACAGAATATCTTGTGGAGGATGCGACAAAATATATATTGGACAAACAAAATGTAAGATAGAAACACGCTTCAAAGAACACATAGCTCATTTTAAACACAACAGATTAAACAACTCTAGTGTAGCAACACATATCCAAAAACACCACCATCCAATCACGATAGAAAACCTAACTTGTAAAATCTGTAACCAACCAAAACAAACTAGATGCATATGAAAGCATACACATAAACAGAAACAAAAATTCCGTTATGAATAACGACTGCGGCCCGATCCCCCTTTCACCTCTGTACGTTGTAACAGCTGAACCCTTTCCCTTCCTTTCACTTCAGCACATAAACATATAAATACCGCCTACAACACTCCCACCCCTCACTACACATCAGCTACTGATTATGAGAGCATTGCTCTTGAAATACGTATTTAGTACGTTTACCTCATCTTTAGAGATCTTGTATGCATGTATTCGAGCGCTTGCATGCGTGATTGTTTTGTCTGTTAGGTCCCAGTCGTTGCCAGAAGGCACATAAACCTACAGGCTGCTGTGTGCGATACTAGGTCCCTGGAATGGTTTAATCTCCCATAAACCTAGTATTATTTCCCCTTTAATTTTTCCCTTTACCTCTTGGCGTGTAGGTGTGCGTGTGTTTGTGGTTGCTTAGTAGGTCCCTGTCGTGGTCGTACTGACTCACAAGCTTTCTAGCAACGGTGTGATTTTTTGGAGTCCCTGGAGCAGAGTAATTTCTCGCAAACCCGATCCCGTTTCCTTTGCACCTTTAGGGTTAGTGCTTGTGTGATAGACAGACAGACAGACAAACGACTTTATTAGGGCGAAATTGAGACTATGTAGTCCCTTCTTACATTTAACCCTTTCGTCATATAAGTAATTACAATATTTACAAAATAAGAGGAATTAAATACATACAGATTTTAACCAAATACAAATTAATTACAAGTTAATATATTTGTTAGTAGATAACAGAGCATTACCAAAGAATGTTAGTTTTGTGGGTCATAAAAAACTGTGTATCGGTTATGTTTTAACACAGAAAAATTCCCACTGCGGAAAACACCTACGAAGAGAAGAGAGGTGTAAAAAACCGCGAAAATTCCTAAATAGTTCAGGGGAAGGAAAAGAAAAAAATCAATAATATGAGAAACAGAGAGAAAAAAAAAACATTCATAAATACAAACATATGTACATACATTGATATCCATGAGGGAGGGGGGTGAGAGGGGAACAGGGATTGTAGGGTAAGATATGCCTGGGAGATTACATCGTCATTATGATACAGGAAAAATAAATTAAATAAAATTATAAATTTATGCCTAATAAGCGCATTCTTGTGACAACCTGAAAGAAAAGATAGTGTGTGGTTCAATGCATGGGAAGTGAGAGAAGATGCTTGTAATACAAGCGTTTAAAAGTGCTTAGAGATAGAGAGTTTTTTATTAACGTTGGAAGGCCATTCCAGAGTTTACAAGCAGTGACAGTAAAGGATTTGTTGTAAATTTCTGTTCTATGAAGTGGAGTTAGTAGTTTATCACATCCTCTGGTATTGCAATGGTGAACTGTATTAATGGTGACAAAATTAGATGAAAGATAACAAGGGATGTTGTTATTTAGAATTTGATACAATAGAGAGAGAAGGTGAAGGTTTCTTCGGGAATCAAGTTTTAGCCAGGAGAGTCGACGGAAGTATTCTGAGACATGGTCAGATTTTTTAAGATTAAATATGAATCTGATGCAGGCGTTATGAGAACGTTGTAGCTTAATGGCGAGTTCCTTTGATAAGTCCTGGTATACAACATCACAATAATCGAAGTGAGGAAAAATTAGGGAGGTCACTAGCTGTATTTTTAGTGACGAGGGAAGAATGTTAACGAGAGGCCTTAGAGTGTGTAAGGAGGAGTTTACTGTCTTGCAGATTTTTATTATATGATTATTCCAGGTGAGCGTTTCATTAATTAGAATCCCGAGATTTTTTACGATTTTGCAATAGGGTATAACTGAGCCGTTCAAAGACAGAGGAACTGATTCTGCAAGGTTTATAGATGCCAGTAGTTTCGGATAACCGATTAAAATGGCTTGAGATTTCAAGGGGTTTATGGTGAGAAAATTATCGTAGCTCCATTCTTGAAGTTGGGCCAAGTCATGATTTATGTTAGCTATGGAAAGAGATAAGTTATTGGGTTTTGTATCTAAGTAGATTTGGAGATCATCGGCGTACAAATGATGCTTGGAGTAAGTTAAGTATTGAGAACAATCATTTATGAATAAAGAGAACAATAGAGGACCTAAAATTGAGCCCTGCGGTACGCCTTGGTTAACATTAAGCCGAGAGGACGAGGAATCGTTGTAGATGACTTGCTGGGAACGGTTGCTAAGGTACGAAGAGAACCACTCTATTGAAGGTGAAGAGAATCTCATGCAGCGGAGTTTTGCTAGGAGTATGTCTTTATCTACTGAGTCAAACGCTTTACTAAAATCAAGCAATATTAGTACCGTGAGTTTTCTGTCATCCATGTGTCTGCGTATATCATCAGTTATTTTAATTAGCGCGGTGGTGGTGCTATGAGACTTCCGAAAGCCAGATTGATGGGGGTCAAGTAGATGATTAATGTCGAGAAAATCTGCTACCTGTTCGTGTGCAAGTCGCTCCAGGGCTTTTGATAAAGTGGGAAGAAAGCTAATCGGTCGATAGTCATTGTTTGCGGTGAGAGATTTCTTAGGAATTGGGCGGACTAACGCGTGTTTCCATTGCGATGGGAATTTTCCCTGTAATAAAGAGTGGTTGAAAATGTTAGTAAGTACGGGGAGTAATAGATGTATTAATTTGTTTATAATAATTATAGGAATACCATCAGCACCCTGGGCTGTAGTTTTGATTCTGCGTATTGCTGAAAGTACGTTAAATTGCGAAACAGCTTTAAAGTGGAATTGTGGAGAACCGGATGACTCGTTCGCTTTTGCAGTAAGACTACTAATTACTTTGCGTTTTCGTTCTATGTCGATTGTTGTTGGATTCGTCGAGAAGCTCTCGTTAAGAGAATCTAGTGATATGTTTGGAGGTAAGGAAGAATCCTTGGACTTGCCAATTCCAAGGTGTCGCAGATTGTTCCATAAGGCGGATGTTGTAATATTGGAGGCGGATATAGAATAAGCGAATTTTATTTTGGCATTTCTAATCTGTTGCTTGGTTTTGTTTCTAATATTTTTGTAGGTATTGAACGTATTAGGGCATTTATTTGATTTGAAGAGACGAAAAATTGAATCGCGTCGAGCCATCAATAGTTTTAAATCGGCCGTTATCCACGGGGCGCGAGGTTTAGAGACGCGTGTGGTTTTGATGGGTGCGTATTTATCGAGTAGATGTAAGAGAAAAGTGTTAAGTGCTTCAATTTTTGCGTCTATGTCGTCTGCATATTCAATAGTGTGCCACGGAAGACACGCAGCTTCGGATATTAAACTATCATAGTCAAGGTTTTTAAAATTTCGTTGGGAGATAAATTTCTGCTTAAATTTTGGAGAGTTTAGTGAGTAGGCTAGAAAAATTAAGTCATGGGAGGAAATGCCCAGGACAGGTAATTGACCATGTGTGCAAACTTTATCTGGGTTAGCAGTAACTAATATGTCAATCCAAGTGGAAGAATTTTTAGTGTTATTTGTGGGTTTTAAAGGTAGTATGCTGAGGTTGTGCGATGTAAAAGAGTTTTTAAAAAAGACAGCATCGGAGGAGCTTGAGGCAAAATTTGCATTAAAGTCACCAGATATAATTAAGTGCTCATAATCGTGTCTTAAGTTGGCAATGATCTCGTCAATGTCAGATAGATAACCAATTTTTGGAGGACGATAAACGATTCCTAACAATATTTTTTTTGAATTGACGACTACTTCAAGGAAGAGATATTCAGGTCTGCGGGAGTATTGCGCGTCGCTGGTGGCGATTACTTTACAAGCAAGGTCTTTACGGACGTAGATTCCTACTCCCCCTCCTCCTTTCCCTATCCTATCATTGCGAAACAAGTTATACCCAGGTATTTCAACAGAAGAGCTCGAGATAGCGGGTTTCAGCCACGTTTCAGACATGGTAATAGCATGTAGATCGTTGGGCGGGAGTAATGAGCGCAGTTCGTCGAAATGAGGGACAAGGCTTTGGGCGTTAAGATAGATAAGTTGGAGGGATCGGGGAAAAGGTTTAAGTTCTTCTGTAAGAAGACAATGTGTTGGAACTGGGATGGGTCGGGGAAAGCCATTATGGGAAGGAGGCGGACGGTTGGTGGTAAGATGAGGAGTGTGATAATGAGTTCGTCTGTGGAAGCTTAGTCTGACCAGTGGGAAAAATTCAGGGGCGTTAGGGTTTAGGTATGGCACCCTGCAGTGTGATGGGACGAAAGCAGGTGCATTTGGGTTAAGAGTAGAATTAGGCTGAAGAGAAGCTTTGGTGGAAGGCTCAATGACAGACATTTTGCGGGTAGTTGAGTAAGCGGCAAAAAAAAAAAAATATATATATATATATATATCTATGTAGAGGATGATTCAGGTAAAGAAGTGGTTGAGAAGGGCTATAATAAATTGATTAATGCACACGGGAAAGAGCACACATAGCGGAGAAGTAATGCTACAGTATATGCCAATGACTAAGTAACAATAATAAGAATACAAATTAATTATTAAGAAATAATGAATGAGACACAACACTAAAGTAGCACTGGTAGAAAAAAAAATAGAGGCAGAGATGAATTAAAGCATTAGAGGAAAACACTTGGTAGGAATTAAACAATACTAAACTTAATCGGATAAAGAGCACTGAAATGGAAGTGGATGCTACGGTTTATTAAGGGGGATGCGAGAGGATTGCACTTAACACTGATTGGAGGAAATGAGAAGCACACCGAGAAACAATGAACACCACTAAATAGGATTTACGCCAACACGAAGGGCACTTCGGCACGGGAAAAGGAGCACTAAAACAGTGGAAAACACTAAAATAAACACAGCACAGAAAACTAAGAGAGAAACCGAATAAGGGGAAATTTGATGCACCGGAACCACTTGGGAATGAGCACTAGGGAGAGGGCACTATGGGGAGGGGATGGCAGGCGTCACAGGAACGGGGGTGGCAGGCGTCACGGGAATGGGGGTGGCAGGCGTCACGGGAACGGGGATGGCAGGCGTCACGGGAACGGGGATGGCAGGCGTCACAGGAACGGGGATGGCTGGCAGAGGTCGATTTGAAGAGTAGGCACTGACAGGAGAGTTATTCGACAACGGACAAATGTAGCGAGAACGCTCAAACGCACGTTAATCAATGAAAGCCATCCTCCTACATAGTTGTGGATTTCCCTAGTGCGGTTGAAGGAAGTTGGAGTGCATGCAGCTCTCTTAGGTTGGAGATGAATGTGCGGACGCCATTTTGCCTCAGTATGACAACTTTGCCATCGTGCGTCCACACATTACCGAAGCCAGCTGATTTTTTTGCTTCGATGAGGAGCTTGAGTCTGGTGGTGGTGAGAGACTCGGTGATCGTGAAACCGGAGCTTTTGAGGGATTTTTTGTTTCGCCAAACATTATCCCTATCCTGGTAGCTGAGGAACCTCACAATCATGGGTCGAGGCCTGGAGTAGTTCTTCTTCCCGATACGGTGGGCACGGGACATCATGAACGGACTGACACTTACTTTTAATTTTGTCTTTAAAAATTCGTCGACGATTGCCAGTCCGTTTTCTCCATCCTTCTCGGGGATCCCATGGATGAGGAGACAGTTTCGGCGGCTATATTGTTCCAGATCATCGAGTCTCTCGTCGACGTTTAAAACACGGTCCTCGATCTGGCAGACTTTAGATTTCAAGGCCGAAATCTCTTTCATAAGCTGTTCCCGGAAATTTTTAAAATTCGTTTCCAGCTTGGCGAGACTATCAATCCGTTGTGGACCGGATAATTGCTTGGCTTCGGCAAGATCATTGCTGAAACAGTCCATCTTAGACAAAACTTCAACTAATTTGTCTGAGATGGACTTGTTCTCAGCCATGAGCTGGGTGTTTTGCTCCTGAAGGGCTGCCTTGGTGGTCATGACGGGCGAAGGATGTTAATTATTGCGTGAGGGTAGGAGGAGGGAGGAAGGGCTAGCTAATGACGTCCGTCTCCTAGGAGGGACAATGACTGATTGAGTGAGTGAATGTGTGAGTGACATCAGGTCCCTGGCATGGAGTAACAACCCCTAAACCTGTAAGTTTATAATTTTTATTGTCTTTTGCCTTTTCCATCCTTTCTTCCCCCTTTTTCATTGTGTCTCTCTAATTTTGAATTTTACAGTTAAGAAGTTAATTTCTATTTAATATAACTGCTGTCCCAATGAGGAGATAAGGCACAGGTTCATTTACCATTAGTTGCTTATTTGGTGCGTTTCTTAGATTTACAATTCCTTCGTACATATTTTACTTCTGAGGTCAGCGCTTTTAATTTTATTCAAATTTTACATCCCCACTGTATGAAGAGCAGGAGAACTATGAAGACGATAATAATATTGAACAAGTGATTCCCCCTCACCACCAGCCCTAAGTGGTCTGAGCGAGGCTAAATATCCTGTGGATCCCCTAGTATATTTGACATTTCTGTTAAAGGCACAATAACTGATTAGTTTTTGGTAAAAATCGGTCAGCTGGAGGTGGGTGTTTACTTAATTCACATCCATTTTTTAATATTTGCTTTAATATTTGATGAAAGAAAAAAGTATTGGAATAAAAGTTCTAGGAAATTGAATTTTCTACAACCTTTTCTCATATAATGCATTGTTTAAGAGATATTTTAAAAACTAATTTTTTAGCTGCCACCACCACACCACCTACCAGTGACTATTGTAAACACTTTACACTCCTTTTTATTTTCTTAATTGTTGGAGCTTCGGGGGTATATCCAATATCAGAAGGCTATGGTTTGACTTTATTTCTGTTCTTTGTCATTTCTTTAAATTTTTGTCGCAGTTCCTTAAAATATTTATTATCATATAACCCATTTGGAATTTTTAGAAATATTACAGGTATGGAGAAAGTCATGCGGTGGCCACATCAGATTTTTTATTATACAAAAAAGGAATATTTTTTATTTTTAATTTACTTTTCCCTTTTTAGTTTTGTATTTAAAAAAATAAACTTAATCAGTTTATTTAAGATTTAAATTATAGTTTTAGTATTTAAAATTTAAATTAATTCTAATTGTAATCACATAGTCTCACAAAATTTAATGTATATCTATAAATTTGAAATTCTGTTTTTCCACTAAAAAACTTGTATAGCAGCATCTATATCTATAATTTTGAAAACTGTTATTTTTCCGCTATACAAATCCACACCTTTGAAGATATCGTCACAAAGCTTTGCTTCCTGAGTGCTGCCATCTAGCAACCTCACTTGGAACTTCTTGCACAAGGTGTTAACTTGAATTGGCAGGCTTCAAAAAGTCTCTTCCTGCTGTGACACCTAACATGCGGGCATAGGTTAGCCTGGTGATTGAACATCCTACCACATTTGTCACACTAAATAGGAACATCCTCTGAATGTTGCAACCTGTGTTTTGTAAGAGCTGCTCTATAACTGAGCTTCACATCACAATGGTCACAGGCAAACGGTTTTCCATGCACGTGTATCTTTGTGTATGAATCTAGCGTCTCTTTTGTGCTGAATTTTAGATGCACCATTCATGATGAAATTTTTGTTTGGTATGTACCCCCCTAATGTGTTGTTTGAGGCTGCTCAAGTGAGTGAAACACTTGCTGCAAAACTTGCACCTGAATGGCTTTTCACCACTGTGTATCCTCAGGTGTTCAATCAGGTTGCAGCTTATCTTAAACATCTTCCCGCAAACCTCGCATAGAAAACCAAATTTCCTTTTATGACTCTTCATGTGGGTGCAGTAATTTTGCTTTTGAGAGAATTTTTCGTGGCATACAATGCATTCAAATATTATCTTCTCCTGCTTCTGTCTTGTATTAAACTGAAAAAAAATAAAATGGTTAGGTGAAACATCTTACCACTAAATTTTTTATTTTATTTATTAACTTAAACCATTATCACCTAGCATTCTTATTTAAGGATACCTATATTTCGACTCAAGATTAGAGTGAGTTTTCAAATTTCAATAATTCAATAGTTTAGTCTGAAGATGGCATGGTTTACCAGCTTATTAAATGATCAAACCACATAGAATGCATACATGTGACATAGTAGATAGCAAAACTTGACAACACTAACATAACTTTTTAAACATTAACATTTGTACCTACAACAAAATTTCATTTAAGCATTGACTTCTTATTATTGCAAAATCTATGTTACTAACTCAACTTAAAAAGCACAATTTATATTATAATTTCATTTATATATTATAAATATCATACAGAATGTCAGTGTCCCCTCAACCAAATTTGCTGGACACAAACAAAGCTATGGTGCCCACCATTCTTATTTGAAGATAGGCTTAAGTCATAAAACTATGGTCAAAACTTCAAAATTTGAATTAAAATACACATCCTGGGTCCTAATAAGAAAAAAATGTAAATTTAATATTACTGAATAAAATAACAAGTTTGGCAATAATTGGTTAATACCAGTGCTTGAATTGGAAAATTTTAACAACCAGAATGCTAATAGCCTGAACATTCTGATCTAAAATGTTAACAAGAGGAACACTATGAGCTTCATTTTGCATCAAGTGGAATGGCTTTCCCACCCAATTCGAGCACTGTTGAGCATTATAAGAAGTTTTGACTTGTTCCACTAAGTTGGCAAATATCTACGAGTAATCACGAGTGAGAGAGATCAGATTGTCATCACATCCATTTTAACCCTGGTACCAACGAACATTATTCTTAAAATGACAATGATTTTACTAAGTTAATTTCATCTTGTTCAGAAATGACGTTCTTTTTGATTTATTTTATTTTTTTATAATATTATAACAACCGGAATGTTGCTAGCTTAATTTTTTAACAACCGGAACAGCATTCCAGTCCAATTCAGGCACTGGTCAAGACAACATCAGTTTCAATGGAACAAACATGAGGCACACTATTAAAAAAATATGATATCTCCTGATGAAATGGTAGAAATAATAGTTTTACCTGGTATGATGCCACAGATGAACTTTCTTCAGTAGAATTACTAACTATTAATTCTTCTTCTTTCATTTCAGCTACAAATGGAATAAAAGTACTGCCCTCTAGTATCTTGCCCCTATTCTGAAAGCAAGAACTTTTTTTTTATGTATATTTATATGTAATTTTAAAAATATGTATTAAATGTACATCTAACACCAAATAGCCACAGTACACAAGCAAAACGTCAATGTCCACTGCCCTCATTCGAGCATGGACTATAACTCTTAAATCTAACGTCAAAACTTCAAAAATTTAATGAAAATACAAATCCTGGGTCTTAATAATAATAATAATAAAAATTTTTATTTCATCCCCAAGATTTGCACAAGAACAAATATAGGACAAGTCAAGTACAATAAAATTTCAGTCAGGCAATCAAGATACTCATTAATAGAATAATAGCACTTCTTAATTAAAAAAGACTTCAGCTTCCTTTTAAATTTAGGTAGTAAAGACTCTTCTTTCACATATGCCAGAAGTTTATTGTACAAAATGCTACCCATATAACGAGGACTTTTACTGTACATTGCTAAATTATGTTGTGTTATAATTAGATCATTCTTAGTCCTAGTGTTGTAACTATGAACATTCATATTAAATTTAATACCTATTAATTGCTGGTTATCTTTGACAAATAAAATACAATGATAAATATATACACTAGGAAGAGTGAGCAGTTTTAGATTAACAAAAAAACCTCTGCAACTGTCAAGCTTTTTTGCATTAGATAGAATTCGTACAGCAAGTTTTTATAGTCTAAATAGTCGCATGGAATAATGACAGTAACCCCATGTGGCAATACCATATTTTATCCTACTGTACATATATGCATAGTAGATTGACAAAGCTGTTTCTTTGTTTGTCAACTTAATGATTCTTCTCAACATGAAACATCCTACAGCCACCTTGGTGCAGATAGAGTCAATATGAGGATCCCAATTTAGCGTGTCACTGATATGGATCCCAATGAACTTACAAAGAGTAGCGTTGTCCATGGGGCCATTAGAAAAATTGAGAATGGGATAGATTATTATCTTTTGAGGAGGGTGAAAAAACAAAAAGGCTAATTTGCTTTTATTTAAAAAAAAAACAGAATTTAGGTCACATCAACTCTCCATGCCCTGGATTGCTGTCTGGGCAATAACTCTGATATCAGATTAGTCTCTCAGTAGATTTGTTGTATTATCTGCATACATGTACAGATCACCAATAATGGATAATTGAAGATCATTAATATACAGAATGAACAGTAGAGGTCCCAGTACAGATCCCTGTGGTACACCTCTGGTAATATTTTTATAGCTGGATGAACAAATTTTGTTATTTCTAGAGGAATAAATTGACACAGCTTGTCTCCTATTTGTTAAGAAGGATCTAATTAGGTTACTAGCTACACCAGATATGCCAAAAGATTTCAATTTTGCCAGTAAGATTTCATGGTCTACTGAATCAAAAGCTTTAGTAAGATCATAAAATATTCCCAGTGTATTATCATGACTATCAAGGCCTGCTAACACTGAATCAATGAATTTGTAAATGGCAACTTCTGCTGAGCGTCCTTCCATGAATCCAAATTGACAATTTGATATAATATTGAACTTTACCAGGAAGTACATTATTCTTCCAGCGATTACAGTTTCAAGCACTTTAGCAAACATAGATAAAACTAATATAGGGCGGTAGTTGTCCATTTTGTCACCTTCACCTTTTTTTTTAATGGGTACTGGCAATTTTTAGTTTGTCAGGAAAAATTCCTGAGTATAAGGCAGCATTTACGATATCAGTCAGAGGTGACAGAATATGTACTCCTACCTGGTCCTTTAAGACAGAGCATAGGATATCATCCCATCCAGCTGAATGTTTATTACTAACTTTGCATAGTATTAGTTTAGTTTAACTTTGTTTTCACAGGAAGGAAAAAGAAAAATTGTTTTTTTCTATTTGAGCCAATGAAAATTATCAATTTTTAGCCTTGTTACTAAATTGAGCCATATTCTCAATAGAGTCTAAAAAGTGATGATTGAATTTAATTGCAATTTCACTAGGATCAGTGACAACATTGTTTTCAAATATTATCCTGTCAATTGAATTTTTATGAACAAATTTACCAAAAGAGTCATTGATTACTTTCCAAGCTGCTTTGCTTTTATTTTTTGCAATGTTAATTGAATCAATATTGAACTTTCTTTTTGTTTCAGTTATCAATTTTGAATAGGCCTTTTTGCAATTATTATAGCCGGTTTTATCATTCAGGTCCTTAGTTGCATTATATTTTGCAAAAAGATTTTTAAGCACTGTAGAATATATTATAATTTCAGGGGTGACCCAGCTCTTGTTCTTGAGTGTATAAAACTTTTTAGCAGTGTATGGGAAGCAAATATTAAAATAACAGTGAAAATTTTCAAAAAACCTTTCATACTTTTCCTGAGGTGAATCAATACTAAAGACAATATCCCAGGTTTGACTCTGAAGGAAATTAACAAATTTGAGGGTTGCTGAGGCTGAAAAGTGTCTTTTTAGACTAGGGTTTGTGATATGGGCTTGAATATTAAGGTTGTTTGGGAGATTAAGTGAGGTTACCAGTGCATTGTGATCAGAGAAGTGAAAGTCCAGGACACTACATTCAATTACTTCCAGATTGGTAAAAATATTATCAATTATCGTGGAGGAGGAGGATGTTATCCTTGTAGGCTGAAAGATTGTTTGACTGGCATTATACATAAAAAATAAATCTAGGAGCTGAGATTTAAAGGGATTATTAGTGTTGAAATCTACATTAAGATCACCACAGACAATAATGTATTTGGATTTCTTACAGATTATGTCAAGAGCATCTTCTAATTTATCCTTAAAAATTAAGAAACTGCCATTTGGTGATCTGCACATGCATAGGACTGAGATACAGAGACCCTCCTGGGGGTCTAATTCAACACTGAAGTTACTTACATTTTTTGAGTCCCGAGCCAGAAGCTAATTTTTATCAAAAATTTATGCACCACCATTTTTGGAGACATTACGGCTGAAATAGGATGCCACTCTATAACCAGAAAGGTTTAAAAATTTACCTTCACTATCACTTAGCCAATGTTCTGTTACACATGCAACATCAGGATTAATTTCAGTTAGAAACAATTCAAGCTGTTCAATTTTGTGCCAAAGGCATTGCACATTTAAATGAAAAAGTTTGATTTTTATCAAATTTGGGATAACCTCACTACCAGAGGAAGCAACGAATTTGTCATTTCTGTCTAATCACATTGATCTAGGCTTAGGAATCTCATTACGGTTGTCAATACAGTTTTTCGTCAAATCTTCATTTCCTACGTTATCACTGAAAGGCTTATTATTCTGATTACCAATTCAAGTTTTAGGAAAAACAAACTTGTTAATCACAGCATTTTGTGGCCATATACTAGAATCAATAAGTTGGTTTAAAAGGTGTGAGTCAGCCATAATTTTAAAGGATGCATACGGCCCTTTAGGATTTAAGGCCTCTACATCAATACCACTTTAAAATTTTGAAGTTAAATAGTCTTTCAGTGCAGTGACCTTAGTGTCCGGGTGAAGTCTCCAAACATGGATAAACACTTTTCTTTCTAAGGCTAATAGTGGACAATCTGAAAGTTGGTTTGCCGAGCCAAACGTACGAGGTCGTCTTTTATTCCTCCTATGTTGTACCACTTGAAATCCTTCTTCATCCTATTCAGAGGTGGATGGTAAATCCAATGAAACTGAAGACTTTTCACTAGTTGTTCTAGTGATCATCAAAGAAGGCTCCTTTGCCGGAGCAGGAAGTTTCGCATGGTGAGCGGCGAAGATTGGACGCTTTCATGAAGAATAATCACAGCGAATCATTTCCGAATACGATTTAGGATGATTTGGGCCATTATCGACATTTTCAGATGAGGTATTAGCACTGTAAGACACTTTCTTCTTTGGAATCTCAGTATTTATTTTTTCTTCAGCATGCAACGGTTTTTCAGACTTAAGATTACAAATTTTACTGTTCAGAGCATCAATTTTGTAATTTTGAGCTCTAATTAGCTCATTAGAAGCAATTATCATGGAATTTAAAGCATCCAATGAGGCTACGAACTCTAATTGTTGTTTAACCAGTTGATCAAACATTTCACGAATGCTTCGAGACTGGTCGCCAATAAGCACATGGCAGTTTTTGCAACAGAAAAACAAATCCCTCGAATTATTATAAGCATTAAATGCTGTTTTTGTAATATTCAGACATTAGGAATGGAACTTCAGTTTACACCCAAGTTCACATACTATAATATTACAACCAGAATGCTACTAGCTTAATTTTTTAACATACAGAACAGCATTCCAGTCAAATTCAAGCACTGCTCAAGACATAACATCAATTTCAATGGTCCAAACATGAGGCACACTAATAAACAATATGATATCTCCTGATGAAATGGTAGAAATAATAGTTTTACCTGGTGTGATGTCACTGATGAACTTTCTTAAGTAGAGTTACCAATTATTAACACTAAATAGTCAAAGTATAAAACCAAAACAGCAATGTCCACTGTCATCATTTGAGCATGGCCTTTAACTCTTAAATCTAAGGTCAATACTTGAAAACATGGATCAAAATACAAATCCGGGATGTTAATAACTAGTAGATATAAATTTAATAATGATAAATAAAATTATAAGTCTGGCACTAATGGCTAAAGGCATAAAATCACTTTCTACTGATTAAACATGAGCCACTACTGAAAAAATATGAGAACAATGCTACAAAATGTTCCATTTACATTATCTCCGGATAAAATGGCAGATATACTAACTTTACCTGATAAGATGTCAATGACGAATTTTCTTCAGTAGAATTACCAATTATTAATTCTTCTTCTCTCATTTCAGCTACAAATGGAATAAGAGTGCTTTCCTCTATTGTCTCATCCCTATTCTGTAAGCAAGAACTTGCATATAACTAATTGCATGTATCTTTTTTATGACATTTCTCAAAATACTTCATTCAAAAGTTTTCTATATGTATTATATGTACTAACGGGTGCAAAAGTAAATGCAAGGGTTATGCGGGATTGCCTATCCCACACCCTGCGAAATCGCCGGTTTGAGAAGATTTGAAGTCAAGCAAATCATCTGCCATTTCCTTAGCTACAAACGCATGCTGTGAACACATTGTGTCTGGTGGTATTATACACCACTTCATAGCTCTGTATTGTTATAGACATAAGAAATAATAACGTAATTAAAATTGATGTAAAGCAGACTGTTTTAAGCTATGCTTTGCTTAATCGCTATGGTTACAGTTTTACACTCTAGCACTTGTGCGGCATAAGTGGCTGCTCATCTGAGCACAAGTCTCATATTCCCATTCCCAGATAGGCGGAACTGGAGTTTGAGTCCCGGCATATGATAATAATTAATTACTTTTTTATTAAAGGTATTTGATTTTCACTTGGGACTCTTATTAGATGTTAGTTATGCCAAAATATTCTCCTTAATTGGAAATGATTTTTGGAATTCAGAATTCAAACATCGAAAATAAGCTCTTTGTAAAGCTATTCAGTGCAAGGTAGGCCGGTCGAGATTTCTGATCCTATACATCATACAAAGAAAGTATAGTTTTCATGAAAAAACCAAATTAAAAATTTCAACTGAAATACACGTTTTCAAGTCTTCTGAACATGTTTTGACTATTTTTTCGACGATGTATTTGTATGTCTATTTGTGTCTGTTTATGTGTGTGTGTATGTGACAGGAATGTTGTAGGCGATCTAACTCAAAATCTATTCATGAAATCAGCATAAAATTTTACATTTGTGATAATAGAAAAATCCTCAAGACTTGATAAGGTTTTGACTTCAATTGGTTAAATAAAAGTTGTGCTTTATACTAGCATAAATTTATTTTTTCTCGATATCTGGCCTAAAACTGAATTTTTGCAAATATATTGTGACGAATCTTGTGGTCTCAGGGGTTAAGTGAGGGTTTGGATGGCGAATTCCTGCAAACTCTACTACTCCAAAAACAATTGAATTAGGAAATGCACCCTTTCCTAAATTTAAAAGTTCTAAATATCATTATTCTTTACAAACATTGTTTGAAATATATTCTTTTAAATGGAGGGCTTAGGGAATTTTTATTTTTTTTTGTTTTCAACAAATTTCTTCTCTCAAACTTTGTTATTTACTTTAAATGTAAATAGGAAACATGGACAAATAAAATTTTCTAGAATTTTTGTCTGAAAATCTTTTTCATGGTTTCCGATATATTTAGTTATTTTTTTTATTCTTCCATTGATCTAATGATTCCTATACATATTATTATAATGAATGTTTAATGGAATGGAATATTTGGAAACATAGATTATTGAACCCCTCATCTAATATGATCGACTTAAAAAACGTGACATTATGACAATTGAAGGAACTCGCTTGCAGTCCATTTTACTTTTGACTTCATGAGCATGATTTTAATATTTAATAATGTTTTTTCGAATGAAATTATTCATATCTGGGGCTCTGGCGACAGCACACAGTTGAATGCATTATTGGCTATAATTCAGGAGCAAATGTGGAACATTTGCTGATATTAAAAAAATAATGCTAAACATGTCTGCAATTTATTTATTTTTTGACGAGTCTAACAGAGGAAAAATAAACTCCATGCGTTTGCATGAATAAAGGAAGCTAAGAAAGCCAACTCAATGAGTAGTGACATGCAGAACATGGGGAATAGGATCCAAGGCCACGAAGAAAGAGGGTGAAAACTGGAACGAAATAGAATTCGGGTGGGTTGCAGCTGCATGCCAACGGTGGAGGACAATGAAGCAACTGCCCAAGATACAGAAATCCATTCTCTGCATCATGGCTCGAATGGAAAAGAGTATGCACAAAGGCTTACTATAGCAGGTGGATTATGAGCCACCGATTGCAGGATCAAAGTAAAGCCAACTTCATGCCTGCCACCAAAATCGCTATCTCAGCATCCGTTGATCCATTCAAATGCATGGCGATTATTCTTCCTCTGTCAGGCTGGCTCCTTTCCCTTACCTCACGTTCGCATGGCATAGTTTGACAAAAACATATGCAGGCCACCCCCTTTCAAAGTGTGTAGAGGTGGAGTTGGGAAGAAAAACAGTGCTATTTCTTTGCAGAATATTTAATTTTACATAAAATATTACATGTTAAACATTCTCCATAAGTTAAATAAAATATAAATTCATCGTTCCAAATTTAATCTTGTAAAAATATTCTGATTATTATTAATATCTCAGAATATATTGCACATATACGTCAAAAATTGTGCTAGCATACATGAGTGTATTTACAAAACAACTAAGTATCTTGAAAACTATGGGATTCACAACAAAATATTTTGAGAAAAATCTTCTAGAAAAGTTTATTCTCCATAAATTTCCTGTTTTCATTTAAAATAAATAAGGAAGTTTGAGAGAATTTTTGTGAAAACCGAAAAAATTTAAGAAGCTCTGTGCTTAACACGTTCAATGCGGATGACATCATATGATGTTCCCTCTCTAGGCTTTTTCTCATTCACTTCTCTCTCTCCTGTGGGGAGGATTCGACTTTGGGTAAAAGGCCGCAGGGGGGTATAGACTTAGTGCCTTGTGGGCTTTCGAACAGTGCGTCGTTTTCTAGTCGAATGCGCCATTCATTAGAAAATCAGTTTTTGGATTTTTTGTAGAAAATTTCAAGTAAGCCTTATTATTTTTTATATGCATTGTTTTTTATTTAATTTGTTATTTCAATGTAATATCAAAATATGTTTACATTGAAAAAGTGGAAAAACATTTTTCTTTTATTTTTTTAGTTCTTGAAATATATCAAATTATTTACGTTTCAAAATATAAATAATTTTTTTATAGTTTTAGTTTTCGAACTAAACAGATCATAAACTTCATTGCACGAATAAGATATTTTATAGTTTTAGCCGTCGAATAAAGCAGAAACAGAGAAATTCGGTGCATATTTTCGTATTTTAATAAATTATGAAATAAAAGCTTGCACATAGAAAAATCGAAACTCCTGCATAAACATATGGGAAAATATAATCATCTCCTGTAGTTGAACCTGGGACACTTATATAAATGAAAATAGTTTTCTTGAGCTCTCCTAGTTTGCAGAAATAAAATGGCTTTTACAGTATTTCTCTATAGCAAACGGTCCAACATATAAAAGGGGGACAGATGGATGGACAGACAGACTGACTGACATTGAGTAACTATGTATAAAAAATAATAATAATCAATAATTTATTTCTCAAAAGAATTAGTTATAATGTAAATTTTAATTTTTTATTGTAAATTGTAATTATTGTCAATTATAGTAAGAATTATAATAATCAATAATTGTGAAATAATACTATATTTTATTATAAATAAACCTTTTTAAAGGGAATTACATAACTATTACTTAAAAATAACCTATAAATTTATAAGAATTTGTTTAAATATAAGTCACGCCTTTTTTTCATATTTACATTCCTTGAAACCTAGATACCATATTCGGAATATTATGTTTTGGTGATATTTTAGATGCAATAAAAGGGATAGTTTATCTTGGGACTATCCACGGTGCGGACAACATCACATGATGTCCTCATTATCTTTTTTTTTCATTTTAAAATATTTTTGACTAATTTTACATAAAAATACATTATATATTTAAAAAACAAAAAGCTATATTGTTTTTTGTGCCCGAAAGTTACACTTGTTTGTGATAATTTCTTAGATTTTTGGACTGCAATGAAAGTGTTAAAAGATTTATTCAAAAAAGGTTGTAGATAATATTAATATTTACAGCATTTAAATTTATATATTGTGACATCTATGGAAAGGATGTTTTTCCTACTTCAGTGGTTTTTCAAATCAAGGACTTTTGAGAGCAACTACGGCAGAAGTAAATTCTAGGCAATGAAGGAAAGTGCATGGTTGCAAGTCAACCTTCCCTCACGGTCAGGTGGGGGAGGTATGGAGGGTTCTGAGGGGAGCAGGGTTCAAATGTCTTTTCAAGGAACTCGTAGTCCGAGCAAAGCACATTCCTATCAACCAAAACTTTTGTAAATTGCTCGCATGTTAGGAAGGATAGCCTCATTCCTTGCACAACAGAAATTGCACTGATTACATGCCTGCACCTTCGATAAATGCTCGAGAAACCACGAATTGAAATTGTTCTTGGAGACTTGGCCACCTCCAGTCCAGTCGATTGATAATTTGAAATCCCCCCAAAGAATTATTTGCTTATTGGGTAAGGAAAAAAAGCAACATTCAATTTCACTATTTGGAGGATGATAGGAAACACCAATAAGGGATTAAATTCAAGAGGATGTTATTTTAGCACATTCAATTTCATAGTTAATTCAGAGATTGGGTCTAGCTTTCAATTGTAAACTGTTTTTTATGGCTAATCGCAAGAGGACACCTCCACCTCTAGAACCTTGGTCGCGACGATAAATGCTAAAAATTCTGAATTCCAAAAATCATTTCCAATTATGGAGAATATTTTGGCATAACTAACATTTAATAAGATTCCCAAGAGAAAATCACATACCTTTAATAAAAAAATAATTAATGAATATCATATGCCGGGACTCGAACTCCAGATCCACCTATCTGTGAATACGAGACTTGTGCTCAGACGAGCGCGGCAACTTATGCTGTGCAAATGTTAGAGTGAAAACCTGTAACCATTGCAATTAAGTAAAGCACAGCTTAAAACAGTCTGCTTTACTTCAATTCTAAATTACATTATTATTCCTGATATCCATAACAATACAGAGCTATGAAGTGGTGTATAATACCACCAGACATGCAATGTGTTCACCAAATAGCCACAGTACAAAATTAAAACGGCAATGTTCACTGTCCTCATTTGAGCATGGACTTTAATTCTTAAATCTAAGGTCAAAACTTCAGAAATTTAATGAAAATACAAATCCTGGGTCTTAATACCTAAAAGATGTAAATTTAATAATACTGAATAAAATAATATGTCTGGAAATAATGGCTAAAGGCATAAAACCATTTTCAATCAATTAAACCTCAGACACACTACTGAAAAATATGAGAACGATGTTTCAAAATTTTCCATTTACATTATCTCCTGAGAAAATGGTAGATATACTAACTTTACCTGATAAGATGTCAATGACGAATTTTCTTCAGTAGAATTACCAATTATTAACTCTTCTTCCTTCATTTCAAGTACAAATGGAATAAAAGTGCTTTCCTCTATTGTCTCATCCGTTTTCTGTAAGCAAGAACTTTCATATAACTACTTATATCTTTTTTGATGCCATTTCTCAAAATACTACCTTCAAAAGTTTTATGTACATCTAACACTAAATAGCAACATCATACAAATGAACTGGGATTTTCCACTGCTCTCATTTGAGGATGGCCTTGAACTCTTAAATCTAATCTTAAAAATTTGAATTAAAATAGACATCCTGAATTTTAATAACTAAAATACTTCCTTCATAAGGATTAGTTTTTTAATGTATAATATATGCATCTAATACTACAGTAAAACCTCATTATTCCGATGTTTAAGGGACTTCATAGTATCCGGATTTCAAATATACAAACCGACATAAAAATCAAACTTTCTTACAATTCACTACTTGAACAGCAAAATCTCAATACTGAAACTTATTTATCCATATGTACTACAAATGAATTGGTCTTACAAGTTAGTACACATGGCGAATTCAAACAGAGCTGAAGTGAACACTTACTTCCCGATTTACGAATACCACCGAGTGTGAAAAATAACCTCAAGTGAACATCCCAAATTTCCCAGTCTCTATTTCAAGTTACTCTTTTATGCTATGTTTTGGAAAAAAGTCATTAAACCTCGTGTACTCAGACAAAAGATTTCAGAAATGCTAAAAAGACCTGGAAAACGCTTGTGTAAAATATTGAATAGATAATAGATATCAATCTTTATAAAGTAATTTTCTCCAATTTCGTTCAAACTTTCCATGCCATCAGTTTGGTCAAAAATTATCTTTTATAAAATTTTATAGTGCTATGGAGCTATTTGCATTTAAGTATCAGGGTTTCCACCATTCTTACACGATTGTTAAAAAATATTCATTCTCTCAAAACAACTTGGTCATATTTTTTATGACAGCTGATGATTTTACAACTACTTACGAATTCTCTTCTGCCATTTGTTCTCAACTCATTCTCCTTTTGCTTTTTTGCTTGCACTGGTTGGATTCTCGAGCCATTCCTTTAATATTGGCAACTCTTAATGAGGGAATTTCCATCCATAAATTATCAAGCAAGCAAGGAGGGGTAGGAGTCAAGCTTACCATAGCAGACCGTGTTTAACCCTTTTATTACCGAGCTTTTTTTCACCTGTTTTCTACCAATGGGTGTGCAAAATGTACCCCATGAGAATTAATGTTCTTTTTTATTTGTTAGTTGAAATTGAACCTCCTGTAGACCTAAAATAAATTTTCAAGCATAAAAACAGAGTGCATGATGTATTTGTTATTTTTATTTTCAATTACAAATCAATTTTCAGCAATACATTTTGATTCAAATTTAGCTGAAAATTCCATTACAAATATGTGGGGGGAAAATAATGAACATGTTAAATAGGAAAACTAATCTTCATTACATTCTTTGCATGTTATTTTTATTGATTTTGTGCAATGTAATGTTGGGGTACATTTTGGATCCCTATAGCTTCATTATTTTTTCTACTAATCTGAAATGAAAATCATTAAATCCACGATCATAGGAACACTCCAAAATAAGTTTTCGACAAATATGAAAATCAAGAGCCAAGTTGAATGCAAACTAAGCAAATGATGAGCAAAATATATGTGGGGGGTCCAAAACGGATCCCCATTGGTAAAGGAAGGGTTAAGGGAAGGGAGCTTTTATTTATTGAAGAACCTTTGCATGAAAAAGCACAAAAATTGAAAAAAATAATAGACATTTTTTTTTAATCAATCCAAAGTTTTGTATTTTTTTTTCCTGATATAGTCCATGAACGTGTTTGGATATTTTGTCCAATCCATTTGCCAGACTGTTTTCGACCCAAAGGTTTTCGTGTAACACCATTTCCCTAATGAAAATCCCTGCAAATGCCTCCTTATGGGTAACATGTGGGTGTTTAGATGGCTTCTCTGCTTCTTCTTCCCCTTTTGATTCATCCACAGCTCCCTCCTCACTATGGATGTCCATTATCTCAACTGTTGATGGCGTAATTTTCTTGAATAATTCCACAATCTCTCTATATAATAAAAGGAATCATGTTCTCATCAGATGCTTTTCTTAAGCCAGTGCGCAACTCTACCGTGCAGTTCCTCCCCACTCCTCTTGCCGCACAGTTCCTCTCAACTCCTCCTGGGTCCAAGGCCAGCCTGTTTCACAGTCGACACCACTGTTCTTTATTAGTACTCTTTAAAGGTAGTCATATCGACGAATGTCAAACAGCCCTTATTTAAAAGGCATTTTACTCCTTTGAATCATCAAGGTCTTGCATATTTTCCAATGATAAAAGGTTGCAACTTTTTGCTGCCATCTGCATTGCAACAATGCAGTATGGTTAGCCTTTCCTTGCTCTTCTTTCTCCCTTGGTATATTTCTCCTTTCAGTGCCAGTGTCCTAACTGGCAAGAGGTTGTAGAACAAACCTATTTCATCCATATTAAAAATAAATGTTCTTTTGAGCGTAATTCTGCAAAATGTGCTTCAAACTTTCTCGTCATATTTCTGCAGCCTCTACATCAATTGAAGATCCTTCCCCACTAAAATGTAGTACTAGGATATTGTGTAATTTCTGAAATCTGTGCAACCATCCATTAAAATCTTTGTCTAACTTTAGAGCAATATTTTCAGCTTTTTCTTTTACCATAGGTCCTGATAATGGTACATTTTTGTCCTAAATTAAAAAAACCACTCCAACACTTTGTCCTCTACATCAGCATGTTTTGAACCCTGTCTTCTCTTCTTCCCTCTGATGTCATTACCACACGCTCCTTGTTTTTCAATCGCATCGTGATTTTTCAGAATTGTTGAAAGAGTTGAAAGTGAAATACAATACTGTTTAGCAATTTCTGTTTTGGATTTCATACATTTATCAAACTCATAAATCACTTCTAACTTTACCGAAATATGTAACTCCTTGTATTTTCTCTTTGTAGACATGTCTATCCTATCTTCTAACAAGCAACTCAATTAATGTACCAAAATGGATTTTGGCATATAATGGAGTGAAAAAAATTGCCTTAGAAATAATCAAAAGCTATACTTACACACCATAACATTCTATCAGATTGTAATTACACTTGTCACATTTAAATGCACAGCCATTTTCAACCATAAACTAACTTTCCCCAAGAGATCAAACTCACAAGTTTAAGTTTTCATAATGCAGTCCACATTATGAAAACTTAAACGAAAAATTACCATTACATTATGATGCAATCTAATTACCAGGAGAAGAGCAGAATTACCTGTCAATAAAATAGAATACTGCAACAGATTCAATGCTTAAGTAAGCTAATGGACTTGGTGCATTTACTTTAAAATGTAATAACAACACTTAATAAGCATTAACCCTTTCCTATCCTCAGTCGGAGCAAGCCTTCTGACATTGTAATTTTCCAGCACAGGTCCAGTGTCAGAAATCTTCAGACACAGACTTGATGAATATTTTACTGCGTTATGATTGGGTGCTGAGTATAACCATATTTACTCATGTACCACGTGCCCTCGTGTACCACATGCCCTTGTGCACCATGTGCCCTCGTGTGCCATGCACACCAGTATTTATTGGCCAGCTCAGAGGAAAAAATAAATTCACATCAGGATAAGATGACATCTGGGATTTTTTTTTAAATTCTGCCTCTTCACTGATTCCCATTCTCTGAAATATGTCTGTAGGTATACTTCGTAGATTCTTCGTCTTCTGCGAGTATGAACATAGATGCAAGAGTGCGGCAGTGAATTTATTATTAACACTCACGATTTATATAATCTGTTCAGAAATCTTCATGTAAGACATGCACCTCCTTTTTTTCACAGGCATTTCAGGAAAAAAGGTGTGTGGTGTACACAAGTAAATGTGGTATATCTTTGCTAGTTAGGCCCTTTGACATCACTTCTAGTAGTTCTTGCATGGGAATAACAGATGGCAGAAGTTTACAGTTTCTCTTGTTATTTCAAATACAAGTGTGCATACTGGGGAATCCCCACTGCTGAAGTACTCCACCTAGCTTCAATTGGAACTTGTATTTTACTGGTTATACAGGCTTTACAAAATTTCCTTTTTCTGTTGTGAATACTAGTCTTCTGTTGGTGCTGATTCTAAGACCTACTTACTGAAATTGTGAATGCTACCAACCTGTACGCAAAGGAAAAATTCAGAAAACCACTCCATCGCAGCAGTATTCAATATGACACACTTGTAAAGATGTAACATTGCAGGAGATGAAAGCTATTTTGGGGGTTGTAATAAACATGTCCCTCAACTCGAAAAGTGAAATATTTGAATATTTTTCAGAGGACTGGTTGGACAAATATCCCTTTTTCAAGGATGTTTGGCCACTCAAGATTCTTACAAAGATTCTGGGCTTTCCATCTAATTCCACCAACACCAACTCAGACTATCAGAATCAACAAAATGAGAAATGTGAGTACATCAACAAAAATGCAGAGACCTGCATGTGCCATGTGAAAATGTAGTTGATGAAAGTAGAGCAGGTTTCAGGAGCCATTTACTTTGGAAATGCTACAACCCAAAGAAGCCTACCAAATGGGATCTAAGAATTTTATCTTTATGAATCCGCAACTGGATGTTTGTTGTCACATTCCTTTCTACGGCAAACCAACAACTGAAAGCATCATCTGTCCTGACCAGCCCTTCACATCCTGTATTGTCTTACACGTTGTTGATATACTTCTACAAAGTTCTAATGGCAGTGGATACCATGTATTCACAGACTGCTATTACACTTTGCCTATCCTCACAGAAGAGATCCAGAAACTTCAGATTCATACTGCTGACACTGCTCAGACAAACAGGAAAGGTTTTGCACCTGCTCTCCAGAAGCCAAAAATCAAAGTACATACATGAAACCAAGGCATACCAGCAAAGCAACATATTGATGGCTCTGGCATTCAGAGACAAAAGAGTAGTGACAATGCTCACAACGTTCTATGGCCCACAAATAGAAAGAGTGGACAAATAATAAAGCTTATCAGACCATTGTTATGGAAAAGCCTGTCTACATCTTACAGTACACCAAATATATGGAATCTGTAGACAGAGCTGATCAATACTGTGGTCAGTATGGCTTCACAAATGGTGGAGGAAGCTGTATGTTTGGCTGTTGTAAATTGCCACAGTGAACAGCTTCATATTGCATAACAAGGACAGGACAGAAAAGGAATTGGTTGTACAAACCCACAGACTCTACAGGAAGAAACTCATCCGACAGCTGGTTGCAGATGTACAGAATTTCAATGCACATACGTGGGTATCCTTCTACCTCAAATGAAGAGCAGAGACTGAATCAGAGGCCACGTTTCATTATGCAAAATGAGAAGAAGAACACAAAAGACTGCGCAGTGTGCAGCAACAGGACTGAAAGGTGAAAGGAGGGAAACCTCATTTTACTGTGAAACGTGTGATAGGAAACCTGGTTTACAACCAGGAATTTGCTTCAAGTAGTACCACACACTAAAAAAGTACAAGTAATGATGATAAACAAACTGATAATAGGTAGTGTTATGCATTTGTGAATTTATATAGTGTTTGTGCAAATATTGTTTTATTTCCATCCATAAATCTTGATTAAGCAAACCAGTCTTTTTATATAATTTTCAGCATAAATAATTTGTACCTAGTTGGAGTGAGGCTGGAAGTAAAAAAGGATTGAAAAGGGTTAATTAATAAAAAGTTGCAAATAACAAATATTACATAAATGAAACAGATTTAAGTAACTTCATAATTCTTAATCTCTCAAAAGGCTGATCTTTAAGCTTTGCTTAGTTTCGTTTTGATCTGTTGCCTCAAAATCTCAATCAAAATGATCATAATGACAACAAACTGTGAGAGACTGCTGATTTCAAGGTGATCACAAACATTATCAGTCATGTGACAACCAGTAGTAGGAATATTACATTGTGTTTTTTTTCTTTTATGACATTGTGGGAAAACCACTAGGTTTTTATTTTTGCCTCATCACTTTTTTTTGGGAATAACAAAGGCATGGTCTGTTTAGAGGTGACATTCAATATAACTTTGCACAATGTTATTTAAAGTTTGGTTCAGTTATAGAAATCAACATTCCACGGTCTTTTACACTTTCTCATGAGAAAAACTAGAGGTCTCTACGGTTGAGTAACAGCAAAGAATCCGAAGGTCATCATAGCAAGTCACCACTTTGTATGGGAAGGTTTCCTGAGATGCTAAGCTAGTGGTCACCAGGATTGAGATAATAGAGGTTTTTGCAACTTCTGTTCATTTTAGCTTGGTTCTCAAATTTTGCTATATGCTTGAGAATGTGAGCATTTGCCAAGAGAGTACACAAAACTTTGCAAGAGGTCTAGTGATGCAAGGGTAAAATGATTCATTTATTTGTATCATCAATGACTTTTATTTCATGTTGACTATTAAATAAGTAAAAAGAAGTCACCTATTTAGGGTGCTATTGTGTTAAGTGTGTGAGAAATGGAGAACAAAAAAGTGATATGATAGGGCACGTGCGAATCTTCTACTTGTACATACAATAGTGGTAGAGATTTAAAATTAAACGAACTATTTGTCAGCCACCACACCAGATCATGACTTAAAATTTCACTGTAGACATATTTCAAATAATTTGTACTAAAAACTAGACAAAATCCTGTTGTGTTGGCCAGGGACGGATCTTAGCTTCAAATTACAGCCTACTTTGAATTATCCGGGATCAAAATAATGGGGTTTTACTGTATATATATAGCCACAGTACACAAACAAAGCACCAATATCCACCATCCTCATTTGAAGATGGTCTTTAACTTTAACATGAGACACGATATAAAAAAAATTATGGTTCCTGATGAAATTGTAGAAATACTAGATTAACCTAGTAGGATGTCAATAATGAAATTTCTTCAGGAGAATTACTAATCATTGATTCTCCTTTTTCATTTCAGCTACATGTGGCATAACAATGTTTTCTTCTATCGCCTCGTCCCTATTTTGTAAGCACTTGCATATAACTAATTACATACATATATCTATATATAACATGAGAAACTACTGAAAAATATGAGAACAAAGCTTCAAAATTTTCCATTTACATAATCTCCTGATAAAAGGGCAGAAATACTAGCTTTACCTGGTATGATGTCACTAATAAATTCTCTTCAGAAGAATTACTACTAATTATTAAGTCTTTTTCCTTTATTTCAGCTACAAATCGAATAAGAGTGCTTTCCTCTATTGTCTCGTCCCTATTCTGTAAGCAAGAACTTTTTTATATGTATATTTATATGTATGTATTTTTTTATATTTCATCTTGTTCAGAAATGGACCGAACCTGAGGCACATTATTAAAAAATATGATATCTCCTGATGAAATGGTAGAAATAATAGTTTTACCTGGTATGATGTCACTGATGAACTTTCTTCAGTAGAATTACTAACTATTAATTCTTCTTCTTTCATTTCAGCTACAAATGGAATAAAAGTACTGCCCTCTAGTATCTCGCCCCTATTCTGTAAGCAAGAACTTTTTTATATGTATATTTATATGTATTTTTTAAAATATGTATTAAATGTACATCTAACACCAAATAGCCACAGTACACAAGCAAAACGGCAATGTTCACTGTCCTCATTTGAGCATGGACTACAACTCTTAAATCTAAGGTCAAAACTTCAGAAATTTAATGAAAATACAAATCCTGGGTCTTAATACCTAAAAGATGTAAATTTAATAATACTGAATAAAATAATATGTCTGGAAATAATGGCTAAAGGCATAAAACCACTTTCAATCAATTAAACCTCAGACACACTACTGAAAAATATGAGAACAATGTTTCAAAATTTTCCATTTACATTATCTGATAAAAGGGCAGAAATACTAGCTTTACCTGGTATGATGTCACTAATGAATTTTCTTCAGTAGAATTACTAACTATTAATTCTTCTTCTTTCATTTCAGCTACAAATGGAATAAGAGTGCTTTCCTCTATTGTCTTGTCTTTATTCTGTAAGCAAGAACTTTTTTATGTGTATATTTATATGTATTTTTATCTCTTACCGTTTGAAATCTCTCATATTACCTATGTATTAAATGTACATCTAACACCAAATAGCCACAGTACACAAGCAAAACAGCAATGTCCACTGTCCTCATTTGAGCATGGACTATAACTCATAAATCTAAGGTCAAAACTTCAGAAATTTAATGAAAATACAAATCCTGGGTCTTAATACCTAAAAGATGTAAATTTAATAATACTGAATAAAATAATATGTCTGGAAATAATGGCTAAAGGCATAAAACCACTTTCAATCAATTAAACCTCAGACACACTACTGAAAAATATGAGAACGATGTTTCAAAATTTTCCATTTACATTATCTCCTGATAAAATGGCAGATACATATACGAACTTTACCTGATATGATGTCAATGATGAATTTTCATCAGTAGAATTACTAACTATTAATTCTTCTTCTTTCATTTCAGCTACAAATGGAATAAGAGTGCTTTCCTCTATTGTCTCGTCTTTATTCTGTAAGCAAGAACTTTTTTATGTGTATATTTATATGTATTTTTATCTCTTACGGTTTGAAATCTCTCATATTACCTATGTATTAAATGTACATCTAACACCAAATAGCCACAGTACACAAGCAAAACAGCAATGTCCACTGTCCTCATTTGAGCATGGACTATAACTCATAAATCTAAGGTCAAAACTTCAGAAATTTAATGAAAATACAAATCCTGGGTCTTAATACCTAAAAGATGTAAATTTAATAATACTGAATAAAATAATATGTCTGGAAATAATGGCTAAAGGCATAAAACCACTTTCAATCAATTAAACCTCAGACACACTACTGAAAAATATGAGAACGATGTTTCAAAATTTTCCATTTAATTATCTCCTGATAAAATGGCAGATACATATATGAACTTTACCTGATATGATGTCAATGATGAATTTTCATCAGTAGAATTACTAACTATTAATTCTTCTTCTTTCATTTCAGCTACAAATGGAATAAGAGTGCTTTCCTCTATTGTCTCGTCTTTATTCTGTAAGCAAGAACTTTTTTATGTGTATATTTATATGTATTTTTATCTCTTACCGTTTGAAATCTCTCATATTACCTATGTATTAAATGTACATCTAACACCAAATAGCCACAGTACACAAGCAAAACAGCAATGTCCACTGTCCTCATTTGAGCATGGACTATAACTCATAAATCTAAGGTCAAAACTTCAGAAATTTAATGAAAATACAAATCCTGGGTCTTAATACCTAAAAGATGTAAATTTAATAATACTGAATAAAATAATATGTCTGGAAATAATGGCTAAAGGCATAAAACCACTTTCAATCAATTAAACCTCAGACACACTACTGAAAAATATGAGAACGATCATCGGGCGAGGGCTATCTCCGACCAAGAAAGCCTTCCGGCAGAAATCCGGCATCTACAGCACACGTTCCGGCAGAATGGTCACAAGGAATGGGAGATCAACAGGGCCCTAAAAAGGGCCGAACACCCACCAGACAACAAGAACCAAGAACGGGAAAAACCAAAAACTACAGTATGCCTGCCCTACATCTCAACGATATCGGGGAAAATCTCAAGGATTCTAGCGAGACATGGGGTTAAAACCGTCCATAGGCCGCCGAGGAAAACCAGGAGTTTCCTGCACCCAGTAAAAGATGATCTAGGACTAAAAACGTCGGGAATCTACAGGATCCCGTGTGAGTGTGGGAAAGACTACATCGGACAGACATGCCGTACAATTGAAACCAGATTAAAGGAACACGCTCGCTACATCAGACTTAATTACCCGGAGAAGTCTGCGGTGGCCGAACACAGCCTGTCCTCGGACCACCGCATACAATTCAAGGACACCAAAAGGATTTCGAGAGCTAATGGCTATTGGGACCGCGTAGTGAAGGAAGCCATCGAAATCCGCTTGAACTGCAATAACATCAACCGAGACAATGGATTCCTTCTCAGCAAGGCGTGGGACCCTATGATAGCCCAATTAGCCAACGAGCGCTCAGCCAATAGGACCACACAATGCAACAACCAATCACCGACGAGAGCCAGCCAATAGGACTGCTCCATACAACAGCCAATCACCGACCTGCTGTCATCCCCCGGCAGGTATATAAACCTCCACAGAAATCTCCCTGGCACTCAGGATCCCTGAAGATGGCGACAGAGCTAGTCGCCGGAACGTCGGAAGAAATCTCCGAGACAACCCGGTTGGAAACCCGAGAAAAATTCACCATGATGAGAACGATGTTTCAAAATTTTCCATTTACATTATCTCCTGATAAAATGGCAGATACATATACGAACTTTACCTGATATGATGTCAATGATGAATTTTCATCAGTAGAATTACTAACTATTAATTCTTCTTCTTTCATTTCAGCTACAAATGGAATAAGAGTGCTTTCCTCTATTGTCTCGTCTTTATTCTGTAAGCAAGAACTTTTTTATGTGTATATTTATATGTATTTTTATCTCTTACCGTTTGAAATCTCTCATATTACCTATGTATTAAATGTACATCTAACACCAAATAGCCACAGTACACAAGCAAAACAGCAATGTCCACTGTCCTCATTTGAGCATGGACTATAACTCATAAATCTAAGGTCAAAACTTCAGAAATTTAATGAAAATACAAATCCTGGGTCTTAATACCTAAAAGATGTAAATTTAATAATACTGAATAAAATAATATGTCTGGAAATAATGGCTGAAGGCATAAAACCACTTTCAATCAATTAAACCTCAGACACACTACTGAAAAATATGAGAACGATGTTTCAAAATTTTCCATTTAATTATCTCCTGATAAAATGGCAGATACATATACGAACTTTACCTGATAAGATGTCAATGATGAATTTTCATCAGTAGAATTACTAACTATTAATTCTTCTTCTTTCATTTCAGCTACAAATGGAATAAGAGTGCTTTCCTCTATTGTCTTGTCTTTATTCTGTAAGCAAGAACTTTTTTATGTGTATATTTATATGTATTTTTATCTCTTACCGTTTGAAATCTCTCATATTACCTATGTATTAAATGTACATCTAACACCAAATAGCCACAGTACACAAGCAAAACAGCAATGTCCACTGTCCTCATTTGAGCATGGACTATAACTCATAAATCTAAGGTCAAAACTTCAGAAATTTAATGAAAATACAAATCCTGGGTCTTAATACCTAAAAGATGTAAATTTAATAATACTGAATAAAATAATATGTCTGGAAATAATGGCTAAAGGCATAAAACCACTTTCAATCAATTAAACCTCAGACACACTACTGAAAAATATGAGAACGATGTTTCAAAATTTTCCATTTAATTATCTCCTGATAAAATGGCAGATACATATACGAACTTTACCTGATATGATGTCAATGATGAATTTTCATCAGTAGAATTACTAACTATTAATTCTTCTTCTTTCATTTCAGCTACAAATGGAATAAGAGTGCTTTCCTCTATTGTCTCGTCTTTATTCTGTAAGCAAGAACTTTTTTATGTGTATATTTATATGTATTTTTATCTCTTACCGTTTGAAATCTCTCATATTACCTATGTATTAAATGTACATCTAACACCAAATAGCCACAGTACACAAGCAAAACAGCAATGTCCACTGTCCTCATTTGAGCATGGACTATAACTCATAAATCTAAGGTCAAAACTTCAGAAATTTAATGAAAATACAAATCCTGGGTCTTAATACCTAAAAGATGTAAATTTAATAATACTGAATAAAATAATATGTCTGGAAATAATGGCTAAAGGCATAAAACCACTTTCAATCAATTAAACCTCAGACACACTACTGAAAAATATGAGAACGATGTTTCAAAATTTTCCATTTACATTATCTCCTGATAAAATGGCAGATACATATACTAACTTTACCTGATATGATGTCAATGATGAATTTTCATCAGTAGAATTACTAACTATTAATTCTTCTTCTTTCATTTCAGCTACAAATGGAATAAGAGTGCTTTCCTCTATTGTCTTGTCTTTATTCTGTAAGCAAGAACTTTTTTATGTGTATAATTTATATGTATTTTTATCTCTTACCATTTGAAATCTCTCATATTACCTATGTATTAAATGTACATCTAACACCAAATAGCCACAGTACACAAGCAAAACAGCAATGTCCACTGTCCTCATTTGAGCATGGACTATAACTCATAAATCTAAGGTCAAAACTTCAGAAATTTAATGAAAATACAAATCCTGGGTCTTAATACCTAAAAGATGTAAATTTAATAATACTGAATAAAATAATATGTCTGGAAATAATGGCTAAAGGCATAAAACCACTTTCAATCAATTAAACCTCAGACACACTACTGAAAAATATGAGAACGATGTTTCAAAATTTTCCATTTACATTATCTCCTGATAAAATGGCAGATACATATACGAACTTTACCTGATATGATGTCAATGATGAATTTTCATCAGTAGAATTACTAACTATTAATTCTTCTTCTTTCATTTCAGCTACAAATGGAATAAGAGTGCTTTCCTCTATTGTCTCGTCTTTATTCTGTAAGCAAGAACTTTTTTATGTGTATATTTATATGTATTTTTATCTCTTACCGTTTGAAATCTCTCATATTACCTATGTATTAAATGTACATCTAACACCAAATAGCCACAGTACACAAGCAAAACAGCAATGTCCACTGTCCTCATTTGAGCATGGACTATAACTCATAAATCTAAGGTCAAAACTTCAGAAATTTAATGAAAATACAAATCCTGGGTCTTAATACCTAAAAGATGTAAATTTAATAATACTGAATAAAATAATATGTCTGGAAATAATGGCTGAAGGCATAAAACCACTTTCAATCAATTAAACCTCAGACACACTACTGAAAAATATGAGAACGATGTTTCAAAATTTTCCATTTAATTATCTCCTGATAAAATGGCAGATACATATATGAACTTTACCTGATATGATGTCAATGATGAATTTTCATCAGTAGAATTACTAACTATTAATTCTTCTTCTTTCATTTCAGCTACAAATGGAATAAGAGTGCTTTCCTCTATTGTCTCGTCTTTATTCTGTAAGCAAGAACTTTTTTATGTGTATATTTATATGTATTTTTATCTCTTACCGTTTGAAATCTCTCATATTACCTATGTATTAAATGTACATCTAACACCAAATAGCCACAGTACACAAGCAAAACCATATGCAGGGTTTGATGAGCGTTTCTGCAATCGTGTAAGGGTTTTTTGTTTGGAAATTTCCAATGCGACTTCATATGATGCTTGCACTGCTGCTGTGCTCTGTTGCTGAAAACTTCCTGTAGGATCAAGTCTCTGACATCTGAGACCAGTTTCATGGCATCGAAAGAACTCCAAATCCTTTTTAGTATGTTCTGAATGCTTTGTTTCTAAGTGGCGTTTGAGTTTTGAAGGTTTCATAGATTCAGCACTGAGAACAACATTGCACAAAATGCATTGTGGCTTCTCTATGCCATTGCTGATCAAGGTGGTGGGTATGGATTTCTGAAAATATAAATAAAAATTAATCTTTTTCGAGAAAAAAAATTTCTTTTTGTATTTTTATTATTTATTTGCATTTCACGAATTTTATCAATTGTAATATTTTTTTTAATAAATGTTTAATAATGTTTAGCGTTAGCCACTTAGCTCACTATTTTATTAAAATAATACACCTATTAATACTAATAATATAACAATAAAAATATAAATAAATAATTACCCAAATAAATTGTTTTCCATCGGGAAACGATAATAGCGATGCAGAAAGGCGACCGACAGCACAGAGTGATGACGACCTACTGACGCTCTTTAGATTTTAGAAAGTGCAAGCAGTAGCTAACCCGCACTCGACAGCGAGTGGCCAACTAAAGGTGGATGACTATTGGCGAACTAAGTTCACGCCAGTTTGCATTAGAGGACCCATCGCAGATATTATTGAATTACATCATTGCAAACATGGCGGCGTCAGCAAAACATCTTCAACTGCGTTAAGAGAGCAACTCATGTTTATTTGACGGTTCGTATTCGACAGTTTGTTATTCAAACAACGAGACACCGATTAAAAATGAGTTTTGATATTGAATTTTGCATCATAGTGAATAATTTTTTCAGTTTACTATTTGTAACATAGAATTTTATTGTAATGATAACACTGCATTTGTATATTTTAGGGTTAGGGAGTGAATAAAGGTCTGCTGCGGCGGAAATTTGAAAAAATATTCAAGGCCCGCCATAGCAAATAATTAAAATATTATAAAATGTTTAATATGCATGAACATGGTGGGCCTTTAATATTTTTTAAGTATCCGCCGTGGTGGACCTTAAGTCACTTCCTTTCATTTATCAAAAATCAGTGTTACAACCACTAGTAGAATATTGCAGTGTAGCCATATTGAAATAAATAAGTGTTGAAAACCTTCGTGGTGAAATTTCCTATAAAAATAATTGCAACTAAAAATAACCGCGGCGACCCCCCAGAAAACACTTTGCGACCCCCTTGGGGGTCGCGACCCACAGGTTGGGAACCCGGGCTCTAGTATCTTTTTACCAGCTTCTGTATCTAGATTAGGGTTGTCCACTTTTAAATAGGGAAATACAGGACAACTGCTACTTTTAAACAAAAATATGGGACAACCTATTTTTGGATGATGTGTAATAATTTTTTTTAGTTATTTCAAATTTTTTACTTAAACGTACAAGTATCAGAAATATAAATTTTAAAATAATAAAACCAAACACATTTATTTTTTTACATGTACAATATTTCTCAGCATATAAGATTCACCATGGTTTTTTAGAAGATTTTTCAGGAGAAAAGTATTTTGGTTGACCGAGGTAGTTAGGAAGGGCCACGTCAAGTATCATTTCCAGCCGCAATTAAGTCCATATCCGGCAACATTTACAGAAAATATAACTGAGTGACAACAGTTAAATATAACGTTTTAGATAAGCTTAATTTGTAAAATAAATAGGGATGATCTAAAACATAAATAATTACTTCGAGACTTGTATAGCTAAATGTGCCCTGCGTGTACTCGGCAGTCGTATTAATTAAAGCTGTCGGAGTGTGCTGCACATGTCACACGTATAGATACCCTTTACCAATAATACCATGGAGGTAGGATTATACTGGAGATGAAGCAGCGTATGCCTACAGTTAGAATTATTGAAGGCAGAAGTGAGGGGGTGAGGGAGATATGACACCATCTTGGTATACCCAAAACATTTGTGATAGGCTATGCAAAGAGTAGAAAAATATTGGTTCAACTGTAAGCTTAATAAAATTTATTTAGAACAAAAAGGAAATTCTTAAATGTTTTTACAAAGCTGCAGTAGGCAGTAATTAATTAATATTTTCAATCAACAATAACATTGTTAGGAAAAAAATTGCATTGATCCTCTTGTCAGTAATTTTAATCAATGTCACAAAACTGAGAATTCTCTTGTACTGTTCCTCAAACATTCCATCCATCCTCGCAATAAAAAAAATTTTCTTTGTTTGTTTTGCTACTCATTGACTTACGAAGGCCAGCAGCTTCCACGTTTTTTCACTTTAAAAATCCACACAAAAGCAACAGAATGAAATAATGGAACTCAGTCATTACTGATTACTCCTTAACTCAATGAGATAAATCTCAAAATCAGTTATAAAATATAATAGCAAAATTGAATTGCCACAAAATAAATATTTTAATAAATAAAATTTTAAAAATTTAAATTATTGTAATGGTTCTTGATATCTTTATTATTTTGATACAATGTGGTATTAAATGAAGGTAAATAACATATTGAAAACAATTTCTTATTACAACTTCTTCATAATAAATGTCCAATACTTTCAGAAAAGAACTTATTGACTCTAGAACAAGACCAATTTGCTAAAAGTTCTTATTTTCTGTGGATGTAATTTCTTTGCCCTTTTTTATCTTCATGATAGAGTCTTATTGAAATATATTTTTCACAAATTGCCCGAATCAGATGAACAACATGATTGTCAGTTGTTGGATGATCAAAGGCATGGGCTGCCAGTGCAGGGAAAATAACCTGATTCACAAACCCTTCAAGCACTGGAGCTATAACAAACCCCTCTCCCAGTCGTTTTATTCCTGACAATACACCTGTTCTTCAAAGACATTTTTCACTTGCAACGCAAATTGAAATAACATCCCTAAAAGGAAAAATTAAACCTCCACAGTGTTTTCTGTCATTTAAGGAGTATATACTATGAGGGTGTGCCTTTTCCTTTAAAACTCCCAGGCAATCCTCATACTTAAGTAAAGACACATACATTCCTACAACACATCCAACTATATATATATACCACAACTCTTGTCACTATATTCAAACAGAGAAAAATCGAAAATGTCAAAATCTTCCATTCCAACATCTGAAATTGTTTGTTCACACTCTCCTATTGGATAGTGAAAATTTTATCACCTCCTCAGAGTTCTGTGAATGGCTAGATGATGCCTGTAAAACTTTTATTTTATCAAATGCAATGCAGTTTCCATTTGAGTTTTCACCCAAATCACTATGCATCAGCACCCTTTTATAAGCACTCATGAACTGCTTAGCGGTAGGATTGTTGTTGCTAGAGCAAATGCTACAGAAAAAAGTTCAATGTGATCTTATAAGTGTATATTTTTGGCCAATCAACCTCTTGGATTATTGTAGCTATAGCTCCTTCCACACCAAACACACTTGCAAGGGAAGAGGGAAACTCAGTGCCGGCATTAGCCAACTCTTAACGAAGAGCACCACTGATCTTATAAAGAGGTAAATATTTCAATGGACAAGTCTCTGTCATTATCAGTCTTTCATAGGAATCCAGAGAACTCTGAATGCAAATTTTAAAACACATAAAACCTGTTTTTCTTCTGGAGGATAACATTAAGGAGCCACCTTTTTCTTATCTCAAGTTAGGTAAATATTCATCAGCCTCTTTTAAGTATGCTTTGAATATGTTGAAATTTCTGGCATTCATTGGTTTTTTCCAGCCCATTTGGTGAATTGACTTGGAATTCAAAATATCAAATATATTATATATATCAATAATGAGGTCAGGCTCAACCCTGTGGCCCTTTTACCAAGTTTTTGTAACATTTTGCTACTATGTTGCTTTCGCCTTCTTTTCCAACCCCTTCCTTTTCCTAACCGTTTATTCAATTACCTACCATTCATTTTCTTTGTAACCCCTTCTGTCTCCCTCTCCCCCCCTTATTTTACCCTATATATATGGAACGATTTTTATATTTTATCACCTGATGATGCTACGATCATAGTGAAACTGGTCGTTTAAAATTAAATTTGTGGAAGTAACTAAGTTCTTTTTTTCATGATCAAATATATTGTTCACATACCTAATAAATTTGGCTGTTGCTTCTGCTCCTTCGAAACCATCAATGGAGAGGCATCGGCATTCATCTAGAGCAGCAGCAACTGAATTGCTAAATAACTGTGCAGCTAAATAAACCTTCATTTTCTGATGGTGCCATTTTAAATGCACAGTTCTAATTTTAGTTACCATGTGAATGCCTTCTGCATCCTGCAATTGCTACAGTTTAACAATATAGTCCCATGAAATAATTTTCCCATTCTCATTTTTAAAATTTTTTTTGTCCCCTAATGTATTTCTCAACAGTTTAAGCATATGGCAGCGATCCAGGAATACAGAAATGGGGTACCTTGTCACAGGATGAGGAAAACTAGTACACATTTTATTGTATGCCATAATTAATGTGACATCTGGCCATTGCTAAATTTCATCCAGCACTGTCAAATGTGAGGGACATCACTATTACCCCTGTTTGGTGGACCAATTTCAGGCACTCTTTAATTAATACTTAATATAATAGCTTAAAACCGATATAGGCTGCAAGACAGATGTGGCACCTTGAGTAGCGAGAACTATGTAGTGTACACACATAGTTTTATGCATTTGCTTTGCTTCTAGAACCCAATCTCCACTGGCATGGAAGGAAACACTCATGTAGGTGGGCGTCGCAGATGCTCTACATGACTTCGTATGTAGTGTACACACGTGGTTTTACACATTTGCTTTGTTTCAAGTACCCAATCTCCGTTGGCGTGGAGGGTGACATTCATGTAGGTGGGCACCGCAGGCTTTAATCTCCAACACGACTTCGAAATCTACCCATACTCCCTGGTCTGGGTTAAGTTCCATTTCATAAGAATTACACCACCCTTATTGAAAAAAGAACTAACTGAACTAGTGTTTGCTTTCGACTGTTTTATAAATAACTGCCTTTATCATGTTATTAAGCACAAGTAGTTCAATTTCTCACTACTTAAGGCACTAAATCCATCTTGCGGCCTATATCAGTTCTGTTCCTAAATAATAAATGGAATGCATATGTAATAACAATATGTATGCTCAACTAGTCCTTTTTCTTCTGCAACTCTTTATGCCTAGTACATAACGATTTTGATCAACACAGCAATACCAAACTTCCTCTGTTCTACTATCCATCATTTCCTCCTCTAGTTGTGGCCACTTAGGATCAAGCTTATGAAGAATATGTTTCTCTTATCCCATCAGCTTCAGTTTTTTGTCGTTTTCTCCATTCACGGATAATTTTTTTCTGTGGGAGGTGGACTGAAATGACATGCTACTCGGTTTCCATGTGTTTTTGCATATCGAATCGCTTGAAATTTATAACTAATAGCATAGGCATATCTTTTTACTTTTTTAGACATTGCGATCTCAATACAAGTAATGTTATTTATCCTAGATACATATAAAATATTTATGGCATCTATATGAATTACATGCAAATAGCTTTTCAATGAACAAAATAACACATTTCATAATCAATAACTTTTCTGATACATCTAGCAATGTAAGTTGCCATTTTAATATATAAATCTGAAATTCTGTTATTTTGTTTGTCCGTAATACAAATCCATACCTCTGAAGATATTGTCACAAAAATTTGCATAGGTATATAACTTTACTCTGCAAGTAACATAGACTATATTGTGATATCAAAATTTGGGGGAGGTGCTATATTATAAGCGCACTGTGCATTAGGCTACAATAGACATTAGCGTTATGGATGGAAGCCGTATGAACTACTCTTGGTGGTGGCTTTAAATGGTCCTGGGCAATGCCGGGCACTCCAGACAGAATCCACATAAATTATGTTAGCATCATCGGATGGAAGCCATGTGTACTTCACTTGGTGGTAGCTTTAAATGGTCCTGGGCAATGCTGGGTACACCTGCTAATATGCCTATAAAAAGCAGCAGAATCATAATTTGATATTAAAGAAGCTCCATTATTGATTAATTGTATCAACTCAATTTCATTTTGAGATCTTCCATGCCTTAGTCACTCTTTCCATTTGGCAAACATGTTTTCAATAGAATTTAAAAAGGGAGAATAAGGGGGTAAATATAAAAACGTCTGCCCATTATCTGAAAGCAGAATTTTTACTCTTTCACTTTAATGGAATGGAACATTATTCATTTGTAGTATAGCATGGTTTATTCACTTCTCTGTAAATATTCACAATAAATCCTCAAGAAAGGTTTAAAACAGCTACCACTGAATGGCACAGTTTGAGCTAAATAATAAACTATATTTTCTTGGTTCATTGCACAGTATACGGAGATATTTTGTGACCTAACACCTGGAACTGCATGTAGAGCACATGTTAAATGGCATGACCAGCCTCTTTGAGCTCTCATAGTAACATTGAATCCAAGTTCGTCAATAAAAAAATGTCAATTTCTGAAACTTGTGACAGCAGTTCAATAAATTGATGGGTGCAGCGACATCTTGCTTCAATAACCACTTGATCATTTCATCTCTCAGAAACCAAATGAATTCGCTTAAGGGTACAGCCAAACTTCCCCGAATGTGGTTTCCTGCAACACAGATTCGATTGAATGCAGTACCCAACACGCGATGAACTTCTCTGAATGTGGAGGCATGATTCACTTTTATGCAGTTCGGCATTATATGGCCAAATTGCAAAATATTACCAAAGTTTCAAATTTAAAGTACATTTTAGCAGTTATCTTTATTATATCTCATTTAGTAGGCTGTAACTGGTCTGGATCAAATCCCCATGGTATCTAGAAAAGCACTGATTGTATTTACTTTTCTAAAATAGTTTTCTCTAGGCACCAGCACCTTTCCATACTGCATTCCACACTTAGTAGACAGTACAGTCTCTTACGGGCTATCGCTATCTCTCTCTTTTCCATTGGTTTTTTTCTACAGCTCTGTCCACCTCTAATTCTGCTCTGTTATTATATTTGTCCTGATTATGGTGATTTTGTCACTTAAGTGAAATTAAGATGCTCAACTGTAGTAAATTTTATGCTGAATCTGATTATGTGTATTATTATTTTCTAAAAATCTGGGAAAAATTGTTAAAAGTATGAGAAACTAAAAATGTGGACACAGTAAGTTTTTTATCTATCTTTAAACATACAATGTCATATCTTGACTTCTATTTATCCAATAAGAGCAAAATTTTTGTCTTGCCTCTTGAAAGATTGTTTCTGTTGATTATATTAATGATAAATACATAATATAGTTGAATGTTGAATTTTATTTTTGAAAAGACTCCAATCCAATAACATTTGTAATTCTCATGATATGGATATATAAACAAAAGCATGGTACAGTGCTGAGAAACAAACCAGCAGCTGAGACACTGTGTCAGAGCGAGGTGGTATTATCACGTTGTAACTCCCACCCTTTTTTAAAAGAAGGCTGCCTAAAACCAATCAACATATTTTGTGATACCCACCACCAAAAGTAAATAAAAATTGAAGTGAGAAGCATTCATCATAAGTAAATTGCCATGCTTTCTAATTTAACTAATAAAATCTGAATCTTACACATTTTAATAATTTCATTAGAAAATAACACCAAATTTATATAAAAGCTTTCAGTCTGTTCGTACATTTTCAGTCATGCATTCACATAATAATAAATAAGTATTATGCAAATTAATGTATAAATGCAAAATTGTAATGTAAAGCTTATTTACAATGCATTAGGTCTGAGGTTCCTAACCTTTTCGCAGAGACGAGCACCAAATGGAGTTCTACTACATTATGAGAGCACTAAATATTTTTTTTAATTTAAGAAAAAATTATTTAAATAAACAGTGCAATATACATTGCACAAACTTTCTCATATACATATATATGTTTGGTCGACCGTGCATGCTTATAAAAGAAAAACACTTATAAATCAAAGTTAACCGTAGTTTAGCATATATTTCTTTAGGGTATATTTTAATGCCACTGGTCGATATTTAGTAATTTTTTGGGACATATGTCTTAGTTAGTGTTATTTGTGACATCAGGCTGTACGATTGGATGGATTTTAATCAAAATCCCTTTAGCCATTTTTGAGTAAATAAAAGTTTTCTAAAAATCACCAAGAATAAACTACCCTTAATTTTTGCGCAATATCATTTTTATGAAAAAAGGGGTCTAAAAAAGATGATATATTGCCAAAATACAAAATATCATTCGATTTTATGTATGTTTGGGCCCTAGATCGGCGGACAGACAGGCAGACGGACAGACAGACGGCATGGGGAAAACCACTTTTATGGACTCAGGGACACCTAAAACGTGTATTTAGGGTTGGATTGTTATAAGTAAGAGTTAAACACAAAATCTTTAAAAAAGCAATACCAAAGCAATTACATATTGGGAGCATGGCGTGACTAAATAGGTAATTCAATGGTCGAAACCAAATCAATATAAATCAATGCATTTATTACAAGGTTTGGTGAAATAAGACTAATCATAATTTGCAAATTTTGCCAGTGCTGTTACATTAAATTTGAGGAGCTTATCTCATGGCCATAATTATGCCTCCTTCAGGTGTTTAGTAATTCGTTCAAATGAGAGCAAATATTTGAAGAATCAATTACCAAAATGACATATTTGGACAGGATCGACTCAGCAGGGGTGCCACAATTGCAAAGTTAAACTTTTCTGTAATTATGAATTTGGAAGGAATTGGCCATATCGATTTCAACGAAATTTTGTATTTAGTAGGTGTGCATGATAAAATAACAAAATCAAGATGTTTAGCATAGCTATAGAAAGCAGGGCTCCCACAATACTATAAGAGATAAATTAGTCAAACAAAAAGTAATATTTAGCAAAATTGTTTGGGTAATAACGGCTCTACGTCCTTTATAATAAAAGAAAAGAAAACAACCCAAATTCTGAGTAAATCCTTAATATAAAGTATAAAAAATCATAATAAAACATAACTAACACTACTTTTTCATACATTTTACAAAGAATTATATATACAACTTCTAAAGTATTGTTTTGGTGTGGTACTCCTTGATGCACGAAATTATACAGAACCTACATTGCATATTTTGCACTTCACCACTGTTCTAGTATATTTTCCGCTCTCAGAGCACACACGGTAGCAAAGGCGATTTCCCTTTATGGGCCAGTTTGTTTTCTTTGTTCTCCAAGCGACGCACTTTTGTTCCGCTTGAGTTGCTCAGTCTTCCGCTTTGAGAAGTAACAGCAGGAAGAGCTGGGACGCCTTCTTGGATCAGATTTCTCACGAGAGTGAGATGAAACTCTCGATGCGTCATCTGCCTTCCAGATGACGTCAGGAGAACATAACTATTGAGGACCGTGATGTTGAGGAGGTGGAAGAAGAGCTTCTTCGACCACTTCCAACTACGGTGGCTGACCTCGTAGCTAGTCGCCATCCTATCCCCCTTGTCCACGTGAAATGAGAAGGGCAGGGCTGCCGCACTCTCCCTTATCTCTGTTTACAGTTGGTGGGAGGTCTTCCCCAACCCCTGTGGTGAATTGGCAGCATGGTTGCCTCAATGATTCTTGAGAGCATGGCTCAAGGATGAACCCTTCAAAATTTCACGCCTCAATGACAAAAAACACATCTGTAAGTGACTTCCAAACAAAACGTTCCCATATACATATGATCGGCAGCGAGCGGTCACATTTTGCATACTCGTACAGGTAAGCTTAGCATTTCAAGGTTAAGGATTTGGAAGAAATTGGCTGAACAGATTTCAATTAAATTTTATATAAGATTTGTACAACATACCTTAATGAAATCAAGATGTTTAAAGAGGAGCTAAAGAGCAGGGCTACCATGATAAAAAGTTAAATAATATTTCTTTTACATATATTTATAGAGAACTGACCTAATGGATTTTAACCAAATATAGTATATTTAATTTTCATATAAATTAATAACCAAAATGTCATATTTCAACCAGATTGACTAAACAGGGCTTCCACAACATCAAGGTTAGAATTTTTCTGTAACTATGAATTAGGAAGGTATTGGCTAAACAGATTTCAAAGAAATTTTGTTTGTAGGGCGAGTATAGATTGACAAAATGAGATATGTTTAGAACGGATCAAAAAAGCAGGGCTACCACAATATGAGGAAAAATCATTTTCTGATTTCAAAGAAAATACATTACTATACGATTATACTACGGCGAATTTGACGAAAAGCACTTCTGTACCACGGGAAACCTGTGTACACACCTACTTTTTATATATTAAAATTGTATTAAAGGAAAGTAGGTGGATTAGTTCTTTCCAGAACTACTTGTTTAATGTATGATGTGAATAATATGTAGACTAATTACCGTTACTTACTATATTTTATATTTATGTAATAGCTTTTATTAAAAAATAATTGTTATATTTTCTCTTTGTTTTTTGTTAATTCCTACGATGGGCCCCACTTTGCACCTTCATCTAGGGCCCCAGGTTACTTAAGGCCACCACTGCTACCGCTATATAGCCACAGTACACAAATGAAGCTCATTGAGGATGGCCTTTTAACTCTTACATCTAAGGTCAAAACTTGAATTAAAATACACATCTTTGGTTCTAATAACTAAAAGACAAATTTAATAATGCTGGGTAAAATAATAATTTTGGCGCTAAGGCATTAAATTAGTTTAAATGGATCACAACCAGTGCTGAGCTGCCAAAATTTAAAAAAATTGGTTCCCTAAAATATTAAAATTTTATCTAAACAAAAAAATTATTTCAATTAAAGTGTACTTCTATTATAGACAACTTATAACATACTCTTTGAAAAATAAACCTTATATTATTATTAATTTTATGTTGCTAAAGTACAAAAAATTATTTCACTTAAAAGATTTACTTATTGCTTAATAATAGGTAACTTACAAATAAATAAGTAACTTAATTTCTGAATGGTTTGTTAGTTTTAATTGTAGATTTTGACTCAGAAGGCACTTGATTTTTCAACAGTAGTTCACAAGCTTTTGCAACCCGGTTAACATACGGTTCTAAAACTTTTCAAAATTTAACTACAGGTTCATATGAACTGGTGCAAACCAGCAGCAGACAAAAAATAAAAAGTGAGAACATTAATAACGAAATTTTATTCCATTATCTACTGATGAAATGATTTACCTGGTTTGCTGTCACCAATGAATTTTCTTCATTAGGGTTACTGATAATTATTTCTTCTTTTTTTTCCAGCTAAATATAAAATGACAGTGTTTTCCACTAGCGTTTTGTCCCTAATCTGTAAGGAAGAACTTGTATATAATTGCTTTTATCTTCCCTTGTGCCACTTCTCAAAATACTTGCTTCAAAATGCTTATTTTCACTTCAATCTATAATCATCTCAAAAGGTTATTGGACTGTTAAAACATACATTATCAAAATCTTATATTCACAGAAAATTTACTTAGCAATAAAATTCAAGTTGGTTACAATGCTACTTCAAATGCTTTTAGGAAGTTATTTTTCCTTGTTACTCTTTATCTGTGAAACTTCTTTTTTAGAGACAAATTCTTCCAAATTAACCATGTCCCCGCAATTGAGTAAATTTTCAGTCTATAAACATTAATTCAAATAAGACAAACATAGCATTCGTATCCTACCTCATTTGCGTTATTTTCTCCTTTATCTATGTCTGATTCCTCGTGTATGCCAATATTTCTCTTGTCATTTTCTTCAATAAACCCATCATATCTTTTTGTATTCATATTTGTGACCAATATTTTCTAAAATGTGCAATCATAATGGAAAGAAATTAAAGCATCACGTAATGATATAATAATTGCGAAAATCTATGTAAATACGAAACAGTATAGTTTGTAGAAAATATCGATTTGTTCATATATTTACTAACTTCCAATGTTGGTTATAAGGAACACTTAGATGGATTACTTAAATTTCATACCTAAAAATACATAACATTTGAATAATTAAAATACATTGTTCGAATCACTAGTATTCAAATCAATCTATCATACCAAGTATTATTTCGATCAGAAATTAGCGTATAGTGCTTATTCTTATCGAAGAGAAACAACTTTTACTCAGTGACTCTGCTAAGTGTTGAACATTAATAAATACACCGTTTGAATGGAGTTCCTTTTCAAATTCTGATTTTTCATTCTCACATTTTACCTTAAATTCTTTGAAATCCATCAATTTATCAAAACATTCTAAGCACACTAGTTGAGGATAACCATCCGTCCTAGATATCTATACAAGAAATTAAAGCGGAAATTAGCACTCGAGCACATTCAAAATAAACCTTTCCAACTACCACATCACCACTATCACAGTTCTCATGTCAATAAGGAAAATAAATCAATTTTCTTTTACAACATATAAGCATGGCATATAATATTTCTGTAAAATAATTTATTCAAACCCCCGAGAAACTTGCTTTAATTTGAAGGAGATCGTTAATGACATCTGCAGCTGTAAATCCTTGCTTGTCATTATCTTCAAAAATACTCGATAAACATCCACTCCTTTTCAGACAAAGTCTGCATTGCACATACGTGTAACTTGATTCCATTATTGATAGGCCCTGAAAAAGTAACTTGATTATATAAGTGAAAAACTCAGACATTGACAACACTAATATCCCTGAATTGCGGATATATTTGCAATGCAGGCAAGTTTTCATAACCACACTAATAACGAACGTACATTTTAACAATTTAAACACATTGCGGTCAATAACAACGATGCGCCATACGAATAACTCATTTCTATTGTTTTCTAACAGGATTTTTTTTTTAAGTTGTTCAAATAAAGGCGGTTTTTTGTTTTTGTTGATAATTTCTAGCAAAGACTATTACCCCTACATTTCTAGCTTTCCTAGGAAAGAACTCGAGTTCTCCGATTCAATTGGGGTATGTATATATTTTCACTATAGTTAATAATTTTTCATAAATAAAAGGAATTCAAAAAACAGGCTTACTTCCTTCAGTAAATGCCTTACGATCCTTGTATCATAAATTAATTGCAAATTTTTAGTTGATAGTTGTTTCTTATTGCAATATACCCTATTGCTCAATAAATGTCTTATAATTATCCAAACATTTTTATAATTAAAAAATCCGTATAAGTACTACCATTTTTTTATTTTTTAGACTACTAAATAATGATAATAATTGTATTCTCCAATGATCTTATTACAGATATAGGATTGGTCATAATTTAAAATACATTAAATATAGTCAATATATTAAAATACATGACACAATTATTACATTGGATCATCAAAAAAACTCTTTCACTGAGTAGTACATTTTGCACAAGAAATCTTTTTAATTTTAATTTAAAGAGGCCATCCCTTTGATCCCTTTCAGTTCTTCATTAATTTATTGTAGAGGTGTAGTCCCACACATTTAGGACCTAGCAATGCAATTTTTGTCTGAATACGATCAACATGAATGTCATTGTGCCTTCATATATTATAACTATGATAGTATGAGTTTTTTGTAAATTCACTAATGATGTTTTTATATATAATAATAGGGTTAGAATATATAACTCAGCAGAAGAAGAACATTAAATTTCTGAAATATTGGGCTACAAGGTGATTTGGGTGGTTCATATGCCATTAGCCAAACAATTTTTTTCTGAATTTAAAAAGCCTAATAGTCTGTTGATGCACCCCAAAAAATAATACTATACATATAAAATGGGAGTAAATTCTCCCATAATACAGACTTAAGAGATTCACTGTAAACCTTATACTGGGTGTCCCATGACTAAAGTTCATAACTTCGAGAGATGATTCGAGAGGTCATTTTGAGTGTAAAATGTTATATCAACATGTGTCTGATTCACAATGGTTACCGAATTGGGCATTTGATTTGTAGCACACTTGAAGGCGTTTGTTATCAGGGAAAAAATTATATTTGAAAACAGATTGCATTACATTGTACAGTACATTGAACAAATTAAAAGGTGATTTCATTGTACAGTTTAGATAATTCAAAGCTACAAAATAATTGTTCCAAATGTCCACCATTTTCTTGAATGCACAGTCTCACTTGAGTATGGAACGTGTAACCTTACTTTGAACAGCAGCAATGTTAACGTGTCTTGCAGCATCTAAAATCCATTGAAATAATTTATCTTTTGTGTTTACTTTCCCTTGATACACAATCATTTTCATGAGGCCCCATACATGGTAATCTAGTGAAGTCAGATCGGTTGAATGTGGAGGCATATTTTGCATCCGCCGTAGCCGATCCATCAGTCAGGAAACTGATCACTCACCAACCGTGTAACTTTTCTACTGAAATGTGGAGGTGCTCTGTCATGCTGGTAGTACATTTGCAATCATTTTTGCAGAGGAAATAAAATCGGCAGTTCATTTTGTAAAAATTCAGCGGTAACAAACAACTTCAAGTGTGCTACAAATCAAATGCCCATAATTCGGAAACCATTGTGAATCAGACACATGTTGATATAACATTTTTCACTCAAAATGACCTCCGGAATCAACTCCTGAAGTTATGACCTTTAGTCATGGGACACCCTGTATATACCTACCTAATCAGATAACACATTGAACTGAGTTTACTGGCCAGTAAACTAATGTGTTCATGAGCACCTGCAGAAATTTTTTCAGGGTGGGGCAAAAATGTATAACGTGTAACCAACCGGCACTCTAACTCAAAAACTATTAATTAGGTCAACATGAAATTTTATATTTAACATTTTTCTGAAAGTCAAAAGAATTGATAAGTGTTTGGTAAAAATCAGTCATCTGGAAGTAGGTGTTTACTCTTGTCACTTATCTGTTCTTTTGAAATATTTGCTTTAATACCTAGAGATTCTTAATTATCGTCAGCTGCTGACAAGATGTAGTTAATTGCTTGGGGTATGTCCATGTATGACATTACACACTGAGGGGGGAGGGGGGTTTGACTTGTGTGATGATGGGGAGTAGGAGGGTTTTGAAAAATGTGACGTCAGCATTACGCTTATGGTGCGTGCAGTTGCCAAATTTCCCCAGGGTTAGAGCCAGCGCTTATACCATCGTCCCATATTAAACGCTAAAGAAATAAAGCTAATAATTTAATGTAGACCACTGAAAGCCGATAAATGTGCATGTTTTATTGTAATCAGGGTTGTCTCTAGGATCTGCGAGGCCCGGGGCAATGCGGCTGCACACCCACACGCAAAAAATATATATATTTATAATTTATTTATTATTACTTTTTAAAAAGTAAAAATTAAATATAAATAAAATTTTAAATAAAATTCAAAGAAATTACACAAAAATGTTATCTACGAGTATTAACAATTTTTACATTGATACATGCAGTATATTTTCCAAATTACAGAAAAATGTAAGTATGAACAATCATCAATAATTACATGAGTATAAAATCTTGCAAACATTTATTATGTATTACATTTTTTAAATTTACTTGTCTAACTTTCACATGAACAAATCTATCAATTATTCTTGAATTATCAATCTTATCAACTTCCTTTTGTTCAATGGATAACAGTGCCAACTCGGTCAGCCTTTCTCGTGAAATAGTCGATCGTAAATAATTTTTATTGATTTTAATTTTGAAAATGACTTTCAGTGGACGCTATGGTCACTGGTATTGTAAGAATTATCCTACAAAGTATTTCCATATTTGGGCATATTTTGTGCAATCTATTTTTATGCAAGAAATTTAAAATATCAATTACACTGTGGTTTTCTGGAACAATTATTGATAACATTCTTAGTTCTTCAGTAAACTGCATTCCAAATACGTCACTTTTGGACTCCAAGTTGGTTTCGTCCTTAAAAACTTGTTGTATATTGCAACAGACTTTCTGCAAGTTAACTACATTCCAAGTTTTAAGTTGGCTTATTTTGTGCATGAACCCTAATCTAGAAACCTATTCTCCATATTGATCAGATCACCAGGAAAGAAAGCTCGATGCCATATCCATGACTCATAAAAAAAATCCATTGTTAATCGATCCCTTGCATTTTTCAATCTATCATTCTCACTTTAAAAATCAAAATATCTCCTTTTATCCATATTAGAAAATTCTGTATTGGCTGATTTCTCATTTGTGAGTTGATTAGCTACTTCTCGAGTTTGATTAAATAATTCTTTTTTATACATATTTAATGCTGATTTCAAAGCATCCAAATGTTTAACTGCTATATCTAACAGAATTTGAGCAGATTGTAGAACATTACTGACTTTATTTACAGCTATTAGTATATCATACCATATTACAATGGAATGCAAAAATTCAGAGCTGTTTAATTCATGGGAAACCAATGAATTTGATTAGCTTTTTATTTTCGGATCTTGACAAATTCCTGCTACTTCGAGTCAAGCTTCTTTAATTTTTGATAATTGAAAGCATACAGCTTTTATACTTTCGAGTCTGGACTACCACCTATTATTAGACAAGGTTTTTAATGATATATCTGTATAACTCTTTAAGATATTCCTTCTTGCTGGAGTGACTGCAAATATAGTGTACATATGCTGAATAACACAAAAAGTGACATTGCCTGCAGGCAGGAATAAACCATATCACAGAGAACCAAATTCAAGTTATGGAGTCAACATGGCATGAAAAATACTCATGAATTTAGATTTAAAATGTGTGCTTGAACTCCCTTGATAGCCCTTCATATTCATGCCATTATCATATCCTTGTCCTCTGCAATACTTCAAGGAGAGTCCTGTATCACTCAGTTCTTTTAATATAGTTTCCAAAAGTCCTTTTCTGTTGCATCTGAGATTTCCAGAAAACTTACAAAGTGATCAACCAATCCTACATTTATATTCGTCGCCGAACAGTGATGCTCTGCCTTATCATAACATGTATGTAGAGCGATGTTTTCATGTCCTGCGAATACTGTATCATTTTACATGGACGCGCTAAATTCAAAAGTGGAATCGGTAGACGCGGGGCCCTGGGCGACTGCTCACCCAGCCTAGGGTTGCCAACCATCCCCCTTTGGGAAGGACAGTCCTTCTTTCAAGTGCTTTGTCCTGTGTCCTTCCCCGATGCTAGGAAAGACACAATTTGTCCTTTGTTACACAAAACTTCTTATGTTGCAATGGTTATATATATATATTTCATAAATCTACCCTACAATTATTAACTATATGAGGCATAATTTGTGTAACAACTGCATAGAAAACATAGACTATATAAACACAGGTATATTTCATAAATTTATTATTCGACCACTGGTTAGTTACAATGTAATATTTTCGTCTGAAGTTCAGTGCGCTGAAAGGTAGGTGGGTAAACAGTGACATATTTAGCTACGCTGTGTGCATGCGGTTTGGATTCCCTGCAAGTGAGCCAACCTTATAGGTAACGGTATATGCAATTGCCAGGATTGCTAGTCTCTACATGTTTACGGGGAATCCTCAAAACCTATATTTCCCCTATCACTTTAATATTATTTAGCTCATTCGTTATCGGTACAGTATATCTGCTTTAGTATTGTGATTGTTTGATAAATTGGGTGAGTACAAAAATTGTCTATTAATAAATTATAAAAACATCTTAGAAGTAATGTAGATTATTTAATTATTTTGCTTTGATGTGGTTTTTCAGAACATTTCATCATCATCATCATGCTTCTGTCCAAAGACAGGTTTTAACTGAATCGCTGCCTCCATTTCTCTCTCTCCCTAGAAGCCTCTTTTATACCTCTATAAGTATTATATCCCTGCTTTATATTCTCTAATATTCCTATTCTTTTTCTCCCTCTTCCTCTTCTTCCACTAATTTTTCCTTCTAAGATCGTCCTTTGTAAACACCGCCTTCTCAATATGTGCCCTATCCAATTTGCTTTTCTTTTCCTTATTGTTTTTATTAGCATCCTTTCTTCTCCCACCATTTCTAATACTTCTTCGTTTCTCTTCCTCTCTGTCCATTTCACTTTCATCATTCTTCTCCATACCCACATCTCAAAACTTTCTAAATATTTTTCCTCCTTTCTCCTTATCGTCCACGTCTCTGCACCATAAAGAGCTATGCTCCATATGTAGCATTTTGCTAATTTCTTCCTTGTTTCTAGATTTATTTTCTTGCTTGTGAGAAGCTCCTTCTTCTCGTTAAATGCTGCTTTTGCCATTGCAATCCTACTTCTGATGTCCTGTGTACTACTTCCATCCTGTGCTAAAATACTGCCGAGATATTTGAAACTACTTACTTGTTCCAATTTTTGGCCATTTACCATTATATTTAATTCTTTATGTTCCTTTGAAACCACCATGACTTTCGTTTTTTCTGTATTGATCTTCATTCCATATTGTTGGCCAACCTCAACTAGTCTGTCTGTCATCCTCTGAAGCTCTTTCTCGCCTTCTGCTATTAAGCCCTGATCATCTGCGTATTTAATGGTGGTAATACTTTCACCTCCTATCTTAAATCCTTTCTCTTCCATCAACGCTTCTTCTGTTATTGTTTCTGCATAAATATTAAATATCGCTGGTGAAATAGGACAACCCTGCCTCACTCCCCTCCCTATTGAAGTACTTTCTGTTTCTTCTCCTTCAACCCTGACTCTAATCTTTTGATCAAAGTAAAGGTTTTTAAGCAGTCTTTTATCTTTCCAATCTATTCCTATTTTGTTTAAAATACCCAGCATCTTATCCCATTTCACTCGGTCAAAAGCTTTCTCCCAATCTACAAAACAAAAATACATACCTTTATTGACTTCTAGCGCTCTTTCTATCATCATCCTCATACATCCTATAGCATCTCTAGTCCCCCTTCCTCTTCTAAAACCAAACTGATTATCTTGCAGCTCCTTTTCTATTTTACATTCAATTCTTTTGGTTATTATTCTGGTTAGAACTTTAGCTGTATGAGAAATTAAACTAATAGTTCTGTAATCCTTACAACATTTTGCATTGTTCTTTTTCTCCAGTGGTACCATCACAACATCTAAAAAATCTTCAGGCCATACGCCAGTATCATATACTTGGTTAAAAAATTTTGTGAGTTGCTTAACTGCTTTAGACCCCAAAACCTTAAGAACGTCCACGGGTATATCATCACTCCCAACTGCCTTTCTTCTTTTCATGTCATCAATTGCTCTTTTAACTTCAGACTCGAGAATACTTGGTCCTAGCTGATCTTTTTCCACATCCTCTTTTTCATTTAATTAAATATTTCTTGGCTTTCCTTCTTTGTCATACAGAACCTCAATGTATTCTTTCCAGACATTCTTTACATTGTCTGGCTCCGATACTATTTTACCACTTTTGTTCATGATTCCTTTACGTCCTATCTTTCTTGCTTTTTTCTTGAATAGTTACCTTGCTTTGCTATACATGAGGTCTGTTCTACAAATTCTTTCACATTCGACAATCTCCTCGCATTTCTCATTTATCCACTGTTCTCTGGCTTTATCTGTTTCCCTTCTTAAAGCATTATTTAACTCCTTGTACTTTCTTTGGCCTTCTTCAGTGTTTATGTTCTTTCACTTTCTCCGCTCTTCCATTTTTTGCAGCATGGCTTCTGTGATCCAGGGTTTTTTGTTTCTTTCACCTGTTATCTTTCCTACCTTCTTTTCCATTACATCTTTAATGTTGCTATGGATGTATCTCCACTCCTCATCTACATTCTTCCTATTTTCTTCAGCTCTCTCCCCCAACCTTTCCTCCAGCTCAGTCATGATGTTTTTAAGGAGTTCCTCTAAGTTCCATTTCTTGTTAACTCTTATGTTTCTCTTAACGCTCTACAGTCTACATTGTATATTTGCCACCAAAAAGTTGTGGTCAGAATCGATATCTGCCCCTGGTAGTGTTTTCACATTTTTAATGCTATTTCTAAATCTTTCATTGACTAGTATGTAATCTATCTGGTATCGTCTCTGGTCTCCTGGGCTTCTCCATGTGTAAAGTCTTCGCTGGTGATGCTTAAACCATGTATTAGTTACAATCAATCTATTTCTATGGCAGAATTCCACAAGTTTATCCCCTCTTTCATTTCTCTTCCCTAGTCCATATTTTCCCACTATGTTATCTTCCTGTCCCTCTCCGACTACACTGTTCCAATCTCCCATTATGGTGGTGATCCTTCCTTTTCCCTCCTCCTCCAATATCTCCATAATCTGTTCATACATTTCATCTACTTCGTCGTCGCCAGCATTAGTCGTTGGCATATACACTTGAATTATAAGCATTTCCACTGGCTCCATCTGTAGTTTTACGGCTATTAATCTGTCATTAACTGTCACTACCTTGCTAATTCTTTCAACTATCTCTTTTCTCATTATAATCCCCACTCCCCTTTCCTTTTTCTCCCCTCCTGAGTAAATAATCTTAAATTCGTCTGAATTTATCTCGCCTTCTCCTTCCCACCGAACTTCACTAAGACCTACTATACCTACATTATTCCTTCTCATTTCCCTTTTTAAGTTCTCTAGTTTACCCCCTGAATTCATAGCCCTAACATTCCATGTGCCTATTTTTAATTTCTCACTACTTGCTTTCTTATTAATGTTACATTTCCTCTGTGCATCCCCTAGGGTAGTCCCCACCCAGAGATCCGATTGGGGGACTATTTTACCTCCGGAATATTTTACCCCAGAAAGATCCATAGAGGTCTTTTCAGCTTTTCAGCCTATCATGGGAAATATAATGAGGTAGTTTCCCCTTGCTTTCCTCAACGCAGTTTCACAGAGTGATTACCCATCTGTAGCTGTTCAGATCCACGTGATCACCACCTACAGAGGTACTGTGCAAGCTGCTGCCCTTGCACAGGGGGATGTAAAACCCCCAAGACTGCTTCTTAGTCTGACTCTTCCCCTCAGACCTTTCTGGCTTGGATGGTCCTACCAGGAGAATTATCTCCCGCCGGCATAGCTCTTTGGTTCGTAAGAATACACAAACCCTCCCACCTCTGTAAGGTTATGCAGTCCTTAGGGAGAATACAACACCTAGAATTGAAAAATTAAGCCAGATGGATCAAAGAGTTAAAAAAATTTATTTCTACAATATGAGGAAGATCGCAGGTTTAGATTTTATTAATTACTAGCTGAAAGTACCCGGTGATGCCCGGGCTATGCCAGACGTCTTCGGCAAATAAAATTATATGTATCATACGGTAACACAATCATTTCAACTTTTGCACATTTTTTCATGTTCACAAAAACAATACTTTTCCCTATACTACATATGGAGAAAGTAAAAATCCTATCACATACAGACAAACAGACATACATCATCGCAAAAATAGTCAAAACATGTTCAGGAGACCTCAAAACATGTATTTCCATTGAAATCTCGAATTCAAATTTTTTCATGAAAACAATACTTTCTCTATACTATGCATATAGAGAAAGTAAAAATTAATTCTGAGATACCTCTGATACCTATGAATTAGGCCGGCAGGATCTATGGAGGTCCAGAAGGAACGGGAGCATATGCAACAGTAATAGGATTTTGAGTTCAACAATGCAAACGGTTGGCAAGGCGACTTCCCCTTAAAAATGCTAAATTTTGTCAAAATATTATATTAAAATGTTAAATGTGAGCGATTTCGATTCGAAGGTGATAAAAGACGATAAGAATAAGAAACTACAGTCAAACTCGTTTATAACGAGCACGGTTTTAACGACGTCACGGCTATAGTGAGCAAATGCTACCTCCAAGATAAGTTTATGAGCATTTACATACAAATATTTCACGTATATAACGAGCACGCTTCACGGATATATTGAGCAAACTTTGACCACTTCTCATTGTCTCAAACGCGGCAGCGATCAGCCCCTTCAATCCTCATAGTGACCCACCTTGGGTTCTCGAGTCCAGCCTCTACACCCTATCCCCGGGGGAGGTTAATGACCGCGGCGTTGTTGTTAAAAAATAATCCCTTTGTCCAAACTGAGAATTCCCAACTTGCGGGTACAGTGGCACCCGCGGAGGTCCTTTGTCCTCTCCTCCCAATCCCCAGCTCTTTTACAGCCAGGAGGTTGTGTTTGGAAGGGGGTAATGGGCTGAGGGCATGTGCAATGGCACCCGCCCCGTCGCTCAGCCGAATGCACCCAACACCCTTTCCCACGTAAAGATGGGAAATCCCAGGTTTAATCCGTCTCCTCATTAACTCTTCCTGGAATTGGTATGCTCACAGTTTGCAAAGAAAGTTCGTAGTGTTGATCACAAAAATCAGTTGAGATTTTGCCCTTGAACGAGTAACATGTCCGTACATAAAAGGAAGTGTCTGTCTATTCGCGAAAAGGTTGATATTATTCGAGAGTTAGAACGTGGTGAAAAAAATGTTGAAGTGTGTAAAAAATTTAATTTATCGTCGTCTACGGTTTCAACCTTATGTAAAAACAAAGAAGCGATTTTATCTGCACTAGAGAACAACCTAACAACGAACAAGAAAATGAGGAAGTGTGACTTGGGTACTGTTGATCAAGCACTGCTGGAGTGGTTTAAGACGCAGAGAAATGCTGGTTTCCCCATTTTAAAGGTACAGACAGATAAATTTCCAAAACAGTTAGGACATGAGAACTTCACATGCAATAACGGGTGGCTTGATTGTTTTAAAAATCGGCATAACATTGTTTATGCACAAGTCAGTGGAGAGGCCCTGTCAGCAGATTCAAAAATGGCAAGTGAATGGGTGAAAAGTGTTTGGGAGGAGTGTCGAAAAGGTTACAGAGAAGAAGACATCTACAATGCCGACGAAACTGGACTGTTTTACAACATGATGCCTGATGCAACGTTTATATTCAAAGGTGACAAATGTGTTGGTGGCAAAAGACCTAAGAATCGTTTAACAGTTTTAATGTGCGCAAACATGAATGGGACTGACAAAAAAAACTTTTTGTTATTGGTAAGTCACAAAAGCCACGTTGTTTCAAAAATGTAAAGAAGCTTCCCGTTGAATATGCAGCTAATAAAAAGACATGGATGACTTCCAATATTTTTCAGCAATATGTAAGTCAGTGGAACAACGAGTTACGGAGGAAAAATAGAAACATTTTACTCCTTGTCGATAACTGTCCTGTGCACCCACATATGCAGGAGTTATCAATGTAAAACTGGTGTTTTTGCCTCCAAATGCGACTTCTATTTTGCAGCCAATGGACATGGGGATAATTAAAAGTTTTAAAGGCCATTTCAAGCGATTTTTTGTTCTACAGTTGATTGAAAGGAGGGAAAGAGGTTTAGATGGCAACGTCTCTGTATTGGATGAAATTCATTTGATGACAGATGCATGGGACAATGTTTCACCTACAACAATAATAAACTGTTTTCGAAAGTCTGGTTTAATATCGGGAGAATTTTCGATTGATAACCATAACATTGATGAAGATGATCTACCTCTATCAGAATGGCTTAAAGAAAATGGAATTGCGAATTTTGACCATGTAAATGCCATTGACAATTTTGTTCATGTTGATGATGATTTGATTACCAGTGGAATTCCTACGGAGAGTGAAATAATAGAGACAGTACAAAGCACAGCAGACAGTGATGAAGACAATGTTGAATGTGTTGAAGACACAATCCCGACGAAAGCCGTGCCAACTTACTATCAAGCTCAGGATGCCGTGAAAACATTAAATGATTTTTTTTAAAACATTGACATTTCCGATGCTGTTTTTAGTGCACTAAGTGTAATAACAGGAAACTTAAGAGACTTCAAAGTGAAATCTATGAAACAGGCTACTATTCAAAGTTATTTTTGTAAAAAGGGGAGTGATTAAGGATGCAGCTGTGAGTAAATTTTATATGTACAAATGTTTACTTTAAATTTTCTATTTTATTCTCATTTTTACGTTTTTTCATAAATTTACTAAATAAACTCCTGTTTATATATTCACTTTTACTTCTTATGTCTTATTTTACCATACGCATGCATGCTTTTGCCTTCACGGATATTAAGTTTAACGGCTATAACGACCAAAACTAAACAGTCCTGTAGCGCTCGTTATAGCAGAGTTTGACTGTATTGTCATTTTTCTTTAATGCAGTCCTAGTCCAGAGATCGAAGGTCAAATATGTAAATTTTAATAAGCAAAAGAAAATAAGCTTGCAGGTCGAAATATCGATTTTTCCATGTTATTTTATGGGGAATGGAAATCATTCTCAGGAATCGAACCCGGATCAATTTTGGAAATTTTTTTTGTAAATGACTTTTACTTTAAGAATCGAACATTCCCACCAAATGTCAATATTCTAGCTACTCGGAAAGTTTGTTGTCAGAACATTTATAAAACAATTTTTTTTCAGAAAATACCCAATTGTTATGAGTTCTAAAAATTTACCAGAACGAAAAAGAAAAAGATTGTGTACATTTAATGAATGGTAGAAACAGCAGTTTGAATGGATTAGATCATACAAATACAATCCAACTGAGGCCAAATGTACCAAGTGTAATATTACATTTTCTGTTGCATACCTCGGTATTGCAGCAATTAATAAGCACATTGACTCAGAATCTCACAAAAGTAGAGCAAAAGCATCAACTTCCACTAAAATATTGGACAATTTTTTGGTTAAAAAAATTCAAAGGAGGAAGATTTGCTTATATCAGCTGAGGTTGCACATGTTTATCATACGATAAAGCATCATCATTCATATAACTCATTGGATTGCACATTTAAATTGATTGCTAAAACATTAAGTGATTCCGTTATTTCAACTAAAATATCATGTGGAAGAAAGCAAAGTCAGAAGCCATTGTGAATAGTTTGGAGAAAAAGCATTGGAAAATGTATTATTTAATGTAAATAATCACGAAGCTCCATTGTTTTTTCCATTCAAACCGATGCTCCTAATAGGAAAATGCTAAACTTTTCCCATTAAGTATTCAACTTTTTGACCAAAGTAATGGGCTTTGAAATTATATGATAGGGTTCTTTGAAAATACAAATGAATCTGCAGTTGGGAGGTTCAAAGTCGTAAAAACATTAGTAGAAAATTTAGATTTAAATTGGAATAGTATTACCTGTCTTTCAGCCAATAATACAAACTCGAAATTTGGTAAACATAATTCACTTCTTACTATTCTTCAAACGATGAGAAAAGATATCCAAAAAGCAAATTGCAATGCCCATATTTTGCATGATTGCATTAAAAGTTCATTGTTAAATCTTCACATTGACATGGAAAATTTAGTTCTCAAAATCTATAGCAATTTTTCGAATTCCGCAAAACAATGTGATTCCTTAAAAGAATTCCACATCTTTGTTGATACTGAATTTAAAGAAATTTTGTGCCACGTTAGAACTAGGTGGCTTTCTCTTTTACCTTGTGTTAAAAGATTATTGAGTTCATGGAGTGCATTGTACTCATACTTTTCAAGTCAAAATAAGGATTGTCCTAGACAAATTAAACTGTCGTTAAAAATTAATGATGAATCTACAGAGGTTCCTGAAAGCTTAGAAATTTATTTACTTATTGTGTGCAATGTATTAGAAATATTTGATATTGCTATAAAACATTTGGAATCAAATGATATTGCTGTGGGGGACACATCATATTATGAAATCTCTAAAAGATATGAAACTAATAAAAATATTTAAAATATAACTGACCAAAAAGAACATGACAAATTAGATGATTTTTTATTATTCTATTACAATGCACAAGAATACATTGAACAACACTTTGACTTTAATGAAACTTCGTTATTTTATTTATTTTCTACACCGAGTTTTCAAAACCACAAACTTCCAAGTTTTCAAGATTTTATGAAGCTCAAGGAAAAATGAAATTTAAAAGAGAAATTGCAACTAAATATAGATGAGCTATTCCATGAAGTGAGAACTTTACCCGACAATTTTACTTTAATTTCCAACTCCAATGAGTACAAATCATGCAAAACAACCTGCAAAAAATGGCATTTTTTGTTCAAAAGTCTTGATTTTAAATTGAGAAACATTTAAAATAATTTCCTATATTTTAAGCTTTCCTGGAACCTCTAGTATTCTGAGCAATTTTTTAGTATAATGAATATAAAATGGAGGGATGAAAGAAACAAATGTAACACTAGTTTAATAAGAAATTAATTGCTGATCTATTTCAATATAAAATCTACATGCACTGAGCTTTATGAACATATAAAAAACAATAATTCATCTTTAAGTGTGGCTAGGTTGCAACATAAATATAATTATAGGAAGATAAATTAATTCAACTAATTATTATCATATAGATGCAAAGCTCTTATTTACTTTTTTATATTTTAATTCATGAATAAAAACATTTTCAAGCAATATTTTCACTTATTTCTCCACAGCCCCCCTGAAAACATACCACCCTCATTGCATTGTTTTCAGTCAGTGTATGCGGCAAAACCTTCCCTAGCAAACTAGAGGTTGCAACCCTAAACCAGCCCTCCCCTTAAGGTGGACCTGATTGTAATTATTGGTTAATCTTATCTCTTAATTATATTTGGTAATTAAAACAACATTATTTTCATGAGCTATTTTCATTATAATTTTTTAAAAATTGGAGTAATTTACATTTAAAAAGAATAATATTACCTTTATGACTCACTACATCACTCATTGAGGACACTCCTTCTGTAGTGGAGTATGTCGAATACCATAACACATCAAACAATCACTTACTTTAAACTCTCATATGAAACCATTTCATTGTATTAAACACTGGGTCCTTCTCGCTTGGGAAAAATCTTCGACACTTGTTCCGTTCCATCGGATAATTTTGTTCCTTCCTTCATAATTCACACATTTTACAGAGGAACCAAAAATCTGGAACATATTGACTATCTCCCTTAGAAAATCTTTGTGCTAACCTCTCGTCTATTCATTTAACCATCATAAACTCTCCTTGTTGAGGATTTGCAAATGAATTTGGGCCTGTTTACTTCCAACAAAGCTTCTTTCTTCACAGGATGGAGATCAAGGGTAGGCTTTTTTTATTTTCTGCATCTCATTTTTGCGGGATATTTTTTGAGGCTTCAAAACTGCTTTTGTGAACAAGGCGGAGGAACCCAAAAACCAGCTTTGTTAAGCATTATATTTTTAACTGCCTGTATATATGAAGTTTACATAATTTTCTCTTGGTTATAGTCTTAGTTAGTTGCATTCTTAGCCCCTCAGCATTGTCCTGAGTACCAAGCATACAGGACGAAAACTTCATATGCGGTCATCCTGCGTATTGAGTACGCTGCGGATATCACTAGATTTCTTTATTTTTTGACACACTACATTTTCTTAAATCTGAAAAAACTTTATATATTTCAAAACAGTAATCTTGAGCCATCCTATTGTGCCTAATTCATCAATTTTTACTGTCTTTCTTTTTACCTTTATTGTGCATTATATTTTGTGGTTGAATTTTCGCATAGTTATACAAATTATGGCTTCTAAAAACCCTTATTCAATGCTGAAACGAACTGTGTAGTCGAAGGGGATGTAGGCACTGTTTATCTGTTCTGTGATGTTTCTTACTCATGAGATGAATATTTTTTTTTGTGTGTCAACCAGAGGTAGATCCAGAAACTACTTCCCAAGGGGGGAGGGCAATTGCCCCAATGGCCGCTCCCCCCCATCCTGAATACGCCTATGCTGATGACCATACATTTTGAAAATTCCTACCCCCATCATAATCTTTCTTTGCCTTGTCATACAGACTTAATCTTTGGTGTAGAAACAAGAAATGTTGCACAGAATTAAATTAAGAATGCACCCAGTGGATGGCAATGGAGATGTCCAATAGGAGGGTGATCGCCCCTTGGATCTGCCAGTGGCATCAACACTTGAAAGCTATATGGAAAGGGAGGAGGAAGGGTCTTTGGGTCTTGGCTAGTGCTTGGTTAAGCATTTCTTGAGAACAATATAATGAGAGTGAGAGAGAGAAACACTTACCTGACATCATTACACAAGCAAGCCCATTCAAAGATATTTACGATACCTCTTGACTGAAAGTATTATGTAATTCAGAATGCAACATTATATTTTTGTGTAAAAAGTGATTTCAAACCAATTATATTTTTTGAAAATTTGTATTTTGGGTGGAGAAGGGGGTCAAACCTTTGTAATGTCATATATGGGGAGGGTCTGAATTTTTGTGATGAAATATGATGGGGGGGGGGGTCAAAAATCCGCCAAAATTGCCCCTTGGTAAACAGCAGTGGAAGTTGGCTTTTTCTATATCCATGTTGACATGGCGACAGAAGTTTATGTGTTTCAAGATAAGAAATCAGTCTTGTATAAATTACTTTTTCAAAGATTATTGCAAATTGGTTCTGTATTGCGATTGGACAATAATTTTTTGCCACCTTTTCTCTTGTAAATTGGAACTATTTTTGATGTTTTTAAAGGGGAGGGAAATATCACTAGCTGTAATGATTCATTTATGAGGTATAATGATGGAGATTTAATTGAGTCCAAACACTGTGAAATTAAAATGCTGGGGATCTCATTTATGCCAGCAGTGAGTTCATGGCCCAATTTTTAAACAATACACCTTAACTCTGATGCAAGACAAGGTGATAGAAAAAATGATTTTGAGTGATATGGGATATTGAATTTAACATTAGCAAAAGATGTGGAAATATCAGGTTGGAGAGAGAAATGATCTCTGAAAGCAGTTGATACACTACTACTATTGAGTTTGAAATGTAGCTTATGAGGATTTTCCTAGTTTATAAATACAACTTCAATTACAATATTTTAAGTTATAATAGATATATAATGGTTATATATTTTTTATTTGCCATATACATATAAGGTGACCAGATTCCAGATCAGCAAAACTGATACCTCTGTTTGCCCCTGGGCAATTTACCACATCTGCTCCCTCCGATAAATTGAGAGGTTGGACACTTTCATCTTATGGAGTTCTACACATCTTTCCTTCTCCTTTTCCTCAAAGGGTGCAATTTCCTGCCACTACATAAGTAAGGGCTTTGGGTCTAATCTCTCTTTCCTCTTTCCAGTAAATCTTCTATTGACTGGAGATGGAGTAGGGGTGTGTACTCTAGGTATGTGGACAATGCGCTACATGCCCTCACAATAAATGCAGAAACAAAGATTTGCGATTATGAAATCAATAGTATAGACCAGGTATGGCCAAACTGGGGCTTGGGAGCTGCATGTGGCTATTTTATTTAGTACATGGCTCTTTTAAATTTCCATTCAGAGGCTTGTTAATGTTTTATCTACAGAACAATGGCAAAATTTTAGGAAACACCTTATTTACGTAAAATATTATTTTTCCTGCATTTTAAAAGAGAATAGTAGCATTTTATTAACAATGGCTTTAACATTGGAGTATTAAATTAATATTTTATTTGGGATAATAAACTTTCTGCATTTTTGCGGAAAGGCTTGGAACCTTTTGCAGGTGGTGCCTATGGCAAATGCCACCTTCGTCATACCCTCGTAACAGCATGCATCTTCACTTCTCATTTCTCTCAAACTACTTGAACACATAGGAATTCCACAGAATAAAAAGAACAAAAAATGAAATGGCCAATAAATAATGGCGGTGTAAAAACTTTTAGTTTCCGACAGGCCAGTTAGCTACAATATAGTACACTGAGAAAGTATACATACATCAATTCTCGCTCTCCTTGTTACCACCCCTAGCACAGGTCACCGGGAACAAATGATTGGAAATCCCCGTCTCTTCCCCACCCACGCAGTTCTACCACCCTCTCAGCAATATGCCATAAGCACACGTAGCTAAGCGTCCAGATCTTTGAGGTCGAACAAACAATCTGGTAACATATTGAAGAAAACTCCCATCCTATCCAAATTGAAATTGTCCCAATCTGAAGTCATTTGTTCACACCTATTTTATCCAATATATTTGATTCACCACAAATAACATACAAAGTGATTCTGTCTTTCTGGAATCTCCAAAGCCATTCACTTGAATACTGTAATTTTTCTATTTCATGCTCTTTTCCTGGATGAGAGGTCCAAAAATTGGGACCATTGACGACCTCTTATGATGATACCATTTGAACACTTTTTATTCTAAATCTAAATCATGCAGGTGCATGCTTTTCCTCATTGATCCCACAGCTCTTTATTTTTCAAAATTGTTGCATGTCAAATTTGGAATTTTATATTTTTTTGTAATTCTTGTTTTTGAAAAAATATCCCATTCCAAATCTTCTAGTATTTCCATTTTTGTTGCCATCGTAATTGAAATTTGTCTTTTTTGCAGCTTGTGCTATCCATTTATATGGTTGCACGTTTACACATAAAAAAACTATTCCTAACATGGGAAGATGGAGAGATGCAAACATTTCCTCCTTTCACCATCAGGAAGCAATTCTGTTGGTCAAGCCATAGTTGTCCTGTTAAATATACATTTTTGTCGGTGTGGAAAGAAACAGAGGACAAAGTAGGAATTGCCTGGCCTGTGATTTTTCTTGTCGGGGTAAAGATCAAATATAAAATATAAATTTCGTTTGATGACACTCAAGAGCTCATCTGAATTTTTAGAGTTCCACTCCTACAAGTAAGAGAAAAACACCATATTTTTCGGTGTACAAGACGCTCACTTATATAAGTTGCATCTCTAAAATCACGTCATTTTTCAAGTTTTAAAAATATTTTTCCATAAAGCAGATGTTTATTGTTAAAATTTTGCATAAAAGACAAAAAAACACAAGTTTACATAATTATAGCTTTAAAAGTAACTATTGCTAAAAATTAGGGGTTAAACAGTAAACTGAAAGTTAAAGCATAAAAATACGCAAATGAACACTACCACAAAACAAATAGCTTGAAACGAATGAGGGGAATTACCTTTTTCTCAATGGAGGGATATCTAAATGCCAACTTTTACCGATTCAATAAGCTGACAATGAGATCGATTCAGGTAATTTTGCAGGTTTATTTTGGCACTGCGCTGCACATACGGGCATCCATTTCTTTCCCAATCTGACTCAACTGACATACGTCACGGCATCTTTTGTTGTCCTTGACTTGATTACGCCATATTTTTTATATTTTGGGTTGAAATAGTTCACATCTCACTCAGAAGATGTCGTAATCATTACAACATCTTATGGCAGGTGTCATGCTAGTGTCATAGCATGACAACTGTCATAAGGTGTTGTAATGATTACAACACCTTCTGACTTTATAAATCATTATTATATCGTTATAATTATATATTCTCATTTTTTTCTAATTTTTTGAGAATAACATGCTTATCCTTTTCAGGTATTTTTGATATAATCATGAAGTAATTTGTATCTGTTGTTCTAGAATTGTTGTTTTGTTATTATAAATGTTATTTCTTCATGTATATATTCATGTAATCAGAAAAAAACGAGGTTTTTGCCCTGTGCCACCTTCAAAATATTTCATATTTTGAAGGACTTTTAGCAAGTTGAAATCTAAAAGCAATGAAAAAATGTATTAAATAATTTCAAATCTTAAATTGAAATGTTTATTAAACTTTTATGTGAATAGAAAATAAAAATAACATTGAAATGATGTTTAAATTTAAGTAGAAAAAACTACTGAATGTAGAAAATCTTTTCTGTACCAAAGGCAGCCTTAGGAGAATTATATAAATACCAAATTTAATTAAAATACCTCTCTAGCATTTAAACCTCTGTTGTATAAGGCACAGTGTGATTTGAGGACAGGTTTTAACGACAAAAAAGAGTGTCTTATACACCAAAAAATATAGTATGTCTATCACAGGAATGGACGGTGCAAAAGTACAGTAAGCTCTCAGTACCTTCGGAATTCGAGCATTTAGCAGTCATTATATCCTCATTAGAATCGCTATTGCATCATGGCACACCATTGTTCATCATGAATAATGATATCAGCAGTGGCGGCTCGTGTACAGGCACTGCGGAACTGCAGCACCCCTTATTTCCACTTGATATTATCGATAACATTTAATATAATGAGTCCTTTTTTCTTTAATTCTTTCTTTATTGTTGTAGTACAATATATATTCCTTAATAAGCTTAATGTCAGTACTTCAGTACACAATTTTAAAACAAAGGCTAAAAATTTTCTGGAGCAGCACCCCCACTAATTTTAGCTACGAGCCGCCACTGGATATCAGATAAAGTAATTTCCTTCCTTTCTTCCTAGGTGATGTTTGACAAAAAAATTTACCGGCAAGGAATGCAAATACCAATGGTGAAACAATGAAAACATCCACATTTGTCATGTCTTCCCTGATTTGAAGCACTCATGAAAGATGAAAGACAACTGAAGAGTCAAGGTAGGTAGAGCCAAGAAAGAAGGCAGTTGTTGAATCACCCTTCTTATAACCCCACTGCACCCGCATATATTACCTCTCTATACACTGGAAACAAAGTCAAAGCTCTAAAATATGTAACTAAAACAAGTGTTCGTGTTAACCAATTTCTTGAGTTTTTGGTTCCTAAATTTTGTTCCGAGTTCATTTTAAGTGAATTTCATGTTGACCAACAATCTCACAGTCACAGCTGGGGAAAATACCGTATTTACCCAAATTCAAGACGACCCAGAATCTAAGACACCCCTTTTAGCAGATGGTCAAAGCAGAAAATAGATTTTATGGCATAACTTCTCACTGAGTGTATTTGGTGTATATTTTGAATATACATATTCAGTATAGGTATATTAGTTCATTCATTAATTGAAATGGTTTTTCTACAAATTTGTCTGAAAAAAGGATTTTTTTAAATGTATTTTTAAAATTAGGGCTATATTAATTGAATTCCCGATTGTAAGTTTGCAATGAAAAATTTCAATTAATACAATTATTTTATCTTGTTTCATTTGTTTAAAAAGAACATCAATTAAACACACAACCATACTTTCTACGATTCTATGACAACTTGTCATGGTCAGTTCATTGCATGAAAAATTTGTCACGCGTCAATACATCACACAACAATACATCACACGACAAACTCATCGTGCATCAATTCATCTCTCAACAAATTGGAAAGCAAGACACCATGATTGGTGAACAGCAGGGGGAGATACTTTTCCACAAAAAAATTGTTCTTTATAGGTATTTCGATAATACCAGAATAAATCACAATTCTCATTGCGAATTACGCAAGACACATTGGATGGTGTATGGCAGGGGGCGACAAAATTGTCACACAACAAATTTGTCAAGCGATGAATTTATGCGGGATGAGTTTGTGGTGCGATATATTGACATGCAATGATCGTGATGTATTGATGGTATACGACTTCGTACTAGAATTTAAGATGATCCCTGATTTTTGCAAGCTGAAATTTGGAAAAAATCTCATCTTGGATTCAGTTCAGATAAATAGTATTTGTTTATGTAAGCCAAGTGTTTGTGTTGGCTAAGTTTGTGCTAACGAGAGTTTACTGTATTTTTTATTGGTTTTTCCTTTATGGGATACTTTCAGTTTGATGTTCAAGGTATGTATGAATTCAATGCACCATACACATTTAATTGTCAGTAACTCCTTCATTGAGAAAAGCTATTAATGGAGACCAAGGTGTTTTCTTAATATGCATTGGTTGTTATTATTCATTTAGATTTTATCATAGCAAAACCTTATAAAATTGTTTTTGCTATAATTTCTATTGATTTTCATCAAACATAGCTCTTTAAACATTATTTAATGCTGTTAAATCCTACTTCTACATCAAAAGCTGACATAAATAAATTCAACATTTAAATAGGCAAATACTTCATACAAAAAATTCAATGTCTATTAGGTGCCTGCAAGCTCTATGAAGCATACATAAAAATTGTTACCTGCCTGTGAGAAACTCAACCAGCCATTACCTAAAAATTTCAGTTTTTAAAAAGTACTCGGCTATACAATTTCATTAAAATGTTTTGTCTGATATTTTTCATACATGCATACAAGGGTCATAATTCTTTGGTAAGAGAAAAATTTTTCCTTCTGTTCTTCAAGGTTTGATTATATTTAAACACAAAATTTAAATATGGCCTCCAGCAGACATTAAAACCATTTCCTAGTAACTCTTCCCATAAAGAATAGGAAACCTTGCTAGCAAATGAGAGAGAACGAAATATTCTGAACAGTTGAAAATCTCATTTAGATCCTCTATCCCAAAAAAGTGGTAGTTCCATTTTGATTCATAGTCAAGTTGTGTTAGTGCCTTACTCTATATCAATCAACAAATTGAGGTTCCATCATTTCAATTCTAGTAGAAATATTTAAATGAATACTTGCACAAGAGATCAAGTGACTTCCATTATGACCTTTTTTATTTAGTAATACTGTCTATGAAAAATAAAGGAACATCAAATGATAGATTACATATAGAAAAAAAATATGACTCAAAACATTTTCAAATATTTTAATATGAAATTTTGTAGTAATAGTTTACAGCATGTAAAAATAATCCTATTAGCATTTTTTATGGGCAAGAATTATTTATCAAAAATCTTGTCATCCACTTTTTACTTATATTTTCATATTCAATTATTTAATGTACATAAGTTAGTTGTCTTCTTTATGTGGTAGTATTACCCAAAAGCTTCAAACATACATCTCGTCATGTGTCTATCTCCAACACCCACAGCGGCACTCCAAACCCTAAGTGTTCAGTGGGCTTTCCATAACACCAAGTCACCACCCATCTCATTTTACCCTTCCTGCAATCATGGGGCTGAAACAGTAGAAGATTTTGCACAATAACATCATGTAGCATATTCAAGGTCTGTTAAAACAAATAAGTGTTATAAAAAACAATAAATTACAATTTTCAAAAGACATAAAAATGAATCATAATGAACTCGAGTTTTCTTAATTTATATTGGTATTGAGAAATCTTTTCAGAAATTCACTTTTTTAAAATTCCACCAGGAAAGATGGAGGTGGAAAACCAAGTACCGTATTTACTTGCATATAAGCCACTACTGCATATTAGCCGCATCCTTGCTTTTTGAAACTGAATCTAGGGGGGAAAAATGTTTCCAAAAATTAGCAGCGCTTCAAAAATCGTGATTAAGTGTAAAATATTCTGGGTAATTACTAATATGTATCATTAACTGTACACAAATATCAGTAAATATTGGTATTTTTTGTAATAATTAAGTATTTCAGGGAATTATTTGAAACAGATCAGCAATGTATTCATTTTGCGGGATACAAAGGATAATATTACAGAAAATCTCGGAATGCGTATTTTACCCAAACATGATGCACGTAGAAAGCAATGAAAAATCACAATGCCTTTTGAACTGAAAGGAACGTCACCAAAATGTTTCTTGCAATAGAATTATTGGAATATGAGACTAAACTGTGATGAAGCCTTGATATCTGTCAAACTACAGAATTTCTCTCGCAGGCACTTGGCACTACCATAGCAATCGCCTGCAAAAACGGACATCTGTAACTCCATCAATAATAAAAATTTCTTTTCCTTTTTATTTGTTTCAGTGATTATGATATGCTTTTATACGTCACATACTGTGAATTAAATTACCCAGCCATTTAGCAAAGTGAAGTAATAGTGAATTTCAATGATTATCTCACACTTCTGGATTTTCTGATTTTGTTTCCTCGCATATAAGCCGCATCCTCGTTTTGGAGATGAAAATTTTGGAGAAAAAGTGCAGCTTATATGCGAGTAAATATAGTATATTTTATTTTTTTAATTCTAATTTAATAAATATTACCATTGCTAATTTATTATACAGTATAACCTCGCTAGTACAAGCTTCAAGGAACCTAAAATTTCTTGATTTGTACTAATGAGGTTTGTAAAAATGATTCGTTATAACGAAGAGCATATACCTAGGTTTTTGCAGGGGACTGAATTACTCTACTTTTAACAAGCATTTTATATTAGCCGAGTTTGCATTATTGAGGTTTAACTGTAATTCTAATTGACCAATGTTATTACTAATATATCTTTAAAACTTGAACAAGCCATTAAAAATATACATAGTTAAAACAGAAAATTTTTTTTTAAGTATTCACAAATTTCATTTTGGGAGCTGACCAGTTTGGGTATAACATGTCATCATCAGACACAGAGACTGGTCATGGAGAATTAGTTAGAAATAGGTATCCCAATAGTTTTAGCCTACTCTCCAGAATGGAAATAGGCTTATAGTTTCATCATTGTGTCTGTCTGTCCCCTCCTATTAACTTTTGAACCTATGGACTGATTTTCATAAAAATTGGTGAAAATCACTTGCTACATAGGATAGTTTTTGTTGCGAAGATTGAAGTCCCGGGTTTGATTCCGAGAACTATCCTTCGCATTTGATTTACATGGGAAATTTGAAATCATGCAGGGTAATTTTATTTTGCACATTAAAATATCTTAGAATTGTAATATCAGAGCAGGATTTGTACTATTCTCTGAGGAAAGGAGTGAAGATTCTAATTTTTATCATAGAATTTTGCTTATCGATCATATTTCTTCGAATTTCTCATAAATACTGGCATTTTTTCAGTTTTAATCACACATTACGAGTGTTGCCATAGCAACAACTATTGTTGGACTCTGATATAATCTAATACATACATGTGTTAATTTTGCCACACAAATACGTGTGATCAATTTAATATTCTGTTCAAATGTATTTGTAATATTTTATAACAGTAAATTATGAAATTTGGGAACACAAAAAGCAACATATCCACAGTGATTTTAAAGCTATTAAAGCCAATATATGTAAGTATTAAATAAATGATTAAATGGAAAGAAGGCATCATAAGTTCCATTTGGATCATCTTGTTGGTTTATCTGAACTTACATCTAAGATTTATCGAAATTTTGAATACATAATTTTCTCGAAATTATAAATGCATAATAATTATAAAAATGAATTATAATAAATATCTGAACGCATCTAAATTATGTTATGCAAGCGTGCATTTTTCTAAATTCTTAAACATACATGAATGTATGTGTAAGAGTAATTTCTGACTTACGTAATTTTCGACTTACGTTAGGTTTCATGGAACGAATTAAATACGTAAGTACATGGCATGCAATAATTAAAATTTAATTTATACATGTCAATTTCTTTAGAGTTAACACAGGCTTTACTATTGATTAAAAAGTTATCCCAGATTAGGAGGGATGTAGAATGCAGTTTTAATATATCTGGCGGAAGTGTTGCAAATAAACATAATTGAATTGACAAGGAAAATGCACTTTAGACTTATGGGGTTCAATACTCGGGATTAGATAATTGCCAAAAACTTTTCTATAGTTAATTTATACAGCTTATTTTCAAGGATACAATCAATGAGGAGAGAAATGAATGTCAATAATGTTGATTTAAATTCTTAAACAATATGAGGGATTTGACAGATTTGAAGTGTAATTTTCTTTCATTAATAAAATATTCAAACAGCTTTTTAATTAAAATCACTATTTCCGTAGGTTTTCAACATTTAACAACCTTACACTCTGAGTTCTGTAGTAGCTAGGATAATCATATTTAATAGGTAAACTCATTTGGATAAATGTATATTAACCATCTGCATTCGAATTCAGGAATTCTTCCATTTGGATAATGTTGGGATTGGTGCAGCGTAGTTTCGATTTGCATTTAAAAATCAATAATACTAATCATAATGATCGGAAACTTGAAGTTAAGAATGGCTTTAAGAATGATAATTTATTTTCTTTCAATGTAATGCAGGATTTAATTTTGAATATCAGCATTCTTCTTTTTTAACTGAAAATCTTACACTGACAAAGTAAATCATTTTTGATGATGCAGCAAAATCATATAGTACAATGCATTTGATGCATACAATTGGATTGCGGAAAGAAGGTACTTTCAGGTAATCTTCATGTAATATAACGGCCAGGGCTACAAGTTTTGCAGAATTGCTTTAAAATAATTAAAGCTGTGGAAGTGCATCAAGTAGAAGTCACAAAATTTATTTCAACTAAGAAGTCATTAAAAAATAAATTGTTGAAGAAAAAATTTTTCTCTTAAAAATGTCTACCTTATAAATAATGCGCATTAACAAATTATGTCAAAGTTCCTAAAAAAATACCTTATATAATGCGTGTGTTATACAAAAGACTTTAGGGTAATTCCATAGTCAAGTTCTGAGTGAACTGGGGAATAATAGCCCATGGATCATGGAATTGAACATATTCCTTAAATGTGTAGAAGAGGCAGAAATTGTATTTTTGTAAGAATAAGTTTCTACCTGTTTGATGAATAATTTTCGCAGGTGATCACTTTAAAATAACATTGGTATATTATGCAGCATCTTGTGAGCATCAAGGCTTCCCTTCTGCACAAATTTCTTGTCGCATAAGTTGCAATGAAAGGGTTTCACTCCAGTATGTATCTTTGTGTGCAATGTGAGACTAGTCTTCTTACGAAACCTCTTTCCACAGTCTTCACACGAAAAGGCACCTTCTCCTATGTGTAAAACCTTGTGTGTTATGAGACCACTCTTGTTGTAAAACTTCTTGTCACAAATATTGCACCCAAAAAGTCTCTCCTTGTTGTGATACAAGATGTGCTTGCATAACTTAGCTTTGTGCTCAAAAGTTCTGCCGCAAATGTTGCACCTGAAAGAAACATTCAGAATGTAGCAATTAATGTTCCTCAAGGTGTGAGGCAAAACAAATTCCTCTGACAATGGTCATACTCAAATGGTTTTTCATGCAAGTGTACTTTCATGTGCGAAATAAGATTTATATTTTTGCTGAATTTCAGAGGGCACCACTCACAACAAAACTGTTTTATTTTATGCAAGTCTATAACATGTCTCCAGTAGGAGTTTAAATGCATGAAAAACTTGCCGCAAACCTCGCACCAGTGTGGCTTTTTGCTGGTATGTATATTCTTGTGTTTGGTCAGGATTCTTTTCAACTTGAAAGTCCTTCCGCAGACCTCACATGGAAAAACTCTTTCCTCACTGTGACCCTTTATGTGGATGTTGAGCTTTGCCATATCAAAGAATCTTTCATGGCATTTGTTGCATTCAAATAATGTCATCCATGGCTGCCCCACTGTATTACACTGAAAATAATAAACACAATGTTGAAACAACTTACCATTGAATTCTACATTTCAATTTTTGGTATTGTCCTGTTTTGACCATGTACATTTTTAACCCCTTATGTTACCGTTTCCTTTTCTCTCTGCCAAAAAAATATGAAAACAAAGTAGAAAGTTATATAATTTTTAAAAGAATATATGTCATAGTAATTGATTTTTAAGTGCATCGAATGCTAAGGTCATTTTGCATTGTCATCAAATGGAGATACAGAAGGGTGGAGGGAAACCCGGTGCCGACATTAGCCTATTCTTTACAAAAAGCACCAAGGGAAGCAATGACTTAATGTCCCTACTGAAGGACGGAATGCTGACTTTGTGCGGTCTTCTCAAAACACACAAACGGGGCCTACTTTCGCAGGATTTGTGCCCACTGCCACTTCGAGCAACTGACATGTAGCAGCCAATGTCCAAACCACTACACCACCAGCACCCCCAAAAAAGAATATATCTTTTATTTAAATGAATAATATATAATTTTCAAATTTCAAACTAGAGATAATCATCAATACAGGATTTGGGCATTTGCTGCCAATTTCTTTTGGCAGGGAAAAAGGAAACTTCTTTTGGCTGGGGGATAAGAAAAAGTACCTCTTCATTACTTAATTGATATACTCACTTTTTATAATTCATTCTGTTATTATCTTGTTGAGTTTAGTTGATGGTATGACAACAGTGCAAAACTACATAAAAATAAATAATTTTAACATTATTTTTTAAATTTGTAGAATACAGGTATACTTCACAATATGCTGTTTTGCAACAACTTTTTTCAATTTGACATTCATTATAATTTACGATTCTACCTCTCAATCTGCTTGCTTGATTCAGGCATGCAATCTTATAAAACTGAATGAAGAGCCTTGCTTTGCCAATTGCAAAGGACATAAACTCTAGCCAGGAAAGACCAAGTTTTAATACCGTATTTACTCGAATCCAACGTGAGGTTTTTGTTCCAAATTTCAGTTTGCAAAAATCGGGGGTCATCTTAAATTCGAGTATGAAGTTGTATGCCATCAATATACCGTAGTAAATTGATTGTCGTGCAATGTATTAATGCATGACAAATTTTTTTGTAGGACAAATTGATGTGGAAGGAATTGGCCACGACAAGTTGTAAGTAGGAAGTAAGGTTAAGCATTTAATCGAAGTTTTTTAAACAAATGAAACATGAGATAAAATGATTGTATCAAATGAAATTTTTCATTGCAAACTTACCATGCAGAATTCAATTAATAAAGTCTTAATTTTAAAAATACATTTTTAAAATTATTTTTTTCAAACAAAAATTTGTAACAAACCATTTCAATTGATGAACGAACTATTATACCTATGCTAAATACATGCATTCAATATATACACCAAATAGTCAGTGAGAAACCAGTTCAATGCTACTGCACCATCTTCAGGTTTGCATAAAAAGATTTTGTTCAAGTTCCATAGACATTGGGAGAAAATCATCAACTCACAATTTACGTTAGATTACTAAGATTTCAATTTTCTGGTAACCATCAGTGATAAAATTGTAAAAATATGTAATGATTTTTCAGAATTCTTCTCATAAAGCAAATAAAAATGAATTTTGTAAATTTACACTAGATAAATTTATTCTGACCGGTTTCACTTGTTACAGCATCATAAGATCGAAATAAATTTGTCTAGCAGAAATTTACAAAATTCGTTTTTATTTACATTATGGAATCTTTCCACAAAGTCAAACCTTCCCAAGTGGAATATCTTCTTAGAAGGTTTATAGTTTTTTGTCAATTTTCTGTTCGCTACAAGTGAAATGATTTCTCTCGTATATACATATTTTCTGGGAATTTTTTAATTCTATGTTATACAACTTGATTGCATGTTTACATAAACATTAATGTAAAAGAAACTAAGAAAAATTTTCTGTAGATATCGTTTTCAGTTGGGTGAATGCAGTATGTGATATTCAGCATCAATCAATGCTTAAGTACTTGACAGAATTTTCCTTTGAAAACTATTCTGCTGATGAACCATTTTTTTCAATTATCCGTGACTGCACCAGTCCCAATTCACACAAATAATCAAGGATTTACTCAACATGCATTGTTAGAATACCTTGGGTTTTTACTCATTTTTAGAAATGCATCTACTTTTTACGTTATTCTTGTTAAAATGTGCTTCACAATAGGCTGATTTGCAATACACTCAGAGTTTCAGGAACACTTCCCAAGTGTATTGCGATGTATACCGTGATAGTTTTTGTAAAAATGACATTCGCATGATCAAAGTAGAAAGTTAAAAATATATAACTTGTATTTTGTTTGATTATTTATAAATTTGTGTGGTCAAAGCAGGAGAGTACCCAATTTTTCAAATATTTTAATTTAAAGAATCAATATTAACCCTTTCACGGTCTGTTTTTTTTCGTAGTTATACCCTGCCAGGTCTGGTTTTTGTAGCACCATACAAAAAAATCCATAGTACATTAAATTAAATGAATTTGGGAAAAATATCGTGTGACATATTTTATTAATGCTTAGAGAAACAAAGAAAACGATTTTTTTACAATTGCATTTAATATTTTTTTATGGTATGATATTCCTCAAAACCTGGAATGGAACATAGTACTATGTTACATGTTGCACACATGAATCTCACTCTTGTGGTCTTCTTCTGCCTCCAACATGTTTGGGCACACACATGGCATACTCTTGATGGGGTAATATAGTTAGTAGATGGTATATATGACATGAAATGACATCCAGTCAGCTGAAGAGATGTCTCACCACAAGAAGGCCTGTCACCTGAAATTCTGTTCCTCCTAGGTGCTGCTTCTACCAAATGATGAATTAACTCCAGCCTGAAATCCTTCTGGCCCCTGCACATTACTTTTACCACTTTTTCAAGGATATAACTATTCATAACCATCATTTCTAAAAGATGGAAAAATAATTTCTTGTACCACTTCATAGACCTGTGTGTACATTCAACAGTTGAAATCATCATGCCGTTCTTGTTGACAGCTCACATTTTTTGCATAGTAAGCTGCAACACATACAGGAATTCTCTTAGATATACCTGTTTTCCAGTCAAGAACAATCTGAATCTTCATTCATTAATACTTCCCTAATATCTTCATTTTTTAATAACTATGCAGGCTTAGAACTTGATTTGGCTACCATGTTTTCATGGGTTCACAAACAACTGAAAATCAAGCTAAGCAATGTAATGTGTATTCCCATCTTTTGATATCATCTTTTGACCAAATTAAGAAATATACGTTATGAAAGAAGTCAAGATGTTGGAATCTACTAGTACATTTTTGTCTAACAAGGGAAGCCCCCAAGGTGTGACACTCGCATCGAATTGAGACTTTGCAGAATTAAAGTATATGTAAAATAACGGACTCCTATTTCTACCTAGGTGCCAACTCGACGTCGTTTACGGGAAAATGTCCTTTGAAAATCGCGATCCGAGTCAACGTAATAAGAACGTTAAAAGTCCTTTCGTTATTACCTAGGGGCGTTGGTTTAGTGGAAACGAGTTGGATTACAAATATTTTTGCCGGGGTTTGATTCCCGAAGGGACCAAAATTTTGTTCTGATTTTAAAATTTTTTTCCCCCAATTTCCAGCATATCGTTGATAAAACTTACACAACATTTTTTAAAAATTTATTCCATGCATTATAACTACTATTTTCTTCATCGTAATTCTTCACTGTAATTCTTCACCGTAACATAATTTTATGGATCACTACCCATTCGCTTTACCATCATGATCAATACATGACGAGATTTGAAAGGAGGAATGCAGAACAATGCACCGAAATAACCCAACAATATTGTGATATAATGCCAATTATAATTATAATGGCAATAATTGACACCAGCAACCGATTTATCATAATGAACAATACATGACGAGATTTGAAAGGAGGAATAAAGAACAATGCATCGAAATAACCCAACAGTATTGTGACATTATTTCAATTATAATTATAATGAAATAATTGACACCTGCAAATGATAACGAATCCCTAAACAACAACACCGTAAGAATCCCTAAACAACAACACCGTAACTTTAATAACAACATTATAAGATGACTAGACGCAGTTTTTCGTGGCCTTTTTAGCAGATGTCCTTCAACGTCAGAATATTGCCGAGGGATTTATTGTTCGAGGGCACATTTTGGAGTGGCGATTGGAATTGTTTGTCTTTGTTCGTGTTTAGCGAGTGATCCTGTTTTGGGGCAATAAAAACTGCATTACGATGAAGAAAATAGTAGTTATAATTCATGGAATAAATTTTTTTTAAATGTTGTGCAAGTTTTATCGACGATATGCTGGAAATTGCAGAAAAAAAAATTTTTAAATCAGAACAAAATTTTGGTCCCTTCGGGAATCGAACCCCAGCAAAAATATTTTAAATCCAGCTCGTTTCCCCTAGACCAACGCCCCTAGATATTAAAGCAATGACTTTTAATGTTCTTATTACGTTGACTCTCGGATCGCGATTTTCAAAGGACATTTTCTCGTAAACAACGTCGAGTTGGCACCTAGGTAGAAATAGGAGTCCGTTATTTTACATATACTTTAATTCTGCAAAGTCTCAATCCGATGCGAGTGTCACACCTTGGGGGCTTCCCTTGTAAGATATGCCACACAGGACAGGAGCAGAACATTTTTAAACCTCGACCAACAAATAGTTGCACCGTGACCTGTAAGTGTGTCAAACCAGAGATGCAAATAATTGCATCATGACCGCAAAAGGGTTAATGGAATGTAACAAGAGAAATAAAATTAAAAATCCAAAAAGACAAACTCAATATATGATTCCATCAATAAGGGACATGAGGTTTACCTGGTTTGAGATTACTGATGAATTTTCTGTTATAGAATTACCAATAATTAATTCTTCTTTTATTTCAACTGCATATGGAATAATCGATTCTTCCTCAATGGTCTTGTCATTATCCTGTGATTAAAAACTTGCATTTAATTATTATTATCTTTACTGGCAATATTTCTTAAAATATTTGCTTCCAAAATTTTATTTTGATTTCATTTTGTTTTCATCTCTTAAGTTTATTTGGTAGTAAAAATATACATTAATCATAATCTTGTACTGGAGAGAAAATTTAATTAGTATCAAAAATTGATGTTGTTAGAATACAACTTCAGATGATTTTAGTAAGTAAAAATTTAGGAAATGTTCATAGTTGTATGTATATCTAACACTATAAAGTCAGAGTACACAAAAATTACCAGTGTCTGCATTTGAGGATGGCCTTTTAATTTATAAATCTAAGATAAAACCTTCAAATTTTGTATTCAAGTAAACATCTTGAATCCTAATAACTAAAAGATTCAATTTCAATAATGCTGAACAAAATAATAAGTTTGGTTATGATATAACATCAATTTCAATGGATGATAACATGATAAAGGTATGTCTCATTTAGCACAATTTTTATATAGCAACTAGCATCTCAGGATATAAATTTTTATTTTTTTAAACAATTAAAAAATTAATTTCCTAAAAGTTTGTTGAATCATGCATATATGTTAAATAATCTGGTTATTTACATGAACATTCTACAAAAGCGCTATTTTTGCAGTTCTTTGTTAACTTGTTTACTTTTGTGCCATGTCTCGCAACCCCCCCTTCATATATTAGCAATAATAATATTAAATATTAATAAATTAACATTATTTTTTAAATACTCATGTATATTTAAAAACATTTTGATTTTATATAAAAACAGAAAACCATGCACCATTGTGAGCCATACCTATTAATCCTAAAAGTAGCAACTGTTAATTTTTTGACTTAGGTTATCCCTCTAACGGGAAGTGTCGATTTGTTAACACAAAATCATTTAATCCTTATTTTTGCATACAGTTAGCTTACATGCTACTATTTAAGAGCCTCATGGATACATGAGCTTTGTCTAGCAGTTTCGTTTTTCTACTGTTTGGTTTTGCCAGCTTTGGGCACCCCTGTTTTAGGCAATATTTGCCACCAAAAAAGGAATTATAAATATTTTTAATAAAATTTCAATAATGTAGCTAACAGGCCATGGATCAGTCTTGTCCAATAACCATTCGGGGACAAAAGGTAATGGTATATGGGGTGACCTGTGACTTTCGCATATGATAGATGTTAAGTGTTATCATTCTTTTCTGACACACTGATAAAACGCACTTAATATATAATTATTTTTAAATAATCAACATAAACTTTGTTTTCTTGACCTTACAACTGTATATAAAGTGCCATATCATTATATAAGCTGCAAGATAAAAATCATAATATTTCTGACTAGTAAAAATCAAATGAGTTAAATACTTTGTTATAAACTGTTTTATTAGCACAAATTTGGTTAGGGCAAAGACCTTTCAGAATGTATCCCTTGTGCTAAGCGAGACATACCTGTACATACAATAAACAAATACGAGAACATTGATTCTAAATTTTATCACACCATATCCTAATGAGATGGTAGAAATACTAGGTTTACCTGGTATGATGTCACTGATGAATTTTCTTCAATGGAATCACTAATAATTAATTCTTCTTCTTTTATTTCACCTACATATGGAATAAAAGATTCTTCCTCAACTGTCTTGTCATTATCCTGTGATTAAAAACTTGCATTTAATTATTATTATCTTTACTGGCACTATTTCTTAAAATACTTGCTTCCAAAATTTTATTTTGATTTCAATTCGTTTTCATCTCTGAATTTTATTGGGTAGTAAAAACATTAATCATAATCTTGTATTGGAGAGAAAATTTACTTAGTATCAAAAATAGAAGTTTTTGACGATACAACTTCATATGATTAGTAAAAATTTAGAAAATGCTTATGGTTTAATGTATATCTAACACTATAAAGCCAGAGTACACAAAAAGGTCCAATTCCCAGTGTCCACATTTGAGGATGGTCTTTTAACATATCAGTCAAAGACTTCTGTGTGACTACGATGAATTCAGTTTTCACAGAGCTGCTTTCAAACACTCGCAAAAAGATAACTACAATTTTTATCTTAAGGATATTGACAAATCATTAAAATCAAACCTTAAAACATTTTGGAACTTTATTGCACAAAAAAGAGGTAACCATCGCCTTCCACAGTCAATGTTTTTAAACGATAACAAGCAGTGGCGGCTTTTCAAGTGAAGTTAGTGAAGTGCCACTTCACGTACAATTTATGAATGTTTTTCAGCTGATAGGTATGATTCGTTTACTTGGAATATAAAATTTCAAGCCAAAATATTTCAATTGTGTATGGTCCCTGTTCCTCGCTTCTGATCCGTAACTCCGATTTCGCAGTCCACTCGTAAGAATCCAAGGCAGATCATCACGAAAGCATGACGAAAAATATGAGCAAAGTATCAGGAAAAAGAATGGATATATCTAGGACTGTCTTCACCAATTGATATTCTTAAAAGATTGGCAATGATTCTATGGCTGATATATTTTTCGCCAATTACGGATCTTTAAAAGCATCGATTACAATGTTCGCAAAAATATTTTATGGATTTTTTACCATGTACTATGAATATAAATATTAGTTAAAACGTATACAGAGACAAACGAAAGAAGATCTGATCTGACGGTAAATTCTAGCATGCCTGCCGTGTGGTGAACAAGAGAATGTAAAAAATTCCGAGAACGAAAATGCAGTGAAGAAAAAAATGAAAAAATTATTGTGGATACCAAGTAAAACTTTATCGTGAAAAAGGAAAACAGGAATAATAAAAATAAACGAGGAAAAAAAAGCGACCGAATCTGGCAGCGAACTCCGGACCTTGAAAATGCTAACACAGCTCCCTAGCGTTAGGCTACGGCTTACGATGAAGACTTGCGCCGTAGTGAGTTTATCGTGCGCGTCGCAAAATTGCAAACTTTAAACGCAATTTGCATAAAAACTACTGGTCATATATGCCCAAAAGGGGGGTTGGTTGTGATCCTGGAGTCTAGCGCTACGTACCTACCAAGTTTCAGCAAAATCCGTGACCCCACATACGGGTCCTCCCCTTGTGAGATCTTACTTATCTAATAGAACTTAGGTCGTTCTTGTCACCAGATCACTAACTGACTATTGTGCTATTACCTCTGGTCTTCCTCAGGGGTCTATATTAGGACCCTTTTTGTTCAACGTCTTCATCCATGACTTGCCATCAGTCCTCCTCACCTCAAAATACTTATTATATGCAGATGATTAGAAGATATACTGCTATATCATCTCTGGACATGACTGTGACCAATTGCAAAATGACTTAAGACAATTTTCATAATTGATGCTGTGATTGGAAATTATTTCCTAACATTAAAAAGTGTAAAAGCAATTCCTTTACTTTGAAGAAATATCTTATAGTGCAATATTATCATCTAAATGGCATAAGTCTTGAATGTGTCCACTCTATTGTAGACTTAGGCATCATGCTTCAGTCAAACCTATCATTCGACATGCAAATAAATACTGTAGTTGGGAGAGCACTACTCTTCGGATTTATTAAACAAAACATCCATTTCAGTTCATTGTGTACTGTTGTGACTCTATTCATTTCTCTAGTGAGACCCCTATTAGAGTATGCCTCTTTATTGGAATCCTCACCACAAATGTAAATCTGATCGACTTGAAACACCCCAAATGCATCTCATAAAGTGGATCTGCTTTAAGCAGAACCTGATCTACCACCGTGATTTGCACTCAGAAATATGCTCTGAGTGTAAACTTGTTCCCCTACAACTGAGACGCATGGTGATTGACTGCTTGCAGCTCCACAAAATTCTCCATGGGGAAATGGATGCACCTAATCCTCTCCAAAGAATCAATTTCGCCATCCCAGCCAGGAGATCAAGACATACCTCCGTTTGCATGCGTTGGACCAAAGCCCTGACATTTTTACTGACCCGATGGCCAAGTTTAAAACTAAGGCCTGCCACAGCTTGTTATGGGTAACTTAGTTTATTCCAGCTAACTTTTTATATAATATTTTTAATATATCACTTCACTTTTCTCTCTATTTATTCCAAAATTTTCCTTATTTGTTTGTTTATTAAATTGCATGTAATTGAGATTTCCTGCATGCAATAAAAAACTACTACAACTACTATCAAAACTTCAAAATTTTAAACATCTTGAATCCTAATAACTAAAAGATCCAATTTCAATAATGCTGAACAAAACAATAAGTTTGGCGCTAATGTGTTAAGACATAACATCAGTTTCAAAGGATCATAACATGATACATATAATAAAAAATGAAAACGTTTATTCTAAATTTTATTACACTATCTCCTAATGAGATGGCAGAAATACTAGGTTTACCTGGTATGATGCCACTGATGAATTTTCTTTAATGGAATTACTAATAATTAATTCTTCTTCTTTTATTTCACCTACATAAGGAATACCAGATTCTTCCTCTATTGTCTTGTCTCCATTCTGTAAGCAAGAACTCGCATATAATTACTTTTATTTTCCTGACATTATTTCTTAAAGCACTTGCTCCAAAATGTTTTTTTAAATATGTTCCTTATTGGGTTGATAAAACAAAAATTAATCAAAATCTAGTATTGGAGACTCATTACTTAGCACTAAAAATTGAAGTTGCTCACAATTCAAATGCTTTTAGAAAGAAAACGAATTCCTTATTTTATTTTACCTGAGAAACTTCTTCCTCTGAGAGAAATTCTTCCAATCCCACCTTAACCACCTCACCGAACTTGAACAAAAGTGCAGTATTTTTATTTATTATTTAACATAGTAATTAAGCAGTAATATAACAGTCATCCCTTTCCTAACCATCCTTTTCATCCTTACCTTACTTGCATTATTTTCTCCTCCATATTTGAGTGTTTCTTCATGTATATCAGTATTTTCGTTGTCTCTCTCGTCATATAGAACATTATATGCTTGAGTATTCAAGACTTCAATATCTGTGGCCAATAAATTCTAAAATTTACATTAAAAAAGGAAAAAAATAGTCAAATTAACGGAAATATCAATTCATTTAAAAATTGATAGACATTTTTTGGTTAATATGCATCACTAAGACTATTTGTCCCTCAAACATTGTCAGTTTACACTAAATAACACAGTTTAATGCGCTAGTATTGATATTAATGTATCACACACAGTTTTATTAATTCAAACAAATCAAAATTTCGCGTCTGTTTGCTGCCAACAATAGAACAATTTTTACTCACTGATTTTGCCAAATGTTTAACATGGATGACTATAGCATCGGAATGGAGTACCTTTTCAAATTTTGATTTTGCATTCTGACATTTTTCCTTAAATCGTCTGAAACTCATCAATTTGTGCAGACATTCTAAGCACACAAGTTGGGGGTAACCATCCGTCCTAGATACCTACCCAAGAAATTAAAGCGGAATGTTAGCGCACGAATATATTTTAAATAATCTCTCCAAGTACTACATTCCCAAATAGTCATGTCGATACAGATCATTATACAATTTATATTTATGTGAAATAACTGATTCAAATCGCATGGAAACTTACTTTAATTTGAAGCAGATCGTTAATGACATCTGCTGCTGTAAATCCTTTCCTGCCATTATCTTCGAAAATATCCGATAAAAATTCACTCCTATATAGACAAAGTCGGCATTGTACATGCATGTACCTTGATTCCATTACTGATACTTAAAAAATAAATTTATTGAAAAACTCAAACAAATTGACAACAATAATGCCCTTGATTTGATTACGAGCCAGTTTGCATCGCCAATTTAATAAGGAATGTAAATTTTTAACATTTCAAAAATAAATAAACATATATATATATATTTATATCTATACCATCCCGCTGATACAATAACAATGATACGCAATACGAATAATTCACTTCTACTATTTTCTAACATGCTTCCATCTATGCGGAGTATTTTGGAAACGTTAAAGTAAGGGCGGTTTATTTTGAATGTGTTCTAACAAGAAGATCTATCGATAGCGAATGAAACACGACCTATATCGGACAAACCGGAAGAAATTTCATTACCAGAGTTAATTGGTACAAAAGTTGTTTTGAAAACAATTTCCGCACTTCACATTTCATAATACAGCTGCATAACCGACCTAATTTTAACTTTATTCCTGAAATTTACCACACATTAAATAAAGAACATAGGCTAATTATTTGAGAACAAATTTTAATTTTACACCATCTCATATCCATTCCACTCCTCTATATGTACTCCTTCCTTCTTTTACTTTGCATCACCATTCACTTGCCAACACTAAGTTTACTCCTCTATCGATTTCCATACCTCCTCCATGGGCAGGGCCAGCCAAGGGGGAGGGGTTCTGCAGATGCCTAGCATCTGGGCTCCCAGATTGTGGGGGTCCCCAAATTTTAAAAAGTAACGATTTTTTACTTTACGCACAAACAAAACTGTTATACAGTGATAGAAGAGTCATTGGTCATTGAGAGTTGCGTATCTGAGATGACCAGAGGCAGGTTTAGGCACAGGTGCATGAGGCACTTGCTGTGGGCCTTGTTGAAAAGGGCACCTTGTAAATTTTTACTTTGTTTTATGACAAGTGATTTTTTAGTTTTTTTTGCATATTGATTTATTTTCTTTTTAATGTAAATGTACAAATGCTGTAGTTTTAAAATTAGGGTATCTTATTTAATGAATATTAAATATGTTGTTAGCAATGTGTATTTTCATCAAATTTTAATTTCGTACACTAAATCAATGAGTTGCATTCTGGAGGTGGGACTCAAATTAATTTTTGCACATCAGGTCTCTGAATGCCTAAATATGCAATTGGAGAGGACAATAGTTGCAATCACCCCTATTGAATACTACCCATGGTCTCCCTCTTGAGAAGTTTCTGGAAATAGTCCTTTACAGTGGCGGCTCTAATGCTTTTTAGCTGGTGGGATATCTACAGAGAAATTTGTAGTAGATTCGAGTGTTTCTATGCGCGTGCGTATAACGCAATGAGTGTTTAAGACAACAATATTGGACATAACAAGAACAGTATTGGTTATTCATCATCAAGGTTATATTAACAATACAAGAATATTTAGTTGCTATACGTTGAGAAACAGAAAAAAATGACAAATCATCTGAAATTCATAATTACTCGTAGTGAATTATCTTTTACAGTGGTGCCATTTTCTTAACAGCGTCTTGTAAAAAAAATTTGCCCACATGTTCTTCAGCCTTGCAAAAAGCTCAATGATTTGGTGTTGAAGTCTGGGATAGATTTTACTAGTTCGTTCTCTATTGATAGCATCGATAGAGCATTGAGTTGTTCTTCACTTATCGTGTTCCTCAAGTAAGTTTTCACGTGCTTCAATGTAGAGAAACATCTATCTGATTCAGATGTTGTCATGGGTGTTGTGATAATAATTTCAAGGAGTTTCGTCATTTCACTGAGAATTTCTTTTACATTGTTTTGTTCCAAGGAATGCAACATTGATGTTTCTGACATTACGCCACTTATGAGATCTTTGTGTCTGTACAAAATACCAAGCTCTGTCTTCAGTTTATTTTTTCTAAAATCGGATAATATTCGACTGCTGTATTTGATTTATCATCAGGAAAATGGCACACATATTCTTATAAGCTAAGCTATCAAGCCAGCATGATTCTCCTTTCTCGAATTGGGGTATTTATGGTGAAGAAGGTTAAAGGTTAAAGCACCTATCCGGCAAATGGGGGGACCCGGGTTTGATTCCCGGTCAAGTACAGGATTTTTTCTCCTTCTCAAAGTTCAAAATTCAATTTCAGATTTATGCCCGCATGCATATTAAGTCTTCTCAATACCTTTGTTTCTTATAAGTGTAAAGTGTTTACAATAGTCGCTGGTAGGTGGTGTAGGGGTGGCAGCTTAAAAATTAGTTTTAGCAATATCTGTTAAACCATGCATTATATGGGAAAATGTTGCAAACAAATGTAGTAGAAAATTAAATTCCCTACAACATTTATTCCAATACTTTTTTACATTAATCAAATATTAAAGCAAATATTTAAAAAATCTGATGTGGCCACCACATGACTTGCTCCATATCTGTAATATTTCTAAAAATTCCAAATAGGTTACATAATAATAAATATTTTAAGAAACTGCAAGAAAATTTTAGACTTTACAAACAACAGAAATAAACTCAAACCATAGCCGTCTGATATTGGATATAGCCACAAAGCTCCAACAATTAAGAAAATAAAAAGGAGCATTACTAAGATGTAACTAAGTGTAAAGTGAACTTTGAGAAGGAGAAAAAATCCTGTACTTGACCGGGAATCGAACCCGGGTCTCCCCATTTGCCAGATAGGTGCTTTAACCAACTAAACTATCAAGCCAGCATGATTCTCCTTTCTCGAATTGGGGTATTTATGGTGAAGAAGGTTAAAGGTTAAAGCACCTATCCGGCAAATGGGGAGACCCGGGTTCGATTCCCAGTCAAGTACAGGATTTTTTCTCCTTCTCAAAGTTCAAAATTCAATTTCAGATTTATGCCCACATGCATATTAAGTCATCTCAATACCTTTGTTTCTTTACTGTTAACAACAGTCGTCGGTAGGTTGCGTGGTGGTGAAAGCTAAAAATATCAGATATCTCTTAAACAATGCATTGGAAAATGTTCCAAACAAAGGTTGTAGAAAATAACATTTCCTACAACTTTTATTCCAGTACATTTTTACATTTATCAAATATTGAAGCAATTATTTCAAAATAATGGATGTGACAAGAGTAAACACCCACTTCCAGCAGACCGGTTTTTACCAAAAACTAATCAGTTCTGGTGACTTTTATAAAAATGTTAAATATAAAATTTCGCATTGACCTGATTAATAGTTTTTGAGTTAGAGCACCCACAAAAAGCTATAATACACACACACTAACACACACACACACACAGACATCATCGAGAAAATGGTCAAAACGTGTTCCGGGGACCTCAAAACATGTATTTCCGTTGAAATCTCGAAGTCGATTTTTTTCATGAATACAATACTTTCTCCTATACTACGTATATGGAGAAAGTAAAAAACATGTGACAAGAGCAAACACCCACTTATGGTTGACCGATTTTGACCAAAAACTAATAAACTCTTGTTATTTTAACAAAAATGTCAAATATAAAATTTCATGTTGATCTGATTAATAGTTTTTTGAGTTAGAGCACCCACAAAATATCTATCACATACACTCACACACATACATCATCAAGAAAATGGTCATAACGTGTTCAGGGGACCTCAAAACCTGTATTTCTGTTAAAATCGATTTTGGGATTTTTTTCCCTGAAAACAATACCCTCCCCTATACTACATATGGAGAAAGTAAAAAATAACAAATCTTACACTTTCATAAGTCTTTTTGTTTATTTATAAAGATAAACTGGCAATAAACAAGAAAACATATATCTGTCATATGCATGACTTGCCCATTCTTTTTTACATATAATTTTCATTTACAATGCAAGAGTAATAAATTAAACAGATATGATGGCATCATAAAGGAGAAATATTTTCAGTGAACACTTGGGTATATCTCCTCAAAGTAGTTAAAGAATATTCATTTAATATATATATATTTCAGCCATTACCATTACAACAGATTCTGATAAACTTTTATTATTTTTCATGAAAATATTCCAATGAATTTGCAGACACTGAGCTACATTTTTAATTTCTAAAAGTAATTTTTTTCTACCAAAGCATTTTACAAAATATTGAAAAACTTAGGCATTAGTTCAAACAGTGATAAAACAAAAAAGAGATTGTGATTTGGTCCATAGTAATTTCTGAAGATCAGTTACAAATATTTGGTGGCCATTTTCTGATGATTTTTAAAAGCACTTTTCAGGTGAATTATAGAAAAAAATTCTCAGTATCCAACCACAAGTTTGATACAATGACAACATTACACAGTAATAAATTTTCCCACATTTACATATGTTCTTTTGCCTATTAAAATTATTCATTTCGCTTGCTTGTGATGTTATAAGTCAGTGAAGAAATTAATCAAAGGTAAATAGCACCCTTAAAATTAATGCAAAGGTCATAAAAATTGATTGAAACACCAATAAAATCTAAAAGGAGAGATCATAAAAAGTACATGGTTTGAGCAGTATAGTATAATGTAATTATCTGATTAAAATACACATTCAAGTTTTCGTGAGTGAAACATCAAAACTGCCTTATCACCATATTTACCAGAATCCAAGACGAAGTTTTTTCCCAAATTTCAGCTTGTAAAAATCGGGGGTCGACTTAAATTCGAGTACGAAGTCGTATACCGTCAATACATCTCGGTCAATTGGTCGCGCGTCAATTCATCATGCTTCAATTCGTGGCACGTTAATTCATCACACGAAAAACTCGTCATGCATCAATACATCGCTTGACAAACTCATCGCGCGTCAATAGATCGATAGACAAATTCCTTGCGTGACAATTTTGTTGCGAGACAAATTGGAAGGCGAGACACTATAACTGGTGTATGGTAGGGGTATACACTGTTGGGTTGGGTATCACCCCTTGCCATACACCATCCAATGCCTCGCATAATTCTGGTATTATCGAAATATAAAGAAAAATTATTTTGTGAAAAAGTGTCTCCCCCTGCCGTTTGCCAGTCATGGTGTATCGCGACAAATTTGTTGAGAGATGAATTGACACTCGATGAGTCTATCGTGCGATGGATTGACGTGTGGCAAATTGATGCGCGATGAAATGACCGCGATGAGTTGTCAGATGATTACGTGTTTAATCGATGTTTTTTGAACAAATGAAGCACGTGATATAATAATTGTATATATTGAAATTTTTCATTGCAAACTTACGATCTGTAATTCAACGAATAAAGTCTTAATTTAAAAAATTCATTTAAAAAAATTTTTTCCCCAAACAAAAATTTGAAACAAACCATTTAAATTAATTAATGACCCAGTATACCTAAACAGAATACATGTGTTCGAAATGTACATCAAATACATTGTGAGAATTAAGGTCATAAAATCTTTTTTCTTTTCGTCTTAGATTCGGGGTCGTCTTGGATTCAGATAAATATGGAAATTTGCACCTAAAATTGTAGTAATAAGATCAATTTAATCCGTGAAGGTTTTAGTGAAGATGATTACCAACTTGTAGTATACTATCAAACCCAAGTTCACCAAATTTCCAAGTATGTAATGATTATATTACAGGGGTGGCCAAACCTACTTACCCTCAGAGCCGCAAACGATGATTCCCAGAAGTTTGCGAGCCGCATGACCTATTCTGCACTCATAAATTTACAAACAGTAAAACATAACCAGTATCCAAAGCAATTTGGATATAATGCATTACCATTAGGTATCCCAAACATGCAGCTTAAACTACTCCCCGCCAACGAATTTCCTGATTTAAGCTATTTTCGAGCTGAGTGCAAGGCTAATTTTGGGGCGCCAAATTATCAGATGCGGTTAAAAAGGGACGTATATAATCGGACTCAAGGTAGTGGCGAGACGTTAAGCGAATATCTTATCCTAATGAAAAAAATGAATAACAGGCTGAGCAAACCTCTCGCTCAAGCGGAATTATTGGAGGTTGTATGTAGTAATTTAAATCCGAATTATTCGTGGGGCTTCGTTTGAAGAACTTACGCAATGGGGCCGCCGCCTAGAAGAAAGGCGTGGGATCGCGGAGTCTAACAGAGAGCCACCGACAGCGGGGGAAATGGTCGACGCGGACTTTTCATAACAGAATCAAAGGGAGGTGCGTGGTGGATAGGCCCCAAGTCCACCGAACCTTCGTTCAACGTCGCCCCAACGTCAGAGTTTTCGACAGGCCGGGCCGGGCAGAATTGGAGAAGAGGAAATACTTCTTTCCGCACACATCCCACGCACGGTCGGAATTTCCGTTCGGGAAACGAGTGGTCCGCGGAGCTGTGAAGCCACGAGGTAGCCGCGGAAAATTAGTGGCATTGTATCGGCCCTCGCCGCTTCCTCACCGAAACTAGGAGTTGTTGTTAATAAGGTTTCGACTACCGCCCTCCTTGACTCGGGCGCTTTCCATTCCTGCGTGGCCAACGCCTTTTTGCAGAAAATGGACCTATCTCGGCGCAATATTACGAAGGTTGACGTTACCTGCTGCGGAATCGGTTCCTCTCCCTGTAAAATTGAGAATAAGGTGGAACTTACAGTCCACATAGACGGCTTGTCGTGGAAACAAGAATTTTTAATTCTAGCGGATTCTCCGCTCGAGATCGTTTTAGGCGCTGATTTTATGAATCGTACGGGTATGATTATTAACTTTGTCAATCGAACCTTCCGGTTCGCCTTTCGGCCCAGAGTGAATGCGGCCCTAATTGAGGAGAGGCCGGATCAGGTATCGTCAGAAAGCAATCGAGAGTCCGGGATTTCTACTCATCTGACACCTGAGCAGCACGCGCGCGTAAGTACCTTGCTTGGGCGATATAACGACGTGATTACAGAGGCTTTGGGGTGCACTGATTTATTAGAATACAACCTGAGTTTAACCGATAACGAACACGTCAGATCACCGCCCTTCCAATGTAATCCCGCGAAAATGCGGGAATTGAAGGAACAAGTCGACAAGCTCTTGCGAGAAAAAATTATCGTAGAGTCCGAGTCGCCGTACGCGAGTCCGGCGTTTCTAATACGTCAATTTTTCGTGAAAAAATTGCGTATTATACATGGAAAATTCCGTTATTTGGTAATGATTTTGTATAATTCATATGATGTCGCAGAAGACAGGTCAAGAGTCAAGATTTCAGTCAATGAGAACCTACATCATTTAAGAGGTAAAGAGAATAGCAAAATGCCTTCAATAAGAGTGAACGGAAATAATGAATTCAACAATATTTAATGATCTTGAATTTATGACTTCCACCAACAGCATTAATAGAAGGAGAAAACCCATTACAAATAATTTATCTGATTCACAAACAAAGTTAAAACTAATTATGTATGTGAGAGAATCATTTAAACAGAGCAGTGAAATCTTATTTTGCCATGCTTGTTACATACAAAAGTCATATAACCATGTGTACCATGACAAAGCCTATTCTAATACTGGAACAGCCAAACAGAAACTCTTGCTGCTGTTAATTGCAAAAGTTTTGACCTGCCATATAAAAATGTCTTCATGAAACCAGCAAGAGCAAGGAACGAAACAGAAGTGAGTGATTCTCACTGCAATGTTCATCTGGAGAAAGACATCTATGCAAGTTGATTATTCATGAAAAATAATGAAAGCTCTTCAACAATTTATGATATAAAATCGCTAAAAAAAACTGCCTTTTTGCTGAGTTGAAACCACAGAAAAGATGAACTTCATGTGCATTGAAGATTTGACAGAAAGAAGATCATATGAAACATGTCAAGAGTAAAAATATTTTTGTGCAGTATTTAAGTCTATATAAACCACTTTCATATGCTAGAATTTGCAAACCAACAATCATCTAGCATTATCTTAAAATGAAATAAATCTGCAGGAATCAATATTTTTCAGTCAAGATGCTGTGGTATGAATATACCCATATAAGAATATGATCTTATATTCAGCTAAAAATAATATCTCATAGAGGAAAAAATATCTATCAATATATAACGCTTAATACTTTGTCTGCCACAAAAAATCCTAAATTTCACTAACTTAATAAGCTGATATAAACTTGAAATTTGGCAGAGAAAATCTACTCAGATATAAAAATGCTCTGATGAAGGAAAATTTACAAAAAAACATTCAGGGTTCCGCTCCAGCAGATGATTTGCATTCCCCATATGATAACACATAAAAATCAACTTTTTGACATGCAGGCTTTTCTTCTTTTTGAGATTAAAATTTGAAAAAAAAAAATTGACCTTTAGATCTGGACCATTTTCAAGAAAAAATTATAAGGTTTCTTATTCTATTCATCGTTTTTCACCTACAGTTCGAAATCCCTCATGTTGAATGTTTAATTTACATATTTTGGGAAAATCTTGCCATTTTAATGGGATGTTGCCTTGCCTACCGATTACATTGTTAAACCTCGAAATCCTATTGTTATTCCAATCTTTATGGGTTTAAGCATGCTTTGAAGGCTTTTAATATGAGAACGAGAGAAAGATGGAAGGAGAGGGAAATGATTTTCATAATTCATTGCATTATTTACAAGAAGGAATACCTTAAGAGCTGAAATCCTATGAGCTAAATCTAATATTACTGAAATAGAAATGGTATGAAAATCTGAGGAATGTGCTGGACATTTCAATAAACAAACCGAGCATGTAAAAATTATGGAGTGAAGAACTGGGCAATAGGTTGTGAGAGTTAGGTAGAAGAATGGAGGACTTGAGAATGGTTTGGGAAATAGGGAGAGAAAGAAAGGTTTAAAAGAATCACAAAAATAATAATAAAAGGCTATTATTATCCATCCATTGGTCTGAGTGTCAAGTTATTAAAACACGAATAGCTTGATCAAGGATGTAGATAGAAAATTTAAATTTGGCAGAACTTGATATAATGAGTTAACCAGAATTTGTTTATATATTGATGACATGGTAAATTAAGAAATTAATGTCCATTTGTGGAGCTATTTTGTGGGAGGATAAATTGCACTTCTTCCAAATAAAATTTATAAATTTTAATTTAATGAAAGAATATTTTATGTGGACTGAAAATTTAAAAATATATAATTCACATTATAGTATGCCCCAGAGAGTTGAAATAATTTTGGCCAGCTGAAGTTGTCCTGTGTAATGTTTAACAAATAAATATTCCTTTTGTATGTAATATTTGTATCTATGTATATCACGCTGAGAGAGAGAGATAGCTACATTTTTGAGGGGAGAATGAGGGAGAAAGGAGGGGGATGGGAAGAAGTGAGGGTGAAGAATAGGAGGGGGGATGGAAAATGGGAAGAAGGAAGAGAGGGAAAATAGAAGGGAGAGAGAGAATAAGGGGAGAGGGAGGGAAGAGAATGGGAGGGAGGAGAGAAAGGGAGGAAGAATGGGAAGTACCTTAATTTTAATACATAATCTGCACATACCTGTAATATCTGATGGACAATTATGCTAGTAAATGCTATAAAATACTAAATGTGCTAAGCCAATGGCAAGTATTATTCACAGATGTATGCTATGCTTAAACCCTAATTAATCCATTGCTTCTTAGGCATTTATGCTTTATTGACAAAAACTATGTACCATAAAGGTCAGATAAGAAAGCCCTTTGTTTTAGGCTGTGGTTACACTGGACAAATATCCCTGTGACTACAGGCATGTCCATGCATGTGCAACTGAAGAGCCATATGACTTTCTGGTTAGACAGCATACATGCCATTTGTGGAAAAATGGGTAAAGAGAATGAACTGTAATTGTCGGAATGATTTTCTAAAGTTTCTTCTTGTAGAAAAGCAAGTGTTGGGTAAAGAGTTTAAATTTCACCAGAGAAATAGATGGAAAATTTAAGATGTTTTAAACAAGATACTTCAGATGACAAATTATTTTTTTAATACTTTGGAATGATACCAACTACTTCTGAGCATATTCTGGAAAATATTAACAATAAGTTGTAAAGTCAGTTGAATTTCATGCACACAAGTGTTTGATCTTGCATTGTCATATATGCCCAAAGAAGCCTCCAGTTGTACAAAAACAGATGAAAAAAGTTTGTTTTCAATATGACCAAGTATGTGTGCACAAGACTATTGTATAGCTCATATTACTGGAATCATCTAACACAATGTGTTTTTGTCACATGTATGCCAATATGACTGGTCATGTCCAGAATTTTTCTCTACTTGAAAATTGTCCCACTTTCATCAAAATCACATGTACAGAATAGATCATAATTACCTATTGGTTTTAACAAAGAAAAAAAAATTTTAAAAACCGAAGAAAAATTTTTTAAATAAGTTTAGAAATCCTTATTATAATACGCTAACATCTGTATGTATGGCGAGTAAGAGAGGAGAGTGGAGGGGATGGAGCAGAGAGGATTGCGTCAGAGAGGAGGGGCAGAGAAAGTGTGCATCTTTGCTGGGAAGTCCTCCCGTGAAGAGTCAGCTATGATTAGGTAGTGAATCCAATACAGAGTATTAGTAGTTATTGATTATACAAAGTACAAAATGAAACTATCTAAATACATTTTTACAAGCTTATTTTTTTAATTTATTTTGAATTTTGTTGTACTTTCACTTCATTTTAACAGCTTGGGACTTATGAGTCACCCTGTAGCTTTTCATTTTGTAATCCATGCACTAACACAGACAACCAGAGATCTCCAGACAACAGGTTAAGAAACACAGGTCTAGTCAATGAATCCACACATAATAAATTAACCACAGTAGTTTCTATCAATTATAACAAATTTTTTAACAAGAGTGATTATTTAAAAATGTGTTATGACACATGCAGCTTCTTATGAGCATTAAGGCTTCCCTTTTGAGTGAATCTCTTGTCACATAAGTCACAGTGAAAGGGTCTTTCGCCGCTATGAACCCTTTTGTGCACTGTGAGATTAGTCTTCTTACGAAACTTCTTGCCACATTCTTCACACATGTAGGGACGTTCTCCAGTGTGTAACATCATGTGTTCTATGAGACCACACTTTTGGAGAAACCTCTTGTCACAAAAGTCACATCCAAAAAGCCTCTCCTTGCTGTGATACCTGACGTGTTTGCGTAGCTTCTCTTTGTGATCGAACGCCCTCCCACAATTGTCACACTCAAAAGGAATGTCATCAGAATGTAGCAACTTGTGTTTTGCAAGGCTCCCAGCAAAACCAAACCTCTTCTCACAACGGTCACATGCAAACGGTTTTCCACGCTTGTGTATCTTCATGTGCGAAACAAGCGACTCGTTTTTGCTAAATTTCTGAGGACACCACACACAACGAAACTGTTTTTCATTATGTACCCTGATAACATGTTTCCTGTGGCTACTACTGTGTGTGAAGCATTTGCCACAAAACTTGCATCTGTAAGGCTTTTCTCCACTGTGTATCCTCTTATGTTCAGTGAGGCAGCCGTTCAACTTGAACTTCTTCCCACAAACCTCGCAAGAAAAACGTTTTTCCTCTCTGTGACCCTTCATGTGGGCATTGAACTTTCGCTTTTTAAGGAATTTTTCATGGCATTCACTGCATTCAAATATTGTCTTTCCCCGCTGCCCAGTGGTACTAAACTGAAGAAATGCAAAATGCATTATTGACACATATTATCACTCATTTCATTAATTTAAATTTGTATCTGATTATACATAACATTAAGTTTAATGGAACTTACAAGATATATTTAAAAGATTACTTAAACAATAATTATTAAAAATTTGATTAAATTAACTCTTAATGAAACAATAGAAAACAGTTCACCTGGCATGAGGCAACAAATGTAGGTTCTGTGCCAGCATTACTAATAATAAATTCTTCTTCTTTTATTTCAACAGCACATGGAAAAATAGATCCTTCCAATGTTGTCTTGTCATTATTCTGCAAACAAAATCTAGCATATGATTATATTTATCTTTTCTCCCACTGTTTCTTAAAATGTCTACCTCCAAAAAATTGATTTTTATTTAAACCTGTATTGATCTCTCATGGTTACTGCATTGATAAAAAATTAAAAGGAAAACATCTAGCTTTGCAGACTTACTTATTTCCAACCCTTATATTAACTTTGCTTTATATATATATATATATATATATATATATATATATATATATATATATATATATATATATATATATATATATATATATATATATATATAAAATAAATAGCTGCTTCTTACGGAGGATATATTATACTAGTAGAAGGTGCTTGCATACTGCAAGCATTTCATCTCACCTTGAAAAAACATTAAATTTTTAGAGATATATTTCATCATGGGAAATATTTCTTTAATTCAAAAGATTTCTCCTCTGGACCGATTTTTGTTTTTCCTTATGGAACAATAATGGAGTAAAACAATCGCTAATTTTTCCAATTTTAGGAATATTATACATTTACCACATTGGGTTAATAAAGCCACACATTTATGCCAAATTTTAAATTTATAGCACATTTAGAAGTGAAATAACATTTATCTAATTGTTTAAAATTAATTAATTTTTACCGGCCGCAATAACAATTTCATGAATACACTGAAATGTTTATTCGTTTATATAGACTAAACTCTAAATAACTTAAAAATTTCAGCTCTCTAACTCCTCCCGTAGTACCCAAACATTTACCTATTTGTGTAAACTTTAAGAATTTATTACTTCCAAACAAATTAAAATATAAAAATTTGTATAATTCCTATTTAGTTTTTGTACAAATCCTACCTCTAAAAATAATTTCAGCTTCGTAGAAAATTCGGAAATATATAAACCTTGAAAATTTGTTAAAACAATTGCGAATTTTTAGCGGCCGCATTGTTGCATTTTTTCAAGATTTTCGTTTTTTCTAGTCGGTTTTGCACAAAATCCTACCTAAGAAAAAAATTTCGAATATCCAGCTCATGTGGAAGTACCTAAACATTAGTATCCTCCTATCATTATATATCGACGTTTCTTACAGAGGAGGATATAATATACTAGTAGTTGGTGCTTGCATACTGCAAGCATTTCATCTCACCTTGAAAAAACATTCACTTTTCTGACAGACATTTCGTCATTACAAATAATCTTTTAATTCTAAAAATTTCACCTCCACAGCGATTTTCGTTTTTCCCACATGTAAAATTAATAGTTTAAAACAATCCACAAATGTTGCAATTTATAAAATTTTACATTATCTTCATTATGGGGTACTAATGCTACACATTTCAGCCAAATTTTAAAGTTGTAGCATTTCTAGAGGTAAAATAATATTTTTCTAATTGTTTAAATTTAAATAGTTTTTAACGGCCGCCGCAATTCATATATGGAAAAATTGAAATGTTTATTTGTTCAAATACACTACTTTGTAAATAATTTGAAAATTTCAGCTTCCTAGCTCATCCCGTAGTACCTAAATAGTTATCTATTTATTTAAACTTGAAGAATTTTTAACTGCCGAACAAATAAAAATAGCAAAATTTGTATAATCCCTATTTCGTTTTTTTAGGAATTCTACTCATAAAAAAATTTCAACTCCGTAGCACATGCGGAAATACATAAACCTTGAAAATTTGTTTAAACAATTGCGAATTTTTAGCGGCGCATTGTTTCACTTGTTAAGATTTTCGTTTTTTCTAGACAGTTTTGCACAAAATCCCACCTATGAAAAAAAATTCGAAACTCCAGCACATCTGGAAGTGCCTAAACATTAGTATCCTCCTGTTATCATTATATATAGACGTTATTTACAGAGGAGGATATAACATACTAGTAGTTGGTGCTTGCAAACTGCAAGCATTTCATATCACCTTGAAAAAACATTCATTTTTCAGACAGAAATTTCATTATTACAAATATTCTTTCAATTCTCCGCAGCGATTTCTGTTTTTCCCACATGTAAAAATAATAGTTTAAAACAATCCCCAAATGTTGCAATTTTAAACATTTTACACTTTATCCATTATGGGGTGCTAATGCTACACATATGAGCCAAATTTTAAAGTTGTAGCACTTTTAGAAGTAAAATAATATTTTTCTAATTGTTTAAAATTTAAACATTTTTAACGGGTGCCGCAATATATATATGGAGAGATTGAAATGTATATTTGTGCAAATGCGCTGTTCTGTAAATAATTTGAAAATTGCAGATTCCTAGCTCATCTCGTAGTACCTAAAAAATTATTAAACTTTAATGTTCAAATGGGGTTAAAACAACCCCTAAAATTTACAATTATAAAATTTTCGATTTTTATAGTTGGTTATGAGAAAAGTTCTATAATCTTGCAAAATTTCAGCTTCCTAAACTTATTAGATTGGTCTACACACTGGATTGCGTTTTCCCATGCTAACTTATGGGAGATATTCCGGGGTCTCTGGAGTCGAACCCAAGACACTGTGAGCAAAAGTGACAATAATTACTAATAGATATTGCGGCCATCTAGCAACACTGAAAATTTCATTTTTCTAGCTTATCGGCAAGTGCCCATAATTAATTTACAAAAATGGCGCAATGCTTTTCTTATGGGAAAAAACGCAACTTTCGGAATTTCTGCAGTCGAACTCATGTCGTTTAGGTGAGAAGTCTCATTTTATCTGAAGGTTTCTTCATCATATCTACAAAACCTAAAACTTTCAGCTCTCTAGCTCTTGTGGTTTGGGCTGGACATTAGTATCCTCCTATATGTTATCATTATATATAGACGTTTCTTGCAGAGGAGGAGGAGGATATAGGAGGATACTTATGTTAAGGCACTTCCAGATGAGCTAAAGATTCGAAATTTTTTTCATAGGGGGCCATCCTTAAATGATGTCACAGCATTTTTGGGAATTTTGACCCCCCCCCTCCCCCCTCTGTCACAAAGTGTCACATACAGCTTCACCCCCCTCCCTCCCATGTCACAATACCTTGTCCTTTTTAATTTAGTCATATTGGCTATATAAAATTAATGATATGTCCAGACATAATTTGTACAATGTTTCATCTGTTATTACATGAAAGAAATTCAATACATTCAAATAAAATTATTGCTTTTTATAAGTACATATTATAGATAATGAAATACTTAAATGCAGCAGATATTCCATTGTATGCAAATACAATACTAATTAATATAAAAATTACATGTATGTACTCTTTAAACAATGTCTGGCAACTCCAACAATGTACGAAGTTTATGCTTTTATAACTTCCAGATTAACCCATCTCTATTTTTGTAACTTCACTAACTATGGAATACATTCATTAAAAGCAATAACAATTAATAAAAATTTTAAAAATGGATATAAACAAAATGAAAAATTTGAACAACTTAGAAATTAAAATTCTTTCCATGGTGTTCGGAAAATCTCATCCATACTATAAATATGCATATTATTTGAATCTCCATCATCTGTATTATATTTTATTTCATTCAAATCCAAATTTTCTTCATCAATCCATTCTGCATATTGAACATTTTCCTGGTTTGTTATAATAGCCATCATTTCACGCTGTCGTCTAGCAGCAATATGAATTGGCCTAACTCTTTCCTGAATATGTGGCATGGTCTGTCAGCTTATGTATCTTACAGTGTTTCTGTAACATGACATTCTAATTGTTTAAATTTAAATAATTTTTAACGGCCGCCGCAATACATATATGGTAAAATTGAAATATTTATTTGTGCAAATTTACTATACTGTAAATAATTTGAAAATTTCAGCTTCCTAGCTCATCCCATAATACCTAAACAGCTATCTATTTGTTTAAACTTTAAGAACTTTTAACTGCCAAACAAATTAAAATATCAAAATTTGTATAATCCCTATTTCGTTTTTTTAAGAATTCTACTTATAAAAAAAATTTCAACTCCGTGGCACATTTGGAAATATATAAACCTTGAAAATTTGTTTAAACAATTGCGAATTTTATTGTTAATCTTACTATAACAAATGAGCCAGTTTGAAAGTAAAATAAGTTTACCTATTTTTCCTTTTCCCTCAATTTGCACTTTTTTTCTCAGGTCCCTAGAAAAGTGTAAATAAGTGATTTTACTGTATAGCAGCAAGAGAACAACCATATCATTCCTACCTCACTTGCATTATTTTCTCCATTATACATGTCGTTTTCTTCATTTGTATCAGTATTTCCATTTTTTCTTTCTTTGACATGCACCATCATTTCATGTCTCCAGTAGCTGCCGTGGTGCATGAAACACTTGCCACAAAACTTGCATCTGTATGGCTTTTCTCCACTGTGTATCCTCTTGTGTTCAATCAGAATGAAGATCGACTTGAACTTCTTCCCACAAACCTCGCAAGGAAAACCTTCTTCCACTTTGTGAGCCTTCATGTGGGCATTGAACTTTCGCTTCTGAAGGAATTTTTCGTGGCATTCACTGCATTCAAATATTGTCATCTCCTGCTGTCCAGTGGTATTAAATTGAAGAAATGCAAAATGCATTGTTGAAACATATTATCACTCATTTTATTGATTTAAATTTGAATCTGATTATATATAAAATGAAGTTTAATGGAACTTAATACATGAATGAGATATATTTAAAAGATAAATTGAACAATAATTATTAAAAATTAAATTTAATTAACTCTTAATGAAACAATAGAAATAGGTTCACCTGCAATCTGGCAACCAATGTAGTTTCTGTGCTAGCATTACTAATAATTAATTCTTCTTCTTTTATTTCAAAATCACATGGAATAATAGATTGTTCCACTGTTGTCTTGTCATTATTCTGCAAGCAAAGTCTTACATTTGATTATATTTATCTTTTTTCACGCTGTTTCTTAAAATGAATACCTCCAAAAAATTTATTTTTATTTAAACCTGTATTAATCTCTCATGAGTGTTAAAAACATAAACAAAAAACACCTAGCATCACAGACTTACTTAAGATTAATATTGTATTTACCCGAAAGGAAGATGAGGTTTTTTCACAAAAATGCCATTCAAAATATCACGTATCATCTTAGAATGGAGTATGGAGATTTAAGGTGAGATTACACCCTTATTTTAAGTGCACCATGAAACACCCAGATGTCAAATATATGTCCGTTAAAATATCTATTATTGCATAAAGTAATACATCATATTTAATTAATTACTACAATACTTCAAAAATTTAAGGTCAAATTTCCTAAAATTACTCCAACAGACCAGTGGTTCTACTTCTGCGGTAGGGAAGTGTTTAGAGCTGGGTATGTAATCGCTTGACAAGTTGAAAAGAAATGACTACAGCTGAGCAGTTCCATGCATAATATGAAACACAAAGTCATGTAGGCACCAATTAAGGTGTCTAGTAATACAATGCAAACAATACTGATACAATTTAAACGTGTCTACTATAATTTAAACATGATGCTTTGCGTTTGGTATGCCAATGGCAGATGTAAAGTGGATGTGAGTTTCAGAGTGTAGAAAATGTACAAGAGCACTTGAGTAGTACATGGTTTCCTGATTTTTAAAGTGACAATATATTATTTATAACTTTTAAATAAGATACCCCAAACAAATGGCAGATCGTGTAGAGAAAAAAGGAACTGCAGTAAGAGGGAATGTATTGAAAAGAATTAGAAGAAGTTACAACAGAAATTTTAAGTTAATGGTGGTGCACTATGCTGAAGAAACAAATAATTGTGTGGCACGGAGGAAATACAATGCGACTAAAGCAAATGTGCGAAGGTGGAAGCAAGCAAAAGAGAAACTTGAAGGTGATAACTTAACACGGAGATCATTTAGTGGACCAAAACAAGGCCAATTTCATGCATTAGAAGAGGAAATTGCAAACTTTGTGCATATTCAAAGAATGGACGGTAAACCAGTGATGCGGGATATCATTAAATTGAAAGCCCAAGAATTAGCACAATCGCAAAACATTCTACACCAAGAATTTAAGGCTAGTAATGGATGGTGTGTGCATATGATGCATCATAATGGTTTTAGCCTGCGACAAAGAACTTCACTTTGCCAGCATCTACCTTCCGACTTAACGGACAAACTAATAACTTTCCAGAGGCATGTAATTCGGTTGCAGAAAAGTCAACATTACCTTCTGAGCCAAATGAGTAATGCAGATGAGACACCCATTTACTTCGAAATGCCATCCAATTATACAGTCAATGAAAAAGGTGCAAAAAATGTCATCATAAAAACTTCCAGGAAAGAAAAACTGCGCATTACTGTAATGCTGGCTGTATTAGCAGACGGAAAAAAGTTGCCGCTGTATGTTATTTTAAAATGCAAAACAGTGCTTAAGGAAGTACTACCAAATGGAATAATTGTTAAATGTCAAGGCCAAGGATGGATGTCAGCTGATTGATGAAGGACTGGCTAGCATAGTGTGGAATAGACGACCTGGGGCACTTTTAAGGCAGAGAGCGATGCTCGTCTTAGATGCATTCAAAGGCCACCTTACAGAGGAAGTTCAAAATACACTTCATGGTATGAATACTGACATTGGAGTTATACCAGGAGGTATGACATAAATTCAAGTGCTAGATGTTGTAGTGATGAAGCCATTTAAGGATTACATAAAGTCATTTTATTCAGAATGGCTTTTGGCAGGGGACCATGCATTAACTCCTACAGGAAAAATTAAGAAGTCCAGTATACCACTTCTCTGTAATTGGATCATTGCAGCATGGAAAAATAATAAATCCTAATAGTATCTCAAGGGGGGTCAAGAAATGCTGCATATCAAATTCCATGGAAGACGACTAGTTCGAATTTGAATAAGTTGTAATGCATGAACAGGACAGCAAGAATAGGGGAAGGAAACAGGAGAGGGAGACGTAAGTAGTAAATTTACTTTTTTTATTCATCCTCTTAATGTTAGCTTGTTATACATTATGTAAAGGTTTTTTGTAAGTGAAACTAATTTTTTTAGGGGTCGTCTTAAATTCAAGGTCGTATTCCTTTCGGGTAAATAGGGTAATTGAAGTTGGTTACAATGCAACTTAAATTACTTTGAGAATGAAAAGATTTTTTTCTAGTTCTATTTTACCTGAGAAAGTTCTTTATCCGAGGTAGATTCTTCTAACTCTTTCTTAACCACGATGTCACAAAACTTGAACAAAATTGTGGCATACATATATTAATTAAAGATAGAAATACAGCAGTAAGAGGACAACCATATCATTTCTACCCTACCTCACTTGCGTTATTTTCTCCAATATATATGTTGTCTTCTTTATGTGTATCAATATTTCTGTTTTCAATTCCTTCATTAAAACCAACATATCTTTCAATATTCACATCTGTGGCCAATATATTCTAAAAAGTACATTTGAAAAGGGAAGAAATTAATAACATTGCATTCTGATGTGATAATAGTAAATATGTCCATAGATGTATCAAACACAGGATATAAGTACAGATTTTGGAAATACCATCTTCTTTAAAACATTGCACTAAGTTTGTGTTTTCGCTAATGCAAAATAATAAAATGGATGCTATTACATACATCATCCAAACAATACCTTTATTTTTTAATAAGAAATTAATATAATTTCTTTCACTTGCATTGGAATTAAAAATTATAAATAGTAAATTTTTTACATGATTCAGAATTGGATGCCTATAGGAGGGGTGGTCAAACCGCGTCTCGCGAACCGCATGCGGCTTTCAAATTTCCATTCAAAGGCTCCTTAACGTTTTCACTACGGAACAAAATGAGATTGTGTGACTTGAGACTTGTTGGAGATACATATACGCCATGCACTACATCTGAATTGCTTCGGGTACAGGTTATGTTTTACTATTTGTAAATATATGAGCACGGAATTTTTTTCATGCGGCTCTCGAACCCGAAGATTATCGTATGCGGCTCCGAGAGTAAGTTAGGCCACCCCTGGTTTATAGTTTATTGTCGAGGAAGGATTAAGTTATACCCACTGATTTTTCAAAGCGTCGAACATCAATAATAACACTTTTTGAAAGGAGTTCCTTCTCAAACTTTGTTTTTGCATTCTGACACTGTTCCTTAAATTGTCTGAAAACATTCAATTTGTCAAGACATTCTAAACACACGAGTTGAGGGTAGCCATCCCTCCTAGATACCTACAAAAGAAATTAATATTGGAGATATGGCAAACAAAAACATCACAATAAAACCTTCATTTGACAGTTTTTCGTTCCAACGTTAATATAATTACTTATCCATTTTTAAATATATATAGGTATAGCACTAAATTTAATTTACAAATTCATTAAAATCACCAGGAAACTTGCTTTGAACTGAAGCAGATCGGTAATGACATCAGCCGCTGTAAATCCTTGCCTGCCATCATCTTCGAAAATATCAGATAAACATTCACTCTTATGCAAACAAAGTCTACATTGTACATAGCTATACTTTGTATCCATTACTAATAATATAAAATGTTGTCAATTAATTGAAATACTTAGATATAGCCAGCACACTAATATCCTTAATTTGCGGATATATTTGAAATAAGAGCAATTATGCATCGCCACGTTTTTACTCAATGCAATTTTAACCAATTCCAAAGTAAATAGCCACTCGTCACAATAACAATAATGCGCATTGATAATAATCCACTTCTACTGTCTCCTAACATGCTCCATCTATATGGATTTCTTGGAATCGTTCGAATAAGTGCGGCATATTTTAACTGTGATCGTTTTGAATATGCTAAATATTTTCGAATACCAGAAAAACGCCAAAATTCTAGTTCATTTCTGAGTAAGTAGCTATTTTCGGTAAAACTTAGTCTTTTCATTTTATGGGAATTCCGGAAACATTGCCTTTCTCGATTAGGCACCTTTCAATTTTCACATACTAAACTACATATTTAATGATAATTGTTTCGAAAAATATTCTTAATAGTTCTTAAAAGAAAAACAAGCCTATTTCTTAAGATATATGTTGAAATTCTTCAAATATTTTTAAAATTTAAAAAGCAGAGTTGAAAATAATTCCCTTTTTTATTTCCAACTTATTGTTTTTATATGTGAACTCTGGAGATTCTTTTAATTTATAAATATAACTTTTGAATTCAAATGCAGTATTTTAAGATTTAGTGAGACATAAATAGGTTACATGTTTTATATTCGCCATATACATGGATATCTCTATAATCATTGCGTTCCATAAATAGGCGACAACAATCGAATTGACAATATTCGAAGCACATTTTTTCTCCATAGGAACAACATTATAGAGACGATTTGTTACATCTAACCTCATTGGAAACACATAAAATTGCTTTTTATGCTTCTTATGTGCTATAAATCAATAGTAAAGGCCTTTCAATTTAAGAAGAAACTATTTAAATACATCCATCCTAAGTTGGTCGTCATCAATTCATTCTTGAAAACCATCATCCATCCTATTTTTATATAGGCACATGGTTATAAGTCAGTGATGAAAGTGCAAGTATTTAGGATTTTAACTATGAACAACGACTATGCGAAATGACAATAAACACAGACAGGACATCTAAGAGATTCAGAGGGACTCAGGCCACTTACAGATTTTGAGGCCACTAGCCATAATAAAGATATACGTAAACAAAACAAGAAAATCCTTAACTAAAGAGTAGACAAATGTAACTTGCATATTTTTATTTATAAAAATGCTATTCTATCCCTTTTCCATACATAAGTAGCAATTATTGAGGAAAAATCTAATTTTTGTGCAATTTCACAGTTGATATTAGGTGCAGTGAGTTCTTTGAAATGCAAATTTGGGTTCACATGAGCCTGAGACTCAGGTCAAATGGCCCAAAGTCCGTGAGCGAAAGTGATGATCAACAAGGGATGCCTGTATGTAAAGCATTGGTGTGAGATAACCAACAGTTGATCAAAGATCAATGATAATTGAATCAAAGGTATTAATATGTGAATGATGGTTGATCGAGGTATACCTGTAATGAGAATTTATGATGCTGATGGTATGAAGTGTCTGGTGCTGGGTGTCAGATAATTTTACAAACATCACACAGGTAGTCTGTCCGTAGACAGGTCCGTGATTATTCATGGTTAAACCTGGTTCTCCATATAATCCTATTTTCCGCTGTCCTCTTTATATCTTGATAACTCTCTTTCCCTTTCAAATCGTCTATCAGCTGAAACCTTTTCCTACCTCTTTCCCTTTTCCCATCTAGTTTTCCTTCTAACACGTCTTTAATCATACTCTCTCTCCTCAGGTAATGTCCAACCCAGTTAGCCTTCCTCTTTCTGATAGTCTGTATAATCATTCGCTTCTCTCCTATTCTTCGTAGCACTTCATCGTTTTTCATCCTATCTGTCCATTTTATCTTCAGCATTCTCCTCCAAGTCCACATTTCAAAGCTTTCCAAGTATTTGATGTCATTTTTCCTTAGCGTCCATGTTTCTGCCCCATACAATGCTATACTCCATACGTAGCATTTTATCAACTTCTTGCGGATATCTTCCCTTATATTCCCTGTAAGTAGTTGTTTCTTTCTCCTGAAAGCCGCTTTTGCTTTTCCTATTCTAGTTTTGATCTCATCCGTACATTTTGCCTCTCGTGTTATGATACTTCCAAGGTATTTATATTCTGAAACTTGTTCTAATGGCTTTCCCCCAATAGTTATGTTCAGATTCTCTTCTTTACCCGATATTCGAATGACCTTGGATTTTTCTGTATTTATTTCCATACCGTATTTTCTACCTGTTATCACTAGTCTATTTATCATTTTTTGTAGCTCCTCTTCCTTTCTTGCTAGAAGTACTTGATCATCTGCGTATTTTACTGTTCTTATAATCCTTCCTCCAATTTTGAAATCCCCTGTGCCTTCTAAAGCTTCTTGCATTAGACTTTCTCCATATATATTGAATAGGGTTGGCGATAGGCAGCAGCCTTGTCTTACTCCTCTACCGATATTTATTCCGCAGGTGTCCACATTCTCAAACCTGACCTTTACAACTTGATTCTCATATAGATTCCTAATCAGTCTCCTGTCTTTCCAGTCTACACCTATATCCTTTAATATCTTCATCAACTTTACCCAATTTACTCTATCAAAGGCCTTCTGCCAGTCTACGAAACATGCGCAGATATCTTGACTGTATTCTATTGCCCTTTCTGATATGATTCTAACTACCCCTATAGCATCTCTAGTTCCTCATCCTTTTCTGAAACTGAATTGATCTTCTCCTAGCATTTCTTCTGCATTTTTCTCCAGCCTTTTATTAAGAATCCTCGTGATGATCTTCGATGTGTGTGACAGAAGGCTTATAGTTCTGTAATCTTTACACTGCATTGCCTTTGGCTTCTTCTTTAGAGGGATCATTGTTACTTCTAGGAAATCCTGAGGCCACTCTCCCGTGTCGTAAATCTTATTAATTAATTTCGTGATCGCGTTTAGTCCTTCTGATCCCATGACTTTAAGTACCTCAGCCGGTATTCCATCGCTGCCTGTGGCTTTCCCTTTCTTTAGTTCCACTATTGCTTTTTCTACTTCTCTCTCCATAATACTTGGTCCTAAGTTGTCTTCTTCAATGTTTTCCTCATCTTCTAGTTGTATTTTTACTGATCTTGCCTGCTTGCTATATAGTTCCTTAATGTATTCTTCTCATACCTGTGCTACATCCTTTGTTTCAAAGACTATCTTCCCATCCGTATTTATAATTCCTTTACCACAAATTCCATTAGACTTCTTATCTTTTAATTCCAGTGCTCTAGCATACATCATATCATACCATCCTAACTTCTCCATTTATGTATTTTATGTATTTCATCACATTTTTCTTTTAACCAATTTTCTCTAGCTTTATCTGTTACCTTTCTCAACTCATTGTTTATACATCTATAGTCGGCTCTACCTTCTTCACTGTTAAAATTTTCCATTTTTACCTCTCATCCATTTTTTTCAGCATTTCCTTAGTGATCCATGGTTTTCTGATTTTCTTCTCTTGTTTTCCAATCTCTTTATCCAAGGTATCCTTGATACTGGTTTTAATTTCTTCCCATTCTATATCCACGGTCTTTGGTTTGTTTTCCAAATTTCTTAGGCTATCTTTCAACTTCATGCTGACTACACCCTGTCTTTCTATCAGTTTTTCTAGGTCTCAAGTCTGTCTTTCTCTTCTCATTTGTTTGAGCTTTGTACTTACACCAACTATTAGAAGGCTGTGATCTGAATCAATCTCTGCTACTGGTAATGCCTTGGCAGTCTTTATACAAACATATAAGAGTAAAATTAACCTTCCACTCCATCAGAGTATAATAGGATCTCTGATATTTTCTTTTGTCTGCACTTCACAACTTTCTTTTCACTGGTCTTTTTTTTTGTGGAAGGATGGGAATCTCTTAGGTTTCCTCTTGTTCTAAATATGTTATTTGTATACAACCTGAGTATTCTGCAATCTGACCTTTTCTGTTTAAGTTGTACAGTTGATCAATTAAAAACAATGTAATTATGTGTTGCAGAATCACTCATTCAAATTCTCATCAAATTATATACACCATCAACTTAACACCAACTGATATTAACCCCTTCATTGAGAAAAGATATTATTCAAGACAGGTTATTTTGAACCAAATATTTGTTATGTGCCAATCATTTAGGCTATACTGCAGTAAATATAATAACTGTATAGTTTGCTATCATTTGTTGATTTTTTCAAATAATTATCTGCCGTTTTTATGGTACGAGTGATTGATAAAAATCTCCATACCTCCACATTTTATTCTAATATTCACATACTAAGTATATGTGTTGGCATATTTATCAATAGGAAACTAGGTCAAACATGTGGGATTTGGCACTTGTGGAACTGATATGGAGTCTGATTTTGGGCAATAATATCATGAGGTATATCTAAGGTCTGTTTTAATGCGTAGAGATTCAAGGAACAAAGAATAAATTGCTATTTTCAAATAAAGATCTGAATAGTTAATATCAGTGAAATATTGTGCACTAATTTATACAGGTAATGATGGATTTCATTTGAAATTTGCCTGACTTTCAGAATATCACCAGGAAAAGGGACTATGATGAGCTATTAAAATATTAACAATACAATGAACTTTCTGTAAGGAACAAAAGATTTCATTTTAGGAGTTGCAAGTTGGTAGTACAGGTTTCCCTCTCTTTATGTGGGTTTGCTTTATGCGAATTCGCTATTATGTGACAAACTTATTGCTACCGGAATTTCTTTTTATGCGTCTTTGATTTGCTCTTATGCAGTTATGCGGCCAGTGCAGTACAAATGCAAAAAAGTTCCCCCTTTCATAACAAGGTGACCATTCAGTCTCTCATTGTCTCTTATGCTTTGCGTATTATTACTCCAGTAAAAGAGCTGAGAGTGGACAGGATATTGTATAGTGGAGATGAGATGGAGATTTCGTGTGATACTGTTTGAGCACACTTGAGAGGTTTTGTCTACTTGCCCACAGAACTTGCGTTGGGCCAAGGCAACCCTCCAGCAGTTTAAACTTCCACTATTATGTCACCCACAACAGCCACAACTTTTGCTCTTCTGCTTCCTTTTATTGGCTAGTATAATTTACAGTGCTAATTGTTTTAAGTTGGTATTTAGCACATAAGTAGTCATTATGGAGTGAAGGAAGAGCGTCTTGGAGGGGAGTTAGGATTGCTTGTGGAATGTATCCCTAACTTTTATATGTAAATATGAGTTCTGTTCATACAAAGTTGCTTTATGTGTCACTTTTCCTGGAACGCAACCCCCGCATAAAGAGAGGGAAACCTGTATAGCATTACTGCTCCTTCCATATTCCTTCAAAGCTTGAATAAGAGATTTAAAATATTCATGAAACAATAACAAAGAAAGAAAAAGTTTTGTCAGGATCTGCTGATTTTATTGGAGGAGCTGTCATGTTTTAGCATAGCATGTCATCATGAGGTGCACAGACTGAGCATAGAGAAAATGAAATTATGTTTAATCCATATGAGAGGGAGGAGGAGGTGAAATCATTCAGAGAAACTAGGAGGTTAGTCAGGAAGAGCAATCTTTTTCAACTTGGGTTCCCCGGACCCCTAGGGGTCAGGGTTGCTTAAATAAATTTGATAATGTTGCTAAATCCACCCTAAAATGTCATTAAACTGAAAGAAATGTCCTTAAAAATAAAAAAGTACTTAAATACTTCAAAATAAATTTATTATATCTAATTAGTGAACACCTTTTTTGAAGATGAATAACAATTAAGATATTATTTGATTATCATAAATAAGGTAGAATTTTTACAAGCCTTTTATTAATAAAAAAGGAATAAGCATTTATAGGTTAGTAAACTTTTATAATAAAAAGAAAAGATATTAAAAATTCACAAAGAAAATACTACATTAACACTTCATACACAAATCACATTCGGGTAACTCTTCACCACATATATGACTACTTTTTGTTTCATCTTTAGGTAAGTTCTCATATGCATCAGCGGAACTAGTTTTATTTATTACACTCTGGGACTGTTCATAATTGTAACATTTCCCATGCCTTCTTAAACCAAATTTAATAGCCAAATTTGCTTTTAAAGTTTTGACATTAATTCTGTTTCATAATTTTTAATATAATAATGTCCATGACACTAAATTGACATTTAACATCAGCATTAGAGTGGGGTAATGTGAGTACAGTTAAAGCTAGATTTGAATTATTCACAGAAGTGTTTTCAGCAGTTGAATCTAGGTAGGTAGTGATTTCCGGCTAAGTTTCAATGAATCTGACGTTTCCGTCCACATGACTGTATGTAGTTTATTCCACTGAAAGTCAATATGAGTCAGAATTGTTAAATTTTGCTAGATTAAGTATTCCTGATTTCTTTGGTTTCAAACATAATTACCAAGGAAAAATTTTATAATAGGCAAAAAGTTTCTTCGTTAGTATTAAAATTTTGTATTTGTGGAAATAGAACCAAGTTATCAACCATTAATGCATGTTTAACACTTTCAATGCGGCATGACTGGAATTGCCATTATTGTGCTACATCTGGTTCTAACGGTTCTTTTTTTTGCCTCTAGCCATCAGTTTGGTTCCCACCACTGTGTAAGGTCAGTTTCACAGTTGGCGATTTTTTTTCATCAGATATACATTGGATTGTGCTTGTGTTTAGTACTCACTCATAATCATGTAATCATATTAAATCATTTAATCATAATGTTTTATTATGAGTTTGATCACTTGCTTCATTTTTATGGGTTTATTTATGTATTTATATAAGAAACCAAATTCCGTTATAGCAATAAAAGATATTTTTTGGAAAAATACCAAAAGTTTTCTGCAAAACTAGTGGTTTTTTTCATACTTTTTAATTGTTTATTAAGCATTCGACGTTTCTAATCACTTATTTTTATTGTAATATCGAGGATAAATTGTCCTGAACATCCTACTTTTAAGAAATACTTAGAAAATTATGAATAATGTAACAATCTAATGGAAAAAACATTAAGAATTCAATTCAGTCACCCGTAAGAAACTCTGGATTTTGGGGCCGTGTTGAAAGGATTAATTTAATGTGACATACAGTTATACTTATTCCACATATTGACAGCCTCTTCAGTGGCTTAATTTGTTTTCATTAGGATGTTCACATATTCTGAGAAGGGTGTATTATTCTCCTACATTATTATTCTATCAGTTAATGTGTGATTGACATGGTATTTTCATTCACTGGACTACTGTCTTAATTTACAATAAATCGAACTCATGCTGTCCTTTAATAATAATAGTTTTATTTTGTTAAATAGAATATATCATTCAATATAAAGTGATAAATAATATGCATTAAAATTTGAAAGATAGAATTAGTTTTAAGTGGAAATTTCACCAGGTTTCATAATTGTAGAAAAATATCTCTGTAAATTCCACGAAAAAAGAAATTATTTTTTCTGTGATCATGATGAATAATTCCAAAAAGTGGAGTGTGATTTCAATGATCTGATTAACCAGGCTACTTTATTTTAATACATTCTGGCTCATAAGTTAACAGAAGAGATTTTGAATAGATATTACATCCATTCAATACAACCTAGTGGCCTTCATTTGATGGTACAAAAGAAACGGACTGCAGAACAAGCATTTCTCCCGCTCCTCCTAGGACTTATAATTAGTTATTGATTATTTTCCCTCTAACATCAAGAAGAAAATGCATGACATATTATGATTTGGAGGAATTTTTTGGCAGGATATTTTTGCTATACTTAGCTCAGTTTTATTTGAGAGTTGACTCTGTTCAGAAGTGCCAAAGAAAGTTGCCGGTAAGCAATCTCCATTTCAAAGAGAAGGCAATGCAGTTCCTCAAGACTGTATTTTCTCAGCAGCAGTCAATAACTAGAAAATTATTCACAGATGTAGAAAAATTATGATATCTAACTATAAGTGTATAAATGTTTCTGTTTTTTAACTTTTAATTAAAATTTTTAAAGAGAGAAATCTTCTTATTGGTAGCAAAAGTTTTAGTTATAAATCGTCGTTATAATTAAATCATTAACTTGTTGGGAACAAGGAAGAATCACAATAGAAGAAATTATTTCACTTTTGCTATATTTATTTAAAATGCCACTTCTTTTATTGTATTGAACCACTACCAGTGAATTTCGTTTCTTTTCCCATTCCAGGTGCTGTGAATCCCTCCCTTTTCCTCCATTTCCAATGTCAAATCTTCACCCATTATTTCTTTCATGAGCCCCAATGTGTGATATGATATGATAATTTTTTGATGAAGTGCTGTGTGTGTGCATTCGAGTGTGTCAAGAGGAAACTCTTTCATCATGTGAGAATGTCTTCTCCCACCGCTGAAAAATTTCCACCCGCACCAAAGGTAGGAAGACTTTTCACTTACCTTTTGATTCCTATTTTTTCTTTCAGCTTCAGTTTAATGGCGTTTAGGTTGTCACAGTCAAAGGCAATCGATTGAACTAATGTTGGTGTGCCTAAAATTTTCCCTCAGGAAATGCCATAATTAGAGATGGGTTGACTGAGATTAAAGTGAATGCAAGCTTTTAGTTAAAAGTAGATTAAAAAGTTTTATAAATTTTAGAAGCCAATTGGTCATTCATATCTCTGCATTGGTTGAAATAAATCTATCCATATATCAGTCAAATTTTATAAAGCAGTGCCAAGTTTTGTATCGATTACTGCATAAATAATAGTTCTCTTGAATCAGCATGTGATCAAATAAAATTACTGAAATTCTCCATTATTGATGGAAAATAACTGTATCCTGTTGACTGACTAGATAACTTGTGCAATTAATAATGCTTATGGTTTATATTGTGGGATAATGAGACTGAAGGAGAATATGGAGCAAGGCTTGAAATAAAAAGGTTGGCAAATAATGTGGTCTATAAAGAAATATTGTAAAGTTAGCATGTAATTTCTAATGGGTCTTCGCTTGTTTAACAAATTACCTGGAGACTTCAAAGCTATCCAAGGAATTTCCACATTTCGTAAAAAATTAAGAACTTTCTTACAGAGCAAACTGTTTTATTCCGTTAATGAATATTTCAATTTTACTACATGACAATGATTTTTGTGTTATATTATATACATGACTTGTCCTACATCGATGTAATACTCGATCTTTGGATTGATAAATTTATTATTATTATAAATGCAAACCAATTGGGGTTGAAGGCCTCCATCCTTCCATAGAAGCTAGGAGTTGATGGCCTGTGGGGCTGGAAATCTACTAGTATTATTCAATAAGAAGAAAGTCGACCACTTAGTTTAACTGTATATCTTTTAGTACTCCTCTGGGCTGGCTGTCTAAACTTTGTCTTTCCAAGTAAAACGTATTGCAGCCATGAGAGATTCCTCTGTGCACTGATGCAGTGTTAGTTGTAAAATGGCAACTATATTGAATGTTTGTAGGAAGAAATTCAGAGATGGATATTAATACTCCAGTTGTATGCATACAAAGTGGAGCACATACCTAGTAAAGCCAACATCACAGACCCCTTTCAAGCCTATTCTGATTTTAAGAATTGAATAAAATTTATGGTGATGGTGTAACCTTGTGGAACTGTTCCATGATGAACAACTAAAATGAAATTTTTTTGCCGGGCCAGTGCCGTGCCATCACCATGCCGTGCCGTTACTGGTGATGCGTGAGTAGGCCTTTATCTGGATATGTACTAAAAGGCACGGATGATGATGCCATAATCCTAACACACAAAATATCCTAATTTTTACATAAATGTTAGTGTAACATATAGGCTATTTTCTTAATTATGATTATAAGTATTGCTTAAGAAGGGTGATCTGAGATATGAAACTCGAAAACTTGGGCAGTGACGAATCCTGAGATTTTTTGATATGGAAGCATTTAATTATGAAAATTAGATCTTACCTTGTTATTATCTTGCATACCTCGTGCACTCGAAGGTGGCAGGTGGTGATACATGTGAGGGGAATGGAATGAATGGGAAGAAGAAGCTTGAAGGGGGAGCTGATGTCAGAGCACCTGTGCAGTTTGGCTTGGATGAGTCCATCAGCCTTCGTGTACCTCCCTCCCTTTGCTTCTTCCCCTCCTGATTATAAGTTTGCGCAGTCAATGCTTACACCTAAACACCATCTCCCCTAAAATCCGTCCCAGCTCGAGGATGAACTCATCCTATCATAAAAGTGCCTACAGCGCACTGCCAAGATATAGCGTTTTAGGTATGCTACAGTGAATGGCTCATCAACATGTACTCAATGATATTCTTGCTTCCTAGTAGGCAAGTAGTGTTATTTTCGGCCAGTCTGGCGCAAGCTGTCAAGGTGGGTTTTTAAAATGTCATGCAGTCGCACGGTTTTACTGAAGGTGTGCTTCTAAAATTGAACTTGTGAATGAGTAATTTTTATTGTTACTGTTATTATTATTTTAATTTCTAATTTGGAAGCAATGCTTCCCTTGCTTCCATGGAGGGTTCGCTCCGGGTGGTTGAGCAGATTAAATCAGAACCTCCTGCCTGTTTGTTCGAGGCAACACCTCTAAACTAAGATTTGGATATTATTAGGTTTTGTGTTAATGCTGGAGTCCCTAAATTAAATAAGTTTGCCTTAACACTATAATGTATGCCCAAAGATAGCTGTGATGTTGAGCATTCATTTTCCCATTTGTATCACTTGCAAACTCCAGAAAGGAGTAATATTACTAAAGACACACTAGCTATGCAAATGCTATTGTATGTGAATCATAAAAATTAACATTAAAAACTTTTTAATTTTTAAACAAGATTTTTATTTAAAAATAATTTTATCCAATTTAAAAAATAATGAAACTCAAAAATTACCCGATTGAAATTTTTTTAAAACCTAAAAATATAACTTATTTATACCCGATTTTAACCTGAATGAAAAGGAAAATAATAAAACTCAACATTTACCCTCCAAATGAAATTTTTTTAAACCCGAAAAATCCATACCCTACTTCAACGTAAGTACAAGGTGATATTTTAATTTAATGGGAGAAATAATAAATGGAATGCATATGCAAGAATGCTCAACTGGTCCTTTTTATCTTCTGCAACTCTTTTTGCCTCGTACAATCAATACAGCAATACCAAACTTCCATTATTTTACTATCCATCACTTTCTCCTCTAGATGTGGCCATTTAAGACCAACCTTACGAAAATTATGTTTCTCTTATCGCGTCAGCTTCAGTTTTTCCTCGATTTCTCCATTCACAGACCATTTATTTCTGTTGGATGCGTATCGAAATGGCATTCTGCTGCACAGTTTCCATGCGCCTTTGCATACTGAATCAGCTAAAGCTTATACAATACACGTAACATAATTTATCCTAGATATTATTAAATGATTATGATACCTATAGGAATTCTAATGTTCCTTGGCATTAATAGCGCTATTCAATGGGCACATTAGGAACCAAAACGTAACTACTGAAATTATAATAACTGGCAGCGGATGTCATTTTTTTTTTAAAAACGTGCATCTTATACGCCAAAAAATCTGGTATTTAGTTAGAAGTAATACACGTCCGTAAATATGTACACATAAAAATAATAGTATAGCTTCCAGGGGGAATGGTCAATATGGAAATGTACAAAGGAGCCGATCCAAGGAAGTTTGCCCCGGGACCTGCAAGTGTCCTGCTGACTTTTTTTTTAAGTAATTGTTGTCCTCTATCCAAATAAATTTTTAATACCTTACAGATAATATAAAAGCTAGGGAGAGAAAAACATGGTAGCTAATTGTTACTTGACGGATGACATTTAACAAGATACGAGTATAAGTTTATTTTAGCGTTTATATAAACAGGAAGTTCTAATAGAGAGATAAAGTTCAGAATCAAAATTGGGCAATAAATTTTAATACGAATCACTAATGCTTAATTTAATTAAAATCTGTGCAGTAGTTCCTGAGATTAAACATTCAGAATAACAGATGGAGGAGACCTGCCCATTAGGCGTTCTGCTACTACCACTTTGCTGGTAAAGAACTCCTAAAAAGTGGTAAAAATACAATTTCTTTAATTAACTTCCATTATTTATGTGTTAATGAACCCTCTTTTATCCTTCTTCATTTCAAGTCCAGATGCAATGCTAATCACACTTAGAGAAAGTGAGCTGAAATGATGAAAAGAGCACGTTATTGAGATCCCACAAATGGATTTGAGACCAAGGTTTCTATGGAGTAGTGTCACAATTTGCAATACAATGTAGCAAAGACTGTGACAGGTTAATGATTATGCATCTCTAAAATGCGAAACAATACATTCTACTATAATAATTTATTTCATCAAATATTAATACAAATTACTTTCAAATGTTGTTATACAAAACTGATCAACTGTTACAATATGAAAATTGGTTCAAAATATCCAAATGTAAAAAAACAACAGGGCCAACAGCATTCAGGAAGTTTTCTGCATAATATCGTTGTTTAAAAATGATCTGAAAAACTTTGTAATAAAGAAGATGCATTAACGAAAGAATTACTCTACTGTGCAGCACCACCTAGTGACCCTTCATCGTAATAATAAAAAAGTACCATAATTGATAAATCACATATTAATGAAAAAGTATAAACAGAAAGCACATTTTAGGAGGGCTAACTGTACTTAGCCCTCAACTGCCAATTTTTTCGTTGAATTAATTTTACTCTGTAAGAAGTGCTTAAATCTTATTAAAATATTAAAGAATTGATTTAATTTTCAATCAGTTTTTATTTATAAAATATAGTATGTAACTTCCAGTTCACATTGGGGCACAAGGAAAGGAAAAAGCATACAAATTAATGGCTATATGAAACATTACCGTGAAGTTATATTGAGTCATAGAGGGATAGAAAGAATCATAGAGAAGAAGCCACATGAATGTAATTAGAAGGATAAGAACAAGATGGATGTGGCATTTGTGAAGACATGATTACATTTAACAAGTTGACTGAAAGAAAATTACAAAAAGGGCAGTGAAGAGGAAGCCTTTTTTTCTGAGTATTCAACCACATAGATTATTATAGCCATGACTCCTTCCATAGCAGACAAACACAGGAAGGATGAGGAACACCCAGTGCCAGCATTAGCCTACTCTTTACAAAGAGCAACAAGGGGACCAACAGCTTAATGTCCCTTCTGAAGGATGGAGTGCTGATTTGCATGGCCTTCTCAAACCACACAAGTAAGAAACAGGACAATCCCAGATTGAAATTCTTATCTCTACTGGATTTGAACCCAGGACTGCTGCATGGCAGGCCAACACCATAACCACTCAACCACCATTACCCACTTTTCAATTACAGGAATTTGAAGATCTACATTTAGGATGTAACTAGATGGAAATCAACAGTAACCATTCTTAATTACTGAAATACTCATGACAAATTTATACAGCTTATTTAGGAGGATATATTCAATGAAGTTTGGACATAAATAATTTGTAGAGGCAACAAATTGAATGGCATTGAATTTCATGGTATAGTTCTCACAAAAAAGAGAAATATCAAATAGCCTGTGTATCAGAGAATGGAAGATAACATGTTTCTTAGATGTGCAGTGTCTAAAAGAGGCAGGAATTGTATGGTTTTTGTGGTAATAAGTTTCTACCTATTTTAAAAGTTATTTTTACAAGATACCAGGACCAGACCAAGGTACCGGCAAGCAGGGCCGCTGCCTGTGACACCAAAGTCTTGGGATCACTATCCCAAACATCTATGTATACCAGTGGTCCTCATCCCATCACCTATCGCAGGCTAATTTTCCTGTGAAAGATTATTACTGCACTACTTAATTCTTATAATGAAAAAATTATATTAAAAACTGATAATAATAATAATATATCCTAACATTAACCCACAAACCATGTGGATATAGTGATAAAGAACACAATAAAATTGCGATAACATAATGTAAAATGCCAGACATTTTTATCATGGAAAAATGAATCTTTTTACATTAATCATTTTAAGCTCTACGCATCACTTCTGGGAAGCAGATGCACTGTTATTGTTGCATGTGCCACAGACTGAGCAGCCCTGATCTATACATTACTTGAACAAAAGTGATTATTTAAAACTAAGTGTTATGACACATGCAGTTTCTTATGAGCATTAAGGCTTCCCTTTTGACTGAACTTCTTGTCACATAAGTCACAATGAAAGGGTCTTTCACCACTATGGACCCTTTTGTGCACTGTGAGATAAGTTTTCTTACGAAACTTCTTGCCACATTCTTCACACATGTAGGGACGTTCTCCATTGTGTAACATCATATGTTCTATAAGACCACACTTTTGGAGAAATCTCTTGTCGCAAACTTCACATCCAAAAAGCATCTCCTTATTGTGATACCTGACGTGCCCACTTAGCTTTATTTTGTGATCAAACGTTCTACCACAATCATTGCACTCAAAAGGAACATCTCCAGAATGTAACAACTTGTGTTTTTCGAGGGTCATGGCAAAACCAAACCTCTTCTTGCAATAGTTGCATGCAAAAGGTTTTCCACGATTGTGTATCTTCATGTGAGAAACAAGCTTCTCATTTTTGCTAAATTTCTTGGGACACAACTCACAATGAAACTGCTTTTCCTCATGCACCCTCGTTTGATGTTTCCAGTAGCAGCTGTGGCGCGTGAAACGTTTGCCACAAAACTTGCACTGGTATGGTTTTTCCCCACTGTGTAACCTCTTGTGTTCAATCAGAGCGACATTCGACTTGAACTTCTTCCCACAAACCTCGCATGGAAAACCTTCTTCTTCTCTATGACCCTTCATGTGGTCTCTGAACTTTCGCTTCTGAAGGAATTTTTCGTGACATTCACTGCATTCAATAACCGTCTTCCCCCTATGCTCTGTTTTATTAAACTGAAAAAAAGGCAATCTACAATGTTGAAACATGATACCATTAAATACATTGTTAAAGATTATTATACCATTAAATATAACATGCATTTTAGCGGAACTTAATGTAAGAGATTTCTTTAAAAGAAAAATTTAACAACGTTGATTCAAAATTAAATTCAATTGAATCTTGATTAAATGATAGAAATAGGTTCACCTGGGATGAAGTTACAGATGCATGCTCTGTGCCAGAATTACTAATACCTGCATTTTCTTCTTTTTTCTCAACAGAACATGGAATAACAGCTTCCTCCACTGTTTTGTTGTCACTATTCTGCAAGCAAAATCTTGCATATGATTATATTTATCTATCCTCATGTTATTTCTTAAAAAGACTACCACCAAAATGTTTATTTTTATTTAAACTTCTGTTCATTTCTCAAGGTTATTGTTCAGATAACACAAAATTTAATGAAAATCTAGCAATGGAGATATAATTCACTTTGCAATAATAATTGAAGTTGTTTACAATGTGACTACAAATACTTCTAGAAAGGAAATATATTTTTTCTTGTTCTATTTACCTGAGAAACTTCTTTCTCCAAGCCAACATCTGTTAACTCCATCTTAACCACACCATCACAAAATAAAAATAAACAGTGCAATATACTTTGCACAAACTTTTTCATATACGTTTGGTCTCACTACACTCTTTGCCCTGAAAGTAACTGTGTGCTTGGCAATTCACTGCCAATTATGTTAATTATGCGTAGCAACAGAACCAAAGTGACTGACACCATCAACCTCTCACATCTAATACCTCTCACTAATAAGCGCATGGCGTTAACAGAGAAGTATGGAATTTTAGTCTAGGGAATCCCCAGGTTTCCCCTCCCCTCTGATGCATGCGCTGAGTGTCTTATACAGAAATAATGCCACTGGACGATATATAGTAACTTTTTTGGGACATATGGTTTAGTTAGTATTATTTGTGACATCAGGCTGAACATTTGGATGGATTTTAATGGAAATCCTTACAGCCATTTTTGAGTAAATCGATTTTGTTTCAAAATATCCAAGAATAAAGTACCCTTAATTGTTGCGCAATATCGTCTATCTCTTCAGAATGTCTTTTATGAATGATATTATCCATAAATATGAGATATCATTCGATTTAGTTTAACCGTAAGGCTGTAGTAAGAGTTTCAATGGATCGCGGCGGAGGCATGACGTCATAAGGCTTAGGTAATGTAGCTTAGCATATATTGTAATGTCACTGGATGCCATATAGTGATTTCAAGAGACACATGACTTATGCAGTATTATTTGTGACATCAGGCTCTACAATTGGATTGATTTTAATCAAATTCTCTGAAGCTGTTTTTGAGTAAATCAGTTTCCAAAAAATCACCAAGAATAAACGACCCTTTATTTTTGTGCAATATCATTTTTATGAAAAAAGGGTCTGCAAAATATGATATATTGCACAAATACGAGATATCATTTGATGTTATGTATGCGTTTGGGCCCTAGAATGGCGAACAGACCGACAGACAGATGGCATGGCAAAAACTACTTTTATGGACTCAGGGACACCTAAAACATGTATTTCCATCAAAATCTCGAAGTCAAATGTTTTCATGATTACAATATTTTCTCAATATACTACGTATATGAGAAAGTAAAAATGCTGTATACATAGATTGATTCAAAATACAAATACAGTAAAACCCTGTATTTACGTTACTGGAATGCACTTAAAAGGAAGTTAAATTATTGAAAAAAATCCTTTAATAGAAAACTCTAGTATGAGGTATGTACATTAAAAAATGAGAAAGCCATTGATGATTGAGTGTGTTTTAAGGCTGGGCCAGTGGTGTAGCTAGGTTGTCCTTCACCCAAGGGCAAGTCACAGAGATGTGACCCCCTCCCTTTGCTCCCTGTACAATTTTCCAAACAAATGTAATGTGGGGAATATAATGGAAACCCAAGCATACTATACTAGCATTTTAATTTTGCATATATTTTAATATTCGTATTAAAAAGGTTTGCTGGTTAAGTAAATGAAAAAATAGATATACTCTTTGTAAACTTAGCTCTATTAACGTTGATTTTATTGTTAATCTTACTATAACAAATGAGCCAGTTTGAAAGTAAAATAAGTTTACCAATTTTTCCTTTTCCCTCAATTTGCACTTTTTTTCTCAGGTCCCTAGAAAAGTGTAAATAAGTGATTTTACTGTATAGTAGCAAGAGAACAACCATATCATTCCTACCTCACTTGCATTATTTTCTCCATTATACATGTTGTTTTCTTCATTTGTATCAGTATTTCCATTTTTTCTTTCTTTGACATGCACCATCATTTCATGTCTCCAGTAGCTGCCGTGGTGCATGAAACACTTGCCACAAAACTTGCATCTGTATGGCTTTTCTCCACTGTGTATCCTCTTGTGTTCAATCAGAATGAAGATCGACTTGAACTTCTTCCCACAAACCTCACATGGAAAACCTTCTTCCTCTTTGTGATTCTTCATGTGGGCATTGAACTTTCGCTTCTGAAGGAATTTTTCGTGGCATTCACTGCATTCAAATATTGTCATCTCCTGCTGCCCAGTGGTATTAAACTGAAGAAATGCAAAATGCATTGTTGAAACATATTATCACTCATTTCATTGATTTAAATCTGATCATATATAACATTAAGTTTAATGGAACTTAATATATGTATGAGATATATTAAAAAGATAAATTGAACAATAATTATTAAAAATTAAATTAAATTAACTCTTAATGAAACAATAGAAATAGGTTCACCTGGAATGTGGCAACCAATGTAGTTTCTGTGCTAGCATTACTAATAATTAATTCTTCTTCTTTTATTTCAAAATCACATGGAATAATAGATTGTTCCACTGTTGTCTTGTCATTATTCTGCAAGCAAAGTCTTACATTTGATTATATTTATCTTTTTTCACACTACTGATTAAAATGACTACCTCCAAAAAATTTATTTTTATTTAAACCTGTATTAATCTCTCATGATTACTGCACTGTTAAAAACATAAACAAAAAACACCTAGCATTGCAGACTTACTTAAGATTAATACTGTATTTACCCGAAAGGAAGATGAGGTTTTTTCACAAAAATGCCATTCAAAATATCACGTGTCGTCTTAGAATGGAGTATGGAGATTTAAGGTGAGAATACACCCTTATTTTAAGTGCACCATGAAACACCCAGATGTCAAATATATGTCCATTAAAATGTCTATTATTGCATAAAGTAATACATCGTATTGAATTAATTACTACAACACTTTAAAAAATTAAGGTCAAATTTCTTAAAATTGTTCCCACAGACCAGTGGTTCTACTTCTGCGGTAGGGAAGTGTTTAGAGCTGGGTAGGTAATTGCTTGACAAGTTGAAAAGAAATGACTACAGCTGAGCAGTTCCATGCATAATATGAAACACAAAGTCATGTAGGCACCAATTAAGGTGTCTAGTAATACAATGCAAACAATACTGATACAATTTAAACGTGTCTACTATAATTTAAACATGATGCTTTGCGTTTGGTATGCCAATGGCAGATGTAAAGTGGATGTGAGTTTCAGAGTGTAGAAAATGTACAAGAGCACTTGAGTAGTACATGGTTTCCTGATTTTTAAAGTGACAATATATTATTTATAACTTTTAAATAAGATACCCCAAACAAATGGCAGATCGTGTAGAGAAAAAAGGAACTGCGGTAAGAGGGAATGTATTGAAAAGAATTAGAAGAAGTTACAACAGAAATTTTAAGTTAATGGTGGTGCACTATGCTGAAGAAACAAATAATTGTGTGGCAGGGAGGAAATACAATGTGACTAAAGCAAATGTGCGAAGGTGGAAGAAAGCAAAAGAGAAACTTGAGGATGATAACTTAACACAGAGATCATTTAGTGGACCAAAACAAGGCCAATTCCATGAATTAGAAGAGGAAATTGCAAACTTTGTGCATATTCAAAGAATGGACGGTAAACCAGTGATGCGGGATATCATTAAATTGAAAGCCCAAGAATTAGCACAATCGCAAAACATTATACACTAAGAATTTAAGGCTAGTAATGGATGGTGTGTGCATATGATGTGTCATAATGGTTTTAGCCTGTGACAAAGAACTTCACTTTGCCAGCATCTACCTTCCGACTTCACAGACAAACTAATAACTTTCCAGAGGCATGTAATTCGGTTGCAGAAAAGTCAACATTACCTTCTGAGCCAAATGAGTAATGCAGATGAGACACCCATTTACTTCGAAATGCCATCCAATTATACAGTCAATGAAAAAGGTGCAAAAAATGTCATCATAAAAACTTCCAGGAAAGAAAAACTGCGCATTACTGTAATGCTGGCTGTATTAGCAGACGGAAAAAAGTTGCCGCTGTATGTTATTTTAAAATGCAAAACAGTGCTTAAGGAAGTACTACCAAATGGAATAATTGTTAAATGTCAAGGCCAAGGATGGATGTCAGCTGATTGATGAAGGACTGGCTAGCATAGTGTGGCTGTCAAAATACCTCGCACGCACCTTACAGACGTACATAGGCGGAACGGAGTCGCACGTGAAGAATTCAGCACATTTCATAGAAAGGCTAAACGACATGAAAGTATCGGAGAACGATATTCTAGTAAGCTTTGACGTGACCTCACTCTTCACTAAGGTTCCCATAAAGGACTCCATCCGAGATCTTGAAGGAGCTTATACATCATGGACTTCCGGCAGACTATCCGGATTTAACAGAATTCTGCCTCACCAACAACTACTTCCTGTGGAACGGACAGTTTTACGAGCAGAAGGAAGGAGCAGCTATGGGCTGCCCTCTCTCCCCCGTCATAGCCAATCTGTATATGGAGCGTTTCGAGTCTAAGGCACTATCATCATGTGGTCCTCGTCCTTCATGCTGGCTGCGTTACGTGGATGACACATTCGTCATTTGGCCCCATGGGACAAATAAACTTCACGAGTTCCACCGTCTACTCAACCAAGTCCACCCAGCCATCCAGTTCACCATGGAAGTCGAAGAGAACGGCACCCTACCATTTCTCGACGTCATGGTGAAGAAGAGACCTGACGGAAGCCTTGGACACAGCGTATTTCGGAAAAAGACGCACACTGATCGTTTCCTGCATGCTGCCTCTCATCACCATCCTCAACAGAAGGCATCAATAATCAAGACCCTGATGCACCGAGCAAAGACGATTTCCGATCCCGAGTCCCTAAAAGAGGAAGAAGAGCATATAAGAAGGGCACTCATGAATAATGGCTACAGTCACCCATTCATCCGGTGGTATATAAAACCGAAACAAAAACCTTCGGTGGAGCGACCAAAACCCACAGCCTACGCAAAAATTCCCTTCATCGCGGGGACATCTGAACGCATAGCCAGGATTCTACAAAAAGAAAATATCGTCGTCCGTTTTAACACGCTAAGGAAAATAAAAGAAGAACTTCCGTCTGCGAAAGATGCACTCGACCCGCTAACATCTGAAGGAGTCTACAGGATTCCATGCAGCTGCGGACACGTATACGTCGGACAAACAGGACGATCCATTCGCTGTCGCTTAGCCGAACATAAACGGGCCATGATGAACAAAAAATGGAGGGAGTCGGCCATAGCGGAGCACTTCACCTCCGGCCCGGGACATAAAATCACACTCGAAGAAACGAAATTGCTCGCGAAAGAAGATCGATATTTTCCGAGGTTAATTCGCGAAGCTATTGAGATCGAAAAGCATCCGGTCAATTTCAACCGGGACGACGGTTTGCGCATCAGCGCAACATGGAAGCGACTCTTCCAACGGAAAAGTGAAAGGGAGGAAAAATACGTTGGAGCAACCTCCAAAGAGAAAGGGACAGCAACTCGAACGAGCCAATCAGCGATGGACAACGGTTAAACTAGGAAGGCACGAGTGAATATAAAAGTCAGATCCCTACCATCGGATCTCACGATTTTCCGCCTCTCACCTCCCCGCAGGAAATAGACAGATGTGCTGCCGATATTACGACCCGAATTCGGACTGCAGCTGAGCAGGCCATCCCAAGGCGTCCGAATACTGTGCCGGACTATCTCACTCTGCCTCCTCACATCATTGCGGCCATCAAGGCGAAAAACAAAGTCCGTGGAGACTTCCAGCGCACTGGCTGCAGGATCCAGCGGAGGAGACTACTGGCCATGCAGCACAAAATACGGGACATGATTGCCGAACACCGCCGCCTCTCATGGGACAAGAAGATGGCTTCTCTCCCCCTCCAAGATGGCTCCATCTGGAAGATGGCAAAGTCCCTGCGCACCCTTCCAGCGTCCGCTCCGCCCATCCGGACATCATCAGGCCTGGCGTGCTCCCCGGAGGAGAAAGCGGATCACCTGGCTTCTTACCTGGAGGAGGTCTTCAAGCCAATCCCAGGACCGGATCTTCTCGCGACAGACGGAGAGGAGGACTCTGCCGCGGAGGAGGAGCCGCCCATAGTCTCCTCTGAGGACATCGGGTCAGCGTTGAAGCAGCTGCGATTGCGCAAATCTCCTGGCGAGGATGGGCTTCGCAATGAAGTACTCCGGCAGATTCCACAGTCGATCGGAACATGGCTGGCCGTGCTCTTCTGCGCCTGCTTTCGCCTTGGGCATTTCCCGTCGATGTGGAAGGAAGCCAGAGTGGTGTGCCTCCCGAAACCGGGGAAGAAACCAGACGCTGCCGCCAACTTCCGTCCGATCTCCCTGTTGGATGGTCTGGGGAAGCTGCTGGAGAGGATCGTCTTGCCACACCTGCTACGCCATGTCAAGAGTCACAACATCCTTCCCGCACAGCAGTTCGGTTTTCGAGCAGAGCACGCGACAAGTCATCAGGTCGCCCGCGTCTGCGGTTTTGTCACTGATGCGTTTAACCGAAATTGCTGTGCTGCGGCGGCCTTCTTCGACGTCACCAAGGCCTTTGATAGGGTATGGCATGACGGGCTTCTCCAGAAACTGCAAACCTTCGGCTTCCCTAGATGGCAGCGCTTCTTCATTGCCGACTATCTTCGCGCGAGGACCTTTCGGGTAGCATGGCACTACTCGACCTCCTCCCTGAGACGCATCACCGCTGGAGTTCCCCAGGGATCGGTCCTAGGGCCTATCCTATACAACATCTTCACGGCTGACGTTCCCAGGAACCTTGGCTGGAACACCCTCCTCGCAGTCTACGCTGACGACACAGCACTGGTTTGCCGCTCCACCAACACCAAGAAGGCGGTGGACTACCTCCAACGCGCCACCTATGGGCTACTGGACTGGTACGAGAAGTGGCGGATTTGCATCAATCCAAAGAAGACACAGACCATCGTCTTCCGCACGGGCAGGCCGGCAGACGTCGACGGCATACTGGTCGGTGTCGAGCAGGTTGACTGGATGGCTGAGGTCCTATACCTGGGTGTGACCTTAGACAGACAGCTCAACTTCACTCGACATGCGACCAGGGCAGCACACCGCGCTATTGGGTCTAAGATAGCACTTTCGCCACTTCACATATCGCAGCATATTCCTCTTCGGAGAAAGCTGCACTTGTGCCGGTCCATAATTTTCAGCGCCCTCACTTATGCCTCGCCAACGTGGAGTGGAAGGCTGTCGTCAGCTGGGAAGAGCAGACTCGCCGTTGCCGAGCGATCCTGTCTCCGCTGCATCCTGGCCCAGGGAAGGATTCCCAACGAGGCCTTATACCATCTCACCGAGTCCGAGCCCATCACGGACGGGCTACGAAAGAAGGCGGTGAAGTTCTTCGCTGACCTGAAGTTGAAGGAGTCGACGGAACTTCAGGCCATCGGAGAACAGAAGGCCATGCCGTGGGATCGACATCGCCGTATACGTGCTGCCACGGAGGAGGCAGACGATCTTCCCCCTCCCAAGCTTCGGAGGATCGTTTAGGCAACAGGTGCCAGCCTAAGGAAGGAAAAATCGGAACCAAAACGCAATCACCTCCACTAAGAGACCTGCAAGAGTTGGTAGTGGACACAACGGAGGAGAAACGGAACCTCCTCTGTTACAACACCCCCCTGTGGATCTCACTTCATCTCCTGAAGATGCAGACTGCAACGTCTGCGAAACGTCGAGAGCCAGAAATGCCGCCAACTCAGTGAAACCCGAAAACCTCCACCAGCATTTTTTAGGGGTCGTCTTAAATTCAAGGTCGTATTCCTTTCGGGTAAATAGGGTAATTGAAGTTAACTTAAATTACTTTGAGAATGAAAAGATTTTTTTCTAGTTCTATTTTACCTGAGAAAGTTCTTTATCCGAGGTAGATTCTTCTAACTCTTTCTTAACCACGATGTCACAAAACTTGAACAAAATTGTGGCATACATATATTAATTAAAGATAGAAATACAGCAGTAAGAGGACAACCATATCATTTCTACCCTACCTCACTTGCGTTATTTTCTCCAATATATATCTTGTCTTCTTCATGTGTATCAATATTTCTGTTTTCAATTCCTTCATTAAAACCAACATATCTTTCAATATTCACATCTGTGGCCAACATATTCTAAAAAGTACATTTGAAAAGGGAAGAAATTAACAACATTGTATTCTGATGTGATAATAGTAAATATGTCCATAGATGTATCAAACAAAAGATATAAGTACAGATTTTGGAAATACCATTTTCTTTAAAACATTGTACTAAGTTTGTGTTTTCGCTAATGCAAAATAATAATAATAATTTTATATGCCCGTGGATATGGATGGCATGACATTCATCACCCAAACAATACCTTTATTTTTTAATAAGGAATTAATATAATTACTTTCACTTGCATTGGAATCAATATATTATAAATAGTAAACTTTTTCCATGATTCACAATTAGGTGTCTATAGATTATTGCCGAGAAATACTCACTGATTTTCCAAAGCGTTGGACATCAATAATAACACTCTTTGAAAGGAGTTCCTTCTCAAACTTTGTTTTTGCATTCTGACATTGTTCCTTAAATTGTCTGAAATCAATCAATTTGTCAAGACAATCTAAACACACAAGTTGAGAGTAGCCATCCCTCCTATATACCTACAAAAGAAATTAATATAGCAAATGAAAAACATCACAATAAAACCTTCCTTTTACAGTTTTCCATGTTTCAAAGTCCATATAAAATTACTTATCCATTTTTAAATAAATAGGTATAGCACATAATTTTAGTTTACAAATTCATTCAAATCGCCAGGAAACTTGCTTTGAACTGAAGCAGATCGGTAATAATATCTGCCGCTGTAAACCCTTGCCTGCCATTATCTTCGAAAATATCGGATAAACATTCACTCTTATGCAAACAAAGTCTACATTGTACATAACTATACTTTGGATCCATTACTAATAATAAAAAATGTTATCAATTTGTTGAAAAACTTAGATACAGCCACATCACTAATATCTTTAATTTGCGGATATACTTGGAATACGAGCATTAATGTATCGCGTTTTTACTCAATGCAAATTTAAATAATTCAAAAGAAAACAAACCACCCGTCAAAATAACAATAATGCGCAATGAATATAATCCACTTCTATTGTTTCCTAACATTCTGCCATCTATATGGATTTTTTGGAATCGGTCGAATAAGTGTGGAATATTTTAATTTGTCGTTTTGAGGACGTCTTGTAAATATTACAGAATGCCAGGAATAAATCAAAATTCGTTTATTTCTGAATAACTAGCTATTTTCGCTATAGCGTATTGTCTTTTAACATTATGGGATTTCCGGAAACGCATTGCCTTTCTTGATTAGGAACCTTTCAATTTTCTCATACTAGACTACTTAATGAGAATTGTTTTGAAAGTACTTTTAATCGTTCTTAAAATAAAGACAGGCCTATTTCTTAAGATATATGTTGAAATTCTTCAAATATTTTTAAAATTAGCATTGAAAATACTTCCCTTTTTATTTCCGATTTATTGTTTTTATATGTATATGAAGATTCTTTTAATTTATAAATATAACTTTTGAATACAAATGCAGTATTTTAAGATATAGTGAGGCATAAATAGGTTACATATTTTGTATTCGCCATATACAGGGTTACCTCTATAATGATTGCGTTTCATAAATAGGCGAAAACAATCGAATTCACGATATTCGAAGCACATTTTTTCCCCATAGGAACGAAGTTATAGAGACGATATCTTACTTCTGACCTCATTGGCAACTAATAGAATTGCTTTTTACACTTTTTATGCGATATAAATCAATAGTAAAGTCTTATCTATTTAAGAATAAATTATTTAAATACATCCATCCTAATTTGGTCGTTATTAATTCATTATTGAAAACTACCACAAACACCAAAACAACAATCGATGAATCCGATTTTCCATAGGCATACAGACTAAAGGTAGAGTACATATCACTATCTCAAGCTAAATCTAAAAAAAATATTTTTCATATTTAATTTGTTTGGTAAATCCACTTACATTGGTTTTCTACTGTTTCATAAAATAAAGCTGAGTTAACCCTTTGAGACTGAAGGATATCCAAAAATTTGAATTTCTGGAGGTCACCAAGAAAACACGTTTTGACAGTTTTTGGTAGAATGTTATTGTGGTGCAAATTTGATAGGATATTTGTGGTCACTTTAGCTCATGAACAAGTTGCCAGATCAATACTAAATTTCAGATTTAACATTTTATTGAGGCAATGGAGCTATGAAAAGGTTTTGTCAATTATCGCTCAAATGGAGGCAGAGATTCATTCTTGCCAATTTCCCGATTTACTCTAATATCTCCTTCATAGTTCACATATGTTAACAATAGTCATTATAATAATTGTAGATGATATGGTTTTCTACAATATGCATTTGAAACCTGATTCCGTAAAAATGACAATTCGGGTGATATTTGAGCTTTTCTTGGGGAAGGTGCTAACACCTGGTATCAGAAATTGTAAATAATTATTGAGTTAGTCATACTTTTGAGTACCCTGCCAACAAACAGTGATTAGGTCTATTTTCTATGGAGAAAGTTATTTGTTGGATACAGCAGATATTTTACACTTCCATTTGCTATTCATTTTGTATGTTCTATCTTTTTGTTTTTCTCTTTGTTCTCATTTTTTATAATAATGCATTTTTGATAATAGTATATGAAAATAAAATAACAGCAGTCATTTGATATTCTTGTGATAAAATTTAAAGATTTTTTCACAATTAGAAATTTGCTAATTGCAAATTCTTTATTTTTTAGTTTGACACCTCAAAATGGATAATTGGGTCATTAAAGTCAATAACAAAGAAAAGAAGCAAGAATTTGAAAGTGGTAATACAGGTTGATCATCCCTTATCCGAAATTCTGTAATCCGAAAAGCTCTGAAACCCACGCTTTTTTTCGAGAGCCGACACGACACCACGAGTGGAAATTTGCACAAGTTTGTTTTCAGCATTCATCATAGCCAGACATTACTGCACTACTCACTGTGATTATCGTGTATTTTGTGCTTATTCTGCACTTTGTGGTGCGAATATACTGTTTAAATTGTAAAAAAAAAACCTGCAAGGTAATCGTGATGATAACAGTGAAGATGACATTGTTAAAAGAATGGAAAAACTGCCCATAGTCAACACAGTGAAAATGTGTGATGGACTTATTGAAGGACTATAGCAGCATGCATTCATGACGGAACAAGAAATTATGTCAGTTTATAAAATCAAAGAGAGACTGCTACAACAAAAACCATTGCTAATGAGGCAGATGAGTCTAGAAGATACATTTAAAAAAGTCATCCAGCACAGTGCATCCTCAACCCTAGAGCATCCACTTCCTCATCCCCTTTCCGGCATGAATGCAAATAAAGCGAGAATGGTCTGTTTGATTTCAACAAATCTTTCGCCTGAATACTCGGCGTGAACTCTTGCAGGTTTTAAGTGGTTAATCATCCCCCGGAAAGTCATGGATTGAATTCCAGGATAGTTTTGTTATTTCATTTGATTGACACATAATCAGCTAGAATACGATGTATAGACCTTTATTCTTTAACATTTTAAAATATCTTGATCAAGCCTTGGACTCAAGATTTATATCATTTCACACAGAAAGAAATGAAGATTTTTATTCTTACAGCCAATGCTGTTGTTTAATTCGTGTTTGCTCATATTTTAAGTTTATATTCAATTTTCTCCTGTTTTTTGACATTTCAAAAAGGAGGTTGCTAGGGTAGCTGGCATTGTTCATCTCGGATTTTTGCATTGTTCAACTCAGGCTTCAAGTGCATTTGCACTAAGCTTGCAATAAAATGCATAAAGGACAAAAAAATTGTCTCAAGTGATGTCACCTCCCAGTATAAATTCAAATAAATCAAGAACGGTCGGCTCCATTTCAACAAATCTTTCTCCTGAATACTCGGCACGAACTCTTGCAGGTTTTAAGTGGGAAGTCATCTCCTGAAAAGGCATGGGTATGACATCAGGTTTTTGCAATTGATTATCACAAAATCAGCTGGAATACGATGTGTAGATCTTCAGTCTTTAACATTTTAAAATATATTATGAACGACACTGACTTGAGATATACACTATTTCATGTAGAAAGAAATGACGATTCTTTTTCTTACTATTCTGTTGTTTAATTAGTGTTTGCTTATATTTTAAGTTTATATCCGATTTGCTCCTATTTTTCAACATTTCAATTTTTGATCTTGGATTTTTGCAGTGTTAGACTCAGACTTTCAAATGCATTTGCACTAAGCCTATAATGAAACAAATGCATCAAGGACAAGAATCAATTCAAAATTTGTGAAAAGTTTCGTGTAAATATAAAACAAATGAAACACGTAGCGAAGAAAAGAAACAATTCTAATGCATTGTAATAATAGACAACATTTCAAATAGAAAGATATTTCACGCATACATGGAAAATATCATTTCGTTTGCAAGTCTGCTGTGCACTTTAAGCTATTTACTATATTGATAATGTTTGTGATTAATTTCTTTCAATATAGATGCGTAGCCGGCGGGTGCATTGATTACTTAATATTAAAGAAACCACCGAACATACAATATGCTGTACCGTCAGCAATAGTGAACAAAACAAAAAATATTGTGTACCGGTAGTCTAAATCAGGGTCCCTCAACCCAACGCCCGCGGGTGCCATGGCACCCTTCATAAATTCCTTGGCGCCCACTACTAGGGCTATGACAAGTCATTTGCTGGGGAGGTGCAATAAGATAATACAGAAGTACAAATTCAATTTTCTTATTAAAAATTTCAAGATTCTCCTTTATTATTAATAAATTTTGTATTCAAATCAAAATATTTTTGTTTGAAAATAAAAAAAGAATTAACCCATTTCTTTTAGCTTTATTTTTCTGTGTACCCCCAATTGGCACCCGCAATCCTTCTCTGAATTCGCAAATGTGCCCTCAAGGCTGAAAAGGTTGCAGACCCCTGGTCTAAATCATGTAGATATGTGTTTTTGGTAATGAAAATGGCGTGAGCTATATAATTATTTTAAGAAGGGCAATAAAAGTGGTTCAACTAATAACACTCTTTGTAACAATTTTATGTCATCGAAACCATCTTATTGGGTAACTTCATGCAAGGGTCTCTAGATGTTTGCAAGAAGTACTGCAACGGGCCCCTAGTTATATTTACAACTGATAATAATATATTCTAACTTTAACTCACAAACCAAGTCAATATAGAACACAATAAAATTGAGATATAATTTTAAATCCCAGACATTTTAACAATGGAAAAATGAATTTTTTTACATTAATCATTTTAAGCTCCATGCATCACTTCTGAGAAGCAGATGCACCACTATTTGTGCATGTGCCACAGGTTAACCATTACTCAAAAGTGAATAGATGTTGGATACGGATTTATATCGCAGAACAGGCTGGTATCTTGATGTCATTCCTCACATTTTTCATTATAAATTATTTTTAGTGCTAAAATACCTGGGGTCACTCCTGTTAGTCACCAGCTTAAAATAAGTTTTATGTACCATGAACCTTCTTGTGAACATTAAGGCTTCCCTTCTGAGTGAATCTCTTGTCGCATATGTCACAATGAAAGGGTTTTTCTCCAGTATGGGTTCTTGTGTGAACTATGAGATTTTGCCTCTTGCGGAACTTCTTACCACATATTTCACACATGTGAGGCTGTTCTCCAGTGTGTAACATCATATGTTCTTTGAGACCAAACTTTTGGACAAACCTCTTGTCGCAAATGTCACATCCAAAAAGCATCCCCTTCTTGTGATACCTTACGTGCCCACTTAACTTTATTTTGTGATCAAACGTTCTACCACAATCGTTGCACTCAAAAGGAACATCTCCAGAATGTAACAACTTGTGTTTTTCGAGGGTCATGGCAAAACCAAATCTCTTCTTGCAATAGTTACATGCAAACGGTTTTCCACGATTGTGTATCTTCATGTGTGAAACAAGCTTCTCGTTTTTGCTAAATTTCCTGGGACACAAGTCACAATGAAACTGCTTTTCCTCATGCACCCTCGTTTGATGTTTCCAGTAGCAGCTGTGGCGCGTGAAACGTTTGCCACAAAACTTGCATTGGTATGGTTTTTCCCCACTGTGTAACCTCTTGTGTTCGATCAGAATGACATTCGACTTGAACTTCTTCCCACAAACCTCACATGGAAAACCTTCTTTTCTGTGACCCTTCATGTGATCGAACTTTCGCTTCTGAAAGGATTTTTCGTGACATTCTCTGCATTCAATAATCGTCTTCCCCCCATGCTCTGTTTTATTAAACTGAAAATAGGCAATTTCCAATGTTGAAATATGATACCATTAAATACATTGTTTAAGATATTTATCCCATTAAATATAACATGCATTTTAGCGGAACTTAATGTAAGAGATTTCTTTAAAAGAAAAATTTAACAACGTTGATCTAAAATTAATTAAATTAAATCTTGATTAAACGATAGAAATAGGTTCACCTGTGATGAAGTTACAGAAGCATGCTCTGTGCCAGAATTACTAATACCAGCTTTTTCTTCTTTTTTCTCAACAGAACATGGAATAATAGATTCCTCCACTGTTTTGTTGTCACTATTCTGCAAGCAAAATCTTGCATATGATTATATTTATCTATCCTCATGTTATTTCTTAAAAAGACTATCTCCAAAATGTTAATTTTTATTTAAACTTCGGTTAATTTCTTAAGGTTATTGGTCAGATAACACAAATTTTAATCAAAATCTAGCAATGGAGGAATAATTCACTTAGCAATAATAATTGAAGTTGTTTAAAATGTGACTGCAAATACTTCTAGAAAGGAAATATATTTTTTCTTGTTCTATTTACCTGAGAAACTTCTTTCTCCAAGCGAACATCTTCTAACTCCATCTTGACCACACCATCGCAAAACAAAAAAATGCTGCATACTTATAATAATTCAAAATTCAAATATAGCAGCAAGAGAACAACCATATCATTCCTACCTCAATTGCATTGTTTTCTCCGTTATACATGCCGTTTTCTTCATTTGTATCAGTATTTCCATTTTTTCTTTCTTTGTCATGCACCATCATTTCATGTCTCCTGTAGCTGCTGTGGTGCATGAAACACTTGCCGCAAAACTTGCATCTGTATGGCTTTTCTTCAATGTGTAACTTCTTGTGTTCAATCAGAATGACGTTCGACTGGAACTTCTTCCCACAAACCTCACATGAAAACCCTTTTTCCTCTCTGTGACTCTTCATGTGGGCATTGATCTTTTGCTTCTGAAGGAATTTTTCGTGGCATTCACTGCATTCAAATATTGTCATCTCCTGCTGCCCAGTGGTATTAAATTGAAGAAATGCAAAATGCATAGTTGAAACATATTATCACTCATTTTATTAATTTAAATTTGAATCTGATTATATATAAAATTAAGTTTAATGGAACTTAATACATGTATGAGATATATTTAAAAGATAAATTGAACAATCATTATTAATAATTAAATTAAATTAACTCTTAATGAAACAATAGAAATAGGTTCACCTGCAATGTGGCAACCAATGTAGTTTCTGTGCTAGCATTACTAATAATTAATTCTTCTTCTTTTATTTCAAAAGCACATGGAATAATAGATTGTTCCACTGTTGTCTTGTCATTATTCTGCAAGCAAAGTCTTACATTTGATTATATTTATCTGTTTTATTCTGTTTCTTAAAATGACTACCTCCAAAAAATTTATTTTTATTTAAACCTTTATTAATTTCTCGTGGTTATTGCGCTTATGAAAAATTAAACGAAAAACATCTAGCATTGCAGACTTACTTAAGATCAATAATTGAAGTTGGTTACAAAACAACTTAAAATACTTTGAGAATGAAAATATTTTTTCAAGTTCTATTTTACCTGAGAAAGTTCTTTATCCAAGCCCGATTCTTCTAACTCTGTCTTAACCACGATGTCACCAAACTTGAACAAAATTGTAGTAGCACAAACAAAAATATAACTACAGTTTTTGGAAATGTCATTTCGTTTAACATATAGCACTACGTTTGTGTTTTCGTTAATGCATAATAATAATATGGATGGCATAACATTCATCACCCAAACAATACCTTTATTTTTTAATAAGGAATTAATATAATTACTTTCACTTGCATTGGAATCAATATATTATAAATAGTAAACTTTTTCCATGATTCAGAATTAGGTGTCTATAGATTATTGCCGAGTAATACTCACTGATTTTCCAAAGCGTTGGACATCAATAATAACACTCTTTGAAAGGAGTTCCTTCTCAAACTTTGTTTTTGCATTCTGACATTGTTCCTTAAATTGTCTGAAATCAATCAATTTGTCAAGACAATCTAAACACACAAGTTGAGAGTAGCCATCCCTCCTATATACCTACAAAAGAAATTAATATAGCAAATGAAAAACATCACAATAAAACCTTCCTTTTACAGTTTTCCATGTTTCAAAGTCCATATAAAATTACTTATCCATTTTTAAATAAATAGGTATAGCACATAATTTTAGTTTACAAATTCATTCAAATCGCCAGGAAACTTGCTTTGAACTGAAGCAGATCGGTAATAATATCTGCCGCTGTAAACCCTTGCCTGCCATTATCTTCGAAAATATCGGATAAACATTCACTCTTATGCAAACAAAGTCTACATTGTACATAACTATACTTTGGATCCATTACTAATAATAAAAAATGTTATCAATTTGTTGAAAAACTTAGATACAGCCACATCACTAATATCTTTAATTTGCGGATATACTTGGAATACGAGCATTAATGTATCGCGTTTTTACTCAATGCAAATTTAAATAATTCAAAAGAAAACAAACCACCCGTCAAAATAACAATAATGCGCAATGAATATAATCCACTTCTATTGTTTCCTAACATTCTGCCATCTATATGGATTTTTTGGAATCGGTCGAATAAGTGTGGAATATTTTAATTTGTCGTTTTGAGGACGTCTTGTAAATATTACAGAATGCCAGGAATAAATCAAAATTCGTTTATTTCCGAATAACTAGCTATTTTCGCTATAGCGTCTTGTCTTTTAACATTATGGGAATTCCGGGAACGCATTGCCTTTCTCGATTAGGAACCTTTCAATTTTCTCATACAAACTACTTAATGAGAATTGTTTTGAAAGTACTTTTAATCGTTCTTAAAATAAAGACAAGCCTATTTTTTAAGATATATGTTGAAGTTCATAAAATATTTTTAAAATTTCAAATTTAGAATTGGAAATACTTCCCTTTTTTTATTTCCGACTCATTGTTTTTATATGTGAACTATGAAGATTATTTTAATTGATAAATATAACTTTTGAATACAAATGCTGTATTTTAAGATATGGTGAGACATAAATACGTTACATGTTTTGTATTCGCCATGCACAGGGATACCTCTATAATCATTGAAAATGCGTTCCATAAATAGGCCACAACGATCGAATCGACGATAGTCCAAGCCAAGGGTCCGATCTCGGTTGAAATATTTTCGAGTTCAATTATCTTATTGAGTTCGATTTCGGTCTTTGTGCTCGTGATAAACGCTATTTATAGATCGACATTAAAAATGAAAATAAAAACAATTTAATACTTGATTTTGATAAAATTTATATACCAATACTATATTGTTGTTAAAATATGATATACAGTGGAAACCGCTTAACACGAAAACGGATAACACAAAATATCGGTTAACACGAAATGCATGCTCGGTCCATTCCAGAGCCTATGCTTTTCAATGTATATTCGGATGAAGCGGTCGAATTCTTTTACGTCCTAATGGTGAGTGTTGTCAACGACTTCGTTCCCTGCAAAAAATCGTCTCCGAACCGACCCCGGTGGATGTCCGCCAAAGCTCTTCTCGCCCTAAAAAATAAGAAGGCTTGTTGGAAGCTAATGAAATCGTTTCCCAATCCTCACACTAAACGAACTTTTGCCTATCACCGACGGCACGTTAATTTTTTACTGAGGCGTGACTACAAAGACTACATTGATAGTGCGTGCTCAGAAATCAATTTCAACAATAAATCATTCTGGAATATAATAAATTGTCGTAGAAAAGGTGGACGAATTCCTAGTTCAGTGTACTATCATGATTCCGTCTTTTCTGGTAGTGCTAGGCCTGAAACTTTTAACGAGTTTTTCAGATCAAATTTTTCACCTCCCTCCCCCTCCTCTGTACCCTAAATTTTCCCATTGTCTATCTTCCATTGTCACCACCCCCGGCGAAGTGCACCAGCTCCTCTCTGCCCTCCCTTCCAAGAAAGCCAACGGACCCGATGGTATCGCAGCGGAATTTCTTAGGCAAACCGCTTCTCAGCTCTCGATACCTCTTTCTATTCTTCTCAACCGCTGCTTTGCCACGGGAGTCTTTCCCCAACAGTGGAAAATAGCCAACGTCATCCCTATTCACAAAAATGGCAGTAGATCTCAGGTGGAAAATTATAGACCCATATCTCTTCTTTCCAACCTATCAATCGTTTGTGAAAAAATTATTCATAATCGGCTCCTCGCTTTCACTCTTCCCTATATTTCCACGCAACAACATGGTTTTCTTCCGGACTCCTCAACTCTAACCAACCTTTCCGTGCACATGAATAATATCACGTACACATATGAAAATTCTTCTCAACTGGACGTGTGTTACATCGATTTCGCCAAAGCCTTTGACACCGTTGACCATTCTCTCCTTCTTCACAAAATCTCCCATCGCTTTAATGTCCATCATCTCTTTCTCTCCCTCATTTCTTCTTTCCTGTCAAACAGAAGTCAGCGTGTAGTTATCGACGGCTACCTATCTTCTCTTGCTCCTGTCACTTCCGGTGTGCCTCAAGGTAGTGTCTTAGGCCCCCTTCTCTTCATCCTTTTCATAGACGACTTAGTGGATATAATTGCACAACCCTGCGGGATACTACTCTTTGCAGATGACTGAAAATTATTCAAACAGATCAATTCCCCAGCCGACTCTGATATTCTCCAAGCTGCTCTAATCCGCCTCTCTGACTGAACTAAAACCTGGCGTCTCAGAATCAATCCCTCCAAATGCACCGCTCTTGCCTTCACCTTACGTAAGCAACCAATTATAAACCAATACAAAATTCATGACATAACAATCCCCTTAGTTACAACACAAAAGGATCTTGGTGTAATTTTTGACCAGAAGCTATTATTTGTTACCCATATTAGGAAAGTCACTTCTCGTGCCATGTCTATGTTGGGCCTCATCTATCGTTTCGCCGAAATTACGGATGTTTTCTCTCTACGCACATTCTTTGTTAGTTGTGTTCTCCCAATCTTAGAACATTGCTCACCCATTTGGTCCTCAGCTTCCCAATCAAATCTTAATCACCTTGAAAGGCCCCTAAATTTCTTCCATCACATTATCCGCCAGCGAGTTCCTTCTCTTCGTAATGCGTCCTCTTCCCACATTCTCCACACTCTTGGTTTACTACCTTTGACCGATCGTAGACAGGCAATTGACCTAAAGTTTTTCCGTAACATTGTAAATGGAAAATATAGAACTCCCGAACTTCTCTTCAATTACCCCCTCTGTATTCCCTCTAGAAGTACCAGATTACATGATTTATTTCACTGCCGCACTCCTCGGCTCTCAACCACAAAACGCTCCTTAATTTTCCGCCTCCCAAACTTATATAACCAAACTCTGATGCAAGATCCTCATACTGATGTTTTCCATTGAACTCCTTATTGTTTTATTTGACTGTTTTATATATATTTTTATATGCATTTATTATTCATTGGTTGTAATGTTCAATGTAATAGGCCTGAGTGCTGTTTTTGAACTTATTAAATAAATAAATAAATAAACACGAAATGGCAGTTGGAACATGGTTTTCCCATGGTCTCTCAACCGCCGTTTTCCCAAAAACCCGAACCCTGCCTAGATTTCCCATCAATGTACCAGTACGGAAAATCCTACTACCTCACCTGTCCTCCTATGCCTTTCTCTGTCATTGACCGTAGTCATTAGTAGGGGAATGACTCTCAACTATGCAATTCCGATCTCATGGCAACTCGCATTCACCCGTAGAGAGGGCCCCGACCAAGAGTATCCTTTATTCCGGGCATCGTCGCCACAGTAAACATTCCTGGAACTGTCATCCGTGGACGATAGAAACGGGTTTGCAAAATCGGCCTCATATCGCAGTTATTATTGGTGGGTTTCTCCCAATACCTACCTGTCATTACTCTCCAGATCCCTATAAATAAAATTCTTGAAATCTTATACTCTCAGTCGATTGTGAATTTCTGAGTGAAACCGTTGACGTATTTTAAACGAACCAGTGTACGAAATATTTCCTATTCATCACGATAATTTTAAGTTTTAATTTTAAAATTTGTATTAAAATTAAATAATCCATATTAAAAATGGCCAAGAAAGTCCATAAGCAAAATGCACTACCGCTAAAAGTGAAAATGCAGCTCCTGGAAGCGGTTGATGCCGGTAATAGATCCAAAACAGACATTTGCAAAGAGTTCGGAATTGCAAATTCAACCTTGTCGATAATTATTAAAAATTGCGAAAAATTAAATGTTTCCGAGAGAAGCAAGTTTGAACCAGAGCGGAAGCGTCTGCATACAGCAAAGCACGAAGATTTAGACGCTGCGCTGCTCATCTGGATTCGGCGCTCGTAGTTTGTGCGTGACAAAACGAATCTCGGTGAGTAGCATCGTGGCTTCGTGCAGTGAGATTGACGGAGACCGTCTCTGATGGCCAGTTGAAGGGTATGCACTGCGCATCTCATGTGGTGAATATGAATGCCCATTACTTCTTCGTCTTTGGTACCGTTACCTTCGTTTTCATAATCATGCTCACTGTCACAGACGTCATCTTCATCGTCTGATCGTACTTTCACTTGTTAATTTAGTCGTTCAACAGATTTGGTCATATTTCTCGTATTGTCAACGATCAAACAAAGAACATTTTCCTTCGGGATGCTAAATTTCTGCATAGTTAACCCCAACAAATTGCAAATGTGTTGGCTGCTGTGTTCCCTTTCTGTTTCAACAACAGCTCAAGTTTTTACTATGCCTGTTCCCTCAATTTCATCATAGTAAATTACGCAGTTGACGTGTAGCGGTATTGACTTTTATGTTAACGAGTTTACCCATTAGATCGGCTTTAATTTTCTCCTCTACACTCTTAGCCTTTTCCAGGATATAATCACGGGCAGAGTCGCGGGAACGGCTTACTCCAAGCTTACGGGCCATTTCGCCGTTACGAAGCCAAGACTTTCAAATACACGCAGTGCCACATCAGACATGGCCATCTGTACATATTCTCTGTGCATATTTTCCTATATAGCTAGGAAAACATCGATAGTGCCATTCCCACCTGTATTCATGCTTATGACTGGCATGCGATCAAAAAATGTTTTAGAACATTTCTACATCTACATCTACAAGTTACCCTGCAATCTAAAAATTGTCTAACGCAATTCGAAATTTCCTATTGTGATCTCGTATTGTCCTCGGAAAGAAAGAGGCTAGATAACGCTCCGTCCTACAATCGATCTCACGTATTTTATCGTCTCGATCATTTCTACCTATATACGTTGGTGCCACAATTATTCCCACTACCTCCTCTTTTAGACTTTCCGACCTATATTTCTCCAGAAGTCTCAACCTTGAGTTCAATCTACGGTCCTCCAGTGATAGCCAGTTCAAATCGCTCAATAAAGAGGTGACGCTTTCCTTATGTTCGTACTTTTGTTTTACAAATCTGGCTGCACTACGCTGTACTCTTTCGAGTTGAATTATGTGTCCCTTCTCGTACGGATCCCATATGCTCGCTGCGTATTCCACTTCCGGTCTTACCAGTGATAAGTAGCATGTTTCACGTACTTTCTCTGTAGTGTTTCGTACTATTCTACCTATGAATGCCAGTTTCTTGTTGGCCGCGACTATAACTCGACGAATGTGCATGTCCCACGAAAGATCTCGACAAATGGTTACTCCTAAATATTTTACATACTCAGCTTGTCGAATGCTCATTTCATCTATTTTATATTCGAAACCTAAATCTTTGTTCTTACTTTTCCAAAACGTGACTGCGGCATATTAAGTATAATTAATTTCAATTTGCCATTCTTTGCACCACGCTGAAAGGGCTCTTAAGTCTTCACGCAGTGACTGATGATCCTCCTGGTTTTTTATTTCTTTATATAGAACGGTGTCATCGGCGAAAAGCCTAATTTTACTACGAACAACCGAGCAGATATCATTTACATAGATTAAGAAGAGCGGAGGGCCCAATACACTTCCCTGAGGAACACCCGAAGCAACTTTAACGGGGGACGAGTATTTCCCATCGATGACAACTATCTGTTCCCTATTCGAGAGGAAGTCTCTCACCCAACCGACAACTTTCGGATTGATACCACATTGTCCTAACTTCGCAATTAATTTCCTATGAGATACTTTATCGAACGCCTTCCTGAAATCAATGAATATTGCATCGACCTGAGTATTTTTCTCTCCGCATCGCAACAAATCGTCCACAAACAGGCCGAGCTGCGTTTCGCATGATCTACCTCTCCGGAATCCGTGTTGGCATCCGCTAAGCAATGAATGACTATCTAAATAGCGCATCGCCACCCTTATGGATGGGCGTAACGTGTGCCACCTTCCAATCTTTAGGAACTACTCCTTCCCTAATGGATTTCTCGAATATAATTTTCAAATACGGCGCGATTTCAGCAGATAATTCTTTCATTACACGCGCGGGAATTTCCTCCGGTCCAGGAGATTTATTTGGCTTAATCGAATGAAGTTGGAGCGCATTGACATTCTCCGAAAATACCAAATCTTCCATCGAATCGCCCTGATGCAAAGGAATAGGGGTTTCACATTCATCGTCATCACGAGTAAAAGCTTTCTGTAAGTGATGGTTTAATAGGTTTGCTTTATCCGTACTATCGTGAACTACGTTTCCCGTTTCCGATCGCAGTGACGCAATAGTGGGGCCCCTACCTTGAACTTCCCTGACGTAAGACCAATATGCTTTCGGGTTCTCTTTCAAGTTTTCCTGTAAAACCTTCTTTTTATAATTGTTAAACGCATTACGCATTGCTACCCTGGCTATGGAGCGAAGAAAAGCGAAAATGAGGAGCGCGGAAGGGACGTTAAGCAGTTAGCCCCCTTGGTGTTCTTCGCAAGAGCAGGCAAATGCCGGCACCGGGTTTCCCTCCTCCCTTCCTGGCTATTCATTGCACTACCTCTAATATACCCATTGTGAGTAAGATAGAGGCGAATCAAGCTGGACTCAGATATGACCCAAAACGATTTTCTCAACTCGTGTAACACAGGAATGACTGACACGTAGGAACGCCCAAAGAGCCTCCGAGTGAGCGCGTCACACAAACAAAAACATTGGGACTCCTGGGAGCTCCAATAGGATTTGAACCCGGGGCTACCACGTCGTGGACCCATTCGATAGCCTCAGTCTTCTCCTACCACCTGTGGTTGTTTTAAGTTTATATGTGAACTTAGTTTGAAATGTATTTATGGTAGCCGCAATTGTAAGTGCTTATTAATAAAAATATGGTTGTTCGTACAAGAAATTTGAACACGATTGCTTGATTATTCGCGAAGACGGAAATTTGTGAAAGCCGGTTTACCTAGGGATTTCTCCGTGAAATTGAATTGCATGGGATGTAAAATAAGCACAAAATGCACGCAGAAAAAATGACTAGGATCGTAGTACCCTGGCCTGCAGGAAAATGAAAGCATTCTTTTTTTACTCTCAGAAAGGCGACACGCTATAAGCACAAATTAAGATTTGGCCGTAGAGGTTTCTTATTACAGGTATTTTCTTTTCATATTCATTCACTGAAAAATATCGCAACTATGAAACTAAGTATTTAATATCAGTTTATATCTATGCAGCTTAATAAATTGTCACGTTGGTCTCTAATTTCGTCGCTTCTTTGGGTCTAAATAGGTACATATTGCGTTCTACACAAAAACCTTCGAACTACGAAGCGCAATTTTTTTAACTCATTGCTTTTCCGATTCATTTAAAAAGGTTGAACGAAGGTCCTTGCTGCTACATTTCTTAAAATTTACTACATTACTATTTGAATTTCCCTCGTGACAGTCTTGACCCAAGAGTCATATACAAACAGATACGAAGTTAAATTCTCCTGCAGTCCCGAAAGTTTGTCGATCGACTTTTGAAAGTGACTGTTCCAAAATCTACCGGACAGCTCGGTCGAATAGTCGGTATTCGACCAGACAAAAGTCGATCACAAGTCATCAAATATAGTATAGTCGAATTCTCGAATTAGTCGAATATCGAGCGGTCGAATCTCGGGCGTCGTCTGTATATCATTAAGTGTTAGCTGTTGAGATGTTGAGGACAGTAGCGTACCAACGCCTTGGCATCGGGGCAATTGCCAAGGGCGCCGTGGTCAGAAAGGCGCCGAACAGAGTACGCGAAAAAAAATTATTTTCTTAATTTACTTTCGAAGGAAGGAGCTCAAAATTGAAACAACGGGGACGATGGTCTTATATCTGTTTCCTACCTAATATCTTCATTATTTAAGGTTAATTTCATAAACTTCTGATGAGATTTCAACCATACACGGAGATAAATATTTCTTTTCCAAATTCATTGTTTCAGCTTTTAAAGGTTTTATTACTTTATACCAAGGGCCTGAACTGCGACCCGCGAGAGGATTTTATCGGCATATCTTGGCCATTTAGGGTGGTAGTTCTAAGGTTTCCAAATTTTGTGACCATGTTATACTTTCATTAAGATGAAGGTAATATTAGGTGCAAGCAGAGGGCGAATTAGTAGTTCATGAGAAGAGGAATGTCACTCAACGTAAATGATACAATGATTTTTCACCTTACATTGTTGCATCGCTTCTTTGAATGCTGCCTCCGTATATGCTTCCATCATTGTTAAAGTTACAACATCTTTAAGCTTACTTTGTCCTTCCTAGGGCGAAGCTGGGTAACCTACGACTCTTTCAGGAATGAAGTTCGACTCATGATACCCAGTTTGTTCGCATTTATCCTAGAGGTCTGGAACCGGCGACACCGGTCCACATGCACCTATTAGACTGAAAAACTGCGACATTATATTTATTGTAAAAGAGTATTTTCATCCTGAGATTTGGATATATACAAAGTGCACGATCAACAGATTTTTGAGTTCAAAAAAGTAAGTCATGTTTTTATTTAATATTATTTTTCTATCCTTGCATAGTTAAATAATTTCTAGTTTAGTAAAAATATATTTGTTACTAATATATCGCTGTACAGTTTTACAGCTTTCGGTTAAATAATACTTCCTAGGTAAATCCTGGAAATTGAGATTTATGAGATACACAAAATGTCGCTTGTCTGTATTTTGGGATATTTTTAAAAAAATTTATGGGATATAGCAGAAAATGTATATTTTTTAAAGAAAATAACTTTTTTAAAATATAAATTTATTGAAATGAGAAAAGCTTTAAATGTCATATAGATTTCGCAGATTTTTGTAAAAACATATTAACGAAATTCTCTCTTCTTAAACCACATCGTGACGTATACGTGGCGTGATTGAAAAGTTCGTACAGTAGCGCAATAATTACTAAGGAAGAATACTTACAGGCTATTCGAATTTTTCCCCTTCAAAGTAGACCCCTTGAGACTGCACACACCGATTTCAGCGGTTTTTCTACTTTTTGAAACATTCTTGGAAATTTTCTTTATTCAGTGCGTGTAGGATTTTTTTCCGAATTTTCCTGAATGACTTTGATAGTATCATATTGTTTTCCTTTTAGCTGAAATTTTAGTTTTGGGAAAAGGTAGAAGTCGCAAGGGGCTAAATTCGACAAATAGGTGGTTAAAGGAGTATAGGAATTTGAAATTTCGCCAGAAATTCTGTTACAAAGAGCGGATAGTGGGCCGGCGCTTTTGCGTGATGAAGTACTCTTGTTACGCCGTTTCATCCTCACCCTCTTCCGAAATCTTCCAAAACACCTTTGTGGGATTCTTTATTAATTATTTGACTTCTTGGAGTGTATTCACGATGAACGACACTCGAGGATTAAAAAAGTACTAACAGCATTGTCTTCACATTCGAGCGAATTTGTCAATCGACGATCGCTGAACACGAGATTTAGAACCCGGACGACGTTATCATCGGTTATGGAGTTCGATGGATGACCAGAACGGGAATCGTCTTCGATAGATTCTCGGCCATCTTTAAATTTGGCATACACTTAAAAATCCCTCTCCCGTCAAGAGAATTGTCCCCGAAAGCCAATGCCAGCAGTCTCCGTAGCCGATTAACCTGTTTTGAGACAAAAGTTGATGCTAACTCTGTTTCAACTTTTCAGTCATTTTCCACGAGCTAAAATCCGGGGAAGCGACCAAACTGAAACGCCAGAGGAAGAAGCATTGTTGAATGGAGTTTTGTTCAGTATAAAACAAGTTTTTCTGTCCTCCGAAAACCACCAATCTAACTTCACGCAGTAATCAGCAGCAGAAACACTGTACAAACTTTTCAGTCACAGCTTTTATTCACTTTGAAATGCAGACGATACATTTTCTATTATATTTGTTATTTGCCATTTAGAGTCAGCGCATCTCTTGCTGTAATTTACTATCTGGTGCTGTGACCCAAAATGTCTAACTACAGCAGGATGGCTTTGTATCCATCAATCCGGATAACAAAGCCTTTAAAGGCAAACTTTTCGAAAACATCATATAAGCTATCAGTAGTCCTATCTATCTTAGAATATAAATTTATTTTTGTCGTGTGATAAAATTTATATATATTTTTGATTTTGTCTTTATTTTGGGATTTTTTTTAATTTGTTAAATTAAAAATCCAAAATACAGACAGGCGTCAACAAAATTATAAAATAAATAAACTAAAACTAAACCCTTATAAATTTTAGATATGCCACCAAAGAAAAAAAGCGGACATGAGTACCGTATAGATCGACTGAAAAAAGAGGAGTGCAAAAAAACATTCAGCTAATTTACAAAGCTGGCTTACAATAAGTAACTTTAAATCTGAAGCTCAGAACAAGGATGAACAAAGTTCGCATGAGAATGACGCAAATGATAGTGTTGGGATTATAGTCGAAGAAAAATCCAAAAATGCTTATGTTATTTTGAATGAGTTCGAAAATCGGAAGAAAAAAGACGAACAGTTAGCAAAAGAAAATGATGATTGCAATGATACTAATAAGGAACAAGAATCTGTGAATTTTAATGATCCAACCACGTGGAATCTTAATTCCAAAAAAATAGATCTCTTTTAGTTCTACACGGTCCGGAGCATGTAGTGTTGAATTCATATCCCGTCACTGGTGTCCGGTGTTTCAAAAATTCATGGAAGTTTAAGAATATAGGCTTATAAAAACGAGAGGAAATGGTTATTTTATTGTAGGAACAAAGACGCAATATATTGTTTTCCTTGCCTTTTATTTATATCTGACACAAATAATGTTTCTTTTTTGTAACCCAGAAGGATTTAAGGACTGGAAACGTCTAAATCCATCCGTTGTAATTCATGAGAATTCATTACAACACATAAATAATTTTACGAAATGGAAAGTTTTAGAAAAAGGTCTTCAAAAAGGGAGACTGATTGATGACCTTGCACAAGCAGCACTGAATAATGAAATATCGAAATGGCGTCATATTTTGAAAATAATATTAAAATGTATATTCATCTGCGCTGAAAATAACCTGGCATTTCGTGGACACGGTAGTAATTTCGAAGAAAAAGATTGTGGTATATTTTTAAATTTGATAAAATTTGTGAGCCAATTTGATTTTGAGAGGAAAAATCTTCTTGACGAGAATCCCCGTGCTCGGTATATTGCATGTTGTGCACATACTCTAAATTTGGTAGGCGTACATGCGGCTAGCGTTAATGCAGATATTGTAACATTTTTTGGAACTATACAATCGTTATACAATTTCTTTTCTTCGTCCACTAACAGATGGCAAAAACTATCATCAGTAATTAAAATTTTTTGAAAAGACACAGCGACACCAGATGGCGTTCAAAAGTAGAAGCTGTTAGTGCCGTATATGAGCAACTCGAACAAATTATTTTAATCTTGGGAGAGATGAAAGATGATCATTTACTTGGTGACACATTATCTCTTGCTAAATCATTGCACCGTCAAGTTAATAGCTACAAGTTTGTTGCCTTTTTAAACCTGTGGTACTTGATACTAGTAAGGTTAAATAAAGTCAATTTATCATTGCAAAAAAAAGATCAGGATGTTTATAGATCGTCCATATTAATTAAAGGACTTATAGAGGCTTTGAAAGATCTTAGAAATAACGAGATCCACGATATTTTTATTAAAATCGAGGCCGTTTGTAAAAACATGAAAATAGACCCAACTGAAAAAAGAAAGCCAAAACGGAAGAAAATGTCAGGTGAGCTTGCTGAAGACGAATCAGTGAACTTCGATGCAGTAAAAAATACTTGTTTCTCAGTAATTGATTCTGTTATAAAGCAGTTAAATGTAAGATTTGAATCTCTTAAAAACATTGCAGAGAACTTTAATTTTTTGACTGGCGAAGCATTTCATTCAATGACAAGCGCGGATTTAGAATCGAGGGCCATTTTATTGACAGAAAAATACACAGAAATAAATCAGGACCAATTTAAAATTGAAATAAAATGCTTTAAACACCAAATTACTGAACTACTACAGTACAATAACCCCAATAATATATATCATCTAGATATTTTAAATGAATTGGCTAAATGGGAATTGCGAGAAACCTACCCGAACATGAACTAGCTCTTAGAATATTTCTTACTATGCCAGCAACTGTGGCCACGCCTGAAAGGAGTTTTATTAAGTTAAAACTTGTTAAGAATTATTTGAGATCGACATCGGGACAAGGACGCACATCATCTCTGTGTCTCCTTTCCATTGAGCATGAACTGGTTAGTCGTATAGATTTCGATGAAATCATAACTAGTTTTGCGAACGATAAAGCAAGAAAAATCAAGCTTTTAAGTACTCGAATAAATTTATGTTCCTAGAATTATTTTATGTTTATAGAATTATTTTTTGTTCCTGGAATTACTTGGTTTCTATCTATGAATCTGTAACTTTATGTACTAAGTGTTTCTTAGTTCTCTCACAGCTACAAATAATCTGTTGAACAAAGCTAAAACCGATTTGATGTATATAAATGTACAAACTAATTATATATTTTATAATAACATAATAATATAATTATAAAACATTATTATTTATTACGATTTTACCAATTACCAAAATTGTCACAATTAAAAGGCGCGGAACCATGGACTTGCCAAGGGCGCAAAAAAACTAGGTACGCCTCTGCTTACGACGAAGGTAATATTCCAGCACTGAAATAAAAGAAGATTTTTTCTTTTGGTCGATCGTTTAAACGCCCACAGTCCACACGCAGTTTACTGGATAATTACATAATTATCATCTGCTATTATTAACTTCGCAATTTATTAAGTTTGACGTCGCTAAAACTAAAAATTCGATTCTTCATAAAAACCGCGAAGAGAATACCGTAATTATTTCGTCTATTTGAAGGCTTAATAGATGCTATTTCAATCGGTGACAACAATGCGGGTCGCCTTGGCAACATCCGGAAAGAGTATGAAAAGGCCATAAAATTTCGAAAAGATATGAGTATTTCTGTCAAGTTCTTCCGTGTAACATCTAATCATCGCAAGAATAAGATATTTTGTAGTTTTAGCCGTCGAATAAAACAAAAACGGATAAATTCGGTCCATATTTACGTATTTTAATTAATGAAGGAAATAAACCTTGAACCTTGAAAAATCGAAGCGTCTCACACAGACATACCAGACCTTGCAGACAGAACTTGAAAACTACATGTAAGACTAGGGAGATGCCCGTTGAAATTTAACGGGAAAGGTTTTTGTGAAATAAAAAATGAAGATAAATATGCCTTGGCTGTCTTTGATGTCAAGAAAACAAACTTTCGTTCTTTTAGGCGTTCGTTGTTTCAAGTTTCGAACTCCTACGGTGATTCTAACTACCTAATTTTAATATGCGAATGATTAATATTCTACATTCAAATGTACTCCTTCTCGTAAATAACGCAACAAATGTTGTTTACATTGGTTGCTATGAAAATAATTTCTCTCTCCTCTCTCTCTCTCGTACTGATTGTAAGAGCATTCAAAGCACGCTTTCACCCATAAGGATTGAAATTACAATAGGATTTCGAGGTTTAACAATGTAATGGGTTGGAATGGCAACATCCCGTTCAAATGGCAAGATTTCCCCAAAATATGTAAATTAAACGTTTTACATGAGGAATATCGAACTGTAGGCGGGAATAGATGAACGGAATAAGAAACTTCATAGTTTTTCTTTAAAATGGGCTAGATTTGAAGATCATAGGTGAATTCTTTCTAATTTAGACAAAAAGAATAATAGCCTGCAAGTCAAAAAGTCGATTTTTACGTGTTATCATATGGGAAATGGAATTGCCTACTTTGGAGTCGAACCTAGGACTTTTTTCGAGATTTATTTTTGTCATCATCTTACAATATGTGAGTCAATCATTCCTGTCAAATATAAAAAGTGAATGTTGTTCCATTATCGAGTTATTCGCATTTTTATAGCGTGACAGCGGGAGCCACAAAGGGACCAAGGGACAAAGGGACAGAAGTAGCCTTTTATTATTGTTAGATAAATCGATAGTAAAGGACTTTCTATTTCAGAATAAACTATTTAAATACATGCATCCTAAGTTGGTCGTTATTAATTAATTCCTGAAAACCATGAAAACGACAATCAATGAATCTTATTTTTCCATAGGCACAATGTTATAAATACACCGCGGATCTTTAGGTAAAAACCTATTTATTTCCTGAGTAGATATCTGAATATACAATTGTATATATACGTTTCATGAATAATTAACCCCGTAAACGTATATTTTATAGTGCCTAAACATGCCTATTTTGACATGAATGCCTAAAAATGCCTATTTCGACGTTAATGCTTATTTTTGCCATTTTCATGCAAAAAAGCCAAAAAAGGGCTAATTTTGTAGAAAAAATCGACAACAAAAGCAGATTTTGGTACTAGTCATATTTTTTAAACTGACTGTACAATGTTCAGTTGAGGGTTGGGAAAATGTCCTTCACACCACGGTCATGATCAGGTGGCGAATACCAGCTCAGACCTGTCACGCATCCGGCGGTGCTATTGTTTCCCTGTGTCGCGCGATGCGACAATGTAACAATGGGTTTAATCTGATGTTGCGTTAATTTCTCATCGTTACATTGCCATATAGTGTGACACGGGAAAACGAGAATAACCCTGCAGTCCATCTCCAGACTGCGGAGGGTGAAGGTGAGAAGTGTGAACGTGAAAATTGTGAAAGTGCAATGCACAAAGTAGCAAGTTCGAAAGCTTATTTAATACGTCAGTGGCTACAAGAGTTCGGATGAAAAAATTATCTTCTGTCAAGCATGCAACAAGGAGGTAAGTACATTGTAATGCTGGCTTGCAGCGAATTATTGGCCGTGAATTGCTTGTCATCTTAGAGGCAAAAACCATCTACATTTTTTGTTTATACGAGCCATTTTATGGTAACTATAGACGTGGTTATTCAAAATGTCTAGCAATTCAGCTGCGGACCTTCGTAGCTCTAAAGTAAATTTTATATTTTTGTCCCATTTCAATAGTTATTAGATTAATTCTGTATTTTTAAGGTTAATTATTTTTTCAGAACTTTTCTTTATAGGTTTCGAGTTATAAAAAATCCACCTAACTCAGCATGTCCAAGGAGTGCTACATAAGGCAAATGTTGAACGCAAATCGAAGATGAAACAAACGCTTTTAACAAAAACTTCTGAGGGATCCTGCAAGAAGAATCAGTTTGATGCAGATTTGTGTCATGCAATTGTGGCAGCCAACATTCCATTCAGAACACTAGAAATTCCAACATTCAAGGGGTTCCTAGAACGATACTGCCATCAGTCGGTACCTTCTGAGTCATCGCTAGGCAAGAATTACGTACAACCCACGTACGATGATGCAATGTGCTGGATACGGGAGGACATTGGAGATTCACATATTTGGATATCAGTCAACGAAACCACTGACGTTCTCAGCAGATACATGGCCAACTTAGTTGTTGGGAAATTGGACCCAGATGTGCCATCCAGAGCCTACCTCATCTGCACAAAGTAACTTGCCAAAACAAATCAGGAAACAATAGCACATTCTGTGAACAATCGACTGAAATAGCTGTATCCCAACAATCTAGATGAAGAGAAAGTGCTGCTCCTATACACAGATGCTGCCCTGCAGTTCCTCAAGGTGTTCTATCCCTCCCTTGTGCATGTGACATGCCTTGCCCGTGGTTTGAACCGCGTAGCAGAGCAAACAAGACTGGAAATCCCCAAGGTGAACAAATTGATCTCCACCGTGAAGAAGGTCTTCGTCAAGGCACCAACAAGAAAATAGGCTTTTTGAAAAAACTGCCCGATGTCCCTCTGCCACCTGTGCCAGTGCTCAGCCGCTGGGGCACATGGCTGAAAGCAGCTGAATTTTACAGTGAGCATATCCTTCATGTCAAGGAAGTTGTGGCAAATCTAGCCGAGGATACTGCCTGTGTCACTTCGGCGAAAATGTTGCTGGATGATCCCTCCAGTCCCAAGGATTTGGTGTATATTAGATCCCACTATACATCCCTTGTGTGGATTATGGCTGAATTGGTGGGCTCAGAAAAACCCGTCTACGAAAATACTGCTTTGCTGAATGAAGTGAAACAAAAAATCAAGGAAGCGCCAGGTGAAGTGGGGGAAAAGTAAGAGCCAAACTAGAAAAAGTGCTACAAAAGAACTCAGGTCTGCAGAGCCTATGTACAGCAGCAGGTATACTGGCAGGAAAATCCAGTGAAGTTGAGTGCAAAATTTCATTTCAACATGCACCTAAGTTGTAGTTTGCCCCCGTCACATCAGTTGATGTCGAACGTTCTTTTTTTGCTTACAAGATGATATTAACTGACAAATGCCATAGTTTTGTGCTAGAAAACTTAGAAAAGGTGCTTGCCATTTACTGTGAGGCCAACTACGGGAAATTTGCGGAATAAACGCAAAGAGGTGACAAATTCATTATGGGAATTCCGAATGAAACAGTTTGTCAAACATTCTGCATAGTACTTAAATATATACTTGAATAGTGTTTTCAGTCAGTATTACTATATGTAATGTAGATAGTATTTTCTCTGTAACGCATGGTAAATTAACCATATGAATAACTTTCAATGCATAGTAGTAAAATATTTTTATGTTCTTTGAAAACAAATCAATAATGTTTCGTTGACCGGTAATTTTTGGAAGTAGTTTTTAGAGCCTATTTTACGTATTATAAATCCTAATTAAGCTACTTATAGAGCCTATTTTAGTCTCCTAAAACTTAATTTTTAGAACCTAAAAATCCGCGGTCTAGATATAAATCAGTGATGAGAGTGCAAGTATTTAGGTTTTTAGCAGTGAACAACGATTATGCAAAATGACAATGAGCACAGGCAGGCCATCTAAGAGATTCAAAGAGACCCAGGCCACTTACAGGTTTGGAGGCCACTAGCCATAATAAAGATATATGTAAACAAAACAAGAACATCATTAGCTAAAGAATAGCTAAATGCAACTTGTATATTTTTATTTATAAAAATCTGATGTGGCCACCACATGACTTTCTCCATATCTGTAGTATTTCTAAAAATTCCAAATAGGTTACATAATAATAAATATTTTAAGAAACTGCAAGAAAAGTTTAGACTTGACAAATAACAGAAATAAACTCAAACCATAGCCTTCTGTTATTGGATACAGCCACAAAGCTCCAACAATTAAGCAAAGAAAAACGAGCGTTACTAAGACGTAACTAACCGTCAATTGTTAACAATAGTCGGTAGATGGCGTGGTGGTGGCAGCAAAAAATATAAGATATCTCTTAAACAATGCATTATATGTAAAATTATTTCAAACATAGGTTGTAGAAAATTAAGTTTCCTACAACATTTATTCCAATACATTTTTACATTTATCAAATATTAAAGCAAATATTTCAAAATAATAGATAAGTGACAAGAGTAAACACCCACTTTCGGTTGACCGATTTTTACCAAAAACTAATCAGTTGTTCTGAATTTTATAAAAATGTTAAATATATAATTTCGCGTTGATCTGATTGATATTTTTTGAGTTAGAGCACCCACAAAAAGCTATCACATACAAACATCATCGAGAAAATGGCCAAAACGTATTCAGGGGACCTCAAAACGTGTATTTCCGTTGAAATCTCGAAGTCGATTTTTTTCATGAAAATAATACCTTCTCTTATACTACGTATATGGAGAAAGTAAAAATGCTATTCTAGTATAGGGGAAAGTATTGTTTTAATGAAAAAATGGATTTCGAGATTTCAACTGAAATATACGTTTTGAGGTCCCCTGAACACGTTTTGACCATTTTCTCGATGATGTCTTATTTCATCACGAAATTTGAATTGCATGTAAATAAGCATAATAAATGTATAATATTATAATTTTACTTACCGAAATAGTAATATTCTAGCATTAATGACGATTACATTGCTTTTCTACGTATTCTTGAAAAGGAAATTAATCTTATTTCATCACAAAATTCGAATCGCACGTCAATAAGCATAATAAATATATAATATAACAATTTTACTTACCAAAGAGGAAATATTCTATCATAAATAACGATTGCGTTACCTTGAGTGGCGGAATATCGCACAAGCGTATGATGCGGGCCTCACATGCCCAGGGGCCCCCAAATCGACAAAAAAAATCCGCTTATCATCTTTCATTTATCTTCGCAACGCAGCCTTTGAATTTTCCTTCATGACTTTACGTGTAACCACGATTCGTCTTCCAAGTAGAGTCGATCTGGGTTCGAATCGATAAAAAACCGACCACCTACAAGTCAACTCCTGTGTGTAATCGCCGCTTAAGAGCAGTGGCGGATTTAAGGGGGGTCGCACATGGCGCGGCGTGGCGAAGTATGGGGCCCCGTGACGTATGGCAGTGTTTCTCAAATTGGGTTACGCGGAACCCTACGCGAAAGTTTGGGGTTCTATGAGGATCAGTGAAAATTGGGAAAAAGGCACGATTTCGTTACCGCTCATTTACCCTAAATCTTGAATTTCTCCCTCACACTCGGAGACGGATTTAAAAGGGGTCGTACTTAGCGTGCAACAAGGGCCCCTTGAAGTAAGGGACCCCGAAAAAATGTCCGTGTATATAATCTCAGAAATGTTAAATGTCTCAATTTAAAAATCAGTGAAACCTCTCTATGATTCCATAGAAAACTATCGTTTAGAGGTGTCATAATAGAGGGTAGCCGTTAGGAGCGGTTTCCCTATATATTTAGATTGCAGGGCCCCCGACTATTTAGCGCCAGAGCCCCCCAAATCTTTAGCGCCAGGGGTCCCAGGAGGCGTATCCGCCACTGGTTGCTTTTCATATACATATTTATATGTTGTTATGTACCTGTTGCTACGATGATGACAAAGAAATCGGGAAGGGAACAACGCTATTTTTTTCTATTATATTTACACCACGGTCTTATATATTTATATATGTATGTCTATTTTGAAGGCTTAACAATTGCAATTGAAATTTTAAATTACTTTTTAAGGCTTTATTCTGTATAGAAAGGGTTAATAAGTAGTGCATTCGTTAATTTCTAATAGCATGATTCTGTATTAAAAATTTGGTGAATATACGTTGAGTTTTTAGCGAACAAACATACAAAGCCTTGAAAATATATGAGATTATGTAACCTATTTGGAATTTTTAGGAAAATTACAGTTATGGAGAAAGTCATGTGGAGACCACATAAGATTTTTCATGGATAAGTAGAAATTATTGAGGAAAAACCTGATTTTTGTGCAATTTCACTGTTGATATTAGGCACAGTGAGTTCTATGAAATTTATATTTGGGCTCACTTGAGCCTAAGACCCAGGTCGAATGGCTCAGCGTCCCTGAGCAAAGGTGACGATCAACGAGGAATGCCTGCACGTAGAGCATCGGTGTAAGATAACCAACAGTTGATCAAAGATCATTGATAATCGACTCAAAGGTACCGTAATTTTCCGATTATAGTACGCATTTTTCCTTAAAATATTGGCAAAACTTAGGGTGCGTATTATACATAGTAAGAAACGCATATAACTTTTTCTAGTAAGAAAATAATTTTATTTTCGGACATGACTTTCTAATTAATTGTACTTTTCATTGCATTCTGATAGTTGCGAGCAACAAATAACTACATTACATACCTTGACCTGCTTGTATGAACGTAGAGATGAAATTTTCATCAACGAGGCGTAGATAATATTCTCGTAAATTCTTTCGCTCGGTGGCAAAGCGAGAACTGTTATTCCAACCGACCAGATTTATACAAAATGCGTCTTTGAGACATCTTTTAATGCATTGTGTCGATCTTTAATAAGTGAGTCAGAACGTAACGTGATATCCTCGTAAACTCTCTCGCACGTATATCACTTGGCGGCAATGCGAGAACTGTATCGATACTACTAATAATCTAGTGAAAAGTTACACTGATCTTTATACAAAAAATTAGGTGTGTATTATGTATGGGGATAAGACGATTTTCACATTTCATTAGTAAAAACATCGGTGCGTTTTATATTGGGTGCGTATCATAATCGGATAATCACGGTAATATGTGAATGATGGTGGATCAAAGTATGTACCTGTAATGAGAATCTATGACGCTGACGGCATGGAGTGTGCGATGCTGAGTGTCAGATAATTTTACAAGCATATAAAAATAAAATTAACCTTCCACTCACTCCATCCGAGTATAATAGGCAGGGGTTTAGTCCTAAAAAATAAATTTTAAATCCTAAAATCCGGGACAATTTGAAAAAAACCGGGGGTAATGTGAATCTCACAATTTTCAGGTAATCTGTGCTCTAAAAATAAACGTTATAAAAGAGAAAGTTATAATACTACGTAAAAATTAATATATTTGAGGAATAAGTAAGCATTATTGTAGTATAAAATAAATCAGGAGCAAACGTTTTTAATCATATTTCATTGAACTTCTTGCTGCCCTATTAAGATTTTGATCAGCTTATAAAAATCTTTACACGTTAAATTTACATAACACAATGAAATTAATTGTTCTTATATCCATACGGTTTCTTTCATTCGACCATTGAACATTTATTTCTGAAAATATTCTCTAGACATTTCCATTATGTGCCGGAGTAGCAAACAAAAAGCTACATAATTTTTCCATTTCTGAGGTCTGCTCTTGAAATACAAACTTCGAAAAAAAACAATGACCATCGACCGTAATAAGATCGCTTTAGCCAATCATCATTCCTCTCATTCAGCTCTTTTGTAATAAATATTTTTAGTAAAATAAGTAATGTTTTTGTCAATTTGAAACCCCGTCAATAATGTTTCTACACGTATTTTGTACTTCCTCCCAAATTGGTATATCTTTTAAAAGCATCCATCTCATAAATTTGAACATATGGAAGGGTTCAACTCATTTTCAGAGGTATTCACAAGTTGTTTGATACATATAAAATATTTCATCTTTGAATGCTTTCATTTCTTCGCCCTGAATATTGTGATCACTCAAAATTTTGTAAGCACTTAAGGGAACAAAATTTTCTGCAATGCATAGTTTCAGCATTTCGATCGTCTCATGCACGTAACTCATGACTTCTATTATGCAATTATCGGAACATTCTATTTTTAGTATTTGCTTGTTGAATATGCCAAGCAAACCATGTATAACATGGAAGTACGCTTCATTTACTGGCAAATCAAAAATATTTACAATAAATTTCGGCGGCTTTTCTTCTGCATGAAAAAATTCCTTCAATGCTTCAAACATTTTCAATACTCGATCGATCGACTGGTATAAACTTAACCAGCGAGTTTCGGAATGAGTCAACAACTTGTGGTTGGCAAAGTATGACAACATTTTCACCACGAGTACTTCACATCACAAGACAATCTTTCGGCTCCCAACTGAATTGCGTTATGCAGAATATGTGCTGAGCATCCCACGTCTAGCAAATTAGGATTGATTTTTTCTCGTAATTTATAAAAGGCATTGTTTTTGCCTTTTCTCAACAGTCCCCCAAAGTTTGTATTGGCATTATCTGCACCATAAGCAACTCATTTTTTTGTATCTACACCGTACTTACAAAATGATCTAATAATAAAATCGGCAATTCTGTCGGAGGCTTCAATTTTTAGTACCTTAATCTGAATTCCTTATTGCTTACAAAAATATTAAACAACTAAAGACAAAACTTTTTCAGTTTTGTGATTGCTAGCATCTGTGGATATTCCAAAACACTGACTTTTTTAATTCTATCAGTAACTCATTTATAAAAAAAACCTAATAACATTTTAATTAGAGCGGTAGTTTTTGTCCGTCCGGAAGAATATTTACTGGCTATTTCAGAATCACTAAAAATTTCTCTAAAAAGATCATTGTTACAGTCAGCTGAACGAAAGGAATGATGATGTTTAATAACGTGGTAAGCTATTGCTAATTCACTTGCTACAACAAGATCATCCTGTTACATTTTTCACATGAATGTACTTCGTAATTCTTTGTGATATTCCACCATTGCCATAGCAGGTTACATTGACTTTATGCTTTTTTGAATTAATATGGTTTTTTACGTCAGATTTCCCACCGTTGCTAATATTTATATAACTTGTGCATAATCTACACTCCACTTCGTAATGACTTCTTCCTTTCTTGATAAAATTCCACTCTTTCGAATATTCTTCATTAAATGTGCACTTTCTCTTTGGCATTTCTGTTGAGGGTTCTAAGACCTATAAAAATTATGAACATTTTGTATAAAAAATCTTGAAAATTCGACCGCTTATTTACAAAACACAAAAGTTTTCGTGCTTTACATTAATACGACTTTGATTAAGTTAATTCAAACTTCATGTTAAAAAATATAATATTAAATTTTGTTTCTTATTTGACAGATTAAAGTAAATAATACCTTTAACATACAAAACAGTATTGTATAAATGAAACTATCGACTAGAATCCTTACATCATTTAACAAAACATAACACTTGCTAATAGCTAATTGAAGTTATAAACAAAATTAGGGTATTGCTACGCTCTCGCACCCATAATAATAATTTCTGGTGTACGTAGCACGAAATAAGAAGTACGAAAATTTACAAGTTATTAGTAGGTATTCAATTTCTTTGCCAATCTTTCAGGGAATCTTGCAGTACAGTAGATATAAATCACTTTAAGAGTTAATAATAATCGTCTTACCTTTGAAATAAACATTCCATCTGCAGATATTTCATGAAATGAAGATCTCTGCACCCGTTATAGCCGGAAAAGAAACTTTCCTTCTCTATCTTCTTTTCTTGAAATAAAGTGAAGAAGGTACATATATAACACTACACCACGATGATAGCTGGACGTAGGACCACAATGTAATTAGGATGTCACTCTTAAACGACAATGTAGAAAGTGAAGAACCGTTGCTGAAAAGGCGAGGGCGCTTAAAAATCTTGCTTTAGTATTTTTCTCAAGAAACGGTAAGCGAAGACGAACAATGTTTTTCTGGGAAGATCGGGTATCTCGGGAGGTATTTCATCGGAAACACTAATTACGAAGTTCAACGAAAGGATAAAATATCCCATTCTCGAGCTAACCTAATGGAGGTTGCGGCTATTGTATTGGAGATCGTAAAACTAAAAATAAATCTGGACTCCAAATTATCTAGGAACAAGTATGTACGGTAGTGAATTTCCGCCTTTTAGTCCACGAGAGGGTGACCCGCGGAATAGTGAGGATTCAAAATCTGAACCAGTGCGACGACTTTTAAATAGAAAAATAGGAGGAGAATATGTGACCCAGCTGTCATCTTTATTTTCTCAGAATCTGCTCTTGGTGAACGAAACTGTCTGTTTCCAAGACTAGAAATACGAATGCCTTTTATGAAGTAGTAACTGGTAGATAAAGTATGAGATTTTAAATGAATTCATGCAAAAGAAGGACATGAAATTTGTTCGGTAAATCATTACGTTTAAAATGAAAAAAACCGGGACATTTAGGCGTCCCGAAAAAAAATTTCGGGACACAGGAAAAAAACATCGAAAACCGGGACGTCTGATCACCCTATACTAGGAACACCCAATTCATTTATCCTTGAAAACGATGCCTCGTACTTTTCAGATTCTAAATTCTCACAAACGGTGGACGAAGACTCATTTCCTTTTTTGTTATTTAAATATTGCGTGATGTTTCTCTGTTTATGAATCACATCTTTTTGCTTTGCCCATTTGCTTTCTTCAGTACCTCTTCCACATAGTCCTTGTGGTTTCATAATTATTTTTTTGCATTTAAATAATTCTGAAAAAGTAAAAAATCGCTTAAATATATATTTTTTAATTTAAATCCATTAAATTTTGAAACGAAAAAGTAGGTACTACACAAATCGAGATTGCCTTATATTAGCTTATTCTAATAGATCTTAAAAAACTTCACTAAAAAGTGAATTATATCTTACCTTTGGAATATATATAACTCTTATCCACACAGCTTAAAGCTAAGACGCGCGTTACATCCTGTCAACAAATTTCATTGTTATTATGAATACGTAATAACATTTTTGAACGAGATGTAGAACTGGGAATACATTGACTTTTTGTCATTTCACACTTAATTTCTTTTAACTGTTGTTTTTATCGTTATTTTCATTAATTTTCGGTTGTCATTTTCAACAGTGAAGACCAATTAACTGACTTTGCCAAATTAAATTTCTAAATTATTTTCATGATTTCAGTAGGTACATTTAATTTTTTCATAATCAATTATACATATTGAGGTCGAAAACCAAATTTAAAGCACTTCTACAAGGAACCAAATCTAACTAAGCTATTAAAAATGTAAAAAGACGAAAATATATGTTGATTATATAAAAATATGCATTGATAATGGTGGGTGATGAATTCCACAACAATATAATAAATCAGAAAAATCTATTAAATATAGACGCTTGTTACAGAGGAGGATATAGATAGATATATGATATACTAGTCGAAGTTCCTTGCATACTGCAAGCATTTCATCTCACCTTGAAGAAACATTCATTTTTCAGAGAGATATTTCATCGCGAGTAATATTTCTTTAATTGTAAATATTTCTCCTCTTGACCAGTTTTAATTTTTTCATTATGGAACAATAATGAAGTAAAACAATCACTAATTTTTGCAATTTTGGGAATATTATACATTTTCCACATTAGGTTAATAAGGCCACACATTTCTGTCAAATTTTAAATCTATAACACATTTAGAAGTAAAATAACATTTATCTAATTGTTAAAATTTAAATAATTTTTAACGGCCGCAATAACGACTTCATGGATACATTGAAATGTTTATTCGTTTATATAAACTGAACTAAATAATTTATAAATTTCAGCTCCCTAACTTACCGCATAGTGTCTAAACATTTACCTATTTGTTTAAATTTTTAGAATTTTTAACAAATTAAAATATCAAAATTTGTATAATCCCTATTTCGTTGTTTTTTTAGAAATCCTACCTCTAAAAACATTTTCAGCTCCGTAGCACATTCGGAAATACATAAACCTTGAAAATTTGTTTAAACAATTGCGAATTTGTAGCGACCGCATTGTTGCACTTTTCAATATTTTCGTTTTTTTCTAGTCGGTTTTGCACAAAATCCTACCTATGAAAAAAATTTCGAATCTCCAGCTCATCTGGAAGTGCCTAAACATTAGTATCCTCCTATATGTTATTATATATCGATGTTTCTTAAAAGGGAGAAGGAGGAGGATATAACATAACCTAACCTCTAAATAATTTAAAAATTTCAGCTCCCTAACTTGCGGCGTAGTGTCTAAGTATCTACCTATTTGTTTAAATTTTAAGAATTTTTAACTGCCAAACAAATTAAAATATCAAAATTTCTATAATCCCTATTTCTTTTTTTCACAAATCCTACCTCTAAAAAAAATTCAGCTCCGTGGCACATTCGGAAATACATAAACCTTGAAAATTTGTTTAAACAATTGCGAATTTTTAGCGGCCGCATTGTTGCACTTTTTCAATATTTTCGTTTTTCTAGTCGGTTTTGCTAAAAAAAATTGAATCTCCAGCTCATCTAGGAGTGCCTAAACATTAATATCCTCCTATATGTTACTAGTAGAAGGTGCTTGCATTTCATCTCACCTTGAAAAATCATTCATTTTTCAGACAGATATTTCATCATGAGAAATATTTCTCTAATTCTAAATATTTCTCCTCTGGACAGGTTTTCGTTTTTCATTATGGACCAATAATGGAGTAAAACTATCGCTAATTTTTGCAATTTTATGAATATTATACGTTTTCCTCATTGGGTTAATAATGCCACACATCTCTGCCAAATTTTAAATTTGTAGCACATGTAGAAGTGAAATAACATGTATCTAATTGTTTAGATTTAAATAATTGTAACGGCCGAAATAAGAATTTCATAGATAAAGTTAAATGTTTATTCGTTTAAATCGTCTAAACTGTAAATAACTTGAAAATTTCAGCTCTCTAACTCGCCTCGTAGTACCTAAATATTTACCTATTTGTTTAAAATTTAAGAATTTTTAATTGCCAAACAAATTAAAATATCAAAATTTGTACAATCCCTACTTGTTTTTTTTTAAATATCCTACTTCTAAAAAAATTTCAGCTCCGTAGCACATTCAAAAATACATAAACCTTGGAAATTTGTTTAAACATTTGCGAATTATTAGCGGCCGCATTGTTTCACTTTTTCAAGATTTTCGTTTTTTCTAGTCGGTTTTGCACAAAATCCTACCTAAGAAAAAAATTTCGAAACTCCAGCTCATCTGGAAGTGCCTAAACATTAGTATCCTCCTATCATTATATATAGACGTTTCTTACAGACTAATGTTTAGGCACTTCCTCCAGATGAGCCGGAGATTCGAAATTTTTTTCTTAGGTAGGATTTTGTCCAAAACCGACTAGAAAAAACGAAGATCTTGAAAAAGTGCAACAATGCGGCCGCTAAAAATTCGCAATTGTTTAAACAAATTTTCAGGGTTTACTTATTTCCAAAAGTACTACGGAGCTGAAATCTTTTTAAAAGGTAGGATTTGTAAAAAAAACTAAATAGGAATTACACAAATTTTTATATTTTGATTTGTTTGGCTGTTAAAAATTCCTAAAGTTTAAACAAATAGATAACTGTTTAGACATTGCGAGGTACTACGGGATGAGCTAGGAAGCTGAAATTGTCAAGTTATTTATAGAGTAGTGCATTTTCATAAATAAACATTTGAATCTTTCCATAAATATATTGCGGCAGCCGTTAAAAATTTAAACAATTAGAAAAATGTTATTTCACTTCTAAAAGAGCTACAACTTTTAAATTTGGCAGAAATGTGTAGAATTAGTACCCCATAATGGCGAAAGAATATAAATTCATAAAATTGCAAAGTTTTGGGATTGTTTTAATCAATTATTATTACATAAGGGAAAAACGAAAATCGCTGCGGAGGTGAAATCTTTAGAATTAAAAAAATTAAACAATAGAAATTAGCAATTGTTTAAACAAATTTTCAAGGTTTATGTATTTCCAAATGTGCCACGGAGCTGAAATATTTTTTAGAGGTAGGATATGTAAAAAAAACGAAATAGGGATTATACAAATTTTGATATTTTAATTTGTTTGGCAGTTAAAAATTCTTCAAATTTAAACAACTAGGTAGATGCATAGAAACTACGCCGCAAGTTAGGGAGCTGAAATTTTAAAATTATTTAGGGGTTAGTCTATGTAAACGAATAAACATTTCATTTTATCCATAAAATCGTTATTTTGGCCTTTAAAAATTATTTAAATTTAAACAATTAGATAAATGTTATTTCTCTTCTAATTGTACTATAAATTTAAAATTTGGCAGAAATGTGTGGCATTAACTCAATGTGGGAAAAGTATAATATTTCGAAAATTGCAAAAATTAGTGATTGTTTTACTCCATTATTGTTCCATAATGAACAAACGAAAATCGGCGCAGAAGAGAAATATTTTGAAACAAAGAAATATTTCCCATGATGAAATATCTCTCTGAAAAATTAATGTTTTTTCAAGGTGAAGGGAAATGCTTGCAGAATGCAAGCACCTTCTACTAGTATGTTATATCCTCCTCCCCCTTTGTAAGAAATGTCTATACATAATGATAGCACGATACTAATGTCCAGCCAAAACTACAAAAGGTAGAAAGCCGAAACTTTCAGCTTTTGTAGACGGCATCAAGAAACCTCTAGAAAAATTGGGACCTCTCACCAAAGTGAGATGGGTTAGACTCCAGAAATTCCTTAAGTAGGTAGCATTCTTTCCCATAAGAAAAGCATTGCACCATTTTTGAAAATTAATTTCGTGAACTTGCCGATAAGATAGAGAAATAAAATTTTGAGTGTTGCTAGATGACCACAATACCTATTAGGAATTGGTATCGTTTTTGCTTAGGGTGTCCTGGGTTCAACTCCAGAATATCTCCCGATAGAAAAGCATTGAAACCTGTGCACTTTCATACATTTGCATTTTAAAATGAAAACTGTTGGATAGCTAAAAAAATGAAGTTTCTTATTTTTTAAGACTAAATTGAAATCGGTGCCGAATTGGCGAAGAAATGTTTTTAATCGGAAAAAAGAGATGTGCAACAATAAAGAACTTCAGCTACCAAAGCAACATGAATCATTGGATTGCAATTATTCCTTTTTACTATCTCCAATCATTTAAATATAGAGAAAGTAATGTTTTCATGCAAAAAATAGATTTCTGGAGGTCACCAAAAACACACGTTTTGACAGTTTTCAACATAATGTCCATGGTTATTGTGTATATTTGATAGGATATTTGTGGTCACTTTAGCTCATGAACAAGTTGCCAGATCAATACTAAATTTCAGATTTAACATTTTATTGAGGCAATGGAGCTATGAAAAGGTTTTGTCAATTATCGCTCAAATGGAGGCAGAGATTCATTCTTGCCAATTTCCCGATTTACTCTAATATCTCCTTCATAGTTCACATATGTTAATAATAGTCATTATAATAATTGTAGATGATATCATTTTCTACAATATGCATTTGAAACCTGATTCCGTAAAAATGACAATTCGGGTGATATTTGAGCTTTTCTTGGGGAAGGTGCTAACACCTGGTATCAGAAATTGTAAATAATTATTGAGTTAGTCATACTTTTGAGTACCCTGCCAACAAACAGTGATTAGGTCTATTTTCTATGGAGAAAGTTATTTGTTGGATACAGCAGATATTTTACACTTCCATTTGCTATTCATTTTGTATGTTCTATCTTTTTGTTTTTCTCTTTGTTCTCATTTTTTATAATAATGCATTTTTGATAATAGTATATGAAAATAAAATAACAGCAGTCATTTGATATTCTTGTGATAAAATTTAAAGATTTTTTCGCAATTAGAAATTTGCTAATTGCAAATTCTTTATTTTTTAGTTTGACACCTCAAAATGGGTAATTGGGTAAATAAAGTCAATAACAAAGAATTTGAAAGGGGTAATACAAGTACTTCCTCTTTACTAACCAACCGTCAAGCATAGCAAATGGTAATGCAAGATCATCTGTGCAAGTTTCATCTATAGTAAGATCAAGTAATTCCACTTTATCAACAAAGCAAATGCCAATCACAAAAGATTGTACAAAAAGAAAAGTCATATAAAAAGTGAATGAAATTACTTCAAGGAAAAAACTGTGCAAGTAGGATCCTGATTACTTATAATATGGATTTATTTCTGTATTTGGGTTCCCTGGACCTCTAGGAGTCAGGGTTTATTTATTTATTTAGTTAGTTAACATCGCAAGAAGGCCATAAGCCTGGAGGCAAAGAAATAATATAAAATACTTAATACAATATCACACAATATTCACACACTCGTACATCGCATAAAATATTAAAACAATTCGTATCCAATGAGCACATAAAGTAAACAAAATCATCCATGTCTAATAAGTAAAATAACACAGCTATGAAATTTATTTTATTTAATTTAAAATGTCCAGGTTGGCTAAAGTCAGGTGGTGACAACTACTACACTATTCTTATGGAGTTTAGTGTTTTCTAGGTTCAGTATGGGCCTTCACGGCTGCCATGGCAGTTAAGGGGCTCAAAAAGTCCCCACCGTACTTCACCCCATCAGGCATTCCTTTACTTCATCTGTTACAATTTACAATATTATCTATAATCAAACTAACTTTATTCTTAAATATTTTAACATTTTAGGTAAGGGTTTAAAGAGCTCTTCAGGTGGCATGTTCCAATCCCAGATTCCTCTATTAATAAAACAATATTTGGCAAGATTTGTTTTTTGCAGTTTCAATTTAATTTGAAACTTGTGTTAGATCTTTCCATGCTTTATTTTTGCCAATTACCTGGAATAAACCCCCTAATCTATTAAACCTCCTTTTCTCAAGTTTCCCAATCCAGCATTTTAATCATTTTAGTGATGCTATTTCCCTTTTTGAATTTTCTTAAGGTATATCTCGCTGCCTTTCTTTGCACCTTCTCTAATTTCCTAATATGCCCTATCTCTTAAGGATCCCATACGTTCGTAGCATATTCTAATATAGGCCTAACCAATAATTTAAATGCTAACTCTTTTACTGTCTTATTACTTCCTTTTAGATTACACATCACGTAATGCAAGGTCTTATATGCTTTTTCTACAATTTTGTCAATGTTTATACCCCATTTTAGATCTTTTGTTATTTGAATGCCTAGGTATTTGCAATTATCGACTTTTTCTACCATTTCCCATAAATTTGATAATGTTGCCAAGTCCACCCTAAAATGTTGTTAAACTCAAAGAAATGTCGCTAAAAATAAGAAAGTACTTAAATACAAAAATAATTTTTATTATATCTAATTAGAGAACATCTTCCTTTTTGAAGATGAATAACAATTAAGATATTATTTAATTGTTTATTATAAATAAGGTATAATTTTTACAAGCCTTTTTATTCATAAAAAAGGAATAAGTATGCATTTATAGTTTAGTAAGCTTTTAAAATAAAAAGAAGAGACATTACAAATTCACAAAGAAAATGCTACATTAATGCTTCATACACAAGTCACATTCAGGTAACTCTTCATCACTTATATGACTACTTTTTGTTTCATCTTTAGGTAAATTCTCATATGCATCTGTGGAACCAATTTTGTTTATTACACTCTGGGGTAGTTCATAATTGTAACATTTCCCATGCCTTCTTAAACCATGTCTAATGGCCAAAATTGCTTTTAAAGTTTTGACACTAATTCTGTTTCATAATTTTGATTTTATAATGTCCATGACACTAAATTGACATTCAACATTAGCATTAGAGTGGGGTAATGTGAGTACAGTTAAAGCTAGATTTGAATTATCCTCAAAAGTGTTTTCAGCAGTTAAATCTCGGTAGCTAGTGATTTCCGGTCAAGTTTCAACAAATCTGATATTTCCATCCACATGACTGTATGTAGTTTATTCTACTGAAAGTCAATGCGAATCAGAATTATTGAATCTTCAACAAACGTTTTTGCTAGATTAAGTATTTCAGGTTTCGTTGGTTTCAAACATTCACTCACATTCAAACAAGGCATTAACTGCAAAGCAGTAATATTCTCTGGCAACCTTTGTCATAGTACTTTTATAAGCATAACTAGAAAATTATGACATCTTTCATGGTTTACTTCATCAGAAAATTTGCATTCTGTTATTATCTTTTCAAATTCATATCTTAAGTAAGGATGAAGATCCAGTCGATATGCAGTTTCAGTACTTTCAGAAATATCAATCTTTGAACATAGGATATCATTTAAATGTACCAAATCATTGAGTAACTTAGTGGAAGCATTCACTTCAGCTTCAAATATTTTATTGACTGTTTGAACTTCTCTTAGAATTGGTTTAAAAATAACAGAAAAACAGAATAATGGCTGATGTGCTGTTAATATACATCTAATAACAAATAATTGCAATTCTTACTTTCTCCATGTATAGAGAAAGTATTGTTTTCATGAAAAAAATCAAATTCGAGATTTCAACGGAAATACATGTTTTGACTACTTTCTCAATGATGTCTGTGGGTGTGTATGTGTGTGTCTGTGACTGGAATTTTTTTTGTGCCCTAACTCAAAATTATTAATCAGATCAGCGTGAAATTATATATATGATATTTTTGTTAAAGGAAGACGTGCTGATTAGTTTTTGGTAAAAATCGGTCAACCGGAACTGGGTGTTTACTTTTGTCACTCGTTTTTTGAAATATTTGCGTTAATATTTGATAAATGTAAAAACTTACTAGAATAAAAGTTGTAGGTAATTTAATTTTCTACAACCTTTGTTTGAAACAATTTCCCACATAATATATCGTTGAAGAGATATTTTTAAAACAAAATGTTTTAGCTGCCACCACAGCACCTACCGATGACTATTGTACACACTTTATGCTCCTTTCTATTTTCTTAATTGTTGGAGCTTTGGGGCTATATCCAATATCAGAAGGCTAAAGTTTGAGTTTATTTCTGTTTTTTGTAGTCTAAATTTTTCTCGTAGTTCCTTAAAATATTTATTATCATTTAACATATTTGGAATTAGTAGAAATATTACAGGTATGGAGAAAGTCATGTGGTGGCCACATAAGTTGATTTTAGAATAAATTTGACATGTCTTGAAAGAGGCCGATGTTCAGTAACCATTAAAAGATAAATCTACTTAGTATGTTGCCACATTCGCGATTTCCTTTTAATGCCTGCCAAACGTTATGTGTGTTCCGGTGTAGAGTTGTCAACGTCTAGCATGAGCTTTCTGCTAGGAGGCACTACCCCACCTCTTAGCAGCAGAGACATTCGAGTGGTCCCAAGTACGGCCGAAATCTGATCCTCCATCTCATCTGAAAAGCATTATACCACTAGCTGGTAAGAAACTCCTAAAAGTGCTAAAAATATAATTTCTTTAATTGACTTTTCATTATTTACATGTTAATGAACTCTCCTTTATACGTCTTCATTTCAAGTTATATACACATGTATTAGGTATAAAAAATCTGGAATTTTTAAAAATCTGGCTAATTACTATATGATACTCAATTTAATCAGGGAATTTAATAACTGTATCACAGACTTATAAATTTTCATTTTAAATTACTTTTATGACAAAATTTTTCAGCATTTTGATTATGTTCAAGCAAAATAATCACAAGAGCAAACTCCAGAGGACGTCCAGATGCAATGCTAATCACACTTAGAGAAAGTGAGCTGAAATGATGAAAAGAGCACGTTATTGAGATCCCACAAATGGATTTGAGACCAAGGTTTCTATGGAGTAGTGTCACAATTTGCAATACAATGTAGAAAAGACTGTGACAGGAAAATGATTTTGCATCTCTAAATTCAGAGCAATATTTTCTACTATAATAATATAGTTCATCAAATATTAATACAAATTACTTTCAAATATTGTTATACAAAACTGATCAACTGTTACCGATATGAAAATTGCTGTTCAAAGTATCCAAATGTAAAAAAACAGGAGGTTTTCTGTGTAATATCGTTGTTTACAGAATGATCTTTGAATGAAAAACTATGTAATAATGAAGACGTGTTAACGAAAGAATTATCGTACTGTGCAGCACCACTTAGTGACCCTTCGTCATGATAATAAAAAAGTACTAAGCAGTTTGATGATGGTCCATAATTGATAAATCACACATAAATGAAGAAGCATAAACAGAAAGCACATTGTAGGAGGGCTAACTGTACTTAGCCCTCAAATGCCCAAGTTTATTCCTGTTAACAAATTTATACAGCTTATTTAAGAGGTTATATTCAATGAGATATGGAGATAAATAATTTGTAAAGGAAACAAATTAAATGGCAATGAATTTCATGGTATAGTTCTCACAAAAAAGACAAATATCAAATAGCCTGTGTATCAGGGAATGGAAGATAACATGTTTCTCAGATGTGCAATGTCTAAAAGAGTCAGGTATTGTATGGTTTCTATGGGAATACATTTCTACCTATTTTAAAAATTATTATTACAACACACCAAGGTATCAGCAAGCAGGGATGATGCCTGGGACACCAAAGTCTTCAGGCCACTATCCCAAACATTTATCTATACCAGTGGTCCTCATTCCTTCACCTACCGCAAGCTACTTTTGCAGTGAAAGATTATAACTGCACCAATTAATTCTTAAATGAAATAATTATATTTAATACTGATAATAATAATATATCCTAAAATCAACTAACAAACCAAGTCGATATAGTGATATAGAACAAAATAAAATTGAGATATCATAATTTTAAATCCCAGACATTTTAACGATGACAAAATGAATATTTTTACATTAATCATTTTAAGCTCCATGCATCTCTTTTGGGAAGCAGATGCACCACTAATGGTGCACGCACCACAGGTTATGCGGCCCTGATCTATAAATTACTCGATAATAAATAGATGTTGGATACTTATTTATATCGCAGAACAAGCTGGTATCTTGATGATGCTAAAATACCTGCGATCACTCCTGTTAGTAACTAGCTAAAATTAGTTTTATGTACCATGAAGCTTCTTGTGAGCATTAAGGCTTCCCTTCTGAGTAAATCTTCTGTCGCATATGTCACAATGAAAGGGTTTTTCTCCAGTATGGGTTCTTGTGTGAACTGTGAGATTTTTCCTCTTGCGGAACTTTTTACCACATATTTCACACATGTGAGGCTGTTCTCCAGTGTGTAACATCATATGTTCTTTGAGACCACACTTTTGGACAAACCTCTTGTCGCAAATGTCACATCCAAAAAGCATCTCCTTCTTGTGATACCTGACATGCCTACTTAGCTTTATTTTGTGATCAAATGTTCTACCACAATCATTGCACTCAAAAGGAACATCTCCAGAATGTAACAACTTGTGTTTTTCTAGGGTCATGGCAAAACCAAACCTCTTCTTGCAATAGATGCATGAAAACGGTTTTCCACGATTGTGTATCTTCATATGCGAAACAAGCTTCTCGTTTTTTCTAAATTTCATGGGGCACAGTTCACAATGAAACTGCTTTTCCTCATGCATTGTTGTTTCATGTTTCCAGTGGCAACTGTGGCGCGTGAAACGTTTGCCACAAAATTTGCACTGGTATGGTTTTTCCCCACTGTGTGACCTCTTGTGTTCAATCAGAATGATGTTCGACTTGAACTTCTTCCCACAAACTTCGCATGGAAAACCTTCTTTTATGTAACCCTTCATGTGGTGGAACTTTCTCTTCTGAAGGGATTTTTCGTGACATTCACTGCAATCATTAATCGTCTTCCCTTCATACTCTGATTTATTAAACTGGAAAAAGGCAATTTACAATGTTGATATCATGATACCATTAAATACATTGTTAAAGATTTTTATCTCATTATATTCAACATCCATTTTAGCGGAACTTAATGCAAAAGATTTAAGAGAAAAATTTACCCAGGTTGACTCAAAATTATTTTAATTAAATCTTGATTAAACAATAGAAATAGGTTCACCTGGGATGAAGTTACAGATGCATGCTCTGTGCCAGAATTACTAATACCTGCTTTTTCTTCTTTTTTCTCAACAGAACATGGAATAATAGATTCCTCCACTGTTTTGTTGTCACTATTCTGCAAGAAAAATTTTGCAAATGATTATATTTATCTATCCTCATGTTATTTCTTAAAAAGACTACCACCAAAATGTTTATTTTTATTTAAACTTGTTCATTTTTCAAGGTTAACACAAAATTTAATGAAAAATGGAGACAATTCACTTAGCAATAACTGTTGAAGTTGTTTACAATGTGACTACAAATACATCTAGAAAGGAAATATATTTTTTACTTTCTCCACACGTAGTATAGGGAGAAAGAATTGTTATCATGAAAAAAAATGATTTTGAGATTTCAATGGAAATACACGGTTTGAGGTCCCCTGAACAAGTTTTGACCATTTTCTCGATGATGTCTGTGTGTATGTGATAGCTTTTTTGTGGGTGCTCTAACTCAAAAAATATTAATCGGGTCAGCGCAACATTTTATATTTAACATTTTTATGAAAGCCACAAGAACTGATTAGTTTTTGGGAAAAATTAGTCAATTGGAAGTAGGTGTTTACTCTTATCACTTATCCATTATTTTAAAATATTTGCTTTAATATTTGATACATGTAAAAACACACAGGAATAAAAGTTGTACGAAATTTAATTTTATATAACTTTAGTTTGAGACATTTCCCCATATATTATAGTTTCTTAATTGTTGGAGCTTTATGGCTATATCAAGTATCAGAAGGCTATGTTTTGAGTTTATTTCTGTCTTTTTAAAGTCTAAATTTTTCTCTCAGTTCCTTAAAATATATATTATCATGTAACTTATTTGGAATTTTTAGAAATAATACAGATATGGAGAAAGTAATGTGGTGGCCACATCAGGTTTATGATTCTATTTACCTGAGAAACTTCTTTCTCCAAGCCAACATCTTCTAACTCCATTTTATCCACACCATCGCAAAACAAAAAAAATGCTGCATACTTATAATAATTCAAAATACAAATACTATAGCAGCAAGAGAACAACCATATAATTCCTACCTCACTTGCATTGTTTTCTCCATTATACACATCGTTTTCTTCATTTGAATCAGTATTTCCAGTTTTTCTTTCTTTGTCATGCACCATCATTTCATGTCTCCTGTAGCTGCTGTGGTGCATGAAACACTTGCCACAAAACTTGCATCTGTATGGCTTTTCTTCAGTGTGTACCCTCTTGTGTTCAATCAGAATGACGTTCGACTGAAACTTCTTCCCACAAACCTCGCATGAAAACCCTTTTTCCTCTCTGTGACTCCTCATGTGGGCATTGATCTTTTGCTTCTGAAGGAATTTTTCGTGGCATTCACTGCATTCAAATATTGTCATCTCCTGCTGCCCAGTGGTATTAAATTGAAGAAATGCAAAATGCATAGTTGAAAAATTATCACCCATTTCATAGATTTAAATTTGAATCTGATTATATATAACATTAAGTTTAATGGAACTTAAAATATGTATGAGATATATTTAAAACATAAATTGAACAATAATTATTAAAAATTTAATTAAATTAACTCTTAATGAAACAATAGAAATAGGTTCACCTGCAGTGTGGCAACCAATGTAGGTTCTGTGCTAGCATTACTAATAATTAATTCTTCTTCTTTTATTTCAAAAGCACATGGAATAATAGATTGTTCCACTGTTGTCTTGTCATTATTCTGCAAGCAAAGTCTTACATATGATTATATTTATCTTTTTTCACACTACTTATTAAAATTACTACCTCAAAAAATTTAGTTTTATTTAAACCTATCTAGATCTCTGATTGTTATTGCGCTGATAAAAAATTAATCAAAAACATCTAGCATTGCAGACTTACTTAAGATTAATAATTGAAGTTGGTTACAATACAACTTAAAATACTTTGAGAATGAAAATATTTTTTCTAGTTCTATTTTACCTGAGAAAGTTTTATCACCCATTTCATTGATTTAAATTTAAATCTGATTATATATAACATTATGTTTAATGAACTTAACATATGCATGAGATATACTTAAAAGATAAATTGAACAATAATTATGTTTAATGGAACTTAACATAGGCATGAGATATATTTAAAAGATAAATTGCACAATAATTATCAAAAACTTAATTTAATTAACTCTTAATAAAACAATAGAAATAGGTTCACCTGCAATATGGCAAGCAATGTAGGTTCTGTGCTAGCATTACTAATAATTAATTCTTCTTCTTTTATTTCAAAAGCACATGGAATAATAGATTGTTCCACTCTTGTCTTGTCATTATTCTGCAAGCCAAGTCTTACATTTGATTATATTTATCTTTTTCACTGTTTATTAAAAAGACTACCTCCGAAAAATTAAACGAAAAACGTCTAGCATTGCAGACTTACTTAAGATTAATAATTGAAGTTGGTTACAATGCAACTTAAAATACTTTGAGAATGAAAATATTTTTGTCTAGTTCTATTTTACCTGAAAAAGTTCTTTATTCGAGCCGGATTCTTCTAACTCTGTCTTAACCACGATGTCACCAAACTTGAACAAAATTGTGGCACAAACAAAAATTATGAGTACAATTTTTGGAAATATCATTTTCAATAAGTTTGTGTTTTCGTTAATGCAAAATAATTATATGGATGGCATAACATTACCTCATTTTTTATAAAGAATTAACATAATTACGTTCACTTGCATTGAAATCAATATATCATAAATAGTAAAATTTCTTTATCCAAGCCAGATTATTCAGAGTTTTAACCACGATTCCACAAAACTTGAACAAAATTGCGGCATACATATATTAATTAAAAATAAAAATACAGCAGTAAGAGAACCATATCATTTCTACCCTACCTCACTTGCGTTATTTTCTCCAATATATATGTTGTCTTCTTCATGTGTATCAATATTTCTGTTTTCTCTTCCTTCATTAAAATCAACATATCTTTCAATATTTACATCTGATACCAATATATTCTAAAATTTACATTTGAAAAGGGAAGATGTTAACAACATTACGTTGTCATGTGATAATAGTAAAAATTACCCTAAATATATCAAACACAAAATATAAGTGCAGTTTTTGGTAATATCATTTCCTTTAATATATAGCACGACGTTTGTTTTCGTTAATGCGAAATAATAATATGGATGGCATAACATTCATCACCCAAACAATACCTCATTTTTTATAAAGAACTAACATAATTACGTTCACTCGCTTTGAAGACAATACATTATAAATAGTAAATTTTTTCCATGATTCAGAATTGGGTGTCTATAGATTATTGCCGAGAAAGACTCACTGATTTTCCAAAGCGTTGGACATCATTAATAACACTCTTTGAAAGGAGTTCCTTCTCAAATTTTGTTTTTGCATTCTGACATTGTTCCTTAAATTGTCTGAAATCAATCAATTTGTCAAGACAATCCAAACACACAAGTTGGGGGTAGCCATCCCTCCTAGATACCTACAAAAGAAAATAATATTGGAGATACAGCAACCGAAAATCATCACAATAAAGCCTTCCTTTTACAGTTTTCCCTGTTAAAAAATTAATATAATTGCTTATCTATTTTTAAGTAAATAGGTATACCACATAATCTTAGTTTACAAATTCATTCAAATCGCCAGGAAACTTGCTTTGAACTGAAGCAGATCGGTAATGATATCTGCCGCTGTAAATCCTTGCCTGCCATTATCTTCGAAAATATCGGATAAACATTCACTCTTATGCAAACAAAGTCTACATTCTATATAACTATACTTTGGATCCATTACTGATAACAAAAAATGTTATCAATTTATTGAAAAACTTAGATACAGCTACATCACTAATAACTTTAATTTGCGGATATACTTGGAATACGAATATTAATGTATCGCGTTTTTACTCAATGCTAATTTAAATAATTCAAAAGAAAACAGCCACCCGTCACAATAACAATAATGCGCAATGATAATAATCTACTTCTACTGTTTCCCAACATTCTGCCATCTATATGGATTTTTTGGAATCGGTCGAATAAATGCGGCATATTTTAATTGGTCGTTTTGAGGACGTCTTGTAAATATTTCCGAGTGCCAGGAAAACATCAGAATTCTAGTTTATTTCTGAAAGTTATGTTGCGTCATTTTGTAAATTACGTCAGTTGCATTTCGTTCCATAATCGTGCTAACATCTTCCTTGAAAGCTGGTAATATCAATGTTTCTCCTATATTGTGCGGCTTACCACATTTCGTAATAATTTGTGATATTTTATAAGTAACAATGAGCCCTTTATTCATCTGAATCGCACTTTTCTTAAACATTCCAAACACAGTATTTCGTTTTTCAAATTTTTCCTTTAGACCACGGAAATATGTCACATCTTTACCCACTTTGTCAGAATGTTTCTCCATTAAATGTTCACTAATGATGGTTTCATTGCTTCGTTAGAAAAAACATGTTCGCATAGCAAGCACATTGGTAATTGTTGATTTGTATCGGAAGCGATGAACTCAAATTTCAACGATTTATTAGTACGTAAACAGTAAACACAATTATACTGCACTACGTACTAACACAATTATTAGGCGTTCTTTACCAGCGAAGCGGTAATAGCGGAACGCCTTATGGGTACGTCTGGTTCGTCCGTCCGTCGTAACTTTCATCTTCTAAACCGCTGGACGGCTTTTAATTTAATAACGTATGAGTGATCTTTATTAAGAATTATCGCCCAATTGTGATTTTTAACTGAATCTTTCAATTATAACTACACTTTATATAATTACTTTAATAAACTTATACTCGTATCACCTTAAATGGCATCAGTCCAGCAACATTGAAATATCAAACTTTTATCTCCCTACCTCTTATATAATATGTAAGGTACAGATTTAAAAAATTATTTGGATAGAGAACAAAATTTACTACAAGAAAGTCCACGAGGCCACATAATTACGAGTTATATTTTCGGAGATAAAAATTTGAGAAAATCCCGAGAAAAACATCGCATATTTTGTTTACATCGCTCGCTAAGATGGTTCTCAACAGTTCTCACAGCAAACAGCAATTAAAAATCCATATATTTCTCTCCCATTCTCTTATACTAGCCGTCGCGCGACGCCATGCGTCGCAAGTAATTTCATTGTACTTCATATTACGTATATTAATTTAAAAATTCAGACAATCAATTTATAAAAGTTTACTTAAAAACTTCTCGATAAACAATATTTTTTACTTTATTTTGTTTACTTGATAACATTTTTATTGCGTCTTGCCCTGGTACTCTTGACATGGCCGCGTAGAGTTGTCCGTGCAAAAAAACATGATTTTTCAATAGCAAACCGACTCGGTCTAAAGTTTTCCCCTGACTTTTCATTGGCACATCGATTCCTTGTATAATTTCTTTGATAGTCTCGTCCACAGCGTTTCCTCGTATTTGATGTCATCGGTTCCATATTGAGAAATGATAAGAATGTTTTTTGTCCAGAAGTTCACGGCTTTTTTAAGTAAGGTACCTAATTTAAATGTACTTGAATTTAATATTAATTTTACGTGATTGATACACTCGTCGGCAAAATATTATAAGGCTTAGTTTAATCTAAAAATGTCGTTATTTTTGTTTCAGTAATAACTTGATATAAATATAAACACGATTTTTTATAATTTGCTTTAATTGACTATTGACATTCAAAATTTTAATAATTGAAATTGATAACAAAATATTTTTAACCGAATATTGAAAATGAATCAATTTATTTTTACCTATTATTTAAAAATTTACTTTCAGTAAAAGAAACATATCCTGATAAACAATTTTTTACATTTTACATCATCATTATTATAAAATAAATAAAATAATATTTTAACGCATAATGTTTTAAATAACGGCCTTCTGAAAAACGTTCACTAATAACTAATACTAAAGATAATTTGTCGTAATACACTACCACTATTATAAGAAGCAATAAAATAACGTTTTACCGAGTATATTTTAAATGAACGAAATTCTGAGTACGTTCTCTATAAATAATGAAATCACTAAATATAAGGTGTCTAAGCTAATACATTAATTTATCTTTAGTTGAGAAATAGTTATAATTTTTCATATAAACTATCACTATTATAAGAAGAAATAAAATTACCTTTTAATGTGTAAGGTTTAAAGAAACGTCTTCTAGAAACATTCATCAATACTATAAATTCACAAAATATTTGTTAACTTATATTTTTTATATCTTAAGTTCAGACAACAGTTAAGGTAACTAAGGCAATTGTTTATAAAGATCCCAGTAGTCAAGGATGTTTGCATATAACTATATAGATATAAGCGCCTTATTAATAAATCTTTGTGTATTCCATTTATGGAGTATACTTTTCCATCTTGTTTAGGTTGGAAATGGGGATTACTGACTATAGCAATAGATATCGTTAAGAGCACACACGCCATGCGGCCAGGCGCGCACCCAGGATTTTCTCTTAGGGGGGCTCAGCCCTAAAAATACATGGGTAGATAGCTAGTTGTTAGAAACTTCGCACGATATAAATATGCGCAATTCAAGAAGTATCTGTATAATGATTATAAATTATAATCTGAGAGAAATATAAAAAGTCAAAAGAGTATATTTCCTGTGAAAATACACATTTACAAGGCTAGTAAGAGATCTTTTAAGGGGGGCTGAAGCCCGTCGGCCCTCCCTCTCGGTGCGCCCCTGCTTGCGATTCACTGTTTAAAACTTTTAGAGCACACGCGCAGGTATGGTGTTACGTAAACATGTGATCACATTACAACTACACAGAAAAAACAGCCCAATAAACGCCACGCACTGTTAGATGGTGCTGGCAACCTAGAAACAGAAGAACATCCAAGGAGCTTCGCGCAATAAGACGAAAACATGGCAGTGTAATGTGGGAGTTTCTTACTTTTCTAATAAAAATAACTGCATATTCACTATTCTGAATTAACTGTTGTTTATAAATAGAAAATCTCAGAACTCAATGTAAAAATATAACTGCAAATGGCAGACTTTTTTAAAAATTCCGCATCGCCCCCAAACTGGTGTGAAAAAGTGAACGCCATCTCAAAATTATAAAACGCCCTCGTTGGGAACCACTGGCCTAAACGGTTCAACTAAATCGATTAATATATATTTGTGTAAATATCATTCATTACAAACACTCAATGAACGATATGGCGCAACAATTAAGGGTACTTTATTCTAGGATATTTTGAAATAAAATTCGATTTACTCATAAATGGCTATAGGGATTTTGATTAAAATCCATCCAATCGTACAGCCTGATGTCACAAATAATACTAACTATGCCATATGTCCCAAAAAGTACTAAATATCGACCGATGGCATTAAAATATACGCTCAACTACGGTTAAATTTGATTTATAAGCGTTTTTCTTTTATAAGCGTACACAGTCGACCAAACGTATATGAGAAAATTTGTGCAATGTATATTGCGCCGTTTATTTCAAATTGCAGAAACTGAAGAAAATGTCAGTGTGTAAATACTGTTGCCGAAAAATTTCTCTGGAACCTAGTAAAACGCCCTATGATCGAGTGAAAGAACATATTGCTAGTTTACGGCATAAAAATTGTTCTGAATTTTAAATCCCGTTCCTCAACTAGAGGCGTACCTAGGATTTTTGCGCCCTTGGCAAGTCCATGGCTCCGCGCCTTTTAATTGTGATAATTTTGGTAATTGGTAAAATAGTAATAAATAATAATGTTTTATAATTATATTATTATGTTATTATAAAATATATAATTAGTTTGTACATTTATATACATCAAATCGGTTTTAGCTTTGTTCAACAGATTATTTGTAGCTGTGAGAGAACTAAGAAACACTTAGTACATAAAGTTACAGATTCATAGATAGAAACCAAGTAATTATAGGAACAAAAAATAATTCTATAAACATAAAATAATTCTAGGAACATAAATTTATTCGAGTACTTTAAAGCTTGATTTTTCTTGCTTTATCGTTCGCAAAACTAGTTATGATTTCATCGAAATCTATACGACTAACCAGTTCATGCTCAATGGAAAGGAGACACAGAGATGATGTGCGTCCTTGTCCCGATGTCGATCTCAAATAATTCTTAACAAGTTTTAACTTAATAAAACTCCTTTCAGGCGTGGCCACAGTTGCTGGCATAGTAAGAAATATTCTAAGAGCTAGTTCATGTTCGGGTAGGTTTCTCGCAATTCCCATTTAGCCAATTCATTTAAAATATCTAGATGATATATATTATTGGGGTTATTGTACTGTAGTAGTTCAGTAATTTGGTGTTTAAAGCATTTTATTTCAATTTTAAATTGGTCCTGATTTATTTCTGTGTATTTTTCTGTCAATAAAATGGCCCTCGATTCTAAATCCGCGCTTGTCATTGAATGAAATGCTTCGCCAGTCAAAAAATTAAAGTTCTCTGCAATGTTTTTAAGAGATTCAAATCTTACATTTAACTGCTTTATAACAGAATCAATTACTGAGAAACAAGTATTTTTTACTGCATCGAAGTTCACTGATTCGTCTTCAGCAAGCTCACCTGACATTTTCTTCCGTTTTGGCTTTCTTTTTTCAGTTGGGTCTATTTTCATGTTTTTACAAACGGCCTCGATTTTAATAAAAATATCGTGGATCTCGTTATTTCTAAGATCTTTCAAAGCCTCTATAAGTCCTTTAATTAATATGGACGATCTATAAACATCCTGATCTTTTTTTTTGCAATGATAAATTGACTTTATTTAACCTTACTAGTATCAAGTACCACAGGTTTAAAAAGGCAACAAACTTGTAGCTATTAACTTGACGGTGCAATGATTTAGCAAGAGATAATGTGTCACCAAGTAAATGATCATCTTTCATCTCTCCCAAGATTAAAATAATTTGTTCGAGTTGCTCATATACGGCACTAACAGCTTCTACTTTTGAACACCATCTGGTGTCGCTGTGTCTTTTCAAACAAATTTTAATTACTGATGATAGTTTTTGCCATCTGTTAGTGGACGAAGAAAAGAAATTGTATAACGATTGTATAGTTCCAAAAAATGTTACAATATCTGCATTAACGCTAGCCGCATGTACGCCTACCAAATTTAGAGTATGTGCATAACATGCAATATACCGAGCACGGGGATTCTCGTTTTGGATTATGGCTTGAACACCTTGGTACTTTCCGGACATATTAGCGCCATTATAGTAGCCTTGACCACAAATATTTTCAATTAATAGGCCATCTTGAATAAGTCTTTCCTTAATATCGGATGCAATGCCTTGTCCCGTTTTTTCTGTTGTGTTTATGAAATCGATGAACCTCTTCTCAATTGTATATTTCCCTTCAGAAAATTTTACATAACGAATAATTTCTGCTAGTTGACCTTTGTGTGATACATCTGGAGTGCTGTCTAATATTATACTATAATACTTAACCATTTGAATTTCTTCTATTATTTTACAGCGTGTTTTTTATGCCAAAATATCAATTAATTCATTTTGAATTTTTGGCGATAAATAATTATTATGGTGTTTAATATGAAATTCAAGAAGATTTTTCCTCTCAAAATCAAATTGGCTCACAAATTTTATCAAATTTAAAAATATACCACAATCTTTTTCTTCAAAATTACTACCGTGTCCACAAAATGCCAGGTTATTTTCAGAGCAGAAGAATATACATTTTAATATTATTTTCAAAATATGACGCCATTTCGATATTTCATTATTCAGTGCTGCTTGTGCAAGGTCATCAATCAGTCCCCCTTTTTGAAGACCTTTTTCAAAAACTTTCCATTTCGTAAAATTATTTATGTGTTGTAATGAATTCTCATGAATTACAACGGTTGGATTTAGACGTTTCCATTCCTTAAATCCTTCTGGGTTACAAAAAGAAACATTATTTGTGTCAGATATAAATAAAAGGCAAGGAAAACAATATATTGCGTCTTTGTTCCTACAATAAAATAACCTCTTTCGGAAGAGGGTGAGGATGAAACGGCGTAACAAGAGTACTTCATCACGCAAAAGCGCCGGCCCACTCTCCGCTCTTTGTAACAGAATTTCTGGCGAAATTTCAAATTCCTATACTCATGTTAGTAGTACACAGGACATCAGAAGTAGGATTGCAATGGAAAAAGCAGCATTTAACGAGAAGGAGCTTCTCATAAGCAAGAAAATAAATTTAGAAACTAGGAAGAAATTAGCAAAATGCTACATATGGAGCATAGCTCTTTATGGTGCAGAGATGTGGACGGTAAGGAGAAGGGAGGAAAAATATTTAGAAAGTTTTGAGATGTGGGTATGGAGGAGAGTGATGAAAGTGAAATGGACAGAGAGGAAGAGAAATGAAGAAGTATTAGAAATGGTGGGAGAAGAAAGGACGCTAATAAAAACAATCAGGAAAAGAAAAGAAAATTCGATAGGCACATATTGAGAAGACAGTGTTTACAAAGGACGATCTTAGAAGGAAAAATTAGTGGAAGAAGGGGAAGAGGGAGAAAAAGAATAGGAATATTAGATAATATAAAGCAGGGATATAATACTTATAGAGGTATAAAAGAGGCTTCTAGGGAGAGAGAGAAATGAAGGCAGCGATTCAGTTAAAATCTGTCTTCGGACAGAAGCATGATGATGATGATGATACTCCTGTAACCCCCTATTTGTCGGATTTAGCCCCTTGCGACTTCTACCTTTTCCCAAAACTAAAATTTCAGCTAAAAGGAAAACAATTTGATACTATCAAAGTCATTCAGGAAAATTCGGAAAAAAATCCTACAAGCACTGAATAAAGAAAATTTCCAAGAATGTTTCAAAAAGTAGAAAAACCGCTGAAATCGGTGTGTGCAGTCTCAAGGGGTCTACTTTGAAGGGGAAAAATTCGAATAGCCTGTAAGTATTCTTCCTTAGTAATTATTGCGCTACTGTACGAACTTTTCAATCACGCCACGTATACGTCACGATGTGGTTTAAGAAGAGAGAATTTCGTTAATATGTTTTTACAAAAAATCTGCGAAATCCATATGACATTTAAAGCTTTTCTCATTTCAATAAATTGATATTTTAAAAAAGTTATTTTCTTTAAAAAATATACATTTTCTGCTATATCCCATAATTTTTTTTTTTAATATCCCAAAATACAGACAAGCGACATTTTGTGTATCTCATAAATCTCAATTTCCAGGATTTACCTAGGAAGTATTATTTAACCGAAAGCTGTAAAACTGTACAGCGATATATTAGTAATAAACGTATTTTTATTAAACTAGAAATTATTTAACTATGCAAGGATAGAAAAATAATATTAAATAAAAACATGACTTACTTTTTTGAACTCAAAAATCTGTTGATCGTGCACTTTGTATATATCCAACTCTCAGGATGAAAATACTCTTTTATAATAAATATAATGTCGCAGTTTTTCAGTCGAATAGGTGCACGTGGACCGGTGTCGCCGGTTCCAGACCTCGAGAATAAATGCGAACAAACTGGGTATCATGAGTCGAACTTCATTCCTGAAAGAGTCGTAGGTTACCCAGCTTCGCCATAGGAAGGACAAAGTAAGCTTAAAGACGTTGTAACTTTAACAATGATGGAAGCATATACGGAGGCAGCATTCAAAGAAGCGATGCAACAATGTAAGGTGAAAAATCATTGTATCATTTACGTTGAGTGACATTCCTCTTCTCATGAACTACTAATTCGCCCTCTGCTTGCACCTAATATTACCTTCATCTTAATGAAAGTATAACATGGTCACAAAATTTGGAAACCTTAGACCTATCACCCTAAATGGCCAAGATATGCCGATAAAATCCTCTCGCGGGTCGCAGTTCAGGCCCTTGGTATAAAGTAATAAAACTTTTAAAAGCTGAAACAATGAATTTGGAAAAGAAATATTTATCTCTGTGTATGGTTGAAATCTCATCAGAAGTTTATGAAATTAACCTTAAATAATGAAGATATTAGGTAGGAAACAGATATAAGACCATCGTCCTCGTTGTTTCAATTTTGAGCTCCTTCCTTCGAAAGTAAATTAAGAAAATAATTTTTTTTTCGCGTACTCTGTTCGGCGCCCTTCTGACCACGGCGCCCTTGGCAATTGCCCCGATGCCAAGGCGTTGGTACGCTACTGTCCTCAACATCTCAACAGCTAACACTTAATGATATACAGACGACGCCCGAGATTCGACCGCTCGATATTCGACTAATTCGAGAATTCGACTATACTATATTTTATGACTTGTGATCGACTTTTGTCTGGTCGAATCCCGACTATTCGACCGAGCTGTCCGGTAGATTTTGGAACAGTCACTTTCAAAAGTCGATCGACAAACTTTCGGGACTGCAGGAGAATTTAACTTCGTATCTGTCTGTATATGACTCTTGGGTCAAGACTGTCACGAGGGAAATTCAAATAGTAATGTAGTAAATTTTAAGAAATATAGCAGCAAGGACCTTCGTTCAACAATGAATCGGAAAAGCAATGAGTTAAAAAATTGCGCTTCGTAGTTCGAAGGTTTTTGTGTAGAACGCAATATGTACCTATTTAGACCCAAAGAAGCGACGAAATTAGAGACCAACGTGACAATTTATTAAGCGGCATAGATATAAACTGATATTAAATACTTAGTTTCATAGTTGCGATATTTTTCAGTGAATGAATATGAAAAGAAAATACCTGTAATAAGAAACCTCTACGGCCAAATCTTAATTTGTGCTTATAGCGTGTCGCCTTTCTGAGAGTAAAAAAAGAATGCTTTCATTTTCCTGCAGGCCAGGGTACTACGATCCTAGTCATTTTTTCTGCGTGCATTTTGTGCTTATTTTACATCCCATGCAATTCAATTTCACGGAGAAATCCCTAGGTAAACCGGCTTTCACAAATTTCCGTCTTCGCGAATAATCAAGCAATCGTGTTCAAATTTCTTGTACGAACAACCATATTTTTATTAATAAGCACTTACAATTGCGGCTACCATAAATACATTTCAAACTAAGCTCACATATAAACTTAAAACAACCACAGGTGGTAGGAGAAGACTGAGGCTATCGAATGGGTCCACGACGTGGTAGCCCCGGGTTCAAATCCTATTGGAGCTCCCAGGAGTCCCAATGTTTTTGTTTGTGTGACGCGCTCACTCGGAGGCTCTTTGGGCGTTCCTACGTGTCAGTCATTCCTGTGTTACACGAGTTGAGAAAATCGTTTTGGGTCATATCGGAGTCCAGCTTGATTCGCCTCTATTTTACTCACAATGGGTATATTAGAGGTAGTGCAATGAATAGCCAGGAAGGGAGGAGGGAAACCCGGTGCCGGCATTTGCCTGCTCTTGCGAAGAACACCAAGGGGGCTAACTGCTTAACGTCCCTTCCGCGCTCCTCATTTTCGCTTTTCTTCGCTCCATAGCCAGGGTAGCAATGCGTAATGCGTTTAACAATTATAAAAAGAAGGTTTTACAGGAAAACTTGAAAGAGAACCCGAAAGCATATTGGTCTTACGTCAGGGAAGTTCAAGGTAGGGGCCCCACTATTGCGTCACTGCGATCGGAAACGGGAAACGTAGTTCACGATAGTACGGATAAAGCAAACCTATTAAACCATCACTTTCAGAAAGCTTTTACTCGTGATGACGATGAATGTGAAACCCCTATTCCTTTGCATCAGGGCGATTCGATGGAAGATTTGGCATTTTCGGAGAATGGCATCGCGCTCCAACTTCATTCATTGGGCGTTCATTTCATTTATCTAGATTTGTGGGTAAAATCGGGAACATGAAGTCCATTTATATTTATGTCGGAAATATTTGACTTGGAGTGAGTATGAGGAAGGGGTAGTTGTTTTGAAAACTCAAGCGCACGAGGAGGGAAAAAGAAAAGGCTGCAGATTTTCTTCGCTTGGCCGTAGACCGAAGTCGAATGAAAACCAATCGTCTTCCTAATTCTAAGGTCTGGAGGAAAGACCAAATGTGACTCAACCCACACCCTAAAGAAAATTTTGGTTTAAATAATGGATGTGGGCTAAAGCTGATAGTTTTATTCCAAGTGGATCGAAGAAAAGAGGGCATAAGACTCATAGCTATGAATTGAAGGCAGAAACTTTAAAGCGTGTTGACAAAGGTGAAGGTGGGTGAAATCGCGAGATCGTTGGGGATGTTTCGTTCGACTATTAGCACTTACGTGAAACAGGAGAAAATCCTGTAATGTGAAAAATGCAGGAAAGTTGAAAACAACAATAAACAGTCCTAGGCGTGGTGCCGTGGTTGTGGAAACGGAAAGACTTAAAACTTTGAATTGACGATCAGTGTCTTACAAGGAGAGGACACGGTAGTGGGATCACGGATTTGTATTAAAGTCGGTTGGTGTATAGCTCTGGATTCCAGGATCACTGCAACCCCCCTTTTGGGTGTATACGGCCGATAGTTTTGCCGAAAATCGCGATTAAATATTGCAATTTCTCGTCTAGTGGTATAAATTTCTTAATGCACACCTGATTGTTCAAGTGATTGTTGGCGGTGAGCATATAGTGGGTGCGTCCGAATCCCTCTTGGATAGCTTTTTTTCTTCCATTCCTCTTTTTGCAAATCCTTTTTCGTATTAGAATTTAACTGGGCGACCACGTTCTTTTTTTATTTTTTCTACGTTGTTAGTGGTGGTACGGATTTTTTCTGAAGTAATTCAACGAACGATTTTCTCAACAATGTTTTAATTATTAAATAGCATATTCTTCATTGATCTCGGCACACGCTACATCCTATATTGATACTTATGACATGGAAAGGATCCCTGAAATTATTTTTGCGAAGACTTCCCCTGAATACTTTAAAATAGACCTATTAGGCGGAGATATATCAAGCAAAGGATCGTTGAAAGTACAAAAGAAAATGAGCTTGTGAGAAGTCCGTTAAAAATACAATAATATAAATAAATAAAAATCGTGAGATGTACGATCGTGTTATGGGATTGAAACATAAAACAAAAGTTCCGTTACCTGTCGATGCATAAGCAAATGAATGTTTCCCTTCTAACTCTCCCCATCGTTGCTCCCGATGGTAATTGGCGGTTGTAGATGATTAATGTTTTTAATCAATTAACCGAATTTCTAAGGGATTCATAAAAGAAATATTTTTATTTATTTCTATTATTGTACTTTAAACGGACTTCTCACCAGTTCATTTTCACACCCACTATATGTTCATCGCCAACTATTACTTGAACAATTAGGCGTGCATTAAGAAATTTATACCAGTAGACGAGAAATTGCAATATTTAATCGCGATTTTCGGAAAAAAAGCTATCGGCCGTATATGCCCAAAAGGGGGATTTGCAGTGATCCTGGAATCCAGAGCTATACACCAACCGAGTTTCATAAAAATCCGTGATCCCACTACCATGTCCTCTCCTTGTTAAACATGTTCCTATTAGTGAAGCAATAATTAAAACAAAGGCTAAAGATCTGAATGACGATTTGAAAGAAAGGATGCGTGATAGTTATAGCGATGATACTTCATTTAGTGGAAGTCATGGTTGGTTTCACAGATTTAAGACAAGGGCAGGTTTGCATAACCTTAAAATAACTGGGGAGGCTGCAAGTGCAGATATTGACGCTGCTTCAAAATTCCCTGATGGATTGGTTGAATTGATTAAAGATGGTGGCTACTGTTTTTATCAGATTTTTAATGTAGACAAAACGGTTGTTCTGGAAGAAAATGCCAGCCAGAACTTGCCTTGCCAAGGAAGAAAAGACTGCCTCAGGTTTCAAGCCAACAAAGGGGAGGCTGGCTCAACTACTTGGTGGCAATGCATCAGGCAATTTTAAGCTTAAGCTGCTGTTAGTATACCACTCTGAAAATCCCAGGGCTTCTAAGGGCAAGCTAAAGGGTATGATGCCTGTTATATGGAAATCAAACCCAAAGGCTTGGGTGTCTAGCTCTATTTTTCAGGGAGTGGTTTTCTTTCATTTTGTGCCATAAATAGAAAAATATTGTAAGGACAAAAATCTAGCATTTAAAGCTTTATTAGTTTTGGACAATGCACCTGGACATCCTCAGGATTTAAATGAAGTGAATCCCAAAGTCAAAGTAGTGCTTCTTTCCCCAAATACCACTTCATTGCTCCAGGCTATGGACCAAGCTGTGATTACTACTTTGAAGCAGTATTATGCATGTCGCATTATACAGCAGGCAATCACTGTAACTGATAACGAAGATGGTCCAACCCTGAAGGACTTCTGGAGAGCATATAACATATGGAATGTGGTAAACAACATCGGAGATTCTTGGGCTGAGGTCATGCAGTCAACCATGAATGGATTGTGGAAGAAGCTCTGCCCACAATTTATCACCAATTATGAAGAATTGGAATAGACCTCAGAACAGATCAACAGAGACAGTTTCCCTGGGTAGGCAACTGCATTTAGAAATAGATGAGGCAGATGTCGAAGAATTGGTTGCATCTCATGCAGAGGATTTGACCAACGAAGACCTTTTCAACTTACAAAAATCCATTGAGTCAAAGAAAGATGGCGAAGATGATTTTGTGACTTTTCCAACTCAATCTAAATACTTGTCTTTAAAAGACCTTTGTGAGATCTTCAAGAGCCTGGATAACATCATAAAACTGATTGAAGAAAAGGACCCTGATGCTGAGAGGAGTTTATTAGTGTGGAATGTGTTACATAAGGACATAACCTGCTATAGAATCCTTTATGAAAATAAGAAGAAGGATGCAGTTCAACTAAAACTGGATACATTCTTGAAGAAAGTTGACAGACCACAGGCAGTAGTAGCAGCTACATCATCTGCTACCAAGATTCCTTCAGAACTCTCAGTCCCTAGCTCATCCAATTTCCCAGCCGATAGTATCTCACAGTCAGCAGTCCCTCATCTCCCAATTGATATCATCCAGCTTCTCGATTAAACCAAGTCCAGTTAGCACAGTTGAAGACTACAGGTACGAAAGCATTTTTGTTTTATTTTTTGCTTTTAAATTGCTTAATATTTTTATATTAGCATTTTAGTAATGCAATTTTATCTTTATATAACATGAGAGGGGACTTAATGATTTTTCTCACAAAGTTCTGGGATGCATCCCCCGGTTATAACATGTAACGTTATGGCAAAACAGCGCTTGACATTCAACTGTTCGATATTCGACCACCTTCTGTAGGAAGGCATTTTGTCGAATCTCAGGCATCGCCTGTACTGCTAACACAGAAAGACAAAGATTCAGAAGTGGCTGATAGTAAAAAATATTATAAATCAATGACATAATCGAATCTTTTGGACAAAATGAATTATACGATTTTCTCTTATATTTAGAAGAACAATTGACAACAATTATTAATTTACAAAAACAACTTGAAAGTGAAGCTCCAATCCTACATCTAAATGGCCATATTACAGTAAACCCCCTTATTTACACTTTTCTAGGGACCTGGGAAAAAAGTGTAAATTGCGGGAAAAGGAAAAATAGCTAAACTGATTTTACTTTTAAACTCGCTCATTTGTTAGGTACTGTATGACTAACAATAAAATCAGTGTTAAAAGAGCTAAGATTATAAAGAGTATATCTGTTTATTCATTTACTAAACCAGCACACTTTTTAATAGTAATAATATTAAAATATATGCCGAATTAAAATGCTAGTATGCTTGGGTTTCCATGACATTCTCCATATTACATTTGTCTGGAAAATTTTATATAGACATCATAGGTATTTACTTCAAGAACATCAAACTTTTTCGAAGCTCGAATAGTGTTCGTTTTTTCCACCTCTTGAGCTACGACTATTTTAAAATTCATGTTATAACTTCATCGGATTCCTCTGTTAACCTGGGATTTCGAAGAACTATTTTTCTCAACATGATCAACATCCTTTTTGTCACCCATTTTTAAAATAACGGATGGGTAAAAACTTGCTAAGGTAGGTACAAAGAATACACCAATGCACTGATAGCTTCAATTCAATGACTGAGGAGTTAAGCCGCCGACTAAACTCGATCTATTTTCGCCTCAGATGCTTTTCAAGTACATTGTAATAAGGACACCTGATGTGTTTACAATACAATTACAAAACAAGTATCTTGTGTCACTTAACAGACGTGTGGAATGTACGGTGATTTTTCTAAACATGATTTTATGATCTTTTAAAATTACTATTACTCAAATATAATGCGGGGACTACTTGTAAAATTTCATTTTTTGGAAAAACAAACACCGCGTTATATTCGGGAGAATATGGTAATTTAAATTACAACAAATTACAATTGAACTTAAATTTAATTACAAACTGTGGGAGCCAAGGGGCAGAATTTGAGTGGAAAGGGTAAAAACATTAAAACGCCAAACTTGAAAATCTTTTCAATAGCATTCATTCTTGGTTCAAAGAGTAAATAGCATAAATAGTATTTTTGTATCTAGGTGCGCTGTTTATGCTATGATAGTGTGATTTATGTATGAGGTTTTGAAGTTTTCACCCAAAAGAGTTAATACATATTTCGTCTCTAAGCACGCTATTCCTGAGTAGCATTGTCGCATATGCTAATATCTGCTAAAGAGAGTGCTGTTTTGAAAAGAATATTTCTGCCTCTATGGGTGCTGCTCCTACTCTGCCGCCGTTTTCGAAATCTTCGTCCAAAAGAGTTCTGATTTTTTTGCAAAACTAAGCCGAAAAATGTTAAAAACTGTTGGGAATCGCATGCTAAATTCTTTTAAAAAATCAAAACTTCTAACTTAAATGGCACAAAATCGATGCATGATCCAGACACAAGTGTTTTTGTAGTATTTTTGGGCACATATGATGATGTGGATGAGCAGATTGAATCTGAACTTACTGCCTGTTTATTAGAGCAACACCTCGAAACTAAGATTTGGATATTATTAGGTATTGGGTTAATGCCAGAGTCTGATACCCTAAATTAAATAAGTTTGCCTTAACACTACTATGTATGCCCAAAGATAGCTGTGATGCTGAGCATTCATTTTCCCATTTGCAAACTCCCGAAAGGAGTAATACTACTGATGACACACTGGCTACGCAAATGTTATTGTATCTGAATCATAAAAATTAATGCTACATAAAACTTTTACATTTTTAAACAAGATTTTTATTTAAAAATAATCTTATCCGAATTAAAAAATAATGAAACCCAAAAATTATCCCAGATAAACTTTTTTTTAAAACCTCTAAAATCTATAACTTATTTATACCAGGTTTTAACCTGAATGAAATGGAAAATAATAGAACCCAACATTTACCCTCCGAATGAAATTTTTTTTTAACCTGAAAAATCTATACCCTACTTAAATGTAAGTGCAAGGTGATATTTTAATTTAATAGGAGGAATAATTAATGGAATGCATATGCAAGAGTGTTAAATTGGTCTTCTGAAACATTTTTTGCATTGTACATAACAGCTTTGATCGATACAGCAATACAAAACTTCCACTTTTCTTACTATCCATCACTTCCTCCTCTAGTTGTGGTCATTTAAGACCAACCTTATGAAGACTATGTTTCTCTAATCCCGTCAGCTTCAGTTTTTCCTTGTTTTCTCCATTCATGGACCATTTATTTCTGTGGGATGGGTACCGAAATGGCATTCTTCTGCTAATTTTATATGCACCTTTGTGTATTGAATCAGTTATAGGTACCTTATAGGTAAGGTACCTTATAGGTAAGGTACCTTATAGGTAATATAGTGTAGGCATATATTTTCATTTTTGCAGCCATTGCGATCTCAATACATGTAACGTACTTTATCCTAGATATTTATAAAATGTTTATGACATCCATCATAATTCTAATGTTTCTTGGCATTAATAGCTCTATTCCACGGACTCATTAGGAACCAAAACATAAGTACTGAAATTATAATCCCTCAGCAGACTTGTAATTACCGTATTTGACGGCATATAAGACGCATCCCCATTTCAGCAGGACATATTCAGGAAAAAAAGTTTTTACGGTCCTCGCGAAAGCGCGGCACTGTAAAAACTGCAGTAGACGATTTTGGGACCAGAAGGGTCTATTTTAAAAAAACCTGTTTCAATGGGGAGACATTTTCGTAACATTACCGAAATACAGTAAAATTCAGTTATAACACGCCTCATTTAACCGCGGTTTCGAATATACCGCGGGTTGCGCCATGTCCCCCAAAATGATTCCATTTATTTTCTTCGTTAGTAGTTACATAGTAACTTTGTAGCGAATTTTAAGTCGATGCGCCTACCGACGGCGCTACTGCAAGCGATCTATCTACGCGGTCGTTGGTGACTCATGATTACACACGTATTTTTCTTCGATTTTAGGGCTATAACGATGTCTACCAAAAGGAAAACTTACACAATTAAAACGTTTGTGACAAAGAAACGCCAAAAGAAAATATCGGACTATTTTAATAACTCCCGTTAAAGTAGGACATGCACGTGGATCATTGAACATCACTTGCTTTTGTATTTTGAAAATAAATTTGTCATAAAATTTAGTTTTACAGGTTTTTAATTATTCCCCACAAAGCTGCCCGTAATAACACGGGTGTAAACTTCGTCTCCCGAGACCCGCGTTATAACCGAATTTTACTGTATTACACTTTATTGGCAAAGTTCTTACAAATGTGTTATAATCCGTATTGCTGTTTTGTTATGATCATGAACTCGTACCGGTCAAGGTCGTTCGATATACTGCTCTTACCTCCTTCGATATTGCAGAAGCAAACAAAACGATATATATCGGCCCTAGTACCGGTCATAAAAATAAAACCGGTAATAATAATAACAACATCGTTTAAGTAAATAATAATATTTTGGAGTAGGGCTAGGTAGTACTGACCATCTGGGGTAAAATTAGCCTACAGCGGTGAGCGTGGGGGATGACTTTAGGCTGCGGAAGGTCTTGCCTTCGCATATAAGACCCGGGGGTGATTTTTGAGCCATTATTTCGGAAAAAAAGTGCGTCTTATATGCCGTCAAATACGGTAAGTGCAATAATGAAAATGTGTCTTTGGAATTGACGTTGTGCAGGGTTTTACTGCATATATTAACATGTTCACTATTAATTATTAATAATGTATATTTTATTGGTTTTGCAATGAATGATTGTCAATTATTCCCATTTAGGAATCAGTGTGTTTTTGAGTGTCAGTGCTGAATATAGTAATAATCTTACTTTCTCTCTATAAGATGCAGGCTAATTTTTTGAGTCTTTTTTTAAAAGTGCCTCTTATATGCTAAAAAATACGGTATTTAGTTAGAAATAATATATGTCCATAAATATATGTAAAAGTAATAGTGTAGCTTCCAGGAGGGATTGGTCAATATAGAAATGTACATTAGGGTTGTCCAAAAATATGGATTTTGGAAAAGTATCTCTCCCACCCTATTATTTGGTGTTCCTATGCACAAAACTGTTGTTTGTAACATTTTGTCTCAATTGGATAATATTTAGGGGTGGACCAAGGGTCCCAAAATTTCTAAAAAAGGGGCAGTTTGTTTATTTTGGTGGTTAGGGAAAAATAATATAGGAGTACGAAAATGGCTTTTACAAGTTTGTTCTACAATATAATATAAGATATTGTATTGGCCTAGTCACATTACTTTGAAGTTTAGTGTGTGTCGTAAAATAGGCAACACACACAACACATAAAAGCATAGGAGACGACATTAAAATTGTAATAACACTTGCTATTCTATTATTATTAAAACGTCTGTTACAGGAAATATTGGGAACAGACTCCTTAATATCCACAGTATTTTTTGTCCAATTCGCACAATAATTAGATCGCTTTCCTGGCCCTTGAATGTTTGGATTAACAAATAAGGGTCTGTTTATTTAGCAGGTTGGGGCATCCAACTATGGAAGTATGATATTTTTTTTTCAGATAATACATACACTACATATAAAAATATAGCATCTGAAGTTTTTCCACCATTGGATAATACTTATGATACTAAATATATATAAAAATCAGCCATATCAACCAAATTTTTTTCTGAGTATCATAAAACTTATTTCAAGAAGCTTGGGAGCAGTGTTTGCTCTCTCTGACCTGAAATGCTTTATTCATTACCTAATGATTGTAAAATGCCATTTTAATAGATTTTTCCCAAGATTAAAAAGAGTGCAGTGAACCTCTTCTGCATAAGAAAAGCGTGCTATTCTTATTTCAACGGCATTACGTCCTTAACTAAGTTTAGAAAATTATAAGTAGGCTGTGATCAAAGGAAATAAACAAATGAGTATAAAAAGAATATTCATCACTTTAAATTTATTTTAATGAAACATTTAAGAATTTGAAATTTGTAACAAATATTAAGTTTTTGATACATTCCAGCTTTTCTACTTGAAAAATTCATGGATTGTTTTCTTGTTGCAACAAGGTAGGCTCTCCCTATGGTTTTGTACCACCTGAAAAAGGAACTGAGGCTTTTCTTCATCTCTTGTTAAATTCCCACTATATTCTTCGATAATAGCTACTTCCCTCCCTGCATTGTCATTAACAAAAGGAAGTTCTCGAACTATTTGAAGACCTCTCTAGAAATCTTCTCATTGCTGCCAATCCTCAGGGTCTGAATTTAAAAAGTCTGGAGAAATTCCAAGAATTTGAAAGAAAACTGCTGTATGCATTGTGACAAAATCTTCTATTTTGTAATGAGCCAGAGTTTCCAAAGCAACAATGCTCAGGTGCTATGGTGGCTTGTCTGAACTCTCTCTAGAAAGAATGGAAGTTACCATGTGTCTTTTATGCATTGTATGGATATTGTTGGTGAGTGGTGGGCAGGTGAAGTTGATGGGTGGGAAGGAGTTGGAGGGGGTGTGGAACACAGACATTAGTAAGGGAGAATGAGAGGGAAGTTATATACGTTGACAATTGATGCATTTGGATTATTGCAGTTGTGGATGATTTCTAATTCTTCTAAAATGTAAATATTCCTACCATTCTTTTGAAAATGAAGGCTGGTTGGGATGAAGTCAGAAATGTGATTGATATAAATGAGATGTTTGGCAAAGAGGGAGGATAGTTGTTTATTGATATATGTAGTACCATTTATGTTAATAAATACTTGTATATAAGTTATGTACAGTCCTTCCACAATAAACGGCATTAGTCATTACATTAAAGCTTGTATAATCGAGATAATACCAAGTACACAATGTACTCTCCTTCACGAGCTTCACAAACAATGTTTTTGTGTGGGAGCACAGAATAAGTGGGTAGGAAAGAGAATTCAAAATTCCCATCCAGCTTCGCGTATAATACATTTTTCTTCTAACATATACTACAATGGCTGTTTTAGTTTAGCTGTATTACTTCCTCTCTCAATGTAGTTTGCATTTCAGTGTGCATCATAGCATAAGCCACACTCATACCTCATGTTAAACTGTAGGAGCTCCCACAGACGAATGTTAAACTTGAATATGTTGATCTTTGAATATTTTAACAAACATTTATCGGATAATTTCAGACCATGCTTACATACTATCAACATAAAAATATAGAAAAAACTAATAATAAATAGAGTGGAATCAATGCCCTTAATGTTTCACGTTTCGATCCTTGAGATTGCCTGACCTTAATGTTTGTTTTGGCTCCCCCTCAACAATTAAAAGTACAGTTAATAAACAAACCAATTGTTATGGATCTTCATAATATGCCCCCAAAAATACATTAACATATTTCTATAGTTTTCTGCCATAGCTATATAAATGAGCAGACCCTTTTTTGTACGACCAAAATATTCAAGAGCCAGGAGGGCAATCTAAATATTGTGAGATTTGGACAAAAAATATTGTGATAATTAGGGTCCTATACCCAAAATTTCCTATAACAGGTGTTTTAATTATTATAGAATAGCAAGCGTTATTACAATTTTAATGTTGTGCATGTCATCTCTTATGCTTTTACATGTGTTATGCGTGTTGCCTATTTTACGGTGCTCACTGAACTTCAAATTGCATTGCGAAACAAAGTAATATGGCTAAGTCAATACAACCTACTTTATTATATTACAGAGAAAACATGCAATTTAATATAAAAAACAATTAGAATATTATCCTATGTCTTTTTCCTGGCCACTGAAATAAACAGATAGCCTCGTTATAGAATATTTTTTCTGGGATTTTACAAATATTTGGGACCCTGGGTCCACCCCTAAATATTACCCAATCGTGACAAAATGTCACAAACTATGTTTGTGTATATCGGAGCACCAAATAAGAAGGTGGGAAGAGAACAAAAAAATTCCCAATATAAGAGTGGACCACCCTAATGTACATAAGAGTTGATTCAATGAGGTTTTCCCGGGCCCTGCGAGTGTTAAAGACAGCCCTGGGTACTGCAGATATTTTTTGCAGTACTTATTTTCCTCTATCCAAATAAATTTTTAATACCTTACAGATCATATAAAAGCTAGGGAGGGAAAAATATGGTAGCTAATTGTTGCTCGACGGATGCCATTTAACAAGATACAAGTATAAGTTTATTTTAGTTACTATGTAAAGTGGAAGTTCTAATTGATGGATGCAGTTCAAAATCACAATTGGGTGATAAATTTTAATGAGTATCAAAAATGCATAATTTAATTAAAATCTGTGCAGTAGTTCCAGGGATTAAACAATCAGACTAACAGATGGAGCAGACCTGCCCGTTAAGCATTTCGCTACTCCAGTACTTTCAGATGAGATGGTGAGTGAGGGGGAGGTAAAAGGGAAAGTGGATGTGGCAAGACACTGAGCAAACCAATAGAAAAGAAGGAGGGGGAACCTAAGCATTCGAAACCTCAATCTCCATCAAGTTTCCCTAGTGGTAACATCGCATCCGAGTGCGCTGTTGCCACATTTGTGATTTCCTTTTAATGCCTGCCAAACATTACGTGTGTTCCGGTGTAGAGTTGTCAATGTCTAGCATGAGCTTTCTGCTAGGAGGCACTACCCCACCTCTTAGCAGCAGAGACATTCGAGTGGTCCCAAGTACGGCCGAAATCTGATCCTCCATCTCATCTGAAAAGCATTATACCACTAGCTGGTAAGAAACTCCTAAAAGTGCTAAAAATATAATTTCTTTAATTGACTTTTCATTATTTACATGTTAATGAACTCTCCTTTATACGTCTTCATTTCAAGTTATATACACATGTATTAGGTATAAAAAATCTGGAATTTTTAAAAATCTGGCTAATTACTATATGATACTCAATTTAATCAGGGAATTTAATAACTGTATCACAGACTTATAAATTTTCATTTTAAATTACTTTTATGACAAAATTTTTCAGCATTTTGATTATGTTCAAGCAAAATAATCACAAGAGCAAACTCCAGAGGACGTCCAGATGCAATGCTAATCACACTTAGAGAAAGTGAGCTGAAATGATGAAAAGAGCACGTTATTGAGATCCCACAAATGGATTTGAGACCAAGGTTTCTATGGAGTAGTGTCACAATTTGCAATACAATGTAGAAAAGACTGTGACAGGAAAATGATTTTGCATCTCTAAATTCAGAGCAATATTTTCTACTATAATAATATATTTCATCAAATATTAATACAAATTACTTTCAGATATTGTTATACAAAACTGATCAACTGTTACCGATATGAAAATTGCTGTTCAAAGTATCCAAATGTAAAAAAACAGGAGGTTTTCTGTGTAATATCGTTGTTTACAGAATGATCTTTGAATGAAAAACTATGTAATAATGAAGACGTGTTAACGAAAGAATTATCGTACTGTGCAGCACCACTTAGTGACCCTTCGTCATGATAATAAAAAAGTACTAAGCAGTTTGATGATGGTCCATAATTGATAAATCACACATAAATGAAGAAGCATAAACAGAAAGCACATTGTAGGAGGGCTAACTGTACTTAGCCCTCAAATGCCCAAGTTTATTCCTGTTAACAAATTTATACAGCTTATTTAAGAGGATATAATCAATGAGATTTTGAGATAAATAATTTGTAGAGGAAACACATTGAATGGCAATGAATTTTATGGTATAGTTCTCACAAAAAAGACAAATATCAAATAGCCTATGTATTAGGGAATGGAAGATAACATGTTTCTTAGATGTGCAATGTCTAAAAGAGTCAGGTATTGTATGGTTTAAAGTTATTATTACAATATACCAAGTCCACACCAAGGTATCAGCAAACAGGGCCGTTGCCTGGGACATCAAAGTCTTCGGGCCACTATCCCAAACATTTATGTATACCAGTGGTCCTCATTCCTTCACCTACCGCAAGCTACTTTTCCAGTGAAAGATTATAATTGCACCAATTGATTCTTAAATGAAATTATTATATTTAATACTGATAATTATAATAATAATATATCCTAAAATCAACTAACAAACCGAGTCGATATAGTGATATAAAGCAAAATAAATTGAGATATCGTAATTTTAAATCCCAGACATTAATGATGACAAAATGAATATTTTTACATTAATCATTTTAAGCTCCATGCATCACTTCTGGGAAGCAGATGCACCACTATTGGTGCACGCACCACAGGTTAAGCGGCCCTGATCTCTACATTACTCGATAATAAATAAATGTTGAATACTTATTTATATCGCAGAACAAGCTGGTATCTTGATGATGCTAAAATACCTGCGATCACTCCTGTTAGTAACTAGCTAAAATTAGTTTTATGTACCATGAAGCTTCTTGTGAGCATTAAGGCTTCCCTTCTGAGTAAATCTTCTGTCGCATATGTCACAATGAAAGGGTTTTTCTCCAGTATGGGTTCTTGTGTGAACTGTGAGATTTTTCCTCTTGCGGAACTTTTTACCACATATTTCACACATGTGAGGCTGTTCTCCAGTGTGTAACATCATATGTTCTTTGAGACCAAACTTTTGGACAAACCTATTGTCGCAAATGTCACATCCAAAAAGCATCTCCTTCTTGTGATACCTTACATGCCCACTTAACTTTATTTTGTGATCAAACATTCTACCACAATCATTGCACTCAAAAGGAACATCTCCCGAATGTAACAACTTGTGTTTTTCTAGGGTAACGGCAAAACCAAACCTCTTCTTGCAATAGTTGCATGCAAAAGGTTTTCCACGATTGTGTATCTTCATGTGCGAAGCAAGGTTCTCATTTTTGCTAAATTTCTTGGGACACAACTCACAATGAAACTGCTTTTCCTCATGCACCCTTGTTTGATGTTTCCAGTAGCAGCTGTGGCGCATGAAACGTTTGCCACAAAACTTGCACTGGTATGGTTTTTCCCCACTGTGTAATCTCTTGTGTTCAATCAGAATGATGTTCGACTTGAACTTCTTACCACAAACCTCGCATGGAAAACCTTCTTTTCTGTAACCCTTCATGTGGTGGAACTTTCGCTTCTGAAGGGATATTTCGTGACATTCACTGCATTCAATAATCGTCTTCCTCCCATGCTCTGATTTATTAAACTGAAAAAGACAATTTACAATGTTGAAATATGATACCATTAAATACATTGTTTAAGATTTTTATCCCATTAAATATAACATGCATTTTAGCAGAACTTAATGCAAGAGTTTTCTTTAAAAGAAAAATTCACTGTTGATTCAAAATTAATTAAATTAAATCTTGATTAAACGATAGAAATAGGTTCACCTGGGATGAAGTTTCAGATTCATGCTCTGTGCCAGAATTACTTATACCAGCTTTTTCTTCTTTTTTCTCAACAGAACATGGAATAATAGATTCCTCCACTGTTTTGTTGTCACTATTCTGCAAGCAAAATCTTGCAAATGATTATATTTATCTATCCTTATGTTGTTTCTTAAAAAGACTACCTCCAAAATCTTTATTTTTATTTAAACTTCTGTTCATTTCTCAAGGTTATTGGTCAGATACAAAATTTAATGAAAATCTGGCAATGGAGACAATTCACTTAGCAATAACAATTGAAGTTGTTTATAATGTGACTAGAAATACATCTAGAAAGGAAATATATTTTTTACTTTCTCCATATGTAGTGTAGGGGAAAGTATTGTTTTCATGAATAAAATTGATTTTGAGATTTGAATGGAAATACACCTTTTGAGGTCCCCTCGATGATGTATGTGTGCGTGTATATGTGACAGTTTTTTTGTGGGTGCCCTAACTCAAACTATATTAATCAGGTCAACGTGAAATTTTATATTTAACATTTTTATGAAAGTCACAAAAACTGATTAAGTGTTGGTAAAAATTGGTCAATCGGAAGTGGGTGTTTACTCTTGTCTCTTATTCGTTATTTTGAAATATTTGCTTTAATATTTAATAAATGTATAAACAAACTAGAATAAAAGTTGTAGGAAATTTAATTTTCTACGACTATTGCTTGAAACGTTTTCACATATTAGGCATTGTTTAAGAGATATCTTAAAAACTATATATTTTAGCTGCTACCATCATGCCACCTGCCGATGACTATTGTTAACAATTGACGCTTAGTTACATCGTATAAACACCTTTATAGTTTCTTAATTGTTGGAGCTTTGTGGCTATATCAAATAACAGAAGGCTATGGTTTAAGTTTATTTCTGTTGTTTTTAAGGTCTAAATTTTTCTCTCAGTTCCTTAAAATATATATTATTATGTAACTTATATGGAATTTTGAGAAATAATACGGATATGGAGAAAGTAATGTGGTGGCCACATCAGGTTTATTTACCTGAGAAACTTCTTTCTCCAAGCCAACATCTTCTAACTCCATCTTATCCACACCATTGAAAAACAAAAAAAATGCTGCATACTTATAATAATTCAAAATACAAATACTATAGCAGCAAAAGAACAACCATATAATTCCTACCTCACTTGCATTGTTTTCTCCATTATACATGTCGTTTTCTTCATTTGTATCAGTATTTCCATTTTTTCTTTCTTTGTCATGCACCATCATTTCATGTCTCCTGTAGCTGCTGTGGTGCATGAAACACTTGCCACAAAACTTGCATCTGTATGACTTTTCTTCAGTGTGTACCCTCTTGTGTTCAATCAGAATGACGTTCGACTGAAACTTCTTCCCACAAACCTCGCATGAAAACCCTTTTTCCTCTCTGTGACTCTTCATGTGGGCATTGATCTTTTGCTTCTGAAGGAATTTTTCGTGGCATTCACTGCATTCAAATATTGTCATCTCCTGCTGCCCAGTGGTATTAAATTGAAGAAATGCAAAATGCATAGTTGAAACATTATCACCCATTTCATAGATTTAAATTTGAATCTGATTATATATAACATAAAGTTTAACAGAACTTAACATATGTATGAGATATATTTAAAACATAAATTGAACAATAATTATTAAAAATTTAATTAAATTAACTCTTAATGAAACAATAGAAATAGGTTCACCTGCAATGTGGCAACCAATGTAGGTTCTGTGCTAGCATTACTAATAATTAATTCTTCTTCTTTTATTTCAAAAGCACATGGAATAATAGATTGTTCCACTGTTGTCTTGTCATTATTCTGCAAGCAAAGTCTTACATATGATTATATTTATCTTTTTTCACACTGCTTATTAAAATTACTACCTCCAAAAAATTTATTTTTATTTAAACCTATCTAGATCTCTGATTGTTATTGCGCTGATAAAAAATTAATCAAAAACATCTAGCATTATAGACTTACTTAAGATTAATAATTGAAGTTGGTTACAATACAACTTAAAATACTTTGAGAATGAAAATATTTTTTCTAATTCTATTTTACCTGAGAAAGTTCTTTATCCGAGCCAGATTCCTCTAACTCTCTCTTAACCACGACATTACAAAACTTGAACAAAATTGTGGCATACATATATTAATTAAAAATAAAAATACAGCAGTAAGAGAACCATATCATTTCTACCCTACCTTACTTGCGTTATCTTCTCCAATATATATGTTGTCTTCTTCATGTGTATCAATATTTCTGTTTTCTCTTCCTTCATTAAAGCCAACATATCTTTCAATATTCACATCTGTGTCCAATATATTCTAAAATTTACATTTGAAAAGGAAAGATATTAACAACATTACATAGTGACGTGATAATAGTAAAAATTTCCCTAAATATATCAAACACAAAATATAAGTACAGTTTTTGGTAATATCATTTCCTTTAATATATACCACGACGTTTGTGTTTTCGTTAATGCAAAATAATAATATGGATGGCATAACATTCATCACCCAAACAATACCTCATTTTTTAACTAAAGAATTAACATAATGACGTTCACTCGCTTTGAAGACAATATATTATAAATAGTAAATATTTTGCAAGATTCAGAATTGGGTGTCTATAGATTATATAGAAAGACTCACTGAGTTTCCTAAGTGTTGAACATCAAAAATAACACTCTTGGAAAGGAGTTCCTTCTCAAACTTTGTTTTTGCATTCTGACATTGGTCCTTAAACTGTCTGAAATCAATCAATTTGTCAAGACAATCTAAACACACAAGTTGCGGGTAGCCATCCCTCCTAGATACCTACAAAAGAAATTAATATTGGAGCAGTGGCGGCTTGAGTATAGGCACTGCGGAACTGCAGCACCCCCTATTTCCACTTGATATTATCGATAACATTTAATATAATGAGTCCTTTTTTCTTTAATTCTTTCTTTATTTTTGTAGTACAATATATATTCTTTAAGCTTAATGTCAGTACTTCAGTAGCCATCTCCCAGTTTATGAAAAAGATACAAAAATCTTTGTATGGAACTGTGCGCTTCACAGTGCCAGCGACGTAGTGTTTGACTGTTGTGCGCATGCGCACATAGGAGGGGGGTGGGGAGGAAGGCGGGACTGCCAGGTAGAGAGAGCACTGTTGCTCTCGCAGTGCCGGCTCTGGCGTGATGGTGGAAGTTTTTTTTTACTCAGCGTGTGTTGTGCTTAAAAACCGTGTACCATATTCTTGAAAGTGATAAAGTGTAGAAGAGAGTAGAATTAGATTATTATTCTGCTTCCAGCTATTCTATTTGATTAATTTTTTTTTCGGTTCTTTTATTTAACAGAAAACTTTAACCATGGCCTTGCAGACAGTACTGACCACTGAAGCTTATCCCATGATTGACAAAGAAAAGCTTGAAACTGAACTAAAAGTATTCTATTGTAGGACTGATATTCATGAATATTGTAAATTAATTGAGCTGCTGAAATTTATCTTGGAAAATAATCTAGATGATGTTTTTAGTGAAATTACGAAACTGATAAAAATCCTCTTGACAATTCCCATGACTACATCAGAGGCAGAGCGCTGCTTTTCAACATTGAAAAGAATAAAAACTTTTTTAAGAAGCATTATGAATTCGGAAAGACTAAATGCGCTTGCAGTACTTTCAATGGAGAAAAATTTCCTCAATTGTCATCCAGAGATCAAGGAGAACATTATTGAACTTTTTGCGCAAATTAAAACAAGAAGAATGGATTTCATTTTTAAATGAATAGATCAAGCTTGAACTGTAACAATTTAAGTTAAAGTAAGTAAAAAATGTTTGGTTTTTTTTGTTAAGATTTTATCAAGTTCCTGAATAAATTTTCTTTTTATACATGTTTTTTTCCTTTTACACAATTTTAAAACAAAGGCTAAAAATTTTCTGGAGCAGCACCCCCACTAATTTTAGCTACGAGCCGCCACTGTATTGGAGATACAGCAACCGAAAAACATCACAATAAAGCCTTCCTTTTACAGTTTTCCTGTTCCAAAGTAAATATAATTACTTATCTATTTTTGAATAAATAAGTATAGCACATAATTTTAGTTTACAAATTCATTCAAATCGCCAGCAAACTTGCTTTGAACTGAAGTAGTTCGGCAATGATATCCGCCGCTGTAAATCCTTGCCTGCCATTATCTTCGAAAATATCAGATAAACATTCACTCTTATGCAAACAAAGTCTACATTGTACATAGCTATACTTTGTATCCATTACTAATAATATAAAATGTTATCAATTTATTGAAATACTTAGATATAGCCAGCACACTAATATCCTTAATTTGCGGATATATTTGAAATATGAGCAATTATGCATCGCCACGTTTTTACTCAATGCAAATTTAACCAATTCAAAAGTAAACAGCCACTCATCACAATAACAATAATGCGCATTGATAATAATCTACTTCTACTGTTTCCTAACATTCTACCATCTATATGGATTTTTCGGAATCGGTCGAATAAGTGCGGCATATTTTAACTGATCGTTTTGAGGATATCTTGTATATATTTCCGAATGCCAGGAAAACAACAAAATTTTAGTTTATTTCTGAATAACTATTTTCGCTATATTGTATAGTCTTTTCACCTTATGGGAATTTCTAAAACGCATTGCCTTTCTCGATTAGGAACCTTTCAATTTTCTCATACTAAACTACCATTGAGAATTATTTTGAAAAATATTTTTACTCGTTCTTAAAAGAAAGACAAGCCTATTTCTTAAGATATATGTTGAAATTCTTGAAATATTTTAAAAAATTATTATTGAAATTCTTCCCTTTTTTATTTCCGACTTATTGTTTTTATATGTGAACTATGAATATTTTATTAATTTATAAATATAACTTTTGAATAAAAATGCAGTATTTTAAGATATAGTGAGACATAAATAGGTTACGTTTTGTATTCGCCATATACCTACAGGGATACCTCATTAATAATTGCAAATGCGTTTCATAAATAGGCGACAACAATCGAATTGACTATAGTCGAAGCACATTTTGTCCCGTAGGAACATTATAGAGACGATGTGTTCCCTCTAACCTCATTGGTAGCATTTAAATGACTTTTTACGTTTCTTATGTTTCCACACCACCAGCTGTGGTTTAACTCCAGACGCGTTTTTTTTAATACTGGTATCCCATTTAGGCACTATTCCACTGTTTATTTTAATTACTTAACAAGTAAGAAGAAGCTCACAACACTTCATTTTATGACAGCGCGAGACCTGGGTTAAAAAAATCTAATTTGACCGGTCGTTCCGCAAACAACGCTCATTTTCTGCTATACCATCGCCGTTGCAAAAAACTGCAAAGAAACTTTCTTGAAGGAAATTTTATTCTCTAAAAGTTTGTTTACGTACAGTTTCGCCGTAGATTTGACCGTTTCCGAGTTATTCGCGAAAGGCCAGTCGCGGGTCGTGCTCCGGCGGCCATTTTGGCGCCATAGCTGCCGTCCCGTACACGACAGGCATGTCAACTTTTGATAGTTTAGTTAGATTGCCCTAACGAACAAATGTGCCAAGTTTCAAAAATTTATGAATTATTTCCCCTAAAAATGACTTATTTGACTGGTGTGTTAATTAAATACATTCATCCTAAGTTGGTCGTCATTAACTCATTCCTGAAAACCATTAAACGACAATCAATGAATCCGATTTTTCTACAAGCATAAAGTTATAAATCAGTGATGAAAGAGCACGTATTTAGGTTTTTATCAGTGTACAACGATTATACGAAATGACAATGGGCACAGGCAGGTCATCTAAGAGATTTTCATGAGGTAATATTGTCGTCAACTCTTTCGCTCGGCGGCAAAACGAGAACTGTTTAGGGATACAAAACAAGTATCGATACTTTACTCATATCGGTAATTTCCTTTCGATACCAAGTAGGTACTTTTGTACTCGATTCTTTTCTTTCGATTTTCTAGTGACATCGGTACTTTCGGACCGATACTTTTGTGGTATCGATACTTTCGTTTCGATATCGTATCCCTAGAACTGTTATTCCAACCGGCCAGATTTATACAAAATACATTGTGTTGATCTTTAATAAGTGAGTCAGAACGTAACGTGATATCCTCGTAAACTCTCTCGCATGTATATCACCTGGCGGCAAAGCGAGAACTGTATCGATACTGCTAATAAACTATTGAAAAGTTACACTGATCTTTATGCAAAAAATTAGGTGCATATTATGTACGGTGATAAGAAAATTTTCACATTTTATTCGTAAAAACATGGGTGCGTATTATAATCGGAAAATTACGGTAATATGTGAATGATGGTGGATCAAGGTATAGACCTGTTATGAGTATTTATGACGCTGACGGTATGAAGTGTGCGATGCTGAGCGTCAGATAATTTTACAAACATATAACAGTAAAATTAACCTTCCATTCCATTAGATTTTAATAGGATATCAGATGTTTTCTTTAGTCTGCACTTCACAACTTTCTCTATTAGTTTTTACTGGTCTTTCCTTTATGGAAGGGTGGAAATCTCTTAGGTTGTATCATGTTCTAAATATATTAAGCTTACTTTTAAACATAGTCTGAATCTCCTACATTTGCTCGCGCCACGAATAGTCAAGGACGGGCCTTAGCTAGTCGCTGTTAGATCTTTGATAGAAGTATGAGCTCCTGAAAAAGAGCCTGAGTGTCTGTTAGTTGGAAACACTAAGAAAGAAAAATTATTTCACTAATATCTGGTGTGTTTTCAAATGATGTTGAATGGGAAGCAAGATATTTCTGCAGCCTGTTTCTCTCCATCTGGGGGTGTTAAACTAGGGTTACCAGACGTCCCGTTTTCCCTGGAAATGTCCTCTTTTTATGGAATCCGTGGATGTCCGGGCGGGATTTTAAAACCTGTCCGGAATTTATTTCCTTCTGTTATACGTTTTTAAGTTATTTGCGTTAATTTTTGGAAAATATTTTTAGAATTAGTAGTAACATTAAAGAATCTATCTACACAATTTGGGTCGGAGCTCTAGTTACGGTTCAGATAATGTGCTTTTTGCAACGAGTCGGGTCAACGGCTGGACTGTCCCTCTAGATTTATGGAGAATAGTCATCAAAGTGGACATTAGAGGGTCGTCTTCTTCCCCTGCTGCGTTCTTCTAGGAAGGCCTAGGTGGCTATTGTTCCGTTGCATAACTCCTCGGACCTTTTGTTTACAAAAGGGTGCGAGAAAGCACCATTAAGACATCTGGGTTCCTTGACCCTTACAGAGGGAGGTGGACGGAGGATGCCTCCTCTCGAATGCATCGTCGTGCATGGGAGAGGGCGGTGTCGGGAAGGGGAGCAAAGGGAGCGGTCCGGGGAGTCGGAGAGGAAGACGAGGTACGGAACCATTCGGAGGCCGTCATTCGCGAATAAATCGTAAAACAGATTTGTTTTTTCCTTTCTCTCTCTCAACGCCCTCAGGGCAAGAACCCTCGTGAGGGCCTGACCCTCAGTAAACCTCAGGTGGTGGCAGTAATCACGCTACACCCACCCGTGCATTACATTTTTTAATTTTAGTGAAAAGTCTGAATCACAAATTTATTGAGCCCTTTACTATGGGCAGAAAAAGAAGATCCCAATCCTATTGGGTTTTTACTTTCTCATATACGTAGTAATGTGAGCCATATTCCGACACGGTCCTAATTCTGACATTCGGCTCTATTGGTCATAGTATTGATAGTAACGGGTAGAACTCAGTACTTCCTTAATCTATCTTTAGTGACAGCAATGCAGTGCTTGTTTCATCTCCTTGGCCATAACATTGTCGCTGTCAGAGAACATCTTCATCTACATATTACCCTGCAAGTCACCTTGACAGTGGATGGCAGGGGGTGCCGCGCACCAAGTTCCTAACTAATTATTATTCACTGTTATCTATTGCGGTCACGTATTGTCCTAGGGAAAAAGGACTCCTTATACCTCTGTCCTACTATCTATTTCGCGAATCTTGTCCTCATTATCTCTCCGTCCGATATACGTTGGTTGTCGAATAATATCCTTCATTTCATTTACGAATACCTCCGACCTATATTTATCTTGAAGTTTAAATCTCACCTCTAATCTACGATCTTTCAACGATGGCCAACTCAACTCTTCAATGAGTAACGTAACGCTGTTTTTTATCGTAATTCATTTTCACGAATCGAGCTGCTTGCCACTGTATTTTTTCTAAATCCTTTATGAGTCCCCTCTGATATGGATCCCAAACTGCTGCTGCGTATTCCATTTGAGGTCTAACCAAGGATAAATAAGAGGTTTCTCTCACCTTTTTCGTGCTTTTCCTGACTATCCTATGCACAAAAGCCAACTTCTTATTTGCCGCACCTATCACTCGTCTTATGTGGGTGTCCCAAGACAGGTCACGATTCAAGGTTACCCCGAGGTATTTCACGGATTCCAAAACAGGAATGCTCTCACCATCTATCGAGTAGGTAAATACAGACGATGGGCTTCTAGATTTCCAAAAGTTTAGAATGTTACTCTTTTTCTGATTGATTTCTAGCTGTCATTCCTTGCACCATACAGATAATGCATCCAGATCATCCTGAAGCTGATGATGGTCACTAGGACCACTAATTTCTCTATAGACTATGGTGTCGTCCGCAAAAAGCCTAATATTACTTTTCACAACTGAACTGATGTCGTTTATATAAAGCAAGAAAAGCATAGGTCCGATCACATTACCCTGCGGCACTCCAGAGACTACATCTGCCACACTTGAGGACTTACCATCGATGACTACTTTTTGTTTTGTATTCCAAAGGAAAGCACAAACCCAGTTAATGACTTTAACATTAATGCCAAGATTTCCTAATTTTAATAACAACTTACGGTGGGGAACCTTGTCAAAAGCTTTTCTAAAATCAAGGAACACTGCATCAACCTGTTTATTATTTTCACCGCATGATAAAACATCATTCACAAACAGACCGAGTTGGGTGTCACAGGATCTACCTTTTCTGAAGCCATGTTGATAGCTGACTAACAGCGATCTACTCTCGAGATAACGCATAGTGTTGCTAACAATAATGTGCTCCAAAATCTTACATAATATTGATGTTAGAGAAATCTGCCTATAATTTTCTGGGTTTTCTTAGTCACCTCCCTTATGAATGGGTATGATGTGTGCTAGTCTCCAATCATCAGGAACTTCACAGAGGGTAAGAGATTTCTCGAATACTACGAAGGAAGGGAGCTATTTCTTCTGCTAGTTCTTTTAATACACACGAGGGAATTCCTTTTGGTCCTCGGTTTTTGTTGGGCTTTATCGCACCCAGTTGCTTCGCTATTCCTGCCTCAGAGATTTTAATATTATCCATCCAGAGTATGTCTATCGGGAATAAGATTATCTTCAAGTCTATCTCCACCGGCCGTGAACGCTTTCGCGAAGTAAACGTTTAGTAGATTAGCCTTTTCCTCCCCATCGTGAAGGATGTCTCCGGAACCACATCGCAGGGAGGGTATTGAAGGACCCCCACCCTTAACATCTCTTACATAGGACCAGAACGCTTTTGGATCCTCCTTCAATTTTGTATTTAATACCTCATTCCGGAAAGTGTTAAATGCGTTACGCATGGTTTTTCTCGCTAATACGTGGGCACTGCTATACTCATGGACTATAGCTGTGCGGTACTCATCGGAAGTGGTGGTAGGTATGTTTTTCAATTTTGCGTGGCTACACCTCTGTTGTCTTTTTGTTGGAGCTTTGCTTCAATTTTAAGGTGTGATATTTTTCTAAATTTATGATATAAAATTGAACGAAAGTAATTCATCCAATACAACAGTTAAAAGCTAATTTGATTCTCTTTAACGTGGAGTTCATAGATTGGAGAAATTATCAACCTTATTCCGGTAGCAGACCAATTAATAACAAAAAGCAAGGGATACCTAATTCTGACATTGTATTTATTTAAGTTATGTGAGTAACATTTATTTCTGCATAATTTGAAAATACTGATGAAATATTGACCTGTTTCTTGAGCTTTTTGAATAGTGCTCAAGTAACCCAGCCTAATCTCACAATTTATTTTCAGCTTTCAATTTTCACGAACATTTTCATAAAATTTTGATGAACACTTTTTCTTTTCCTAAATGTTTCAATTTTAATAAAAAGGTTCTGAATTTTTTTGTTAAATGTTATAAATATGTAATATTATGATTAATAATTCAAGTATGTTATTTCATTTTTGTGTAAGCAATGTCTCCTATTAGTTCTACTAAGTGGCAGAATTTGGATCAGGGTCTAAATTCCGACACTGACAATTTTTGTCCCCATTACTTGTTACTCTGATTAAACTGATGATATCAAAGAAGTATTTTTTTCCTGAATAGTTCCTTCCAGATACTAACGTTATACAAATTATCAGCTTCCTACAATATGCCAAAAAATTATTTAAAATCGCAAATGTTCGAGTGTCGGAATATGGCTCACCTTATATTGAGAAAGAATTGTCATCGTGAAAAAATTTGACTTCGAGATTTTGATGGAAATACACATTTTAGGTGTCCCTGATTCCATAAAAGTGGTTGAAACTCATGACAATTACTTTTGTCTTGATAACGCTGATTTTGTTTCCTTGCAGCTTCTCATTCAGCTTCCCGAATATATCTGGAAGTTACTTTCATCCAGATGTAACGAAAATTCATTTGTTTTTAGATCTTTGCATAGTTGATTTTCAATGTCATTTTCCATCTCATAATTCTTCTACAAACAGAGTTGTTACTTAATGGGATTAATGAAATGACGTCAGTTACATTTCGTTCCGTAATCGTGCTAACAACTTCCTTTACAGCTGGTAACATCAATGTTTCTCTGATATTGTGCGACTTACTACATTTTGTAATAATTTGTGATATTTTATAAGGAAGCCCTTTATTCATCTGATTCGCACTTTTCTTAAACATTCCAAACACAGTATTTCGTTTTTCAAATTTTTCCTTTAAACCACGGAAATATGTCACATGGCTACGCAAATGTTATTGTATCTGAATCATAAAAATTAATGCTACATAAAACTTTTACATTTTTAAACAAGATTTTTATTTAAAAATAATCTTATCCGAATTCAAAAATAATGAAACCCAAAAATTATCCCAGATAAACTTTTTTTAAAACCTCTAAAATCTATAACTTATTTATACCAGGTTTTAACCTGAATGAAAAGGAAAATAATAAAACCCAACATTTACCCTCTGAATAAATTTTTTTTTAAACCTGAAAAATCCATACCCTACAGTGCAAGGTGATATTTTAATTTAATGGGAGGAATAATTAATGGAATGCATATGCAAGAGTGCTCAATTGGTCTTCTGAAACATTTTTTGCATTGTACATAACAGCTTTGATCGATACAGCAATACAAAACTTCCACTTTTCTTACTATCCATCACTTCCTCCTCTAGTTGTGGTCATTTAAGACCAACCTTATGAAGACTATGTTTCTCTTATCCCGTCAGCTTCAGTTTTTCCTTGTTTTCTCCATTCATGGACCATTTATTTCTGTGGGATGGGTACCGAAATGGCATTCTGCTGCTCATTTTATATGCAACTTTGTGTATTGAATCAGTTAAACCTTATAGGTAATATAGTGTAGGCATATATTTTCATTTTTGCGGCCATTGTGATCTCAATACATGTAACGTACTTTATCCTAGATATTTATAAAATGTTTATGACATCTATTATAATTCTAATGTTTCTTGGCATTAGTAGCTCTATTCCACGGGCTCATTAGGAACCAAAACATAAGTACTGAAATTATAATCTCTGAGCAGACAGAAAATGTGTCTTTGGAATTCACATTGTGCAGGGTTTTACAGCATATATTAACATTTTCACTATTAATCAAAAATGTAGTGCCTTTCGTCAATGCTGAGAGGCACTATTATCTTCGTGATGTCCATACGTCCGCATATATCAGGGAAGAATTGGCTTAACTGATTTCAATAAAATTTGGTAGATAGAATACTCACATAAATTAATAACCAAAGTGGCATATTTGGACCGGATTGACTCAGCAGGGGTGCCACATCTACAAAGTTAAACTTTTCGGTAATTATGAATTAGGAAGGAATTGACTTAACCGATTTCTATGAAATTTTGTAGGAAGGAGGCGTGTAAAATAAAACAACCAAAATCATGATGTTTAGTATAGATATAGAAAGCAGGGCTGCTACACTTCAAGAAATTAAAAAACATTAATTTTACACATTTGTGTTGAAATGTCTGCAACAATTTGAACCAAATTATAATATTTATAATGTACACATACATAGAAAACCATAATAGCATATTTAAACTGAATCAACCAAACAGGGGTGCCACAATTACAAATTAAATTCTTTCCCTAATTATGGAGTTGTAAGGAATTGGCCAAATGGATTTCAATTAAATTTTGTATATAAGATTTGTACAACATACCATAATGAAATCAAGATGTTTAAAGCTGAGTTAAAGAGCAGGGCTACCACAGTAAAAAGTAAAATAATATTTCTTTTACATGTAATTCTAGAGAACTGCTGGTGTGGATTTTAACCAAATATGATGTGTATAATCTTTATATAAATAAATAACAAAATTATTATGTTCAAGCTGGGTCAACTAAACAGGGCTACCATAACATCAAAGTTAGAATTTGTCTGTAACTATTAATTTCAAAGGTATTGGCTGAACGGATTTCAAAGAAATTTTGTTTGTATGGAGAGTATAGAATGACAAAACGAAATGAACATGTTTAAAACATATCCAAAACGCAGAGTTGCCACAATATAAGGAAAAATAATTTTCTGATTTCATAGCAAATGTATTAGTCTACAAATATACTATGATGAATTTGACGAAAAGCACTTCTGTACCATGGGAAACCCGTGTACATCCCTACTTGTTTCAAAGTACCTCTTATATGCTAAAAAATATGGTATTTAATTAGAAATAATATAGGTCCGTAAATACATGCAAAAATAATAGTGTAGCTTCCAGGGGGATTGGTCAATATAGAAATGTACATAGGAGCCAATCCAAGGAAGTTTGCATGTGTTAAAGACAGTCCTGGGTCCTGCAGACATTTTTTACAGTAATTGTTTTCCTCTATCAAAATAAATTTTTAATACCTTACAGATTATATAAAAGCTAGGGAGGGAAAAATATGGTAGCTAATTGTTACTTGACGGATGCCATTAACAAGATACGAGTATAAGTTTATTTTAGTGACTATGTAAAGTGGAAGTTCTAATTGACGGATGCAGTTCAAAATCATAATTGGGTGATAAATTTGAATAAGTATCACTAATGCATAATTTAATTAAAATCTGTGCAGTAGTTCCACGGATTAAACAATCAGACTAACATATGGAGGAGACCTGCCCATTAGGTGTTTCGCTACTACCTCTTCACCGATAAAGAACTCAAAAAGTGCTAAAATATAATTTCTTTAATTGACCTTCATTATTTACATGTTAATGAACCCTCTTTTATACTTCTTCATTTCAGGTTATGTACACATGTATTAGGTACAAAAAATCTGGAATTTTAAAAAATCTGGCTAATTACTATATGATACTCAATTTAATCAGACAATTTAATAACTGTATCACAGACTTATAGATTTTCATTTTAAATCATTTTTATGAGACAATTTTTCCACATTTTGATTTTGTCCAAGCAAAAATAATCACAAGAGCAAACTCCACATGACGTTCAGATGCAAAGCCGATCACACTTAGAGAAAGTGAGCTGAGTTGATGAAAAGAGCACATTATTGAGACCCTGTAAATGGATTTGAAACTATGGTTTCTAAGAAGCAGTGGCACAATTTGCAATACACCACCTTTTTAAACTTTGCAAATAAGTAGTTCCGGAAAACTGATGCGAAATGCAAATTTGCAAAGTGCAAGTCCTATTTTCCCATCAGATGCCATGTTATTATAAGAGAGTGGTTCCCTGCCTACCAAAAAATTTAGTTTTTTATCATAAATAATGCTAAGGTAGTTCAGTGGTAGAATATCAGCCCGGCAAGTGGAAGATCCGGGTTCGATTCCCGGTCATAGCAGAATTTTTTGTTTCAAAGTTATTCCCAAAATTACAGCTTATGCCTTTCTGCATAGTTTCTATTATTCCATCAATAAATAATGCAGTTTAACATAAAATAAAAGAAAAGGTAACCACAAATGAAAAACCTAGCATTATAAAGTAAAAAAAAATACTTTTAGTTACCTTCAAAACACATAATAGTAAATGAAAACCCAGCATAACAATGCGATTACACTTCCTTCTGCACTTGTACAGTTTACCTCCACAAAATTTCGCATGTGATTTTCGATCTTCTTTTGTTCATTTTAAGGAAATGGTTTAATTTAAATTGAACTACTGAAATGGAATGTTGAGTACATCATGCACAAATGTTTTCTTGATTCTACAACAAACATTTCAAGCAGCAAAAAAAACACTAGCATCAAAAAGTGGTTCCAATTATTTTACTAAATACGTTAGAAATGCATAACAGAAAATCAACACCTAGCATAATAAAGTTATAACATTTATTTTAGTATTCGCATTCAAAATATACTGCAGAAAATCTTACGTTACAAGATGATAACAATTCTTAGATTTACATTAAATTCATAATAAACAATGAAAACCTAACAAAACAACAGTTACTTAAGTTACATTCAAAATACAAATCATTAAATATTTCGGTCAAAAACCAGCAACCTCATACACGAAGAATGAACATTTTCAATGTCATACTCGTAAAAGTTGTGAAAAACTAAATGTGCAGGATGCTTTTCCATTAGCCAATAATTTTTAATTTGACCGCTATATGTCAGCAACTTTACTGTTATCGAAAATAGCACCATTGGCCGTTAGTTTTAAACTAAGCTACAAAAGAATTAAATCGATGGTTATCACTTTTGTTTACTTTGAAAACTGTTAATAACGAGCATTATAAATATAATATGATAATAATGTCCATTTATAGGGTGCTCAAGTTTAAAATGAACTTAGAAACAAAAAAGTAGAGGGAGTTCATGCTTGTTGCCATAGTAAACGCATGACGCAAAATGCAAGTAATATGTGTGAAACACAAGTAATGGTCATACACAATTTTGTCACAAAGTTCAAATTTGCAAACCGCAAGCACGCAAAGTTCAAAAAGGTGGTGTATCAACTTGATTTGTGAGTTAGAGTTAGGATATATTATTATTATTATCATATAATGTACTTCTTTATCCTTCTTTTAGGTTTCAGCCTTCCATGAATTCTTGAATTGCAAACATTATGGTTTTTGCGGCAGAAAAAGGACCTTTTTTACAAAGATATCGGTAGGCATACTCTTGTAGAGAATTAGCAGATATCAGTTTAAAGTTGCGCTCAACTTTCCAGAGTGCTTCGAGATTTATAACTAAAAATAAGGATTTTTAGTGGAGCTTTTCTTGTTTTTATTGTGTAATATCAGGGTAAATATATGCATGAGATTGTATAACCGCATTCTCAAACAACATATCACAGATGACTTCCAAAAGTGGCTATTTGCATTAGTGCCAATTTAAGAGATTTTTCAAAAATTAAAGTTATTTACAGCTGCTAAAAGAAAAAAATAGTCGGCGCATAATACTGGTAAGAGGTTTGTGATACGAAAACAAATTACAACTGCTATATAAGGTATGTTATAAAGGTCAGTTTTGTCTCAAGAAGAGAGAATAACCTTTAATTTTGTCGAGTGCTACAAATATTCACGACAATCATGTTCAGCGAATAATTGTGATATCATAATTTAAAATCCCAGACATTTTAACCATGGAAAATGAATATTTTTACATTAATCATTTTAAGCTCCATGCATCACTGCTGGGAAGCAGATGCACCGCTATTGGTGCATGTGCCACAGGTTAAGCAGCCCTGATCTATACATTACTTGAAAGTGAATATATGTTGGATACTGATTTATATCGCAGCACAGGCTGATATCTTGACGTCATTCGTCACATTTTTCATTATAAATAAATTTTAGTGCTAAAATACCTGGTCACCAGCTTAAAATAAGTTTTATGTACCATGAAGCTTCTTGTGAGCATTAAGGCTTCCCTTCTGAGTGAATCTCTTGTCACATATGTCACAATGAAAGGGTTTTTCTCCAGTATGGGTTCTTGTGTGAACTGTGAGATTTTGCCTCTTGCGGAACTTCTTACCACATATTTCACACATGTGAGGACGTTCTCCAGTGTGTAACATCATATGTTCTTTGAGACTACACTTTTGGACAAACCTCTTGTCGCAAATGTCACATTTAAAAAGCATCTCCTTCTTGTGATACCTGACATGCCTACTTATCTTTCTTTTGTGATCAAACGTTCTACCACAATCGTTGCATTCAAAAGGAACATCTCCAGAATGTAACAACTTGTGTTTTTCGAAGGTAATGGCAAAACCAAACCTCTTCTTGCAATAGTTGCATGCAAACGGTTTTCCACGATTGTGTGTCTTCATGTGCGAAACAAGCTTCTCATTTTTTCTAAATTTTCTGGGGCACAACTCACAATGAAAGTGCTTTCCCTCATGCATCGTCGTTTCATGTCTCCAGTGGCAGCTGTGGCGTGCAAAACGTTTGCCACAAAACTTGCACTGGTATGGTTTTTCCCCACTGTGTAACCTCATGTGTTCAATCAGAATGACATTCATCTTGAACTTCTTCCCACAAACCTCACACGGAAAACCTTCTTCCTCTCTGTGACCCCTCATGTGGTCGTTGAACTTTCGCTTCTGAAGGAATTTTTCGTGGCATTTACTGCATTGAATAATCATCTTCTCCCCATGCTCTGTTTTATTAAACTGAAAAAAGGCAATTTACAATGTTGAAATATGATACCATTAAATACAATGTTTAAGATTTTTATCCCATTAAATATAACACGCATTTTAGTGGAACTTAATGCAAGAGATTTCTTTAAAAGAAAAATTCACCGTTGATTCAAAATTAATAAAATTAAATCTTGATTAAACGATAGAAATAGGTTCACCTGGGATGAAGTTACAGATTCATGCTCTGTGCCAGAATTACTTATACCAGCTTTTTCTTCTATTTTCTCAACAGAACATGGAATAATAGATTCCTCCACTGTTTTGTTGTCACTATTCTGCAAGCAAAATCTTGCAAATGATTATATTTATCTATCCTTATGTTGTTTCTTAAAAAGACTACCTCCAAAATCTTTATTTTTATTTAAACTTCTGTTCATTTCTCAAAGTTATTGGTCAGATACAATATTTAATCAAAATCTAGCAATGGAGACATAATTCACTTAGCAATAATAATTGAAGTTGTTTACAATGTGACTACAAATACATCTAGAAAGGAAACATTTTTTTCTTGTTCTATTTACCTCAGAAACTTCTTTCTCCAAGCCAACATCTTCTACCTCCATCTTAACCACACCAATGCAAAACAAAAAAATGCTGTATACATACATTAATTCAAAATACAAATATAGCAGCAAGAGAACAATCATATCATTCCTACCTCACTTGTATTACTTTCTCCATTATACATGCTGTTTTCTTCATTTGTATCAGTATTTCCATTTGCTCTTTCTTCGTTAAAACCATTATGTATTTTAGCAGTCATATCTGGGGCCATTGTATTCTAATAATAATAATGGTTTATTAGTATGGAGATCAGAACATGATATAGGACAGGGTAAGAAAGACACAAAAGAGAAGGTATATGTACAAATATTATATAATATAAATACTATAAATATACAAAATGAACATTCCATGTGACAGAAAATTAATACCATGCATCAATAAAAACCTCATTAATACGACAGTATAGTTTACTAAGCAGAAATGCTTTCAATGTATTTTTAAAACTTGGTAAGCTCATGAAACTTTTCAGATCTTGTGGGAGTTTATATATGTTGTGAGTGCATGCATACTGCAAGCACTTATAAAATCACCATACACCAAGATATAAACTCGTAAATAAACAAACACAACAGAATTTGAACTATCCATTTAAATAAGATAATAGTTTTCATTTTCTGCAAAATTAAGGCATCTATCCAGAATTTGTAAATTTTCTGGCAATAGGCTCACGTCCAAGTTTCCATGGCTCATATCAACTTTTTTAATCAATACCTATAATCATACTTAAGACAATAGCCTATATGTTACACTAGGGTGACCATATTTCAAAAAGACAAAAACTGGACATGTTTTGACCTGGAGACTCCCAGTCTAGGGATCTATATCTGGGCTTGGTATAATTTCTTCAGTTCAGCGAGTTTCTCTAGACCTCTAAAGAAATAAAATACAATATGAAATTTTGTGGAAAATTTTCACTTTTCCGATTCATTGATGTAATATTTTTATCATTACATACTTTGTTATACATGAGGGAGATCAAATTTTTAAAATTAAAAAATGACCAACACGTAAATTTTAATTCAATGAAACAAGTTGTTCAAAAGCAAAATTCCAACTGGGGCTAAATAGAAATTTAGCTTAACAATCCTGAAATATAGGTGGATGAACAACAAATGACTTTGCTTTTTAAATCTTTATATATTAATACTCAATGTCTGTCTGTCCATCCATCCCCCCTTTTATCTCTTGAACAGTTTGTCGTAGAGAAATGCTGCAAATGCCATTTTTGTTTCTGCCAACCAGGAGATGCTGGGAAAACTATTTTCGTTTACATAAGTGTCCTAGACTTGACTTCGGGAGACGATTACATTTTCCCATATAATTTGATGGAATAAATGTATCATAATAGATCCTATGTATCCTGGGAAAAACTGGAATTTTGGATATAATTTTAAATAAGGACAAAGACTGCGCAAAGACAGGGAATCGAACCAGTGTCTTCCACTCTCCGGAAAGACATTCTAACAGTTATATGAACTGGATGAATCCTTGTTTGAAGTTCTACCAACATAAATGCGATTGATTTACAGTTCTGGTTCCTCCCGCCTCGAAGACTGGGCGCTGCAATCAGTCTTCCTACTAATAGAGATGACACCGAATGTATCCTTTTTATTTCCTCTTCCGATAAGAGATTATCGCAAAAAAATGTGTTTGGTTTAATAAAGGCCCCTAAGTGAGTGATAGCCACATGCGTCTCTGTTAGTTTAGTATGCAGCTCTTTTAAATTTACATTCAGGGCCGTGTCAACATTTTTCACTGCAGAAAACATTCTTAGGGTGACTTTGAAATGCGTTGGGTATCGCCAAGGGACATGCATTATATCCAAATTGCTTCGGATCCAGGATTACTGATCGTAAATTTATGAGTACAGAATGTGTCACGCGACTTTCGAAGAAGAATAGTTTCAATTTTTCAAGGTGCAAGGTTAATTTCCTTCATTCATTAAAATATCTAAATAGGGACCAAATTTCTCCGTTTTTACTTTATTCAATGGCTAAAACTATAAAATATCTTATTCTTGCTATGTTTAGACATTACACAGAAGAATTTGACAGAAACATGCATTTATTTTCGAAATTATATGGCTTTTTCATACTCTTTCCGGCTGTTGCCAAGGCAACCTGCATTGTTGCCTTCGATTGAATGGATGGGTAGAGCGTATGTCACGAGATCACATGACAACAACAGACATTCGGGGTTATGGGATAGATATGATGAGCTGTATGAGCTAGGCACGTGGGGCTGACCTTTTGAAATCGTTCTCATTAAATTTTGTCGTTATGGTGCAAAATTGTGCTCTTCCTTACAGCAAAAGTTCTTGCAAAACACCGGGAATATCTTTCCATTAGTTTCCAGTGGATAAGGAACTGTTCAAAAAGTGGGCTATCAAAATATGGCGAGACGAAAAGAAATCAGATTTTGCCTACCGTGAGAGTGTGTTCCCGGCATTTTTTGACGAGTGACTTTAAAGAAGTGTTTTCGGGAAGAAAGTTTCTTAGGAAATCAGCCATACCGAGTGTATTTTGCTTCACTTCACCAAGGAAAATGAAGCAGCCCTTGTGTAAACTTCAATACAAACAGATAAGCTTTAATCACATGCTGTGTTTCGCTTAGACAAATTTAGCTTCTAAGATTGTCATAGGTATCCAGTGAGAGAGGGAGCTAAGGCACAATTAAAAAATATGAGATATTGAGAGTTAAATTAATATGATTGTTATTAGCAGTAATCAACATAAGTGCATATGTTTTGTAAAACAAAACAATTTCTATTTGCTTGTATGTAAAAATTGGAAGAAAGAAATCAGAACCAACAGAGTCTATTTCTTCAAAAGACTGCATTATTTTTGACCAAAACAAAACTATTAAAAGTTTGAGCAAACAAATACATTTTCTAGAAAATGCAAATGATAAAATAAGTGGCGAAAATAAGGTGATGTGTGAAAATCGATTCACAATGAAAAACATGAAAATCAACAATTTTATTAACATGTACTATGGGGTGCAAAAGTAAATGCAACAGCTATGCAGGATTGCCTATCCAACAACCTGCAAAATCGCCTGTATGAGAAATTTTGAAGTCAAGCAAATCATCTGCCATTTCCTTAGCTCTAAACACATGCTGTGAATGCATTGTGTGTCTGGTGGTATTATACACCACTACGTAGCGCTGTATTGTTATGGATATCAGGAATAATAACGTAATTTAGAATTGAAGTAAAGCAGACTGTTTTAAGCTATGCTTTACTTAATCGCTATGGTTACAGTTTTTCACTCTAGTACTTGCACAGCATAAGAGCTCATAGCACAAGTCTCATATTCCCAGATAGGCGGATCTGGAGTTCGAGTCCTGGCATATGATATTAATTTTTTTTATTAAAGGTAATTGATTTTCTCTTGGAACTCTTATTAAATGTTAGTTATACCAAAATGTTCTCCTTAATTGAAAATGATTTCTGGAATTCAGAATTTTTAGCATTTACCATCGCGACCAAGTTTCTAGAGATGGCAATTTCTGTTGCGCAAGGAAAGAGGCTATCCTTCCTAACATGCGAGAAATTTACAAAAGTTTCAGTTGGTAGGAATGTGCTTTGCTCGAACTACGAGTTCCTTGAAAAGACCTTTGAACCCTCCTCCACTCAGAACCCTCCATACCTCCCCCACCTGACCGTGAGGTAAGGTTGACTTGCAATCGCACACTTTCCCTCATTGCCTAGAATTTACTTCTGCCGTAGTCGCTCTTAAAAGTCCTCGATTCAAAAAACAATTGAAGTAGAAAAACACCCTTTCCAGAGATTTCACAATATGTAAATTTAAATGCTGTAAATATTAATATTCTCTACAAACTTTTTTGAAACAATCTTTTAACACGTTTGTTGCAGTCCAAAAATCTAAGAAATTATCACAAACGAGTGTAACTTTCGGACTCAAAAAGCAATATAGCTTCATTTTTTCAATTCATAATGTATGTATAACTTCTCTAAAAAATGGGATTTACTATAAATTTCAACCAAATATAAACTTCGAAAATTCTCATTAATTATAATGCAAGCAGCTAGTTTTTTGAAAATTTTTAATAGAGGTATTTAATACATTTAAATGATAAAGTCATTATGTTCATGAGCATCATTATCTACATCTACATGAGACCCTGCAAGTCACCTTTTTGGTGGATGGCAGAGGGTGCAGTGCACCAAGGGTACATAATTTTCCTACATTACCTTTTCCTATTATGCTCTCTTATCGTCCTAGGGAAAAACGATCCTCTATATCGCTCTGTTCTACAGTCGATCTCGCGAATCTTATCCTCACTGTCCTGCCTTCCAAGATACGTCGGGCTTCTGATAAGTCCTACTACCTCATTCGCTAGTCCCTTCGACATAAATTTTTCCAGTAGTTTAAATCTAGCCTGCAGCCTCTGTTCCTTTAACGATATCCATTTCAGATTTTCTATTAATGATGTTACGCTTTGTTTACTATCATAATTCCTCTTTACAAATCTAGCTGCCCTGTGCTGAACCTTTTCTATCTCATTAGTGAGTCCCTTTTCATAGGGATCCCATACAGCTGAAGCATATTCGACCTGCGGTCGAACCAAGGATAAATAACATAATTCTTTCACTTTTTCGGAGCTATTTTGAACTATTCTCCCTATAAAGGCCAGCTTTTTGTTAGCGGCACCTATCAATCGGCGAATGTGGGTGTCCCACGAGAGATCACGATGGATCGCGACTCCGGGATATTTAATCGAGTCTAAAACTGGAATCTCTACTCCGTCCAACGAATAATTATTATCCAACGAGATACTCTTGGTTCTCCAGAAGTTGATGACGCAGCTTTTCTTTTGGTTAATCTCTAACTGCCATTCCTTACACCATGCAGAAATAGCTTCTAGGTCATTTTGGAGATACCGGTGGTCTTCTGGATTGCTTATTTCTCTATAGATGACAGTGTCATCCGCAAAAAGCCTAATTTTACTTCTGACTACTGAGCTGATATCGTTTACATAAATTAGAAATAATAACAGACCAATTACACTACCCTGTGGAGACAACTTCCACTAAGTTCGAAGATTTCCCATCTATAACAACCTTCTGCTCCCTATGATTTAAAAATTCACGGATCCAGCTAATGATTTTAGAATTAACGCCTCAAGTTCTAATTTCATTATTAACTTCCTGTGAGGTACCTTATCAAAGGCTTTCCTAAAATCTAAGAAGATGGCATCGACCTGCATATTATTTTCTCCGCTTCTCAGTATACAATTTACAAAAAGACCGAGCTGAGTATAACAAGACCTACCTTTCCTGAAGCCATGTTGACAATCACCTAACCATAAATTACTATCAAGAAATCGCATTATATTGCTAATGAGTATATGCTCAAGAATCTTACACGATATCGAAGTTAAGGGAATCGACCTGTAGTTTTCTGGATTCTCCTTGTTGCTGCCCTTATGAATTGGGGTAATGTGCGCTAACCTCCAGTCATTAGGGACCTCTGCGCGAGAAATGGATTTCTCGAAGATTATCCGAAGAAAAGGTGCTATTTCCTCAGCTAATTCTTTTAGAATGCGAGCAGAAATTTCTTCGGGGCCAGTGGCTTTATTATGTTTCATGGAACTTAATTGCTTTGCTATTCTTACCTCAGAAAATACTATATTGTCCATCAGGTCCCTCCTTATTGTGGGCACATAATATACACAATGGTCGCTGACGGCTGTAAATGCTTTTACAAAATGACCGTTTAACAGGTTGGCTTTCTCTACGCTATCATGAATAACGGCACCCGAGTCATTACGCAGGGAAGGTATGGTAGGGCCTCTACCTTGGACCTATCTCATATAGGACCAAAATGCTTTAGGGTCCTCCTTTTTATAATTATAATTATGGAAAACACATCTTTAATAGTACAATATGTATACATATTTCTTATTGGCTGCATTCTCTTAACCTATAAAAATTATAATAAAGTTCCGAATAAAAAATCTGTAGTTTTTGGCACACTTCCTCACAGAAGTCAGTATCCTTCCAAATCCTTTTCACCCAAACTTCACTAACATTGTACACAACAAAATCGCACCACTAAAATATGTACAATTGCCCCTGAACTTGATAATAATGAATACCTTTTCTATTAAGAATTATTTTGCCTTCAGTTTCCATACAAAAAACCTTTGAATCACGACAGGATTCTTGCAGCAATATACCCTACTTACAAGGAAGCCCCCAAGGTGTGACACTCGCATCGGATTGAGACTTTGCAGAATTAAAGTATATGTAAAATAACGGACTCCTATTTCTACCTAGGTGCCAACTCGACGTCGTTTATGGGAAAATGTCCTTTGAAAATCGCGATCCGAGAGTCAACGTAATAAGAACGTTAAAAGTCCTTTCTTAATTATCTAGGAGCATTGGTCTAGGGGAAACGAGCTGAATTTCAAATATTTTTGCCGGGGTTCGATTCCCGAAGGGACCAAATTTTTTTTTCTGATTTTTTAAAAAGTTTTTTTCGCAATTTCCAGCATATCGTCGATAAAACTTGCACAACATTTTTAAAAAATTTATTCCATGCATTATAACTACTATTTTCTTCATCGTAATGCAGTTTTTATTGCCCCAAAAACTGAAGATCACTCGCAAAACACGAACCAAGACAAACAATTCCAATCGCCACTCCAAAATCTGCCCTCTAGCAATAAATCGCTCTGACGTTGACTGTGGTAGAGAGACAAGGACGTCTGCTAATAAGGCCACGAGAAACTGCATCTAGTCATCTTATAATGTTGTTATTAAAGTTATGGTGTTGTTGTTAAAGGGATTCGTTATCATTTGCAGGTGTCAATTATTGTCATTATAATTATAATTGAAATTATGTCACAATACTGTTGGGTTATTTCGATGCATTGTTCTTTATTCCTCTTTTCAAATCTCATCATGTATTGTTCATTATGATAAATCGGTTGCTGGTGTCAATTATTGCCATTATAATTATAATTGGCATTATGTCACAATATTGTTGGGTTATTTCAGTGCATTGTTCTGCATTCCTCCTTTCAAATCTCGTCATGTATTGATCATGATGGTAAAGCGAATGGGTAGTGATCCATAAAATTATGTTCGTGAAGAATTACAGTAAAAAATTACGATTAAGAAAATAGTAGTTATAATGCATGGAATAAATTTTTTTAAATGTTGTGCAAGTTTTATCGACGATATGCTAGAAATTGCGAAAAAAACTTTTTAAAAAATCAGAAAAAAATTTTGGTCCCTTCGAGAATCGAACCCCGGCAAAAAATATTTGAAATCCAGCTCGTTTCCTCTAGACCAATGCTCCTCATAAGGACTTTTAACATTCTTATTTCGTTGACTCTCGGATCGCGATTTTCAAAGGGCATTTTCTCGTAAACGACGTCGAGTTGGCACCTAGGTAGAAATAGGAGTCTGTTATTTTACATATACTTTCATTCTGCAAAGTCTCAATCCGATGTGAGTGTCACACCTTGGGGGCTTCCCTTGTTAGACTTTGGGCATTTAGTTTCTAAAAGTTCATGAGGTGGATTCTCATTTTTATCAAACACTTTTCATCTGGTGAGCAACCTAAAAATGGAAGTGCTGGATTTACAATTAACCCACATGAAATTACTATCACAGGCATAAAGTTTTCCTTCATATGTTTAATATAACACAACTGAGCAATCTTTTCATTGCTTTTTCCATACTTGATAGATGGAACATTCCCTAATTTATTAACTCTGTATAATGTATTTAGGAATTCATCACTGCACTTCTTTTTTCTTTTGCAAATAATATCAAATTGAGATGGTGTCTTTTCCTTCTTTCAATGAACCACTCTTCACACTTACTTTGTCCAACAGTATGCACCTCCAAGTCATGGGCAGTTCCGATGTCTATTTGGATGTCCTTAAATTGATTTATCTGAGGATTTAAGTAAGAGGGAGTTAGTTAGTTAGTTAGGGAAAGCTTAGGAAATGGTTCAAGTAGGACGTTATTTTTACTTGACCAAGGGGAAATATCCTTCAATTGGTGAGCTAATGTGGAGCCCTTTGGAACATTACCTAATGGAGTTGACACGAATTCGGATTATTTATATTCTTCTAAAAGATAGCTGAATGGCAGCGCAGTGTCAATATTTCTACAATCAGAATGCATCTTAAGGACTTCTGAAGTGGATGGGAGAGCTTCTGGACACTACAGTTAAAGGATGGTGGATCTCTTTTTCTTTTTAGATTTGGCTTTGCAAGTACTGTTTCCATCACAGATTCTGGCTGGATTTTCCTTCCTCTAGGCTTGTGCCACTGTTATTCCAGAGAAGTGCATGTTGCTTCTATGCAGATTTCTGTATATTTTGTGCAGCACAGGTGGTGGATATAATAAAATAATCCAAACGTGTGGATACATTTTCCAAGACTGAAAAAAAATTTTAAAACATTAAAAATTTATTGGAAATGATAAAAGCAATTCTTGTGCATCAAATGAAAATGTTTTAACCAAACTAAGACGTTCTTAACAAGTTGCATACAGGTCACAGAGATTTTCGTTTTTTTATGCCAACGGTAGCGTACAGGGCACAGAAATCTCAGTTTTTTCGTTCATGTCATTTCTTTTCTCCTTGGTCTTTTTGAACTCCGATATTTCACGTTTTTTTTCAACCATATTCAATTATAAAGGTTGTATGCATTTAATGAAAGATTCTTGTAGAATTTCTCATATCCATTAAACCATAGTAAATTATTTTCATTTCGTCTAACATTCCGAACTGCAACTTTGGAACAAAAATGCGCTCCTTGTATTTTTTAATCTTGTTTACTTGTTGTAGTCTGTTTATTCTTCTATGACGTAGAAAGCACATTGATTTATAACCTCAGGGTCAGGAATTTGTCAACAGTAGCGACAAGAAGAGATGGATCAGCAGAAATTATTAGTTTTGGAATAGCTGGTTCAGCATTCGGATGTTTTGTGTGTGCGGTGTTATCATGTGTCACTTTATATCATATGCCGTAGTGAAGACGTAGTACATCTAAAAATTGTGGTGCAATTAATTATCTTCTACAATAATAGGTATTAATTTTTAATTTTTCTCATAAATTTACGTTCTATTCACTACCCATGGCAGGACCTGGAGAGATATACGATGACGAAACTTTGGGTGATTTATATACAGACGATTTGTCAGATGTACCAAGTGAGGACAATGAAGAAATTTACAGTAGTGAGAAAGAAAGTGATGATAGTGTTTTATTCGGTGTGAGAAAAAGAAAAGCTCCTCGTGTAATTAGTGATAGTGAATCTGAAATAAGTGAAGTTGAGGAAAATTTAGCTAGGGCGGGTGATACCGTTTGGAGAAAAAACAATACGGAAATAAATTTGGAGGAACTTTTATGTTTGCCTGGGGTAAAACATTTATCAGAAAACTGTGAAAGCCTCTCTGATGTTGTAAAACTTTTTTTTGGTGATGACTTGTTCAAAATTCTATGTTATGAATCTAACAGTCAAAATATAGATAAATACAAATATTCCCCCAAATCAAAGAAGTGGTCGAACATTACAATTCCTGAAAAGAAAAAGTTCCTATCTATAATAATCCTTATGGGCCAAGTAAGGAAAGATACCCTAAAAGAGTACTGGAGCACTGATCCTTTCATTGAGACTGCCATTTTTGGAAAAATAATGAGTCGAGACAGGTTTGAACAGATATGGAGATCATGGCATTTCAACAATAATGATTTTTTGTCAGACACGACAGACAGACTATTCAAAATAAGGCCCGTGGTTGATTACTTCGTCGAAAAATTTCAGAACATATATAAACCAAAACAGGAGTTATCCCTTGATGAAGCAGTGATACCTTGGAGGGGACGGCTCAAATTTAGGACGTATAACCCCGCCAAAATAGTGAAATACGACTTACTTGTTCGCATGGTATGTGAAAGTGTTTCAGGCTATATTGCAAATTTGGAAATATACGCAGCAGAAGGAAAAAAATTAGAGGACACTATTTTATCACTTTTGAAATCAGTATCAAATCTGTGGCATCATATATATCAGGATAACTACTACAATAGCGTTAAAATAGCAGAACTTCTAATTAAACAGAATACAAGAGTTTGTGGGACAATTAGATCGAATAGAGGCCTTCCTGTCTTATTGAAGGATGAGGCAAAAAAATTGAAAAAGGGAGAATTCACATATTATCGTAAAGGTCAAGTTTTATTTCTCGTTTGGAAGGACAAAAGGGCAGTTAGGATGATCAGTAAGAACAGAATCACAGGACTGCCAGTGAAGAAGCCTACGTGCATTGTAAGATACAATCAATACAATAATTGTTTCCTTTAACGAAATCTACTAATAACAGATGACACAATGAAATTAATATTGTTTTATGCAGATATTACATTTTGCAAATGGAAATATTTTCAGAGATAAGTTCATTTACTTACTCAGCTTTGCATGTGCAATAAGATCCAAGAATTTCAAATCATGTTGGAATTTCTTCCTTCGAAATAAAGGAGAAAGTCTCGTGAATTGAGGCAAGGGATGGATTTGTTCCGCCCATTCCTATATGCAGCATCGCTGAAGTATTTGGATTAAGGAGTTTTAAAATAGATTCTGTTCCAAATCAAAATAAATAAGAAATCTAATGCTTATGCTTAAAGTTAATGCTTAAGATAATGAACAAATAGGATTTTAAAATACTTTTCTTCTGTCAAGTTTGTGACAGACGCATACAGCTTACGTGTGGTCACCGGTTTCCAATGTTGTAGACCAAAATCGCTCTACCTATACCCTTACTCTATGTATCCCACAACAGGACAGATCCACCTAGTGAGAAAAGTTGACACTACCTAAGCTCTGCCCATTCTCTACTCGTCCATTAGCCTCTATTAAGCCTTCAAACAGACAAAAGAATTGCGTTATTCGCTTTGCCCTTTCTATGAAGCATCAAAATTATAGTTGTATCAATGTCAAACTTAACGTTACAACATTTATAATTGAAGATTATTATTATTATTCAGTAAACTGCGTGTAGGCTGTGGGCATTTTTAATGGTGATGATTTTAAACATGCAGATTTCTGACTGACTTCACAAAAGTTTTTGCGGGTACTGCTAGTATTTATTAAGTTTTATTTGCAATTAATTTGCAGCTGATGTTGAAGGAGTTGGTTCTGAAGCTGGTATGAGAGTTGATAATTCATCCTACTGTGCAGATGTTTTGTACTATTAATTTTATTTATTGCTGTAATTTGGGATTGTTTGAAAGCAAATTGTAAAAGTCGTTGCACGAAAGTTCCCAAAAATGAGCTTTTATCACTGCTTTGATTTTTCCAAGTAAACTGTTCTTTTCATCTGTCCACAGAGCATTTGTGATAGAAAACACTTTCTATAGCTGAGCTTGTGCCGGGTATAGCTAAAGCAAATTCGAAAATAATTTGAATATATTTAACGAAATTATTTCACCTTGCACAAATCATCGTTCGACAGTTTCAGCTAAAGTTGTGTTCCATTCGACAATTTTGTTTCATGCCACATTACAGCTCTGTAGCATGTCTAGAAGTACCTTAGGTTTTATATGATATATCCTATACCCAATCATTATAAATAGCTGCTTCTTACATATATAGGATATATACAGGGTGTGGGAAAAAGGTGCACACTAACAACAGGGATGCGTAGAAAACCTAATAACTAAGCAAAATGTATCAGGAACAAATTCCCTAGAATGAATAGGTACCTAGATATGGTAGGACATTGCCAGTCTCCCTCATCCGCTGGTTCAGTCAGTAAAACACATTTCTGACTGGATGGTGGTGTGCTGGATACCTTTCTGCATAAGCCCTGGCTGCAACATAGGCCCGGTTACTAAACATACCAAGGATCAAGTACAAATCATAGTATTCGTGTAACATGTAGTCCATATCATTTCCCCTTCCGTACTATGGAATGACTGCACATTATGACAGTAGGCCTACATACTGGCGCTGAGTGTTGATAACTGCCGTCCGTGGTATTGCAGTGAGCTATCTTTGTCTTTCCTGTGCCACACGTGACATCTTGTGATCCTTGGTCCTCTCACAGCATGACTACATGCTTGCCCCAATTGACAGTTCCTTCTTATCATAATATCTTACCACTTATTCATTCTAGAGAATTTGTTCCTCGTACATTTTGCTTAGTTTTGAGGTTTTCTACTCATCCCTGTTGTTAGTGTGCACCATTTTTCCCACACCTTGTATCTATAATAAATAGCTGCTTCTTACGGAGGATATATTATATATTATAATGATATAAAACCTAAGGTACTTCTAGATATTCCACAAAGCTGAAATTTGGAGGGAACCTTGGTGTTGGTCCAAAACCATCAGGAAAAATCGAAAATTTCAAAATTTCCCCTTACAATTGGGTCTTTTACACCCCAAAATGTTCATTTTCAAGTCCCATTAGAAAAACATTTAAATCCGTACAAGCCTTTTTATAATTGCATTTTTAAATTACTTTTAATTAAGGTACAAACTCCGGACCTGAATTAGATGATGGGAAAAAAACGAAGATTATTTTTCCTGAAAGTAGAACACGAATCCGTGCCGAATTAGTCCAATTATTCGATTTTTACTGCATAAAAATGGGATTTTATACAATTTATAATAATGGCCCAATATTTCTGTCATGACTACGAGACAATGGTTTTCTTCGGGAATTTATTTTACATGTTAATAAAACTGAACAAGAGCTTAGTACCACGAACTGAAAAGTAGCTTAGTGTCATGACGTTACTCTCAGACCATGACATTTAAAAGCAAAGGGAAAAGTGATTCCGGTATGTAGCCCGAACTAAGAGAAATAGAGATCTGAAATTGTCAGGGTTTGTAGGTGCCATGAATAGGCTAGCAAATATTATGAGACCACTCCTGTAGGATTCCTTGGTTCGACTCCAGGCACTCCAACATTTGAGTTTTTCCTGTGTAAATAGCATTCCGGAATATTTGACAATTAATTTACTGTAATTCTCATCAAGTAGTAGGAATGAAATTTGGTGTGGTGGTTATAGGGCACCAATGCTTGCAGTATGCAAGCACCGATTACTAGTATATATATCACATAAAACATAAGGTACTTCCAGAAGTGCTACAGAGCTGATATTTGGCATGAAGATAAGTCATTGGGTACAACCTCTGGAAAAAATCCAAAATTACAGAAAAATTTATATTTAAGGGGTGTTTTTGACACCAAAGTACAATTTTAAATACCCATAAGAAAAGCATTGAAAAACATAAAATTGCTTTTTAAAATTATTTAAAATTAAGATACATAGTCAAGACATGCACCCGCACAGTGCACGAAAGAATGGAGTTTATTTTTCTTGAAGACAGAATTCAAATCCATGCTGAATTTGCATAAAAATGTGATTTTAATCATAAAATTATGAAATTTTTTCAGTCTTCAACAATGAAAAATATAAACTACCATAGCAACGACTCCAATGCATTTCAATGCGAATTGATTATCCATACTTCAACAGCATTAATTTAATGCTTAAAGACTGCATTATTTGATCTGCATCTATTTGATTTCAGTGAACGACGTACACATAGGATGATGTGATAATTTAAATTCATTTTTTATCCGGATATAAACTAGAAGCCACGGATGATATCGCCAGAATCCTAACACACAAAATATCCTAATTTTTACATAAATTTTAGTGTGATATATGAACAGGCAATTTTCTTAATGTTGATTATAGCTATTGCTGAAACGATCTAAGCCATGAAACCGGAAATTCGAAAACTTGGATGCGAGTCAATTGTCAGAGAATTCAGAAATTCCGGATAGATGCCTTGATTTCACAGAAAATGAAAATTGTTGTCTTTTATATATATATATATATATATATATATATATATATATTATGGCAGTGATTTTAATTACGACGTAAACTTATAAGGACGTCATTATATCTACTCACACAAGAAATTTAGTAAAACATGAAAAGTATTTTAATGTTTTGAGAAATTTTAACATTTTAATTGTTAGATATAATGGTGTCATACCTATTTCATGATTTTTAAAATCCAACTAAGTGCTCAAGTCACAGATGATGATGCCATAATCTTGACACAAAACATTTTTCCATAATTTTAGTGTATAGAGCAGGGGTCAGCAACCTACGGCCCGCGGGCCACGTGCGGCCCTCAAGAAAGCTTTATGCGGCCCGCAAAGCTGTAATGAAAAAGTGATCAGGAAAATTTCTCATGGGCAATTTTATATTTTTTGAGTAAAATTATGGTCTCAAAGCCTTTTCGGGTGAAGTTTTAATGCTAGTAAATTATGTAGACTTAATTTAGTTCATATGAAATCACAGAATCTCTAGAAAACTTCTGATTTATTCACTCATCCGGCCCGCCAAGGCTTTCTTGACTCCCAATGCGGCCCTCCGAAGCATTCACAACTACAAATGTGGCCTGCCATGCAGAAAAGGTTGCCGACCCCTGGTATAGAGTATTGTCTTAATAAAGATTATTCTTATTGCTCATGCAGGGCTATCTGAGTCACGAAACTTGAAATACGAAAATTTGGACATAAGCCAATTGCCAGAGAATTCGGAAATTACGGATAGTTGCCTTTATTTCACAGAAAATGATAAATATTCTGCTAAAACTCATGAAACTTATTGTTTAATACATAGAGGCTCCACGTGGCTGAAGTGCTGTTGCCCTGGAGAACGCGTTGGTTTATTTACGAGTTTAGATCTTGGTGTATGGTGATTTTTTAAGTCCTTGCAGTATGCAAGCACCGACAACTCGTATATCATTATAAATAGCTGCTTCTTACATATATAGGATATATCATATAAAACCTTAGGTACTTCTAGAAGAGCTGCAGTGCTGAAATTTGGATGGAAGATAGGTCATTGGGTACAACCTCTGGAAAAAATCCAAAATTCCAGAAAAAGTTATATTTAAGGGATGTTTTTGACCCCAATGTCCCATTTTAAACACCCATAAGAAAAGCATTGAAACTGTACAGGGCTACATAAAATTGCTTTTTTATATTATCTACAATTAAGATACAAAGTTGGGACATGCAACATACTGGAAGAAAGAATGAAGTTTATTTTTCCTGAAGACAGAATTCAAATTCATGCTGAATTTGCGTAAAAATTTGATTTTAATCATAAAATAATGAAAAGTTTTTTTGTTTTCAACAATGAAAATTTTTAACTGCCATAGCAATGATTAGGGTTGCCAGGTGTCCAGTTTTTGACTTGACAGCCTGGTTTTTGGCGAGTTTGTCCAGTCAAAAATTTTGGATCCGACCAGAGAAAGAAATATCCGGTTTTCCGGATTAATGTGAAAAAAAGATTTATAAGCTTTTCACTGTAAAGCAGCATTCTGTTCAGTTATTTATGGTGCAAATATAATACAATGATTTCAACATCAATTGATAAATCATTAGCTGCAAAAATCAGTATGGCTATGACAACATAATTTTCAAAATGTTCAGTGGGCGGCGCTCTCTGCTGTTTACACATCTTCCCGCAAATTATGTGAATGCATGGCAATGCAGGCTGCAGTCTGCCTGCACCCGTCTGAGTGTTTACACACAATGCGACAGTTTTTTAAAATGACAGAATCTACAGCAAAAGAAACCCCTCCAAAAAAATGAAGATAATGTGTAAATATAATTCGGAATGGGAAACATAATTTTCTTGGATTGTCAAGTGTCCAAGTGAAGACAACTCTAAGGCAAGGTGCAAATTGCATAATATTAATTTTACTGTAAGTTATTATGGCATAAAAGCAGTCACTAAACATGCTAGCACTAAAAAACATTGAGAATGTGCTCAAACAGTTTTGTCTTCCCAGAGATTGACTACTTTTTTCACCACCAAAGGCAGTCAACAAAGTGAAAAAGTGATTATTGCAGAATTAGCCCACATCTATCATGTAGTTAAATATTACATATCTTTTCTCGCATAAGACTGCACTGTAAATGTGATGAAACAAGTGTTTCAAGACTCTGCAATTGTGAAAAATATGTCTGCTGGTCGTACAAAAACGTCAGCAATGTCAACAATGTTCTTGCTCCTTTTTCACACAAGCTTGTGTTAAAGGACTTAAAGAATGATATTCTATTTTCAAATGCCACAGACACATCTAACAAGGGTAATCGAAAATTTTTTCCTGTTGGTGTGCGGTATTTTATCCCAGAACAAGGAGTAAGTTTTAGAATATTAGATTTTTACGAAGATGCTTTTGAGGACTCACAATCTATCAAAAATCAACTGTGCCATGTAATTTTGGATAATAATTTATCATGGGTTAATGTTTCTGCATATAGAGCTGATAATGTATCGGTTAATTACGGCGTCAATAAATCAGTCTTTCAAAAAATATGCGAACAAGAAAATTCAAATATTACTGCTCACTGCAATAATCATATCGTCCATAACTATGCAAAGCTGCTTTGAAAGTAATGTCCTTTGACATTTTAAATATAGTTCTAAAAATATTTGCAGAATTTTCGAATTCTGCTAAAAAACGAGAGATGCTGAAGGAATGTTTTGAATTTTGAGAGTGATTTTCGCGAAGTAATCAGGCATGTTCCAACTCGGTGGCTAAGTTTGTTTAAAGCAGTGGATCAAATTATTTGAAGTTGGAGGCCAATTAAATCACATTTCTTGGTATTAGGATCTGACGAGTGCCCTGCGGCCATATGGGTAATTCTTTCAGATCAAGAAGATGAAATGTCTAGTGATGCAGAACCAAGTTATTTTGAATTATACCTATATTTCACACATTATTTTATGTCAAATTTACAAAGTGTGTTGCTTTTGTTGGAAAAAAGATCAACTATGGTTTATGATATTTACAAAATCATGGAAAATCTTAAAAATTCGCTGTAAAGAAAAATTGATAAGGTTTTTGGAATGAAGGTAAATTTTGCATTACATAAGAACTATTTGCCTAGAAATTAAATTGCAAAATTTGAATCGGAAGCACTAAAAGTATGAGGGCGGGCTGAAAAGTTTTGCCTCCGACTGAATAAATAATGAAGGGAAAGAGATATTTAAATTAAACAAAAAAGAAAATGTGCCATTATTCTTTATTTTAAACTCTACATAACTACTTTTCCACATAATCACCTCCAACATCAATACACTTCTGCCAACGATGTACAAGTTTTTGAACTCTGTCCTTAAAAAAACCAGATTTTTTTTTCGAAACCACTGCCTTACTACAGACTTCACCTCTACATCAGAGCTGAAGTTTTGGCCCCTGAGGTTTTCCTTTAGTTTTGGGAACAAGTGGAAACCGCTAGGGGCAAGGTCTGGGCTATAAGGAGGGTGTGACAGCACTGTAAACCCCAAATGTTCGATGGCATCAGTTGTGGCTGCACTTGTGTGAGGCCTGGCGTTGTCATGTTGAAGCACGATTTCATCACTTTTTGCTTCCTTCCTCTTGATTCATCTTTTAAGATTTGTCAGCATTTCAATATAACATACAGAGTTAATTGTAGTGCCCTTTTCCAGGAAATCAGTGAGCACAACATCTTCAGTATTCCAGAACACGGTCAACATGATTTTCCCAGCAGAGTTTTGAATTTTTTTGGCTCCGGCGATTCTTTGTGGCAGGATTCCATAGACTGTCTTTTGTTCTCAGGGTCATAATGATGCACCCACGTCTCATCACCTGTGATTATCTTCTTTAGAAATGCCTCACCTTCCTCTTCAAAACATGTCAGAAGTTCCGTGAAACTCAGACTCGTTCAGCTTTCATCTCATCAGACAACTTTCTTGGTACCCACCTGGCACAAACTTTTCAGAATCCAAGAACACTGATAATGTGCCCCACCCTTTCTTTAGAGATGCCTAATTCAAATGCAATTTCTTTCTGTTTGATTCGACGATTTTCTCAGATTATTTCTTCAATGTGTTCTTGATGAGACTTCTGTTGCAGTCACTGGCCTCCCCGACCTTGGTTTGTCACTCAGATTTGATTTGCCCACTTCTTCCCTCTTAAATTGCTGTACCCATCATCTCACAGTGCTTACATCAACACATTCGTCCCCATAAACCTCTTGCATCCGGCGATGAATATCAATGAGAGGAACTTTTTCCGCAGTGAGGAACTCGATAACGGCCGATCATCCAAGCAGCCTTCCCATTTTGATAGGCACTGAGCAGGAGTCGTAAATAGCTGTGGGTTCAAGGTCAAATATGATGGAAGGGAGATACCATGCACCTGCACAGAACCAGTTTTATCCAGAATTGCCAACTCGAAAAAAAATATTACAGTGAAGGCAAAACTTTCTGCCCACCCTCATATATATAAGGGCTCTCAATTATTTGAAAAATGGTTTCCTTTCGAAAGTTTGAAATATCATGCTTTTCAAGTTCTCAGTCTGGAAAATGTTGAGAAATCTCCATCTTTGGATGAAATCATTGACATTTGGATGTTATCCCCCTGGAAGAATGAGCTTCCATCAGATGCTCTTCACGAAGAGCTACCTTAGAATTTGTTTTTCATCACTTTTGGGAAATTCTGTTGAAAAATGGTGTTACTTCTTTAGCAAAGAATCTGCTTCAAATCTATTAAAAATTGTGCAATATGTGATGTCAATTCCTGTTTCAAATTCATCAGTAGAACGGGTATTCGGCATTATGGGAAATGTGTCGACTGATGAGTGCATTCGGTTATCCACTGAATTGGTAAAAAGTGAACTTGAAATATTTTTTTAATATTCCATATTCTTGCGTAGCATTTAAGGATGCAATTTCTGGAAATAAACAGCTACTTATATGCATGTTGAATAGATGGAGCTAGTGGCAGGGTTACTTTGCTGTCACCAAGAAATGGAACGCGCAGTGCTGCATTTTTTCTTCCGCTATGACGTAAATGTAGCTTGTGTGAATGGAGCCATTTAAAACAGTGGGTTCCATTTGAAGTAACAAAGTGCAGCGCTACTAACATCACTCATGTGAATGGAACCTTACTTCATGCATTTCCTAATTCCTGGCGAGTACTTGCACTCTACCATACCACCAGCGCCATGATAAGTGGGGGCAGCTGGGGCATTTTGCCCAGGGCGCCAAAACTATGAAGGTTGCCAAAATTTTGAAAGGTGCAAAAAAATCAAATGTGTTAACAAAAAAAATGTTGTTTACTATTCATTTAAAAAAATAAACTGGTAAACTTCTTTCTTGCTTTCCCCTCAGCGAATGTGGCAATTAATTTTAATGTATCTGATTTTGAAACCATATCCTGCTTAATCGAAATTGTCGTTAGTCCATTTAATCATTCTTGAGCAGTTGTTGATCTCAAATAGGTTTTGATGTTTCAATTTTAAAAAACTTCTTACACCACTAGCAATTGATATGGGTATTATTAAATACATATGTAATGCAACCCATGTGTTTGGTATCATGTCCTGAAAATTGCTTTTATGAATGAAGCACAAAGCTTGTAGTCGAAGGAATTTGGCTTCATTTTTTGAAAGATCAGAAAAACTTTTCAGTTCATCATAGTGTCCTTTGCTGTTGATAATATTTTAGACCTAGCTGCCCATGTTGCGAATTATAACATACGTGAATAAAAATATAACAATCTTAGCTTTTATGTACAAATTCATCACTGAAGAAAGTTTTTTATTTTAAAGCATTTTAAAAAAACAACACACGACAAACAAGAAATGACAGCTGACTTTAAAGCTTCAGATCTTGGTCAATTAAAGATTTATCTTTAAAAATTTATGCTTACATAATGTTTAATCCTTGATAAAGAGAAATGTATCAAAATATCTGACTATCCATCAATAGATGGTGCTAAATTTTTTTTTGTTTTGCACATTATGAAAACGAAGATTTCCGGGTATGGTCCTCAATGTGTTAATTTAAATAGTTTATTAATTACACTTTTCATTTATTATTTAAATAATTAAATGTTTTTCAATAAAATAAACGTTTTAAGGAGGCGTCTGAAATTATTTTGCCCCGGGCGTCAAAAAGGGTCCCATTGGCTCTGCATATCACTATACTATTTCAAGCTTTACCTATTCTGTACACATTATTTTGTATATAACACAACATAATTTGTTTAACTTGGTGTTTGAGCTATAGGAATAATTGGAACTTGTTCAGTCTACCTCTTCCTTCCCCCACAGCATTTGGCATATGTCCATGTGATTTCCGATCTTTTCTTCTTCCATCTCGGCTCTTGTCAGATTGTACATTCGTTCTTATGTCCTGAGACAAAAATAACATTTCTAAATTTCCTGTGTCCACTCAGCACTGTGGACACAGGATATTTTTACTCCACATCCAAAGTTGTTTGATCCAGATTACATTAACAAACCACTTTTGATGAGCAATTTTTTGTACAATATTCTACAATTGTAGTTTGAAGCTTTAAATAAACAGGGTATTTAAATATTTTGATATTCGTAAACATTATCTAAATATGAGATTTTAAGATATTATTTATAAGTATATGTATGCAAAATATACAAGAATTAACATTATTTTATCCCCAGAAAATGGTTTGCCCTAAATCATCAGTGTGGAAATATTTTTTAACAGAGTACCATGGATTAAACACGAAAAAGATAGCAATCTGCAGTTATTGTACAACTAGATACAATTCTCAAAATGCAACAAAGATGAGTAGCCACGTGTTACATTGGAAAAAGTGCTCCACATACATGAAAAATTTGCATCAAAATGAAAAAATGCTTGAAGATGAAGAGAGTGGAATTAACAAAGTCGGTGCTGATGATTAATCTGGTTTACAAAGAGTAACAAATCAGCCTAATACTATCAATATCATCAGTTCGCCACCATCACCATCTACTAGCACAGAGTTTCCCAACCGATGGTTTGCGTACCCCTAGGGGTTCGCGAGAAAAATTTGGTAATGGCAACTTCTTTTACTTTCTTGTTTCTACATTTTTACAAATATTTTATTTTCTTTCAAATTAGTTGCATGGCTTCATTTTCAATTTTTTCTTATGCTTCAAGAATTATATTTGAAATTTACAGGACGCTAACTAGAAACTGATGACAATATCAGAGATTCTGATTTTATTGTAAACGTTTACATACTATATTCTACGTAAACTTTTTATTTTTCATAAATTAAATGCATTCAAAAAGATGTTTCTGCAAATTTACTCTCCATTATAAGGAGTTCGCCGCCAAAACTGTTACAACTCAAGGGGTTCGCGAAGAGAAAAGGTTAATCCAAGGGGTTCCCGAAGTGAAAACGTTTGGGAACCACTTTACTAGCAGAGCACCTATGTCAATGAAAGCTACAGAGAAAACTCCATTAGCACCCAAAAGAAAGTTTAATCAAGTTCAAAGTGTGACTTAGACAGCATAACTTCCAGTGAAAATGAACGATTAGATAAGGCATTTGCATGGATTCTGTATGCATTCAATTGCCCTGTTTTTCTCACAGAAAATATTTACTAGCAACAATTTATTAAGTAGATAAACTCATCCTGCAATGCTCTTTCAAATCTTCATCTTGAAGCCAAATATTTAAATGTTTAACACACTATAAAATAAGATGTCAATAAAGCATACATTGTAACGGTACTTGAAGATGGATGGTCAAATATACAGAAAGAAAGCAATTATTGCTAATCCAACTCCACTGTAATAATCTGTTAATAAAAATTTATTATTAACAAATTGTTATTAACAATTAAAAATAAATGCCAAAATATTTTGTATAAAATATTCTCATAAATTTTCTAGTAGAATAAATTAAAATCACTAATGAATTTGTTTTTACGATAAGTAATATTTAACAAACAAAGGAGTGATGCAGCAGTAAAAGTTGGATTTAGCATAAAATTTGTATTTCTACTAATTATATATCCACTTGTATATAGAATCTAGGTTTTCCCCAAAGAATTTAATCAATTTACAATAACATTAAAAATTTGTCAATTCACAATTTGTTATTAACAATTATTTTATTAAACAATTACAATTTTAATGCTTTTTGAACCAAAGTTTTTGTTAATGTCTTCAGACGATTCAATTACAAAGCAGTAGTCCATATGCTATTTGATATTGAGGAAAAATAGAGAAAATGAAAAAAGCACGTCTCAAAAATGTTTCTGCAAGGGGTAGCGGGAAATATATATATTAGCCCTGGTAAACCAGATGTGCCAAAGAAGCAAAATCAGTAAACACACCATATGTGTCAAGGAAGAAAAATGTGTGAAAATTCAAGGTGTCTGAGTTTGCATGTTCATGTGAAATAGATTTTATTGCACATCTAAGAATTGCTGACCAGGCTGTGCATATATACAACCCCGCACAACACAGGCAGTGTTTCATGATCAAGGGTCTAAATCTTGGAAAATGTGATAATAAAAACAAAAGATAACGAAAAAACACAAGTTACAGTAATGTTGGGTGTTTTAGAAGATGGATCAAAATTACTACCATATGTTATCCTAAAATGAAAAACAATGCCCAAGGAAAAAATGCCTACTGGAATAATAGTTAGATGTCATGAAAATGGATGAATGTCAAAAGAACTTATGAGAGATTGGCTACACGTTGCCTGGAATAGAAGACCAAAAGTACTATTAAGAAAAAGAAGGATGCTTGTACTACATGCATTCAAAGGACATACAACTCCTGAAGTTAAAGATTCAATTTATGTAATGAATACTGACCTTGTAATAATACCTGGAATTATGATATCACAGCTTCAAGTTCTTGATGTTGCTGTCAACAATGCATTTAAAGATAAATTCAAGGGTTTATATTCTGACTGTTTATTAAGTGGAGATCACCCTTTAACACCAAAATGAAACCTAAAGAAACCTATTATTTCAATGCTCTGCCAATGGATCAAGGTATCATGGCAACAGATAAATACATAAGTAATTGTGAGTAGATTTAAGAAGTGCAGGTTATCCAATGCCATAGATAGAAGTGAAGATGATGTTTTGTGGGGGTCTATGGATCAAGTTTGGAGTGATAAAGATAGTGAGAACCATGATGAAGAAAGCATATAGGGTGATGATGACTGATGTAGTATAAAGACCTATGATATTGAAGAAAATTATGGGACCCAATAAAAATTTTTGCTAGTTTTGTGGAATTTTTAATTTTTGCTGGAATCTGTAATTAGATAATAAAATCATTTTTCTGTTTTGACAATCCAGAAAAAGGAGGAGGTCGCCTTAGATTAGAGGTCATCTTGGATTCGGGTAAATACAGTATTTCCCGTATTCTGACTTATATTTTGAAAGTTCCGCTTTTTAAACAAAATTATTCAACACTCAAAGTTGTAAGTCGGAATATGGATGCTACCAACCAGCATTGGCTAAGTTTGTACTGCAACATACAGTAACTTATTCGCGTAAACAATGCTTTCTGCTCAGAGTTTACTAAATGTGCTTGGCCTGGTGGTCTATCTCCTTTGCTCCTAATGCAATTCCTTACTATCTTGTGCACATCACATTGGCCACTTGAATTAGGTTTACTGTATGTAATAGAATGGCATGCTGAGGTTAGGTACCTTAAAACGGGACGTCATTGTATACATTGTACATGTAGTTTGAATAAATTGATCCTCTTAAATGTATTAAAACAACATGGTTTTGTCTTGAATTTGTTTTCATATAAATATCCCGGCTTCATATTTGAAAAATGTGTAAATGTCCAGATTTGTGATTTCAAAAATCTGCCAACCCTACCTATATGTGACAATAGAAATGAGTTCCTAGATTTATCAAGCACAAAATATAAGTACATTTTTTGGAAATATCATTTCCTTTAATATAATTCACAAAGTTTGTTTTCATTAATTACCAAATGCCAATATGGATGTCTTTAAATTCATCACCCAAACACATCATTTTTCAGTATAAAGAATGAACATAATTACGGTCACTTGCATTGAAATCAATATATTATAAAAAGTACATTTTTCCATGATTCAGAATTGGTTGTCTATAGATTATTGCCGAGAAAGAAGTAAGTTATACTCACTGATTTTCCAAAGGGTTGAACATCAATAATAACACTATTTGAATGCAGATCCTCCTCAAACTTTGCTTTTGATTTCTTACATTTTTCCTTAAATTCTCTAAAATCATTCAATTTGTCAAGACATTCTAAACACACAAGATGAGGGTAAACATCAGTCCTAGATACCTAAATAAGAAATTAAAACTGAAGAATTAGCAAACGAACAACATCAAAATAAAATCAACCTTTTGCCCTTTTCAGTTTCAGCGTTTATATGATTACTTAAATATTTTTAAATAAATAGGTATAGCAAATATATTTAAGTTTATGAATTCGTTAAAATCGCCATGAAACTTGCTTTGAACTGTAGCAGATCGGTAATGATATCTGCCGCCGTAAATCCCTGCCAACCATTATCTTCGAAAATATCCAATAAACATACACTCTTATGCAAACAAAGTCTACATTGTAGATAGCTATACTTTGGATCCATTATTAATAAAATGTTATCAATTTATTGAAAAACTTAGATCCAATCACACACTAATATCCTTAATTTGCGGATATACTTGGAATACCAGCAATTATGCATCGCCATCTTTTTATTAAATGTCAATTTAAACAATCCAAAATAATATCTTAGTCTACCCTTCTCAAATTTCTATCAAAACAACAAAGATGAGCAATAATAATAATCCACTTCTACTGTTTCCTAACATGCTGCCATCTATATGAATTTTTTTGGAAGCGTTGGAATAAATGCGCCATTTTTAATTGTTGTTGTTTTGTCTAATTGTAAGTCAAACTATCAATTGTCGCGGCTCCCTTGAATATCATTGAATTGAAAACAGTAAAAACAATCTTGGTACTTTGGTATTAACGAGACTCATTCTCCGCAATGAACCTACTGGCGAGATATGGAACTACTTACACCACGAATTGCCAGTCGGGTTAGGGGACTGCTAGTCTTTGAGTCGGTGATGAAGTTTGCGTTTCGTGTGTACGACTGGTATATATGTAGGGTATGGATTTTTCGGGTTAAAAAATTTTCACTCGGAGGGTAAATATCGGATTTTATTATTTTCCTTTTCATTCGGATTAAATAGGATATAAATAAGTTACAGATTTTTCGAGGTTTTAAAAAAAGTTCAATCTCGGGTAATTTTTGGGTTTAATTATTTTGTAATTCGGATAAAATTATTTTAAAATAAAAATCTTGTTTAAAAATTTAAAATTTTACTATACATTAAGTATGGTTGAGAGTGATATTTTGTGTTTAACGTCTCCAGGTGGAGAGGAACACCTCGCAGGTTGCACCAATAAATATCTTGCTTCCCGTTCAACTTCTTTTGAAAACACACCAGATATTAGTGGCAATTTTTCTTTCGAAGTGTTTTCAACTAACAGACATGGTGGCTCTTTTTCTCTTATCGTATCAAAGATCGAACAGCGACTAGGTAAGGCGAGGTCCTAGACTATTAGTGGCGCGAGAAAACCAAGGAAATCAAGATTGTGTTACAAAGTAAGCTTACGAATAAATTGTTCACAAAGAGAATAAACAGACTGATTACAAACATCTCGGACTGCACTCAAGTGCTGAGGTGCTTAAAAGCGCCAGAATAGAAATTTCGTGGCCAAATATAAAAAAAATAGTGTTTAAAGAAAACTAATAATTTCGGGTTTTACTCGAAATTTAAAAAGGGCAATCGGAGGGTAAAAATCTGACAAAAATCGGGTAAAACCCGAAAAATCCATAGATACCCTACATATATATGTGTGTGTGTGTTAGGGTGACCATATTTCAAAAAGGCGAAAATGGGACATTTCCCGAAATTTACCAATAAAAACGGGACAAAATTTTCGCAGGATTTTTTTAATGCGGAAGTTTGGTTTATTTGAAAGAATTGGAAAAATTCTGTAGGCAGGAAAAACATCGACACATTCAAAAAATATTTATGTAATGATATGTGGAGTTAAAAGAATTAAATTAACTTGGTCAAATTCCACACATTCAATTATTACCCAAAACAGTCAAGTACCATTTTTTATTATTTTCTGCGTCTCAATTCTTCGGGGTATTTTTTTGAAGCTTCAAAACTGCTTTTTAGAACAAGGCGAAGGAACCCAAAAACCAGCTTTGTTAAGCGTTATATTTTTAGCTGCTCATATATACGTAGTTTACATAATTTTCCCTCGGTTATAGTCTTATTGTTAGTGTAAGTTGCATTCTTAATCCCTCAACGTCGTCCTCCGTACTGAGTACGCCGCGAAGATCGCTAGATTTCTTTATTTTTTGACGTAAATAATTTTCTTAATTATGAAAAAAGTTGATATATTTCAAAAAGGTAACCTTGGGCCTTCCTATTGTGCTTAATTCTGCAATTGTTACTGTATTTATTTTTACCTTTATTATATGTTAAATTTTGTGGTTGAATTTTCGCGTAGTTACGCGTATTGTGGCTCCTAAAAACCCTTATTCAACGCTGAGACGAACCGAAACTCTGTGCTAAAGCTACTGTGTAGTGCAGGGGTCGGCAACCTACGGCCCGCGGGCCACGCGCGGCCCTCAAGAACACTTTATGCGGTCCGAAAAGCTGTAATGAAAAAGTAATCAGGAAAATTTCTCATGGGTAATTTTATATTTTTTGAGTAAAATTATGGTCACAAAGTCTTTTCGGGTGAAGTTTTAACGCTAGTAAATTATGTAGACATGATTTCGTTCATATGAAATTACAGAATCTCTAGAAAACTTCTGATTTATTCGCTCATCCGGCCCGCTGAGGCTTTCTTGACTCCCAATGCGGCCCTCCGAAGCATTCACAACTGCAAATGTGGCCCGCCATACAGAAAAGGTTGCCGGCCCCTGGTGTAGTGGAAAGGGATGTTTATCTGCGCTGTGGCGTCTCTTACTCTTCAGATGAATATTTTTTTCTTATGAGTCAAGACTTGAGACCTATGTATATGGAAAGGGAGGAGGAATGGCCTTCGGGTCTGGGTTAGTGCTTGGCTCTAATGGCGGGGGTCGCACATGGCGCGCGCCAGGGGACCCTTAAAGTAAGGGGCCCCGAAAAAATGTTCGTGTATATAATCTCAGAAATATTAAATGTCTCAATTTAAAAATCAGTGGAACCTCTTTATGAATCTATAGAAAAACGATCGTTAAGAGGTGTCACAAAAGAGGATAGCCGTTAGGAGCGATTTCACTATATATTTAGATTGCAGGATCCCCGACTGCTTAGCGCCAGGGGCTCCCAAATGCTTAGCGCCAGGGGCCCCAGGAGGCGTAAATCCGCCACTGCTTGGTTCAGCATTTCTTGAGAACAATTTAATGAGGGTGAGAAAGAGAAACACTTATCTGACATCATTGCACAAACAAGCCCATTCAAAGATATTTACGATTCTTGACCGAAAGTATTATGTAGTTCAGAACGCAATGTTATATTGTTGTGTTTTTATAAATAAAAAGTGATTTCAAACCAATTATATCTTTTGCAAATTTGTATTTGGGGAGGGGGTTCAAAACTTTGTGACGTCTGAGTTTTTGTGACGAAATATGACGAGGGGGGGTCAAAAATCCGCCAAAATTGCGTGACGTCATTTATGGACGGCCCCTTACAACTTGGCTGGGATTGCACATCTAACAATAATAAAAGGCTACTTCTGTCCCTTTGTGGCTCCCTCTGTCACGCTATAAAAAATGCGAATAACCTAATGATAGAACGAGATTCATTTTTTATATTTGGCAAGAATGGTCGATTCTCATATTGTAAGATGATGACGAAAAGACATCTCGAAAAAAGTCCTTGGTTCGACTCCAAGGTAGGCAATTCCATTTCCCATATGATAACACGTAAAAATCGACTTTTTGACTTGCAGGCTTTTATTCTTTTTGAGATCTAAATTAGAAAGAATTAACCTACGATCTTCGGGGCTAGCCCAATTTAAAGAATAAACTATGAAGTTTCTTATTCTATTCATCTTTTTCCGCCTACAGTTCTAAATTCCTCATGTTAATCGTTTAATCCACATATTTTAGGGAAATCTTGCCATTTTAACGGGATGTTGCCATGCCAACTCATTACATTATTAAACCTCGAAATCCTATTGTTATTTTAATCCTTATGGGTGAAAGCGTGCTATGAATGCTCTTACAATTAGTACGAAAGAGAGAAATTCTTTTCATAGCAACCAATGTAAACAACATTCGTTGCGTTATTTATGAGAAGGAATACATTTGAATGTAGAACATTAAACATTCGCATATTAAAATTAGGTACTTAGAATCATCGTATGAGTTCGAAACTTGAAACAACGAACGCCTAAAAGAACGAAAAGTTTGTTTTCTTGCCATCCAAAGAAAGTCAAGGTATATTCATGTTAATTTTTTATTCCACAAAAAACTTTCCCGTTGAATTTCAACGGGCCATATTGCATGTTGGGTTGCTTATCTCAGCTTGTGGATGCCAAGGTAGGTGATCGCACAACTGTTCACCGTTGGTGACACCTAAGCGATGGTTGTAGGTTTGCTGACGAATGCTCACAAGTGAGCGTGTGGGCCATCCTTGGCCCTATTTCCTCCTCTTGTGCGGGGGGAGGTCCTCGTCTGCGCCCGTGGAAGAGCGCTGTCTCTTATGGCGATCCCAGGGCTGCGGTGTCGCTTCCGCAATCTCTCGCAGGTGCTCTGCCTGTTTGTTAGCTGTTTTGCTCCAGAACCGCTCGGCCTGGGTCTGCATAGATTCCCGAAGAGTCGGGAGGGACAGCCATTCATAGACGTCCTTCAGCGTTCTTCTTCTCCTGGTAATGGTGCGCAAACAGGCACGATCTGCAGTGGTAAGGTGGCAGTAGCCGGCAGTGGTATGGCGTCCACTCCAGGCTGGTGAGGCGTAAAGGAGGGCAGGAAGAATAATTGCCCTGTAAATGTAGAGTCTCCGCCGTAGCGGAATGTTGTCGTTCCTGAGCAGCGGAGAGAGTCCAATCTTGGAGCCAAGTGCCCGATGAGCCACACATCTAGCATGTCTCTCAAAGGAGAGCCTCCTGTCCAGTGTCACTCCCAAGTAGGTGACGTCTTGCATCCAGTCTGTCTGTTGGTCGCCGATGAGTATACCATCCGGATCCGGCAGCGGCGAGACGGAAAAGAGAATGGTCTGTGTTTTCCTTGGATTAACCTCCAGTTTGGCCGCCTGGAACCAATCCAGGAGGGTGTCCGTGGAGCGTTGGAGGTACTCAGCAGCCTTAGACTTGCTCCAGGACCTGCACAGTAGGGCTGCGCCGTCAGCGTAAAGGGTCACAATGGTGTTCCACCCAAGGTCGACCAAGAACGGAGCCCTAGGGTACGCCAGACGATATGGCAAGTGGTGATGATTCCGAGCCGTGCCATCTAACGGAGAAGGTCCTTCCGCTGAGGTAGCTGCCAATTATCCTCTGCTGCCAGGATGGAAAGCCAAAATCACGGAGTTTGCAGAGGAGTCCCGCGTGCCACATCCTGTCGAAGGCTTTGGTTATATCGAAAAGAACAGCCGCCACGTGCTGCTTGTTGTTGATTGCCTCTGTGATAAAATTACAGACTCTGGCAAGCTGATGTGTGGTGGCGTGCTTTTCCCGAAAACCAAATTGCTGAGCAGGAAGGATGTGGTTGACCTGCAGGAACTGATGGATGTGCGGGAGCAGTAGGCGCTCGAACAGTTTCCCCATTCCATCCAGATGGGGCGGTACTTGGTAGGATCCCGGGAGGCCTTTCCTTTGGGGATGCAAACTACGCTGGCCTTTTTCCAAATGGTGGGAAAATGACCCATGGCGCTTCAGCAGTGCTTCTTCGGCAGTGAGAAAGGGGGCCGCCTCCTCGGGTCACCTGGCGAAAGGTCGTCTCAGATGCTAACAGTGGAGCGTTAGAAGGCTCGGTAGAAGTCGGTTGCGGAGGCTGAAGACACTCGGAAGTGCCGGAGGCCCCAGTTGTGGCCGAATCAAGTTTGCCCTGAAAAGGGCCGTTTTTTGTACCCGAAGATTGGGCATCCAATGCCTTGGAAGGCTTCGGAGTTTTGATGGTAGTGTTGGCTGGTCCATTGGGGCGACAGCAGCTCTGCTTGGACGAACTCGGCGTCACGTAATCAACTATTGCTGTCACTTACAGCCACGCCACGAGTTATATTAATTAGAAGAAGAAATTTTAAATTTTTATAATGGGTAAAAGGACAATTTCAGTGACAATTTGCAAAAAAAATGTCCTTCTATAAAGAAAAGGAAGCATGATAAGAAAGTTGGGTGCTGTGTGTGTGGTGCTGTATTTTTAATTGGGCATGGAGTAAAATCGGATAGGTATTAATGATCATTTAAAATGTAATAAAAACAGAAATTCGGAGCAGTTTCTAAGCTCCAGACTCCAGTCAAAAACTAACAAGCTTCAATGTTACTGAGAAGCCTGATACTGAAATATTGCATCTTGCTTATAAACTACGTGAAAAATCGATTACAGTTTGCAGAATAAGTGATTCTCAGCTGATGTTTTCTATAACGCAGTGCACTCGGAAGTCGAGAGATTGTCTTGTGATGTGGGAGTAGCAGTTGTTAAAATACTATCACATCCTTCAATTTATACAGTACGAACCGTGCAATTGAAAGAAGTTTGTTATTTTGTAGATATACAATACGCAATGTTATTGCTTTATTAGAATACTCGTTCATTAAGTTTGTACCTAGCAATTGCACAAATGCCGAAAATATTTGAAACTCTAAAAGTTTTTAATTTCAGAGGAAAAGCTGCCGTAATTTATTTTCATTTTTCCACGCAAGCATACATACATGTTATGCATAGTATAGTTATATTTTAATAAAGAAACACTCAAAATAACAAAATCATAAATAATAGAAGTAATGATATGTGTGAGAGAGACGATTGATATGTTTAAAGTACGAAATGGAGAGAAATTTGTTATATTCATTGTTAAAAATATTTTATTGAAGAAAATATTTCTGAGAAAAAATTGAATAATTTTAAGATGAACTAATTACTTAGTATCCAACAACCCTGGCCTATCTGAAAAAACGGGCTGAAACCCTAAATTTATTCAAGCACATGAAATGGATGCTATTAAAAAACCTTTTGGGAGGAAATACAAACTGCGCGCAAATAATTATAAGCATTGGATCTCATATTAGATCAATTTGGAATGCCGCTAAAATGTAATTTCGAAAGATTAAAGAAAGGAGTGTTTACTGGCATAGTAAATCCTTTTTACGATCGGTGGGCTCTTTATTGTTCTACATTTGAATTTCAAGAACGTACCACAGAGATTGAGAAATTGTGTAGCTTTTTATTTGTTTCTGGCACATAATGCACAAATAGAATGAATCAGAGTCGGTCCTAGGCGTGTGCGACGGCTACCGCACCCGGTCAGAGGCTTCCTAGGGGCGACTTTCGGGTCGCTATTAGATGAATTCCACTTATAAACGTGTTTAAATTTGTGTTTTAAAGCTAAATAATATTGAGTACACTGTATCAGGCGTATATGGAATAAACCGAACACGCGTAAATCGAGAGATATCTGGTTAAGTAGGGGCAGCTAAATTTTCCTTCGCACATCCCTATAAAAACCTTAGGACCGTCACTGGAATGAATGTTTCGAAAATAAATTTTGTATGGTCTGACCAGCGTAACAACCTTGATGCTAAAATAATCAGTACTTTTATGTCATGGGTGTTTCAAGTAAATTCGAGCTTTCAAGAACTTTCCGATGATTAAAAAAAATAAAAATTGGAATGAGACAAGCAGGTCTAGTTTAAAAAATTATTGAAAAAATATATATTAATTGATATAAAATCATATTGAAACTATATATTGTGATTTTAATATATTTTTTACTGTTATGAACCAACGTAGCATTTGTCCTTAAAATAATTGCTACCTTTGAATCGTAATATATTTTGTTGTAAGATTTCATTCGTATTCATTAATTTAAAATTATTTGTTAACACATTAAACAAAATTGCACTCGGTATTTGAGAAGCTTATCTATTTTTAATTTAAGTACATGCAATTAAAAAATTCAAGTCCCGGTTTTGTCCTGGATTTTTCCCGATTATGTCCCGGATTTTCTTCTTTATAACTCACTATGTCCCGGTTTTTCGTCCTAAGAATCTGGTCTCCCTAGTATACATCCTTGAGTATTTAGCAATCTGATTGTACAGTTGATCAATTACGAAGATTATTCGCCGAGCGAAGCGAGGTCTCTCCTGTTGAGTGCATTTTGTCTGATCTACGATAACTACCGTCTCGGTTGTCTGATTTTTACCAAGCTTCGTGTGCATGTACAAATGCCTATAGATTTTCTAGAATACCACCCTTATAGTTACTGCGCAATTTGCGTTAGCACATTGCGCAAATTTCCAAATCTTATCCAATCGAAACAAAATTTGGTATACATACAGAAAACATCAAACGAAAAGAAAATGTCAATTAAACATTTCTCTAAAATGTACAGGGAGCCTCCCAGAAGCGCGCAATGTGATTCCCCTCACCAACCGTAAGTGGGCTGAGCGAGGCAGAAGATTCCGCAGATCCCCTAATATTTATTGATTTTAACTCCTTCATTGAGAAAAGATATCACTCAAGACCTAGGTTATTTTTAAACAATTCTTTGTTACAAGGTCGAATGTTGGGCATGCATGAGCGCATAAGGATTAACACAAATGTGAACTTTGCAAAGGAAAAAAATTCTGAACTTGACCAGAAATCAAGCCCAGGTTCAATTTCCAATCAAGTTCAGAATTTTTTTCTTCTTCAAGTTCTCCTTTGAATCCTTTCTTATTTTCCTTTCATTTAGATTTTACTGCACCAAAAGTTAATAAGAAGGTTATTTGCTGTAATTTGTTGATTTTTTCAATAATTACCTGCCACTTTTTTAGTATCAGTAATTGATAAAAATAACCATACCTCCACATTTAATTCAAATTCTCATATTCACATACTAAATATTTGTTGGGATATGTTAACAATAAGAAACTATAACAAACATAAGGGGTTTGGCACTCTTGGGGCTGAGATGGAGCTTGATTTTGGGCAATAATATCATGAAGGATATCTAAGATGTTTTGTTTATATGGAATTTCTGGCTAACCAACCTCTTGGATTATTATAGCCATTACTCTTTCCACACTGAACACATACACACAAGGGAGGAGGGAAACTTGAAGCCGACATTAGCCTACTCTTTGCGAAGTGAACCAAGGGGGCCAACGAGGCCCTACAAGAGGAGGGCCATTTGGCCCGAGCCTCAAGCTCGAGGGGGCCTCAAATTTTGGCACTTGTTCAGGGGTGGATTTTTGCACAGGCACATGAGGCGTAAGTTGAAGATCTTATCAAAAAGAGAGCCTCACCAAATGTCGATTTTAGCCTAAGACCTTATGTTCCTCTTCCTTTAGGAAAAGCTGAAGACGGGACTTCCCCTCGCTCAAATATTCTCCCTTTAGCCACAGTCATACTTGCTGCCCATGAAGCCCACTCTTAGGGCATTGCTTCAAAACAAAGGCATGCTAGCCTAACTGTCTCCGATTTTCCTTGCGGCCGTTCTCTCCATTTATGATGGGACATGTGCCCTGTCATTTATCTACTATCTCCTAAACATAGGAGTGTAGAAGGTGAAGAAGGAGATTTCAATAAATGTACCGCTTGTCATTAAGCAGCTCTCTGTCATATAATATCCTCCCCAAGAAAGTTTAAAGTTAGATTTTAAAGAATGCATTGGCCAAACCTACGGCAATGTATCAAATATGGCTGACAAAGGAGTACAAGCAGTTCTGACTGAGCATTATTCAAACTGTATTTTCTTCAGCTGTGGAAATCACACATTAAATCAAATAGGTGTTTACTGCGCTCAATCATGCAATGAGACAATTGCATACTTTGGAACTGTTCAGCAAATGTACAATTTCTTCAGAAACAGTCAACAAAGGTGGGAAGTTCTGAAGCAACATCTTCCTGTTAGACTGCATGGTATTTCCAAAACTACGTGTCCTGCAAGGATTGGTGGTGTTAAATCAATTCAGCAGCATATAAATTCAGTGAGAAAGGCTATAAATGATGTTGAAGATCTCAATCTCACAGGTAAAAATCGATATCCAGGGGTTTTCCCAAATGTTCTCCTTCACACAGGAGAGTTGGGGAAGGGCGCTAAAAGTGTAGCATTCTTTAAAAAACGCTAATCTCAATGATCCCATGTTCTGCGGGTGTCCTGCGCGTAATACACAAGTGCGTGTTATACTAGAAATTTTGGAGATATGCGGAAAACAGCCGAAGGTTGGCCTGCGCGTTATGCATGAGTGCGCGTTATACTTTGGAATTTAGGGTAGTTGGAGTAGGGAGCATGCTGTGACGTCACGTTAGAAATGGAGGATACAAAATGTTTGTTATAACGTATTTAAAATTTTTAACTTTCTACAAATATTAATGTAAGATTTGGCATTATCATTATAATATTTGTTGATGAAACAGTGTAAATCTAGTTTAAGAAAAATAGGTAATTTTACACTTACTGGTGTGTTGGTAAAAAATGAAACAGAAAAGGGAGCATTGGGAGTCTCATTAACTCCAAGTAATTTTGATGTTGATCACTGACAGATAACAGAGATGATTCGGCAAAACCATGCTACATTGTGGCATGGATATCGATTGAAATGTACTGATGTCTGCCTGAAGTACAAAGTCAACACAAAGCGTAAGCATGACTGGGGTGACTGTGTCATCCTTCGTGCCTGCTCCCTGATTAAAAGATGCCATTTAGTCTCGTTAGAGAAACTGCAATGTCTGGTCTTGTATTGGTGCATTGCTATTAAGTTTTTAGTGTCTAATAGGGAGAATATTACTGGAGATATGTACTTCAAAATTACTTATATATTTCTTATGGCTGTACTTTCATGTTAAGTTATTTATTATTATGAGATTGATTATTAAAAAAACTTTTTCACACTAAATATCAAAGTCAGCACTAGTTTTTTTATTTTATGAGATTTCAAAATTATTATTTATTTGATTATTTCAACAACTGTTTAGTGACGGAACTTTTATTTATTTATCGACATCCACCCACAAACGTAAAAAAATATCGGACTTTCGCTCTTTCCTTATGGAACAAATTGGATTAAAACTAGGTATCCCTAAAATTTGTAATTTTAAGAATATTATACTTTTTCCATTGTGGGGCACTAATGCCACACGTCTGCCAAATGTTAAAGTTATAGTACATCTAGAAGTGAAATAATATTTATCTAATTGTTTAAATTAAAAATATATTTAACGGCCGCAATAACAACTTCATGGGGTTTTCAAATGTTTATTTGAGCAACTGTACTAACCTATAAATAACTTAAAATTTCAGCTCCCTAGCTCACCCCATAGTATCTGAACATTTCTCTATTTGTTCAAATTTTAAGATTTTTTATCAACCAAACAAATTAAAATATCAAAATTTCTATAATCCCTATTTCTTTTTTTACAAATTCTACCTTTTCAAAAAATTTCAGCTTCATAGCACATTCGAAAATACATAAACCTTAAAAATTTGTTTCAACATTTGCGAATTTTTAACGGCCGCATTGTTAAACTTTTTCAAGATTTTTGTTTTTTTTTCATCGGTTTTGCACATAACACTACCAACGAAAAAAAATCGAATCTCCAGCTCTTCTGGAAGTGCCTAAACATATATACTAATAGAAGGTGCTTGCGTACTGCAAGCATTTCATCTCACCTAGAAATAACATTCATTTTTCAAAGAGATATTTCATCATTGGATATATTTCTTTAATTCTAAAGATTTCTCCTCTGCGCCAATTTTAATTTTCTTTGTATGGAACAATAATGCAGTAAAACAGTCACTGATATTTCCAATTTTAAGAATATTATACTTTTTCCACATTTGGTTAATAATGCCACACATTTATACCAAATTTTATATTTGTAGCACATTTAGAAGTGAAATAACATTTATCTAATTGTTTAAATTTAAATAATTATTAACGGCCGCAATAAGAATTTCATAGATACAGTGAAATGTTTATTCATTTAAATAGACTAAACTCTAAATAACTTGAAAATTTCAGCTCTCTAACTTGCCCCGTAGTATCTAAACATTTATCTATTTGTTTAAACTTGAAGAACTTTTAACTGCCAAACAAATTAAAAAATCAAAATTTGTACAATCCCCTTTTTCGTTTTTTTTATAAATTCTATCAAATTAAAGAATTTCAGCTCCGTAGGACATTCGGAAATACATAAACCTTGAAAATTTGTATAAACAAATTCGAATTTATAGCGGCGGCATTGTTGAACTTTTTCAAGATTTTCGTTTTTTCTAGTCGGTTTTGCGCATAGTTCTACCAATAAAAAATTTTGAGTCTGCCGCTTTCTGGAAGTGCCTAAACATTAGTATCCTCCTATATCTTATATGTTATTCCTCCTCTGTAAGGAACGTCTATATATAATGATATGATTATATATGTTAATAATAATGACATATCATAAGTAAGAAGTGTCAATATAGTATATATGTATATGTGAGTATGCGACAAATTACATCTTTAAGCAATCACAAGTTTATTAGGCCTCTTTGGAACAGTTCTGACACATTTGTAGGAGTCTATGAATTAATTCCCTCTAAATCCAGAGATTCAACCACTGTGTGGCAGCCAAAACTCAAACATATATCTTATAAAATATTTCACGTAAATATAATAAATTTAAGAAGCACGTACATTACATCAGCACTTTTAAAATGTAAGCAGTTTGTTGCTCATTCTGATTTATAAAAATTCTGAACAGATGGAATACTAAATATGTTCATCTCGCTGCCAGATTGTTTCTTGCATGTCAGAAGAACCTAACCCTCGATGCCGAATCTAGTATTCTTGTCATGAATGGATTTAAGGCTGCAACATAGGGTTGGGGTGATTTCTTCCTTGTGGATGAGATGAATGAAAGTCCAATAGATATGAAACAATGTGAGGACTTGGAAAGTATGAGGCCTGCAGACTTGGTACGGTGCCTGAACCCCTTAGGGACGGAATTAAATGCCAGAAAATAGCCAATTTGTTACCTTTTTGGGCAAAGTCCAATAGAAAATGAATGTTAACTTTAATCTGCTTGAAACTTTCACTGGGCCATACTAAGAGTCTATATTACCTAACTATTAAAATACATACTGAGGCTTTTTATTCCTTAATTATTGGAGATTCATATGGAATTATCTGAAGCAAGTGTCAATGCACAGCCTTTTTTCACGAACACAACATAAAAAAATTGTCCTCTTCCTAATTCCTTTTCCCCGGCATACCACACATTCTTTATGCAGAAGTTTACTCTTCTCATTTCTTTTCACTTGATCTGGATAGTGGCACTCTCCAAAATTATGTGAAGGAGGGACTGTAGCCCTATGTCCACGTGCCTTTCTGCTACTATAGCCTCCAATGAGGTCTCCGATTATATTCAAATAGACTTTTTTAAGGGGAAAAGTTGGCTTATTGGTAGCTTGTTTGTAGTAGATATAAGAATTTACTGCCGTCCTATTTATTAAATCAAACATCAGTCTATGCCACCACTTTTTTGAAGGAATGTGCAAACTGTAGTAGCTACATCATTGATCATTTCAATCTAATCCTTCCATGAATTGGTTGTATAACCTCACAATCTCAGGACAGCACACTTCCACCTTCGACCCATCCTTCTCCTTTCACACACTACATTGGGTATGTGGGTGAATCGTAACCTGATGACAAAAAGAATATAGACCTTTTGTCATGCCAGCCACTCAGTCTCCTTGGTTACTTTGCTTCCAGTCCTTTGTGTTTGCTACCAATTCTTTAAGATAATTGACATGGTTGGTGTTTGCAGTCCCTGTTCCTATGGCTTTCAACCTTTTTTTGGAGAGTTCCATAAAAAGATTTGGCGATGTAAAAAATCTATCGCAAATAAGAGTGCAGCCTGATCCAAAGAGAGGCTCTGCAAGTTGCATCACGACATTTCCACCCAAACCCAAATTATTCTTTTTAATTGTCCCTTTCCCTGTATATAATTCTAAATGAAAAACAAATCCTGATGTTCCATCTGCTCTTCCCCACCACTTGAATCCCCTTTTGAAGGGTTTCATCGGCATATATTGTTTCTTTGCAGAGCAACCAGTAAATTTCACCATCGCTTCATCTATTGTCTGATACCCAGAAAAGTCATAATATTTTATTTAATTGCAATTCAAACTATCCAGAATAGGTCTAATTTTGTAGAGTTTATCAAAATCTAAGCTATCTTGTAGAGGTTGCCATGAATTATCATTTATGTAAAAATTCAGCAAAATTGACAAAAATTGATCCCTTGCCATTATTTATGATACACCTGGTACATTCAATACCCTATTTGTGGACTAATAGTCATTCAGGCTTGGAAGATCATGAAATCCCATTGTAAAAATAACACCTAACCAAGCTTTCAACTCATCTAATGTAAGATCTTCCCAAATATTTCCACCGCCCGCAGTTGACATATTTGTGAAGCATAAAAATTAGTCTGCTTGATGCAATGGTCCAACATATCACCCGTAAAAAATAACATAAAATAATATAAAGGCAAAGAATTTTCTGGTAAGTAAGTATTAGGAGCAGGTGTAAACTGAGAGGGACTAGTGCCTAAATTTATCAAACCTCTTCTGGACCAATTCAATCTGCTTCTTTTAGACTGTTGAACTTTCTCTTCAATTTCACCATTGGATTCATCATCTGAAGGTATAGGTGAAATATTTTCACAGGGTTCAGGAATTTTTTCCTCTTGAATATCACTATTGATAGATGATATATCACTTTTTACTCCATCATCTGGTATAGAAAGCAATAAATTCAGTTTGTGATCCTCACACTGTTTTCTCTTAGTCACCATTGTCAAATTAAAAAAGGGCTAAGTTTAAAAACACGTAAAATGGTAACCACTTAAGAAAAAAAGGTGCAAATTCACAGAACAAAAGTTAAACTGTCTGTAAGCTGCTAGCAAAAAAAAAGGACTACAGGTAACTAACACGCCCCACACTAGAGGGCAGAAGAGGACAGTACCCTAACACCACCGTGGTGGTGCTCCATCCGTAATCGGTTAATGCAGCCCATGGGTTCGATGCAGGGCCCAATAAGAAAAGAAAATGGAAAGAAATTAAAATGATACAATATATATTTTTTTCATCCATATTCTCTTTCTCCTTCTTTTCCTCCTGTTAACACAGGGCAGCAAGTACTACAACTTCTTCAGAACTTCTGTCAGAATCCATGATGTACAATGTTCTTATTAAACACTTAAAAACTGTAATTAACCACTAAGCAAATGGGAGCAGACTGCATAATGTGAATGCACAGCTCAGGGGCAGACTGTACCCCAGCTGTCCCATCCCCTAACTGCATAGTGTGAATCGGTCTTAATGCTTCGAGAACCAATGATATACACTCTCCTGAACCCACACTCACCCACTCCAAGAAAACTTTGATTCTGTTTCCACTACCAGGCAAAAGGTAAATAAAACTACGGTAAAAAAAGGAAATTTGAATAAACTGAAAATTCAACCTCCACGTAGTTCCATTTCTCATCACCAATGGTGACTCTCCCCACGGGCAAAATTCGCAGGTAGATCGTACACAAATACCCTTACCTTCATATACTATTGTCGTGATGGGTTGCCAATTGCGGCAAAGTGTTTGCAATTGTCATATCTTCATCTCTGATTGACTGGCAACAGAATGTCTGCACACTGTACCAGCAGGCAGCAACCCCGTGGCCCCAAACGATGGTGGAGCGAAACAATGATTATCAATGGCAAAAGTTATTGAAGTCCTACTGTATCTTTCGTGATTGCTAGAAAGCAGGACATTTTGTCGATGGGAGTGGGCAGCGGGATAGATTATAAAAAATCAGGACTGTCCTGCCCAAAGTGGGACATCTGGTCACCTAATGAATACATCTTATTTTTCTTGTCTCTATGGCATTATAAGGATTGTTAGGCATAATATAATATTTTGAACCCATTTCTCCAAATGGATTAAACTAAATAAAAGAAACAAACATATTATAATTATTAATTACAACTTTTTATAATTTCAGGCTTTTCAAAATATCAGTAGCATTAGTGTGAAGGAGGGGGGGATTCTTCATTAATATACAGGCAATGATAACAGTAATTCAGCATGGAAAATATTTCAAATTTACATAGATTTTCCAGTATACCACTGGGATTCCTATACCTTAGCAGAACTGATCGACGAATGATATCTTTGTTACTAAAAATTATTTTTCAATTTTCACTTTATTCATATAGTAGGTATAGAGAAAGAAAATAAAAATTTAATAAATAATTTTTTTCTGTAACAATTAAACAAAAATTTACAAAAGATGCCACAACAAGCATCAGATGTACCATTTTTGGCTTGCTGCGATGTATCATAAGAGCTACAGTATTTGTTCTTTAATGTACACAGGTATCATAGTATATGGAACTAACAATTATTGAAAAAATCACAACTGTATTGTGTATTGTGATTACTAAAAATGTTTTAAAAATTATTTTTGGCTTATTTGCAATAAAACAATATTCGATCGGGAAAATGGACATTTCACCTCGAAAAATTATTACATGAATTATATTAAAATGATTTTATTGGTGACAGTGACTGGTGTTTATTATGTATATGATTACATTTTTGTGAAAAGCAGGGGTAGGGGGGACTAGTGCCCCCTCTTGCCCATTATTGTGGGCACCCATGTGTATCAATACAATATATGAAATTTAGCAGATTCTTTTAACAAAAAAACTTCAAATTATGATTGTATTCTCCAAAACTTCTTTATACACAATATTTTTAGTTTTTCCTTTTGGAGCAAATATAAATAGTTTATTACTAATACCAACTCTGGAGCATCCAAATTTAAATCTTACTCGATATTTTTTGTCTAGACTTAAAAACCCAAAAAACGCCGGGTAATTTCAGCTAGTACCCTATGTATGTAAGACGAAGATATTTGTAATGATTACTGGTATGGAGAAAGTCATGTGGTGGCCACATCAGATTTTCCAGTGTTTTTTAATTATTGTCAATGAAAACAATCTTCGTAGCAACTGAGGTAAACAAGATCTACTATAAATATGTTTAATATCCTTTTGTATACCTACAGCATATTGTAAATGAAAGGATGAAGAAATGAACTTAAGTACATTTATTTTCCTTATGTATATGTACACACAGCTTTTGTAAGTGAAAAGAAATGGATAATTTGCAATGTAAATAATTTTGTTTTATTGATTACTACTGTTTATAAAATAAATAGTTAAATCAGAAATTCAATATTTCCTCGACATTGCTTTTCATATACTGTTTTGCAGTGCTTAGATGTTATATTAAGTCATTAACATTTATAATTTTTTTAAATGATAACAAATCATAATGAACGCCTTTGGACACTGTATACTCTGACATAGTACACCATTTCATTCTTGGTTTAAAAGAAAAAAACATGAATTACATATGAAATTTTTCAATCCAAAAATATATATTTAAAAGCTACTGAGTACATGCATGAATATTAAATGACAAAAAAACTCCTTCCTACTGTCCTTCAATTTTTTTAGTCTTAAATTATAATGCTCCTGATTGATTAGTGTGGCAGTCATTATCATTAAACACTTCAAATACTTTTTCTTGCCAATAAGGTTCTCAAACAAGGTTCAAGTAAATGGATCAGGGGTCTGAAACACAAGGCTCATGGGTTTTAAAATGTCGCCCTCTCAACACGGATTCAACTGGAAGTAGAAAGAGGTAGCATGGATAAGAAAAATATTTGAAACAATATAAGGGTAAATTATAATGAATGGTATGATTGTAGTTATTAATTAAAATATGCATTTGGAGGTGTGTGCTTTCAGCAAAATGATTAGAATTTCTATTACAACTTAGGGGCTTTCATCCTTGACATGATTTGAAATCACACCATCTTGTATTACTCACGTATAATGCTACGGCTTTAAACCATTACACCACTGAAGAAAGAGGCTGAACACCTGCTAATTATCATTATAAGTTACACATGCTTAGGGGCTTTTTTTCATGATTTTTATATTTTATTAAATTATAATTACATTTTAATTGCATATTTTTTATAATTTCATTTTCAATTGCTATTATAATTATAAGTAATGTAATCTTGTAATAAGAGGTCAACAACAAAAACATATATTTATTGAAACAAATGTATGATGATTACATTTGTTCATATTGTGTCTATCCAATTTAATTCTATTCTTTGGAAAAGTTCAGTTGGCCGACAGATTCTGTGATCAAGGTACATATATGATTAGTGGCTTTCTTTTTGAATTTTTTCAGAATTATCTATTTGGCCTTTATGAAAGTAGTTTGAGACCACTGACATAGATAAACAACCATATTAAATGATCTTCATATTCAAGGATATGTTGGGACAAACATGTATCTGAGAATGACTTCAATCTGCTAGCTGTACTATTGAGGTATAAATACAGATTTTGATTATTATTAGAAAAATTGTTTTTAATGTCCAAGAAATTAAAATGGATGGTATATCCACAGAGGCTGTACATCATGGATATATGCACATATACAGTGTGAGACCCCTTATTCGGAATCTTGAAGGACTCAAAAACTGGACGGTTGCCATGGTCACGATACCAAAAGCTTTGTTCTGCTACAAAAAGATGGTGCTAGTAGCGGACTGGTCTGGGCGTTTTTTGTCATTTGTTTGTACTGCACAAAATTAACCATGTCGTGTTGATTATTTACTATAAATAGCCTGCTTGGGAGCAAGTTGTTCTTGAAAAATGTGACAATTATTCAAAGAATATATTCCTATGAGTGCTAAATACAGATCTAACTATCTAGAAATTTAGTTGATGGGTGTCAGGTGATTCAATTTAAATGGATGGTATATCCACAGAGGCCGTACATCAAGGATATATGCATATATACAGTGTGGAACCCCTTATCCGGAATCCCAAAATCCAGAAGGACTAAAAAACTGGATGGTTGCCGTGGTCATGATATCAAAAGGTACAAAAAGATGGTGCTGGTAGCAGACTGGTCTGGGCGTTTTTTGACATTTGTTTGTACTGCACAACATTAGTAATTTTGTGTTGATATTTACTGTAAATACCCTCTTGAGAATTTATTGTCTGCAAGAAGAAGAACAACTGACTGAACTACAGTGCGATCGAACTTTGAAGATAAAATTCAGTGAAGTGTCACCTGATGTGTTTTAGATTTCAATAAGAAGAAAGTATCCTGTGATCTCAGCAAAAGCAGTGAATAACTTACTCCAGTTTTCAAATTCTTACCTCTGTGAACAAGTTTTCTCATGTCTGACAAATATTAAAAGCAATAAATAAGTAAAGATGGAGACTACGGCGAAATTGATGTTAAATAGAATTAACTCCTAGACCGTAAAATTCAAAATTAGAGACACACAATGAAAAAGGGGAGGAGGAGGAAAGGCAGAAAAGGCAAAAGACAATAAAAATTATAAACTTACAGGTTTAAGGGTTGTTACTCCACGCCAGGGACCTGATGTCACTCACACATTCACTCACTCAATTGCACAAGCACTAATCCTAAAGGTGGAAAAGGAATGTGTAATGATTACACATCAGCTACTGATGATGAGAGAATTGCTTTCGAAATACGTATTTTGTACGTTAACTCATTTTTAGAGATCTTGTGTAGGTGTATTCGAGTGCTTGCTTGTGTGACTGTTTTGTCTGTTAGGTCCCTGTCGTTGCCGGATGGCACATAAACCTACAGGCCACTGTGTGCAATACTAGGTCCCTGGTGTGGTTTAATCTCCCGTAAACCTAGTATTATTTCCCCGTTCCTTTCCCCTTTTTTCCTTTACCTCTTGGCGTGTACATGTGCATGTTTGTGGTTGCTTAGTAGGTCCCTGTCGTGGTCGTACTGACTCATAAACCTTCTAGCAATGGTGTGATTTTATGGATCCCTGGTGCAGAGTAATTTCTCGCAAACCTGGTCCCATTTCCTTTTCCATGTTTAGGATTAGTGCTTGTGCGATTGAGTGAGTGAATGTGTGAGTGACATCAGGTCCCTGGCATGGAGTAACAACCCCTAAACCTGTAAGTTTATAATTTTTATTGTCTTTTGCCTTTTCTGCCTTTCCTTCTCCCCCCCTTTTTCATTGTGTATCTCTAATTTTTAATTTTACGGTCTAGGAGTTAATTCTATTTAACTTTAAAAGCAAAGAAAGAAATCGTCTGCTCTGTCGAGGATGGACTGCGAGTTTGTTTTTCAAAAATTCAATATTTATGCAAAAAAACAAGCCCAAGTGTCACACTGAAAGTAACCTTTATATTGACTTTGGATGTGAACTTTATTTTGATGTTTAACCTTTTCGCTGCTATGGACTTGGAGCTTCTGCGTCAGCCGTGTGCGCCGAGTTTAGTGACCTTGAAGCACCCCTGCGCTGAATACTTTCTCTAGGAGCTCCACGTCTACATTCTTTTGTTCGTCTTTTAGTCTCTTTATATTTTAAAAGTTATTTTGTCAATCATTTACATTCATATTGATTATTAACCATCTCAAAAAAATATTTTCATCATTTTTGTTGATTCTTTTTATTAATAGCAAAAGAAAACGAAAGAATCCAAATGCGACTAAAAGAACTTGGTTTGAGAACGGGATGTATTACGTATGAAAGTTGACACAGAACTGAGGATATTTCTGGCTTTTTTCCATCTGTTTTAGGCCTTTTAGGGCATAGGGGGTGAGAAAAGTGATGGCCAAGGGACGAAAAAGGTTTTATGCTGGCGCAAAAAGCCCGGGGAAACGAAGTAGAAGCAGCCTTTTTCATCGTCCAAGGTTAGACTAAAAACAGCTTGTCTACGCCATCTACAGAGTGCCTAAAACATCTGTTAGTACCACAAAAATCCACGGCACTTCGTTAGCATCAATACGACTCAATGCATTTTGAGCAGCGAACGGAAAAGTTTGAAATGCATATATGCATTGTTAGCAGTCAAGGCAGTGTTCTGCCCGCCCGCATATATGCGTCAATAGCAGTAGCGGCTGTGCGCTACCTCAACGCATATATGCGTCGATAGCAGCGAAAGGGTTAAGTAAACTTGATTTTGATTTGATATTTTGATATAAAAAAAAATATTAGATAATACAAAAAAGACAGGAAAAATGCTTCAATTTTTTTTCTTACAATGTAAGCACACACACACATTATATATATATATATATGGATGTCAACAAGGTGTTGGGATGAGGAAACCCAGTGAACACTCACCAATGAGACGACTTCAGGTTGGCGAGGCCCCGCGGATGTTGAAGCGACACACGTAAAAGAACACTAAAACACAGAAACATCACAAACGTAGAAGCTTTCGGAACTACTCCTTCATCAGCTATAGAGAGAGAACTGATGGCGGTGACACTGGGTGGAGGCATGGGGGTGAAAGGGTAGTGCGGAAAGGTCGAGGATTTCCTTATCCCAACACCTTGTTGACATCCATATATCCATTTTACCTTTCCTTTTCCGTAAGCTGTTTTATATATATATATATATGTTGAACACAGGAACACAAAAACACGCAAGCTTATCATATATATATATATATATATATATATATATATATATATATATATATATATATATCGCAACAGCGTCATTCTCAAACGACCGCTGCCGGTGGCCGTTCATGCGAACAAACATAATTTAAAGTTCAACAACTGCTTCACAGTGAGAGTCATTCGCGCTCTCCCCGACAATGCTTCGGCTCCCCAACTCCGTCAGTGGGAGCTTTCGCATATCCATCTCCTAAACTCCTTCACTCCCCCAGGCCTCAACCTTCGATAGCTTTTCACACCCTTTCTGTCTTCTTCCAACACCCTACCCATCCCCAACCCCCTCCGTTTCATCCAATCCTCGACCTTTCCGCACTACCCTTCCACCCCCATGCCTCCACCCAGTGTCACCGCCATCAGTTCTCTCTCTGTAGCTGAAGAAGGAGTAGTTCCGAAAGCTTTACGTTTGTGATGTTTCTGTGTTTTTGTGTTATTTTACGTGTGTCGCTTCGACATCCCCGGGGCCTCGCCAACCTGAAGTCGTCTGATTGGTGAGTGCTCACTGGGTTTCCTCATCCCAACACCTTGTTGACATCCATATATTCATTTTACCTTTCCTTTTCCGTAAGTTGTTATATATATATATATATATATATATATATATATATATATATATATATATATATATATCAGTGGCGTCGCGTGCCCATTTAGGTTGGGTGTGCTTTTATTGGGGAGGGGGTTATGCAACCCGAGCTACAAAATTCACGTGTTAATTTGAACGTACGATTGCATTTTTATCGACGTGTGAAAGTTTTAAGAGAGCATAAGCGCTCTTCTTAATTGGTCTAATGCAATTAATCTTAGAATAATTTTGAATACTTTAATTTACTAACTGATATGATTTTAACTATACAATCCATAATTATGGACAACACAAAGGTTCCCCGTCAAATAGACTTGAGCTATGCATCACGCGCGCCGTTTATGTGAGAATGGTTAACGCTTCGTTGTGAGAAGATACTAGAGTGAGGTACGAATTATCTGTATTTTGTTACGATTTTTAAATATGTACAACCATATAATACGTACAGAAATCTGAAAAAGTAATCACTTGGGAAAATATTATTTTCCGGATTGAATCAAAGAAAGGCTTAAAAAACTCATTTTACTTATTTATACACCAGTTCCAATCTCCTGTTTTGCCTTAGGAATTTTGTTAGCACATCATTATAAAAAGAAGGTCTTTTCTTGAGTTCCACCAGCAATGTCTTTTCAATGGCGAGTGAACTTAGGCCGCATAACCTTTCCTGCGTTTGTGTTCCTCTATAACACGTATGTATTCTCTTCATAGCCGAAAAAGAACACTCGACTGTAGCAGTAGAACTCGGAATCGTCATGATAAGTTCCGCTAATTTATAAATCTCCTTGAATGCAATCTGAAGCTGATTTTCTTGCATGGATTTTAATAGGTGATGCACTGGTTTCCTCGCAAATTCATCAGGAGAAAAGAGCACTTTTAGTTCATTTTTTAGGCGAACGTAGTCAAAAACTGGTCCATAGAAATCCTTTAATTTTTCTAGAATACCATCAGGAAAAGTTTTCGCATACTGATCATATCTTTCGCTACAAAGGAGTTGAAAAAACTCAAGTTTCGAAAGTGAAGAGTATCTTTCTTCCATCTCCAGGCACATGCAGTCGACTATTCTCTTGTATAATCGAAGGCACGCGCTCTTCTCCTCTTCTATAGATCCTTTTCGTCTTTTAGGCTTCGACGACTCAACCGTATGCTTTTTCTTTGCAGAAACCCAAATATCATCAAATCCATGTTCCTTGTCATTCCTAAGCTATTTCATAGTATCATGCACTTTTTTACAACAGCACAATATGTCAAAGGATGATGTTTGCAATATATTATTCAAAACATCAATATAGCCAAACAGAACAGAAAAAATTTCTTGCAAAAAAATTGTTTGAAAATATTGCAAGAAATACAGAATACCACGAGCTTTGATGACAGCATCCACATCCCAAACCCCAGAATTGTCCACAATGTGTTTAAAAAATGCAATAAGTTGACTTCTGTGGCGTTTTACTGTGTTTGATAATCGGGAAGTAAAATTCCATCTGGTTGGTGCGAAGGAGGGTAATTTTTTAGCAACAAAATCTTGCAAAGCATTTACTCTTTTCGATGATTTAGAAAAATATGCTGCCAATCCACTGATAGTTTGGAAAAACAATCTACATTCCTTGATATTCAAGAGGCTTTGCTTCAGAACTAAGTTAAACGTGAGCGTAGCAATGCGTAAATATTGCTAAAGGATAGGCCTCGATAACTTTACTCTGCAACCCATTAATATGTCCACTCATTACACAGGCACCATCATAAGTTTGGCCGACCAACTTGTCCTTAATATTAAATTCCTCAACTCTGTTTACAACTTGTTTAAAAAGACCACTAGACGTTCTATCATCACTTACGTCTGTAAATCCGATAAACTTTTCGTGTGTTTGCCCATTATGGACAAAACGGAAAACAGTTGATAGCTGCGATTTCGACATTACATCAGAAGTTTCATCCAGAAGAATGGCCACAAATGTAGCGGAAGAAATTTCTTTCTTTATAGCATCTTTAACCACATCAGATATAGCGTTAATGATATCATTTTGTACTGTGGGAGAAGTTCCTCGAAATACAGTCGATGCCTTTAAATGACCGTCTAAAAGAGGATCATACTCACGGAGCACATTTAAAAATTCTATATAATTCCTTCGGTTGGCTGAATCTTCAGACTCGTCATGACCTCTCAAAGGAAGCTCTTGCTTAGCCAAATAACATACAGCGTCAATTAATCTTTTTAAAACGTCTCTATTTTTCTTTACTTGTTCATTATGACGACTAATTTCAATTTTCCTTTGGCTGTCAATGAGAGTGTCAATTCTTTGTTTTCCAAACATCTTAAGATTTAAAAATGACTGAACATGTGGCTGGGAGCGCTCATGTTTTTGCATTGCTGCAGCTAAATGATTAAGATCGGGATACCCGTGCTTATTCCAAACACCTTTCTCTTTGGAGAATAATAAACAAGGCCAACAAAAAAGTCTTGACAGCACTTCACATCCAGTTAACCATTCTACTGAATCGTATTGTGAAACAGAGAAATGTCTCATGTACTCAGTTTTTGTTTCTTTGTGCTTGCACAGTAAATTTGGAAGAGGAGGACGAGGCTTACCTTCTTCGACTATGTTCATACAATCCGCAAAAGCTCTGGCAGAAAACGGGGCATTCAGTACATCGTCAACACTGTTTACCATTGTAAATATGGGCAAAAAGTTATAAATTATATCTAAAAAATTATAAATATATGTTAAAAACTTGTCTAAATCGGTGTCATAAACACGTCGGTTCACACTTTACCCCACGCACGCAAAACAGACGAAACTCAGAAAACAAAAACAGCATCTAATGACAAGTAACAACGTTGAATTGGATTGCTTCACACAATAGCCAATCACAACCGCTAACTACTTCTGGGTGCTGTTGTCTCAGCGCACACCCTGCCACGCCTTCTGGACGGTTTAAATCCACAAGGTGGATAAGAATTTGACCCGCTGCGCCATCTGTACTTATGTTTAAAGGGCTCAAAGCTATCCGTATTTCTTACCGCACACCCGGGCTATTAACCTGAATGTGATACAATGTTTACGCGCCGAAACTTCTCCTCTTCATGAAACATTGTATATTGGATTTGGTTTTAGGAATCACGCGAAGCCAGAAAACGATTAGGGGAGTCTTTAACAGGAATAAATGCAAAAATATAATATCTGTGACATTGCAAATCCGTGGGTGTGCACCGCACACCTAGCACACCCTGAATATACGCCTCTGATATATATATATATATATATATATATATATATATATATACTTAAGGAAAAGGAAAGGTATTGATGAGGATGGCAACAAGGTGTTGAACGAAGCCCAGTGGACAGTTATCAAGGGGAGTATCAAGTTGGCAGGCTGCTGGGGGTGTTGAAGAGACATAGAAAACACGCATACAAAAACGCGTAAGCTTTTCGGGCATATGCCCTTCATCAGCGATGGAGAGAGAGTAACAGAAAGTGACACACTGGGCGGGGAATGACAGGGTGATGTGAGAAGGTTGATGATTGGAGGAGGCGGGGAGTGGGAAGGGTGGATAGCCAATAAGGAGGGAGTGTGGTAAGGTAAAGTGCAAATAGCTACAATGTAAATATAGGAGACATTGTAAGAGGATTAGCAGAGGTTGTGGCCAGGGGGAGAGAAAGAATCAAGAAGATGTATATGGGCTAGTTCCCAATGTCGGAGAAGGGAGGCAGGAGTGCCATTAGGTAAGGCACGAATAACCCTTACATTGTAACGACTACTGAAGGGGACATTGTGGGCATTGGCATGTAATGCAACTGGGAGGGGGCATCTGAGAATAACGCCATTCCGGTGACTGTTCATACGAATGTTTAACGGATTGCTGGTGAGGCCTACGTAAAACGCGGGACATAGGGTGCAGGTGAGGAGGTAAATGACGTTATGGGTGGTGCAGTTGTTTCTAGAGGTGATGGGGTAGGTGATGTTGGTGGAGGGACTCGAGAAAGAAAATGAAGGTAGGTGGATAGGGCAAGTGAGGTAGCAAGGTTTGCCACAGGGGTGAGACCTTATGGCAAGAGGCATGGTAGAAGTGAGAAGTTCCTTCATCCACAAGATATTTCCCAAATATGGCAAAAGGAGAGGAGCGGGAGATTGGCAAAAAGGTTGGTAAAGATGGACTGGTGGGAGGAAGAGGTAAGAATGGGTGGGCATATCATCATTATATATAGACGTTCCTTACAGAGGAGGAGGATATAACATACATATAGGAGGATACTAATGTTTAAGCCCTTCCAGATGAGCTGGAGATTCGAAATTTTTTTCTTAGGTAGGATTTTGTGCAAAACCGACTAGAAAAAACGAAAATCTTGAAAAAGTGCAACAATGCGGCCGCTAAAAATTCGCAATTGTTTAAACAAATTTTCAAGGTTTATGTATTTCCGAATGTGCTACGGAGCTAATTTTTAGGTAGGATTTGTAAAAAAACGAAATAGGGTTTATAGAAATTTTGATATTTTAATTTGTTTGGCAGTTAAAAATTCTTAAAGTTTAAACAAATAGGTAAATTTTTAGACTACTCTGCAAGTTAGGGAGCTGAAATTTTTAAATTATTTAGAGTTTAATATATATAAACGAATAAACATTTCATTGCATCCATGAAATCGTTATTGCGCCCGTTAAAAATTATTTAAATTTAAACAATTGGATAAATGTTATTTCACTTCTAATTGTGCTATAAATTTAAAATTTGGCAGAAATGTGTGGCATTATTAACTCAATTTGGGAAAAGTATAATATTCCTAAAATTGCTAAAATTAGTGATTGTTTTACTCCATTATGGTTCCATAATGAAAAAACGAAAACCGGCCCAGAGGAGAAATCTTTAGAATTAAAGAAATATTTCTCATGATGAAATATCTCTCTGAAAAATGAATGCTTTTTCAAGGTGAGATGAAATGCTTGCAGTATGCAAGCACTTTCTACTAGTATGTTATATCCTCATCCTCCTATGTAAGGAACTCTATATATAATGATATATATATATATATATATACTACTCCCCACCTCCTCCAATCATCAACCTTCCCACATCACCCTGTCATTCCCCGCTCAGTGTGTCACTTTACGTTACTCTTTCGCTGAAGAAGGGCATAGGCCCGATAAGCTTGCGTGTGTTTTTGTGTTCGTGTGTTTTACGTGTCTCTTCGACGCCCCCAGCAGCCTGCCAGCTTGGTCCTCAACTTGGTGAGTGTCCGCTGGGCTTCCCTCAACACCTTGTTGCCACCCTCATCACTACCTTTTCTTTTCCTTTAGTTAATATATATATATATATATATATATATATATATATATAACAACTTACGGAAAAGGAAAGGTAAAATAGATATATGGATGTCAACAAGGTGTTGGGATGAGGAAACCCAGTGAGCACTCACCAATCAGAAGACTTCAGGTTGGCGAGGCCCCGGGGATGTCGAAGCGACACACGTAAAATAACACAAAAACACAGAAACATCACAAACGTAAAGCTTTCGGAACTACTCCTTCTTCAGCTACAGAGAGAGAACTATATATATATATATATATATATATATATATATATATATATATACACACACACACACACATATATATGGGAGCTCTTTACAAATAAATTTTCTTGACAATAATTTAGTAGTAATTGAATTGTGCTCCCTGCTATCAACTTTTTCTGACCTTTAAACATTTTCATTGGTAGGGGTTCCTCGGGATATGAAAAATTATTTAGGGGTTCCTCCATGGGAAAAAGATTGGGAATCACTGGTATAGAGCAGTGTTTCCCAACCTATGGTCCGTGGATCACTTGTGGTCTGCAAAGGTTTTGTTGGTGGCCCGCAGACCTTTCCAGAATCGGTTTATTTTTAGGCCTCACCTCATATTTAGCTGGAATTTTTTTTGGAAAAATGAAGAAAGTTGTACACTATCACAGGTATTGAATATTTTTATTAATGGCATTTTTACTTAAACATTTTCCCACTCCTTCATATCACTGTAAGTAATGAGGTGGTCTGCAGTGGCTGAATGGGTTGCTGAATTGGTCCGTGAGGTTCAAAAGTTTGGGAAACACTGGTATAGAATAATTACATGTTGTGCACTATATGTATCATACAGGGACACGAAATCCAGAGATTCCCAAAAACCGACAATCTGTACATCCCAAGCTTGCCAGATAAGGGATTCCTTACTGTATAATTTTTGTGAATTTCTGGATTTTGCTTCATACTGTATATGTAAATCTTGAAATTAAGACAAATTTGTTTTATCGTCCAGCATTTTGGAAAAGAAATGAAATGACAGACACTCAGGAAGGAGATAAATTCTGATCTTGAATTGAATGTACAAACTATGTCTCTCGAATGGCCATAAAAAGTTGGGAATGCAAGATGCATATTTCAATTGCATAGGTGCCATGCCACCATCGTTGATGATTCACCAGAAGTATATTCTAAATTTTAGAACTTGGATAAAAAATATGCATCTGATATTTCTTATTTTTTATGAAAACAGGATAGACAGTGCTAGAAACTTCCTTTTCTGAGAGTGGAAGTCTAACCGGTTTGATTATAGGCAAAGAATTCACCCTTCATGTCGATGACTTGAGGCAAACGAGTTTTTTCTCTATTGCTCTACTTATTTGCAGTGGATTATAATTAGGGAATGGATTTTTCAGGTTTAAAAAAGTTACTTCAGAGAGAAAATATCGGGTTTTATTATTTTCCTTTTCATTCAGGTTGAATTTGGATACAAATAAGTTACAGCTTTTTCGAAGTTTTAAAAAAAAGTTCAATCTTGGGTAATTTTCGGGTTTTATTATTTTGTAATTCGGATAAAATGATTTTAAAATAAAATTTTTGCTCAAATATTAAAAAGGTTTATTAACAATCAAAACTTTTTCTATACCTAAAGTATGGTTGAGAATGTGATATTTTGTGTTAAACACCTCCAGGTGGAGAGGAACACCTCGTAGGCTGCTCCAATATCTTGCTTCCCATTCAACTTCTTTTGAAAACACTCCAGATATTAGTGTAATAATTTTTTTTGTATTGTTTTCAACTAACAGACACTTCAGCTGTTTTTTCCTTATCCTATCACAGATCTAACAGCGATTAGATAAGGTGCATCCTTGACTATTCGTGAAGCGAGCAAACCCAGGAAATTAAGATTGTGTTACAAAGTAAGCTTACAAATAAATAGTTTACAAAGAGAATAAACAGACTGATCACAAACATCTTGGACTGCACTCAAGTGCTGGGGTACCTACAAGAGCCAGAATTGAAATTCTGTGACCAAATATAAAAAAAATAGTGTTTACAGAAAACTAATAATTTTGGGTTTTTTCAGGTTTTACCCAGAATTTTAAAATGGCAATCGGAGGGTAAAAATTGGGTAAAACCCGAAAAATCCATACCCTAATTATAATATGTCTTTATGTGGATGTGGAGTCATCCACTCTGGGTGAACCGCTTGCTGCAAAGGTTGCATTCATAAGGTTTCACTCCTGTATGCACCCTTAAATGCACAGTAAGGTTCGCCCTGCTGCAGAACATCGTTCCACATTCCTCACATGTGAAAGCTCTCACTCCTGAATGCAAAAGCAAGTGTGACTTCAGCTGGTATCTCTGGCAGAACTTCTTATCGCACAAAAGGCAACCATAAGGCTTTTCCTATCGGTGGCTCTTTCTCATATGCCTCGCAAGTCTTAGTTTGTGTCGAAACGTGCTAGAGCAAATGTCACACTTGAAAAGCGCTTTTCCCATGTGAAATAACTTGTGTTTCTCCGCCGCCTCAGTGTTGAGGAACCGCCTCTCGCACTGATTGCAACCAAAAGGTCTGAATTGCCTGTGCAGCTTCAAGTGATTGTTGAGACTCTCTTTTGTGCTAAACTTTCAGGCGCAGCACTCGCAGTTGAACCGTGTCTCTAGGTGAAGCTTCGATATGTGTGTCCCGAGACTGCTCTTCTGAGTGAAACACTTGCACCAAAACTGGCACTTAAATGACTTTTTGCAGCTGCGTATCCTTTGGTGTTCTTTCAGCATGAAATTCCACTTGAAGCCCATCCTACAAAACTCACAATGATGACCCTTTGGTTCCTGGTGAGTCTTCACGTGCTCGTTGAACTTTTGCTCTTGTGAGAATTTCTCAGGACATTGACTGCACTGGAACACTTCTTTCTTTTTGGATTCACAGGCTGTCAGTCGGAAAGGAGCCTGTGTATGGATTACAGGTGAATTTTTAGCGACCGAATCATTTAAGACTTCCTGGCTTTCTTGTGTCTTCTGATTTTCCTGGAAGTGATAGCATACATACATACATACATATATATATATATATATATATATATATATATATATATATATATATATATATATATATATATATATATATATATAGTCACTATAATCTTTATCAAAATTAATTATTAAATCCAAGAGCTGCAGAAAATTTTCCAAATTTGCTGGCAAATAAGGCACAATTTTTTCTGAAGGAAGCCATCAATAACTAACCGAGTATTATGGCCAAAGGTATTTGTGTCATTAAGTCTGTATACATAATCACATCAGTAGAAGTTTTACTGGGATGTGTCCAATACAGTTATTTGTTTTAGGTTTGTTTTCAAAAATGTATAAAACAAGCTATTGTTAGCGCTTTGCTGTTTGTCTGTCTGTAGTCATTCCACTTTTTTATTTTAAGTGATAGATGAAAAATTCTTTTTTGGCTCAATAAGTATTAATAAAATATCATGATTTACTTTTTACGAATCCTCCAGTAGTTTTAATTTCCACCATTAGAGCACACTAAATTTAGCAAATGAGTCAACTTTAAACTAATATTGTAAGCAGTCTATTTATGCTATAAAATTGATATTGGGGTGGTAGGTTGTGGTGGTGATTTAATAAATGATACATTTAAATCAATTACATATATTCCAGCAAATTTTATAGAAATTTTAGAACAATTTTAAATTTGAAACAATATGAGAAACAGAAATGGCAATGGTGTTATGATATGTTGCCATAGATCAGAGGTCAGCAACGCGGCGACCGCGGGCGCCATGGCGCCCGCAAGACATTTGTGTGTCGCCCGCCAGCCAAAAAGAGAACTCAAGTTAAACAATTACGGAGAACTCTCAGAAGACCAATAAGTTGCGGAACAAGATGAAGAATAGAACTTGGTAACCAACACCTTAATCTTACATCACACCGAGGAATCGTATGTCTGTTACAAAATAACACTGTCAAGGTCAGGACTTATAAGCGAACAGAATGGGACATACATTGTTTGATAAAGACATTGTTGTCATTAACAGAGTTCTTTTCATAATGACTCCTCCGTTACCCCTCTCTTGTTTATCCACGTTCCTTTCCCTTCTCCCTACCCTGCTCTAGTATAAATATATCCTTCACAGCGTTTAAAGATAGGGAATTCTCCGCCCCTAGTTTATGCTAGGTGAAGGTGTCCTGTCGCCTTCAATCGCTATTACGGGTGCAAGACTAACTGAGATCCTTGTTCTCAACCTGTTGTGTACTATAGCTCCGTTAGCCGGTTCAGGCTATTTGGAGGTAGTGCAGCATTTTCCTACTTTTGACAGTTTATCGAGTTCCCCATCAGTTTTTCGCGAACTCCAGCAAATGACGACCCCTGCCTGTGATGCACCCTGCATGCGATGCACCCTGCATGTGATGCACCCTTTTTTGTGGAAAGCCTTCTTTTATAGCAACAGACATTAGCCCGGAAGAGGACACTAGTAGATCGAGGGTAGAACCAATTAGCGTTCGCGAGTACAGCGCAATCTACCGGCACTTCACTGCGAACTGAATTAGTTCCGACCCGACAACGTCGCCACGAGCAGAGGCAGCGAGAGTGAGAGAGAGAAGGAGATAGGAGAAGGAGAGAGTCGAAGACAGCTGAGGCGAACGCACCTGCGGAAAGGTTATCTGCGAGTTGAACCCTTTTCCATATCATTTGTGATTCCTCAAGTGGACATTTCTACTAAGTATTGTACTATATTTGTGCTTTGTATTATGTCACTGCAATATAATTGTTAGTACATTTCGTGACATTTATCCAGTGCATGGTATTTGATTTGTGGTTGGCAGCAGCAGTGTCATCAAGGGTATCGTATCGTTTAACTATTTTCAAGTACTTTTAGTATTACGAGAGAATAATGTAAAATGAGACAGTTTCGTCACAGTAGACGCTTGATACGGGAAAACTATTTCCCTATGTCGCGTGAAACTCCCAAGTTCTTGTCAAAAGTCGTTGGTTTCGGAGTTCTGTCCTCCGTCTTGTAGCATAATTTGGCTGGAGTTATTGTTGTGAGTCGTTGGTTTCGGAGTTCTGTCCTCCATCTTGTAGCATAACTTGGCTCGAGTTATTGTTATGAGTCGTTGTTTTCGGAGTTCTGTCCTCCGTCTTGTAGCATATCTTGGCAACTTCAATGTTGATTGGGAAGAACAATTCTGTTTTATTGATTTGAAAGGAAAGTGTTTGTTTATTGTGCAATGCTTGTGCTGCACTTTCAAAGAAAAGTAATGTTGAAAGACATTTTAATATGGTCCACGGAAATTTTAATACTAGTTATCCGTTAAACTCTGAGATCAGGAAAAAGAAAATTTCTGATATGAAATCCATTTTAACTAAACAGCAGAGCATTTTTACCAGACCAGTGCAGCAATCAAAAAGAGTAACGATTACATCACTTAAAATTTTGCATTTGTTGGCCAAGAGGAATAGCCTTTTGAAGATGGCGAGATTGTAAAAGAAGCCATGTTAGCAATTGCTAACTCACTTTTCAAGATCTTAAAAATAAAAATGAAATTACCTCAGCAATCAACACGATTCAGTTATCAGCAAGAAAAGTTACAAGAAGAATTGAAGTTATTGCAACCAATATGGAGAAAAAGTTGGCAAATAATTTACAAAAATGTATTTTCTTCTCGTTGCAACTGGATGAGTCAACAGACATATCAGACACTTCTCAATTGGCTATGGTTGTGAAGATGGTTTTTAATGATTTTTCAGGAAAGGAAGAATTTCTTAAAATTCTTCCATTAAAGGGACGAACAAGAGGTGAAGACATTTTTTCAGCTTTTAAAAAATGTCCAAGAAAGTAATATACCATTAATGAAGTTTACCGCAATTACTACAGATGGTGCACCTTCGATGGCAGGTTGTAAAAATGGATTTATTGCGCTATGTAAAGAAGACCCTCTTTTTCCAAAATTTATTTCATATCACTGCATTATACACCAAGAAATGTTATGCGCAAAGGTTCTTCATTTTCAACATCGCATGAAAACAGTAACAAAAATAATAAATTCCATAAGAGCCGTGCCAATGCCAACACCGATTGTTTAAACCGCTTTTACAAGGTGAAGATGCCGAATTCGATGATCTCCTTTTACATACCGAAGTTACATGGCTCAGCAGAGGCAAAATACTTGTGAGGTTTATAAATACCATAAAGGAGGTAAAGGAATTTCTCACGTCAAGAAATGAATATTATGCACAGTTGGATGACAAAGCTTGGTTGATGGATTTCGGATTTCTTGTTGATATAACTATAAAATTGAACAAACTGAATATGGAGATGCAAGGGAAAAATCAACACATTGCAAAAATGATAAGTGCAGTAGATGCATTCAAATGTAAATTGGCATTGTGGAAGTCTCACCTAGAGAGAAATTCATTATCACATTTTCCGAATTTAAAATATATTATTGAGAGTCTGACTGATGAAAATGTTACCACTGAACCATTTTCACAACACACTGCAACTCCTGAAGAAATTTAATATTAGGTTTCGTCAGTTTTTTGAGGTAGAACCCATAATAACATTCTTTGCTAATTCGTTCAATTTTATGGACAATGATATGTCTGTTAATATTGGAACTTACTTTAATATCATTAACACCGAGGACTTAGAAATAGAAATAATAAATATGCAGAATGATATTATTTTAAGGTCACAAAAATGATGAAAACTTTTGGAATTTAGTTGATGAAATTCGCTATACATTATTAAGAAAATGTGCCCTAAAAATATATTTTTACTGTGCTTCAACGTACACTTGCGAGTCCATTTTTTTCAAGCCTGAAATACTTGAAATCCAAGTACCGATCGAGACTCACCGATTACAATTTAGACAACTGCCTAAGATCAGGTATCTCGATTTTGAATTTTGTATTATAGCTCAAGTAATTGCGTCTACCCATTTGTGTTCAATAAATTACTATTATTATAACTGATATGACTGCATTATGATACTGTCTATGGCTTCTCACAAAAAAATAATTATACAGGTTTTCCTCTCTTTATGCAGGAGTTGCATAAAGAGAATTCGCATAAACAGAACCCATATTTGCATGTAAAAGATAGGGATACATTCCACAAGCAATCCTAACTCCCCTCCAAGATGCTCTTCTTACGCTCCATAACAACTTCTTATGCGCTACATAAAACCTTAAAACAATTAACACTGTAACTTATACTCGCCAATAAAAGGAAGCAGACGAGTACAAGTAGTGGTTGTTGTGGGTGATATAATAGTGTAGGTTTAAAGTGCTGGAGGGTTGTCTTGGCCCAACCCAAATTCCACAGGCAAAGAGACAATACTTCTCAAGTATGCTCAAACAGTATCACACGAAACCTCCACTCTACAATATCCTCTCCATTCTCATCTCTTTTACTGTAGTACTAATACACACAGTATTAGAGACAATGAGATACTGAATGGTCGCCTTGTGGTGTAATGAACTTTCTTTCATTTGTATTGCACAGGCCGCGTAACCGCATAAGAACGAATGAAAGACGCATAAGAAGAAATTCCAGTAGCAATAATATTTGACAGCATTTTATATAAATGTCAATTGATAAATAATTTTTTATCATCAAAGAAACCACATTGCTACATATCTAGGGAAACAAATTCTGAATGCTTGAATTATATATAGTAGCCCCAGTTGCAAAGCACTCAGGTAAAGGCAACAGTGCTTCGTCAGTTACACTAGAGAAACTGTGGCATCTCCAGTAGCTCAGATGAGGATATTATTTCAGAAAGACATCATTTGCAGAAGCAGAACTGGGCTTAGTTTTACTATAGGGCCATGTTCCACCCCAGTGCCTCCAACATATTTTATTTGAACTTAGTAATACACAACCTTTTTGAACTTCACGTGCTTACGGTTAATGAAATTGCACTTCACGACAAAATTTTTTATGACCATTACTTCTGTTTCGCACCATATTATTTGCATTTCGCATCATCTATTTGCAATGTCAACAACTGGAACTTCCTCTACCTTTTTGTTTCGAAATTCAGTTTAATCTTTGGTGCCCTAGAATAATCATTATTAGCAGTTTTCGAAGTAAACAAACGTGATAACTCTCGACTTAATTATTTTGTAGCTCAGTTTGACCATCACCGCCAACACCACTAGGTTCCACGTGAAACTTGAGTTAAAAATTTAAAGAAATGTCATCATTTACTATTATCTTTGTATTTCGAACGTAATTAAGATGTTTTTTTTTGATTAGTTAGGTTTTCATTTTTATTATGAATTTTTAATGTAAATCTAAGAATTGCTATCATCTTATACCATATGATTTTCTGCCGTGCACCTATATTGAGCACGATTACTAAAAAAATGTTGCCACTTTAATGGTTTGTTTTTAATTTTTGTGACGTATTTTGAACAATTAAAAGAAATGTTATCATTTTTATATGCTAGGTTTTGATTTTCTGTTATGCATTTCAAACGTAATCAATAAAAGAAATGTTACCACTTTTTATTGCTAGTGTTTTATGCGACTTGGAAATGTTTGTTGCAGGACCCCAGAATACGTCTGTGCAACATGTACTCAACATTTCATTTCAGTAGTTCATCAACTTAAATTAAAGAATCTCCTTGTAATGAAGAAAAGAATCGCATGCAAAAATGTGCACAAGTGCCAAAAGAAGTATAATCACTTTGTAATGCTGTGCCTTCATTTATTATGACGTGTTTTGAAGATGATTAAAAAAATTTTCAATTTATAATGCTAGGTTATCATTTGCTATAACGTTTTCTTTTATTTTCCGTTAAACTGCATTATTTATGATAAAAAAGTGGATTTTTTAGGTTGACTGGGAACCGTACTCCCATAATAACATTTCATCTTATGGGAAAATACCACTTGCACTTCACGGATTTGCATTTCGCATCAGTATTTCAGAACCAATAATTCACAAAGTTCAAAAAGGTGGTGTACCAACATATTAAAAGTTTTGCACTGCTTGGGTTGAGTTTGAGGTGAGTTGTAATTAAAGACGGTCACAAAGATATAGAGTACTAATCGGGCATTTCTTTCTTAACCCAACTATTCTATGTTGGCGAAGCCGTGAGCTGTCAATGAATACCTAATATAAGCTGAAAAGTGGAAATCGATTAGTCTAATCTTATTATTTGAAAATTTGTTAAGTTGCCTAAACAACATTCATATAAGTAAACATGGCTTTCATAACTTTGGTATGAAATTCATTGCTTGACTCATCACTTTTATTTATATGTTTGATCAGTTCAATTTATGATTTGAACTGTTGTTAGTTTGAAAATTATATTTTATTTATTGTTGTAACAGAAAATGAGACATATGATTTCATTTTGTACAAAAAAACATGGAGCCCTATAGTAAAGCTCTTCCCAGGAAAGAATTAGAAAAAACTAGCATTCCATATTCGCCAAAGATGATTGGACATTCGTGTTTTATGTGTTATTTCAGCAATATGTGGAGTTCCACGAATAATAAACTTCATTTTAGTAAGCTATTTTAAAATAGTGAACCAGTGTTTTTAGTTCTGCAAACAATACAAATAAATACAAGCGTGAATTCTTAGAAATTTCTTTTTAGAAAATTTGTTCAAAATCTAGGTGCATCTTACCAGCCAGCAAATATGGTATTTTAATATAAATCTTCATACTTATAGTTATTTTAAAAACATAATCTAAGTTATAATAGCAATAGAAATGTCATCCCAGAAAAATAACCCAATACTTAAGTTACTCCAATTTTATTCATTTACCCTAGCAGGTTCTTTCTGGGAGGACAGACTTTTTTCTTCTTTATGTCTATTCATGTGTGCATCAAAATCTTTTACGTCCAAGAATTTCATCCGGCACTTGATGCACTCAGGCACATTACTCTTGTACTCTCCAGTATTTAGTGACAAAGGAATAGATGGGATTTGTTTTGGAATTCCTTTTCCTTCATCTTTTCGAGGATTAATTCGACCTTTGTGTAACTTCTCATTTTCCTGAAGGCAATAAAATACACAACTGTTGTTATGATTATCAAAATCAATTCTCATATTACAAAAGCCATAAAAATGTTATTTTACTTTAATTCTTTATGCACCATTTCCACTTATAGCATTGAATAAATTTCCATTTAACATATTTTTATTGAAAGCACAATTACTTTGGCAAATTCATTTCATATCTTTAATCAACACATGTCACTAGAGTTGAATTACATCATACTTAATTACTAAAATTGTATGTTTTTACCTTAGCGGGTTCTTTTTGAGAGTCATAATAACACAGTAAACCTTTCATTCCTCCATGCATCTTCATGTGCATGGCACAATTTTTTAAGTCAAGGAACCTCTTGTGGCATACAGTGCATTCGAATATTTTCTTCCTACCATCAGCTTCATTTGGTGAAAAAGGAATAGATGGGATTTGTTTGGGCATCGATGATGAATTTTGTGTGATGGAATTACTTATGATTACTTTGTCTTCTTCTTTTTTAATAACACATGGCATAATTTGACCTAAATTCTTTCTGGCAATTACTAAAGAATTTTCTGTGGCAGAATTACTTGCAATTACTTTTTCTTCTTTTTTTTGAATAACACATGTCATAATTTGACCTAAATTCTTTTTGGCGACTACTAAAGAATTTTCCATGGCAGAATTACTTGCACTAATCTTTTCTTCTCTTTTCTGAAGAACACATGGCAAAGTTTGACCTTCAAGCTTCTTTTCATTTTCCTGCAAGAGAAAACATATAAATGATCACTAATATCTTTATAGAAATTAGTTTTTAAATTTTAAGGCTGAAGAATTTTTATTTAAACCTATATGTACACTAATGGTTATTTTTATTAAGGCATTGCATAAACACTGCAGTACTTGCGTGGGGTACCGTAGACACCCCAAGCATACGTTTTACGACCGAGTTCCTTTCTTTTGGCCTTTTATGATACTGAGCCTTCAGTAGCTGAAAAGACATGTGTTTGGAACCTTTTCTGTGAAAAATTTGCACTTTTCTGTGGTATTCTTTTGAGTTTGGATGGTTTGTGTTACGGAAATCAGCACTATTGTTTTCATGAAAAAAATCGAATTCGAGATTTCAACGGAAATACATGTTCTAAGGTTCCCTGAACACGTTTTAACTATTTTCTCGATGATGTCTGTGTATGTGTGTGCCTGTGACTGGGATTTTGTGGGTGCTCTAACTCAAAAAATGTAATCAGGTCAACACGAAATTTTACATTTTGACATTTTTGTTGATTAGTTTTTGCTAAAAATTGTGGGTGTTTACTCTTGTCACATCCGTTTTTTATATTTTCTTTAATATTTGATAAATATAAAAAAGTACTGGAATAAAAGTTGCAGGAAATTTAATTTTCTACCATTTTTGTTTGAAACATTTTTCTATATACCGTAAATACCCGCGTATAGTGCGCACCCTCGTATAACGCGCAGGGGGGTTTTCAGCCTCGTAATCTATTATTTTTCTATATACCCGCGTATAGTGCGCACCGATTTTTTTTAGCGTTACCATTCCAGAATAAAGTAGATGGTGTAACGTGTTCTAAAGCAATGATCGAATTATTGGTATTATGAATTGGTAACACAATGAAAGTGCGAAATGAAATTTTCGAATAACGTTCCAAAAGATCGTCAGCTAACTCAATCATTACATACTCTATGTTTACTTACAATGTGATATTAGGATATACAAAATAAATCGAATTATATTAATTTTATAGTATGGCATATGATATTCTTTGAGCTAATAAAATGATGGAATGACGATAATCCTATTTTTACATACGTTTTTGTCACGCCTAAGGTGGACGGGTTCGCCCAACCTTCAGTTTTACCCTTACTAGAACACTCTGGAGCACGTAAACACGATAGCAAATAACCATAATTAACTACAGACTCGAAGAATCAAGAATAAATCACGTATCACCAGGCCGGTCGCCGGTGTAGGGTGACGTCATGCGTGAGATGCCGATTCCAATAACAACATCGAAGAAGAACGGTCCGGTGACGAAGTATTTCTTGGCTTTTAAAATGAATAAATACTGAATTCATTCTTTTCATATCTAATTAATGAATGTTTGTAGATTTAATTAATAAATTTTAACTATTATCTATCTTACTTTTCGTAAAAATCACCAATAAAATTATGAGGATACCCGGGCAATAATTACTGTGCCGAAATTGTGGAAATATGGGGTCAAATGAAAATAGGAAGATTATGTACCCTCGTATAACACGCATCCTAATTTTTAACTCAAATATTTCGAAAAAAAGTGCGCATTATACGCAGGTATTTACGGTAATTCATTGTTTAAGAGAGATTTTTTAAAACTAATTTTTTAGCTGCCACCAGCATCTATTGTAAACAATTTACGCTTAGTTAAGTCTTAGTAACACTCCTTTTTATTTGCTTATTTTTGGAGATTCAGGCCTATATCTAATATCAGAAGGCTTATTTACGGTTTGAGTTTATTTCAGTTCTTTGTAGTCTTTAAATTTTTCTCGCAGTTCCTTAAAATATTTATTATCATGTAACCTATTTGAAATTGGCCACATCAGATTTTTTTCTTTGTGCAGACATTGTTCATATTTTATTCTGAAATTATTGTTACTATGTATCTACAGTACTTTTGTTATTTCACAATTTGACATTGTCTCTCAATAATTTCTTCAATAATCATCATCATATAGTGTGTTATTTCTCATAATTGGTGATTGCATCTCAACAGTTTCTTCACTGACTCTGGTTCTGCAAGTTTTGTAGATTTTTATTATTTCAGTGTTAGGCTTTTGTTTTGAAGCTCCCAGTACACTGTTTCTGACTGATATTTAACAGAACTATTATGAATATTATAGTGAATTGCATACCACCATACTAGTTCAATCTTTACCTATACCAGACACAATATTTTGTATATAACACAACTTAATTTGTATAACTTGATGTTTGAGTTATAGGTAGGGTTGCCAGATTTTGATGATATGGGACAAACAACAAAGTTCTCCAATAAAATACGGGAAACTTAAAAAATCTGAAACTATCTATTCTTTAGCTTTAAAACATTTATAGCGGCATTCCTCATTTAAAGTAAATATAAGTTAACAAAAAACAATTTCAAACTGTATTCATATACTGTAAATTAATCTCTGGCTTCAAATATGGAACATGCAACTTTAAATTGAATTTTCAGTTTACAAATTTTTTAATTAAAAAAAGATTTCTTTTATAACCATACATGTTCTCTGAATGATGTCCAGTTACACATAATTTTTACATTTTTTCACTTTTTAACTAAACAGTTTCGAACCAGGCAAAAATCCATTCATGCATATTGACTCTTCAGGATGGTACATGCAATTAGGATAATTGTTTTGAAACCAATTGGAAGATGGGTTAATTACTTTTAAAAAGAGATATTCAAAAATAAATACACATTGAATTATATTTAGAGAGTTTACATCAGCATTTTACATCAACAGACTGTAAACCAAGTGAAGATACGCTTCGCTCAATGAATCATTGAAAAATATTTCCAGGATTTTAGGAATGTTTCTTTCAGATAGAAAGTATGCTCTCAACGCGTCATACAGCTTTATAATCCTGTCTACTGCATTGGATAATGAAAGCCAGCATATTTTTGTGTGTGAGAGGATTGATTGATATTCAGTGCCAAAATTATTACAAAAGTCTTTAACACTCTCTGTTAGCACCACAAACAGAAATTAAAGAATTCTTGTGTGACTTTTGTTTCCTCAGACGACTCTGTAGGACTCTGTTGCTCCAGTTTCCCGTTAGTCCATTTTTAACCTTACATTTTAAAAATTAGGATGAGCTACTATATCCCTAATTTGGGTTGAGTTGCAAATTTTTATTGTTGAGTGTTACAAGGACGTCTTACACCACCAGCAATTGATATGGGTATTGTTAAATACATATGTAATGCAACCCATGTGTTTGGTATCATGTCCTGAAAATTGCTTTTATGAATGAAGCACAAAGCTTGTAGTCGAAGGAATTTGGCTTCATTTTTTGAAAGATCAGAAAAACTTTTCAGTTCATCATAGTGTCCTTTGCTGTTGATAATATTTTAGACCTAGCTGCCCATGTTGCGAATTATAACATACGTGAATAAAAATATAACAATCTTAGCTTTTATGTACAAATTCATCACTGAAGAAAGTTTTTTATTTTAAAGCATTTTAAAAAAGCAACACACGACAAACAAGAAATGACAGCTGACTTTAAAGCATCAGATCTTGGTCAATTAAAGATTTATCTTTAAAAATTTATGCTTACATAATGTTTAATCCTTGATAAAGAGAAATGTATCAAAATATCTATCCATCAATAGATGGTGCTAAATTTTTTTTGTTTTGCACATTATGAAAACGAAGATTTCCGGGTATGGTCCTCAATGTGTTAATTTAAATAGTTTATTAATTACACTTTTCTTTTATTATTTAAATAATTAAATGTTTTTCAATAAAATAAACGTTTTAAGAAGGCATCTGAAATTATTTTGCCCCAGGCGTCAAAAAGGGTCCCATTGGCTCTGCATATCACTATACTATTTCAAGCTTTACCTATTCTGTACACATTATTTTGTATATAACACAACATAATTTGTTTAACTTGGTGTTTGAGCTATAGGAATAATTGGCACTTGTTCAGTCTACCTCTTCCTTCCCCCACAGCATTTGGCATATGTCCATGTGATTTCCGATCTTTTCTTCTTCCATCTCAGCTCTTGTCAGATTGTACACTCGTTCTTATGTCCTGAGACAAAAATAACATTTCTAAATTTCCTGTGTCCACTCAGCACTGTGGACACAGGATATTTTTACTCCACATCCAAAGTTGTTTGATCCAGATTACATTAACAAACCACTTTTGATGAGCAATTTTTTGTACAATATTCTACAATTGTAGTTTGAAGCTTTAAATAAACAGGGTATTTAAATATTTGGATATTCGTAAACATTATCTAAATATGAGATTTTAAGATATTATTTATAAGTATATGTATGCAAAATATACAAGAATTAACATTATTTTATCCCCAGAAAATGGTTTGCCCTAAATCATCAGTGTGGAAATATTTTTTAACAGAGTACCATGGATTAAACACGAAAAAGATAGCAATCTGCAGTTATTGTACAACTAGATACAATTCTCAAAATGCAAAAGATGAGTAGCCACGTGTTACATTGGAAAAAGTGCTCCACATACATGAAAAAATTGCATCAAAATGAAAAAATGCTTGAAGATGAAGAGAGTGGAATTAACAAAGTCGGTGCTGATGATTAATCTGGTTTACAAAGAGTAACAAATCAGCCTAATACTATCAATATCATCAGTTCGCCACCATCACCATCTAATAGCCAATGAAAGCAACGGAGAAAACTCCATTAGTACCCTAAAGAAAGTTTAATCAAGTTCAAAGTGTGACTTAGACAGCATCACTTCCGGTGAGAATGAATGATTAGATAAAGCATTTGCATGGATTTTGTATGCATCTAATTGCCCTCTTTTTACTTTCTCCATATACAACATATAGAGAAAGAATTGTTTTCATGAAAAAACCGAATTGGAGATTTTAATGGAAATACATGTTTTAAGGTCCCCTGAACACATTTTGACTATTTTCTCGATGATGTCTGTGGGTGTCTGTGACCAGAATTTTGTGTTTTCAAAAACTATTAATCAGATCACTGTGAAATTTTATATTTGACATTTGTGTTAAAGAGGAAAGAACTGATTAGTTTTTGGTAAACATCTGTCAACCGGAAGTGGGTGTTTACTCTTGTCGTTTTTCCATTTTTTTGAGATATCTGCTTTAATATTTGATAAATGTAAAAAAGCACTGGAATAAAACTTGTAGGAAATTACATTTTCTATAATCTTTGTTCAAAACATTTTCCTATATAAAATACATTGTTGAAGATATATTTTAAAAACTAAATTTTTTAGCTGCCACAAACACACCACCTACTGCTGACCATTGTAAACATTTTATGCTCCTTTTTATTTTCTTAATTGTTGGAGCTTTGGGGCTATATCCAATATCAGAAGGCTACAGTTTGAGTTTATTTCTTTGTAAAGCCTAAATTTTTCTCACAGTTCCTTAAAATATTTATTATCATTTAATCTATTTGGAATTTTTAGAAATATTACAGGTATGGAGAAAGTCTTGTGGTGGCCACATCAGATTTTTCTCATAGAAACTTTTTATTGGCAAGAATTTGTAGTAGATAAGCCGATCCTGCAATGCTCTTTCAAATCTTTATCTTGAAGCCGAATAATTGAACATTTAACACATTATAAAATAAGATATCAATAAAGCATACATTTTAACAGTACCTGTAGATGTTTAATGTACAGGAAGAAAGCATACTTAATTATATTATTGCTATTCCAACTCCACTGTTTTACAAATCTGAGGAGATTGGGGAGAACTGCTATACTGCAAAATATATAGCCAAGAGCATAATATGTCTTTTTAAAATTATTTTTACATTTCCCTTTGATAAAAGAAATAATTGTTAGAATTATTACAGATAATGAGAAATTCATGTGTTGGCCACATCATATTTTCTTAATATAAGAATTAGGAATTGATGGAATATAACGATCTGAAGATCCTATGCAGACAGGCATCTGCTATGATAGTTCAGTGGTAGAATATCTGCCTGGCAAGTGGAAGATCCAGGTTCGATTCCCAGTCATAGCAGACTGTTTTTGCTCTTATCAAAAATATTCCCAACATAACAGCTTATGCCTGTCTGCATAGGATCTTCAGAACATTATAGTCCATCAATTCCTAATTCTTATATTAAGAAAATACGATGTGGCCACCACATGAATTTAAATTCAATTCATTTTTGCAGGAATCATATGTAATTAGATAACAAAATCATTTTTCTGTTTTGACAGTCTAGAAAAAGGGAGAGGTCACCTTAGATTCGAGGTTGTCTTGGATTCGGGTAAATACAGTATTTCCCATATCATGACTTATTATTTTGAAAGTTCTGCTTTTTAAACAAAATTGTTCAACACTCCATGTTGAAAGTCAAAATATGGATGCTACCAACCAGCAATGGCTAGGTTTGTAGTGCAACATACAGTAACTTATTCGCATAAACAACGCTTTCTGCTCCGAGTTTACTAAATGTGCTTGGCCTGGTGGTCTATCTCCTTTGCTCCTAATGCAATTCCTTTCTATCTTGTGCACATCACATTGGCCACTTGAAATAGGCTTACTGTATGTAATAGAATGGCATACTGATACTATGTAATGTTAGGTACCTTAAATGGGATGTCATTGTATACATTGTACATGTAGTTTGAATAAATTGATCCTCTTAAATGCATTAAAATCACATCGTTTTGCCTTGAATTTGATTTCATATAAATGTCCCAACTTTATATTTCAAAAATGTGTAAATGCCCCAATTTGTGATTTCAAAAATCTGTCAACCTTACCTATATGTGACAATAGAAATGGGTTCCAAGATTTATCAAGCACAAAATATAAGTACATTTTTTTGGAAATATCATTTCCTTTAATATAATTTACAAAGTTTGTTTTCATTGATTACCAAATGCCAATATGGATGCCATTAAATTCATCACCCAAACACATCATTTTTTGGAATTAAGAATGAACACAATTACGGTCACTTGCATTGAAATCAATATATTATAAAAAGTACATTTTTTCCATGATTCAGAATTGGTTGTCTATAGATTATTGCCGAGAAAGAAGTAAGTTATACTCACTGATTTTCCCAAGGGTTGAACATCAATAATAACACTATTTGAATGGAGATCCTCCTCAAACTTTGCTTTTGATTTCTTACATTTTGCCTTAAATTGTCTGAAATCAATCAATTTGTCAAGACATTCTAAACACACAAGATGAGGGTAAACATCAGTCCTAGATACCTAAATAATAAATTAAAACTGAAGAATTAACAAACGAACAACATCAAAATAAAATCAACCTTTTGCCCTTTTCAGTTTCAGCGTTTATATGATTACTTAAATATTTTTAAATAAATAGGTATAGCAAATATATTTAAGTTTATGAATTCGTTAAAATAGCCATGAAACTTGCTTTGAACTGTAGCAGATCGGTAATGATATCTGCCGCTGTAAATCCCTGCCAACCATTATCTTCGAAAATATCCAATAAACATTCACTCTTATGCAAACAAAGTCTACATTGTAGATAGATATACTTTGGATCCATTATTAATAAAATGTTATCAATTTATTGAAAAACTTAGATCCAATCACACACTAATATCCTTAATTTGCGGATATACTTGGAATACGAGCAATTATGCATCGTCACGTTTTTACTAAATGTAAATTTAAACAATTCAAATGATAATTCTCATCCATCTTTCATAACTTTTCATACCAACAACAAAGATGCGCAATGGTAATAATCCACTTCTACTGTTTCCTAACATGCTGCCATCTATATGAATTTTTTTGGAAGCGTTGGAATAAATGCGCCATATTTTAATTGTGGTCATTTTGAGGATGTCTATCTCAGTGGTTCTCAAACTTTCAATTGTCGCGGCCTCCTTGAATATCATTGAATAGAAAGTTTAAAAAATACTGGTCTATGTAACGGATTTGGAAACCAAGGAAATTCCGAAATTCTTCGATTAATTTCTGATAAATACCTATTTTTGCTATAATTAAGTCTTCGTACTTTTTGAGAATTCTGGAGACGCATACTCTATCTCTATTTGTTTTTTGATCCTTTCTTCGTTTTATATAACAATTAATAATTTTTATCACATCGTTTTTCCAAATACTTCCTGATAAAATTTTATTTTTCGACAGTTCACTTTGCATCTAAAATAATTTTGCAGTCCCCTGGGGGACATTAATGAGAATTGTTTTAATACAATTTTTAAACACTTCCCCAAAAAGGTAAGCGTATTTCTTGCTTACATAATTTTCAAATCTTAATTGACACTATGCCCCTTTTTGTAGGTAGTTCATATTTCTTAAATCGGTATTATTGTATTTAGAAATTTAAACCATTAAGATTCTCGTAATATATAAATATAACATTTTAATATAAATAAATATATTTTGAGTTAGAATAAGACAAATAGATTACATGTTTGTTATTCGCCATAAAATGAGAATTTATTATGCTGAAGTTTTGATGTGTGCAGTGCTGTCAGTTAATTTTCCAAACACAAAAGTAAACACGTATACCAGGACAAATGATGTTATCATTAGTCTGCATTTCACTATTAGGTTTCCTCATGTTCTAAACATATTATCTGTATACATCCCTGAGTATTTTGCAATCTGACCTATTCTGTTTAAGTTGTACAGTTGATAAATTACGAAGATTATAATTACTGCTTGCAGAATCAATCAACTTTTCATCAAATTATATGCACCATCAACTTAATATTTGACTGATGTTAACTCCTTCATTGAGAAAAGATGTCATTCAAGTTCTAGGTTATTTTTAAATAATTCTTTGTTACAAGATCGAATGTTGGGCATGCATGAGTGCATAAAGATTAACACAAATGTGAACTTTGCAAAGAAGAAATATTCTGAACTTGACCAGAAATCAAGCCCAGGTTCAATTTTCGATCAAGTTCAGAATTTTTTCTTCTTCAAGTTCTCATTTGAATCCATTGCTTTTTGCCTTTCATTTAGATTTTACTGCATCAAAACTTAATTACAAGGTTATTTGCTGTAATTTGTAGATTTTTTCAATAATTATCTGCCACTTTTATAGTATCAGTAATTGATAAAAATGTCCATACCTCCACATTTAATTCAAATTCTCATATTCACATACTAAATATGTGTTGGGATATGTTAACAATAAGAAACTATGACAAACATAAGGGGTTGGGCACTCTTAGGGCTGAGATGGAGCCTGATTTTGGGCAATAATATCATGAAGGATATCTAAGAGGTTTTGTTTGTATGGAATTTCTGGCTAAGAGAACCAAGGGGGCCAACTGCTTAAGGTCCCTTCTGAGGGACGGAGCACTGACTCGCATGGTCTCCTCAAATCACACAAGTAAGGGACAGGACGATCCCAGGTTGAAAAAATCGACCTCCGCCAGATTCGAATCTGTGACTGCTGAGTGGAAGACCAATGCTCTAACCACTCTGCCACTGCCACCTATCATATCTAAAGTCTGTTTTAATAAATGAGAGATTCAAGAAACAACGAATAAATTCCTAATTTCAAATAAAGATCTAAAAGATTTTAATATCAGTGAAATATTGTACACTAATTTATATTGTTAATGATGGATTTCATTTGAAAATTGCATGCTTCTAGTGTAACAAGTCATCATGAGGGACATAGACTGAGCATAGAGAACATGGAATTATGTTTACTCCATATGATAGGGATGAGATAAAGGTGAAATCATTCAGAGAAACAAGGTGGTTGGTCAGGTAGAGAGAGTATGAGGGGAGGGAAGGTAGAGTTCGTTGCCTTATGGCACAGCAAAAATGGCCACCTGAGGTGAGCGCACTTTATGCCGCCCTTTTGCACAGTAATAGAGGGTTAGGGCAGAGCAAGGAAACATTGTGGATATTCAGCAATGAAATGACATAAATTAAAATATTTTATTTAAGTAAAAGCCGTAAAAATGCAAAACATGGTGGTGCTATGATTTATGTCGCAAATGGGCTAAAATTTGTTTCGATTGACATCAGTATGTTCAATGTTGACTTTCATTTTGAAGCTTGTGCGGCACATTTTTCAGACTTATCCTTGACTGTTGTATCTATCTACTGCTCTCCAAGTGGTGACTTTGATATGTTTTTCGATCTCTTTGAAAAACTAACTAAATTCCTGGAGAAACTAAATTCCAAAATTATTATTTGTTCTGATTTGAATCTAGATGTGAGGCTAAATTCTAAGGAAGCTGTCTTGTTAAAAAACTTGCTGAGCTCTTTTAACCTGTACTGTGCTAACTACGAACCGACTAGACTTACTGCATGCCTTGACAACATAATTACCAATCTTGACAAATGGCAATATGTAGTTAATATCATTGATCCCTCTCTTTCTGATCACTCAGCTGGCCTCCTAAAATTATGTCTAGTGAATCCTTTTCCCTCTATCAGTCAGGAAAACAAACTAATACCTTTCAGATTCTTTAATAATCGGGCAATTCAATTATTTAGGAGCATGTTTATTGATACCGATTGGGTATCACTCATGTCATGCCAACATGTAGCCTCTACATTTGGTACATTCTTTAATATGTTCAACCAAATATTTGAGTTTTGTTTTCCTGTAAAACTATATGTCATGCTTCACCAAAAACATCTCTATTTAATGTTTCACTCCAGAACTCCTCTCAATGAGGAGCAAACTGATTGCTTTACACACTGTCTTCAAAAGTTCTAATGTATAAAAAAATCTACAAATAGAGCATTCTTAATGCAAAACAAAATGCTATGGAACTTTATATTAGTAACTCTACTAATAAATGCAGAGCCGCATGGAAAATCATAAAGAATGAAACTGGCATAAACAACCCTACTTGATCACAATGTTAGTGCTAATACTCTCTTGTTTGCTGATGACACTACCTTTATTGACCATGGTAAAAATATCAATACTTTAGCAGCTAACTCAGTTCTTACTCTGGAATCTGCAAAGAGTTGGTTTTCTGCTAATGAACTTTTGCTGAATGTGAATAAAACTCAGAGTACTATCTTCTCCTTGCATGATCTACCTCATAATTATGGCTCAATGAACTCGGTCAAACTCCTGGGTTTTTGGCTTGACCCTAAATTAACATGGAATGACCATATAATCATGATCTGCAATAGACTTAATTCGTGTCCTGTACATGTTGAGAAAACTTAAGCCGCATATATCTGATCAATACATTAGGTCAGTATACTTTGCATTTTTTTCATTCCCAGATCACATATGGAATTCGTCTCTGGGGCCATGCATCCAGTGCAAAGTCTGCATTTATGCTACAAAAAAAAGCATTAAGAATAATTTCTGGTGTTCCATCAAAGGAACACTGTAAACCACTCTTTGCTACCCTTAAAATTCTAACCTTATACAGCTGCTATATCTATGTAAATTTACTACATGTAAAAGAAAATTTAGAATCATTTTCCACCAGAACACAAATACATTCACATGACACAAGGTAATGCAATAAAATTGAAATCCCCCATGTTAGGTTAGGAACGCCACTGGTCAGCTACAATTCTTCATCTCTACGTTTCTTCAACAGACTACCTGTGAATAAGTTCAAATCCATTGTTTATTTGTGGCTTGCTGAAAAAGCCCTTTATTCAGTAAATCAATACTTTGAAGGTGATATAGACATCTCTTTTCAAAGTACCTAATGTATTATTATTATTTTCTCATGTTGTGTAAATATTTGTATGTTATGTCTCTCTTTGTAATAATCTTTTTAATTTCTGTTTATCACTGACTATGCCTATTCTGGTCCTGTACTGGCTAATGGCTGAATAAATGACGATGATGATTACTTTTTGAGTATTTTTTAATTGTAATCTTTACTTTTAAAAATGTAATTAATAATTGTAATCTACTTTTATTGCAGACAGAAGTAATCGTTACATTTCAGTAATTGTTACTTGTTATTCTTACTATTTATTTTTTGTGAAAAGGTACAGGTTCGATATAGCTATCGACATGATTCACAATCGGCATGCAGTGTGATGTCAGTCAATGGTAGCACGATATCTAATTTGACTGGAATTGGTTGCATCGATTATTAATGATTAGATATTTTTTCAAGCTTCCTTCATTGAGCATTTACTTATTATGCGTTCTTTGCATGAAGTGAACGCAAATAGGGTAGGTCGTTTCCATCCATCCATCTGGCGGTCCGTCCACATTTTTAAACTCGGGAACCGCTGGACGTACTTCGATGAAATTTGGTATTTGGGAGTTTTGCTAAGATTTGTCGACCGATTCCAATTTTGGTTAAATCGGATAATAATTAAAACCACTTGACATGAAGATCTACATGTATTTTACAATGTACTTCGCAAGAATCTCGTTAAATTCCCATCTGAGAGAAAAATATTGAGAACAAAAGTTAAATAAAATAATTAAATACACATTTTTTGTCAAATAGTTTTCCCCGTAAAACGTAAGGTTTACGATAAATTTAAAGAAGAGGAAATTAACGCATTTACGTAATTATACGATTTTCGGTTCTTTTTTTCGTCGGCCGATTCCAATTTTGGGTAAAATCGGGATAAAATTATGACCACTTTACATGAAGACCTACATGTAATTTACTACGTACCTCTGTTCCAACTCTGGAACCGCAGAATGTAATTTTGATGAAATATGGTATTGGGGAATTTTACTAAAATTTGTCGATCTCAAAAAACGCATTTGGAAACTCTGTCTACTCCAACATGGAGTATTTACATCTTTCCACACTTGTTGGTAATGGAAACGTTCAAAAGAGAGGTCCTTACACTAAGGAGAGCAAAACTAGAAGACGATGAGCTTAATATGCAGCCTTTATGCAATATGAATAGCGAAGTTTAAGATCCATGTACTGATGCAAATATTTTGTTGTAAAAATTAAACCCATGAATAAATATTTGTTTTTCTTCTAAACTAGCTACTTTTTATATTACTCAATGAACTTGCGGCCTTTATCTGGATAGATCTAATGTTTTACATTAATGATATTTTAATTTTTTCTGACAGATATGCATAAAAACAGTAAAGATAAGAAAATGGTTGATTTAGACCCATGCATTAACCTAAGAGTGACGACATTTTTAATTCGTACGGAAGTGTAATTGTAATTTACTCGTACTTGTAATTAATTACTTTTTTAAGAATGTAATTGGTACTTGTAATTGAGCACAATGCAGAAGAAGTAATTGTAACTGAGCCCAGTTACTTTTTAGTGCTCTTCTCATCAATGGATATATATATATTTCCTCTTACCTAGAAAAAATCTGATGTGGCCAACGCATGACTTTCTCCATACCTGTAATAATACTAAAAACTTCCAAATAGGTTACATAAAAGTAAATATTTTAAGAAACTGCGAGAAATATTTTAGACATAGAACAAATAAATTCCAACCATAGCCTTCTGATAATCGATATAGCCACAAAGCTCCAACAATTAAGAAAATAAAAAGGAGAGTTACTAAGACGTAACTAAACGTTAACAATAGTCGTCGGTAGATGGCGTGGTGGTGGCAGCTAAAAATATTTCTTAAACAATGCATTATATGGGAAAACTTTTCAAACAAAGGTTATAGAAAATTAAATTTACTACAAATCATCTTCCAGTACATTTTTACATATATCAAATATTTCAACATAACGGTTAAGTGCCAAGTGTAAACACACTTCCGGTGCTTCCGGTTGACCGATTTTTACCAAAAACTAATCAATTCTTGTGACCTTTATACAAATGTTATCTATAAAATTTCGCATTGACCTGATTAATTTGAATTTGCCTCTGTCCTACGCACTGTGGGTATCTCAGAGGTAGTGCAATGAATAGCCGGAGAAGGGAGGAGGGAAACCCGGTGCCGGCATTTGCCTGCTCTTACGAAGAACATCAGAGGGGCCAACAGCTTAACCTCCCTTCCGAAGGACGGAACAGCTGAATTTGCGCGGTCTCCTCAAACCACACAAACAGGGGGCCGGGCTACCTTGGAAAAATCCTACTTGCGCAGGATTCGTACCCGCTACCTTTTCAAGCAGCCAGCGTCCTAACCACTACACCACCGGCACCCTAATTGACCTGATTAATAGTTGACCATTTTCTCGATTATGTATGTGTGTGACAGTTTTTTGTGGGTGCTCTAATTCAAAAACTATTAATCAGGTCAACGCGAAATCTTATATTTAACATTTTTATGGCAGTCACAAGAACTGATTAGTTTTTGGTAAAGGTCGATAAACCAGAAGTGGGTATTTACTCTTGTCACATCCGTTTTTTGACATCGCTTTACCTTGTCAAAGGTTATAATTGGCAACGCCGCGCGCCGGAACCGCCGAGAAGCTCCCGCCAAACACGCATCTCTCCCTCGCTCGCTTTTAACAAATATAAAAATCACTATAAAATATTACGCTCATTTCAGGTGTACATCTAGGCCATATTATAGTAAATACATATGGGCTCCATGTGGCTGAAGTGCTGTTACCCTGGAGATCGGGTAGGTTTATTTAAGAGTTTAGAGCTTGGTGTATGGTGATTTTTTTAAGCGCTTGCAGTATGCAAGCACCAACATATCGTATTTCTAAAAATTCCCAATAGGTCTAATGATAATAAATATTTTAAGGAAATGCGAGAAAAAATTAAAGACTTTACAAAGAACAAATATAAACTCAAATCGTAGCCTTCTGATATTGGATATAGCCTAGAGTTGCCACCTGTTCAGTTTTCACCCGAACTGTTCGGTAATCAGACAAACTGTTCGGTGTTCGGTATAGCATCGGTACCGAACACCGAACAGTTTGGTAATTTGGAAAATTTTAGGTGTTTGGTATCCATCTATGTACTACACCCATAGATTGCTTGTGTGGAAGGAGGATAAGTGAATTCATTAGTGAGAAGAACTGAGAAAATCATCTACGCTAGCATTAAAGAAATGCTACAGAATCAGAGATTCAAGAGGTAACTTTAAATTTTTCTTTGCGCAGTTGTGTTTACCAGGCTTATTTATCCTCTTCTGTGAAGAAGAATAAATCAGGAATTCTACTTTCCTCGGTTAAATTACATCTTTATTTTTCTTATAAAAACATGATTTTCATTTAATTATTTACTTGACAAATAAATATTCATTTATTATATGTTAAGCTATAGTTTATCACTCTAGGTCAGTGGTGCCCCAACCTATGGCGCATGTGCCAATTTTGGCACATCCGCCTCTCAAATGTGGCGCATGGCTCTTAAAACAATTTTAAAGATAATTTCGTTTTTCCACCGTTGAAATATCTGAAATTTAAAAGAATGATCTCAAAATTTTATTGCATTTGCATCAATATATCGGTTTAGTTTGTGAGGTTTGAATGAATAAATAGTTTTGAAAGTGAAGAATTTTGTGGGCGAGTGATTATAAGGAAACCTTTTCATGTCTGATGGCTTGGGTACCCAAAAATTCCACCCGGCACATAAAAAGTATTGCCGTCCCTATTCTCTTCCCACCATTGTTTACTCATCATGAATCGATTTCTAAAAATTAGTTATTTTGTTGCCTCATTTGCAATTTCCGCAACTTTGAAAATTTGCTCAGTGTCACATCTGCCAATTTGCAAGCAAATACTCGTATGAACAAGTTTTCTCATTCATGTAACATGCTATAATTAAACCTCTGCCAATTATATTTAAAAAAACAGACTAATAAATTGCGAATATAGACATGAGGCGACCTCAGGTGCCTCTCCAAAGGGGCACCAAAATTTGATTCCAATGAAAACCTATTTCGATATATTCATTTCTAAAGAATGTTAAAAATCTTTCTTTTGAATATTTATATTGGGCTGTGTATTAGCATCTTTGTAAAGGATTTCTACAGCTTACTCGGGTAGAGCAGTTTTATTGCTACAAAATTAAAGGTGTATTTTATTTGCATCAGGTAAAAGATTGTCCTGATTGCAAAAGTTTTCTTTTGTCTCCTTTTAAAATAATTTTATTGAATAGTCTCAGAAAGTTGTGTGTAGAAACTTCTAAGTAGTATAATTAATCCAATTAGCAAATGTAATTTACACTGTTCGGTTATATTCGTGATATGTTCGTATTTTTTTAGAAATTTTATTAGAATGTTCGGAAATCGGGTCAAAAAAAGGTGGCAACCCTAATATAGCCACGAAGCTCCAACAATTAAGAAAATAAAAAGGAGCATTACTAAGACATGACTAATTGTAAGCGTAAAGTGTCTACAATAGTCGCAGCGGCCTATCGGACGCCGGTAGGTGGTGTGCTGGTGGCAGCTGAAAAAATTAGTTTTAAAAATCTCTTAAAATGTTTTGTAAAAAATTAAATTTCCCAGAACTTTTATTCCAATATGTTTTTACATTCATCAAATATTAATGCAAATATTTAAAAAATATGATGTGGTCACCACATGACTCCATACCTGTAATATTTCTAAAAATTCCAAATAGGTTAAATGATAATAAATATTTTAGGAACTGCGAGAAAAATGTAAAGAGTTTACAAAGAACAGAAAAAAATACAAACCATAGCCTTCTGATATTGGATATAGCCCCTAAGCTCGAACAATTAAGAAAATAAAAGGAACGTAAAGTGTTTACAATAGTTGGCGGTAGGTGGTGTGGTTGTGGCAGCTAAATGATTTAGTTTTTAAAATATCTCTTCAACAATGCATTACATGCGAAAATGTTTCGAACAAAATTTTCTACAACTATTATTCAAGTACTTTTTTACATTTATCAAATATTAAAGCAAATATTAAAAAAAAAAGCTGATGTGGCTACCACATGACTCTCCATATTTGTAATATTTCTAAAAATTCCAAATAGGTTACATATTAATAAATATTTTAAGAAACTGCGAGAAAATTTTAGACTTTGCAAAAAACAGAAATAAACTCAAATGATAGCCTTCTGACATTGGATATAGCCACAAAGCTCCAACAATTAAGAAAAGAAAAAGGAGCATTACTAAGACGTAACTAAGCATCAATTGTTAACAATAGTTGTCAATAGGTGGTGTGGTGGTGGCAGCTATAAATATAAGATATCTCTTAAACAATGCATGGGAAAATATTTCAAACAAATGTAGAAAATTAAATTTCCTACAACTTTAATTCCAATACATTTTTACTTTCTCCATAGTTTAGGGGAAAGTATTGTATTCATGAAAAAAATCAACTTCGAGATTTCAACAGAAATACACGTCTTGAGGTCCCCTGAACACATTTTGACCATTTTCTCGATGATGTCTGCGTGTGGGTATGTGATAGCTTTTTGTGGGTGCTCTAACTAAAAAACTACTAATCAGGTCAACGCAAAATTTTATATTTAACATTTTTATAAAAGTTACAAGAACTGATTGGTTTTTGGAAAAATCGGTCAACCGGAAGTGTGAAGTGCATTCAAAATGACGACGACACGAGATGGGCTTTTACATGCTTGTTTTTACTGTTCGAGCTAATTTTTCGCTCTTATGAGGATAAAAAAAGTATAAAGGAGCAAAATCTTTGCTCTTACGAAATTTCGCATATCTCGAGCTGCATTTCTACGTTCCACTTTAGAAATGGAGATCGAGGTTTTGTCTTCAGAGGAAAACACAGATGTTCCATCACCTATAAGGCCAAACAAAAACTAAGACCTACCACCACCGCACCATACCCGACGTCAACTTGTTTGGGTGTGTGCTCGTTACTCATTTTATTTTATCTATTTAAAACGTAATTTAAGTATTACAAAGTATTGTTTCAATGTAATATAGTTTTGCTTCGCTTTCATTTTCTATTCGGTAATTTTGGAGATGAACTTTTTTGCCGTATTTTTACCTTTTCCATATACGAAGTATAGAGAAAGTATTGTTTTCATGAAAAAAATCGAATTCGAGATTTCAACGGAAATACATGTTTTAAGGTCCCCTGAACACGTTTTGACTATTTTCTCGATGATGTCTGTCTGTATGTGATAGTTTTTTGTGGGCGCTCTAACTCAAAAACTATTAATCAGGTCAACGCAAAATTTTATATTTAACACTTTTATAAAAGTTAGAAGATCTGATTAGTTTTTGGTAAAAATCGGTCTACCGGAAGTGGGTGTTTAGTCTTGTCACTTATTCGTTATTTTGAAATATTTGCTTTAATATTTGATAAATGTAAAAATGTTTAGGAATACAAGTTGTAGGAAATTTTATTTTCTACAACCTTTGTTTGATACATTTTCCATATAATGCATTATTTAAGAGATATCTTATATTTTTAGCTGCCACCACCACGCCACCTACCGAAGACTTGTTAACAATTGACGCTTAGTTACGTCTTAGTAATGCTCCTTTTTCTTTTCTTAATTGTCAACCGGAAGTAAATATTGACAACGATCCGAGAGCTTACAACATGCAATTTGCCATATAAATATGGAGAAAGTCACGTGTTGCCCACATCAGTTTATTTTATATGCAGAGCCGCCGGATTTTCAGTGTTTTTATGCATTATGAGTTTGATTCGTGTGTAATTTCAGTGGAAAACTTAGATGTATTAAGTGATTTTCTGAACTCGGGAACGTATCGTAATGTTTTTCATGTACGGCTTTATGAATTTACTTTTCGTTATACGAGATTTCGCTTACGAGCAACATTTTCGGAAGGGATTGAGCTCGTATAGCGAGGGATGGATGTATTTGGCCCCGCGATGAATACCTATTTTTTATCCCTGACCTATTTATGAACTTCACCTACTTTTCTGGGCACGAGCCGCCACTGGTAAGCTGTCAAGGCATTCGTTCTTGATGAACTTGGGAGATGCTATGATCAGACCCCAGCTCCAAGGACGCCTGCAAATTACAACTTTGAGAACTTCCCTCCGTATGTCCATAGCATCACAGCTTCGACTGCCAGAGGCTTCAACGAGTACTGCAATCAATTTGGAGTCAAGGAGTGGAAGATGCCGGCTATGCGAGCGCAACAAGGACTGCAAAACTACAGCACTTTCTTTTCACTTTTTTGTTTATAAATTAAAAAATAAACATCTGTTTGCTAACAGTTAATTGCTAAATACATATTTTTTCATAGGGTACTCAGTGCCCCAGTGTACCTGAATAGGGTGCCAAAACCTAGTGTACCTTACTAGGGTTAAATAGCTATAAAAACTACTAACCTGATCAAAAGACGAATGTAAGAATGAACACGACAAAAACGACTAGCAAGACAAGACTGATGGAGGGTGCACAAAATACGCCCTCTTGGATCGGAGATTCGAGGTTATGGCCAATAACCCTCCGAAGAAAGCTTTGGGAATGTTTCATTATTTGTTTACTCTTGACCGGAACGCATTCCTAAGAGTGTCAGCAACTCATAAAGACTGAACTTATTCATACCTCATATCGGGATTTAGGAGATAAATCCTAGGTCTCTCAGCTCCGCCTACCCTAGCCGAAGCCCGGACGGGTAAAAAAAGACGAACCACTCAAAATGCATCCTCAAAGCTGTTGTGAGTGGGTGATTCATAGGATTTCTTGTCATTTTTTCTCTCGAGGATATACGAAACGACGGAGTCGCCATCGTGTGCTTTGACCGTCGGGTTTACGCACTGGGTCGATTGGTAACTGTGAACGTAATGTTTTTACGGTTCCTTCGATCGCCCCCTGAACCCCTGGTTCCGCCACTGGCTAGTGACCTCTCTATTCTTTCTCACTTCGACTATTGTGATATTGTATACCAGGACTTATCATAGTATATCGCCATTAAGCTACAACGTTCTCATAATGCCTGCATCAGATTCATCTTTAATCTTAAGAAGTCTGACCATGTCTCAGAATACTTACGTCGACTCTCCTGGCTAAAACTTGAATCCATAAGAAACTTCACCTCCTCGCCCTATTGTATCAAGTTCTTAAAAATAACATCACTTGTTATCTTTCTTTTAAGTTCGTCGCCATTAATACAGTTCACCAATGCAATACCAGAGGATGCGATAAACCACTAATTCCAGTTCATAGAACAGAAATTTACAACAAATACTTTATCTTCACTGCTTGCAAACTCTGGAATGGCCTTCCAATGTTAATAAAAAACTCTTTGTCTCTTTGTACTTTTAAACGCTTGTATTACAAGTATCTCCTCTCAGACTCCATGCCTTAAACCACTCCCTTCTTGTCTTTCAGATTTATTTGTTTACTTTATATTGGCTCATAAACAGCCGGTAACGGCCTTTTACAATGAGCGTAATAACGTTAACAAAGACGAACACGTACAGCCATGCCCTCGGCAGGATTTGAACCCACGCCATTAGCATTGGGAGCCAGACACGCTAACCACCCCCTACCAAGGTCGGCAGTTGTCGCAAGGATACGCTTATTGGGCATAAAATTCATAATTTATTCTCTACCTCTTAGATACCCATTGCGCGTAGGAAGAGGTGAATCATCTGTGAACATACGATACGATATTCTGATAATTTATTTAAAATTGTTTTCCTGTATTATAATTTACTCTGTATTCACCCAGACATATATTATCCTACAAACCCTATTTCCATATCACCCTCTCCCTTATATGGATATTAATATATATATATATATATATATATATATATATCTGTATGTATTTAGAAATGATTTTTTCTTTTTCTTTCAAATTATTGTTTTCATAATTAATGCGTTCTTTGGGATTTCACAATGTTCTCAATAATTTTCACTCAGATGAGTATTTAACGAGAAGCTTGCGAGGTATGTTGTAAAATACATGTAAGTCCTTATGTAAAGTTGTCATTATTATTGTCCGATTTTAACCAAAATTGGAATCGGTCGACCAATTTTAGCGAAATTCCCCAATACCAAGTTTCATCAAAATAAGTCTAGCGGTTCCCGAGTTGAAACAAAGGAACAATGTAGGTCTTCGTGGAAAGTGGTCGTAATTGTTGTCCAATTTTAACCAAAACTGGAATCGGTCGACCAATTTCAGCAAAACTTCCAATAGCAAATTTCATCAAAAATACGTCTAGCGGATTCCGAATTTTAACATGCGGATGGGCGGACGGACGGAAACGACCTCCCCTACTGTCGGTGCCAAAAGTATGTAGACCCGAGTTTGAGGCTCAATATCTCCAAAATGGCTCCATGGATTTTGTTAGGAGGCATATCAGCGTGTAGCATATTTAATTCCCCGTGGAATGAGGGTAGCGATGAATTTTTTGGATTTTTTAAAAACGTTGTTTGGGTGAAAATGAAAAAAAGCCCCCTTTTTTAGAGCTCTGAGACGGAAGGCGTCACTTTGCCGGTTCATAATTACGAAACGGTTCGTCTGGTTGCAGTTATATTTTAATAAGATGTGAGTCAATGTCCTATTATTACGTGTGCAAAATCTCTAGGTTAATTTGTTTACAAATTTTTATTCAATTTATAGAACCGTGTTATCCCCGCAACTATAAGGCTGTGAGACATGCGACGCACACTGTTGGCTTCGTCCTGGGCTCGACATTACGAAGCAATTAATTTTATAACATCAATGACACTTTTTAATGCATTTTTAACAAACTTCCCAATTAGTTTGAAATTTCCCAGGAATTTTTTATTCAGATGTAAAAATTAAATGACGAAAAAAGACGCGTTCGACTACAGGGGGGTGATTTCCATTTCCCGTGAGATAACATATAAAAAGCGACTTTTTAAAGTGCAGACTTTTATTCTTTTGGATATTAAAATTAGAAAGAATTGACGTATGATCTTCGATTTTGAGCTATGTTTCAGGAAAATTAATTCATCTTTTTTCCTCTATCGTTCGAAATCTCTCCTATTAAATCTGAAATCACATATTTTGAGAAAATATCGACTTTTGAATGGGATGTTGCCCTGCCGACCACATCACTGTTAAACTTCGAGAATCAATTGTTGTCTCAACCAGCATACGTGTAATATATGAGTGCATAGATTGCCCTAAATTAACATAGGATTTTTGTGAAATTACGTAATCCTAATGGGACTGGGATGTAATTTGGATTCTTTTGCTTATCTCAATGACTATATAGATGTAGGAGGGAGATAGGAAGGAAGGGATATAAAATGGAAGGTACATAGAGAGTAAGGGAGGTATAGAATTAGAAAGAAAGGAGGAAAGAGATAAAGAGGGAGATAGAGAAAGAGGGACAGGAGGGAATGAGATAGGGTGGAGGTGGTAGAAAAGAGAGGCAGAGAGAGGGAGGGAATATTATTATACACCCGTTATATGATGGGCAATACACTTATCAGATAATAAATTCCATGAGGTCTCGCAGAATATTTATAATTTTCCACAAAATTAAGGCAACTCTCCTAAATTTATGGAAAAATTAGGATATTTTGTGTTAAGATTATGGCTCCATCATCTGTGACTCTAGTATGTACTTGGATAAAACAAAATGGCGAAATAGGTATGACACCATTATATTTAACAATTGAAAGGTTAAAATTTCTTGAAAAACTACAAAACACAACATTAAAATACTTTTCATGTTTTACTAAATTTCTTGTGTGAGTAGATACAATGACATCATCATAAGTTTACATCGTAATTAAAATCACTGCCATAATATATAAATAAGACAATAAATTTCATTTTCCGTGAAATTAAGTCATCAATCCTGAATTTCTAAATTCTCGGATAATTGGTTCGCATCCAAGTTTTCGAATTTCAAGATTCATGGCTGTCCCATTTCAGCAATAACTATAATCATCATTAAGACAATAGCCTATATGTTACACTAAAATTTATGTAAAAATTAGGATATTTTGTGTGTTAGGACTATGGCATCATCATCTGTGCCTTTTAGTTTGTATCCGAATAAAAGAATTAATTTTAAATTATCATGTCATCATATGTATGCATCGTTGGCTGGAATCAAACTGATTATAATGCAGTCTAAGCATTAAATCAATGTTCATGAAGTATGGAAAATCACTCATTGAAAGGCATTGGAGTCGTTGCTATGATAATTAATACTTTTCATTGTTGAAAACTGAAAACTTTTCGTAATTTCATGATTATAGTAGAATTTTTATGCAAATTCAGCATGGATTTGAATTTTTCCTTAAATTAAAATAAACTTCATTCTTTTATCCACATTACGGTGCATGTCTAGACTTGGTATCTTAATTGTAAATATTTTAAAAAAGCAATTTTATATAGCTCTGCACCGTTTTCAATGCTTTTCTTATGGGTTTTTAAAATTGGAAATTGTGGTCAAAAATACCCCTTAAATTAACTTTTCTTGGAATTTTCCCTAGAAGTTGTACCCAATGACCTATCTTCATGCGAAAATTCAGCTCTGTAGCACTTCAAGAAGTACCTTAGGTTTTACATGATATATACAGGATGTCCAGAAATTCGCGCCTAATAGCTCCACCACGAGATTCCTGGGTAAAAATTGACGAAAATACACTTGGATAAAATTTCCCCAATTGCATATTTTGTCAGAAAAATGCATTCAAAGTTGCACAATGTGGCAACACTGTACAGGGATGAGAGGTGTTTTTGTGTGTGTTCCTATGGGACGTCCTTCCACATTTGCTGGAAGATGTGCCATTAGACATACGCAAGAGTATGTGGTATCAGCACGACGGAGCACTGGCTCATCATGGGCGGAATGTGCAAACTTACTTGAATGCCACATATCCAGACCGATGGATTGGATGCGATGACCCCATTCGATGGCCTGCTAGGTCTTCCGACCTCAACCACCTCGATTTCTTCCTGTGGGTTCACCTAAAGTCTGTGATGTACAATGGGGAGCAAGTGAAGGATGCTACTGATCTGATAAAACTTCTCCATGCAGGTATGACAACAGTGACTTCCGACATGTTGCAGAGTGTTCAGGCAGAAATGGTTCAGCGTGCAGAGGCAGGTGTTGATGCCAATGGGAGTAACTTCGAACAATTGTTGTAATTTACTGCACTACAGTAATAAATTATATTTATGATGTGATGTGCTTTTCTTTTCACCTCGGCCAGGATAAATATAATTAAATAAAAGCAAGCAAAACGTAATCTAAAGGATCTTAAGGAAGAGACATGAACATCTTTCATGTACAGTGGTGTCACATTGTTCAATATTGAATGCATTTTTCTGGCAAAATATGCCTTTGGGGAAATTTTACCCAAGAGCATTTTCAATTCAATTTTTACCCAGGAATCATGTGCTGGAGCTATTAGGCACGAACTTTCAGACACCCTGTATATCCTATATATGTAAGAAGCAGCTATTTATAATGATTACAGGTATGGAGAGTCATGGTGACCACATCAGATATTCCAGTGTTTTTAATTATTGTCAATGAAAACAATCTTGGTAGCAACTGAGGTAAATAAGATCTACTATAAATATGTTTAATGTCCTTTCATGCACCTACAGCATATATAAGGTGACCAGATGTAGGACAGTCACGCTTTTGAGCAGCATGTCCCGCTGTCCACCAAAAACTTTAGGGGATGCAAAACTGTCCCACTTTTGGATGTTGATGATAAATGTCCCGATTATTCAAATGTTTTCATAGCAAATGGAACTTAACATAAAGCAATTCACAGCAACAAATTAAACATCATAAGACAATCAAAGATACATAAATAATAACAGTGAATGAAAAAAAATAATAATCATAAGAATATTAATCATCCTCATCCACAACAAAGCAGAAAACGCAGATCACCAATCAGCCGTGATGCAGTTTTCATATTGGCTAATAGCATTTTGCAGATGTCAAAACAAGTGACGATGTAATTAATCGGAATTCGCCTTATTAAAACTTGTCGTAAAGTTTGTATGGTATCAATCTAGATGGCATCTCACCGTCTATGTCTGATTCAGTTTGCAAAGGAGTTTGGAATGCATCTAAGATACCGATGCTTGGTGGAACTATTCACTCATTTCAGAGACTCAGATATCAGCCACAAACAAATGTCAGAATTAATTCTGTTTGATCTAAAAATATATATTAAAGGATGATATAATAATTTATTGTTTGGAGTTAGAAATTCAAGAGCAAGTTGGAGAAATTTAGAAAAGACATTATTCTTGAAATTTCTTTGGTTGTATGCAATCCTCTAATTTAAGAAAAAATTGTTTAAGTAAAATCACACTATATTAGAAGTGCTAACAAGTAGTTCTGTAAAGAACTAATCTGCCTACTTTCCTTTTAGTACAATTTTAATATATCACAAGTAGGGGTGTAGACAGGTTTCCTGTGAAGTGTTTTTCATCAAATTCGCCATAATATAATCGTATACTAATGTATTAGCTTTGAAATCAGAAAATTATTTTTCCTTATATTGTGGTAGCCCTACTTTTTTGATCCGTTCTAAACATATCTCATTTTGCCATTCTATACTTGCCCTACAAACGAAATTTCTTTAAAATCTGATCAGCCAATACCATCCCAATTCATAGTTACAGAAAAATTCTAACCTTGATATTATGGTAGCTCTGTTTAGTTGACCTGGTTGAAATATGTTTTGGTTATTTATTTATATGAAGATTAAATATACTACATTTGGTTACAATACATGAGGTCAGTTCTCTAGAAATACATGTAAAATATATATTATATACTTTTTATTGTGGTAGCCTTGCTCTTTGGCTCCGCTTTAAACATCTGGATTTCATTATGGTATGCTATACAAATCTTATATACAAAATGTAACTGAAATCCGTTCAGTCAATTCCTTCCAAACCCTTAATTACTGAAAGAGTTTAATTTATAATTGCAGAACCTGTTTGGCTGATTCAGTTAAAATATACTAATATGGTTTTGTATATATGTGTATAATATAAGTATTAAATTTGGTTAAAATTGATGTGAATAGTTCAACACAAATACATGTAAAAATATTTTTTTATCCATTGTATTGTGGCAGACCTGCTTTCTATATCTATACTAAACAACCTGATTTTGTTATTTTATGTTACATGCCTACTTCATACAAAATTTTGTTGAAATCAGTTGTGCCAATTCCTTCCAAATTCATAATTACCAAAAAGTTAAACTTTGCAATTGTGGCACCCCTGCATAGACAATTCAATACAAATATGTCATTTTGGTCCTTAATTTATGTGAAGATTCGATGTACTAAATTCAGTTGAAATCGGTTCATTCATGAAGATGTTAGTGGGGGACACACACATACATACACGGACACCATGGCAATCTCATAAGACTACTTTCCATTTTTTGGAAAGTATGCTAAAACACTGGAAGAATGGTTCACTAGTTAATTTAAATGTATAATGCTAACAATATTTTTATTTTTAGACCCATTATTGTACAAGGATTTCCCTTAAGTAATTTTTAATATAAAAGGGGGAGCTGACTGATTACTCAAAACCATTTTTTCCAGTTTGTGAATTTGTGTAGAACTCAGTAAGGCGTCTCAATTTATCAGAATTAGCAGCTGAGCTGTAGTCAGTTTCAGTAAATTGCCTATGTTCCAGGGGCAAACAGATTTTTGTCCCGCTTTGCTTAATCTGAAATCTGGTCACTTTAGGCAGGTAGTAAATGGAAGAAAATGGATTACTCATGACGAATAACCTTTATTTTTCTTACGTACACACACAGCTTTTGTAAGTGAAAATAAATGGATAATTTGCAATGTAAATAATTTTTTGTTTTATTCATTATTATTGTTTATAAAATAAATTGTTAAATCAAAAATTCAATATTTCCTAGACATTGTTTTTCATATACCGTTTTGCAGTGCTTAGACATTATATTAAACAATTAATATTTATCATTTTTTGAAATGATAACAAATCATAATGAATGCCTTTGGAAACTGTATACTATGACATAGTAAACCTTTTCATTCTTGATTCAAAAGAAAAAGACATGAATTACATATGAAATTTTTCAATCCAAAAATATATATTTAAAAGCTACTGAGTACATGCATGAATATTAAATGACAAAAAAACTCCTTCCTACTGTCCTTCAATTTTTTGAGTCTTAAGTTATAATGATCCTGATTGATTAGTGTGGCAGTTATTATCATTAAACATTCTTCAAATACTTTTTCTTCATAATTGCCAATAGGGTTCTCAAACAAGGTTCAAGTAAATGGATCAGGGGTCTGAAACACAAGGCTCATGGGTTTAAAAATGTCGCCCTCTCAACACTGATTATACTGGAAGTAGAAAGAGAGCATGGATGAGAAAAAGATTTGAAACATTATAAGTGTTAATTATGATGAACGGTATGATTGTAGTTATTAATTAAAATGTGCATTTTGAGATGTGTGCTTTCAGCAAAATGATTCGAATTTTTATTACAACTTAGGGCCTTTCATCTTTGACATGATTTGAAATCACACCATCTTGTATTACTCATGTAAAGCTGCAGCTTTAAACAATTACACCACTGAAGAAAAAGGCTGAACTCCTGCTAATTATCATTATAAGTTATACATGCTTAGGGGCTTCTCTTCATGATTTTTATATTTATTATTAAACTATAATTACATTTTAATTGCATATTTTTTATAATTTCTTTTTCAATTGCTATTATAATTATAATTAATGCAATCTTGTAATAAGAGGTCAACAAAAAAAAGTTCAGTTGGCCGACAGATTCTGTGATCAAGGTACATACATGATTAGTGGCTTTCTTTTTGAAATTTTTCAGAATTATCTATTTGGCCTTTATGAAAGTAGTTTGAGACCACTGACATAGATAAACAACCATATTAAATGATCTTCATATTCAAGGATATGTTGGGACAAACATGTATCTGAGAATGACTTCAATCTGCTAGCTGTACTATTGAGGTATAAATACAGATGTTGATTATTATTAGAAAAATTGTTTTTAATGTCCAAGTGGCCATACATCAAGGATATATGCACATATACAGTGTGAGACCCCTTATTCGGAATCTTGAAGGACTCAAAAACTGGACGGTTGCCATGGTCACGATACCAAAAGCTTTGTTCTGCTACAAAAAGATGGTGCTAGTAGCAGACTGGTCTGGGCGTTTTTTGTCATTTGTTTGTACTGCACAAAATTAACCATGTCGTGTTGATTATTTACTATAAATAGCCTGCTCGGGGGCAAGTTGTTCTTGAAAAATGTGACAATTATTCAAAGAATATATTCCTATGAGTGCTAAATACAGATCTTACTATCTAGAAATTTAGTTGATGGGTGTCAGGTGATTCATCATTTTTTATGGGCAAATACACTAGCGCATTAGTAAAAGCATCTTTGACGACATCGCTAGACATGTGGTAATGTTCCTTTGGTAATAATTATACACTCTCTGCATCAATAATTGCGATAAATTAAGCCAACTTGTCAAGATATACCACTATATACAGTATGTACATGTTGCACACTGTATGTATCATATGGGGACATGAAATCCAGAAATTCCCAAAAACCGACAATCTGTACATCCCAAGCTTGCCAGATAAGAGATCCCTTACTGCATTATTTTTGTGCATCTCTGGATTTTGCTTCATACCGTATATGTGAATCTTGAAATTAAGGCATAAATTTGTTTTATGGTCCAGTATTTTGGAAAATAACTGAAATGACAGACACTCAGGAAGGAGATAAATTCTGATCTTGAATTGAATGTACAAACTATGTCTCTCGAATGGCCATAAAAAAGTTGGGAATGCTAGATGCACGTTTCAGTTGCATAGGTGCCATGCCACCATTGGTGATGGTAAACAGGAAATATATTCTAAATTTTAGAACTTGGAGCAAAAATATGCATCTGATTTTTCTTATTTTTTATGAAAACAGGAGAGACAAGTTTTTCAATTTGATTTTAGCCATAAGTCAAGTTTGATAATTCTCTGTTGAATTAATCTTCAACTGGAATGCTAGAAACTTTCTTTTCAGATAGTGGAAGTCTAACCGGTTAGATTATAGGCAAAGAATTCACCCTCCATGTCGATGACTCGAGATTTTTTCACTACTCCTCTACTCGTTTGAGGTGGATCATAATGCATCTTTAAGTGGGTGCGGAGAGATCCACTCTGGGTGAACCGCTTGCTGCAAATGTTGCATTCATAAGGTTTCACTCCTGTATGCACTTTTGAGTGCATTGTAAGGTTCGCCCTGCTGCGGAACGACTTTCCACATTCCTCACATGTGAAAGCTCTCACTCCTGAATGCAACACCAAGTGCGACTTCAGCTGGTATCTCTGGCAGAACTTCTTATCGCACAAAAGGCAACCATAAGGCTTTTCCTCTCCGTGGCTCTTTTTCATGTGTCCAGCGAGTCTTAGTTTGTGTTCGAATGTGCTAGAGCAAATGTCACACTTGAAAAGCGCTTTTCCCATGTGAAATAACTTGTGTTTCTCTGCTGCCTCAGTGTTGAGGAACCGCCTTTCGCACCGATCACAACCAAAAGGTCTGAATTGCCTGTGTAGCTTCAAGTGATTGTTGAGGCTCTCTTTTGAGCTAAATTTTCGGGTGCACCACTCGCAGTTGAACCGTGTCTCTAGGTGAAGCTTCGATATGTGTGTCCTGAGACTGCTCTTCTGAGTGAAACACTTGCAGCAAAACTGGCACTTGAATGGCTTTTCTCCATTGTGTATCCTTTGGTGTTCTTTCAGCATGAAATTCCACTTGAAGCCCATCCCGCAAAACTCACACTGATGACCCTTTGGTTCCTGGTGAGTCTTCACGTGCTCGTTGAACTTTTGCTCTTCTGAGAATTTCTCAGGACATTGACTGCACTGGAACACTTCTTTCTTTTTGGATTCACAGGCTGTCAGTTGAAAAGGAACAGATGGAGCCTGTGTATGGATTACAGTTGAATTTTTATCAACCGAATCATATAATATTTCTTCATGATGAAATTGGGCCTCACATATATCAATTCGACTTTCTTGTGTCTTCTGATTTTCCTGGAAGTGATAACATACATATATATATATAGTCAATATAATCTTTATCAAAATTAATTATTAAATCCAAGAGCTGCAGAAAATTTTCCAAATTTGCTGGCAAATAAGGTACAATTTTTTCTGAAGGAAGCCATCAATAACTAACCGAGTATTATGGCCAAAGGTATTTGTGTCATTAAGTCTGTATGAGAAAGGTTGGACATAACAAGAGTAGCAGGAGAAACCATGGCCCAAGCTCATGGAAGAGGTTGCACAACACAAAATTACTTTCTAGGCACAATTGACTCAACTGGATTTTGTGAATAACAATGAGAAATAATATGATACACCAAGGGCCGTGATACATTGTCATATTTCAATGACAAGAAAACAAAGGAAAGAATTCAAAAACTTTTAATTACAGCGTAAACATAATTATGACAAAGAAAGTGAATGGTCAATTTGTAACCAAGTTACGTATTGGTAGTTTTCTTAAGGTTAAGAATAATGTGTCATGAAAAATTTTAACATTCGAATCTCAAAACATGTTTTGCATTGAGTGTACGACCTATATTGCACAACTCGACTTTCCCCACAGAGGTTATACATAATCACATCAGTAGAAGTTTTACTGAGATGTGTCCAATACAGTTACTTGTTTTAAGTTTGTTTTAAAAAATGTAAAAAACAAGCTATTGTTAGCACTTTGCTGTTTGTCTGTCTGTAGACATTCAACTTTTTATTTTAAGTGATAGATGAAAAATTCTTTTTTGGCTCGATAAGTATTAATAAAATATCATGATTTACTTTTTATGAATCCTACATTAGTTTTAATTTCCACCATTAGAGCGCTCTAAATTTGGCAAATGAGTCAACTTGAAACTAATATTGTAAGCTGTCTATTTATGCTAAAAAATTGATATTAGGGTGGTAGGTTGCGGAGGTGATTTAATAAATGATACATTTAAATCAACGAAATGAAGTACATATATTCCAGCAAATTTTATAGAAATTTTAGAACAATTTTAAATTTGAGACAATATGACAAACAGAAATGTTTTCTTTGGTGGTGTTATGATATGTTGCCATAGATAATTGATATTTATTCAAAGAGTTAAATGAGGCAGCCTTGATGGTTGAATTTAGGAAGATTTTGAATTTTGTATTATAGCTCAAGTAATTGCGTCTACCCATTTGTGTTCAATAAATTACTATTATTATAACTGATATGACTGCATTATGATACTGTCTATGGCTTCTCACAAAAAAATAATTATACAGGTTTTCCTCTCTTTATGCAGGAGTTGCATAAAGAGAATTCGCATAAACAGAACCCATATTTGCATGTAAAAGATAGGGATACATTCCACAAGCAATCCTAACTCCCCTCCAAGATGCTCTTCTTACGCTCCATAACAACTTCTTATGCGCTACATAAAACCTTAAAACAATTAACACTGTAACTTATACTCGCCAATAAAAGGAAGCAGACGAGTACAAGTAGTGGTTGTTGTGGGTGATATAATAGTGTAGGTTTAAAGTGCTGGAGGGTTGTCTTGGCCCAACCCAAATTCCACAGGCAAAGAGACAATACTTCTCAAGTATGCTCAAACAGTATCACACGAAACCTCCACTCTACAATATCCTCTCCATTCTCATCTCTTTTACTGTAGTACTAATACACACAGTATTAGAGACAATGAGATACTGAATGGTCGCCTTGTGGTGTAATGAACTTTCTTTCATTTGTATTGCACAGGCCGCGTAACCGCATAAGAACGAATGAAAGACGCATAAGAAGAAATTCCAGTAGCAATAATATTTGACAGCATTTTATATAAATGTCAATTGATAAATAATTTTTTATCATCAAAGAAACCACATTGCTACATATCTAGGGAAACAAATTCTGAATGCTTGAATTATATATAGTAGCCCCAGTTGCAAAGCACTCAGGTAAAGGCAACAGTGCTTCGTCAGTTACACTAGAGAAACTGTGGCATCTCCAGTAGCTCAGATGAGGATATTATTTCAGAAAGACATCATTTGCAGAAGCAGAACTGGGCTTAGTTTTACTATAGGGCCATGTTCCACCCCAGTGCCTCCAACATATTTTATTTGAACTTAGTAATACACAACCTTTTTGAACTTCACGTGCTTACGGTTAATGAAATTGCACTTCACGACAAAATTTTTTATGACCATTACTTCTGTTTCGCACCATATTATTTGCATTTCGCATCATCTATTTGCAATGTCAACAACTGGAACTTCCTCTACCTTTTTGTTTCGAAATTCAGTTTAATCTTTGGTGCCCTAGAATAATCATTATTAGCAGTTTTCGAAGTAAACAAACGTGATAACTCTCGACTTAATTATTTTGTAGCTCAGTTTGACCATCACCGCCAACACCACTAGGTTCCACGTGAAACTTGAGTTAAAAATTTAAAGAAATGTCATCATTTACTATTATCTTTGTATTTCGAACGTAATTAAGATGTTTTTTTTTGATTAGTTAGGTTTTCATTTTTATTATGAATTTTTAATGTAAATCTAAGAATTGCTATCATCTTATACCATATGATTTTCTGCCGTGCACCTATATTGAGCACGATTACTAAAAAAATGTTGCCACTTTAATGGTTTGTTTTTAATTTTTGTGACGTATTTTGAACAATTAAAAGAAATGTTATCATTTTTATATGCTAGGTTTTGATTTTCTGTTATGCATTTCAAACGTAATCAATAAAAGAAATGTTACCACTTTTTATTGCTAGTGTTTTATGCGACTTGGAAATGTTTGTTGCAGGACCCCAGAATACGTCTGTGCAACATGTACTCAACATTTCATTTCAGTAGTTCATCAACTTAAATTAAAGAATCTCCTTGTAATGAAGAAAAGAATCGCATGCAAAAATGTGCACAAGTGCCAAAAGAAGTATAATCACTTTGTAATGCTGTGCCTTCATTTATTATGACGTGTTTTGAAGATGATTAAAAAAATTTTCAATTTATAATGCTAGGTTATCATTTGCTATAACGTTTTCTTTTATTTTCCGTTAAACTGCATTATTTATGATAAAAAAGTGGATTTTTTAGGTTGACTGGGAACCGTACTCCCATAATAACATTTCATCTTATGGGAAAATACCACTTGCACTTCACGGATTTGCATTTCGCATCAGTATTTCAGAACCAATAATTCACAAAGTTCAAAAAGGTGGTGTACCAACATATTAAAAGTTTTGCACTGCTTGGGTTGAGTTTGAGGTGAGTTGTAATTAAAGACGGTCACAAAGATATAGAGTACTAATCGGGCATTTCTTTCTTAACCCAACTATTCTATGTTGGCGAAGCCGTGAGCTGTCAATGAATACCTAATATAAGCTGAAAAGTGGAAATCGATTAGTCTAATCTTATTATTTGAAAATTTGTTAAGTTGCCTAAACAACATTCATATAAGTAAACATGGCTTTCATAACTTTGGTATGAAATTCATTGCTTGACTCATCACTTTTATTTATATGTTTGATCAGTTCAATTTATGATTTGAACTGTTGTTAGTTTGAAAATTATATTTTATTTATTGTTGTAACAGAAAATGAGACATATGATTTCATTTTGTACAAAAAAACATGGAGCCCTATAGTAAAGCTCTTCCCAGGAAAGAATTAGAAAAAACTAGCATTCCATATTCGCCAAAGATGATTGGACATTCGTGTTTTATGTGTTATTTCAGCAATATGTGGAGTTCCACGAATAATAAACTTCATTTTAGTAAGCTATTTTAAAATAGTGAACCAGTGTTTTTAGTTCTGCAAACAATACAAATAAATACAAGCGTGAATTCTTAGAAATTTCTTTTTAGAAAATTTGTTCAAAATCTAGGTGCATCTTACCAGCCAGCAAATATGGTATTTTAATATAAATCTTCATACTTATAGTTATTTTAAAAACATAATCTAAGTTATAATAGCAATAGAAATGTCATCCCAGAAAAATAACCCAATACTTAAGTTACTCCAATTTTATTCATTTACCCTAGCAGGTTCTTTCTGGGAGGACAGACTTTTTTCTTCTTTATGTCTATTCATGTGTGCATCAAAATCTTTTACGTCCAAGAATTTCATCCGGCACTTGATGCACTCAGGCACATTACTCTTGTACTCTCCAGTATTTAGTGACAAAGGAATAGATGGGATTTGTTTTGGAATTCCTTTTCCTTCATCTTTTCGAGGATTAATTCGACCTTTGTGTAACTTCTCATTTTCCTGAAGGCAATAAAATACACAACTGTTGTTATGATTATCAAAATCAATTCTCATATTACAAAAGCCATAAAAATGTTATTTTACTTTAATTCTTTATGCACCATTTCCACTTATAGCATTGAATAAATTTCCATTTAACATATTTTTATTGAAAGCACAATTACTTTGGCAAATTCATTTCATATCTTTAATCAACACATGTCACTAGAGTTGAATTACATCATACTTAATTACTAAAATTGTATGTTTTTACCTTAGCGGGTTCTTTTTGAGAGTCATAATAACACAGTAAACCTTTCATTCCTCCATGCATCTTCATGTGCATGGCACAATTTTTTAAGTCAAGGAACCTCTTGTGGCATACAGTGCATTCGAATATTTTCTTCCTACCATCAGCTTCATTTGGTGAAAAAGGAATAGATGGGATTTGTTTGGGCATCGATGATGAATTTTGTGTGATGGAATTACTTATGATTACTTTGTCTTCTTCTTTTTTAATAACACATGGCATAATTTGACCTAAATTCTTTCTGGCAATTACTAAAGAATTTTCTGTGGCAGAATTACTTGCAATTACTTTTTCTTCTTTTTTTTGAATAACACATGTCATAATTTGACCTAAATTCTTTTTGGCGACTACTAAAGAATTTTCCATGGCAGAATTACTTGCACTAATCTTTTCTTCTCTTTTCTGAAGAACACATGGCAAAGTTTGACCTTCAAGCTTCTTTTCATTTTCCTGCAAGAGAAAACATATAAATGATCACTAATATCTTTATAGAAATTAGTTTTTAAATTTTAAGGCCTGAAGAATTTTTATTTAAACCTATATGTACACTAATGGTTATTTTTATTAAGGCATTGCATAAACACTGCAGTACTTGCGTGGGGTACCGTAGACACCCCAAGCATACGTTTTACGACCGAGTTCCTTTCTTTTGGCCTTTTATGATACTGACCCTTCAATAGCTGAAAAGACATGTGTTTGGAACCTTTTCTGTGAAAAATTTGCAGTTTTCTGTGGTACTCCTTTGAGTTTGGATGTTTTTTCTCAGAGAGTGCTGCGTTGTACTTTATGGAAATCAGCACTTTTTTCTTTATGCAGACAATCATATTTTATTCTGAAATGATTGTTACTATCTACAGAACTTTTATTTCACATAAGTTGAGATTGTCTCTCAATAATTTCTCCAATGATCGTCATCATATAATGTGTTATTTCCCATAATTGGAGATCGCATCTCAACAGTTTCTTCACTGACTCTGATCCTATAAGGTTTGTAGATTTTTATTATTTAGGTTTTTTTTTGAAGCTCCCAGTACACTTTTTCCAACTGATATTTGACAGAACTATTATCAATATTATAGTGAATTGCACGAATATTCAAATTGAAAAAGCAAACACAGTTTTCAAGGTCATTATGTGATAAACCATTTTTCCTCTTGTGTACAATTATAATTTGTGTTCTATCGTGGGATTACTGATTTCGTTAATTGAATTGATGATATTATAAGTATATTCCTAAAAACTGTCAACTGACCCAGAGATTGACATCTGAAAATAATCATGGAAGTGTACCTTAAGACTACTGTATTAGTCTTTATATAGTACCACCCTTTTTGACCAAAATATTAGTAAGAAAAGTAAGGGGGGAGGGGACTATATTCACGCCCAAAAAATCAGCAAACGAAAATATCACCACCAGCAGTAAGTATAGGTAACAATTAATGCCCTCACTTGATTTGATTGTTTCATGAAGAATTCCTTGATACATATGCCTCAGTAACTCAATTCTTTTTGTTCACTCTTTGGAATCCTTGCCTTAAATGTTCGTATTTTCAAAATTTCAGAAGTTTTTGCTTTGAAAGGGTTGATTGGCCAACTTCATCCCTTCCTTAAGTCCCAAATATTGATATGTATGTAGTGGTGCCACCTATCATTATTTTAGAGAAAAAGTCACTACGATGAAAGAAATTATCTTCATTACCCGTCTTTATTAATTACTCTGTCAGCTGATCAGACTGTCCAGCTTGGTCAGCTGGTGATTGTATATAGGTAATGCAATCGTGTTATAAAACTATTACTTATGTAAATCAAATTGAGGTGTTGAAGGTGTTTCAACTATCTACAGAATGTATTCCTTGATGTGATATTCTGAGGCATAAATATCGGAAGTAACAAAAATACTGGTAAAATAAATTATGAAAAGAATATGTTAACTAGAAATCTGGTGATAATTACTTTTTTATAGAGGCACGATTCAAGTAGCCATTGTCAATGGCATCTGAATGATACGAATAGAATTTAAATAACATTCACAAATCAAAATTTTTTAATTTAGTCCAGTAACACTTGATACATATTTAAATTATGCCTGCAACTATAACACGCAAAACGTGATGTCACCGTTTCATTATAAATTGATAGCTGTAACTAAATTGTTCGTACATATTAAAACTCGTTCTAGAATATTAAAAGTCAGGTCTGTAATGGGGTTCAAACTTTTTCTAAAACTGGGGCTTCAGAAATAGGGGGAGGTACTATTTTCAGAGAGGGACTATACGAGATGCTATCGAAAAGTTCCCGGACTGTACTGATTACTCGGCAACCTAGAGAGGTAGGCGGGTGCAACGCTAGGAGTCACTGCCCGCAGGCCTAACGAGTCAGTCTGCCAAGTGATGCCGTGCTGTTCTTGTCTGAACCAGTTTCACATGTGCTTTTCTGACCTTGTGTTAGGGCTGTCCTGCGATCCCGCGATGGCTGACAAAAACGAGCAACACGTGTGCATCAAGTTTTGCGTGAAGCTCGGGAAATCGGCAACCGAGACACTCGGAATACTTCGTCAGGCTTTTGGTGATCAAGCTTTAGGCCGTACGCAGTGTTTTGAGTGGCACTCGTGTTTCAAGGGCGGTCAAACATCGGTTGAAGATGACGAACGCTCGGGACGACTGCCCACCAGCACAACCCCTGCAAATGTTGAAAAAATTCGACAAATCGTTCACGAGGACCGTCGCCTAACCATCTATGAAATATGCGACATGGTTGGGATCAGTTATAGACCCTGCCAGGCGATCCTTATGGACGATTTGAACATGCATCGAATCGCTGCAAAGTTCGTCCCCAGGTTCCTGACACCCGACCAGAAGCAGCGGCGCCTCGACGTGTGCCAGGAGCTTCGAGAAACTGCAAATGGCGACTCAACTTTCATCTCCAGGGTCATCACAGGCGACGAAAGTTGGGTTTACGGCTACGATCCAGAGACGAAGCAGCAATCGTCACAGTGGAAGAGCCCGCGTTCACCAAGACCGAAGAAGGAGTGCGACAAAGAGCATGTTGATTGTTTTTTTGACATTAAGGGGGTTGTGCACCGTGCGGCGCAAACGATTGAAACTGTGGCGCGACCGCAACTGGCTCCTGCATCACGACAATGCACCTGCTCACGCCTCCCTGAAAACGACACAGTTTTTGGCGGATAACAACATGCCGGTCATCCCACACCCCCCGTACTCGCCGGATTTAGCTCCTTGTGACTTTGCCTTGTTCCCAAAAATGAAGTTGAAGCTGAAGGGGCGACGTTTTGACACCGTGGAAGAAATTCAGAACGAATCGCAGGAGGTTCTTGACAGCCTTCAACAAAAGGACTTCCGGGGAGCATTCGAGGCAAGGCAGAAGCGCTGGGATCGTTGTATAACGTCACAAGGGGATTACTTCGAAGGGGATGGAGGCCAAATGTAAATAGAATAAGTTTAAAATTTTTTGTAGGCACAGTCTGGGAACTTTTCGATAGCACCTCGTATTCAGACTAATACGTACTTCTTTTCGAAATAGATTAATAATGAAAAAATCATTTGGAACTTCTCAAAATTCACTTATAAATGGTTATAAATAGAACAAAATAAAGAATTGAATAATAGTGATATTTTTACAACAAAAAATCTGTAGGGTGTCAGGAGCATCCCACGCAAGTACTGGTGGTTGAAAAATTAACATGAATACCCCAGGGTTAATATCATTGTATTTTTGCATTCCATGCCAGATATATTTTTCAATGATTAGAAATGCCATTTGATACATGGATCACAATGTTATATTACTAGTGTATATAATTTGAGCATCATAGGTGGAACATGCATTGCATACCTCAATTTAAACTGTTTGTCATAAAGCCTATATACTCAATTTGAGATATTGATGCCAATAGCTAACCTTGTGCCATCCTAAATGACTAAATACATTAAACTTCTATAAAAGAAATTTTTGTATTTAAAGGATTTCATCCGATTTATGACATAACTTCAAATTACAAATGAGATAATGCAAATAATGGTTTAGTGGTTATACTTTAACTCACGTGATTGGTTTCTTTCTGGGAATTAAATTCATGCTGTAAACTTCTTTCTTCTCCAGGCTCCTTTTGCAAGTTCAACTCTGTTATATCAAAGATTTCCCTCTGACATTCTAATACCTTCTTTGTGAACTCTACTGTATTGACTGAAAAAAGATTAGGCAGATTTTGTTTCAGGGTTGCTGAAGAATTTTCTCTGGTAGTATTACTTTTTGCTGGACCATCTTTTCTTTGAGCAACAAATGAGATAATTTTACCTTCTTCTAACTTCTTATCTTTTTCCTGGAAGCAAGAACATACATAGTCACTCCTCCAGGCTCCTTTTGCAAGTTCAACTCTGTTATATCAAAGATTTCCCTCTGACATTCTAATACCTTCTTTGTGAACTCTACTGCATTGACTGAAAAACGATTAGGCAGAATTTGTTTCAGGGTTGCTGAAGAATTTTCTCTGGTAGTATTACTTTTTGCTGGACCATCTTTTCTTTGAGCAACAAATGAGATAATTTTACCTTCTTCTAACTTCTTATCTTTTTCCTGGAAGCAAGAACATACATAGTCACTCCTCCAGGCTCCTTTTGCAAGTTCAACTCTGTTATATCAAAGATTTCCCTCTGACATTCTAATACCTTCTTTGTGAACTCTACTGCATTGACTGAAAAACGATTAGGCAGAATTTGTTTCAGGGTTGCTGAAGAATTTTCTCTGGTAGTATTACTTTTTGCTAGACCATCTTTTCTTTGAGCACCAAATGAGATAATTTTACCTTCTTCTAATTTCTTATCTTTTTCCTGGAAGCAAGAACATAATAATAAATTTATTGAGACAAAGTCAATATTTACAATTGACTAGGATAAATCAAAACATCAGTCATAATTTCAAAAGTGAATTAATTGAAATTGTCTGCAAAATACTGACAGAATAGTACATTTTGGATATTAACAAATCTTTAACCCTTTTTTTAATAAGTACTTGATGGAGCAATTCTCATTGCATTAGGCAATTTGTTGTATATCTCCAAATCCATTTCCTTTGGCCCCATACTAGTTTTTTTGTAATGAACATGTTATAAGTGCAAATAATTATGTCTCCTAGTATTATGATCATGAAAGTTTGAATTTTTACTAAATAAATTGAGATTATCCTTGATGTGAATTAGTAAAGAAAATATGTAAATACATGGAAGAGGAAGGATAACCTAATTCCCTGAATATTGATCAACATGGAGAGCGATTAGATTTTCTAGCTATAATGCGGACTGCTCTCTTTTGCATTTTAAATAATTTTACAGCTTGAGAGGAATTACCCCAGAATACAACACCATATACAATGTGAGTATAAAATTCACCATAATAAAACATCATTACTGACTGTAGTCCTCGGATATCTTAAAATAAAACAAATAGAGCTTAATTTGTCAGATAACCAATATGACTTTCTCAGTTAACACCCGAGTCCAAAATGATACCCAAAAATTTTGTTTTGCTAACCAGTTCAATTGACCTTTTATATTTTTAGAAGCAGACTTTCTAATAGGTTCTTACATAAGAAATAGACCATTTGAGATTTGTTAGTGTTAAGATGCAAATAGTTGTTGTCACACAGTGTGCTTAATTGTTGTATGGTAGAATTGCTACTATGAATCAAATCTTTACCTGATGGTGCAGAAAGTAAAACATTCATGTCATCAGCATACAACAGAACTTCCGCATTATCTCTAAGGTTGAGACTAGTTGGTAGGTCATTTACATATATTAAGAACAGGACTGGGCCCAAAATGGATCCCATACATCAGCGGTTTCCACACATTACAAAGCCACACCTCCCCTCACCTAAGAAAACTATCTTAGTGCCTCCATCTATACCATATTCAATTACAGTTCATAAAAAATACCTAATGGACATACAATCACCATTAATAAAGCCACCTTAACCCTTGAGTACTCACATACGGGTCGAATTGACCTGGACCAACTTTAAATGTTCATATCGTTTTACTTGTGTCTAACTTCATTCTTCTAGTAGCTGAGTTTGATGATGCTTTAAACATGTCAAATGCTTTCATGGGTCCCAAATCGAAAATTTAAAGATGTAAAAGGGCTAATATGTTGGAAAGGACATGCTAGGCACAATAGAAATTTGCAAGTATCAACCTGGCAATGGCAGGGAAAGACTAGAAACCTCCTAAAGACCACCGAATTCAACCAGGACAAGATAAATACCTCTTCTTACATAGACCAAAAACGATCTTGATGTCAAACTTATGCATTGGAAAAGGATCACAAAACTAAAACAATTTGTAGGAGTTACCGTATTAGTCCAAATATAGTCCCCCCCCCTTTTTGGCCAAAATATTGGTATGAAAAGAAGGGGGGGGCTATATTCACACCCAAAAAATTAGCAAACAAAAATATCACCGCCAGCAGTAAGTATCAGTAACAATTAATATCCTCACTTGATCTGATTGTTTTACGTAGAATTTCTTGATACATATGCCTCAGTAACTCAATTCTTTTTGTTCACTCTTTGGAATCCTTGCCTTAATGTTCGTATTTTCATAATAGCAGGAATTGCAGAAGTTTTCGCTTTGAAAGCATTGATTGGCCAACTTCATCCCTTCCCTAAGTGACAAATATGCAAATATTGATATGTAGTGGTGCCACCTATCATTATTTTAGAGAAAATGTCACTACGACCATGAAATAAGGAGAATAGGAAGCGCAGCTTCGACCTTTTTCCGAATACCGATAGGTGTCTCTGGTGGTCGCGCCTGCAGCGATCCTATTGGTCAACTGGTTTGATGAAAATACCCCTTCCCCACTCCTTATTCAACCCATCCCAGTCTTGATAACCATTAGAAACCCCATGCTTGAGTTGTGAGGTTTTTCGAAAGTAGTTTTCTGTTTGTGTGTTGTTTGCTGTTAAACCGTACAAATTAGGTATGGCACGGAAAACTTATTGTGCAGGATATTGGTGTAACAATTTTAATGGCTGCAGGATAAATAGGAAGATATCACTTTTCGGATTTCCGAAGGGTATATCCAGGTGAGTTTCAAAAAGGTGTAGTACATTATATGGAATACTAGAGGTAAGTTGAGATTATGTGTTTATTATTAGTTCTGGTGCCTAATTGCAACCAATAAAATTTTTTAAAATTTAAACCCTTAGATAAATATTTCACTTCCAGATGTGCTACAACTGTAAAATTTGGCATAAGTGTGTGGCATTAGTATGCCACAACAAAAAATTATAATATTCTTCAAATAGCAAAATTTTAGGGATTGCTTTTATTACAATATTGTTCCACAAGGAAATAACAAAAATCATTGCAGAGGTGAAAACTTGTGAATTAAAAAAATATTTCCAATAATAAAATGTCTGAAAAATTAATACCTGTGTATTTAATCATATATGTTGTGTGTACCTATATGGTTCTCAGATCTTATTAACTTATGCATCTATAACTTATGCTCTATTTTTTGTAGATAGGCTTAGGATATCAGAGGCTGAGTTAAATCCATCCAAGGATGATGTATCTGGTTCTTTATTATAGCATTAATACTTATAAAGTTTCAATTATAAAATATGTTAAATCATAAAAATACTTTTTGTTAATTGGTATCTTATATTATTAGCAACAACTCTCCTAAGCTAATTAAATATGTATGTTATTTACAATTATTTATATGTATTTAAATGTTTTAATTCTAACAAATAAAAAAATCATACTTCTAGTGGTTTTGTTTTAATATGGTTAAATCCTAAACTTATATATTAAATACGTAATCAACTTCTTAATTCAAATGTACCACCAAAGCCTGTTCTGCAGCTTAGGTTTAAATTAGGCGTGCTTTTGCTCGGGTTGGCTGCTCGATCACACTGCCACAAATGAATTACCATTGGCCTTATGGGAGCTGCGCTTCCTAATCTACTTCTTCCATGCTATGACGAAAGAAATTATCCTGAGGTATTGAAGGTGTTTCAACTATCTACAGAATGTATTCCTTGATGTGATATTCTGAGGCATAAATATCGGAAGTAACAAAAATACAGGTAAAATAAATTATGAAAAGAATATGTTAACTAGAAATCTGGTGATAATTACTTTTTTATAGAGGCACGATTCAAGTAGCCATTGTCAACGGCATCTGAATGATACGAATGGAATTTAAATAACATTCACAAATCAAAATTTTTTAATTTAGTCCAGTAACACTTGATACATATTTAAATTATGCCTGCAACTATAACATGCAAAACGTGATGTCACTGTTTCATCGTAAATTGATAGCTGTAACTAAATTGCTCGTACATATTAAAGTTCATTCTTTAGAATATTACGAGATGACCCAAACAGAACTTATGATGCCTGCTTTACATTTAATCATTTATTTAATACTTATATTGGCTTTAATAGCTTTAAAGCCATCGCAGATATGTAGCTCTTTGTGTTCTCAAATTTCATAATTAAGCGTTATAAAATACAAATACATTCGAACGGAATATTAAACTGATCATGCATATTTGTGCAGCAAAAATAACACGTGTACATTATAGAATATACCGAATCTTGAGTCCAACAATAATTGTTGCTATGACAACACTCTCGTAATGAGTGATAAAAACTGCAAAATTGCCAGTATTTACGCAAAATTCTAAGAAATACAAAATTCTACGATAAAAATTAGAATCTCCATTCCTTTCCTCAGAGAAAAGTACAAAACTCGCTCCAATATTATATATCTAAGATATTTTAATGTGCAAGAGAAAATTACCCTGCACGATGGATTTCAGATTTCCCTTGTAAATCAAATGGGAAGGATAGTTCCTGGAATCGAACACGGGACTTCAATCTTCACAACAAAAATTATCCTTGGGAGCTCGGCTCATGTACCAAGAGATTTCCACCAAGTTTCATGAAAATTGGTTCAAAAGTTAATAGGGGAGGATGGACAGACAGACATAAAGACACAACTATAAGTCTATTTCTACTCTGGAAAGTAGGCTAAAAAGTGAGGTCTTTAATGGGATTCAAACTTTTTCCAATACAGGCTTCAGAAATAGGGGGGGGGACTATATTCAGAATAATATGGTATAACAAACATATTTCCAATGAGCATTGTGCTAGCATTTGTGTCAACTGTTTTGAAAGGCAACTAAAATTTAGGATGAAAATTTGCATAAGAAATCTTGTTTTTGGAATCATGATTGGACATAAAGAGCTTCAGATCAGCTAAACTTTAAAATCTTTGGTTTGACATTAATAAATCCAAATAAAGTGTGGATGAGTTACCTATTTAAAATTAATTAAAATGTTTATTTTGTATTGAGAGATTTTTAGGATTATTAATAATTTTTAAAAATATTCTGGTCTTCTAATCTCTCTTACATAAGCTTTAAAACACATGAGTCAATTTGACGCAGTGCGAGTACTACTCATGTCACAATTTATAGTGCGAGTGCTCAAGGGTAAAGGAAAAACATGGACACAAACGATACGTCCTAGCCAATTGAGGGATAAAATTCGGCTGCTGCATATTGTAGGTCTCACAATTAGGATGGTTAAATAGACAGTAAATATATGAGAAATTCTTTGCACCCTCCCCACGACCTACCCATCGTGCCCTGCAGTTTAAAAACCATTGCCATACATAATCACTCCTATTTTTTCAAAATTACATCTCAAATAGCAAAACTCACAATATTTCAATTTAAACCTGGGTGTCATTACTGACTTTTTGTGATGATTCAAATTCTATTGACATTTTTTGTATTGCATACATTATTACTTATACATAAATTAAATTACAATTTGAAAGGCTTATAACTTTTTATTCAAGTCATATATTGGAAAAAGAATTGCTATATAACAAAGGCCCAACATTCAAGTATCCCATCATACAGCTGGAAGTTTACAGGTCTCTCACTAGAGACGTGGCGAGAAATAAACTAGTAATGGCGGATTACAGTGGCAGTGAGCATGCATTTTGCTGTTTTGCATTTGAATTAGTGATGAAGCGACATTTCACTTAAGTGGGACAGTTAATAGGCATAACATGCAGATATGGGGAGGAGAACCACCTAGAGTCACAGTTGAACATCAACGTGACTCTCTGAAAGTGAATGTCTTTTGTGCTATGAATGTTACAAAGGTTTATGGATCATTCTGATTAGCTGAGAAAACAGTGACTGGAATTACATATCTAGACATGCTGAAACTGTTCCTTATACCCCAGTTGCAGCAAGACAGAGGTAGCAGACATCCTGTTCCAACAGGACGGCACTCCGCCTCATTATCACCAGAGCATTACATCTTTCCTTAATGCCATATTCCCCAATAATTGGGTTGGTCGAGGTGGCCCTATAAAGTGGCTGCCACAGTCAACTAACCTCACACCTCTTGATTTTCATGTCTGGGGTTATGTCATGGACAAAGTTTATGTTCCTACTCAACCACAGTCCTTAGAGGAACTACGAGACAGAATCCATGATGCAGTAATGAGTGTCAATAAAGATATGCTACATAGAGTATGGGATGAGATTGTTTTCAGGTGGGATGTGTGCCCCATGGAAGCCACATTGAGCACCTGTACACAAAAACTTGAATGTTGGGCAGCAATTCTTTTTCCAATATGTGTCTTGAATAAAATGTTATAAGCCTTTCAAATTGTACTTTAATTTGTGTACACCCTGTATATCAACAATTTCAGCTGATTTACAATAGCACATTAAATGCCACTAGAGATAAAATACACTTTATTTATTCTAATTCTTTTACCTTAGCATGTTCCTTCTTGGAATCCAATTCAGGTGGTGCACCATATTCTATTCTGTGGCACCTCGTATGCTCCTTGAAGCGCTCCATGTCAACGAATTTTTTATGGCATTCAATGCATTCATATGTTTTCTTCCACTTCCAATCTCCAGTAGTTAGTGGTGAAGCAATCCATGGTTTTAGTTTGAAGTTGGCTGCAGAATCACTTTCAATTAATTCTTTAATTCTTTGAGATTCTTTTATCATCTTCTCCTTTTCCTAGAAGGAATTACATAGTCACATTATAACTCATAAAATTGAATTTTCAATTGCACAAATTGGTGAAGATTTATCTCTATTAATGGACAGCATATCTTGAAAACCAAGAAACTTGGAGACTTAAAACTTGGTATACATACTAATGGGACCATGAAGATGTGCACCTTGGAGCCAGAATTTTGATTTTTGGTGGGAGGGAGGAAGTGGAGGGGATGCCATTTCCCATAAGATAACACGTAAAAATCGATTTTTTGACTTGCAGGCTTTTACTCTTTTGCAAATTAAAATTAAAAAGAATTGGCCTATGATCTTCAGACCTGGACCGTTTTAAAGAAAAGTGAATATTGTTTCTTATTCTTATCATCACATTTCGCCTACGATTTGAAATCGCTCAAGTTATACATTTAAATCACATTTATTTAAAAAATTTAAGCTTTTTAACAATATGTTGCCTTGCCGACCATGTCATTGTTTAACCTCGAGATTGTATTGTTGCCTTAATCCTTATACTATATGCATATGAAATTCATGCTTTGAGTGCTTTAATACGAGAGAGAGAGAGAGGAAGAAAGAAAGGAGAGAGTCAGAGAGGGAGAGAAAGAAAATTAAATGCTCCATAAATCTATTATATATACTGAAAAGATTGTGGGTTTGTGCATAATAAAGTCATACTTACCGAATAGCTGCAGATTCCAAATTTTGAATAAACAACACAACTACTAATATTAGCTGAATGCACTAATTTTTACACCGAAATATTTTATGTAAAAGGTTGAAATAATCATTTTCGTTTATTACTGGATTCAGTTATTGTTGAGCGCCATTAAGATATGCATGACAACACACGTTCATATTTGTTTACATATTTACTCTTTACGTTCATATTTGGTTTGTCATTTACTTTATAAGATATATATTTGCATATTATCTATTAAAATGGTAATATGAAAAAGAATCAGAATTGATTGCTTGACATAATTGTCTAAAACCTTTTGCAATAGTAACGTATTTCAAGTTTTATTATTTACATTGATTATTATTTCGGACAACATTGTTATAGTTACCCACAAAAAATACTTCTGTTATCATTTGTTGTAGGATTCCTTTTCAGTGTATGTTGTTATTGTATAGGCGAGTAAAACATCTATTAACCCTTTCACTGCTATCGACGCATATGTGTGGGCGGGCAGAGCAATGCAATGTTTAAATAATTATTCGTATACATTGTTAATTGTTGAAAAATGTATAATTTATATAATCATTCGTTTACATTGATACTTAATCCATTGTTACAACAATTGTTCAAAATGGCCGTCTTCAGCTTGGATGCACAATCTGGCCCGTTTGAGTAGGGAACGTGAAACAGCACAAAGAACTGCAGCGTTATTAACGCGCCTGGCAGCATCGAAAATTCGCTGAATAAGTTCATCCCTCGTGCTCACTTTGGCTTCATACACAATGTTTTTCATTTGCCCCCACACATGGAAATCCAATGGAGTGAGATCCAGAGAACTTGGTGGCCAATCCTGTGCACCACCATGACCGATCCATCGGTTAGGGAACTTCTTGTTAAAATACAGCGTTCCTACTAAAATGGTGCGGGTGCTCCGTCAATCTGGTAGTACATCTGAAGTCGTGTTTGCAGAGGAATATCTTCTAAGAGACCCGGCATTTCATTTTCCAAAACATCAGCATAAATGGGACCTGTCAGGCGTGGCGGGAAGAAGTACGGTACAACCAGCTGGTTCCAAATGACACCACACCACACGTTCACAGAAAAACGGAGTTGGATGTTGCTTTCAACTTCCGCGAGGATTTTCGCAAGCCAATAAATGCTAGTTTCTCGTGTTGTTTATTCCATCACGATTAAACTGTGCCTCGTCCTTGAACAAGAGGTAACGCTTCAGGCAGGGGTGTGCATTTAACCAACGGCAGAATTTCAACCGCCTAGCCATATCCCCAGGTTGAAGATGCTGAACTTCCTGGATATAGTATGATAAAGTCCCTCATCATGTTATGTTTGCCAGACTGTCATTTGTGGAACGTTGAGGCAGGCATTCTTCGTGTACAAAGACTTCGCTGAACCATTTGAATAATGTTTTCCTCCACATCCACATTAACTTGTACTGGACGTTCAGCTCTCAAAGACACACACGGAAATGAGCCATTTTCTTGTAAATGTCAGTGAACTTGAATAAAAGTACATCGATCTGGTGTTCTTCTTTGTGGAAATCATCATCGATATTCATAAACGGCAGCAACGGAGTTTCCGTGACAAAACCCACGCACGAAGTACATATCCGCATACTCTTTATTTGAAAATGTAAACAGCATTATTGAAAGTTAATGATACCACACGTGTCACAGCGCACTACACTGAACGCTAGCTTACGTTCTACTGACATGCTGCCTGCGAGCTTGCAAATTATGTTTACGTCTGTTGTGCAAGCGTCGTGCTTCTCATTGTTGTAACAATGGATTAAGTATCAATGTAAATGAATGATTATTTAAATAATACATTTTTCAACAATTAACACTGCATATGAATAATTATTTAAACTGCATTTTTCAGCCATTAGGTTGTACAAATCAAAGTACGAGATAATTTCAATTACCCGTAGCTCTGTAACAAATCAGAATCGGCCCCTAGTTCATATGACATTTTTTACTCAAAATCGCTTAAGGAATAAGATCCCGAAGTTATGACAAAAAGTCGCTGGACACCCTGTATATAGATGAGCTCTTCCGATGTAATGGATTAAACATCTCAGAAGAGGAAGAGGGATACTTTGGAAGATCTAAGGGATTGAGCTTCCTCAGAAGACCCCGGCAAAATTCATTAAGCTTCAGACTCCAAAAATAAAGCAGATGGAGACAATTTTCTGCCAAATGAAGAATCGAGTGAAGAAGAGGATGACCCATGTGTCAAAAGTCCATCACCTAGTGCTGTAAGACATCCACGAGTCACCTCGTGGGAAAAAATTTCCAATGTGGAAGTTAAACATTTACCTAGTCTGGACTTGAACCCATAATTCAGTGGCAGCCATGGTGTGATAGACCTGGAGAATCTCAGCCTTTATCAACATTTTAAGAAATGTTGCCCTATAGCTATCTATTTCCAATGAGATAAATATGCAAAATCGATTCTAGATTCATTGTGAAGTTTATCACTGAGATCAAGATATTCTAAATGGAAGGAGGTTATGCCCGAGGACATTCAGGCATTAGTGGTGATGAAAATTGGAATGATTTTGAAGCAGATGTTTATATTTTAAAAAAATTAACTAGTAAAGAGTCCACAGTTCTACTGCAGGAAATTTTGAGAAACGTCAAAAAGTACTTTACTAAACAAAGGACAAACCAAAAAGAAGAATCAAACAGCGGGATAGGGTGGTAAAATGAGGAACAAACAAATAAGAACAAGGATAAAACTGTAAAAATGAACTAAACTGATAAAAACAGTAACAAACGAAGAGCAAAGAGAAAAAGAATGGTCAAACATTGATAGTGTGACAAACAAATTAGTTACAATGACTTACAAGAACTAAATACATTTTCCACCTCTCCTTGTTTTCTCCCTCTCTCTCTCTCTCTTCCTTCCTCCCATTCCCTCTTCCTCCTATTTTTTCTCTCTCTCTCTCCCTTCCTTCCTTCCATTCTCTCTTCCTTCCTCCAATTCTCTCTCCCTCTCTTTTCCTTCATCCTATTCTCTTCCTTCCTCTCATTCTCTCCCTTCTCTCTCTCCCTCCCATTTGTATTATGTCACGACAAATGATTGTGTATATGTATTTATATATGAATACTTGTGATTTAAGAATATTATTATGAAAAAATTATATTGTATTTATAGGTGACTAGTGGTTAGGTGAATTTCTTGTACAGTAATACCCCACTATACGTCGCCCTGCTATATGTTGCTTCGCATATATGTCGTCAATCAATTAAGGAACATATTTTGTTATAAGATGCATCGCATTGCATATACGAGGTCTGATCAAAAAGTTCTAAGATACAATGTATTACAGAAGAAGAATTGAAGATAATGGGACAAAATGCTGAGTCAGCATAGACAATGACATTACATACAGGAGTGGTGCCGCTTCCCCCTCCACCAAACCAGTTCTGAGCAGAGCATTGTCAAGTTGAGATGTGTCTTTGCCTTCAGTCGCAGTCGTAATGGATACAAAAGAAGAGCAACATGTGTGCTTCAAGTTTTGTGTGAATAATAGGAAAAATGGAGCAGAAATTCTCCAAATGCTAAGAACTGCTTATGGCGATGCTTGCTTAAGCAAGCCAGTTGTTTATCAATAGATAAACCATTTCCAACATTGCCGAGAATCTGTTGAAGACGACCCACATTCAGGTCGTCCGTCAACTTCACGCAGTGATGAAATGGTTGCTCAAGTCAATGAAAAAATTCATTCTGATGGATGATTAACCATTAGAGAAATCGCCAATGAATTGGAGATATCATACGGATCATGTCAGGCGATTTTGACTGATAATCTTGACATGCGTTGAATGTCTGCAAAATTTGTCCCAAAACTGTTGAGTGATGACCAGAAACTTTGCCATCAAGAAGTGTGCTAGGACATGAAAATGAGGGTGGAAATGGACATTAATTTTATCAATTGCATTGTGACTGGTGATGAAACATGGATATATGGTTATGACCCTGCGACAAAACTCCAGTCGTCCCAATGGAAATCGCCAAATTCTGCCCGTCCAAAAAAAGCACGACAGGTTCAGTCAAATGTGAAAACGATGATTGTTTTTTTTGGCATTCAGAGATTAGTGCATTTGTTCCAACTGGCCAGACAGTAAACCAGGCCTTTTATAAAGAGGTTTTAATTCGATTAGGGGATAAAGTTCGGAGAAAACGCCCCCAGTTTTTTCAAAATGGATGGTTTTTTCACCATGACAATGCACCTGCTCACACTGCCCTTTCCATTCAAGAGGTTTTGGCCCAAAAAAATAGTCCTGTAGTACCCCACCCTCCATACTCACCTGATCTTGCCCCTTCTGATTTTTTTCTATTTTCTAAAACGAAAATAAAGCTAAAAGGTCAAAGATTTGAGGACATTCCAACTATCCAACAGAATGTTTGTGGCACTAGTGGAACCAAGCCTTAAGGCGACCCCAAGATTTTACAGGATTTTTTTAAGCTTCAGAAGTCGACTTGTAGACAGGAATGTGCAGTACTTTATTGCAAATTGAACAAATTCCTTTATATATGAAAAAAGAAATATATGATAGGAGTTAATATAAAAAAGATATGTTTCAGTCCCAACTCCCCAACTGGAATGCACTTCTGGACTCTTGCTTCCCCCAGTCAAGTGGTTAAAAAAATGAAAAATAAAATTTTTTAAATAAAAAATCAAAAGGTGAACACTAATATTCACTTAATATAATTAATATTTGTAATCATTTGTTCAATTACTGAAAGAATCAGGCAATAATATGAATAAATAGTGTATGTGATTTTTCTTACAATGAGAGGACATGATAGTGGGATCACGGATTTTTATAAAACTTGGTAGGTGTATAGCTCTGGATTCCAGGATCACTGCAAACACCCCTTTTGGGCATATACGGCTGATAGATTTTCCAAAAATCACGATTAAGTATTGCAATTTCAGGTTAAGTGATATAAATTTCTGAATGGACGAATAGTTGATCAAGTAATTGTTGGCGGTGAGCATATAGTGGTTGCATGAGGATGCGAGTTCAAATCCCTGTTGGGTAGCTTTTTTTTCTTTCATTCCTCCTTTTACAAATCCTTTTTCATATTTCGCATTAAAATTTAACCAGGCAGCCACATTAATATTTTTATTTTTTTCTATGTTGTTAGGTCGTGTGGTCTGGATTTTTTTCCTCAAGTCATTCAATGCACGATTTTCTCAACCAAGTTTAAATTATTAAATCACATATTCTTCATTGATCTCGGTACACGCTATATCCTATATTGATGATTACGACATGGGAAGGATCTCTGAAATTATTTTTGCGAAGTCTTACTCCGAATACTTAAAATATACCCATTAGGCAGAGGTATATCAGGCAAAGGATCACTCAAAGTATAAATGAAAATGAACTGGAGAGAAGTCATTAATAATTTACATTACATCTACATTAATAATCTACAACTGCCAATCATCACTGGGACCAATGCTTTCACTTTTGTTGATTCATCCATGTAGTCCAAAGACAACGATGAAGCCTCACAGACAACGCAATCACTCACAGAAACTCAAGCAAGCAAGAATATTATCTGTCGAGCATAAAGTCTTCAATGCCAGGTTTACGCGGTTCATTTTGGTTGCACTGCATGGACGAACCAACAAAACAATCAACAAAAGTGAAAACATTGGTCCCAGTGATGATTGGCAGTTGTAGATTATTAATGTTTTTAATCAATCAACTGAATTTGAGGGATTCAATAAAAGAAATATTTATATTCATTTATATTACTGTACTTTTAACAGACTTCTCACCAGTTCATTTTCTTTTATTCTTTCAATGATCCTTTGCCTAATAGGTATATTTTAAGTATTCGGAGGAAGTCTTCGCAAAAATAATTTCAGGGATCCTTTCTATGTCATAAGCATCAATATAGGATGTAGCGTGTGCCGAGATCAATGAAGAATATGAGATTTAATAATTTAAACTTTATTGAAACAATTGTGCATTGAATGACTTGAGAAAAAAATCCAGACCACCAACTAACAACATAGAAAAAAAATTAAAATATTAACGTGGCTGCCCGGTTAAATTTTAATGTGAATACGAAAAAGGATTTGTAAAAATGGGAGGAATGAAAGAAAAAAAGCTACCCATGAGGGAATCGAACTCGTGCCCTTGTTTGGATGCACTCACTATATATTCACCACCAACAATTACTCCATCAATTAAGCGCGCATTAGGAAATTTATATCAGCCGATGAGAAATTGTAATATTTAATCATAATAATCCATGATCCCACTACCATGTCCTCTCCTTGTTAGCTTTGATTTGGAGTCCAGCTGATTTGCTTCTTGTCTTACGCATGCAATGGGTATCTAAGAGGTAGTGCAATGAATAGCCGGATAGGAAGGGAGGAGAGAAACCTGGTGCCGGCTTTTAGCCTGCTCTTAATGAAAAGCACCAAGGGGGCCAATGGCTTAACGTCCCTTCCGAAGGATGGAGTGTTGATTTGAGTGCACTCCTCATTTCTCGTTTTCTTTTTTTCTCATTGGCTCATCCTCATCTCACCACTACATCATCGGCTCCCCTTTTTCTTAGAGATTGATGCAAAATTACTAAAAATAGCCGTGGCACTTTTGATCATACCCACCAAAATCGGCATGGCACTCAAACAGTTAAAATTAAAAGGTTGCTAGGTATAATTTTGTACCTAACATCCTTTTTAGCACTTTCTTAAATTGGTTATGTTTTCACTATGTCTGTCCATTCACAAAATATTAAAGCAATGAGAAGAGCTGAGAAGCTAAGATTTGGTAAATATAGATTGTTGCACCAATACTTTAGATTTCAAATCATTAACTTTTTTATAACACAGTTGAAAATGCATATGAAATAATGAATGAAGAGCCTTGAAATGTATTTCAATATTGTGTCTCTTTGGAATTGCCATGCTATTAGAGCAGTAGGCACCTGGAAATGCCTCGAAAGGCACCTAGACATATGTCGGCAGGCACCACGTTGAGAACCTCTGATCTAAAGTTTTCATTGCATAATTCTGAGAATAAAGTGCAAGAATTACACCAGTAAATCAAAGTTTTGATTGAAAACTTTTTGCGATTTTAGTATGATTAGCTCTTGAGACAATTTTACTACAGCTACGATTATTCTTTTACCTGTTTTTTCTGGAGACTATATCTATGAGATATACCTCGGTGCATCTTCATATGTAAATTGAATTTTTTCATATTCCAGAATCTCCTCTCACATTCAATGCATTCCAAAACTTTCTTCCTGCGATCCCAAGTATTTATTCGAAAAGGAATAGATGAAATTACTTCAGGGTTTACTGATGAATTTTCTGAGATGGAATCATCTTCATCTGTATCGTCTTCATTTTCTTGAGATGGACTAACTTTAGCCTCCATCACCTTTGCTTTTTCCTAGAAACATACAATAAGTACTATCATCAATGAAGTTAAATCTCAATTAATAAGTAATGTTGATTTTATTTTAATTTAAACCTATACACACAAATGATTATTAATATGCTGGTTTAACTTCTGTTGTCCATTTTTGCATTGAAATTATTATAACTTATGCATTTGGAATTTCAATCTGATTCATTACAACACTTCAAATGTCACTTAACCCTTTCAGTGCCACGCCGATTTTGGTGGCTCTCTAAAAGTGCCATGCCTATTTCAGCAATTTTGCATCAATCTCTAAGAAAAATCATATACATGCTATTTATTCATATTCTTGCCTGATTCTTTTAGTAATGCACAGATGATTACAAATATTAATTATATTACGGGAATGTTGTGAGTTTTTGTTTAAAAAATTTTGTTCTTAATTTTTTTAATAAAAAATGAAGTCAATTTTATATTGAATCAAGTACAGTATTTCATTATTTTCGCTAGTATATTTAACTTATTTAATAAAGGCAAGACATCCAAGTAAAACAATGCAAAAACTCGCAAAAAATATTAAAAAATGAAATTACAGAAAAATATTATTTTGCATAACTGCAATTTTAGCGCTTTTTCATCAGTCTACGAAAAATCGCATACACGCTATTTATCCATATTTTTACATTTCTTTCACTAATTGCAGAAATGATATATAAAACATTACATTCTATAAAACTATATACTCATAACATATTTATTTATAAAATTAAAAAATATTTTGCTATGATTTTACATTTGAAAAAAATTAAAAAATCACAAATATCTTCTAAAAATCTCGAAATTTTCCATCTCTAAATAACATTCGTCGTCAATTAATGAGTTTATATAACAAAGCACTTCATCATTCTCAATTCTAACAGTGAAATTACCATTGCCTATAAATATGTGAATTTTGTTACTATTTAGTTATGTTAATATTTCATCTCATTGTACTGTAACTATCATTTTACAATATTTTGGCAAGTCTAATTATTTCAACCTGAAAATGTATCAAAATACAATTCTGTTATGAATATGAACTATTAATGGCTTAGTATCTTGTAGTTACTTATGTTTGATTCCTTACCTGAGTGCCTTTCTTCTCTAAACCACATTCATCCACTTGCTTTTTAAGAACTATGTTATGGAACTAGAATGAAATTAGCAGAACATACATTAAAACAAAATTATTAATTGAGATACAATTGCAAATCATCTCTTTCACATCTTACCTTTTTAGCATTTTTTTCTTCATTGTTAATGTCAGTATCATTGAGAGTAACTGAATTTTTATTGTCCGTTTCACTCTTAGAGCTACTAAATCTTGGAGTTTTCACTACAACTACGGGTCTGGTCTCTGCATTCTAGAAATTTTTAGAAAATGATGAATTTAATTCTGTAATTATGCTGGTTTACTGGAACATAGCAATAATTTAAATAAACAGCAATTCAAAGACCGGTTAATATTTTCATAAAATAAGACCAATCATTAAATTTGCATCACATTAAATAAAAAATAGGATAAAACGCACAACTCTTAAAACAAAAATAGAAAACATTAAATACTTTACAGTTCATCTTGTTAGCCTAATTAGTCAGTATCTATTAACCCACAGATGCTCAAGATGCCAATACATCTATCAGCTTTGAGCAGATGTCTGAAAAAGCTCAAGTGGCCGATATATCGGCTCTAGCTTTAAATTCGTATAACTAACAAAGGGAAACTATTTTTGCATGGCAATTATTGATAAATTGAAGTCTATACATTATTTCATATTTTGTTAATTTTTATTACATTAAAATATTTTTTCTACATCATGATATTTGCTAGTCCTTTCTCTGCAACTACTACCTAGCTAATTGTCACCAAAACTTCAGAACTGAAAAACATAGACAAATGGTTATACCAGTTGCCTGAGAAATATAAAGATAATAATTATGCTCTTTTTATATCTTACAGATATTTTCTGAATATTTATTTCAACCTTATTGATTTTTTTCCTCCCAAGGATGATTTGGGTTTCTCGTTCGTAGATTATGTGGTCTCACTTTTCGCCCAGGCATTTTTATTTGATGTAAACTAGTTCATTGTTATCAGAATGATATCTAACGACCAGTGATGCAAGTTTTTCACTCTGGAAGGTGCTGATCCTTGTAGTATGTGTTAAACAAAAATTTTTAATTAGAAGATGATCCCATTGGCTGCCAAATAAGCATAATGCTGTCCGTTGCACACTTTTCCTCAATATTGCATCCGAATAATTACGTCGGATTATAAAAAAAATTAGGCAAATATTTATACATTATCTCTAAGCATGATGGAAGTGATGACTTTTATACCTTACAGAAATTTTCTGAGTATTCGTTTCGACCTAATTTTATTTGTTCCTCCTAAGAATGAGTCAGATTTCTTGCTCATAGGTAACAACTATCCATAGGCTGCACCGATGTTAGCGAGCAGATTATTAATCTTTGCCAAACCATTTGATGTCTGCTAATAAATTGTTACCCAATTGCTACATACCGAATGCTGATGCATGTTTTTCTTGGTGCTTCTCCTCGTAAAGAAAATATTTTATTATATGAAGACGATTTAGTTGTTCAATGCAACGATCCACCAAGAAGATGTTTTGTCTTACTCTGAGGACTTGTTTTTTATTTCGTACGCAAGTATATTTTTCATTCAGTGGTTCTTTTTGAGTGCTTTATTGATTTTTCACTTTGTTGTAAAAATTACACTGTAAATTATATATGCAATAAACACTTAACCCCAACTCATAATGGCAGGCCCTTCACATAAAAGTGTGAATGGACATGAAATTATGGACTATTTAGATAATGTATCAGATGATAGTGAATCGCTATTTTCCTCCAAAAGTAATTTAGGATCGGAAAGTGATAATGACTATATTTTTGTAAATAAAACTCGAGTCTTTTATAAAGAATAAAGACTTTCTGAAAACATATATTATGTCCTAGTATCAATAGAGAATGTATAATACATAACGTTTTTCTTTCAAATCAAACTATTTTTTATATTGTTAACCTGAGTGCGGAAGGGTTAGGGGTAAGGTGTAATAATTGCCAAAGAAACACTAATGCTAGCAAAGGATCTGATCTTTTAATCTACAACGTTTACTTACTGTTTTTGTGAATTGTTGAATGGAAACACCTGCTGTATTTGTAGGATGTTCGTTCTCAAACTTTAATTTTGACTTTTGACACTCTTCCTTGAAATTTTTAAATTCAACCAATCTGTCATTACATTTTAAGCATACAAACTGAGGATACCCATCCGTTCTAGACACCTAGAGAGGAGATTGAAATGTAAAACTAACAAAGAGTAAGTTCATGGGCTAATAATTACACTTAATAATTAACAGCCATCATTCAAAACAATAGTGAATTACAAATCAATATATTTCATAATTCATAAACGTCCATGATGCTTTACTCACTTGAAATAGGAGTAGGTCGGTAATAATATCCGCAGCATTAAAGCCTTGCTTACCATTATCTTTAAAAATATCACACAAACCATTATTCTTGCATAAACAAAGCCTACATTGCAAATATTTGTACTTCGAATCCATTATAATTGCATCGCATCGGAAAAGATTCTTGGAAATAAAGCTATTAGTAAAAATAACAAATTTGAATTTGCAGGCAGAATTACAGAAATTCCACTTTTTAAACACTTTTCTTAACCAAAGATTCTGTGAAGTTACATACGCTTTGTCACAAACGATTTATCGATAGATAGATGAGTATGTGTCATATACGATACAATGAAACACTCGCAACCACGAACGATATGGAGGTTAACAAAAAAGAATCGCTGCAGCTTTCGGTTAAAAATATGAATTAAAAAGATCTGTACCTGTATAGAAATGGCGTATTTACGGTTGCGGGAGCTCTGCGGTACAACATATCCATTCGCTTAAAGTTAGGATGAAATTGAGTCTACATTTTTACATATGAACACCAAACTACACTAGATATGTGCCGAAAATGACAACAGTTATTTAGTACTCAGATTGGAACAATTTTTGAAACGAGAAAAAAGTCTGCTATGTTTTTTATATGATCCGAAGATCCTATGCAGACAGGCATAAGCTGTGAAAGTTGGAACAATTTTTGAAACGAGAAAAAAGTCTGCTATGTTTTTTATATGATCCGAAGATCCTATGCAGACAGGCATAAGCTGTGAAAGTTGGAACAATTTTTGAAACGAGAAAAAAGTCGGCTATGTTTTTTATATGATCCGAAGATCCTATGCAGACAGGCATAAGCTGTGAAAGTTGGAACAATTTTTGAAACGAGAAGTCATAGCAGACTTTTTTCTCGTTTCAAAAATTGTTCCAACTTTCACAGCTTATGCCTGTCTGCATAGGATCTTCGGATCATATAAAAAACATAGCAGACTTTTTTCTCGTTTCAAAAATTGTTCCAACTTTCACAGCTTATGCCTGTCTGCATAGGATCTTCGGATCATATAAAAAACATAGCAGACTTTTTTCTCGTTTCAAAAATTGTTCCAACTTTCACAGCTTATGCCTGTCTGCATAGGATCTTCGGATCATATAAAAAATCAATTTTAGTACTCAGATATTAAAATGCTGTGATGAAGAAAATTTACGAAGAACGTCTATGATCTGACTCCAGTGAGACCAGTAATAGTTACATTACAAGATGTAGACCTGGCCCACTCATCAGAGGATGGTTTTCTTGGTAAGTAGTGCATCATTCTCAACCTTTCACTTGAATCGGAAATAGGCTTATGAGATGGGACGAGTGAATAAAAAATAAGCAAATGCTTATGCTTAAGATGTCTATCACTTTTTAAGCAAATGCTTGATTTGGGGTGAATAAAAAAAATAGCATTTGCTTTTGCTAGAAAGAATAAGCATTTGCTTAATTTTTATTCACTCGTCCCCATCTCCCCATGTCTTTCTGTCTAGTTTCCATTTCATAAACATAATCTATTTTTACAGATATTCCCACTTCCTATCATGATTCTTTCAATGAGCGAGTGTAAACCAAACATTTTAAATGATGATTAGTCCCAAAAAAGGAATTGCGTATTACGTTGAGGAATATTTTTGCATATTAGAATCAGCAGTTCTGGACAGTCATATTTGTTTAAAATTTTACAGTTTGTTATTACATCATAATTACTGAGTGTGGTTTCCAATTTCGTGAGGTTAAGGATCTGCCTAAGATGGGTGTGTCTGTGAACAACTTTTGAATGTCATCAATCTTGGGAATAATTTTGAAACGAGAAAAAGTCTGCTATGACCTGGAATCGAACCTGGGTCTTCCACTTGCCATTGAAGAAAACTCCTCCCTCTGAAATGGTGAGATTACCCAGCAATAAATTGATGGAATAAAGCGATTAATCTTAGAAATGTGAAAATTTTCAAGTTTTTACATCTACAGTATGATTGGGTGACTATATGGGAGTAGCAAATTCAATGAAACTTCTGAACAAAAAAAAACAAAACAATTTTATAGTACGCATATGCCATTCATTTACGCCTCTATTAAAAAAATCTCTTTTCAACAAATTCCCCCAGCACAATGAAGGAAGACACTGGTCCTTGTATATTGCCAGAACCTGTGCCTTTTCAGCTACAACTGTTTGAAAATAGCCATTTTCACGTGTCTTGGGGTTTTCTGTGTGATTTGAAAAAATGATAAAATGAAAGAGAGAATATGTTGTTACAATCACATGAAGGAATATATATCCATATACATAAATAACATTTTACAATGGATACAAAAAGATTCATTTATTTAGCAATAAAGGGAACTGTACTTAAATACAATATGTTAACACAATGAGAGAATCCTATGTACAACATATATTTTAATACAATAATCGTAACAAATTCTCAAAATTGATGGATATAAGAAATGGACTAAAATGAAAGAATGTTGAATTGCATTTAATAAATCAAATTTATCTGCGTATACCACACAGCGAGAGTGCATAGGTAGTCATTATCAAACTACAAAAGTGAGGAATTTGTACATAAATACAACACACAAAATGAATAATTGTAACCAACTTTTATAACATTAATAATTTTAATGGATCGAAACGTATTTAGGGAAATTCACGTCGAACTTTCACGTTAAGAACAAATGTGTGGATCAACCGAAAATCTACATTCAAGTGATTTTTCATTCTTTTCGACGTTCTTCGATGAAAATCCCGTGTTTGTACGGAAATCTTAAGAAATTTTTATATGCAAAACATGAGAATGCTACACCCTTTCTTGTGCCATTCAAAGGGAAGATCATCATCATCATGCTGCTGTCCGAAGACAGGTTTTAACTGAATCGCTACCTCCATTTCTCTCTCTCCCTAGAAGCCTCTTTTATACCTCTAAATATTATATTCCTGCTTTATATTCTCTAATATTCCTATTCTTTTTCTTCCTCTTCTGCTAATTTTGCCTTCTAAGATCATCCTTTGTAAACACTGTCTTCTCAATATGTGCCCTATCCAATTTGCTTTTCTTTTCCTGATTGTTTTTATTAGCATCCTTTCATCTCCCACCATTTCTAATACTTCTTTTGTTTCTCTTCCTCTCTGTCCATTTCACTTTCATCATCCTCCTCCATACCCACATCTCAAAACTTTCTAAATATTTTTCGTCCTTTCTCCTTACCATCCACGTGTCTGCACCATAAAGAGCTATGCTCCATATGTAGCATTTTGCTAATTTCTTCCTTGTTTCTAAATTTATTTTCTTGCTTATGAGAAGCTCCTTCTTCTCGTTAAATGCTGTTTTTGCCATTGCAATCCTACTTCTGATGTCCTGTATACTACTTCCATCCTGCGTTAAAATACTGCCAAGATATTTGAAACTACTTACTTGTTCCAATTTTTGGCCATTTACCATTATATTTCATTCTTTATGTTCCTTTGAAACCACCATGACTTTCGTTTTTTCAGCATTGATCTTCATTCCATATTGTTGGCCAACCTCCACTAGTCTGTCTGTTATCCTCTGAAGTTCTTTCTCGTCTTCTGCTATTAATCCCTGATCATCTGCATATTTAATGGTGGTAATACTTTCACCTCTTATCTTAAATCCTTTCTCTTCCATCAATGCTTCTTCTGTTATTGTTTCTGCATAAATATTAAATATTGCTGGTGAAATAGGACATCCCTGCCTCACTCCCCTCCCTATTGAAGTACTTTGTTTCTTCTCCTTCAACCCTGACTTTAATCTTTTGATCAAAGTAAAGGTTTTTAAGCAGTCTTTTATCTTTCCAATCTATTACCATTTTATTTAAAATACCCAACATTTTATCCCATTTCACTCAGTCAAAAGCTTTCTCCCAATCTACAAAACAAAAATACATATCTTTATTGACTTCTAGCGCTCTATCTATCATCATCCTCATACATCCTATAGCATCTCTAGTCCCTCTTCCTCTTCTGAAACCAAACTGATTATCTTGCAGCTCCTTTTCTATTTTACCTTCAATTCTTTTGGTTATTATTCTGGTTAGAACTTTAGCTGTATGAGAAATTAAACTCCCGTTTATACTTGTGTATAGTTCGAGTTTTTAAGACCAAATTTTTGTGCAAAAAATTGGGGGTCGCACTATACACGAGTAATACTTTTGAGGGTTTAAAATCTCGGATCTAAAAAAATTATCTTTTTAAAAATATAATAAAAATCAAGATATTTTTTGGTCACCCACCTCGCTGTCTTAACTTCCTATTTACCTTTAATTTTATCTATTTTCATCAGAACTATGTTGTGTTTTTCATTTTTTCTTTTTTGAAGACTTATATACCTGCCCTGTATTATCTCGAAATTCTGATTTGATTGTGACCCAGTAGTATTTTTCATTATTTTTTTATATGTTCTGTGGTGGGTTATAGTGCATTTTAACCAAAATTCGTAATGTAACCATTATACTGACCTTTTGTCATCGTAATGTTGTTACGTGAATACTAAAGCCTGTCTCATATTCACCGATTGTTTTCTTGATTTCTATGCATTTCTTTCTTGCATCTTATAACAACAGATGAGTTGGAATGATATCAATGTATAAAGTCACAAAGCTGAAGAATTAAAATGAGTTTATTTCATCTTGTTCAACTATCATTCATAACTTTTATTTAAGGTTTTACAAGTAATATGCATCTATTAATTTTCGTTATATAAGCTTAATTTTCATCTATTTGCTAGAAATTCTGCCACCATTCGTATGTCACATCTCTTAGTTAAAAAGTAATACATATTTTTCTTCTCAAGATCGTGCAATAGGTTTACGATGTTTACAGTTTATTATTAGTATAGTATTATTATGATACTAAAAGCTGTTGAAAACCAAGATCGTTCTATATACCTCGATTGTGAGCTTCGAGATATCGAAACGAAAAATGTCGATCCTGACGGAAATCTAGGGTAAAAGAGTAAGTAGAAATCTAGGGTCGAATTATACACGAGATATATGAAAAAATCGAACTATACACGGAGTCGAATTATACACGAGTATATACGGTAATTGTTCTGTAATCCTTACAATTTTTTGCATTGTTCTTTTTCTCTAGTGGTACCATAACAACATCTAAAAAATCTTCAGGCCATATGCCAGTATCATATACTTGGTTAAAGAATATTGTGAGTTGCTTAACTGCTTTCGGCCCCAAAACCCTGTTCAGATCCACATGATCACCACCTACAGAGATACTGTGCAAGCTGCTGCCCTTGCACAGGGAGATGTAAAACCCCCAAGACTGCTTCTTAGTCTGACTCTTCCCCTCAGACCTTTCCGGCTTGGGTGGTCCTACCAGGAGAATTATCTCCTGCCGACATAGCTCTTTGGTTCATAAGAGTACACAAACCCCCTACCTCTGTAAGGTTATGCAGTCCTTAGGGAGGGCAAAGGGAAGGTATGCTTATATAAAAGTTGGAGAAAAAGCAAAAACAACAAGAAAAACAGCGCAGCATTCTCTCTTTGGAGAATTGTCGCATAGTTATGCGAGTTGTGGGATCTAAAAACCCCTATTCAATATTGAGACTAACCAACCCTCTGCACGAAAGCTACTGTGTAGTGGAAGGGTATATGGTTAAAGGTTTCGAATTAAACAAATTGTTTGAGAGTGACTGAACCAGATCATGACTTCGAATTTCAGTGTAGACGTATTTCGAATAATCCGTACTAAAAAGTACGCAAAATCCTATGATGTTGGCTGGGGACTGCTCTTAGCTTCGAATTATCCAGGTTCGAAATAATGAGGTTTTACTGTAGGTACCTTTCAGACATGTAAGACATGGCAAAGTATAGGAAATATTATGGTGTGGCTCTCTTTTCCAATTTGACATTAAATCCCTTTTCAACTTGCCAACAGAGGTTAGTGACGAAACTGTGTGCACAGTGATGGCAGAAAAAGAGATTGTGGAGCAGATCCCACAACCTAGTGGTAGTCCTATGTCTACTTCCATCTCAACACCATCGGTAGTGAAGAGGAAGAGTAAGTATACGTAGAACATGATGTGTAATGTAAAAATATTTCCACAACATACATATCAGTAGCCTTTAGTGTTTCTTGTTTCAATACTTTTTGAAATATTAATAATTCACTTCAATAAATGACCACAATAAGAACCACCCTAATATAAAAAAGTTCACAAATATTATAACATCATTAAAACTTCACTTAGGAGTGAACCAGAAAAAGCTGGCTACTCAATTCGAAAATGCAAGGGAGACCTTCACTGCCCTTGCACATTGCAATGAAGACAACATGGAGGTAAGCTACTGTGTATATTTTAACTGACTGAACAAGAATTACTTCGTCTTACTCAGTAATTGTGAAATCATTTTTCTCCCTACAGCTATTGGCAAAAGCAATGCAGCAGCAGGCAAAAGCAATGCAGCAGCAGGCCGAGGCAAGTGCGATGATGGCAAAAGCCATCCAAGAACAGGCAGAGACGAACCGCGTGGTAGCTCAAGCCTTCAATCCAATAGCCGATGCCCTTGAAAAAAGAATATTATAGACATAATGAAAAAGTTATTTTAATATTTATTTTATTTTCTGTTTTTGATATAATGTGTACCGTAAATACCCGCATATAATGCGCACTTTTTTCAAAATATTTGAGTTAAAAATTAGGATGCGTGTTATACGAGGGTACATAATTTTCCTATTTTCATTTAACCTTATATTTCCACAATTTCGGCACAGTAATTACTGCCCGGGTATCCTCATATTTTTATTGGTGATTTTTACGAAAAGTAAGATAGAAAATAGTAAAAATTTATTAACAAATTCTATAAACATACATTAATTAGATATGAAAAGAATGAATTTAGCATTTATTCATTTTAAAAGCCAAGAAATTCATCGTCACTGGACCTTCTTCTTCGATGTTGTTATCGGAATCGTCATCTTACGCATGACGTCACCCAACACTGGCACCCGGCCTGGTAGTGAGGTACTGGTACTACTTACAATTAGAAACAATGGCAGCTGATGCCTTTGAGTTCGCTGGGAGTTGACGTTTTTTGTAGAACTAAAGTAAACATAGAGTATGTAATGATTGAGTTAGTTGACGATCTTTTGGAACGTTATTTGAAAATTTCATTTCGCACTTGCATTATGTTACCAATTCATAATACCAATAATTTGATCATTGCTTTAGATCACGTTACACCATCTATTTTATTCTGGAACGGTAACGCTAAAAAAATCTGTGCGCGCTATACGCTGGTATATATAAAAATCATAGATTACAAGGCTGAAAACCCCCCTGCGCGTTATATGAGGGTGTGCATTATACGCGGGTATTTACAGTATATTATTGTGTATTAAGCCTTTCAGAGTAACACGATTATTTTAAATAATTTTTTTTTCAAATGTAAAATCATAGCAAAATATTTTTTAATTTTATAAATAAATATGTTATGAATATATAGTTTTATAGAATGTAATGTTGTATATATCATTTCTGCAATTACTGAAAGAAACTCATAAGAATATGTATAAATTGCATGTATGTGATTTTTCATAGAGACTGATGAAAAAGTGCTAAAATTGCAGATATGCAAATAATATTTTTCTGTAATTTTTTTTTTTAATATTTTTTGTGGGCTTTTGCAATGTCTTGCCTTTATGAAAATATGTTAAATAAACTAGCGAAAAGAATAAAATACAACACTTTATTCAATATAAAGTCAACTTTTCATTTTTTTAAACAAAAAAATCACAAGATGAACTTGAACATTCCCTTAATATAATTAATATCTGTAATCATTTGCGCAATTACTGAAAGAATCAGGCAAGAATATGAAGAAATAGCGTGTACGTGATTTTTTAAGAATTTTTTTGGTTGTGTATATTTGTAAGCTCTTTCTATTAGGGGTATTTTTTACAACTGCCCTGAATTGAAAGTTGCTCCTCACCCCAGTGAACCATAAACTGTTTTTGCAACTGCAAGGTTATACTGCACTCAGAACTCTATCTCTCCTTTTGTTAAGAGCCAAGTCCTATCTTAAAATCATTTGATAATTTCAATTATAACTTTCAGCAGAAAAGCATCTTATGTGCTTTTCATACACCCCTATTGGTTTACCTTCTATTGATCATCATTCCTATCTGCATCTTCAAGGTGAGGAAACCTTTGTTGCATCAATCGATGCTGCAGACGTTGAGCTATGGCTCGTGGGGCTTCCCTGCATTCAATAGCCACAGCTTCATTGTCTCCATTTTGCTGTGCAGCTGCTTCTTCTTCATTAAAGAAATCATCCAATGGAAGGCGATGATGAATGCGCATATTGTGGATGACTGCACATGCATTTACTATCCTACCTGCCAAATCTGGGGCATACATCAAGACACGCTGATATGACATGCATCGCCATGTTCCCTTAAATACTCCAAAGAAGCATTTGACTACATTTCTAGCTTTACATAGCTCCTCTGTGTACTGGAATTGCCTTGTTCCTGGAGGATAATTTGGTAAAGGTGTCAGTAGCCATGGCTCCAATGGGTATCCTGCATCTCCTGTAATGCAGATATAGTTGTCTCATTTTCACACATGTCAAGTTAAATCTGGAAATTTTCTTTTAAATGATTTAATTCTATGAACAAGGTCACCTACCAATGAGCCATGTGTGCCTCTCGCCATGATTATAGTTGTATTCCATTACCCTACGTATTAGAGAAACACTCCATATATAGGAGTCGTTTCTGGCACCAGGGTATCTGGCATTTATATTTAGGATCTGCATGTCGGTGTCCACTATCTGCAAAGATTTATGTACATACATAAACATTCCTTAAAGAACTGTAAGAGGCCTTTCTTCTGTATGAATAAAGGTAGGAAAAATATTTGAAAGTAAGGGAATTTAATAAGGATCTTACAGCTTGTACATTTAGGCTGTGATTTTGGTGGTGATTGACAAAGGCTTCCTCATGCTCTGCCGGGGTGAGAATATTTACATATGTGCAATCAATGGCTCCCTCAAATGGCTGAGGTGCATGGAGAAATTTTATTAGAGCTGCTTGTCGCTGCTCTTGAGTAGTTGGAAATTTTACCCATGGCCTTAATATTAAATCTGTGACAGCATGAAGGCACCGACTCACAGATAATGGACTGATGGCAAAATTAAACCGATCACCAGTTGGTCTTTGATAGCTGCCATGAGCATAAAAATTGATAGCTACCAGAACCTGCAAAAAACAATATAGTGGCAGAAACCGGAGTCAGGGCATAGTAATTTGCAGTAGTATGACACAGTATGAGAAAAGCACAGAGAATCTTTAGGCAAGAAGTCAATAAATATATCAAATAAGCCTACCTGTATTTCAGAGGCCAAACCAGTTGTACGCACACGCTCCAGGAAAGGGTGCAAAGAATCTGTAATATGCATGGCTAACTCCAGACTTATTCAAAATGATCTCAAAAATTCATTTCGAGGTAGTTCATATGGGTTTTGTCCTCCTATGCAGATGGCGATCAACATGATTCACTCTCTCTTGGAGAATCATTAATTCCCAAGCCGGGAAGTTGAGGGCCATCTTGCTAAAGAAATAATCAATGGTGTGACGCATTGTAAGTAAACTCAAGGGACCTAACTTCACAAACACAAAACTTTCCTTGAAGTAATCAAAGGAATAGTACAATCCTCGATGTGCACTGTTCCCAATCACACCTACGTATGTTTTCTTACATTTCGTTCAACTCAAAACTGATTCTTAGTTTAAAATGCCAGCATAAAATTCAAGTAGGTACGTAAACAAAACACCAAATTCAACTATCAAATTCTTATAGTAAACATTTCATAAGTTTACTCACCTTGAAATTGAAGTTCACAACTCAATTGCACTCTTCAATTCTTCGTTGCTGCAGATTATACTGTATTTCTGGGTCAAGCACTGAAGGCGTAAACACAATACCTCAACCGTCGATAAGCTTATCAGGGGGGTCTCGAGGCCCCGGTAGCTTACTGACATACCGATGATGCTTAACCGAGATAAATTGTTAAGCATGGCATACAGAAAACCAAAAGTCGATAACGTTCGATAGCTTAACAAACTAGCGACGTCAGTAAGAGCAGCTAACAAGTTAGAGAAAGCCCTTAAGGTACGTGTCCACCTGAGAGTAAATATTCTCGATAGTGCTCTCGAGAGTAAATTTCAAAAGTGGACACATGGCTGAGAGCGAGTGTAAGACAGAGGTGAGTCAACTACCCAACAGTGAGCCTGTCATAACTTGTTCGCAAGTGGACAAGTGTTGGTTTCACTCTCAGACGGTTATCACAACTATGCGAACCACGCTGGTATACCACGACAGTAATCTTGAGAGCTACGTCCTATTGCCATGGCACAGAAGGAATGGTTAAAAGAAGGTCTTGCAATTAATTAGTTTATACGAAGAAAACGAGGTATTGTGGAATTCCAAAAATTCGGAATATCGCAATCGTGACAAAAATAAACAAATTTTCAGGGGCTGGCCGAGACGTTTCGTTGTACAGCTAACGAGGTGCAAAGAAAATTGCATAATTTAAGAACCAGGTAAGCAAAACGTGAATCTATTTATTTCGTAAATGAACTATATTTTAAATTTATTGTAATAATGTTAACCGAGTGATTTCTAGATGTCCCAAGAGGTAACCAAAATTAAAAAAAGGAGAAGTGGGAGTGGAACTGATGAAAATTACACCAGTAATTGGCCATATTTGTCATCATTGAAATTTTTAATACCAGTGGTGCTAAACAGAAAAATTTTGGAAGGTATACGTAGCTTAAATCCGCTGTATGAAAACTTTCTAAATTTCGAACAAATAAAATCTTTTGCTTTAAATTATAGAATTGATATTGAGAATTTGAAGGACGAATTACAAATTTTGCCACAAATCATTAAAAGGCATGAGTCTGAAAATAAAACTAAAAATTACACGTTTAAATTATTAGGAATGATAAGCATGTTCAAAGTAGCTTTTTACGAATTTCACAAATTATGTACAATAGCTGTAACGATACCAGTATCTACTGCAGCGTGCGAGAGATCATTTCCAAGTTTGAGGCAAATTAAAACTTTTATAAATAATAAAATTGCCAACGAACGTCTATCGCATTTAGCTGTACTGCACATTGAAAAGGAAATTACTAAATCTATTGATTTAGACTTAATTGTAGAAATATTTGCACAAAAAGCTGGAGGTAGACGGGTTCAGCTACTAAAATAAAAATATTTCACTTTTTTTATTTACAGATTCATAGTATACAAACAATTAAATATAGCCTTCTATATTATAGTTATAATTTATTAAGATAATTGGTTTCCTATTTTCATTACTTGTGTTATTATAATTGTTATTAAAAAATGTGTAATATATCTGAAGCACTGTACTAATTTATAATAGAAATGGGAATGTTTGTCAACATTAAAAAAAATATTGTTTTAATTTGCAAAATAAGAAACGAAATTTTAATTATAACAGCAGAATACAACCCATTGCATGGAAAATATTCTTAAAATGATAAAAAATGTATTTAAAATTATCAATAAAAATTAACATAATTTTTATGAATAAAAGCAAACAGTTAATAAACATCAGTTTTATAAACTAAAGAGGTAGGAAAAAAGTTGATTGATAATATAAGCAAAGGATTGGTACAAAAATACAGGTCTAGCCTAATAGTTGTATTTTGTCATATTTATGTGTGCCCCCCCAAATATTTTTTACTTCTATATCCCTGCCTCGGCATTCACGTTGCATGTTATACTGTCCCTACATGTAAAAAAAATTTCACTATATTTTAATGTTTTTGCATCGAATGAATTTCAATGATTCCATTTTGGGGACGAGTGGGTTCGTGTCAGTACTGAATACAGTAATATCTTCAGTTTGTAAGACGCAGGCTGATTTGGAGAGTCATTTTTCTGGAAAAGGTGCGCCTTATAGCCCGAAAAATAAGGTAAGTTGCAAGATAAAAATAGTTAAATTTCTGAATAGTAAAAAGCGACTCGGCTAAGTGCTATGTCAGAAGCTGGTCGTTTAGCGCACAGATGTTTTGGAACGAAGTATGCTTGTACTTAAATGACTCCTAATGATTCCAGTCTTTTATGTTTGCCGATGTCACCCCGTGGCCAGATAACTATGTGATTGATCTGTGTACAATTAAACTTAAACTATTATTGTTAACCTATTGTCGCACACAATAAAACAGCAAAACGCCAAGTACCGATTGTCTCTCTGCCTAATAATAATTTCTTTCCTCTACTAAGTTGGTGCATTTATAAATATATTTACGTAATTTTGGTATGAATGTATCGTATACAGCAAAACTATGGTATGTATCAGAAATTAATGCCAGAAAAATATTAATTTTTATTTCCTGATTTATATCCCAATAAGTTTTAATTAATCAAACAACCAAAAATTATTTCAAACCTACCTCACTCGAGTTAAGTAGTTGTAATATTTACGTTTTAAAGTCCTTTTCTTCGTCCTAGGTAATCCATTTCCTTCCGCTTAGAATATGCTGCCTGCACACGTAAGGAAATTAAACGTATTTTCGTAATTGTAGCAGATCTTATTTACTTCACTTACTTCGAAGATTATTTTCGTTGACTATTAAAATACAATGCAAGAACTGTTATTCCATGTGAATTGCGACTCTTATATTATTTTCTTGAAAATAAGTTCTCCTTTGATAAAAATGTGTAGGGAAAGAAATAAACTACCTTCCTAAATACTTCACCCCATCTTCTTCAACCGCAAATACAAGGTAAAGAAGGCACCGCATAAATGCCTATCATTGTTTGCTGGGTGTACCCACCACTTTCTACGACGAAGAAATGAACGTAAATTAGTATTTTTATTTTCCTTGCATACACAGAGCGTTTGTAAGCGGAAGGAAATGGATAATTTACGACAAAAGAATTAACGTGAACTTAAAAATACATTACATCTACTTAATTCAAGTGAGGTATGTTTTAAATAATCTTCGGTTGGCTGATTAATTACACTTGATAAGAAAATGAATCGGCCAATCAAATATATATCATTTCCTTGGTACCATTTTTGATATATCGTTTTGCATTTTTAGTCATTATTAGGCTTCAGATAGTTATGCACTTAAACATTGTCAAATATGAACGTACATTTGCACTAAAAATGGGCAAAATATGCACTAAAATGGGCGAAATATGCACTTAAAATTTGGTAATTTTCCTCAAAAATAATTTAATAATAGTTTATTTTTAAAATTACATTGCTTCAACTGTAAACAAATAATATTAGAAATAACTATTATAATGAAAATTGACATTTCTATAAACATTACGTAATTTGAGATATCTAGTTGGTTGAGTATTTACTTATTTACAAGTCTTGGTTACACTTAATTATCAGGTGGTGTAATTGGTGCTCAAACAAAATTACGCCTATTTTCACTTAAAATGTTCTTGTGTTCAACGTCATATGACACAATTGGAACAACCCAACTTTACTACGTCCGATATTTCAAGGCCTAACTCACTGTCAATATTTTCTTTGCCTTGAAGTACACCATTGAGGTTTTTTAACTTATGTAAACCTCTAATTTTTTAGAATAATTTCTGCATTTTTTCGTAGAACTCCTTTCTTCCTAAACTACTTATTGCACATTCAACGTCTTCTAAAATGTTGATGCTGGTTTGTAGTGGCAGTCCTTTTGATTCTAATTTTGTGATTGCTGACGATATGCAGATTAAGTTGGCACGAATAAAAATAAGTTTCTCTTGAATTCCAGGTTGAGGTCTTCAACTATCCTTTTCACTAATGCACAATTTTCTGCATAGTAAACAGCAGCATTCAACCCTGTTCCCTATCTAGTAACAAATGGTGAAGGAGGAGTGATACGTTTCCGCCGGCACAAGTAAATTTTTTTCTTGCGACTTGGAGCCATTAGGAATACCTAAGAGTAGAAATCTGCGAATTCACATCAGGAGAGGATGTAAGTACTATTTCAGCAACTCGGTGAAGTCCGTGTCCTAGACACGTTACATTTATCAGTTTCGGATACAATACCTGAAGATTTCCCATGGCTTTGCGAAAAGGCCAAAAAAGACTCAGTGAATTATTATGCGTTCTTTGCAGGAAGTGAACGCATATAGGGGAGGTCGTTTCCGTCCGTCCGTCCACATGTTAAAACTCGCTGGACATATTTCGATGAAAATTGGTATTGGGGAGTTTTCCTAAAATTGGTCGACCGATTCCAATTTTGGTTAAAATCGGACGAAAATTACGATTCCTTTACATGGAGACCTACAATGCTCCTTTGTTTCAACTCGGGAACCACTGAACGTATTTTGATGAAATTTGGTATTAGGGAGTTTTGCTAAAATTAATTGACCGATTCCAATTTTGGTTAAAATCGGACAATAATTACGACTACTTTACATGAAGGTCTACATGTATGTTAGAACGTGCCTCGCTTGCTTCTCGTTACATTCTCATCTGTGCAAAAGTATTGAGAACATTGTGAAATCTCAATGAACGCATTTGGAAACTCGGTGTACTCCGACATGGAGTACACCTTTTCAGTCTTGTTTGATCCGTTCTAAACATATTCGTTTCGTTTTCCCATTCTATACTCGACATACAAACGAAATTTCTTTTTGAAATCGGTTCAGTCAATACCTTACAAACTCATATTTACAGAAAAATTCTAACCTTAATATTGTGGTAGCTCTGTTTATTCGACCCAGTTGAAATGTAATATTTTGGTTATTTATTTATTTGAACATTATATATAGCGGAAAGTAGCCAAATATGGAATAGTCTCCTAATGTGGAATACCACAATATTTGAAGTCTGGTATGTAGAAGCACCGACTTTAATTAAGGAAAGTGTCGGCGAAGTCATTCTAGTACCGAGATCAGTTGGTTGAATGCCGCCATTGAGTGTTTTTTTTCGTTGCTTATTGAAGTTAATTCAGTGAGTTTCCAAGATTTTGTATTCATTGCTTTATTTTGTAGGTTTACTTGGCATTTACGTTAAGCATTTGAAGTGTTCTTTAAGTTGTTGGTGAAGAAATTGTACATACTTCATTAGTTTTGTTGTTACACGTTTTCGAAATCCAACATGGTGGGGTTCCAAATACGGACCTCTTAGGGTTCCTAATATGGAATAGTATTCCATATTTAGACCATCGTTTTGAAGAAATATCAGTAATTATTTATGTTAAATATTTCTCGAATATCAGCATAAAATTGGTTTCCATAATTTGCATTTGATGTGAAACAATGCCCAATTGTCGTTTGCAAAAAGAAAAATGATAATGAAACATCCTTTTACACCAAATAAAGATTATCAAAAAAGAAACAGCAGGCACGAATTGGTTAAAACTTTCTGTCCCGGTCTTAAGGATAAAATCTCGCTAAGAAAGTCAACGAGAACGTCTTTTGCGAGAGCAAAAAATTTAATAAGGAAGGCGTATCCCACTGTCTTGATCTATTGGAACGAGAGTTCGACAAGCACAAGAAGTTAATGAGCACTTTAAAAGTTTACTATAGTGAGGAGATCAGAGCTCATATTAGACGTACAGGGAAGCCAGCTACTCAGTTCGACATTGCAGAACTTTTCTGTGAAGAGGTTTTAAATTACAGGAATCTACCCTCGCAACAGAAACCTCTTTGAGGAGGGAGATTTCATAGTGGCTGAGGCCCAATGCGAGGCATCAGAAGACGTCCCATGTCCCACTAATGCATTTGTGAGCCCTGGAGAAATTTCTCCCATTCCTTCTATTGTGAGGAATAAAGGGCCACAACGAGGAAGGGAGCCTCGAAAGGCTGCTTTGATAATGGCATCGCCCTACAAAGCGTTTTTGGAAGCGAGGCCGGCTTCCAAGACGTCTCAGCCGAAGAAAAGCAGAGGCCAAGGCACCAGACCAGTCAAAAAATGTCTTTTCAATGATTCTCAAGCATCTTGTAGCGGCTTGAAACAAAAATCTAAGAAAAAACACAAGAAGATGAAGAAGAAACATCCGAATCGGGAATGAGTGTGAGTAATGACGTATCTTCGAAAGATTTTGACTTTGAGGATCCGATACCACCAAGCAGCGATGATGCGCAGTGCTTGTTTTGCAACGAAAACTTTTCGGAAGACGTAAAAGGTAAAAAGTGGGTGCAATGGGTTGCTTGTCAAGGGTGGTGGCATGGGGCATGCAGTGGGACCGAGAAGAACGTTTGCGACTTTTGCAAGTAAATAATTAATTGCAAATACATGTTAATGGTATTCCATATTAGGAACCCCTTTTCGTTCGCATTGAAATAGGTATTTTCTTATTTAGCATTTTCTTATTTTTTCCAATGACTTTATTTCCCATTTTTAAATTGCAACGTTAGGAGCAATAGATTTGAAGTATATTTAAGTATTCATGAGTTTTCGTTATAATAAATAAAAACATCACTCAAAAAGAAAATGGTATTCCATAATTGGCTACTTTCCCCTACCATATTTGATTAAAAGCCATGAGGTCAGTTCTCTAGAAATACGTGCAAAAGAAATATTATTTAACTTTTTATTGTGGTAGTCCTGCTCTTTAGTTCCGCTTTAAACATCTTGATTTCATTATGGTATGTTGTACAAATCTTATATACAAAATTTAATTGAAATTCGTTCAGCCAATTACTTCCAAATTCTTAATTACTGAAAGAGTTTAATTTGTAATTGTGGTACTCCTGTTTGGCTCATTCAATTTAAATATGCTAATATATTTTTGTATATGTGTTTATTATAATTGTTATATTTGATTAAAAAGTGATGATAGTTCAACACAAATACGTGTAAAAAGAAAATTTTTACTCCTTGTATTGTGGCAGCCCTGCTTTCCATATCTATAAAAATGCTTATTTTATTATTTTATGTTACATGCCTCCTTCAAACAAAATTTCTTTGAAATCGGTAAAGCCAATTCCTTCCAAATTCATAATCACCGAAAATTTAAATTTGGCAATTCCCTGCTGAGTCGATGCAGTGAAAATCGCCGTAGTATAGAATTTAACTTGATGACTGGATTCTTTTACTCTTTTTATTTTCTAAAAACAGGATAAAATGCGAATTAACAGTCAATTTACCACCTAAGGAAAAATATGTAGTAACTTGTTATGAACTAAATACTTACATGAGCTGCAATGAGTTTTAACTTTAGTTTCAGTTGCGTCTTTCTCTCATTCTCACATTAAAAGCCTTCAAAGTACGCTCAAACCTATAAGGATTAAGATAACAATAGGTTTTTGAGGTTTAACAATGTAATTGGTAGGCAAGGCAACATCCCGTTAAAATGGCAAGATTTCCCTAAAATATGTGAATTAAACGTTTAACACGAGGAATTTCGAACTCTAGACGAAAAACGACGAACAGAAATAGAAACCTTGTAATTTATTAGTTAAAATGGTCTATATCTAAAGATTGTAATTTTTCAAATTTTAATCTGAAAAAGAAGATAAGTACACGTCAAAAAGTCGATTTTTACGACTCTTATGGGGAAGCCAAATCATCCCCTGGAGTCGAACCCTGGAAGTTTTTCGTAAATTTTCCTTCGGCACACCATTTTCATAACTGTGCTGATATCTCGGCCAAATTTTAAGTTTATAGCTGCATATTTTATCGACGTATTCGCGTTTTAAAAGCGTGACATGGACCAACCAACCAACATAGCCTTTTATTGTAAGGGGGGATGCGCATGTACACACCCTCATTTTTAAATGTTAATATTAAAGAAAACAATAAGTAACGAATTTGTTAAAATATTATTTTATCTTTTATAAAATATAAAAATATAAATATATATTAAAAATATACAATACATAGTATATAAAATAAGAAAGGTATGTAAATCGTTAATTTGATCTTTTACTAATTAAATCGTAACTTTTAACTAAGAAAATCACTACATTTGAGCAAGTCACGAGATTTCGCGTGCTTTTTTTGGATTTATGACAAAATGTTCAGGAACTGAGTGTAGTACGGGAATCTAAATCCGGTACACAACCCGTTAATGGGACGTATGCACAACGTACAACCAAACTTTTTTACTCTTTAAGTAACAAAAAATAGTTATTTCAGAAAAAGTTAGTTTTTCGAACACTTAATGATATTTCTTGTTCTTGTATTTTTACTCCTTTCCTTACAAATTTTGCCAAACGTGATGATTTCGACAGTCAGCCTAATATATGAGAAAACACATATTAATGGTTAATTCACGTCTTTTAATGGTTCTTGATGATTAAACCAAATTAGCACATTGCATATCGGTCACGAGAATATTATTGTTGTTCTACAATACTGAAACTTAGTATATTTTTAATCTCAAATACCGTAAGCTGGTATTTCCAAATCTAGATATTTTGATTTCTTATGCCTAATTCTTCCAATTGCGTCCTTAACAAATATATTATATCGCGAATGTAGGTAGTAAATTATGCTTTACCTCTTGAAATTGTATAATGAAAACTTTAATTTATGAAATCCGAGCAATATGCTGTCGCTTTTTCCGAGAAACATTCTTAAAAACAGAATTTGCGAGTTCAGCTTCAAGGCTTTTAGACATTCGTTGATGTCAATTAAGGACTAATTTAGGAAAAACATTAATGATATAATTATCACAATAATATATTAGCCGTCAAAAAAGAACTTTGTATCATTTGATATATTTCATCACTGTACTAAATATTCTCTTTATTAATATAAAATATCTAGAGAAAAATTATACTTGATTATTCAGCGGTCGATCAAGTCTTCCCTCAAATACTGATTAAAACGTGTTTTTTCAATCAGCAAAATATTTTACAACAAATAGCAAATAAATACAAATCCTTAATTCCTCATCAATTTAAAATGAAGATTGCTAAATTATGTGCCCCTTTTTTAAACCATTATATATATATTGAAATTTACTAACCTGTAGCAAAGGATGAAGGAGCCAAAAGCAAGAGAGCGGAACGATCTTTCCTGGATAACATTTAGAGAAATACAGCCAATACTGTTCTCAAAACTACCCTAGGACCTTTCGGTTACCTGATTGTTCAGAGTAGAAGCGTGAGATTTAAAAAAATACGCATATTTGAGTGTAAGGAAATACCCTTCTTTCAGCCCCACTGTTAATGCAAGCCCAGAAAAGGAACGAAATTGTAGATTGGAAATAATATTGCGAAAAAAGTAAACAGAAACGACTTTAATATTATAATTCAGAATAAAATGTTTTTAGAAGTATACTTTTCCGTGTTGGTGGAAAATCTACGTTTATCGACGACTATTCATTTTCGTCGATTTTGAAATTCTAAAAAACTCGACGTTTATCGACATTTTTCGATATAAATAAAGAATTTTGAGAGTAGGGGGAACCAGAGGGGAAATGGAAAAAAATACCGAAAAGGACATTCTAGAGTGGGACTCAAAAGAGAGCGGTAGGGAGGAAAGTCATTGTAATGTGCGCAACATTGTAAGCGCGCCGCTACTACTATGCCATAATTCTGCTGTGTATGACATTGGGGTGAAGAGATAGAGTGAAAGACGGTGTGAATAATGGTTGTTTCAGGGGTATGAAACTCTTATGGGAGAATAGATTCCCAGCTTTTACACGTAGTTCACTATGCTAAGGGGTCCGCGATAGGCGCTGCAGTCGCAGTCAGCTCTCTCTCTCTTTTTCTCCCTCTATTTCTCTCTCTCTACCGCATCACCACAGCGCCACACGTTCCTTGTGTATCTTGTGTATCGTAACGGAACAGCGGCCATTTTGCTTGATAAAAGTTCGCCATTGCCCCATTGCTTATTGAGCGGTTGTCAGTTACTCTGATTTTGTCAAGTAGATATATAGTAGATATGCATTCATCACTGTTTAAGAAAACGTGACGGAATGAATTTGTTCTGATCTCCAATCAACAGGTAAGTCTTAAAAATATCATATATTTTTGAAAAAAATTCTAACGAACTAGTTCTACGAAGTGTTATGTGAATGCGTTTTGTGAGAATGCTTTTATATTTTCTTAACAGATACCTGCAATGAATAGATCTTCTAGGAAGGAAGGAAAGAAATTTTTCTCGTTTGTTTGTGTGCGAGAAGCATTTTGAGAGGAAATATTTCTCATTTTTAGGTGTTAAGCCTCGCTTACTTCACCTAGCTGTGCCATCCATTGCCCTGGCCGTGAATATGGTACGTGTCAGTTCACAAAATAAGCCGTAATTTTAGATTGAGTAACTGAAATTTCTGTTTAAAACTTCTCGCGGTTATCATTAGATTATAATGAGTTTGGAAGTTAAACTGCAACATAGACGCCCGAGGATAGAATTGTGCTTGTAATAGAATGAAATAAGTGTACCATAGCGATGTCTCATTGTTTTAATTTGAAATATTTTGAATTGACAAATTGTTAACTTGATTATTTCTTGTTTCTCATTATGCATTTGTTTATAATCCTAGACTTTAAGATAATTCTTTGTTTCAAAACATTTAGAAATATGTATATATTTTTCGATCGAGAAATTGAAATTTCTATATCAAAAGTTTTCCTTGTTATATGATGAATGCATATAGATCTTAAATGGGCTAACTGTAACTGCTGTGAACACGTAAACGTCAGCAAATACAACTGTGCTTAGAATAAATTATAGATAAAGTGGACGTTTTCTAGTGCAATGTGATGTGTTTAATTTTAAAAATGGTAATGTGATCTTCATAGAAACATTGTTTATGGACCGCAATGGGCCGTAAGCGCATTTGCCTTATTTTACATTTATTGCAACATTTGAAGCATGCCCATTGCCTCCTGCATCAATTTCATTAGTTTTAGCAGGTTTAATGATTGACATTCTTAGAAATTCATTTTCGTTCTTTTTACAGGTGCAACAGAACGAGAATGTGTTCCAGGGCCGAAGAAATCACTTTACAAATAGATTTTTGCTTGATCCACAAATTCATTCTTGACGTGAAAGTTTGACGTTTTTCGTCGTCCACGTGAATTTCCTTTAAATACGTTTCATGCATAAAAGGTATTAACGTTATAAATTTTTTACAATAATTCATTTTTATATCTTTATTGTATAATATTTATGTAAAAATATCTCACTGTTATGTAATTTGATAATGACTTTGTACTCTCTCAATGTGTGATATACGGTAATAAATTTGATTTCTTATATGCAATTCTTTCATTTAAGTCCATTTAATCTGTCCGTGCAATTTATATGTGCTATGATTATCGTATTAAAACGGGAGGGGAAGGGGGCGTGGGACATCCTGTGCTGACGTCACGCTAGCATTCGTTAACACGTAGTTCCAAATTTTCCCGTTGACCCATCGATTGTCGCCTTCCATGGAAAACCTGGGAATCGTTTTATAGCATTAAGTTTCCGGTCTTTCCGTAGGGGTACTAGTCTTTGGGTTGTTTCTAGCATGAGTCATGCACAGCTGTCCTATCGTTGTCAATTGTCCTCAGTCTTGATCTAGGAGTTACAAACCATTCCACAAGTATCAGCCATTAAATGGAAATAGGAATAAAAAAATGTGCACAAAAAGGCAAAATCGTCAAATTATGCACATTCTCACGAAAAATACTCAAAATGTGCAATTGCATAACTATCCTAAGCCTAGTCATTTTACTTGGCTATTAATCCACCAAGAATTATCGAGCTCATCTTATGGCTGAAATATTCAAGAATATAACTTAAAAATGAAAAGATTGAAAGAATACTTATCTCAGGTATTTCCTATTTTTTAGAATCTAATTTCGATGAATTACCACTGATGACGACTAAAATACAGCCAAAATGCGCATCTGGTTTTCATAACCATGTGGTGGCTACTGAAGATACCTTAAGAAAGTACATACATACTTTTTTCAATCTTTTGATTTTTTAAGTACATTTTCTTAAATAAACCATTAATATTTTTCTTTATTTGACATGATCACATAATTCGTAATGGACGCCTCTGCCTTGCATGTACGCACGCATGAAGCGTGCATCTTTCCTCACTTTTTTGTTTAATTTATTGTGTACTATTCGAGGTGTTTATGGTGTCGGAATGCATTTTTTCTTGTATGTATATTTTTATTTAATATTCATCGTTCGCAGGTCTTAATTCATTTGTGTACCTATTTGAACTTACCCTTATTAATGATTTTTTAATTAATTCCATACTTAAATCAGTTACATACAAAGCCATACAAAATATATTTTTACAACAAACCATAATTTTAGATCCATACTTCTAAAGCAGGTGTATCCAACTTGCGGCTCGCAGGCCAGGTGCGGCTCACTAAGCAATTTTATGCGATCAACCGCGTGTTTATATTTTTCAAAGCTTTTTCATTTTTCTATTGATTTACCTACCAATCATTATTTTTTGCTTAGAAAAATCCATTAAAATATCTGGTCTACTATCTAATAAATATTTCTCAATTCAGATAAGTTCATTTTAATGTTGTTTTTGTTCTTTTCTCAAATGCATTTATAAGCATAAATTCTATCGCTATTTTTTAATATCGAAATGTTTACCCTAAAAGTCTAATTTTAACATGATTTTCACTCATAAAGTCCCTAGGAATCTCTAGGTAACTTCCGATTTCACTGTAATCCAGTTCGCCGAAGCATTGGCAATGCCCAATGCGACCCATCATGCATAAAAGATTGTTCACTCCTGCCCTAAAGAATCTATTGAATTTAGAACTATTCATATCCCGTGAGAAAATGCGCGGCGAAAAAAAATTGTATTGAACACAACAAGGGAAACTGGCGCAAATAATACAAATCAAATAAATATGTATATACTTCATGGTTTATTGTACCCAATAGTTTTTCACGAAATGTGCAAGTTTTGCAATATGTACTCCGTCCATATAATTTTTTTTATAAAATGCGGAAATGCTTCCCAATCAAAACTCCAGAGGAGTTTCCATTGATAAGACACGCCTTAAAAAGACGTATCACGGATCTTAGAATTGTATTCCAAATAAATACCATCACAGATACAATAAATATGTACGCTTAAATAAAACCATTTCTATACTTATAGATGACGAACAGCGTTGAATCATAGGTCAGGCCGTGCGATTTGCATAAAGAATTTTTGAACAATTTCGGTAAAATTCATAAGCCTTAAAAAAAAAGTAAAATGAAAAGCAACTGGCACGACTGGTAAAAACAACTGAGTAGTATGACTGAGATACAAGTCTTACGAGCGTTGCGAATTGAGTAGCCTCGCTCGGTTTTCCAATCATGTTTCACAGCCAAAATGAAGCACCAATATCGCTCTTGATGTACACAAATCGCATTTTAGTCCTCGAAATTGTCAATTTCGCGAGATTCTTTGGGCAAAAAAATCGAATATCTGCAGGTTTCATTCACAAAATCCACTTTGTCTTAATCAAGCTGCTGCCTCGAAATATATCGAAACGTCAAAGAAATCGAAAAAAAACTTCTTTTGAGCAACGGACGGCTGCAACTGCGAAGCCCCCTTATAAGCATCTGTTTTCATCGAAACCGAAGTTTTTCAATTCGGCTACGAAACTAGCGATCGAAGCTTATGGCGTATTTCTTGCACGGCGGCATCCTTAACTGTTTTCGCCGGCAGCTCGGATCCCACCGCAGGGTAACATCATTCCTCCGCTAGCTTCTTTAAGTGAAAGACGAGTAAAAAGCACGAGATTACGCGACGGTCTCCTTCAGATGTTCAAGCAGCGTAATTTCTTCGAGGGAAGCCTCGCGGTGTACTGGTGAGACACTTCTTCCCTCCCTGCCGCACCGGCCTCTTCCACCAGAGCCCTCTGGCCGCGAACGGCCAACCTCGCCCTCACCAGCCTCTCCAGCTCGAACAAGTGATCGTCCTTCGCAGTGGGCAGTTCGGTCCTCATGAATCGGGCGAGGTTGAGCAAGTAGTCGGCGTTGCTCCCGCTCGGTCCGTGGCACTCGGCTATCTGTTCCGCCATGGCGTGGAGCGGAGCCTTTCCCAACCAATGGCGGTTCTCTTCGGTGGCCACGTACATCATCACCGGAAAAGGTTCGATCATGTTCTTGGTTTCGTCGCGGTCCGGAGAAGAGAACCCAGAATCGCATCCGGGGGCGAAGAACCTCGCGAGGGAGAAAGCGGAAAGGTCGTTGAGAGCTTTCAGAGGTCCTCTGGTCTTCGAGCCGTCTTCTTCCAGCCTCAACCTTGCCAGAAGGCTAAGGGCGAAAGAATCCCCTTTGACCGGCGATCCGAAGGCGGAATCGGGCGAAGAGCATATGGAATTTGCGGGGGAGAGGGCCTTCTTGGAAGGATTACGGATGTTGCGAGGTTGAGAGCCGGTTGGGGGGGCAGATGAGGGATCGTAGGGGTGGAACAGCACGTGTCGGGTTGCGTATCCGCCGAGTTTGCACTCTCGTTGGTTGAGGTAGGGCAAGGCTGCGTCTCCGGTGACGAGGAAAGCTCGACCCCAAACGATACCCTGCGAAAGATAAAGAAATGAACACTGTTAGATTGCTCAACTAAACTTTGCTATTTACAACTGATAAAGATAAAGGCCTTGGATGGAAGTTTGGGTAGGCTGTACCTAATACCTACGGCAGTGGTTCCCAAACGGTGCCGCAGATGATTTTTAGGTGTCCCGCGAAAAACTTGGTTTAGTAAATAAATAAATGATTTGTATATGCTGATAGGTTATTAGGACAATAATTTTCTCTAGTTAACTAATTATATTGAAATACCAACAAGCAAATGCGCTCAAAGGTTGTAACAACCGCGTGAAAATAACATAAAAACCCTGTTTCAAGACTGTGGTGCCGCGACATTTTGTTTTTCTTTAAAAGGGCTCAGCGCCTACAGAACGTTTGGGAACCACTGACTTACGGAAAGGAAGAATTACAATGAATGAATAACTGATGAATTCACCTCTACGATAAACTGCGTAGTAGTTCCCTAGCATTTTCGACGTCTTTTTCTGAAAAGTAGCGTTGAAAAGTTGCACTGTCCAAACATATAAAGGTATTTATTAGTGTAGAAATAAACATTAGAAAGGGCCATCCGTATCCTAAAGATTATTTGATTTATCGATGATTCAATAGCACTACGTCGGTTTGATTCACAGAGACAAAAACACTAAAGTCTGTGCCCAAAGAAGAATTCACGAAGCCGCGAGGAGGAGGACTATATTTCACCTATTCAAATAAAACTGAAAAAGTTTTTAATATTAATGATACGAACAATTCCCAAGTTAATGAAAACAATCGAGTGAATCAGACGAGTATTTATACTTGGTCGTTCTTGGTTATAATTTCACCGATCGTAACTTACGTACGCCTTAGTGCATATTAAAATGTCGATACGGCTTACTTAACTGTTTTATGGCCAGAAGTTGCCTGTGTCATCAATTTATGCTAGCCATTATCTGAGCTCGTCATTAAACGTTTGTAATCTTGGAAGATTATATTATTAGTGTGTTTGATGGATGTATATTGTGTTGGTTTTCACTGCGCTTCGTAACCCTCGCCAGGTTTAATCGAGGCGACGAATCAACTGACCTGGTTAAGTTGGCAAGGGCTGCGGAGGGTGTCTCCAAGCATCGTTCCTATTTTTGAGTTGGTTTTATACGCACAACAGGTGGAACATCGAAGAAAATAAAAAGAACACAGAAAATGTATTTCACATATTAAGGCAGAGTTATTTAGATCAGTGGTCATTAACATATTTATTATTCAGTGTCATATTCAGTAGTCTCGGTAATCCGAGATTAACGGGAACAGCCAACTCGGGTTATTGAAAACTCGGATTATACGGAACGATTAAAGATAAAGTTCTAAAAATAAAAATATATGTATTTAGATATATTAATTATTAAAAACAACTATAAAACAAAAATTTAATCGTCCTTGGAAAATAACACAATAATAAAACATATGGATAGTAAATTAATAATGGAAAAAGCATCGAAGGTCTTTTGTGCCTTTGCCATACATCTTTTTTCGCTGCGATGTCTCATGCGGAACTCGAATTATCGAGTCTACTGCATTTCAAAATGTTAGGGTAAGAAAAATGCCGAATTATATTAATTACTAGCTGAAGTATCCGTTCTTCGCGCGGGATATTTCATCAATGGATCTCCGAAAGGGTCAGAGCTAAAGAAGGGAAGCAACCAAGAGCTGCCTGTAATATGCCCCGTAGTTTATTAACATCCGATAGTCGCGAGTGAATATTGCTTGGTTAAGTGAGTGCCCCTTTATAAACTACGTTGCGAGTCTTTGCATCCGGGGCGCAGATGAAAAAATCCTTGCTGCTACTCACCCTGGAGCAGGCTACGTAGAGTTGCCCGTGTGAGAAGCAGCTGGATGTCAAATCAACGCCTGCAATGCGGAGATCTGGCCTTATGACTTGTTAATTGTCATGGCGAAACAAACGGTGTCAGGGGAATTCGGGGGATGAAAACCAACTCGCCTTTACCGCACCCTGTTAGAATTACTGCTTCTATCACATATCTATGGAGGGCTTTCACCTGCAGCCTTAGCTTTGGAGCTCTTAGGTTTCGCATGAGCATAATTGGACATCCAACTTTCAAAGTGCTTTTATGCGCAGGGAGCCCAGGAGCTGTTACAATATTCAAAAATTCCACAGGATAGTTCATTGCGTCGTCCTGATTTATTTATAGTCGCCATTTAGTTTCAAAATGGCGGCCTGGAATTTTGAGGTTTTTTTCCCAAAATAAGCCACCATTTTGTTTAAATATGACGGATTTTGATTTTGAGTAGCCTAATTTTTAAGTGGGGCCAATTTACAACTAATCCCCAAATTTCATTGAAATCCGTTGAGCCATTTTCGCGTGATGCGTGTACAAACAAACAAACAGACAGAATTACAATTTTATTTATATAGATTAGTAAAATACATCAACCAAGAGCTAGTAAGGAACAGCATCATCGTACAGATTCCTCATTTTTTTCATGAATATTGCATATATTTTGAGTAGTGTGGCAAATATGGCGATCTGTGCGCCACAATTTGGCAAAACTAGATTTTCTACAAAGTTCTAGCAATTCGAAGGCAACGACGCAGACTGTGAACGTATATTTAAAAAAAAATCCAAACGAAATATAATTGCGATCCAAAGGATTTAATGTAGCATATAATGACGTCCGTATTTGCCAAAATTATGACCGATGCATATTTAGATCAAGAACGAGCAAAAATACTTTCAGAAGATTTTCGTTTTCTTTAAAGAGAAAGCATATTCGCACATTTTAACGGTCACAACCTGTGCCTTCTAAACTTTCTCTAGGAAAAAAATTAAATAAAAATATTTGTGGCTGTTAATTATATATATATATATTCTGTTACTCTAGCTCCATCGCTGAAGAAGGGCATATGCCCGAAAAGCTTATGCGTGTTTTTTTGTGTGCGTGTTTTCTGTCTCTTCGACGCCCCCAGCAGCCTGCCAACTTGGTCCTCAACTTGGTAAGTGTCCGCTGGGCTTCCTTCAACAACTTGTTGCCACCCTCATATATATATATATATATATATATATATATATAAAGAGCGCAGAATGGGGCAGCTAGCTGTCTCAATCACTCTGGACGCATAGAAAGACATCCAGTCTGGCCCCAACGGGCATTACGATTTCCAGACAATAGGAAAGCGCCGAATAATACAGGATGATCATTTTAAATAATAACCCATGAAAATTGTAATAACTTTGTGTAAAGGAGTGCTAGAGACATGAAATTTAAATTAACAATCGTTATTGTCGGACATTACTTGAATTATCACAAATAATGTTGAAATTGACATACATAACTGAGTATGACGAAGCATCTTCGAAGACACTCCCTGGAGTGTGATGGTGTGATGTTGGAAATGATGTGGGATATGTTGGTTTTCAATTCATCCAGACTGCGTGGATTGCTGTTGTAGGTATTGTCTGATAAAACCCCACAGAAATAAGCTTAACGTCGACAAATATGGCGAGAGTGGTAGCCATATTCCTTTCAACATTATGCGATCTCCTAACAAGATTGATAGCTCGGCCATAGATGCCCATGAAGTGTGACTTGTTGTGCCATCTTTCTGAAACCATGCTTTAACAATCTCCTCTTCAGTGAGGTGTCCCCTGAATTCATGGACTATGTCAATGTACCACTCAGAGTTTATGGTGTCTGTGAAAAAGATGGGCCCAACTATCTTTTAGTGGGTCATTGCACACCACACTCCAATCTTCACAGAGTGTAGGGGAGTTTCATGCACTGCATGGGGATTTTTTATACACCATAGATGAGTATTCTGAGAGTTTAAATACCTTGTAATATGAAACCAAGCCTCATCTGAGAAGTAAGTCCAATCTAACATGTGAGGGTCTTCATCCACTTTTTCCAATAATCATTCACAGTAATGGCTTTGTTTTTCGCAGTCTGGTGGCAACAGTTGATGCATGACATGCACTTTGTACGGAAACATTTTTAATTTCTTCACAGCTGTATGACAACTGACATAGACATTCTCATTTGTTGTGCAAGTTTCTGTAGTGACTTGTGTGGACTTGCTGTCAGTCTCTCACTAACCTGTGCCAAACAATCCTCAGTCAGGACAGTCGACGAACGAACACGACTCACAACATTCACATTTCGAGTCTCCCTGAATATTTTCACAAGCTTCCGTATCACAGATTTCGTTGGTGCCTTACAACATCGAAATTGCCGACAGAAATCACCCCGAGTAGTTTTAAACGACTCTGATTTGTGGTAATGTTCCATCAAAAACACTCGCTCCTCTACATTGAATGCCATGATTGTTTATTGCTTGCACTGCGCATGCGCATTCGTAGTGTCGCACGCTGTCGACAAATGACGACACCATGTAGACAATAAAGATTATTACTTCTAAGTTTCATACCTGTAGAACTCTTTTACTCAAAGTTATTAAATTTTCTATGGGTTCTCATTTAAAATAATCACCCTGTACTAATGAATTCGGAAAACCCCAGAAGCAGCGGCACAATCTCTTATCTCTTCTTCTTCTCGGTTGGTCGCTTACAAGTGATGTTTATCACAACCCAATTCCTTTTGAGGAGCGGAAGGACAAGGTTGGAAGTGCTCGTGACGTTCCTACTGTGAGGCAGCATTTTAGGAAGTGGAGTTGCGAGTACAGCGTTAATAAAAAAACACATGATTTTGATTGCTTGGAACTATTTGAGTCCGACGCCTAAATCTTTGAAAAGTCTGGACGTCGTGCACAACCTTGAATGAATAAGAGCCGTGGGTCTATGGCTTTCGAAAGCCGAGGTCGAGACTCAATTATATATAAAGGGCGACCACTGCAATCTAAACTGGGTGTGGCTGAGCGAGAAACATCCTATGGCAACGTAGAAACTACCGTTAAAAGTTCTTTCTCGTTTTTTGACATGAATTCTCCGGGACCACCTCATTTAAGAAAATGGCTTTCACACTCGATAAGAAATGCATGTACTTTTGGAAGACATGAAATTCTTGTCGAGTAGTTTTCTTCGTAATAAACTACAGCGATGAGGACACATGCCCAACGCATATGAACGTGACTTAAACCTAGGCCAAACTTTTAGTATTTACGAAATAGTGTCATATAGAGACGAGCAAAGCATTTTCAAAAGATCGCAGGTTCTTTTCCGAGATGAGTTACCTCTTTTATTTCTCTCTCTCTCTTGTTCTTTCGCGTAAGTTATTTACTCTTCTTTATTATGAATTCTGCTTATCTAGCTGTCAACAAAGGTCAGCCATTAGTCAAACACTGTTACATAAACATGCGCGAATAAACAAAAACACCACAGTAACCGTGTATAAATGACGTTTTACTATTATTTAAAAGCGTACCATTTTAACATCATCAACATTATAAGTGCCTCTGTCGGGAAGAATAATAAATGGTAATTTGTATTTGTAACGTAACAATTTTATTTTTATCGATACGGAATTTTCTGAGACTCTTTCCTCTGATAGGGACAAAAACTAGGCTCGCTTGAAAAATTCCTCTCAGGAAGAGAAATCTTGAAAGGTGCGTGTCGCATTTTCTATGGAGGAAGCAGGCGAAAGAACATAAGCGCCTAAGGCCTTAAGAAAACCAAGCGTTTATTAAGTTTCAAGGCGAATTTCAAAATTGATTGAGCATGGCGGAACGAGGACAAAACTAAATTTTCAACAACTGGTTAAAACGGGAGCAATTTTATAACAAGAATCAAACATTTATAGAGAATAGCCCAAGAGACTGATTCGCTTAAAAATGCAAGCACACACTCAAACAATAACACACTTCAATTTGAATAAGATACGGAAAAAATTCGCGCGCCGAAGCCAACAAGCATACTCTTTAAGAGACAATATTACTCCATTATTCAGCGTAAACCTTTAGAAAACTTAATACAAAGAATTTTAAACATTATGGTGTTGATGGAATGAAATAATCATAAGATCCTAAGCAGACAGGCATTAGCTGGAAAGTTGGAAATGATTTTGAAACGAGAGAAAATTCTGCTATGAATGGTGTTGTTGATATTCTCAGTTTGTATTGCGCAGGCGTGCATGATTCTAGAATACTTTTTATCTTAAGTCTTAAAAAGGACGAAGAAAAACGGCTGACGTGTGTACTCTCAATAGACTGTATAAAATAATGATTTTGAAAGTGATAGCTATAACCGGTAGAAAACTTGATGTGCTCGTTTTTTTATTTTTCGCGGAAGAGTAACGACTTCGCTCGTTCCCGATGATAAAATAAGCGAGGAAACATTAAGATAAGAGCTCTCCCATTTCCTGAAGAACTGTGGCGTGATTTTCTTTTGCGCCTTTATAGACAATTTGCGAATTCTGAGGTGAGATAAAGCACGACTTCAAATTACGACGATTTCAAAAGGTACTTGCTATAGCGAGAGGTTATTACTTTTTCCATGAGGTGTCGCGAAGATATCGGACGCCTACGTCGTAAATGCATAAGAAAATAAAGCATTTCCCCTCATTAATCTTTTTAACTTGAACGAATTTAAACGGAACTATAACAAAATGTAACAAACAGGTTGTTTAAATCTATTTTGAATGAAATCACAAAATGGATTCCTTAATAGATTATATTTATATTAAAAGTGCGTGAAAAGTTACACATCATGACGCACAATAAAATACATCTATCTCTAAATGTAAAAGGAAAACCGCGGTAATAATATTATGACAGCAATATTAATATTTTTACGAAATTTCAATAGCCTTCCATTGGATGGTAAAATACTTCACATAAGGGTATTCTAAATCAAACAAGTTTTCCGGAGTTATACGTCACTAAACACGCCCACTGCTAGTGCTACCAGCGAAGGACTCTTGCGATTCTTTTTCTCATCAAGTGAAGACTTGAAAATAAATGCTAAGTGGTCCATAGGCCTTTTTGATATGCGTGAGGGATACAATGGTTCAGCGATTCTGTAGTTATCTAAATTTGATTGCGCTATCAGAAACTGCGTACCTTTCTAGGAATGAACTCGGCAAAACAGCTGAGGTAAGGAAGTGATATGTTTGATACTGCCGCTCTGATTGATATTGTTTTGAAAACATAACGCTTGTTTTTTACTTCGATTCGTACACGTGTCTACGCAGTCACCAATAATTTATGCAGTAAAATAAAAAGGATAAATTACAATTACAACTGATTTCAATCTAAATTAATTTCTATGTCGATACAGAATCATTTCTAGAAAATGTTGATAATAATAGTTTTTTATATTTTCGCATTAACTAAAGACAATTTTGCTATTTACATTGATAGTTGACAGATGCATCGTTCGAAATTTAAAAAATTTCATCTGATCAAATTAAAAATAAAAACAACATTATGAACTGATTCGTATGATATAAAAAAATCTCAATATAGAAAAATCTATAAAAATATTTCAACCTGTGTAACTTTATGAAATTCTACTAACAATTTTGGACATACATCTACAAAAACAAATCAATATATTTAACTCGTAGACAACGTTCGTGACATCACAGAACGAGATTATTTGAAGTAATGCTGTCAATATTTTTGCCAACTCCAATATTTCATATATTATTAACTATTCAACCCAAAATCTCTATGATTAAAATGGCATAAAGCGGTCCCGGATACAAAAAGACGGCTTGGGAAATTAAATTTTCTCTGCATGATTAAAACGCTTCATTTAACATTAAAACATCAAAAATAACTATTAAATCGTTTCTGAGCGAAGTTTTCTCTGACTCCAGGTACGCAAAAGCACGAATAATAAAAATATCCCTAAGAATAGAGCATGCGTAATTTTCATCTCAACTTTGAGAGAGAAGGTGACTTAGTCATACATATCTTCCTATATGTATGTATATGAAAAATGATAACATGAAATGCTTATAGCAGGGGTTCCCAACCTTTATGTTGGCAAGGGCGCCTTCGACTTAAAAAGCAAAAGCGGCGGGCGCCGCCAATATATTACCCCCCTACCCGCTCAACACTTACAGCTCAGCTCGTATCTATATGTTTATTTACATTTAGGTTTGGTAGGATTCGATTTAAATCAATAAATGTCGATAAAAATTGAATTCGTAAAAATTTCAAAATCGACGAAAATGAATTGTCGTCGATTTTTCACTACTAAATTTTCTACGAAATTATTAGGATTATTAAATTTGCTTTGTCACACTTCAATTTGATATATTTTAACGCCAAACGCTCAAAACAAAAGAGAAAATCGGCATTTTTCATACAAAACAGCCACACCTCATTCGGCATTCCAAACCCTTTCTAAGATCCCTTACGTCTTAAGGATACTGAGCTGACACGGGTACGGCTTATTGGACTCTGTCTTTAATTTCGACTACACCTGATAATCCCTACGCCCCTAAGTCAAGAAGTCTTTTTAGATTAGTACTTTCTAGATTCTGTGGACGCTCATCATTATACGTCAAAAGAGCTTAATGTTTTAGGGAGGATACCTGAGCGAACCTCGGCGGGCGCCACAGCGTACCTTTGCGGGCGCCATGGCGCCCGCGGGCATAGGGTTGGGAACCCCTGGCTTATAGCATGCACTTACGTGAACGTGAGCAATTGTTGAAAGGCCTGCATAAGATCAAGGATACTCAACAGAAATGACAAAAGCTGTTTTTATTTTATTTTCCAACTAATCCCACCGGAAAATCGAAACATCAAAACGCACAAGAAAAAGACGAAAGGAGAACGTTCGACCAGTTTATATAGGTTGCGAAATAAGGTCGTGTGCGAGTTAGTGTTGACAAGAGTGGTATACGGCAGATATCATAGTTCCGCCACGCGCGTTCCTTTTTGCAGTGTTGCAACGGACGCAAGGATAGATAGATATAGATATGTCTTTATTTGGGCAAGATTGAGACTTGACAGTCTCTTCTTCCATCTAACTAAGGAGGATGAGTGGAAAGAAAAAAATGAAAGTATGTAGTCTCGGAGCGGATAATAACAATTTTATAACCGGTTCGACTTTTCTGTAGAACCGGATCAAATCGGATTTTCTCAAATTCCTTCGTAACCTGACCCTCTTTGGAGTTCAAAGACCACCGGGTTAAAGGTACACAAAAAGTTTCGGTTCAGAACGCGAAGGGGTAGGTTTCCTTCCACGTTCTTTGAGTTACGAACTGTTACATCATGCGGCTATGGCCAAAGAGCCCCGGCAAACATCTGTTTAATTATCTGACTCATTTGAAGGGACCAAAGTCCTAACTACTCGACTTATTTGTCCCTTTTTAAAAATTGTATTGACCCAAAGTCTGGAGAACGAAGTTCAACAATGAATAACTGAAGGCGGAAATCAAACTTGGGAATCGTTAAACTAGTAAACCGCGCGGAATAAAGACCGAGTAATTTTGTCTAAAATCGTAAATGGCCTGAGAAAAAATGTCAGCAAATATTGTTATTGAAAACGATGTTTATAATGCCTATTACTGCGTACCGTGAATAATAACATTAAATAAAAATTTCAAAACTATACCGAGAAAAAAAGTATTGATACAGTTCAGTTTTGGCATAATAAATAGACAATGGAAAACTGGGCATTAAAGTCGGTAATAGCGGCGAGTGTAGCGAGTTTTTTGAACAGAGATATAAAACGGGAATCGGCAACTGTGTGAAGATATAACCTAATTTCCACGGAGACCTTTAGAACAAAATGGTTGCATAAACATAATATGGGTGCGAAAAGCTGTAAATAAAAACATTTAAGAGACACCCGCAGTTCTTACGTCACCCGAAGAATACGCGATGGACATAGAACGAAGTAAACATTTAGAGGTTCAGGCGCCGGAATGTCTAGAGACTTTTGCCGACGTCGCATCAACTGTGAGAGAAATGAAAATGGCGAAAGTAAGAGACTTCTTTCGTCTAAAATCAGAGCTTAGATCAGGACTTCACAACCTTTTCGATGAAGTGAGCTCCAAGTTGTATCCTAGACTAGAATATCAATCGAGGCACCACCATAATTAGGCGAAAAATAGGAATGATCATATATAAAAAATTAAACCGTCTTAAGTTATTCTTAATATTCATGTATACATTTAGAAAAGAAATCAACCTAACAAATTAAATGGTTGGCGCTAAGAGATTTGATGTTAAGCATCGCAGAAGGCCGCCAAATAGCACAGCATTGCTCGCGAGCACCAGGTTGGTCCAGATTAGTGGCGCCCGAAACATTCGGCTCGAGGGCAATATAACCCACTTCCGCCCTCATCGCTGGCCACACCCAGTCGAAAATAGAGTTGAAGAATAACTTTAGGAAACTTAAGGGTTTAGTGGTGGGCCAATATACCTGGATTGTTTTAAATGTATTTATCTATCATGAGGATAGAGGGTTGAAGACTAAATATATACATATGTAGTTTTTATAATTTTTCATTTTATGTTACTTTGTATCCTCTTAACTGTTAAGCTCCTGGCGGGTGGGAAGTTGACCGCGGGCCGTAGTCTGTACACCCCTGTGTTATACATATGTAAAATATCGTATATACGATAAAATTAGTCGCGGGCCGCATGGAGGAAATTCGCGGGCCGCAGTTGGCCCGCGGCCAAAACTTTGGGGTTCCCTGACCTAGATTATTGGATATTCCCCCGCGACTACGCCGAAGGAGTAAATATAAATCGCCAACACCAATATTAGCCCTTTGAAAGTCGTTACTCTGCCGTAGACTTCGAGTAAGTTTACTCTCTCTCTCTCTATTGCTGCACACGGTTTGACCCCGCCGCGAAGCGACTTTTGCTCTTGACCTATTTCGAAAAGCCAGAAAGAAGAGCGATCGAGCGAGGCGACTGGTTCTGTTTTCCACGCTTACGAAGATTATGAGCGTTAATATGAGCGAATTTATCGATCGGACGCGGATGTATAAGAAGGATGAATACCCCGGCACAAGGACGTACTTACAAATCGCGACGCTATTGTGATGCTCGGTTCGACCATAGACGGCGGTTTTATTTTCGCCCGAGAAAGACTCCACGAAAGTGTTGCGGAAATGTCGCCAGGAGGAAGGAGCGGAAAAGTGCTCACGCCACGCGCCTTTGCAGGAGGGTTTGTGAGCAAATCTGCCACCCACGCGTAATAGACAAGAAAATATAAATTCTAATACTTCTCCGTGCTGAGACTTGAGCCAACAACGCGGGCGTTTTTCGTCATCTTTAATAATGGAATTCAAGTCGAATCGACCATTTGTTATTTACTTGAGCCCAATATGATTTTTTGCTTCGCATTTTAAACTAGCAGTCGAAGCTATGTAAAACTGAAACAAGGGAAAAAATTTCGGAGTCAATTATTTGCAATATAAGGCGGAAATGAAAGCGAATTAAAATAAAAACGACGGAAAACCGTCAAATTTTTGCTCTGATAGCTGAAAATTGCCGAAAAGAAAAGAATAACGAAATTTCGCTAAAACAACGCCATTAAAAGAATCTCCCACAAATCTATTTTCCCGCAACAGTCTCCACGTGGAGACGCCCAAATAAACATTATCCCGGCTGCCGTCCAAGAACCAGCTGCTTTGGCATGCTGTTTCGTTTTTAGTAACCGGGACCCTTAATCGCTTGCACAACACGCAGAAGAAGAGTAAACAAATTGGAACTGGTTGGGTTGGACGTGGAGAAAAGGTGAAATTAGACTCCTGATGAGAAAATGACTCGGGAAAGGAGAAAGAGAGAAAGTTCCCAAAACATATGGTGCAGATTGCCCAGTTCGCTCACCTCTTTCTCCTCAATAACTGTGGCGACTCTCCCAGGCTGCGTAGTTCGGGGACGCATGGAAGGAAACGAAAGAAAGACTTTAGAGAAATTTCAACTTTTAATAATAGTAATCTTAAAAATATATCCTATTGTTGACTACTCTGCACGCTATTTTAATCCTTTTGAGCAGAGGTGCCGAACCTACGGCCTGAGGACCGGATGCGCCCCTCGATGGGTTTTGTGCGGCCCGTGAAGCTATGATGAAAATCAATCCGAAACAGTTAACACAAAAATTCATACATTTTCATGAAAATATAGACAATAAAAATTTAATATTGAAGTCTTAACCATATAAACCTTATTTGAAATTGATTTTTACTCATATGGAACCTCAGAAAATACAGGTAACTTCCGATTTAAACTAATCAGGCCCGCCGAAGAATTGGAAACTTTTAATGCGGCCCGCCGAAGGATTTACAACCACCGATGCGGTCCGCCATGTAAAATGGTTGGGCACCATTTCTTTTGATGATAAATATTCTTTAGATCAGCGTTTCTCAACCAGGGGGCTCCCAAAATTCTTTTGTTTGTGAATTGCGTATGAAGCGTCGTGTAAATGCGTGGAATCAGCTATTAGTACATTCTAGTAAATGTTATGAACTAGTGGAATAAATAGTTGTAGATACTTGATTTCTTACCTAATAATAAACCCACGATTACTACTGATGGGAGGGGGTGCCGAAAAACTCTGAAAAGTTACTTAAGGTGCCGTGACTCTTAAAAGGTTGAAAAAAAACTGATTAGATAGTTAGTTTAGTTAGTTAGTTAGTTTAGATAGTTTACTACCGAAAAAAATTTAAAATGGCCGAAATTTATTATATTTGAATAACGAAATTGATGTTTTTGGAAGTTTATTTTCGCTTGAAACCATCGCATGCTGATTCTAATATTAATTTCAAACCATTTCCTATATAATTCGTATGATGATTCTTCATTTTACAATAGTTTAGATATCAACGGCAGTTCAAAATAAAACGAAAATTCCACGGATTGGAAAAAGTCAAATAAATGATATTTTCACAAATAATCGCATAAAATCTCAACATTAATTGAAAATATAATATGCCCAACATGAAAATGAGGAGCTAAATAAAAATCGTTTCAAACGTACATCAGAGAACCAATAAAAACATCTTTTGTATGTGGAAAAACAACGCTATACGATTGTGTTTTACACCATTCTAGCAAAACCGTACTTGACGAGGAATATATTTCATTTGATATTCTCGGAAACCATAGTAACTTAGCCGGTAAATATTTCTGGCGTGGACCGAAACAAGATCAGCTTTAATTTAAAGTGTTTGTGTGTCAAGGTCGGATGAATTGTGTAGTTCGCTTTCGCGCATTTGCCAGCTGCATTAAGTAGGCCGCATTGCCGCCACCCCATCCTCCGGCACTTGCGACCACTTCCTATCCTATATATGCATCGACCGGTGCTCATCGCAAGCCAAACACGCGTGCGAAGCCAAGTGAAAAGTAAGCAGCGCGGAGTTAACGGGCTAGGATAAACACTCGTGGACGCGACGCAATTAGCAAATTGTCCACGCCGATTTGCTATTGTGATTTCAAGATAAAGTTATCTCGTTAAACGATTGAAGTTACTGCAGATTGCGTGTGGCATTCGGAGAGATATTAATTAAAAAGAGAAACGTAAAGGAATAAACTCGTCCAAAATTATCAAGACATCTTCAATAGGAAAAAAGCTTAAACCATTCTTTGCTTTGAATTTTATATTTTGTCTACCGCAACATCGTAAGAAATCGACAATCCAAATCATTTTTCACGGTTTAAAAAGTATTGTAAATTACAACCGCAATCGATGCAAAAATATAACAAAATTGATTTGTGAAAGTGAGCTAACAAAATTAAAAAAGGATGGCGATTCACAATCAAGAAAGGAAGAAACCTCAGCGCGCCGAAACAGCGATTCAATCGACGGATACCGTTAAAATTTCAATTAAAAGTTCACAGTTATAATGTTAAATGCCCACGTGTTTTAGCAAGTAAAGAGCGGTGGCTAACACGCCTTAACCAAATGGAAAGAAACTCAGCTAATATAGATGCAAGATCAGCTAAACCATCCGGATAAATAAAAGGCAAAAACGCGAATTTCTACACCCTATCAACAAATGTTCTCGCATCGAATCTACGGGAAATGCTGTATTTTATCGTAAGCTTTTAAAAAGTAGTCATGTATCGCGAAAATGAACTTCTAGAGCAGTGGTTACCAAACGGTGTGACGCGGCACAATGATGTGCTGCCAGACTTGAACTAGTGGGCAACGGATTTTTGGGATAAGCGAGAGAACTACATTGGAAAATAGGGGGAGGGTTGTCTTCGATACTTTTTAGTAAGTGTGCCGTGGAATAAAAATGTGAAATACTGTTCTAGAGAAGACAAAATTAGGTAAAATCTCACCGAGAACATAAAGTCTAACCTAATATAAGTACTCCGAACAATGAAAACATTCTATTTCATAAAGTATATTATTAATAAAGATATTAAAATATTCTCGTTCAATTAAACGATGAGGAGCTCCGTTCCCTCAACGAATTAAGAACAAACGAAGTAGACGAGAAAATTCTGACCTGACGAGTTATGACGCATAAAAGGAGGATTTAGAAGAGGCAAACCGTCTTTAAAAGCATCGCGACAAGCTAACCGATGAAACGAGCTTTAGATTTTTAGCAAAAAATCGTTCTTTTCCACGGAATTTTCGAAAACAAGCGTAGCGTAAAGAAAGGGGAAAACAAATACGCTTTAGCAACGAGTAAGCTGATTACCGGTAAATCTTATTTTACGCATTGAAAACATTTCCACAATAACGAAATGAGATAAAACCTCTACATTTATTTTCCTATACCCAACTAGCCCACCACTTTCAATGAAAATGTGCATCTCATATAAACACACACACACATATATTATATATATATATATATATATATATATATATATATATATATATATATATATATATATATATGTATATATATATATATATATAGCAATGTACGCATAAGCTCGGCTCACCTTAGCCGCGGTCCCTCGGTGCGTAGCGTTTCCCTGCCAGAACCTCCTCTTGAAACCAGTCACACAACCGAGTACGGAGTCCTTGTACTCGAATCCTGGAAACCAGCATAGCGATCCGTATCCGAACACCCATACGGCATCTTCCGCCTTCCTGGCCGATGCCTCTTCTGTCCTCAGCCTCACGTCCACCTCCGAAGCTCTCCCTCCTCTCCTCTCCATATCCCCGAAAGAGAACATTTTTCTCCCTGCGAGGATTTTTCACACGAGAGGTGGCGAGGAAAAGCTCAGTCGGAGCTTGGTCCGTTCAGAGGAATGCTTCCCTTCCACGCTCGCTCTTACGAGACGAGAGCGGAACTGAGTCCTTCCGCGACGCCTTTAAACGTTATAGTGTTGGCGAGGTTGACGGGAAAGTACGGGAGGGAACGAATTATGAAGGACAAGGACGTCGTATGAAAAAAATCCGCGAGATATAAAAATATAAACGACTTCCTCACTGGTTCCCTTCTTCTTAATCGCTTCTCTTCGAGGTCTGGAGCGATTCTGATGTTGACGGCGGTCTTCTTAGGGGAGGGGGTGGAAGGGAGGGGGAGCTGAGAGGAGTAGAGAGCGCTGCAACTACGCTACGCGATCCTCTTTTGTCAGAGAACTCGCGAAGGCGGCCTCGCTGTCAATAGCAGATCTCTGTCGGTTCCTATGTGGAAGGGGCGGAAATAAAAGTGTTCCCTTTGGAGAGTGCTGGGTGGTGGCAACGAACTTCCTTCCATGTAACGTCGGAAAAAAGAATTAGCTCCCGGCTATTTTATATTGTTTTCCTCGTTTTTTTCTTTCTCGTTTCACCGCGAGCGGAAATTCCGCGTGTGGATGCTCGGGGGAAAAAATCCCAATGGTCCCGATTTTTTCCGAAAAACTAGCGATGACTTGCGCGCGGTGAGATGCGACGGAATTTCGAGGAAATCTGCGGGTAAAAAAAAACAAAAGAAGCACAGTCAGTTGAAATCAGATAAACGAGGTGAAATGATTACAGATCGTACAATTTTATGCGCAATGCTCTGACCTTAATTCTAAAAATGTTCATCGCAAAATATAAGTCATAAAGACAAGTTAACGGCGAAACCTTGATCTCTTTCGCCCTTTGCAGCAATTGTTTTTATTTACATAATAAATATGCGAACATTCATAAAAGGCACACCAAGTCGTTAAGATTGTAGCCAAGGTAGAAATGATAATATATATCCCCGTCTAAAAGGAGATTTCACAAGGATATTAGTCTCGGCCAATAAAGTTATATTCCAAAAATACAAAAGTGGTTCCATAAATTAAAAATATTTAAAATTCGCTTAAAAATAATTTTTTAAAAGACAAGCTTCGGAGGAAAATATCCCCGAGCCGAAGAAATAAATTCACGTCGTATTTTTTGTTACGAAACCTATTCTGGGAAATTCTCTATAGGAACTACAGTTTCATAAACATTTGTAATTTAAAAACCTCGCATCTTATTGAGGACACAGACGGAAGCTTCCCGTAATTTAAGTTTGTTTACGTGGGGTGTCGCCTTGGGCTCAAAAACACATCCCAAAGGTCAGCGTAACACGCGCGGATGTCGCGACGAACGAAAAATTGGGTACGACCCAATTCGACGGTACATACGTCGTGCAAAACGACGAGTAGACATTCACGTCGCCGTGCGCCAAATACTCGAAATTCCTTGGCTTTTTTCCTATTTCGAAGCCGTTGCATTTTTTTGCACGTTGGCCCACATTAGTCAACAAAAATATATATCCCGTTGCACTAATTATATCCGGACAATGACATCGCTTCTCAGAAAACACACGAAAGAGATTAAGAAGACCATTCACGAGTGTGATGGATGTTTTTGTTTTTCTCCTCCGCTTCTGCTATCGCTTAGTAAACAATAAATTCTTTTATCCTAAGTCTTATGCAACTCCTCGAATTTTTCGCTTCAAATAGATCAGTGGGCCATAAGAAGATTTGGTTCATTAATGGATTATTTTTCGCGTCAATGAAGCGATATCGCGGAGCCTGAAATCTAGGTATGCGAAGATTTGTACATCGAAAAAAGTACAGGTTTCCCACGATATACATCGGCGATGCGTTCCTAGGAAACTGAGCTTATCTCGAAAAAGCGTATCTCGGGAAACATTTTTCCATATAACTCTGTTATAATTATTCATGTGTTCCCAGCTCAAAAGTTTGAACTTAGTCATTACCTTAATATTGACATAATTGGCTATAGTTCGCTAATATTAGGGCTTCCAATTAACCGGAATTTTGCTAACAGGTTTTTGGGTTAAAATATCATCAGCTAACCGGTTAACCGGTAAAAAAAGAAACCCTCAATTCATTTTTAGACGTTTATTTAAATAAATTTCATAGGAATACAAGATAAACTGCTTAGTTTTGCTGCAAATAATTTTTTTTAATTGATGCTCATTCAATGTTTGGTATAACAAAATTTTGAACAGAATGCTCACAAGGAAAATCTGATGTGGCCACCACATGAATTTCTCCATATCTGTAATATTTATAAAAATTCCAAATGGGTTACATAATAAAAATATTTTAAGAAACTGCGAGAAAAGTTTAGACTACAAAGAACAGAAATAAACTCAAACCATAGCCTTCTGATATTGGATATAGCCCAAAGCTCCAACAATTAAGAAAAGAAATTGGAGTGTTACTAAGACGTAACTAAGTGTCAAATGTTAACAATAGTCGTAGGTAGGTGGCATGGTGGTGGCAGCCAAAATATAAGAAATCTCTTAAACAATGCATCATATGGAAAAATGTATCAAACAAAGTTGTAGAAAATTAAATTTCCTATAACTTTTATTCCAGTACATTTTTACATTTATCAAATATTAAAGCAAATATTTACAAGAGTAAACACACACTTCCGGTTGACCGATTTTTACCAAAACCTAATCAGTTCTTCTGACTTTTATAAAAATGTTAAATATGAAATTTCGCGTTGACCTGATTAATAGTTTTTGAGTTAGAGCACCCACAAAAAGCTATATTACACACTCCCAGACATCCTCGAGAAAATTGTCAAAACGTGTTCAGGGGACCTCGAAACGTGTATTTCCGTTGAAATCTCGAAGTCGATTTTTTTCATGAATACAGTACTTTCCCCTATACTACATATATGGAGAAAATAAAAACTTGTTATGTTATATGATTTAAAAATAAAGCTTTATAAATAAACGACATTCAATGTTTCGTATGTACAAAAAATATTGTTTGTACAAAAACACAAAAGAATACAAGAAAAATATATATAAATGCTTAAAAAAATAATGTTTCAGGAATACGAGAGCATAAAGTGTTTCGTATTTCATAGAACTACGAATTTGTTCGAAAAGTAATAGGCCACAGAAAAAACTCGTTCACTGGCTGTAGAAGTAGGGTGAATACTGAATACCTTACTACTAATCCACCAGTCCCGTGATGTACCAAAAACTAATAATCGACCTTAAAATAGTTTTTCGTTGTTTCCCTAAAAATCCATTCCAACGGTTCACAAACCCTGGTGTTTTTAATTATTTTCTATGAAATAACATGGGCCTGGAGGGGTTCTATAAGAATACCTATTTATTCCAACAAATTCTTTTCACTCGGATTTTTTAAAACTGATTATGGCAAGCATTTTTTCTCCCTTAAAAAAATTTGGTTAATCGGATACAATTCACCGGTCAATGATTAGTAAGAAAATTCTAAAAATAACCGGTTAACTGGGAACGGTAGCAACCGGTTTGGAAGCCCTCGCTAATATGTTGACTTTGCCTTTTCCTTAGTTAAAAGATTATTTAATAGCATATTCCTTTGAACCTGCTCATCAGATATTAACTATCATCCCCATATTCACCATAACAGGATTTTGTTTCACAAGAGAAATCCAAGAGAGACTTGGAAAAATTTCAAATTCTTTTATCTTGTCCCTAGACTTCAATATTTTGAGCATAGTTGATGGTTCAAAGGTGTTGAAATTTCTGTTCCACGCTGTACTTTTTCAATGCGGTTCCCAACTTCGATTTTTATTTCAAGGGAAATGGTCCGTTTTCCCGTAGATGCAACTTGAACCTTCTTTTCCGACATGAGGGTTATTATGTAATACACAAAAATAGTGATCACAAATAATGTAATGAAAAACCTATGGATGCGACCATTACAATAGAAAGGCTGTAATTGGGTTAGCTTGAGCAGTCTATACCAAGGAAAAAGTCACCATTGTGGGGCTAATATTTGTTGCTAAGAACATTAATGTGTGTCATATCATCGAGAGAAACAAGTCGCGACAATGGAATATTAAAATTGTCGGATTAGCGAGGGAAGACCGCGTATTTCAAATTTTGTTTTTCATTTTGCCTCGACGTATTAGCGAAAAAGCGTAACTCGAATGAGCGTACCTCGACGGACACCTGTATGCAATCTTACTGAACGATTCAAGCTGTGGAATTCATTCAATTATAAAAAGCAACTCACGGCCCGCGGAGCTATGATAAACAGGAATCCGTAACTTTTAACACACAATTTCATACATTTTTATGAAAATTTTGGCAATAAAACTTTGAATATTGAAAATTCAATAATAAAAACCTTATATGGCACCTCAGAATATATAGGTTGGTACTTCCGATTTAAACTCTAATCCGGCCCGCCGAAGGATTCGCAACCACCGATGCGGCCCGTCATGTAGAAAAGGTTGCTCGCCCCTAATATAAACTAACAAGTAGTATTCTATAAAAAGCTATTTTCAATTCGACCAATGGATTTATATGGCTAACATCACACAGAATGATTTAGAAAAAGAGGCGAATGGTTGAAAATAGTGGGCATTAGCGATGCATCTATTTAAACTCGTAATCGATACTAAATCACTAAATACGTTCTTTTTCGGCTGCCACGTCTTTAAATTATACGTAAGACCGTCTCCTCAACGTTACTCTCAGATACAAATTTAAATCAAGGTTTTTACATCCATTGATTTTCAGAAGCAGCACGACAACTACAACAAACGCACAATTAACCTTAACCGTTTATAACGACCAGCTCCACTAAAAATAAAAAATGATGAAATATCTAAAGCTTGAAACGGACCCAGAAAGCTCCCACGCAACGGAGAATCTGTTAAAAAGAGAGGAATCACAGGTCCCAGTTCGAATCCCGGCGAGGTGACACGCGAACCAATGCAGCCATTCGTTCTCGACACCGTTCCCAGACGGCCTCTCGCGTCACGTCGCCATTATCCCCCGCGTGACGACACGTGAACTTATCGGGGAATTACAAAGGGGAAATTAAGAGAGCGGATGGCGGGCAATTGAACGCAAGAGGTGATTCAGAGCGAAGGTGATTAAAGAGGAGACCGCTTGCGAGACGTCGCGCGCGCGAAGAGTGTGCGTCAGATCGTTCGGATTGTGACGGCGAACTAGCCGGGAGAAAGGAAGATGGCGGGAGGCTGGGTTTCAAAAATAATTTTCTCCTCCGTAAGATATAAAAACAACTAGAAATGAAAAGGTGGCGGAATAGACGTGTGGGAGAGCGATTGTCGCCAAAACCTAGACCTTTAAACTCAACGCTGGGGACTATCTACGCTTTTATAATTGCCCTTCGAGTCCTTGGAGGTTTTCGGTAACAAATTTAAAAATATATTATTTTACGGCACGAATTAACCAAGGATTTTTACGGGAAGAGTTATCCTTAGATAATAATGACATGAAGAAAGTTAGCCAAAAATATCACAGAAACTCTTCGGTAATGACTAATCATTCGGGAAAGTAAAAATTAAAGAATTTTTTAGATTTCAGTACGTGTAACTATTGAAATTACATAAATACGCATCAATAATTTATAAATTAATGGGCATTTGTTGAGTAACACAAAATGTATTTCTGAGCAAAAAATTGATGTTTTCAATCGAAAAACAAGAGCATTGTTAATAACAAGGTCCAAAACTACAATACCCCAACGTAAAAGTAATTTTTTCGGAAGTACCTAGTAGTTTTTGTAGTTTATTTTTCTATGAGTGCATCTGACAAACATTGAACGGTCATTTTATCATAAAAATTATATTTGACTGCGAAGAGAGATAGCACCCAAGGACTCCGCAGACATCCGAGATGATGTTTACACGATGTCTAATGGGAGGGAGAATTGGTCTGGACCCTCATATGTTTAGAGGTCTCTCTGACGGGAAAGATTATCAACCAAAAACAACTGGTAACGCGCAATCCATGGTTTGATAAAGAGGGATCGATGGCTGATCTTGGCCGATTGCCGTAATTAAACTAAAAAGGTTATCTCGGAGGTACCGCAAAAATCAATTCAGCAGATTGCGGAATCCCTGGTTAATTCTGGTTGGTGGTTGATTTTACAAGAAACCATAAGGTTTTCTTTACGCGATATACTTAACAATGATGCCATGATGTTGGACTCCACTAAAAAATTATTACCTTCATATCTTAACGGCGGTCTCTGATTAGAGTAAATATTTACTATGAATTTAATAATCTTCGAAAGAAACGATTTCACCGGAGAGAGGTTCCTTCATCGGTATATATATACTCGTATATATATAACGATACGCAATCTACTGAAGAGATTCAGAATTTCCGTTTTATAAGCACTAATTAATTGTTGAATCGTTGTTTTAGGACGAACCAGCCTTTCATTTCAATAACCTTTGAGAAAACACATAAAAAATCGACTAAAATTCTTAACATGCCGTTATATGTAATAAAAGCGGCAATGCGACATTATTTTTGTAACATTAACATTTTTATGATAGTTTAATCAAATCATAAAATGCATTACTGAACTAACCTATTAGGTGATTTCAGCTTTCGCTGAAATCTTAATAAAACGCAAATATTTTCCAAGGACTTTAATTTTATACGGTGGCGTCACGCCACTACGTAAAGAGGGGAGAAAATCAATAAGCCATTATCTTCTGCGGGGAAGTCACTGCGGCGACATCTTCCGCCGTGGTAATTTAAAAAAAAGTTAATTGACTGCTCCTCAACGGCGTCACTCGATCGTCAGATTGCGTCCTATAATAAAAATGCAAATATGGCAGATCGATCCCTATGCATAATCGGGAGATAATTAAAGCGTCCGATTAGATAGACCCGTTCATCACAGGATGCTTCAACCTCGACGATTCTTTTGTCGGAGCGATAATGAAAGATATCGCACTTAAGATTCTTACCTTGCGGTCGACTTTGAATATCCTTGTATTACGCGTACGATGAGCAATGGATGCACGAGTTACGAGCCGCGTGATGAACCTTGGCACATATCGCCGGCGACGCCTTGTTAATATCCGCCGAACGACGTTTTTATGATGCAGATGTGAGAAAAATGCACGGTTTGAAAACTTTCCTCGGACTGAAGGAAATGAATCCGCCTTATGGCGAAAGTCGGTTAAATAAAAATCGAGTGTCGTCATAGAAAATGACAGAACAGGGACGGTTTGGAAGAGATAAGAAAGATGAATAGATCGCGCGTACTTTATCGAGTAAATGTGCCTTTATTCCGACCGACTTTCTGTTTATGCGAGGTGAGAATGCTTAACACTTATTAAGAGAGAAACAAGTAAGATACCCTTCCTAAAGTAAGAGATATAATAAAAATGTTCAGGATTCTGGTTTGTCTTCCCCTTTTGAGGGGAGGGGGGGGGGACACGCACCGTTAGACCTTTCCATCCGTGTAAACTTCACTCCTTTAGCTACAGTAGTTTGTCTACAATACCATTTCAAAGTTATGAAATTTCCGAATTTGAAGCCACCGAACGGAATATCTATGAACTACATACTTGCAAAATCCAATCACTGGAAAATTCATAGATCAATAAGAGCTATCAAAAAGATTTTTCCAAATAATTTCAGTAGTTAAGTTACCATTTCAAAGTTTAAAATTTTCCGAATTTGAAGCCACCTATCGGAAAATCTATTACCTACTTAGATAATTCAAGCATTGAAATATTCATAGATTAATAAGAGCTATCTAAATCAAAAATAATTTTACAAATATCTCCAGTAATTTGGCTACGATACCATTTCGCAATTTTAAATTTTTCCTATTATTGGAGCCACCTAGTGGAAAATCTATGAACTACTTGCAAAATCCAATCATTGGAAAATTCATAAATCTATAAGGATTATCAAATTCAAAATAAATTTTCCAAATATCTCTTAAAACAAAAAAGTTGATTGTCCACAAACGGGCAGACAGAGTGATCACATAAGTACGTTTTTCTTTTAAGGAAACGTGCTAAAAACTGCAAGAGATAACCATAGAACCTTAATTGAAGAATCTCATCGCAATAAATCTTCCACTCAAGTTTCAGGTTTGATGCGAAAACCGTGAACGCTGTTCAATGCTCTAACGAAAGGCTTAAAAGCATTCTATTACAGCGAAATGCTTTTCAATGCGAAAACAATAGAAATGAAGAATTTATAGCCGTAAAACCGTTATGAATATACCATATGCCAGGGAAGGATCTAAGTGCATAGCCTAGAGGGTGGGGGATAAAAAGAAAACAAATACACCGTATTTACTCGCCTAATTGCCTCCATCGCGCAATTGCCCCACCTGAAGGAGGGAATAAAAGATTATTTTTTCTGATATGATAGGGGAAAACCACATATTTCCCTCACGCTAGTTTTAGTGTAAAATAATCGTGCAAAAAAGGTGGGGCAATTACGCGAGTAAATACGACATATACCAGTGATGTCCAACCTTTTCTACATGGGGGGCCGCATCGGTGGTTGCAAATCCTTCGGCGGGCCGCATTGGAAGTTGCCAATTCTTCGGCGGGCAGGATTATAGCTCAAATCGGATTCTGAGGTGCCATGCAAGTGGAAACCGAGTCTAAATATAGTTAACATTTCAATATTAAAAGCTTTATTATAAAAATTTTCATAATAATGTATGAATTTGTGTTAAATTTTTCGGATTACTTTTTAATTTTTCATCATACGAAAATATGGAAAATGCAACCTTCACCATACCCTAGTTACGGCACTGACTATATGTATCTTCCATGAATTTAACACAACACGACCGGTTTCGCTACGATCGTTGCATCATCAGGTATTTATCTCACTTCATTTAGATAAACTACCAAACCGAAGTTACCAACATGAAAATAGAAATAAACAAGCACTTAACAGGTTAACAGGTAAAACTATTACAAAAATCACGATCACACCAGCTTAGGAGAATGGTGTCTGATTGGCGGACAGGACGTGTCGCAAGATAACACAGCATCGTTAGACACACGCCTAGGTTGCTGCCCTCAACTCTATAAAATGGACTAGTCCTTGTTCAGCCACATTCCCAAGTTGCCCTAGAAGAAACCTCTCGCCGAACAGGTTTCGTACTACTTTGATCAATTTTACTTCTGAAAGGTGAAACAAAGCGAGCTCGATATCTCTGCTAAGTGATCCGAGGGAGTTCTCCCATTTGATATACCGCTGTTCGTCCGATTACAACTCATTGAAAATTAAGACTGATGAGATTCATTTAGAAAATGGATAGTACTGGTGCTGGGAGAAGGAAGTTAAATTTTAATAAAGAAAATTTCACCGTTTCTATTACTGGAGTCCATCTCTTAGAATGAATCGCCGGGTATGAATGCAACTGAATTTACCTAATTTATAATCTATCAGAAATAAAATTCAAATTCACTTCCAAGCAGTGGTATTGCTTTGATTTCGCTGAAATTCGACACGATGCGTGTATGTAGTGTATATTTTATTAAAGATTGATGATATTATTTTACTTCAATACGATTACATTTGTTTTAAATAGGTGATCGATAATAACATTTAGAAATTCGAAGGACATTTCCTTCAGCAAAATTTCACTCTATAGGCATTATAATTTGGAGATACAAACAACTATTAAGAAGTCATTTGATTTGCCACTTCCGTTCCAGTGGCCTCGGATAGTCTTATCATACTGTTGGTCCATGGAGACATAAGCAAGACCTTTCGGAAGGCCAGAAACAGACGCATATTTCAGTTCGAGATCGTGGTGGTAACACATTAAATTTGTGCTCGAGTTTTTATCTTTATAAGTTTGAAATGTCGCAAAGGAAAAATTTTAAGCGAAATATTTCTCTTAATTAATTAATTAAATTGGATATAATAAAACGTTTTGAAAGTGGACAAGGGCACGTCAGTCGACTGTGAAAATTATTTGCAGAAGTGCTGGAAAAATTACAAAATAAAACCTATAAATCCGTAATCACGCACATACCCAAGTTTAAGCCAATATTTCTTTAGAACAACTGAATCTTTTCACGCATTATTTTGTACAAGAATTTAAGAGAATATAGAGATGGTATCTCCAAAAAGAAAAAGAACTATTTAATGTGGAGAAATACGCCGACGTCGCTACTTTCGAAGTTTCCCAAGATCGACTCTCTCGAACGCTTTGTAAAAAATGAAAAATCTGCAAATACGACCGAAGGGGAAATTCCTTTGGAGAAACCCTTAAATTTCTCTTTTGGTGAAAATACAAGTGAAAATAAATATAGATAGATAAACTTCTTTATTGCTGCGGGATTAAGACTAGACAGTCTCTTCTTCCATCTAACCCATGTGCATAAAGCTGCGACATTTCTGCTGAGCAAACAGCCCGATGTATTTCGACATCGATGAAATCATAAAATCTACGTCGACAAAGATCAATAATTATATGATACTAGTTAAATAGAACAAAGCGCAACAGATGAAATACAAGTAACAACCGGAAACAAGTTTGGGATGAGGACCTCTACTAGCAAAATGCATTCGAATATGCGAAGATTTGATTTAGAGAAATGTATATCAAATTTAAAATTATTTACTGGAAATAAAAATATAAATAATCGGCAAAAATATTATAGCAAAACTTAAGATCTCAGTAAAAAATACGGCACAATAGGAACAATTTCGTTAAATTACATTAACATCAATAAATAAAATACAGATATAATGCCATTAAATATGTAAAGTAACAGACTTTCGTAGACTATAGAAGTGCTTTTGAAGATGTAATTACCTATAAAAAGAATCCTTGAGTTCGCCGTATCGCAAAAAATCAATAAATGTATTATACAGCATCAATAGCCATCAATTTTCCTAAATATATTTATGTTTATTGGATCCTAACTGACCAAATTTAACTAAAAGTTCATACGCGAAGGTGCCTTTATGCTTATGCAAACCCATCAATGAAAACAATAGATATTCAGTATAGTGCTTGGAAAGCTTTTAGATGCGAATGCGGAGAGAAGAGTGCAAAATGGGAAGTGACCAGTTAAAGTTATAATAAGGAAATACTGAGAAGAATAGGAAATAAAATAATGATACCGAAACTCATAAGGTGGAATAGGAAGAACTGGATCCGAAATTCTAAGGAATAAACGACTTAAGGAAATTTCGACAGCGAAAGTAGAAGAGGAAGGAAAAAGATTCATATTTGAATGCAAGAGGTATAAAGTTACCAATAAATAAAGGTTACAGAAGACGTGAGGATATGAAGGACCCGGTTGAATAATCAGGGACATGTCCGAGGACAGATTGCCAATGATGCTGACGTAATTCTGCTAAAAATCTCGGTAAGAAAGTAAGAAAAATCGGACGAATTTTACGGCAAGTTTCCTTATTAGATCTGTCCTATTTACTTTCATCAGAGTAGAACATATTTAATCTAGAATACCGCCCATGGAAATAATCTTTAAAAGTTGTTCGAGTGGCAATATTTGAGAAAAACTTGATCTCTTTCAGCAGACGTCGTTTATATTGCGAGTGATTCCACTTCTTCGGATTTGAACGAATGAGATTGATTCGTATTTTTTGCATAGCTCATTGTATAACTTGGAAATTTGAGAAAACCTCATAGGTTTGTCTGTCACTACGCCCATCAGTATAATTGATGGTTGGCAAAACAATGAATTAAAAAACACAAGATAAGTAAGGCGCAGCAAAAATTTTGGCCGTCGCCCATCTTAAAAACAAAAAAGAAGTTATCGATGCGATTTTTTCCTCACTTGTCAATTTTTTTGTGTTTGCATCCCGTGATCTCTTTTCGACCTACGCGCATCGCCATTTGAGGAACGCCCTTGTGCACGCGTGCAAAAAGAAAGTGAAGTCCCGTAGAAAGTTTTCTAAGTATCATTTTTTGGAGGGACATTGAGATCCGGCGCGCCAGAATGGCAGAGGAGAAGCATAGGGAGACAAAAATAAAGGGCGCAATCAGTGCCGAGGAATGATTACTGAAATAGGGGAAGCTGTTCTACACCGACACGCAAAAAAAGCAAAATATAATGTTATGAAATGTACGAGTAGCTCATTTTTGTAGTGTAGTTCGACTCTCCGGTTTCTTCGTGCGAAGATGTCAGTCAAGTAGTCGTAAAACGTTGGTAACTTTAATTAGGCGGCTAAGAATTTGTCTGTTCTTCTTTACATTTTCATTGTATTTTTCTACCGATAGACGAAACTGTTCATCAAGACTGAACTTAATACGGGTCTTTCCGAATTACTTCAGCTGCTTGAGTGACACGATATGATTTTGAGACAGTTTATGTCTCTTTTGCGCCTTGGAAAAATTGATTAAATCTTCAAAACCAGTCCTACTCCAAACAGTTTTTTTCTGAAGAAAACAAAAGGCAAGGCCAGCAAAACAGTTTCTTTAGTTTACTGCAGCCACATAACCACGTCGCCGAGATTTCCATGAAAGTGTCGCGTTAAAGCCTTAGATTTGGTCTTCAAGTCTGTTAGTATTTGTTTTGACCTGCGGCTTTCGATTATTTGCAATTTATCTTGATAAGAAAATGCACTGAACGATTTATTGAGTACCTTTTCAATGCAACAGTTGCATTCCTATAGAAGTATCTCACACCCTGCAGTCCCACAAGTAGCAACAACATCAGCGGGAACCCCTGAATGCATGGTGGAATCTGCCAGCGTGAAGCTTCCCTACGTCTCTATAAATGCGTCAATAATAATAAAAAAATACCACTTATAAACTTCACACACTCCGCAAGAAACTTATACTATACTAGCTTTACCCGCGCAGAGCATCTGCGCACTAGTACTTTATTGCTCAGTATCATAAATTTCTTTATACACACAATTTGCGATCTCTTGATTTGCTGATACAATAGTTAGAGAGTCAAATGATCTCGCCATCCCTCTCTCCATCCCTCTGTCTCCCTCCCTTTCTCTCTCCCTCCCTTCCTCTCTCCCTCCCTTCCTCTCTCCCTCCCTTCCTCTCTCCCTCCCTTCCTCTCTCCCTCCCTTCCTCTCTCCCTCCCTTCCTCTCTCCCTCCCTTCCTCTCTCCCTCCCTTCCTCTCTCCCTCCCTTCCTCTCTCCCTCCCTTCCTCTCTCCCTCCCTTCCTCTCTCCCTCCCTTCCTCTCTCCCTCCCTTCCTCTCACCCTCCCTTCCTCTCTCCCTCCCTTCTTCTCTCCCTCCCTTCTTCTCTCCCTCCCTTCCTCTCTCTCTCCGTCTCCCTCCCTCTCTCCTCCCTCTCTCCTCCCTCTGTCTCCCTCCCTCTCTCCTCCCTCTGTCTCCCTCCCTCTCTCCTCCCTCTGTCTCCCTCCCTCTCTCCTCCCTCTGTCTCCCTCCCTCTCTACCTCTGTCTCCCTCCCTTCTTCGGTCTTATTCGATTTGCTTCTTCAACAGATTGATTGGCTCGTTCCGCTCTTCTTCTCGCATTATAATCAGCATAACGTGTTGCTCTTGAAGACATTACTTTTATTCTGAGCAAACAATTTAAATATTAATTAAATTAATTAATATATACTTGCATACAAACATTATCTTAATGGTTTTAACTTTATATTGTATTTCAATGCGATATACAGAAGCTGTTTATCACGTTGCTAGAGACATTAAATAAACATTTAGACCACATTAGACATTGTTTATTTGGTTGCGATATTTATGGAAATGTAATATCATGTATTAATTCTAAAGTGGTAAATATTTTGTTTTTATTTAAATTGACGTAGTTCTACTTGGTTGTTATGTATCTATATCGAATGATATTCATTTAAAAATAAACATTTACTGTTATTAATAATTTAACACGTAAGATTAGGCTAAATGTGATGCATTGTGCTGTACCTCTGCCGAAATGGTAAGTATAGTGTGGTCATTGTGGTTATTTAAACTGATGTAGTTGCTAATAATTTGTTTTGTAGAAGAAAAGTAACGATAGCGTTCAATGCCGTTTATTCATTATGTACTTTACAATTATAAGAAAAATTCTGTATCCCTTGAAATGCTAAATGATATTATTTATGTGTTATAAATTCGCATTGAACAAAAATGTCCCTGACCAACCAAGAGGGATTCGGGTTATTAAGTAGATGAAAACGCTTAATCATGTAAGTTCCGTAATATTTTACGGGCTTATAGCTCGTGATGATATCTAATCTACCATATAAGATTGTACGCAAATTAATTTAAAAAATGTAATATCTACTTAATAATAATAATCTTTAATACAGATTTTACAATACAATACTAACGTTATGATACAAAGATCTGATATGTTTCAGCTATTTATATATCCTGTTGATTAGCAATACAATGTTATTGTGTGCTACGTATTGCCTTAGCGTTATATATATATAGAGATTATTCAGTAACAACAACGAATGAAGGCTATATGCACGAAATAACACTTGAGGCAAAGCGGGCAATGGCCCCATCCATGTGAGAAGATGGGCTCTATCAAATAGATACCAACATGATAGTAAGTTTGACCTTGAGCTTTGTTGATTGTAACGGCAAAAGCTGGAATGATGGGAAATTGTCTTCGCTTGAGAATGAATGGCAAATTGCTGTCGCTTGGAGCGATTTCGTTATTACAATACTACGCATATTCATTTTCATCCCATTTATTATATCAAACAAATTTCACGCAATATTTGTTGTTATAACAATGCACCTACCTTATCATAAATGCGTCAATAAATACAAATTGTGTCTATAAATCGCTTATAATTATTAAGTTGTATCTGCATACCTTCTTCATTGTCGTTAAGTAATCAACCGATAGTAAAAGAATATATCGTACACATTTTGTCGTAAATAATTCTCGAACCTCTCGCTCTTTAAGAGCGGCGTCACATTCTAGCGTACCGGAATGACAGAATGACAGATCGAGGATTTTATATAAGAGAATTCTTTTAACCCCTCAAGTGCGGAGGGCATTTAAATCAAAGTCATTCCGGAGGTCGGAGGAGATTTAAATGAATTAGCTAATCCGGATCAACTTCTAAAAAAAACGCATAACTTTTAACTATTGATTGGTTTCATATGAACATCTTTGAGAATTTGCGCAAACCTATGAATATTTATACTATATTTTTTCATTTTTTATGTATTTCTTTTGGGTAAAACGTTTTGATGAACTATTTTAAGCATTCACAAAAACGCTATATCGCACATCTTTATTCCAGGTTTACGGATTGTTTCATCAATGCTGCTTTATCGTAGATTTCTGCATCTTCCTCGCAAGTTTATCGGAAAAAACATTCAAATAAGGATAAACAAAGATGCTAGAAACGCACAGGGACAAAAGAGAGAGAATAGGTTTCGTATTTGCCCACGAAACAAAAAATGTCAAAAATATTGGTTTTTACCTTGGTAATTTGAGCACGATCTTCAAAATGATTCCCACTATCACTACCTCCGTACAGTGTAAATGCTTCCCTCGGAGCTGCAAGAGATTATTTGTTGCGCGATTCAAGCGCTTCCATGCGCTCTGATCATGCTTTCTGTCAAGATGGCTTGTTTGTGCAGTGATGTAAGTGTTTCTCTCTCTCAATCTCATTATATTGTCCTCAAGAGATGCTGAACCAAGCACTAGCCCAGATCATTTTTCCTCCCTGTCTATATAACTCTCAAGTGATGACGCATAAGAAAAAATATTCATCTCAAGAGTGAGAGACGTCACAGAGCAAATAAACATGTGTAATACACAACTAAAACACACATAATACACAATTAAAAACGCACAAATGTAATACACAATTGAAAACAAATCACAGAAAAAATAAAAACCACAAGAATCACCGTTAAGGGCAAAGACTCCTTTTGGTCTGTCTGTAGAGATGCGAGAAACGTTTGGCGTATAAACGCTCATGGGATCAGTCGGCATATTTCCACGTATGCTTCTAGCTTTCTTCCTCATCCTTTTCTGTAATTGTTTATGCTGGTTTTTATCCTTCGGAGATAAGTGAGGCTGTTTGGAAGACCCAAATTGTCTCACTGCATTGCTCTAAAAAAAGTTCGTGGATAGAAAACGCATGACCAAGAGATTCTGTGAGGTAAACAAAAGTGACGTGACATCCTCAAAAATCTCGCCCACACTTCCAAATCGCTTATAGATGTTCCTTTCGAGTCGAAATGAAGTTTGTCTCATCGTAGGCTTGAGAGATTTGGAAGGCTAAAAATTAAAAATTCCATGCAACAGCAAGAAAAATACACCGAAATAATTAGGTAATATCTTTGCAAATATGGCAATAAAAATTCAAAATTTAGCAAAAATAAACGCCAAACCTTACTCTATTAGAATATATAAACAAAAAACAGATACTGTAATATTTGATCAGGGAAAAGCAAAATTAAGCCAAACGTACAGTGTCAGTGAAGTTTACGTATGACGACGGCATGTGACGTTTATAGGGTATGACGATGCTGAGGGGTTTAGGGAAGCGGCCCTTCCCTAGCTTCCATGGACGCCTCGCCACTGAGCGCAATATACATTGCACAAACTTTCTCATATACGTTTAGTCGACTGTGTACGCTTATAAAATAAAAACGCTTATAAATCAAAGTTAACCGTAGTTTAGCGTATATTTTAATGCCACTGGACGATATTAAGTAATTTTTTCGGACATATGACTTAGTTAGTATTATTTGTGACATCAAGTTGTACGATTGGATGAATTTTAATCAAAATCCGTATAGCCGTTTTTGAGTAAATCGAATTTTGTTTCAAATTATCCCAGAATAAAGTGCCCTTAATTGTTGCGCAATATCGTGCATCTCTTCAGAGTGTCTATTATGAATGACACTAATATGAGGTATCATTCGATTTAGTGTTAACGTATAGGTAGGGTATGGATTTTTCGGGTTTAAAAACATCATTCGGAGGGTAAATATCGGGTTTTATTATTATTTTTTCATTCGGGTTAAAATCGGGTATAAATAAGTTACAGATTTTCGAGGTTTTAAAAAAATTCAATTTCGGGTAATTTTCCGGTTTTATGATTTTGTAATTCGGATAAAATTATTTAAAAATAAAAATCTTGTTTAAAAAATTTAAAAGTTTGTTCAACAATCAAAACTTTTTACTATACCTTAAGTATGTTTGAGAGTGTGATATCTTGTGTTAAACGCCTCCAGGTGGAGAGGAACACCTCGCAGGCTGCACAAATATCTTGCTTCCGGTTCAACTTCTTTTGAAAACACACCAGATATTAGTGAAATGATTTTCTTTCCTAGTTTTTTCCTTCTCCCATTGAAGATCTAGCAGCGACTAGCTAAGGCGAGGTCCTTGACTATTAGTGGCGCGAGCAAACCAAGGAGATTTAGATGATTGTGTTACAAAGTAAGCTTACGAATAAATTGTTTACAAAGAGAACAAGCAGACTGATCACGAATATCTCGGACTGCACTCAAGTGCTGAGGTGCACAAGTGCCAGAATAGAAATTCTGTGAACAAATATAAAAAATTGTGTTTAAAGAAAACTAATAATTTCGGATTTTACCCGAACTTTAGAAAAGGCAGTCGGAGAGTAAAAATCTGGTAAAAGTCAGGTAAAACCCGAAAAATCCATACCCTACGTATACGCTGTAGTAATATTTTGAGTGGATCGCGGCGAAGGCGTGACGTCATAGGGCTTAGGTAAGGTAGCTTAGCGTACATTGTCAATAGATGCCATACAGTGACTCCAAGAGATATATGGCTTATGTAGTATTATTTGTGACATCAGTCTCTACAATTGGATTGATTTTAATTAAATACTCTGTAGCCATTTTTGAGTAAATCAAATTTGTCTAAAAATCACCAAGAATAAACTACCCTTTATTTTTGCGCAATATAATTTTTATGAAAAAGGTCCTGCAAAAGATGATATAGTGCAGAAATACGAGATATCATTCGATTTCATGTACGCGTTTGGGCCCTAGAAGAGCGAACAAACCGAAAGACAGACAGACGGCAAGGCGAAAACCACTTTTATGGAATCAGGGACACCTAAAGCGTGCATTTTCATCAAAATCTCGAAGTCGAATTTTTTCACGATTACAATACTTTCTCAGTATACTACGTATATGAGAAAGTAAAAAGTAAAAATCTGATGTAGCCACCACATGACTTTCTCCATACCTGTAATATTTCTAAATATTCCAAATAGGTCACATAATAATAAATATTTTAAGAAACTGCGAGAAAATTTTAGACTTTACAAAAAACAGAAATAACCTCAAACCATAGCCTTCTGATATTTGATATAGCCACAAAGCTCCAACAATTACGAAAAAAAGGAGCGTTACTAAGACGTAATTACTCGACAATTGTTAGCAATAGTCGTCGGTAGGTGGCGTGGCGGTGGAATCAATAACTTGAGTAGTTGTGAACACTTTAAAATTCAATTTATTAAGGTAACGGCTAGCAATCTTGTAAGAATAGATCTGTAGTGCACATGCATCACATAAACGAGTAAAGCACAAAATGCATTAGTTCACGTTACAGCGACAGCATTGCGTGTACGCGTCCGGTATGACGTGACGTGTATCATCACGCTACTGCTCGTAAGAAATTATGTAATATTAGTTAACTGCAATTTCAGAAAATTTTTGCTCTTGATGCTTGAATAAGTGTTGAAGTGTTGTTGAAATGGAGGTTAGCGCACGTTACCCCAATTCATAAGGGCGGCGACAAGGAGAACCCAGAAAATTACAGGCCGATTTCTTTAACTTCGATATCGTGTAAGATTCTCGAGCATATACTCGTTAGCAACATAATGCGATTTCTTGATAGTAATTTATTGTAAGATGATTGTCAACACGGCTTCAGGAAAGGTAGGTCATGTGATACTCAGCTCGGTCTTTTTGTTAATTGTTTACTGAGAAGCGGAGAAAAGAATTCTTAGATTTTAGGAAAGCCTTTGATAAGGTACCTCACAGGAAGTTAATAACGAAATTAGAAACCTTAGGCGTTAATTCTAAAATCGTTAGTTGGATCCGTGAATTTTTAAATCATAGGAAGCAGATGGTTGTTATAGATGGGAAATCTTCGAACTTAGTGGAGGTTGCCTCTGGCGTTTCACAGGATAGTGTAATTGGTCCGTTATTATTTCTAATTTATATAAACGATATCAGCTCAGTAGTCAGAAGTAAAATTAGGCTTTTCGCGGACGACACCGTCATCTATAGAGAAATAAGCAATCCGGAAGACCACCAGTATCTCCAAAATGACCTAGAAGCTATTTCTGCATGGTGTAAGGAATGGCAGTTAGAGATAAACCAAAAGAAAAGCTGCGTCATCAACTTCTGGAGAACCAAGAGTATCTCGTTGAATAATAATTATTCGTTGGACGGAGTAGAGATTCCAGTTTCAGACTCGATTAAATACCTCGGAGTCACGATCCATCGTGATCTCTCGTGGGACACCCACATTCGCCGATTGATAGGCGCCGCCAACAAAAAGCTGACCTTTATAGGGAGAATAGTTCGAAATAGCTCCGAAAAAGTGAAAGAATTATGTTATTTATCCTTGGTTCGACCTCAGGTCGAATATGCTTCAGCTGTGTGTGATCCTTACGAAAAGGGACTCACTAACGAGATAGAAAAGGTTCAGCGCAGGGCAGCTAGATTTGTAAAGAGGAATTACGATAGTAAACAAAGCGTAACATCATTAATAGATAATCTGAAATGGACATCGTTAGAGGAACGTAGGCTGCAGGCTAGAATTAAACTATTGGAAAAATTTATGTCGGAGGGACTAGCGAATGAGGTAGTAGGACTTATCAGAAGCCCGACGTATCTCGGAAGGCAGGACAGTGAGGATAAGATTCGCGAGATCGACTGTAGAACGGAGCGATATAAAGGATCGTTTTTCCCTAGGACGATAAGAGACCATAATAGAAAAAGATAACGTAGGAAAACTATGGACCCTTGGTGCACTGCACCCCCTGCCATCCACCAAAAAGGTGACTTGCAGGGTATTATGTAGATGTAGATGTGAAAAGCAAAATTATAAAATGATTTCGAATTTCTTTAACAGCAAAAAACTAGATTTAACGTGGGTGAATTTTAATACGTTTGATATGATGTGGGTTGGGGCCTCCAAATGCAAGAGTGTCTAGGGCCTACGAAGATCTTAAAACGGCCCTGCCAATACTACGTATGGAGAAAGTAAAAATTAAAGCGGGACCCCCAGTTGAGGATCTCCCGCCGCGGCAATAATGGGTCCTTGGATTGACGCATGCGCCTAAGGTCTCTCTCCCTCTCTTTCTCTAACAGTGACTGAGTTGCGTCAGCCGAACACGCCCACCACCGTCTTGTGCTTTCAAACATCACACACATGTTAAGCTCTAATCTCATATTCCTCGCGTTCTAATAGCAATCTCGAGAGATTCATTAGATCAAAACTGATTGAATAATCTTTCCCGAAGCATTCGGAAGGAAATGGAGTGTATAAGAAGCATTGGAGCTTTACAAATAGCTCGGTCGTGGTAGGAACTCGAATTTCAAGCCCGTGGATCGAGCGTTTCCCACTTCTAACGGTAAAAAACCTAGTACGAAGCCGCCTCTACATCTTCCCTTCGTACGTGCAGTGGCACGCATCCGCCGATTGCACCAGTACCGAGAATACTTAATTTGTGAAGGGACAATCCTTCCTGAAATTATTTAGAAATAGGCGAAATCGTATGCACACCTAACTACAAAAAATATTCGGGGCCTGATCAGGACGGAAGATTTTGAAAGGTTTGCAGAACACAAAACACAAAGCAAAGTTGATAAAGGTCACCGACGTTCCTAGAAAACAAGGAACCCCTATCTCTGTGCCCTATAGTATATACTTGAATCGATGCGATGCACCTGCTGTAATTAATTGAGCGAGTAGTCGTCTTGGTAATTTATGAATTTAAACAAAAGAAAACTATCAATTAATCAGATTTAAATATGTTTACGATGAAGGTGACCTTCGTAAGTGCAATTATTTTAATATCATTAATACTTTCTTCATATCCTACGTCAATGACAAACGTTAGCTAAGAATATTTGAAAAAAATCCAGTTTCAATTCTTGTTTACATTGCTAAAAACTTCCGGTATGATAAAACGCAAACCAGATACCTTCAGATGGAGTGAAAATACAACGAACAAACAATCCATATCATTAGTCCGACTGTCATTCTGATCAGGAAGCACGCATAACCCCCGCTTAAAATTTAAAAGAAACATCTAGAAACAAAACATGTTAGAAAACAAGGGCTCAAAGCGATCCTGATACGTACGCCAACGTTCATCACAACTATATATAAATTACTCCATAAAAATAGATCCAGTACCTAAGTGCTAGCGTACCATAGCAACGGGTTATTATTCTGGCGCAGACAGATCGTTATTGACATGATAAATCTAACTACCAAATAAACAATGGCTTCGCTTACTCTATTGTCTTATGTTTTCGGCGATCCTTGTGGTTTCTGTCGCTCTTCCTCCGCGGGCGACATACTCGAGTCCGTCTCGGTTGAGCGATCGATGTCCACGCGGCAAGGCCGACTTCGAAACCCGCTTCGCTCTAAGACGCCTCCGAATTCGGGACGACCGGCTCCTTTTAATGCCCGAGATAGACTGAGGAATGGAGCTTAGGACCGAATGTTCGCGGTCCTTCACCCCCCCTCCCGTCTCCTCACGCGCGCGGCTACTCGCCGAGGCGAGAAGTGGAGAGGTGAGGGGGAGGAGGGACCAGACGCAACTCAACCTCTTTCTCTCACTGTTTTACCTTTGTCCCTACCCTTCAAGTTGCAGCGATGGACCTTATTGAACCACCAAACAGGCCGCTATTGACGAAGGACAGAAACGGAAAACAAGGAATGTCGTTAAGAAATTAAACAGCTGTCTCTCGCCGAAGCGATTGACAAAATTAAATTCCGTGTTTGGCGTCACACGTGTTACGAAATAAATACTTGGTTGTCGGGTTAATTTCGTATTTTCGACCTTCTGCTTGTGGCATTAGCGTCTTTTATTGTAAAAGTAAATAGACAAAACAGTACGAGGATAATGGCCTCTTAAATACTTAGGGAAGTTTTAAAAACTAATTATTTTTTCTAGAAGATACCTTAGCCATTTTCTGTCAGTTTTAAAACATTCAAAAACCGTTTATCTGCAACAAAATCTTATTGTGCACAATCCAGTTCGATTACCCACATACATACCACCATTCCCTCCCCACTATTCAACCGGCGACCCATGTATTGAGAGCCAGACGAACTAACCATCCCTCTGACCAAGGTCAACATAATATAATTGGGTCAGTTAACAAAATATATGTTTCCTCGTGAAAGTTATTACAGCATCATTTTTAGGTTTATAACGTTCACATTTGCTCACGAAAAATATTTAGTTATAACTCAATCACCAATTGCGCGAACCGCGCGCGAAAAATAATCATCTTTACCCGACGGCCTCGTAGATAACATTAACATTGCAGTATAACAGTGGCGTCGCCCGTATAAATCTACGAGTAAAACGTCTTCTTTTTAGAGAGCGGTCCTTATTTGATCCAACTTTTCAAGTGCGTACCTTAACCAAAACTTCCTTTTTTTTCCTCTTGAGAGAATGAGAGAGAGAGAGTACGGTGAAAAGAACCGGAAATACTGTAACGAGAGGGGAATCCATCCCGAGCATACAGTTTCGTCGAACGGAAGGTTTGATGAAAAACTTGTCGTGGAGAGGAAGAAGAGTCGACGTCACGGGGAGGGGTAGCCGGGAATACTCACAGTGGGTCGATAGGAGGAACGGCTCTCTCGCTTGCGTGGCTACGGAGCATGATGCAACCGACTCGTGTTGTGTCGTGATGAATGGGGGCGGTGTAAGGCGATCTATTGACATCACGATGCAACGCTTTCGCGTGTTTTTCACGCTTCCCCTGCACCCACGCGTGACAATATACCAATTAGTCTTCATAGGCGTGTGGCATGGGGTAAGATTTTTTTCGCGTTTTATCTCGTCTGTCTTAAATCGTTTCGTCTGTGTAGAGCGTTGTGAATTTTAAAACTTTTTTCCGCATTTCTTCTCTTTGAGACGCGTCGCAAATTAATCAATTTGCTGCCAGGCTTTAATATAAAATACGCTACACTTTTTCAACTCCTGAGGAAGTTGTAAAGTGAATTAGCGAGCTCTCCTTATGGCTTGTATCAAATGTATGATAGAGAATAGCTTCTGTATCTATAAAAATTTATGGATATACTATTATAATAAATATGCATTCATTCTATTTGCATTATTTATAAATGATTTTGTGAGAGAGGACATTTTAAAAATTATTTTTAAGACTGAAGGAAACCTCAAATGGAAGCACTTCCACCGTTGGTCTTACTTTTTATTCATGCAACTGACACAGCACGCGATAAATTTTTCCTTAACCTCTTAACTTCTTCACATAACTACTTTTTAATAACAACTAATCAAATTGAAGATTACCATAGAACGCTTAGCCCATAGTTAAGGAGAAGTTTCCTTTTACCTCGATTATTTGTAACTAAGAGGTAAAGAGTTCGAACTTCGAGAAATACGCTATGAGACATCTAACAATAAGACGTTACATACAGAGCCGGTCCTAAGGTTTTAACGGGGATGTGCGAAGGAAAATTTGGCCGCCCTTACTTCTAGTTCATCTAACTATAGATATCCCACGATTTACGCATGTTCGGCTTATGCGTTATCCCATAACACCCGATACAGTTTATTTAATATTATTTAGCTTTAAAACAAAAATTTCAATACTTTTATAAGTGGAATACATCCAGTAGCGACCCGAAGGCCGCCCCTCAGAAGTCTCTGCTCGAGTGCAGTGGCACACACCTAGGGCCGGCCGTAGTTACATGCAATATTAAAATATATCCCCGAAGACAAAATATTTGTTCGGTGTTGTCTTTTGATATAATTACCTCTGTTTCTATATCACTGAAGCAGAAGCGGATGGTGAATGTTTGGGGCCTTTGGACTAATCTTTTTGGGGAGCCTATAGGTTTATTTTTTAATACTAGGTAAACAAAAATATGAAATTTATTGTTTACTTATTTTATTAGAAACAAAAATAATATCATTGTTACGAATATTCTGGCTAACTATATCTTCACAAATCTAAATATAATAAAACCTTTATTCTCTTGCTCACTTGGTCATTCTGTCCGTATCGCTCAATATCTCAGCCGTTTTCTCAGCCAGTTCAACCAAATTTAGTAGAAATGCTATACTATAATTTTATAATAAAATGGTCTAATTTGTTTTATATTGTTTGATTACAAAACCCGTTTTAAACAGACTAATTCATTTAGTATATAATAATTTAATAACAGTAACGCTCTTCTACTTCATTGTCCAGTAGCTTAATCTTTAATAATATCATCATATTTTAATAATTTCATTATATAATTTTCTATGGAAAGGATACTAAGATAATTTAACCTTTCATTGGTCATAGTTGTTCGAAATCTATTTTTTATGTAGAGAATTCTAGAGAAATATCTTTCAGCTTCGCAATTAGTTATCTGTAAGGCCAGATAAATTGTAAGTATGGGGCAAAAATTAGGAAACATGACTATCAAGTTTCTGTCATATTATTTTTAGCAAATCAGCACAACGTAAGTTTTTTCTATTAGTTTGCAGATGCTAATATATACTTTAAAATATGTATACTCGTTTTGAATTTCTTGTCTATGATCTACAACAGGGGTGCGCAAACTTTTCATGCCACGCCCCAATTTTTGTTCCAAATACAAACTTGGGCCCCCTCTACCATGGCTGGCAAGATTTTTATCAAGATTTGGTATTTGGGAGGGGTTTTATGTCGATGATAATTTTGAGAAATAGTATGTTACAAAAAATGGTATATTTTATTAAAACTGAAAATAACAAAATAATTCAAGATAAATACACAAAATTAACATTCTAGTAGGAATAAAATCTAATATCACTAAATTAATTAAATTATACAGCAATATGAATACAAAAATAAATATCACATTTTAAAATAACAATAAGAAAAGCACAAAAAAGAAAAATAACACTTGATTATTGTATGAATAGATTTAATTCAATGGGATCTGTGGGCTTGTCTCTTACTGGCAATTTCGTCGTCTCGGCTTAATTGATGAAATTGCCACTCTCAATTCTGATTCATGGGGCTCTTACTGACAATTATTTTATTAAATTTATTTGTAAAACAATAAAGAATAAATCCACCGGTTCAGAACTAAACATTGCACATTTCAATAGTCGTATTTACATGACGACCTTCGTTCGACAACGTACTGCAGTATAGTGCGGATACGCGCACTGTAAACAAAGTCACGGTCACGCTGAGTAGAGTGAGGGGATTCCCAGCATGTTACTCTCGTAAATAAAAAAGATTACAGAAATATAACATTGTAAACAAAAAAGATATATGAAATATGAAAAAATAACTAAATTTTCTTACAGTTAAAATTAAATCATGGCTATAATCGCGCCCCTCGCATCATTTGTCGCGCCCCCTAGTTTGCGCACCCCTGATCTACAACATAGTCTATACTACTTTCACAATCAATTTATTTTATATTTTCATTTCCAATATAAAAAATGAATTTAAATTTTCTCACACTTTCGTATGTTTCTCCTCTTTTATTCAACTCCATAATTAATTTGTCCAGGGCAATGTTAATTGTCTTAATAAAAAACTTGTTTCTACCTATTAATAAATCGGTATCTTTCTCTTCATCCGTAAATCTGTTTGTTCTATTCCTCTTGTTTACATCACTATACTCTTCGCTATTTTTTTAATTTAATGTTTGCTATTGTTTCGCATTATAATAATTTATTTAATTTATCTTTTAGAAATTTTGTTTGACATTTTTCATAAAAACAAAATAAATGAGGAATATACGAACCTATATGTATATTTATCTTCAAAAGAATACTCTTCACAAGAAACGAGAATAAAAGGCTTAACATACATCCAAACTAATAACTTCAAGCCAGTGCTGGCAAACGATAAAAAAATTATTCGTTACGTTTTTGTTACAGTCAAAAAAGCGATTTCGTTTATCGTTACGTTTTTCGTTGCGCTAAAATCTAAATTTCGTTTTCCGTTACGTTTAACGTTATTCTCTTATATAAAATCCCCATTCTGTCATTCCGGAACGCACAAATGTGACGCCGCTCTTAAAGAGCGAGAGGTTCGAGAACTATTTACGACAAAATGTGTACGATATATTCTTTTACTATCGGTTGATTACTTAACGACAATGAAGAAGGTATGCAGATACAACTTAATAATTATAAGCGATTTATAGACACAATTTGTATTTATTGACGCATTTATGATAAGGTAGGTGCATTGTTATAACAACAAATATTGCGTGAAATTTGTTTGATACAATAAATGGGATGAAAATGAATATGCGTAGTATTGTAATAACTAGGGATGGGACATTCGATTCCTCGAATCCCGCGAATCTTGAAAAAGATTCGAGATTAGAAAACTCGAATCTTCGCGCTTTTTTCGTCATTCGAATCTTTCGAATCCTAACCTAAAAAACCGTTAAACATTTTAACTCAAAACTTTGGAAAGATTAGTTTTATTGACGTCCAATTGAAGCGTTCATTAAAGAGCGAGTTCGAATGCTAGTTTGTTTTCTTAAATAAAAATCTCCATTGAAGATTTCTGCTCTTTTAGATTGTCCTAAAAGTTTTCAGTGTTCAGTACTTTTATGAACTCTTAAAATAAACAAGTTTTTGATTTTTCTTAATTTTCTGGAGAGAATTTAGTGTTCCATGTTTAGTGTTTATCTATGTTAAATCTTGAAATAATCCTCCCCCTCTACACTTGCTTTGATTTAAAAAGGTTTTGGAAAAATGTAAAAAATTTGAATATTTTTGTCAAATTATGTTGAGAAAATGAACCTCAAGATTCAAGAGTTTTAATTATGTACTTCATTAACAAAATTTCATTTGTATCTTCTTAATAAATATAGGTGTATTTTTAAAAACTGTATTCTTAAATTTATTTTTCATTAAACGCAGATTTCAAATTTTGCTTTAATTAAAAACTGTTAATTTTAAGTAAAAGTTTTTCTTTTTTCTTTTTATTATTATTCTCATATGAAGGATTAGAGAGATTCGAGATTCGTGAGATTCGAGGGATTCGAGAACCTTTTCGGATTTGAGAAAATTTTGAATTCGTTCCACCTCTAGTAATAACGAAATCGCTCTAAGCGACAGCAATTTGCCATTCATTCTCAAGCGAAGACAATTTCCCATAATTCCAGCTTTTGCCGTTACAATCAACAAAGCTCAAGGTCAAACTTACGATCATGTTGGTATCTATTTGACAGAGCCCGTCTTCTCACATGGACAGCTGTACGTTGCATTGTCAAGATCAAAAAATCGAAACAACATCCAAGTCTTAATTAAGGAAAAATCTGCACAAGGTCGACTGCTTGGCACTGATTAATGGTTTACAAAGAACGTTGTTTTGCAAGAGATCTTCCAAAATTAATGAATGAAAAATTATATTTAAGTTTGCTCACAAACAATTTTTTTTAAATATACAATCATCGCCACTGTTACTATAAACGTCTCATAATAATAATAGATATGAAGCAGTACTGACCTCTAACGAACGATGACAACACTTTCGAATTGTAGATTCACTTCGACCTTTCTCAAATACCTTGTTAAGTTAGACTGACGAACAGTGGATAGAATTCGAGATTGGAGGGGATGATGGAATTGGAACTTGCAGAGCATCGACCTTCCAAAGAGTAAAAACCCACTCCGGTGTAATATCTAAAAGAATGTTTTCGAAGTACGAGGCACTATGAGGAGGATAAGAAATGGTAGAATGGTACAAGCGGCACAATTATTGAAGCTTCCTTCCTCATCCTCTACGTTTCTTATCTCGTGCTTCCTGGGGAAGGATTAACACCAGGAAACTTTTCTTTTCACAAATGGAAGGAAAACCCAAAGGACAATCGGTAGTGGTCAGGAAAGCGTTTCTTTCGCGACAAGGCGGCAAAACTGGCCCAGCGGGGGAAAAGCAAGACCGGTGAAAGATATTTTAGGCCTCTTTTCCTTGATCAAGATAGCCGCCTGGGAAGAATGCCACTAGAACCTAACCCTTTACCATCTGTTAACGAAATAAAATTTATTTTTTCGTTTTCGTTACCTTTTCCGTTACAGCTATTTGAAAAATTTCGTTAACGTTTATCGTTACGTTAATCCATAATAATTCCGTTACCAAATCAGAATTAGAAGTGAAGATAGTTACAGCAGGGCCATCTTCCAGATAAAGTCACTTATAGCAACTCCTGTGCAGCTGACCTCCTCAGCAAATTTTTCTCCGATGCCCTTATATCTTCGTCTTCTTCAACCCTCCTGTACCACCAGAAGTACCTTCCTCTAGCATATGCATGCAATTTCACTCATTCAAGTAAAGTAAACAAACCTCACCTCAAACAGTTCATCTATTTCTCTCGAAACTTTCTCCTACTCGCGTCATTCATTAAAGTTTTTCCATGCCAATGGAAATCCGCCAATATCGTGCCGATTCTTAAATCTGTTCCTTCATACCTAAGATTTCCTCAGTATGCGAGAGAATGATCTTAAACCGTCTGTATCATTTCACTTCTTCCAACCTATCCCCACAACAGCATGACTTTCTTCCGAGTCGCTTCTGTCTCTTAAGTATAGCAATTTTTCAGTTCCATGGCGTAAATTCTCTTAAAGAATAACAAGTCACAGCTTGATTCCAGTTTGTTTGACTTCCCTGAAACTTTAGTCTCCCTCAACCAGTGGTTCTCAACCAGTAAGTCGCGACACAATGATGTCTCGCGAAGAGCTGGGAGGTATGTCGCCAAAAATTTTAATAATGGCTATATAAAACATAAAGTAAATTTTGTTAAGGAGAGTTTTCCTCTTTATCATGCATAAGTTTTTGCAACAATAAAAACAATACTTAGGCTTAAAATCTTCATTGTTACACACAACTCTTCCTTTTTTAGTTCGACGGACGGTAGTGTTGGGTGTCGCGCACGTGAGCAACGAACATTATGTGTGTCGCGAAGGAAAAAAGATTAAGGACCGCTGCCCTAAACTATACTTGTACTTATTATCAAACTTTGTAATTGTTTCAATATTCATGGGAGCTTTCTAGCCTTAATACAGAGATTTCTGGAGGACCGAATGCAACGCGTGGTTCTCTCTGGTTCAGCTTCTAGTTGGATCCCAGTTACCTCCGGTGTTCCTCAAGGCCTCTTGGCCCATATCAGTTCAAACTTGATGTCTCACCTTCTTCTATACCCTCTGGCTGGTCTCATGCATCATTGTACGCAGACAACTGTAAAATATTTAGGGAAATTGATTCAGAGTAAGGTTGTCACCCGTTACAAGACTCGCTGAACTCAATATCTACTATAGATGGTGGACTGCCCGGAGTCTGAGACTTAATCTTTCCAAATGTCGTGCTCTAACAATTACCCTTCGCCCTAACCCAATTTTCCTTACTTATCAATTAAATCAACTACATTTCGAGGAAAGATAATCAAAAGGATTTCGGGGTTATCATTGAGAGTAAGCTCACTTTTAAAACAAAGAACAAAGCTATGTCTCTTCTGAGACTTTATATAGATTTACGGACATCAAGAACCCTTTTAGCCTACGCACCTACTACTGTGGAATTGTCCTTCCTGTTATTTATTATTGTTCCCGCACTTGGGCCATGTAAGCTTTCCTTAGCCAAGCCTCTCTAGACAGTACGTATCTTTACTTTCTTTATAAAGGTTGTAAAAATTCGTGTTCCTTATCTTCGAAACGCCACCAAAAAAACGAAATTTTTGCCTTTGCTCTCTCTCTTGAACCACTTCTTTCACTCAGTGTAAAATCAGATCTTTCATTTCTCTGTAATACCCTCAATGCTAAAGTTGACTGCCCTTAACTTCTTCCGCTTTTCGGCTTCCATCTTCCAACTCAGTCTACCTGCCACTCCTCTGTACTGCATGTTAATACTCCAAGACTTTTAGTGACACAGCGCTCGATATTTTACTGCCTCCCATCTCTCCTTAATTCCCTTTTCCCAAATTCGGATGATTTCGGTCAGTCACTTCGGACATTTATCTTATTCTTTTAACTACAATCTTAGTTCGCCTTCATTCGCATTTTCAAAATTTTGTTTCTCCCACTTTGTTATTTATTATTATTTGTTATTATGTACTGTATTGTTATTTTATTTCGTTATAATATTTCACTGTAAAATGGCTTGTGCTCTGTGTGGGATTTTATCAGGGGCACACATAACGTCCATCGCCGAGCCATTTTTGGTCGATCTCGAGCGAAGTAATAAATAATTCGTTTACATTCTAAAAATAAAAAAGTACATGAAATTTCTGATAAGAAATATTTTTTGAAAATACGTACAAGAGAAAAATTAAAGCCCTCCATTGCAAAAACTAGTAAAATAGATTCCTAGCCTCCAGAACCGGCTTGAGGCAAGTGCCAAACAAATAAACGGGCCAAATGTGGTTTGACCGCAGTTACAAATTACTATGGTATGCCATTAAAAATGTCTATTTGATTTTTTGTTTAATTGACGTTTATTAAAAGTTCTTCTTGTGATATCATTTCTTTTTAAAATCTGTGGAAAAAATACATCTCGGCTGGGTAAGCGTAAGAAAAGTAGATTTTCTTTGGGTTACCATAATGAATATATACAATATATACATAAGATAACCTTGGAGCACATGAGGTTCTTTTACGGGTACGCGGAAATATTAAAAAGCAACATTATTTCTACACACTTCATGCATGGCTTTGGAATCAAAGGTTTTCTGAAGTTGATTGGGATTTTATTCTAGGAACGTCGCATACACGTTTTAGCCGAAAAGTGTGATTCAGTAAAAAATATCGATTTTAATATTTCCGCATAATCCTTCAGAATTGCGTGATTAACAGCAATTCAGTTCAAACATTTACGAGATGGCACGCAAGAGGTCGCGCACGACCATTTTCGGCGTGTTGGAGAAACAGATCGAAAATACAAAGGCGTCAGAGCATTTTTTTCAAAACCTATTTACATTTAAAAACACGAATAATTTATTTGGTTGTAAGCATTCCCCATTTCGCCATTTTCTAACAATGTAGTTTTAATATAAACGTAAACGTAAGTTGAGTTGAGTTTAGTTGTTAGTCCCGGGAGATATCCACCGTATGAGCAGTTCATTCCAGGAGAAAGTCATCTTATGAGTAGTCAATTCCGGGAGATTTTTTCTAGGTTAAAAAACATCCAAAGAGAATAATAAAATCGATTTTATGTGTCGCTCGAGGAAAAGTACAACGCGCCTTTAATTTTGTAATAAATTCTTTTATCCCTTTTTTCCTTCCTTTTATTCCTTCCTTTCCTTGTCTATGTAGGAATAATGCCACAGAGATGCAACTACAAGTTCAATATAGTATAACCATTTAAATGGCAGGTCTTTGCAACGTTGTATATAAAGTAATAAATGATATTGAAAGCAGTTACGAACGATTCTAGATAGGTTTAAATTATTGTCAAAATCAGGAGATCAGCAGGGACTTTCATAAAGAATACATTTCCACATTAAGCTTTGCTTTATTCGGGTCAGAGGTCATATTTCTGCCGAAATCTCAACTTAATGCAAGGTAAAAGAGCAGTAAATTTGAAAATTACTTGATTACGAAGGTCTTGACCTCTCGGACAAGTCCCTCCGGATTCCGGGAGAGGTATCTGTATTTAATTTTAAGTTATTAAGCCATAAAAGCATTTCTCTATGACAAATCGTTCAAGAGATAAAAGCGGGGACGGAGGGACGGACAGACATTGAGTAATTATATATATTAGAGATGGGTCGAATTCACATTTTCCTCGAATCCGAATCTCGAATCGAATCTAAGAGGGATTTGATTCGAATCTTGTATCGAATCTACCTTTAACAACTTCATTTTAATTATGTATTTTTCTTAACTGTGTTTAATGAAAATAATTGATTTATTCAACATCAAAATTAACAGGTAAATGTTCGGAAAGCCTCCATTGGAAACGCCCGAAAATGTTGCATGTCAAAATAAAATCTGGGTCATGAAATAAATTGGGTACATCTCTCTTATTGAATGACGTCCAAATTTTTATTCAGGAAAATTAACATTCTTAAGCGTTCTGGGTCTAATCGACTACGTTTTCGGTCACACACCAGACCAGTGGCGTACCGAGGGGGGGGGCCACCGGGCCCGTGCCCCCCCCCAAAAATAAATTTGGGCAATTCATGTTTTGAAACAGGATTTAGGCAACCAATTTAAACAACATTCGTTGAGTTACATGCGAGAAGGAATAAATTTGAATGTAGAACATTAATTATTCGCATATTAAAATCACAGAATCATCGTATGTGTTCGAGACATGAAACAACGTAGGCCTAAATAATGGAAGTTTGTTTTCCTGCCATAGATTTTTTAATACACGTCGAATCGATCAACAGATCGGCTTTTAAAGGTGCGTTTACACTATGTGAGCACGAACGAAGAATATCTTGTAAATAATGGCATTATGCCATTATGGTATTAACTCTACTTCTATTCGCAAAAGGATATATCTGGCTTAAAAACGGTATAGGTGGTTTATAAACTGTATTGGTGGCTTAAACACTGCATTTGAAATTTAGATATATTGAGAGAAATGAAAAAGGCAACAATACTTTCTCTATCTACGTATATAGAGAAAGTAAAAATTCATATGAAGCAAATGATTTAGTGGAATTTTATTCGATTCTATATGTCGCAATACTTTCCAGAAATTAGCCGATTTGTCTCACAAGTGATTACGATATTTGGATGCGATTACATTTTCCTGAAAAGTTCTTACGAAAGACATTTGCAAAATCTAATTTGCTGACGAACATTTTCACGATGTTTTAAGAATTTTTGTGACAAATATTGCTGTTAAAATAACTTGTATCCCACAAAATCTGAAGGTTCCCAATGTTCACATTGACATTTAATTCAAAATATGTAATAGCATTGTTTTTCCAATACTACTATTTCTTATTAGTTACTGGTAGGGCTGGACTTTGCATAGGCCAGCTAGGGCCGCCAATTCCAAGAGATCCGCCAATTACAGAGGCCGCTGCTAGTACTTACATACCTGTGCTAGATAAGGACTTGTAAAAATAACAGTGATCGAGTAAATGGAATTATCATTAATTCTGCCACACTTGCTCTTCACAAAATTCCAAAAGCGTTTCTTTTCTCACATATTCCTTCATGCTTATCTTACTATCCCTTCCCATATTCCGACCGAACGGTGACCGTAGGAGGAGGGAGAGGGTCTCGGGTCCCTTACTTGGGTCTTTCTCTTTTCTCCGCACGAATGGGCCAAAGGAAACGACCCCTTTAATAGTTTCCAGATGTAGGAATGTTTCCTAGTCCTTTCTGAAAGAGGGAGACTATTTGAGAGGATTAGTCTCATTTGGTTTCTCTTTGAAACGACATCAATAGTTCAAGTTCGTATGTTTCGTTTAGACTGAACACTGGATAATTCGTTTGAAAATACGCGAAGGTGATTAAGATATTCTTCTGAAATAATTAATTTTCATGGTTTGATCTCAACATTTTACGTTGATCACGAGTGTTTCTCTACAGACGAAGGGGACAGCTTCGGAAGTTCTTGGTTGCCGACAAATTCTTTTTCCCGGATACTTTCCCAAAACGGCCACTTTTTACAGTACCCAATTAGCAGTATTTGGTAAGTAAAGCTAATTATTTTATGATGCGGAATTTTGTTTAATTTTCTTTGTTAATAATAATGTCCTTTAGGAGACTGAAAGCCCTTCCGTAATGTAACTGGATGATTTTGATAAAGTAATTTGAATTAAACTTATAAAAACTTTAATAAAATGTTATCGTAATTTCATTTATTAGAAGAACACATTGAAACAACACCGTTAGTAGAATTACCAGTACTCACATCAGCTTCATCTATATCCTTAACAGAAACTCGGTTTGAAAAGTCAGAATCATGTAGAATTAACTGTAGTGATATTGGTCTGTGGCCAATACCTCTGATTGATAATCAGCTAGTCTTTGTAGTTGATAAAGGTTCAAACAGGGATAGTAACTTTGACTTTCCTGTGAATGAGAGTAATAGGCGTTTTTCCGTATAATTGTACACCCGGAAACTTCTAAATGGTGAATTCATCGATCGTCGTTGGCTAGTTTGTTCTTAATAACTTGACTGCGTTTTCTGCTACTTTTGCAAGTTGTTTTCTGATTTTAAAAACAAAATTTCAAATTCTGGATTCAAAGATTGGAAAAATCTTTCTATATTGATTATTTTTATTACATATATTACACGCCAAATTATTTTTTATGATAATATGAATTTCAATTATTTATTATTCTGCCCGCGAATATGTTATTCCATATTACTGTTGAAAAATAAATACTGTAAATTTTTATTTGAAAATATAACTATTATATATTTCAATGGTTAAAATTTGTGCATATTTTCAGTAAGCTGTGTCCAGGTGTCACGTTTCCACGGAATAGCCGTTCTTATTCATTGAAAAAAGTGTTAGTCTAATTTGGCCACTACATTTACGAGGTAAAAGTTCACTTAAAATTGTAAAATTAAAAGTTTTAAGTCAATAGCATAAATTTTTCTCATGCTAAGTATTACAATTATAAGAAATAATTTATTCAAACAATATTTACTGGGGTAATGGATGATAAAAGAAATTCGGGAATAGGAACGATATTCAAGTATTTGACCAAAAAACCAAAATTGGAAAACAGGATAGTCCTATCAAAATCACCCGAGACGGGTGAAAACTTGCAGACTGCGTCGAATAACACTACTGGAACATTAATTAAATCAGATATCGCGGCTTACAAGAGCTTACTTATAAATGAAGATAAAGTGGATTTTATACAGAATTTGTGGAAACCAGATGATCTTTTTCCATTTCCATATATGACTGAAAAAATGGAAAGAAAAGAAAATTTCAATTGCAATGGTTGCACAGATATGAGTGGCTTGCTTATTCGAGACTAGATATTTGTTTTTGTAAATATTGTTGCTTATTCGCGCCAAAAGAAATTGGTAAAAGTAAATCTCAACGTTTAGGTCAACTCGCATCAAGTGAGTACAATAATTGGAAACATACAGTTGAAACATTTGAAGCTCATGAAAAAGCGTTATATCATTCAAATTCATTATGCTCTTATGAAAACCTATGTGATATAATGTCAGACAAAAGAATACTTATCGACAAACAGCTCGATACGATGAGAATGAAACAAGTTATTGAGAATCGGAATGGAAATGAGTGTTTACCATTGTGGGCCCCCCAAACAAAAATCCTGGGTACGCCTATGCACCAGACCAGCAGTACTAAATAGTCTTTCTGATGATACAGTTGCAGCAGGGATACAAAGAAATTCACTACTTAACACCCTCGAGGTTGGATATGCTGTATTATTTCTCCAGTATGTTAGTGGCTCAATTTGAGGAGAAAGAACTTCTTCTCTCAAATATGAATTCAGCTGTTGCTCTTCATCAAAGTATTCAACTATTTCAGACTGGAGTTTCATGATTTTTGAAAAATGAGCCCACATGCCATGCTTACTGGCAGTTGGTTTGTGCTCAACTTCAACACTTGTCTTCTGAAACAAAAAATAAGAAAAAATGATGGAATGGAAAGATTTTCAAGGGAAATTAAATTTGCTCAATTTACAAACAACACTCAAGACTGTGAATTTTAAAAACAACATGCATTTTTTTAGGAAGGCATGAGAGTATAAAATTAAGATACCTATACCTAGAACAGAAATTCTTTAAAAATAAAAAGTCAGTTGATGCATATATGTATTTCTAAAAAAGAAAACTTGTAATTTATAAAATTATAAATGATTTATTTTTAGTCAAATTATTCACCTATTGATTCACCTACCTTGCTTTTATCTTTCAATGTGATTTGCTTCATTCTCTCCAGTAGCTTAGATTTGGCCTGGATCAAATTATCTGCAGACGTAAAACAGCTACCCTTGAGTCGTGGATCCAGGAGGGTGGAAGTGGTATAAACCTCACTTGTTTCCAAGTCATTGTACCTCAGTTTCAAGGAAGACACAAGTTCATTCTTCAGCCCTACTGCTCGTACGAAGCTTCCATTCTTTATTGCTTCAATGGTGCTATTCACTATCGGAATAATTTCAGAAGCTGTCACATGTTCACTGCTGACAGTCTTCGTGGCGTCCTGAAATATTTTCATCAGTGATGCCACATCATCCATCAAATCCCACTGAAACATTGAAAGCTCTGTCGGAAGTTTAGCATTTGCTGCAGATAGAGTTATGGCATTTCTTTGTTCTAGTAATCTGTTGAGCATTAAATACGTAGAATCCCACCTAGTAGGTTCATCTTGTATAACTCTGTGGACTTTCATTCCCAGTTGTTTTTGGCATTTTTTAGCACACTTGTTGCCTGGAACGAGTGTTTGAAATGCCCTACAATCCGCCGAGATAAACCTGCCAGAATGTTGACCGCCTTTTGGTTTAATAGTCCATCTTTTACTGTTAGCTGAAATGTATGGGCTAAACAAGGAACTCCCTGATAAGGGGAAGAATTGATAGCAGCCACAATATTTCTCCCATTGTCACAGACAACATAAGAGACTTTGTCTGCTATCTTCCACTCTTCCAGACACTGAACCAGAAAGTTCTTAATGTTATCCCCACTATGCGAAACCTCCGGGAATGGAACAACATCAAGGCAAAGGTGTTTCAATGCATGAATGTCACTCACAAAATGTGCCGTTTTGCTCATGCAGTTGTCGTTTGCCGTTGAAGTCCACATGTCTGTAGTGATTGACACGTGGTGGGTGGAGTTCAATAAGTTCATAACTTCACTTCTTGCTTGGTCATAAAGATTGGGAATCACAAAAGCAGATAAGTGTTTTCTAGTTGGAGTGGTATATCGAGGCTCTAGATGCGAAATTAAAGCACGGAAGCCTTTATCTTCCACTAAACTGAATGGCTGATTGTCTACACATATCATTTGTGCAATTAATTTTGTAATCATCTCACTCCTTCGGTAGCCAGGTTTAAACTTCTGGTAACGATAGAACGCTTCCTTCAATGTTTGCCGTTTGTCATCACTTTTCAATTTCTTTGGTTCCTTAAAAACGTACTTTCACTGTTTGGGGAACTTAATGGAGTGACGGAAGCACTCGAAGTGGAAGGAGTTGAAGCACTTGAATAAGGGTCATCAACTTCCTCTGCATTCAGTTCTTCCCTCACATCAATTTGTAAGGGTTGACCACATTCCCTCACCTTCTGCCTTTCAATCAAACCGGCATGTTACTTCAAATGTCTCTTTAAAGCTGTGGTGGTCATGCTTTTCCCACCTCTAGAAATGCGCAAGCCACAATACATGCATTTCGCGTATCTTCTATCGTCTTCACAGATGGTATAGTGTCCCCAAACTTCCGACATAATTCTGATTGAATTAAAACATTCGAAACTAAAGTCCAGAATCACGAAACCAATGTAATAAGAACCGGTGCATCAATGACGTGATTTCACTTGTAATGAGCTTCTAGGGACGCCGAGAATGTGTCAATTTCAGTGTTAACAACGCGTGGTAACACAGCCTCTAAAGCTAACATAAAAGAATCTGTTTATGCTGAATCGTAAGTAAAAATATGTTTCAACTCTTACTAATTGTTCCTTAAATTAATCCAGAAATTCATACTATGCAACATCACATGTTATAACATACGTAATGTTTTTTTTGCCAGCCGGTAAGAAAAAATGAACTCGTTTTGACGAAAAATCCGTAGGTTGGCAATAACTACTAACCTACGAGCTATCCATGGAATTAATATCGAAAATGTTTTACTACGGCTACGGAACACGTATGATTATCCGCGTGAGAGTGACCCCATTGTGAGTTTGTTTCATCTATTTTTTGTGAGATACAACGAAACTGGTTGAATATAGATGGGTGATTTAGCGAAGTGCAACAAAAAAATGGTGGCGCGATCTCGAACTACATTAATCCGCGTTTTTCGAATCCAGTCGAATCCACATTGAATCTTCGAATCCATTGAGATTCGGGGGAGTAAGTGGATTCAAGTACTCATCTCTAATATATATATGTACATACATACATACCATTTTGGACACTATCGATGTCTGTTCCCTCTACACAAACATCCCCCACGATGATGGACTCTCTGCCCTTAGTAAACTCCTGGACTCAAGACCACCCGACGCAAGACCGCCCTCCCATTTCTTATTAGACTTGGCAGCAATGGTGCTCAAAATGAACAACTTCTCCTTCTCCTTCAAATTAGAGGCACTGCGATGGGCACCCGAATGGCGCCTTCATACGCCAATTGTTACCTTGGAGAATGGGAAAGACTCTTCCTCAACGTACCACTCAGACCACTTTTGTGGCTGAGATACATCGACGATGTCTTCCTCATTTGGACGCATGGACCTGACTCTCTCCTTTCCTTTCTCTCGCGCCTCTCCTCCCATCCTTCACTGTCCTTCACCCACCAATCGTCTACCTCCCACATCACATTCCTGGATGTCGATCTTTACCTCCAAGACAGCAAAATCCGCACCTGTGTTCATATCAAACCCACCAACCACCTCCAATACCTCCACTTCGATAGCTGCCATCCCCTTCATACCAAAACCTCTATCCCCTATGCCCTAGGATGGAGGCTTTGTTCTGATAGAGCATCCCTTCTACAGTATTACTCTGTCCTCGAGGACCCCGTCCCACTACTGCCAAAATAAATTTAAAAATGTCGCTAAATATACACTAAAAGTAGCTAAAAAGTCGCTAACTCAAAGAATTGTCTCCAAAAATCGTTAAAAATAAATGACATTGTATTGTACGTTGAAGAATACTTAAAGTACAATGTAATCTTTTACAATTACTCTAAAATACATAAAATATGCGTAACTGGGGAAATAACTTAAAAGTATCTAAAGATGTATGAGAAATTTATATATATTTTAACGAAATCAACGGCGACTGCGACGTCGAAACTTCGCTGACAATGAGAGGAGTGATGTAAGATACCATGTTGGATCCCTTCATACCAGTGAAGTAATTTGCATCGCAACAGATAAAATTCTGTTATTTTTGCCGGTGGATGAGCGACTTACAGAGCAGGCCGGCACCACGATAATTAGTATTGTTTTTAGCAAGCTGGTGAGGGGGGTTGAGCGGGGTCAGGCCGCCGAAGGTGACCAGGGGCAGAATCCCTAATTAAGAATAAAAGGTTTTGTTGGGACATTGTATGTTTGCCTTTGTTTGTTTTGTTGACGGGTGGCGGCATCCTGGCGGGCGCCGTGTGGTTGAAGCATGTTGGGACATTGTATGTTTGCCTTTGTTTGTTTTGTTGACGGCTGGCGGCGTCCTGGCGGGCGCCGTGTGGTTGAACGGTGAAGTGTGGCAACGTTGCCTTTGGACTGTGTGCGGGAGTGGAGACGTAAACATGGTGAGGAGAGGACGCGTCTGCCCACTCGGGAGTAGAGACATTAAAACGGTGACGCTGGACGTGTCTGCCCGGCTCGGGTGTTTGTAATTAGAACACGGATTCGGTGATTGTACCACCCTCGGTAAAATAAAATACGAATTATACAGTCCACTAGTCTAATAATTGAGCGATCGGAACATTTTGGTCCTTCGGGCCGGATCTGTGTCTCTAACAAACTACGACGGGTGGGAGCTAGCTACGAGCGGACCGACTACGCAGTAACCATCGGAGATTTCGTCAACGCGGCGTGGTGAGGCGTCGGTGGATCCCTTGGCGTTCTACCCCCTCCACGAACGAGCTAACTGGAGAGGTCCCGTGATAGCGGCTGGCCTACATCGGTTACGGCGTGAGTAAGCTAAGCACACTAAGTCTGGTTCCTTCATTTGTCATTTTCTTTGTCTTCTTATTTTCAATATGGAAAAGGAAAGTAAGAAAAGAATCATTAACTAAAGGGCCGTCGCTAAAGGCCAATTGACCCGCATTTACACTTTTTTGGGAAAATTTGAGAGAGGCTCAGACCTAACTGCAATAAGAACACGTCTACAAGCATTACCTGATATTCAACAGGAATTTAACTGCTCAGCGAGAATTAGAATTTATTGATGATCTTGAAACGCATGCTGAAGATAGGGAAAATTTTGAAGCGCTATATTTTGAGCTTAAAACAAAGATGTTAATTCTGATAGAAGAAGGAACAGACAACAAATCTCCCACTAATCAAGGGTCAGATATGGAGACAATTTGTTGTCGAATCATTCTTTACCGGAAGGTAGGAAGGAAATACGGCTCCCAACTATTAACCTACCTACTTTTGCAGGAGACGTGACTCAATTTAGGCATTTTGACGGTATGTTTACTAGCCTAATTGTCAACAATGAAGCCCTAGATGACATTCAACGTTTTCACTATTTGCTAAATTCATTGACTGCAGAAGCATATAAATTGATAGAAAATTTACCTGTTGTTAGTAAAATTTTTGATGTAGCATGGGATCTGATTTGCCATCGTTACAATAATCCACGACTAATTGCAACTGCACATGTCAGACATTTATTGAATTTACCAACAGTGAATAAGCAATCTGCTGTTGATCTTAGAGCACTCTTAAATCAAACGTTAAGCAACATGAATGCAATTAAGGCATTTGATATTAAGGTGCCGGTGCACGAATTGTTAATTTCTCAGTTGATTCTTGAAAGAATAGATTGTGTTACTAGGAGAGAATGGGAACTTCAGTCATCAGCTTCAGAACAACTTTTGACATTGGACGATTTATATGAATTCCTAGAAACAAGGTGCAAGGTTATGGAACCTATGTTACCTAGTCAAAGCAAGGTTAATATTATTAGCCACAAACCTCAGGAAAGCAATGTTAAACATACTAGCCAACCACGGCAGTCATATGTTACAACAAAGAATCAAGGCATGTTTTGCAAAGAGCCACACACTTTATATAAATGCAGCGCCTTTGCCCAAACGAGTGTACCACAGCGTATACAGTTTGTTAAGGCTAACCATTTATGCTACAACTGTCTTCAGAATCATTACATAAGACAGTGTCGTTCTCGTAATTGCCGCATCTGTGATAAGAAGCACCACAGCCTCTTACATTTAGACAAATCTAGCAACCAAATCCAGCAGCATGAACAAAAACCTGCAAGTAACGATGGTCCAATGGCATCATCTAGCAACAATAATGAGCAACCCCATTCAGACATGGTCACTTATTGTTCGTTAAAGTTTGGATCGCAGAAACAGATACCGCTTTCTAGTGCTTTAGTTAAGATACGAGACGGTAGTGGTAAATTACAAACTTGTAGAGCTTTGTTGGACTCATGCTCCCAATCACATTTTATCACAGAAGCATGTGTACAACGATTGAAATTGAAAAGGGAACGCAATAGAACGTCAATCCAAGGTATTGGTGAAGTCACCTCCGAAACCAAACAGCGTCTTCGCAGAGGTACATTCCAATACTCATGATTACAAGTGTCATGTTAATTGCTCTCTCCTACCAAGGATATCGGGAGATCTACCTGCAACACATGTCAACTATCAAGATTGGAGCATTCCACAGGATATCCAGCTCGCAGATCCGACATTCAACAAACCTGGGATAATTGACTTGTTGCTTGGATCCGAGATATTTTTTCATATTCTTCGACCAGGAAAACGAGTTAGAAGCAACGATCATCCAGTCTTTCAGGACACTGATCTAGGGTGGATAGTATCAGGACGGTACCAAGTTTTAGGAACTCCTACAGGATCATCCCAGCCAGAGCTAACCAGGTCGTTTCTTCTCAGAAGTGATGACAGTTTACAACAACTACTTCAAAGGTTCTGGGAAGTTGAGAAAATCAACCAAATACCTCGGACCCAAGAAGAGAAGGAATGTGAACAGCATTTCAAACGATTCACCACAAGAGACTCTTCAGGACGATTTGTAGTACGTATTCCTTTGCGTCAGGATCCCACACAGCTTGGCGATTTCTACCAAATGGCAACAACAAGTGGAGAGAAGATTTGAGAGGCAGCCCCAATTGCGAAAAAGTACACAAATTTTATGGACGAGTATGAAGCTCTGGGCCATATGCAGCCGATTGACGCCTCAACCAACCCTGCTACAGTCAGTTATCATATACCGCATCATCCGATCTTTAAAGAGTCTAGCAGCACGACGAAAATTAGAGTGGTTTTTAACGCCTCACCAGGGTCAATTAATGGAACATCTTTAAATGATTTGCTGATGGTTGGACCTACAATCCAACCAGATTTGTGTTCAATCATCTTACGCTTTCGCACACATCAGGTGTGCTTTACAGCCGACATTGCATAAATGTATCGGCAAATTAAGGTACATCTTCAGGACTGCAATCTTCAGAGAATTTTGTGGAGAAAGGAGCCTACCACTCCCATTAGAGTGTACCAGCTGATTACCGTAACTTACGGAACCGCCAGCGCACCCTTTCTGGACAACCAGATGCCTTCAACAACTCGCTGTTGAAGAAGCCAAGTCTTTCCCCAAGGCTGCAGAAGTCTTATTACGTGACTTCTACGTGGATGATTGTATGTCTGGCACACAAACCATTGAGGAAGCTCTATTTGTGCAGAAAGAGCTTATGCAACTTTTGCAAGAGGGCGGATTTCTTTTACGCAAGTGGTGTTCCAACCACCCAGCCCTACTTGAATGTATCCCTGAGAAGCTCAGAGAAACGCAACTTCCATTGCAACTGGACAATGATCATATTAAAACACTGGGTCTGTTGTGGCACCCTGCTGCAGATCAATTTCAGATTGCAAATGGACTCAAGACTACATTGTGGAACTCGAAAAAGAACACCTTTACCAAGAGAAGGGTTCTCTCCACCATAGCATCTATTTTTGACCCTTTAGGGTTAATCAGCCCTATTGTCATTCGATGTAAAATGTTTCTCCAGCAGTTATGGCAAGAAAACTTCAACTGGGACGATGATTTAACACCAGAATTACTGGAGTGCTGGCAACCTTTGTATGACCAGATTCCAGTAGTAGACAACATTCGGATTGACAGGTTAGTTCTGGTAAAAGGCACACCAGTTGACATCCAAATCCACGGGTTTAGGATGCATCTGAACGTGCGTATGGAGCTTGCATTTACGTACGATCAACCAATCAGAATGGAGAGACCATTGTCAAGCTCTTATGCTCAAAATCAAGAGTTGCCCCGTTAAAGAAGATTTCTCTTCCTCGCCTAGAATTATGCGGCGCACTTTTACTTGCACGATTGTTTAGTAAGATCATTAAGGGTTTCACCATGAAGATCAGTCACAGCTCACTGTGGACGAACTCGACGATAGTTTTGGCATGGCTTTCCGCAGCACCAACAAGATGGAAGACGTTCATAGCGAACAGAATCTCAGAAATTCAAGATATCACTTCAACAGCTGAGTGGAAACACGTCGCATCTCAGAACTACCCAGCTGACCTAATATCAAGAGGAATCAATCCAAATGATTTAATTCACAACTCATTATGGTGGAACGGACCAGCATGGCTCCTGGAACCATCAATTTCTTGGCCTACCGTAGGCATTCTTCCGGCATCACACGACATGCCAGAACAACGTAAGACTGTGACCAGCTTGGCCACGACAATTTATCAAGCTGAACCAACTCGTCAACTCATGGGTCAATTGCCCAGCCCAAGGGTGAAACCCGCTAGACCATTTCTTAATTGTGGAATTGACTACGCTGAACCCTTGTATGTAAAATTTGGAACTCGCAGAAGTAAAGTGAAGAGTAAATGCTATATCGCCATATTTGTATGTTTGTCCACTAGAGCCATTCATCTCGAAGTCGTCAGTGACATGTCTACACAAGCATTTTTGGCAGCCTTGAAAAGGTATGTGTCACGTCTAGGTCGATGCAATAATGTTTACAGCGACAATGGAACAAATTTTGTTGGAGCCGAAAGAGATCTTCGAGAATTAAAGGCGCTTTTCCAAGCAGAAGACTACCAATTAAGGGTGAACACATATGCTCAACAAGAGGGCATTACATGGCATTTCATTCCACCCCGAGCACCACATTTCGGTGGCATATGGGAAGCTGGAGTGAAATCCTTTAAATATCTTCTACGGCGAGTCATGGGAAATGCATGTTTAACCTTCGAGGAGTTGACCACGTTAACAACTCAGATTGAAGCTTGTCTCAATTCAAGGCCCTTGATTCCTCTCAAATGATCCCAATGACCCTGCTGCTCTTACTCCGGGTCATTTTTTGATTGGCTCGGCTATCACTAGTTTTCCTGAACCAGACTTAATTGATGTCAAGCTTAGCTTATTTTCCAGATGGCAGTTCCTACAGCGGCAGCTCCAGCAATTTTGGTGCAAATGGTCGACTGATTATCTCAGTCACTTACAGCAGAGGGCCAAGTGGACATCAACCTGTGCAAATGTGCAACCTGGAACCCTTTGCATCCTGAAGGAAGACAACTTACCTCCACTCTGTTGGAAGCTGGCAGTGATTCAAGAAATCCATCCAGGCGCCGACGGATTAGTGCGAGTAGCAACTATCCGTACCCCCTCTGGAACCTTTAAGCGACCCATTACAAGGCTTTGCCCCTTCCCAACTGCACCTGAATTATAATTTGTTGACATTTAAATTGTTATGTAAGAAAAGGAGATTGTAATTCCTATTCAGCGGCCGCCATGTTGGGGCATTGTATGTTTGCCTTTGTTTGTTTTGTTGACGGGTGGCGGCATCCTGGCGGGCGCCGTGTGGTTGAAGCATGTTGGGACATTGTATGTTTGCCTTTGTTTGTTTTGTTGACGGCTGGCGGCGTCCTGGCGGGCGCCGTGTGGTTGAACGGTGAAGTGTGGCAACGTTGCCTTTGGACTGTGTGCGGGAGTGGAGACGTAAACATGGTGAGGAGAGGACGCGTCTACCCACTCGGGAGTAGAGACATTAAAACGGTGACGCTGGACGTGTCTGCCCGGCTCGGGTGTTTGTAATTAGAACACGGATTCGGTGATTGTACTACCCTCGGTAAAATAAAATACGAATTATACAGTCCACTAGTCTAATAATTGAGCGATCGGAACAGTTTTATTATCCAAAATCTTAACAAAACCAATGATTTTCAAGATAAGAGGATATTACATGTAATTACCACAATTATACCTTTAAATAGGGCAAACTGCGGCCTGCGAGTTAAATGCTTTAAAAAGTGATCCCTATAATTAAATACAAAGAATTCCATTTGCTTCAATGAAACTTACTTCGAAAAGCATTACTTATGCAAATTTTTAACTTTTAATATTCATGATAAAACAAAACCCTAAGAACAGGCCCGCGCCTAGTTAGTTGGCCGCTGTAGTTCAAGTAGAAAATAGCCGCCCCCATTAAAGTAAACTTTTATATTTTGTCAAGGACGACCACTTCAGGATGATGAAGGTCCGAGACGACTGGGCCTCACAAGGTACCCAGCTCTCACTCATGGCTCCACGTGCCCCACCCTGGTAACTGCATTGGTCTGCAGGCAAAACTGAGTGAGGGTAGCCAGATATGGCGAAAATGCAGCGTCTGTCCCATATTGGGCGGCTTGCAAACAGCGTCTGTCCAATATTGGGCGGCTTGCAAACAGCGTCTGTCCCATATTGGGTGGCTGAATTAAGCTAGGCATCTTCTGCCTGTGTGGAAAGTAACGGGAAGCTACCACACTATCTAATCCCCAAGAAGGTCATGGTATGGACCTACACTATCTAATTCCCAAGAAGCTCATGGTATGTAAAAGATTCTGGAGGTAAAACTTCCCCTCAATCGGATCTCCGGGAGGGGAATTCATCGAGAATTTGTACTAAGTGGATTGCTGAAAGGAAAGAAGTGGATATTAGAATGAAGTACAAGGGAAGAAAAGAAAAGATAAGGATAGGAACATGGAATGTTCTCACACTCCTACAAGGAGGAAAACTCGAAAACGTCAAGCATGAAATGAAGAAAAACAAGCTGGATGTACTAGGCATGAGCGAAATGAGATGGAGAGGAAGTGGAGAAATGGAGAGCGGAGACTACAGATTGTATTACTCTAGTGAAGAGAGAAGTGGCAAATATGGAGTAGGAATATTAATAGGAAAAAAGATGAAAGATAAGGTGATAAAGGTAGAGTATATTAATGGAAGTCTAATGATGATAAGACTGAAAGGGAAAAGCAAAGACCTAGAGATAATCCAAGTGTACATGCCAACCAGTCAGCATTTAGATGAAGAAGTGGAGGAATGTTATGAGAGGATAGAGCAAATCACTGAGAAGGAAAGAAAAATGCCTGTATAATAGTAATTGGAGACTGCAATGCAGTCGTAGGTGAAGGTAGTGATGGCAAAACAGAAGGAAAATTTGGTTTAGGAAATAGAAATGAAAGAGGACAAAGATTGGTGGATTTTGTAAAGAGAATTGTATGGTAATTGGTAACACCTTGTTTGAAAACCATAAAAGGAGAAGGTACACTTGGACATCCCGAATAAATAGGGAAAGATATCAAATAGACTATATTATAATACAACAGAGATATAGAAATAGCATGAAAAATGCGAAAAGTTACCCCGGAGCAGATATCTGCTCAGACCACAATCTAGTCATATCAGAGCTGTGTATAAAAATAAAAAGGACATGGAAAGGGAGAACGAGGAAAGAAATGGATATTGGAAAGCTAAAAGAAGTAGGAAAATCTGATGAAATGGAAACTGTTTATTGATAAGATAAAGGCAAAAGGAAAGACGGATTGTATTAATGAAAGATGGGAGAATATCAGAAATAGTCTGAAAGAAGCAACAAGGGAGACTATAGGAATTAAGGAAAGAAATAAAATAAGAAAAGAGTGGGTTACAAACGAAATGTTAGATAAAATGGAGGAAAGAAGAAGATGGAAAAATGTGGGTACAGTGGAAGGTAGGAGAAAATATTGAAGACTAAATAATGAGCTAAGAAGAGAGACTGATGAGGCAAAAGAAAAGTGGATGAGGGAAAAGTGCAATGAAATAGAAAAGTTAGAAAACGATGGTAGATATGATATGATGTATAAAGAGGCTATGGCTATTTAAAGAACAAGGAGGCAGAAGCAGTTTTGAGATAGAAACTGAAGATGGAAGAACGGTAAGCGAGCCACAGAAGGTAATGAAGAGATGGAAGGAGTATGTAGAATGGTTATATGAATGGGAAAAAATACCGAGGGAGGAAGAACTGGAGCTGGAAGAGGAGAGCAGTGTGCCAGATGACGAGAAAGGATATGGTATACTAGAAAGTGAAATAGAAAAAGCTATAAAGGAAATGAAAAACGGAAAAGCAACAGGAATTGATGAGATACAAATTGAGATGTTGAAGGCATTGGATAGAGAAGGGAAGAAGGAGATATTTGATATGTGCAATGAAAATACAGGAAGGGGAAATGGCCTAAAGACTTTAAAGAAATAATAATGATACCGATTGGAAATAAGAGAAATACCAAGAAATGTGAAGAACACAGGACATTGAGTTTGATATCCCAGGTGGCCAAAATCTTATTAAGAACGATGAATAGAAGATTGTACGGAAAGTTTAACAATATAATTGGAGAGGAACACTATGGATTCAGACGAAGAGTGGGGACGAGAGATGCGATAGGTCTACTGAGGGTGATCGGAGAGAGATATATAGAGAAGAATAGGAAAGTGTACGCTGTATTCATCGACTTAGAGAAGGCATTTGACCGAGTGAGATGGGACAAACTCATGCTGATATTGAAAAAACATGGAATTGACTGGAGAGAGAGGAAACTGATAAAAGACCTATACCTGAACCAGAGAGCAAGGGTAAGAATAGGAGGAGAGATGACTGAGGAGATTGGATTAGGAAGAGGGGTTAGACAGGTAGGCTGCCTGTCACCCACTCTATTTAACATTTATTTGGAAGAAATAATCGAAGAAAGTTTTGATGGAAGGAGAGGAGTGAGTATGGGTGGAAGAAATGTGGAGTGCATTAGGTTTGCAGATGATATGGCTGTGCTGGCTGATAATAAGGAAAAAGTAATTGAGATGTTAGAGGATCTTAATAGAAAATGCGAGGAATATGGAATGAGAATGAATAAGAGAAAGACAAAGAGTATGATACTAGGAGGGAAAGGGGAAAGAATTAAGATCAGATTGGATGATGAAGAGATTGAACAGGTAGGATGGATCAGGTATCTAGGGAGCATTATCTCTGAAGACATGCTTTGCTCCAAGGAAATAAGATCGAGAATAGCCATGGCGAAGGAAGGATTTAATAGGAAAAGGAAATTATTGTGCGGGCCGCTAAATAAAGAATTGAGGAAGAGATTGGCGAAGTGTTATGTCTGGAGTGTAGTAATGTATGGTGCAGAGACGTGGACACTCAGGAAAGAAGATGGAAGAAGGTTAGAAGCGCTAGAAATTTGGATTTGGAGAAGAATGGAAGGAGTAAGCTGGGAGGATAGAGTCAGGAACGAGGAAGTGTTGAGAAGAATTGGTGAAAAAAGACAGATGTTAGGAAAAATTAGGAAAAGAAAGATGAATTGGCTTGGACACTGTATGAGAAGAGAATGCCTGCTGAAGACTGCAATTGAAGGAATGGTAAATGGAAAGAGAGGAAGAGGAAGAAGGAGGTACCAGATGCTGGATGCAATTAAGGTTGGAGGCAGGTATGATAATACCAAGATACTGGCCCAGGATCGAGAAGCTTGGAGGGCTGCCATGACTGGACCTGCCGAGAGGCAGAATTAAACATGATGTTGATATACAAATTTATATAAAAACATCAACATTGAAACAAAATTTTTATTTATAATACCATGTGCATTAACATTAATTATCACTACATGAAAAGAGTCATAACATATATTTTAACATACATCGATAAACTAAAAAGTACGAACTGAAAACACAATATTGGAACAAAGGGAAAGGTTTTTCTTTAATAATTTTATGGGAACGAAAGATAAATAATTTAAAATTCCACCCTTCGAGCTCTAATTGAAGAAAAAATTGATTCAGCAATTTCATTTTCTATTGATATTATCGCCAAATCGGATGATCTTGGTTGTAACATTGAAGATCGTAAATAATTTTTAATAATTTTGAGTTTAGAAAGTGAACGCTTTCCTAATGCTACAGTGACAGGAAGAGTTAATAAGATTCTGACAGCTATTTATACATTTGAGAAAATCGATAGCATATTTTTTTAATCGATGTACTGCAATATATTCATGGTCGACATATTTGTTTTTATAAATACTTTTAATGATTTTATTTCGTCCGCCAATTCTAATCCATCTATATGTACTTCATTTCTGCTTTCGTCCTTCAGAGCAATATGTAAATTTTCACGATTTTTAAAAAAATGATCGTTGTTGTTATTTTCCAAATTGTTAAGAAAGCGAAATAGATCGTTATATTTTGTTAACAGTTCAAATCTTTCTTGAATTGGTGAAAAACATGCGCCTACAAATACGTAAAAAAGTTGATTTTGTAATTTTCTTTTTAATCGTGATGTTCATAATTAAATTCTTTTCATTTTCTTTTGCGGAAAGTATTTATTTCTGGGAAATGAGCAAAAGCTCCAACATTTTCAGCTAATTGTTTAGCATCTTCAATTAATTTACTAAAACTATCATCATTTCGATATCCGACAAAAAAAATAATCAAATTTTTTAATGCTTCGGATCTTTTGATTTCTGTTTTACGATTTTGCAACGTCATACTAACAGTATTAATTTTAATTAGAATATCGTACCGTATTACCACGGAACAAATGAACGTCAATGATTTTACTTTTAAAGCCAAAGATTGGGCATGATATTTTGTATTGATGTCTCTCGATTTATCTAAAATAATTTCTAACAGGGAATCATAGATTTCACCTAATTAGAATTGCAATTGCCTAATAGCTTTGGTTCTGTTTGCACATCTTGTTTTGCTTACTGACTGTAAGGATCAATTTGGAATATGCTTTTTAAGTACTTACCAACGATATGCTGAAGCAAAAAAATACATATATTTCTTGAACATTGCTAAAAAAATCAACCGTATGGTGCGATATTTGGCTTCATCGTTGACAACTAAGTTTAAACAATGCGCAGAACATGGAATAAATATGGCCCGTGGATTAATGTCCTATATGTCCTATATGTTTTCCCTTCATATTAGAGACATTATCATATCCTTGACCTCTTATATTATGAATATATAAGTTGAGTTTTCTAATTCTTCCAATAAAAATTTAATAAGCCTTTTCCTATAGCATTCGAAATAGTATAAAATCCAATAAAATACTCACGAATTTCAACTTTAGCGGAACTTAAAAATAAAACAAATCGAACGATCATTGTAAGCTATTCAGTATGACTTGAGTCTGGCGTAAAATCTAAAATAATTGAAAAAAATTGCGGCATTCTGTTTTTTCGAGTTTGTTGTATTCGTCTTATATGTTCTAGCACGACATCATCAAATTTGGCAACCATTTCAACAGATTTTAAATAATTACCATTGTTAGAATCATACAAATTATTCGATGAACCACGAAAAGCAAGGCAACGACTAGCTAAAAACAGAATGATGGCAACCAACCTTTGCATCAGTGCACATCAGTGTTTCTTTTTCAAATTCATAAGTCGCTGGTGGGTTCCATCAATAGTTGTTGCCTTGGTTAAATTTCTGCGAAGACATACCCATTTTTTATAATTTAAAAGATGGCTTGTACTTGTTTCATGTCTTGACAATGTGAAAGAGAGGTGCTGTCAGTCCGAAAGTCCTTCTTTTTCCGTTAATTTTATTTTGCTGGCACAAAAAACTTTGCAACAAAAACAGAAGACACTATTCCTTTTAATTGAATAAACTAACCAATCACGATTTATTTTTTCACCATTTCGCAAATTTCGCCTATAATGATGCACCTTTTTCAGTTATTCAGTCAATTAATTTGTTGGATAAATTTTCTGGCCACATACCTACATCACTTATGTTTATGTTGAAATTATCGCTATTATCAACTGTTTTTTTTCAATAATATTGGACTGATTATTTTCTTCTTCTTCTACATTTACAGTCTCGTCTCCTGAATCTTCACTTTTCGAATTATCTCGGATTTTTATCTACATCTTCATTTTTTATTTATATTCCAGATTCATTCGTTTCCTGCTCACTGATGTCTTCAGAAACTATCTGGATATCACCTAAATCAATTTCTTGTGATACACTATGACTGGAAGATCCTTGTTCAGATTCATATTTGAAATATTTTATTAAAGAACAGCACATTATCTTTTGCTCTTCCTCAGTCAGTTTTCTTTTTAACCTTTAGTTGGTGTCGCGGTCTGACAGACCGCTCGTGCTAGTTCAAACATGTCTAGCCCCCTCCCTGCGACTAGCTCCTTCTCGAGCCGACGTGGACCTTCCTGCTTAGTTTTGCTCTAGCCACAACCCGAACCGAAGTGTCGTACGTTAGTTTTTTGAGTGGATTTTTGTTTTGTTTTGAGCAGTTCGGGAGACCGTTTATACCATTTACGTAAGTTTTTTCCCACTTGACTTCTTTAACGTTTCCTTGATCAATTCTGTTCTTTATATTTATTTTAATTTTTATTCGGTCAGAAATGGCTCAAAGGCAACCGCCTTTGAGGATGCACCCGGATGAGGAAGGATTTGAGGATTCCGTATTCGGTGTTTTGGAGGACTTTGACCTTCAAGACATAGAGGAAGATGATTCTGACTACGATGAAGAATTTTAACATAATACCTAAACAGAAGAAGAGGATGAGAGTGTTTCAGACGATGAAGATGCTGAAGATTCTGCTGTAAAAAAAGTACTTTTATGGCAAGAAGAAGTATTTCAAGTGGTCTAATGATCCTGCACCGCGCTTATAAGCACTCCTTACCGAAAGTATTTACTTAAATTTAAGTGCAAGATGAGATTTTAATTCCTAATAAATGGAATACATGTGTGTAAACGATTCGTGAGCTCAACTAGTCCTTTTTCTTCTGCAACCCTTTTTGCCTCGTGCATAATAACCATTTTTATCGATACATCAATACTATCTACTATCAATTGTTCTCTTCCTACTATAGCTGGTACCATTTAAGACCAAGATTAAGAAGACTATGTTTCTCTTTTTTCTGCCACCTTCAGTTTTTTCTCCTGTTTTCTCCATTCATGGATCATTTTTAGGTGTTCTATGCCAGTGAAGCGGTAGTAGCGGAACGCATTATGGGCACGTCACCTCCGTCCCTTCGTCCGTCCGCATGTTTAATCCAGGGCATCGAACCGGAACCGAACCGAAACCGAAAAAAAACGTTATTTTACCTGGAGTGAAACCGAACCCGAACCTAAAAAAAAATATTTTTCTGAACGCGAACCGGAACCGAAAACCGTTGTTTCGTTCCATTTTTTCGGTTCACATAAACTGTGGGAGCGAAAGAGAGGTTTTTCCTTTTGCTTTAATATGAGTCTTTTTTGAAAGCCTCACTTTTTAACACCGAATAAGGCAAAGGCTAATGGTTTTATTGAGAATACATGCTCCTAAGGCTTTGGAGAGATGCATCTTTGTGATTATACCTGTCGGTTCAATGGTGGGATTTTCCATGGGCATAGTTATACCCTATAACTGGTTGATTCCCGTTGAATTTCAGCGGACATCTTCTCTATTATGTACATAATATCGCAAGTGCTCGTCCAAAATGCCGGCAACGGGAATCAATTTTAATAAATTTATCTATATAGGTGCATGTAATTTCCTATATACCATATCCATCTACCGTTTCAAATCATCCCTTCTCACTCAATGCTTCCTCAATCCCTCATCTCCTCCTTATCCCTTTCTCTTCGCCCCCCTTTCTTCTTAAGTCTCCCCCTACTGCTCTTCTTTACTATTTATCTCTTTCCAGACGTTATTCCTACCAGTCACTTATATCCATTCCTTCCTATAAATCAATATGTACCCAATTGGAGGACATTTTATTAATTACATCGAATTTTGGTTGCTTGGAGTAAATGTTACTGTGTGTGCAATGTACACACAGTAACAAATGTGTACACTGTATATATTTGTCATCTTAAGAAAATTTATGTAATTATATATTGTATGGTATTTGTAATACTAACATCTAAATTATTGTTTTAAAAATATTTAAGTAGTTCTTCTTTGAACAACTCTCTATGAATTACATTCTACATTCAAATGTGAATTAATATTATTGTACCTGTTCAAGTACGTGCATGAGCAGTGGCGGATTTAAGAAAGGTCGCACTTCGCGAGCCCCTTGAATTAAGGGGCCCCTGAAACATGTCGTGTATATAATCTCAGAAATTTAAAATGTCTCAATTTAAAATTTATTTATTAAAATATATGATTCCATAGAAAAACGATCGATAAGAGATGTCACCAAAGATGGTAGCAGTTAGGGGTGGTTTCACTATGTATTTAGATTGCGGGGCTCCCGACTGCTTAGCGCCAGGGGCCCCTAATTGTTTTGCACCAGGGGTCTCCAAATGTTAAGCGCCAGAGGCCCCAGAAGCCGTAAATCCGCCGCTGTGTATGAGTTCTGTAGGAGTAAATTGATTATGATAATGAGAGTATCTGCTTATATTGGAATCTGGAATATTGGAATTGTAAAATCTAATATATGTTGACTTTTGAAAGAATAACAACGGTCTTACGTCAAATTAAAGACTAAAAAATAAATAACATTTATAATAGATTTTATACGCGCTAAAAAGGAAAAAATAAATTTTAAATTCTTATATAACCGTATTAGACGGAGCCGTTCACAAATTGAACAAGATTGGAAAGGTGTACTCCATATCGGAATACACAGTTTCCAAATGCGTTCTTGGAAATTTCACAATGTTCTCAATATTTTCTCTCAGATGAGAATTTAACGAGAAGCAAGCGAGGTACGTTGTAAAATACACGTAGGTCTTCATGTAAAGTTGTCGTAATTATTTTCCGATTTTAACCAAAATTGGAATCGGTATTTTGTGAATTAGGATTATGGTGTCATCATCCGTGAAAACTATCACGTCATCATTTGTATACGTCGTTGGCTGAAATCAAATGGATTATAATGCAGTCTAATTGTAAGCATTAAATCAATGCTCTTGAAATATGGAAAGTCATTTCCCATTGAAAGGCAATGGAGTCGTTGCTATGGTAGTTAATATTTTTCATTGCTGAAGACCGAACACATTCATAGTTATGGATTTGAATTTTATCCTCAAGAAAAATAAACTTTATTCTTTCTTTCACGGTACTTTGCACGTCCCTACTTCGTATCCTAATTGAAATTATTTAAAAAAGCAATTTCATGAAGCCCTGCACCGTTTTCAATACTTTTCTTGTGGGTGTTTAAGATTGGGCATTGGGGTCAAAAATACCCCTTAAATATAACTTTTTCTGAAATTTTGGATTTTCCCAGAGGTTGTACCCATTAACCTATCTTCCATCCAAATTTCATCTCTGTAACTCTTCTATAAGTATCTTAGGTTTTATATGATATATCCTATAGTACAGGGGTGGGCAACCCCATCGCCAATCGCCACAAGTGGCGAATTGGCTACGAAAGTGTGGCGAATAAGTGTTTTCCATATTTTACTTCCTGCAATAAAATGTAACTTAACTTTTTTTGAAGTCTTGTGCTGGTTGCAACGTGACAATTCTTGCATATTATTGGAAAGGGGGTGATGTATAGTGCCCTGCTGCTTATGTATACTACTCCTCAACGGAAAGTGTACTACTTGAAAAAAAAAGGCTGACTGGAATGTCTCCTACTCTAATAAAAGCGATTATGAAACTTACTTCCACGAAAAATTAAATACATCATATTGTCGCTTCTTACGAAAACTATCTTATTTCATATTATTGGTGAAAAAGATCGTTTCAAATTATAGGTGAAGAAAATCTCTTCTCAGGTTTCTTACGAAAAAAATCCCTTCTCAATTATTTTAACCAAAATTGGAATCGGTCGACCAATTTTAGCAACACTCCTTAGTAGATACCACATTTCATCACAATAGGTCAAGCGGTTCCCGAGTGAAACAAAGGAGCATTGTAGGTCTTCATGTAAAGGAGTCGCAATTGTTGTCCGATTTTAACCAAAATTGGAATTGGTAGAACAATTTTAGCAAAACTCCCCAATACCAAATTTCATCAAAATACTTCCGGCGGTTCCCGAGTTTTAACATGCGGACGTACGGACGGAAACGACCTCCCCTACATGCGTTCACTTCGTGCAAAGATCGCATAAAAACGAAAAATGTAAGAAGGGAATTCATACAATGTTTTACTGTTCGTTACATGGTGGGAGGGGGTGCTTGCACAATGTTACTTGCGGATATCTATTTTTGTCTTTTTGACTAGCGATAGTGAAGACGTATTTGATTTAAATAAGAAATAACATTAATTAACAAAGATTATTTTGGAATTCTCTTGAAAATTTTCCAAAAAAATAAGTCGTAGCAAAAAAACGGTTCGAACCGGCTCAGTGATGGTTGCTGGAGCGAAATCGGAACCGAACCGAAATTTTTCTTTTTGTGTGAACCGGAACGAAAACAGGAGCGAAAAAAATTTTGGTTCGATGCCCTGGTTTAATCTTTGAAACTACAAGGCGGTTTTTAATTAAATTAAGTATTAGTTGTCATTATTGAAGTTTATCGCCCAATTGTGATTTTGAACTGCATCTGTAAATTAAAACTTCCACTTTACATAATTACTTGAATATTTATACTTGTATCTCGTACAATGGCATCCGTAAAGCAACAATTAAATACCATATATTTCTCTCCCTATCTCTTACATGATCTGTAAGGAATAGATTAAAACTTTTTCGGGTAGAGGCAGGGGCGGATCCAGAACCTTCCCAAGGAGGGCGATCGCCCCAATTACCCCTCCCCCGTCTTGATTCCTCCTCTGCCGACAACCATACATTTTGAAAATCCCTACCCCCATCAGAATCATTTTTTCCCTTGTCATACAATAGGCTTAATCTTCGGTGTAGAAACAATGGATGTTGCGCGGAATGAATTTAAGAATGCACCTAGAGGAGGGCAATGGGGTCCTCCAAGGGGAGGGCGATCGCCCCCATCGCCCCTCCCTTGGATCCGCCACTGGGTAGAGGACATTTACCACAATAAAGTCCGCGAGACCACATAATTACGAGTTATGTTTACGGAAACAAAAATTTGAGAAAATCCCAAGTAAAACATCGCATATTTTGTTTACATTTATCGCTAAGATGGTTCTCCCGGTAAGAAACAATTAAATACCATATTTTTCATGTTACGCTAAAATTTATGTAAGAAGAGAGGAAAGATGCATGCATACATGCGAGGCTGAGGCGTTCTTTACGATTTATGCAATCATGTTAAAAAAGATAAATATTAATGGCTTAGTATAATATCTAAGAACTGACAAATGATGGGTCAGTATTGATGCCAAGGAAATAACGAATATTTTATTCACCGACTTATTTCCTAATCAGTTGTAATTAATAAAACAATCGACAATTATTTAAAACGTACCTCACTCAAATAGTAGTAATATAACCTTTATGTTCACGTTGATTGCTTCGTCGTAAGTTACCCATTTCTTTTCACTTACAAACGTTGTGTATACATAAAGAAAATAGACGTATATTCGTTCATTTCTTCATCGTAGATAATCCATTTCCCTTCATTTACCAAATGTTGCGTGAGCACGAAAGAAAATTAAACTAATTAGGTATATTACAGCAGATATTGTTTACCTCAATTATCACGAAGATTATTTTCGTTGAAAACAATTAAAAACACGGGGGAAAATTTCTAAGTTCAAAGTGAATTACGATTTTCTCGTTTGATTTTCTTGAAATCGGCTACTCCTTCGATAAAAATCTATTGAACAAAACATATGCTATTTTATTAGTTCTACAATTTTTGTTTGAAGGCTTTTTGTTATAAATGATATTTTACGAGATATAAAGAAAAGTTCATTTTTTGTCACTAATTAAGTGTCACACCCGACTAGGCTACGTAAACCATTTATGCCATTTTCTTTTCCTTTATGTCCTAAATACCAAATTTCATGAATATCTGTCCAGTATTTTCGGAGATGAAACATACGACCTGACCACTTTTTTTCCCCCTTTTTGTAAATAACGTCTAAAAATTTGAATATTTTGTGAATTAGGATTATGGTGTCATCATCCGTGAAAACTATCACGTCATCATTTGTATACGTCGTTGGCTGAAATCAAATGGATTATAATGCAGTCTAATTGTAAGCATTAAATCAATGCTCTTGAAATATGGAAAGTCATTTCCCATTGAAAGGCAATGGAGTCGTTGCTATGGTAGTTAATATTTTTCATTGCTGAAGACCGAACACATTCATAGTTATGGATTTGAATTTTATCCTCAAGAAAAATAAACTTTATTCTTTCTTTCACGGTACTTTGCACGTCCCTACTTCGTATCCTAATTGAAATTATTTAAAAAAGCAATTTCATGAAGCCCTGCACCGTTTTCAATACTTTTCTTGTGGGTGTTTAAGATTGGGCATTGGGGTCAAAAATACCCCTTAAATATAACTTTTTCTGAAATTTTGGATTTTCCCAGAGGTTGTACCCATTAACCTATCTTCCATCCAAATTTCATCTCTGTAACTCTTCTATAAGTATCTTAGGTTTTATATGATATATCCTATAGTACAGGGGTGGGCAACCCCATCGCCAATCGCCACAAGTGGCGAATTGGCTACGAAAGTGTGGCGAATAAGTGTTTTCCATATTTTACTTCCTGCAATAAAATGTAACTTAACTTTTTTTGAAGTCTTGTGCTGGTTGCAACGTGACAATTCTTGCATATTATTGGAAAGGGGGTGATGTATAGTGCCCTGCTGCTTATGTATACTACTCCTCAACGGAAAGTGTACTACTTGAAAAAAAAAGGCTGACTGGAATGTCTCCTACTCTAATAAAAGCGATTATGAAACTTACTTCCACGAAAAATTAAATACATCATATTGTCGCTTCTTACGAAAACTATCTTATTTCATATTATTGGTGAAAAAGATCGTTTCAAATTATAGGTGAAGAAAATCTCTTCTCAGGTTTCTTACGAAAAAAATCCCTTCTCAACTTTCTTAAAAAGTATCTCTTCAATTTGATTATGAATAAAATTGTTTTGATTTCATTAGTTTAGATATTTTTAATTATTAATTGGGTATTATTAATAAATTTATTAGTTATTTTATTAATTATTATTAATTAATTTGACCGGCAATTCAAAAACTATTTATTAATTTTTAATTAATTATGTGTGTAAGTTATTCAATATTATTTATTATTAAAAAGCACGTTCCAATTTTACGAAAAACAGCACTTTCTAATTTTTTTTCAAAGAATAACATGCATATATCTAATAGAATATTATGTTATTAGATATAGACATAGGCAGTCAAATTAATTAATAATAGTTAATAAATAAACTTCATGATCAGAAGAACAGCTTGAAGCAGTTTCTTTCGTCGAATGAGCTGGTGACGTTGGCTAGCTATAAAGCAGCCTGGATTTTGGCTCAGAAGAAGAAACCATTTTCCGATGCTGAGATCATGGTGATGGAAACTCTGTTGAAGAATCACGATTTACAGGTGAAGAATGATATCCTCCTAAAAGTGAAGAATTTGCAACTAAGTCGCAGGACAATTGTTCGCAGAGTGCTGGAATTATCTAAAAACATATAAAAGCAGCTGTTTAATCAATTTGTGTTTTTCCCTTGCGCTGGATGAGTCAACCGATCTTACTGATACGGCGCAGTTAACCTTTTGGGTTCGGTATGTGCTCCTCGATCTTACAATTCGTGAAGAATTTCTTGTACTTTCTGGAATGCGAGGTCGAACGTGTGGAACTGATATACTCAAAAAATATTTTGAAGCTTCAAAAAGATGTGACCTCTATCTGAAAAAACTAGCTTCTGTTACAACGGATGGTGCACCTGCAATGATTGGAAGTAAATCGGGATTTGTTTCTCTGTTAAAGGTGTACTTGAATGAGAATGACATAAAAACCCTGTTGCCCTCATTCCATTGCATTCTGCATCAGGAGAATTTATGTGCTCAGATGCCTGGAACCGACACATTAAAAAATATGATGGATATGGTAGTGAAAATAGTGAATTACATCCGAAGTGGAAGTTTTCTCATCCACTGAGAGTTTGTTGAGGCTTTGAAAGAATGCGGGGACTATGATTTCGAGGATCTTATGGACTTTGCGAATGTGAGATGGTTGAGCAGAGGAAAATTACTGGAAAGATTTCTTTATTTTCTTCCTCAAATTCGAGATTTTCTTGTTGAGAAACGTCAGATCGAAAATTTTTCTGACATTAAGAACCCTTTATGGCAGTGTGATTTACATTTTCTGTGCGATATCATAGCTCACCTAAATGAATTAAACGTAAAGATTCAGGGGAAAGGAAAAGTAATATGTGAGCAAGCGCAGCATATTGAAGAATTCAAATTAAAACTGAAACTTCTTCTTTTACAAACTCAGAGGGATGATTTGACTCATTTTGCGAATCTGGCTAGATTTGTAGAAAAAAACGAAGAGACTAGTCTACTAGACGTGAAGCGGGAATTATATGTAAACTGGATTAAAAATCTGACTCGAAAATTTGAATCTCGCTTTTCTGATTTCATTGACTTCAAACAGGCATTTAAATTCATGGGCGATCCATTTCATTTTGATATTGCTAATTCAAGCAAGGAAATTGCCACCCTTCTGTCTTAAGATAAGCGTGGGTTTGAAAACGATTTACTTTGCCTTCACAGTCTGGAACACTTGAAAATTCGGCAGAATTCATCAGTTACAGAGATGTGGAAGTTTATCCTGACTGAGAAGGATCTGCCAACTTTGAAATTGGGCATTTCAAAATTATTGTCCATGTTTGGGTCAACTTGGGTGTGTGAATCAACGTTCTCCATGATGGGATTTATCAAGTCAAAATTCAGATCTCAAATTGTTGATGTCAATTTGGAGGCGGAGCTCAGATGTGCATTAAGCCAACATTTCTGCAACTTGTCAGAGAATTTGATTGTCAAATTTCGCATTAATATTTCTTATATTTTCATATAAAACAATTTTTATATATTTCATATGAAGCTTTTGTAACTGAATAGTCAATGTGTATATGTTTAAATAAACTTGTTCAAACGGTATCATTTTTTTAATTTTTGATCAAACAACCTGATTCCTCAGTTTTTGGATATTGTGGCGAATTTCACTCCTCATTCGCCACACCTGTGGCTACACGGTAAAATAAGGTTGTCCACCTCTGCTATAGTATATGTACGAAGCAGCTATTTATAATGATTAATGGAGCAGATATTGCTAGGAAGGAAATTCCAAAGTTTGCCGGTAGAAACAGTGATTGACTTATTGTAGATGTTACTACAATGCATTGGGATCAGTAATTTAGAGGAGCCTCTAGTATTCACCGAGTGAATCGAGTTTAGGAAAATGAATTTACTGAGAAAGTACAGGGGAGATGGGCGTGCTTTAAAGTTATTAGGATATGCATTTCTTTCTGGTCTTCCAAGATTTGCATACGTAATTGTTTGAAGGCATCACATACGTATGTGATCCCTTTTTCTCATATTCAAAATAAAGATTTGTGAGCCCCTTGCAGTTCCTTGTATAGTTCCAGGTTGGCATCGAGATATACAATGTATTCAAAATATGGAAAAACCAACGTCTTAATTATAAATATTTTTAGTTTTTTGTGGGGAACATTTTTGAGCAGTTTGAGGGAATGGAGCGAGAGATATACTTTGCGTCATAGGTTGTTAGCATTTGCCAACGAGGTGTCATTTATCATAATTCCAAGATGGAATTTACTGTGATAGAGCAGAGTGCCGTCGTGATTTAAAATGTCGGAAACTTACAATAAAAACCCCATTCAAAATCAGAAAGAAATATAAAATTTCAGAATTTTTTCATATCAACACCCATATTTTGTTGTGTGATTACCTGCAGAAAATGTTTTCAGCGAGTAAATGGCATTAATATTGACCTCATATATGTGAAAATCGAACTCGATAAATGATTAACCATGCATAATAATTAAGTTCCGCTTATTTCGTCAACATCCCACTCCTTCTGACTGCTTAGCTCGCTGAAGGTTTTCCATTAGACGAATATAAACAATGTTTAGGTACTGACTCGGTCTTTGCACTTCTCGGCATCGCCGACGCATCTTCCTTCCCACCAATTTCACGAATAACCCTCAGAATTTATCCCAAAATCCTACCCCCTCCTACTTCAACTTCATACACCCTTGCTGTGATTTTTCTTGATATTTTGGTGTTTTCAGTAACCCATTCCCTTCAGACTTAAATCGCTTCAACCTCCTAGAACAAGGATAAACTATTCAAACGCCTATTGCCGATTATTTTTCCTTTTATATATACGGATTCATTGCTTAATTTTAATCGCGTTAAGTTATCAATGCTTGGATAAAATCCAAGCTGAGCCGCTCGTAACGTCAAAAACCACTAAACTGACTGCAGTTGACAAGTTTAGCGTTGGCCTAAGAGCAATTTGGAGAGATATTTAATATTTTGGTTTTCTGACCTCACCCCACTGCCTCTTGAGGGAAACTAGCGACCTCTTCGGTCAGCGGAATTTATGACTCATAGTTTTAGTCGAGACGTAAACATGGCCGTTCGAGAATCGGGAGTAACTGTATCCGTTGCAAATATTAATTTTACAGGTATTTCGAAAGAAATATTAAAATACCTATTTTAGTTTGTTCTTGTTTGTTTGTACTTGCGTAGATTTTTACGATATTTTATGCAAATAACATTGGCTATTTGTTAAATTTTTATTGAAAGTTTTGGCTAGTAAAAATATTATAATTATGTCCAATATTACTATTTGAACCTTTGCAGTTCTGCAACTTTCAGCATGCCTGTGAAACGGTGATAAAGACGTTCGGTGATGAGATCCATGTTCAGGTGTTCATCTTAAGAGGCGTATTTGTTGCTACCCAGAGAGTGATATCCCGCCACTGGAGGTTTTTTCTCAGCAAAGGTAAAGAAATTGAATTAGCCTCCCTTGCAACATTAATTATATAAATAGTAATTCATCGTTGACGTGACATCCGATGGAAAAAATTTCTATTCATTACTGAATAAGGGAATTATAATGTACACAGGTATAGTTTTACTGTAGTCAGGGTTGACAAAAGGGCGAAGGTGCGGTGGATTCAAAGCATCCGGGCTCTCAAATATTGGTGGCCCCCGAAGTTTAGAGATCTCAATTATTAAAGTGTCGGATGTAAATTTTGCATAAACTTTTACTAAAAATTCACTTGCCAGACATTTCCAATTAAAAAACACTCAGAAAAAGTTGTAATTTTAAAACTGGGGACCTCCTCATAAATCTTTCAGTATTACTATGTGTATTAATCTCGTGGGACTTCCATGGATATTTGCATCCAGGACCCCCTTCAGTGCTTGGCCAGCTCTAACTGTAGTGTATACATGATTCTGCAGGGTCCTTACTTGCAGTACACTGTTTTAAGTAAAAATCTTCCTTGTTGGCATACCTCTTTTCTCTCGTGCCTGATTTTATGGTGGACATGCAACTATTTTCTTGTGTGACAGTTCGTTTTTTTCCTTTTCAAATCTTCAAATTAAAGGCTAACTGGAGTTTTTTTATAGAAATTCTTAGAAATTGTTGAATGATTTAAAATGAGGGAAGAAGGAATATCAATAAGTGCACTTTATGTCTGCACAGCATCTCTGTAGCACAAAATTTTGTGTTGTTTCAGAAGCATGTCTCCAAGAGATGTTACCAGACCATTCTGAACATGCAGTCTACCAGAAAGCTGACATCCTGTATCTGCCTGGACTTGTTCTCTTTTGTGTACCAAGGAGGAAAAGGGGTGAGAATAGCAAATTTTTGTTATAAAGTAGAACGAATGAGCTTCCCACTCTACATGTTGTATTTATCAGTTTGATTGTTGCATTTTGCAAGGTTTCAAGTGACATTCCAATATGTCCTATTGATCTATTTATTCATGCACAAGCAATGGTTTTTGGGATGTAAAAAGTTTGAGAATATTTTTCTGAAGTAGATCTTTGCAAGTACATTGAGGCAGAAATTGAAGATATTTAGATTTAGGAATTTTAGCTAACGAAAATAATAGAAAATTATAATTTTGATCACCTGGTTATATAGATAGCATATAAATTTATGCTATATTATTATGAATTGATTCAAGTATTGATAAATGCACATGTTGAAATTTTCATTGCATCAAGATGCAACATGTTACTTATTTTTGAACAAAGATTTTTGTGCCAGCAGCCAATCGCAATATAGTTTATGATCATGAATATGATAGTATGCAGTATAAAATAGGGTATTAGTTTTGTGTCATACTAATGGAAAATATTAGAATAAAATTAATGTTTTGTGGGACAATGTCCTTTACACCATTTATACTTTTATTTCATCTTTCATTTTATTTTCATTATACAAAGTTTATCAGAAAATTGGATTTTGTAAGATGTTTGATTTGAGTGAAGTTACCGTGGTATATGGGCATACTTCACTATAGTGCACTTCACTTAGCACTGTTTCGTAATAGTGGTTTCACTAACTCCTGTATCATCCACACATTGTTTTGGCCCTATACTTCCATTATAATAGATTACTAATTAGTATTCATTGGTAAATTAAATGTAATTTAAATATCTGTTGGCAATCCCTGTACAAAAATGTTCTCTCTCCTTTAGGCTTTTAGAGGCAATTTCGATTGCAGCTAATCCAAAAGTACAGGATTTTGTTGATGCCAAGATATTAGGTTTTAATTATCAGATGTTGCTGTGACAAGTCACCTTTGTTTTTCTTTCCATATACACCACTTGTACAGCTTATCCATTAACATTCACTTGCCAATTTTGCTCCTTTACAACTTGATTGATAAAGATGCCCTTGTATGCTTAGCTTGTAATCCGACATGAATAGGATTTTCTGTAGTAGAGGCATAATATAATAATAATAATTAATTTTTATTTATTACTTAAATGACAGCAAAAACATACATTTGATGTTCTGTCAGACTTATGTCTGTCGACAGGACATTATGTAATACAAGCAATTAAAAAGAAAAATTAAAAGATGTACAATAATCAGGAAATGAACTCACAGCTGCAGCTCACATTCTATTTAACAAATTCATATATCTACAACATGTTACTATGAAATACAATACAGAATTTATTCTCCAGAACTCAATACTACACAGCATCTTCTTAGTGTGTCTTTAAATTTCTTCTTGCTGCTGACATCCACCTCAATTTCTATGCCATTTAAATGTTTTGGCATAATGTATTTTAAAAGTCTTTGGCTGCATACATTATTTACATGGGATACTAAAAATGTTGTTCTATGGGCAAGGTATCCATGATGCGACACTTTGAAGTAACTAACATCCTGGAAGTATTTTAGCAACAGGTTGTAATATAGTAAACCTTTGGGTGAAAGAACATTAGCAGTATGATATGTAATGAGTTTCACTATGCCATCATTATCTAAAGCTGAGTGTGGAACTATATGCTTTATAATTGGTCTTTGAATTGTGGACACTTTGTCTATCTTAATACAGATTCAAACAAGGAAAAATACAGCATACACCTATATTCAACAGGTATATGTTCACACATATAGTAAAACCTCATGAGTATAAACCTTAATCTGTTTGAAAGTTTATTAATATGCACATCCTATCAATGATTATACCTAGATACATATAACAACTGACATTCCTAATACTTTCACAGTTACTATATAATAAGTCAGCATGTAAGCAAACACAGAGTAACAATAAAACTTTGATCTCACATTGGATGGCAACATGTAGCGACCTAATGTGCATTACCACAGTTTTCTTTTCAATAATTATAAGTTCACGATCATGTGTCTACCTGAGAACATTAGTAAAGTCATTTTGGAGTAATAATTCAGCAGTATCTAATTTATTATGAGCAATAACAAGCAAGGTGTCATCGGCATGCTGAATCAGTTTACAATGATTAACCACTTTATGTATGCCATTAACGTACATATTAAATAAAAGAGGGCCTAATATTGATCCTTGTGGTACCCACAATCAATGATATAATTTTTACTATAATTATCACAAATCTTAACTGTACACTTTCTGTCATATAAATAGTTAGGAAACCACATGTTTAAAGAACCATTAATACCATATTTATAAAGGATGAGCAGCAACATTTCATGGTTAATTGAGTCAAATGCTTTGAAATGAACTATAAGAAGTACTAGTACTTGGCTTCCTTTATCAAGGTTCTCACATACATATTCATAAAATTCAATTAGTGCCTCAGTGGTACCAATGCCTTTGCAAAAGCCATATTGGGTACTGCTAATAATAGTTTTTTCTCCAAAATATTTCAATAAGTTGTTCGAAATATGTCTGTCTAGTATCTTGCCAATAACAGAAATGATAGCTATAGGGTGGTAGTTACTGACATAGTCATAATCACCATTTTTGTATATGGGTCTAACAATGGACTCCTTTATAGTGTCAGGAACTTCACCACTGGAGATGCTTATATAAATTAAGTTACTTAGCACAGGACTAATTTCTCTTACAATCAATTTCAAATCAGCTAACCTTACTTTATCAGCTCCAGGGACTTTATGTGAATTAAGCTTAATAATTATATCCTTGACTCCTGCAGCAGTTATTTTGGGAATATAAATACAATGGAGCTTTGACACATCTGTCAGATCACCAAACCAAAGCTTCTTCTTACATTTATGCTTGACCTTAAACAGGGCCAGTCCGACAGTTTTCTTGAGTGTGGGCAAGGATGATTTTGGCTGCCCCTAATGCAAGTCGCTTCATATCTATCAGCACATGAAGGGAAGTATTCAAAATTACACAGAGTTTTCTTAGCAATTATTACAAAAAAATCTTGTACTTAGAAATTACTTAAGCAGAAATATTATTTAAAATGCATTTGTTCAATTAAAATGAATTTGTTGAAGTATTTATGCACAAAAATGTACCGAGAAATAAAAAACAAACATTACAAAAATTAATAATTGGAATTAGACACATTTACAACCAAGTATGATATTTCTTAACATAACGAGGTGTAGGTAAATAATAAAATATACATATTAAAAATATAGACCTAAGATTTAATTAAATGCAATCTTAAAATAATAAAATCTTAGATGGCAAAAATAAATAAAGTCTTCCTGACTTTTAATGCAGCGAATTCTCTAATTGTTTCTTCAAAATCTAAATGCTATAAAAAGATACAGAAATAGAGATAAGATTGTTTTCACATTAACATTTCTTTGGGCAAAGGATTCAGAATCATTTGGGACATGGCTTTCAATTCATTGAAAAGGTACTACTATGCCACTGTCTCTTTCCATGCTATCTGTTAAAGAGGCTTCCAAATTCATACAACATTTCCTAAAATAATCATCTTCAAAATTACCTAACTTCTCTAAATTTAACAAATGGCCAAAACCTGAATTATATTCTTCAAACTTTTGAATTCTTTTAGAGATGGATGAAATTGCTGTATCGAGAATGGCATTAAAGACGTTGATTCTAAATTGTTTCTCAGAATCGTTGATTGGGTCACAGGGTGTTACATACACGAACTGTGCTTTTGTACAATGGTTTCTTTTATTTCCTTCTTAAGAATAGTCCGCTGTTAAACCCAAATCTTCAGCAAATTTACCAGTTGTTGTTTTGACTTCAAAGAAATTTTCATCAATTCTATATGCCTCTACATACAAAAAGACTTAAGGACTTTACAGTCGTCACTATTTGTTGGAATTTCTTGCAGGAACTTACTGGAAATATTAATTTTGTACAAAACATCGTACCAAACTACAATGCTGCAGATTAATTTAAAGTAGCATATTTTTCTAGCGATATCTTTTGACTTAACCCTGGTTTTTGTGCTGTGTTATCCCAAAATCTTCAGAAATGCACATCAGGGCTTCATAAATCCCTACAGTTTGATACCTACCCGCTTTAACAGAGTCCAAACGACTTTCTCAGTGAGTTGCAATTAATGGTTTTACAGTTATATAAGAAACATGTTTCAAACGAATGTTCCAGCAATGGATAGAAAAAAATTATAAATGTATTGTATTGTTTCAAAAAACTGAAGAGCTTCCATGTCACATTTGACATTAAGAACTATATTTAAAGAATGGGTGCTACAAAGTACAAAAAAACTCGTGGGTAATTCCTAGTCAAAGTCTGAACTCTCCACTTTTTCCCTCTCACATTGGATCCATTATCATACCCCTGTCCATGCATATCCTTCAAATTTAAATTTAGTTCTTCAAGCTTTCTCAAACCTATTGTTGCCATTCCTGCACCACTGGAATTTTGGATGCTTACAAAGCTAAAAAATCGTTCTTCTATTTGTATTATGTCACGTAACCCAGTGTTCCTTTCTTGTGTTTACTTATCTTATGATTAAAGTCATTTGTTCTAAATGGGAGATATCTGGGGTACAATCTATTATAATAAAAAAATATTTAGCTTTTTCTATTTCATTTATAACGACATCTTTAATTTTATTTTCTAATAGGGCTATAAATTTGTTTTGAACTGTTTTTCCTAGGTAAGATGTATGAGTATCTTTGCTTTTGATTCTATTGAGGTGCCTTTTCACAACTTCCTGAAACTCGGCAAATAAATCGATTATTTAAAAAAAATTGACATTGTTTTTGCATAAAGAGTGTCAGTTGAACCTTTGAAAGCCATATTCTCCCTAACAAGAAATTTAATCATGGCAATTAAACGTTTTAGAACTTCTACCATGCTGTTTTTCAACTAAGTATCATTAAACATGGCAAATCATTGTCAATTGTAAGATCAGTTTTAAGTCTTTTCTTGAATTATAACCATATTTGGAAACAATTATAATGTTCTTGGCTTCTTTCGTGACAGTGCAGAGCCAAAGATATGTTTCCAAATGTTATTTCCCTCCGTAGTTAAAGAAAACTTAGAATTACAAAATAATTAACAACAAAAACAAAGCACTGCATCTTTTGAGTATGAATAAACCAACCATTGCCTATTAATTTGCTTGCCATTGCTCAATACTCAAGCATAACAGGCAGAGCTGTAACTAGCTATTTTTGCACCCAAGGCAAGAATATAATATTGCACCCTCCCCCCTCCATATAATTTCATAATACCGTAAATATCCGAGTATAATGCGCACTTTTTTTCCGAAATATTTGAGTAAAAAATTAGGATGCATGTTATACGAGGGTACATAATCTTCCTATTTTCATATGACCCCATATTTCCACAATTTCGGCACAACTGCCTGGTTATCCCCATATTTTTATATGTGATTTTTACGAAAAGTAAGATAGATATTAGTAACAATTTATTAACTAATTCTATAAACATACATTAATTACATATAAAAAGAATCAATTCAGTATTTATTCATTTTAAAAGCCAAGAAATTCTTCATCATTTGACCTTTTTTCTTCGATGTTGTTATCGGAATCGTCATCTTCGGTATCTTTTGTATCCTCCGTTGCCGTGGCACTGTCATCGTCGTCCTCCCACACCATATCATCTTCACTACTATCTAAACTATTACTGATGCAACATTTCTTAAAACCTTTTATAATAACATCCGTGGACAATTCATTCCACCTATTCTCGCATTTCACTGTATATGATTTGCTACATTGTAACTCACCTTTCCTTTTGTTAGCACAATAATGAGCTATTTTACGCATGATGTCACCCTACACAGGCACCTGACCTGGTGGTGAGGTACTGGTACTACTTACAATTAGAAACAATGGCAGCTGATGCCTATGAGTTCACTGGGAGTTGATGCTTCTTGTAGAACTAACATCAAGTTATCGTTCCCTACTTTTCTCTCAGCATTCATACATGGTTTATTCTTGATTCGTCAAGTCTGTAGTTAATTATGGTTATTTGCTATCGTTTTTACGTGCTCTAGAGTGATCTAATAAGGGTTAAACTGAAGGTTAGGCGAACCCATCCACCTCAGGCATGATAAAAACGTAAAAAACTTCGACATAGGATTATCGTCATTCCTTCATTTTATTAGCTCAAACTATGTCCAATGCCATATTATGAAATTAATATAATTCGATTTATTGTGTATGTCCTAATATCACCTTGTAAGTAAACATATAGTATGTAATGATTGAGTTAGCTGACGTTCCTTTGGAACTTTCATTATGTTACCAATACAATACCAATAATTCGATCATTGCTTTACACCACGCTACACCATCTACTTTATTCTGGAATGGTAATGCTAAAAAAATCTATTCGTGCTATATGCAGGTATAAAGAAAAATCATAGATTACGAGGCTGAAAACCCCCCTGCGCATTATACGAGGGTGTGCATTATACATGGGTATTTACGATAGTTACCTTGTAAAAAAAAGGAAAATACGTAAATAACAAGAATAATAATGGTAATAAAACCTGTATTTATTATAATCATAAGATCTGTGAACAAAATCAACTAATACATATAAGGTGTGCATCATAGTGCATGTAACATACTATTTAAATAAACACAAATAAAATTTAGCTGTAGAAACATCAGATACGATTAACAATTATTTTTCAAAATTGTACTTTTAATGAGGCAAATTCATCGATAATTGCATCAAAATTAATATTATTCACTACTTCATGTTCTATAGACAAGATGGACATATTTGTTAATCTCTCCTGACCCGTGGTTGCTCGAAGGTAGGTTTTAATTAATTTTTTGCTTACTGAAGCTTCTTTCGCAAGAAGCCACTGTTACTGGCAAGCAGAGAAATATTCTTAATGCAATTTCTATATTTGTGTAAGATTCGGCCAAATTATATTCATGAATTAACTGGAGAAGGTCCAAAATAGTTGCACATGAAACATTTGGAAACAACGTTAACGCCTGATGTTTAAAACTCTGAATCTCTGACGAAATTTCTGAGCCATACAGATAGCATGCACAAAAATTCATAATTAATTTTTTTAAGAAGGCTATTAGCTGTTGATACTGCTTCTGGACATTTCGATGCAACAACGACATTTTTAGAGCTTTGGTCACTTCTGTAATATGCGAATTTAAGGCTTCAATTGCATTAGCTCTTGATGACCATCTAGTATCAACATGACCTTTTAGTGATACTTTTAACATACCCATTAAAATATCCCAGTTGAATGAGGAAAAAATGTGTATAACTTTTGTACAGTGGCAAAGAATGAAACCATAGTAGAATTTATGGAAGCATCATGTACTCCGACTAAATTTAGACTATGGGCTGCACATGGTACAAAATTCGCTAATCTATTTTTTTGCAAAATGACAGCTTTGACGCCTTGTATACACCTGACATATTTGCGCCATTATCATAGCCTTGACCCCTCGCATTTTGAAGATCAAGCCCATCATTTTTGAGCTTCTTTATTATTTCTTCGGCTAATCCACTTCCCGTTTTTTTCTTTGGTTTCAATGAAGTCTATGAAACTTTCTTCTATAGATACAATTCTGTTATCGATTCTCACGTATATCATAATCTGGGACATTTGCTCTTGATGAGATATGCCAGGTGTGCAGTCCAGAAGGATAGAATAATATTTAGCTTTTTTTATTTTGGATATAATTTCATTACGAACTTGGTTTGCTAGTAAGCTAATAAATTCATTTATAGCCGGTGAAAAATAGCTCACTGAACCTTTTTTGTGAGTTGCAATACTGTTTTAGTTGGACATCATGGTGACTTATAAATTCCAATAGATTAAGAAATAATAGGATATAATAATAAGAAATCAGAGTTTGAGACATTCTAAGAACAGCAACTACCAGCATTACTCCAGTTATAAGTAGAATGGCAAGAGAAAAACGGTGCAACATCTCCCATTGAATAAGTCACCTCATTTTTGTCGCATAAAAATTGTATGTGAAAGTTGTTACGATAATTACTGAATCTATAATAGTGTACTTAAAATTTTTATGTATAAAAATTTCAGAGCATGACCCGCCTAGGTACAATCAAGGTCGATTTTGGCCTGTGTCAACTTTTGAGTTGTGCACCTCTGTCTTAGAGACACAATTAAAATAAGATGTATTCATTACTCAATGACACTTAGTATGCTTATTAATTTAGTTATCAGTTGATGCCAATGAAGCAGAAGTTGAAATGCTCGTCAATGAGGTCAATGGTATTTTACGGCTAAAATATATGACAACTATTTCTTTGGATAGGAAATGAAGCCATCAATCCCATGTATTGTACGATTTTGGTGCATTTCAAAGACGACCTTTTCAGATAGGACATTGGGTAGTGGCAAAATTTCCAGGTGTAGGAACTAAGCCCCTAACATCTGTGATTAACCTCCCTTATGGCGGTGGGGGGTCTAGGAAAGCTGACGTTTGCTGATTTGGGTAGGGGGTATGATCAATGCTTACATAAGATTTTTTTATTAAAGAAATTTTGTACGTGTCGTGACAACTCATCCACAGCAAGCTTCCACCTGCTCATTACCTGCATTTCTCCTGACATTAGAATTCTTTTCACTATATTTAACCAATTTTTTTGTAAACATAGCTTTACCTTGGGAATGATTTTGAAATGAAAAAATTCTGCTATAACCGAGAATTGAACCCAGGTCTTCCACTTGCTGCATGGATATTCTACCACAGAACTACCAAATCAGATTGTTTCTCCTATTTCTGAACATGGGTGTTTTTTGTAGTTGGGTCCGGGCTAGCTAAGTTAGTATCAACCAGCCCCAACGGACGTCCTCCAAGAGATATGTCAAAGAAAACCCCTTCCTCTCAAATGGTGAGATTGCCAAGCTAGAAATTGATAGAATTATGTGATCTTAAGATTCTATGCAGATAAGCATAAGCTGTAATTCTGGAAATAATTTTGAAACGAAAAAAATTCTGCTATGACCAGGAATCGAACCTGGGTCTTCCACTTGCCAGACGGATATTCTACCAATGAACTATCATAGCAGATTGTTTCTTCTGTTTCTGAACATGGGTGATTTTCTTTACCTCGTTTGCTCTGATAAATTTTTCCTCATTATAATTTAATGAGCATTAAAATACATTGCAACACTATAAGAAGGCATTAGAAAGTATTGCCATGCATAAGTATGCATTTTATAATTTTTATTGAAAAAGAGAGAGGGGATACAATGAAATCTTATGTAAGACGAGGGAAGTCATACAAATGCTGACATGGGAGGACGGGAGGCCAAAAATAACTAAACATTTGCTGCCATAATACATACTTGAATGGCACCTTAGTGAATAAATATAATCTGTAAAACCTTATGTGCCATCAGAGGCAGCTCATGGTGTTGAAAAGAAGGGGGGCTGCACACCAACCAAAATCTACCTTATATATGAAAACAAAAACTTATTTAATGATGATATTTGAGGTCTAAAGTAGTGACTACCAGACCAACTGGTAATTGATGTCAGGTCATCATCCTTTAGAGTCGGAACAGTGTATGCATGCATCACTTAACAAGTAAATACACACAATATGCACAAATAAGCACAATTATCTTTCCTAGCTATATGTAACACTCAAGAAGTCTTGACACATGAGAAAATACATTGGCCTAAGAGCGAGAGATGTCTGAAGGCATATAATCATACCCTATACCTTGCACTGGTTTTTGTGCCAAGAAATTTCTCTTCTCATCATTATAAAGCTGTATTGTAGAAGTCACAATTCCCATTTCCGGGTTCTTAAAGCAGGCATCAGATGCCTTCATCAGTACGGTTTGAATGATTGGGGGTACCCTAAATCTCAGGGCCCTCCCACATTGCCAGGGTTGCGGGGTCTATCAGTATGCCCCTGCAAGTCTCAATGGCAGGTTTAGCCAAAAGTGCCCTAGATTCCTTTTAGCAGTCTCACAAAATTTTTCCAAACTTTTGACTTAAAGCTATAATTTTTTACTTATGCAAAAACACTATATTGCAGATATTTATTGCAAAACATTGTCAATTTTGCATTGGAAAATTTTATTTGAGAAGTTTTATTTTAAAAAGTAAAGTAATGGCCAATGTCACTGGAAAGAAACTGACCTCATAAAATTCTGAGAAATGCAGTGTTTTAATTTCTCTAATTGGTAGTTAATTAGACACATGCTTAAAAAATATCACATTTATATGTTGGATAAATAAGTTACCTGTCTTTTTTGGCAAAGCCAGTCATACGTTTTTTTTATCTATGCAAATTTGAAAATACAATATCATACAAAGTATTATTTTTTCATATGCTATCTTATTACAAAACAAGAATTATTTTAGACTCTTGTAATCATTTTACATGAAATAATTAACTATTATTATGCAATTTTACAGTTAACGAAATCTTTTTGAAATGATTAGCATCAGAACAACATTAAAACATTTTAATGTCAATGTATCTACACAATTTTAGAAACAATGGAGTGGTTAATCTTTGCTAAAAGTTCGTGATCATCTCCATTACAAACTCTTCCATCAAGGTTAACAACATATTCCAAGAATTCAAAGTATGAAATTGAAAAATTATTTTTACCAAAAAAATTTGAATAAACTAAAATATGCTTTAAGGCATAGTTAATGTAAACATTCATCTGCAAAGTGACATCTTAAGTACATTTGTCAAATCTTGAGTAAATTATCTGAAACATGCTTCACAAATGACTATATATAATTTACTGGCACTTAAATGGTTAAATGTGATTGATGATGAGATATCCTAAATGATAGAGGACAAGTTGTGAGAGTATAGGCGAGACTTTTTCAGGTGATCTATTAAAATGCTATTGTGAGGTTCTTTTGTGTATGTGTAATGTGGGAAGATCATTTAATTTTACTTGGTATCATTAATGACTCAAGGGTAGTTCTTCTGATTCCAATTTGAGAGAAACCACCTTTAGAATTGAAAATTCTAAAGGTGGTTTCTCATCAATATGTAAATGCCTCCTGTTGGTTAAGATGAATTAACCCTTTTATGGCCTTTGTATGATATGCTTCCTAGTAAATTACATACATTATATCAAGTGATTATATTCTTACATATTGCATGCTGCCATCTTCTTAAGACATTGAGCGATATGGAAAAATTCAGTCAAAGATTATTCAAATTTTTATTTATGCTGAACGATAACTTTCATGAACATATTGAGATTTTGACTTTTTCTTGGGCTTTCTGTGAAGGAATAAATTTATCATAAATTACTCAATTATTATATACAAATATTTTATGAAAATATTTTCTCATCTGTTTATCATTTAAAATTTATAAAAATCCCAAATCTATTTTTAAAAATATTTTGTAACTGCTAGTTTGTGTATATATTTAGCACATTTTAAACATAGATCTCAAAAAGATTCATAATTACTGATTGATTTTAATAATAACAATATAATTCATTACACTGATAATATAAAATTAATAATTTTGCCATGAAAGGGTTAAGCTATCAGAGGGGCTATGTACTGTGTGAATGGTGATCTAATACTGCCAGCATTGTTGAGTCAATGTACTTACTACTTCCATAGTAGATCAATTAGTTGAATTATCAAATCTTATGCGTTTACTGTATTTACCTGGGTATAAGAATGGAATTTACTTAAAGAACAAGTGCTAGTGACATTTCTTTGAACCAATATTTTCTCTTAAATGCTTTTCATTATGCATTTTCTTTGATAACATCTTGAGTTTTATATTTTAGTGTCACTTTGTGTGAATTTCATGTAAAAACAAATATATATTTGTGGTGCTCTATACCTCTTATTTCTCCTTGATCGCTTGCATCTAAAAATTTTTGATTCAAGCAAAATTATTCTGCACCGTGTATCAAATTTCTGAGCTCAATCCATTTTATAATAATTAAGTTGCTCCACAATTAACTGTCATATCCTTTGACTTTGTTATGCAAGTGTAAGATCATTCATAAAATGTCACAATAGGAAATAATCTTACTCAGGTGAATACAGTGTAATGCTATGCATTTATTGATACATGAAACATTTCTTTTTGGTTAAAATTGCCTGAATTTGTAGTAATATTTTATTTCTAGTGTGATATCAATGTTATCTTTCATGCAAAATTTAATGATTTGTGTAATAATGTTCTTGATTCAACACTGCTGGCATTATATTGTTTTTCTATTCATGGAGTACATTGCTCCTGTGTAGAATTCATTTGCTCCAGACTTGATACTGATCTCTTGACCAACAGGAGGCATTAGCATGAGAGTGAATGTTTGTCTTGATTTGGGAAGCAGAATATATTTTTGCTGAATGATCAGGAAGTAGTCAGCTGAAGTGAATAAAGTGGCTTCTTCTGTTTGGAGACTGGATAACAGGAAGACTTGCAGTTGCTGCATACAGAAGAATTACAGAATTCTGCAGCTGGAGCACATCCGGAGAGTGAAGAAGGAAGGATTTTTAGCAAAATATAGGCTTAAAAAATCATCCTAAGTCCAACATACCTAAAATAGTGGCCAGGACAAGTACGATGGACTTAGTCTCAGGAAAGTGATAAACAGTGATATCTGTATGTAATTTTTTATTGAATTGGTATTAATTGTACATGATGATACAAGACAAAGAACAATAAATTACTCCAATCACAAAAACAAAAATTTTTTCTATCTCTACTTTTCTGTACTTAGAAAATTCTCTGTAATTAAAAATTTTGTAGCCTAATACAGATTAAACCAGCTTTACATAATAAAAACAAAAGCAACAATTTTCTCAATCTGGCTTTCTCCTTCCTTCAAAAAAGGGATGAGATAAAAACTCCCTCACCTCTTCAACTGTTGCAGTTAGTGTGCAGCGCTAGAAAAGATGCTGCAAATTCTGGTTTGGACAACAAAAATGGCCATAATTGAAATGGGAAGATTAGTTACACTGGCATTAAAACTTTTCAGAATATATTGCTTTAACATAACTAATTACACTTGGCTAACGGAAAACATTTACAAAGAAAAATGTCTAGCAAATAGGGTGGATGGATATAGGCATCGCAGAACTTGGTGGCACTTGCCTGCGCGAATAGTAACGTCAGGGAGGGGAAAGCGTGCGTGGAAGGGGTAGGCAGAGGGAGCGGAGGGGAGAGGAGAGCGCATGGCAGGCAGAGCTGCCAAAATACTCGCATTAACCCTGGAGAGTGCGTGCGGTCTTTTCGAGTGGAGTGAGTGAGAGAGAGCATTTTAAAGTTGGCAACGAAGGAATGCGACCGCAGGTACCCTGGTGGACACACGAGGAAGTTTTTAGATAATGAACCCTTCCACTGAAAAGGGTCTTATGCGCAAGTGCCACCAAGTTCTGCGATACCTATACATGAACTGAGAAATTAAACTTAAGAAATTTCACAATTAAAATTTTATCCTTAGTATGAATTCAGAATTTGGTTGCTCAGAAACTAACAAATTTTATTCACTTTAATTTCCATACTTACTTTCGGTAACTTGATGTCCCAAAATTAAGGTTATTAATAAATAAAGGAAAATTGAAGAATATTGCAGTTTTCATGCCTTGCTTCTGTATTAAAGTTTGTTACTATTACTAACTTTACCAGAAAAGTTTAATATGGAATATTGAAAATTCTTATTCAAAATATTATTTATCAAATTTCTTTTGATGACTGCATGCCACAAGATTAAATTTACATGTACCATCCAGTTTGCTGAAAACTATTTACAATATGGATTCTAAATAAAAGGCTGGAGAAAAAGGCAGAAGAAATGCTAGGGGAAGATCAATTCAGTTTCAGGAAAGGATGAGGAACTAGAGATGTAAAAGGGGTAGTTAGAATAATATCAGAAAGGGCAATAGAGTACAATCAAGATATCTGCATGTTTCATAGACTGGCAGAAGGCCTTAGATAGAGTAAATTGGGTAATGTTGATGAAGATATTAAAGGATATAGGTGTAGACTGGAAAGACAGGAGACTGATCAGGAATCTATATGTCAATCAAGTTGTAAAGGTCAGGTTAGAGAATATAGACACTTGCAGAGTAAATGTCGATAGTGTAAGACAGGGCTGCTGCCTATCACCGACCCTATTCATTATATATGGAGAAAGTCTAATGCAAGAAGCGTTAGAAGGCACAGGAGATTTCAGAATTGGAGAAAGGATTATAAGAACAGTAAAATACATGGATGATCAGTACTTCCAGCAAGAAAGGAAGAGGAACTCCAGAAAATGATAAATAGAATAGTAATAACAGGTAGAAAATACGGTATGGAAATACAGAAAAATCCAAGGTCATTTGAATATTGGGCAAAGAATAGAATCTGAACATAAGTATTGCAGGAAAGCCTTTAGAACAAGTTTCAGACTATAAATACCTTGGAAGCATAATAACAAGAGAAGCAAAATGTACGGATGAAACCAGAACTAGAATAGGAAAAGCAAAAGTGGCTTTCAGGAGAAAGAAACAACTACAGTAAAACCTCTACCTTACGAACCCCTTTATAGCGAAGACCTCCGAATAATGAACAATTGACGGGGTCCTGCCAAACTTGTATACAAAATCCCTAATTATAACCTCTTTACTACGAAAACTTCCGAACAACGAAGGAAAAAAGTGGTCCCTTCCGTTTTTATTTACCTCTTTAGAACGAAATTTTGCCCGCTAAATATTTTTTTCAGTTACATAAGTATGGAAAACTATTGAAAACAGTCGCCAACGCGCCAATTAGCGTTAAGCTTACAACAAGCCAATCATAGCACGTTTTCTAGCATGATGACGTATTTCCTGTGTTTCCGGCATTCTCGCACCATTGACCGGTGTGTCCTAGGTGAGAGAAGGTGTAAAAGTGCGACAAGTTATTGAGTGAGAAGAAGTGCGTTAAATATCAATTCCTTTTGATATTTAGTGCTTAACGGTGGTTCGCAACGCTAACTTTTAGCTTTTTGCTTGCTGCTCTTCTGCTTCTTCTGGATGTAGTGGAAAACTATTTACTCTCATCCGAGAGTTGTAGTGCTGCAGCTATGCATGCTTTCAGGGAAGTTGAGACTGCCGTTTCCCGAGAATTTACGAAGAATTTAAAACAAAAAAAAACTCGTTTTTTAAAAAATGTTGATTTATTAATAAATCTTTTAAAAAAAGTGTTGTATTTGAAATCATTTCCGATTAAATTAATCCCCTAATCCTTTTAGAGAGAATTTCAACAAAAGATTGCAGCAATGAGGTATGTATCATGGTGAGGTGGTTCCTATGCACTTTTTTGTGATAGATAATTTATTCGTCAGAGACGGAGCTGGAGTGTTGTTAAGAATGTTAGTGAAAAATATTGGAGTCTTGATTTGGAGTGCCAACGACAGTTAGTGCTTTCTTACGGGGAAAATGCTTTCTTTCATTTCGTTTTTAAATATTTGCAACCCGCTCCGTGGTGGTCAAATAGTAGTTTATTAATTGGTGTTAAGAAGTGGCGTTGCTGTCAATATTTTTTATAAACTTAGCGACTCAACAGATGCTTTAGGATAGGCTCAGAGAGTATCACACATTGCAACCTTGAAAAAAGTCACATAATAAAAAATTGCAGAGGATGTTTTCGTGCAGAACCTGCCAATCAATGCTAGAAAAAATAACATTGCATTTCCGAGTTATTTGGTACTTGCCACTGTCAAACATTGCAAAATGAGATGAATGAAAGTGGCCCTTTTTCCCATAAGAAAGCAAGGCGTCGTCGGAGCTTCAAATCAATATGGCCGATTATTAAACATTGAGGGCACGTTTTGAATATCGTCCACTTATGTGATACTTTTTCCTGAAAAGATGTAATGGGCATAATTTAGTAGAGTTACTCCATTTCTGAGCATATGCCTTCATTTGGATAGCCCCGTTGCTCCCGTATAATCTAACAGGCCCCTGAAGTTATGCAACGCCCAATAACCTCCGATCAACGAATTTCCGAATAACGAATAGACGAAAAATTGGGTCCCTTGATATTCGTTAATGAGAGGTTTTACTGTACTTACAGGGGATATAAGGGAAGATATCCGCAAGAAGTTGATAAAATGCTACATATGGAGTAAAGCATTGTATGGGGCAGAAACATGGACGCTAAGGAAATATGACATCAAATACTTGGAAAGCTTTGAAATGTGGACTTGGAGGAGAATGTTGAAGATAAAATGGACCGATAGGATGAAAAACGATGAAGTGCTACGAAGAATAGGAGAGAAGCGAATGATTATACAGACTATCAGAAAGAGGAAGGCTAACTGGGTTGGACATTACCTGAGGAGAGAGTATGATTAAAGATGTGTTAGAAGGAAAACTAGATGGGAAAAGGGAAAGAGCTAGGAAAAGATTTCAGCTGATAGACGATTTGAAAGGGAAAGAGTTTTCAAGATATGAAGAGGACAGCGGAAAATAGGAGTATATGGAGAACCAGGTGTAACCAAGAATAATCACGGACCTGCCTACGGACAGACTACCTATGACGATGATGATCTTTTGACTCAATGGACTATGTTTATCTCGCTTTGAGTAAAACGATTGAGTAAGTTACCGAATGACTCTCAAGATCCCTCGCGATTCGACGTGGCGTGGAACGCATTCGGAGGTACAAAAGAAATCAATTATGGAAACGAGCGTTATTTTGAAAATATTGCATGCAATGACGGGAGCAATAAAAAATTACCTCAATTGTTATCTATGATATATTTTCGTGGCTTTGATTAATTTAGATCTAGAAGCACCTGAAAGTGACTCTTGTTCCCAGTGCAAAGATCATCTGCTTATAGAAAAGTGCCACAGCTCAACACGAAGTGAACAGGTGGAAATTCTGAAACTTGTCCCTCCTTCATAGAGCATTGAAGAGATAGCAAATACTTTTGGTGTATCTGTGTACATGTTCCATAAAGCACAAGAAGTAAAAAATAGACTTGGTATACTTGCAACTCCACAACAAAAACTTGGTAGAACTCTTGCAGCAAATGTAACTTCTATGAGAATGACAACTACTCACGAATGTATGCAGGGAAAAAACTTTCTATTGTAGTAAGCAAAGAAAGAGCTCATGTACAAAAAAGACTTCTTGTTAACCCAAAGGAACTCTATGTTGAATTTTGTAAATATACTGAGTACAAGATATGATTTTCTAAGTTTTGTGAACCGAGACCTAAATGGTGTATTTCTATTGGTAGAAAAGGCACTCATTCTGTGTCTGCCAGTATCACCAAAATGTTAAACTTATGGGGAATGCTGTCCCTCAACACTGCTCTGACTATAAGTTGCTATTACAAAAGTCAGTAGGTGACATTGGTAACAATTGTGCATATGTGAAAAGTGTCCTGGAAAAGATGCTTTATACTATTACTTACTAGGATTGTTTAATGCGAGATTTAAAGATGACAATGACACTTTTCATAAATGGTTGCATACAGACAGGACCACATTAATCACTTTGCAATTGCTGTTAAGTGGATTTTGTGAAGACCTTGCTAACATGGTTGACTAACTTGGCCAACATCACTTCATTGCAAAGGCACAACCGTCATATTTTAAACAATGCAAAGAAAATTTCTCCGACTCTGAAGTCCTGCTGCTTTTAGATTTTGCAGAAAATGAGTTTTGCAATCCAGGATGTGGTGCAAGGATACCATTGAGATAATTCACACGCTACATTACATCCCTTTGTAGTGTATTATAAAAGTGACAATGCCATAAAGTGCCTCTGTTTATGCTGCATCTCTGATCACCTACAGCACAACATAACTACTATGCATGTATTTATCAAGCATTTTATGTCTGAGCTCAAAATGTTACTCCCAGAGAAGCTTACTGAAAAAATAATTTACTTTAGTGATTGATGGGGCAGCATCCCAGCACAAGATCTACAAGAATATGATGAATTTGTGTTTGCATGAACAAGACTTTGTTATTAAGGCTGAATGGCATTTTTTTGCTACCTTGCATGGTGAAAGTCCATGTGATCAAATTGGAGGAACAACAAAATGCCTAACTACTAATGTAAGTCTACAAGCAACATTGACATGCAGCTCTATACTTATACTGCAAGAATTATTCAGATGGGCACATGAAAACAAAGGGCATCACTTTCTTCTTTGTTCTCTCATATGAGATCATTTTTCATGAAGCAGTGATGGAGGAATGATACAGCAGTGTCAAGACAATATCAGGAACACGATGACACCATGCATTTTTGGTTACTTCATATAATTCAATATTATTGAAAAGACTTGCATCTGATCCATTGGTACTCCTGTCTCTATGTGTACAGGTATGGACACTGCTCTCCGAAAACTACAATCTGGCCAGTATATTACATTTAAGTATGATGGAAAATGGTATATAGGACTCACATTAAAGCGATCAGATGAGAAAAATATGTTGAAGTGAGTTGTGTGTCACCCTCAGAATCTCAACTACTATCATGGCCCAGCAAGAAGGACAGTTTGGATTCCATTTACGATCATCATCTGCATGATTGAAGTCCCATCACTGCAAAGTAATAGTGGATGATTATACAAACTATAACAGGACTGCTACAAAAAGATTTTATTGCTTATGTCAATGTGAGCTACATGTTACATTAAATGGTAATTCTCTCAAAGTGTTATTTCCATAAATCACTTTGCATTCTAGATTATGAAAACCCTTAGCCCTTCAGGCATGTCTGACGTACAGTGTACGTCAGACTGGATCTTCACCTAGGGACGTCTGATGTATGCTGTATGTCGAACATGTAGCACTTTACTTACGGTGTAAAATTTAGTATAACATTAATCCCAATTTTTTTGCAACATCCATAAGTGTAGGAGAAGTTCATGCTTATCAATTTCTTACAGATCATGTCACATTCTTTTTGTATCTTATTAGATAATTAAATAAAATTTCAGTAGAAACATGATTTTTTCCATTTCTGATTCTGAGGTTTGAAACAGCATTCACACAGTTCGTTTTCATTTTCATCTCCATCATATTGAGCCTAAACTGCCTACACTTAGGTATGTTTCAAGACGAAGGGATGTTTACTTTGAGAGATGGAGATATGCAACTAACAAGCCATTTGCCTGTCTGCTTTCCTGACTTACTCTCTTGAGAGTGAAATGGGAGCGAGCGACCATCAGATGACGCACTCACATCTTATCATGCACACTCTCAATAAGAGGACTTTGCTTATGAAGACATCCAGTCCATAAGTGGTTTTCTAATGGATCTCAGCAAAATTAATGATAATGGTTATTACATCTTGGGGCGAGGGAAGATGTTTGAGCTTATGAGAAGCTAATCTTAGAGGAGTAAGCAGTCGCAGAAGAATTACAAGAGAGTAAGTACGAGAGTGCAATCACGAGAGAGTTGCATCTCAACCAAAGGAAGGAATCAACAGTGGTTCAGCATTTTTATTATATTTATTATGCGTGTAGATAAAATGCTGCAAATATAATTTCAAATGTCTTGAGATTTAGTATACTTTTCTTATGGTAGAATATTTTTCCGAATCCATTTTATTTTTAGAAATATATATTCCGAGAAATCTCTGGTATCCAATGGCATCGACAAGCAGGAAAAGGTTTGCAGAATTGGCCGAAGAAGTGGAAGAAATCTTGCATGAGAGTAACTCTGATGAAAGTTTACTTATGACTGATAGTGACAGTGATGATGTTTTTGATTCAGAAGCCTACTTTCAAATTATATTCACATAAAAAAGAATTCTCTCTATGCCGGGCTTTGGAGATATCATATGTCGGGATAGATTCGCTCTAATATGCAAATTTCTCCATTTTAGCAATAATGAAAAAAAAGATTTGTATCAAGGACCAGCAAAGCTAGAGAAAATATTTCCTATTAGTTCTTATCTAAATAAAAAATTTCAGACTTTGTATTCCCCTGACAGGAATATCTCCATTGACAAGACCCTTACTTTATGGAAAGGTCGTCTCTCGTTCAGACAATACATCCCTCTAAAGGCATCTCAGTTCAGTATCAAAACGTTTGAGCTTTGTGATGCTTCTACTGGTTGTGGTCATTCCTTGTTTACACAAAGAAAGATACTGTAATAGATTCTTCACTAATTTCTGCAGATATGAACAAAAAAACATGTATAATGTTAAAATTGATAGAGCCACTTCTAAATGAGGGATGAACTGTTTGGATGGATAACTTTTACAACTCGCCAGAATTAGCACAATCCTTGAAAATTAAATACAATACAGACTGTGTGAGAACATTAAAATTGAATCAAAAGAACATCCCGAAGTATGTAAAAGAAAATAAACTAGGGAAAGGAGAGATAGCATTCAGGTGCAGTGTCAGTAATTAAGTGGTGACAAAAAAATGATAGCATGATTTCTACATTTCATAGTTATGACTCCAGAATAGTACGAAAAAAGGGAAAAGAAAATGTTGTACCAGTTTGTGTTATAGATTATAACCAAAATATGGGGGTAGTAGATTTGAAGGATCAGCTGCTACAGGGCTATCTCCTTGAACAAAAAAGACTGAATAAGTGGTATATGAAACTATTTCGAAGGCTTTTGAATGTTGCCGTCCTAAATTCAATGATAATTTATAGATAAAATACAGCTATTAAAATTGATCATTTGGCATTTAGAGTTCAACTGATAGAGGGATTGTTTTTAAAATATGGCAGGAGAATTGAACAAGCAGTTCCCGGCAGACATTTGGCCGATAACACTGTGACACAGCTAACAGAAAGGCATTTCATCAAAAAACTCACGCCTACAGAGAAAAAATCTTGTCCACAAAGAAGACGTGCAGTATGTCTGAAGCATGGTAAAAGATAGGATACTGTATATTGGTGTGAAAATTGTAATTTAGGGTTGTGATTGTTTTGAAGTTTATCATACAAAATTAAATTATTAGTTTTATTGATTTTTATATTTTATAAGATAAATTAAAGGAGTGAAATGTCAATAAAATCATATAAAAATTTGAATGAAATAAGTGAAATAATATTGATTTTACATTGTTTTGAGTAAAAACATGCACTGTACGGCAATTTAAAGCCAATTCTCCTCCGTCCCCAGGTTATTTAAATAAATTTAAATGTGCCATGCCTGAAGGGTTAAAATATCTTAGATGCTGGAGTACCAACATTTGTTTCATTGTTTGGAAGTAAGGGATTGAGTTAGGATTTTGAAAATCATACCACATTTACCCTTTATAAGTGTGAACATTTCTACAAAAACTCAGTTTCATATTTCACTGCCCATATTACTAAACACTTGACTGGAAATAAGCCAAATTTGCAACTTTTCACTCTGTGGCTAACTTTAGGGAGTCTTAGAAATAGAGTCTGAATTCTTTACTATTCATTGTGTGTATTATACATTACATAGAAACACCGTGTAAACATGGAGACCTGTACTATTTATTCTTGCAAACTGTTAACATTAGAAAAACTTCATTTTTTTGGGTGGCAATAAAAAATGCCCATTTCATGGGTATACGAATATATAGCAGAAAAAGTAAAAGCCTTGACCCAATTATGAGGGTGTATTTCAAAACAGGAGCCTAAACACATCTAGTGTATGGAATGTGGTTCCTCTCACTTAGTACTTCAGTTATGACCTTGAAAATTCTCAAAAAATTTGCCGTTGGAGAATTATGACATGCACACTGGATACCATTTCTCAGAACTGCTTAGATTTATGACACATACTTCACAGGCTTTCATGTCATGAATATAGCTAAATTTGTACCAAATATGATTAAAATCGGAGATGGTCATGTATGAAAAACAAATAAAATTTGCTGATTTGGTATGGAATGACCCTTATCTATTGAAAAGGCACAATTTTATAAAAAAAAATTAAAAATAAATTCCAAAAACTAATGCACGAGTGTGTGAATAAATTTATCCTAGGTATTAATTATAATGCAATGACAATGCTCCGTGGAAACTTCTGAGTTAACAGCAAGCAATAGCATTACTAAAACAGCCAATCTGTTAAATGCCAACATGAAGGTAAGCTTAATTACTATGATAATCACCATTTATATTTCTTGGTAGGTATCACATAATAGAGCATGGATGATCAGTTCCAGGATTTCATGTATGGCAGACTGCAAGTTGAGAATCACCAGGTGAAGTATATCTCCGATAAATGCCTCTGAAACAACAAGAGAAACAAATCAGAAATCTAGGATTGTGTAATTACATGCTAAATAATATTCACAATTCCTTGAGCATATTAGGAAATGTTCCTCTTCCCTCATGATAAATTTTACTAATAATGTTCAACGCTAAAATTATTTCCCACAATTTGCTTAGCTTAATACCTGTTTCAAAACCATCCAACTAGTGTTTATTGATTACACAAAAATATTAATTAAACAGCAACTACATACATAATTGCTTTCAATGGATTTGTCCATATGTTATAATTTACGAAAATGTCACCTCTATCTCAAGGATACAAAATCGGCAAAATTAAAGAATCTGATTCAGCAGACATGCCACGTTGCATGATTATTAGACAACCCGTCTCCGAGCTTGACTGGAATCATAGGATGACCAAGTCGGGCAATAATGAGATCAATTTATCATTCATCCGAAATAGCTGTTTGTAGAGAGGCAATAATAAAAATTTGACCATGCTATTTAATTCCAACTTTTACCTCTGCACTTCGTGCCTCCAGATCCATTCGACTACTCCAGGGGTCAACCGTTTCAATGTGGCGAACACCAAGTTACACCAAGCGAGCACAACTATACTTTATAAAATTGCGATGATTATAAATAAAATCAAACAAAGTCAAAGTGATTAATGATAGCCTTGCGTATGTTTAGAAAGTAAACAATCTAACAAATTAAATTACTGCTGATAGGAAAGACGATTTTAAGAATCTTAGACTGACAAAGAGTGCGGCGGTGCTCGCGATCACCAGATTACAGATCCCTGGACTACTCGATAACCACAATCATAATAATACAATCATATATATAATCATGTGAACTTTACCAAATCCACTCGTGTACACGTGGTCTACTGAAACAGACCAACACTGAAATAGAACTGCATAGATCCTAAACAGCCGAGTCTACTTACTAGGGTTCTGACCCCATTAACATTCATATCGCGTTCAACATGTGTAGTTAACTATTTCGATTTCCTACAAGTTAAGAACTCGGCATCGGAATTAGAACTTGAACAGAACATAAGAAACAAATCTGTACGAATGTCAAAGATGCTCTTAAGGCACCATTAATAAGACTGCATATATCCGATACAGCTTGCAGTTAAATAAGAATAAACACGCTTACAGGCGCATTCTACGAATAATAAAACCGAGAAAACTATCTCACATTATTTATCGCTCGGAGTAAGATGATTCTGAGCGAATTGGTTACATTAATTCGATGTCAATTCTAAGTAAGAATGTCCAAAGACCTTATCACCTCTTAACGACCACTACATACCACAACCGACCCAGAAGAACTACTCCAAAACGCCTCCAGCACTCCATGACACAATGCAGTAAATTGACGAACGATAATCAATCACACTTCAGAGATGCGCACTTTCGCCTTGCTTCTGTTCTTTTTATTCTGTCAAATTCTCAAAAATGAACTTGAGAAGCACTTATATTTAATAAAATTAGAATGTATGACTAATCAAAGTTTTTTCAATAATAATACCTACGTTAAAAATTATTTTCGGAACAGTTTGCGAATTACCCAGCCAAAATACCGATGCTGTTTCCAATCTTCTTTTGTTATTTATTGCTAGGATTTGAAATGGTATCGCGGGAACAATTTGTTGATTTCCTTGTCTATTTTCGAGTTGATTCATGGCGAGCCTTCGGCTCGGTTTTGTTTTAGTTTTTAGTGCCTGCTATGAATAATAGTAATGCTTTATTCATCATTAGATGACAGTGCCACAATATATGTTGTCACAAATATAGAAAAATACAATATAAAGTATAAAAAAATAAAAGGAATTTACAAAACAAGTACATACTTCAGAAAGTGAGTTCAGAGAAGTCAGAGTCAAAATACTCATCCATAGAGTAGAGGGGTTTAGAGATAAGCCAATTTTCAATAACATGTCTAAACATAGCATTGCTTGTCAGTCTGGCAGTAGATGGTAACATATTAAATAGCCTGATGCTTAGGGTGTGGCCATTGTTATAGGTTTTAGTGAGTCTACACTGCACTACATCTAGGTTATTTTTCTTCCTTGTATGATGGGAATGAATATAACATCTGAGAGTGAAGTGACAAAGATTTCTTTAACATGTAATAAATTATAAAATATACAAAGACAAAATAGTGTCATTATACCCAGTTGTTTAAAAAGAGGTTTACAATGATCTTGTGGGCTAGGGTTAGTCATAACTCTAATTGCCTTTTTTTGTAGGGTAAATATATGTTTAGCATCAGCGGTATGTCTCCAGAGTTTTAAACCCTAACTAAGGTTACTGAAAAAATGCATAACAAGCATATATAATGTGATCATCAGTGACATATGTTTTAAGCCTCCAAAGCAGATAAAGAGATCTGGACAATTTCTCACAGATTGCTGATACATGACTGCTCCAGATGAGTTTGCTGGCTATGTATATCCCAAGTAGTTTTACTGATGTGAATCATTTACATCTGGATTTTAAGGCTACATAACAGGTGTTGAGTTTTGTCCTCATTAAGAAGGAATTGGTTGACAGTGAACCAATCATATGTCGGGTGTATACCACTCCGGGTGCTTGCATTTCCTGAGCATTTGAAAATCACACCAACCCTCACCATGTGGGCGGTGATTGGGTGGGTAAATGTCAAAAAAGGAAACAGTGGACTGCATACAACAATTCTATTTTCCCCATGATGTTGGCTGTGTAATCGGTAAGCTCAGCAAAAAAAAACAAAAGAAGATCAGAAAGGTTGGAGGTTGGTTGGGTAATTCACAAGCTTAGCCTACCTCTACAGATATTTTTGCATACATCTTGGGCCCCCTACACTTCATGCTGGGCCCCAAAAGTTTGGAGGCTATAGGCATGCCGCAAACATAAAAACATGAGTGGATTTCGGCCGAGCATGGAGGGGAAGTTCCCTCGGTCACCTTGACTTCCCCCACCCCACTACTAGCCCATCCTTCTCCTCCTTAGGTTGTCAGTTCTCACTATTTACAGTTGCTGCATAGATGAAATTTTGCAACTATTTGGCAACAGTGTAGTTAGAAAAGGACCAAGACAGTGATTACCTGTGCGATAAGGAGGGGCAAGAGGGGAGGGTTCCAAGTGGAGTGAGGGATTAGGCCACATCCACTGTACACCCAAAATATTTGATTGCGATAAATCTATAGTGACATCCCTGCTCTGAAAAATATATTTTTCTCTTTTTCTATGTTCATTATAATCATTTTCACAACAAAATCTAATTTGGGATTTTTATAAAAAATTTCCATATTAAGGGTGCCTGGAATATTATCTCAATGATCTTTATGCACATATCTGTAATAGAAAATAGCAAAAAAGTGATATTTAAGGTTTTGAACCAATTTATAGATATGCTAGCTAAATTTTAATTGTAGTGAGCCAGAATTAGAGGTTAATACATAAAATGTTCCCCTTTTTGTGATATTTTTTATAAACCTCATTGATGTGAATGTTTGTTAGTATAAATTTATAGCATAAACTGTACAGCCTTTGTTTTTAAATATTTTTTTTACTGAACAGATTGATCTAGAGATATCTTATTTACTTTTAAATACAAATTAGGCCTACCATGTATGCCGAGTGTGGCCCACAAAATGATCTCCTATTTGTTTTTGCAATAAAATAGCAACTATGTTACGGACGGAGATTTAATTGCGTGGGTGAATTCATAGATATCGCTAGTAGGCATGAGTCACGTGTAACTGGCAAGAGAGTGAAGAGTGCCCTCCTGCCAGTATATACATGATGGCAGAGAAGGGAAGACTTACTGTTGATCAGAGAGTGCAAACTGTTTTGTTCTTTGCAGAAACAAAATGTGTGATTGCAACTCAGTGATGTTTTCGAGTTCGTCTTAATCCAATATGCTGTTTGTTTCATCCTGAATCTTTTGTAATGATGTCTTCTCAAGGCAAAAAAATAAAGTTAAAATTTTTGACCAATCTTTTGGGATCTGCAAAAAGGTTGAGTGAAAGAAAATGGTATGATTAGGTCAGTGGTGAAGAGCAGTTGCTTATTTTTTTGTGTCATTTGCACTCTCAGTTTATGAAACCCTCAAACCAGTTCATACTCTCATTCTCTTGATTGTTAATTATTCTGAATGTACAAATTCTTATATTTTGACCCACATATTTTCTTAAGTCTTCTTCTCTATTGGTTTGACTGGTTTGATTCTCAGTCGATCAAACCTTAAATTTTATTGGCTCTAGCTGTAGATGTTCAAAAGAACAATTAAACAAAAACAGGAAGATAACTGCTACTTATTGAAATCTTCCTATCCTCTCCATCCATCAATACAAACAATGAATATCACTCTAGAGAATAGGCTTATTGCTAATAGTAATATTTAACTGTAAGTAAATTTTTTGTAGTTTTAAAAAGTTGATTAAATTGAGAAGAATTGAGACCATTTGGAAAAATAATTAATGAAAATTGCAAGCTCTAGAGAAGAGATTAGAAAATAAAATTTTGATCAAGCGTTCCAACCCTAATAGGTTGATTTCCAGTTTACCTTGATCGGGAGCTCTCTTTCTTTGTTCTTATGGCCAATAATACCAATATTCCCATAAGTGGCACCCACTGGTCCAATGTTCAAGCAAATTGCTCAAATAACAAAAAGAAAAAAATCTGATGTGGCCACCATGACTTTCTCCATATCTGTAATATTTCTAAAAATTCCAAATAGTTTACATAAATATAAATATTTTAAGAAACTGCGAGAAAATTTTAGACTTTACAAAGAACAGAAATCAGCTCAAACCATAGCCTTCTGATTAGAGAATCCAAGCTCGAGTATCGAGTACCCGGGTACTCGGAATTTGGAAGCCTTTTTCGAGTACTCGACTACCCGGGTTATTTGACAGAGTATCGAGTTGCATATTCTCTATTGAGAATTTTGTTTACGCTCTCGGAGGCAAGAATAATCTTGAGCTCTGTAAACATATTTTGCAAACAAATAACTGACGTCAATTCCTACTCAATAACGGGAGAGACATGGAATCCTTGAAGCTGGGGAATTCCCTCTATGACAGGGATATCCAACCTTTGTGGATTAGGCTCAAAATTTTAGGTTGGAACCAAAGCCATCTAAAGGAGCGGGTGAAACGGGCGGTCACACGGGGCACCGAAGAATCCCCGTAAGGGCATACATTTTCTCGAGCGACGAGTGACACACGTGTGCATGGGTCATAAAAGGAAGCGTGGATGCTCAAGGCAAATGCCACCTAACCAGGCAGTCCCTGGTGGCACATCCAAGGGAGAATGGGGGCGGCCGGCTAGGCCAATGTACTATAAAGAAGGCGCTAGGGACGGGAAATGCATCTCCATTTCCGGAAATGGAGGACTTGGAAACAAAAAGGAGAACGGGCAAAGTCTATGGGTGATTTAAGGAGTAGAAGTCCTTTTCAGAAGAAAAGGTCCTTAAGTATGCTGGAAGGAGGGGTAAACACGAAAAAGGTGTGACATTTGGAAACAAATTAGTTGCAACATAATGGTGTCCACATGGAATGTCACATAAAATACATAGTAGATGCTCTACATTCCACACCATATGGACAGCTGATGCTTGACTGCTAGCACTGTCTTGACCAAGGCTCCACCATTCTCTCGCAAGAGTTCGAGTGGTGCTAAGCTCATTTAAAGTCTCTCGCAGTATTGTGAAATAAACAATGTAAAAGTGCTCATATATACAGTGTATTTATATGATTTTGTGTATTATTCGTGGGGTAAATTGCATAATTAGCTACTGGTAGCAGATTGTGGCAGATATTTACTTCCTCTTGACTTTTTCTGTGATCTATATCATCCATCTCCCAGGAGTTACATCAGCCATAATAGAAGAACTGTCTCACAGTAGGAGAGTGTGGGTGAGTGCCTCAAATTTTGTAGTTTTTGCTATGTTTAGTGGTTCGTTTATCATCTTAGAAAACAACTATTGATTTTATAGCAATGATTTGAATTGAAAATATCTATTTACTCATGCATTGTTACAGTACTTGTTTTGACTTTCAATGAAAAACTTGGGACATTTTATGTTCTAGTTTTATTTAACAAATGATATTGCCCGAAGGTGTGTAGTTACATTGTGCTAAGCAAGTATTTTAATAATTATACGTAACGAAGTAATTATACTGAGTTCAAATCGCAATCAAGAATTTTTTATCTCACACACGTACATGAAATTAGGCGAACGAGAAAAGAAATATATTGTTTAAGTGTTCTATAGTCCATGTCTAGATGCGACAAATATTTTTTCTTGCAAATCACAAATATACTGCACCCATTCATGCTGTACAAATGAAGGAATCAACTAGTCTTGAAATTGATCAGCCACAGAAATAAAAAATTGGTTCGGGACGTAACTTTTTAACAATTAAAATTATTCAAAAATTCAATTGACTCGTTTAAATCTTTTTTTCTGTGATTTTACAATTTTTCAATTCAAGTTAGTTGAAATAATTTTTATTTTAATCTATAATTTCATAATGTCAATTATAATTCGTTTTAATTCATTATAAATTTTAGGTTAAAAGAAGATAATACCCCAAAATGTCTTCGAACAAGTCACCAGTATGGTAGCATTTTACAAAGAAGGGGAAAACAGAGGCAAGATGCAATATATGTCACTATCCAACATCAAGGAACCAATACTACTAGGATGATCAAAGGAAGGAATATTGAATATTGTGAGAAGAGAAACATTGAATGAAATATTAGCGAAATTTGCTGCAAAGGACAGATTTAGCATTAAAGGAATAACGTCATCTGAAGCCATTAGAGGTTTTGTAATAAGTCGCAATTACAACATGCCTAAAAGCGAAACAATGGTGATGAAATACATTATGAAATCCTATGACGAAAAAAAGGAAGTAATGAAAGCAGCTTTATCGCAACAGCAAAAATCTGGAAAGAGATTCAGCCTCACTGTCGATGAATGGAGTGACGTAAATGTTACAGTCCACTCAGCAGCAATGTTACCATTCGTTCTTGGACTGGTTCCTATTCAAGGTTCTTGTGATTTTAATGCTACCACAGCTGTAGTCAAAGGAAGACTTAATGAGTTTGGAATCGATATGGAATCTGATGTCGTCGCATTAACTCAAGATGGAGCTGCATTAATGGTAAAATATGTAAGGAATATTCCGGCATTGTCTCAGTTATGCTACAACCATGGAATCCATCTTGGTGTTCTGGATGTGTTTTATAAGAAAACAGTCCAGCCTCTCACTGATGACGAAGAAGAGAATGATGAAGATGAAGAATTCCATGATGATGATTACGCTGATCAGGATGAGGAGGATATCAGTAATACCGTAATTGATACATTTCTTGTTGATGGCAATTTGAATTTTGAACCGGAGAGCATCAATGAAATTCCACAAGCCCGTAGAGACATTGGTATAGTTCTGGCGGAGACCCGAATAATTATTAAATTTTTCAAAAAATCTGCTGTAAGAAACAGTGTTCTTGAAAAGCATGTGCTGACGCAAGAAGGCAAGAAACTACGATTGTTACTTGATTGCAAGACTCGATGGAACTCCGTTATTCTTATGGTAAATCATTTGTTAAAATTGAACAAAGGCATAAACAAGGCTTTGATGGAGATCGGCCAGCAAAAATTTAAAGATATATAAAAATTTGTTATAAAGAATATATCAGAAGTTCTGCAACCTGCCGAGCTTGCTGTCAAAGAGTTAAGCAAAGAGGACTGCAATTTACTGAAAGCTGAAGGAGTTTGCATCTTTCTTTTGAATAAATTACAACAAGCAGATATGGATCTCGCTACTGAAATGATGGATGCCTTAAAAAAAGAATCGATGAAAGACGAAACAAAGATATTGTGTCATTGTTGCTTTTTTGCAAAGTGGCAATTTTCCTAACTCCCACTTTAATGATTATTTTACATATTCTTCAAAAAATGTAATCAAATCATTGGCAAAAGATACATATGATAGGTTGTTTGGTGACGATGAACATGAAAATGAGCAAGAAGAACCAGATACGGAAAATGAAGGTTCTGCTAGTTCTGTCTACGGTGAGATGCAGAAAACAATACAATCTGTTATGGCTATTCCTAAAGAAACTTCAACAAAATCAGCAATGGACAAGGAGCTAAAATTGATAGAAGGAAATCATGGAAATAGAGGATATTGCACAGAAAAATTGTTCCAAGCTTTGATAACAATACAGTAGCTTCAAACTACATTACTAAGACCCTAAACAATTTAAAAATGTATACCTTAAATGGATTTGCATTTCTAAAATATTATTTCATGAATAAAAAATAAATGACTTTTTTAATTATATATATTTTTTAATTATGCTGGATACCCGGGTATTTCATAAAATAATTACTCGATTACCCGGGTAGTTCAAAATCCGAGTATTTTGGATTCTCTACTTCTGATATTGGATATAGCCAAAAAGCTCCAACAATTCAAAAAATAAAAAGGAGTGGTACAAAGATGTAACTGAGCATCAATTGTTAACAATAGTCGTCGGTAGGTGGCGTGGTGGTGACAGCTAAATAATTTAGTTTTTAAGATATCTCTTAAACAGTGCATTATATGGAAAAATATTTCAAACAAAGGTTGTAGAAAATTAACTTTCCTACAACCTTTATTCCTTTATGCTTTTAAATATATCATACATTAAAGCACATATCTCAAAATAACAGATAAGTGACAAGAGTAAACACCCACTTCTGCTTGACCAATTTTTACCAAAAACTAATCAGTTCTTGTGACTTTCATGAAAATGTTAAATATAAACTTTCACTATGACCTCATGAATAGTTTTTGAGTTAGAGCACCCACAAAAAAGCTGTCACATACACATCATCGAGAAAATAGCCAAAACATGTTCAGGGGACCTCAAAACATGTATTTCTGTTGAAATCTCAAAATCGATTTTTTTCATGAAAACAATACTTTCCCCTATACTATGTATGGAGAAAGTAACAATAAAATAAATGTAAGAGATATATGGAAAAAATATTGTTTACCTACATACATTACTATAGTTAGGAGCACGAACGAAGGCGGGTAGCAACTGGATGCACAGAAGGCAAGGACACGTGTCACAGAATTTTGATATTTCCTTTAATTTCCAGTAAACAATAGCATTTTTGGCATTTCAAACCACATTTTAGTTTTATTGCAGCGTTACTGTAGAGACTATTTTTACTGAACTCTATACATGAGTAATCAATTCAACATGCCAATCAGCCTGTTTTAGTCCTGCCCAGAACTTCTTGTTTGTGTTTAGTGCAGATAATCACTGAAATTATAGCCAGTAGCTATGAGTAGATTGTTAAATCAATTTGCTAGATTTGTAAATAGTCGCTTCAGTCATTTGTTAGGCACTAGATCAGGGGTTCCCAATCTGGGGTACCCGTACCCCCAGGGGGTACAGTGAATAGCAGGTAAATAAGTACATTATGCTATTATTATATTCCAAAAATAGTTATGTTATCAACATTTCCAGGCTATTCCATGTTGGTACTGTCTGTCAGCCACACCAGCAACATTTCAGGTCGCTTTTCGGACACGGACACAGTGAGGTTGCGTAGACATTTTTCTCACTGCAGGGTCCGATAACTCAAAATGCCCAGTTAAGATTCAAGATAGCTAGTGAAATTGCCAGATCAGCGCCCCCTTGAGGCTCGCCTCCGCGGCATCTGCACCTCCTGTGCATGTGTGTGACGTACTGTATGGTACACACTCCAACTGCTTCATTTCGACATGCTCACAGTACACACGTTTTAATGATAAAGATTTAGAGTAAAACGAGCACGATTTGGTAAGAATATCACTCACACTTCATGACCATGGATTTATTACCCCGAAGAAGCCAGCACTGGAGGCCAGTTATCGCGTTGCATTGAGGGTCACCAAAGAAAAAGGAAACCATATACAATTGCTGAGACATTAGTGAAGCCGTGTGCTATGGACATGGTTGAGTTGATGGGTGGTAAAGAAGCAAAACAGAAAATTGCACAAATTCCATTATCAAATAAGACAATTTATGACCGGATTCGAGACATGTCAGAAGACATATCTGTACAGGTAGTGGAGGAAATCAAGAAAAGTCCTGCAAAAATTGGTTTACAGTTGGATGAATCAACTCATGTTTCCAATTGTGCTCAGCTTCTTGTTTTTTCTCGATAATTTCTTTTTTCTAAACCCTAGAAAGAAACAACAAAGGCAGTGGACATTATGGATATAATGAATGATTTTTTCTATTCAAATGGTCTTTCATGGGAACTAGTAGAAGCAATTTGTACTGATGGTGCTCCTGCTATGTTGGAGAAAATATCAGGTTTCACCACTCTAGTTAAAAAAGTGATCCCAAATGTAATTACCAGCCATTGCATCCTTTATCCTTAAGCTTTAGTATCGAAGACACTTCCACATAATTTGAAAGCCATTTTGGATGTTGTTGTTCAAGTTGTGCGAAAGCATTGAATCACCGTATGTATAAATCTTTGTGTGAAGAGGTTGGATCATACAGAAGTACAATGGCTATCCAGAAGAAATGTCTTAGCAAGGATTTTTGAATTTAGAAATTTAATTTAAATATTTTTATGTGAAAAAGAATCAACTTTTGCTTCACATTTCAATGATCCTAACTTTGTGATTCCTCTGACATACCTTTCTGATATTTTTGTAATTCTTAATTTAGTTAACATTTCACTGAAAGGTACAGATATCATTCTCTCGGAAGAAGAAAACATTGTAACATTTCAAGAAAAATTGGCTCTTTGGGGAAGAAGGGTGGAGTCTGGTAACTTTGCAAATTTCCAATCTCTTGATGAAATCACTTCAGATCCAGTAAATCAACTAGAACCGAAAGTTCGTGAAAGCATTATAGTGCATCTGAAAATTTTGAAAGAGACAGTTGAAGGAATAATTCCTACTGACCAAATGAATGAGGTTTGAATACAAAACCCTTTTCATATTGAGTTAGAAAAAATCAGCCACAACGACCCAGTGAAGGACGAGCTAATTGATCTCTGCAATAACCAGAAACTCCGAATTGATTTCCAATCAATGAAGTTACAAAATTTTTGCTGTACTCTTGAAGAAGCATATCCCATTCTTACTAAACGTGCTCACAAGGCTTTAATTCCATTTATAATAACTCACCTCTGTGAATCAGGATTCTCAGCCCCGTTCTCAATCAAATCCAAAGCAAGAAACAAACTGGAGGTTGAACATGATATGTGGGTATCTCTTTCTAAAACTATACCGAGAATGAAACTGCTGGTTGACAAGAAACAGAACCAAGGGTCTCACTAATAAATTTGACTGTGTTCTGATAAGCATTTAACAACATTATAATACTAAAAAATGTTGTTATGTACCGAATAAAGTTTCTTTATGAAAAATTAATGAATCTGTTTATTTAATTTCTTATGTGCATATGTAAGGTAAACTCGAGAATTTATTTCCTTTCATATTGAATAGGGGGTACGGGAAGGTTTACTAAGAGCCAAGGGGGTATGGGGACCAAAAAAGGTTGGGAACCCCTGCACTAGATCAAACCTAAAGTTGCTAGACCTAGCTATAAATTGCCTAGATTGCCAACAATGCTTCTGTCTCCTTCACTGCATAATCTGTTGCCCTCTTCCTTCCCAACTTCTTCATATTCACATGGTGCTCTGAGTTTCTCTCTCCTTACATCCCACAGTTCTCTCCATGCATCTCACATCCATTTGCAGCAGCATTATGAGAATTTCCATCAACACTAGTCATGGAGTACTTAATGGTTTCATGGAATGATTGGTGTCTGCTGTGCCAAAAAGCATCTCAATGTATGCCTGCATTTATCCTGTTATTCATCAGATTGATGAGTGAGAAGTACCAAAATATCTCATACGTAGGGTCACTTTCAACACTACGTGATCCTGGGTAAACTTTTGTGGATGGGCCCCTTTTTTTACTTTCATATTAACCCTCCCCATATTAGAAATAGAGCAAATTCATGCTTTTATAATATTTATTTTAACTGCCTAATGTAACTTTTGGCTTGCAAATATCTCTAGGATAAAAGTCTTTTTGCCCAATTTGTTTAAGTTCACTCTGATTTACATTGTTGCCTTTCAGCTACATTTCTGAAAGATTCTATAATGTAATGTATCCCCTGATTTACATGAGAGTTGCATTTGTTTAACTTCCTTAGCAGACGTGTTCTACATAGATACATCATTAAATTTGATTTTATGAGAGTTTTAATCACCCAAGCATGTATGACGACATATGACATCCTATGGAGCATCCACTTTTACAATTCCTTAATTTTTTGTAAGTCGAGTTTCTGTCATAAATCACAGATATCTCAAAGCTCCTTCAATCAGTCAACCTTCCAATACAAATATATTCTCTTCACCCAACTCAATGAATATCTCTGCGAGGGTTTTCTCCCACACAGTTGTGTGTGTCTAGAAGAAAAGCCCTCTTCAGGACAAAAAAGAATGGGTTCAAGTGCATTGTTTGCTCAAAGAGGGGAACCTCCTGGAAAACCCTGTTGTCATATGTTGCAATGTATGATATCACTGCACAGATGATAAATGGGCAAGAATCTACAAAATATTTAATAAATAATAAAACTATTAATGATACATATTATGTGCATAATGAATGGCATTAATGCAAATATGCCACTTGTATATTGAAAAATGGTCATAAAGATATAATCATGTAAATGCTGATACGTGATGAGTATATTGAAAAATGTCTGTAAAAATAAAATCACGTATATGCAAAAGTGTGTAAACCGAACACACGTAAATCAAGGGACACCTGTAATAGGCAATTAGCAGGCAATAGAATGGTTGAAATTAAAAAAGAAAAATTGAATTATCCCCCAGAAGGACCATATACCAGGGTTAGTTCATCACTGAATGCAATTAGGACAATATGTCTCTCTATGTAGCTAGAAGTTAGTGCTTGATGATAATGTACATAATATCTGTGGTCAAGGACTTGCAGTGAACTCAGACAGCCAGTTTGGGAACTTTCTGACTGTACCACATACATAAAGAATTCATTCTGTATATGTTAAAATATAAATTAATATATATTTAAGAACATCTTCATTTTGAATTTTTTAATTAGCAAAAGAAAAGCAGTACAGAGTTAACATGTGAGAGAAAGGCACATATTTGCAATGGTCACATCCTCAGGATAATATTTACTGAAGATGATGTGGAAGGAGAATTTCTGGCGGTACATGTTAAAAAACATGACATTCATTACATTATATAATAGGTTATGTGCAAGTACACATGATTACATATACCATGTTTTCTTTTTTGACATGTGAAGCAGCACAAAAGAAATGACAACATATTTATCTCACAGTTCCATTCTTAGTCTCCATTCAAGTTTAACTCTTGTACATAATTATTAAAAATTGATTCAAAAAATTTGTCAATTTTTATTTTGAATAGAGAAGATCCCAGAGAAAAATCTTTAGCAAACAAGCATACAAATTTTTCTCGACCAAAAATAACAAACAACAATACAAAATGATTGTATCATTCATAACTTGTATTATAAAATTGTAGACAATAACAAAAACTTAAAGATAAACTGAAGGTCTGGGCTCCTCCAATATTCTTAATGTAGCCACATCACCTTTATCAGCTTAATTTACTAAAATTAAAATTTCCCATTTTAGCAATGATAATTTCTAAAATTATATTTATATTTCAGAAAATCAATCACTTTAATATGTGATTTAATGTTATCAAATTGCAATGTATATATATGTAGTATCAATAAATTATTTTGAAGTTATAACATATGACTCAAACTGCTCTGGCCAATGGGCATGACAACAGTGATGCATTCATTCATTAAGATAATGAGACTTTTTTTACATCTCCATGTATATAAATCCACTTAATAATATTCATAGCCATCATCATGAGTTACTATGTTGATATATTAATACGAACTTCAATGTAATCTTTATATCATACATATAATTCAATGCATACTGACATTTAATTTCTTAAATTGTCTTTATTGTTAAGCTTGTTAACATTAACTTTTAATTAAATAAAAGCTAATTTTGTAGACCCATCAACTAACACTAACAATGTAACAAAGCTACTAATTTGTTAATCATTTAAAAAATAACCAAGAATCAAATGTCATTTTTCATGATTTTGCAATCATACAGTTATGTGAGATAAGTTGGTAAGATTAAATGTTGAACATTATAAAAATAACTCACAGCACCAAAAATTCAAACATTGTATCATTCATTTTAAATGCCTTACTTATAACATATTGAACAAAAATGAATTATAAGTATTTTAGAAATATTCATTTGTGTAGCAAAACTTATGCCTTAAAACTCAGCTTTTCAACTTTAAAACTGGAAATTTCCATGGAATATAACATGCATGAGTCTTTTAAGTATCCAAAATATGAAGGAAAGACTCTGGCTCTAAATGCCAATGAAAATTAAAACCTCTGGAAATGTCAATTTAGGGTAGTCACTTCTTAATAATCAACCTTTTTGTTAAATAACTCATAGTGGCCATCATTAAATGATGTCATGCTTCAAGGGGGGTAGGGGGTCTGGGAACATATGACATTTTATGACAGCAGGGAGGGAGTATATCTAGAACAATGTGAGGTCACAAATAAGTAAAAAAAAATTTAAAAATCGTTAAAAGGACAAATTGAAAAATTGCTTAATAAGAACAGAATCTATTGATTTACACACACACACACATATATATATATATATACAGTGCAAACTCTATAATCCAAACCCACGTTAATCTGAACTCCCAGTAATCCGAACTGTTTCTCAACATCAGGTGTCAAGTGTTGGTTAAGCAAAGTGAGCGTCAGAAAGTGAAATTTGAAGCTTATATTTTGTAACAAAGTTGGACGCAGATGTCCATTGCTAATGCATCTTGCAGCTGTATAGATCAGTGGTGAGCAACCCATGGCCCGCTGTATGCCGCCCGCTAAGCTATGATCAAAAAGAGATTTAACCCAAATCCATATCTTATACATTCAAATTACAAAAATAAAACACTTAATATTGAAATTGTAACCCTAAAAACCTAATTTTGACGTTATTTTCACTGATGTGATCCTCAGAATCTTTTGTTGATGTCCGATTTAAAATCTAATCTAGCTCGCCGAAGCATTGACAACTTGCAATGCAGCCCGCCGAAGAATTTGCAGTCACCAATGCAGCCCATCATGTAGAAAAGGTTGCCCACCACTGGTATAGATGATTCTTTGAAACGTTTTTAAAGGAATGAGCGATATCGGCATAGCCAGTAGCGGGCAAATATCACCATTCCCACTGCTGCAGCCCAGTGTGGAGTACAATTTGCCCATCCATCAGTGCGGATCACTCACAGTCATTTTATTGAACTGTAAGTTTTATTTAAATTTAATGCATAATAGATTTTTTCCTCATTATTTTCCATGAATATTGATTTTTACTGTTTTTCTGATATTTAGAGACTTACAGAAATACCAAACATAATCGGTAGAGAATTTCAATTGAAGAGGTTAGTTTAGGTTTTTATTTAAACCTTTTATTTTAATCCATTTCCATGCTTCTTCACCTTTTAAGTATTTTTACTGAAATGAAATCGTTCAAAATATTTCTGTTGCAATAAATGCCTTAATTGGAAGGTTTCTTAATTTAATGTGTGTGTGTGTGTGTGTGTGTGTATATATATATATATATATATATATATATATATATATATATATATATATATATATACACACAATTATATACGAGATCATTTTTTATGAATATCTACCTCAGTCCTCCCAGCCTACCCATTATTAATTATAAACTACCGGTAAAAAGGTGGCATTATAGTCTCTGCCTTAGGGTGGAAAATGACCTAGGGACTCCCTGAATATGTATTACCATATTTTAGTGTGCCAATAAAATTTCATGATATACCATGTTTGGTACATGTGCCTCCTATTTGCCATCCCTGATTTACAATTTCCAGGTATACCAACAAAGTTTATCCCCTCAGGAATTTGATATCACTAGATTGAGATAGTCTCTGAGCAGAGATACCAATTCAACAATTTATCTCTAGATTTTGAAATTTTCAAATCTTTCATCAAGATTTTGTGTTTTATTTCCTTAATTTTCCTGAGCTGGCAAATTCACCAATTCACCAATTTTCCAAGTATTCTCGGTTTTCTCTATGTCTGATTTTTGTATAACTTACAAGGTTGAAAAAACAGACTTTTACAAATGGCATAATCTACTTTGACCTGAAAAGTGAGTTTTTAGTTGTCTTTTAGAGTGTCCTAGATAACATTTAATATATTTGGTGCAGTAATTTTATAAATCCCATGAGGTTTTCACAACCTTTGTAATATTGACAGTTTAACAGTAAATATGACAACCTTTTTAATTATTTCTGGTAAACATTTTCGGGTTTTGCTGCATTGAGGGCATTGCTGACTCTCGACAGGCATTGCAGCTTGCATCTTCAGGAGATTTCCTGATGATGCAGGCTGCAATGCTTGCAAAACATCGAGAGTCAGCAATGTCCTCAACGCAGCAAAACCTGAAAACATCCACCAGCATTCAACAATGCTGCGAAAGCCTCCAACTCAAACTTTATAATTATTGCTGTTACCGTATTTCCTCGGTTCTAAGACACCATCAATTTTAAGATGCACCTTTGATTTGTAATAGCTTTTTGAAAAAACTAATACTACAGATGCTATCAAATGTAAGACGCACTCCGATTTCAGAGACATTAAAAAGTGAAAAAGACTGCATCTTAGAATCGAGGAAATATGGTATTTGGAAAAATGCATAGTGCACTCTATTGCACACTTTTTCTCTTATTTGTCATCCTTTTATCTATGGAGATCTGTTAATCCTATGTATATACATAAAAAAAATTTCTTAAGAAACGTGACAACTTTGTGACATGGGGGAGGGGGATCTGAAGTTCTATGTGACACTCTGTGACAGAGGAGGAGGGGGGTCAAAAAACCCCAAAAAAACTGCGACATCATTTAAGGATGGCCACATAGAGCTTATAATTAATAATCACTCAGATGACAAGGTAAAGGAGTGTATATATGCCAATGTAGTTGAAACAACAACACATTAAAAATAGGATGTTAATACATATATTATATTCCATAGTTTTAATATAAAAAACTTGAATGCAGGTACTAGCAGTTCACAAATGTTATGTATCAATATCATAACTTATTTAATGATTTTCTTCAAAATGGATATTTTAATTTTGCTTCAACAATAAATATTAACTTGTTTGTGCAGAATTCCCATTTAATTGGATGATCCAGAACTTTATGTATTCATCATGATTTTCATAATTTCAACTTTTTATTTCTCTTTATAAGTTCTGCCTATTGAAAAATTCACTTTAGTAAATTATTAGTTAAGTTTATGCTTTTTATGGATACCGGATCGGTTGCTTCACCTGAAATGGCTGAAGCATCATAAGTCCTCCAAAATAGAATGCTGTGATATAAAAGCAGACTACTCATTATAGTCATATCATCATTTCAACCAACAATTGTAAATTATTACTTGTAAAAATGTGTTTTGTAACTGAGTAACCCCTCTAATTAGTTTTAAATGGAAACATATTTTGTAAAGAAGAATTTCTTTGAAAGTAAAACATTGAGAAAAAAATTTTTTGTCATTAGTGAAGTATGAATTATTTTTAACTCTACAAAATTAGATCAATAAAAACTTTCACAAGCAGAGGGGAAATAAAAAAATGTCATGATCATATGACCCAAAAATGGGAAAATTCAAAATTTTCTTGTTTTCATAAATATATTTCCATAAGATTTTCTTGGATACACCTAGCAAGGCAAAGTTCCAATTATTTAAATATATGTCACCAACTTTTGTCCATGCATAAGTACATTACACAAATTTTACAGCTATTTGTTCAATCAACTTCTGCAGTTATACACAAATGTTAATACATCAAATAAAGGAAAAACTCAACAGTAAAAATTTTTCTTTTCAATAAGTTGATACTATGCAAAATGTAATCAAAAGTTAACCCTTGATAATAACCATGCTATGGCTATTTCTAGACCTCTTGTGATAAATTGTTTCTATTCTTAAATAGAAATTTCATTCTACTTGATAATTATGCAATGTGAATTTTAAAAAGAGAAGAAATTTTATTAATAATTTTTATATTGTGCTGGATATTTTGTGAAATCTTGTTTATCTTAATTTTTATTAACCCCAAGATTCGTAAGTGCATTTAATTTTTAATCATTAATTTGTTTTAAATATGATTGTGTACAACTATATATTTAACTATTTGATCATCACTTTCAGTTTTCAAGCAGAATTTTAATTTTTGAAACAGTTAAAGTTTATTTACTTAGATAGATTTATATTTATACTGTTTGATGAAGAAAATATGCAATTATTTCTAAAACCAAGTACGGCTTTTTATGAGGGCATGTACGTAGGAATTCACATAATATGGCATGCATTTTGTCAATTAATAGTTTTACCCTGAGCAGTAACCTCGCAATACCATTTCAGTTTCTTTTAGTAAATGCATATTATATAACAAAATTAAAATAACTGCTTAAAAGTATTAATGCAAACTTAGGTTAGGCAACTGATGTTAAAAAAAATGAAATCAATGTATATAACACAGAATAAATTACAATATCTGAGGCTAAAAGAAAAAATTGAGTCAGATGTCTTATAAGAAATTTCATTGATGATTAAAATAAACCAGCGGCAGATTCAAGGACTATTAATATTATATATGTTATAAACCAATTCATTATAAACATAATACTAGATCAAGAGAAATCCATTCACTCTTGTTAAAATTTATAAACTTGGTAACTTAACCCAGATAGATAAAAAACTGGATTCAATCATAATGTATGGCAATTATAACATTATAACTGTCAATAGGTTTACCAAAACAACCTTATCACAGACAATAACAAGTCCACAGACTTAATCACTTGCTCATAAAATTAAATATGCTGGCAAACAAGCTTTTATAACATATATATGGATATTGTGCCTAGCAAACTATTTTTTCCAAACAAGCCATGCTCTCTCACATTATATTCAAACTTTAAGAAAACCATTTTAGTTCAAGGTATTTAAAAATGTTGGCAAAATATTTCCACTGCTTATAACCTATAATTTGTGATAAAAATAATCCTTAATCAAAACTTTTTCAGATAAAATTAAAATATGCTCCTCAAAAAAACAGAAACATCACTCAGCCAATCATATAAGCACCATAAGACCATGGTTGCTTGTACCAAAAAATATAATTGCCCATTGACCAGAGTAATGTTTGTTCACTCATGTTTTGTTTCACTCCCCACGATCATGTTACAGCCACACTTTGCTTTGAATAATAAAACTAGTGCATGCAAGTACTTGTGCAGTTCAGTAAGTCAACCAAAATCATACTTTAACCTCGTGGCTATGGCTTAAAAATTGCCACACTATGGGTTTACCCACTATATTAAATTCATTTGCATTTTGGCAGGGCAATTAACAAATGTTCCAACATCATGTGAAGCCCTAAAAAGTCCCAAAATCATAACAACTTCTCAATGGCACATCACAATAGAGCTTAATACACAACCCAGTCCTTCATCATACCCATGTTCTTCAATTCAACAAATAGCCAGTCAGCATTCAACCTGCCATCCAGCAACTCCAAAAGTCCTTCTCATCAACAGGAACAAAAGAATAAAAGCAGTGACAAGAAGAAGATGGCTCGGTTTCATTTGGTAGCCTCTTCCACAGTTATTAATTTCACCCTCCTTGAAGAAAGGAAAATTTGCATGTAAATCAATAAATCAAATAAATAATAGCATTTAAAACAAAGTCTCTATCTAAGACCTTAACAAAAAGCAAAACAGCAAATTCAAGACAATGAGCCCAGTTAAACATGAACATCTAATGAAATTTGTAACTGTAGTGTATGTAGTTTTCATAATGTTCATTTCTAAAAGCCATTTGTATAAATCAAATCTTAAAAATTATTTTAAAATAAAACTGACGAATTCAACATTTTAAAAATTTTTTCTAAAAAATTCCCCAAATCCCCCAAGGAGTCTGTCAAATATGAGTATCAGAACCATTTTTCTAGAAAAGGCATTTGTTGCTTATATCTATTCTAATGAAGAAACAAACCCAACATTGTACTTTTTCATCACATGACTTACTTGAGGATGACTATTAATGCACATTCCATGCCTTCTACGGGGGAGCTCTCCAACCACACGTAATTTGTAACAGGCCAAAGAGGAATTGTAATCAATTTCAGTTCCTATATCCTCCTCTTCTTCCTCTTCCAGGCCCTCACTATCAAAGCTCATTTCCTTTTCACCACACAGTTCATCCACAACAACCAGTATTAAGTTAGTGTAGGGGATTGCTTGCACAACAAAGGGTCTTCATGAAAAAATATACAAAAGATTTTAGAAAAATTACACTTCTATTGACCTAGAATCTAGAGATTTGTATAAGTTTATTTAAATACAGTTTCTAAGTAAATTACAACTATAATTTATTTAATTCAAAGTGAATATCACACAACATATATCCTTTTAAAAGTAAGGCTTTAAGTAAATCCTTGAGGGGAGTGAATGCAATATAGTATCAACATTCAAGATTTATTGGCTGTAGTTAAAATTAACAAAGCTGAGATTGTCTGCGCAAATGGTCTGGATCATTTTTTCATCATAGCTTCGGAAGCCTCATAAAATGCTTTTGAGAGCCTCATGGGGCCTATAGATTGCTACACACTGTATTAAATTATATCATATTGAGTAGGTAACAATTCTATAATTAATTACAAGTGTAAAGGTTAAAAGAGAGAAAATTCAAATTATTGATAACTTTTTAACAACACCAAAACCATAAAATATCCAACCTTGACCTCAAATTAGCAACAAAAACTTTTGTTCATACATTAAGAATGATTTTATCTGACTTCCGAGCATTATTCTGACTCACTTAATTTGTGCTCAAACACAATGACACAAATAACTCAATTAGAAGAATATGACATACCTGTTGCAGGTAGCATGGGCATGATAAGGATTCATCCTGAAACCTGGCTCCCTTTCTCCTTGATTCTGAAGCTGATGCTGTAACAAGTATAATTTTACTTCTTTGTCACATGACTGAGGTCGTGTCCTGTTAATGCGAACTTCATTGATTAGATGCTTATTGTCATGTCCATGTCCATGCAAACCACCACCATCATCCATGATGCCTAACCTACTGTCATCACCAGGAGCTGGACCTCCAGACCCTCCCATAATTTCCCCGGGATTGTCATAATCATCGGGGTAGGCTGTTGATTAATAAATTCATGCACATTAAAATTTAATATTTTAATGTCACTACACATAAAAATGTTAGAAATGAATTTGCAATAACTTAACTGATTGGCTAATCATAATGTTTAGCAAAAGTGATAATTTACTTTCTCCCCTAGCCTCCCTTTATCTACATTTGTGTTGAAGAATTTAGTCGTCGATTGTTATTTAGTCCTACAAAAAGAATCTCCTTCGTTAAAGCACATTTTTGCTTGTAATATTTCTTCCTTCCTCAGTGTTCCTCAACCCAGACCACTATCCCGCTCTCACTCTCCCGCCTTACTTTCTAGCAGTGGTGGCTCGTGTATAGGCACTGCAGAACTGCAGCACCCCCTATTTCCACTTGATATTATCGATAACTTTTAATATAATGAGTCCTTTTTTTCTTTAATTCTTTATTTATTTTTGTAGTACAATATATATTCCTTAAGCTTAATGTCAGTACTTCAGTAGCCATCCCCCAGTTTATGAAAAAGATACAAAAATCTTTGTATGGAACTGTGCGCTTCACAGTGCCAGCGACGTGGTGTTTGACTGTTGTGCGCATGCGCACATAGGAGGGGGGTGGGGAGGAAGGCAGGACTGCCAGGTAGAGAGAGCACTGTTGCTCTTGCAGTGCCGGCTCTGGCGAGATGGTGGAAGGAAGTTTTTTTTTACTCAGCGTGTGTTGTGCTTAAAAACCGTGTACCATATTCTTGAATGTGATAAAGTGTAGAAGAGTGTAGAATTAGATTATTATTCTGCTTCCAGCTATTCTATTTGATTCATTTTTTTTCGGTTCTTTTATGGATTACATTTTTAAATGAATAGATCAAGCTTGAACTGTAACAATTTAAGTTAAAGTAAGTAAAAAATGTTTGGTTTTTTGTTAAAATTTTATCAAGTTCCTGAATAAATTTTCTTTTTATACATGTTTTTTTCCTTTTACACAATTTTAAAACAAAGGCTAAAAATTTTCTGGAGCAGCACCCCCACTAATTTTAGCTACGAGCTGCCACTGCTTTCTAGTGTTAAAAAGTTCATTACAGACAACAATTTCATTGTCAAAAAGGCTGATAAAGGAAATGGAATGGTGGTGATGAACCGAGACCTTTATTTGGAGAAATGTTATGATTTCATTCGTAATAACAATATTTCTGTTTTGAAAAAAGACCCTACCTTGATTTATCAATCTGCGATCCAAGAAATTATTTCTTCGATTTCTCTTCTTTTCACTCTTAAAGACAAACACAACTTATTAGTGATGAACCCCTTCCTCCTAGACTTTATGGTTTACCAAAACTTCACAAAAAGGGTTACCCTATTAGGCCTGTTGTCTCCAGTACCTCTGCACCTGCCCATAAACTCACCTTCAAACTCAATACATTTCTTCGTGATTATTCTCATTTTAGTCCCAAATTTAGTATTAAAAATTCCGTATAGTTGACGCACACCTTAATAGGAAAAATTTTCCCCAACAATTCAAAATTTGTCTCTTTTGATGCTTGTAATCTTTTTACTTCTGTTCCCATTAAAGAAGCTGTAGATTTGGTTGTAGATATGCTTTCCAAAGCAGGTGTCAATCAATTTTTTATAACTGATTTTTCTAATTTACTTGAAGCGTATTCAGAGCAAAACTTTTTCTTTTTGACAATAATTCTTATAAACAAACAGATGGTCTCACAATGGAGTCCCCACTTTTCCCTCTCCTTGTCAACATTTTTCTCAACAATTTAGAAGTTAACCTTTTTAATTCTGGCCATCCTTTATTAACTTACTCCGAATTTTGGGGTAGGTATGTGGATGACATTTTGTGTGTATGGAATGATACAGATGACCAACTTTCTGAATTTTTAACCCTTTTAAATTACCTCCACCCTTCCATTTCTTTTACAGTTGAATCTGAAACCAATGGTTTGCTTAACGTTTTAGATCTCACTTTGTCTCTGCTGAACAACACACCTACCTTTGCTATTTTCCATAAACCCACTTACACAGAGCAGGTCATTCCCAATCACTCTTCCCATCATTTTTCTCACAAACACGCTTCTTTTCATTCTATGCTTCACCGTCTTCTTAGTATACCTCTTTCTAAACCCAATTTCCTTATAGAACTTAACACCATTAAACAGATCGCCATCAATAATGGCTACAAAATTGGTTTAATCGATAAAATTATCTCTAAAAACGTTTATTTATTGCCTCCCAAAAAATCGTTTCTTTTCTGCCTAATCTCATCTCCAAACCTCTTAGTTGGTGCAGACTCCCAAATTTAGGAAACCTTTCTTATAAATTGTCCAACCTTTTTCCTAACCTTAAACTTAAGCCTGTTTTCTACTCCCCAGTTACATTTTCCAAATTATTCCTTAATGCTAAAGACCTGATATAGTTGTCATTAAGAAGTGGTGTATATAAACTTGCTTGTGATGATTGCGGAGTGGTCTACATTGGCCAAACAGGGAGGAGTTTTGACAAGAGGATTAAGGAGCATAAGCGATACATCTGTTTAATAATTTGAATTCTCAATTTGCAAAATATCTTTTAAACCTTAATCATCATAGTTCCTTAAATCCTAAATTCCTCCACTTTGAAATTAAAAGTCGCAAATTGGATGCTCTTGAACAGCTCGAGATAATTATTTGTGAAGACTCGTTTCTCTTAAATGAATACCTTTTCCACAATCATTCTCCTCTATTTAGCTTACTGAATATTTTGTAAATATTTTGTAAATACTTTGTATCAACATTGTTGTCTTTGGTCCCTTTTACCAAGTTTTTGTAACATTTTGTAACTTTATTTTGCTTTTGCCTTCCTTTCCTAACCATTTATTTAATTACCTTCCTTTCGTTTTCTGTGTAGTCCCTCCTGCCCCCCCCCTTTTTTCCCTATATATATGGAACGATTTTTATATTTTATCACCTGATGATGCTACAATTGTAGTGAAACCAGTCGTGCCAAATAAATTTGTGGAAGTGACAAAGTTCTTTCTTTTCCTTGAAAAACAATTAGATATTTGGCTAATTAAAATGCAAGATTGTCTTGTAAAAAATCCTTTGTGGATTTGAAAACAATGACACTACCATCAATATCAATCTTCAGAACCTTGTTATATGTGTCTAAGGTAAAAGATATAAACTGCAATAAAGATATTCACAAATATTACACTAGAGGTAACAATGACTTTTGCTCACTGAAACACAGGCTTAAAATATATTAAAAGCTTCCAAGGTAGGGATCGAATAGTTTAAAATTGGGAAATCTCAAAGAGAATTTAAAAACAGAATCTATAATGTTTTAATTAAAAATGCTTTCTACATAATTGATATGTGGATTTTATTAATACCTAATGTGTGACAGGAAGTAACTCTAACTTGTATAATTGTACACATCTCATTTTGTATTCCTAATACTGTATACTGAGATTTATTCATTTTTAATGTGTTTTTCTAAACTTTAATGTGTACCTATCTTTGCCTTTTGTAAGTGTTTTGAATGTTTTATTTGATGACTACTGAAGATTGTTAAATGCATTGTATGTATGTACTACTTTTACGGAATAAATGAAATGAAAAAATAAATAAAAATTATGAAAGGAATATTTAGATAAAATCAGAATTTTTGTTAATATTAATAATGAAATAAAATTATGCAAGAAAAATGAAACTAAAAAAATTAATTTCAAAATAAATAAAACAAACTATGTAAAAATTACAATAGATTACTCAGAAACACGACCAGGTTTCAACGTAACAGTGTCATCACCAGGGAATATACCACATGTTTCACAGATTTAGATACCAACAGTGGCAGGGTAAAAAGTAACTAATGAAATCCGGGAGAAAGGAATTTCATACAAACTGACCAATAAACACAAAGAGAAGGAATTTACATACTGATTACTATGTATGTAACTTCGTATTTTTTAATATTATAATGGAATTTTTACATATTTTGTGTTTAATTTATTCTGAAGTAAAATGGAATTCCTCATAGTTAAGGCTCCCATAGTAGATTATAAAAAAATTAAAATACTGAAGTTATTACTTATGCACAGTTCCATCTTTGCTCTATGTAGAGTGCTTAGTTCTCTCTTTTACCCTCTGGGACAAATTTAAAGGGAATGATACCTTCAATATCATAATGGATCAACATTGTTGTCACCTTCAAATTTGAAAATTGCACTTTTATGGTTTTAATAATTCAGGAGTTTTCTGCTGAAGAATTTAAAATTTGATCTCTGGATTATACTGAATGATTCTTAATCCTCATGAACGACCTGTTTCAGAAAACTTTTGCTCTCTTAAATTCCTAATTTGAGGTCAGAATAAATTTCCACCCATTGCAATTTGTGTTCATCATTCAATACTTTGGAACAATATTAAGATGGCTGCAAACAATCTATCAAGAAAAACTGACACAGCACAAATCAGACATAACACATACCAATCTAAACCTGTATCAAGACAAAGAATTAGAGACAAGTTTTCCAGGGCTGCAAAATGCTCAATGTTACTACAAAGCCCACAAAAGAATCAGTTGGGAAACTTTTGGGTCAAACCTTGTGTAAAATAATTTGATTTTGGTATTGTGATGAAACCACTTTAAATGATGTATTTTCAACTTTTCACAATTTTCAAATAAAGAACATGATAATGAAATCACAATCATGAACACACAGACTTGATGCTCGTTATGGCCAACAGAACACCTCCATAACTTCTTCAATCAAAATTGATGGATATTATTTCATTCTAAATATATTAACCTCTCACATTTTGAGTTTCAAAAACTGAATAAAATTTAGCTTCAAAACTAATAATTATTCAGCCAATTTGCAAATTTTATTTGGTTAATTTGAAAGACAAAAATAACATTTAGATACTGAAGTTAATAAAGTTTTTACCTCTATCAAAAAGAATGTGCTAGTAATTAAAATAAGATAATAATATCACTTTTTGGTTCAGACATGATACAAGGCCATTGTATCCAGGGCTGGCTTGGCCTAAGTTAGCACCCTGTGCATATCAAAATGTGGTACCCCTATGTAGGAATTTGTCCAACTTGGACTTATAAATTCTTGTAATATCTTACTAAAAATCTCAATTTATTCACTCTCTGTTAGATCCACACTAACACATTTGTAATTCTAATTGTTGTATTGTTTTAGGCAAACTTTACAAATAACACTAAATACATATAATGAAGTGATGACCAACAAAAACCCTACAGCAGAGGTCGGCAACGTGGCAACCGTGGGCGCCATGGTGCCCGCAAGACATTTGTGTGCCGCCCGCCAGCCAAAAAGAGAACTCAAGTTAAACAATAACGGAAAACTCTCAGAAGACCAATACGTTACGGAACAAGATGAAGAATAGAACTTTGTAACCAACATCTTAATCTTACATTACACCGAGCTGAATCCTATGTGTTACAAAATAACATTGTCAAGGTCAGGACTTATAAGCCAAAAGAATGGGGACATACATTGTTGGATAAAGACATTGTTGTCATTAACAGAGTTCTTTTCATAATGACTCCTCCCTTACCCCTCTCTTGTTTATCCAAGTCCCTTTCCCTTCTCCCTACCCTGCCCTAGTATAAATACATCCTTCACAGCGTTTTTTGGAGATTACTATCACTATCGTGCTTGTGTGATTGCCGTGCCTGTGCTGACAATTCATACAAACATTCTCGTATGAACTGTACAAAAAGATAGGGAATTCTCCGCCCCTAGTTTATGCTAGGTGAAGGTGTCCTGTCGCCTTCAATTGCTATTACGGGTGCAAGGCTAACTGAGATCCTTGTTCTCAACCCGTCGTGTACTATAGCTCCGTTAGCTGGTTCAGGCTATTTGGAGGTAGGCGCTTGATATGTGAAAACTATTTCCCTATGTCGTGTGAAACTCCTAAGTTCTTGCCAAAAGTCGTTGGTTTCGGAGTTCTGTCCTCCGTCTTGTAGCATAACTTGGCTCAAGTTATTGTTGTGAATCTTTGGTTTCGGAGTTCCGTTCTTCGCTTAGTATACAAAGTACAGGGTTTGGGAGATTTTTCTTCGCCTCTTACAATATCAGCCAGTGATAGCTCATTTCCCTCCTCATTGGTTAAACATAAATCAATTTAAATTGACCAACAGTTCACAATATTTCTGATATTTTCCCGATATTCAGTGTGTTGTGTTTATTAATTCATTTGTAGAAAATTTCATCCCCATTATGAATAATAAGAGGCAAAGGACATATTACTGCAATGTTGATTGGAAAGAACAATTCTGTTTTACTGATTTGAAAGGAAAGCGTTTGTTTATTGTGCAATGCTTGTGTCGCACTTTCAAAGAAAAGTAATGTTGAAAGACATTTTAATACGGTCCACGGAAATTTTAATACTAGTTATCCATTAAACTCTGAGATCAGGAAAAAGAAAATTTCTGATATGAAATCTATTTTAACTAAACAGTAGAGCATTTTTACCAGACCAGTGAGCAAACAAAAAGAGCAATGACTGCATCACTTAAAATTTCGCATTTGTTGGCCAAGAGAAAAAAGCCTTTTGAAGATGGCGAGATTGTAAAAGAAGCCATGTTAGCAATTGCTGACTCACTTTTCGAAGATTTTAAAAATAAAAATGAAATTACCTCAGCAATCAACATGATTCAGTTATCAGCAAGAACAGTTACAAGAATAATTGAAGTTATTGCAAGCAATATGGAGAAAGAGTTGGCAAATGATTTACAAAAATGTATTTTCTTCTCGTTGCAACTGGATGAGTCAACAGACATATCAGACACTTCTCAATTGGCTATGGTTGTGAAGATGGTGTTTAATGATTTTTCAGGAAAGGAAGAATTTTAAGAAATTATTATTATATATTAATTAAAGGGACGAACAAGAGGTGAAAACATTTTTTCAGCTTTTAAAAAATATGTCCAAGAAAGTAATATACCATTAATGAAGTTGACTGCAATTACTACAGATGGTGCACCTTTGATGACAGGTAGTAAAAATGGATTTATTGCGCTATGTAAAGAAGACCCTCTCTTTCCAAAATTTATTTCATATCACTGCATTATACACCAAGAAATGTTATGCGTAAAAGTTCTTCATTTTCAACATGTCATGAAAACAGTAACAAAAATAATAAATTCCATATGAGCCATACCACTGCAACACCGATTGTTTAAACTGCTTTTACAAAGTGAAGATGCCAAATTCGATGATCTCCTTTTACATACCGAAGTTAGATGGCTCAGCAGAGGCAAAATACTTGTGAGGTTTAAAAATCTCATAAAGGAAGTAAAGGAATTTCACACACCAAGAAATGAATAATGTATGGTTGGATGACAAAGCTTGGTTGATAGATTTCGGATTTCTTGTTGATATAACTATAAAATTGAACGAACTGAATATGGAGATGCACGGGAAAAATCAACACATTGCAAAAATGATAAGTGCAGTAGATGCATTTAAATGTAAATTGGCATTGTGGAAGTCTCACCTAGAGAGAAATTCATTATCACATTTCCTGAATTTAAAATATATTATTGAGAGTCTGACTGATGAAAATGTTACCACTGAACCATTTTCACAACACATTGAAACTCTCCTGAAGAAATTGAAATTTAGGTTTCGTCAGTTTTATGAAGCAGAACCCATAATAACATTCTTTGCTAATCCATTCAATTTTATGGACAATGATATGTCTGTTAATATTGGAACTTACTTTAATATCGTTAACACCAAGGACATAGAAATGGAAATAATAATGTCACATAAAAATGATGAAAACTTTTGGAATTTAGTTGATGAAAATCGCTATCCATTATTAAGAAAATGTGCCCTAAAAATATACTCTTACTGTGCTTCAACATACACTTGCAAGTCCATTTTTTCAAGCATGAAACACTTGAAATCCAAGTACCAATCAATACTCACCGATTATAATTTAGACAACTGCCTAAGATCAGGTATCTCGAGTTATATGCCAAATTATAGCAAGTTGGCTGAAGATATGCAGTCCCAAGTTTCACATTGATTTATTTTTCATGTTTTTATAATAAATTCTTTAATAGTTTTTCTCATATATACAAAATATCATTTTAATAAATATTGGTACACATCTACTATTGTTACTTCACTTCATGCCCCCAATAATTAAAGTTGAGCTGTCATAGATAAAGAGGTTGCCTATCACTGATACAGAGAGATATCAACATCTTGCTTATGCGCCCTTCACATCCTCAGTAATATAAATTGCGCCCTCATAGGTGAAAAGGTTGCCAACCCCTGCCCTACAGGAACCAAAAACTACAAAAAATCAGTGAAACAGAAAATGCAAAAATCTACAGTAATGTAAAACTAGCATTGACTAGGTCATACCATGTCAGGCACATCACCGTAATCAGCCAGCTCATAAAACAAAAAAAACTTTGTGCAGAGATTCCATCCTGACCACAGATATTCCGCCGCTGCCAAAACTGTGGTAGTACTGCTGAATTTTCTTAATGTGTATGCCCCAATAGTGGAAAATACCTAGTTGACAGAGGAAGTTGGGGTGAGAAGGAAAGCATTGGATGAATTTGGTAGCTATGACACAGTGTAGTTAAGTGATTTGTCACTCTCACTCGACATTTGAATCTGTTTTTTTCTTCGTTAGTCTGCTTTTTTTGTTTTTCCTTGCAGTTCTTTCATGATTATTTGTTCTACATTGTGGATTGTTCATCATTGGTTAGTGGTTAACAGGTTTATTATTTTTTTTCCAATTTACATACATTTAAAATAACCATAGGTTATGAAGCAGAAACATGACTTCAAAATTGCTCAGGCATTAACCAACAACTTTTATTACAAATACAAAAAGGAAAAGATTGGAAAAATGTCATGGATAGATTGATTGCAATTACAGTTTCTAGCAAAGAATAATTTGGCTTTCCGTGGACTGAACGATAAATTATTTTGCCAAAATAATGGTAACTTTTTGAGCTTGGTCAAACTTCTAGGTAGTTTTGATCCTTTCATGAACAAGTATTTAAGAAAAGTTGCTACTTCTGAACTACATACCCATTAGTGTGGTAAAGAAATTCAAAATGAGCTCATTAAAATTCTTGGAGATGAACTCTTAACTGGAATCATTGAAAAGGAGTTGAAATTAAAGTATAATTTCTCAATAATTTGTGATGCTACATCTGAAGCTAGTCACCAAGAACAATCGTCATTTACAGTCAGAATTGTTGATATACCAGACGATGATAAAACTTCCATAACCACCAAAGTACATTTCATAGGTTTTGATGCTATAGCATCAACAACTGGAGAATCAATTTCCTTAAAAATATAAGAATTGATAGAAAATCTTCAACTAGATTTTAACAACTGCCAAGGCCAAGGATACGATAATGGTGCAAACATGGTCAGGAAAAAGAATGGTGTACAGAAAAAGATTCAGGATAAATATAAACAAGCATTTTTCTTTAACTGTGGATGCCACTCATTAAATTTGGCCATTGGAGATGCAGTCAGTAGCATGAACAAATCTTTAAACTTTTTTGGTGTGTTGCAATCTGTAAACAATTTTTTTCACTACCATAAAAATTTTAAATAAACATATTGTTTACTAATTGAAACCACTTTGTAGAACCTGATGAGAATGTCATATTGATGCAGTAAAAGATGTTAAATTTGAAGGGCTCTTGAAGAGTTGTCTGAAAATACAAATTTAGAGTCTTCTGCATGTTTTTTTAGCAAAATCATTGGTTGATGAAATTTGTAAATTGGAATATACTCTCCAGCTAGGATTTTGGTATGATTTACTTTTCAAAATCAATATTTGGAGACTGATGCTTCAAAAAGAAAATATGGATATAGGAAGTTCAATGGAAAGTTTATCCAACTGTAAACATTTTGTCAAATCTATTAAAAATGAAGAAACTTTTGAAAAATATTTTAACTCAGCTAAAGCAGTTGCCGATGACATAGGGGGAGAAACTGAATTTAGAAAATTGAAAGAGAGAGAAAAAGAAACAGGAACTATCAGGATTTGAGTGCTGAACTATATGAATACCAAAGTGATGAACCAAAAAGATATTTTAAAGAAAAAGTGTTTGTCATTTTATCTGCTGTTCTAGACACTTAATGAGCGCTTTTCACAAATAGAAAACTTTTGTGGAAAATTTTCAATTCTTAATGATTTGAAAAAAGTACCAAATGACATCGAGTTAATGGAAAAATGCAAAAATTTGGAAAATGAATTGATCGATAAATTAACAAAGAACAGCTCTTTTACAAAATTAAAAATATTCAAAATCTCATTCCCCTAAATGAAAAGTTAACTTTGAGTCCATTATGTTCTCAATTTTGTTAGAGATCATAATCTACAATATGTATTAACAAATCTGTGGAATGCACTCAGAATATTTTTAATCATGCCCGTTACTGTTGCTAGTGGTGAAAGATCCTTTTCAAAACTAAAGCTGATCACAACATTTCTATGATCTACAATGCTTCAGCAAAGGATGAACTCATTGGCACTGATTTCAACAGAACAGGAAGTCCTTGATAACAACAAAATAAGAAAACAGGCAATAGAGACGAAAACATTAACTATAATATATGACTACTGAAAAATGTTTAGAAAGAAGATTTGATTTTATAAATAAATAAGTAAATACTATTTTGTTTGTTTTTATTATTATAGTCTTTTGCTGTTCAGGGTGTTGTTCTTATTGAGGGTCTTCAAGTAAAAATAAACTGACGTGGGCAACACATGACTTTCTCCATATTTATATGGCAAATTACATGTTGTTAGCTCTGGGATCATTGTCAATATTTACTTCCGGTTGAGAACTAAGAAAAGAAAAAGGAGTGTTGCTAAGACATAACTAAGCATCAATTGTTAACAATAGCCTTCGATAGGTGGCATGGTGTTGGCAGCTAAAAATATAAGATATCTCTTAAACAATGCATTATATGGAATAATGTATCAATCAAAGGTTGTAGAAAATAAAATTTCCTACAACTTTTATTCTAGTACATTTTTACATTTATCAAATATTAAAGCAAATATTTCAAAATAACGGATGTGAAAAGAGTAAACATCCACTTCCGATCAACAGATTTAAAAAAAAAATAATCAGATCTTCTAACTTTTATAAAAATGTTAAATATAAAATTTTGCATTGACCTGATTAATAGTTTTTGAGTTAAGAGCGCCCACAAAAATCTATCACATACAGACAGACAGACATCATCAAGAAAATAGTCAAAACGTGTTCAGGCGACCTCAAAACGTGTATTTCCGTTGAAATCTCGAGTTCAATTTTTTTCATGAAAACAATACTTTCTCATACTACGTATATGGAGAAAGTAAAAACATTAATGTACCTAGCGGAAGGTTATTCAACAATGTTATGCCTAATTAACTGAATACAATAAAATATATATTATTTCCAGATATTCACTACATTCCATTAAATTTCATCACATTGGGACAATTAAGGAAAACACCTTAAAAAGAGAATTATTTTTCTGAATAAATATTAAACTTACCAATATCAGGAGCAAAAGCACGAACATATTCTGGTACATATGCCCAAAATATACCAAATAAGTGATTGAACCTGATTTGGGATAGCAGGAACATGAAGCGGCTCACTGTCCATTCTAACAGCCAGATGAAATGGCGGAAGGGCTTTAAAAAAGTTTTTTTTGTTAAAAGGCTGTCATTAATTTGATAATATACATTGCCATAAGTGATATTATTGCTTTGTCAACAAGGATGACATTCATTTTCCACAAATCAATCCCACATTAAGTTTTCAATATAATAAAAAGAAAAATATGCAAAAAATAATGAATGCTGAAGAAAGATTCACTTAAATACAACCAAAACATGTTTACAGGAATCATAGCTCTTATAGATAAATTTATATTAATTTTTATTACCAAACATTTTGGTGATGATTTATGACACTTATATGCAAGTAAACATGCTATATTTCTTCAGTTGAAATAAAAATCCAACCATTAAATTTAGGTAACTTAAATAAATGTCAAATTTTCATCTGAATTCTATTAAAATCTAAGCATAGAACTCACTCCATCAGGTGATCCTGGAGAAAAGTTAGATGAACCACCCCCAACCCTATCACCAAAACATACAGCCTGGTAGTTATAGATGGTGATCTGCTTGTAGACTCCCTCTCGTACTAAGGCGGCCATTATATCTGGTTTAACTTTTCCAAAGAAGCGGCCAGTGTCAGAGATTGAACGAGATCCAACCACTACATATCCATTGTTATCAAGAGCATAGCATGTTAAATCCTCAGTTGAGGCACATGTACGAGGGCAGGTTGAGGAACCAGAGCACTGTAATAGATAATAACGATGATTCCAATGATTTTGAGTCTTAAAAGAGTTAATTAATAATAAGAACAAAGAATTTCAATCATATGAATAAATATTAAAGCTTGGTAAAAACACTACCTAATAGTAATATCAGTTTTATCTAGATATACATCATTTACAATAAATATTGTAAGTGCAGAAATTCAAAACATTTTATTAAAAACAGCATGAAAGAGGAACAGGTTTAGATAATATTGTCAAAAATGTCACACAAGTAATAGGTACATATGTTTGAAACATAAGACTGCTGAATGAAAGAATTATAAAAACATTTTCAATTAAAGCTGCTTCTAACAATAGGAACCTGCTCACTGATTTTGAAGTTTGAGGTTCAGCTACTCCTTCAGGTGTTAAAGTTGAAGTGATGTTTCTAAATCTGGCAAACAGGGCTGAGTGACGGAACTGGAAACCAACAACAGCTGCAGGAGCTTTCCGAGTTCCCTCTGTATGAAAGATTGCATGACTTGCCGTGACCAAGGAATCATTCTTATATTCTGTTAAAAGAAAAAGACATATATGTCATTATAATTGAAGAGATTTTATTTTTCTGGCTATAAGACGATTTTTTTAGAAAATTTTTCAAGAAAAAAGTATTTTGATGAATATTGGCTACATTAAGCAAATGAATTACAACTACTCATAAACTTGAATTTGTAGATGCCGTTATGTACTTGTTATATGAATTACAGTATACATTTGATAGAGAGCATGAGAATTCTATATTAGAAAATAATGGGTAAAATAAAAAGAAATCTAATGAACAACTATTGCATCAATGTTAAATTATCCTATTTTGGTAGATTTCTTTACAGGAATCAACTTCACTGAGCTCCCATGTTTGTTTAGAAGGAAAACAAATTACATCCTAACATAAGACATTGCGAGGCCATAAGATTGGGACAATAAGTTTATCAAACAGATCAGAAACTGCAGTTATATGGAAAGATGCATATCCCCTTTAGAGACGAAAAGCTCTTTGATTTCCATTGGGGCAGAGAATCTTTTCATAAGGTAGCATGAAAGATCATGTGGTTGTACCTAATTTAAGATGCCATACATGGAGGTGGATCTTATGTGGATCAGTGATCATGTAGGCTGTAGAATACACCAATCTGGTAATAACTTTTGCGTGGTGACGTTTATATCAGATGGTGGCAAACCCATCATTTGAAAAATCCTCAATCAAGTAAGGGGAGTCTGGCCCAAAATTTACATCACTATGTACGTTGGCTGCATATGACTTGCCTCCCTTGTTTTTACTCATTGTGAGCTGTTTAAAGATTTCCTCTGTACAGTCTTTATGATCACTCTCTGATTTGTCATACGGAACCAATGTACCATTTAAATTAGCAATAAGGTCATTAAGTGATTTTATTTCAACTTTGGGGGCAAATATATTGCTTACTACCTCATGGAAGGATTTGTTCTTTTGTGGAGTGCAATTTCGGCAGATCCAAAAAAGGGACATAGACTCTAAAATAACTTTTAAACTAATTTTGGATAACACAGCAAATAGAATGATATCTACAATGGCATGCATAGCATGGAATAGTCCTTTCTCTTAAGGAGAATGTGTTATTGCAAGAGCTGCAAACGTGGTTACTGGCACTGGAGGCCATATTAAAAAACAATTAGATGTAACATAGTAGATACCAAAAAGCTAAATGAAATTCATTAGAATAGCTTAAACATGATAAAAATTTAATTTGAAATTTTTAAATAAATCTTAATGAATAGCAATGAATAATAGTGTTTTACTCATTATCTTTATACTGTTATTTTTATTAAAGTTGATTTCCAAGAATTGATATTTCACTTACCACCCTTAAAAGGTACAGAAAAAACGTAGCTAGTTGGATCCACAAAATGTTGTTCCACTGCTCTCTTGTACCATACTTCATCAATGGCTCGTTTGTTTGTCACACTAAAGTGACTGGGGGAGATAGAGAAATATTTACTAATTACAGAGGAAGACATTATAACATGATTACAAAACATAGTAATAGATAATATAACAATGAAAGTATTTTCATTATATATATATATATATATATATATATATATATATATATATATATATATATATATATATATATATAAAGATTTCTAAACCTCAATCACAATAAAACTTCATAGGTAAATCAAATGACAATAGATAATAATATTAATATTTATTATCCTTGTGACCATACAATCAATATTGCAGGTATAGGATAAGGTTACCATTTTGTCCGGATTTTTTGTCTAAAATTTCTGTCCTGGCGGATTTTTATAAAATTGTTGAAATGTCCGGATTTTTACTTCCTGCGACATTTTGTTTTAAGTAAGCACGACGAAGAATGCTGAATTACGTTATCTGATATCTCTTTCGGATACAGAGAGACGATTGGTCAATTCAAATTTTTCGCATGTGCCAATTAGGCAGGGTCGCGACACTCAATCTTAGAAAACGAGGACCGTCTAAACGTGACCCCTCCAACCCCTCCGCCGCCTCAGTGCGTTTTGGAAACCCTTCCCATTGGCCGAAGGCGTTGCCAGGCAACGAGGCACGCAAGCAGTAGCGTCTCCTCTTCCCCTCCTCCTGCTCCCTCTCCTTTCCTCTCCCTGCTCCCTCCCCTTTCCTCCCCGACCCGATTGCCGCTTTTCGTAGTGCAGCGGATTTTCCGTAAACCAAAACGTTTAATTATTCCATAAATTTGACGGAATGACCCTCCAATTTTTTCAGTTCTGAAAACAATTTACCCATCAAATGTATGTGTGGAAATTGGTATACACTTCCAAAGAAAAAAGAACATTTTTTTACGCGTTTATTGCGAAAAAAATGAAGGCAAATCAATTTACAAAATATAACAATATTATTGGCCCATTGATCTTTAGAAACAAATATAGGCCAATGTCGGCATAGTATAAACAAGAATGGATATCACATAAGAGCTTCTTTAGGAGCACATCATAAGCAAAAATAATACATTCCAAACATTATTGATATAATAAAAGTACATAGTTTCATAGTGCCTTCAATAAATTTCTCCCGAGAGAAATGCGTCAGGCAAAGTCTTCTGGTGTTATAGATGGCCATTCGGTCCATGGACAGGAGCTTAGGATTCCCAACCAGCTTCAACCAAACATCGAATCGACGATTTGAGTCGGAAATGGGATGAGGGAACCTGGATTTATCATTTAAAAATATACATCCTCTTGCCGATCTCGCGTATTTCACAGTCAGGCATTTCTAAATATTAATAAATGAATTATATGCCAAAATACTTACCTTCTTCCCACAATTGGGGCCACAACACGAAATGCAAACCATAGCGCACTTTTCATCTCACAAGAAGAAAACTGGCAGTCAGTCTAAACAGAAGCTCGCAGACGTGCACAGATGCTCACAGAGGAAGATTCAAATTACTCGTTGGAGCCAGAGTAACACTATTAACACCTAACAACACATAACACAGCATCACACAGCATAAGCACTCGCAATCACATGAAACCGCGCGAAATCACGTGAAAGCGCTGGAAATGACGCGAAACCGCTCGAAATCACGTGAAACCACTCGAAATCACGTGAAACCAGTCGAAATCACTTGAAACCACGCAAAACCGTTTGAAAGCGCGCGCAACCTATTTCCCCTACTTCCCCTCCTACTTTCTTTCCTACTTCCCCTCTGGTTTGCTTTGGAAAGCCTATCCAAAGGCGGTCCTCGTTTTGCAATCCGAGTGTCCGTCCCCTGCAATTAGGTATGGAAGACCCTGATGACGCTAACTTCATTACATCGAAGCATTGTCAACCTATGCTTACTCCAGAATTCATGCATATATAAATAGATACTTGTAGGGGTATAACCTGCCAGGTGTTTCAGGACCCTGTTTTCTCGAAAAATACAGCAACATGGAAATGTGGACTTGAGCCACTGAGAACAGCATTGATCCATAGTTGTGTTCTATTGACTAATTTCGGAATATTTAGCAGAAGACCAACTAATGGTGCAGCCACTATTAAATTTAGTACTGAAGTTTAGCTTTGTTTAAAACCACAGTTCTTCACTGCAAATACGAAAATATTTATTATTTACTTTTACAGTTCTGGACTTAATACGATTGTATGATTTATTATTTATAATATAAAATTGGTTATGATTATTTCAGATAAGAAAATTAATATTATTAAAGACTACCATTCCTTTAACAATGCCTAAACGGAAGTGCACGTTCACAGAAGAGATGAAAAACAAATTTCCATGTTTTTCACCTGGCCAAGATGAATGGGAAGCTGAGTGTAAAGTATGCAGAATGGGGACATATGTTTCAGTGGCTAATAAAGGGGTTGGTGATTTAAAGCATCACATAGAATCAGGCAAGCATAAGAAAGCACCTCTTCGAGATTTTTTCGCCAAAGCTGTCAGTAAACCAGAATACGATATAGCTGCTGCAGAGGGTGCCTTTGCTTTTCATACTGTGAAACATCATAGCAGTTATAAATCGATGGACTGCACTTCTGTCATGTTAAAAAATGCATTTTTTGATTCAGAAATAGCAAAAAAAATTTCCTGTGTTAGAACCAAGACAGAAGTCATTGTAAACTCTCTACTTGCAAACCATTCTCTTAATATCGCTTTAACAACTTTTAAAGAAAATAATATTGCATACTGTGGGGTTTCAACTGATGGAAGCAATCATGGTTCTGAAAAGATATTTCCAGTGATGATTCAGTATTTTGATGTGAAGGCAGGAGGGTTACAAACCAAATTAATTGAATTACAGAAAATGCCTAATGAGACAGCAGATACCATTTCTACTTATGTCAAAGAAACTCTTAAAAAAAATGGTTTGTATGAAAAATGCATTGCATTCACTGGGGACAACTGCAATACAATGTTTGGTGGACTCAGATAAAATGATGAAGGAAATAATGTCTTTGCAAAATTAAAGAAATTGTTGCAGAATAAGACCTTAATTGGAGTGGGCTGCCCTGCACATATTTTGAACAATTGTCTTCACAGTGCCGCAGAACTTTTGGATGTTGATATAGAGAACATTATTTTTTAAATTTACCAGTATTTTCACATTTATACAGTCTGGACTGAGGAGCTTAAGGAATACTGTGAGTTGGTTGAGATTGAATATAGACAGCTTCTTTCCCACAGCAAGATGAGATGAATGTCATTATTTCCAGGCCTTACTAGACTTATGCATATGTTTCCAGCTTTAAAGGCACTTTTTCTGTCCCAAGAAAAACCCCCCATTGTGATCAAAATGTTCTTTGAAAATGAATTTAGTGAAATTTACCTTTGGCTCATGCAATCACTTATGAGTGTGTTCCATTTACACACACAACAAATTGAAAGGGAAAGTAACTCAGTTGCAGAAGTATTAAATATCCTAGTCTCAGTGAAAGAAATTATCTCTGAATGAATGGATCACAACTTCATGCCTTTGAAAGGGAAGAAACTCCTATTCAAGAAACGTTATGAAGAACTTGATCATGAATGTGAAAATTTTTGAAGTGATACAAAAAATATATATGGTAATGGCATAGAATATCTGGATAAGTGGCTTAAACCTATGAAATCTATTTCATGTTTTATGTGGATGACACTTAGTGGAGTACCAAATGATGTGGAATATTCTGTTCAGTACTTGATCGACAAAGGGGTACCAATTGATGACGTTAAGTGTTTTGACCAATTGAACAATCTCAAGAAATTTTTTGAAGGTCAAATTGACAATGAAGACTTTAAAAACATGCTTGCACATCACAAGTGGGCCAAATATTTTAGTAATTCCAAAAATATTGAATGCCATTCGGAATTTTTGAAAATTGTCCAGTTTTTCTTCGCAATTCCACCTCACAATGCAAATGTAGAAACAGCATTTTCACTAATGCAAAGTCAGTGGACAAAAGAAAGTAATAGGTTTAATGTTAAGTCTGTGAAAGGTATTCTGTTTATGCAGGACAATTTCAAACATATGTCATGCACTGATTTTTATACATACTTGAGAGGCAATCCAGAGATAATGAAAGAAATTATTCCACAAGACAAATATGAATGGGCTAATCCAAAACATTAGTAAATATTGTTTACATTGTACTTTTTTATTGTTTGCATTAATAAATTTGTCCTTTTTTCTGTCCACTTTTTTAAATTCAGGACGACCATTTTGTCCTCTTTTTTTCACAAAAAAAAACGGAAATATCCTCCTTTTCTGTGTACAGAAGATGGTAACCTTAGTATAGGAGTCATCAAGAGAGAAAAATTGGATAAATACAAGTGATAGTATAAACAATAAAATACAACATTGAATTGGAATACAAAGAAAAAATTACAATATACCTACCTATACATGAATGGAAAAAAATCCTCTAATTTAGGATGATAAAAAGTAAATACAAAAATTTAACATAGAAATCACTGATAAATAAACAAATAAACAGGATCATGACAACATGTATTCACTCACATCATAATAATAATAATATAAACATTTTTCCAGTAGAAATTTTTTTACCTCTATTTTGAACCTACTGATGTTGTCAATGACTTTGATACACTTTGCCAGTTTAATGTATAATTTCAATCCCGTTGTAGCAGGTCCTCTATAATCCATCAATCTTTTATGAAACCCCAAATGACTATTCATATTACCTCATGGAAATCAATATTTTGGGGAAATAGATGAAGATTCTTTTTTATCAGCACAGTTAGAAAGTATCATTCTATATAGACATTTCTTACAGAGGAGGAGGAGATAACATATATATAGGAGGATACTAATGTCCAGCCCAAACTACAAGAGCTAGAGAGCTGAAAATTTTAGTTATTGTAGTTATGATGGAGAAACCCACAGAAAATATGAGATTTCTTACCTAAGTTACATGAGTTCGACTCCAGAAATTCCGAAAGTAGCGTTTTTTCCTATAAGAAAAGCATTGCGCCATTTTTGTAAATTAATTATGGGAATTTTCCGGTAAGCTAGAAAAATGAAATTTTCAGTGTTGCTAGATGGCCGCAATATCTATTAGGAATTACTTTCACTTAATCTTACAGTGTCTTGGGTTCGACTCCAGAGACCCCGGAATATCTCCCATAAGTTAGCATGGGAAAACGAAATCCAGTGTGTAGACCAATCTAATAAGTTTAGGAAGCTGAAATTTTGCAAGATTATCGAACTTTTCTCATAACCAACTATAAAAATCGAAAATTTTAAAATTGTAAATTTTAGGGGTTGTTTTAACCCCATTTGAACATTAAAGTTTAATAATTTTTTAGGTACTACGGGATGAGCTAGGAAGCTGCAATTTTCAAATTATTCACAGAGTAGTGAATTTGCACAAATTTACCTTTCAATTTTACCATATATGAATTGCGGCGGCCGTTAAAAATTATTTAAATTTAAACAATTAGAAAAATATGATTTTACTTCTAGAATTGCTACAACTTCAAAATTTGTCTCAAATGTGTAGCTTTAGTACCCCATAATGGAGAAAGTGTAAAATATTTAAAATTGCAACATTTGGGGATTGTTTTAAACTATTATTTTCACATGTGGGAAAAACGAAAATGGCTGCGGAGGTGAAATCTTTGAAATTGAAAGACTATTTGTAATGATGAAATGTCTGTCTGAAAAATGGATATTTTTTCAAGGTGAGATGAAATGCATGCAGTATGCAAGCACCTTCTACTAGTATGTATATATGTATATGTATATATGTATGTATACATTCTAAGATCTAAGATGGGGGCGAATGCCTACGTATCGCGTTGTCGCTCTTGTAATAACGACATTTTCAATCAGTCGGAATTATCCTGTGCGGGAAAATGTGGCATGAAATATCATGTAATGTGCTCGGGTCTAAGTGACACTGAAATTCTGGTCATAAAAGGCAATAATTCCATAGTATGGATATGTGATAGCTGTCTCCTGGACAGGCCCCAAGTCATTAGCAACAGTGACAAAATATCACGCCACTCTTCGACTGACTTCCTTTTGAGATCCCTAGCAAATATGGATAGAAGACTCACCGCCATCGAAATGAAAAATCAAGGTACTACTGCTAGTCCCGTTAACTTTCACCATGTGCTCAACCCTCCATCAAACTCTGTGAAGTTAGCCCAACCTCTGTCCCGGAAGTCAACACCCCGGTACCGGAAGTAAACACCGCTGTCGGCGCTACCAACCCAGCCCCGCTAGCCATACCCGCAATACCGCGCTGCACTCACCCACGAGGCGAAAACCAGCTCAACAACGTCGCCAGGACAACCTTAAAGAACTCCTATAAGACGACTAGTGCCATACCAGTCAGAGATATCGAAGAATTATCTTATCCAGATGCAAAATAGGTGAAAGTTGACGATGAAGGTTTTACCATCGTCCAACGTCGTCGCAAGCGCAAGGCTGGCGTCACTGGGCAAGGAAACGATTGTAACAGCTTCACCGGTGTCCCCAGAAAGGCATGGTTATATATCAGTCGTGTTTCCCCCAGCACGCAAGAAGAGGATATCTTAATGCATGTCAAATCCAAATTTATTGGTAATTACTTTGTTTGTGAGAAGATATCCTCCAACGAAAGGAGCTGTGCTTTCAAGGTTGGATTTGACTTCTCCCTACTTGAGGACCTAAAAAACCCTGCCAATTGGCCAATTGGGGTAAGCGTGAATAGATTCTACTTTCCGAAATCTCAAGCTATTAAAGCTCCCTCAGTACCTCCCAAGGAAATTTCACCTGTAACCACTACCCCTGCTGTCACTCCATCATTCAGCATCATACCAGCCTCTGGCCCTCCCCTTAACACTAGTGACCCATTGAATGAGCCCCTAGTGAACTCCAATATTGAAGAGTGTGAGAGATCGTGTCATGAAGAATCAACCACTGGTACTACCACCTCATATGCTACCGCCTCCACCACAGGTGTAACTACTAGACGGAAACTGGGAATTAGTAAGCCCAAGACTACACAGTGACTAGAAAGTGAAAATTTGCTGAATCTTTTTTACAGCAATATTCAGTCTGTTAGAAACAAGGGGCATGCTCTTGAGATACTCCTCCAAGAACTAAAATCCGATATTCTCTTTCTATCCGAACATTAGCTAACTGAGGATAAATTAACAACATTTAATATTAAAGGGTTTAACCTCATTTCTTACTATTGTCGCCATCAAAACAAGTGTGGTGGGGTAGCCGTGTACTCCAGACCTGGTTTTGATCTCTCATAGATAGACTTTCAAGAAAGCAGTGAGAAACTTTTTGGATGCTGTATTTCTACCTTAAAAGTCAACTCCTCCTCTTATGCGGTTTTTTGCTTGTACCGTGCACCAAGTGGTAGTTTCAGTGACTTCCTTAAGCACCTGCATGATGCTATTTTATCAGTATTACTCAGAAATGTTGATGGACTTTTGCTGTGTGGGGACTTCTCCAACTTCTTAAGTAGTTTTGGTCTGAAAATTATTAATAATGAGCCTACTAGAATATCTTCCCGCTCATGTTCACTAATAGATTTCCTAATATCTGATAACTCTACCACTAATTTCTCTTGCAAAACATTACATACAGGCCTCTCGGACCATTTGGCACTAAACTTCACTTTAAAATTTCCCAAGACATCCAAAGCTGTAAATCCTATGTACATATCTAAACGAATTTTTAGGCAAAACTCTATTGAACAACTCTGTGTTATGTTATCCAATGAAAATTGGGAGGATGTATCAAATGCTCTAGGCACCAATGCTAAATTCAATGCCTTTATGAATTATTTTATGATGTACTTCAATGCTGTTTTTCCCATTAAATGAGTTAGGCAGAGAACCTTAAATCTAAATAAAAAATTTCATTCTAATGATTTAATAATCATGGGTCAATTTCTATGGGATTTACACTATAAATGCAAATACATTGATCCCAATCTCTCCGGTTCTTATAAACAATCTCTTAAAAAATTCAAACAATGTGTTTCAGATTACCGGAAACTAATCAATGAAAACTATATTCAGTCATCCAATAATATTATTAAATCTGCCTGGGACGTAATTAAAAGCAATACCAAAGCCACAATGATTAACCCAAACCAAAATAACATTAGTTTCAATAATTGCCTTCTCTCCAACCCTGATGAAATAGCTCAGCACTTCAACTTACAGTTCTGTCAAACCACTCCCACTGCAACTACCCCAACTGTTTCTTATCATTCCATGCCTACTCCTTCTTCTAAATCACTATTTTTAGCTCCTACTAATGTTCATGAAATAAAAAATATTGTTAGGTCCTTTGACAACTCATGGTCATGTGGTCTTGATGAGATCCCAATGCCTATAATTAAAGCTGTCATTAATTATATTGCTCTTCCTCTAGTTAATATAATAAATTCATCTTTTTATGAAGGGCAATTCCCCTCTAGCCTTAAGTTTGCTTGTGTTCTCCCCATTCCTAAAAAAGGCTCTCTCTCTAACTCAGATAATTATAGGCCTATATCAGTATTATCAGTATTTTCCAAAATATTTGAAAAAATATTTTATAACAGAGTAATCCATTTTCTTGAATCTTTTCTTCTACTCCATGAATCTCAACATGGCTTCAGGAAAGCTAGATCCACTATATCAGCTTCCTTCCAATTAATTAACCAGGTCCATCAGGCATTAAATAAGAAAGACTTCACTCTTGGTATCTTCTATGATCTGTCAAAGGCATTTGATAGCATTAACCATGAAATACTATATACTAAACTTCGCAATGTGGGAATAAATGGAAATGCCCTCAATTGGATAAATTCCTTTCTATCTGGCAGGCAGCAAATTGTAAAATACACACATCAGACTTCTAATGGTGTAATCACTTCTAAATCTAAACCTCTAAAAGTGTGGAGTGGTGTCCCTCAGGGTTCAATATTAGGGCCACTGCTTTTCATTATATTCATGAATGACCTTCCCCATAATATTGCTAATAGCAAACTCCTATTATATGCAGATGACACATCATGTGTATTGCACTCCGAAAATCTGCCTGATTTAATTAATATTTCAAACTCTTCTGCGGACAGCATGCTTCACTGGTGTCAATCCAATAATCTTAAAGTGAATAGTAATAAAACCCTTTACCTTCAATTTCACACAAAAAAGTCACCTCCTTCCTGCAGTCCATTACTAAAAATGGACCATTCAAACATTGTGCGTTTTACCTCGGTAAAATTTCTAGGTATACACATTAGTGAATACTTAGATTGGTCAATCCATATTAATTCTGTTATGAAAAAAGTGGCCACTGGCATTTTTATGCTAAGAAAATTGGCACCCATTGTCTCCATCAGTACCCTAAAACTTTTCTATTTTGCTAAAATTCATTCTTTTCTGTCCTATGGCATCATATTTTGGGGCAATGTCAGCTACTCCAACAAAGTCTTTTCTTTACAAAAGCACGCTATCAAGGCAATGTTGCAATTAACTTACCGAACTCCTGGCAAGCCATTATTTCACTCTTAATATATTAACTCTCCCTTCAATCTATATTTTAAATTGTGCTACTTTTGTTAAACAACACCCTCACCTCTTCCCAACAAATTCCAACTACCACTCGCACCATACTTGCAATAAACTAAACATTCATTTAAATGAGTATCACTTGTCTCTTTCCCTAAAAGGACCTCACCATGCTGCCTCTATTATGTTTAATAACTTACCCTCTAGGATTAAGTCAACCTCCTGTACCTTGTCTTTCAAGAGGCGATTGAAGCGCCATCTAATAAGTAAAAATTATTATAGTGTCTCTGAATACTTGACTGATAGTGATTTGTAATGTGACAATAATACCAGCTAATTGTCTTTCATTTCAATTTTTTGTATTGTATTGCCTGTGCTTTTTTTTGTTTTATTATGAGCTATTCCATGTCTATGTAAACCTACGGAATCAATAAAATTTCATTCATTCATATATATATATATATATATATATTGATGTCAACAAGGTGTTGGGATGAAGCTGAAGAAGGAGTAGTTCCGAAAGCTTTACGTTTGTGATGTTTCTGTGTTTTTGTGTTATTTTACGTGTGTCGCTTCGACATCCCCGGAGCCTCGCCAACCTGAAGTCGTCTGATTGGTGAGTGCTCACTGGGTTTCCTCATCCCAACACCTTGTTGACATCAATATATTCATTTTACCTTTCCTTTTCCGTAAGTTGTTATATATATATATATATATATATATATATATATATATATATATATATATATATATATATATACACACACACACACACACAAGGGATAGATAATATATCAAGTTTCTTAAACAGAGGCTTGCATGAAACTCTGTAAGTTTCACATAGCATACTTCTAATAATTTGCTTCTGTACAAGAAATACTTCCTGCAGCACAGATGGTGATGAGCCCCAGAATATTATACCAAATGATGCTCTTGCATAAAAATAACTGTAATAAACAGATTTCAGTATGTCAATAGATACACTGTTTCTTAGGAATCTGATACAACATAATGATGAAGGGAATTTAGGTATAAGTTTAGAAATATGAGTGGACCATTTCCCTGATTGGTTAACATGTAAGGCCAAGAATTTGGTGCTTGAGGGAGGGAGAATTCTTTCACTATTTAAAATCAAATTTAATGTATTTTGGGAGGGTACTTGAGTAAATAGCAACAATTGGATTTTGCTACAGTTGAGAGATAATTTATTAAATTGACACCAATTCCATATATTTTTAAAGATATTTTGTCTTTCCAATTGAAGTGAGCTGATGTTTGGTGCTGAAATTAGGAAATTAGTATCATCAGCAAAAATAATGCTTTTTATATTTGGTTTTTTGTTAATTAAAGGCAGACCATAAATATAAATTAGGAACAGTATGGAGTCTATCCAGTAGGGATACTTTGAGGATCAGTAAGAAATTTTGTCTTATCAATTGTGAGAGCAACTTGTTGCATTCTATTTGCAAGATATGAGCTTATCCAGCTTAAAGCAACACCTCTGCTTCCCATGTGATAACACTTCTGCAGTAGTAAAGGATGATTTACCATGTCAAAGGCATGGCTAAAGTCAAAAAAATAATGCAAGAGTCGAATGTTTATTATAAGCGGATTTTGAAATAAAGTCAATAGCATTGAAAAGCACTGATTCAGTGGATCACCCTTTTCTGTAACCCCACTGAAAATTAGAGATTAAATCATGTTTATCGAGATATCTTACTATTCGATTGAAATATACAAGCTTAAATAATTTAGAAAATTGTGAGAGAATGGATATGGGTCAATAATTGACATAGTCTTTCTCACCCTTATTTTTGAAGGCCAGAATAACCTTGCTCACCTTTAGAGACTCGAGGAAGATACCATGTTTTAAAGATTCAGTAATTAAATGTAACAAAGGCTTCAGTATGAATTCTCTACATTCAAATAGTAATTTATCTGGTACCTCATCTAAATCTGATTATACACCTCTGCCTATCTTGTGAAGACAAAGAACTAATTCTTTCTCATCACATGGATGAAGGTAGATGGAGTTAGATGTGCTTTTTTTGTAAAATGGTAGATTGTTACCATTTCCCCTCAGAGGGGGATTTGGAAGATTGAGAAATTCCCTATTAATAAAATTACAAATAATTTTGGGGTCATTGATGAGGTCACCCTTGCTCTCATAAATATTTGGAATATATTTAGGTTTATCTCTCCCCAACTCATCTTTAATTATTTTCCAGGTTTCTTTGGTCTTATTCGAAGCATTAGTTATCTATCGTCTATTGTAGGAATTTCTAGCAGATTTGATTGACATATTATAAATTTTCACGATAAGTAGAAATTTGGAATGGTATTCTGATATGTTATATAACTTATTATAATAAGCCATGTCTTTTACTGTCCTTGAAAGGCTTATGATATCATCAGATAGCCTCTTATGTGCCCTTTTGCTGGTCATCACATTAATGGTAGGAATGGCACAATTAAATAAATAGCAGAATTTAAAATAAAAAGAGTTAAAGCTTTCATTAAATGAATTGGCATGATAAATATCATAACAGCCTTCACATTTTAGTAGTAAGAAAGATTGGTGACATTAGCTTTGGAGAAGACTTTGGTTTTTAAAGAAGAGACAGGGTGAATTTCTACAGGGAGATTTAGTTTGAAGATATTTTTGAATGCCAAGTGATCAGATAGACCCAGATCAAAGACTAGAAAAAGATTTTAGTGGGTTATAATTGGAAACCAGATAATCTAATTGAGTTTAGGATGATACAGTAATGCGTGTTGGTTGGGAGATTAAAGATTTCATACTGTAGGCATTGAAGACATTCAGCAATTGAGTTCTCTGAGATGAACTAGAAAGCATATCACAATTGAAATCTCTTGTAATAATTAGAGACTGATCTTTTCTATATAGAGAATTCAAAAGGTGATTAAGTTAATAAAACAAAGGTACTAAAATCACTTGATGGTGAACGATAAAGAACAATTATTATAAAAATTTACTGGAATTATAGTGGAGAATAAAATTTAGAGAACAGTCATTTTCAATATGTTAAATTTTAATTTTAAAAATTAATTCTAAAGTAATGTGTGTGTGTGCGTTTGGCTAATCGACCTCTTGGATTATTATAGCCATAGCTCTTTCCACACCGAACACACTCAAAAGGGAGGAGGGGAAACCCGGTGCCAAAATTAGCCTAGTCTTAATGAAGAGCACCAAGAGGGCCAATGGCTTAATGTCCCTTCTGAAGGACGGAATGCTGACTTTGCATGATCTCCTCAAATTTTAAGTAAGACACGTCACATTCTGGCAAAATAAATAATAGCAGTTCATATGGATGTTTTTCAACAGAGCAAGATAACAGTGTTTTGATGTGGATTTTTTTACTGATTTGGTACTTAGATATTAGGGTAAAATGTTCTTCTTTAAAAAAAAACATTTAGTCAACTTACGGTTCTGAGGCAGTTTCTTCACTATCAGGTGCTATTGGATAATCTTGCCATCTTGTAAGACCACTTCTAGTGGCTACAAATGACACAGTTATTCCAAAGCGTTTTTGAAACTCTTTCCTACATGATGAGTGAGCAAGCATTGAAGAGAAATGCACAAAAGAAAGGAAGTAATAATAAAAATTCAATTTGAATACGAATTAATTTCAAAATGTCTCTAATCATTAGCTTAATTGTTAAGTTGTTTTTCAAGGCAAATATCATACAATACTCTATACTATCATTAAATTGGAGTTTCAAAGTTGAAAATTTGTAATTCTTAAACTAAAACTGCATTTTGTTAAAAGATTTAATGTACACTAATATTAAATGATATTAAGTCTTAAAGTAAGATTTTACTTTGAGGTATTATACAAATTAACAGACTTTCACTCAGTTTAGTTATGATATTGGGTTCATCATAATTTAATCTATTTAGTTATACTTGGTAAATTATAGAACAATTCAAATTTTTAAAATATTTACTAAAATAAATGACAAATTGTAAGATTTACATTTAAAGGTTAATAGGAAGGAAATATCATAGACCATCAGACAGGTGTGCCATATCATTAATAAGGGCTAAGTGTTCCCCTAAAACAGAGGGGTTAATTAAATAATGAATAATTTGTTACAAAATTTGTATTCATATAACTACAAAAGTGAGAGGATATATGATGATAATTTAGATTTAAATGATACTATCAGTGCTCTAATTGGACCGGAATGCCATTCTGGTACTTAAAAAAAAATAAACAACAAGCATTCAGGTTGTTAAAATATTATAAAAAATAAATCAAAAAGAACATTTCTGAGCAAGATAAAATTTACTAATTAAAATCAGTCATTTTAATAATAATGTTCATTGGTACTGGGGTTAAAGTTGATGTGACAGCAATTAAATCTCTCTCACTTGTATGCCTCACATACAAGCAACTATATTCGAGATGACTTGTATACATTTGCCAACTTAGTGTAACAAGTCAGAACTCTTATAGTGCTAAACAGTGCTCGAATTGGGTGGGATCGCTGTTCCACTTGACACAACATGAAGCCCATAGCATTCCCATTGCTAAAAAATCAGATCTGAATGTTCCAGTTGTTAAAATTTTTCAATTCGAGCACTATCATCATAATAACAAATTAGTATAATCTGAAAATATTACTTAAGTGATATGGAAGAATTAATGGATAGCAAAGTGGATTCTAGGTATTGTATTGATGATAAGACTTTAAAAACATCTACCAATCAATAAAAAGTACTTGGTAATTACGATTATTATGAATTATCACAAAAATCAATCATCAATCATGCATTGATTAGCCCCATTTTTAGTAAATCCCCAAGTTTTTTGCTAATCTGACTGTAAAAATTATATTTTTCTTAAAGAGACAATAGTTTTTAAAGCATCTGCTGTCTTATGTACTTTCTTCAACACATATGAATGCAACACACAATTTTTTTAATTGATGGGTTTAAAATAATGTACTTTACCTGGGTAACAGAACCATCAGCATGTCTATGGGGCTTATAAAAGCATGGAGCGAACAGGAATATGTGTCAGTTAGTGCAATTCAGACAATACATAAAGATCAGGTAAAGGAAGAGAAAAAAATTGCGTAGAATTCTATTCTATCATCAGAACCAAACATGCAGCAAATTGTTTATCACCAGGCTCCAGCATATGTGCTTGACACACAAGACAAAACAACACTGATTCAACAACAATAGGAAGCATATGAGTTCCTTGAGATATATTAATTAAGTATAAGGAATAGGTCCAAAATGCATCAACATATAATTACTTGAAATTGAAATTCAAAGGTACCTGAAGTATGACTTAAATCTTAAGTTTTGTATATATCACATTCAATACAGATTTCATTTTCAAAAAATCCCTCAAAATTTTAAAATCCATGCTTATGCTAATGAATAATTTACGATAAATGTCCATGAAAATTACAAATTATGTTCTTTGACATTAACATCAACCTTGAAATATAATCATCAGAAGAAAGAAAGACAAATTTATTTTCAAAATTCCAAATAATTGAGTCCCATTCCAGACACTGAAACTATGATTGAATAAATCAATCAGTGGGTGGAGATTGAGAATCAAGGATGCAGTGCAGTGCATAAAAAGGTTTATTTTCAACAAAACCACATTTTAAATGTGCTGCTCAGATTAGGAAATATCAAATGAAAATAAATAAATTCATCACTGAAATGAAACTCTGAAAGGAAAATTGGTGAGTTTGAACCCTACTTACATTCCATCATCCAGGAAGTGCAGTGCAAAATGTTTGTGTGAAAGTGAGTTTGGCATTGTGATTTAATCTCAATGCCAGTGGGAGAGAAAAATCAAGGTTAAATATTGCCACACAATAAAACATTGACAGATTAAAGGCAGTGAATACCTATTTTTGCCACACAAGAATAGCTTTATAGCCACACTCAAAAAGCAAATGTCATAAAACATAATGGCAAAGCCTCTATAACCTCAATATTCAATCACAAGGCCCCCATATAAAATGATAGTAGTGAGTGAAAGTAAAATGATAATTATAAAAATGCAACAAAATTAGTAATATTTCAATAATTTAAATACTTAAATGGAAGAATAAATTTATAAAAAATAAAAATGAATTTACTGTGAATAATGTCTTCAAATTGGTTTAGATTATTATCACATAAGAATGCCTTTACTCTTTTGTATAATATTAATGATTCATGAAAACAATACAGAATCATATCCTATAAAGTAAAATGAAGAAATCATATTTTACAGCATAAAAGCAAAGTAATGTCATACAAGAAATAATGCAACTAATAATAAATTCATATAAGCAGTGGCAAAAATTACCCATATCTAAATTTTTCATTAAAATAGCCCACCAAAACAATAAGTGTGATAATGAAAATTACAGCATATATTTAATTAGCAAGTGAATTGAACATTTTTTAATTTAATTAGGAATGACTGACAGAATATTAGAATTTACAACATTTTCCCCATAATTACCATATTTTTGGGCAATAAGACACTTTTTTCCAGATAAATGACTCCCAAAATTAGCCTGCATCTTATAGGCTAAAGATAAGATTATTACTGTATTTAGTACTGACACTCACAAATCCACTGATCCCTTAAATAGAATAATTGGCATTCATTTATCATAAAACATTAAAATACACATTATTAATAATTAATTACAAAAGGCGGCTCTAATAATAATAATTTACAATGGATTGAACTTAAAAAACCTTTTATGCTGTACTAAAGACAAGATTAAAAATATGGAAAAAGTGGAATTTATAAATTACATTGTGAAGATTGTACAGCGGTTTATATAAGACAAACAGGACAAAAATTCAAAGAAAGAATTAAAGAACATAATTCCTACTTCATAAATAGTAAAACAATTTAATAGATGGACACAACGGCGACTTTATTCCCAAAATCCTGCATTATGAGAGAAAGGGAGCCAGTCTTGATATTCTGGAACAATTGGAAATTACACAGTGTGTGGCTTCAAAAAACTGTGAAGTTGTAAATGATATTTTGTATCCATTTCATTCCCCACTTCTCCATCTCCCATTAATCTAATTATTCCTACCAATTATCCCCATTGTCTTCTCATTACACAACTTACTGGACTTCACTTAGCACAACCAATTTCCCCCCTTCCCATTTCATGAACATACATTCACTCCTTTCCTCCAATGATTGTCCACTCCACTATCCCTTTCATTATCCTTCCCCAACTCACCCTGCCAACTCACCCTCCCCCACCCACCCATTGTACCTATTACTATAAATTGCTACCAGCTTTGAGTCTACTTCACCTGATGATGTTGCATTGCAATGAAACCTGGGTCGTATTTAATAAACTTTATGTGGAATTACCAAATAAGTCTCCTTATTTCTACATTATGGAAAAATTCCACCAAGTGATGCCTGAAACCATTAACTGTTATCATGCCATAATCTTTTCTTTAAATATTGTCTGGCATGGACTTAATCACAGCTAGAAATAATACACCACATAGCTTTGATGAACCAAAAGACATTTTTCCAGAAAAATCTTCTAAAAAAAATCAGGGTGCATCTTATAACCAGAAAAATACGGTAATTTCACATTGAGCCAATAATTGCTCATTAGATTTATTTATATTTTACCCATTATTTTCTAATATAAAATTCTCATGCTTTATCAAATGTATACTGTAATTCACATAGCAAGTGCATAACTACATCTACAACTCCAAGTTCATGAGTTATTACAATTCATTTGCTTAATGTTGCCAAAATTCAACAAAATTTTGTTTTATCTCTACTCGAAGCTCATGATACACATGTTTGATTCCAATACTCCTATAAAGCATTGTAATGACAATTTTTCATTCTTGTGTCTGCCATTGCTATGTGCAAATAAGAAATATGCTAGGAGACATATTTGATTGGCAACTTAAAATAGTTCATTTATGGCACATAAAACATAAACAACAAGAATGCATTTCCAACAGGAAATTTTAATTGCCAATAAAACATTTTTAAGCACCAGTATTATTTTCTGATGATGCATTAATACCTTGTCAGCAAATCATAACTTATTATCATATTTGAGTCAGAAAATTCTTAACATTTAGCCAATTATAAATATATAACATGTCAATTTATAAACTAAAATAAGGAATAATTAAGTTAAACTGTGACAATTTGGCTCAATGCACCACCATGTACCATAAAAGTGCCAAGCTACAAGCAGTTGAAAGACTCTCAAACAATTTTAAGAGCCTCGAAATATGCTGGAGTCTAGTGTAATATCACATGCTCTACAAAATATAATTATACAGCAATGGTGGTCTCTTTGTGAGATATCAAGTTATAATTTTACAGGCATGCATGAATGCTGTGAGCAAAAACATAAAAAATGCAGTGCTCATGTTATGTTTTTCATGGTAGGAATTAATCAAAAAGTGCTCCCATCTCAAATAAATCAAATGCAATGAAATTTTTGAAACCATATCGATTGAAAGGCGGCATTATTTTTCGATGCTTATGTATGGGAGAGTATTTTTTCCAAGCCATTAAAGCAGAAAGCTCTCATTTGACACAGGAGCACCAAAAGCACCACTTGGAATTACTAATTCACTTTTACAACTGGTTTAGATAAAGTGGGACACAAAAAAATGAAGGTATACTTTACAATATTCTGTGGTGTGAGGAAGAGTAGGAGGATGGACGAATGGCAGAGCAGCTTACCCCTTCTCCTCTTTTGAAGACAGGCTGACATTTTTGGGAAACCACTCCGTCACCTTGGCGTCGTACACCAGCGACAGCAGTAGATTCCTGTCACCTGGGCCGCACACCCAACCGCCAAAACATGTGAACGCGCACGCACGCACACAAACAAACACACACGCAAACACAAAAGGACAGACACCATAATACGTACAACACAAATTGGCTGCCTGGTCATTATTCTTCCTAGCATGGCAGATTTCCAAGGTGTAAAGGCTTTTGTCACCGTTACTTCTCTGATTGATTTGTTTTGAGTAATTTTTAAAGAGAATTACTTGAAAATCTGAGCTGAAAGTAAACCACCAGGCATAAAAGAGAGCTCCAGGAAAGTTTTTAAGAGTCTTCAATGAAATTTCCAATGTTGAACCTTGACTGTGATGTAAAAATCTTGAGTCAGTTATAGTGATTTATATATTCCAGAGCACATTAACTAAATGAATTCCATTCAATCTTTAACCTTGAGGGATAAAAGTGTAGTTTAATGATGTTCTAAAACTGTAAGTATTGCTGCTATCATTGAAATAAGAGTTTATATTAAGTTTTATCATTTTTATCTATTAAAATATCTACTGGAGAACAAAAAATTGGAACAAGTGATGTTGGTGCAGAAAAGTAGATTCTAATAATTTTGGCTGAAATAATGAGTGCTAATTGGTGTACACGGTCAGTAAGTGAGCAGTGAGCTTTCCAAAGGGTGACTGAATTTTGCCTCTTTGTTGGTGGATGCCCCTAACCAAAGGAAAAGACTAAACCGGGCATGCTCAAGGAGACATTCAACAGCACATTCATGCTCACAAGGTGGAACATTCCAGCAGTAGTGCAATAGCATGTTGGCATTTATTTGCTCGCAAATAATATAAAACACTTGTCTGGTATCTAACCACTCATTTATTTTAATTCAAACATTTTTCCATTTCTGTGTCCTTCATTTTTTGCATACATCACATCAAATGTATAAAAAAAGCAATGAATTAAGTTGAGTCCAAAAATGTATATTTTAAAGTTAAACACAAAATATTTTTCAAAGTGATTTCACATAAAAAAAGGAACCAACTATTCAATCTTTCAGCTGAAACTTTTACTAAGACATACAAAATTTGAAAATTTTGTCAGACTGAATAAATACTATTTAAAGTAATTATTTTTTATGTAATAAATGTTTATTTTGATTAAAATTTAAATAAGAGAAGCTATAAATCTTTTGCTAAACCACATGAAATTTAATATCTTCATGCAAGGACTACTCTTTAGAGTAGAAGTGCACAATTGGTAACATTTTGCGCAGCCTTATCAGTGCATCAAATAAAATTCCCAATTCCTTCCTTTACGTCAAAATTGCAAGCAAGTGTTTTACTGGCAGTTTATTACATGAGTGATACGATATGTGTTTGCTATATGCTTCTTCTCTTAGCTGTCTGTAACCATAGACATCATCATCATTGGTCTTATGTCTTATAACTGGTCCTACCAATCCTTAAATTGGTTTGATGACTTGGGAATACACATTCATGGTGGGGAGGTTTCCCATTGCCTTCAACAGTGGATATACACAGAAGGGAGGAGGAAAATGCAGTGTCGGCATTAGCCTACTATATGTGAAGAGCATCAAGGGGGCCAACTGCTTAATGTCCTTTCTAAAGGATCTTAATGTCTCTTCTGAAGGATGGAGCACTGATTTGTGCATTATCCTCATTTTCATTTCCTCATTCTCTTAGTTCATACACATATAAATAGTGGACCAGGTGATTTTAAAAAAAATCCTACTTTTGCAGACGTCATGCCCACTTCTCAAAGGGGCAGTAGATGAGTAAGAGTAAGTGTCCTAACTACTACACCACCACCATAACTTACCATAAAATAAAGCACCGATTTTGAACATACTTAAGAAATTGCATTTCATCCACTGCTATATAGGTAGGGTGACCATACATTCTGCTTCCTCTGGGACAGCCTTGCTATAGGGCCTTTCCCAGACCATCCCATTGTTTTGGGCAAAAAATCCATTTTGTCCTGTTTTATAGCCTATCACAATTAAAATTCACATTTTCTGATAGTACAGCTGAAACTGCTATTATAAATTTATATATATACTAACATCATCATCATAGGTAGTCTGTCCGTAGACAGGTCCGTGATTATTCATGGTTAAACCTGGTTCTCCATATACTCCTATTTTCCGCTGTCCTCTTCATATCTTGATAACTCTCTTTCCCTTTCAAATCGTCTATCAGCTGATACCTTTTCCTACCTCTTTCCCTTTTCCCATCTAGTTTTCCTTCTAACACGTCTTTAATCATACTCTCTCTCCTCAGGTAATGTCCAACCCAGTTAGCCTTCCTCTTTCTGATAGTCTGTATAATCATTCGCTTCTCTCCTATTCTTCGTAGCACTTCATCGTTTTTCATCCTATCTGTCCATTTTATCTTCAGCATTCTCCTCCAAGTCCACATTTCAAAGCTTTCCAAGTATTTGATGTCATTTTTCCTTAGCGTCCATGTTTCTGCCCCATACAATGCTATACTCCATACGTAGCATTTTATCAACTTCTTGCGGATATCTTCCCTTATATTCCCTGTAAGTAGTTGTTTCTTTCTCCTGAAAGCCGCTTTTGCTTTTCCTATTCTAGTTCTGATCTCATCCGTACATTTTGCCTCTCGTGTTATGATACTTCCAAGGTATTTATATTCTGAAACTTGTTCTAATGGCTTTCCCCCAATAGTTATGTTCAGATTCTCATCTTTACCCGATATTCGAATGACCTTGGATTTTTCTGTATTTATTTCCATACCATATTTTCTACCTGTTATCACTAGTCTATTTATCATTTTTTGTAGCTCCTCTTCCTTTCTTGCTAGAAGTACTTGATCATCTGCGTATTTTACTGTTCTTATAATCCTTCCTCCAATTTTGAAATCCCCTGTGCCTTCTAAAGCTTCTTGCATTAGACTTTCTCCATATATATTGAACAGGGTTGGCGATAGGCAGCATCCTTGTCTTACTCCTCTACCGATATTTATTCCGCAGGTGTCCACATTCTCAAACCTGACCTTTACAACTTGATTCTCATATAGATTCCTAATCAGTCTCCTGTCTTTCCAGTCTACACCTATATCCTTTAATATCTTCATCAACTTTACCCAATTTACTCTATCAAAGGCCTTCTGCCAGTCTACGAAACATGCGCAGATATCTTGACTGTATTCTATTGCCCTTTCTGATATGATTCTAACTACTCCTATAGCATCTCTAGTTCCTCGTCCTTTTCTGAAACCGAATTGATCTTCCCCTATTATTTCTTCTGCCTTTTTCTCCAGCCTTTTATTAAGAATCCTCGTGATGATCTTCGATGTGTGTGACAGAAGGCTTATAGTTCTGTAATCTTTACACTGCATTGCCTTTGGCTTCTTCTTTAGAGGGATCATTGTTACTTCTAGGAAATCCTGAGGCCACTCTCCCGTGTCGTAAATCTTATTAATTAATTTCGTGATCGCTTTTAGTCCTTCTGATCCTATGACTTTAAGTATCTCAGCCGGTATTCCATCGCTGCCCGTGGCTTTCCCCTTCTTAAGTTCCACTATCGCTTTTTCTACTTCGCTCTCCATAATACTTGGTCCTAAGTTATCTTCTTCAATGTTTTCCTCATTTTCCAGTTCTATTTTTGCCGCTCCTGTCTGTTTGCTGTATAATTCCTTAATTAATACATTAAGGATACTAACATATTGCTCATCAAATATGATGGGTATGTGCAGATTATGCACTAAAATTAAGGTACTTCCCATTCTTCCTCCCTTTCTCTGTACCTCCCTCCCACTCTCTTCCCTCTCACTCTCTTCCCTCCCGCTCTCTTCCCTCCCACTCTCTTCCCTCCCACTCTCTTCCCTCCCACTCTCTTCCCTCCCACTCTCTTCCCTCCCACTCTCTTCCCTCCCACTCTCTTCCCTCCCTCTCCCCCTATTCTCTCCCTCCCTCTCCTACTCTCTCTCCATCGTATTTTCTCTCCCTTGTATTTTCCCTCTTTCTTCTTATCTTTCTCCATCACCCTCTTATTCTTCACCCTCTCTTCTCTTCCTATCCTCCATCTTCCTCTGACCCATTCTCCTCCATTTCTTCTCAAATTTAATTAGTTTTATTCGGAGGATGTGCAATATATCCCCCCTCAAAATAGCGCCACAAATGGAAAGTAATTTCTTTAATTACCATGTCAACCTTAAATAAAAAATTATGATTAGCTCATTATATAATATTCTGCAGGATTTCAATTTTCTGTCTACATCATTGATCGAGTTATTTGCGTTTTAATAGCTTGTCACTCAGACCAACGGACTGAAAACTTGGCCTTTTATTGTTATTTTTGTGATGCTTTGATTCTTTTAAACCTCTCTTTCTCTCCCTATTTCCAAAACCATCCTCAAGTACTCCATTCTTCTAACTAACTCTCGGAACCTATCGCACAATCCTTCATGCTATAAACATTTTACATGTTCTATTTGTTTATTAAAAGGTCCAGCAAATATCTCTGATTTTCATACCATTTCTATTTCAATAATATTGAATTTAGCTCATCATAACGATTTTAATCTAATTTTAAATAATGTTTCAGGTTTTTAGGTATACCTTCTCGTAAATAATGCAACAAATGTTGTTTACATTGATTGTTATGAAAAGATTTTCCCCCTCCTTTTGTGTTTCTCTCCTTCTCATATTAAAAGCATGCTTAAACCCCTAAGGATTGAAATAACAATAGGATTTTGAGGTTTAACAATGTGATTGGTACAATTGCAAAATTAAACTTTTCGGTAATAATGAATTTGGAAGGAATTGGCCAAACCGATTTCAACGAAATTTAGAATGAAGATGTGCAACATTAAAAAACAAAATCAATATTTTAAATGTAGATATAGAAAACATGGCTGCCACAGTACAAGTAATAAAAAAATTCTTTTTACAAGTATTTGTGTTGAACTGATCAAATCAATTTTAATCAAATTTAAAATTTGTAATGTACACATATATACAAAACCATAGTAGTATATTTGGACCGGATCAACCAAACAGGGATGCCACGCTTACAAATTAAATTTTTTCAGTAATTACGAATTTGAAAGGAATTGCCTGAATGGAATTGAATTTGAGTGCCCAGCCAATTCGCCTCTGTCCTACGCACAGTGGGTATCTCAGAGGTAGTGCAATGAATAGCTAGGGAAGGGAGGAGGGAAACCCGGTGCTGGCATTTGCCTGCTCTTACGAAAAACACCAGGGGGGCCAATGGCTTAACGTCCCTTCCGAAGGATGGAACAGCAGAATTTGCATGGTCTCCTCAAACCACACAAACAGGGAGCCAGGCAACCTTGGAAAAATCCTACTTGCGCAGGATTCGTACCCGCTACCTTTTCAAGCAGCAGGGGAGTAGCAGCCAGCGTCCTAACCACTACACCACCGGCACCCCTAAAGTGCCAGAACGGATTTCAACTAAATTCTGTATATAAGATTTGTACAACATACCATAATGAAATCAAGAAGTTTAAAGTGGAGACAAAGAGCAGGGCTACCACAATAAAAAGTAAAATTATATCTTTACACGTATTTATAGAGAACAAGCAGCATGAACTTTAATCCAATATGGTACATATAATCTTCATATAAATAAATAACCAAAATAGCATATTTTATCAGGGTCGGCTAAACAGGGCTACTACAATATCAAGGTTAGAATTTTTCTGTAACTATGAGTTTGAAAGTCTTTAGCTGAACTGATTTCAAAAAGAAATTTAGCTTATAGGGCGAGTATAGAATGACATGAAATATGTTTCGTGCATATCTATAAAGCAGGGCTACCACCATATAAGGAAAAATAATATTCCTCTGTTAACCTGGGATTTGGAAGAACCTTTTTTCTCAACATGATCAACACCCTTTTTGTCACCCATTGTAAAAATAACGGATGGCTAAAAACTAGCTATGGTAGTTACAAAGAATACGCCGATGCATTTATAGCTTAAATTCAATGACTATCAAAGGGTTCGGCTGCCAATTGAACTCAATCTATTCTCGCCTTGGATGTTTTTCAAGTACAATGTAATGTACGTCTAATGTGTCTACAATGTAACAAGTATCTTATATCTCGTAAACAGACGTGCGGAATATACGGTGATTTTTCGAAACACGATTTTATGATCTTCTAAAATCGCTAGTACTAAAATATAATGCGAGGGCTACTTTTAAATTTAATTTTTTGGAAAAAAACATTGTGTTATATTCGGGACAATACAGTAATACAGAAGAATTGTAACATACAAATAAATCAATTATTTTTATACTAGTAAAAATAAATGTATTGTATATATGCCTTAATGAGAACCTTGGTGTTGAGCATTCTGCATAAGTCCGTTAATATTTGGAGCTAAAGAAGTCCAAGATAACCTTAACATTGATAGCAGTTTTAAACAATTTCTGTTCTTTGTTTTTGAAGCAACCACAGCTGAAAATCCTGATTCACATAGGTATGTAGAACTGGATGGAAGGAGAATCTTCAGGACCTTCTCATTTAGTTCAGGGTATTCATTTCTAATCTTTATAAAAAAATTTCGAGTTGTAGGTATAGTGTTGTTTTCTTTTATTGGGCATTTGGTGCTATATCAATTCATAACTGTTCCTCTTCAAGTGACAACTAGTTATCATTATGCTCACAAAATGGATTCAAAACCCATAAGTAACCTTTGCAAGGGTTAGATTCATCAGGGAAATATTTTTAAAATTTCTCTTGAAGGGTTAACATGTGAGATGACACACAACCAAATAACTCTTCTGTTTTAACATTAATAGAATTCTCATTTATTGTAAGATAATGTTTAATACCTGTAATAGTGAACAACTTGTTTAATTTTTCCCAAAAAAATTTCATCTAAATATGAGGTGCAGCCTAAAAATAAACTAATTTTGGAAACCTCTGCAGATCACCAACAAAATCTTCGTGGACCATAGGTTGGGAAACACTGCACTAAAGGAAGGTTGCATATGAGAAGAAGAAAAATTAATTCTTTTTTATTTGATAACTTTAGAGGTTTACACTCTCTCTGATGTTTGAACATCAGTCCATAGTGTGAGAGCTTTTGTATTTGCTTTGAGAAATTGAATTTATAAATGATGACATCAAAAATTATGAAATTCACAATTAAAAGTTACATATTTGGAGCTCAACTTAAAACTTATTAAGTCAATGCACACTAACTGAAATGCTGGACTCCTTGCTTTGAAATAAAAACATGAAAAATTAATTATATTTTTAATTGCATAATGAAGTTGTGTAAATGGATTTTTAGGCTTGCTTTGCAACACTACTGGGAATACCACAATAAAATCACACATTTGGTGTAATGAAGCACATGGAGATCGTAAATCAAATAACTGGTGAAGTGCCAAAATTGTAACTTAATATAACTTCCTATCATAAACAATGATAAATTCATAAAATCAACCATTCTCCATTGAAGAAAACTATTCATCAATGATAAGTGAGGTATAATACAATACTAATGTGATCGAAACTTCAGTGCACTGCACACAAATTTGTTTGCTTTAGGTGCTCCAAAACACCAATAAAACTAATTGAACATACATTAAGCACCAAGTATAAATGCAACATAGAACATCTATTTTCACAATATTTTTAAACTCTAAACAATGAAAGATGAAGACAGTAAAATGCTATCTACAGTTTATTCTATTTCATTTAATAAGCAAATTTATTGATACCTTTGCTACCTCCATCATCGGCATTCTAACTGCTGAGCACAGATATGTTAAAATATGATTTATGTTTATATTATTCCAGAATTAACTTTATTAAGACTGAAAAAATTATAAAATGTGACGTCTAGGACAAATGAAATTCAATTAGAAATTTAAAAGAAAGCTTTGCATTTGAGATGACATTAAATAATGTTTTATTGATCAGTATGGTTCAGCATGACTTCTAGTTTATATTGAAAAAGTTTTTACTTAATTAAATGATTGTAAAATAAAATAATTTTATATTTTGAAAAAATCATATGCAAACATGCTAAAAAAATCATAAGGTTTAACCTACATTAAAAAGGGTAGGAAACTCTTATTACTACTCACAGAAATATGAATCTTTGTTCATTTTGTCTGATTTTCCATCTGAGGTGTTCGCTGCAAATTAAGAATAACACTGAATGAGAAAAAATGGGCAATGCTATATTTAACCATTTAAATAACTGGACCCTGTCTGCTTGACTCAAACATTATATGCAGAAAGACTATCAGGCACTATTTTAAACTTCATTGTCATATGACAGTTTGTGTATCTGGTTGTTTTTGTAAGTTTTTGTTACCAGTGTAATTTTTGGTGGACATGAAGTAATAATATTTTCTGTGAAACTAGAGGTAAAAATCAACTTCATCAAAAATGTATGAATCAAGCAAACTGAACTGACATATCAGCTCCTTAGGATATAAAGTATTAAAAATATTTCCTCATGCAGTATCTAATTATTCCAAAACTTAAAACAGATATCTAAATAATTCATGCCTTCATATTTTTCTGGTTCCAATTTTTTTCAGTAATTATGTTCTCCAACATCATCAGCAATACTTTATTTATTATAATATTTTCCCCTCTGTCATATTAGCAACACTTCATATCAATCTTACCTTGAAGGAATTCGTTAGTTAGTATGAATTCAGCTAACACAAACACTCGGTTTACATGAACAAGTATTTTTCCCAGCCCTGAATGTATGGATTAATATATGTGAGTGTATTTTGTTATATTATGGTTGTATTGCAGAATTTGATAATAATTTAGAAAATTTGGTACTTGCCGAATTCGTCACATTGGGCACTCAAGGATCATTTTGTGGTAAGTATTTTTTATGCGTAATAGATTCATTATGAATTATTTATTTTTAAAATACTAGTATTTTCGTAGTTTTTGAGATGATTGCTAACTAAATGTATTACTCAGTAAATATAATTTACTTTACATTTTGTTGCATCTTATAATGTCTATTGTTTTGTAATAAATTATTTATTGTTTGCCCTTTAGAACATGAATTCAAGTAAATTTTATGGAAAAACAAGGAATGTGTCATCTTATCGCATTGTTCTGCCTCCAGAGGACAGTGATGATTCCCTTGCCAAGGATAGTGTCTGTGGTTCTGAGGAAGAAGGTTCAATTCCTGAAATCACTGATGTGGATGAAAACTCTTCTGGGGAAGATTTTCCAGCTGAGCCAAATTTACCAGCAGCAGATACAGGATTTGGGAACAAAATGAAAAAACGTTTGCCAGTGTGGAAAACAATATCTGGCCCAAGTAGTGCTAGAAACCCTCCTATCTGGCAAGGACAGATTCCACCATCTGAGTCAGTGCAATCTCCACTCCAATATTTTAATTATTTTTTTGACGATGATATTTTAAATAGTATTGTTGACCAGAGCAATCTATTTGCTATTCAATGTGACCCTAGTAAACCTTTGAATATTACCAAAAATGAATTAGAACAATTTCTGGGTTGTGTTATGTACATGTCAATTTTTCGGTTTCCACGATCTAGAATGTATTTGGGTCAGTATACCAAATTAGAAAAAGTAGCAAATGTTATGTCCAGAGATAGATTTGAGGAAATTAAAAGTAGCCTTCATTTTAATGACAATACTTACATGTCAGACAGGTACAGTCCACTGAATGACAAATTATTTAAGATAAGACTGCTCATGAATAAGCTGTTGACTAAATTTCAAAGCATCCCTCCAGAAGGCAAGCTATGTGTGGATGAGTAAACAGTTCCATTTAAAGGAAAGTCCAGTCTAAAGCAATATAATCCCAAGAAACCAAAGAAATGGGGTTATAAAATTTTCATATTGTGTGATACAATGGGATTAGTTCATAATTTTGAAGTGTATACAGGAAAAATTACACCTTTACCAGGTGTAGTTGATGTGGGAGCCAGTGGCAATGTTGTCTTAAATTTGACATCCATTCTAAATGATAATCTCAAGTTTAGAATATAATAGACCAGTCACCCTGGCAACAACATTCAGCAGTGCCCACCTGGTAACAGCAGTCACATGTAGGGATAAGAGAAAGGAAAAATAAATGTGGACTGCCCAGAAATTGTCAGAGAGTATAACAAGTTCATGGGTGGGGTGGACCTATGTGATGCTCATCTCTCGCGTTATAGAATATTCCTCAAGTTGAGGAAATATTACCATAGATTTTTTTATCATTTTGTAGATATGGCAGTGGTAAACAGCTGGGGACTCTATAAGAGAGACAGTGATTCCCTTGGAATCCTAAAAAAAATCAAAGTGATTTGCTAGAATTTAAAATTAAAGTTTCTGAGGCCTTGATGATGAGAGGAAAATAAATGGCAAAAAAAGAGGGGCAGGTCATCTATTACCAGTGTAGATGCAGAGTTTATAACGAAGAAGAAAAAAGGGCCAGTTAATCTGATTCCAGATTACAATGTAAGGACTGATGGGGTTGGCCATTGGCCAGAAGTAATGGAAGTGAGGCAAAGGTGTTAAAATCCAGGTTGTTCTGGTAAAACAGTATTTATGTGCTCCAAGTGCAGGGTACATTTATGTCTTAACAAAAATTCAAATTGCTTCAAAGATTTTCATATGTAATAAATATATTAAACTTTTGTCAAGTGTTATTTATTTCCTAGTCCTCAATATTTATCTTACATTTGAATGTAAAAAAGTAAGTTTAATGAGTTAATCAATGTTTTCCAAAAGAAGATAAAATCAGAATTTTTGAGATGACGTTTTGAGTAATTCAAGGTCAAAGGTCAAATTATGTGACCTTGAATACTAAATAATTACAAACATAGTTGCGTTGTGTGTCATTTGAAAGGTACTTTCATTAGCTTTTGATTGAGACCACTCTCAACTCTGTAAGTTAATTATTGCTTGAGTTAGACTAATAAATAGGAAGCCTTTTGCGCAAAAATTCTTAATATTTTCAATTATTTAATTTCTTGTATTCCTTAAAGTATAACACTTAGGGAACTATAATTTGGTATGAACATTTGTTTTTACAAGGTCTACAGATGTGCCAAATTTCATTAAGATCAGAGGATATAAAGTTGTGGACTGAGTGATTTGGCATAGAATGACTCCCTCTTTTTCTAGGTGAATAATGGCCGAGTTAGCGTAATTTCGCAAAATAAGCGAAAATTGCTTATTTTAAATTAGTAAATAACTTGAGAATGTGTAACAGCCCAAAATTGAAAATTTCTGCAAGATTAAGGAGCTAGACTTCAAAATAGGTTCTTGAGTTGTCTCCATGTAATATAATGGCAATGGATGTGAATTTTGCATGTTTACGAACCAGGTTTTAGTGTATAGTGTATTGCCTCGACATGTTCCTAAAATTCTTCATGATTACAAAGATCTTTGATGATGATTGGCCAGCACAAAAGTAAACAAAAATGGAATATGAGTGCTATTACGATTCAGCGGCGCCGCCGCAGCTTCAGACAGGTAACTTTAGTATAGGTACCAACAGCAAAATAATATCAGCACAACAAATGACTAATGATAGCTAAAGTTAAAGTTGTCATAAACCTAATCTAACACAATCTCAAGAAAAACCCATCCAAAGCAAACCCAACCCTGCACATATCAACAGTAACGTTAACAAGTTTAAAACTTCCAATGTTAGCATCACTGCAAAAGACTGTGTAATTACAGCAAACCAATGTAAAAAACACAATAAAAGCAAATGAGTGAAATAGAAGTAAAGTTAATAAAAGTATAAATAACAACAATTTGTCTTTAATTAGAGTGGAATGCCTATCACTGAACAGAAATTGAAGTACAAATGAAGGTAGGAAAAATGCTGGAACCATAATAAAAGACCCTAGCATTTAGGAACATTATTTTAAAAATTTTCAATAATTAAAGTTTTAGTCCCGAGATGCCAACCGCGCTATATCAAAAATGTGCTAAAAGAACATGAGCTAAACGAGGCAAACCTGTAATTTATATAACAAAAACAGATTAGCCCAATTGCAGGTGTTATATATTTATGCATGTATTTTAGCAGAAAACTGGGAACAGCTCTCGAATTACCCGTCCGATTTCCACGATGTGATTTTTGGTCTTCTTTTGTTGTTTTCTGCTAGGATTTGAAAATGCACATCAGAGGATTGTTGTCGATTTCATATTGTTTATAACTTTTGGAGTTTGGGAAAAGATTTTAATAGATCGACAAACACTTGAACCAACTTACCCAACCCGGTGAGGATGACCAAAATGTTCTTTCAAGGAGAAACCAAAAACACTTAAACAAACTTACTCAATGCGGTGAGGATGAGCAAAATGTTCCTCCATGTTGAAAGTTCCCAAAACAACTAAAGAGGACAGGAAATCGCATGGATGAGTAATTCAAGAGCTTAGCCAAAAATTGTAATATTATTACTGTTTTTTATTTATAATTTGGTTAACATGAACAGATGATTTTATTCTCCCTTGGAGTTCATTTTAACAAGGATTTACTGTATTTTCAAAACTCAAATAGAATACCATAATTTAGAATAATATTTTTGATGGAAACTTATAGAAACTAAATCTACTTCTAATAAGATAAATTAGATGATATAATAGCATAATTGATCACAGGGCGATACATACACTGGGTCAGGTAGTCCGGTGATGAGAATGACCTCTTCAGGGGCCACTTCCACCCTGGCTGCTTTGCTCGCTCCAAAAAGTGGAGTAGTTCAACCTCAGGACTCTCAAAAGGATGCTCATTATCATATAAGTATTTGCAGTACACCCTAAAATATGTGATGAATTAGAAGTATTCATGCACTCAGATATTTCTCTTGATAAACAACCTAAGTATATCCTTATTCTTATTCGAGTGTCAACAGAAAGTGATTATTATGATATACTAACTAATCCATCCATGTGGCCCCATAATGTGCCTGTCAATCAGTTCGTATTCCTGCACAGCAAGCGCGTGGGTGCATTACCGAAAGATTCCTATGTGGAATCAATCAATTTAGTTCAGAATAATTCAAATACCATAACTGAATTGGAAAGCAATGAAAATTGCCCTTCAAAACATCAATCATCTGTTATAACTAATGATAGCTTAATGAAACCAGCAACCCACTTGCAATCAATCAGGCATTCTAAAACCTAAAGTAAAATGACTAGAGACTAGTCACTCTAGTACAAATGTCATAACTTTGTTGGATGATGTTTTCAGTACATATGAACTATGTGATGCTGCTTGTAGAATATTCCATCTTAATATTCAGTGCCTTAGAAATAAGGCTCTTGATCTTGAAGTACTTTTGACAACCCTTCCTGTAGATATTGTAGTTCTAAGTGAACATTGGCTGTATGAAGAGGAAATAAAAACTATTAGTTTAAATGGTTACTGTCTTGTTTCTTATTTCTGTTGGAGTTTGGCAAAAAACAGTCAAGTTGCCATATTCTCTAAACAGCATATGCAAGTTAGTGCAATTCATATGCCTGTTAATGCGGAAAAATGCTATGAAAGAGCAGCCGCTAAATATTTTATTGGTAAAGACTATATTTTCCTCTTAACCATATACCAATCACCATTGGAGAATATTGATACATTCCTAGCTAAATTTGAAGAATCCATACTATTCTTACTATCAGAATGTAAAAAAATGACAAACTGATAATCTGTGGTGACTTTAATATTGATATACTTAAAAAAAAACCTCATCAATCTAAGTTTCTTGACTTGACTGCATCTTATAATATCTTTCCTACTGTTAATCAGTCTACTAAAATAACTTTGACAAGCAGTACATATATTGATAACATTTTAACAAAATTACCAAAACACCAACATAAGACTACTGTCATTGACACAGGTATCTCAGATCATTGTGCTCAAATTATCTCACTTAATGGAAACCCCAATACTAAGATAAAAACACCCTATGAACAAAAGTGTAACTTTGGAACTGAAAACATTTCCACTTTCATACATGCCATCTCATCTGTTGACTGGTCATTCATCTATTCATCAAATGATGTCAATAAGATCTTTGTTTATTTTATGGGCATTTTTGTCTTTCATTTCAACAACTCCTTTCCAAAAAAATACACAACTGTCACCTCCGCATCTTCAAAATGGATCACAGATGAAATTATCAGATCAAGTAAATATCTTCATGATATGTATAAAAATATCATAATAACAGGCAATCCACCGGACAAGATAAATTACAAAAAACTACTTAAATTTAACAAGCTAAAAGTTACTAAAGCAAAAAAAGCTTACCATAGTAAAATTATATCAAATGCAAAAAATAAAAACAACGCTGCCTGGAATATAATTAATACTTGCACTAATAGGCCAAGATCAAAACAATCCAATATCAAACTAGACATTAATGACAATATATATGTGCATAAAAGATAAAATGGGCAGATAGGATGAAAAACGATCAAGTGCCACGAAGAGTAGGAGAGAAGCGAATGATTATACAGACTATTAGAAAGAGGAAGGCAAACTGGGTTGGACATTACCTGAGGAGAGAGAGTATGATTAAAGATGTGTTAGAAGGAAAACTAGATGGAAAAAGGGAAAGAGGTAGGAAAAGGTTTCAGCTGATAGAAGATTTAAAAGGGAAAGAGAGTTAACAAGATATGAAGAGGGCAGCAAAATTTAGGAGTATATGGAGAACCAGGTTTAACCATAAATAACCATGGATTTTTCTATGGACAGACTACCTATGATGATGATATGTGCATCCTCAAACTGTTAGCAATCTACTTAATCAACATTTTAATGAAATTCCAGTAAATTCAATAGATACTAGTTCCAGTCAAACATTTGCTTCTTCCAGATCCTATATTCCCTCTCCCCAAAAACATCATTCTATCTTTCTGCTACCTACTGATGAAAAATAAGTCTACCCATGCCTTCTGAAATTAACTAACCATCATTCTTCTGGGCCTGACAATATCCCTGGTCACATACAGGCCAATTACTCACATTTAATTACACCACCCCTTACCCATATCATTAATTCCTCACTATGTCAAGGCATTTTTCCCTCATCACTAAAATTAACCAAAATAATAACAATACACAAAAACTCAGCTGAAAACTCTAACAACTACAGACCCATAACCTTAACACCAGCTTTTTCAAAAGTTTTTGAAAGAATAATGCTTTCTCGAATTACCACCTGTCTCAATAAATTTCAAATAATATCACCATCACAGCATGGATTTCTTAAAGGAAAATCAACCAACACAGCTGCATTTAACCTATTACAAGACATCTATCAATCCATTGATAATAAATCACCTACCCTGAGATTATTTTATGATTCATCCAATATTAATATTGTAGACCATTATACACTTGAATATAAACTCAAACAATCAGGCATTAACGGTATTGCCCTCTAATGGATTGTCATATGTCAAACATTGCAAACAATTTGTTGAATTAAAGCACTGCAATGAGGCTGGCTCTATTAATAATTATAACTCCCAAATCACTACTTCTAGCTGTGGTGTACTTCAAGGATCTACCCTCGGTCTACTTCTCTTTATCCTCTACACCAGGGGTCCCCAAACTTTTTGAGAGGAGGGCCACACAGGAATATTGAAAGTGCTAGATGGACCGGATAAAAAGAAACCGTTTCAAAATTTAAAATATTTTATTCTATAATTAACTAAGCATACATGCATGTATAACTATAAGTTAACATGAATTAATGTAAGGAAAAATTCTAATGCGAACAATATGCTTGTTTTTAAATTAGAAACACTGATTTTATGATGTTCAATAAAATTTCTGCGGGCTGGATAAAACCCTTTCGCGGGCCAGATCCAGCCTGCAGGCCTTAGTTTGGGGACACCTGCTCTACGCCAATGACCTGTCTACTTATATTAGCAATGGACAATTGGTAAATTTTGCTGATGATATAAATCATGTTATTACTGCATCTTACATGAAGACCCTTGAAATAAAAGCTAATAAAGCCATATCACAAATGGCCAATTGGACAATGCACAATAAACTTTTATTAAACCAACAAAAAACATCTTACATATTATTCCATAAATATAAAAAGAAGTTGTATATCAATCACTTGAACTTTACAATCTCTTACTCACGAACTGCAGTGAAATAAAATTCTTAGGTATTAATCTAACTGAAACACTTGACTGGTCAAAACATAGATTATCTAGCCAATAAATTACACACATACATTTATATGCTAAAAACTTATATCACTCGGTCTCCTTAAATGTGACTCTACAAATTTACTATTTGTATTTTTACTCCCAAATTAGATATGATGTAATTTTTTGGACCAGATCCTGCCATATGGACCGCATCTTTAGACTACAAAAAAGAGCTATTAGAGCCAGTGTAAATAATCTATTCTCATGTAAACCATATTTTCAAACACAGTATTCTCCCTTTCCCATGCATACCGGTTCTATAAGCAGCAATATTTGCAAAAACCCATTCCCATCTTTTCAGTCTTAATAGACAAGAACATTGCTAATCTACTCGCCATAATCTAAACATACATCATGTAAGATATAATCTAAAAATATCTGATAAAAGTCCATGTCATACAGTAAATCTAATACATAATATATTACCTACTGACATAAAATCCATAAATAATATAAATCAATTTAAAATCACAGTTAAAAAGTATTTATTGAATTATTTATATTACTCAGTGGCTGAATACCTTAGTGGAAATTAATTGTATTGTAACTTGTTTCTTAATTTATTGTATCGGTGATTTTATGTATGTATTCTCTCTGAAATGTCCTATGTCTGTACTAGACCTCCTGGACCAATAAATAATAATAATAATAGATACAGAATATAATGAATGGCAAATCAATGAAGTAATTAAAGTATAGTTGCAATGGGTTAATGACATAAAGCCTATTAGTGGGTGAATTTTTATTTTTGAGATCTGTGAGATAATCTGCATATGTATTAAACATTAAAGAAGGGGGATTATTATAATATGTCCTTATATTTTTCGAATATTGACTGAGAATTGGCCTTGTCTTGTGAATCTTTGGATATATCATCCCAGCACTTCTACGACATAGTTAGTATGGAAACAGATAATTTTGTTCCTATATAAAAATATAAGTAAACATTATCCAATCTGGTTTAATTCAGAACTAATTATCTAGTCAGAACTAAAAAAGCCTTGCATGTAACATATAAATTTAGTGGCTCCCTAAAAGATTATCATGCTTTTTCCATTATTAGAGCTAAATTATTATTATTATCATTGTTAAAATTTGATGCAGAAATACTATCATAGTTATATACAAAATGTTGAATATTCATTATGTGATAATATTAAATCCTTCTGGAACTACATTAACTCCTTTAGAAAGGACAACAGTATTCCAAATAATATGTACCTTGATGGTACACACAATGATGACTTTGCTGGCATTATTGATTTGTTCAAAACATTTTTTTCAAGTGTTCATGAAAAATTTAATGAGAAAGCACTAATAATACATTATGAACATGATGTCAATCACAGTCAATTTTCAATTTCCCCAGAGCAAATATTGCTTAAATTAAGCAGCCTAGATTTCAATAATGGTATGGGTTCTGATAAAATTCATCCTTGTGTTATAAAAATGTGCAGAGTCACAAGTTCACCCATTAAACATATTATTTAATTTGTCACTTAATAGTGGTTATATCCCTAAGATATGGAAGCAAAGTTTTGTAGTACCAATACACAAATCTGGAGATAAAGCTAATGTAAGAAACTATCATCTTATATGTATACAATCATATATTCCTAAAATATTTGAAAGTGTTATTTGTGCTACATTGACTCCATTGTTTAAGTCTATTATTACGCCTAATCAACACAGGTTCTTCAAGGGAAGGAATGTTAATACTACTGTGTTATGTGTCTAACTTGTTTCAAGCTAAGGAAAACTTTTTACAAACAGATTCTATTTATTTGGATTTGGCAAAAGCTTTCAACAAGGTTGATCACTCATTTTTTTTAGCCAAACTAAAAGGTTATGGAAATAGTGGTAAATTTATTGATTGGATAGTAACTTTCTTAATAGGACACTAGTTGTTAAAATTAAAAATTGTCTTTCTGAAGCCTTTGTTGCCACTTCTGGTGTTCCTCAGGGATCACATTTAGAACCAATATCATTCTTAATTTTTATTAATGATATTTACCATGTTTTTGATAATGTTAGATTTCAGCTTTTTACTATTACACATTTAGATAATTCAATTGTTTTACAAAATAATATTGATAATATTTGTATGTACTTTGTAAATAATGGTTTATTTGTTAATGTTAAAAAATGTTCTTATATATCTTTTTTTGTCCCATAAGTTTTGATTATAAGATAAATGGAGAAGTTATACCAAAGGTAAATATTATTCGTGATCAAGGAGTATTTTTGGATTCATCCCTTACTTTTATTCCTCATTTTAATAGTATAATTAGTAAAGCTTATAAAATGTTTGGCTTTATAAACAGTATTTTTAAAAGTTTTTATAATTATTATGCAATAACAGTTTTATATTGTTCCTTGGTGCACAGTCAACTGGAATTTGCTACATATAAAGTACATATTACTAAAATGGAGAGAGTACAACACAAATTTTTAAGACTGATAGCTCGTAAAATAAATATTCTGACAGGAGATTGACTATGAAGGTTTAATGGGTTTTCTTAATTTAATATCTTTAGAAACTCATCCAGCTCAATTTGATTTGATGAACTTAATTAAAATAGTACGATCAGAGTATGATTTTATTGATTTAATTTATTTAATTGATTTTCATGTTCCACAGTATAGTACTCACTTTAATGGCATTTCTTCAGTGCAATTTCATAGAACAAATTATGCGGTTAATTCTCCAATTAATAGATTAATGCAAGTAGGAAATAAGTATAATTATGTTGATGTTTTTAATTGTACTCATAAGGATATTAAGAAATTATTTAGTTAGCTTTTTATTATGTTTTTGTGAGAAAATTAGTGAAGAATGGATATATTATATCTCACTGCCTAGTTGAACATGTGATTTATAGCATAATACTTTTGATTGTTAAATTTTTCTTTTTATTGTATCTTTTAATTTGGTATTTTAGTAATATTAATTACTTATGATCTTAAATTGTGATTTTTGCTAAGTATGTGATTATATAATGTATATTGTAATTAGGTGCAATAGTACCCGTATTATTTTCTTAAATGTCTCTATTTGCCAATCCACTGAAACTTCATGATATACCAAATAAAATTTCAGGAGTGTATGTAGAACATTTTTATCACCCTTTCTGGAACAAAAATGAAAGACATTAATTGCCTTTCTCACACATGGAAAAGATTGCTAACATCTAATTTTTTTAAATTGTTTAAATATTTAGCCTGGATTACAAATAATCGAATGAAAAAAATGCAAATTTTTTTGTTGGGAAGGAATTTGTTTTCCATTTCAAATAACTGAAATAACATAACAAACCCCACCTTAAAGTACCATGATTTATGAGAGATTTCATTTCTGTGATTTCAGCTTGAGAATAATGAAAAAGAGTATTTTTCCTTCCCTATAATTCAAAATTTACTGATACACACCAAGTACTTGCATAGGAAACTACAGTGTGCTGTGACTCACTCATTGTAGAGCACATTTGTGCATGAACAAAGTTAGAATTTTGTTATAGAGTCATGCTTTTGAGATCTTGCAACAAACATCAAGCCTATTACAAGTTTCTATTGTACTAACCCATATCCAGGTGGGAGCTTAATTATCTAATTCACCAAAATATGATAGTTAATAATTGAATTTTATACATTTTTACTAAGATAACAAAAATGAAAGAATTTGAAATTATTATATACACTTATTTTCTCATTAAAAATAAACTTATATGGTTTAAAATATTCTGCTAATTTTGGCAACCTTTACTGTGCAACTTGTTAACTGGCTCAAACTTTAAACTTGGAAAAAACTACAGCTTCAATTGAGCTAGAATCATGCATAAGTGCATAGCAAAGGCCATGAGGTCCATCAACAAAATTTGAACTTATATTTCAATAAAAAATTTATATTGTAAGCTATTAATTCTGAATTATAAATAAAAACTGCATAATCACTGCTTCTTGAATTTACAGAAAGTTGAATAATTACATATAAGTTTAGAAAAACAACTTACCAATCAGGGTGAATCTTCCACTTATCATCTCTGAAGTACTTGGTCACTGGAGTTCCTCAAAAAGAATGACAATTAAATTAAAATTATATTCTACATTGTCAAAACTGAAAATTTATGGTAATTTTTACTCTCTCATACATGTAGTATATAGAGAGCTTTAATAATGAAAAAAATTGACTGTGATTTCAACAGAAATACATGTTTAGGTGTCCCTGAATCCAAAAAAGTATTTTCACCATATTGTCTGTCTGTGCATGACTCTAGAGCCTAATTGGTTAAGCAAAATCAAACAACATTCCATATTTAGGCAAACTATTATCAGAATAGAAACTGGATAGGTGCTATCTGGCAAACAGGGAGACCTGGGTTTGATTCCCGGTCAAGTACAGGATTTTTTCTTCTTCTCAAATGTCAAAATTTAATTTCAGATTTATGCGATCATGCAAAAGTGATGAAAAACATTAAGTAGATTCACAAAGATGAGCTCTACCTGTGAGTCATACCTGGAAACTGTCAAATCTAAAAATGCTAGTCCTTTTCCATAGGCAACCTTAGGGCAATAAAACAACTCCTTGGGATGTGGTCTTGCTACTTGTTATTCATCATGATCATGATATGTCTTATGTTTTGATGCTGCTTTTAGTTATACATCTACAACTATGAGTGTGCTTTTTTCACAAAAGGCATTACAATCAGTATTCATAGCCTCCATACCAAGATGGCTGACGCTGTAGAATCATTACCGTGTCACACTTGCAAAAAATTGTTTTCTACCCATGAGTATTTATCTTGCGGTGGTGGTTGCAACCAGATTTTTCATTGGAAGTGTGCTGGACTTTCTGAAATTGAATTTCTGGTGGTTTCAACAAATAGTTCGATTATTTGGAGATGTGATGCATGTTGTATGTTCCACATCAAGGATCATACGCATCCTACCAATAGTATGCAGCATAGTATGAAGGTTTCATCCATTCTTCGAACCCTCGTTGTTATTAATGATAGGCTATCTGTGATTGAAAAGAAGCAGCGGATCTCAAGGGATAAGGAGGCGAAGGCAAGACGTGGTCCAAGGTGTCCTACTGCTCATGACCCACCATGTGTTCCCGGTGCTGCCGATATTTCGGGAAAAATTGTGGGAAACATATCCAATTCCCCCCCATGCAACCAACTCCTCATTGAAAGGAGAAGTAGATATTGAGGCAAACTCTAAGTTTTCTGACCATTCTCCTCCTGACAACGATGGTTTTATCACAATCCAAAGGAAAAGTAAACATAAGTTGCCAACTAGTGCAATAGTTCAAGGACACAATAATAGCCATGACGAGTTTATAGAAATACCTAAACGCGCATGGATTCACTTGAGTCGTGTGAGTCCTTCAGTATCATGTGACAACATATTGAAATACCTAAAAGATAAATTTAAGAAGCATGATTTCACCTGTGAAAATTTATCTTGCGCTGAGAGATGTGCTTCATTTAAAGTTAGTGCTGACTTTTGTCTCTTGAGTGATCTTCAAAATGGGGAAAACTGGCCGATTGGTGTTTGTGTCAGGCGTTTTATATTTCATAAATTTCATGGCAAGAATGCAGGCAATAGTGAATTACGTGATGTGAAGATAGTACCTAATAGTTCTACTACAAATCGAAGTGACCATAAACAGATTGGCCCGACCATTGAATCACCTAATAAATTTCCACTCAACAAGTCGACAAATCTACTTCAGTTTCTGTTCCCTCCCCACCTACTGTTGGTGTTACCACCAGAGGAAGTCATGGGATCAGTAAACCAAAGACAATGTGACTAGGAAGTGAAGGTGCTATCCCTGTTATTAAAAGTGGTAATATCTGTTCCTCTCCTATCCCTGGTATTTCATTACAACCTGATTTGAATCAACTTAAGATATGTCACCTAAATCTTCAGTCTCTGAGGAACAAGGTTGAAGAGATACAATTGTTTTTAAAATCTGATGTGTTTCACCTCCTGTGTTTTTGTGAGCATTGGCTGTCGGATGCTGATGTTAACCTTTATCCGCTTTGTGGATATGATCTTACAAGTTGGTATTGCCGTAAAAATGCAAAACATGGTGGCGCTATGGTTTATGTCACAAATGGGCTAAAATTTGTTTCGATTACACCAGTATGTTCAATGTTGACTTTCATTTTGAAGATTGTGCAGCACATTTTTCAGACTTATCCTTGACTGTTGTATCTATCTACCGCTCTCCAAGTGGTGACTTTGATATGTTTTTCGATCTCTTTGAAAAACTAACTAAATTCCTGGAGAAACTAAATTCTAAAATTATTATTTGTTCTGATTTGAATCTAGATGTGAGACTAAATTCTAAGGAAGCTGACTTGTTCAAAAACTAGCTGAGCTCTTTTAATCTGTACTGTGCTAACTACGAACTGACTAGACTTGCTGCATGCCTTGACAACATAATTACCAATCTTGAAAAATGGCAATATGTAGTTAATATCATTGATCCCTCTCTTTCTGATCACTCAGCTGTCCTCCTAAAATTATGTCTAGTGTATCCTTTCCCCTCTATCAGTCAGGAAAACAAACTAATACCTTTCAGATTCTTTAATAATCAGGCAATTCAATTATTTAGGAGCATGTTAATTAATACCGATTGGGTATCACTCATGTCATGCCATCATGTAGCCTCTACATTTGGTACATTCTTTAATATATTCAACCAAATATTTGAGTTTTGTTTTCCTGTAAAACTATATAAGTCATGCTTCACCAAAAACATCTCTATTAAATGGTTCACTCCAGAACTCCTCTCAATGAGGAGTAAACTGATTGCTTTACACACTGTCTTCAAAAGTTCTAATGTATAAAAAAATCTACAAATAGAGCATTCTTAATGCAAAACAAAATGCTATGGAACTTTATATTAATAACTCTACTAATAAATGCAAAGCAGCATGGAAAATCATAAAGAATGAAACTGGCATGAACAACCCTACTGTTGGTATTCCTATTTCACCCAATGAATTGAACTATTACTTTGTTGACTCTGTTAGTATGATTAAAAAACTTATACCTAAAACTAATCTTACAGTTTCTGATGGTCTCTCTAAGTGCAAATTTTCTGTTCCCCTCTTCTCATGGTGCCTTGTTACCTCATTTGAGGTTAAAAAAATTGTACATCGTATGAAGAACTCTTTCTGCAAGGATGTGTATGGCATATCTAATAACCTCTTGAAACAAATAATTGATCTAATTGCTGAACCCCTTGCAATGCTCTTGAATGATTCTTTACAAACTGGTATTTTCCCTGATTCCTTGAAACTGTCAAAAATATTTCCAATTTTTAAAAAGGGCAGCCGTAATGATCCCAGCAGCTATTGCCCAATATCAATAATTCCAACTCTATCCAAACTTTTGAAATGGCTATGTACAATCAGTTGTACAATCATTTTGAATCTCACAATCTCTTCTCTCCTGTGCAACATGGTTTCAGATCTGGAATGTCTACAGTTTCTGCAGTTGAGTCCCTCCTGAACACAGTTACCTCTGCCTTTGAAAATAAGGAATTTACTACTGTTACCCTCTGTGATCTTACCAAGGCATTCGACTGTGTATCACATGATATTTTACTACTTAAACTGGAATACTATGGTATCAGAGGTGATTCTCTAAAGGTACTTCTGTCATATCTCTCAGGTAAACATCAATTTGTTTCTATTGACTATTGTGAATCCGAGACTCTGGAAAATCATTCTGGTATACCACAATGTTCGGTTCTCGGTCCTCTATTGTTCCTAGTTGCTATAAATGATCTTGATCACAATGTTAGTGCTAATACTCTCTTGTTTGCTGATGACACTACCTTTATTGACCATGGTAAAAATATCAATACTTTAGCAGCTAACTCAGTTCTTACTCTGGAATCTGCCAAGAGTTGGTTTTCTGCTAATCAACTTTTGCTGAATGTGAATAAACTCAGAGTACTATCTTCTCTTTGCATGATCTACCTCATAATTATGGCTCAATGAACTCGGTCAAACTCCTGGGTTTTTGGTTTGACCCTAAATTAACATGGAATGACCATATAATCATGATCTGCAATAGACTTAATTCGTGTCCTGTACATGTTGAGAAAACTTAAGCCGCATATATCTGATCAATACATTAGGTCAGTATACTTTGCATTTTTTCATTCCCAGATCACATATGGAATTCGTCTCTGGGGCCATGCATCCAGTGCAAAGTCTGTATTTATGCTACAAAAAAAAGCATTAAGAATAATTTCTGGTGTTCCATCAAAGGAACACTGGAAACCACTCTTTGCTTCCCTTAAAATTCTAACCTTATACAGATAGGATCATGCAAGAGCTACTCAGCAAGAATATTTTGGCTTAACACTTTGTGGTCCGCTCACGTATTAGTACGTGTTTTTGTCACCAGTATCAGGTGGCCGCTCACGTATTAATACGTGTTCATCTAGTCTCCGATTTTTCACGCCACGGTGGATTTATTTGGAACTATTGCTTTGATCGTATTCAGTCTAGAAGCTTTACACATTGTTTTGGTGAAAGTGTAAGGTGTTTTATGAGAGATATTACAGTTTTTTTAACCTGTGACATTTATTGTTACCATTACGCAATCATGGCTGCTGAGAACAGATGGGGAATGTGCAAAAATGAAATTTTAAACGAAGTTTTTGCCGATAATTTGTCTGATGTCCCAAGTTGTGAAGGAACTGATGGAAGTTCTGAGGAAAACGATAATGAAATGCCAAGTGACAGTGATGAAGATATAATAATTACCAAGAAAACTGTTCGTGCTCTACCTTTGCAGTATTCCAGCGATTCTGAAGTTGATGACAGTAATGGTGTGACTAACACGACGAGTGGCGATGTTTTATTTTGGTCGGACAACGACATTATTCCTGCTTTAGAAACATTTGCTGGCATACCAGGTGTGAAAATTACTCCACATGATCCAAAAAATGTGAGTGACGTAGTTAGTTTGTTTATTGGGGATGACCTCTTTTCAATGATGGTGGAGGAATCAAATCGTTATCATGAGCAAAATGCCCATAAATACAAAGAATCACCTAAAAGTTTGAAGTGGCACGATATAACCATTGGAGAAATGAAAAAATTTTTAGGTTTGGTTATCCTTATGGGGCAGGTGCACAAAGACAGAATAAGTGATTACTGGACACTGGACCCTCTAACAGAAACTCCTATATTTTCAAAGGTAATGAGTAGAAACAGGTTTTGCCAAATATGGCAGGCATGGCATTTTTCAAATAATGAAGATGTCCCAGAAAATTCAGGGAGGATATTCAAGGTTTTACCAGTTTTGAACAACCTTCTAAAGAAATTTGCAAGTGTCTACAAACCTAGGCAGGAACTGTCACTTGACGAGGGCGACTATCTTTTCGTACATACAACCCTGCCAAGCTGACAAAATATGGAATATTAGTGCGTATGGTATGTGAAGCGATCACTGGATATATTTGCAATTTGCAAATTTATACCGGTGAGGGTAATAAGTTGGAAGATACAATTCTGTCAGTTTTAGGGCCAAATACAGGCTTGTGGCACCATGTTTACATGGATAACTATTATAATAGTGTAAGCATTGCCGAAAAACTTCTCCAAAACAGAACAAGAATCTGTGGCACAGTCAGAATAAATAGAGGTCTTCCTGAATGTCTGAAATCCGTGAAACTACAGAAAGGCCAGTCAGCATTCCGAAGAAAAAAAGATGTTCTCGTGCAAATTTGGAAAGACAAGCGGGAGGTTCGCATGATCTCTACCATTCATTCTTCACGGCTACTAGAATCTGAGAAGAGGGACAGAAAAACTGGAGAGAGAATAAGGAAGCCGGAGTCCATCTTGGAATACAACAAGTATATGAAGGGAGTAGACCATGCGGACCAATATCTTTCATATTGCACAATAATGAGAAAGACCACGAAGTGGTCAAAGAAGACAGTACTGTATTTGTTGAACTGTGCCCTATTCAATTCTTTTAGGGTGTATGTAGACCTCAATGGAAAACAAATTATGTATAAAAAATTCCTGCATGAAGTAGCCAGAAACTGGGTGAGCCCATCTCAGACACACGAGCCCATCTCATTGCCAGACACGAGCCCATCTCAGACACATGAGAGAAAAACATTCACATTTCTCCTACAAGGCGTGCACCTAAGATGGACCCACCAGGAAGACTTTCAATGGACATGAAAAAGCATAAAGTAGAGAAAATAGTTAGTGCTGGGAGCAAGAAAATTCCTCAGAGACCATGTAGAGTATGTGCAGCCAAGAAAAAGAGAAGTGAAACCCGCTTTATTTGTGGATTTTGTTGTGTTCCACTCCATAGAGGGACATGCTTTGAACAATACCACACTCTAATTGATTACTCTGGTATATAATCTCTATGCATTTAAAATTTCATTAAAATATATCCAGTAGTTCAGGAGTTGTGTGTGTTTTATTGAATGCTTATACCATTCATGCAGTGGCACAGAAAATGGCCGGCCCCAAGGGCTGGTAAATTTAAAGGGCACCGGCACACAAAGTGTTAAGTCCGAACAAAGCGTTCCAATGGCAGAGAGAAGGTGGAAATATCTGAGTGAACACAAAGTGAGGATTGCATCACATTTTTGTCTGTAACTGCTCCACTTGTATAGAAGTGGTTGGATGTTATCTTGCTCAGTGGCATAGTGAAGGTGGAGCAGAGGGGGGCAGTTCCCCCCCAGACGCAGGGCTGAAGGGGTGCAAATGCATGGACCAAAAATATTATACTATATGTTGAATTAAAATGCTACTATAGTATGCTTGGGTTTCCATCACATTCCCTCATAGATAATAGAAGATATAGATGGCATTTTAGCATATTCAAGTGAAGCCATTCTGATCGTGTGGTAGCCGTCTTGGTCTGACAACATTGAGAGGAGAGTGTTCATTGATAGTGTGATCTTATTGCGATAAAACTGTGTTGTTTTGTGAGAAACTGCATTTCCTGTGCATTTTTATGATGCCAAATTGCATCATATTTGGGTGCAGCAATAGAAGCAGCAACAAAAGCAAGAAGCAGTTGGAAATAGAGAAAAAGAGAAAGATAACCTTCCATAAGTAAGTAAGGTTTATCCTATGCATGCATCAGGTGTTGTTTAGTAATTTGTTCTATAGCTGAAAAAGTGAATAATTAAGATCTTGGTTACTTATTTTTAAATTATATTCAATGATTTGTACCTACGATTTTAGGTTTCTGAAAAGTGATGAACGTTCGAAAGAGTGGGTAAAAAACATACGAAGAGTTGGATGGACACCTCCTCCTCAGAGTGTGATTTGTTTCGGACATTTCTGGAAAACTGTTTTGATAAAACTTCTCTGTCCTGTATTCGCCTTAGAGAAACAGCTGTCCCAATTTTTCACATTCTTCTCAGCTTATTTACGAAAGGTAAACTTTAGTTAATAACTTATTGGATTTTAATGTGCATATTGGCAACTTGAGTAATGAAATTGTTTAAAGAAAACAATCAGATAATATAAATAAATCCAATGATATTTTAAACCCTCTATGATAATTACTTTATTTCCGATTAAGTTTTTTCGATTAACATCTGGAAATATGAAAATCGTTGGCAATTGATCAAGTTACAAAACTTTCAACAGTATAAGAGATAGTCATCGAGAATTATGGACTAAATACTTTTAATTGATAGTACGACAAACATCTTAAACTTTTTAATTGCTTTCAACAGAGGATTTTTCTGTTCACATTTAGAAATTTATGTTAATGCTTCTCCCTTTTAAACCCTATTCCTTCAGGTTACAAAACAGAGAAGAGAAATTATAAAGAAATCTGACATACATTGCATTAGTGAAGACGAGGCCCTGACTGATCAAGAAGCACTAACAACCTCCTCAAATCTGCAGTATGAAGAAATGCACATTGAGTTGGGGACATCTGGATCTCCTCCTAGGGCTTCATCATGTAAAAATTCACCCACCAAGGAGGAGTTGAGAATTAAGATGAGAATGCTGCATGAAAAGTACTAGAGGAAGATAAAGGTGTTGCAGCAAACAAAACGTAGGTATGGAAAGCAAATTGCTTCCATGAAAAATGTTATAAATAGTTTAAAGGAAAGAAATATGGTAGCACAGGAGAATTTGGAGATTCTTTCCAGCATTGGTATGTCTCATGGGGAAATATTAAAATGCCAAATTACAAAAAGTGATTTACCTGTGACTAAATTGTATAGTAAAGAGTTAAAGGCATTTGCCTTAACACTAAACTATTACTCACCCAAGGCATATAATTCTGTAAGGAGGGAGTTTGATTCTTGCTTGCCTCACCCAAAAACCTTGTCAAATGGTATACAAGTGTCAATGGTAATGCTGGTTTTACTAAGGAGGCATTCCATGCCATCAAAACTTTAACTACAAAAACTGATTTTAAAATTGTTTGGTCATTGGTAATGGATGAGATAGTCATTCGAAGGCATCTCCAGCAGTGGCGGCTCGTGTATAGGCACTGCGGCACTGCGGAACTGCAGCACCCCGTATTTCCACTTGATATTATCGATAACATTTAATATAATGAGTCCTTTTTTCTTTAATAAGAAAGAATTAAAGAAAAAAGGACTCATTATATTAAATGTTATCGATAATATCAAGTGGAAATACGGGGTGCTGCAGTTCCGCAGTGCCACAGTGCCTATACACGAGCCACCACTGATCTCCAGTACAATAGTGGTGAATACCATGGGTATGTTGATGGGCACTGGCCTAGATGGGGATGACAGAACATTAGCTAAAGATGTGTTGGTTCATGGTTCATGGAAAGTTCCAGTTGCATATTTTTTAACAGATGGAGTGCCTGGAGAACAAAGGGCACATCTAGATAAGCAATGCCTAATGTTAGCCCATGAATCAGGGGTCAGGGTTATTTCCATAACCTTTGATGGAGCCCCAAGTTATTTTGCCATGGCTAAAGAATTAGAATCTTGGAGCCAAGTAACCCTCTGAAGGTATCTTTTGACCATCCTGCCATCAATCAAAGTTTTTATTTTTCCTGATCCTTGTCATATGATGAAATTGATATGGAACACATTAGGTGAAAAAAATATTTGTATTTAAAAAATGGAGGCAAAGTTTCTTGGAGCTATCTTCTTAAGCTCCATAACATTAAAAAAAAACAGAAGGAATGAATCTGGCCAACAAGATAGGACCCAATCATTTATTTTATGGCAAGCAAAAAATGAAAGTCAGGCTAACTACTCAGCTTCTAAGTAGGTCTGTGGCTATTGCACTAAAAACCTGTCTAGACATGAAATTGGCTGACTTTGATGGATGTGAGGAAACCATAAAATTCCTCATTTATTTCAATGATTTATTTGATATACTAAATAGTAAGAATTTAAGGCAGCTTGGGTACAAGAAACCTCTAAATAAAGAAAGTTGGGCTCAAACAAGTCAGAATTTTTTAAACACATATAGCTATATACAGGAGCTAAGAATTTCAGAAGGTGGGGAATTAGTGCTCAAAAGCAAAAGGAAAACTGGATTTTTAGGTCTGATGATATGCATTGAGACAATATTGTCCTTATACCATGAAATTTGTGTTTCCAATGCCCTTCTCTACCTCCTCATGCACAAACTAAGCCAGAATCACATCGAGCTTTTCTTTGGGATTATCAGAATGCATGGTGGCAACAATAATAACCCTACAGCAAGACAGTTTAAGTCTGCCTACAAAAAGTGTTTGGTTCACATGGAATTGAGAGTGAATAGTGCAGGAAATTGTGTTCCTCTAGAGAAAATAAAAATACTGTAGCTCTGAATCAGTCATCAATTCTACCACTGCTGGAAGTAGAATAGCCGGCCTTGGTAGATGGGTGGTTAGCATGTCTGGCTCCCAATGCTAGGGTCGGGGGTTCGAATCCTGCCAAGGGCATTGTTGTATGTGTTCGTCTTTGTTAATGTTATTACGCTCATTGTAAAAGGCCATTAACGGCTGTTTATGAGCTAATATAAAATAAATAAATAAATAAATAGCAGATGAAGAGCATGAAGACAACCTATCAATTGATGAGTTGGTTCCAATGAGAATCATTGATCTAAGTGAGTTTTCACATAAAGTCATTGCTTATATCTCAGGTTTTGTTGTGAGCCACTTGCACAAAACTTTAAAATGCGAAGAGTGTTTAAATGCATTGGTTGGCAATGATATGCAGAATTGTTGTGATTTAATAAGGAACAGAAATTCAAGAGGGTTAATTTTTTCATCTGCTGATGTTATTAATGTATGCAAGGTATGTGAAAAAATTGTTAGAATGGCACAAGCAGAAAGTGGTGGTATTTTCATGCAAAAGAAATTTACTGTAAGAAGGCTCTGTACATCTGTTATGTATCATTTTGTAGGAACAGGTATATTTAAAGATTTGGTAAGTCATAACTGTGACCAAGAGTTAGTGTTTGGACATAAAGATCATCTCCTGCATGCAATTGCAGAAAAGTACATTAGTATCAGACTGCATTATGTGTGCAAGAAATCAACTGATACTTCTGAAAGTAAAAGGCAGTTGTTTAATAAATTAGATTTGTTTGAGGGAAATTGATCTTTAATATATATATATATACATTGTTTTCTATAATCACAGTGATTTTTACCTGCTTTGTAACAATGCCTAATAAAATCTATAAAATATCTGTGGACTAGCCTTTCTTCCACCTTCATCACCTCATGCTATTCATATTTAAGGTCCTTTAATACACAGGTATGTATATAAATTTTATTACTTCTTGATGAAACCCACAAGATATTTGTAGCAGACAACATTTTGGACTACATCTAGAATCACCTCTGTTCTTGAGTAGGTGTCTATTCAATGTTTGCTTAGTGGATTGACAATGAGGAGGTCAAGTACAATATCAAAGCATAATGCATAATATGGCCTTCTCGTTTTACACCAAATCTTAATGGTAGCTTTCTGAACAATAATCTTGGTTTCTTCCAGAAGAAGAATATACATATTTCTGATAGAGTAAATATGTAACATAAGTATAGCTTGGTTGACTTTTGCTAGAGCAGCTAATTTTAGTAATTTCACAGGCTGTATATTAGCGATTGCTGAGTTGTACAAGGATGACTGCTGGCAGGAGTTTGTATAAGAAGAAGAAGAAAGAAATAATTTGTCTCTCATATAGTGAATATGAGTCATATAATCACCTTAATCCAAGCATTGAATTAAATGTCTTGCATTTTCAACATACGAAAATTGCTGTATGAAAATGTAATTTTTGAACATTTGGGTTTTATGGTGAAATCGGCGAACAGGAAAAACGCTTTCGGGTTTTAGAGCTAGGCAAATTTCTAAACACTTTGAATAATAGTCGATCTTTCCATTGAGCATAAGAATAGTAGCCAGTGCAGTAAAAAAATAGTATTATGTATTCTTAAGGAAAGTATTATTCCCTCTCTGGAGTATAAATCACATATTCCTTGGGAACTTTTCGTTTATTGTGTTTACTAAATGAATCAAGCAATCCTACCATATCTCAATTTTCTAGGTACCTGAGTACGTAGTTACTTTGAAAGTACCATAAAAACATTGGGCATTTAGAATTTCAATCGGTAGCCACTTGGAAAACATACTTAAGCATTTCATGTATAAAGAACGTAACAAGATATCATTCATAAGTATTGATGTAAAATGTTCTAAAATTAGCATAGCGAGAGATACCCGATCAGCAAAACCCTGTCATACCAAGATGGCCAATTGCGCACTCTTTTTTTTCCGCGATAGCTTCACTTACTCGCACACTCTATCACCGTATAGCTCCATCTATATTTTCTTTAATCTATGCATTCCCTACATTACATTTGTCTGGAACATTGTACAGGGAGCAAAGGTAGGGGAGCGCATCTCTGTGTCAAGACACACACACACAGGCGAAAGAGAACCTAGGTATGCCACTGATCTTACTTTACATTTGTTTTCTCGAAATGAATGAAGAATTATTGATAGAGAAGAAAGGGATAAACATAATGTAGAATGACTAAAAGCTTAAAAAACTTTCTGCACGACATTTGGAAATACAGCCTTCCCTCGTTTTACGAACTTAACTCATTCCACGAAAACTGTTCGTTAGGCAAAAACTTGTAAAACGAAAATTATTTTTTTATTACTTCCTATGTAAAAATTTTTAATTAGTTCTGAAGGTCAAAATAAAAAATATTCCATAGTTCACTAAAAAACAATACTGAACGGTACCAAATTGAGAAAAAACATCAATAATGATATATCAATGTATTTAAATGACATTCTTAGTAATTAGCCTATGATGTCTTATTTTATATCAGTGGTTCTCAACCAGGGTGACATCACAACCCAGGGTGACACGAGAGTTATTGAGGGGTGATGCAAATATTTGATAAATTCACTGTGTATCATATTCTGGCTTATAAAAATAAATCAAACCAGATGAATACCTTCCTCTGCTTCTTTAAATGCATAAGTTTTTATCTTTACATGTTAGATAAAGCCCAATTTGCCTTCAGAGTTGACTTGAAGGAAATGGAACTGTAAACAGGGTGACACAAAACTGAAATGGGGTGACGCAAACAAGAAAAGGTTGAGAACCACTGCTCTATATATTAGTGGTATTAGCCTATGATATCCTAGCCAATGATATGCTAGCCTATGTTAGCCTATGCATATGTCCTTCGATCACTCGCCTTTCTCCAATCATTGAATAATATTTAGTTTCTGGGCTACACTTAAAGCCCTTCTCTCTTTTTTCACTTTTACCACTTGCAATACCTGAAAGGCTGGCAGGTTTAGGAACCATGATTCACAAAAATATATCTTGATTTAAAAGATAAAAATGCACACCACTCAGCCAACCGAATTTCACAAAGAATGGCAATGTGCATACTGAGACCAAGATGGAGGTTCTTATTCGAAACAGCATGATGCAATCTGACGAATTTTACCAAGGTTTCCTGAACTTTCCCTAAGCGGATAGAGCCTGTATAAGCAAAAATTTATTCGATATTTGAAAAATAGGATTTTCATGCGAATGCAACAAACTCGTGTAAGCAAAAATTTGTTCGCAAATCGAAAAATAGGCAAGAAATTGCTCAGTTCGTATAAGCAAAAACTCGTAAAATGGAAGTTCGTAAAAAGAGGGAAGGATGAACTTGAAGGATTTTTGTTCATCTCTCAACAGATCAGGAAAAAGATGATGAAATTCTCTATACTGGTTCCATTAGGAACAAATCTTGTGCACCCAAAATCTAGGGAAACTTTTTTCTAATTCATAGCATGCCAAACTCAGAGCAATAACCTCCTTCTCATCTAAACTATCCATGATGACAAGTGGACATCCTGCTTAAGTGTGTGATTAGTTCAAGGTACAGTCAAGCAGAGTCAACGAAAAGCCTTGTTACAGAACTTAAGATGCATCTTGCAGTGATTCCTGGAGGTTTGGCCAGTCAATTTTTGCCTCTGAATATTTCAGTTAAAAGGCATTTAAAGCTCTCAGGCATAAGGAGTGGACCAAATGGACGGAAGCTCCAAATCATGATGACATCAACAGGATGAATAAAACAGCCCTTGCTTTCAAATGTTTTTTAGTGATTGAAAAACTTCTGGTAGTTGGTGAAAAGTAAGACAATTGCAAAGTCATTTAAAAGATGTTGAATTAGCAATGCACTAGCTGGCAGTGAAGATGAACAACTTTATGAAGAAAGTGAGGATTTATGTCAAAATGCCCATAGTGATGAATATAGCAGCAGTGATTGTGATTTTCTAGGCTTCTACAATTAATAAACTTTGTTTTACTTGATTATTTTGGAATATAGCAATCATGATTTTGCTCCTGTAAATTACTTAGCATTAATTTTTTCTGAAATTTGTTTCAAAATGTGAGTGTGTCTTATGGGCTGGGAAACACAGTAATACTGAAATGCAGTTGTTATAAAAATCCACTTCTTGGAAAAGGTGGGGTTTTTTTATCTTGCCAGGACCAAGGTTTTTTGACAAAATGGTTGGTGGGACACAAGATCCAGAAGGTTATGAACCACTACCATAAGGTACTGATCTTAAATTTTCAAAGTCACCATAAATTGTCTTTATTCTTACTATATAGTTCAATCAATAAGCTCGATAGCAAATTCTAATGGTAAATTAAATCAATTACATAAACATTGGCATTGAAAAACTTACCTTCAACATAGCTTCGTCGAATTTCTTCAACTCCATGGACACGAGTCATACCATAGAGTTCTGGTATAGCTACCACCAGCGTGAAAGGCGTTTTTGGAATGGGAGCATAATAATATCTTCGCCTTAAATGTGACACCCTTTTCTGTATAAAAATAAACACATTTAGTTATAATATCATAAAAGATGTTAAATCCCAGTAGTAATTTTAAGTAATTAATGCATTTAAAATATGTATTTTCTCAAATAGCATTCATTTACAAGCCATACAAAAGCAGGCTTTTTTAGAGATTGGAACAATTTTTGGAGTTCAACACTTATCAGAAAGAGACACTTTTTCATTTAAAAGAATTCATGGGTCAGAAGAAATTAGTATTACCATGTTCATGCATATTTTCACCAGGTATACTTAAATGGTAGCTAATTTCTGTGACCTATGTGTTAATTGGACAAGTAAGTGCCATAAGTTATGGGTATTTCAAGTCTTATGTAAAATTGTCCATTAGAATGAGGAGATAAACAGATACACATTTGAAAAAGTATCATTTATGTCTTATACCAAAACTACTCTTGCATAAGCTTAAGAATGACTTACCATGTCATCATAATGATATTTAATTGGCAATACTGTACTCCCAACTGTCTGATTTATGACTGAATCCCGAAACTAAAAAATATAATAAACAATTATTACATCAGGTTGAAGAATAAAAAGGGCAATTACTTTCTTATGCTAAGAATTTTAATTAATTTAACACTCAAAGAGTTTTTTAAAATATGGTTTATTAATTTTCAATACCAAAATAATATAATAGTTTAATTGACAATATTTTCAAAAAGACCGACCAGATATCTTTAATTTAATATTGCATTCAGTGTTGGTTTTTCACACATTTTTCAAGGAATGAATTGTAACATTTTCTCTTAGGTCCTTTTACACTGTATCCAAATTACACTTTATTTGCAGTTTAAGGCTTTATTCATTTTTGGGTCTTTCCAGATTTTGAGATACCAAATGAGAAATGTGGTAATGTAGCAGCTTGTAAAATTCCAATTTTAAATTAATTAAAATAGCAAAGGAAGAAAGATGGAAGGATTGGCTTACGGCTATAAGTTCTGGTTGGAATTCACGTGGCCCAGAATCATCGTCATATAACTCAACCTCAGCCATATCTACACTGTTATAGCTGGGTTTGAGGATACCCTGAAACTGATAGAAACAAGATGGAATCAAATGAAAAATAAAAATTATTGAATTTTAATAAATGATTTCATCTTTGGAATATTGCTTAGCATTTTATAAATCCATACAAAAAGTAATAGAATTAAATACCGTATTTTACAGCATATAAGACGTACTTTAAAAAAAATTGCTTAAAAAATCATCCTGCATCCAATATGTGAAGTTGCAGGTCTCCTGTATGTTAATGAATGGGATCCCCCACTGAAACGTGGTAAAGCGTATTTTTGGCAACTACGGTGTCATTGTTTTTGTGGAGTGATTATTTAATTGCGACATGAAATCCAAGAAGGAGATTTCAAGAGGTAGGAATTGGGGGGACAAGGAGACAAAGGCATTAGTCGAGACATATAGGTTATTTTTAATGGAAAGCAGTCTTTTTATATAATTTCAAATAAAAATATAATTTAAAAGATAAATAAAAAGAAGGAAAAGAAGAAGAAAAAGAATTGTAATTATACTAGCTAAAATATACCTTTTGAAGAAGAAATTCATATTTGGAAGAATCTTCTATTCGCACCATTTCCATTTTTGTGTTTATAATATCACTTTCAAACTTTACCATCTGATGGCAGAAAGATGATTGATGTAGATACAGCATTACTGTTTTTGAACTCTTACAAGTGTTACTATGTATTAATGTCATATCTGCTGTATTTATATCAGCGTGCAGCGGTGATTTGTATTCAGTTGCTATTTTCTGTGTTTTTGGAATGTTAACCGTAGTATGGATATCTAAGTAAGAGTAACAATCTTAACAACAACAACTTGGTGGTAGCATATCAACAAGGACAGAACTAACACATGAAGTTTATCCTCATTTTAAGAACAGTTTGGCTACAGAAGGAAAAAGATTAACCTATACTATTAGCTACAAACTATAGGTGATAAATCATGGAAAAGAGCATGGAAATAGAGCTGCAGAATTGGTTTACCTACCACCACCTACAGAAAAATAATATGGACATGACAAAATCAAGAAGACAAACTCAAGACAGCTTCAAAGCTTAAGCATAATCTTTGTAGCCCTGATCCAAAATGGTCAGAATTATCACTGAAAATTTATTCCATTTATACAGACTTACTGTATCATGTTCCATATTAGTAGGAGTTAATATGAAAGGCTTAAATTCACTAAAAATTTGTTTCTCCTAAATATTCCCTGCTGAAATGGGGGTGCATCTTATATGCCATAAAATACGGTGATACTTCTAAATGATAAATGAGGACACACTTACCACAGGTCTTAGATCAGGGTGGATCAAGATGTATCCATTGTTGGTGACAATGAAAGCATACCCATTTACTCCCAGCTGCAAATAAAATTATATTATTTTATATCTCTCTCTGTTTTCAAATAAAAATATTATGAGTAAAGAACAAAGGTATGGCAAAAACAACATAAAACAATTACATAAGTAAAAATGAATTCTTTTGTATTTTAGGATGAAGCCCATTCAAAAATGTGTACTCACCATATGAGGTGCCATTAACTTTTGTATGTCCCGAATAGGAATATCAGTTCCGGCTACTCCAAGGAGTTCAGCTGACCTGGTCTGTTCCAAAAGAGATACCAAGTGAATATCATGCAATTATAAGAAGAAGTAGCAACATCCCCTCCAAGAAATACAGAAATACCTACTGATGATACTAGCTTAAGACAATATCAGCATTAGAATAGAATGAGCATAACCAACAGAGCAAGAGATTAGGTAATTAGAAGCACAAGGATGTATTTACATGGTCAATATTTTCAGGCTCTTCCACAGCAGTACAGAAACATAAAATAATGATTAACTTGGTACAATATATACTGGAAAAGAAGGGAAAAGAGAATCAGTAGTACCTAACTGTACACTGCACTCTCTTTTCCCTATAGTCTATAGTTTCCTATGGGATTACCCGCATATAATGCGCACTTTTTTTTTCGAAATATTAGAGTTAAAAATTAGGATGTGTGTTATGCGAGGGTACATAATCTTCCTATTTTCATTTGACCCCATATTTCCACAATTTTGGCAAATTAATTACTGCCTGGGTATCCTCATAATTTTATTGGTGATTTTTACGAAAAGCAAAATAGATAATAGTTAAAATTTATTAACTAATTCTATAAACATACATTAATTAGATATGAAAAGAATGAATTCAGTATTTATTCATTTTAAAAGCCAAGAAATTCTTCGTCATTGGACCATTCTTCCTCGATGTTGTTATCGGAATTGTCATCTTAAGCATGACGTCACCCTTCACCGGCGCTCGGCCTGGTGGTGAGGTACTGGTACTACTTACAATTAGAAACAATGGCAGCTGATGCCTTTGAGTAAGCTGGGAATTGATGCTTCTTGTAGAACTAAATCAAGTTATCATTCCTTACTTTTCTCTCAGCATTCATAAGTGGTTTATTCTTGATTCTTACAGTCTGTAGTTAATTATGGTTATTTTCTATCCTTTTAACATGCTCCTGAATGTTCTAATAAGGTTAAAACTGAAGGTTGGGCAAACCTGTCCACCTCAGGCATGACGAAAACGTATGTAAAATACTTCGACATAGGATTATCATCATTCCTTCAATTTATTAGCTCAAACAATGACATATGTCATACTATGAAATTAATATAATTGGATTATTGTGTATATCCTAATATCACCTTGTAAGTAAACAGAGTATGTAATGATTGAGTTAGCTGACGTTCTTTTGGAACGTTATTCGAAAATTTCATTTCGCACTTTCATTATGTTACCAATACATAATACCAATAATTCGATCATTGCTTTAGACCATGTTACACCAACTACTATATTCTGGAATGGTAATGCTAAAAAAATCTGTTCTTGCTATACGCGGGTATATAGAAAAATCATAGATTACAAGGCTGAAAACCCCCCTGCATGTTATACGAGGGTGCGCATTATACATTGGTATTTATGGTATTTCTACAGTTTTAAAAATAAATCATACTTATGGAAAATCTATAGCGTTTACATTCTAATTCAATACCACTGGACAGGTTACAGTTTTCTGGCAGTCACTAAAGGTGAAAACTCCTAATGAAGAGGTACAGTATAAGCATCAAAAGATGTACATCAAACTGCCAGAGATGGTTGAGTTGTGACCATCTCCTTCACTAGCCCATAAACATATAAAGGGACATAAGTTTGGAATACTTCCAGTCATTGGTCTCCATGCATGTTGCACCAGCTGCAGTTGCTATATAAAATGCATATCACACTCACTCATCCACGCATACTATTGAACATAGCTAAATCTGGCACACTTACACATCTCAAAAGATGAAAGGAATCACACCACCACAGGCACAATCATGTTCTTTGCATAGATGTCACACTTTTTTAAACTGCACCAGGCACCATCTTGCTACTGGAATACAATTTTTTAAAGATGTATCTGTTTTACTAGCCTACTCTAAATGCTGAAGAAGATAAGTAAGTTCTACTTCACACTAATATGTCAAACTGGAATACACAGCTGTTAATCACTGGAAAGGGGTTGACAAAGCTTAGCTTGCTTGTCTCATGCCTGCAGCAATGCAGTAATAATTGTTGAGACTTTATAAAGATGTGCTCCCAGTTTGGCTGACTATGTCTAAAATCTAATGGAGCAGATTAATTCCTCTTGATAAAATACCTATGCACAGTGCTTGATTTTTTGCTAAACAATTTGAAAGCATCAATTAAGTATAAAGATCAGACATTGATGTTTCAAGTGATTAAATTTTTTATGAGTTTACTAGACAGACAACAGTGACTTCCATCAATGGTTCACCATGAGGAAAAAGGCCTTTTAATACAGCCATTAAGAATTAGATTGTGAAAAACATTGATGGGATCCTGTTACATTATTTCACAATTCAACTAGTTGAACAAATAAACTAAGCACTGTTCAAATGAAATCCACTGAACCTACAAGAATTCTAGGCTTATACTACAGATATGTTATTGACTAAAGTGAATATATACAGAGGCACGCTGCACGCAACAGACAGGACCGAATGATCATTATTAAAAAGTACCTCTCTCACTCTCTGAACCCAATAGGCTTCATTTACGAGAACTCGTTCTGTGATGTTCTGAAAGTGGACAGGATTAATTGTAATTTGATAAAATTATAACATTTGACAGTAATTAAACATTAAGCACATACATTTTTTATTAATGGGTACCTATGCAAAAATTTATACTGTTGACAGAGACTGATGAAAATATCACATTAATTTTTCACATGGAAAAGTTCATTGAAGCAATATTCAATGATGAAATGTAAACAGGAAATTAATTTTATAAATGACATGTTCACAAATTTCACACACATTTATTCAATATTAATTAGAAGTAATTAATTAAAATTTAGATATGGATAAGGTTTCCATGTGCATCATGCTTGAAAATAAAATATATACATGAAAGTGACTTTAAATAATGAGAAGTTCCTTTAATGGACATGGCATTTTCTGATATAAGTAATTGACTTAATTTTCTATTATTTTGAGATTGTCAGAAAAAATTAATTTTTACAAATGGAGTCAAATATAACACATAATAATACCTATAAATTGATATAACTTTTATAAAGTAATGTGCTTCAAAATATTGAGTCATTTCACCTTTATACATTATAATGTCTGGTTTTAAGAGTGAAATATATTCCAAAAGACCTGAAATGGGTTTAAACTTTGCTATAGAGATGAAAATGCACCATATAAAATTTATGATATAAGTAAAAGGCAAATAAAATCTGCATATAATTTTACAAATGAAAGCCATGACTATTCATTTTAAGTGAGTATAACATCTCCATAATTACAAGATTCCGGTTTTGGTGCATTTTAAATACATTATAAATTAAGTATTTCATTTATACCTCAATTTTCATGATACAGCATTTTGTTCAGTGTGGCACAAAAATTACCCTAACCTACAGCATGATGTTTCTATATAATCAGTCTCATTCAAAGACATATATTAACTGAATTTATCACTTGATTTAAACTATTTTTATTATTCATGTCAATCCATTCATGAAATCTAGAATAATTTAAAATGAAAAATACAATCCTTAAGATATTTATTAATTATAAATGGAGAGGCCTTGCTGTTTGAGGAAATTATTCTTATTGAGAATTCCCAAAATTAACAACTTACCACATTCTCTTTCTTGTCAAATACTGGCATGGAAACTGAGGTCATTAGCTGATATTTATGGGAGACACCAATGTGATCCTGGACCTAATTATTCCAAATTATAAGAAAAAATTATATACTATATAGATTTCATTAAAATTCATAATATACAGGCATATCTCCATTAACAAAACCTATGGCAATTAAACTCCTTTTTTACAAATTCAGCCCTATTCACCTCAATATCTTATCAATAATTTGATTCCCAACCAGGCTATGTTGCCACATAGATGCACAGGTGCATTCAAATCCTCTATTCGCCGTAAAAAGTCACAAATATCTCGGGATTATATTCCCTCTTCATTTAGGATAAATTTTTATCACCTATAAAGAGGTCTTTGATAACAAAGGAAAATATCATCTGCTTTTAATACTAACTTGCCAGTCGTGCAGTGAGCATTCCCTTCATCCTTTCTCTGAAACTTTTACATAGTGTTTTTTTAAGTTTCTCAAAAGTTATACTTGGAATTTAAATCCACCTCTTAAAGGTTAGTCAAGTGAATGTAACAGCAACCCTAATGTCAACCAAATAGCCATCAATTAGTAGTGATCCTAAGAAGAAACAAAAATCCATCTCACTTGTTGAGAAAATGCAAGCGATACGGTGGGTTTATGCAGTTAAAAGGAAGTATGAAGTGGTGTATTCTTTCGGTTTAGCGCAATCCACATTAAAAACAATAATAAATCAAGCAAACAGCATAAAAGCATAATTTCAGTCCTGAAGTGATGCAACTGTTAAGGCTTTAACATTCATAACAATGGAGAAATTGTTGTGTGTTTGGTTAGAAAATATGACTCAGCATCATATGACACTCAGCCAAATGCACATTATGCAAAAAGAACAAAGTATTTTTGAACATATAAAAACTGAAGAAGGAGGAGAATCAAAGGAGACATTTGCAGCCAGCAGAGGATGGTTCAAGAAAACAAACCAAAATTCAGTGTTCATAACTTAGGAGAGGCAGCAAGTGCTGATGTCCAGGCAGCATGTGAATTTCCTGATACACTCCGCAAGATCATACAAAAAGGTAACTACCCCCTGAATATAGTGTTCAGTGTTGATGAGATGAGACTTTTTTGGAAAAAAATGTCCTTGAGGAACTTAATTTCAAAAGAGCAGAAACATGCTTCTGGCTTTAAGGCTGCCAAAGATCACCTAACCTCTTGCTTGGCGGCAATGCTTCAGGCAATTTAAAACTAAAAGCCCCTTGTAATCTACCATTCTGTGACTTCAAGAGCAATGAAAGGGTACTCAAAATTGTATTTGTCAGTTATCTGGATGACAAATAAAAGGGCTTGGATGACAGTCAGTATTTTTAGTGACTAGTTCATTAACCATCTCTGTCCATTTGTTGAATGTTATTGTTAAGCAAATGGACTTGAACAAAGAACATTGTTGATTTTGGATAATGCTCCAGTTCACCTGGAGAACCTAGAAGATCTGCAAACACCCATACCTGTCGAAATTGTCTTCCTTCCTCCAAATACCTCCTCCATTCTTTAGCCTATGGATATAGCAGTTATTGCAAACTTTAAAGCATACCATTGGGAACATAGCAGTGCTGTCAAAAGAGCTGTATTGCAAGATCTATCCTACTATGTATTGTGAGATGCTTCAAGAGAGGAAGAAGAACACAAGACAGTCTACCCTTGATGCATTCCTTAAGAATAAGTCATCTACCCCACAGCCCCAATATCCAGGTTTATCAACCTGGGATCCAAGAATTACTAACCCTCAGTATGTTCTGTAACCCACCAGTTCCAAGTTGAGGCAAAAACAGTGGTAATTATAGCAATGTAAGCTCCAACAAAATTCTCTGGTTTGAGATATTAAATGCTTTTTTATATCACTTCGTTTGTTGTACTTAAATGATTTTATTATTTTAAGTCATATAGGAGGTGCTACCCAAAAGTTCCGGGAATTTGTGGATAAAAAATTACTTACGCTAACAAGGGAAGCCCCCAAGGTGTGACACTCGCATCGGATTGAGAAGTATATGCAAAATAACGGACTCCTATTTCTACCTAGGTGCCAACTCGACGTCGTTTACGAGAAAATGCCCTTTGAAAATCGCGATCCGAGAGTCAACGAAATAAGAACGCTAAAAGTCCTACGGGAATGTAGAAGGAGCGTTGGTCTAGGGAAAACGAGCTGGATTTCAAATGTTTTTGCCGGGATTCGATTCCCGAAGGGACCAACATTTTTTTCTCTTATTTTTAAATTTTTTTTCGCAATTTCCAGCATATCGTCTATAAAACTTGCACACCATTTAAAAAAAATTATTCCATGCATTATAACTACTATTTTCTTCATCGTAATTCTTCACGAACATAATTTTACGGATCACTGCCACACCTTGGGGGCTTCCCGTAAGTCCTAATTTCCACCGTCCCCTTGGGCTTTTTTACAGCGTTCCTAGCGCTTTTTCCATGATGCGAAGCATCCTTGTAAGTCCGTAGGTGTGAGCGTGTTAAGTACCTCTTGCGATTCTGCCCGGATATCCTCAATCGTGTCAAAACGTCGCCCTTTCAGCCGGAGTTTCATTTTGGGACACAGGAAAAAGTCGCAGGGGGCTAGGTCAGGAAAGTAGAGGGGTGGGGGATGACTGTCATGTTTTTGGAAGCCAGGAACTGCCTAATAACGAGTGACGTGTCGGCAGGCGCATTGTCATGGTGGAGCACCCAGTCATTGTTGCGCCACTTGTCTGGGCGTTTGCGTCGGACGTTCTCTCTTAGCCGCTTAAAAACATCGCAGTAAAACTTTCCATTGACAATTTGACCGGGTGGGAGGAATTCTTTGTGGACGATCCCGTCGACGTCAAAAAAAATGATCAGCACGGACTTGATATTGCTGCGAACTTGAGGCGCTTTTTTCGGCCGCGGTGAATGTGGTGACTTCCACTGTGACGACTGCTGCTTTGTCTCAGGGTCATAACCATAAACCCAAATTCATCACCAGTTAATGACCTTGGAGATGAAGTTGGGGTCATCTCTAACTTCATTTTAAAGCTCCCTGCAGACAGCAACGCGATAGTCTTTCTGGTCGTTGCTCAGCAGCCTCGGAACAAATTTTGCAGCAATGCGTCTCATGTTCAAATCCTCCGACAAAATGCGTTGACACGTCCCGTACGACAGTCCGACGATGTCACAAACGTCATGGATTGTTCAACTTTAGTCTGCCAGGATAGCCTCATGCACTTTTGCGACGTTTTCCAGAGTTGTGCTTGTCGACGGTCGACCAGAACGCTCATCGTAGTCGACAGACGTCCGTCCGTCCTGAAACGTTTGTACCAAAGGAACGTTTTGCTTTGGCTTAAAACATCATCACCAAATGCTTGTTTAAGCATTCTGTGTGTTTCTGTTGCCGAGTTTGAAGCAGAATTTGATGCAAATTCTTTGCTCCTTAACATCAGCCATTTCAGTTCGAAACGAATTCGCAGAACCACTCAAACACGACGTTACAAAAACGCACAGAACTTGCGAACACGTACACTCAGCTAGCCGCCACGTTGCACACTTATTCACAAAAAATACTGCCAGCACTACCTAGCCGCAAGTGGCCGTACTGCAAGCGGTTCGCGTGCGCTACTCAAATTCCCGGAACTTTTGGGTAGCACCTCGTACATCTTGTACAGTATGTGTACTGGAATCTATCTCTATTTACTCCATTTTAAATCTACCTCTGGCAATGAAGTTTCTGACAACAATGTGGATGCCAGAAATGCATCTACCTTGTTATGGTAGGTATGCTTGTTGTTAGAAGTAGCATGAATAAATCCGCACTATTCATAAAAATTTCCACATTTCCACATTTTTTCTAGAAAAATGACCCCCAAAATCAGTCTGCATCTTATACACATTTTCATTATTACGCTTTAATACATATCCACTCACAGTGACTACAATTTTGGCACATTTGCGAAGTTTTAGTTACTGATGAGCCTGTTGAATAGCATGATTAATGCCACAAAACAGTAGAATTCGTGTAGATGCCATGAATATTTTATACATATCTAGGATAAATAACGTAACATGTATTGATATCACAATGGCTACAAGGATGAAAAGATATGCCTACGTAATTAGTTATAAGCTTCAGGCGATTCAATACGTAAAAACGCACAGAAGCCGTAGACCAACATGTCAATTCGATCCACCTCCCACAGAAAAAAATGATCCATGAATGGAGAAAACGAGGAAAAACTGAAGTTGATGAGATAATTGTGTATGTGTATTTTTGAGTAATCAACCTCTTGGATTATTATAGCCATAGTTCCTTCCACACCAAACAAACAGGAGGTTGGGCGACCTTGGAAAAGATCCTACTTTTGCAGGATTTGTGCCTGCTGCCCTTTCAAGCAGCCAGCGTCCTAACCACTACACTACCAGCACCCGCTGATAAAATAAGAGAAACATAGTCTTCTCAAGGTTGGTCTTAAATGGCCACAACTAGAGGAGGAAGTGATTGGTATTGCTGTATCAATCAAAACCATTATGTATGAGACAAAAAGAGTTGTAGAAGAAGAAGGACTAGTTGAGCATACATATCAATATTATTACATATGCATTCCATTTATTATTTATTCCATTATATTGAAATATCATCTTGAACTTAAGTTTAAGTAAGTAATATCGGTAAAGAGTATCTATATGTATGCAGCACACTCCAACAGCTTTAATTAATATGACTGCGGAGTTCACATGTTATATTTAACTGTTATCACGTCATAATAATTTCTGAAAATTTTGCCGGATACAGAATTAATCACAGCTGGAAATGATACACATCGTGGCCCTTGATAATGCCTTGGTGAACCAAAATAATTTTTTCCTGAAAAATCTTCTAAAAAACCAGGGTGTCTTATACCCTGGTGCATCTTATATGCTGAGAAATATGTATGTATGAATATAATCTTGCCATGCATCTATTTTCTAGAACCTTTCTCCAATTGCTCAGCCAATTCTTATATTAAAATTTTGAGTAAACAACATGAACATGCCTTATTGTGTTAGAGCATCAACTACATAATAAACTTATTCATACAATGAAAAGGATGAATTTAGACAACAAAACAAATGTCATAAGCTAATAACCATACCCTTTTCTGTTGCTCTTCCTTAGTGTAGAATTTATATCTATTTTTTCTGAAGGTTTCAAATCTCTCTTTTTGTTTTTGACATTCTTTTTCTTCCCAGAGCCAATCTGTCATCTTTGGATCCTGTCAGATAAAATTTTATAATTTAGACCTGCCAATTAGTTTCTGAGATAATGATTCTTGCCACATACACATTTAAAACATATTAGATGAATAGATGATAACTGACTGTAATATCTGCATAAACAGGTGTCCATACTATTGGATGGTCAGTCTTTCTTAGGACCATAGGTCGAGCCATGACGGGAATGTAGCGGAGCACTTGTTCTCTTACTTCCGCCAATGTGCTGAGGTGAACATAGTATCCTAAAAAAGTGGCATATGGTTTTATTAAATACTCTTCAAAATAATAGTAAGCTTTGATGAAAAAAACATTCTTTTACAATTGCCAGTATTTTCAACCAAAAAACTACAAATTACAAAGGATTACCACTCTTATAATTTACACTGTTTTTAAATGAACAATCATTTTCATTATTTTTATATATCTGATGTTGCATAACAGTGTTACACAGTCTTTGTACTCTCTCACAATGTAATAAGAATAAATTTATTAAAAAATTTCAGTAAATAGAGGCATTTATTATTTATTTCTAATACCAAAAAGCATGAGATTCTGTCACGTATTTTATTTTTTTGACAACTCATTTTATATTGATTTATTTATTAATACTCTATGCAATTTATATTGTACCTTGATTCTGGCATGCTATCCATTTGACTTCACGCACATCTGCCACTTCTTTCCCAATCAGGTAAGTGAAAACACGCACAGGCATGAAGGGAAGTTTTTGCCAGTTGTATTCCTCAAAGATCTCTTTAAAATTATAAGGTACACCATCTGTCACAAGCATTATGGCCTGGTTACAGCGTGCACCTTGTCTTTCTTCTCGGTACTAAAAATAACATATGATGGGTTAAGTGACAACAAAATGCTACCAGAGCAACAAACCATTCAATTTTGATTATCATTTAAATTTAAGAATGCATAATGATGAGATATTTAGTTAAAATTTCTTTATTTCTTCATATGAGGAGTATTTAGCTTAGGGTAAAAACAAAAATGTAAGAAAAAGCTATAAAAGGAACTTAATTCATGCTATACAATTAGTTTTAAAAATTTCTATTTGTTTGCCTTTTCTAACAGAAGTTAGAAAACCATTTATTTGACTTGCATTTCACTCAACACACATGACACTGGTACACATGGGTGCCAGTCCAGTGGGATTTTCTTGTATTTTCAAAAAGCTCAAAATATTTTATCTCTAAGGAATATAATACTAAAAAAAGATTCAAAATTAAAACATTTGTTATATATCAATGCTCAAATACTGATATCTTCAGCATGTAAATAAATATTTAAAATTGCTGGCATATATTGTATTTACCCAAATCCAAGATGACCCCGAATCTAAGACCCCTTTTCTGTCAAAACAGAAAAAAGATTTTGACCTAATTTCTTACTGAATGTAACAGGTGTATATTCTGAACACACATATTCAGTATAGGTATATTACTTCGTAATCACATCTTCTTGGCTAATGCTTTGAGTTGTAGTTGTAACAACTTGACTGTCAACCTTACCTGGTAAGTCTGTAGGCTGAGCATCTGGTTTTATTTTTTTCTTGGGAGGCAATCCAAGTAACTCTGACTTTAAATCTCTAATATAACTGTTGGCAGTAAAATGTTTTGAACATATTCTCATATTCTAAGAATTTATTTTTTCAAATTTTGTTTTGAATTACCTAGACCAGTGGTTTTCAGGCAAATTTATCAGGATGTTTGGTCGCCACAAATATTCAAGATACACAAAAAAGAACTCCAGTTATCTCCATACAGGGGGGAGGGGATGAAGATGATAAGGACCTTAATAATAAGAGTTTTTTTATTTTGTGCTATTTATAAATACAAGATTAGTGCTATAAATTACTTTATTTACAACTACCAATGTGTTTTTAAAATATTCAGACAATATGTTGTATATAGTTTAATTTTTTAAGTACTAATCACTACTGAGATATATTTTATTATTTGTTTTATTACATAAAAAAGTTTTTGTATGTTGATATAATGTTCTTTATTATTTTAACAAAACATATCCATAAATTAAATCATGCAGGACTCTTAAAATCTCAATAAAAGCACTTGCCTTAGCAAAGAGTGCTTGCGATCCTCCTAAAATCTCCTATATATATGGTCGCAACCCACCATTTGAGAAACACTGATCTAGACATGCATGTATTAATATTTTGCATGCGGGGCTAAAGTTGTTTCAAATTACGAATTATCAAGGTTTTTGAATTATACACATATTTTACTATGGAAATAATTCTATTTCTGTTGGGGATGCATAAGGTTTCATATTATACCAAGTTTCAAAATAAGGGTGATCAAATTAATGGGGTTTTGCCATATTTCTGAAGAGAAAATAAAGGATCTTGTTGTGTTTATCAAACTAATTTAATTCATAAGTGATGAGTGATTTTAGGTCTTTTTGAATTATTCATGTTCTTCGATTACTCTCGCTATCTCTTACATTCATTAGGCTGGATAATTGAGGGTATACTGTATGCTGAAATGAACAACTGTAAGGTGGGATGCATTAATGGCATTCCATGACTTACTTGTACTTTGGAGCCATTTCTTTCAAACAACTGATACTAACAAAAATTCACATGACAAATCGCCTGCATAATTTTGCCCTGCCACATTCAAATGAAAATAATTTTCTTTGGTAAATTAATCATGTGATGCCACTAAAAACTATTGCATTTAGAATAATATTCTATGACCTTCCAAATTTATTATTTAATATCATTTAAACTGTTTCTCATATAAAGATTCAATAGATAAAATTTCATCAATAATGATACAGGCCAACACCATCAGGAAAATCTAATTTTGATCTATTTGAAAGTTTTAATTCAAGTTGAACAATTTGGACCACATCTGAAATTCATCCATGAATTGTATCATGAACATCAATTTTCGTTTAAATCTCTCTGGAGAGAGAGGCAACGATCAAGTCATACAGACACAGAGACAGACATGATACACCTAATATGGTCTACTGCTTTGCAACAAAATGTTTAAAATCCTAATCTATTTTTGTATATAAGAGATTCTATTGATTTTAAACAAATGTAATTGTTTTGTATTTTCAATTTACAATGTTTAGCTACACTTTATTTATATTAAACATCAAATATGTGAGATATTTTTGAGGAAACCTATTTAAGATATGTTCTCTTACCAGTTGAAGCAGTTCAAATGCCTTTATCAATGCTGATGTAAAATTTGCAATCTCTCTAGTTTCAATTTCTTCCATTCCCATTTTAAGTTCTCTGATATTACCTAAATTTGCCTGAAATTTATAGATGACACAACCACATTAATATTTTATCAGTAAATAATCTCTTGAAAATTTCTTATTAAAACAATCCCGATTATATATATAATAATTTAATTAATATCATCCAAATTCATAAAATATAATATACCATATTTTTCAGCATTTTTTCCAGAAAAATTACCCGCAAAATCAGCCTTTCTTATACACCAAAGGTAAGATTATTACTGTTTTCAATACTGACATGAACACACTCATCCCCAAAATGGAATAATAATTGGCAGTCATTCGTCCCAAAAACATTAAAATATACATCATTAATAATTAATAGTGAAAATTTGGTTAATATGTGTGCAGTAATACCTTATGTATAAGGGATATATTTTTTGGGTTTAACCCAATTTTGCATGTTTTTTACCTCCTTATTTGATTTTTAAAAATTCGGGTAATACCCAAATATCCTATGCTAGTAATAAAATGATTAATTAAACTAGGGGCTTTGAACATTTGGACATGAGTTTAATATGAAAACATTTAACAATTTCAGCTCACCTCTGCATTTGATATAAATAACCTTATTGATTTAGCTGGTTAGGTTATGCAGTCCTTAGGGAGGGAAATAATAATATGTTATAACAAAATTAATAAAAGCTATGTAAATTCACCCGTGTTTTGTGTAATGCAAAGTAACACCACAGAGCCTCTTACTTTGCACAATAGCCAATTCTCTATTCATTTCAATGTAACATTTAGAATGGTGCAAAGTATCCTTCCCCTATGAGGATACTTTGCACCACATTTTAAAAATAAAACAAAAAAAATTATACATCCTATACAAGTAGGATTTGGATATGTGTTTTAGTAGACTATTAAAATAGTGTATACAGAAAACTATGCTTATAATTCAAATAGAGCATACTGGAGGACGTTTCAAACATAAATTCAGGAAAAAATGGTGCAAAGTAAAGTAAATGGTATTTCTTTTATTACTGAATTCGATAGTATCGTAGATCATGGGTACATTTTTATTCAATTAGTTAAACTTAAAACAAATAGTACAAGCATTTATTACAGGAAATGGAGGGCCTATTGATGTCAAGTGATGAAGGGTCTGATAATGAGGAAACATCCATACAAACAATTTGTTAAAATAATACAAGAAAATAAAATAATTTTGAATAAGAGCCAAGTTCCAAAAATAAAAAAGAAGAAGGATAAGGCGTTGATGATAGTCAGGCAGAAATACCAACAAATATTTGGGAAAGGAATTACTGGGGTGCAAATTAAGAAAAAATTCATAATATGAAGACCCAAATTATAAAGGAAAGAGACATGTAGGCAACTGGAAACAAAAAAATGAAATTGAAAGAATGGGAGCAATCATTTTATGATATTATGAACGAGGATGTCTACCCAATTTTCATCCAAGTATAGGGAACATCGAGTGGATTTGATGCTTCACTTTTGGTAGCCTATGAATCTTCTCTTTTAACATCTGGAACCCAAAATGTTTTAGATTATAAGGAAGTTGAGAAAGAAAAGCCAGTGCCACGTCAAGTTTCGAAAGGAACATTTAGTATGTATGAGACAGAAGAAACAAAAAACCTAAATTTATAAGAGCTTCAGAGACTAGTTTTATTAAAACAATTAAATTTGAGGCTATTAAGTTAGAAAAATTTAAAGTTAATGAAACTTTTGTGCCTGAGGTGTATATTTCTGGCAGCAGTAATTACAATGATATTACAAAAGTTGACAATAATAATACAATGTATTTAGGTTAATAGTTAATTAAAATATATTTTATATAACAAAAAGCTTCATGTTTTGTAAAAATTACATTTAATCAATATTATGCAATAAATCCGTTATTTCATTTCTTATTCTTTGACCTTTTCTCTTGATTTCTGCTTCAGTTCCACATCTTCCTCTTCATTTTCTGCATCAAGTAACTCGTAAGTATAATGTCTGTCTGTCTGTCTTTCAAATGTTTGGCCACATTGTGTAATGTGAAACAGCATAAAATTAGGTTTGGTTTTGTCCAAAGAAACCCTTATTTTGTAACCCATCATTGGGAAACAGCGTTTCAATTGGCCAAAAGAACCTTCAATAACTGTTATTTCTTGAGCATGGATTCTATTATAGAGTTTTTCTTGTGGCATCTGAGGATTTTTAAATGGAACCATTAACCAAAGTAAAATACCATAGCCGCTGTCTCCGAGAATAACTGAAGCACTGTTTGATTTAGACATGAAATCGTATAAATTGGAGCATTTAAGTATACGATTCTCATGAACAGAACCTGGCCATCGAATATCAACACTAGTGAAAATGTAATCCGAATCACAAGTCACCTGAACATTAATGAATGGAAAACCTTTTCTATTTATATATTCATCCCCAAAATGACTCGGTTTTACTATTTGCACATGAGCACAATCAATTACACCAATTACAGCAGGAAATTTAAACTTCTGACTCCATTTTAATTTAGCTTCCGTGATTTCTGCAGTTGTCTTTGAGAATTTTATCCAGTCATTTGCCTTTATAATGATTTTGGATGCCACAAATTTCACTGTCTTATATACAGTTGTGTGATGTATGTGATGATATTCCACGACTCCTATTTGAAATCCTGGATTGCTTAAGTACCTTAAAAATATTTACATCTTCTGTTTGTAAGACAGTACTCTGCCATGTCTCTCTTGATCTTCTCCGAGAAATAGATTTGAAATAAACTCCATATTTTCTTCAGAGAACCAATATAAATTTTTATTTCATCTTTTCTCATATTTTAAAACTTTTCTTGTTACCATAAACTCTGCCATATCAATTTATATTTAGGGTAAATTATTGTGAAAATAGAATACCTCAAAATATCTTATTGCTAGCAAGCCCTTTACCTCACTTAAAAAAATTAAGTATATGCTTAAAGCATTAAGCAAAAGCTTGGTTTTATTCACACAATTTTAAGCAAATGCTTAAGAAAAATCCTAAAAATAAGCAAATTCTTATTCTTTCTAGCAAAAACAAATGCTATTTTTTATTTACCCCAAATCAAGCATTTGCTTGAAATCTTAAGCATAAGCATTTGCTTATTTTTTATTCATTCGACCCATTTTTCTAAAAACTACTATTAATGCTACCAAGGCTCTCAAATCAATACAGTTCATATTTGTATATGAATATCTGATTGTTTCAAAGTTTTCTGGGTAATGGACTAAAAGAACTGCCAATTTCTTACCTGAACTAGAAGGTCTCTGAAACAAGGCACAAGTTCAGTTGTTTCCTGAGAAAAATTGAATATATTCACATAGTCATTATTTCCTAATGTGTCTAGGATATTTGACACAACATGGCGAGCAACCTCCTTGCGCATGCCAGTCATTGAGCCTGAGAAGTCCACTAGCACAACAACATCTTTAGGACTTGTTGCTGCTTCAATGTACCAGGACCGTGTCCGACAGTCAAAGAGGTCTACTGGATCCTGTTTCCATTTCACTGCTGTAATCAATAAAAAAGCAAACTTGCAAGCTTTCCATAAGCACATTTATATCAATTTCTATTAACATTCTGTATATTTTAATATTTTAAGAGCAAGCAGTAAAAGTTGGAATTTTCAATTACTGTATATGCCCTCGTATAAGTCGACCCTTGAAGCTAAAAAAAAAATCCAAAAAACTTAAGGTCGACTTAAATGTCATAGATAAAATGTGACCCTTAAATAACAGATTAAAAACATTGATATTTACGAAAACGTTTTATCTTACGGCATAGGTGATTGACATTTTGAACCAGCTGCTCCATTGTTTACATGTTCTGTCATTTATTTTAGAAGATTTAAGATAATCATTTTTAATAGTTAATTAAAATTTCAAATTTTGTTTTTATTACTGAATCTCAAAAATATAAATGATCTATTTGCAATTAAAGGAACGAAGAATAAGTAGAAATACATTCTGTCAATATATGGCAATACGGTATATGACTGATCTTTCTTAACCCCTTAACTGTTTCAATTCTGACTGCTTTCCCTTAAGTCCTTGTTGTAATTCATGCAGACACTTAAACTTTAAATCCAGGTTTTGGTTCTTTTAAAATTTAATATTACATCAAAAACAGTTAAGGGTTTAAATTAAACAAATGATTTAATAACTCAAAAATCGACACTGCATTTTTTGGAAAGGGTTACATTTAGGTTTTAAAAACCATAGAATTCCTCGTATTCTTCATTCGAAGTTTTCTTTAGCAAAAAAGTGGGAGATTGACTTATATGGCAAATATATGTCTAGTGTATTTACAATCCGAAAAATCGAGGTCAACTTATACGCCAGGTTGACTTATACGCTGGCATATACGGTACTTTATATATTTTATATTGTTATATAATTTTCATTAATTTCACAAAAAAACAGATGGTTCGGTTACCTGGGTATTGTCTCATAAAACCTTTAGCACTACCAAAATACTGCCAACTGAGTGAGGGATCCATTTGGTAATTGCTGATAAATACTGGATCTAAATCTTCTGACCACCTAATAGCCTTCAGGACATCAGATGCTGTTTAAATAATTTTAGTAAGTTTTTTCAAACTTTTGATGGGTAAAAAAAACTATTTAATTATGAGAATCAAATGCTAGGTAAAAATAATTGATAGTCATTATAACACAATAAATTAATACTGATTAAAATAATGAAGTCAAATGTACAAAAAATTCTGAGTCAAAATCAGCAAAATATGTCATTTAAAAAAAAAGACACTGTTCTAACACCTGGGTGAATGTCAAGACAGCAACAGGAGACATTGATCTACAACCTCGTGCATAGTTCACTTGCAATCACTCCATATTCCTGCAGAAACCTCATGCTAGCTTCTTCTCTGACTGGCAGTTCGTGATACTTTAGGGGGAGCATCAACCCGAGAGAGGGAACACAGTGAATTTGGAAAGGAAACAAACCAACTTACCAAACAACCCAACCAGGGGGTCAAGGAGGTTGTAATGCCATAGTAGTACCATTTCTTACCACTTTCTTGACATCAAAAGAGCTACTGTCACTGTCTTGACCTTCAACCAGTTCTTAGAACAGAATCGACAATAATCTATTCTTACTCAAAATACCGACATGATGAAACTTGGCAGTGAACTTAAGTGAAACAAAATAATTAACTATTTTATACATATTACACATATTTAGTCATTATCTCCAAAAAATTAAAAAATTACATCAGAAGCCCAGAATCCAAAGATACAAAATTGTGGCATTTGCTCCATCTCATTTTAACTTGAAAAAGTCAGAAAGTAGAATCTATTTCTAAAATCATATTCTGGCTTTATTAAGTATTAAATTAAAGACCAATCATAATAAATAACTTATCTTAAAGTTGTAAAAATTTTTTGATTATTCACATTAACATTGAATTTAATTTTTTTTTCATTTGACTGACCTTTGTCATATACATTTGTTGGAACATGTACTGAAGAGAAACTAGTGTTCACCGGTGTTCCATGGAAATGACGACTTGCATTTAAAACCATTTCTTTCTCTCCCTCTTTGAGAGTTATTTTGCATTTCTTTTCTTCACCTTCCCTATGCTCCCCATCCTCCTCCAACACCTTGCTCCCTGCACTTACTTCCCCATCCTCTACAACTACTCCCATGTCATCCTCTGAGGATGCAGAAGATTCCCCTTCACCTTCTTCCAATTCCTTTTTTCCCTTTCTTTTACAAGCTTCTTCTGGTGTAACCAACATCTTTGCATTATAGTACTCAAAATCTTCAGGAAGAGACTCAGCATCATGAAGCCAAGCTGCATGCTCAGCAGCATCTGTTATTTTCTACAAAGACATTGATATAAATTAACACTTATTGCAAATTCAGTCTCAAAGCTATTATACTGTAGTATGAAATGTGCCAAAGTGCCTGGGTTTAGTGGGTCATTTAGGAAAATATTAATCCTTGAGGGAAAGAATAGAATCCCATAATAACAAGTATAATCACAATCTGAATTTTATTATTCACTGGGGCCTGCTTAATTTTTCATCCATGTTTTTAATTTTGATATGAATTTGATAACTTTACATACCTTAATGGCTTTTATCTTCAAATCTACCATATTTTTAACATCCTTAACTATTTCCTTCACTAATGTTGAGCCGACTCTTTCTAATACTGTAGCCTGTTTGTAACTCTATAAATAAAGAAAGAAAAGTAATTTCTGTATTACTCTCATTTTATATAAAACATTTTACAATGCAGTGATTTTATATATGAAAAGTTGTAATATATTTACCTCTTGTACTTCTTTTCTTTTTGTGACATATTCACCAGCATGCCACAAATCCCAACCAAGTATATGTGCCCATGAGTGTACTCTGTTTAAGAGACAAAAGCAATATTATACATTAATATGTTACTAATGTTTTTAACAGCAAAAGCTGAAGCCTCATAATGAAAGAGTTACTGTAAAATGGGGTGAATAGAAACAGCGGGATGAATAGAAACAAAAACAGAGAAAATGTTTTGATTTGATGTAACTTCATGAATATTTCAATTTCCTTGATAAATTTTACGTCAAAATGTTGGCAATGATTAAAGGAGAGTGATTATTAAGATTTTACAGCCAGCAGCACTTCTATTATGTAATGCATCCACAATAAAAACAGTTTGTTTTGGCAGAAAATGTACAGCTGAAAACTTATTTTGCAGATTTTGTTCAGAAGAGGTTTGCATTTTTTGTGACTTAATGTATCTTAGCAACAAAAAAGAAGTTTCAATTATGTAAAAATTAGGGCATTTTAACAAATTTGTATATTATAATATTCATCTGATTTTTTTAAATATAGGGGTGAATAGAATCAATGCCTAGAGAATATAAGCACGACCCAAGGAGCAGGTTGAACAAGAAGCACAGCCTAGAAACCTTAGAAAATCTGTGAATGATATGGAAATAAATCAACTATCCTTCAGGAGTGCTGCAAAGAAACATGGGATCCATTATTCCATTATATATCTGCATTTAAAATGTAAGGGTTCTATAAAAAAAGCAAGGGGGGCAGACAGTTTTGTGTGAAACTGAAGAAAAGTATGTTGTAGATAAGTTTATACATGCTACTGAATGGGATTATCCTCTAGATAAGTGGTTTTTAACCTCGGGGTCATGACCCAAATCAAGATCGCGAGGGTTCCTCAGTTGGGTCGTGAAGGATCATACGAAGAAAACTTTCCCAACAGTCAGATTGTTATCTATATATTATTATTGAAAATAGCCTAACCTTTATCAGTCTTAACAGCCAATGCAAGCCACACTCCCATTTTGAAGCTTTTAGGACATATGCAGAAAAATTGATGGGGAAAGCAGGAATACTAGATCAACTAAATATTTTTCATCTGCATCCCCACCAACATGGCATTCATAAATTGATTCTACCATTTTCTCAAAATGTTCATTACAAATTTGCAGCTCAGCAAAGCAATACAATAGTAGCATCTGCTGAAAGGGGCGTATTTATTGACGCATGTCTTAAACAGCAATTAGAAGACCAAAAGCGATATTGGTGGGAAGTGCCTACTAAGACGAGTTGTGGAAACAATAAAATTTTTGTACGAGCGTGGATTAGCATTAAAAAGCAACAGTGAGATTGTAGGCGAACTAGGTAATGGAAATTTTCTTGGTGCCCTGGAGCTTATAGCAGAATTTGATCCGTTTTAGCAAAACATTTAGAAAATTATGGAAATCCTGGTAGAGGAAATATTTCCTATATATCTTCAACCGCATGTGAAGAGATCGTATTGCTAATGGGAAGGAAAGTTTTTGACACTTTTTCTGCAGAAGTGAAAACTGCCAAATATTTTTCCGTAATCGTCGATTCATCTCCTGATATGGCACAATTAAGCTGTATCTTACTCTACGTAAATAACGACGGCAATGTTGAAGAGCGTTTCGTGGATTATAAACCTCTCCACAATCATATGGGGCAATCTATTACTGATCAAATACTCCAAAAAAATGAGAGTTTAGGTTTAGATATACAAAATGCACGCGGACAATCTTACGATAATGCTGCAAACATGTCCGGTAAATATGAGGGACTTCAAGGACATGTGAAGAGATTATATAAATATATGGATTATATTCCATAAGCAGCTCACTCACTTAATTTAGTTGGTGTCAATGTAGTTGAAAGTAACTGTCCTGCTGCAGATTTTTTAGTTTTTTTTTGCAGATTTTTTGCAATTTTTGTGTTTTATCTGCCAGTAGATGGGAAAACTGTCAAGGGCAGTGGCTCCCAAACTTTTTCATCTCGCGAACCCCTTTCATAGAAATCGAAATCCAACGAACCCCCTCTTAAGAGCAAAAATTTTTAAGGATCACCTGAATATCAGTGGCGTAACCACGGGTGGTTACGCCATAATACGTGTTTAGACACCCTCCCTATAGGTATGAAAAATAAAATACTTAAAATTTTCGTGTAAATTACACCTAAATAATCTGATGTGGCCACCATATGACTTTTTCCATACCTGTAATATTTCTAAAAATTCCAAATAGTTTACATAATTATAAATATTTTAAGAAACTGCGAGAAAATTTTAGACTTTAAAAACAACAGAATTAAACTCAAACCATAGCCTTCTGATATTGAATATAGCCACAAAGCTCCAACGATTAAGAAAATAAAAAGGAGCCTTACTAAGACGTAACTAAGCGTCAATTGTTAACAATAGTCGTCGGTAGGTGGCGTGATGGTGGCAGCTAAATAATTTGGTTTTTAGGATATCTCTTAAACAACGCATTATATGGAAAACTGTTTTGAACAAAAACTGTAGAAAATTAAATTTTCTACATCTTTTATTCCAGTATAATTTTAAATATATCAAATATTAAAGCAAATATTTCAAAATAACGGATAAGTAACAAGAGTAAACATCCACTTTCGGTTGACCGATTTGCTAAATATAAAATTTCGCATTGACCTAATAAACAGTTTTTGAGTTAGAGCACCCACAAAAAAGCTGCCACACTCTCACACACACATCATCGATAAAATAGTCAAAACGTGTTCAGGGGACCTCAAAACGTGTATTTCCCTTTAAATCTCGAAATCGATTTTTTTTCGTGAAAACAATACTATTCCCCTATACTACGTATGGAGAAAGTAAAAATGATTAAAATTTATCATCAAAATGTTGTCCTTGACCGTGCCGTAGAATTCAAGTTTAGGCATTTAAAATTATCACTTCGCTTTAATAATGCAATCATTTGCTCAACAACTTATGTGTTACTAAGTTACTATATAATCAAAGCAAAGAGTTGCGCCAAACTAACGAAAGCCATGGACACGTAAATGCGGCGATAATGCGATTGTCGTTATAGTTACAATTCCTATTCGTTAAAAAACCTGAAAAATTCTGCGTCCGAGTCTAAAAGAATTTCACGCTAATTCATCACGGATTTAAATTCTCTCTTCGACAAAAATAAATTGTCCATTTACGCGTCGAGGCGTGTCTCAATTTCGTTGTTTAATTTAAGAAATCGTAAAATAAAAATGATATTCCACTCTCAATCCTATGTTAATCAAATGAATGAAAGAAATACTAGTTAAATTGACCCGGTCCGTCATTGCAGACGATAATTAAGATAAACCGTGCAATGAGATACGCTGGGGAAACGCCATTAAGGATTTTTTTCCGCGAACCACAGTTTGGGAATCTCTGGTCTAGGGTTAACAAAAGGCAGTAGTGATAGACCTGGTAACACTCAAAAGTTTGAGCGATACGCGATGGGTAGCCAGAGCTATTTCAACAAAGATTCTATATCACAACTATTTATTCGCGCCTACAAAATGTTGCAGACGATTCTTTTGAGAAATGTACAACGCGTGATGGTGCCAGAGCATTAGTAAAGCAAATGAAGAAACTAGATAATGCCTTCATGACTGTTCTATGAAATACTGTTCTTAATAGATTTGATGCAGTCAGTACAGAGCTTCAAGATAAATCCTTTGACGTATTAATAGGAGTAAAACCCATGGAATCACTAGCAGATTTTATTGGCGATTTACGTGATCAATTCGTAGATTTTGAACAGAAAGCGTTTGGTCTGAGTAAAGTGGTAGAAAGAAATTATAATATTCAAAATAGAACGAAACGAATTCGCAAGATAATGCCAGGCGAAATGCGCGACAATGAAGTTATATTGCAAGGGTCTCAAAAATTTCGGGTTGAATGTTATTATCCAATTTTTGATAAATTATTGTCATGTATGACCTCACGACCTTCTGCTTATCAAGCGACGATTAAAAAATTCGGCTTTTTAAGCAATTTCAAAAAATTATCTAAAGAAGAGCTTCATTTTGGTTGTAAAAATTTTCAGAAATTATATTCTTTAGATATTGAAGAATCATTTTCTGAAGAGTTTCTTCAATTGACACAATTTATAGACGAATCTAGTACGGCCTTGGACTTTTAAACTAATTAAAAAGAACAAATTAAAATGTGTTTCCAAACGTAGACATCGCTCTGCGGTTATATTTATGTTTGCCAATTACGAATTGCAGCGCTGAACGGGCATTTTCCAAAATAGCAATAATAAAAAATGAATTACGATCACCGATGCTGAATCCTCGTCTAAATGCTCTAGCTTAGATTAGCATTGAAAATAAAATTCTTCGAAGAATAGATTTCAATGACATAATGATTTTGCCAAAGCTAAATCTAGAAAGAGTAGCATGTAGACCATTCTAGCTTTGTTTTTTTATAATTATTTTTTACAGTTTATTATTATAATTTATAAGTTCTGAAAGTTTTTATTTAATGTTTAATATTGTTTTTTATTATGCCAATTGTTTGTAAATTAAAAGTTTTTTCAAGAATTTATGTATTAAAAAAATATTATTTATTAATTATAATTTAATATACCATATACAATTGTTTGCAAATTAAAATATACCAAAATTTATTTAGAAGGATAGAGGGGCCCCATTTTGAACTTGGCCCCAGGGCCCCAAACTGCTTAATCCGGCCCTGACCATGACTTTCGTTTTTTCGGCATCGATCTTCATTCCATATTGTTGGCCAACCTCCACTAGTCTGTCTGTCATCCTCGGAAGTTCTTCCTCGTCTTCTACTATTAATCCCTGATCATCTGCGTATTTAATGGTGGTAATACTTTTACCTCCTATCTTAAATCCTTTCTCTTCCATGAACGCTTCTTCTGTTATTCTTTCTTCATAACCAGTGGTGGATTTACGCCTACTGGGACCCCAGGCGCTAAGCATTTGGTGGTCTCTGGCGCTAAGCAGTCGGAGGCCCTAAAATCTAAATATACTAGAGGTGCCCGCAAAAACTTTTGCGAAGTCAGTCAGAAATCTGCGTGTTTAAAAGTAATAATAGCTCCTTATAAAATTAGACGACTGACATTTTGAATTTCATGTTTGTTTTTATAATTCATATGTGCAATTTTAATTGCTTCTCTCTTACGAAAAAGGTAATATTCCAGTAGAAGAGGAAGAAGAAAACTTTTTTTGTTTTGGTCAATCGTTAAAAATGCCGTCTACAAGCAGTTTACTGAATAATAATAATCTGCTATTATTAACGTTGCAATCTATTAAGTTTGACGTTGCTAAAACTATAAGTCCAATGCTTCATAAAAGCGCGAATAGAATAACGCAATTATTTTGTCTATCTGATGTCTTAATAGACGCTAATGTAATTGGAGGCAACAATGCGGGTCGCCTTGGCAACACCCGGATAGAGTACGAAAAAGCCATAAAATTTCGAAAAGAAACGCGTTTCTAACAAATTCTTTCGTTTAACATCTAAACATCGCAATAATAAGATATTTTATAGTTTTAGATTTCGAATAAAGTAAACTGAGACAATTGGTCTATATTTATGTATTTTGATGATTAAATGAAAACAATCTTGCAACTTGAAAAATCGAAACTCCTGTGTAAACTATGGGAAAATAAACTTGTTTCCCGGAATCGAACACGGGACACTTCCGTAAACAAAAATCGTTTTCCCGGGGGCTCCTAATAGGCAGAAACAAAATGGCATTTACAGAATTTCTTAAGGGGGGACGGACGCACGGACGGACAGACATTAGGTAATTATATATAAAAGATAGTGAAACCGCTTCTAACGGCTACCCTCCTTTGTGACACCTCGTAACGATCGCTTTTCTATGGAATCATAGAGAGGTTCCATCGATTTTTAAATTGAGACAATTAATATTTCTGAGATTATATGTATACACGAACAGTTTTCCGGGCCCCTTACTTCACGGGGCCCCTGGCGCGCGCCATGTGCGAACCCCCTAAATCCGCCACTACCTTCAACCCTGACTCTAATATTTTGATCTAAGTAAAGGTTTTAAGCAATCTTTTATCTTTCCAATCTATCCCTATTTTATTTAAAATACCCAACAATTTATCACATTTCACTCTGTCAAAAGCTTTCTCCCAATCTACAAAACAAAAGTACACATCTTTATTGACTTCTAGCGCTCTTTCTATCATCATCCTCATACATCCAATAGCTCTATCCTAAATCTCTTGTCCCTCTTCCTTTTCTGAAACCAAACTGATTATATTGCAGCTCTTTTCTATTTTACCTTCAATTCTTTTGGTTATTATTCTTGCTAGAACTTTAGCTGTATGAGAAATTAAACTAACGGTTCTGTAATCCTAACAACTTTTTGCATGGTTCTTTTTCTCCAGTGGTACCAAAACAACATCTAAAAAATCTTCAGATCATATTCCAGTACCATATACATGGTTAAAAAATTTTGTGAGTTGCTTAATTGCTTTCGACCTCCCCTGGTATATCATCACTCCCAACAGTCTTCCTTCTTTTCATGTTATCTATTGCTCTTTTAACTTCAGACTCGAGAATACTTGGTCCTAGTTGATATTTTTCCACATCCTCTTTTTCATCTAATTCAATATTTTCTGGTTTGCTTTCTTTGTTATACAGCACCTCAATGTAGTCTTTCCAGACACTCTTTACATCGTCTGGTTCCGAGACAATTTTACCACTTTTTTCACGATTCCATTGCGTCTTATCTTCTTTGCCTTTTTCTTGAATAACTCTCTTGCTTTGTTATACATGAGGTATGTTCTACAAATTCTTTCACACTCGACAATCTCCTCGCATTTCTCATTTATCCACTGTTCTCTGGCTTTATCCGTTTCCCTTCTTAAAGCATTATTTAACTCCTTGTACTTCCTTTGACCTTCTTCAGTGTTTATGTTCTTCCATTTTATCCTCTCTTCCATTTTTTGCAGCATGGCTGCTGTGACCCAGGGTTTTTTGTTTCTTTCACCAGTTCTCTTTCCTACCTTCTTTTCCATAACACCTTTATTGTTGCTATCAGAGCAGTAGTGAGGGTTTTAGCGCCCTAGGCAAATCTTTCATTTTGCGCCCTTAAACTAAAAATCTATAAAATATCATTGAAATAAAGTTACAAAGTAATTTATTATATGAAATACAAAAGATTATTACATTATGCACTTTGAATCAAAACATTTGCTACAATATTATCGAAATTATATTAAATGGGATTTATATGTCCTTTAAAAAAACATCAATCAATTTATCGATATCTAATAACTTTGCCGTTTCGTATTCAAATTCAAATTGATAAAATAGCAAAGGAATTGAGTCGTGTATGCATCATTGATGATCTGCGAAAGGTATTTATAATTAACTATTGCTCGATCTAGCAGGAAGCGTTAATTGCCGAAGTGATCTTATGCACAAGGAAGGGGAAACGTCAGCGGCGTGTTCCCAATGAAACATAATATCCTAAAAAAGATTTCACGCTAGTAAATTTAATAAATTCCTCACAATTGACTGCTAGTCGCTAAATATTATCCTCGGCAACGTATTGTCGTAGTGACATAGGGAGTGTCGAGTAATCGTAAGACGTTTTAGTACGAGAAGGAATATATTGCCAAGCGTTACATAGGATACAAAAGGAGATCAGTAATACCCAAACGTTACATAGAGTACAACAGGTGATCAGTAATACCCAACATGCTTTCTCGGCTAAATCCTGCAAGGGGGAGGTGGCGCGGGGCGCCTTGGTGACCCTGGTCTCGTAGGAGCTGCTAGCCAGTCAGTTCCGACGCAAACGTAGCCCGCGAAGGCGGACTAGCCGGTCGAGGTTTGACAGAAACGTAGCGGGACCAACGAACGAGGGGCCGCGGAGGGGCGGGCGATCCTAGTCCCGTAAGGAAGGGCTAGCCGGTCAAGGTTGACGCTAACACAGCCGATCCTACTGACAGAGGAGTCGCGAGGAAACACCGCGCGATCCTAGTCCCGTAAGGAAGGGCTAGCCGGTCAAGGTTGACGCTAACACAGCCGATCCTACTGACAGAGGAGTCACGAGGGAACACCGCCCAGCCTCAGGGATGACCCGCGCTTATATACTAACATGAGATACAAAGGTCAAGCGCTAGTAATCCCCTGAAGTGGGTGATTGAGCGAGTGGGGAATCTCCCGAAGGGCGCATTGCCCTGATATAGTGTGCCTTAAGGGCCTGATTCACCCATAGAGTAAATAATGAGTGTGGCGCTGCGGCTGACTATACGATGTCTTTCGGCGTCCTTACAACATCACCCCGGCGACAGTTGAGACCCCGGGGGTAGAGAAAATAATAATAACCTGAATTCCACTCGCTCACTTCCTAGGGACGGGTACAGGATATAGCCGATTTTACATAATAATCTTAATTCAACCTCGGAAACAACGGTGCATGTACAGGAGCTATGCACGTTGTAGAATCTTGAGCACATTGTGGAACGTTATAAACAGTAATTGGGTTATTTGCCAGACTCGGCGGAACATTTTGAGTGCTGACGATTTGCAATGGTACATCTGCAGGCATAGCAGGCTTCTTAAATTTGTAGTACAACAGTGAAACAATACAACAAAGTAATATTACAAAGATAGCAAAGGTTGATATACCAAAATAATGAATTTTCTTTAAGCTCCAGTCAACTGGTGACAACAACATAACATTACGTTCTATTTCAGACATGGAAATTGTCGGTACGTTAAGGGTATCAAGCCGTTCGATCGACGTAAGAATATGCCTTAGATCGTTGGAACCGTTTTCTATGTCAAGATATGTTGAGTCAATTATATTTACATCGAATTTTTCAAGAGGTTCCAGAGACACTTCAACGTCGATGGAAGAGTTGCTTCTGAAGACATTTGTTATTCCGGGCAGGTAATTTGTATCGTCGTATGCTGAGCAACCTGGAGGTATTACCAAACTCCCTTGACCAGCTATACTTAAGCGTGAATATTTCTGTAGGCAAACGATATTAAGTGTGGTTTCCTTGCTTACGCTGTAGAACCATCGGCCAGGCGTTTCGCCCTTGATGTAGACGGTGTAAGGGGATTTAGCAAGATGTATATCGCAATTACGTTTGATGTTATCGCTGTTATTCAGGAACACGGCTATATTGCAGGAGCTAGTTGCATCGGTAAGGATGGGGTAGGTAGGAGGACAAGCGTATATGTCGCCTTTGATACAGTTCTGTGAGTACTCGTTAGGGAGTAAGACAAAGCCATTACGTCTAGCCGTCACCGCTAGGTAGGGCGAGTCTGGTTTCAGGAGCACGGCATGGTGATCTTGAGCCGTAGCTGATGGAAAGGAGTACGCCTTAAGCACCTTGAAACTCCTCTCTTTGTGTGAAAGTGGTAATATTACCAGCAACATTAAGGTCCCTGATTGCCGTAGTACTCTCACTCGGGCGATGCCGTAGACAGGCATTACATCGCTATTTCCATAGCCAACGAATGTCAGCTCAGAGGTAAGTGTTGGTAAGGCGTTCTGAATGATGCCTTTAAGGTGAGTGGGTGATAGGATGGAACGGGTTAAGGTGCCTAGCTCCGCTGACATAACAGTATTACTTAAGCGATTTAGTTCATGGGCCAGTTGAGAAATATGTCGAGAGAGAGAAGTAAAGCTTATATGTAGAACACTGAAAAGTTTATCCGCAAGGTTTGTGTTAGAAATAGCATGGGAAAGTTCGTTGTTGCTATAATTTAAGGTTTGCTGCAAGGCTTTGCGAAAGCATTTTGTCATGTCTTTTTAAGGTATTTGACGTGTTTGCCAGAAACGTATATCTAGAATTTAAAGATTGTCTAGTCTGGTCTGCGAGTTTGGAAATTTCTTTTGACAACATCTTAACCTGATCATCAGTCGCGGTTCCTGCCATAAAATGCAACCCATAGCCTACCACATCAAATAATCCTCTATTTACACGACTACGATTTGAAATATACATTAGATTGTTAAAATCATCATTTAAACTAGAAATTCCATAGTGTAAATTATGCTCATACACTCGTGACATATTATGTAAATTGAGCACGACATTTGATACAGCTTGTGCTGCAACCCTTGAACTTAATTTACAAAATTCCGAATATTGTTCGTTCACTCCACGTATTCCTTGTTCAAAGGTGTCAATGTGTAAGTCTATATGAACAACCCACTCTCCTGTTGCAAACACAATTTGTCCTTTTGGCACGAATAGAAGTCCTGAGGAGTCCACTGATGGCACCGTTACCGACAGCACAAAAAACAGCAACATAGTTTTCACAAGGTAGGCCATGGTATCTGGAATAACATTGCACACAATTATTTTATATCACTCACACCAGCTAAAGATTTCTGTCGTGGACACTCTGCACATAGGTCACACAACACAAGGATCACTGCGCACTTTGGAGGAGTCGCTCGAGCTTGGGTTTCCTTTTACGAAGCTTGTTGAGCTCGCGCCGCCTTTGATTGTGGCGTTTTCGACCGATGCTGATGAGGCCATGAAGCGTTGTTCCAGAAGGGGAAGGATCACGCGTCATCTTGATGACACGCTCTCAAGAATAGTGGGGAATTATTTTAAGGTCGGCAGGCAGCTTAATGGTAGGAAGTGCCTCCCTTGTAGCTCGAGGGTCCTTGGGCAAGGATGCTAGCAGTCCATCCCCTTTAGGGGCGTTTCTAGTCTCACCCTAGGAGGAGGGTCCAAATTACGTCCCGGCGTGGGTGGTGGTTCGACAGGCGGTGACCTGTCAAGCACCGTCAAAGGGTCGTCGGGTGAATCAGGAACCTGCCCTTTCTGCAGGGTGTGGAACAGTCTCCTGGCGCATGAAAGTTTCAACGATTTGCCCGGTGTGGGAGGGCAAGTATTGGGGACCTCGGCACTGCCTCCGTACACCACTAGTGATTGAAGTGGGCTCCCAAAAATGTCTTTTAGCATTTTCAACTCTCTGCCATACTATAATTAGAATATAAGCAGCACAGTTATTGAGGGAGTGTCCTCCCTAGTCTAGGTCTTAGGCTGTAACGTGGATGGGGAGAGTTAGGGGTAGGCACGGAAAGGGAGTTAGGAGGGGGTGGCAACTGTGACTGCAAGGGTGGATCAGATTTATTTGGAAATGGGGAGGAATCGGGTTCTGCTGGTATGGACTCAGGAATGGGGGGTAGCAATTGATCCGTGCGATCATTATTGAGCAGGATTTTGGAAAGGGTAGGCTCAGGATCAGGGGGTACGGGGACCAAATTCCTGTGGTGGGCCGTGAGTATGCGTCCATCCTGAAGATTTCTTATGTCGTACGTTACCGGGCTCCTGACCTTCACTACTTCGTAGGGACCTAACCAGCGGGAAACCAGTTTCTTGGCTTGCCCCTTTGAGAGCGCCATATTACGTAATAAAACTAACTGACTCAGACCAATTGGAATTAATTTTAGATTTCTATTACACCTATCGTGTTCAGCCTCAGAATTAGTTCTGTTGAACTCCGCAGCTTGTGCGTGAGCCATTTGGAGCCTACGTCGCAGGACGTAGTCGTAGGATGGTTCCTCAGAATAAGAAGTGTGAGCTGGTGTTAGAATGTCATCCCACGGCATGTTGAGTTCCCCTACCATACATAAGATATGCGGGACTGAACCCCGTCATTCTGCGCTTGCTGTTACGGTAGGCAAATAAAGCAAAATTAAGTTGGTCGTCCCAGTCCTTGTGGTCTTGGGAGACAGTGTGAAATGACGGCAGCGAAGGTTTGATGGGCCTTTTCTAGTCGACCATTCGCAGCTGGGTTGTAGGGCGACGTAAATATAGTTTTAATTTTCAAAAGTTCACATATGCGGCGCATCAACTGAGAGGTAAAATTGGCACCTCTGTCGGTAAGAAGGTATTTTGGAACACCGTGACGACAGATGATATTCTCAACAAAGACACGAGCTACGGTGTCCGCGGTCTGATCTGGGATGGGAAAGGCTTCGGTGTATCTTGTGAAATAATCTTGACAAGTCAGTATGAAGCGATTGCCTTTGTCTGACCTGGGTAGAGGGCCAACTATATCGAGCGAAAGTTTTTCTAGGGGGTAAGTTGCTTCTGCTACAGGCTGCAGTGGCACTGATGGTTTTGTCGCTTTCCGTTTCTTGCACTCTAAGCATTGCTGTACATATTTCTGAGTATCTGCATAGCACCTATTCCAATTGAATTGTCTCTGTACTAACTCTAGCGTTTTGTCAAACCCCAAGTGTCCTGCTAGTGGGATATCGTGGCAACGTCGTAGTATATAATTTCTCATGAGTTTTGGGGCGCATATCGTAAACTGAGGGTCTGGTGTTTTTGTGTGAATTTTGTATAACACTTTATCATTATCGTAAAAGTAGCTAGGGTCATGTTTTTTCGCTAGTTCGTGATATGATCGAAGCTCGGGGCAAACTGCTTGCTCTTTGGCAATCCGTTGTTTATCCCACACAGGCTCATATCGCACGTCGTCGTGTAAGGCTGAGACCCTAGGGATGGTTTTGCGGAAGAGCGCATCAGCGAGAGCGATCTCCTTGCCAGGGCGGTATTTAACGTCGAATGAATATTCAGTTAACTCCATAATCCATCTAGCAAGTCTTGGCTTTGGCTCTTTAAGGGTAAGGAGCCAACGAAGGGGTTTGTAGTCGGTATACAGGGTGAAATGGCGCCCGAGGAGATAGACTTGAAATTTTTTAACCATGTCCACTACGGCTAAACATTCCAGCTCGGTTGCAGAATAGGATTTTTCGGCCTTATGTAACTGTCTACTAGCACAAGCTACCGGATGTTCTCCATCTTCGAATTCCTGAGATAACACGCCACCAGTAGAGAAAGGAGACGCATCCGTCGTCAAAATGAACAGTTTCGAGAAGTCAGGAAATCGTAAGACGGGATGCGATATGAGGGCATTTCGCAAAACTTCGAAGGCTTCCTGCTGTTCTGTGTTCCACGTATACTCCACATTTTTACTTGTCAACTTCGTAAGTGGGCTAGAAATCTTTGCAAAATTCGGCATGAATTTTCGGTAGTAGCCTGCAAGTCCAAGGAAAGACTGCAATTGTCGGACATTTGTTGGTACTGGAAATTTTTTTATTGCCTCTACTTTATCGTCATCAGGCTGAAGACCCCTAGCAGAAATTACATGGCCTAAAAATTTCACGCGTTTTTGGAAGAATCTGCATTTCTGTGGCTTTAGTTTCAAATTCGCCTTCCTAAGTCTTCCGAAGATTTCTCGTAAGCCTGCTACGTGTTCCTCACACGTTTTGTCGTATCTCAAAATGTCGTCTAAATAAAAGGTACACCCTTGGTTTAAAATTCCTGATAGAACATTTGTCATCAGCCTCATGAAGGTTGAAGGCGCGTTTGCAAGACCGAAGCTCATCCTATTGCAGTGAAAATGTCCTTCGGGCGTGCTGAACGCGGTATATTCCTTACTTCTTTCATCCATCTCCACCTGCCAATAACCACTACACAAGTCCATGGTGGAAAAAAATGACGCTCCTCCTAATAGGTCAAACGTTTCGTCCATATTAGGAATAGGGAAAACCTCCTTCTTGGTAACACTGTTCAAGGCTCTGTAATCGATACAGGGTCGGTATGGTATTTGATCGCCGTTCGGGGTTCTCTTTTTCACTAGAATTATAGGCGCAGACCACGGGCTTGTGGAAGGGGATATGATGCCTTGACCTGACATGTCTTGGATAGCTTTGTCCAGAGCGGCTCGCTGAGAATGGGGTACTCGATATGGTCGCTTCTTGATTGGTCTCGAATCGTCAACATCTATAGTATGCCTAAGAATGTTGGTGCACCCTAAGCGGACGTTGCCATGAATAAAAATATCCGCATATTCCCTAATGAGCTGTTTTAGTGGCTCAACAGCCTCTTAAGTCAAAAAGTGAAAGCAAATCTTCAACAATGGGAGGTTCGGGCCATAACTCTGCGTTGCCTGTATCTATCTCGTTCACAAGAGGTACATTTTGGTCGTTGGTGAATAGCTCGACATTGATCCTGTAGTGCTTTTTTAATACTTGAGTACTACCACGTAGATTGCACATAAGTATAGGAACCGTGCCATCTGGTGTCACTGTGGCTATAATTGGGAGAATAGTTATATCTTGGTCGTCCTCAATCGCAAAGACTTCTTTACCATGCAAGTTATCCAGTTTTGCTTTCGACAACACAAGCGAAAAAGGAGGTACTTTAATTGACTCTTCAGTAACAGCTACATTCAGACCACTTTCCACATTTGAATAGTGACACACATCTATCATACAACCGGAATCGGTGGCAATCTCTTGGACATCGTCAGTATAACTACAAGCACCATTGCTAAAATCAACGACTGACAGCAGGACATCGGCTTCACCAGACTCTATTATACTCGATCCAAATATGTCTACTATATGCGCGGTCTTTTCTTCAACATAAAAATCTTCCCCACTTTCGTTATCAAATGATATCAAGTCGTTTGAGACTAAGGCAGAAATATTTTCGTTTACAGTGATGTTGATAAAGGATTTGGGTTCCGTGACTTCTACTTCAAAAGAGATTAAATCTTCAGTGCAATCTTCATGACTCCTAGTACTATTATTGCTAGATTTCAAATTTGTTTCATGACCTTCACTTATTTTTATTTTGCGATTGTCAAACGAAATATTACTCCCTATCATGAAGTCGAGGCCAAGAATTCCATCATAATTTGTATGACCGAGATTTACTATCAGGGCATCATGCGGGTATGGGCTACAGACTATAAAAATGGAACGTAGCACTGACCGACGATTGGTAAGGCATGACCTGAAGCGCTCCTAACTGGAGAGTGATATTCGGAAATTTTGAGTTTACCGAATGGAAAATTCTTACTGCTAACGATGGTGACGGCTGCTCCAGTATCGACAAGAAAGTTATATTGTACTCCTAATATACGAACTGAGACAGTCAAACCGGCTTCAGGTGTTACTGCCAGAATTAATTCATTCCCGACCGGTTGGCCGGGATCGGGCCGTTTCCCGAATTGTGGGGAATTAGACGAGTAGGACAATTAATAGGCCGATGCCCGTTCTGTTTACACACACCGCAGAGCATGAGAGGACAGTCCTTGGAGATATGTGTAGCGTCACCGCAATTGAAACCTTCGCGAGATTGGCTCTTCTCTTTGAAACGACAGAAGCGGGCAAAATGTCCGGTTTTCCCACAGTGATAGCAGGTACGTATCCCGTTTTGTGTATTTGACACTTGGGTTCGAGCGGCGCGTACGTGCCTTCCTGAAGGAGGGTGTTGAGGGGCTTCTACGGCGTTAAACTGACTTGTGCAATTCAAAAGTGGCTGAGGCATTGGCTGAAAATGAAAATTTTGGGCGTCCTGATTTGTCACATATTGCTGATGCGGCGTGAACTGAGGCAATGTCATGGGTTGGCTCCGAGGGAACGGTTGGGGTGCTAACGCACAAGAGTGTTGTAATGAGTTAATTTCCTGATTCCTGCATGTGTAATTTCTCGCGTTTGCTTCCTCGATGGCGGCGTACTCTTCCGCTTCTAGGATGTTTTTGGGGTTACGGACTAAAACAAATCTGCCGACTTCCTCCTTCAACCCAATCAAAAATTGCGAGAGAAGTCTATTATCTGTCATTTTCTTTGTTGCCTCGGAGTTTGGATTGCTACCTGACTGACGTAGTTTATGGGCGATATTCCGCAACCTAGTCGAAAACTCAGCGACACTCTCTAGTGGTTTTTGTATGCAGGTGCTGAACATTCTCTCAAGTGTAATTGGGGATACCCTTGAGGAAAATCTCCTTTTAAGATGTGTTGAGAAATTTTCATACGATTCTGTTACATGGGGGTTAGCTGTTACGAAATCGGCGGCAGTACCGTTCAGCCGTAGGCGGGCTATACCTAATGTCTGAGTTTCACTCCAGCCACTCAGGTGGCTGGTGATTCGAACACTATCCAAAAATTTATCGATTGTTATTTCATCGTCCCCACTAAAATTTGGGATAAAATGAATTTGGCTTCCTATTGCGGCAGGTTGTACTGCCGGCTGAGAACCGATCGCACCGTTTTGAGGATCAACACTACTGCCCTGGGGCTGTATAGTGTTTACGGAGGGCGTGAAATTAATTAAACATTGAGTTTGTACTGGGTGAGACTCCCAAGGTAGGTGAAAATGGTGATCGCACCGTGACGTATCTGTACGCAACCAGTCCATAATGACAGAATTCTTCCGTCGCGTTTCAAAATTTTAAATACATGAAAACATCTTCCAAAACTCGACACTTGTAGTGGGGTCAAATTAGAGTAAAAAAAATTACCTAATCATCACGAAAACCGAAAAATGCATAAGAACGTTAATCAGTGGCCAACATTAGAGAAAAAAAATTCCTTTGTTAACTACTTAATATTGCATACCGTGAGAAAAATAAGTGAAAAAGAAGAAAATAACAGGAAAATATAAAGAGATTGGTTTAACTGTTTCAATGCTCACAAATGTCTGCCATTTTTACTCGTTAGATTTCTCGACCATTTGAAGGAAGAAAAAAAATGTCGGTTCGTTCGATCCATGCATTACTGCCTTCCGCCGCCTGTTTCTGATAGAATGTCGTAACATCCTTTGATCCGTTTAGCGAATCAATGTGACACCTATGGTTGTAGGAATAAACAAAATTTGCGATATCCTCAAAATATTAATTTTATTTAGTGTTAGGCCGTCAATCGCGGATTTCTTTAAAGTATACGTCTATACACTCGTCTATCCGAAAAATAAGTTAAATCGGTGACGTAAAATTCCAATTTTTAAACATTTAATTGTTGGTCTGCAAAATTTATCGTTGGCCTTTCAAAACTTCAATTCGAGTGCATTTCTTAACGAACATTTCTTACTCCAATTCCATACGACCTCACACACCTGACACCAATATGACGTAGTGACATAGGGAGTGTCGAGTAATCGTAAGACGTTTTAGTACGAGAAGGAATATATTGCCAAGCGTTACATAGGATACAAAAGGAGATCAGTAATACCCAAACGTTACATAGAGTACAACAGGTGATCAGTAATACCCAACATGCTTTCTCGGCTAAATCCTGCAAGGGGGAGGTGGCGCGGGGCGCCTTGGTGACCCTGGTCTCGTAGGAGCTGCTAGCCAGTCAGTTCCGTCGCAAACGTAGCCCGCGAAGGCGGACTAGCCGGTCGAGGTTTGACAGAAACGTAGCGGGACCAACGAACGAGGGGCCGCGGAGGGGCGGGCGATCCTAGTCCCGTAAGGAAGGGCTAGCCGGTCAAGGTTGACGCTAACACAGCCGATCCTACTGATAGAGGAGTCGCGAGGAAACACCGCGCGATCCTAGTCCCGTAAGGAAGGGCTAGCCGGTCAAGGTTTGACAGAAACGTAGCGGGACCAACGAACGAGGGGCCGCGGAGGGGCGGGCGATCCTAGTCCCGTAAGGAAGGGCTAGCCGGTCAAGGTTGACGCTAACACAGCCGATCCTACTGACAGAGGAGTCGCGAGGGAACACCGCCCAGCCTCAGGGATGACCCGCGCTTATATACTAACATGAGATACAAAGGTCAAGCGCTAGTCATCCCCTGAAGTGGGTGATTGATCGAGTGGGGAATCTCCCGAAGGGCGCATTGCCCTGAGATAGCGTGCCTTAAGGGCCTGATTCACCCATAGAGTAAATAATGAGTGTGGCGCTGCGGCTGACTATACGATGTCTTTCGGCATCCTTACAACAGTATCACTTCGTACTGCAAAAAAATAAATGAAAGTACGATATAAATACATTGACTTACTTCTTCCGACAGTTGGCGTTTTGTGCTGGTTAGAATTAATTAAGGACCTCGACTTCAAGTAAAACCTTACAGCATGACAAACAATGTACTACAACCAGACGCAACAGACAATGCGCATTGCAACAACATGACGTTGCGTGTGTAGATCGAGTCCTCTACATTAGTTTTAATGCGTAACACGGTGCAACCTTTTTATGTAGTTTGGAAGTGACAAAGTTTTTTCATTTCTTCTCGATGAGTAAATTCCACAAGGTTGCGCCTGGCTTTATTAATGATTCTTTCAGTAGTGTTTCCTAGGCCTGGTTGGACGCGCTTATCTTCTTCTCGCTCGTTATGCACATCGAAACGCCGAAGAATTCGTCACTATTATCCACATAGCATCTGAATGGCTGAATGAGACGTGGCGCCGAAATAATGTTCATCATATTATTATGATAAACATTATTTCGGCGCCCCATCTCATTCAGCGCCCTAGGCAATTGCCTAGGCTGCCTACAATATCTCGACGGCTCTGGATGCTGTGGACGTATCTCCACTCCTCATCTACATTGTTCCTATTTTTTTCAGCTCGCTCCCCCAACATTTCCTCCAGCTCAGTCATGATAGCCTCCTTGTTTTAAGGAGTTACTCTAAGTTCCATTTTTTGTTAACTCTTATGTTTCTCTTAACACTCTTCAGTCTACATTGTGTATTTGCCACCAAAAGGTTGTGGTCGGAATTGACGTCTACCCATGGTAGTGTTTTCACACTTTTAATGCTATTTCTAAATCTTTCATTTATTAGTATGTAATCTATTTGGTATCGTCTCTGGTCTCCTGGGCTTCTCCATGTGTAAAGTCTCCGCTGGTGGTGCTTAAACCTTGTATTAGTTACAATAAATCTATTTCTATGGCAGAATTCCACAAGTTTCTCCCCTCTTTCATTTCTCTTTCCTAGTCCATATTTTCTCACTATGTTATCTTCCTGTCCCTCTCTGACTACACTGATCCAGTCTCCCATTACTATGGTGGTGATACTTCCTTTTCCCTCATCCTCCAATATCTCCATAATCTGTTCATACATTTCATCTACTTCGTCATCACCAGCATTAGTTGTTGGCATATACACTTGAACTATTAGCATTTCCATAAGCTCCATTTGAAGTTTTACGGCTATTAATCTATCATTAACTGTCATTACCTTGCTAATTATTTCAGCTATCTCTCTTCTCATCATAATCTCCACTCCCCTTTCCTTTTTCTCTCCTCCCGAGTAAATAATCTTAAATTCGTGTAAATTTATCTTGCCTTCTCCTTCCAACCGAACTTCACTAAGCCCTACAATACCTACATTATTCCTTCTCATTTCCCTTTTTAAGTTCTCTAGTTCCCCCCGTTTTCATAGTCCTAATATTCCACGTGCCTATTCTTAATTTCTCACTCCTTGCTTTCTTCTTATGAATGTTACATTTCCTCTGTGCATCCCATAGGGCAGCGTTCCCAACCTTTTTCACTTCGCGAACCCCTTGAGTTGCAAAAGTTTTGGCGGAAAAACCCCGGAGAGCAAATTTTGCAAAAACAAATCTTTTTGAACGCGTGTAATTCATAAAAAAATTATATAGCACATATATGTAAACGTTCACTATAAAATAAGAACCTCTGATACTGTCATCAGTTTCCAGTTAGTACCCTCTAAAATTCAAATATAATTCATGAAGCATAAGAAAAAAATTAAAATAAAATCATGCGACTTTGAACGAAATTAAAATATTGGTAAGAATTGTAAAACCAAGAAAGTGAAAAAGACGCAATTACCAAATTTTTCTCCCCTCAGATTTATTTCGCGAACACCTTGAGGTACGAGAACCACCGGTTAGAAAATGCTGCCATAGGGTAATCACCACCCGGAGATCCAATTGGGGGGACTATTGTACCTCGGGAAAATTCTACCCCAGAGAGATCCATAGAGATATTTGCGGCTTTTCAGCCTATCATGGGATATATAATGAGGTAGTTTCCCCTTGCTTTCCTCATTGCAGTTTCACAAGAGTGATTACCCATCTGTAGCTGTTCAGATTCACATGACCACCATATATAGAGGTACACTGCAAGCTGCTGCCCTTGCACAAGGGGATGTAAAACCCCCAAGACTGCTTCTTAGTCTGACTCTTCCCCTCAGACCTTCCGGCTTGGGTGGTCCTACCAGGAGAATTATCTCCCGCCGGCATAGCTCTTTGGTTCATAAGAGTACACAAACCCTCCCACCTCTGTAAGGATATGCAGTCCTTAAGGAGGGAAACATTAATATACTCCTATATATATATATATATATATATATATATATATATATATATATATATATATATAACGATACGGAATTACAAGCCTTCCTCTATCGCTGTGGACGTCCACCACCGTATGGTAAGTGTTCACTGGCTCCTTCCTATCCCTCTCAACCTCTCGTTGCATTTATTTTATATATATATATATATATATATATATATATATATATGGTGCTCCAAAAAAACAACTTCTCTTTCGGAGGGCGCCACTACCTACAAATAAAAGGTACCACGATGGGCACTCGCATGGCGCCCTCCTATGCCAATGCCTTCTTAGGCGAATGGGAGGAACGCTTTCTTGACGTTTCCCCCAGACCACTCCTATGGCTGAGGTATATTGACGATATTTTTCTTCTCTGGACACATGGACCCGACTCGCTACAATCCTTTTTACAACGCCTCTCATCCCACCCCACGCTTTCCTTCACCCACCACTCCTCTGCCTCCAACATCACCTTCCTGGATGTCGATCTCTCCATCCGGGAAAACAAAATCCACACCAGCCTGCACCTCAAGCCTTCCAACCGCCTTCAATATCTCCAGTTCAACAGCTGCCATCCCCTCCACACCAAAACCTCTATTCCCTATGCCCTAGCCCGACGAGGGCGGAGAATTTGCTCGGACAGAGATTCCCTGTCCGAGTACTGCTCCACCCTCGAACATGCCTTCTTACAGCGCGGATACCCGCCGGATCTGATCCGAGACCAAATCCGGCGGGCAGTCGCACCCGCCACCCCTAACTCCCACCCCAATACCCACACCACCACCGATTCCACCCTCCAACTCACCCTAACCACCCTGTATTTCCCCGGCATCCACGACATTCTGAAAAACATCCTGAAAGCCGCCCACCTTATCCTCTCATCCTCCCCTCACCAGATCCCATTTCCCAGACCACCGATACTCTCCTTCCGCCGTCCCCCTAATCTGGCAAATATTCTATGGAAGAAAGAACCCCCAGCACCCACGCCTTTACACCCTGCCGGATCTTACCCCTGCGGTAGACCCCGATGTCTAACATGCCCAATAAACCCCCCCTGCAACTCCTTCTCCAGTCCCACAACCAACATCACCTACCCCATAACTTCCACCACCAACTGCACCACCCGCAATATCATTTACCTCCTGAGATGCACCCAATGTCCCGCCTTTTATGTTGGCCTCACCAGCAATCCCCTCAACATCCGCATGAATGGCCACCGCAACAGCGTCATTCTCAAACGACCGCTGCCGGTGGCCGTTCATGCGAACAAACATAATTTAAAGTTCAACAACTGCTTCACAGTGAGAGTCATTCGCGCTCTCCCCGACAATGCTTCGGCTCCCCAACTCCGTCAGTGGGAGCTTTCGCATATCCATCTCCTAAACTCCTTCACTCCCCCAGGCCTCAACCTTCGATAGCTTTTCACACCCTTTCTGTCTTCTTCCAACACCCTACCCATCCCCAACCCCCTCCGTTTCCTCCAATCCTCGACCTTTCCGTACTACCCTTCCACCCCCATGCCTCCACCCAGTGTCACCGCCATCAGTTCTCTCTCTGTAGCTGAAGAAGGAGTAGTTCCGAAAGCTTTACGTTTGTGATGTTTCTGTGTTTTTGTGTTATTTTACGTGTGTCGCTTCGACATCCCCGGGGCCTCGCCAACCTGAAGTCGTCTGATTGGTGAGTGCTCACTGGGTTTCCTCATCCCAACACCTTGTTGACATCCATATATTCATTTTACCTTTCCTTTTCCGTAAGTTGTTATATATATATATATATATATATATATATATATATATATATATATATATATATATATATAAAGCATATCATCTCAACATTAAAAAACATTCATTTTCCATATTTCATCATTACAAAAAATTTTTTAATTCTAAATATTTCAGCTCCGGAGCGATTTTCGTTTTTCCCTTGTGTAAAAATAATAGATTAAAACAATCCAAAACTTTGCAATTTTAAGAAATTTATACTTTCTCCATTATGGGGTAGTAATGCTACACATTTCTGCCAAATTTTAAAGTTGTTGTACTTCTAGAAGTGAAATAATATTTTTCCAATTGTTTAAATTTTAAACATTTTTAACGGCCGCCGCAATATGTTTATAGAGAGATGCAGATGTTTATTTGTGCAAATGCACTACTCTGTACATAACTTCAAAAATTTCAGCTTCGTAGCTCATCCTATAATGTCTAAACAGTTATCTATTTGTTTAAATTTTAAAAATTTTTAACTGACAAACAAATTAAAATATCAAAATTTGTATAATCCCTATTTCGTTTTTTTTACGAATTCTACTTAAAAAATTTCAACTCCTTAGCACATCCGGAAATACATAAACCTTGAAAATTTGTTTAAACAATTGCGAATTTTTAGCGGCTGCATTGTTGCACTTTTTCATGATTTTCGTTTTTTCTAGTCGGTTTTGCACAAATTCCAATCTATGAAAAAAATTTCGAATCTCCATCTCATCTGGAAGTGCCTAAACATTAGTATACTCCTCTGTAAGAAACGTCGATATATAATGTTATATATATACTAGTAGTTGGTGCTTGCATTCTGCAAGCATATCATCCCACCTTGAAAAAGAATTCATTTCTCAGACAGATATTTCATCATTACAAATATTTTTTTATTACAAAAGATTTCACCTCCTCAGCGATTTTCGTTTTTCCCACATGTAAAAATAATAGTTAAAAACAATCCCCAAATATTGCAATTTTAAGAATTTTATACTATCTCCATTATGGGGTACTAATGCTACACATTTCAGCCAAATTTTAAAGTTGTAGCACTTCTAGAATTAAAATAATATTTTTCTAATTATTTAAAATTTAAACATTTTTAACGGTTGCCGCAATATATATATATATGGAGAGATTCAAATGTTTATTTGTGCAAATGCACTGTTCTGTAAATAATTTAAAAATTGCAGCTTCCTAGCTCATCCCGTAGTACCTAAAAAATTATTAAACTTTAATGTTCAAATGGGGTTAAAACAACCCCTAAAATTTACAATTTTAAAATTTTCGATTTTTATAGTTGGTTATGAGAAAAATACTATAATCTTGCATTATTTCAGCTTCCTAAACTTATTTGATTGGTCTACGCACTGGATTACGTTTTCCCATGCTAACTTATGGGAGATATTCCGGGGTCTCTGGAGTCGAACCCAAGACACTGTAAGATTAAGTGAGAGTAATTCCTAATAGATATTGGGGCCATCTAGAAACACTGAAAAGTTCATTTTTCTAGCTTACCGGCAAGTGCCCATAAATAATTTACAAAATGGCGCAATGCTTTTCTTATGGGAAAAAACGCTACTTTCGGAATTTCTGGAGTCGAACTCATGTCACTTAGGTAAGAACTCTCATTTTATCTGAAAGTTTCTCCATCATATCTAAAAAAACCAAAACTTTCAGCTCTCTAGCTGTTGTAGTTTGGGCTGGACATTAGTGTCCTCCTGTTATTATGTTATATCTATCCTCCTCTGTAAGAGTCGTCGATATATAATGATAGGAGGATACTAATGTTTAGACACTTCCAGATGTGCTGGAGATTCTAAATTTTTTCATAGGTAGGCTTTGTTGCAAAACCGACTAGAAAAACCACTTAGGTAAGAACTCTCATTTTATCTGAAAGTTTCTCCATCATATCTAAAAAACCAAAACTTTCAGCTCTCTAGCTGTTGTAGTTTGGGCTGGACATTAGTGTCCTCCTGTTATTATGTTATATCTATCCTCCTCTGTAAGAGTCGTCGATATATAATGATAGGAGGATACTAATGTTTAGACACTTCCAGATGTGCTGGAGATTCTAAATTTTTTCATAGGTAGGCTTTGTTGCAAAACCTACTAGAGAAACCGAAAATCATGAAAAAGTGAAACAATGCGGCCGCTAAAAATTCGCAATTGTTTAAACAAAATTTCAAGGTTTAGGCATTTCCGAATGTGCTACGGAGCTGAAATTTTTTTTAAGTAGAATTCTTAAAAAAACGAAATAGAGATTATACAAATTTCGATTTTTTTTATTTGTTCGGCAGTTAAAAATTCTTAAAGTTTAAACAAATAGATAACTGTTTAGACATTACGGGATGAGCTAGGAAGCTGAAATTTTTGAAGTTATGTACAGAGTAGTGCATTTGCACAAATAAACATTTGAATCTCTCCATAAACATATTGCGGCGGCCGTTAAAAATGTTAAAAATTTAAAAAATTGGAAAAATATTATTTCACTTCTAGAAGTACTACAACTTTAAAATTTGGCAGAAATGTGTAGCATTAGTACCCCATAATGAAGAAAGTGTAAAATTTATTAAATTGCAACATTTGGGGATTGTTTTAAACTATTTTTTTACATGTGGGAAAAACGAAAATCGCTGCAGAGGTGAAATATTTAGAATTAAAAGAATATTTGTAATGATGAAATGTCTGCCTGAGAAATGAATGTTTTTTCAAGGTGAGATGAAATGCTTGCAGTATGCAAGCACCAACTACTAGTATGTTATGTCTATCCTCCTCTGTAAGAGTCGTCGATATATAATGATAGGAGGATACTAATGTTTAGACACTTCCAGATGAGCTGGAGGTTCGAAATTTTTTTCTTAGTTAGGATTTTGTGCAAAACCGATTAGAAAAACGAAAATCTTGAAAAAGTGCAACAATGTGGCCGCTAAAAATTCGCAATTTTTAAACATTTTCGTGGTTTATGTATTTCCGCATGTTCTACGAAGTTGAAATTTTTTTAATAAGTAGAATTCATAAAATAACGAAATAGGGAATATACAAATTTTGATATTTTAATTTGTTTGGCAGTTAAAAATTCTTAAAATTTAAACAAATAGATAACTGTTTAGGTACTACGGGATGAGCTAGGAAGCTGAAATTTTTAAATTATTTACGGAGTAGTGAATTTGCACAAAAAAACATTTCAGTTTTACCATATATGAATTGCGGCGGCCGTTAAAAATTCTTTAAATTTAAACAATTAAAAAATATTAATTTACTTCTAGAAATGCTACAACTTTAAAATTTGGCTAAAATTTGTAGCATTGGTACCCCATAATGGAGAAAGTGTAAAATTTTTAAAATTGCAACATTTGGGGATTGTTTTAAACTATTATTTTTACATGTGTAAAAACGAAATTTGCTACAGAGGTGAAATCTTCAGAATTAAAAGACTATTTGTAATGATGAAATGTCTGTATCAAAAATGAATGTTTTTTCAAGGTGAGATGAATGAAATGCTTGTTTACACAAATTTTCAAGGTTTAGGCATTACCGAATGTTCTACGGAGCTGAAATTTTTTTGTAAGTAGAATTCTTAAAAAAACGAAGTAGGCATTATACAAATTTTGATGTTTTAATTTGTTTAGCAGTTAAAAATTCTTAAAATTTAAAAAAATAGATAACTGTTTAGGTACTACAAGATGAGCTAGGAAGCTGAAATTTTCAAATTATTTACAAAGTAGTGAATTTGCTCAAATTTACATTTCAATTTTTCCATATATGAATTGCGGCGGCCGTTAAAAATTAGTTAAATTTAAACAATTAGAAAAATATTATTTTACTTATAGAAATACTACAACTTTAAAATTTGGCTAAATGTGTAGCATTAGTACCTTATAATGAAGAAAGTGTAAAATTTTTAAAATTGCAACATTTGGGGATTGTTTTAAACTATTATTTTTACATGTGGGAAAAACGGAAATTGCTGCGGAGGTGAAATCTTTATAATTGAAAGAATATTTGTAATGATGAAATGTCTGTCTGAAAAATGAATTTTTTTTCAAGGTGATATGAAATGCTTGCAGTATGCAAGCACCAACTACTAGTATATATATATATATATATATCCTCCTCTGTAAGAGTCGTCAATATATAATGAAATATATTGGTAGTGATGAGGGTGGCAACAAGGTGGTGAAGGAAGCTCAGTGGACACTTACCAATTTGAAGACCAAGTTCGCAGGCTGCTGGGGGCGTCAAAGGGATACACGTAAACTAACATAAAGTAACATGCACACAAAAAATGTAAGCTTTTCGGGCCCAAGCCCTTCGTCAGCGAAGAAGAACTACAAGTGACACACTGGGCGGGGAATGACAGGGTAATATGGGAAGGTTGATGATTAGAGGAGGCGAGGAGTGGGAATGGTGGATATCCAATAAGGAGGGAGTGTGGTAAAGTAACGCGCGAATAGCTACAGTATAACTGAGGAGACATTGTAAGGGGGCTAATAGGGTTAGCGGAGGTTGAGGCCAGGCGGGGAGAAAGAGTCAAGAAGATGTATATGGGTTAGTTCCCAGTGTTGGAGAAGGGGGGCAGGAGTGTCAATGGGTAAGGCGCGAATAACCCTTACATTGTAGCAACTATTGAAGGGGACATTGTGGGCATTGGTGTGTAATGAAACTGGGAGGGGGCATCTGAGAGAAACGCTATTTCGGTGACCGTTCATGCGGATGTTTAACAGATTGCTGGTGAGGCCTACGTAAAACGCGGGACATAGGGTGCAGGTGAGGAGGTAAATGATATTACGGGAGGTGCAGTTGCTTCTAGAGGTGATGGGGTAGTTGATGTTGGTGGAGGGACTCGAGAAAGAAGATGAGGGTAGGTGAATAGGGATATATATATATGGATGAAAATGACTTCATGTGAATAACTTTTCAATTACTGTGAAAAAATATATGTAACTGGCATATTGCCCCCATAAAGACATTTTCTGGATCCACCGCTTTACTAAATACATAAAAATTTGTGGTTTCAAAGATTTTTGAGAAAGTAGGGACAAGAGATATGGGCCTGTAGCAACCAGGATACAGCTTATCACCTCTTTTGTAAATAGACACTATTTTCGAAAGTTTCTGTTTTTGTGGAAATGAACTGGAAGTCAAAAACAACTTTTTATACAGATAGTAAGTGGTTCTAAAATTGCTTTAATAACTGACTTGATTAAATGGTCAGAAATTTCATATGTATATCTAATATGAGAGTTTTTCAAATTCATTACTAATTTTTGGACATCATTGGTGGTGACTGCTTCCCATTTGAAGATAGCCTCTGTCATGCACTTATTAATCACTAACTCATCTGATGTAATAATGGGTCCAATTATGCCGGAGGAAATCACCTTGATAGAATTCTTAAAGTAATTATTAATGTCATCTGTTGATATTGAAGGGCACAGATTGCTATTTGACCTATCAATTTCAGTTTTGATAACATCCCATGCAGCCTTGCATTTGTTGTTTGCAGAGTCAATAAAAGCTTCATTAGCAATTAATTTAGCAATGCTAATGGCTTGTTGGTACTAGCTCCTATGGGTTAAGTACTCCCATCTGGCCTGCTCTGTTTGAGTGGATATACACATTATAGTAAGCCATGGTAGTGTCTTTCAATATTTCAAGCTCAGGAGTAAATCACTTAGCAGAAAGCCTCTTTCTAAATTGTAAATTACTCTTGTTAGTTATAGGAAAGCAATGATTGAAAATATTCATAAAAATTTTTTTTAAATGTCAAAGTTTACATCCCCATTGATGTGGATGAGATTAGCTCTCCATGTCACATTACCCAGAAGACATATAAAGCAGTATATTTCAGGTGGTGACATTGGCCTCCAACTAACATCTGAACTTATCCCACATCTTACAATCCATTTGTAGTTTCATCCATAAGAAAGAAGAAAGAAAGAAAAATGTCTTTATTGGCGAGGTTGAGGCTAAGTAGCCCCCTCTTCCACCTAACCATTACAATTTGGTTACATCAGGATTTACATATTAACAATTTTTTTAAAATTTACAATCTTAATTCACAAAAAATGGTTACCACGAGAGCAATATACATATACATTCTCTTATACATATGTAGGTATGTACAATAGAGACAATTTTGAATAATTATAAATATGGAGAATTTTCATTTTATACTTTCGAATATAAATGCTTGAATTACAAATAAAAGATGAAAAAGAAAGTTATGAGAAAATTTAACAGAAATTTAAAAAACTAAAAAAAAAAAAAATAAAAATAAAATACAATTAAAATATATTTTTAAAACCACACTAGATAGACTTGAGCGTCGGAGTATGTAAAATACCAGAGGCTGCGTACAATACAATGTTTCCATGTTGGAGTTGATAAATCTGGCAGAAAGTGAAGTGTGTGTAGGATTACATCATTCAGTTTAGCACTTGTTCATCAAATGAAGAAAGCAGGAGTTGCGGAAGCCTTCCAGTGACTTTAGCTTTGTTGCCTTTACGGGTAACTCATTCCAAAGTCTGCAGGACGCTACATGAAATGAATTACTGAAAATCTTTGTTCTATGAGTTGGAATATTTAGCGTTCTTGAGTTACGGGTGTTTTTTTCGTGTAGGGAAGAGAGAAAGGAATAGTTCGACGAAAGATAAGAGGGAGTATTTGAAGACAGTAGCCGAAATAGTGTATTAAGGATATGGAGTTTCCTGCGGGAATCGAGATTAAGCCATGACATCTTTTTGTAATAGTCAGATATATGATCTGATTTTTTAAGGTTAAAAATAAATCTTACACAGGAATTTAAAGTTTTTTGAATTTTATTGGACAGCTCTACTGATAGATCACTGTAGACCACGTCGCAGTAATCTATATGAGGCAGAAGAAGAGAGGATACGAGTTTTTGCTTTAAATTCTGGGGTAGGAAGTTTTTTAGTCTCTTCAATGAATAGAGGGAGCAGTTTACTTTTTTACAAACACTCGTGATATGGTCTGTCCATGTGAGCGTGTCATTTATAATAAGACCAAGATTTTTTACGGTTTTAAAGAATTGGATGGGTGCATTATCAACTTGCAGACAGTCGATATCGAAGTTGATGTGGGAAAGGAGCTTTGGGTAACCTATCAAAATGGCTTGTGATTTAGATGGATTTATTTTTAGAACATGATAACTGCTCCAATCGGTTAGTGATTTAAGGTCCGCATTCAGTTTACTAATGGCATCTGGAAGTTCTGAGGGTTTTGAATGTATATAGATCTGAAGGTCGTCGGCGTAGAGGTGATAGGAGCACGATGTAATTGCCGTGGAGATGTCATTAATGTAGATGGAGAACAAAAGAGGGCCGAGAATCGATCCTTGTGGGACGCCTCTGGTGACGGGGAGCCAAGAGGAGGAGGAATTATTTAGAGTTACTTTTTGGTGACGGTCATTTAGGTAAGATGAGAGCCAATCTAACGTAGTACGTGATAAACCCATACCTTTAAGTTTGTCAATGAGGATATCCTTCTTGATTGAATCAAATGCCTTAGAAAAGTCGACTAATGTTAGAACTGTAATTTGTTTTGTGTCCATTGCTGCGCGTATATCGTCAGTTATTTTTAAAAGGGCAGTGGATGTGCTGTGGTGTTTTCTAAATCCAGATTGGAAAGGATCTAAAAGATTGCGTCACTGGAGGAAGTCAGTCAGTTGCTCATGGACCAGTCGTTCTAAGACTTTAGATAGGGTTGGTAAAATACTTATAGGCCTGTGATCAATTAAATTTTCAGGAGCTGATTTTTTCGGAAGAGGAATGACCATAGCTTTTTTCCACTGTGAAGGAAATTTGCCTTGCATTAGTGATGTGTTTATGATGTCAGTAATTGACGGCAGGATATAAGGTGTGAGTTTATTAAGCATTTCTATAGAAATCCCATCTACCCCGTAAGATTTGGACTTAATAGATTTTAAGCACCTGAGTGTCTGAATCTGTGAGATAGGAGAGAAGTTGAAATCAGTTAGACTAGCTGTTGACTGGAAGTTTTTCATTCTGTCATGGGAAGAGACGGTACTGCTTTTTTTAGTTAAGGGTGTAGTAGTAAAGAATTGGTTAAGTGCGTCGAGGGAGAAGTTAGGATTGGGAATCGAGTTTTTTTGTTTACCTATGCCCGTGTTCCTTAAGTTTCTCCAAATTGATGCTTGCGATTTGTTAGTGCCAATGATTGAATGGTAATATTTTAACTTGGAGTTTCTTAGCATCTGCTTGGTTTTATTGAGCAATTGCTTGTAGTATTCATGATCAACAAACCCCTTCGATCTTTTGAAGTCACGAAAAGCAGCGTCTCTAAGTTTCATAAAGTGTTTTATTTCTTCCGTTATCCACGGCGTTTGCCGTTTGGAGACGCGAACCGTTTTCATAGGAGCGTGTCGATCATAAATGTTGATTATCATGCTATTTAACGCCTCTACCTTGTCATCTACTTCCTCGGAAAACTCAGTGAAATACCAGGGTACGTTGGCGGCGTCCGCAAAGAAACTTGTGTCGTCTATGTTTTTTAAGTCTCTGTAATTAATGATTTTAGATTTTTGTTTTGGGACCTTAAGAGAGAAAACAATATATATTAAGTCATGTAATGAAATACCAGGAACCGGTAGTTGCCCGAATGGAACTGTGATCAGATAGGGCAGGGTCTATTATGCCAACTTTGTAGTTTTCCTTGTGGATATTGGTAACAATATTGTCCATACATGCAGTGCCTCTATTAATCTCCAAGTTAGCATAATAATTACTGAGTGATTTTAATATGTTTGTAAGTGAATGGAAATATTCCTACCAGTTCACACATCAATCTTTAGAAGAAAGATGAACATACAGAAAAATTGATTGCAAGAACTTTTTTTTGAGAGAATAGTGTAATTGCCCATCAAATATGATGAGGGATATGAATGAAATATTAAATTAAAATAGTTCAGGATGTAGACCTTACGAACATTTAAAATTTATATAATGTTTAGTTTATGGTAGGGTTGTGTTTAGTGCATGATAATTTAATCGTTTTTTGAGACAGTGATTAATGATTAATTTTTTAGATTAATCAATGATTAACCAATTAACCCTTCAGTGGTAACGTAACATTTAATCCCGCCAGTGGTAACGTTGAGTCCAAGGGACCCAGGTAACAAAATGGCTTGTAAAAAATGAAGTGTTAGAGAATACAGCATGAAATTTGCTCTTTGTTATACTTCAATACATACTATATATCTAATATAAAAGTTTCTCTAAATAAAAAGAAAAAATGCTTTCAAAACAGATCTTAATTAAAAATTCCACAAATTTGCAATAAGTATGAATTTAAAAACAATTTGCACAGAAATTTAGTTGTTATCAATGCAATCACTGCACAACATTGAGGCATGTTTAAGGCGGATACACTTCCAACACTTTTGGCAGTAATACTTTGATTTAGAGTCATTACAATAAATGCATATTCCTCAGATCAAAGAATTTCTTGGAAGATGTAGAAGTCATCACAAGAAAAAACTTTCACGAGTGGTAACGTAGGGTCTGTCAGACCCAAATAACATTTCACCCTTTGACAACTGTTGATAAACTAAACGCTGGGGCACGTGCTGTCCCATGACCATCTCATGAGTATTTGATAGGAAGGTACTCTAATGGAGAATGTTGCAACTCAAACCGATCTAGTTCAAAAATACAAAAACAGACGGCGTTGGGCCTGTCAGACCCAACATTACCACCGCAGGGTTAATGCAGTTTATTATATAGCTAGATTCAATAAACCATTTACCAACTTCAAAAACTTGATAGTTCTACTAAATAAGCTTGATATAGATACAGGTCCAGGCCCAGTAATAGAAGAGTACAAAAATGATATGAAGTGTAAACTATTTGTGTGAGTTATTGCTGATGTCATTAAACAAGTATTACTTATGGAAATCAAAGACTGCAACAGAGTGAGTCTTCTTCTAGATGCTTTAACAGATATTTCAAATGAGGAGGAACTTACCCTTTATGTAAGATAGACAGATAAAAACTGGAAACTGAAAGAGGTGTTTGTTTCTAAAATTCCTCTTCAAATCTCAACAGCTGCAGGGTACCTTGATACGTTAGAGAGTGAAATGGAAAAGTTATTGTTGCCATGGAAAACTGGTAATTTGTTAGTTGGCATTGTAACAGATGGAGCAGGTAGCATGCTGGGAAAAAACAATGGGCTAGTGGCAAAATTAAAGAGAAGCATGCCAGATCTTATATAAACACACTGTAATGCACACAAGTTGAATCTGGCTGTTTTAAATTCCATTAAAGATGTTCCCTTTGTTGCTAAAATTGATGGTGGTAAAAAAAATTATATACCTTTTACCAGAACTCACCAAAAAGACTAAGAGTTGGGAAAAGTGGCAGCCATATTACAAACAAAAATCCTCAAGTTCAAGTATGTGCATTCAGTATGGTGGGTGTCTAATAGAGTGGGGGCACTGACTGAATTTGTTAATAACTATTCTGCAGTGGTAATGCATTTGGAGGAAATAGGCAATGGAAAAGAGGATGATGCTGCAACATCAAAAGGCATGTTAAAGAAAATGAAGGCATACTTCTTTGTAATAAGAATTCATTTTCTCTTAGATTTTATAACTATATTCAAGCAACTGTTGCTGATTTTTCAAAAGGAAAACCTGCTACTTAGTCAAACAAAATGCCATGTGGAGAGTACCTTGAATGCCCTAAAAGAAATGTCAAGTGCTCCACAAACTTTTGAGAAGAAATTTTTAGGTAATGTAACTAGGCTACACCCTGTTTTATATATCTTTGCGGCTGAGAGAGAGAGAGCAAAGAAGAGAGCTTCCCAGCATGTGATCTTATGGGAACCAATAGGAATGAAGTAGGTGGAGCCTCCCCCGTTGAGAGCTCATTCTCTCTCTGGCCTCCATTGTGCATACATTGAGTCTCTGAGAGCTGTGTTGCCACGTGCTAAGGCCTTTGTTGTTCGAACATGCAAGCCCTCCCGTCCCGGTAGCTCACTGCTGGCATCTCTTTCTTCTGAGCTCTCTGCAACGTATTCCAGTTTAGTAGATATGGTAGCGCCTAGTTTGAGTTCTCCAGCGAGGAGACGTCTCCTCGCTAGGAGGTGGGGAAACGTCTCCCTACCTTCTAGCAGCGGAAACACACGAGCGGTCCCGAGTACGTAGGGAATGTCAGTCTCCAAGATAAATGAAACAGACTATAGCTGTATACATTGGTATTCAACTAAAGCATGCAGAGAGCTATTCTAATGCCGAATGAAGAAAACTAGTAGACGAAGGAATAAACTATTTGATAACAAGGTTTAGTGAAAATGAATCAGAAATTGCTAAAGCTGTCTCAGCATTTGATACCTTTACCTGACCTGAAGATCTGGAAGATTATGGGAAGGAAGAAATTAAGTGTTTGGGGAAACGTTTCAGCAAATATTTTGATAATAATGAAGAAAAAATTTCAATAAATTTCATGAATGAGTGGTACGAATTCAAAGTTGTGAGGAAGCATTTAAACATACAAGATCTTCTTGAAAGAACACTGAGTAATATGGACAGGTTTTCATTTCTCTCAAAACTGCTTAAAATTGTAGCTGTTTACCAGCAAGTACTTCCTCATGTGAACGAGGTTTTAGTCAAATGAATCTAATAAAAGGAAAGTTGAGGTCATCAGTGAATCCCTCCACTCTGAATGATTTATTGATGAGACCTATGAATGGCCCTTCTCTGCAGGACTTTATTCCAGATAAATCGGTAGATAAAAGATATTTTGCAGCCAAGAAAAGGCACTGAAAGACATAAGAAGCCCTTATGTAACTAAACTTTAAGTGTTAGCAGTGTACGTTTTAAACCCATGTAAAGGAAATGGTATTACTGCATAATTATGTATAAGATGTAGTAAGAATTAAAGAATGTATTACTTTTGTTTTGTCATCATAACATTTGACGTTGAGTTTTTTTAAACATCACCTATAATAATATTTATATAAATTTAATCGATACTATGGGCGAGTAAATATTTTGTGGCTAGTAAATTTGTTGTATTTCTGGAGCCCTGGGTGCTATTATCTTATTATATATTAAAGCAGTATACGTGAAGTGATCCTAGAACCTGGGATAAAGGACTAGTGATGCAGGGATATGATGATTCCTCTATTTGTATCATCTACGATTTTATTTCACGTTGACTATTAAATAAGTAAAAAGAAGTTGTATATTTCGTTAGCGAGAAATGGAGAACAAAAACGCGATGGCTTCGTCATGTGCGCGCACGAACTTTCCACTTAAACACACAATATGGGTAAAGGTTTCTAATTAAACGAATTTTCCGCGAGTCACCGGACCAGATCATGACATTAAATTTCATTGTAGACATATTTCGTATAATCCCTAAAAAAAATACGCAAAATCCTATGAGGTTGGCCGGGGACTGCTCTTATTGTTGGCTTCGAATTACACGCTATTTCAAATTATCCGGGATCGAAATAACGAGGTTTTACTGTATTACCAATATTTTTTTGATAAATACCCTTAAAAAATAAAAGAAAATTTCCTGGGGGAAGGAGGGGAGCATGGGAGCTTGAGAACATCAGAAGGGGGGCGCGAGACAAAAAAGGTTAACCCATCAGCGACTGGAGGTATTTAAATCCCACGGCATCGTACGTCGGCTGGTATTTAAACAGAATATCAGATTTTGTTAGTAACATCTTTAAAAAAATATAAATTTTCATCTATATATGTTAGATGAATGAAATCTTGAAACCAACGGCTGTATAGCGTTCTGCATTTAGTATTAAATGTACAATATAATATCTTAATATTCTTTTACGTTAATAACCTGTGAAGATGAAAGACCATGCCAATTGAAATGTGTTACAGATTCCTGAATGCAATTTCTTCGGAAATAGTCGTAGATATATTCGGCGTTTCGTGATATCACACGCTGAAGTTTTCTGTAATCCTATCTTGCTTCTCTGGTCTACTCAATGGCGTACTGCGCTTGCTTTCTTGGCTTCTTGTAAACACCGACTCGTTTGAGCCTATGCCTGGTTATTAACTCTCTCTCTCACTCTCAGAGAGAGAGAGAATGTTATCGCATTTGGATGCCTAACAAAGGGAAGTATTGTATTCCTATCGTCATTCCCTGACCACTTAGCTTAGCTCACAAAATCTTCACTGAAATTACTTCCTCGAGGTCTCACCGAGACGGCACCAACATACAATGATTTATTGCCTCTCGAGTTCGTTTAGTCTTGAGAATATAAAGTGTTCCTTCGAATGAGAGCACGCACGATGAGATATGAGAAGATATATCACGAAGAAAACAGGGAGGGTCCCTTCCATCACTGAGAAAGAGACGCTTTAGAACGATCCGTTTTCATTTCGTCTCTTGCCTCTTTACGATACTAGCCTACTCCATTGCAGCTGTGTTCCAAGAATATACACACGTTTAAAACGTGGCTTAAGGGCTCTTCCATTACAAATTTTTTGGAATTCACATTAACGAACCCTTATACTGGAATGCTCCCATTAACTCCTTGTGTATTAAAGTTGCCTCCGGATGTTACCTTCTCAGGAGACTTATGCCTCTCTCAGACCAAAAAACTGCATTAGCTGTTTATCATGCCTATAATCAGTAGATTAAAATATGAAATAGCAGCCTGGGGTCACTCCCACCATACAATCAGACTCTTAGACAATTATTTGCTATCCACCTTTCCATCTCCATAAATAGTTTGTTCCGTATGTTTAATCTAATTTTGAATATGTAACATTCATTTTACAGTATGAGTTGTCTGTGTTTGTATACTTACTGCAAGGGCTTATAAAAAGTCACCATTCATCACGATCTAAATTCGTAAATAAACCAATGAGATCTCCAAGACAATAGCATTTGCGCCACGTGGAAGCCATAAGATAATAAATTGCAAGAGTTCTCGCAGAATATTTATCACACTCTCGGCTAGACCTTTTTTGGATTATTTTACTTGCCCCGTATTTGTCTCATATTTTAATGTAGACTTTCTTTACGTGTCCCGTATTCCCAAAACTGAAAGTTGGCAACCTTGCTAGTCGATGTTATAGTCATCAAAGTATTGAATATCTTTTCCAATGAGTCGGGACGTTGATTAGAGCTATCAAGGACAGCCAGTTCTCTTCTTAAACATTCAACAAGTTCTTGGGATAAATAATCTCTACCCAGTGCCAGTGGCATAGCGAGGAGGGAGCAGAGGGGGGCAGTTGCCCTGGGGAACAGGTCTGAAGGGGCGCACTCTCATGGACCAAAAATTTACGTTTCTGTTTATAAACAATAATAATATTATAATACTAGTGGTTGGTGCTTGCATACTGCAAGCATTTCATCTCACCTTGAAAAAACATTCATTTTTCAGACAGACATTTCATCATTACAAATATTCTTTTAATTCTAAAGATTTCACCTCCGCAGCGATTTCAGTTTTTCCCACATGTAAAAATAATAGTTTAAAACAATCCCCAAATGTTGCAATTTTAAATATTTTACACTTTCTTCATTATAAAATACTAATGCTACATATTTTAGCCAAATTTTAAAGTTGTAGCACATCTATAAGTAAAATAATATTTTTCTAATTGTTTAAAATTAAATAATTTTTAACGGCCGCCGCAATTCATATATGGTAAAATTGAAATGTTTTTAGTGTAAATTTAATACTCTGTAAACAATTTGAAAATTTCAGCTTCCTAGCTCATCCCGTAGTACCTAAACAGTTATCCATTTGTTTAAACTTTAAGAATTTTTAACTGCCATACAAATAAAAATATCAAAATTTTTATAATCCCTATTTCGTTTTTTTAGAAATTCTACTTACAAAAAAAATTTCAACTCCGTTGCACATGCTGAAATACATAAACCTTGAAAATTTGTTTAAACAATTGCGAATTTTTAGCGGCCGCATTGTTGCACTTTTTCAAGATTTTCGTTTTTTCTAGTCGTCTTTGCACAAAATTCTATCTATGAAAAAAATTTCGAATTTCCAGCTCATCTGGAAGTGCCTAAACATTAGTATCCTCCTGTTATCATTATATATCGACGACTCTTACAGAGGAGGAGGATACTAATGTTTAGGCACTTCCAGATGAGCTGGAGATTCGAAATTTTTTTCATAGATAGAATTTTGTGCAAAGACGACTAGAAAAAACGAAAATCTTGAAAAAGTGCAACAATGCGGCCGCTAAAAATTCGCAATTGTTTAAATAAATTTTCATGGATTATGTATTTCCACATGTGCTACGGAGTTGAAATTTTTTTGTAAGTAGAATTCATAAAAAAACGAAATAGGGATTATACAAATTTTTATATTTTAATTTGTTTGGCAGTTAAAAATTCTTAAAGTTTAAACAAATAGCTAACTGTTTAGACATTACGGGATGAGCTATGGAGCTGAAATTTTCAAGTTATGTACAAAGTAGTAAACTAGCACAAAAAACATTTCAATTTTACCAAAAATGAATTTCGGCGGCCGTTAAAAATTATTTAAATTTAAACAATCAGAAAATATTATTACTTCTAGAAGTGCTACAATTTAAAAATTTTGCTAAATTGTGTAGCATTAGTATCCCATAATGGAGAAAGTCTAAAAATTTTAAATTGCAACATTTGGGGATTGTTTAAAACTATTATTTTTCATTTGGGGAAAACGGAAATCGCTGCGGAGGTGAAATCTTTAGAATTAAAAGAACATTTGTAATGATGAAATGTCTGTCTGATAAATGAATGTCTTTTCAAGGTGATATGAAATGCTTGCAGTATGCAAGCACCAACTACTAGTGTGTTATATCCTCCTCCTCCTCTGTAAGGAACGTCTATATAGAATGATATGACAAATTAAAATGCTAGTATAGTGTGTTTGGGTTTCCATCATATTCCCCACATTACATTTGTGTGGAAAATTTGACAGGGAAAAAATGGAGGGGGGCGCATCTCTGTGACTTGCCCCCGGGCAAAGAAGAACCTAGCTACGTCACTGCTCAGTTCTATTGCTTTTTACATCTTTCTTTTTCTCTGACAGGAAAGCGCCCAATTCCACCTTGCTCAATTTATTTGGTGGTTCTGTGTCATAATACTTTTGATTCTCACTGTCTACAAAAATCCGCATTTTCATTACCTTGGTGTTGAAAGACGCGAATGTAAATGTCTTTGGCTGCCTCAGCAAGTTGCAATATAGATAGACGTTGGAGTCATCTTATGGGAGCAAAAGGTACATGCTTGGACCCTCCGGACATGGTTAAAAGCCAGAAAGATTAGTATTTACTCTTTTGGGAGCAATATGCACCTACTTGGACCCTCCAGACATGGTTAAAAGCCAGAAAGATTAGTATTTACTCTTTTGGGAGCAATATGCACCTACTTGGACCCTCCAGATATGGTTAAAAGCCAGAAAGATTAGTATTTCCTCTTTCGCTAATGCTTTGATTCATAGCCAGATGCAACTATTGACCTATCATACTATCCTGCTAAGAGGGGAGGGAGGGAGAGAGGGAGGGAGGGAGGGAGGGAGGGAGAGAGGGAGGGAGAGAGGGAGGGAGAGAGGGAGGGAGAGAGGTAGGGAGAGAGGGAGGGAGAGAGGGAGGGAGAGAGGGAGGGAGAGAGGGATGGAGAGAGGGAGGGAGAGAGGGAGGGAGAGAGGGAGGGAGAGAGGGAGGGAGAGAGGGAGGGAGAGAGGGAGGGAGAGAGGGAGGGAGAGAGGGAGGGAGAGAGGGAGGGAGAGAGGGAGGGAGAGAGGGAGGGAGGGAGAGAGGGAGGGAGATAGGGAGGGAGAGAGTTAGGGGAGGGAGGGGAGGGAGAGAGGGAGGGAAGGGAGAGAGGGAGGAGAGGGAGAGAGGGAGGGGAGGGAGGGGAGGGAGTGGAGGGAGGGGAGGGAGGGGAGGGAGGGGAGGGAGAGGGAGGGGAGGGAGAGGGAGGGGAGAGGAAGGGAGGGGGAGGGGAAGGGAGGGGGAGGGGAAGGGAGGGGAGGGGGAGGGAGGGGGAGAGGAAGGGAGGGGGAGAGGAAGGGAGGGGGAGAGGAAGGGAGGGGGAGAGGAAGGGAGGGGGAGAGGAAGGGAGGGGGAGAGGAAGGGAGGGGGAGAGGAAGGGAGGGGGAGAGGAAGGGAGGGGGAGAGGAAGGGAGGGGGAGAGGAAGGGAGGGGAGAGGAAGGGAGGGAGACAGAGGGAGGGAGAAAGGGATGACAAAGAAAGAAAAGACTCGATGGTTTTTTCGTCATGAATTTACTATGCATAAATTTTATTATTGTGCTATTTCCCAAGGAGGATTAAATTTTGTGTCTTAACAGTTTTTAATAATAAATATATTTACATACATATCTATATCTTTTATTTTTCTAACTTTGTAATTAATTATATAATCCGAGTAGAATAGTTCATTTTACCTCGGACTATCGAGACTATTGTGTATCAAAACTTTTTAAAATTGAAGAAGACCAAATCATACATATATTTCATTATTTAAATGCAATTAAGATTGATTCATTGATGTTGTTATTTATTGTTGGCACACCAGTGAATGCACCTTTACATGATGGGAAAGAATATATCAAACACTACAAAACCCTTTTCTCTTGGTCACTTTGTCCATAACGCCCAATATCTCAGCCGTTTCTTCATCCAGGTCAACCAAATTGTGTATAGACTCCTCATTTTTCCTCAGGATTGTCAGAGGCAATGTGGCATTACTATAATATAATGAGCTAGCTAACCCTGTCAAGATCAACTATGGCGCCGCCCTTAAAAGCCGTTATAAAAGAGCCTAAATATTAGCAATGCAATAAGAAGAAGGAAACAAGAATGTAGTAAAATAACTCCAAAGTTTGTAATTTTCGTTAATTTTATTAATAATTAAAACAACGAAACTCCGAACGTGAAGTTATGAGAAGAAACGAGTCAAAGAATTTTTTTTAAATGCCTTTTTCAGCAAAAATGTAAAACTGAAATACATAAAGTATTTCTATGAAAAATATCTTTCAAACTCTAAATTGCTGTTTTAGTACGTGTTTCTTTGACAGCCAAGAAATTTAACTTTTGTTCGCGATGCTTTGTGCAAATTATGATGAATGGAAACTGGGCCAAGGCCAGACGTCTTCTGTTAATTGTAAGGTACGGGAAATAGCTGTCTTCATCGGAATCCCTCAGCTGAAATATAGCGACCCTAAATTAAATGTTTTAGGTTTGCAATGCAATAGATGAAGGGAATAATTGAGCGATTCCTGGCGAACCAAGTTCAGATCTATGACCAGTGGCGGCTCGTGTATAGGCACTGCGGAACTGCAGCACCCCCTATTTCCACTTGATATTATCGATAACATTTAATATAATGAGTCCTTTTTTCTTTAATTCTTTCTTTATTTTTGTAGTACAATATATATTCCTTAAGCTTAATGTCAGTACTTCAGTAGCCATCCCCCAGTTTATGAAAAAGATACAAAAATCTTTGTATGGAACTGTGCGCTTCACAGTGCCAGCGACGTGGTGTTTGACTGTTGTGCGCATGCGCACATAGGAGGGGGGTGGGGAGGAAGGCGGGACTGCCAGGTAGAGAGAGCACTGTTGCTCTCGCAGTGCCGCCTTTGGCGTGATTGTGGAAGGAAGTTTTTTTTTACTCAGCGTGTGTTGTGCTTAAAAACCGTGTACCATATTCTTGAATGTGATAAAGTGTAGAAGAGTGTAGAATTAGATTATTATTCTGCTTCCAGCTATTCTATTTGATTCATTTTTTTCGGTTCTTTTATTTAACAGAAAACTTTAACCATGGCCTTGCATCCCCAAGAAATAAGTTCTGTGACTGTAAGTGAATTTCAACAGCTTAAGTTTTCACAGCTATCTCTCCATGAGAAAGTTACAGTTAAGAAAAGAGGTCGTTCAACACCTGATATTCTAATATCTCAGCCAGGCAAAAGCAACAACAAGAAATATATTCGTAGCTTTAATTCTGAATGGTACCAACGGAAAAGTTGGCAGCACCCCCACTAATTTTAGCTACGAGCCGCCACTGTCTATGACGCTATTTCGTTTCCTTTCTAAAATCTTTTGGAGGCAATTAATAACTAGAGCGAACCGTTTTTTACGAGACATGTTCCGTTTTTCATCACAGTGCCACGGTGTCCTGAAAATGTTTGTCGGTGTGTTTGTGCATGTGTACGTGAGTGTTGGTGTGTTTGTGAGAGCGTGTGCGAGTATGTTTTGTATACATGAATTTTTTATCAAAATTGGATTTTTTTAAGATTTTATTGTTATTTGTTTTACCTTATTAGATTACCAAGACAATGCCTGTGTCCAACTATATACTACCTTGGAAGCATCATAAGGAGAGATGCATAACTTACCGACGAAATAAGGACTGGAATAGTGAAAGCAAAAGGAAGATATAGATAAGTAAGTAATTGATAAAATCTTATTTCTAAGGAGCAATACATTGACACTCAGGATAAATTATATAAAATACTTGGACAGATTATAAATGCGGGTATGGAGAAGAAAGCTGAAGGCAAAATGGGTAGAAAGAATGAAAAACGAGGAAATGCTAAGAAGAATAGGAGAGATGCAAATGGTTATACATATTATAATAAGAAAGTGGAATGCGAGCTGGATAGGACATTACCCTACAAAAGAGAGAGAGAGAGAATGATAGAAAGAAAAACGAAAGGAAAAAGAGAAGCAGGAAAAGATTTCAGCTGATAAACGACTTGAATGGGAAAGGGAGCTTCTTAAGACATGAAGAGTATTACGGAAAGCAGGAGTATGAGGAGAATAATCTTCAACCAAGATTAATCAGGGAACTGTCTAGAGACGGTCTACCAATGATGATGGTTTCTTTGGGCTTCATTTTGTTTCTGAAAAGTTTCTGTCATCATTCTAGAGGAGAGTGAAAGGAAAGGGTTGCCGAGTGTCACACAAAGTTTAAATTTGAAATAATAATGTCTATTATGATGTCAATTTTTCCAGTATATTGATTCTGCTAATTAAGGTTTCTGTATAAATAATATATAAAAATAATAGTTAAAACTAAATAATACAATCTGATACCTATTTAAAATATTAAGCATCATATATATTTGATTTTAAGTCCAGCCGATTCGCATCTTGCCTGCGCGCGCAATGGGTATCTAACAAGAGGTAGTGCAATGAATAGTCAGGAAGGGAGGATAGAAGCCTGGTGCCTGCTTTTAGCCTGCTCTTAACGAAGAACACCAAGGGAGCCAACAGCTTGACGTCCCTTCCGAAGGACGGAGTGTTGATTTGAGCGAGCTCCTCATTTCTCTTTTTCTCATTGTCTCGTCCTCATCTCCTTAGTGGAGTTGAAGAGCGGGTTTTCTCCAGATGTATATCAGGAGGCACGGTGCCGCAGGTGACCAACACGGTGAGAGAAGCGGTAGTGGCGACAGGTTGCTCTCGGCTGTGGGTGGTGCCCATGTTGGGACTAATGACGCCTCGATGCGCGGGTCCGAGGAGATTTTAACTTTTTTTCAGGATTTGGCCTCTGAGGTTGCTCGTGTCCGAGAGAAGTCAGGTTCTGATGCGAGGGTTACCATATGCAGTATAGTCCCTAGGATTGACCCCGGTTCTGAGGTTTGGAGTAGGGTTGACGATCTGAACCAAAGGCCGTGGAATTTCTGCGGGAACTTGGGAGTGAATTTCGTCGACCTACGACCGAATATCGAATCGTGCAGGGCACCACTGGATCATCCTGGTGTTCACTACACACCCGATTCGGCTAAGAGAGTAGCGCGTAGGATTCTTGAGCACAGTAGGGATTTTTTAGCCTACAGAGTAGGGCAGAGTGTAGGTCAGTTTTGGGTAAGCGGATAAACGATGATTTCGTATAAAATAAGAATAACGCGAGATTATGTAATGGTAGAATATACTCCTAGCGTAAGAAAAATGCATGTAATACTAAAGATAAAGAGGAAATTCCTAATAATATTGCTGGAGAGTGCGAGGTATCGTCGGGTTGTATTAGCGACAAATTAAAAATAATTACGGCTAATTGTCGAAGAATTCGTAAAAAGGAAGCCGATTTCGATCATCTTATTCGCGGTCTACAAGCTGACGTAGTGATAGGTACAGAGAGTTGGCTAAGAGAGGACATAGCTAGCCAGGAGATATTTCCAGCTGACTATAGCATTTTTAGAAAAGATCTATGTATACGGTCAGGAGGAGTCTTTATAGCAGTTAGAAATAAATACAAAAGTTCCCCAATACAGATTAGCGATGACGACATTGAAAGTGTTTGGTGTAGTGTGAAGGGAGGGACCTCTAAAATTGTAAATATATGCGCCTTTTACAGACCTCCTAATGAAAGCGTATAAATTCTTCATTTCCTCGATAAATAAGTGACGGGGCTAAGTGCGATTAATAAAGAGAGGGCCATTATTTTAGGAGGCGATTTCAATCTTTCTTCGATTGATTGAAATCATAATTGCTTTCATCCTGGTGGCAGAGAACGTGAATCATACGGAACACTAATTGAAGCTTTTGGTAAGCACTACTTATGTCAACTGGTGACATTTCCAACGAGGTCTAAAAATATATTTGATTTATTGGCTACAAACTATCCCGGAGCGTATGAATAAGGTGTCCATAGTTGAGGGAATAAGTGATCATAAGGCAGTGTACGCCGAGTTTTAAAAATTTGAGAAACAGAAAAAGCCAAATATGAAGCTTTATTTGTTCGCCAAAGCCTATTTCCCGAGTTTTAAATCTTCTCTGCAGAATGAATATATTAATTTCCGCGTAGCGACTGATAGTGCAGGCGCGGAAGAATCTTGGTGCATATTCAGAGAAATATTGCTAGAGTGTACAGATAAATTTGTTCCAAGTAAACTAAAGCGTGGTAATGCGGAACCTAGATGGTACAACCAAGAAGTAAGGAGCACTCTTAGAAGGAAAAGAAAAATTCACCTCCGCGTAATTAATACATCTTCGTCGGCCACGGTTGAACAGAGGACAAAGATAAAGCAGCCATACAAGGTGGCGCGTACAAGAGCTAGAGCAGTGATGCGTAGTGCATTTAATTATTACAGAAAGAAGACAATTTGATTGAGAACCCAAAAGCATTTTGGTCGTATGTCAGAGAAATCCAAGGTATAGTGAGAGCATTTTCATAAAGCTTTTACTGCGATTACCTATTTCTATGTATCAGGGCTACTCGATGGAAGATTTGGTCCTTTCGGTAGAAGGTATAGCGCACCAACTTCACTCGATTAAACAAAATAAATCTCACGGGCCGGAGAAAATATCCGCGCAAGTACTAAAAGAATTGGCCTCTGAAATTACACCGTATTTGAAAACAATATTCGAGAAATCAATTGCGCAAGGTGTCGTTCCTAAAGACTGGAAGTTAGCGCACGGTACCCACATCCATAAAGGCGGCGACAAAGAGATTCCTGATAAATACAGGCCGGTTTCGTTAACATCATTATCTTGCAAAATACTCGAACTTATTATATTTAGCTCTGTTATGCGTTACTTAGTCGTTCACCTTTTAGCGGATTCTGGAAAGGCAGATCATGTGAAACGCAGCTTGGTCTTTTAGTAAATGATTTATTGCGATTCGGAGAGAAAAATATTTAGGTCGATGCTATTTTCATTGACGTAAGGAAGGTGTTTGATAAGGCCAATCATCGGAAATTAATAGCGAAGCTCGTAAAATACGGTATCAACTCGAAAATTGTGAATTTGGTGAGAGGCTTCTTCAGGAATAGAGAATAGATAGTGGTCATTGATGGAATGCACTCGTCCCCCATTCAAGTCGCGTCAGGTGCTCCTCAGGGAGGTGTCTTGGGCCCTCTTCTATTCCTAATTTATGTAAATGATATTTTTTCGGCGGTAGATAGTAAAATCAGACTTTTCGCAGATGACATCGTCATATATAAGGAGATACTCAACCGAGATGGCCATCAGTCGCTGCAGAAAGGTTTAAAAGCCATTTTCGCATGGTGTAAGGAACGGAAAATTAAAATTAATTACAATAAATGTGCCGCAGTATCGTTCTGGAGAAGAATAGTGAAATAGGATTCGAGTACGAAATCGATACAAGGAATTTTCATGCAGCTGAACATGTAAAATATTTAGAAGTTACCATTTGTCGTGACCTTTCGTGGGACATGCACATTCGTAGTGTTATAGGTGCAGCTAACAAGATACTGGCGTTCATAGGTAGAATAGTGCGGAATAATACAGAGAAAGTACGCGAAGCGTGTTATTTCTCACTATTTAGACCGCAAGTGGAATGTGCCTCCAGGATATGGGATCCGTATGAGAAGGGCCATATAATTAAGTTAGAAAGAGTACAGCGGAGAACAGCCAGATTCGTTAAACAAAAGTACGAACATATGGAAAGCGTCACATCATTATTGAAGGACTTAATATGGAGATATCTGGAATACCGTAGAAAGTGCCCATGGTTACGCCTCCTAGAGAAATACAGATAATAATTTCTAGCAGAGGATATATTGGGAATAATTGAGGCTCCAACGTACAGTCATTTGTAAAAGTCTGTGGGCAAGGTCGGTCGCGCCGCTCACGGCCAAACAGTGAAGTTAAAATATATGTTGGCACTACGTGATTCGCAGCGAGAGAGGGGAAGGGTGGTGTGGGATATATGTTTTGGAAGTTCGAGCGAATGAGGGGAAACAAGAAATGGCCGTAGAATTGCAGGCTACCGGGGTCGAATTGAGATCGCGCCTCGCCCCTGAGGAAAGGTCTCGAAATTGAGACCCAAAGACGAAAAAGCGTTTTCCATGCTCATGTCAGCGATTCAGCACAAATCCTCCACGTCTCTGATATGGTTCACCAAGGATTTGGTTTTCTGTTTTCGCCGATATACCAAGAGTGTTTGGAATGGAGAGGGAAGTGAAGGAAGAATATTACGAGAAATGAGGTTAATGAAATTTACCAAGGGCTTGTTTAGCATCCAGCCGCGTAACGTCAAATTAAGAATTATATTAATCCTTCAATTTAACTTTAATTTGTGTAACTCACGGATTGTATGTGGAAAGAATGAGTTGGAAAACTCGTGAAAATGAAAGCTATTAAATTTTCTAATACGTTTAAATATGTTTTTATTATAACAAATTATTACTATTTTGGTTTAGTATTAACGGTTTAGTAGACCTGCTGTTTTGCTCAGTTTTTAACTTCTTTTGTCAAGTAGGTTTTTAAACGGGTGGATTGGGCTGCTGGGGCATTGGACAAAGTTCCGGTGGGCCGATGGTCTGTGAACCTGTGGTGCTGCCTTGACCAATAGGTTGGTAGCCTGAGTGGTACCAAAATGAGCCAGAGGCGGGCTTTTTTCTGGTCCGTTTCCCACTTCCAATTCGCGCCTAGTTATACATTCGCGATTAGCATTCATCGGGCATTGGAAATGGATCGAGCTCCGTTTGCTGAGACTTCGCCTGCGGTCAGAGGAGAGATTGTGGGGATGGTGGCTGCTGGACATTTGGTCGCCGAAGTAGCAAGACAGTTCGGTGTGCACCGAAATTTCGTGTACAGATGGGTCAAACGTAGCAACGATGGGGACCGTGATCTAAAAAATAAACCGCGAATGGTCCGGCCCAGATTCACGACTGAAGATCAAGATTTGGAGATTCGGCAGCATGTAGCAGAGCATCCTCTCACGAGGCGTGGATTGGCTTCGGTGCAACGAGATTTCGGTTATGGATGCAGCTATTGGATCTATAGGGCTAGAGCGCTTGAGGCTGGACTGTGCCACCATAAGCCGTGCCGTAAGCCACAGCTTACAGCAGGACATAAGACATCCCGCTTATTCTTTGTGGAAACATATGCGGAAAAGGGCCAGGCCTTCTGGGATCTCGTCACATTTGCCGATGAAAAATAATTTCGGAGTGATGAGGATGGCAGGATACAGTTGTACAAGGTTTGCATCACAATTTATTTTATTATTTTCTTTTACTTCTCGCAAGATTTTGTGCTCTGCTGTAAATCTGTAAATATTATCACCAGAAATTTTTGATATGAAAGAAAGTTTTCCTGAAATATGTGTTTTCAGGTACGAGCCGCAAAATATGGTTCGCACTGAAAAGTCAGGGCACCTAAGTGTAGGTTTTTGGGGTGCGATGGCTGCAGCTGGACCCTGTCCTTTGGTGAGAATCCCGCCTAGAATGACGGCAAGAATTTACAGTGATATTCTTCGCGAGCACCTCCTGCCTTATGTGAAGGAAATCGTCTCTGAAGGCGAGGAAGTCGTATTTACTCAGGACAATAGCCCGATACATACGGCACGCATTACAAGGGATTTTTAAAATAATCGTCCCGAAATACGAATTCTTCCCTGGCCTGCGCGTTCTCCATATTATAACCCGATTGAAAACCTATGGGGCATCGTTGTTCAGGAGTGGTCCGCAGAATACGAGCGCACTCCTGAATCTCTGGAAGAACAAATCAGGGAGATATGGACTTCTCTTGGGCGGTGTCCGTAAATATTCCAAAATGTAGCGGGGTCCATGGGACAGTGACTACGTAGCGCAATGGAAGTTCATGGAGATATCACAGAATATTAAACTTGTTAACATTTCTATGTATTTTATTTATCTAAATACCCGCTAAAAATGACATTTTCCTTATGCACAGGGGAGACCGGGGCTAGTTGTTACACTTTTCACTAATTATTTTTTTTCTCTTTTATACCTGAGATGAATTGACAAAAGACTTTCCTTGCTATGTTATAATTTTGCTTTATAAATTATATTGTTATGCGCTATTTGCGTAGCGGCTGATTCCAAATTCAAAAATCCGAGCGACAAATTTTTAAAAAACGTAATATCTTCATGAACCCTCGAGGGAGAGGATTTTTGGTATTAGTGAAAAATTGGTAGCAAATTTGTTACAATGCCGAATTCTTCATATTCTTCCGATATGCACTAATTTAGGACATTAAAAAAACTGATAAAAAATGCAATGGAAATGCATTTTGCTTATAAAATAATTCTATTCTATTTAATGTATTTGTTGAAAAGAAGAACTTCTCATCGTTCTCTGGCAATGGTAAAAATTTGATTAAGTGAAACATAATTTTAATAATGCAACAAAATATACTACAATTTTCGTCTATTATATATTTCTAGTGCCAAAGTCGATTTAATGTTTGCTTCCAGTAAACTGGAATACTTATTCGAATAACAGATATTACTATATCTATTGTTATTAAAACTTACAATATTCTGCAGTATAAAATCATCTTTTCGGTTTTCATTAAAAATAACTCTAAAAATACAACCTCAATTCCATGAAATAAGCGAAAATTTAAATTAAAATTTTTGTATTAACGCACGCGTCCACATCCTTTACTCCGTTGTCGGTTCAAGTCCCTAGCGATCACGGTAACGCAGCCAGTGTTAGTCCAGCGGAAATGGAAAGCCATATCCTTTGGTGAACCATTTCAGACGTGGAATATCCTCGAGGATTTGGGCTGAGTCGTAATCAGGAGTGGCATGAGCATGGAAAACACTTTTCCGTCTTTGGGTCTCAAATTCGAGACCTTTCCTCAGGGGCGAGGCGCGGTCTCAATTCGACCCCGGTAGCCTGCAATTTTACGGCCATTCCTTGATTCCCCTCATTCGCTCGAACTTCCAAAACATATACCCCACACCACCCTTCCCCTCTCTCACTGCAAATCACATAGTGCCAACATATATTTTAACTTCACTGTTTGGCCGTGAGCGGCGCGACCGAGCTTGCCCACAGACTTTTACAAATGACTGTACATAGGTAGAAACGATCATGGCGATATGATACGCGAGATCGATTGTAGGACGGAACATTATAAAGGTTTATTCTTCCCGATAGCAATACGAGTCCAAAGCGGAAAGACAAATCTGTGAGTAATAACTGCTAGGTAGGCCTCGGTACATTGCACCCCCTGCCACCCACCAGATTGGTGAATTGCAGGGTAACATGTAGATGTAAATGATTTTGAACTGCATCCGTCAATTATAAATTCCGCTTTATGTAAGCACTTTAATAAAAACTTCACTTTATTGGCCTTTACTTGGTGGTATTTCCATCTTAAAAAATCACCTATATTACTATACGGGTCGTGTTTTACATTAAATTTTGTGGTATAGTAATGTATGTGATTTGTGTAATTTTTTCACTTTAATTTAATTGAATTTCTAAGAAATACAATCAATAAGCAAAATTCGACGATAAGCATTAGAATCTTCATTCCTTTTCTCAGAGAATAGTATAAAACTCGCTCCGATATTACATTCTAAGATATTTTAATGTGCAAGAGAAAATTACCCTGCACGATGGATTTCAGATTTCCCATATAAATCAAATGGGAAGGATAGTTTCTGGAATCGAACCCGGGACCCCAATCTTCGCAACAAAAACTATCCTCGGGAGCTCGGCCCATTTAGCAAGAGATTTACACCAAGTTTCATGAAAATCGGTGAACAGGTTCAAAAGTTAATTTGGGAGACGGACAGACAGACACAACGACAAAAGTATAGGCTTATTTCTATTCTGAAAGGTAGGCTAAAAATGTATTCAGATAGAGGATAACATTTACCACAAAAACTCCGAGAGACCACATAATTCCAAGTTATAGTTTCGGAGCTAAAAATACAAGAATCGCCCAATCTTTCGTTACCGTTTTATGCGCGTTTCCCATGAAGAACGCCTTAGAAATCTATGTACTCCATTTATGGAGAATACTTTTCCTTCTTGTTATATAACGAGGAGTTTTTGTCTTTCGCTAACGCTTTAACTAGCGAATAACTCAAGAATAGCCTAATCGATTGTGGTCATTCTTTCGGCGCAAGGTCGGTCTTACGCCTGAAAGTAGATTTGGATGATCGCCGAGTATGATAAAGCACCGGGTTGGATTCCCAGGAGCGTTTCTCCCATTTTAATAGTATTGGATCCAGCGCATCGTATTCTTGATTCGCATTTTAAAATTTATTACGATCATCGTACAAACTCGGGACCTAAACCAAAGTACACCTGAAAGAATGAACATTTATTCTTCTGGCGTCTATTTTCATATGCGATTTCAATAGTTCCTTTAAAGTGTTTTGAACACGAAAATTTTTGTTTTTATTTTTAGAAAATCTTTCGTAACCAAGTTCAACCGAATTCATTGTTGCCAGATTCATTAAATTACTTAGGTTAAATTATATTTAGGTAAGGCGAATGGAAGGAGGGGGAGGAAGATAGAAATGGGGTTGGTAAGAATGGAAGGGAGGGAGAGAATTGGGAATAGGGAAAGAATGAGAAAAAGGGAGAGAATGGGAGGGGGGATAGAATGGGATGGAGGAATATAATGGGGGTAGGGATAGAATGGAAGGGAGAGAGAGAACGGTAGGGAGGGATAGAATTGGAGGGAGGAATAGAATGGGAGGGAGGGATAGTATGGGAGGTAGGGATAGAATGGGAGGGAGGGATAGAATGGGAGGGAGGGATCGAATGGGAGGGAGGGATAGAATGGGAGGGAGGGATCGAATGGGAGGGAGGGATAGAATGGGAGGGAGGAAGAAATTGGGAGGGAGGAAGAGATTGGGGGTAGGGAGACAATTGGGGATAGGGAAAAATGGGAAAAGGGAGAGAATGGGAGGGAGGGAGAGAGAGAGAGATTTTGGAGTAGGGAAAGATTGGGAGGGAGAGAATGTTAGAGAGGGAATGAATTTGAGGCAGATAAAGAATGGGAAAGGGGGAGGGAATTGGAGGGGAAGAGAGAATAGGAAGGAGGGAGGAAGAGTAGGAAGTGTGTAACTTTAATTTTTTACTTTATTCATGCATACCCGTCATTTTTACGGGAAATTACACTATTTAACAAAATAAAGCACAGAATTGGTCTTTATAAATTAATTAACCACATTTCCTGTTCGTTTGACGTCATTGATTACTTTGAAGTAGAAAATTATTTGTAAATAAATAAGCGTATTCCCATTTTATAGCACAAACATCCTTTCCTGTGTCTTAACAAAGTGACATAAATGTTTAATCATAGTGAAATAAGGGTTCAAGATTTGTCTTTAAAAACAATCGAAATATTTAGTAAAATTTTATTTGATATTTAATACTCCCAAAATATCCGTAGAGACTAAATATTATATAAATAATAATTTATTTAATTGTAATAATTGGCTTGATTATTCCTTCATCCAATGGCCAAGTTTAGAGCGTTTCAATTTTACATATCCTCCTCATTATTTATACTTCAAGCTAATATTACAACTCTTTTTTGAAAAATTATATAAGCATACTAAACTAAATTATCATCAAACATATTTATATAGACATGCCCAATTAATCAAACCAATTACGGAAAACACAATGAAAAAGTCTATTTCATGCTTGTTTTTTGTTTGGTTATTATCGTTTTTTGGGCAAATAGAAAAAATTATCGAAGACATTTCTAGAACGAGATTTATAAATCGGATTGCAATATTGGAGGATTATTTTAAATAAAATACTTAAAAACAAAGCCACTAAAAAACAGATACTATTAGTCAAACGGAAATATTAATAATAATAAAAAAAGGAACAATGAATTTTAATGTCATCCCTATTGTCACGCATAATTATCAGACGCCGCAGGAGGCATCAATTTTAACAAAAAATACGGCACGCGTAAGGGTTATCGGTGGCGGATAAATCCGAGACCATCTCCCGGTCGAGGAGTATAGGACACACCCCTCATAGTGCACAGACGACACAAAAGTTAAATTGGTGTTTGGGTGCATTAAATCCGCAATGGCGTGCTCGCTTCCTTTATTCCAGAAGAACGCATGCCGTAAAGAGCTTGGATCGTCGTATATAAATAAATAAAATTGAACAAAAAAAGACGCGAGAGTGAGAATGGTGTTCATCCGAGTGGGCTTTCCCCTTCGAAGAATTTTTTTAAATTGGTGCGCTTACCATGTGCAAAAAAGTAATAGTTCAAAGAAAAACCTAGCCGCAAATTTCTATGTAACGTTTTTCTAAAGGAAAAATGCAAACAATATGCAGCATTATAATGCCAATATTCTGTAATGTGACCTATATCTGAGACTGTTCTCCCGCTCTATCAATCTCAATCTCTCTCTCTCTCACACACACACACACACACACACGGTAACATAATATGACAATTTTATTGATTACGATTGTTTGGGATTTGTTACGGACTACAACAGCATAATGGGCATTGCGTAAACCGTCTCACAAAGTAAGCAATTCTGCAATATTGAAAACTGTTTTTTGAATCGTATCGGAACTTTAAGACTTGACCCACTGAGATGACCATAACTCACTCTTTCCAAACAGAAAGAGGTTACAATAAAATTAAAAGAGCCGTTTGAGAAATCATTACGTTTGCGAGTATCCAAATGAGGATTTTAATAACAAAAGAATGGTTTTTAATCGAAATTTTTTTAACAATTCCTCTTGAATGGATTAATTTTTACTTATCAGGAGAGATACAACATTGACGCGACATATCTTAGCAAAAAAAAGTTTGGACATGACTAACACCAATGCAAAGAAGGAAAGAATCGAGCACATATTGTACATCGCACGATATTATCAAAACTGCATATAATTCTTTAACTCTTCTAAAGATTTAAAACAGGTGAACTGATTCTCACTCAATCCATTAATTGCGATAATGCTCATAATGCAGCAAGTCATTTCGCAACAGACCAAGTGATCGGGCTCATTTTTTTATTATATCACATCCCCTTGTTTTTCGTCACATACCATTTGACAGCGGAATACACCAAGAAAGTCGTTGAAGCATGACAGTACCGTTCGGAAAGCCCAATAAGCAAGGGACAAGCCAAGAAACTGCCATTTCCACACAACGACACGAAATCAAATAGACCCCGCACGCGAATACTCACAAAACTCTATGGATGGACTCCGAGTGGCTTCCGGGACCAGATGAGGAGGCCGTGGTGATGAGCAGGGCGAGGAGGAACAAAATGAGCAAGAATTGGTTAAGGAAGGCTACAGTGTGGACGATGGAGGACTTCCCACCCGGAGTCCTAGGTTCGAACCCCGCCGTCGTCCCGTCCGATGGGGTGGGCGGGCTGGTGTCCATCCCGGAGGTACCGGCGGCCGTTAAGTGGCCGGGCGAAGCGCCTATCTTATCGGCCATCGCCTATGATTCCTAGACGCCTTTTCGAGAAGAAGCAGCAGCCTTAAAGCCGCCCACACCAAAACATCACGAGAATCCGCACGCGTCCATCGGCACACGCGTGCGTTCTGGAACCTTTAACACGACCGTCTGCTGTACTTTTCTCGTTACACGCTCGACTCACGCACACGTCCCCGCGCAGCCTTCGTGCGAGCCCCTTTATCTCGGGCAGCTCCTGAGGAGAGAGAGCTTCGTTTCGAGGCCCTATGCCGTTCGTTCTCGCATCGATCGTTTCACATCGCTTGCGCGGCGCCTCCCCTTCCCCTCTCTTCCTACCCACCAACCTACCACTCCTATCCCCTCTCCCTCACTTCTCGGCGACCCACCCACTCCCCGGGACCTTATACACCATTCCCCCGCTTTGCACGGACTCAGGCTGCACGGTTTCGCTCGTGCGCGAATAATTTTTAGCGCTCTTTTTTCTTCAGATGAACTTATGGTTTCGATTTGGCGTCTGTCTGTCAGTCTGTCTGCGCACTTGCTTAATAAATTGAAATTGTGACGAAACCGTAAACGATAGAGGTGTAGATTTCTGTTCTGCTCTAATTTGTTTTTCTCTAGCGTTGAGTTTTTTTTAAATATACAGGGTCGGATAGAGGTTCATTTAATTTTTTTAATATCTCCGAAGTTATAAAAGATGTAAAGCTGAAATTTTTAGCGCACATTTCCCCATCGATGCCTCGTAAAAACGAAGCTCTGGTGACCGAATAACTGGCGGTAAAACCACATAGGAAATAAATTAAGATAAGCTAAATGTGCGCACATAACATGTAATCAAATTCCAGTTCGTCAATTAGGTTGATGGGGAAAACCTTCATAGCGAACTAAAACAAAATATTACCGAATTTAATACTACGTAGAAGAAAAAACGCGCTTATTTGATCTATATTCATGGATAACACTCAACTTGTATAAAACATGTTCCACTGTAGACGGAGTGGGTTTCGCTCTTGCACGGGTAAAGCACAAGAAGGGTTTTCTCCGGGTTTTGTGGAGCTAATCCCGACCCTCGGACTGTCACGGTGAGAAGATCTGCTTATCCTCCTATAAATATTTTGGAGAAGGGTTGCCTTTTGAAATGTTTATAAAATGAGCATTAAATTTTAAATGACTCGTGACAATATACAGGTGGAGTAGCTCATCGCCATACAGAAATATCTGCAAGTACACACATAAATGACTAGAGATACGAACGGAGTGCATCTCTTGAGCCATACCTAGGTGGAGCCGGCACTCGCACTTTCGTTGTGAATGTATCTGCTCCTTATATCTTGAAGAAGTCTTGCGTATTGAAATTTTTATAAACGGTTCTCGGTTAGGTTTAATATATAAAGTTGACGAAGGCCGTCGCCATAAAGACAAATTGGTCGTGAATTTCTTTCACGAATCTTGCTGCTCTGCGCCGCACTTTTTCCAATTCGAGTACGAGGCCTTACGTGTAACAATTATATTAGAACCGGCCTAGAGAAAGATAGGTGGCGTGTTTATCGAACTTTTTCGTACTAACATTCTTCTTATGATCGCTAATTTCAACTTGGCTGCAACGACCGCCCTATGAATTTGTGTATCTCACGACAGATCGCGATGTATAGTACTCTTAGATATTTCCCAGAATCGACGATAGGTATTTATAGCTCATCGAATTTATACAATAAATACTGTTTTATCCCTGCCTTTCCATACATTCATAACGGAAGACTTGATTTTACAACTGCCACCTCTTACAGCATTCGGGGATCGCTTCAAGGTCTTTCTGCAGAGAATCCTGATCGTTCTGAGCATTTATTTCTCAATATATGACCGTATCGTCCGCGAAGACTCTTAACTTGGCTTCATACCGCTGGACACGGTATATTATTGGCGTAAATTAAAAACAAAAACGGAGTTAGAGCACTGCCCTGTGGAACACGAACTCATCCCGTCGATAACTCCTTTTCTTCGTTATTTAGCATATCCAGTCTTGTGGTCGCCTATTCCCTCTACGACGGATACTTTGTCTTCGCCCTCGAAGTTATTTGTGGCTAGTAAATCAAGTGTATTTTTCGATCGTCTTGGATTCTAACTAATTGCAACAAAGAGTGCTCTTTAGTAAAGCTTCGCATGACTCTGCCACCTGATTAAAAAGAGCAATTATTCCAGTCAATTGAAAAGAATACATTGGTTATTATTTTTACACCATCGATTTAGGAATTACATGAGGTATCGATTTGAAAAGTACCTTCCATAGCCATAGTGTGTGTATACAAACACAGGCACATGCACGCACATAGTATTTAACATTAACATAGGAAGATTTTATTCTTATTTTTGTAATCGAGAAACCAAGATTCGTCTTACATCCGAATATCGCTTATTATTCGAGTAAGTATCATCTTATACTAACGAACAGGTGATCTTTGAAGAAACGAGGAATGCTAGCGCTGGATGGTTTTTAAATCTCAAAGACAATGTTATATATCATACCGTATTTATCCAAATATAAGACGACTCCCCAAAAATTGGTAGTTGTAGAAGGAAAAAAGTAGTCATGTAGTAATGTAAGACGCCGGTACATTTTCAATTACGTGCACGAATATAAGACGATCCTTCATTTTTAGATGCATAAATAGGAAAAATACCTCAACTTATATTCGGATAGATACGGTATATTCAGTCTTAACACAAATGATCTCTCAATTGCTGACTATCGGTCAACAGCCCCTTTAAAGATCGTCTACTTCACTTTTAGTAATAGTGATTGTTCTCAGGGAATTGACCTCTTACCCCAGCAGAATTGATAAAAGATACCAGTGGACGGTGGACAAAAATAGCCTGAGAAAGTATCTCCACAACATTAGTAGCTCATGGTTTTAAGAAGTGTGGTCTTACAAACAACATAGACGCATAGTAAGTTGACGTTCTGTAGTTGGAGGAAGATGAAGCAGCAGTCGAAGACTCCCAGCAATGAAAGTGAAGTTAGATTGTTAGAAAAATATTGTATGGAAACACTATGTCAGTTACGCGTAATCAAAAATAAATTTGTGACTAGTAGTGCTTAAGTTATTTTTCCCTAAATAGAAGGGCGCAATAAAGGTGGGGGATCGTTTTATATTCAGGGTGGTCACATATTCGTGAAAACACGGTGTGCGCGCGTGTTCATGCCTATGCAAAATCTTTCCCGCTTAAATGCTATAGCCTCTCTTTCTCTCTCTCTTTTTTCACTTTATCTCGACCTGGCAATCTCAAAAAAAAATTGAATTCTCTCTCTACTCTGCGCAACCTTAAATGATCATTAGGAGAATCGCGATCGAAACGTATAATGACGAGAAGGCAGGTTAAAGCGGACGGAACAAAAGAAACACGAGGAGTGACGCAACTCGACGACTTGTTCGTTTCTTTAATTCGTTGTCTGAATCGCTCGCCTCGGACTGCAATGGACAACCTATCCCTGAATGACGATTAAAAATATAATTTTGTAAATGAAAAGATGTTATTTGACCCAAAAATTCCCTCGACCTAGATGATGTATACCGAGATTAGGATGCAATCGTCTTTATCGCATAATTTGTTGTTATGATTTTGATCTCGTACTTTTACCTTTCATGCTGCTACAATTATAGCCGATTGTAATTTTAAAAAACTTTCCGACGTCAATAGCAAGAAATTTTATCTTTCTTTCTGTTCCCTGAAATTGGACAAATTTTAAGTTCTTCCGCTGACATTACCGTAATTTTCCGATTGCAATACGCATTTTTTCCTCAAAATATTGGCAAAAACTTAGGGTGCCTATTATACATGGTAACAAACGCATATAACTTTTTAGTAAGGAAATAATTTCATTTTCTAAAACGAACGCCACGTAAAATAGCGTCTTCATTATGTTTCCTGGAAAGAGACGCCATGCTGGAGAAATACAAACTAACGCCAGGATTCACAGATTATTTCTTTATTTAGATTCACTCTAACACGCAAGATAGTATAATGAAAATATTTTAAATCTACAAATCAGTCTCATATAGTGCGAAACATGGAAGTTAAAATGCTGTAACTGTGGCAAAATAAAACAATTAATATTTATGTCTATCAGGTATTGCTTCTCCCTTGTTCTCGGGTAATGCAATCGACAATATCTTCATGTTACTCTCAAAACATCACATCAAATATCCATCTCCCATTTCTTTTGTGTATTTTTACACTAGTTTTATATCTCTGTGCATTAGAAAATTGCATAGAGAGTATGAATATTAAATGAATTAGGATCAAAATTACGTAGAACAAAAATCTTTACTGTCCTTCGTAATTAGAGAGCGTTTAAATTTGATCAGACGATATAAATCACTGTAAATCAAATTGTCATAACTTTGTTTTAATAATAATTTAAATATATTTCTTTATATTCCTTTAGGTTATTTTATAATCATGCAATATAGTAAAATTATAATTTAATCCCATTCTATAGGTCAATCGAGCGGTGGAATTTATATCGGAATTTTATTTTGCGCTAAAAAAGCATCTCGAATGTAAAACATAGTGTGATGGATAATGTATGCCAGTTTATGATAACTTCAAAGAAATCCTATCATGACATTGATTGAATTTTAGCATTATTTAAATTTATTTATTAAATTTCTACTACGTATCACGCTTCAAGTATTCAATAAATATAGAACCCATATTTAAGTTGGACGTTGTAACAGACATATAAAACATAATCAAAGAAACATTTTATTACCAAAATATCTTTTTGTTCAGGATTTATTTACAGAGTTCATAAAACACGATATGATATACTTGATAACCAATCAAATATTTAACAGTAAATATTCATTATGACTAGAATTTAAAAACACTAAGCATACAATTCATATTATAAAATCTCCTTAATATACTTTCGACAATATAAGCCCTAAATTTTAGGGCTTTGTAACAATTTATTTATAAATATAAGATTAAATAAAATCCACGTCAGTTGTATATTACCGTGATTTAACAAATTCAAAATATCGTGGAAAGTTCATGAAACACGTATGTAGATAACAACAGTATCGGAAATTGTACAAAAGGAGTAAACGTCACTCAACTGTTCACGAGAATGACTGTAAAGCTCAGCACCATTAGGACAGCGTTCAATCCTTTCACATCCACTGCACAACTGAAGTTTCAGTTTTTCCTGGAAGAAATAAAAAAATAAATCTTTATCATTCATCGACTTTCATTAGTTCCATACGCTAGCATACTCTAAAATGAGAAGACATTTTACTCGCGATAATAATTTTATATTTTTTACAAGAAAACCTTTAACGCACTTTAAACCCTTCTGACTGAAAAATACAATAAAATTGTCTATTATTAATTTCCCTCTTATTTATAAATTAATGGATCGTTGGTCATACACCATATTGGAAAGAATATTATTTCGTAAAACTAGCGGTATACTCTGCTCTCTGCTTAAGTAGAATGTGTATTTTAACAAAAAAGTTCCGAATTGAAAAAAATGTTAAGACCATTTCAGTAAACATTTTAGTTAAACAAAAACGTCCACAGACAGACGAACAGAGACCGTGCTCACATTAGCTTGTCTTCTTAGAAAACGGGCTAAAATATTTATTTCGTCTGATGATACCGGTAGGTTTTGGGTTTCCCAACTATTAATGAGGGAAAAACAATTTCCTCTCTGCGCAGGTGTGGCCAACGATACAGATGCGCGGAACGTTCTCAGTACCTTTGTACTTTGAATACGTCGAGTTTGCTCGTCTTTGATTGACTTGGGCGTAATTATTTTTATGCAGTATCTAAATACCACCGAGAAACCGAATGAAGAAGTCAGAAAAGTTCCTTCGATGGACTGCTGGGCTAAGAAAAACTGACCGCAAGGAGTGCAAAACACCTTTGGTGGCATAGCGACAACGTATGCGTCCGTCTGTCCCTAAGGGAGTAATCGACTTCGTTACAAAATTGAAGGCTCGTCATATCATATCTCTTCTCGGGCGACAAAATGTCTGGGCACGGTCCTTCTTTTGCCTCTTCCAAATTCCCATTTCCCTCTTCCCTTGCTTGGAAATCAACCATTAGCCCTTTTTGTGTTTCCCGCTATGCGCATCCCCCTTCCTTCCTCAAAACGAATGAATATAAACGATTTTGGAAGCCCAGGACCCAACATAATTTGGAGTTCCTACTATTTATGCGCGGTAACCCCTGCTGCATTATGTACTACTACGCTATGGGCAGGCTGGGTGGGTGGGCAGTCGCCCAGGGCCCCGCGCCTATGAGGGCCCCGCGTCTATGAGGAGCTATAGTAGAAATTGTATTCGAGAAATAGTCTCGAGAAGAGGAGATACGTGCTCGTTTACTCGTATACTGTTTTTATATACTCGTATACTTTTCTCATTAATTTCCAATTACTAAATACAGAAAAATAAATATGTAATATATAATTTCCATTTCCTAGACAACCTTTTAAATTCGGAACCTTCACCAAAACTGCCAAAACAACACTTTCCGCCAAATCTCCAAATTCAAGTACAAATGTTTATCTTCAGATGGCAAGTCTAATTAAATGAGAAATTTGATTTGTATAAATAGGGGGCCCAGCGGCAACCCTCTCGCCCGGGGCCCCGCGGGTCTTAGAGACGGCTCTGACACTATGTGTTACTTCAGTAACCAATATGATAGTTTACGTTGACAACAATTACGTAGCTATGTATGAATTTTTCTAACAAGGAGAGGCTACCAGAGGCTACGACCGCTACGACTGTCTACGACCTTCGGGTCACAGATTTTGATGAAACGCGACCAGACGATTCTACACCGAAAATAAGAGGACCCGTGTCTCGGGGTTTTTATGAATGGGCCCCTGAGTTCGAGAAATTAGCGTCGAAAATATGCAAAAACATCGTATGCAACTTAATAGATTACATTGTCGAACTGTTGATAAGAAATGGAATGGCTGAGGGGATAGCGTGCCTACGGCGTGGGCCTGGGTTGAATCCCAAATGTTTTCGTTTTTTTTTAAATTATCCAAGCATTATTTGAAAAGTAATATTCGTCGGTAAAATACGCTGTATAATTTTTATTTGGAGGTAATAAACGCAGAAACATATAATAATGGGTATTTTAAATATTGCAGTCAATTAAACAATGCTGTAGTCCAAGAATGGTCATCTATAATTATATATTACTAGTATAAAAGCCCGTCAATATGACGGATATGCGTTGATTAAATATTAAATTTAAGGCACTTCCCATTCCTCCTTTTCCCTCTTCCATTCTCCTCCCTCATATTTTAAGTTTATATTCGATTTTTTCCGAATTTTCGACGTTACATAAAGAGGTTGCAATGAAACAAAATCATGAAGAACAAAAACAGATTGAAATTTTATGTGAAAAGTTTCATGCAAATTTAAAATAAACACGTAGCGTAAAACTTTAAGTCAGAAACGACTCCAATGCATTGTAATGATGGACAACTCAACATTTCAAATAGAAAGATACTTCACGCGTACATTGAAAATATCTTTTCGTTTGCAAATTTTATTGGGCAGTTTAAAGCAAATTACTATATTGACAATGATTATAATTAATTTCTTTTGATAATTAAGCAAGATATTGAACGCATAGCCGGTACATTTATAGTGATTACAAAAAATGGGTGAATTAAAAAAGCCACTTACCAAGTTCTTTCGTCATCAAGTTAAACAAAACAAAAAGCTAATTAAAATGTTAACAGTCGTATGTCCGTTCGCATTTCTTCCACGTCATAGAAATGGCACTGCAGTAAACAAACCTATCGTTCAAATTAAGCCATCATTACTTCCCTTTCGTTCAAAATGCATTCAAAATATATAAGAAGAGTTCTTATAATTGATTTCAAATACAATATCAAAGTTCATGTCATTGTGATATAGACGTAATTTTGCTAGATCAGCAACAATGCCGTCGCCCTTGACGACAAAATCTTTTCGTCTAAAATTTAGCCAAATGTTCGTGTTAATAACGAGTTTGTGGAACGATTCGACGCGTATTCGAAAATCGATGGCTGGAAAATGAATATCCGTTCTTTTAAGCGTCGTTTGGTGCAAGTCCCGTATTCATATCGCAAATGAAAAATGTGCTGCAACTGTGCAAACCGTGCAAGCATACAGAAAGTAGGACAGAATTCTCTTTAATATATATATAGTAGATTGTTATATTAATTGCATATTATTGATAATATTAGCCTTGCCTTGGCGGACAGCGATAGGAAGAGAAAATAATTAATATCGTGAATTTCCTTGAATATTTTGCATACGTTAACGTGAAAAAACACGAATGTTAACTATGGAGTCAATAATAAAGAAATTAAAATGTAGAATATTATTTGTTTCTGCGTTCATTACCTCCAATACAATACCGGAGAATATTACTTGACAAATAACGCTTGGATAATTTGAAAAAAAAAAATTTGGGATCAAACCAAGGCCCACGCCATATGATCTAGGAACGCCATTCCCTCAGCCATTTCTCATCAATAATACGGCAATGAAACTTACTAAGTTGCATACGCTGATTTCTCGAACTCAAGGACCCCTTCACAAAAACCCCGAGACACGGGTTTTCTTATTTTCGATGTAGAATCGCCTGGTCGCGTTTCATCAAAATCCGTGACCCGAAGGTCGCAGCCTCCCCTTGTGTAAGTTCAAAGCAAATTACAACTTTCTTGTTTGATTTTATTGATAACGGCTACTCCAACGATAAAAATGTATAGGGAAAGAAATAGGTACTCTATTAGTTCTACAAGTTTTATTTGAAAACTATTTATATATATATATATATATATATATATATATATATATATATATATATATATATATATATATATATATACACTATATATACTTTACGAGATATGACGGAAAGTTCATTTTTTGTCAGCTGTAAAGTGGCACCCCTGATTGGCTTACGCGATTCATTTATGTGATTTTCTTTAACTATAAGTCGTAAGTATCAAATTTCATTAAAATCCGTTCGGTAGAAGCCGAGAATGAACATGCGGACGGACGGACGGACAGACCGATGCTGGAAGCGAAACGCACCTAAAAAGCTATCTAAACATTTCATAATTCAGCGAAAAATAGGAAAGGGATGAGGAGAGCGCAAGTGAAATAACAACTATCGACGAGTAAGGGGCCCACTTAAGTATATATTTCAGGGGACCGCAAAAAACCGTGGGTTGGCCCTGTAAATAACTTTGTATTATTGAAATAGAAGGCAGACAGAATAAAATCGTTCGGCGGGGACCACTGTGATTAATAACGTATCTAAAACACGAAAGATGTCGATCCGAGTATCTGTCGAAAATGTTGTCGAAATCGAACTGACCGTATGATTACACACCGAGTGCTTGGGACCCCCCGTCAATTCGGGGTCCGGAGCCTAAGCCCCGTGGCCCCATGCCCAAAGGCGGCACTGAATATAAATCCGTTATTTGTATGCACAATCTCGTTTCCAGGACTGCTGGCGACGTCCCACGTCAAAACCGGGTAGCACTGTTCCTAAAATAAATCCAACTGTCCGATAATAATCCATTTCTTGCAATACTGAATACGAACGCTTCGATCGAGAGAGAGAGAGAGAGAATCACGTTTATGGTGTTGCCACATCTACAAGCCAGCTGAATCAGGTGTTATGAAAGCAGGGTCGGCCTGATAGCGGTGACAACTGTGCGACTGAACCATGCCCCGAGACCTCTAAAAAATATTTTATTTACTTATAAGTACATATATTTTTTTAAATCGGAAAAAATATCGAACACTGTCATAACCAGAGGTTGCATTATTTATTAAAATTTACAATAAAAAAAATTGACGCGTAAGACGTCAAGGGCGGTGGCGAAGTGGTTAGAGCGTTGGCCTTCCACGCAGCTGTCTCAAATTCGAATCCGGCGGTCGGATTTTTCAACCTGGGATCGTCCCGTCCCCTACTTGATTTGAGCAGACCGCGCAAGTCAGCGCTCCGTCCTTCGGAAGCAGTTGGCTCCCTTGGTGCTATTCCCCCTTGTGTGTGTGTTTGTTGTGGAAGGAGTATGTGTGTGTGTGTATTTTTGGCTAATCAACCTCTTGGATTATTATAACTATAGCTCCTTCCACACTGAACACACTCACAACGGAGGAGGGAAATCCGGTGCCGGAATTAGCCTACTTTTAACGAAAAACACCAAGGGAGCCAATGGCTTAACGTCCCTTTCGAAGGATGGAACACTGACTTTGCGCGGTCTCCTCAAACCACACAAACAGGGGGCCAGGCGACCTTGGAAAAAGTCCTACGTTCGCAGGGTTCGTGCCCGCTGCCCTTTCTAGCAGCAGGCGAGTAGATAACATCCTAACCACTACACCATTGGAACCCCCTTGTGGAAAGTTATTTTTGCAACACAAATATGGGTGATCAATTTAATTTTCCGTTCGAATGTATTTTTAATATTTTATAAAGCTATATTATGAAATTTGGGAAAGTAGGCATCATAAGTGCCGTTTGGATCATCTTGTTTTATGCATCTCCACGAAGACATTCCATGTTAAGTAAAGAGAAAAAAATTTATGCCTTTATAACATTTATTTTAAAGTAATACCTTATGCACATTTTGGCTGACAAACATTTCAATAATAACTATGCGGTCAATACTGCAAAATATGTCTGCTTCAGCTGTCATAATGGTAAGATTGGTAAGATGGCTATGGGACACTTCTTTGTTGTAAGTTTTTGATCAGCTTTATTTTCCAAAATGATCGTTCAACAGAACAGTTTGTGATCATTATTGTTAGATAGATTACCAAAGCAGTTGGTTTTAGGAAAAGTTACTTGAATATTTTTTATGGAGTATGACATTAGGCATACATAAATTGTTCCGATTATCATATTCTTTTTAATGATCTAATAAAACAGAGAGGAATGGCTGAAACTGAACAAACACATCTCCAAAGTTTATATCTAGATCACATAAGTAGGCTTTAGATAACTTATACGCAGTAACTCTAATTAACTGTTCCACATGAGAAACTAGGGTTTCAAAAATCCAGTGCATCGGGCTCAGTACCAGTACAACAGGAAATAAAACGAACTCTCTTTTCCAAGTATTGGGAAAACACGAGCTAAATCACTTAAATATAATAATCTCAACAAAAGTTCAACATACTCTTTTTTATCCCTGTAGTAAATGTTTGCTCTCATGAAATAGTAGAGAAATTTATTAATCGCAATTTTAAAAAGTTAATATAATAAACCAGGGGTCTTAAGCATGAGGCCAGCAGAGTATGTTACTTTATACTATGATATGGACCAAACTAAAATGCATTTCCTGTAAAATATTCCACGTAAATCTTTGTGAATAACCTAAGAAATTCAAGAATTCGATTTTTTCACGAAAGCAATACTTTCTCCTACACTGCATATGAAGAAAATACAAAATGAGAGCAGTGGTGGAGAAGGTGCAGAGATTAAGGTGGGAATAGAAACTCAGAGGAAGAATTGGAGAAAACCAAGACAAGGACTGAGAAAATAAACATAGGAAAGGGACCAAATGCTGCACCTTGCTATCACTTGCTGGTGTGCATTGCAGTTCCGTATTAAATAATGAAAGAGCAGCGTTGAGACCTGCCCTAATGATGGGCCATGCAAGGTTGCCATCCATCCCCCAAGCCAGTCCTGAATGTTTTTAATCCTTACAAAGTTTATTAAGTAAAGCTTTTTAAATTCTACATGGACTTGATTTGTTTAATACAAACCATTGGCAAATTATTTTCAATATTTAACTAAGAAAAGACTGTAGAAATTGCTGGCACCAGTTTACCAACCTCTAACCATAGTGGAGGGTAATGATAGTGCTTCTGCAGCCAGCATAAAGGCCCTTGAACTAAGGGCCTCCTGACATCCAGGGGCCCTGAGCTGCCCATATTGCCCTTAATATAATGCAGGGCAGGCCATTCCTAGACCAAGATAATATTAAATCCACCACCAGTCCATACTTTCCCAAAGATTTGAAAAACGTGTTTCTAGTCCTCGACAAGTTGAAAATGGAAATACCAATGTTATCATGTGCTATGTTTGCTTTCAAAATTGAAAGTTTTCTGCCCACCACGATCAGCTACCATGGTATTTTTTGCCCATTTAGCAATTCTAATACCGAGTTTCATTTAATTCTCATGCCTGATCTCTACTTAAACGTCCATTTAAGGAAATATTATCACAAACATAAAACAGAAGAAAAAGATTAAATTCAATAAATAATAAGACTATAAACAGGAATAGATCAGGAAAATTGTCACTAAAAATAAACTAATTCTTGCTGTACCTTTGGGTGTTGAGTGATATGTCGAAGCTCGTATTCCACTGGGTAATTTCCCTGATCTTAATTTAAGATGGGGATATGCATCATTGTAGGTTATGGGTTTTAATTCCACCTGCATCCTTAATCCACTTGGATTCCATATTTCTTCTTAATCATCTTGATTGCTGCCACTTTCCTTAAAATGAAATTTTAAATTAATGTTATAAAATATTTAACATGTGCACTACAACTTGCTTCATTAAAGTAGGATGTTTCTACAAACTAAATAAAATATATGAAAATTTTGCTAGTACATTTACAGAGTGAACAGAATTCTAAGGATATATGGAGTGCTATGAATGAGGTCAAATTTGCATATGACATTGAGAATTTGGTGCATTTAGGTAAAATGAAAATTTTTATGCAGTGCAACTTTGAGATAATGCACTGAAGTATGTAAATATGCATGCTAGATCTAACTTCCATCCAAATTGCTACCAGAAAATGATGCATGTGAGTCTTAGAATAAGTAAACCCTTGCCCAACTCAGGTTTCTAAAACAAAGATTTGGTTAAATGCATATATGTGGCAATTATTTATCCAAAATTCATAACATTTTATCAAACACTGTCCTGAATTGAATGCCCACTGCATTTGATGTATGTGACGTGAGAAAGCTGATAGTCTAAATGAACATATAAGTTATTAAATTTGTGTAATCCTGGGCTTTTCCAAGGATCTAATCCTCATGTTGTGCAAGGGACTACTGTATGATGAAATTTTATTAACCCATTCGCATACTATTTTTTACAATGCAAAAATTTCACCAAGGTCAGAAATTGAAACTCCTGTTTGTTGCAGGAATAGAAAAAAAGATATATCAGGCCATCTAACGACTTTGCCATTGACTAAAAAATACCACTCTATCAATAATAACAGACCTCTTTACAAACATGTCTAGTTCACGACTAGTTACAGGCTGGACACTTTTACTGAGACCATCTCATAGACGGTTAAGTACACCAATGGGTTAAATATGTTCCTAAAAATTAAATTAAATGCAAAAAGTAGCCTAGAATTAATCCTGTAGTAACCATGCATAAGATTTAATTGCTATCTCTAGATCTCTTGAGACTTAAATAGAAATTTAATTCTACTTGTTAGTTATAGAAAGTGAATTTAAGAAAGAGAAATATTTTCTATGAATAATTTGTATATGGTAATGGAAATTTTGCAAAATCATGTTTACCTTAATTTTTATTAACCCCAAGACTTGTAAGTGCATTTAATTTTTATATGTTAAATTTGTTTAAAATATGGTATTTTACAGATATGTATTTAACTATTTGATCATCACTTTCTGATATTCAGCAGAATTTTGTTTTTTTAAGTAAACTTTTTTCCAAAGATTACATAGTTATATATTCCGACTGTTTAATGGACAAAAAAGATTCAATTAATTCCAAAATCAAGTAAGGCTTTTTATGAGGGAATATATATATGAATTTATCTAATATGACATCCATTTTGTCAATTGATAGTTTTACTCTGAACAGTAATCTTGCAATACCATTTCAATTTCTTTTGCAAATATATATTACATAAAATATAACAAATAACTATTTCAAAATATTAATGCACACTTATATTGAGCAATTGGTACAGTAATTATACACAAAACCAGTGATATAATTATCTGAAATGGAATATGGATTTATTCTCCATAATACTTATGTTTTCACTAACTACTGCTAAAACAAATTCAATGCACATAACATAGACTAAATTACAATATCTGAGATTATCAGAAAAAAATTTAGTCAAATACCTGACAAAAAATTTCAATGATAATTTAAATAAGCCAGCAGAGGACTCAAGGACTATTAATATCATATATGTTATGAACCAATTCATTACAAACATAATACCAGATCAAGAGAAATCCAATCACTCACGTTAAAATTTATAAACTTGGTAACTAAACCAGATAGATAAAAACTGGATTCAGTCATCACTTATAGTAACTATAACATTATAACAGTCAAACAACCTTATCACAGACAGTACCAAGTCCAAAGACTTAATCACTTGCTCACAAAATTAAATGTTGCTGGCAACACAAGCTTTTGCAACATATATACCATCATTGTATCTAGCAAACTATTTTTTCCAAACAACCCACACTTCCTCACGTTAAATTCAAAATTTAAGAAAAATTTATAGGTTTTAGATACTTTTAAATTTTCATAAAATATTTCCACTGCTTAAAATCCAATAGCAGAACTATGATACTGCAGAGTCTAAGGCCGTGGGAAGTATGATAGATTTAGGGGACCTGCAGGTCCATCAACGCGGCAGCCCATAAGTTCCAATCAATTAAAATTAAGGGAAAATACAACAAAAAATACAATAAAGTAAAAAATTTTTAAATGAACAAAAATTTGAGATGGTTTCATTTTGTACTCTGAATAACCAACCACTATTTCTAAACTTTTTTTAAAATTTACTAGGATTTTTGCATTTTTCCTTCATTACAACCAATTGGAACTTAGGGGCCAATCTCTATATCAAAGGTCTCCAAACTTTTTTACAAGTGGGCCACTTAGTCAATAAATTTTATGCTCATGGGCCAGAGTATGAACATGAAAAACTTTTTGAAAATATAGTCGCACAATGAGAAAATGTAGGTTATTTTCATATTAAAAAGTGGCTTAGTGAATCTGGTAAATTACGATTTTTCCAGGAAATTTTTTGACATGTCCAATCTAACTTTTATTTTTTCTTCGCCAAATATGAATCGAAGACAGACATAAATGGAGCACAACTTCGATGGACCTCTGCCATGTTTTGGGATCAGAAAGACCCCCCTCAGTGCATTTTATGACGGTATGACTGCACGTGGGGGCTAATAAGACTGCTGAGGTAGAGAGAGAAAAGAAATGGGATGGGATGCAAAGGACAAAATGTCACACAGTAGAAGCATAAAAATAATGAAATAATTATTTTTTTTCTTGTTTTTGTTAGTTATTTTGAAAATTTCATTAACGTTTTTCATTATCTTATTCTATAATCATGTTGTTATTTCATTATGTTATGCATAAAGTTTTCCAACTCTGCTTGATTATTATATCTAGTAAAAATTGGCAAAGACTTATTCCAGGTGGAAGGACCACATTAAATGGAGTTGCGGGCCACAGTTTGGAGAGCCTTGCCCTATATCTTTACAATTACAAAGGTGGCCAAAAATTATTTGTGTAGTGGTAAAACTATGCAGTTCTGCCATTGATATAATCTATAATCATCACACTATTAAAAGAAATTGTTTCTGTCCAGATGTCCAATAAGCAAACATAATTGGCAAATTTCTACTAACTAATGATTCAGTTTCGACCAAATTTTCACTGTTATTTGGGATGACCTGCATTGTGTCCCATGGTCATTAACTCCAACCACCCTCATAAAATAATTTAAAAATTTATTTTCTCATATTTAATTTCCTCCATTTGATTAACATGGGAATGAGTGTAGCATATTTGAACTTTAAAATTTCTTAAAATCCAGATATCAAATCTGAAATTGAAGCCAGATTTGTATAAAAAAAGAAAATTTTATTTTCACACTCAAATTTCAAATTACTTTCTATCAATAACCATTTGTTCAGAATCCTAATTTAAAAATTTTGAAGCCACCCCCTGCCACCCACCAATTTTCCCAAAAAATTCTTTGGTGACATAACAAATGACATCATAGATGTCAAATTTCAGTCTAATATCTCTTACAATTTACTTGCTATATTAATTTAATTGATTGCACAGATGGACTAATTCACAGGCAGAGTGAAAACATAAACACGTTTATATAATAAAATGTCCTAAAATGGACAGGTGGAAGCAGTGGAAAATGTATTTAGTTGCTTTAATTTTTATAACAATAACTAAATTTACTATAATTTTCTGTGTTAATAAATCTATTATATTATATTTCATTATTTGTATATACCAACATAACATTTTTTAACGTTATTCAAACTTTCCCACAGTAGAGTGGCAGGCTCTCTATTAGTCTGTGATAATAATAAAAAGATAAAATATAAAAAACTCTCCTAAAAAGGACCATTCTGGGACAATTATAAAATCACCATAAGACTACAGTTGCCAAAAAATGTAATTGCCCATTGTCCAGATTAATGTTTCTTCATTTCTGTACTGTTCCACTCTTAATGATCACATTACAGCCATGCTTTGCTTTAAATGATAAAACTAATGCATGCTAGTACTTGTGCAGTTCATTAAGTTAACCAAAATTATTCTTGAACCTCATGACTATGGCTTAAAAATTGCCACATTATGGATTTATTCACTTCATTAAATCCATTTGCATTTTGGCAGAGCAATTGGCAAATGTTCAAATATCATGTAAAGCCCTAAAAAGTCCCAAAATCATAACAATTTCTCGATAGCACATCAGAATAGAGCTTAATACATATCCCAGTCCTTCATCATACCCGTGTTCTTCAATTCAATAACAACATAGCCAGTCAGCAGTCAACCTGCCACCCAGCAACTCCAAAAGTCCTTCTCATCAACAAGAACAAAAGACTAAAAGCAGTGACAAGGAGAAGATGGTTCGGTTTCATTTGGTAACCTCTTCCACAAAGAGTAATTTCACCTTCCTGAAAAGTTTCATCATAAATCAATAAATAAAATTAATAATAATAGCTAATACAAATTCTCTTTCTAATAACTTTATATAACATAGCATAATTAAATATGTTAGGTTCTCATTTTGAAATAAGATAGCATGAATAAATGATCCTGTCCTAATGATTTGTTAAATATTCATGAGGTATTATGATGGATTAAAATGGTAAAAAATTATTTACAATAACTTCACTTAGCACTTCTCTGCCATAATTTCATCTCTACCTAAACACAAAATTAGGTAAAATATGTGCATATACTAAAGGTGTGACCCAAAAGTTTCAGAACTGATTTTTTTGGGGACTTTGTTGTGAAAATAGACGTTTATGGACATTGGAAACTTATCTCTGACTCTTTGCTGTTGATATTGTATGAGGTCATTGTGCTGTGCTAGTTTTTCTCAATAGGTTTCTTTGCCATCATCATAAAATGGTTTCAAAAGTGTTGATTGAGGAATAGAAATTGTGATTGGCAGAAATTTGTTCTTAACTCAAAACAAGAAATTCAAGAGGATGAAGATTTCCTGAAACAGATTATCTGTGAGGATGAAGCATGATCCTTTCAGTATGATCCAGAGACAAAATTTTAAAGCATTCCAAAATCACCAAGACCAGATAGGGGCAATTGTCAAAATCAAAAGTGAAAACAATATTTATCCAAGGTTTTATTCTCTTTAAATTTGTCCCAGAGAGTCAAAGGCAGAAATAGACTTCTACTGAGAGGTCTTTTCATGTCTGATGAGAGATACACTTTGTAGGGAGAGGCCAATTATTTGACTGGATTATTCACAACATGCCATTGCACAGTGCTCTCTCAGCAAGAGAATTTTCGGCAAACTTTAAAATCAGACATCTAGAGCAGTGGTTCCCAAGCTTTTTACATGGTGGGCCACATCAGTGGTTCTGAATCCTCTTCGAGCTGAATTAGAAGTTTGCAATCCTTTGGTGGGCCGGATTTGAGTTTAAATCGGAAATTACCTATATATTCTGAGATCCCATATGATTGAAGATAAATTTAAAATGAGGTTTATATGATTAAAATTTCAATATTAAAGTTTTACTGTCTAAATTTTCATGAAAATTTATGAATTTGTGTTAAATTTTTCAAATTGAATTTTCATCATAGCTTCGCGGGCCACACAAAAAACCTTCGACTATTGCCTCCAGTCTTCTGGCCGTAGTTTGGACACCACTGGTCTAAAGCATAAGCCATATTCATCCAACTTCCACCATGTGACTTTTCATTCCTCAAGTTTAATAATCGTCATGCCTTAATTTAAAAAAGATTTTCAATATATTAAAATAACAATGTACTAATCAATATGAACAACAATATTTAAAAAAGACAAACAGCCAACTATATATTTTTTAAACATACAAAAGTGTAGCTGTGTCATGTTTTAAACTAACTAGTAGCCCATGACACAACACTTTGGGTCAGTGGAACAAATAAAACAAAAATTGACAGTTACTCAGAGAAAAATTACAAAACTGTATTGCTAAAATTGTTGCCAGACATGCCAATGCTATTTGGAGAGGTGTATGGCTTGGCAAAGAGTCTATTTTGATGAGGAGTATGTTAAAATCTTTTCATTTTATATCTGTGATTTTATATAGCATCAGTTTGGAAACATTTGGGCTGCACATCATGTGTTTATGTGTATGTCTGTGCGCCTAATGAAATAAAACACTGTGAGACAACATAGTACTTTATCATCACATGACTTACTTGAGGATGACTATTAATGCACACTCCATGCCTTCTACGAGGAAGCTCTCCAACCACACGTAATTTGTAACAGGGCAAAGAAGAATTGTAATCAATTTCAGTTCCTATATCCTCCTCTTCTTCCTCTTCCAGGCCCTCACTATCAAAGTTCATTCCTCTTTCACCACATAGTTCATCCACAACAACTAATATTAAATTGGTGTAGGGGATTGCTTGCACAACAAAGGGCCTATAAGGAAAAAATATGCATTAAGTTTTAGAAAAATATCTCTATTATAATCTTAAAAATCTAAATATTTCATTACATATAGACGTTCCTTACAGAGGAGGAGGATATAACATATAGGAGGATACTAATGTTTAGGCACTTCCAGATGAGCTGGACATTCAAAATTTTTTTCTTAGGTAGGATTTTGTGCAAAACCAACTAGAAAAAACGAAAATCTTGAAAAAGTTCAACAATGCGGCCGCTAAAAATGCGTAATTATTTAAACAAATTTTCAAGGTGTATGTATTTCCGAATGTGCTACGGAGCTGAAATTTTTTTTGAGGTAGGATTAGTAATAAAACGAAATAGGGATTATAGAAATTCTGATATTTTAAATTGTGCTTCCGTTAAAAATTCTTAAAGTTTAAACAAATAGATAAATGTTAAGGTACTACGGGATGAGCTAGGAAGCTGCAATTTTCAAATTATTTACAGAACACTGCATTTGCACAAATAAACATTTCAATCTCTCCATATATATATTGCGGCAACCGTTAAAAATGTTTAAACTGTAAGCAATTAGAAAAATATTATTTCACTTCTAGAAGTGCTACAACTTTAAAATTTGGCAGAAATGTGTAGCATTAGTACCCCATAATGGAGAAAGTATAAAATTCTTAAAATTGCAAAGTTTGGGGATTGTTTTAATCTATTATTTTTACATAAGGGAAAAACGAAAATCTCTGCGGAGGTAAAATCTTTAGAATTAAAAAAATATTTGTAATGATGAAATATCTATCTGAAAAAAGAATGTTTTTTCAAGGTGAGACGATATGTTTGTGAATGCAAGCATCTTTTACTAGTATAACATAAATACCCACATATTGGATGGGCATATTCTCCGAAAACGTTGGTTTAAAAAGTGGGCTGTGTCCTATATAAGGATATATAATACCTCCCGTTTTTCCCCAGCGAAGTCTTCAGTGAGAAAAAAAATTTAAACAACAGAAAACTATGATTTATTGGTTACTTAGATGCATACCTTAGAAGATATTTACTTAAATATCATGGAACCAAATAAAATTTTAAAAATCACAAATTTAAAGCCAAGAAATTCCTGGTCACTGTCCATTTCATTATTATGAAAATTTCCTACAGTTTATATGTTAATACATTGTTTTTGGATTGCTACCAAATTTTGCACCCACTAGTGTAAAATAAAATCATTTTGACATTGATGCTACCTTATGCATTATGACGTCATTTCTCAAACTTTCTGGAGCTGCGGACCCCCTCCCTAGTCAGATAATTTCTGGAGACACCCTCCCCATGAACAGTTCATAATATTTTTTGAACATTGTCTCATTTACCACTTTGAGATATTAATCAGAGCTATGTGCAGGATCAAACATGTTATAGATAAAAATAAACATCATATCCTACTCAAGTCATGGATCCTTGAGAAGTAACTAACTGCCCCTCAGATGAGAAACACTGCATTATGGAACAAAGGGGATAAATTGCAATTTATTCATTTCTTGATAAAATATCTGAGAAACAGAAAATTCACTAGAATAGATATGCATCCTATAATTTTCTAAATTATTTGAACTAGTATATTCAATCGAATATTAAGATATCTTGATAAACATGATTTAATCTCCAACTCTCAGTGGGGTTACAGAAAAGTGTGATCTACTGAATCAGCACTTTTCAATGCTATTCACTTTATTTCAAAATCAGTTGATAATAAACACTCAACTCTTGCATTATTTTTTGACTTGAGCCATGCCTTTGGCATGGTAAATCATCTTTTACTACTGCAGAAGTTTTATCAAATGGGAATCAGAGGTGTTTCACTCAGCTGGATAAGTTCATATCTAGCAAACAGAATGCAACAAGTTGCTCTCACAATTGATATGGCAAAATTTCTTTCTGATCCTCATAGTATCCTACCTGGACTTTCACTAAGATCAATATTTGGCCCCATACTGTTCCTAATTTATATTAATGATCTGCCCTTAATTAACAACAAGAAGTCCAAACCAGGACTAATGCAGGCTGGTTTCCCAATGTTGACATCCCAAATTGATAAGCATTTATGTTAAATATTCATAGTATTTGAGACCATAAACCTTCTTGCACCCTGCAGGTGCATCCTAGATGTTGGTATTTATAGTAAGTCGACTTAAATACAGTTTCTAAATATAGCTAATTTTATTAAATTCAAAGTGAATATCATACAACACATATCACATACTTGGGATTCATTTGAATGTAAGGCTTCAATCAAATACTTGAGGAAAGTGAATGCAACATAATTTCAGCATCAAGATTCAGTAGTTATAGTAATAATAAAAAAGTTGAGATTTTCTATGCTAAATGTTCTGGATCATTTTTTCATCATAGCATCGGAAGCCTAATAAAATACTCTTGAGGGCCTCATTTTGCTCATAAATTTAACTGTATTAATGTGGATCACATGCACTTATCGAGTAACAATTTTATAATTAAATAGAAGTATACAGGTTAAAAGAAAGTAAAGTCTAATTGTCAAGAATTATCTAAGAAACCAAAAACTATGAAATATCTGATCTTGAGCTCAAAAAAGTGACAGAAACTTTTATTTATAAACCAACAATGTTTTTATGCTCTGAAAAAGCATTTTTCCTCATTCATCCACTTTGTACCCTAAGTCATTGACAGAGATAATATAATTAAAAGAATTTGATGTACCTGTTGCATCCACTGGCATGAGTATGATAAGGGTTCATCCTTAAACCTAACTCCCTTTCTTCTTGATTCTGAAGCTGATGCTCTAACAAGTATAATTTGACTTCTTTGTCGCATGGCTGAGGTCTTGTCCTGTTAATGCGAACTTCATTGATTGGGCTCTTGCCATCATGCCCACCACCACCATGCAAGCCCCCTCCTTCATCCATCCCTAACCTACTGTCATCACCATGAGCTGGACCACCAGACCCTCCCATCATTTCTCCAGCATTGTCATAATCATCAGGGTAGACTGTTGATAAACAAATTCATTCACAGATTACACTAATATTTTGTCTCTACAAACAAAAACGTTAGGAATGAGTTTGCACCAACTTAACTGATTGGTTAATTATAATGTTTACTTAAAGTGATAATTTTTACAGCACTCATTCATTGTTTCATCAGGCATAAAAGTAGTAGAACTAAATAAATCTAAAATATTATGAAAGTTATTTTAAAAATAATAATAGTAAATAATAAAATAACAAGATTGGAAAGATGCACTCTATATTGGAGTACACAGAATTTACAAATGCATTCTTTGAGATTTCACAATGTTCTCAATATTTTTTGCTCATATGAGTATTTAACAAGAAGCTAGCGAGGTACATTGTATAATACATGTAGGTCTTCATGTAAAGTTGTAATTATTGTCCGATTTTAACCAAAATTGAAATTGGTTGATTAATTTTACTAAAACTCCCCAATACCCAATTTTATCGAAATACGTCAAGCTGTTCCCGAGGAACATTGTAAACTATATGTAGGTCTTCATGTAAAGTGGTCGTAATTGATGTCCGATTTTAACGAAAATTGGAATCAGTTAACCAATTTTAGCAAAAACTCCCAATACCAAATTTCATCAAAATATGTCCACCAGTTCTTGAGTTTTAACATGCAGACGGATGGATGGAAACAACCTCCCCTATATGCATTCACTTCATGCAAAGAACGCATAATAATGTATGTAAGTAATTCTCTATGTAGCTGGCAAAAATGTAAGATAGCACCAGGAGCGGATCAAAATACTTTCCAAAGGGGTGGCGATTTTCCCCAAGGGGGGCGATCCTGATAATTTTTAATGATTACAAATAAAGTAACCCACATAAAATTTAATTACCATACAATTTCAAAAGTGAACATAAGTTCAGTGCCAAGTACTTAAATATAAAGTTATGCTGCCAAGAAAAATCAAGATGTGGAGTACGTTTTAAGATGAATCCAGAGAGGGAGATTGCTCTCCCTTGGATCCACCACTGGGTGGCACATGACACATTTTCGACATAATATGTGGCACATTACAGAAAAAGTTTGGCCACCTCTGTCATAAACAGTGAGAGGGAAAGAAGAGTTTTTCCTTTTGCTTTAATATGAGTCTTTTTTGAAAGCCTCACTTTTATTAGCCTTTGGAGAGATGAATCTTTGTGATAATATCTGTCGGTTCAATGGTAGGATTTTCCATGGGCATCTCAATACATCGAGAGAGGGTCAAGAATACATCCTGCTGAGGTTTCTCAGAACCCTATTTAAACAAGGCATGTGGAAAGGAACTTAGTGGTACTTTGAAGACAGCTGCATATTGTCTTGGTACCCTCCCCCTAAACCTACCCCATCGAGTGTTACAGGGAAAAATGTTTTGTGATTCTAAACTTGTATTTTGCTTAAAGTTGGAGGCTATTGTCCTCATAAACTTTCATACCTTCTCCATATGCATTGAACCCTTATATTCTGGTAGTCTTTCTCTAAAACTTATCCAGAAAGGATTGTTCCACAGTCATGCTTTTGAGGTATTCTTACTTACATTATCCTTTGTTACAGGTTAGTAAATTTCTATTTATATAGTGCATCTTAAATAAAATGTGCATACATATTAGCATTCATTACTTAAAACTGAATAGGGATTAAGGATTAATGTGAATTTGTTACTTTTAGTGAAGTATTTTGCTGACTAAAAAAACATGCATTAAACTCTGCTTAAAGAAAGTTCATGATGCACTGAATATGTGATTCTAATTTTCTTTCTGTGTGTGTTCGATATAAAGAGGATATTTAGCATAGGGATGTAAATTTGGTTTCGTCTCTATTTCCCATAGAAAAACGTAAAAGTCCATGTCCTGACATGCAGACTTTCTTGGTTCTTATTTTAACATATCTAGGATATTGGCATGATATCTGCATGACCATAAAGATAAAAGATTGTAGATTAAGTTTATTATCATCGAATTTTATTTCTCAATCAGGTTTCTTCAAAGATTCACGTTTTTTTAATTGATCATTTTAGGGCCTTGATAACTGGTACAGTTGGATTCTATTGTTGTCATCATTCACCTGCTTCATATGCATACATTTAAAAAAGCAACTATTTTTTTTCTAATCATCTTCGATGAATCTCCTCGAGTTGTGATGGATGGAATAAATAGGGAGAGGGAGGGGAATGCAAGTGAGAAAGGGGATAAAGCAGAATAAGAAAGAGAATATAACATGCTATTCAACTCTAGGCTCATACATAATAAATGCAGTTGTTGTAGTTCCACAGTTGTTTTGGGTGTACCAGCAACACAAGTCAGCATTGAGAGCGCATTATTAGGGCTAAAATATATCTTGAGTGATAACAGAGATAGCCTCAGTGATAATTTAATGAAGGACATTTTATTAATTAAAACTAATTTTGGTAGCTTGGAGTAAATGTTATTGTTCATACATATTTGTCATCTTAAGGAAATTGATTTAATTATATATTGTATGATATTTGTAATATTAACATCTAAATTATTGTATTTTAAAAATAGTTAAGTAGCTCTTCTTTGAAAAATTCTCTGTGAATTATATTCTACATTCAAATGTGAAGTAATATTATTGTACCTGTTCAAGTATGTGCATGAGTACTGTTGAAGTAAATTGATTATGATAATGGGAGTATCTGCTTATATTGGAATCTGAAATATTGGAATTGTAAAATCAAATAAATGTTGACTTTTGAAAGAATAACAACGGTTGTACATAAAATTAAAAACTAAAAAATACATAACATTTTTAATAGCTTTTTTATGTGCTAAAAAGTAAAAAATAAAATTTAAATTCCTATAGAACAGTATTAAACGGAGTTGTATAAAAGGAGCCATTTAAAAATTGAATAACAAAAAATGTAAGAAGCGAATTCAAACAATGTTTTACTGTTCGTTACATGGTGGGAGGGAATGCTTGTGCAATTTTACATGCAGATATCTATTTTTGTCTTCTTGACTTGCAACAGTGAAGATGTATTTGGTTTAAATAAAAATAACATTAATTAATAAAGATAATTTTGGAATTCTCTTGAAATTTTCTCCAAAAAGTTCAAAGTCAGCATGAAAAAACCCAGTTTGAACCGGTTCAATGGTGGTTGCTGGAGCAAAAACAAAACTGATCTGAAATTTTTTGTTTTGTGTGAACCGGGACAAAAACCAGAGTGAAAAAATTTCAGTTTGATGCCCTGTCTTAATCATGAGATCAACAATATGCAGCCCTCATATTCTAGCCTTAAAGTGACAATGATAAATCATTTGTATCCATATATTTCTTAAGGTGGTTACATTAATGGCAATTGTAGGTCCAGTAGGTACTGTTTTATTCGCTACATTTCATAAAACCTCATTAAATTGGAAAAATTAAGGAAAAAAGAGAACAATATTTTTAATAATTATTAAACTTACCAACATCAGAGGAGAAAGCACGAACATAATCTGGTGCATATGTCCAGAATATACCAAACAAGTGGTTGAACCTGATTTGGGACAGCAGGAACATAAAGCGGTTCAACAACCAATCCATCAGCCAGATGAAATGACGGAGGGGCTAAAAAAAATAATTTTGTTGATCGTCATTAATTCAATAAAATATATCACCATAAGTAATATTTTTTCTTTATTAAGAAGAATGACAATCACTTTCTTCTTATTAACCTCTCATTAAGCTTGCAATATAATGAAAAGAGAAATACAAAAATGATGAATGGCGAAGAAAGATAAATTTAAATACATTCAAAATATATTTATGGAAATTACAGCTTGTTTTATTTATTTATTTTTATTACAAAACATCCTTTTATTGAATTTGTATGGTAAAAAATTGGAGCAACTGTTAACCTTATTATCACCAGACTTTGCAGCTGTGGTCAGTGAGTTTTTCTTAATTTGAATTCAGTCAAGGAATAAATTGCTCGAGTTAAAACTGCCATCTTGATCTGCTGCTGCTAGGGATAAAAAATATGAGAAAACATTTCCTGCCCAACAGACAAAACAAATTTAGATACAAAAATGCAGAAAATCCTCAATTTACGAATGGGTTACGTTTCTAGAGGTCATTTGTAAGTCGTTTGTTTGGTACTCAAAACAAATACACCCACTCCCCGCTTAACACTGTCCCAATTAATGCTGTTCTGCATTAACACTGTAAATAATTTAATACCTTTTTTCGAATTGCGCTCGCGTGTCCCACATTAATGCTCTTCAAAATTTCTGGTGTAATTTATGAAGTCCACTATGCAGCGCCTCTGCACATTTACAACACACGAGACATCAGTATTGGCAGTTGCTTGATGCTTCTGTCTACACTTGTCGATGTTTTTGTAGGTCAAAATATAGAGTGAACTTTGTTTAAATTATATTTTTCCTTTAAATAAAAAGACCATGAGTGATAACTGGCGGTCAGAGGAGAAAAAGAGGACAAACTTAACTCTCGAGGTTAAATTAGAGGTTTTACGGCAACTAAAAGCTGGAGAGCACCAACATTTGTTTTTTTGTTTATTGCTCCCTTTTAGATTGTTGTTTTTAAAAATGTAATGCCAAGATATTTGAATTCTTCCTTTATTTGGTATCATTCCATGTTCCTTTATTTATTAAGCACATGTGATAATTCTTTTATAAATCGATATTTCTTTATTGAAACGTAGTAAGGTTTTGATCATTTCAATATACGATTTTGTTTTTGTCTTATTGGTTGCCTTCTCTTAATTGAACAGTATCATCAGTCATGATGCTTATGTTATTATGTTCCAATTTTCTTTGTGTTAATAAAATTGTGGCTGCATAGTGACTATTGCCTCATCCTGTTTATATATGTAGATGCAGGTATCTTCTTCTACTCTAATTCCTATTCCTTAATGCTCCTGCGTGATTTATTCAGTGTGAGATCAACATATGTTCTGTAAAATGCATTATTCTTAATTTATATTCAAGTTTTACTGATCAATTTTAAATATAATTGCAATGCAAATGACCTATTCTATGCTACAAATATGGTTAACAAAGCATACTTTGGTGTATTATTTATATAATACTACCTATTTTCATTTCCATTAATAGAATCTTGGGTATGAATTAAATCTTATCAAGTCATTTCTTATGGAAGTATGTGTTCCGAATAGCGCTGTTTCAGTTAGCGCTCGATTTTCCTGGAACCAGTTAAGAGCGTTAATCGGGGAGTGGGTGTATCTCCATGAGGGTTAATGTAATATATGTGTGCTTGGTTCATAATCAATCCCTACAAACCTATTCAACCTAGAATTTACTTGAAATTGTTAAATAAACTGAGAAATTAGAGCTCAAGTGTTCTCTGGGTGGAGCGCAAGGAGGTGCTTAATAGGGTTAAACAGTTCTTTGTTGCTTCAAATATGGGCATACTTTTTTCTTCTTTAGATACATATGTTCTTTCAGTTATCTTTCGTCGACATTAAACACTTGATGCTCAGTAATTCCACCTTCCTTAATTATGTTTTAACAAATTCAGCTGCTTCTTTTTCATCAGAACTAGCAGAATCCCCTGTAATTTTTACATTATGTAAATTTGCCGTAGAGTTAAAACAGAGAAACCACACATGACTTGCATGGAATGAACATTCAGTTTCCCCCTATTCGGTTCAAATGTACTAATACACTACCTTTTTGAACTTCTCGTGCTTGTGGTTCATGAATTTGCACTTCGTGACAAAATTTTTTATAACCATTACTTCTGTTTCGTGCCAATTATTTGCATTTCACATCATTCGTATGCATTGCCAACTAGCATGAAATCCCTCTACTTATTTGTTTTGAAATTCAGTTTAAAGTTTTATTGCATGATATTAATAATGCCCATTATTAGAAGTTTTCAAAGTAAATGAATGTGATAATTCTCGATTTAATTATTTTGTAGCTCAGTTTGAACTAATCACCAATGCCACTATTTTCGATGATGAATCTTTAGTTCAAAATTTAAAGAAATGCCATCATTTTGGAATGTAAACAGGGGTGTAATGGTAGGCCCCACAATGCAGGGAGACCCCAAGATTTAGGGGATCCCCAATCATTCAAACCATACTGACGAAGGCATCTGACGCCCGATTTAAGAACCCAAAAAATGTAATTGCGACTTTTACAATATGGCTTTATAACGCTGAGAAGAGGCATTTCTCGGCACGAAAACCATTGCAAGATATCGGCTATGATTATATGCCTTCAGACTTCTCTTGCTCTTATGCCAATGTATTTTCTCATGTATCAACACTTCTTGAGTGTTACATATAGCTAGGGAAGATTATTGTGCTTATTTTTGTATATTGTATTTACTTGTTAAGTGAAGCATGAGCTCTGCATACACTGCTCAGGTTCTAAAGGATGACGATTTGACTTCAATTTCCGGTTGGTCCCGTAGTCCCTACTTTAGGCCTCCAATTTTAACATGAAGCAAGTTTTTGTTTTCATATACACTATAGGTATGTACGTAGATTTTGGTTGATGTGCTGCCCCCCTTCTTTTTGACACCACAAGCTGCCCCTGATGGCACATATGATTTTACAGATCATATTTATTCACTAGGAGGGACATTCAAGTATTATGACAGTAAATGTTTAGCTATATTTGACTTCCCATGTCAGCAACCATCAACATTTGGATGACTCCTTGCCCTCGCCTTTATTAAATTTTGTTGTACCTCCCCCTTTCTCAATAAAAATTAGAAAATACATGCTTATACATGGCAATACTTTCTAATGCCTTCTTATATTTTAATTCTCTTTAAAGCACAATGAGGAAAAATTTATCAGAGCAAACAAGGTTATGTTTAGTGAAAACACAGTTAAATACAAAGAAAAGAATTCTAATGTTGGGCAAAATGCAGGTAACAAGTAGGTAGTGGAAGCTTGCTGTTGACGAGCTGTCACATCATATAAATCACAAGTAAAAAGTAAAAAAATTCTTAAATAAAATATCTTAAATAATCATTGGTCCCCCCCCCCCCCACAAGTCAGCAAATGTCAGCTTTTCCTAGAACCTCCCTCCCCCTTAAGGGAGGTTAATCACAAATGCCAAGAGCTTAGCTCCTACACCTGGAAATTTTGCCATTACCCAATGTCTCATGTAAGAAGGGGTTCTTTGAAGTCCACCGACATCATACAATACATGAGATCGATGGCTTCACTTCCTCCCCAAAAGAATACTTGTCATATTTTTTAGCCGTAAAATTCTGTTGAACTTGTGCAAGTGTTACAATTAAATTCTTACACTAACAACACTAAACTTGTCTCCTTTGATGTCTGTAATCTCTTCACTTCTAACCCTACTGGTGAGACCCTAAGTCTCGTTAAGGGTATTTTAATCAATAGAGGGATTGATTCTTGCACCATTGCTGAATTATTTAACTTATTGAAAGTTTGCGGAAATCAAAATTATTTCCTATTTGATGGCAAAGTTTTTAGACAAACCAAAGGCCTTTATATGGGGTCCCCCCTCTCACCTCTCTTAGCAGACATATTTATGAGTCACTTGGAAGAAAGTCTTTTTAGTTCTGACTTTGCATTGCTTAACAATGTACAAGGCTGGTACAGATACATAGACAGCATTTTGTGTCTCTGGATGGGAACGGATCGCCAATTAACTTCATTTTTATCTCATCCTAATAATCTTCACAATGCCATTAAATTTACAATTGAAACCAAAATTAATGGTTCCCTCAGCTTTTTGGATTTATCTTTGTCCTTTCATCAAAATAAGTAAGTTTTCTCTATTTTCCATAAACCTACGTATACTGATCACATCATTCCCAACCACTCATCCCACCATTTTTCCCATAAGCTCGCAGCTTTTCATTCTATGCTCCATCACCTCCTTCACATCTCTCTTTCCATAGCTAATTTCGATAAAGAGCTCAATATTATAAAACAGATCGCATTTAACAATGGCTACAATAGCCAGCTGATAGATCGCCTCTTGTCAAACAAACTAAAGAAATTAGCTTCACAGAAAATTATTTCCTCTCCCAATATTTCTTGCAATTCTAAGCACTGGCATAGACTCCCCTTCATAGGCCCCCTCTCCTACAAACCTTCTAACCCTTTCCCAAAAGACATCAAACCCGCCTTCTTTTTCCCTATAAATGACGCCAAACTTTTCCTAAATACCAAAGATTCTATATCTAATTTATCCAAAAGCGGTGTTTACAAATTATCTTGTGATGCTATTTACATAGGACAGACCAGAAGAAGTTTTAAGAAGAGGATAGAGGAACACAAACATTGCTTCGAGTTGCAAAATGCATCATCAAACTTTTCCAAGCACCTATTTGATAACAGCCATTCCAGTGCATTCCTTCCAGAGTTTCTCCACTTCGAATCAAAGGGCAACACACTGGACCTCTTAGAGCAGTTGGAAATTGTGACCCATGATGCTACAGACAATGTTTCACTTACTAATGAATTTGTTTTCTCCAATCACTCTCCCTTGTTCTCTTTACTGCTTTCCTAATTATTTAATTAATTGCCTTTTACTTTGTAATTTAATGACTTTTTTGTAACTTCTGTTAATTGCTTTTATTTTCTAATTACTAACCTTGTTTGCATTACTGTTTATAACCATTTGAATTTTGTCATTCACTTTGTAATTAAATTTTTTTAATTTTCACATTATCTCATTACTGAATGTATGTTCTCCCTCCAGCCTATCGTTATTCAATTAGCACACCTACCCTATTCTCCATATATATAGAACTCTTGACCATACTTTTGTCACCTGATGATGCTATAACAGGTGAAACCAGTCAGTTATTATACTTTTTAGTGGAAATTTGTTTCTTTTTTCATTTAAATGGAATCTTTCCATGAAGTAGAGCCTTCCCAAGTGGACTTTTATTCTTATGCTAAGTATTGATTTTCTGTTACACATTTTGAACGTAATTAATAAAAGAAATATTACTCTCTTTTTAATGTTTTTTTTGTGACTTGGAAATGTTTGTGGCAGAACCCAAAAAAATATCCATGCATCACATACTCAACATTCCATTTCAGTAGTTCATTAATTTAAATTAAAGGATTTTCTTGGAATGAACAAAAGAAGATCGAAAATTGCATGCAAAAATGTGATGAAGGTAAACTGAAAAAGTTCTGAAATAAGTGTAATGGCTTTTTAATGCTGGGTTTTCATTTGCTATTATGCGTTTTGAAGATAATTAAAAGAATGTTTTCATGTTATGATGTTAGGTTTTCATTTGCTGTTGTTTTCTGTTAAACTACACTATTTATAGTAAATAAAGTAAAACTCCTATAGCCAAAAAAAGGATTAACAGACCCAATGCATTTCACCCATGATGTGGGCATCTTCAGGGGTGACCTGATCTTGACAGTGACAAGAGGTCAACTGTGAGGATAACGGGAGGTTTCGAATTGAAGAAAAACGAAAAACAGCTGAAATACGAAACATGTTTTTGGCATGTGTTTATTTTAGTCCATCAGTTTGTATAAGGTCTTATTGAAATCAGCATAACTATTCATTATTATTATCATTCATGATAAAAAATGAATTTTTTTAGGTTGCCTGGGAACCATACTCCCATTATTACATTGCATCTTATGGGAAAATAGGACTTGCATGCACTTCGCGAATTTGCATTTCACATCAGTTTTCTGGAGCTAATTATTTGTGAAATTCAAAAAGGTGGTGTATAAGCTATGAACTATCTCTTGAATAAAGCCAAGATTATTAGGAATCTAAGCCATCCTAGCACACAAGCATGAACAAACACAAGCGAACAAGCAGAGGTAAATGTTCATTTGCTATATGTGGATGTATCTGCGAGCTCAAACAAGTGGTGATGAACACAAGCGAATGTCGTTCCACTGGTTGTTGGTACATCAAAGGGTATGTTCGCTACTGCTCATGAGTTTAGTTGCTCACCGGAGCTTGTGCTGTTTGCAATAGAATGTTTTCATCTGCTTGCTGCTCAGAAAATGAACTAATGTAAGCAAACATGAACTAATGCAAGCAAACATGAACCAATGCAAGAAAACATGAACTAATGCAAGCAAACATGATCGAATGCAAACAACAAGCATCCACAAGCACATGAACACTGGAGAACAACAAACACAGATGAATACACATTTGCTAGTGCTTATTCACATGTGTTCCCACTCATTATCTTAGTTTGGATGCAGCTTTAGGTTGTGTCATATCTTTCATCCAAATCTGTAGCCTCAATAGGGCCAGTTCTTTTCTTGATTATGATCATGCCTTTCATTGGGGCGTATGCCTTCATGTGCTCCAAGATCCGTTCCTTGTGCTTTATTATAATTGCAACTGTAGACCGATTCATGCCATGCACATTGCCAATGTTGATTGGCATTCACCTTTTTCATGGCTCTTAATAATATCCAATTTCACCTCTAATGTTATTGTCCTTCTTTTTTGTGTTCTTCTTTCTCTTATCAGCCATTATTAAACAAAAGCACAATGTAACTAAAAAGGGAAATGCATGATGGACAACAAAGTAGCACTAAGTAACAAAAGGAAGCACATGAATAATTACAAAAGTAAATGTAATAAAAGCACACAAATGTACATGTTGTAGCACAAGACTAATGCACAAAATGCACCAGTAAATGCTCAAAGAAGTGAACGAGGAACAAGGGAGGCTGCAACAAACCCATTCTGTAGGATGCAATTCATGACTAAGAACAAGAAAACACATGATACAGTGAACCCAGGAAATCTAGAAGCCTTGGTCGGTTCATAAGCATAGAACTCAGTTCGATTTGAAGAAGGTCTGGAGGTAAATATTGATATGGGTGGACATTTGTAAGCGTGGATGTTTGTAAGTAGAGGAGCATCTGTACTATATTTATTTGCATATAAGCTGCACTTATAATACAGAGAATTAACATACAGACAGTCTCCACTTTTACATCAGGTTATGTTCCTGGAAATCAGGATGAAAAGCAGATCGATAAAAAGTGGATCACTATTTTCCATAGACACAATGCTAAAATGAGGGCCTTTGTTCCTGATGAAGGACACTAGATTCAAAAATTCTTGGAAATACTTATTTTAAAATTTTATAAGATGAGCATAAAAAGGAATAGACAACACACGATTACTACAGATACAATCATTATTTCATATTTCAATAACATGCATTAAAAAAGCATTGTTGGTAAACAAAATCAAAATTTAGATTCATCATATGCATTTTATTAAGACGTACAACCACTTACGTAAGGAATAAAGAACTAAATTTTAACAAGAATCACCTCAGTCGAATACAAATTTGTAGTCTTGGCAACATACACTAGCGACAAATTATTAAATCAATACAGCGCAAATGAACAATTATGAAAAATCAAACTGTATACGATAAACAATTCGACCATGATGATGACTAAGCACCATCCAAACTGTCAAGAAGGTACCACCAGATGGCATTACTGCTCAGCGTCTTTCAAAACATTGAGATGAAAAAACCAGTAAAAAGGGTGTAACTATACTGAGATGCACTTTAGTTGTTACTCACAGATGTTACTTCGATACAAAACATACAGAATTTATTAATACAATTAATTAACTATACTTACTTTCTCATATACATATATGTATAATGGTTGATTATATAGGATAGATTAATGAAGAGCTGTAGAAACAACAAAACCAACAACCACTGCCATTATGCAGATGTGGTATACCCCCATCATGTAAAACAAAAGATCTCTTTCCAGTTCAAACCTGGTTGAATGCTCATACTGTACACACATTCAAATACCATTAATTTTTTGAATGCAGGTTAACAAATTGTTTAACTCGCCAAATTTGGTCTAGTTGAAACCTATTGACTTGTACCGAAAAATGAAAAGCGAAATGAAAAAAAGGTTCAATGTGACCAATAAGTGGATCACGAGGATGAAAGAATGTAACAATGTTATCAGTTAGGAATTGACATATGAGTAGAATGATGAAAAGCAGAACGACGAAAAATGGGGACTGCCTGTATTTTAAGGGCACATCAATCAATCAGTAGATCATAAAATATTGAACTAGGAAACTCAATGGTCAATTGCATTTGAATTCTTTGTTTTGGCAATTTCCATATTGTTTATGTATGATTTTGTAATTGTTGAAATATCTTTTTTGTAGCCAATAACTAAAGAATTGCCATTATTAGTAGAAGAAAGCAGCACATTTAAAAATATTTTTGAAATCACTTTGTAAAAACATGGGACCTGGATTATATTCAGGTGTATTTTATTCTTAGTTACAGTCCTGAAAAAAGGATGCTGCTCATATGTTTCATTTTATGCAAGTAAATATGGTATATTTCTTCAATTTAAGCCAAGCATCAACAATTAAAATAAGGTAACTAAAATTAATGTCAAATTTGCATCCTTATTCTACCAAAATCTAAACATAGAACTCACTCCATCTGGTGATCCTGGAGAAAAGTTAGATGAACCACCCCCATCCTTATCACCAAAACACACAGCCTGGTAGTTATAGACGGTGATCTGCGTGTAGACTCCCTCTCGTACTAAGGCAGCCATTATATCTGGTTTAACATTACCAAAGAAGCGGCCAGTGTCAGAGATTGAACGAGATCCAACCACTACATATCCATTGTTATCAAGAGCATAGCATGTTAAATCCTCAGTTGAGGCACATGTACGGGGGCAGGTCGAGGAACCTGAGCACTGTAACAGATAATAAAGATGATTCAAATGATTACTTAAAGACATTTTGACAATCTTGAAAGGGTAAATTAATAATATGAACAAAAAGCTTCAATAATGTGGATAAATATTAAAGCTTGGTAATAAATATCATCTTCAGTGTTTCAATTCTGTCATAATACCCTTCACAACCTTGTAGTAATATCAGTTTTGTCTAGTGATACATTGTGGAAAACAAATAATGCAGAAATGCAGAACATTTTATCGAAAACATCATGAAATAGAAACAGGTTCAGATAATAGAATGACAAAAATGTTACATGAGTAATATATATATGTTTGAAATGACTGCTGAATGAAAGAATTATAAAACTTTCTTTGAATTAAAACTTTTTCTAATAGTAGTAAAATTCTCACTGATTTTGAAGTTTGAGGTTCAGCTACTCCTTCCAGAGTTGAAGTTGAAGTGATGTTTCTAAATCTTGCAAACAGGGCTGAGTGACGGAACTGGAAACCAACAACAGCTGCAGGAGCTTTCCGATCTCCCTCGGTATGAAAGATTGCATGACTTGCTGTTACCAAGGAATCATTCTTATATTCTGTAAAAAAAGAAAAATACAGACATATGTCATTATAAATTAAGAAATACTTTACTGTAAACACTATACAATCTTCTGGAATAAAAATTATGTATAAATATATCACTTAATGATTATATTTGAAAGAAAAACCTAAAACAATGAAATATAAAAATGTTGTTAGCTAAAAGCTTTGGAAAACTTCCAAATTTCATGTATTTTGTTGCTATGATATATTGTTTTGTAGCAAATATTTCAAATGTGTAAGATACGTTCACAAGCAGGGCCAGTCAGAGAGAGGGCCAGTTTGGCCATTTGTCCTGAGCCTCAAGCTCATGGAGGTTCAAATTTATACACTTGTTAATCATTTTTCCTTAATAATTGGTACATTAGCACAGAAAAAGGTTATAAAATCATATTTTAAATAAAATATTCAAATTACAATTTTTATTATTTTTTTAGCTAATGATCACCTTATTTTGTTTTCATGTTTTTGTTATTTTGGCCAGGAGTCTCAAAATCTGGAAGAGGCCCAGGCCTCATTTAACCTCTGAGAGGCCCTGGTTACAAGCAATAATAATAATATAATATAATATAATATAATATAATATAATATAATATAATATAATATAATATAATATAATATAATATAATATAATATAATATAATATAATATAATATAATATAATATAATATAATATAATATAATATAATATAATATAATATAATATAATATAATATAATATAATATAATATAATATAATATAATATAATATAATATAATATAATATAATATAATATAATATAATATAATATAATATAATATAATATAATATAATATAATATAATATAATATAATATAATATAATATAATATAATGTAATGTAATGTAATGTAATGTAATGTATGTAATGTAATGTAATGCAATGTAATGTAATATAATATAATATAATATAATAACATAATATATTTTATTAGTTCCATAAGATCTACATGGACAGGGAATAAGTCAATATAAAAATCGTAAAACACAATAGCCAGTAGGTATATTATAATTGATAGTAGCTCAATAACTTTGGCTAAGATTAATAAAGGTGAAATACTCCTTTAGCCAAACAATTAGAGGGTTACAACACCAAATGCATTTCGCCCACAAGGTGGGCATCATCAGGGGTAAAACCTGTTTCAACAGTGACTGGGAGCCAACTGCCAGGTTTGAAACGGAAAGTATTAAGAAGACGACCGAGAAACAAGTGAAACGCGGAAAGATTTTTCGGCGTGTGTGTCGTTTAAATCTGTCAATTTGTATAGGGTCTTGTTAAAATCTGTGTCCGTGTTCATAAGTGTATTGCAGTTTTTGTAAATGTGAAGATTTTCTAATGAGTTTAGTGAGTTATTGGCTGAAGTTATCAATGTTAAATCGTTTACGTGTATACTATGACCTGTTTCAAAGATGTGGTTGGCAACGCTTGATTTTTCAAAACGATTATATTTATAGTGAGCCATGTGTTCCTTGAAGCGTGTTATTAATATTCGAGGACAATTTCATCAGAAAAAATAAATACCTATGACGTGATAAGTAAACTAAAAAACATAACATTAAAAGAGTCTGAGATTTTGGTCTCCTTTGACGTTAAAAGCCTCTTCTCAAGTGTACCTCTGGAAGAAACATCCCAAATTTTAAAATCATTGTTACTAAAACAAAATTTTTCTGATGAAATTGTCCTCGAATATTTACAACTTACTAATTTATGCATGTCACAGAATGTTTTTTTTATTCAAAAATGAAATTTACAAACAAATACAAGGCACTTCTATGGGAAACCCTCTATCTCCTTTTTTAGCCAACATTTTCATGTCCTCTTTTGAAAATGATTGCAAAGAAAAATTTCATTACTTTCCAGATATATGGTTGAGGTACGTGGATGGCATATTCACAATCTTTGATTTAAAGAAACAAAATGTAGATGAATTTGTTAATCAGTTAAACAACATATATCCTTCAATTAAGTTCTCTTATGAACTTCAAGAAAACAACACCTTGCCATTTTTGGACTTGCTTACCATAAATAATAGACAACACATTGAGTTTGACATTTTTAGAAAACCTACACATACTGATAACTTTATTACTAACAACTCCTTTCACCCTATGAACCAAAAAATAGCTGTGTTTCAATTTTTAACACACAGATTATGTAACATCCCCCTCAATAAAATTATATATGCAAAGGAACTTAAACACATAAAACAAATTGCCACTAAACATGGATACGATAATAATTTAATTAATAAATTAGTGAGAAATCATAACTTTAATAAAACCTTGTCCAATGCCACTTCCCTCAAATTAGACAACAAAAAAGAGGACAAATATGTAAAATTGCCTTATTTTCCACCATTAAACAGAGGCTTGAACAAAATTTTTAAACATAAGAATTATACCATAACATATACAAATCCTTATAATTTGAAAACTTTACTGGGCAGTACAAAAGACAGAACAGAATCTTTGAACAAGTCCGGTATTTTTAAAATACAATGCTCAGACTGTGACAAAAAGTACATAGGACAAACAAGAAGGAAACTAATAACACGCTTCAAGGAACACATGGCTCACTATAAATATAATCGTTTTGAAAAATCAAGCGTTGCCAACCACATCTTTGAAACAGGTCATAGTATACACGTAAACGATTTAACATTGATAACTTCAGCCAATAACTCACTAAACTTGTTAGAAAACCTTCACATTTACAAAAACCGCGATACACTTATGAACACGGACACAGATTTTAACAAGACCCTATACAAATTGACAGATTTAAACGACACACACGCCGAAAAATCTTTCCGCGTTTCACTTGTTTCTCGGTCATCTTCTTAATACTTTCCGTTCAAACCTTGCAGTTGGCTCCCAGTCACTGTTGAGTTTTACACCTGATGATGCCCACCTTGTGGGCGAAATGCATTGGGTGTTGTAACCCTCTAATTGTTTGGTTAAAGGAGTATTTCACCTTTAGTAGGTATATTGGTCATTTACAAGGTCAAATCAGACACCATTTAAATATTCAGAGACACTATAGTAATTTTTGCTTAATAGAAAGCTCTTCAATTGCCTCTTAAATGTTTCTGTCATGCATTGGGTTTTAGATTCATTGATTGCATGCATAATTTGAACGGCAAAAATAATACAAGGTTTTGTTGTTCCTTATTTTATCATGCTTCAGTACATTCTTGAAATTCATAAAAATACAAATATCCCTCAAGATATGTTCGTTTGAGATATGCTTTTTCACTAATACATCTTGAAAAAATTAAGGACACAAAATTTGAGATACACAGTCTTCCCATGCTAATATGAAAATTTAAATAATCCTATGTCATGGCTTGTTTCTCTCGATGATATGACTAACTTTAGTGTACTCAGCAACAATGATTAGTCTCTCAAGCATGACTTTTTCCTTTGCATTAAAACCCCTAAACGTGTCTTTTTTCAGCTATTTTAGTTTCCTAGCACATTTATCCACTTAGTACATCATTGCCGTCCAACACACAAGAGCTAGAAGCCATTCTGAACTGAGGGCTGTATTAATGGGCAGACCCAAGGAAGAAAATAATAGCTAAGATATATATACAGTCAACAAAGAATGACAGAATATAGAAAGAAGAAATTAATTCATAAACCAATTGAAGGAGAGCTAATAAATCAGAGCCCAAAAGATTAGCGCTCATAATGGAAAAATGGACACAAATGGTACATCACGCATACTGGCGGGACTATAGACTGCTCAAGCTAACTCTGTTACAGCCTTTCTCTTGTCATGTTCGCATCCAAAGATTTTTCTTTACATAATTTGTGATCACTATTTTTGTGTATTAAATAATAACCCTCATGCTCGGAAAAGAAGTTAAAGTTACGTCTATGGGAAAACAGGCTATTTTCCTTGAAATAAAACTCAAAGTTGTAAATCACATTGAAAAAGGACATTGTGGAACAAAAATTGCTATAGCTTTGAACCTTCCACCATCAACTGTGCACACAATATTGAATTAAAGGGACAAGATAAAAGAAAGAAAAAAATTTCTACAACTTGAAGTGGATCTTGGATTATGCATGAGAAACAGAATCCTATTATGGTGAAGAAGGAGAAGTTCTTTAATATCTGGATTGATGAGCAGGTTCAAAAGAACACACCTTTAAGTACTCATTTAATTAAGGAAAAGGCGAAGTCATTGTATCAACATATTAGCAAATTATGGCCAATTATGTCAATATTTAGGTAACGACTAAGTTGAAAATTTTGAGTTGGGAACACATTCATAATGATAACATATGGTAATATGGGAAATGTCTCCCAAGATATGCTCAGTTTCTTAATAATACATCCCCAGCATATCTTGGGTGAAACATGTAGCTTGAAAGTGATAAAAGTTGGGGGAAATGTCATTCTGAAATTTTAAATAAAATCGATGTTGCAAGGTACCCTAAATTCCAATGTAAAATTTTCAGAATTTCTTAGTTCGTGTTATGTATAAGGAATGCCACTTTTTAAGAAAAAATAAGGTATGAGATAATGCTAAAGTGAACAGACTATTCCATCTTGTATTCACTAAATTGCTGCAATCTATCAAAACTTACATAGAGTTTCTCTGAACATGCATTAACTCTGTATTTTTCATAGAAAAATTCAATGTTTCCAATGTACCAAGCACACTTTAGGTTTAAAACACTTTTCTGGCTTCAACACACATTTTATGTCACATTACAACTTTAATATGTAATAATCAAGCAACACTAATATGGTTGGTTGGATAAACATATCCAATTCTTCTCTGACTATGAAGACAAATCTCCATACCAAATATGTACACTTTCCTTAAAAAATTAGCAAACTATTTACAAATTTTTGTCATTGATTCGTTATGCATCAAAATCTTCAAATTCGGTCTCATAATTCAAATGAAAGTCATTGATTTCATTTACAAATGAATCAGTTAAATTTCAATTTACAAATCTTTGCTTTTATCTGAAGAAGAATCACCATTCCCCCCACAAACACTCGGAGAATGAATTCTGGAGGTAGAAAGAAGACATGTTCTTAACAATCTATACAAAGAACAACTCATTTTGGTTACAAAAGAAATAAAACAGGAAAACAAACCAGTAAAATGATTTTCATCATCGACTAGCAGAGCAGATTCTATAGCCATTGAAGTACCTTAAATTTATCTTTTTTCAGGAGAAACTTGCAAAATGCAGTAGTATGAATAAAAAATACTTTGAATGATTCACTATTCAATCAGTACATGGGTGCGCATTATACTAGAGGCTTCAGAGACCTGTGGAAAATGGGCTAAGATAAACTTAAGTAACACGAGCGATTCTGAGGAAAAAATATGCAATGCTTCTTCAACTACCAACAAGAAGTGTCAAGCTGTAAAATTAGCTTACAAACTTAGAGGGCAATGGTTAGCTTGGAGATTAGCTGAACTTTTTATAGATGGCACTACATCTCCAATTTCTGGCATAGCTTATTCTAAATTGTACCATGACTGAACATAATAAACAAAATATATGTAAACAAAAACATAAAGCTCCATAAAGCTCCAAACTGTAAAATTAGTTTGTACAGCCTGAGTATAATGCCCAGCCAGGAGATAGGCTGGCCTGTTACTTTTCTTTATAAACACAGTGTGTCAAAGAAGTATGACTGCTGACAAAGGGCTGTAAAAAATAAGTTATGAATAAAAATGCAATTTTACAAAAAAAACCTGTGCATTATACATGAGAGTTTATTGTAATATCTGGTAAAACTCCATTTTAAATTTATTTGCATAAAAATATATTTCTATAACAAAAAACTTCCTACAATTTCTGCAATGTAATTGAAGCCCAACCGATTTCGGCAATTTATCACTACCCTCAGGTGACCAAATCATAACATATAAACAACAAAGAAGAAAGAAAGGGAAGTGGCTTACAAAGTGTAACATTGGATATAAAATGGGAGAGGGAACCAATTGGAAGGAAGGGATTTTAACATGGGTAGGGGATAAGTAAACATATTGCCTGATAAAGAAGAAGGGGAAATCAGAAGGAATAACAGGAAAGAGAGAGTGGGGAGTAGCAATGTGCAACATGTCATAATGATGTTTTTATAGCTATATTATAAAAGTAGATTTTCAAGAAATAGCTTATCACTCACCACCCTTAAAAGGTACAGAATAAACATAGCTATTCGGATCCACAAAATGTTGCTCCACTGCTCTCTTGTACCATACTTCATCAATGGCTCGTTTGTTTGTCACACTAAAGTGACTGTAGGAGATAGAGAAATATAAACTAATTACAGAGGAAAACATTACAACACGATTACAAAACATAACAATAGATAGATATAACAATGAAAATGTTTTTGCTATTTGCATATTCAGATTATTTCATTTATAATATGATTTGTTCATGAGCTGAAAGATTTCAAACCAAATCACAATATAACTTCATAAAACAAAAGACAATAAATAAAAATTTACTGGAAATCATAGTGGAGAATAATATTTAAGGAACTGTCATTTTCATTGCTTCATATGTTAAAGTTAAAATTTTTAAATTTGACATATCCTGGCAAAAGAAATAGTAACAGTTTATATAGCTGTCTTCTAATAGAGGAAGATAACAGTTTTTTAAATTGATTTTTTTTTTACAGATTTGGTACTTAATTTATCATCAGGGTTAAATTTACTCCTTTAAAAAACACTTAGTTAACTTACGGTTCTGAGGCAGTTTCTTCACTATCAGGTGCTATTGGATAATCTTGCCATCTTGTAAGACCACTTCTAGTGGCTACAAATGACACAGTTATTCCAAAGCGTTTCTGAAACTCTTTCCTACAAGATGAGTGAGCAAGCATTGAAGAGAAAGGCATAAAAAAGTAAGTGATACTAAAAGTTCAATGTGAATAAGAATCCAAATTAAAACTTACTGAAAAATTTCTCAGATAAATATCGTTTCCTAAGTTGTATTTCTTGAAAAATATTAAATAATTTTGAATATTATCAGTAAATTTACATTTCAAAGTCAAAAAATTGAAATTTGTCAACAAAATCTGTATTGTGGTAAAAGATGCAATGCTCAATAATATTAAATGATATTAATTCTGAAATTAAGAAGTTCCTTTGATATTTTAAATAAACTAGCCAACTCCCATTCAGTTTATTTTTTTATATTGAGTCTATCCTAACTGAATCTATTTCATTGAATTAAATTATTGATCATTTAAATTTTAAATTTAAAAAATACATATTTACTAAAATAAATGACAAATTGTAAGATATGCTTATAGGAAGGAAATATCAAAGATCATCAAAATGGGGTGATATATCAACAATAAAGGCTATGTGTTCCCCTAAAACAGAGAGGTTAATTATATAATGAATAATTGGTTACAAAACTTGTATTCATAAAACTACAAAATAGTGAGAGGTAACATGAGGAGATAAGACATGTATGCTCAAAATTTTAATTTAAATGATACTATCATCATAATATCTAATTATAATTTGGTAATATACTTAAGTAACATGGAGGAATTAATGGAGCAAAGTGAATTCCAGGAATTATATTGATGAAAAGACTTTTGAAAAAACTACCAATCAATAAAAAGTACTTGGTAATTACGATTATTATGAATTAACAAAAATATCAATCATGCATGTGTTGAATATATGTTATTGATTAGCCTCATTTTTAATAAATCCCAAAGGTTTTTTGACAATCTGACAGTAAAATTTAAATTTTATCTTAAGTAAACATTAGATTTAAAAACATCTGTGGTCTTATATCCTTTCAGATTTATATTTCTTCAACACACATGAATGCAACACAAATATTTTTTTGAAGTGATGGGTTTAAAGTAATGTACTTTACCTGGGTAACAGAACCATCAGCATGTCTATGGGGCTTATAAAAGCATGGAGCGAACAGGAATATGTGTCAGTTAGTGCAATTCAGACAATACATAAAGATCGGGTCAAGGAAGAGAAAAAAATTGAGTGGAATACTAATCTATCATCAGAACCAAACATGCAGCAAATTGTTTATCACCAGGCTCCAGCATATGTGCTTGACACACAAGACAAAACAACACTGATTCAACAACAATAGGAAGCATATAAGTTCCTTGAGATATATTAATTAAGTATAAGGAATGGGTCCAAAATGCATTAACATATAATTACTTGAAATTGATATTCAAAAGTACCTGGAGTATAACTTAAATCTTAAGATTTGTAAATACAGTAGATTCCGGTCAATTGGGCCATTGGTTAATCGGGGAAGCAGTTTATTTGGGACATATCTTAAAGAACAAAACAAATTGAGAAAATAACTGGAATTTGCTTAGCTTATTTGGGACACCATGCCGTTTAATTGGGACAGTGAGTGCTAGATGACATGCATGTGGCATGGAGGAGTGAGTGAGACTGAGTGAGTCATTGCTGTTTCTCTCAGTAACTAGAAAGTGCTAGATGGCGCGCTTGTGGCATGTGGCGTGGAGGAGTGAGTGAGACTGAGTGAGTCATCGCTGATTTACTCAGTAACAAACATGCGCATATTTAGACAGTGTAGCAATTCTGCTTGCAGTGACTGCTAGATGGCTTGCTTGTGATCCCTATAGGTAAGTATGTGGGCTGACTCACTCAGTAAAGAACAGGTGTATGTATTCAGACAGTGTAGCAATTTTGCTTGTAAAATTTCAGACCCCTGCCAAGATGCCATGGAGAGATTTGACCCTAGCTAACAGAATTGCCTTACTTGACCAAATCAAAAGCCAACTGCCTAACACCAGTCATCGCCGGCTGGTGGAGATAACTGGAGTTCCGAAATCTACAATTGCACGCATGATACAGTAGCAAGATAAACTGTGAGAGGAATGGGCATTATGCGAAGGATAACAGGGAACATCCCAAAAATGGAAGAATGAAGACAAGGATCCAGACGTTGAGGAGGCCCTCAATCAACGGTTCTCTATTGTAACTGGACGAGGTATGGGTGTCAGTGATCCAATGCTGAAAAGTAAGTCAGAGGAGTTAGCTTAAAAGCTGGGTCACAAGGATTTCAAAGCAACAGATGGTTGGTTCTCTCAATGGAAATCTAGGCATGACATTAAATTCAAGAAAGCACACAGTGAGAAGGACAGTGCTGAAGTGCTGTAAGTGCTGAACAAAAATGCCCAACTTGCTTCAGAAATTTTCTGCAGATGACATCTACAATACTGATGAAACAGGACTGTTTTATCGTGCCACACTGGATGCTTCCCTATGCTACAAACACGTAACACTGTTGGGTTCAAAGAAAGCAATGATCGCATAACTGTGTTATGCTGTTCAAACATGTCAGGAGCTGATAAACGGAAGCTGTTGATTATTGGGAAAAGTGCTAAGCCTTGATGCTTTAAGGGGCTTAGAATGGACAGTTTACCAGTTCTGTACCATGCTAACAGAAATGCATGGATGACTTCTGAAATTATTAAGAAATGGCTGATGAGTTGGGACATGGAACTACAACGGAAGTCAAGAAAAGTTCTGCTGCTTCTTGCCAACTGTGCAGCACACCCTCATTTAGATTGTTTGAAAAGCATCCATCTGGAATTTCTGCCTCCCAACACCACATCCTTGGTGCAGCCAATGGACATGGGAATCATAAAAAATTTTAAGACGTTGTATAGCAGAAAGTTGATAAACTACATCCTTGAAGCAATTGAAGAAAATCTACTGACATCATCTTCAACAGCCAAGGAAGTCAGTGCAAGGGCCTTTTACAAGCAGTACAGTTTGTCGCCAATAGTTGGTGAACAATAATCAGCAAGACCATTCAGAACGGCTTTGCACACTGGTATTAAGCATTCAGGCTTGGAGATGCCAGATATGACCGATAATGAAAATGACGCCATTTACTACAAAGAGTTTGCATGCATCGACAATAGTGTTCAATGTTACAATGAAAATGAAGATTATGAGGATGCAATTTTTGAACAAATTGCAGCAAAACAGCAAAAGACATCAGAAGACCAGGAAAGTGATGAGGACGACACATCTGAGCTTGAGCGAGTGACTAACCAGGATGCGAGGAAATTTATTGCTGGATTATGATGCTACTTCGTGCAGGAAAACAATGAAGGCAGTCCTATATCTGCACTAGATATCTGCGCTGATTTTGTTCAGTTGCAGTCAATCAAGAAAACATGGCAGGGTACTTCATGCAGGAAGGCAATGAAGGCAGTCCTATATCTGCACTAGATATCTGTGCTGATTTTGTTCAGTTGCAGTCAATCGAGAGAACACGGCAGGTTACACTCGATAAATTCCTCCAACATCATTAACTGTTAAGAACTACATACATGCATGTTTGATACATACATTAAATTGAAATTGTTTTTAGCGTAAATATTTTTCTTTGATCTGTACCATTTGTTCCAGAATTCATTTACAGTGTTTTTGTTGCTCAATAAATAATCTCAATAAACAGGAGTTTGTCTTTTGTTTTATACCTTTTTAACTTTTTATGTGGAACTTCGCATAATTGGGACAGCCACTTAATTGGGCCAAAGTATGCTAGTCCCAATGTGTCCCAATTAACCGAAATCCACTGTATCACATTCAATACAGATTTCATCTTCAAAACATCCCTCAAAATTTTTAAATCCATGCTTATACTAATGAATATGTTACAATAAATATCCATAAAAATTCCAAATTATGTTCCTTGGTATTAACATCAACCTTGAAAATGTAACCTTCAGAAGAAAGAAAAACAAATTTATATTTAAAATTCCAAATAATTGAGTCCCATTCCAGGCACTGAAACTATGATTGAATAAATCAATCAGTGGGTGGAGATTGAGAATCAAGGATGCAGTGCAGTGCATGAAAGATTTGTCATCAACAAAACCACATTAAATATGCTGCTCAGAGGACTGAATGGGAAATAACAAATGAAAATAAATAAATTCATCACTGAAATGAAACTCTGAAAGGAAAATTGGTGAGTTTGAACCCTACTTACATTCCATCATCCATGAAGTGCAGTGCAAAATGCTTGTGTGAAAGTGAGTATGGCATTGTGATTAAATCTCAATGCCAGTAGGAGAGAAAAATCAAGGTTAAACATCACCACACAATGAAACATTGACAGATCAAAGGCAGTGAATACCTATTTTTGCCACACAAAATAGCTTTATAGCCACCCTCAAAAAGCAATTATCAGAAAAAATAAAGGCAAAGCTTCTAGAAATTCAACTTCCATTTGCAAGGCCCAAGTAGAAAATTATAGTAGTGAGCAAAATCAAAATAGCTATAAAAATGTGATAAAGTTAGTATTATTTAATAACTCAAATATTTAATGAATTGATAAAATGAAGTTTATTGCAAATAACATATTCAAATTGAAATAATTTATTACCAAATAAGAACTGTTTCACTCATATCAATTATTTATTAATATTAATAATTCTTGGGAATATTATAAAAATTAAGTATATCTTCAAAACTAAAATGTAGAAATCAAATGTTACAGTATAAAAACAAAGTAATGTCACATGAGAAAATAATGCAATTAATAATAATAAAATATGAGCAGTGGCAAAAATTACCCATACCTAAATTTTTCATTACAATAGTCCACCAAAATAATAAGTGTGATAATGAAAATTACAGCATATATTTAATTACCAAGAGATTTGAACAATTTAAAATTTACTTTGAAATGACTAGCAGAATATTAGAATTTACAATATTTTCTCCATAATTAATTTCATATTGAGGCAATGATTGTTCAATAGATTAATTTTAATACTATCCTTTACTTTCTAATAAAGTATTCTCATCCCCAATCAAATATATACTGTGATTCACATAGCAGGTGCAAATCTACATCTGCAATTTCAAGTTCATGAGTTGTCATTATTAATTTTACTTAATGTTGCCAAAATTCATCAAATTATTGTTTTATCTTTACTCAAAACTCATGATTTATGTTTGATTCCTATACTCTTATAAAGCATTGTAATGACAATTTTCATTCTTGTGTCTGCAATTGTTATGTGCAAATAAGAAATATGCTATAAGACATATTTGATTGGCAATTTAAAATAGTTCATTTATGGTGCATAAAACATAAACAACAAGAATGCATGTCCAACTGGAAATTTTAATTGCCAATAAAATATTTTTAAGCACGTCTTATTTTTTGATGATGCATTAATACCTTGTCAGCAAATCATAACTTATTATCATATTTGAGTCAGAAAATTCTTAACATTTAGACAATTATAAATATATAACATGTCAATTTATAAACTAAAATAAGGAACAATTAAGTTAAACTGTGACAATTTGGCTCAATGCACCACCATGTACCATAAAAGTGCCAAGCTACAAGCAGTTGAAAGACTCTCAAACAATTTTAAGAGCCTCGAAATATGCTGGAGTCTAGTGTAATATCACATGCTCTACAAAATATAATTATACAGCAATGGTGGTCTCTTTGTGAGATATCAAGTTATAATTTTACAGGCATGCATGAATGCTGTGAGCAAAAACATAAAAAATGCAGTGCTCATGTTATGTTTTTCATGGTAGGAATTAATCAAAAAGTGCTCCCATCTCAAATAAATCAAATGCAATGAAATTTTTGAAACCATATCGATTGAAAGGCGGCATTATTTTTCGATGCTTATGTATGGGAGAGTATTTTTTCCAAGCCATTAAAGCAGAAAGCTCTCATTTGACACAGGAGCACCAAAAGCACCACTTGGAATTACTAATTCACTTTTACAACTGGTTTAGATAAAGTGGGACACAAAAAAATGAAGGTATACTTTACAATATTCTGTGGTGTGAGGAAGAGTAGGAGGATGGACGAATGGCAGAGCAGCTTACCCCTTCTCCTCTTTTGAAGACAGGCTGACATTTTTGGGAAACCACTCCGTCACCTTGGCGTCGTACACCAGCGACAGCAGTAGATTCCTGTCACCTGGGCCGCACACCCAACCGCCAAAACATGTGAACGCGCACGCACGCACACAAACAAACACACACGCAAACACAAAAGGACAGACACCATAATACGTACAACACAAATTGGCTGCCTGGTCATTATTCTTCCTAGCATGGCAGATTTCCAAGGTGTAAAGGCTTTTGTCACCGTTACTTCTCTGATTGATTTGTTTTGAGTAATTTTTAAAGAGAATTACTTGAAAATCTGAGCTGAAAGTAAACCACCAGGCATAAAAGAGAGCTCCAGGAAAGTTTTTAAGAGTCTTCAATGAAATTTCCAATGTTGAACCTTGACTGTGATGTAAAAATCTTGAGTCAGTTATAGTGATTTATATATTCCAGAGCACATTAACTAAATGAATTCCATTCAATCTTTAACCTTGAGGGATAAAAGTGTAGTTTAATGATGTTCTAAAACTGTAAGTATTGCTGCTATCATTGAAATAAGAGTTTATATTAAGTTTTTTCATTTTTATCTATTAAAATATCTACTGGAGAACAAAAAATTGGAACAAGTGATGTTGGTGCAGAAAAGTAGATTCTAATAATTTTGGCTGAAATAATGAGTGCTAATTGGTGTACACGGTCAGTAAGTGAGCAGTGATCTTTCCAAAGGGTGACTGAATTTTGCCTCTTTGTTGGTGGATGCCCCTAACCAAAGGAAAAGGCTATACCAGGCATGCTCAAGGAGACATTCAACAGCACATTCATGCTCACAAGGTGGAACATTCCAGCAGTAGTGCAATAGCATATTGGCATTTATTTGCTTGCAAAAAACATAAAAAACTTGTGTCTATTTTCTAATCCACAGGTGTCCAACTCAATGCCTCAGGGGCAAGAAATTGCCCATGACAACATATGGTATCACCCAAGTGAATGAGTAAAAAGAAATGTCGATCTACGAAAGGAACATTACAGAATTCTTTTGAAAATGATGGAAAAATTAAGAATATGAATAGAAATTTTGAAAATGAACACTATTTTAGTATCTTATTAGCAATTAAAAACAAAATCGATTCCAATGACTAAATTAAATTGAACCTTTAATCATGTGAAGTATATCATTTTTACATTTATCAGGCTCTTTCCCTATGTTCAAATGAAGGTCCAAATGCTTGAGGTTTTGGAACAGAAATTTGATCTACTTAATAATGACAAATAGAAAGTCGATGATTTTGATTTCCTGGGAGAAGCTAGGCTTAATCTTTAAGATGGGAAATTGATATACCTGACAATATAAAATTTGATTTGTTCTTTCAATGCACATCAAAAATATTAATATACCTCTGATCTAAACACTTATTTTTATATAAATCCAAACTTTTCATTTTTTACCCCATTATATCATATAACCAAAAATGTTTGTTTCTAAGTTAAAGGTTCTCAAATATTTCAAATTTTAAATTAAAATAAAGAAAAATTTTCAGTCTTTTAGTTAAATATTTTACTATGACATGCAAGAAGTTGAAATTAATATCATAGGGCTGAAAAACATTATTTTATCGAATACATGTTGCTTTGGATTGAGCATAGAAAGAGAAACTATACCTGAAATCTCTCGAATAATTCAAATTCTTAAGTCTAAAGATGCAAAAAAAATAAAAAATATAGAAAAATAAGTTCTGGCTAATGACTACAAAAAATTAAGAAATTTATAAGGAATGGTTGCATACATGGAGCTCAACTTAAAACTTATTAAGTTAATACACATTAACTAAAATGTTGGACTCCTTGTTTTATGATAAAAACAAGACACAAATTAATTATATTTTTAATTGGATAATGAAGTTGTGTTAATGGATTTTTAGGCTTGCCTTGCAACACTACTGGAATACCACAATAAAACCACGTTTGGTGTAATGAAGCACATGGAGATGATAAATCAAATAACTGGTGAAGTGCCAAAATTGTAACTTAATATAACTTTATAACATAAACAATGACAAATTCATAAAATCAACCATTCTTCATCGAAGAAAACTATTCATCCATTATGAGTGAAGTATGACATAATACTAATGTGATTGAAACTTCAGTGCACTGCACACAAATTTGTTTGCTTTAGGTGCTCCAAAACACCAATAAAACTAATTGAACATACATTAAACACCAAGTATAAATGCAACATAGAACATCTATTTTCACATAATATTTTTGAACTCTAAACAGTGAAAGATGGAGACAGTAAAATTCTATCTACAGTTTATTCTATTTCATTTAATAAATAAATTTATTGATACATTTGCTACCTCCATCATCTGCATTCTAACTGCTGAGCATAGATATGACAAAGTATGATTTTTGACTATAATATTCCAGAATTTACTTTATTAAGACTTGGGAAGAAATTATATGATATGATGTCTAGCTCCAATTAAATCCATTTGCAAATTTAAAAGAAAACTTTACAATTAAGATGATTTTAAATGATGTTGATTGATCAGTATGGTTCAGCATGACTTCTAGTTTATACTAAAAATGTTTTTACTTAATTTATTGATTGTAAAATAAAATAATTTTCAATTTAAAAAAAGTCATATGCAAACATGCTAAAAAATTATAAGGTTTAACCTAAATTAAAAAGGGTAGGAAACTCTTATTACTACTCACAGAAATATGAATCTTTGTTCATTTTGTCTGATTTTCCATCTGAGGTATTCGCTGTAAATTAAGAATAACATTGAATGAGAAATAGTGGTCAATGCTTTATTTAACCCTTTAAATCCCTGGATCCTGTCTGCTTGACCCAAAAATTCAATGCAGAAAATCCATTTGGCCCTATTTTAAACTTCATTATCCTATGGTAGTTTGTTTCTTATTGTTTTTCTAATATTTTTGCTTCTGGTGCAATGTTTGGTAGACATGGAGCAGCACCGTGTTAAGAGGGGGCAACTGGAGAATTTTGCCCAGGGCACCAAAACTTTGAAGGGTGCCAAAACTTTGAAAGGTGCAAAAAAAAATCAAATGTGTTAACAAAAAATGTTTTTTACTATTCATTTAAAAAAATTACTGAAAAACTTCTTGCTTTCCCCTTAGCAAATGTGGCAATTAATTTTTATGTATATGATTTTGAAGCTACATCTTGCGCAATTGAAATTGTTGCTAGTCTGTTTAATCATCCTTGAGCAGTTGTTGATCTCAAATAGGTTTTGATCAGTTTCAATTAGAAAAAACATCTTTCACCACTAGCAATTGTCATGGGAATTGTTAAATACACATGTAATACAACCCATGCATTTGATCACATGCCCTGAAAATCGCTTTTATGAATGAAGTTCAAAGTGGTAGCAATTTGGCATAATTTTTTGAAAGACCAGGAAATATTTTTCAGTTTATCATAGAGTACTTTGCCATCAATAATATTTTTGACCTAACAACTCATGTCGCAAATCATAATGCATGTGAATAAAAATATTACCATCTATCTTTTATGTAAAAATTCGTCACTGAAGAAAGTTTTTTAATTTTAAAGCACCTAAAAAAAATTCATGACAAACAAGAAATGACAGCTGGCTTTAATGCATCAGGTCTTGGTCGATTATAGATTTATCTTTAAAAATTTATGCTTATGTAGTGTTTGAATCATTGATAAAGAGAACTGTTTCATAATATTTGACTATTCATTCATAGATGATGCTAAAATTATTTTTTTGTTTTGCATATTACGAAAACAGAGATTTTCGAGCATGGTCCTCTAAGTGTTAATTTAAATAATTTATTAATTACGCATTTCTTTTTTATTTAAATAATAAAATGTATTTCAACAAAATAAACTTCCTTTAAAAAGGTGCATAAAATTATTTTGCCTCGGGTGCCACAAAGACTTCCACTGGCTCTGACATAGAGTAATAATATTTTCCATGATAATTGAGTTAAAAATCAACCCCAGTTTATTTAGTCAAGCAAACAGAACTGATAAATCAGTTTCTTGGGATAGAAAGTGTTAAAATGTTTTTTTCATGCAGCAACTAATTATTCCAAGACTTAAAAAAGATATCTAAATAATTCATGCCTTCATATTTTTCTGCTTCCAATTTATTTTTCAGTTATTATGATCCTGAAATCATTAATCACTCAGGCTTTCTTTGTAATGATGTGTTTTGTATTTCATCAATATTAGCAGCAATTCATATCAAACTCATCTTAAAGGAATTCAAAGAATATCTTCATAACTTGAATAGAATACCATAATTTGGAAACACAATTTTTTAATGAACCCTTATGGAAACTTAATCTACTCATAGTAAGATAAATTTTGAAGATATAATAGCATAATTGATCATAGGGTGAAACTTACACTGCGTCAGGTAGTCCGATAATGGGAATGACCTCTTCAGGGGCCACTTCCACCCTGGCTGCTTTGTTCGCTCCAAAAAGTGGAGTAGTTCAACCTCAGGACTCTCAAAAGGATGCTCATTGTCATATAAGTATTTGCAGTACACCCTAAAATATGTGATGAATTAGAAGTATTCGAAATCAATGAAGTAATTAAAATATGATTCTAAAGGGTCTATGGCTTTAAGCCAATTAGTGAGTAATTTTTATTTTTGAGATCTGTAAGGCATTCTAAAAGTAGTTTTAATATATTATGGTTAGAAGCATCCTATTTGGTCATTACAATAATAAGTGTACAATCACTTCTTCAAAAACATTTTTTTCTTTTAGTTTGGATAATTAATGATGCTTGAAAATATTATAAAGATAATGATTATAGCATATTTTACATATCTTAGTTAGGACTTGATCAATCAAGTAGTGAACAGGTTGTGCATAGCAATAATACTCATGAACCTACCAATAAAACTTAGACTGCAATTTCAATAACAATTTCTGTTGTATTTTAATTATGGATGTCCACAATAGGGGGCAAGAGGGGACATTTACCTCAATTTACATTTAAAAAACACATCATATATATAAAAGTTCATGTTTGAATGTGGGTTGATTACATGTTATACATGTTTTGTCCCACCATGACAAAATATCTGCAGGTGCCCATGATGTTGGTCATTCTGAATTATAAAATAAGGTGCATAATCACTGCTTCTTGAATTTACAGAAAGTTGGTTGATTTACTTATACATTCAAAAAAGCAACTTACCAATCAGGATGAATCTTCCACTTCTTGCCCCTGAAGTATTTGGTCACTGGAGTTCCTAAAAAAGAAGGACATTTAAATTACATCTACTCTATTAAAATTTGCAATGTTCTTCATTTGTGGTAAATGTTTTTATGGATTAGAAGCTAAGTAACAAAATGCCAAGGTAGGATCATCCTTCTTTGATTCCATTTCTGTTTTTTCTGGGGATCCCCATGACTTCTATTTTGGTTACCTGAGGTGGATAACTTTTATCAATGACATTTTTATTCCATGATGTCCAAATTTCACTTTTTAATGACGGTCAATAAATTGTTAGAATAGTAAAGTCTCCTCAAGATTTAACTATTATACATTACAGAATACTCTAAGCAGTGCTTTTTAGCCTACTTTCCAAAAAAATGGAAATTAGTCTTATGAGATCGCACCGGTGTCCGTGTGTATATGTATTTGTCCCCCTAACATCTTCTTCACGAATGAACCAATTTCAACTAAATTTGGTACATAGAATCCTCACATAAATTAATACCCAAAATGATATATTTGGACCGGATCAACTGAGCAGGAGTGCCACAATTGCAAAGTTTAACTTTTTGGTAATTATGAATTTGGAAGGAATTGGCCACACCGATTTCAACTAAAGTTTGTATGAAGTAGGCATACAACATAAAATAACAAAATCAAGATGTTTAGTATAGATATAGATAGCAGGGCTGCCACAATATAATGGATAAAAAATTATTTTTACAGGTATTTGTGTTGAACTGTTCACATCAATTTTAACCAAATTTAATACTTATAATATGTACTTATATACAAAATCATATTAGCATATTTAAACTGAATCAGCCAAACAGGGGTGCCACAGTTAAAAACTAAACTCTTTCAGTAATTAAGGATTTGGAAGGAATTGGCTGAACGGATTTCAATTAAATTATGTCTATAAGATTTGCACAACATATGATAATAAAATCAAGATGTTTAAAGCAGAGCTAAAGAGCAGGGCTAACACAGTAAAAAGTTAAATAATACTTCTTTTACACGTAATTCTAGGGAACTGACCTCATGTATTGTAACCAAATGTAGTATATTTAATCTTCATATAAATAAATAACCAAAATATTTCAACCGGGTCAACTAAACAGAGCTACCACAATATCAAGGTTAGAATTTTTCTGTAACTATGAATTTGAAAGGTATAGGCTGAACAGATTTAAAAGAAATTTCGTTTGTATGGCGGGTATAGAATGACAAAATGAAATGAACATGTTTAGAACGGACCTAAAAAGCAGAGCTACCACAATATAAGGAAAAATATTTTTCTGATTTCAAAGCAAATACATTATATACGATTATACTATGGCGAATTTGATGAAAAGCACTTCTTTACTTCGGGAAACCTGTGTACACCCCTACTTGTGACATATTAAAATTGTATTAAAAGGAAAGAAAGTGAATTAGTTCTTTCCAGAACTACTTGTTTCTATTGTAAAAATAAAGAGACTTATTGTAATTCTACATAAATTTTAATCAAAACGACCCAGGTTTCGTTGCAATACAACATCATCAGGTGAAGTAAACTCAAAGCCGGTAGCAATTTATAGTAATAGGTACAATAGGTGGGTGGGGGAGAATGAGTTGGGGGAGAATAAAGAAAGGAATTGTGGAGCGAACGATCATTGGAGGAAAGGAGTGAACGCATGTTCGTGGGAAGGGGAGAAGTCGGTTGAGCTCAGTGAAGTCCAGTAAGTTGGATAATGAACTGTTTTCAATACAACCCTGCCCCAGTAACTCTTAAAAGGTTGGTATTCCTGGGCGTCAAGATTACATGTAAGTGTAAATATCTTATTATTTATTGTAGAATTATGTTTAAAAGATGCTCTTAATCAGCACATTTACACATTTAATTTAATAATATAAAAAAGTTTAAATTTTATTGCAAATGATTTGGTCGGCTGGAGACCCCCTGCTGCAAGGTGGCAGGCATTTTTGCTCGGTTTCCAGTCAAACCCATGAGTTCCGCACTCATAATCTGAGTTAATGATAGTTGTGAGGTCTGTTCAGCGGTCAGTTTCGGATGTGGTCCCAGCTAGTTAAGATGAACTGAAAATTCTACTACAATCTTACAATTCGAGTGAATTCGAATTAGATAAGTTAATAGATGATAAGAATAAGATTCTACATTCTTTTCTGCGTAAAATAGTGCAAATTCTGCAATGATATCTCAATTCTGATTGTGAGACATGTAAAAATGTTTATGTCTACATGTTACATCTTTATCAAATGAAAAAATGGAACGTGTCTGGAATTAAAGCAATGAGCTTAAAAAAAATTAACATCCATTGCATCCTCACGGATGTCTGAGCTTTCCAACCATACCATATTTAAAGGGCTTTTTCTACCATTTTCATGAAACTATGTGCATTTGAAAAAATTACTCTTTCTTAGTTACCGCTAACAGTTAGCGGTGACTAATAATTAGAATCATTCAAACAGGGAGTAGCAAACACATTATCTCTCTGGAGGTCTTAGGGGCACTTTTGCCCTCTTACACTAGGCAAGCCCCACACCCACCATGCGCGGGGCCCTAGGCTATGGCCTACTTGGCCTATGCCTTAATCCAGCCCTGCTGGGAGCGGTTCGCTTCGGTTTGCGGAACTGGTAGTTAAATTTTGAAAAAGTTTTAGAAAATTTGTTTGCTGAGTTGCAAGAGCTTGTGAACTGCTGTTGAAAAATTAAACACCTTCAGAGTCAAAATATACAATGAAAACTAAGAAGCCATCTGGAAATCAGTCACCTAATTACTTGTAAGTTACATATCATTAAAGAATGTTTTACTGAAATAATTTTTTTTGTACTCTAGCAACACTAGCATAATAATAATAAAAGGTTTATTTTTTAAAAAGAATGTTATTAAATATCCATAAAATCAATACACTTCGACTGAAATAATTTTTTTGTATTTATTCAGTTTTTTCTTTAGATAAAAATTTTTTTTAGTGAACTAGTTGTTAAAATTTTGGCAGTTCAGCACTATCCATAATTCATGATCATTTGTATATGCAAAATTTCAACAATTAATTCCAATTAAAAGGGCTTAAGGAAGCATGGCAGTTAGGCACTTCTGACTTATTATTATTAATGATCAGTTGTAGGTGTTGGGTCTTAAGCAATGTTCCCTCTAAGCTATGGATGTGTGTGCATGCACATAGTCCGCAAGGCCAGTGCACATGGGCAAAATTTGTGTATACAAATATTTGTAGAATTATAGATAGTTTATTGTGTAATAAAAAAGCACACGCTACTGTGCAACATTGCAGACTAGTCAAAATCTCGGTATATACCGACTCTGCACCATGCCCACCCTCACCCCATCCTAGTTCATAATTTTAATATACCCAGATGCATTTATTTACCTTCTTTGACTGTCGAGGAAAAAAATGGTGCCACAGAAAAAGGATGCACAATTATCTGAAATATCTGAAAAAGTTGCACATGGCAAATTTCTTCCGCACACATGTCATGAAAAATTAGAGGGAACATTGGTCTTAAGCCTATAGAACAGGGGTGATCAGACATTTGAGTCTGTGAACCGCACATAGCATCCTCAGAAATATTAAGAGCTGCATTCAAGCGAGAACTAGCGAGAACTGATAATGGGTTGAAAATTAAACACAAAGAATACTAAGGCAAGATATTAGCAAAAAACTTGATTATTCTTTAACAACTCGGAAAAATAAGTTGCATAGATTCGGCGCATATTTAAACATGCCTTCAGGAGGTTAAGATAAAATTGATTCAAAGAAAAGATGGATTACATTCTCCCGCAAGCCACACATTTCGTACACATGTGGCTCACAAGCCACACTTTGGCCATTTCTGCTATAGAATATATAAATAAACAAATAAAGAAATTTTTTAAATGTTCAGCATTTATATGGATGTGATTTTATCACAATAATGATTTTTAACTTTAAAATACATTTTCAGTATTTGATCCAAGGTATTTTTTAACCAATTTATTTATTTCAAATGTATTTATCTAAAAGTACCTAGTTCTTTTCCCTGAATGGGTTTTGGGAATAAAATGTATCATCTTCTATAGCAATGATATATCATTTATTTCATAAAATATATTTGAGCACAAGATGTCATATGCTGAAAAATTGAAAATTTTCTTCAGATTTTTATGAAGTAATGAAAATTCAAATGCAAAATGATTGTTTGACTTACCTTCTGCATGGCTCCTTCGAATTTCTTCAACTGCATGGACACGTGTCATGCCATAGAGTTCTGGTATAGCTACCACCAGGGTGAAAGGCGTTTTTGGTATGGGAGCATAATAATATCTTCGTCTCAAAAGTGATACTCTTTTCTGTATGAAAATAAACATTTATTTGTAGAATCACAAAAAATGTTGTCCGTTGTAAATTTAAGTAATTAATATGTTTAAAATATAAGTGCTTCCACAAATAGCATTCATTTGTAATTAATAGAAAAGCAGATTTTGCAGAAGCATGTGCAATTTGTGGAGTGCATTATTGATCAGAAAGATACTTTTTCACTAAAAAGAACTCATGGATCAGAAGATATTAGTATTAACACATTCATTTTCACAAGGTAATCACAAGAGACAGGTAATTTCTGTGATATATACATTTATGAGGCAAGTATCTAAGTGCCATTGATGCTCTAAAAGTTATGGGTATTTCAAGAGTGTTACACACAATTGTCCATTAGAATGGGAAAGCAAATAGATTTATATTTGAAAAAGCATCATTTATGGCTTATACCAAAACTGAACTTGCATAAACCTAAGCATGACTTACCATGTCATCATAATGATATTTAATTGGCAATACTTTGCTCCCAACTGTCTGATTTATGACTGCATCCCGAAACTAAAAAATAATAAACAATTATTACATCAGGTTGATGAATGAAAGGACAATTACTTTCTTATGATAAAGAATTTTAATTAATTTATATCTAAGAGTTTTCAAAAGTAAGGAATGTTTGTTTGTAATCAATACCAACAATAATATAATAGTTTAATTGAAAATATTTAAAAAATAATTTAAAGGAGCTACCAGATATCTTTATTTAGATTTTTTATTAGATGACTCCTGAAGTTCAATAACTCATTTCAATCTTTGTCTTGTACACATTTTACAAGAAATGAATTGTATCATTTTCTCTTGGCTCCTTTAACACTGTATCTAAATTAAACTTTATTGGTAGTTTAAGCATTTATTCATTTTTGGATCTATACAGGTTATCAGATACCAAATGAGAGATGTGGTAATGTAGTAGCTTGGAAAATTCCAATTTTAAATTTATTAAAATAGCAAAGAAAGATAGATGAAAGGTTGGCTTACGGCTATAAGTTCTGAGTGAAATTCACGTGGTCCAGAATCATCATCAACTAACTCAACCTCAGTCATGTCTACACTGTTATAGCTGGGTTTGAGGATACCCTGAAACTGATAAAAGCAAGATGTAATCAAATGAAAAATAAAAATCGTTGAATTTGAATAAATGATTTCAAAAATAATAGAATTAAGTAATATTAGTAATTAATAAATGAGGACACACTTACCACAGGTCTTAGATCAGGGTGGATCAAGATATACCCATTGTTGGTGACAATGAAAGCATAACCATTTACTCCCATCTGCAAATAAAATTATATTTTATATCTCTCTTGGTTTTAAAATAAAAATATTTTGAGTAAAGATCAAAGGTATGGCAAAAACAACATAAAATAATTAAATAAGTAAAAATGAATTCTTTCGTAGTTTATGATAAAGTTCATTCAAAAAATGTGTACTCACCAAATGAGGTGCCATCAACTTTTGTATGTCCTGAATAGGAATATCAGTTCCGGCTACCCCGAGGAGACTAGCTATTCTGGTCTGTTTCAAAAGAGATACCAAGTTAATATCATGCAATCATAAGAAGAACTAACAACATCCCCTTCAAAAAATACAGAAATACCTACTGATGATACTAGCTTAAGACAATATCAGCATTAGAATAGAATGAGCATAACCAACAGAGCAAGAGGTTAGGTAATTAGAAGCACGAGGATATATTTACATGGTCAATATTTTCAGGCTCTTCCACAGCAGTACAGAAACATAAAATAATGATTAACTTGGTACAATATATACTGGAAAAGAAGGGAAAAGAGAATCAGAAGTACCTAACTGTACACTGCACTCTCTTTTCCCTATAGTCTATAGTTTCCTATGGGATATTTCTACAGTTTTAAAAATAAATCATACTTATGGAAAATCTATAGCGTTTACATTCTAGTTCAATACCACTGGACACGTTACAGTTTTCTGGCAGTCACTAAAGGTGAAAACTCCTAATTAAGAGGTACAGTATAAGCGCCAAAAGATGTACATCAAACTGCCAGAGATGGTTGAGTTGTGACCATCTCCTTCACTAGCCGCTAAACATATAAAGGGACATAAGTTTGGAATACTTCCAGTCATCGGTCTCCATGCAGGTCGCACCAGCTGCAGTTGCTATATAAAATGCATATCACACTCACTCATCCACGCATACTATTGAAGATAGCTAAATCTGGCACACTTACACATCTCAAAAGACGAAAGGTATCACACCACCGCAGGCACAATCATGTTCTTTGCATAGAAGTCACATTTTTTTTAAACTGCACCAGGCACCATCTTGCTACTGGAATACAATTTTTTTAAGTATGTATCTCTTTTACTAGCCTACTCTAAATGCTGAAGAAGATAAGTAAGTTCTACTTCACACTAATATGTCAAACTGGAATACACAGCTGTTAATCACTGGAAAGGGGTTGACAAAGCTTAGCTTGCTTGTCTCATGCCTGCAGCAATGCAGTAATAATTGTTGAGACTTTATAAAGATGTGCTCCCAGTTTGGCTGACTATGTCTAAAATCTAATGGAGCAGATTAATTCCTCTTGATAAAATACCTATGCACAGTGCTTGATTTTTTGCTAAACAATTTGAAAGCATCAATTAAGTATAAAGATCAGACATTGATGTTTCAAGTGATTAAATTTTTTATGAGTTTACCAGACAGACAACTGTGACTTCCATCAATGGTTCATGCTGAGGAAAAAATGACTTTTAATACAGCCATTAAGAATTAGATTGTTAAAAACATTGATGGGATCCTGTTGCATTATTTCACAATTCAACTAGTTGAACAAATAAACTAAGCACTGTTCAAATGAAATCCACCGAACCTACAAGAATTCTAGACTTACACTACAGATATATGCCATTGACTATAATGAATATATACAGAGGCACGCTGCACGCAACAGACAGGACCGAATGATCATTATTAAAAAGTACCTCTCTCACTCTCTGAACCCAATAGGCTTCATTTACGAGAACTCGTTCTGTGATGTTCTGAAAGTGAACGGAATTAATTGCAATTTGATAAAATTATAACACTTGACAATAATAAAACATTTAGCACATACATTTTTTATTAATGGATACCTATGCAAAAATTTAGGCTGTTAACACAAACTGATGAAAATATCACATTAATTTTTCACAAGGAAAAGTTCATTGAAGCTATGTTACATGATGAAATGTAAACAGGAAATTAAATTTATAAAATTACTTGTTCACAAATTTCACACACATTTGGTCAATATTAATTTGAAGTAATTCATTAAAATTTAGATGTGGATATGGTTTCCATGTATGTCAAGCTTAAAAATAAAATACACACATGAAAATAACTTTAAATAGTGAGAACTTTCTTCTTAAAAGCATATGGTATTATTCTGATGTATTTGAGTTTTATACATTATAAAAATGTCAGAAAAAAATTATTTTTACCAATGTAATATATGTAATCCAAAATAATATGTTGAAATATCTTTTATAAACTAAATTGCTGGAGATTATTGAGTTGTTTCACTGCTTATAAATTTTAATATATGGTTTTAAGACTGTTAAATTTAAAAAAGGCCTTAACTTGGTTAAAATGTTGCTAATGAGATGAAAATAGAGCATCTAAAAGTTTAGATATGAGTAAAAGGCAAATAAAATATGTTAATAATATTCTAAATGAAATCCCTGATGATGCATTTTTAATTTGTAAAAATCTCCATAATTACAATATGCTGGTCTGCAGGGCCGGCTTCATGGGTGTGCGATTGGTGCAGTCGCACAGAGCCCTGTGTTTGGAAAGGACCTGCATCTCAAAATTATGTTAAAAATAGTAATTCTCACGTAACAGCTAAAAACGGGCAAAAGGGTGGCCTCATCCAAAGGAGGGACTTAATGAAGATTGTGCTGGAGAATTTTCAAGAAATTACTGGAAGATTCACATCCTAGGAATGCTCGCCTTTTGAGGCCCCATGGGTTCTGACCCCAACCAGGGAGTGTTCTTTTTCTTTTAAACTTTTGTTTACAGTTCTCATCTGGGAACAAAAACTTGAGTTGGGTATGGAAGCACCATTCTGCAACCCACCCAACCCCAATAACTCTTGTGGGCCAAGGGTCATTTTCAGCATTAATTTATATTTCTCTTTTGTAAGTAGAAGCTGCACTGAGGGTAGGCCCTCAGAGAGCCAGAGAGAGGCCCAGACCACTTCCATATTTGTAGGCTCCTCACCCCTTTACTTCCCCCCTCCCATATGATTCACCTATGACCTATGCTAGGAGATGGATGATGAACTATTGAAGAGATGATTGACGATGGCCAATTTTTGAACCCCCCGAACTTTGGGTCCAGACCAAATGGCACACAAAGGTTTTTAGCAGGAAGAAGCAGGTAGAAGGGCATTGATTATCGTAGGGAAATAATAAGTGCAGTTACAATTTGATATGCCAAATAAAAAGTCGGCTCTTTACAATAAAGCAATCTCTTTAATGTTGTATGTATAGATTATACATGAATACAAGATTATGTAAAGAAAAAATGCTTCAAATGATGAAAAATACAAATAGTTTCATAATTCGTGCTTGTTAAAAGACTTTAATGCAGCAGATGGTGTGGGGAAAATGAATTATGCATATTGCCTTATTGAGTGAAAGTAGCTGTGCCAGTGCAAATAATTCACACAGAAAAAATAAAATATTTAGTAAACAAATATTTATTTACATTTTCTGACATTTTCAATTATTTCTTGCAATCATAATGTTTATAGCAACTTAATAAGCAATAAAAATTTTAGTTTTAATAAAAAGAGGAGATTTATATCAATGCCGGTTCATATGTATTTGAAAGCTGCCTTTTTTTAAAAGATCCAGTCGGTATGGGGAAAACGAATTATACATGTTGCCTTATTTAGTGAAAAAGTGAGTATTAAGTATATTCATATACATATTAATTTCTCAATTATTAGTTCAATTCTTAATAATCCCATGAATTCCATAAGAAAATTTAATATTTGAATTTATAAATGCCATTTTAAAACTAATTAAAATGGGATGATGTAAACAAAACTGACTAAATTTTAACATAAAACAAAAATTAAAAATTTTTACCCTTAAAATGAAACCTGTCATTTTTGAAGATACTGCATTAATTAAAGTTTATAATCAGCTAATTGAAAGAAAATATGGGAATAGTATGTTTTGTGGCAACAAAACTAAACCATATCGAAAGAAAAGCACATACTTGTTTGTTCAAAATATGGGATAAAAAGGAATTTCAGTAGAGATTTGTTTACTAATATATTAAATTTTATCTTATAAAATATTTTTAAAATTTTTTGTATTTACTTATATTATTGATTTTAAAAATAAGGGTAATTTTTTTTTCTTTTATATTAAAATTATGTCAGTTTCGGCCTATTCTAATTATTATCTTTTTTTAATTGCGTGGGATGGCAAGCAAAAAAATAATTAGAATGATAGGCTGCGCATTCTTTTCTTGCACTTGGCCCCACAAAATATGAAGCCGGCCCTGCTGGTCTGGGTGTATCTCAATTAAGTTGATTGATTTGATTTTCCCCCAAGTTTTCATAATATAGCATTTTACTCTGTAATGTATGTCATGAAAATTACTCATAACTAATTATTTCATTGTTAATTATGGCACCATGTTAGTACAGTAGTCCCTTGCCAAACCTGGAGGTTATGTTTCTGACTTAACTCCCACAATTGACAAAATTGCAGTTGGTGAGGGTCAGGGCTTATGGGAAAGAAATAGTTGGAGGAGTGATCCCTGAGTGACATAAAAAGGCCTATAATGTATAATTCATTGTTAAAAATAAATATGCTACACTCCATAAAGCTGTTTAACATATAAAAAAGAGAATATATTCAAAGTACATAGAAGTACTATACATAAGTAATGGTATGGCAGAGCAGCTCCTGTTGATGCAGCTTGCCTGGCCATGGGTTTGTTTCAAAGAATGCTGATAAAACTAACACTTTCATAAAATTCCTTGAACCTCCATTTACCAACTAATTTGTGGTCTTATCGGGAGATAAAAATACTCTTTCCTATGTCTCTCCTTCTCGTAAAGACTAGTTAGCATGTAGCTTCTGTAATAATAAATTTTAATATCAGAAAAATTAGACTAGACACAGTCATGTGGAAAACTCTGGATATGCAAGACTGGATACCGCATTTGCAAAACCTGGTACAATTTTTCAACCGCGAATACTCACAACCACAACTGACAAAACCCTGTATTTGGTGAAGGACTACTGTATATCATCAGCCTTATTCAAAACAATCTCCTAACTGAATTTATCATACGATTAAAATTCTTTTTACTATATGTATTAGTTCAATAATGAAATAAAGAATGATTTTAAAAGTAAAATGTAAGAGTTTCATGTATTATAAATGGAAATGCCTTGCTATTAGTGAAAACTGTACTTATTGAGAATTCCTACAATTAACAACTTACCGCATTCTCTCTCTTGTCAAATACTGGCATGGAAACTGAGGTCATTAGCTGATATTTATGGGAGACACCACCATGATCCTGGACCTAATTATTCCAAATTATAAGAAAAAATTATGTACATACTTTATAGATTTCATTAAAATTCTATAAATAGGTAAGAGTAACATGGATATATCTGCAATATTTATAAAAATTGGCACAAAATTATAGAAGGATAAATAACATTAAATGAATTTCTCATAATTAACAATTATCAGTACTAATGGTACCCACAAAAACTTTTACGAGGTCAGTCAGAAATCTGCATGTTTAAAAGTAATAATAGCCAATTTCTCCTTCTAAAATTAGAAACTGATATTTTGAATGTCATGTTTGTTTTTATAATTTATATATGCAATTTTAATAGTGTCATATGAAAAAGGTCACATTCCAGTATTGAAATAAAGAAAGAAGATTTTTTCTTTTGGTAAATCGTTAAAAATGCCCACAGCCCACACGCAGTTTACTGAACAATAATAATCTTTAGTTATTAACATTGCAATCTATTAAATTTGACATTACTACAACTATAATTTTGATGCTTCATAAACAGCGTGAAGTGGATAACGCAATTATTTTGGCTATTTGAAGGCTTAATAGATGCTAATTCAATTGGAAGCAACAATGTGGGTCGCCTTGGGAGCACCCAGAAAAGGTACAAAAAACTCATAAAATTTCGAAAAGAAATGCGTGTTTCTGAGAAATTATTCTGTGCAACACCAAAACATTGGAGAAATAAGATATTTTATAGTTTTAGCTGTCGAATAAAGCAAAAATGGAGAAATTCTGTCCATATTTACGTTTTTAATGAATGAAAGAAATAAACCTTGCACCTTGAAAAATCGAAACTCCTGTGTAAACATACGGAAAAATATAATCGTCTCCCGGACACTTCCTAAACGAAAATAGTTTTCCCGGGTTTTCTAGTTGGCAGAAACAAAATGGCGTTTACAGCATTTCTCTATGACAAACTGTTCAAGAGATGAAAGGGGGGAAGGATGGACAAATGGACAGACAGACGGATGGACAGACATTGAGTAATTATATATAAAGATGTATGTGTGAATGTAATTTGACAATACATACATACTTCAATTTTCTAGCGTTTTTCTCCCATTGCTCAGCCAAGTTTTATACTCAAATTTTGGGTAAACATAATATGAACATGCCATATTGTGTTAGAGTATAAAATACATAATAAACACATTCATACAATAAAAAGGACAAATTTGAACAACAAAACTGAAATTGCATTGCCTGATAAGCTAATAAACATACCCTTTTATGTTGTTGCTCTTCCTTTGAGTAGAATTTCAGTCTATTTTTTCGGTAGCTCTCAAATCTCTCTTTTTGTTTATGACATTCTTTTTCTTCCCAGAGCCAATCCGTCATCTTTGGATCCTGCCAGAAAGAAAATTAAAGTGAAAACTTGCCCATTAGTTTCTGAGGTAATGATTTTTGCCACATATGAAAACTTAAACATCTTTAAACCATATTCAATTAACTGATAACTGACCGTAACATCTGCATAAACAGGTGTCCATACTATTGGATGGTCAGTCTTTCTTAAGACCATAGGTCGAGCCATAACGGGAATGTAGTTGAGCACTTGTTCTCTTACTTCTGCCAATGTGCTGAGGTGAACATAGTATCCTAAAAATGTGACAAATAACCTTTTTAAATGGTCTTTAATATATATGTGTGTGGTTTCAGTTAGTGCACTAAGTAAGGGATTCCTGTACATTGTTTTTAAATGAACAATCATTATTGTTATTTTTACACCTGATGTTGCATGGTTATTTTATTTAATCTTTTTTCTCTTAATGCATTCAGAATTAATTTATTAAAGAATTGCAATAAATACAGACATTATTTGTTTTTTCCTATTCCCAAGAATTATGAGATAATTTTGTAAGAGTATTATTTTTTAGAAGACTCACTTTATATGGGTTATTTGGTTTTTATATTAAAATATTTCTTAATAATCTATGCAATTTATATTGTACCTTGATTCTGGCATGCTATCCATTTGACTTCACGCACATCTGCCACTTCTTTCCCAATCAGGTAAGTGAAGACACGCACAGGCATGAAGGGAAGTTTTTGCCAGTTGTATTCCTCAAAGATCTCTTTAAAATTATAAGGTACACCATCTGTCACAAGCATTATGGCCTGGTTACAGCGTGCACCTTGCCTTTCTTCTCGGTACTATAAAAAACATTATAGAAGTGACAAAAATGTAAATGCAAATATTTTCAAAAAGCTCAAAACAGTTTTATCAATATGACACATAATATTTTAAGAAAGAGAAACTATTAAATAAAATAATATTTGTAATACATCAGTGCTCAAATACTTGTATTCTCAACAAGTAAATAAATATTAATAATTCCCCGGATATATTTATTTCTCTTCAACTATATCAGTTGAACTGCATTTTTTTATAACCTTCAAATATATGAAATTATACCAAATTGAAACTCCTTCATTTTCTTCAGTAATTACAAAATTTGAAATAAAGTTATCGTATTTAACCTGAATCCAAGACAAGGTTTTTCTCCAAATTTCAGCTTGCAAAAAATCGAGGGTCATATTAAATTTGACTATGAAGTGGTATATAGTCAATACATCAATTTTTTGCATGACAAACTCATCGTGCATCACTACATCACATGAGAAACTCATCACACATCAATTCATTGCTCAACAAATTCGTCGTGAGACATATATATTCATTGCAAGACAAATTGGAAAGCGAGACACCATGACTGCTGTAAGGCAGGGGTATACACTTGTTGGGTTTGGAGTCATCCCCTGCCATACACCATCCAATGTGTCTTGTCTTGCATAATTCGTAAAGTGAAGTGCAATTCATTCTGGTATTATCTAAATATAAAGAAAAACTTTGATGCGGAAGTGTCTCCCCCTGCCATACTCCAGCCATAGTGCCTCACCTTCCAATTTGTCTTGCAAGGAATTTGTCAAGCGATGAATTGGTGCATGATGAGCTTATCATGCGATGTATTGATGCGCAACAAACTAACCACAATAAATCGATGCATGATGAACTGACCGTGATGAGTTGTAGAACTGTATGGAGTATGGTTACACATTTCATCAATGTTTTTTTAAACAAATAAAACAGGTAAAATAACTGTATCTACTGAAATTTTTCATTGCAAACTTACGATCTGGATTTCAATTAATACAGTATTAATTTCTAAATGTACATTTTAAAAATTCTGTCTTTTTCTCTCAACAAAAATTAGCAAGAAACCATCTCAATTAATGAATGAACAAGTATACATACACTGAATTCATGTATTTGAAATATACACTAAATACATTCAATGAGAAATTAGGTCATAAAATCCTTTTTCTATTTTGACAGTCTGCTAAAAAGTGTCTTAGGTTCAGGGTCCTCTTGGATTCAGGTAAATATGTATGGTATATTTGCAGTTAGTTCTAAACTGTTGATTACAAAGTGAAAGTAGCATTACCACAAGAACAAAATAACTCAACTTAATTTTGTTTGAATAAGTGGGCTTGCATTGGTATATTTTGGTTTCATCAAATTTTAACTGTGCTGACAATTTTTTAAAATAACATTCTAATCTGAATATTTATCATGACAAAATATAAAGTGAGCAATTGTTTTGTGGGATAAATTTTTGGCATCCCAAGACTTATTTAAGCTTTGAAGCCCTTTCTCTGAAACAACTTATACTGACAGAAAATCATATGACATAATCATTATATTATTTTGCTCCATAAAATCTGCATGAAAACTAATTGGGTAAACATAAAGAAGCTTCACCCCAGCACTACCTAAGAGGAATATTCTTCAGGGGGAGAAAGCTGGGGAGATTCTTAAAGTGGATCAGGCTGGGGAGGAGATTCTTCAGTTGGAGCAGGCTAAAGGAGAGATTCTTCAGGTGGATTGGGCTGGGGAGGAGATTCTTCAGGTGGAGCATTCTAACCACCCAACCCAGGTCCGGAAAATGGAATGAATGCAACCCCCAACCACTTAACCAAACCCAGGAGAGGAAATAGAACGAATCCAATCTCCTACCACTTAACCCAACCTGAGGAAGAAAAATGGAATGAACCCAACCCCCAACCACGTAACACAACCCAGGGGAAGAAAATGGAATGAATAGAACCCCCAACTACCTAACCCAACCAGGGGGAGAAAATAGAACAAACCCAACCCTTAACCAGTAACCCAATCTGGAAGGGGAGGAAATATTGGATCACATGAAGAATCTCCCCCCCCCCCTCCCAGCACTACCTGGGAAGGAGATTCTTCAGGTGGAGCAGGCTGGGGGAGAGATTCTTCAGGTGGACTACCAGAGGGGGAGATTCTTCAGGTGATCCAACTATTTTTTGGCGAACTAATCATGTGATGTCATTAAACATTTAAAATAAAATGCCAGCCATGATCTACCAAATTTATTACCAAATATCATTTAGTGCCTCAAATGTAATTTACAAAGGGTTTCCTTCATAATTCAAATACTACAGAATGCAACTTGTGTAAATTTAATTAAAGCAGAGAGAAAATAGCTGCATAGAAAAGTTCACTAATCTGATGAGCACTATAAAATTGGATACTGCACAGGATTATATATAATGTTGTACATGCTTGAGGGGCTAAACTATATCTTAAATAAAGATTCAACATATAAAGTTTCATCAATATTGACACACAGGCCAACACCATCAGGAAAATCTAATTTTGATCTATTTGAAAGTTGTAGTTCAAGTTAAACAATTTGGACCACATCTGCAATTCATCCATGAATTGTATCATGAACATCAATTTTCTTCTAAATCTCTCTGGAGAAACAGGCAATAATCAAGTCATATAGACCCAGAGACAGACATGATATACCTAATATGGTCTACTGCTTTGCAACAAAATGTCTAAAATCCTAATCTATTTTTGTATATATGATATTCTATTGATTTTAAACAAATGCACCTGTTTTATATTTTCAATTTACAATGTTTAGCTACACTTGATTTACATTAAACATCAAATATGTGAGATATTTTTGAGGAAACATATATAAGATATGTTCTCTTACCAGTTGAAGCAGTTCAAATGCCTTTATCAATGCTGATGTAAAATTTGCTATCTCTTTAGTTTCAATTTCTTCCATTGCCATTTTAAGTTCTCTGATATTACCTAAATTTGCCTGAAATTTAGAGATAACATATAAAGCTATTAATATTTTATCAGTAAAATAATCCCTTAAATATTTCTTAGAAAAACAGTCCCTATATAATAATTTCATTAATTTCATGGAAATTCATAAAATTGTATAATATATATCACTGTAACTTCAATTTATTTTTCTAAAAACTTCTATTAATGCTACCAAGGCTCTCAAATCATTACAGTACATATTTTTATAAAAATATTTCATTGTTTCAAATTTTTCTGAGTAATGGACTAAAAGAATTGTCAATTCCTTACCTGAACTAGAAGATCTCTGAAACAAGGCACAAGTTCAGTTGTTTCCTGAGAAAAATTGAATATATTCACATAGTCATTATTTCCTAATGTGTCTAGGATATTTGACACAACATGGCGAGCAACCTCCTTGCGCATGCCAGTCATTGAGCCTGAGAAGTCCACTAGCACGACAATATCTTTAGGGCTTGTTGCTGCTTCAATGTACCAGGACCGTGTCCGACAGTCAAAAAGATCTACTGGATCCTGTTTCCATTTCACCGCTATAATGGATAAAAAAGTAAACTTTCTATGAGCACATTTATATCACTTTCCATTAACACCCTATATATTTAGATATTTGAAAAGCAAACAGTAATAGCTGCAATTTTCAATCACTTTATCTAAAATCTATAAAAGCCTACTTCTGTCCCTTTGTCCCTTAGTGGCTCCCTCTGTCACGCTATAAAAATGGGAATAACTCAATAAAAGATGGAGATATATTTTTGAAATTTTGCAGGAATACTAAATTTTCATATTTTAAGGTGATGACAAAAAAATCTTGAAAGATGTCCTGGGTTCTACTCCAAGAATGACATTTCCATTTCCCATAAAATAACACGTAAAAATTGACTTTTCGACATGCAGGCTTTTTTTCATTTTGAGATCTAAATTAGAAAGAACGAAGCAGATGCCCTCTTGATCTTACCAGGTGTCACAGGAATGCTATCAGATAGCAAACAAGCTTCATATTCATTCCTTAAATGATCTTTAAATAGTTTATTCCCTCTAGTATATTCTCTCATTGTTTGTGATTCTACCTTATTTTGTATTGTATTATCAATTTGAGGTTATATTGCAGACCAAACAAATAAAACTGAAATTTCAATCATACTGGTTTATTGAACAGTAAAGTTGAGGATTGTAATATCCCCCTTCATCGTGCAGTATATTTGTTCCTTGCATGTTAGTCATGGAATACATTCTTTTGACATCAATTCTAAGATGCCGTTGAATATAAGATGCATCCTGATTTCAGAGATATTAAAGAGTGAAAAAAGTGCATCTTAAAATTGAGGAAATATGGTAATTTCACAAAAAATATGTTTCTCTTACCTGGGTATTGTCTCATAAAACCAAATGAGCTACCAAAATACTGCCAACTGAGTGATGGATCCATCTGATAATTGCTGATGAATACTGGATCTAAATCTTCTGACCACCTAATAGCCTTCAGGACATCAGGAGCTGTTAAAATAATTATAGTAAGGTTTATTATTCCTTCAACAGGCACAAACCCTTTTTTATTATGAGATTTGAAGGCTAGGTAAAAAATAATTGATGATCATTATATCACAATAAATTAATACTGATTAAAACTATGATATCAAATTCACAAAAGTTTCTGAGTCATAATCAGCAATAATAATTAATTATTTTAGACAAAAAAATGTTCTTCAAAATACATGATAAAACAAGACAATCATAGATTGAACAAAAATAAAACAAAATAATTAACTACTTAAAGCAATGCAAGATTAAATTACAACATTTAGTCATTTCTCAAACATTCTTAAATTATACCAAAGCTCAGAATCTATAAAGATACAAAATAATGGCATTTGCCCCATCTCATTTTAGATTAAAAAGGTATGAAAGTAGAATCTACTTCTAAAATCATATTCTAGCTTTATTAAGCATTAAGTTAGCCTCAAGCGTGTAAGACGACATATGACATCCAGTGCAGCATCCACCTTTACAGTTACTTTATCCTTTGTTTGTTAGGTTTCTGGAAAAAATCGTAATATATCTAGGCTCCTTGGATTAGTGAACCTTCCCAAACTAATATATTCTCTCTACTTTGATTAAAATAACACAAGTTGTGTTCTGTGGCATTTGAATCACTAAGGAAACCTTTTTTTAAATATCGCTTGAGGAGTTAAAGACCAATCAACACAAATAACTTATGTTAAACTTGGTGAAATTTTTTTGATTATTCTCATTACCATCACATTTTAATAGTGTCTTTTTTCATTTGACTGACCTTTTTCATATACGTTTGTTGGAACATGTACTGAAGAGAAACTAGTGTTCACAGGTGTTCCTTGGAAGTGGCGACTTGGGTTTAAAACCATTTCTCTCTCGCCCTCTCTGAGACCTCTTTTGCATGTCCTTTCTTCACCTTCCCTTTGTTCCCCATCCTCCACCACAACCTTGCCCCCTACACTTCCTTCTTCATCCTCCACAACCATCCCTATGTCATCCTCTGAGGAGGTAGAAGATTCCCCTTCACCTCCTTCCAGCTCCTTTTCTGTCTGTTCATTACAAGCTTCTTCCGGTGTAACCAACATCTTTGCATTGAAATATTCAAAATCTTCAGGAATAGGCTCAGCATCATGTAGCCAAGCTGCATGCTCAGCAGCATCCGTTATTTTCTACAAATATTCAACAAAAAATAGTCTTTTTGTAGATGGTCTCAGGACCTATAATATTGTGTTATGTAATGTGCTTTATATGTCATTAAATAAACTATAAATGCTTGAGAGGAAAAATAGAATTCCAGAATAATAAGTAGTATTATCACAGTCAGAGTTATCAAAGTTTTTTTTCTTGGGTCCTGCTTAATATTTCACCCATGTTTTTAATTTTGATTTGATAACTTTACATACCTTAATGGCTTTTATCTTCAAATCTACCATATTTTTAATATCCTTAACTATATCCTTTACTAATGTTGAGCCAACTCTTTCTAATACTGATGCCTGTTTGTAGCTCTATAAAAGAGAAAAAAGATTATCAAGTTATTTCTGTGTTACATTTATCTCACCATTTAACAAAAAAACAATCAAGTTTCAATTTTATTTAAGATAAAGTAGTAATATATTTACCTCTTGTACTTCTTTTCTTTTTGTGACAATATCACCAGCATGCCACAAATCCACACCAAGTTTATGCGCCCATGAGTGTACTCTGTTTAAGACACAAAACTTATATTATAGTCTCAAATGTTCATAACGTTTTAAGAACAATGGCAAAAACACAATAATGAAAAAGACGCAATTGTTATAACAGAAAAAATGTAGAGATCTAAAATACCTCTTTCCCTTCTGAACCTTATATTATTAATAAAAATAGCTATTTATTAGGTGTTATTTTGAATACCACGTTTTTATAACAATCATAGTAAAATTTCCTAGGCACACTTCTAAATTTCCTTTTATTAATATATTCATTTTTTTATTTCTGGACACTAGAAATATCCGCAACATTTTGGTTAACAACTTCTTCAAATATTTAGATATTTTGTTGGTATCTGGCAACTTATTCACAGACTTCTCATTGATAACATTTTCCAAATTACGAAAGAAACGGTCAGGACACAAATAATGGGCGGAAAAGGAACAGTTTTCCAGGGCTTGAGTGATTAGGGAACCCTGGCTTAAAGGAAAAACATTTTCGCCTTGCACTGTCACAGCATGTTTGTTGTTGCATGGGTCCATACATTCAGAGCCGGTGTATAAATATTTTACTAGCCGAATCTGTATGCATTCGTACATCGACTTAGCATTTACTTGCGCATATGGCATGGATGGCAAATACGTGGCACGAGTGTCCAAAGTGGGACAAGTGCAATTTTAGTTGGCACATGTAAGCTTATATTAGCTGCATAAAATATGAAGTTTTTAAGAAAAAGAGTAATCTTGTGACACCCAGAAAAATTCTGATGATCCATATTACTTTCTTGGCACGCGACGCAAAAATCATTTGCCATCCCTGGCCTATGGCATTGAGTCTCTTGACACTCGCTAAGAATCCGAAAATTATTTATACGCTGCATTTTTATTATTCGCTGTATCAGCGGAGATGAGAATATTGGCTTGATGTTTTTATTGAACATACATAATATTCATCTAGAGATCTAGACAATAGCAATTATCCTTCACGACTCATTAAAAAGAACTCCGAAAAATAATCGATCTCTTCATTGTGGAAAAGGAGAAATCATTTAAGGTTAAGACAGCTACTGAAAGGGGGAATTTGAAAGATATGATCAATTAGATTAATAAAAAAAACTAGATGCAATGGAAATACAAAAAATAATTGAGAATCAAAAAGAAGTAATTAACACTTCTAACTATCAAAATAAATGCGTGGAAACTTCCAGGAATAAGAAAACGTAAGATTAAATAATTCTTCGGGGGCTATATTTGGATGGATATACGCCAAAATAAGCTGAAATGAAACAGAAGAGGAGTACAGAAGAAATCGCCACACTAACTAATTTCAATGGAGGAAAAAAACATTTAGGATCCATAAATTATTTTTAAATAGAGGATTAGAGGAATGGCCAAACGTACACGCAGACGCAAATCAGATTGACTCTAAGAAAGGGAGGGGGACATGGGAAGCCGTACTAGTCTTGAATAAAACGTATGGTGCCAGGCTGTTTCAAGTTGTATCTAGATAGAAAAAGATTTTTCTTGCAGTTTACCAGCTATGTGTAAACCACATCACACACATTACGTGTGACGTGAAAAAATAAATCTTTGCGTGCTTCCTAACGAAGAAGTAAAAGGCAGTAGACAGGATTATAGAGTAAGAATGAGTCCCTCAAGGTGAAAGTGGATAACCGGCCAAAGGAAAGTGGAAGCGAAAGTGTCGAAACGAATGGTTGCGTTAAATGGTTTAACATCATGTATGGTTAAGTAAGGTTTAAGATTCAAACAGTGGATGCCGCCTTTCACTGGTACTGCTATAAGTCGGTTATTCTGATCAATCGCTGAATTACGAATCTAGTTCGAGAAAAACTGCCTCTAAATTCAATAAATTAAACTGAATATAATGTGATCCCATTACTTTATTTATTAGAGGTCGCTGGTGGGTTACGACGAAGAAAGACGAAGAAGACAAAAAAGACGAAGTTTCGATCATGTTAGGAAGAGAGGCATCAATTGACGTCATTAGAGCACGGAAAGGTAAGAGTTCGTTGAAAGGAATTTGATAGAAGGAGAGGTAAGAAGAGTATTGAGAACAGAATAGCAGTTAAGGACGTGGGTGGTTTACAGATGATGAGGGGGTGAAATACGAGAGTATGAGAATTTGGGAAAAACGAATCAAAAACTAAAAAAATTGCTCCGACCATTCTTAATTTTCTCCAAAAATGTAAAATAAAAATGTACGATTTCTACGAAAAGGATCTTAAATAACACAAATGACCGCCATGGCTCGTATTTCTTTTCGCCAGCAGAGGAATGCAACTTTTTTCGCGATGATTGGCGCAAATTACGGCGAATAACAACTGGGCCAAGGCCAGACCTCTTCGGTTAATTGTAAGGTACCGAAAATTACTGCCATTGTAAAAACTCCTTAGCTGTAAGGGAGACCTTAAATTAAATGTTTCGGCGGCGCTTATAAAATATACGAAGGAAAATAATTAAGCGGTTTTTGATTCACGAAGGGCAGACCCATGAAGCTAAATCGCGTGTCTCATTCTAAAAGGTTGTGGGGGGCCATTCATAAAGTGTCTCTCGAAATGAAATCTATCTCATTTCAGTGTATTTCTTTTTATACGGCACATTTCCTGTATAAATCGAAGAGATAAAAATGCATTGCTTGGTCCTTGTTATTTTTTTGAGAAAATGTCTATGCTTATGGTGATACACGATTCTTTCCTTGTTCTTTCATTGTTTCTTAAGATTTTTCGACAGGTCGGAGTAAAAACAGAATTTCTGCTTAGAAACGGAGACAGGTACAACAATTGTCATTCGTCAAATTTTAAGTAAGCAATATATATCGATAAAATCCACAGGACGAGCTCGATTAATTGTTTCGAAAAAAAATTTCGTTGGAGAGCATTTTTGGAGTATGTATTTTCTAGGAATAAAAATATTATCCGATCGCACTTGTTCAAATAAATCTCGGGTCACATTCTATTACACGGATGCATGACCGAGGAGAAATATATTTTTGTTATAAAGTATATTATTTGCATATACAGATTTGAATTTCATTCTTAGATAAGAAAGTTATCGAAGAAAAGTGTGTGGTAAATAGTCACTTATTCAGAGATTGATAGAGGGAGAGCGGATTGTGCGGTCACCCGGAGCCCAAGCTTAGATGTCCATGCACGATCTTATTAACGGCAATGGAAAATATTATTTACATAAGCAAAGTATAGCAGGAGCGCATTGTGCTCTACCCTGAGACTCACCTCGTTAATGTCTAAAATTCAGGCAGCATATAATTAAGTTAATGAGAGGACTTACTGTAAAAAAATTATGAATTCGTCAAACATATTTAGTTAATTATATACTAATTTACATTCAGGTAAAAATGATCTACTAATATGGAATGTAGGGTACAAAGTAGGGCCTAAGGCTGTAGACTCCATTAGCCTATGGCAGTTGTTGGCATTTTATCGTTCCAACGATAAACAGAATTTCGCGACACTTCTACTTTGAAACAAGATTGCATATTTCGATCACCACGTTTGTACGCATTTATTTGTTAGTGCTAGATTCGCCATTAAGGTATTAGAAGAAAGATTACTGCCCTAATGACCTTTCACAGGGATGGCAAATCTATGACACGCGGGACGATCTTGGTTGGCACCGTGCCAATGGCACGCAAGACAAAAAAATCTTTATTGACTGCCTCCTTGATATTTTTCAATTTCTGGCTATTTCTAGTGATACTGCAATTATTTAGATAAAAGAACTGAATTTTTATCGGAGAACGAGATGTTTGTTGCTCAATAATTTTCGCTAGGCCATAAATTATCCGGGACAAGGAATGTTTTTTAGACGAACAATTGAATTTTATATAACCGTTCTGTCGCTTTCTTAGCACTAAGTCTAAGAATAAATTATCATTGTAAAACCAGAAAATTATTTATTTTTTGATGTATTTTAAATTGACACGTAAGTTATAAAATGAAAACCAATTTTTGTAATTTTGTCATGCGAGCAAAAAAGTTTTGTCATCCCTGACCTATCAGTATTTTCAAATCGTTCATTCAGTTATTTAACACAGGTATTCGCGGCATTCGAGTGAAAGTGATGGAGGGGGAGTGGCCAAAGACATCCTTAATTCGTTCCCGCTCTCAGTTGTGAGTCGATCATTTTAAAAATATTTATTTGATAAGCGAAAGTATTTTCCAATGATTATATTAATTTTAAAATGATTAAATTCAACTCGTTATATTATTCATTATACGTTTTAATCTAGCAAGTAGTCAAAATAATGTATAGAAGTTGTCTTTGTAAGTAAGTTATCCACACTTATAATCGTTCTTGTCCGTTTTATATCTTGGATTAATTTGAAGCAAAAGAGGATTCGTAATTAAGCGCATTCCTATTTAATTGCACACCCATCTTTTCCTGTGCCGGAACAAAATGACCGGAACCTTTACACAGTGTGCAAAAACTTTTCAAGATTCATTTATTTAATAAAAAATAAACCAAAATATTTGGCAAAAATTTTATTTTAAATTGATTACTCCAAAAATATCTGCTTAGGCATAGTATCATATTCATAATACATTATTATATTCCTTTATTAACATATTTTAATTGGTGGTTTCTATGGTCTTTCAGCAAATGATAAAGTTTCATTCGCTTCGCATTTCTCTTATCCTACTTATTGCTAATGCTTCAGGCTATTATAATAATTAATTTTTAAAAACTATACAATTATGACAACTACGATGCCAAAGTAAGGAATTAATATATAAAAAGTATATAAATATAAATCTTTCATACTAAATTATTGTCAAACATTTATATATAAACACTAATTATGGCAACTATTTTGATATATTTACAAAAATAGGGAAAGAGCGAAGTAAAAACTATCTATTTCATGTATACAATGAACGATATTTCTATGTTTGTGTTTTTTGTCATGCTTCCTGCATAAATAGAAAAAATAAGACATTGCCGGAACGATATTTATAAATCAGAATCCAATATAATATTTTAAGAAAAAGAGATAAAATGAGGGCACGAAAAAAACAGACATTGGTCGAAAGGAAATAATCTCAAATGGACGATGAATTTTAATTTCATTGGCAATGGCACACACTTTTTCGACACTGCGGGAAGCATCGCGAAATTTTTAACAAAGAAAGCGAGATGCACAGTGTGGTCGATGGCGCAAAAATCCGACCTCATCCCCCGGACAAGGACTACCGGACACACCCTTTATAATGCGCGTACGACTCAAAGGACATCGTACTAATCTAACGAATTCGGTCTTTGTAAATATCAAATCCGCAACGACGTGATAGCATCAGGGGTCGAATAACCTTATATAATGCTACGGTATTCGATAACGTTCAAGAGAACAGTAATCCATTATTTAACGATACAGAAGAACAAAAATGGCACAAGATAACGTTATGGTGACACTATAATTGCAATAAATATTATTTAAATAGTCAAAATTTATCTATTTTGGGGAGAATTAATTACAAAATATTATTTAAACAATCGACTTTATATATTTAGGTTTAACTAGTATAATGCCCAACAAAAATGACGGCTCACATTTTTTTAAGTCTTGCTTTTTTAAAAACGACAGAAAAATTTGAAATCAAGTCAATGAAAGAGAATCTTTATGGTGCAAGAGTCAGTATAAAATTGGCCTCCCTTTTCCACCTCCCTCCTCCTCCTCCCCCCCCTCATCAAATTCTTTCAAGAAATCAAATTTAAGCCATAGCATTAGCTTATATTAAAAATTTGGTGAAGATTCATTAAGAGTTGATTGATTTATAGCGGTTCAAAAATCATTAGCGGCAAAGAGATAAACTAAGCAAATGATATTATAGGATGATATACATGGTTTTTATAATATACATATTATTCGTTGTAAATTGTAATATTTATTGTCTGTTCAAGCTTAACAGCATATAATAAAGGACCAAATATCAACACTTGTTTGGTTACTTAAGATATTAATTTAAAAAATCAAACCCACATGTAAAAAAGCACAAGTAAAATATAATTATAATACTTTGGTACAAAAAATAATTCAACTGTCAAGTTTTTTCATAAATAAAGCACTAGATGTAGGCATTACGTAGCTTACATGAAGGATGTTCTGCTACTGACCAGCTGACGGTTTGCATGTTTGGATATAAATAACTAAGTACTTATCGCACTGCGCAAAAACTGTATGTACTTGTATAATAATGTCATAACGTAACGAAATGAAAGGGTTATTGGTTATGATAACGTTATATATATTTATACAAATATTGATACGTTATTTTACAAAATATAAAAATTTAGCGTTATTATAACGTTATCGCGTACGGTTACGTTATGGTTCCGATCCCTGGTTAGCATCCATCATTCCAGAGGAATGCATGCCGGGGAGAGCTTGGATGTTTTCTTGAAGCTTTGTATACAAATTAAAAATAGAACACCAATAGCGAGCCACATGTTCATTCTGAGCGGACTTCCTACTTTGGCGAATTTTAAAATTCTAAAAATGGCTTTGAATTCGTCCGGTCTTTTTTGTGACTCTCAAAACGTTTTCATTTCTAACAACAATTTTACACTCGCCATGTTAAAAAAAATATTTTCAACAAAATTTCCGCAGTACAATTATGTGTAATTTTTTTCTGAAGGAAAAATGCGAACAACCTGAAGCGTGTCAATATTTTGTGACGTGACCTATATCTGAGATTGGCTGACCTCCCGCTCTCACTCCCCTCCCTCCCTCTCTCTCGCTCATACACACACCCGGTAACATAATATGACAATATTATTGATTGCGATTGTTTGGGATTTGTTACAGACTAACAAACTATAATGGGCATTGCGTAAACCGTCTCACGAACTAAATTCGGAAATAATGAAAATTGTTCTTTGAATCATACCGGGACCTTAGACTTGACCCACTAAGATGACCATAACTCACCCTTTCCACCAGGAAGAGGTTACGATAAAAATCAGAGTCGCTCGAGGAGTCATAACGTTTACGAGTATCCTAATGACGAATTTAATAACAAAAGAATGGTTTATAATCGGAAAATTTTAAGCATGTCCGTGTACAAGACAATTACTATTGAATGGATGAATTTTTACTTTTCAGGAGAACTACAACTTTGACGCGACTTATCTTAAGAAAAAGAATTGGAAATGACCAGCACCAATGCAGAGAAGGAAAGAATTAAAATTAATAAGATTAAAAACTAAGGTGAATTGATTCTCTCTCCATTAATTTCTATAATTTTTTTAGGGCGGAAAATTACTGCGCAACAGATCAGTGCAACGGGCTCATTCCTTTTAACACCGCTTCGCCTTGTTTTTTTCGCACTCATATCATTTGACAGCGGAATACACCAAAGAAGTCGTCGAAGCATGACAGTATTGTTCGGAAAACTTCCGGAGCACGGAAGGGAGAGGCCGAGATGCTTCAATTCCACACAACGACACAAAATCAAATAGACCCCGCACACGAATACTCACAAAACTCTATGGATGGACTCCGAGTGGCTTCCGGGACCAGATGAGGAGGCCGTGGTGATGAGCAGGGCGAGGAGGAACAAAATGAGCAATAAGTGGGTCAGGAAGGCGAGGATGGGGACGATGGAGAACTTCCCACCCGGAGGCTCGGGTTCGAGCCTCCCCTTCGTCCCGTCCGGTGGGGTGGAAGCGCAGTCGTCCATCCCGGAAGTTCCGACGTCCGTTACGTGGCCGGTCGAAGCGTCCCCCATCGCTTCCATCTATAAAAAATCTTCCTAGACGCCTTTACGACAAGAAGCAGCAGCTTTAAAGCCGCCCTCACCAAAACATCACGAGAATCCGCGCCCGTCCATCGGCAACACGCGTATGTGTTCCGGAACCTTTTAAGAGACCGCCTGCTTTCCTCTCGGCACACGCTCGACTCACGCACACGCCCCCGTGCAGTTTTCGTTCGAGCCCCTTTATGTCCGCAGCTCCTGAGGAGAGAGCTTCGTTTTGAAGCCCTATGCCGTCCCGGCATCGATCGTTTCATATAGCTTGCGCGGCGCCTCCCTTACCCTCTCCTCCTCATACCTTAAACCGCTCCTCTCCCCCCCTTCATCCCGTTTAGGCACCCCACCCATACTCCGGGATGTTATATATCTCCTCCACCTTTATCCTTTTACCCTTCTTACTCCCCCCCCCTCCCCACCGGCGTCACCCTCGACGTTATCTTTCCTCCTCCCACCCACAAAAACTCTCCTGACCGCTTCCCCTCACAGACCTTTCACCCCTTCAACACACAACACCCACGTACTCTACGCGCCCCCTTGCATGCGCATTCCTCCGTATGCGTTTGCTCGGGGAAGTTTTAACAGATAGGGAGCGTTTTTCTTATTTTTTTTGGTGGCGTGAGCAGCCGGCGGGTGTCGCGTAACAAGGGTTCACGAGGTAGAGGGAAAGAATCGTGGTAAAAGGGATGGGGTGTGAGGATGGATTGATGTCCGTCACGTGAAGAGCCCTCATATAGATGGATTAACTCTTTCCGGCGTGTTTAATTTTTTTTTAAACCTCTCTTGCCGGGAAAGGAAACGCGAAAATAAGAAATTTTATTTTATTTTTATGCGCCGCTACGAGAGGATCGCCTTTTTCGATCGTTTTGGTGACGTCGCTTTTAATGTGGCGTCGTGTGTATTTACCCTGTGGGAGAGCCATTGTTTCGTGTCGTCAGAGCGGTTTACGAAGAAAAATCGAGGCTATTTTATTCCGCTCGCTTGTACTATAGGTACATGTATGCAACGTAATATATAATCTTTCTCGCTCATATACCAGGTCTCTCTGTTTCTTTTCAAAATTTATCTCGACCTGACAATCTTTAAAAAAAATGTTGAATTCTCTCTCTACTCTGCGCAACCTTAAGTGGTCATATGGAGGATCGCGATCGAAACGTGAAATGATGAGAATGCGGGTTAAAGCGGACGGAACAAAAGAGGAACGAGTGACGCAACTCTTCGTTCCTTTAAATCGCCGTCCGCATCGCTCGCGCCGCAGTGCACTATCCCCGACTGATGATATTAAATATAATTTTGGATGTTAAAAAGGGTTATTCGTCCTGAAATTTCCTCCGATCAGAGAATTCATCCCGCGATTAGGATGAATCCGTCTTCGTTGCATAATCTATTTTGATGATTTCCATCTCGTGCTAACATCCTTTCATAACTTATTCGCCAGTATTCAATATTCACGAACGGTGTAATCCAACAATTTAATTTTCGCGACTAGACCGTGTTGCTAAAATTAAAACCGTCCATCGTGCAAAACACTCTTACCGAAACCATTAGCAGGAATTTTTTGTTTTTTCCCTCAAATAGGTCAAAGTTGCATTTGAATTTTAAGTCCTTTCGTCGTCGTAACTGTTAGCTTTTTGCCGTGGCGAGTTTCACGACGTAAAACAAAAGTAGCACCCATCTGGCGAGTTAGCGCTTCGTTCTGTTAATCAACTGACTCGAAACGCTGTTCATTGTCACGGAGATTTTTTGCAATGATCTAGATGTGGCTGGTTTATAACGAACGTCACGAGCAATAGTGTCCTCATTATGTTTCCCGAGAAACATAATGCAGGAGAAAGGGAGGCTAACGGCTGGATTCACAAGAATTTTATTTATAGTCATTGTATAACGCAAGATAATAACAATGCAAATATTTTAAATCTACGAAGCAGTCTCATGTGATGCGAAAAGTGGAAAAAATCGGCATATTTGAAGAAAAATTTACGTGATTTCAAACTTGTATATCTACCAGGCATATAACATGAGTAAATTGCTTCTCCTTCGTTTCCGGGATGTGCGGTCGATTATCAATCAGATACGTTCTATCTTTGTGTCACTCTCAAAACTTTATGCCAAAAAACGAATATCCATCTTTTATTTCTTTCTTGCATGTTCTCACAAGAATGGTATTTATGCGAATTAATAAATCGCATATGTATGTATGTATATTTATTGAATAAGGATCAAAATGAAGTTGAGAAAACATTTTTGTTACCATTCATAATTAGCGAAAGTTTAAATTTGATCAAACGATAAGGTTAATTGAAAATGAAACCTTGTTTTAATAATAATTTGGATAACACTCTTTAAATTCCTTTGGTTTATTCCATAAGCATGAAAAGTAATTTGATTTAAAATTTATCCTATTTCATAGGTCAATTGAGCGATGGATATTATATCAGGATTGAATTTTGCGTTAAAAAATGCATTCCGAGTATACAACACAATGCAATGCATAATATATTCAAATTCATGACAACTTCAAAGAAATCTTCTCGTGATATTCACTGAATTTTAGCAGGATTTTAAATTTCTACCATGTTTAACGTGATTCAATTCTCGCCATATTCCTGCTATGCTTAAAGTATTCAATAAATATATAACCCATATTTCATGAGGACATTGTAACAGACACATAAAACATAATCAAAGAAACATTTTATTACCAAAATATGTTTGTTCAGGATTTATTTACAGAGTTCATAAAACACGATGTACAAGATAATCAATCAAATATTTAACAGTAAATATTTATTATGACTATAATTTAAACACACTAAGCATACAATTCATATTATAAAATCTCCTTAATATACTTTTGACATTATCAGCCCTAAATTTTAGGACTTTGTAACAATTGATTTATAAATATAAGGATTAAATAAAATCCACGTCAGTTGTATATAACCGTGATTTAACAAATCCAAAATATCGTGGAAAGTTCATGAAACACGTATGTAGATAACAATGGCGTTGGTAATTGTACAAAAGGAACAAAATGTCACTCAACTGTTCATGAGAATGACTGTAAAGCTCAGCACCATTAGAACCACGTTCAACAAAATCCTTTCACATCCACTGCACAACTGAAGTTTCAGCTTTTCCTAGGAAAAAATTGCAAAAAAATAAGTTTATTATTCATCGACTTACATTAGTTCCATAAATATCATCTGCGCTAGGATTGCAATTGCACTAGTGATTAATAATATTTTGGAATCATAACTTCATAATAAAAGATTTTCCTGTCGTAATTTAAACTTCGCAATTTTCCTAGTATCGCGGGCCACATCAAATGCTCTCGCGGGCTTAATGTCCCTTGCAGGTCGTAGTTTTCCTACCACATGCATTCGCATCTCATCTTCGTTTCCTTCTCCTCTCTTGAACCAAATGAATATAAATCTGTTTTTTAAGTTCAGTCTCGTTTCCGGGGCTAATGACGACGTCAAAACCGGATCCATTCCCTAAGATTTGAAAGAACCGTTACTGCTTTCATAAAAGAGACACGAATTTTAATATGCTATCTTTGTCTTCGAAATTCAAATTTTTTTCCAACCCAAACAAAATCTGTCGCTCTAGACCAGGGTTTGGCAAGCTAAGGCAGTGGCTACACTGAAAGCGGGTCAGGCAGGACCCGACCCGACTGACCAATTTGGCTGGCTGGGATGACTACAGTAATTCAGACTAGTCGTGAGATATTGCATCTTGTGAACCCTGTGAATAATGAGCTCCTGAAGTTCCAACGATGAGTGGGACAAGTATTTATTAGAAAACTTCCTTAATAAGTGGAATATGAATAGGCAATTTTGGGTACATGATCTTTGGAAATTATCTACAGAGGTTTATTTTAAAACATTTGAAATTGAGAAACTATCCAGGAAAATTAATAGTCTGTTTTATGTCATAATTATGATACTGCTTATCTCTTTGCTCCCAATGCTGCCATCTCTCTTGTACTAATTGTATTAACCTGGATTTACTATTTTTCAAACTTTCATCACAACACTGTAGAATAGCTGACAGACATCTGGTGAAAAATCAAACTTGTTGGTTTTTTCAGATAGTCTGTAGCAGTCAGATAAGGTCTTGCATTGCCAGTGTAGCCATTCAAAGATTTAATCCAACTTTTCTTAAGTTGGGTCTGGAGGTCAGGTCCTTCAGTGTACCTGTTGCCTAAGCCAACTCTTTCTAACAGATAAAATACCTGCAACAACATATTCACTTGTGATCTAACTGCTCGAAAGAGCATGTTTATTTATAAGAGCATTCTAAAATATGAAATTACTTTTATTTCAATAAATACTGTATTCTTCATCTGAGTTGCAACTTTTCCTATGTTGAGTTTTACTCTGACTGTGAAAAAATCGCTCATCTTGTTTATTTGTTTACCTATCTATTCCAAAGACCATCTTCTACTTCTACTCTGCCAAAAGTGTCAATTCGGGAAATATTTTCATGAACATAAAACACAAAACAAAAAGTTAACATGTGATAAATAATTAGACTATAACCAGCAACTGATCAGGGAAATTGTTGCTTGAAATAAATTAATTTTTACTGTACCTTTGGGTGCTGAATGATACAAGTCGAAGGTCGTTTTCCTCTGGGTAGTCTCCCTGTTCTTAATTTAAGACATGCATGTGTATCATTGTAGATTACTGGTTTTAATTCTACATGCATCTCTGATCCACTTGGACTCCATATTTCATCTTTATCATCTTTGTCATCACCAATTTCCTTAAAATGAAATTTAAAATTAATTTTATAACAAAATTAACATAAGCAATATAACTTGCTTCATTCAAGTAATATATTTCTACAAGCTAAAACAAAATATGTGAAAATTCTGCAAGTATTTCTAAAGAGTGACTAAAATTCTAAGTGTATAGGGACTGCTACGATTGAGGCTAAAATTGCATATGATATTGAGAATTTGGTGCATTTAGATTAAATGAAAATATTTATAGTGTAACTTTGAAATAATACAGTGAAATATATAAATATCCATGCCAGATCTAGTGTGCATTCAAATTGCTGTCAGAAAATGATGCATGTGTTGTAGAATTTAGTAAACCCTTGCCCGACTTGAGTTTTTCCAACAAGGATTTAATTAAATGCTATAAAATATGTGGCACTTATTTATCCAAAATTCATCAAATTTTATTCTACACTGTCTTTAATTGAGTGTGCATTTCATTTAATGTATGCATGTGATGTGAGAAAGCTTGTAGGTCCCATGAACACATTTTTTCCATAAGGTGTAAAATTTGTGCAACACGGTTTTGACCAATGCAGTCTTTTTGGAAAACCTAACCTCCATGTTGCGCAAGGGACTACTCAATAAAAAATGCGATTAAATAAGTTCTAAAGATTAAATGTAAGTTCAAGATGAAATATAAATTAAATAGAGAAAAATTCTTTTTCATTTTTAATACAAATCTAAACCACATAAAAAGAATTTAAAAAGTTTTATATAGGTAGTAATAATGCCTATTCATGTAAGGGGAGAAAAATATGCAGTACTCAATAATTATGATGACAGTCAAAATTATACATTAAATATGAAATGTTGCTGAATTGATTAGTTTCCAAACACAAAAGGATTTAGTGAACAACCCAGAACCAGTACAAAACAGTTTAATCCTTTTCATTGCAGATTCAGCAATAGTAGCCTTTCCCTGATGATGTTGGCTGTAGTTCGGCTTCCAACTTTATTGCTATCAATTGGTTGCATGTAATATTAGAAAAACTTGGAGAAATATAGCCTCTTGTGTGAACACATCAAACTGGATCTTTTTGGAAGATTTGGCTAATCGCCAAAGAAAGTCAATACACTTTCAATCCAGTGTGAAAATGCCTATCCACATGGGAGCATTTCATGTGATGGTTATTGTGAAATTGTTGAAGACAATGTGAAATGTGTGATGATTTTAATCTTTCTCCATCATTCTACCCTAGCACTCTTTGGCATGAATTCTTGGTTGTGAATTTTCACATGGTAAAAATTATGTGAATTTCTTTTGTATATTGAAAATTTCAGCTTATTATCTTCAATAATGTTCCCATAAACAATTGTATAAAAGCATGCATTTCAGCCAGTAAACGTTAAATAGCCCATGAAAAGAAAAGGGCTACTAAGAAAAAAGGCATGCTCCAATAGTTAACTTCTTACTCTTAGTTTATTTAGATGAATTAAATTTAAAATGAACCTTTCATAAAAACAAAATTCCTTAAGAATATCCTGTAATTTCCTTTAAATTATATTTTAGTTCATGACCACATGATAATTCAATTTTATCATTCTTGTGAAACAATAATATTCTACTTCTAAGGTGGTCATCCATACAAAATACTTGTGTATAACTAGCAATGTACCTTCTAATTGAGTAACTGTTCAGAACAACTTGTCTAGGTGGATATTACTACATTATAAATGAAAAATCTAATAAAAAGAATGGCACCATTGTCCAGGCTCAATCTTCTAACCAAATTATGAAAAAATTAAAGTAAAATAATACCTCATGAATATCAAGATCTTCATTTGCTTTTCTAGCCTCAGCACATAGTAAGTGTGAATCTGAATTGGTAATGACCACTAGCACCAAGTCAGAATGGGGAATTCTCTCTGCTGTGAAAGGCCTAAAATAAAAATTACTAAACAATTACAAACTATATAAACAAAATAATTAAAATTCCAGTTTAATCTCCAGTTGTTAATCAGTATAAATACAGAATTGTAATAAAGCAATAAAAATTATAATTTAATTTTTTATCAAAATTCAATATAAAATTAAAAAGTAATAATAAAGAGCAGATGGTAACAACTGACGTCTCTCCAATAGATGTTTTAGTATTTTTCTCTAAGAAACATAAGAAAAATATATTTAAAATAAAGGCTGAAGTATTATTGAAAGAATCAGATTTTTTGTATTGATAATTAAATTGAGTATGAGGTAAACTTCAAATAAATGTTTATATCAAACAAATTTAATATAATCAATATTTCTTAATTAATAATAATAAATAAACTTTTCTATTCACAAATCTTACTGGAAGCACATGGCTGCTTCTCTCCCTCATCCATATTTAGAAACTGTAGTTAATAATTTTAAATGTGCACCCTCAAGAAAGATTTTTGATTATTATTAATGACTGATTAAAATGTAATCATATGCTTTTATTTATATTTTTCATGAATATCCAAAATTGATATATTTATTGGATATTTTAATTGCAACCTCCTTTCATTTCTAAAGTAAGATTTTTTTCAACACATATTTATAAGTAAGATCATTCCTGTAAATGATGTAGTTAGTATAAAATAAATTAGTTAATTAATCACATTTTATGATGTTCTTGATATATTGGCTTATTGTTAAAAAATAATATTCCTCATTTCATTTTGTATCAAGGAATCATTTTTTAAAAGTTATCAATAAGAGCATAATTGCCTGAAAGTTGAAAAATGGCATAAATTTTAAGTATTATATCAATTCATTTCTTGGAAATGAATAGTTATATTTATTAAATATGAGGAAGATGGTTAAATTTAGTTTTATTCTTATCTATGAAAAACGTTCTATGGAACATTCTTTAAAATATAAATATGTTCAATTTCATAATCAATAAATAACACTGCATTACCTTGGACATTGTGTCTGGTTATTCATTCCTTCTGAGGCATTCATTTTAGTGGAAGCATCATAGTCTTCTGTTGTACTAGAATGAGCATAATTATATGGTTGATCAGAAGTTGACGATGAAGCTAAAATACCTCTTTTCCAGCGATTCACAACACTCTTAACAGTTGAAAAGGGATAAAGCACTGATGCAGAATTGGTTGGTTGTGCAGTCCATTCGGTAGATGATTCAGAATAATCTGATGCTGTAGTCTCATCCTCAAAAATATCAGACTCATTGTATATTGAAGTAGAGTTCAGTATATCCGTAGTTGTTTCATCAGTTGTTGGTAATTCAGTAGTTGTTGGCATATCTGTGGTCGGAGGAGGAGGAGAAGGTGGAGGGGGTGTAAGGGAGAATCTATATGCCCACTTATCACATGCTGTTTTTATGGGTTCAGGAACGTCTTTTTTTGGACGGTAGTCATCCTCTCTCCCGATTGATCTTCCTCTCCAGTCCCTCAATACTTCTTGTTCCTCTTCCTCGGGTGCCTCTCCAAATGGAACTATCAGCCCAGACTCATCGTAGTTGTCATAATATGCTTGTAAAGATAAAAATGACGGTAATGGAAAATGAAACCAAGAAGTATTACTTCAGGAGAGAGTATAATGGCTGAAGAGTCATAAAAGAATGTAGTATTTTTAAAATAAAGCGAAAGAATAACTGACTGAAATTTTCTAAAATTTAAGTAGGTACTGTATGAAATCATGCTACTTCAAGATGTTGAAAATTGTTACTTTAAAAAAATTAATATCACAAAATGAAAAAATCTTGAATAAATCAGGAAAAATATGAGAAATCAGCTACTTGTACTTTTTTGTAGTTTCTTGTAATAAAACATTTCTTATATTGTGCATTTAAAAATACACATTAACGTAATGTATGTCAACTGTGTATAACTTTTGATTCTTCAATGTAAAAAACAACTTTCTTCCATTGCAAATACACTAAAAAAATAAGGCATTGTAAAAATATTTTATAAGTAAAAAATACACATGATATTCATATATTTGCCATTTCCATGATATGAAAAAATAATTATATATATCTATCCCGGAAGTGAACAGCACCAAATAAGCATTTGATAGCTAAATACGATGATGCAAAAAGAAACTTTATAAAAGTTTAATAACCATACTTGATTTGAATAAAAAATTTCATCTATACTGTTGCTCAAATTTTATGCATTTTGAAAGATGATAATTACTTACAGTAAACTGCAGCATGTGAGTAAAAATACATATGACATTAATATATTATCCATTAGTATAATATAAAAAAATAATTTTATATATTATATACATATACACACACACACACACAGTGGAACTTCCATAACTCGAACGTCCATAACTCGAATTTTCTATAGCTCGAATATTTGTTTGTTTCCCTTGAAGTTTGACACTTATAGAAGTTCCAGTGTGTGTGTGTGTGTGTATATGTGTGTGTGTGTGTGTGTGTGTGTGTGTGTGTGTGTGTGTGTGTGTGTGTGTGTGTGTGTGTGTGTGTGTGTGTGTGTGTGTATATATATATATATATATATATATATATATATATATATTAGGGTGGTCCTTATTTTTAAGTTTTTGAAAACTGGAGGGGGCACATTTTGAATCTGTCCCATTATGAAAAAAAATAATTTTGGTAAAATTAGGTTAGTTTTGAATAATATTTAGGGGTCGCTACCAAGATCTGAAAAATCGCAATATATCATAATGTTAACATAGGTGCACTCATTTCTAAATTAGTTTAAATTTCAAACTTATTTGAATTGAATTGTGAATTGTGGATACTTAGCATTGAAAATTGTGATGCAGCACCTATTGGTCAATGTTATGACATACTGCAGTAGATAACCTTTCAGATGTACCCCTCAGAAATCCTGCATAAGTCCACTTGCAGGAGCATTCTTTGTGTTATGTAATAGTCCATATCAGGTCTTTTGGAACAATCTAAAACTGTCCAGAACATTATAGAACCTTCATAAACAATCTGAAACGTTCTAGAACCTTGCAGAACAATTTGGAACTTTCCGGAACGTTCTAGAACCTTCTGTAATGATGCAGAACCTTCCAATACGTTCTAGAACCATCTGGAACAATCTATGGCCTAAACTATATAAGTAGCCCACCTAGTGCAGTGAGTTGTCATCAGGCAGTCAAAGAGTGCAATTCAGCCAAGGGTTTTCTCCCATAAAGTTGTTGTGTAGAGACTCAAGTGAACCCGACTTTTAGGAGATTACAATACAGTGCACTCCCAGTTTGTAAGTTTTTTGTACTGCATTCTGCTGAACACCAAAAAAGAAACTAATGACAACAAAAGTAAGTTAGCTAATTTTTTCACTTTACTTTCAGGTTTACTTTTATGAAGAGATGGCTACTGTTAGTCCTACTACCCGTAAAATGACAAATGTTTGGCTAATTGGACTACAATCATGTGAAATACCTGGAAATAAGTTACCTTCGAAGTGAGAGGTAATGGCTTATTTTTTTCATTTGCATCTGACTGGAAAGAAAACTGTTCGAGAAAGTGCGACTGTAGCTGCCGAAGCTGCCATTGGGATTTGGGATTTAGCACAGATCCCTACTTGGCTTCAAAAACACGTAATTGCAGCTGTTGAAAAAATCTTCCATGACTGGCAGAAGCTGAAGAAAAACGAAAAAAACAAGAAGAAAAGATCCAAAACACTGTTTGAAAAAGAAAATGCTTTCAGTAACAGCCTCGATGAGCTTTTTGATATTGCACATGCAGAGGCACTATCCATGATCAAAATAGAAGAAGATCGAGAGTTTCTTCTGGCTCAGAGGGAAAAAGGGCAGCAAGGAAAGATGGCTGGAGTTGACAAGGCTCTAGAACAGCAAGAAGCTAGAAGAAGGGAGCGAGCCAAGAAATATCAAGACCACCTTGAGAAGAGTAGAAAGGAAACAGAAACCAAACCTGTAACCTTGTGCTCCTCATCCTCCAGCAGTGATTCTGAGGAGGTGAAATGGGATAGTCATCAGAGTAGTGAACCTGCTGAACTGGAACATGCATCTCTTAGATAGCCTTCTCGAAAAAGAGGAAGAAAGCAATTTATTACACCAGGCTTGGCAACTGTACTGGATCGTACAAAGGTGAGTGACAGAAAAGCCACTGCGTTGCTTTATGCTGCTGGAGAAAGTCTGGGGCAAGACATGTCCAAATTCGCAGTAAATCATTCCTCAATTCGTGTAAGTCACATACAGCAAAGGGAAGCAACAGCTAAACAAATAATCTCTCAATTTAATTCAACAGTTCCGCTAGTTGTGCATTGGGATGGAAAGCTGCTGCCAGATCTTACTGAAAAGGAAGTAGTTGATCGTCTTCCTATTTTAGTCACAGGTGATGGAGTAGAACAACTGCTCAGTGTTCCAAAAATTGCAGCTGGAACTGGATTGGAAATGGGCAAGGCTGTTGTTGAAACTTTGGAAATGTGGAATCTAGCAGAGAAAGTGAAAGGAATGTGTTTTTACACTATTGCGTCAAATACTGGAAGAAAAAATGGAGCATGTCTTTGGATTGAACAGAAATTAGACAAGAACCTTCTCTACATTCCTTGCAGGCACCACATATTGGAGCTGGTACTGGAAGCTGTCTTCTCTGTCATCGTAAGTCCATCAACGAGCCCAGAAATACTAATCTTCAAGGGATTTCAAGCTCATTGGGTGTCACTGGATAAGTCCGAATACAGAACTGCACTTGATGATGAGTTCACTGCCAGTGCTGTTGCCGATATTAAAGATGAAATAATCACTTTTGCTACAGACCAACTGAACCAGCAGCAACCTCGCGATGATTACAGAGAACTCCTGGAAATCTCTATCACCATTCTTGGAAATGAACCTTCTCGTGGAATTAGATTTCTTGCTCCTTTTTCGAAGGGAACACTTGCCACAAACAATTAATATACCAGTGTCAGTATTGTTATGTTCATCATGTGAAAATGTAGCATGGAAATTACCAACTCTAAATTTTATATGCTTCGTACTGTATTGCATTTTGTTTAAAATAAAGAAAACTTAATGTTTCAAACTTTGGTAGCAACCTCTAAATTTCATCTAAAATGTACCAAATTTTGGGAATATTATTTTTTTAAATATTGGAACATGATATTTATTCAAAATAAAACGTTTGTTTTTCCCCCATTATAAGGACCACCCTTATATATATATATATATATATATATATATATATATATATATATATATAATTATATATAAATTTGGTGAGTGGATAGCACTAATAAACTTTGTAAAAGTTCAATATCATGCATACTGTCACTCAAACTTGAAGCATTTCGAAAGAAGACAATTACTTACAATCAACTGCAGCATGAGTCCATTGAGGCAATAAAATGGTGTGGAGGTTTGTCTTCAGGAGAAGCCACATAATCTGCCCAAAGGCCCATTGAAATACCCATTGTATACTGTAAAAAGGCTGAAAGAAATTTAACAGCTCTTGAGAGAGATATTCAAGAAAATTCTTCAAAGTATTTTTTCATTCAAATACACAAAATTCATCATATAAAATTATAACTTTGAGTCATAATTGAATTAAGCATTTTAATCTAAAAATCAAATTAATACATCAATAATATTTAATTTAAAAACCCACCAATAGGAGAATGGATCCTCGGCTTGAAATGAATTCTTCAGTACAGAGTGCCTGATAATCAAAGAGAGGACGTCGTGTATAGAGTCCAACTTCCACTAAGTGCCCCATCACTTCAGCCTCGACTTCTCCAAAAAATTTTCCAGTATTTTTGTGTACTGCACTTTCACTACTGTTCTCTGGAGATGTCACTGCTAAAATGTAGCTATGGAAGATTTATGAAAATAAGGAGAAAAACACTTAATGACGATAAATTTGTCTAAATCTATGTTCAAATATTTATAATCTACACCTGATAAGTAAAAATATGACATTAAAATGAATTTTCTGTACTAATTACTGGAAATGTGACAATTATATTTTTGCAAATATCATTAATGTATTTATAAGAAAAAAGCTTATATTTAAGAGTAAAATTTAATTTCCTTATAAAATAATATCATATTTGAAACTGCAAAAGGAAGAAATAATGGTCCATAAATAACCTGAATTTCTTAATTTTACGTTTAAACATGAAATGTGGATAGTAATGTCATGTTTTTAACAAGGTCACATATAACCTATGCTGAGATGTGCAATAGTCTCACACAAACCAATGTCATTATCTTTGTGACACAGTTTCTAAATAGCTTAAATAGAAATATGGGTTTGTTTCCATAACCAAGTTAAAGATAAAGAAAGCGATGGTAGCACTGTCGATGGCGAGAAAGTGACAAAAAATGGTACTATAATGCTACCAGTATGCAGTATATGCCTACTCGGCCCCCTGGGTTGGGCAACGTTGGTTAGGTGGTATTGGTTTCCATCCCACGATCACTGTGGTCCCTCCTCGGGTTGGTTTCATTTTCATTTATATTACTAGTCATCCATATTTGGAATATTTCTAATATTTACATATGATGTTGAAGTTCCACTTTTTCACCTTTCCCCATGATAGTACCACTTCTCGTCGCTTTCTTGCCATCGACAGCGCTATCGTTCCTTTCTTTATCTTTCACCCAGTTATGGAAACTATCGAAATATGTCCTCAATGATTTCTACACAGTTTAATTGCTAAGAATGTATAACTTTTTGGTCCTGTAGTTTCAAGAAAATTTATTTTAATTATTTATCATTGTTTTCATGGTTAAGTTAGGCTTAGAAGCCATGTGAAACATAGTAATTTACAATTTCCAAATTAATAAATAAATATTTACCATTTATTATACAAAAAGTGGGCATTATGGTTAAAGTGATTCATTTGTCCAAACTATTTTCTTTGGCAAAAGTGGATGTTTATGGATTAAATATAACAAAAAATTAAGTCCACTTATAAACAATTTTTCAATAATATAGAGTTAAACTTACGCTGATCCATCTAAAATGTAGCATGTGACTTCTCCTGATGTGCAAGAGTGAAAAAGTGAGGATGATGAAAACAATTGGCTTTCAGCACTTAAGTTGGAAGGTTTTTCAATATTCTTCTGAATCCTCTTTCTATCATCACACACCTCCTTAGAATCTTCCTTTGAGCACTGTAAAGCATAGTTATCTAATAAAACAAAATGTTCATTAATTTTAATTATCAAAAAGATTATCTTTAAAAAAGAAATATAATGTATTAAATGCCTTTAAAAAATGAAACAAAAATCAGGAGTTGTTTTGGTATAAATCATGGGCATGGTAACAGGTCATGCAGAATACTAATTGAGGATGGCATTCATTTTTCAATTTCCTGGTCAAAGAGTAAAACATGGTTCATTATTAAAAGACTGAAAATAAACAATCTCACATAATAATCAGAAGTAGTTTTAATGAGCAGATCCTGCAAAACTGACTGAGGAAACTGGTAACCAACAACAGAGGCCGGTGTCATTTTATCCTCATCTTCTAGGTAGATTGCTCGTGTTGCAGTAACCTGGGTTAGATGCTCATTTCCCTCTAGTGAAGTGTCCACGCCCTCTAAATCAAAATTAAATGAGTTGAATTACTTATTCTCCAAACCAAACACCACAAAATTATTAGTGCAATTATGTAAACTAAAAGTTAAAAATGCTAACATTTCCAATTTATCTGTAATTAAAATCCCATTTTAATGAATCTGTAACCAACCATAATGTTATTATCTTGAAATTGAAAAGTTAATAGGAATATCCCTTTAGCCTTTACCAATGAAACATGCAATAAAATGTATAAATGTTTAATTCATGGTTATATGCTGATTAAAATGATAGTTCCATTTTGTTCAATTTAAATTTAATTACCTAAAATTATGAAAGATGTACAAAGGTATAATATAAATAAAAATTTATCATTGTTAATGGCAAAAATATTTGACATAATCACCTCTAGGATACTGCATAGTATAAACAAATGAACCAGGATCAGCCTGATACCAAATAACTGACTGCTTATACCATGATTCATCTATTGCTTGGCTGAAGTATTTTGCAAAATCACTGTAAGAAAGAAAACTTGGTTGAGATATTTATTTCTAAAAAAGTTAATACATTTTGAATGGATAAATCAAAACCAACAGACAGGCATGAGCAATCTCATTTCTTCACTACACCATTTTTAATACAGTATTTACTCTCATATAAACTGCATTTTTTAAAACAAATTTTGTATTTAGAAAATGAAAATGTCTCTGATATGTAAGAAAAATCTGATGTGACCACCACATGACTTTCTCCATACATATAATACTTCTAAAAATTTTAAATAGGTTAAATGATAATAAATATTTTAAAGAACTGCGAGAAAAATTTAGACTACAAAGAACAGAAATAAATCAAACCATAGCCTTCTGATATTGGATATAGCCACAAAGCTCCAACAATTAAAAAAATAAAAAGGAGCATTCCTAAGACGTAACTAAGCGTCAACTGTTAACAATAGTCGTCATGTGGCATGGTGGTGGCAGCAAAAATTTAATGTATCTCTTAAGCAATGCATTATATGGGAAAAATGTTTCAAACAAAGGTTGTAGAATTTTAATTTCCTACAACTTTTATTCCAGCACATTTTTACATATATCAAATATTAAAGCAAATATTTCAAAATAACAGATGTGACAAAAGTAAACACCCACTTCCGGTTGACCGATTTTTACCAAAAACTAATCAGTTCTTCTGACTTTCATAAATAAGTTAAACATACAATTTTGCGTTGACATGATTAATAGTTTTTGAGTTAGAGCACCCACAAAAAACTGTCACAGACACCCATAGACATCATCGAGAAAATAGACAAAACATGTTCAGGGGACCTTAAAATATGTATTTCCATTGAAATCTGGAATGATTTTTTTCTATTCATTAAAACAATACTTTCCCTATACTTCGTATATGGAGAAAGTAAAAATATGATATAAAGTGTTATGTGGTAAAATGTGGTATAATCATTTTATTTCCTTTGGGCTCTGCTAAATGGCTATCATAATCTATTATAATATACGTGACAAAAACATTACAAAATCATTGCAAAAAATAAAAAAGAATTAGAAATATTATTATCATTAATGATGGCCGAAATATTTCACTTTCTGCTGGCGATATAAGCAGGAACTGTCAGTGGACATTGAGACAGAAAGCATATATTGAGGCAACATCACAGTTTGGTCTCATATTTTGATCATTCTATTGGAGAGACATTTCAGCAGTGTGGTTTTCAGTATGAAAGTCCATTTGATTTCTCTCTGTAGTTTCTTTCTTTACTAAAAAGATGTGTGGTGGAAGGGAAGGTGGTCTGTGGATTCAAACTGTGCATTTCAGCATGCATGCCACACAAAGTTCCAAAAAAGACATTAATAATATTATATAATACCAAGTTTTACATTAACTATCTAGCCATGCAACGACCAAGTAAAATACTGCACATCTCGTGATTTTCCAAAGGTCTCTTTAGGCTGTATTGTCCCTTGTATACCACAATATATACATGTTGCTTTTCAGACCCAGATAATTCACTAAAATACTTGATCATAAAAAACAAGTGAAGATATAAAAATGAATTTTATAAACACCTTTTATATAGTTAATACTCGAATATGAATAAACTCGAAAATATAATTATGGTAACCTTTCTGCTTGCATGGGTGTAAAAAGTTGCAAAAGCGTCTACCAGCTCTTGAGTGATGTGGGGGTCTCGATATTTAACCTTTAATCTTTTTACAGTTGAGAGAATGGCAGACAGAAGTAGAGAACTCAGTGACAAACATAAGAATGTTTGGTATGTAAGTAGTAAGAAGTTTGATAGTATTTTTTTTCACTAATGAAAATACTGACTTATCCAGTCATATTGCTTAAAATCAACAAAAATATACTGCTAGTTCAGAGTAATTCAGCTTTATATAATAGTAAGAGTGAAATTGTTGAATATTTCATATTTTAGTCACCTAACTTAAATGACAAAAATAATAAATTTTCAGAATAATCTTAAATGAATAAAGATAAAATGTTTTTGAGATAAAAAAAACTTACTATCAATAATAATTACAATAAATAAAACAAAATTATTAACAGAAATATCCCTTCAAAAACGTAGGAATGCTCATATCAATACAAATCCACATTGAAATAAAGAGACTTCTATTGCAACACAAAGAATGACAATAGTTTGTTTAATTTCATTGCTATTATGGATGCTTGTAATTTTTTCAGATTCACTTCAACAATATAAATACAGGAAAAGAAAGTTAAGGTTATACGGTAAAAATAATGTGATAACTGTTGTCAAAAGAATTAAATTATGAAAATAAACAACGAAAAAGAAAACAATTTTAAAAAATAAATAAACATGAAAAATGCCACTAATACTATATATCTATCTTCCTACTTGAATTCAAATTAACATTTATCGCAGTGCCAACGTGTAGATCTGGCAGCCTAGTTGACTAAATCACACATTTTACACGATGATTATCTCAGGTGAGGTGGTTCGAACCCTGCAAGCAGATTAGATGGGGTTCAAAACACACACACAAACATATATATATAGTAAAACCTCGTTATTTCGATCCTGGATAATTTGAAATAGCATGTAATTTGAAGCAAAGAGCAATCCCCGGCCAACATCATAGGATTTTGTGTAGTATTTAGTACGGATTATTCGAAATACATCTACAATGAAATTCGAAGTCATGATCTGGTCCAGTGACTTGCGAACATTCCGTTTAATTCAAAACCTTTACTTATATTTGGAATTTAAGTGAAAAGTTCGTGTGTGCACATGTCAAAGGCATCGCTTTTTTGTTCTCCATTTCTCACAAACGAAATATACATTGTCCCCCAAACAGGTAACTTCTTTTTATTTATTTAATAGTCAATGTGAAATAAAATCGTAGATGATACAAATAGAGGAATCATCTTATCCTTGCATCACTAGACCTTCTTTATTTCAGGTTCACATATACTACTTTATCGTAGATCTCTACTTCTTCCACATAAGTTTTTCAGAAAAAAAAACTTCAGGGTAGCCGGTGGTGTAGTGGTTAGGATGCTGGCTGCTACTTGCCTGCTGCTTGAAAAGGCAGTGGGCACGAATCCTGCACAAGTAGGATTTTTCCAAGGTCGCCCGGCCCCCTTTTTGTGTGGTTTGAGGAGACCGCGCAAATTCAGCTGTTCCATCCTTAGGAAGGGATGTTAAGCTGTTGGCCCCCCTGGTGTTCTTCGTAAGAGCAGGCAAATGCCGGCACTGGGTTTCCCTCCTCCCTTCCCCAGTTATTCATTGCACTACCTCTGAGATACCCATTTGTGCAGTAAGAGAGGCGAATTGGCTGGGCACTCAAATAAACAAACAAAAATACTTCAAATAAGGATAAACAAAGATGCTAGAAGCGCGCAGGGACAGGAGCGATGAGGTTTTGTATCTGCCCACTCAACAAAAAAATGCCAAATAATATAAATTTTTACCTTAGTAATTCAATGTTATTCTCACTATCACTCTCTGAACTGATATTTTCTTCCGAATCACTTTCAAGTAAGATTTCAGTCTACTTTTCATCACCAGGTATAGAATGAGTTTTCCTATCAGTTGACGGCATGATAAGTTCAACATTTTTAATCTCTTAGAAATTAAACAAAAGTAACAACGGAAAATAACGAACAATAGCTGCCTACGCACAGCATAAGTTTCCCTCAGAGAGGCAAGAAAATATTTTTTGTGCGATCCAAGTGTTCCCATGTGCTCTGATCACGCTTTCGGTCAAGAGCACATTGATGTCAGATAAGTGTTTCTCTCTCTCTCTCTCATTATATTGTTCTCAAGAAATGCTGAACCAAGCACTAGCCCAGATCCGAAGATCAATCCTCCTCCCTTTCCATATAGCTCTCAAGTGTTGACGCATAAGAAAAAATATTCATCTCAAGAGTGAAAGACATCACAAAGCATATAAACAGTGCCTGCATCCCCTTCCACCACACAGTAGCTTTCGTGTAGAGGTTCGGTTAGTCTCAGCATTGAATAGAGGTTTTTAGAAGTCACAATTCGCATATCTATGTGAAAATTCAATCACCAAATTTTACGTATAATACAGGTAAAAAGAAAGACAGTAAAAATTGCAGAATTAAGCACAATAGGAAAACCCAAGGTTAGCGTTTTGAAATATATCAAGGTTTTTCAGATTTAAAAAAAATTATTGCGTCAAAAAAATAAAGATATCTAGCTATCTCCGCGGCGTACTCAGTACGACCGCATATGAAGTTTTCGTCCTGTGTGCCCAGTATGCACGAATACGCTGAGGGGTTTATTACATAGAGATCGTCCATAAAATACGTCATGCTTACGTCTGCCTTTGTAGCTTTCCCTTCCCTTATACTCGGCGCGCTACGCTAAACTAGACCCCTATCCCTCCCTCCTGCCTGCATGACGCAATTCATGGAATTAAATCCCCTCGCCAGCAGTCCCAAAGGGAAAATGTTTAGTACGCATTGCAGAAAGGACGTCTAAGTACATAATTGTAAAATCATCACCTGTCATAACAAATACGACCAAGTTATTTTGAGAGCACGTATATTTTATTACAGCTGTTTAATATGGATGAAAATACAATTATAATATAATGTATGAAATTGTCTAGAGCTAATAAAGAATTAATTAATTAATTAATTATTTTTGACCATACCGATGCCATGGAAAGTTTGAAAGAAATGGAGAGAATTAATACGTGATAGTTCCTATCCATTATCTATATAATATTTCACACAAGAGTTTTCCCAATCTTCTTACCATGCATTTTCGTAATCTTTTGACTGAGTACACATGGTTGAAAGTCTTTTCTTCTGAAACGTAGTGTAAAAGAGTAACTTGAAATATACACTGGGAAAATTGGTTTGTTCATTCGGTCTTATTTTTCACACGCGGTGGTGTTCATGAATCATGAATTAAGTGGTCACTTCAGCTCTGTTCATGAATTCGCCATGCGTACAAAATTGTACGGTCAATACGTTTTGTAGCAAAATGGATAGATAAGACTATATTGCGATTTTACTGTCCAAGTAGCGAATCGTAAGAAATTTAGATTTTTTAAAGTTTGTTTATTTCGAACACGGATAATTCGAAGTCGTATTTTTGTAGTCCCTTGAACTTCGAAATAACAAGGTTTTACTGTTTATATATCATCATCATAGGTAGTCTGTCTGTAGATTGTCCGTGATTATTCATGGTTATACCTAGTTCTCCATATACTACTATTTTCAAATCATCTATCATCTGAAACCTTTTCCTACCTCTTTCCCTTTTACCATCTAGTTTAATAGCTCTGAATAGTACGTTGCATTAACAGTGTCTCCATTAGGAAGATATTTGATGTGCATAATCCCTTCGCAGTCCTGAAAACAGTGATCATAACCTTACCAACAGAAGAAGTAGTGTGTGTTTTGAGTGGAGGTCCATCAGTAGGCTGTCACTATTCCATCGATTTAGTTTTGGCATTCTTGTTTCTCAACAATATTCCTAAAACTTTTTGAACACCCCTCATACCATATTTTCTACATGTTTAGAAAATATGAAAATTTGGTACTGGTGTTTGAAATCCAGGTAACTCAAGAAAAATAAATAAAAACATTGTTTACTTACGTTCTATTACACTATTGTTCCTACTCACTCTCCCAGATTATGGCACCTATCTTTTGATCCCTGCTCAGAATGCAGAGTCCCACATCACATTTACCACACTTGAAAGTCAAATGCATGTCTTTCCTCTTTGAAGAGGATTGGCCTGCCAATGTTTTTGGTTTCCAAGTGGCTCAGTTGCATTATGGTTATATTTGGTCTTCCCTAACTGGCCGTTCGACTTGAGAGAGCCTGCTTGCAGATGAACGAGAGAGATGGATACTAAAATTCCATACCAGCACAAAAAAAATATCGCGAAAGATCTGAGTAGTTCTTCATCACCAATAAAGCTCTCAGCTATAGGGTGTTGTGCTATCTTCTTCTTTGCCTTAACTGTTGACCTTCATTTGGATTATTAAGCTTCATAGGCACATGAATTGTCTTTAAGTCAGTGACTGCCCATATCTTATTCTCTACACCAATTTCCACTCTCCCAAGTTCCTGACCTTTGACTTGTTTATCTTAGACATAATGAGTTTCTGGTGAGCTTCAAATTATGCTACGTTACTCCACTGTTTCTCACCCTTCTCATAAAGCCTATGTGAATGCAAAGACGACCTCTGTGTTCATATATAAAGCAGAAGAATCCAACAGGATGTTTTGGGCACTCATGACAGCGAGAAAAACCATTTAAAGGGATGTTTTGGGTACCCAAGGCAGATAAAAGTTAATGGTATAAATGATGATATGCTTTTCATAGGTTATACAGGAATTACAGAAATATTTTTGTATTATGTATAAAATTTTGATTTTGATCCACTATTTGATTTAGGGTTTGATGACATTATTTACTCACTCAAATGTGACATTTTCATTTTCTACTGAGCTCTGCTGCCACCTGGTCAGGCCACTATGTGTTGCAATGAACCGAAGAGTCACATTGAAAAGTTGAAATAGCTCCTTCCTAAGAAAGAATGATGGGTTTAATTTCAAAATTATTCTTTCAACATATTTAACTGTCATTAAAATATTCATAACAATTTAAAAATTTAATGATTTTTAAGAGAAAAAGTTGCAAATTTATACAATATATAAGGATAATACTTAAAGAAGGAAAGGTCCTAAATAAATACTGATAATAAGCACATTCACTCTTTTTATATATAATAAAACATAACACTTACTCCTCTTCATCATTTAATTCCCATTGCTTTGTTTTGAAGAAAGTGTTGGTTAATCTTGCATCAAAGAGTAACAACTCAATCAAAGACTTGTCACCTGAAAATTTTTAAAATGTTATGCAAAAAATTAAAGTAATTAAATAATTACTGTTAGTGACTGGCTACTTATATTGAAATAAAATATCAGAGCCAAGTTAATAAAAATTCAAACTTAATGTACATAAAGTCACAATAGCCTAAGTTTATACCAGAGAGTTATAATCAACTTTCCCCATACTTACAAGTGTATACATCTTTGGCCAAGGCAGAATGTCGACAATATGTATCTGAAAAACATATGAAAGCTATCATTAATTACTTACGATCATGTATAATAAAAAACTTTCTAATAATGATATTTTTTCAAATGTGCATTTCATTAAAAATACTTTCTTATACTTCTACTATGATAATATGATGGCTTGCTTTCTCATGCTCAAGAATTCTGATACACCACTTATTATCTATCTTCAAGTTAAGTTTTGTAATAATAAATATTTTGACGGCAATTTCAATAAAATTATGAAATAATCATTCATTAAGAATACCATATTTACTCACATATAAGTGTGATTTTCAAGACTGAAACTAGGAAGAAAATATACTTGAATATAAGCCACAAACCATGTTTTTCAAGACAATCCCCAAAATATAGTGAACTAGGAAATATAAATAAAAGAAACAACATCACAATTAGGCCAAAAACAGAGTGGGATGCAAAAGGCATCAACATAAGATAGGTAGTTTTAAAAATTATTATTATAAAACCTTTTCTCAACAAAATTAATGCAATATTATATCCTAAAAATTTACATTAATGTTTAATATAATACTAAAATGCATTTAGCATAAAAACTCATATCTTGGAAAAAGCAGTATTTTGTTCAGGGCATCGAACCAGAACCGAACCAAAACTGAAAAAAACATTATTTTAGCTGGAGTAAAACCGAACCCGAACTGAAAAAACATTTTTCCGAATCCAAACCGAAACCAAAAACCGTTATTTATTTTGTTCCATTTTTTCAGTTCGCATTAACAGTAGGTGCAAAATATGATCTTTAATATGAGTCTTTTTTGAAAGCCTCACTTTTCAACATCAAAAAGCAAAGGCTAATGGTTTTATTGAGAATAGAATTCTCCTAAGCCTTTGGAGAGATGCATCTTTGTGATAATATCTGTTGATTCAATGGTGGGATTTACCATGGACATAGTTATGTCCTATAACTAGTTGATTCCCATGGAATTTTACACTTGGCGCATGCCAGGAGCCCTTTGAACTAAGGGGCACCGAAAACATGTTCGTGTTTATAATCTCAGAAATATAAAATGTCTCGATTTAAAATTTATTTATTAAAATTTATGATTCTGTAGAAAAAAAAGTGGTGTCACAAAAGTGGGTAGCTGTTAGGAGCGGTTTCACTATATATTTAGATTGCAGGGCCCCTGACTGCTTAACGTCAGGGGCCCCGAATTGTTTTGCACCAGGGGTCTCCAAATGATTAGCACCAGAGGTTCCAGAAGGTGTAAATCCACCACTGTGCATGAGTACTGTTGGAGTACATTGATTATGATAATAAGAGTATCTGCTTATATTGGAATCTGGAATATTGGAATTGCAAAATCTAATAAATTTTGACTTTTGAAAGAATAACAACGGTTTTACATCAAATTAAAGACTATAAAATAAATATCATTTTTAATAGATTTTATGTGCACTAAAAAAGAAAAATAAATTTTAAATTCCTATAGAACAGTATTAGACAGAGTCGTATAAAAGGAGCCATTCACAAATTGAATAACAAAAATGTAAGAAGGGAATTCATAGAATGTTTTACTGTTCATTGCATGGTGGGAGAGGGCACATGCACGATGCTTACTTATATCTATTTTGTCTTTTACTTTCTCATATACATACTATATTGAGAAAGTATTGTAATCGTGAAAAAATTCGACCTCAAGATTTTGATGGAAATACGTTTTAGGTGTCCCAGAGTACATAAAAGTGGTTTTCGCTATGCCGTCTGTCTGTCTATCCGCTGTTCTAGGGCCCAAACGCGTTCATAAAATCGAATGATATCTCGTATTTGTTCAATAAATCATCTTTTGAGGACGCTTTTTTCATAAAAATGATATTGCACAAAAATAAGGGGTAGTTTATTCTTTGCGATTTTTAGAAAAAATTTATTTACTCAAAAATGGGTCCATAAAATTCATTAAAATGAATCCAATTGTAGAGCCTGATATCACAAATAATATTACGTAAGCCATATGTCTCTTAAAATCTCTATATGGCGTCCAGTGACATTACAACGTACGCTACGCTACCTTACCTAAGCCCTATGACTTCATGCCTCCACCGCGATCCACTCAAAATCTTATTACAGCCTGAACGGTTACACTAAATCGAATGATATCTCATTATGGATAATATCATTCACAATAGACAATATGAAGAGATGAACGCTATTGCGCAACAATTAAAGACACTTTATTATAGGATATTTTGAAACAATTCGATTTTCTCAAAAATGGCTTAAGGATTTTGATTAAAATCCATCCAATCGTACAGCCTGATGTCACAAATAATACTAACTATGCCATATGTCCCAAAAATTGCTAAACATTGACCAGTGGCATTAAAATATACGCTAAACTACGGTTAACTTTGATTTATAAGCGTTTTTATTTTATAACCGTACACAGTCGACCAAACGTATACACCTACGTATATGAGAAAGTTTGTACAATGTATATTGCGCCGTTTATTAGACTTACGATAGTGAAGACGAATTTGGTTTAAATAAAAAATTACATTAATTAATAAAGATTTTTGGATTTCTCTCGAAATCTTCCCCAAAAAATTCAGTCGGAGAAAACGGTTCGAACCGGTTCAATGGTGGTTGCTGGACCGAAACCGGAACCGAAAATGTTCGTTTTGTGTGAACCGGAACGAAAACCGGAGGGAAAAAAAATTGTTCGATGCCCTGGTTTTGTTGTTATCATGGCGGGACCTGAGTTTTTGACAAAATGGGTCATAAGATGCAAAAGGTTGAGAATCGCTGTCCTAAAACATTCTAGTTAACAAAAAATCATAAATGTGTACCATTGAATTTACACAAATATTTATAAATGTTATCATTATTTGTAATAATAGAGTATTTGGTGAATCATCTGTGATCAATAAGCAATATATATATATAAGATATAAAGAACAACACGACCAAAAGAGACCTACAAGGGAAAATCGCAGGATGGGCAGTATTTTAACCAAACACCATGAATATGGAAAACCCAAGATGCTTGGTTAGAGTAAATATAGAACTTCATTGTATATGATATTAGTGCAAATCCTCGTCCACACGACGGGAAGGAATATATTATTTGTTATTTTATCGAACTTATTATTCGATGCATCTAATTAAAAAACTGGGTGGTAGGGAGACTGACAATACTGAGGGTGGAGAGGAGGTGGGCATCTAAGTGATGTGCTAAATTTGTTCAAGTGGCAATAACGCGATTGCCTTTGATGACGAAAGATTTTTAACCCAAAATTGCAAATTTTTCTTGCTCAAATCAAACACCGTACTGTCCCGAATATAAAGCGACCTCGAATATAACGCGACCCTAAGGTTTTTGGATAGTTTTCAAGAAAAAACTAAACCTCGAATATAACGCGACCCCAAACAACCTTCAGCCAATTTATATAACACAAGTTCCCCGTTCATCCACCCCTTCTCCTACGCAAGAAAGAAACTTTTCCTTTGGCATCCTTTTACGATTTAAAATTACGTAGGGAGTCAGTTTTCGTCCATCGGCCGTGACTGCAAGCATAACAGTTATCCTTGATTTCTCATTTCCGGTGGATTTTAACAACACTGATTTCGCTACGACTATTTTAAAAGATAACTTCGTCGGATTCCTCTGTTAACCTGGGATTTGGAAGAACCTTTTTTCTCAACATGATCAACACCCTTTTTGTCACCCATTGTTAAAATAACGGATGGGTAAAAACTCGCTATGGTAGTTACAAGGAATACGCCGACGCACTTATAGCTTAAATTCAATGACTATCGAAGGATTCGGCCGCCGATTGAACTCGATCTATTCTCGCCTCGGATGTTTTTTAAGTACAATGTAACATACGTCTAATGTGTCTACAATGTAACAAGTATCTTGTATCTCGTAAACAGACTCACGGAATGTACGGCGATTTTTCGAAACACGATTTTACGATCTTTTGAAATCATTACTACTCGAATATAACGCGGGGGCTACTTTTAAAATTTCATTTTTTGGAAAAAAACATCGTGTTATGTTCGGAGCAATATGGTATATGGTCTGAATTGATGCATATTTCAAAATCGACAGTAGGAAATCGAATCTTGAAGGCATTATTTGGTTCAAATTCCATTTTCATACGACGATTCTAAATAATTTTAAAATGCAGATGAAAAGTGTGCTGCATTGTTTCACGTAAACATAATTCCCATATAAAATACGGAGATACAGAGGGAGATAAAAAACCGAGATTCAATTCTATTAGTAATCATCTCCCTTATAATAAAAAGCTATGCTAATTGGTTGGTTGGTCCGTTGGTCTATGTCACGCTCTTAAAATGCGAAGGTATAAAAATGCTGTGATAAAGGAAAATTAATGAAAAACATCTAGGATTTGACTCCAGGGGATGATAAAATCGAAAATATTTCTGGACGTTTTAATAAACAAACCAGTGTCACGCTTTTAAAACGCGAATAACTCAATCAATGATGTAGATATCAAATTGAAATTTCGCAGAAATTTATATGAGCTAATCAGAATTTTTAAATTTAGGGTTGACATGGTAATTACAGAAATAACTGTCCGTTTGTGGCGCTATTTTGAGGGTAGATATATTACACTTCCTCCAAATAAAAATAATTAAATTTTAGGAGAAAGGGAGGAGAATGGGTGGGAGGAAGATGGAGGATGGAAAGTAAAGAGGGTGAAGAATAGGAGGGAGAGAGGGATGGAGAATGAGTAGAAGAAAGAGGGAAAATATGAGGGAGAGAGAATAGGAGGGAGAGAGAATAGGAGGGAGAGAGAATAAGAGGGATAGAGAATAGGGGGAGAGAGAATAGGAGGGAGAGAGAATAAGAGGGATAGAGAATAGGGGGAGAGGGAGGGAAGCATATAGGAGGGAGGCAGAGAGAAAGGGAGGATGAGGGAGTACCTTAATTTTAATACATAATCTGCGCATATCCATCATATTTGACAGGCAATTACGCTAGTCATCTCTTTAAATAACGAGCTAAGAAATCTGGTCACGCTCGACTAATATGAATTATTTATGACTGACTAATGCTATTTTAAATTAACTTTCCGAGTAGGTAGAAGACGGAAATTTGGTAGGAATGTTTAATTCTTATAGTAAAAGCTATTTACAAAAAAAACCACAAAAAAGATCCGGGTTCGACTCCAGTAGATAATTTCTGTTTCCCATAAAATTCGATTTTTCGACTTACAGGCTTTTACTCTTTTGCAAATTAAAATTAGAAAGAATTTACCAATGATCTTCGGACGTAAATGATTTTAAATAAAAATAAATGTTTCTTATTCTTATCATCACATTTCATCTACGATTTAAAATCGCTCAATAAATACGTTTAAAACATATTCATTGGAAAAATTTGAACTTTTTAATGATATGTTACCTTGCCGGCCGTGTCATTGTTAAACCTCGAGATCGTATTGTCGTCTCAACCCTTATACTATATGCATAAGAAAAGCATACTTTGAATGTTTTAATAGGTGAGAGAGAGGAAGAATAAAATATTTTTTAAATGTTTTTCAGTATACACACTTTTATGTGCACTAAAAAGAAGAAAATAAATTTTTCTGCCCTAAACTTGAATTAAATTTGGTGTGCAGAATAAATGTGGGTGGTAAAAATTGCCACCCACTCTTATTCTGCACACCAAATTTAATTCAAGTTGAGGGCAGAAAAATTTATTTTCTCCTTTTTAGTGTTCTTAAAGTTGAGTTTTTGGATTATGAAAAATTACAAAGATTGTAAATTGAATTTCCAAAGTTTATTTCAATATAGGAAAATTCTTAAAATATTTGAAAGTTCCACTATAATTCATTATGACAGCATTAATTTCCCTTAAAAGCATTAATTTCCCTTAAAAGCATTAAAACGTCTTAAATTTCCATTAAGAGCATTAATGGTCCCTTTAAATGCAATAATGTCATTGCCATGGTTTTTAGATATTTCCAATGTTGAAGAGAGGAAAAAATTCACACTTTTTACTGTTTCAAAGCAGATATTTACCCTAATTCGGTAAGTATTTGACTTTGCCTTAAAAATTAAGAACTCTGTTCTTTCAGTTAAGCAACTGTTCTTTTCCCAAATTTGTATCCCAATTTTAAGTAATTTTAAAATGCATTTTTAGAAAGCCTTGCACTGAATCCCATGCTTTTCTTATGGGGTATTGAAATGGAACATTGGGGTTAAAAAGACCACTTAAATATTAACTTTTTTGTGACTTTCGATTTTTCTCGTCGATTTTCATCTGAAATAAGAATATAACCAAAATTTCAGCCCTGTAGCATTTATAGGGGCAGGGATATAAAGTGAGAAAGATTTGAAATATATATATATCAGAGTAAGTAAAATAAAAGTGTGTAAAAAAGGAGAGACAGGAGAGAGAGGGAGTGAGAGAGAAGAGAGAGGGGGAGAGAGACAAAGAAGGAAGGAGAGATATATAGATAATATTCCTTATTAGGGCGAGATTGAGACTAGGAAGTCTATTTTTCCAGAGAAGGAGAGAGGGAGGGAGATTGGGAGAGAGGAAGAGAGAAAAGGAAGAAGAATGGGAAGTGTCTTAAATTTAATACTTAATCCATGCAAACCCATCATATTTGATGAGCATTTATGCTAGTATAATATAATGAGCTAGCTCATCCTGTCATGCTCAACTGTGGCATTGCCCTTAAAAGTCATTATAAAATAGCGGGAGAATCAAGAATTATTTATGACTGACTGTAATGATATTTTTAACGAACTTTATGAGTAGGTAAAGATTGAAATTTGGGTAGGAATGTTTGAACCTTATAGTAAAAGTCATGAATAGGAGGGAGAAAGACAGGGAATTAGAGGGAGAGAGGGAGGGAGAAGGGGAAGGAGTAGGGGAGGGAGGAAGAAGGGGAAGTACCTTAATTTTAAAACTTAATCTGCACATGCATGCCATATGTGATGGACAATTATGCTGGCAGATTGTCTTTATTTATACTTTATGCAAGGCATGCATGCTGAAATGCACAGTTTAAATGTGCAGACCATATTTTTTCCCCACACATCTTTTTTTAATAGATAGAAAAACTACAGAGATAAGAGAATTCAAAATAATTTCCAAAATTTGGGGAAAAGGTGCAAGTAAGTATGGTATATAAAAATTTACTGTGAACAAAACAAAAGTAAAATTTTGTTCTTTACCAGGGCTTGTTGTCACATCTTGAGGGTCAGTATTTGTCCATTGCCAGTCAGGTTGGCCTATTTTCTCTAGAAAGTGAAGGAGCCTTTCTTCTGGAGTATCAAAAAGTTGAAAAGTTTCACTTAGATACTTGCAGTACATCCTACATAGGGATAAAATTGAATGATTGATTTTATAGAAATTGATGATAGATGTGCCAATTAATTTGTTATTGGAAATGGAGGAATAAACAATTTGGAAATAAATACTGATGTATAAAATTTGCTGTAAGGTTTAAAAATTACTTTATTCTGCATACTATCAAATAAAAATTTCATGTAACTTATATGTATTTGCTGCCACAAGTAATAAAACATGGCTAGATGATTACTATTATTACAATTATTATAACCTTATGTATTTTGGGTTCACTCATTGAAATAAATAAATTACAGTATCTGTAACTTTCAATTGAAAGAAACTCACCATTCTTGATGAACCTTCCAATTGTCTTCAGGCAAATAATCACCAATTCCTATGGAGGGACAAATTTAAAAATGTACAATGAACAAAGTCTGAATTTAACTGTTCATTAATCTAATGTCTTAAAAGGATGTGAGCGCAAAGTTTTATATTAGGATATAAAATGACTTCGTCTGCATATGAAAATATTATCTTGATAAAGTTACTAATAAGATACAAAACACAATTAAAACTTTAAGGTTTCAAAAATTCAATCTTTTCTATATATTTTCCTAATTTGCTCATTATGTGTCTTCAAATAATACTTAGAAAAAGTAACATTTGCTTCTTCTGCGTGATAATTTACAGTATTACAGTATGTGAAGTACCCTTTTCTCTGAATATTTTTATCTGGTCTTCTGCTCCAACTTGAATTTTATAAAGTCCATATGAAGCAGGAAGAGACAATGCAATGGTATATGGAGTGCCTGCCAGAGGAGCATAATAGTAGTTTCGACTTTCTGAGGTGAGGCGTCTCTGGAGATGAATAGGAAATGATAATTTCAAATTAGATATGACATTATTAATATATTTAAGCTCTTTTTAATATTCATTTAACCTGTGTGTAAATTTAACATTCCCAAAATATATGCTGTTCCTTGCAAATTCTTTCAACTCAAAATATTTTTAGACATATTTTATCGAGTATAAATTAAAGGAGACATTTTATTGTAAATAATAGGGCATAATATTAAAATTGCTTAATCAAATTATCTTTTTGGTTAAAAATAAAAAAAATTCAAAGCATGGAGCAGTTGAGATTTTATTTTCATAAATATCAATCAAAATTGTTTCTCTTGATAAAATCTTAACAAATTATGTTTGAAATTTTGTTCCTAATTCTTTAAAAACCATCTAGCCATACTGTACCATATCATCATGATGCATGAGAACATCAACTCCCAGTACTTCACCTTCCTCTTGGTTTATCATGCCTTCCCGGAGCTGAAAATACATTTCATTGAAAATAAAATTACATTTAATTTTCTAAAGTAAGTTTTGATTTATGCATGATAAAATTATGTCATTAGGCAGAGCAATAGCTTGAAATCTATTTTTATTGCCAATGTGTTATTTTTCTATAATTGGTACTATATATTGAAAATTAAAAGGAGGAATATATTCTTAAAAAGTTGAAATACTGAAATACTATTTCATTATTACAAAATATTATTTCTCAATTTTTTATGATGTTGAGTTACAAATTCACTTTTCATGTATCCTAATGAAAATAGTAATGGTGCCAGAACATATTATCAAATGGTGGCTGGAGTGAAATTTATTTAATATGAACAAATATCTTCTTATCAATAATTTTCCTTATAAAAATAAGCTTTTAAAGCTGACAAGTTATTGAAATAAAATTGCCTCTTAATGTGTATTTTCTGGCAAAATATACCATATTTACCAGATTATAAGACCAAGTCTTTTCATATTTTTCATTTAAAAAACCAGGATTCATCTTATATACAAGTACCATCTTATTTTATATCTATTTTAACTATCTCATATACTCCCTACTGGCCTTTTATAATGAGCATAATAACAGAAATAAGGTATGTAAATCACAGGCAGCCATGCCCTTGGTAGGATTCGAACTCATAATCCTAGCATTGAGAGCCAGAAATTCTGACCGCCCCTCTAACAAGGTCAACTGAATCGAATATGTAATATTAACATATATTACATATTCATCTATCTAGTATAGTCAAATGTTTTGCCACATTTTCCCCTCCCTTGCCATTTGCCAAAGAAATGAATTTGTCACAAGTACTGTTTTTAATATTTCCCCTAAATAGTGAGTGTATAAATGGGAGATTGTCTTATACATATTCAGATAAATACAGTATCATGTAGACATGGACACCCATATGAAGGGGCAAGGGGAGGGCATGTGCCTCCCCTTGCATTTCAAAAATAATTTTGCACATATGGCATATTTATGGTCATAGTTACTTGAATGGAACATGATTTTTTCAGAGAAGAAGGAGAGTCTCAAACACAGGCATCAGATGGGGAGAGAGGGTAAGGGGGGCAGTTGCTCCCCTCTGGATCAGGCCTGTGTCAAGGGAAAACAACCAATTGTGGGAGCTTGCCTAACTCCTTGCCCCCTGGAAAATTTCCAGTGGATGCCCATGCATGTAGTAATACACTACACCTTGAATCCAATATCATAATAGACTGTGAGTGAGAATTCTGCTGTTCTAATGCTGTATTACCTTAAGTAAATCTTCAGAATAATCTCTTGGACCCCTTCCATCATCAACTAACTCAATTTCTGTTATGTCCACACTGTTGAAAATTTCCTTCAGAGTGCCTTTGAACTGCATGAGTAAGAAAAATGAATAAAGGTTTAGCTGTTTATCAATTCAAATGTAAGATTAGTTACAGATTGAATATTTGACCCATAAAAATTTCTAACAAAATTATCTGCAGTTTTTATGCAGATATGAGCAATTGGAGAAAATGGTATTAATGGGTAATTATAGTACAAGGAATTAAAATTTAACTAGAATCATTCAGTAATGTTGCATTTCATGAAGCTAATTAGAAAAAATTCAGTATGCTCTTTTACCTATAATTATAAATGGAAGCACTACAAAATTTCTTTCAGTAACTCAATTTTTCCTTTCTCCATACATAGTATAGGGGAAAGTAATGTTTTCATGAAAAAAATCCACTTCAAGATTTCAATGGAAATACACATTTTGAGGTCCCCTGAACACGTTTTGACCATTTTCTTGATGATGTCTGTGTGTGAGCCTATGTGACAGTTTTTTGTGGGTGCTCTAACTCAAAAACTATTAATCGGGTTAATGCAAAATTTTATATTTAACATTTTTATGAAAGTCAGAAGAACAGTTTTTGGTAAAATTGGTCAACCAGAAGTGGGTGTTTGCTTTTGTCATTTATCCGTTATTTTGAAATAAATGCTTTAATATATGATAAATGTAAAAATGTATTAGAATAAAAGTTGTAGGAAATTTTATTTTCTACAACCTTTGTTTGATACATTTTTCGATATAATGCATTGTTTAAGAGATATCTTATATTTTTAGCTGCCACCACTATACCACCTACCGATGACTATTGTTAACAATTGATGCTTAGTTACGTATTAGTAATGCTCCTTTTTCTTTTCTTAACCCTTAACTACTAACCTGGAGTCAGGCTGACTCCACACCACATATTATGCATCATAGCTGACTCATTTTACAATATTGCTCCAGTGACTTCAGTACCTTCAAATGAAGTGATGATTAATGCACCCCCCAAATCTTAGCAGTGTACCACGAGCTGTTGGTCAAATAGCTTATAGTAATTTTTGTGTGGAGTCAGGCTGACTCCACATTAGTAATTGTGCTTATATAATGCACCAGTCATACAAAAATAGTATAAAAATGACACAATCAAATTTTCTAAAAAAATTGGCTAGGTACTTAGTTATTCCCCACTTGCATAGAAGAGCAACAAATTATCGGATTTCTAGTGATGTAAGGAGGAGAACATGTGCAATTTTAGACATTCCTTTCAAGGAAGGCATGGGCGAGAAGAAGCTTCTTGAAAATAGGATTTACTGCTTCATCTGCGATCCAAAACTGAAGAGAAGACCTTTGTACTAAATATATATGGCCAATTTGTCTCACATGTGCCAAAAAATATGTTCTGATTGTGTTCAGGAGTGACTTTGAGGTTTTCAGCTACAAGGTTTTTAACATTGTTCATTTAAAAAAAAATAAATATAGATTTACAATTATTTATACTTGTTTATTTTAATACCTTATTCCTAGAAGTCCAATCATTAACTCCACCTAGCGAAAATGTTTAAATAAAAAAAACTGGTCATTATAGGAAAAATGATGTAAATGAGTCTGTGACTCCATGTTAGTACATAATTGAGTGATTTTTTTTCATGTTAGTAGTTAAGGGTTAATTGTTGGAGCTTTGTGGCTATATCCAATATCAGAAGGCTATGGTTTGAGTTTAATTATGTTCTTTGTAAAGTCTAAAATTTTCTCGCAGTTTCTTAAAATATTTATTATTATGTAACCTATTTGGAATTCTTAGAAATATTACAGGTATGGAGAAAGTCATGTGGTGGTCACATCAGATTTTTAATAAATATATGACCTGTTTCAAAAATGTGGTTGGCAACGCTTGATTTTTCAAAACGATTATATTTATAGTGAGCCATGTGTTCCTTGAAGCGTGTTATTAGTTTCCTTCTTGTTTGTCCTATGTACTTTTTGTCACAGTGTGAGCATTGTATTTTATAAATTCCGGACTTGTTCAAAGATTCTGTTCTGTCTTTTGTACTGCCCAGTAAATTTTTCAAATTATATGGATTTGTATATGTTATGGTATAATTCTTATGTTTAAAAATTTTGTTCAAGCCTCTGTTTAATGGTGGAAAATAAGGCAATTTTACATATTTGTCCTCTTTTTTGTTGTCTAATTTGAGGGAAGTGGCATTGGACAAGGTTTTATTAAAGTTATATTTTCTCACTAATTTATTAATTAAATTGTTATCGTATCCAAGTTTAGTGGCAATTTGTTTTATGTGTTTGAGTTCCTTTCCATATCTGATTTTATTGAGGGGGATGTTACATAATCTGTGTGTTAAAAATTGAAACACAGCTGTTTTTTGGTTCATAGGGTGAAAGGAGTTGTTAGGAATGAAGTTATCAGTATGTGTAGGTTTTCTAAAAATGTCAAACTCAATGTGTTGTCTATTATTTATGATAAGCAAATCCAAAAATGGCAAGGTGTTGTTTTCTTGAAGTTCATAAGAGAACTTAATTGAAGGATATATGTTGTTTAACTGATTAATAAATTCATCTACATTTTGTTTCTTTAAATCAAAGGTTGTGAATGTCATCAACGCACCTCAACCATATATCTGGAAAGTAATGAAATTTTTCTTTGCAATCGTTTTCAAAAGAGGACATGAAAATGTTGGCTAGAAAAGGAGATAGGGGGTTTCCCATAGAAGTGCCTTGTGTTTGTTTGTAAATTTCATTTTTGAATAGAAAAATGTTCTGTGACATGCATAAATTAGTAAGTTGTAAATATTCGAGGACAATATCGTCAGAAAAATTTTGTTTTAGCAACAATGATTTGAAAATTTGGGATGTTTCTTCCAGAGGTAAACTTGGGAAGAGGCTTTTAACGTCAAAGGAGACCAAAATCTCAGACTCATTTAATATTATGTTTTTTAGTTTACTTATCAAGTCATAGGTATTTTTAACAGAGTGTTTGTCGGGAAAGGACATCTGTTTAAATTCACTATTAAGCCATTTGGCCAAGTTATAGGTTGGGCTATTTATTCCTGATGCAATCGGTCTCATGGCTTTGTCATCTTTATGTATTTTGGGGAGACAGTACAATTTTGGTATGTTTGGGTTTGAAATTTTTAACTTGTAGCTTAATTTTTTATCAATGATGATTTTACATCCTTTAATGATGTCTTTAGTTTTTTGAATCATGGAATTTAATGGGTTCTTCTTGAGTTTAATGTAAGGTCCATTGTTCAACATAATTTGGACGTTGTCAATAAATAAGTCTCATTCTAAAAACTATTCCAAAACCATGAAACAACTCAGAGATAAAGATTGTTTTTACATTAAGGCTGACAAGGGCCATAAAATAGTGATCATGGATAAGACACAATACTTTGACAAGTGGGAAGTGGGAAGCCTATATCCCATATAGGGTTGTTGCGAAATGAAAACATTTGATAAAAAAAACTTCTTTTTTCCCCTAGCGCAAATTTGATACCACGTAATAACGAACTCCATGTTAAAATGGAGTCCATGGACTGACCACGTTGTACTTGATTTCGCATTCTAATGAAGCGCACTGTAATGGAGTTACCTGTATTTATAAAATAGTATAGTATAGCATGCCCATTGCAGCTTCACTTGCAAAGAAATCAATAAAAATTAGCTATATATGTGCTAAAAATTCTTATTATTTATTATTTCTATATATTTGAAAAGAATAATCAATTCTATTATTATTTCACATTTTATTTATTTCACTTTTCATATGGCCACGTATGGAGGGGTAGAGAGAGGGGAGTGAGGGGAGAGAGGGGGGAAGAGAGAAGAAGGGAAAGGAGAAATAGAGGGAGGGAGGGAGGGAGAGGAGAAATATGGGGAGGGAGGGAAGAGATAGAGTAGGGAGGAAGAGAGAGGAGGGAGGGAGAGAGAGGAGGGAGGGAGAGAGAGGCATGGAGATAGACCTGAGGTGGAGTAGCCCACCTTGGGAAAGACACCCGACCGAGGTTGTACTAGGAGTCCATAAGCTATGTTCAAAATTTCAAAAGGCCCAATATAGTTCATGCATTTACCTGCATTAAGACTGCCTGAAATAGGGACAGAGATAGACCTTGAGATAGAGCAGCTGTTCCCAAATTTGGGCCCTTGGACTAAAAGGAGTCTGTGGGGGTGAGAAAAGGTCAGGAACCACTGAGCTAGAGGACAATTTTCACTTTTCATGTGGCAACTGACACTCAGCACTCAACACTCAACAACACTTGTTACAAAATTAATTACCATATATACTCATGTATAACGCACAGTTTGAAGATCAAATTTTTAGGTCATAATGTAAGGGTGCATGCTATACATGGGTAACATTTATGTGCAGTTAAAATCAAAAACTGAAGTGTTTCTCGATTTTTGGGTGAATTGAGGGGAAAACCACGCTAATTATCAATAATTCAACTTATACATATATTAATTAAATGTAACAAACACCTAATTACTTCCCTACAATTGTATTTCCATCCTTTCCAAATATTCTACATTTCATTAGCTAATTAGTTGATTACTGTAGTCTCCCGTAAAATCTTCAGATAGACTTCCCGCAAAACATGTATCGAAAACAAAAAACATAGTATATACACAAATTGAAATAACTTTCTTTAGTTAATGAATACATTAATTATATATAATTAATGATGTAAGTAATTTAAAACCCATATAATTCATCTTCTTCATCATCTTCAGCACCAAATAACTATGCGAGAAAGGCGACCACAATACATAATGAAATTTAAGACTTCGCATTAAATACTGTCATTTAATATCTCTAACCATTCAATATTCCATAAATAAGTGTTATGTGTAGTAAGATAAATTTAAAATAAATTGACGTGTTTAAACTTCATTCAAGATTTGATGTTTAAGCCTTAAGTGTTTTACCTTGTAAGCAAATCTCCGCAACTCAGAATTTTCAGATTTTAAAAATTAATTTTTGAGGTTTTTATGTAAAGATGGATTTGCATAAGTCGAGTATTGTGGTATCAGGGACAGGTCAGCATTTATTTGTTTATGGTACTCTAGTAACCTAACATGACAATATAATTCTAAAATTTGGTTCTTATACCTCTCAAAATCTATGGTGCACATTATACACAAGGTATACAAAAAACTTGGGATTTTTTTATGCACGGTATAATGAAATATATGGTATATAGATTTCTCTAGTAATCAGCAAATTATCCAGTAATTGTAAAATTGATTGCTATGGAAGATTAGTTTTTCAACTCAATACAACAACTAGCTTACCACTGGTCTTAGATCAGGATGAAAAAGAATGTTTCCATCTGTTGTCAAAGCAAATCCATATCCATTGACACCAACCTGCAAGTAAATTTGGAAGTGAATTTTATATGAAAAAAATCTTATCTATACTAATGAGTAGAAAAACATAGCAGAAACATATAAAACGCATTGCATGACTATGAAAATTTGGTTTTTAATATGTCACAATTTAAAAAATGTAATTTGAAACTTGCAGTAAATAATTAATCTTTCTTCTTTCATGGAAAACATGCAAAGAGTGATTCTCAACCTGTGATCTCTGAACCAATAGTGGGACATGGGCTTGCTCTATGTGGTCCATGTTAAAGTTTAGAAAATGGAATTAAAATCTAGAAGCAAGAGTGATGAAGGCAGAGCTGTATCCATATCCTAAAAGGGTTTGTTACTGGAGAATGAGATTAGATCTCAATTATAGAAAGCAACTTATGGTAGTCCACATTTATAATATATTCTGGTGGTTGATCAATTAAGGCATAAAGGTTGAGAACCTCTGAATTAAAAGAATAGGCCAATGTAACATACCTCATATGAATGAAGAAGTTCCCTGAACTCATCTATTGGAACATCTGTCCCTGCAACACCAAGAAGATCTGCTACCACCTCTGTCTATCAGCAAATATAATGAAACAATATAATAAATAATTTATGCCAAATTAAATATACCCATAATAGATTTCTTTAGATGAATTATTTCTTTTTATGCAAACTACAAATGCATACTTCGATTAAAATGTAAGTAGTGAATGAAGGTTAGAAATTTATATACCTATAATATAAATTTGAATGATGTACAAACAAATGATACAAATTCAGAAAGTGATAATAGAAAAGCATAGTAGTCTGTATAAGAAATCAGGTTGAAGAAGAAACAAGTACTCACATCATTTGTGGCATTGACAATCCTGCGTAAGAAGGCTGGAGAAGAGACAGATGTCATCAAACGATACTCTTGATATGAATAATCTGCGGGTTCATCATCTTCCTCCCTGGAATAAACCTAGCAATGAATATTTCATTAGTATGCTATATATGATGGAAAATAACACAGTAAAATATTTTTTTAATGAGCATTAATTTAATGAAGAAAGAAATATTTTCTACAGCTATTATGAAAAATTATTTCCTACAAAACTTTTGACATAGTTTATAGTAATATACATAAATTTTAATGAACTTCAAGTACATTGCAAGCATTAGTAGAAGAAAATTTTTTGTATATCGTCATTTATGTACTTCAAAATTATTTAGTTTTTTAAAATAAGCCATTATGAAAAAAATTGTATTTACTAAATGGGTAGTTGTTTACCTAACAATTCATTTTGCCATAGCAAAATGCAATTTTTGAGCTAAGAAAATTCAAAATTAACATATCTAAGACAAAAAATTATCAAAAGAAGATATTCAATAATTACCCTAATCTCAAATTTTATTTTACAAATATTTCTAATGATACATGGCAATATAAGGTTAAATTGAATTTTTATATATAGTAAGACAGTCTTGTTATCCACATTTCACTGATTATCAGCTAGCACAATTTTAATAACCAAGGAATTTGTACATGACAAAGAATATGAAAAACTAAAAACATAGACATTGGAACTTGAAGGAATTCTTCTAAGGCGATCAAATAAATTAAACACTGGGTGAAAACTAAAATTTTTATGGAGATCTTGGGAAAAAGAGCTGCTAATTCTATGAAAAAACATATCAAGAGCATTATTATTAACAATATTTCAAACATTTCAAAAATCAAAAACAAAAATTGTCCTTCATGGATGTTGTTGGATTTATCACATTGATGAGCAATCTAGGTTTTGAAATACCTTTTTTCGTTTTTTTATGTATCTATGGTCTTCTTCTTCCTGGTTGAAAAATGCTTTCTTATTCCTTTCATAAGCATCTAATCTCTCCTTCTGCTCATCATTTTTCATCACTTCCCAAAGCCATCTTGATATCTTAGGATCCTGCAAGCAGTTAGTGCAGACACCAAACCACAACACACTTGAAGAAAAAGTGATCAAACCAAAAACCTTCTGTTTAAGTCGAAAAATACCACGGCACACTGTAAAAATCACTCAAAGGTTATAATGAATGAAAAACGTTCTAGTAAGAAAATCCATCTGCTCAAAATTAAATAGCATGCTATTTTAAACACTCTGTAAAATACGGCCTACAATATTCAAATTATTTTGGCATAAGATCAACGAAGTCAATAAAAAATGCATGTTCAAATACAACAGAGGTGGGCAGAAAAATGTACAAATGGCATTTCAATTGCTATCATTTGCTCTCTTAGTTCAAAAATATATCATATATCAAGACCTCTTGAGCCTATCGACTTATATGGTATGTAAATTGGAACCTTAAATTACAGGTGACAAATATCTAAGATGGCTGATCAAGTGGTGTAGCCAATTTCCATTAACAATTTATTTAACAAACATTTATTTTAGAAGATTAATCTAATAAATATAAATAATAATAAAAATATTTCAAATCAATTTTGTGTTAAAATAGAATAAGTTGTCAAAAACACAAATGTATTGAGTAGAATATAACTGAGAGCTACACTGGTCAACAAAGATTTTGTTAAATGTAAATTTTCAACTGTTTCTTATGTATTTTTGGGTGCTGATTTAAAAAATGAAGAATTTTTCTATTGCCCACCATTTTTGTGTAACAGACATAATAATATGTATATAGAAATTAGAGTATAAATAAATATTACTTAATGTGTTCATAGAAAGAAACATGGCTAGTTTGTAAATGCTGGTTTGTTTATGTGTTGACTGCTAACATGAGGTCATTGTTTGCACATCACCATAGTTCAAAAGCTATGAGTCATCACCTTGGATCTCTTTGCTCTCAGTTGTGTCAGCTTTCATTTGTGAAACATGCCTAGTGTCTGTGAGTTCTAGCTTAGTGGTGAATATTTTGAGTGTGTAGTGCGTGTTTTTTTAAGGGAAACATGCTTCAAAATTGTAAAAGTCACCCAAAAAATTTTTGCTATATTTGTGGTGAGTTAACTTTTAAGGCACAGAGGCTAAATATTACCCCTCCAGTTAGTAAATCATATGAGCTTTATTTTGGATGCAAAGTAGGTGATCAGGATAAATCATGTGCCCCTCACATCTGTTGTGCCATATGCAGTTCCCATGGTTTGGAGAGAACCTAAGGACCATTCATAAGATGAAGGTGATGTCGAGACCCGGAGTGATTCAGGAGATGAAATACAGAATGACCCAGCATTTATGGAAAGCCTGACTTCTTCTAACCCTCACTTGATAACTCAGTCTGAACTCAATGATTTGGTTTGTGATCTTAATTTATCTAAAAGTCAAGCAGAACTTTTAGCTTCAAGATTAAAAGGATGGAATCTTCTTGATCAGGGTGCTAAAATATGTTTTTTCCATAAACGTCAACAGCAATTTGAACATCTATTTTCTAAAGAGGGAGATCTAGTTTATTGCAATGATGTTGATATTCTACTGGAGGCCTTGGGGCAGCAGCACAATCCTCAGGAGTGGTGTTTGTTAATAGATTCCTCAAAGGTGATTTTAAAAGCAGTCCTGCTTCACAATTGAAACAAGTACCCATCTGTTCTACTAGCCCATGCTGCTCACATGAAGGAATCGTATGAAAACAAGAAACTTCTGCTAACCAGTATCCAGTATGAAAAGTATTCTTAGCATGTCTGAGGAGATCTAAAAGTAATTGCTCTGTTACTTGGGTTACAGCTTGGATACACCAAATTCTGTTGCTTCTTGTATGAATGGGATAGTAGAGATAGACAAAATCACTACATCAAAAAGCAATGGCAAAAAAGAGAAACACTCACTCCAGGAAAGAAAAATGTAGTTAGTCAGCCACTGTTTAGTTCTAAAAAAATCTATTTACCACTGTTGCACATTGCAGCATTTTTCCCTCTGACAGTTTATCGAGTTCCCCATCAGTTTTTTGTGTTCCCCAGAAGTTTTTGTGTTCAAACTCAATCAAACAATGAACTCCAGCAAATGCATACACCCCTGCAGATGCACGCATTTCAGCAAATGCTCATACTTCAGCAAATGCGAGTACTTCGGTAAACGCGAGTACTTCGGCTTTGCATGTACGTATGAAGTTTCTCCTTTTATAGCAACAGACATTAGCCCAGAAGAGAACGCTACCATCATGCAATTTAACCAATAGACTTGCGTGAGTGGTGTGCCCTCTTCCCGCAATACAGTGCGAACTAGCTGACTTCCGATCTGACAACGTCGCGGAAGGGCAGCCGGAGAGTGATGGAATGAGGAAGCAGAGAGAGGGAGAGAACGAGGAAGGGCTTGGAGAGAGACGTGCCTTGAACCGACCAGTGGAAGATTTCCATGCCAGTCAATTACTTTGCGTACCGTTTGTTATCCCTCCAAGTGGACAATTCTATTAAGTATCTTTGTATATTTCTGCTTTGTATTATGTCACTCCAATATAGTTGTAAGCATTTCCTTGTCATTTTGCCAGTGTATTATATTTGAATTCCTGTTGGCAGCAGCAGTGTCACCGAAGAGGTATCGTATCATTTTTATATTTTCAAGTACTTAGCGGATTACAAGAGATTAATGTAAAATGAGACAGTCGTGTCTCAACATTAAACTAGGCTTGATGAAAAATTTTGTAAAAGCAATGGATCATAATGGACGTGGATTTTTCTTCTTGAAAAATAAAAATCCGAAAATTAGTGAGGCAAAAATCAAAGAAGGAATATTTGTGGGTCCTCAAATAAGGGAACTGATGAAGAATGCTTTGTTTGAAAGCCAACTGAATGAAACTGAAGCAGCTGCATGAGCATCTTTCAAAAACAACTTTCTGGGAAACTACAAGGCAAAAAACTACAGGCAATTTGCAAGTGATCTTCTTGTGGCCTACAGAGCAATGGGATGTAATATGTCTCTAAAAATACACTTTTTGGACTCCCATTTGGACTTTTTTCAGAAAACCTCGGGGCTGTGAGTGACGAACATGGAGAACACTTTCATCAGGACATCTCTGCTATGGAAAACCACTACCAGGGAAAATGGAGCCCAAAAATGTTGGCAGACTACTGCTGGACACTTAAAAGGGATGTTCTTCAAGCAAAGTTTAGCAGACAATCCACATCAACCACATTTTAGGTTAGTAAATATATACTAAATAAAAATACCTTTAATTTGAATGACATACATTTTTCGATTACTTAAAAACCCAGGGTGAAAGAAAAACTTGGTAAACAGATTTGAAATCAGTGTGAAAAATTCTATAAGAATCACCATCTTCTTACCATGTAACAAAAAAGTTTTCTTTTGTTATCCAGTGTAATTACACATGCCCAATGAAATATACATTCATATAGAGTAAACATTATAAAAGATGAAGTTTTCATTTTTTGTTAGGTAGAATAATTTACAAAACTGCTAAAATTTATTTATTTTTACAAGGATTTTTAGTAACCCAAAATTATGTGGCTATTAAGTTAACTGTGTGAACCTGTCTAATCAAAATTTTAGCTGCTGGAGTCAATCTTTTCTTCATCTCAATGTTTCTTTCATCAATATAATATTACTGTTGCATGCAGGTTATGTAGCTTGAGCTGCAATCACCTTGGTTTTGAAAGAGCTTCAGGTAATACTCTTGAGGACTCACCATGCCTTCTGTAGCATTCAAAATTCATTTTATTTCTTTACTCTCCCCATCTAAACATTTTTGGATAGCTGGCTCTAACTTTCATGGCACCCCAAGGCAATTGCCTACTTTGCTACATGCTAGCACCACCCTTGCACAGACCTGCTTCATGCTATAACGAATCTGCTTAAAACAGGGTCGCACAAAGTGTCTGTATAAGTTTATTAAAGTATTTATGTAAAGTGGAAGTTCTAATTGACAGATGCAGTTCAAAATCACAATAAGGCAATAAATTTTAATAACAATCACTTGTACTTAATTTAATTAAAATCCATCTAGCAGTTTAGGAGATGAAAGTTACAACAGACGGATGGACGGACGAGACATGCCCATAAGGCATTCTGCTACTACTGCTTCACTGGTAAAGAACACTAATAATTGCTCTGTAGAGTATTAAGTTTTTATGGTAAATAAAAATTCTTAAGGAGTTAAGCCATATTGAGACAAATCTCTGTCCACCTCTTAAGACTACTTCAAATTCGGTTAGATAATCTTGTTTTACAAATTGCTAACTTTTACTAAATACCTTCTTTTACGGTTATAAAAAGCTTTACCTGTTTTAAAATGCATAGATTACAACTATAAAATACTGCAATTAAGGAATTACACATCATATATTTAATAAAAATAGCTTCCTATTTTAAGGTATATGCAATTTTTAACTAAGCATATGCAAATCAAAAGAAAATATGGTAAGTTAATAAGCAAAATAATAATACAGCATGAAGCACTATCTTGGTATATAATGAATCAGCAGAAAAAAATCTATAAGTAAAGTTCTGACAATTTAATATAATCTCATATGAATATTTATCATACTTTATGGGTAAGGCAAGCCTAAATCTATTAGTTTCAGTAACTTTAAGCATAAAACCAATATTAAGAAAAACCAATAGCAAAAGCATGTCAAGCTTTAATCAAAGTTGTTACATCAATGTTCTCATTTATCATAAGCTTATCAATGAAGTTAAGGATTTGAAATCTTTCAATTGCTGCTATTTTTTACATGCTAAATTAAAACTGCAATAATGTTTTGAAGTACAAGTAATGAAAAACTGACTCACAGCAACATCAGCAAAGGTGTGAGTCCAAACTATAGGTCTAGGATATCCATCAGCAGATGCAAGTGCCAATGGTGTAGCCAACAATGGAACATATTCAAGAACCTCATCTTTCACCTCCTCAAGTGATTGCAAATTTACAGAGAATCCTGAAAAAAATAATATACAGAAGTTAACATTTTTTTATTTGATACCACATAGATAGCTCATTGCCAGAGCCAGGACAAGGGTTGGGTGACTGAGGCACCCACATAGGGCACAGCATGCTTAGGGGTGCAACAAATGACAATTTGAACTTTTAAGGGTGACATTCATATTATAAAATATATTTTACATATTTTATTTTACTTCTACATTGTAAATAAACTACTGTTTTTAGAGGTAAAATTGTGTATTGAATACTTTCACTAGGAGGGGAAAATTTTTTCAAACCTTGCCTAGAGTGCAAAAATACCTTGTCCTGTCTTATTGCTGATAAATAATTAAAGTTTTTTGAAAGAAAAAAGTACCACAATTTTTATGGTTATTGTTCAAGCATAGCAATCTACATATTAAGTGCGTTTTTTCAGTCTGTCAGCAAAAGAAGAATGACACTTTACATCTACCATATGTGAAGGTCACCTCACTGTGACAATTTACCCTTACCAGGGGTATGAAACTCTTATGGGAGAGTATAGACCAATGTTTTACACGTAGTTCTCAAGTCTCTTGGGAGGCACTGCACAGCCAAAGACTACCCTCCCCCCAAATGTGGTGGCTGTTTGTGGTTTAAGAAGATGCGACAGAGTGTAATTGTTCTGCTCTCCAATCAACAGAGCATATAAAAGCAGAGTAAGTCAAAAAACAGCATATATTTTTGAAAAGTTTTCTGATAAAATAGTTCCACAAAGTGTTATGTGAATGCATTTTATAATGCTTTTATATTTTCTTAATAGATATCTGCACTGGATAGATCTCCTAGGAAGGAAGGAGGGAAATTTCTCTCATTTTCATGTGTGCAAGAAGCATTTTGAGAGGAAGTGTTTCTCATTTTTAGATGTTAAACCTTGCTTGCTACAGATAGCTGTGCCATCAATTGCACTAGATTTGAATGTGGTACATGGCAGTTTTTAAAAAAATGAGCTGTAATTTTAGATTGAGTAATTGAAATTTCTATTTAAAACTTCTCATGTTTAATCATAGATTATAGTGAGTTATTTGGAAGTTAAACTGCAACGTAGATGTCCAGGAATAGAATTGTACTTGCAATAGAATGAAATAAGTATACCATAGCAATGTCTCATTTTGGTTATTGTGTATTATATGTTTTATTTTTAAATATTTTTAATTATTTAGAGAAATTCTCCTTGTTTATTTTTGTTTTTCATTATGCATTTGCTTGTATTCCTTGACGTTAAGATAATTCTTCTTTCTTTGTTCCAAAATGCATTTAGAAGTACCTATTTGTTTTCGATCTAGAAATTGAAATTTCCATATCAAAAGTTATCCTTGTCATTTGATTAATACTTATAGATCTTAAACAGCCTAATTGTGACTGCTAAGAACATCTGATCATCAGCAAATACAACTGTGCTTATAAATGATTATAAATAAACAAATAAAGTGGACATTTTGTTGTGAAATATGATATGTGATCCTCATAGAAAAACTTGTTCATAAACCACAAGTGGCCTTAAATTAGATTTAGGGCAACATTTGAAGCATACCCATTGCTTCCTGCATCAATTTCTTTGGGTTTACCTTATAGATAATTGTTATACTTAATGACTGACATTTTTAGAAATTCATTTTCATTCTTCTTACAGATGGAACAGAAGATTCCTGTACAAACACAGGACTTTCACTGAAGAATGCCAAAAAGAATGAAAGATCACTTTACCATAGATTTTTAGTGGATCCACAAATTCGTTCTTAACGTAAAAGTTTGACGTTTCACATCATTCGCATGAATTTCCCTTAAATACATTTCCATGCAATGAAGGTATTAACGTTATAAAAATTGGTTACAATTATTCATTTTTATATGCATTGTATTTATGTACAAATACCTCACTGTTATGTAGTTTGATAATGACTTTGTACTCTTGCAATGTGTGATATATGATAATAAATTTGATTTCTTAATTTCAATTCAACATTATTTCATTTAAGTCCATTTCTTCTATCCATTCAATTTATATTTGCTATTATTATCATATTAAAATGGAAGGAGAAGGGGGTGAGGGACATCCTGTGGTGATGTCACGAAACTGAGAGCACATCGTGAACACGTATTTCCAAATTTTCCTGCTGAACCTAAGTGTCACCTTAAGTGAAAACCTGGGAATCACTCTATTAAGATACTGGTCTTTCTGTAGGGGTAGTAGTCTTTGACCCTTATCTTCTGTCCCCGAATGGTTATTGGACAACACTGATCCATGGCCTGTTAACTACGTTATTGAAATTTCATTAAAAGTATTTATAGTCACTATTTTGGTTTAAGATATTGCCTAAAACACTAAGTAACTACAAGTATCTAATAGTAGCAATTGTCATAAAACCTAATTTGATAGAAAATATTCATGTGGTGTAATTTTACCTTATTGCCATCCCTTGGCCCTACAAGGAACTGGTATAACCTTAAAGCAGAGGTCGGCAACACGGTGACCGCAAGCGCCATGTCGCCCGCCAGCCAAAAAGAGAACTCAAGTTAAAAAACAACGGAAAACTCTCAGAAGACCAATAAGTTGCGGAACAAGATGAAGAATAGAACTTTGTAACCAAGATCTTAATCTTACATCACACCGAGCCGAATCGTATGTCTGTTACAAAATAACATTGTCAAGGTCAGGACTTATAAGCGAACAGAATGAGGGCATACATTGTTGGATAAGGACATTGTTGTCATTAACAGAGTTCTTTTCATAATGACTCCTCCGTTAACCCTCTCTTGTTTATCCACGTCACGCCGAGAGTAGGAGAAGCCGCTATCGTGTTTGTGTGATTGCCGTGCCTGTGCTGACAATTCATACAAACGTTCTCGTACGAACTGTATGAAAAGATAGGGAATTCTCTGCTAGTTTATGCTAGGTGAAGGTGTCCTGTCGCCTTCAATCGCTATTACGGGTGCAAGGCTAACTGAGATCCTTGTTCTTAACCCGTCGTCTGCTATAACTCCGTTAGCCAGTTTAGGCTATTTGGAGGTAGGCGCTCGATACGGGAAAACTATTTCCCTATGTCGTGTGAAACTCCCAAGTTCTTGTCAAAAGACGTTGGTCTCGGAGTTCTGTCCTCCGTCTTGTAGCATAACTTTGCTCGAGTTATTGTTGTGAGTCGTTTGTTTCTGAGTTCCGTTCTTCGCTTAGTATACAAAGTACAGGGTTTGGGAGATTTTTCTTCGTCTCTTACAATATCAGCCAGTGATAGCTCATTTCCCTCCTCATTGGTTAAACATAAATCAATTTAAATTGACCAACAGTTCACAATATTTCTGATATTTTCCCGATATTCAGTGTGTTGTGTTTATTAATTCATTTGTAGAAAATTTCATCCCCATTATGACTAATAAGAGGGAAAGGACATATTACTTCAATGTTGATTGGGAAGAACAATCATGTTTCATTGATTTGAAAGGAAATTGTGTTTGTTTATTTTGCAATGCTTGTGTCTCACTTTCAAAGAAAAGTAATGTTGAAAGACATTTTAATACAGTCCACAGAAATTTTAATACTAGTTATCCGTTAAACTCTGAGATCAGGAAAAAGAAAATTTCTGATATGAAATCTATTTTAACTAAACAGCAGAGCATTTTTACCAGACCAGTGAGCAAACAAAAAGAGCAACGATTGAATCACTTAAAATTTCGCATTTGTTGGCCAAGAGGAAAAAGCCTTTTGAAGATGGCGAGATTGTAAAAGAAGCCATGTTAGCAATTGCTGACTCACTTTTCGAAGATTTTAAAAATAAAAATGAAATTACCTCAGCAATCAACACGATTCAGTTATCAGCAAGAACAGTTACAAGAATAATTGAAGTTATTGCAAGCAATATGGAGAAAGAGTTGGCAAATGATTTACAAAAATGTATTTTCTTCTCGTTGCAACTGGATGAGTCAAGAGACATATCAGACACTTCTCAATTGGCTATGGTTGTGAAGATGGTGTTTAATGATTTTTCAGGAAATGAAGAATTTCTTAAAATTCTTCCATTAAAGGGACGAACAAGAGGTGAAGAAAAAATATGTCCAAGAAAGTAATATACCATTAATGAAGTTGACCGCAATTACTACAGATGACAGATTGTAAAAATGGATTTATTGCACTATGTAAAGAAGACCCTCTCTTTCCAAAATTTATTTCATATCACTGCATTATATACCAAGAAATGTTATGCATAAAAGTTCTTCGTTTTCAACATGTCCTGAAAACAGGAACAAAAATAATAAATTCCATAAGAGCGGTACCAATGCAACACCGATTGTTTAAACTGCTTTTACAAGGTGAAGATGCTGAATTCGATGATCTCCTTTTATATACCGAAGTTAGATGGCTCAGCAGAGGCAAAATACTTGCGAGGTTTATAAATCTCATAAAGGAGGTAAAGGAATTTCTCACATCAAGAAATGAATATTATGCACAGTTGGATGACAAAGCTTGGTTGATGGATTTCGGATTTCTTGTTGATATAACTATAAAATTGAACGAACTGAATATGGAGATGCAAGGGAAAACTCAACACCTTGCAAAAATGATAAGTGCAGTAGATGCATTCAAATGTAAATTGGCATTGTGGAAGTCTCACCTAGAGAGAAATTCATTATCACATTTCCCGAATTTAAAATATATTATTGAGAGTCTGACTGATGAAAATGTTCCCACTGAACCATTTTCACAACATACTGAAACTCTCCTGAAGGAATTTTATTTTAGGTTTCGTCAGTTTTCTGAAGTAGAACCCATAGTAACATTCTTTGCTAATCCATTCAATTTTATGGACAATGATATGTCTGTTAATATTGGAACTTACTTTAATATCGTTGACACCGAGGACTTAGAAATGGAAATAATAAATATGCAGAATGACATTATTTTAAGGTCACATAAAAATGATGAAAACTTTTGGAATTTAGTTGATGAAAATCACTATCCATTATTAAGAAAATGTGCCCTAAAGATATATTCTTACTGTGCTTCAACATACACTTGCGAGTACATTTTTTCAAGCATGAAACACTTGAAATCCAAGTACCAATCAAGACTCACCAATTACAATTTAGACAACTGCCTAAGATCAGGTATCTCGAGTTATGTGCCAAATTATAGCAAGTTGGCTGAAGATATGCAGTCCCAAGTTTCACATTAATTTATTTTTTGTTTTTATAATAAATTCTTTAATAGTTTTTCTCTTATATATACAAAAATATCATTTTAATAAATATTGGTACACATCTACTATTGTTACTTCACTTCACGCCCCCAATAATTAAAGTTGCGCCCTCATAGATAAAGAGGTTGCCAACCACTGATACAGAGAGATATCAACTGATCTTGCTTATGCGCCCTTCATGTCCTCAGTAATATAAATTGCGCCCTCATAGGTGAAAAGGCTGCCGACCCCTGCCTTAAAGCATGAACATCTGCCAGTTGAAGTGTTCTCCACCAGGAGGCTCTGTAGTCTTTTGAAATACATTTTTAAAAAGTGAACCCATAAATTTTTTATTTCCATTGCATTACATTAATATCTCAAAAAGCATTTAAATAGAAAAGTATGAATATCTAATAGTAGCATTTGTTGCAAAACATAATTTGAACAGAAAATTTTGATAGAAAATATTTGTCGTGCATTTTTGTCTTACTGCCATCTCTCTGCCACACAATGAACTGATATCATTACCATGCCAGGAGGCTGTAACCACATATTTTATTGATGCTACAAGCAATTCTGCAACATGCAGTATTGCTTGCAGCATCAATCATTGCAAGTCTATGTAAAGTAAGTAGTAATAAAACTTCTCATGCTATCTCATCTCAACTATTTAATAGGCATTGAAATTAATAGAATTTTTAACTCACTAGGGGCCCCGCCCACCCCCACCCTCCACCCAATTCAGGGACATTGGCGCCACACATCTCACTAAGCTGAAAATATTTTTTTGGGATAGCTCTTACCAAGATGCATATTTTTTGTTCATAAAGTTTTTTTCTCTGAAGTACTATTTCCAAAACATAAATTTTTAAATATTATAAACAATTTTGTTTCAGGATGGCAGGTGAAAGTGAAATAGTTTTCCTGGGATATCCTAGCTATAACTTTTTAGTCACAACAGATATCACAGCATCTCCCCATCCTGAGATCAAAATTTTAACAATCAACTTCTTAGCTTAATGCTCTTTTATAATTTCTTTATATCGATAATAACGATTTAATTACAAAATAGTAATAGTTCAAAAATTGGACGGTAGGGAGTCTAACAGTGCTGGAGGGTGGAGAGGAGAGGAACAGTGCATGGGAGCAGTGCAGAAATCAACAACAATTCAATTTCTCTTGACGATGAAAGATTAACCCGGAAAAAATGCAAAACCGACTCTGTGGACCAATTCAATGCATTTAAAAACCCACGGTAGGAGTTTTTATTCTTTTAGGCATTGTTTGGTTAAAATCTCATATTTGTATGACAATTATAAGTAATTATAAAATACAGTTGAAAGTTATGTGGTGCAGCATCTCAAAACATTTTTAATATATATGGGGGATTTTTAGGAAATGGAATGATTTGCATCTGAACAAAATTTCCTGCTTTTTTTACCTGAACTAACTTTCAGATTAAACTACTTACCTCTATTTTCACATGTAAACTTTTCAATCTCCTTTGCGTTGAACACATCCTTGCCAATAAGGTAAGAAACAACTCGCACTGGAGGAAGACTATCTTGAGATGTCGTCGTAGGTGCAGATGTGGTTTTTAGCATCGAATCACTATCAGAGACTATTTTATCCTTCAAGAAGTTGCTATCCGTTTCTTCTTCAATGACATCATCTGGGTTGTTTGAGTTGTTATTATGTACTTCTCTTTTTATAAAGTTGTGAGCAAATGGAGAGTTGTATGTATCAAAGAAGGTTGACCAGTTTCCAGGAACGTTATCAGTTATCAGAAAAAGTACTTCATTTTCAATTGGTTTGCAAACACTGCAATCACTTCTGCTAGCCCTGTTCTATGAATATCAATAAAAGCATAATTAGAAGAAATAGATTAAATTTAGCAGATTTTTGCCAACTGAAGAAGGCAACAACTTACTTTAATAAAAGATTTCTCTTTCAACCAAACCAAAATTTTTCTCATTGCTTCAAAAATATAAATGTTTTAATTGTGAAGAAATATCGGTTGAATATTTTATCAGTATATTTTCAAGGACAATAAAAAATTTTAATCATAAAATATGATGAAAATATGCCACAAAGATTTAAAATTGGCACATTAATTCAAACTATACCAGAGCTTTTCCTCTAAAAAAATATGAAATCATTAATTCAGCAAGACTTATTTTTGTGTATTTATTTTAGACAGTGAATATCTGTTTAATCTGTAGCTTAGCATAGTGGCCAATACATTATTTTTAAATAGCATTGGTGACTTCCTAAACTAAATTAATTGTCATGGATCTGTGGAAATTTTTAAAAATAATTTGCAACTTAGGATCAGTCTTAATATCTACATCTGCAGGTAGGGTTATAAGATGCAAAGAGTTTTAAGAAATTATTGGTATCATTTATCCAGATATTAACCTTTAAATGCTGTATTTTTTGGGCTATTTTTTTGTTTTATGGATAAATCTCATATCTCATGAACTATTGATAGCAAAATGTTCAAACAAAATGCATTTTGTAATAAAAAATAATAACAAATTGCATGCTTCTGTTTTTAATGGAAAGAAACATATCAAAAAAATATTATACAAAATTTACGTCCATGAGCGATCACATTTTGTGCGCCCATATGGGCACATTCAACGTTTAAAGGTAAATCATATAGTAACTCATAGTACACAAAGATATAAATTGTCAATTATTATGAATTCCTTATGAACAGAGGATTTATTCATTAGAAGAGGGAGACCATACCTCCCAATTCTTTTCCTTTAGGTGCTGGATTTTTAAAGATAAGTAAGGAATTGGTTAAGTACTTACAAGTTCTAATAACTCAAAAGCCTTGACAAATGCTGCTGTAAAGTTGGCATAGCCTTCTGTTTTTCCTTCAACACCCTTCAATGCAGACTTGAAGGCAAGTATATTTTCCCTTGTAGCCTGAAACAACCATCAGAAATGATGAGCAATAAATTTTCATCCTTTTCGGCTATCTATTGAATCTTATCATACATAACAAACATTTCAATAAAATTACTCATGGATTTCAAATGTATAAGATCTGAAACCCTTTTCATGATCATAATCATTAATTGAATTTGATACAAAAGGTGGACCAAATAAAGAATGTTATCCCTAAGCAAATGTGTATTTATAGAGCCTGTACTTAAGAGGAACTAGAGAAAACTTAATCGATTATTTCAAATTCAGTGGCTCCTGATACCTTTAGATCTCCAGCATTTCTCAGATTTGCCTAGGCAATAAAATGGCCCAGTACAGGTGTAAAATTTGTGTACTAAGATATCAGTATTTATAAATGCTCGCCAAGGCAGTTAGAAAGGGCCACGTCGTGTATTTTTTCCAGCCATGATTAAGTCCGTATCTAGCAACATTTACAGATAATATCACGGCATGATAACAGTTAAATATAACGTTTTAGATAAACTTAATTCGTAAAATAAATAGCGATGAACTAAAACATAAATAGGTAATTGCTTCGAAACTTGTATAGCTAAATGTGCCCTGCGTGTACCCGGCAGTCGTATTAATTAGGCTGTCGGAGTGCGCTGCACACGTCGCACGTACAGATACCCTTTATTTATAGTACTTACCTAAACTTAAGTGCAAGATGATATTTTAATTCCTAATAAATTAAATGCATATCCAATACTGATAAGTACTCGTTTCAAATATACTGTTCACTTACGGACGCATCTCCGCGATCTTTCGATAGATGGCACTAGTCCTTGCCAATAGAATTTGTATCATTTGTTTACGATTATCCACACAAGGTTCCTAGTAGAAAAAATAGCTTCTACGTAACTGATTTTTCGCTTTTATCGACTTACTCGATTTCCGTGCGTTTTTGCGTATTCAATCACCTGAAACTTCTAATTAATAGCGTAGGCATATCTTATAACTTTTGTAGCCATTGAGATATCAATACACGTAACAGTATTTATCGTAGATATTTATAAACTTTTTATCACATCTACCGCAATTATAATGTTCCGTGGCATTAATCGCGTTATTCAATGGGCCCATTAGGAACTAAAATGTATGACTAACGTCAAAAGCGCAGCGAAATAGTAATTACTGCGAGCAGACATATAATAAAGCGCAATAATGAAAATACGTAGTAGGAATTCACGTTGCATATGGTATATATTCATTATTAATAATGTATATTTTAATGTTTTTGAGACGAATTACTACTAATTATTCCATTTTGGTGACGTGTTCGTTAGTGTTAGCATTGACAACGGTAATAATCTTACCTTCGGCGTATAAGACAGTCTGATTTTGGGGGTCATTTTTCTGGAAAAAAGTGCGTCTTATATGCCGAGAAATACGGTATATAAAGAGTTACAATTTTGTAACTATGAGACTAGGGACAGTTGACACAAATTTTGTAGCCATATAAACACTTTTGCAAACACCATACAATCATTTCAACTTCAAATCATCCGTACTTTACAGTCTCCGGCAGAATGAGGGTGCTAAGATCCACTTCTAAGGATGACCCATGGATTGCCTCTTGAGAGTTCAAATGATCATGTGGTTTTTCGTAAATGTTTACAGATTCAGAGCTATCATACATGTTTGGTAGAACTATAAACTTTAAGTGTCAAAACAGAATTTCTCACACATACCGGGACCAAGGAGTCTTTAAAACATGGAACAAGCTCTTGCGGTTCCTCAGAAAACTTTAAAACAGCAACCAAGTCATTCGGTGCAAATGTTTCCAGCAAGGATGCAGCGGTGAGGCGAGCTATGCTGAAGTATTTTCCTGTCATCGATCCCGAGATGTCCACCAAAACCACTGCAGACTTGGTACAAGCGCTCGCAGCTTCCACATACCAAGGTCTGCCGCGGCAATCAAACAGGTCGGGGTCACCCTTCCATCTCATCGCTGCATGTAGATTTAAAAAAACAACATGAGTAAATGTGTCGCTGAAAACTTAGAAAAATTTTCAAACTACAAATAAAGGAGGGAAGAAGAAAATGTATGAATCAAATTAAAAGATTTTTGCACAAAGATCGGTGTCAACTACCGGGAAAAAATCTTGAATGTAACAAGAATGCCTCTCACCAAAAATATACCAGCAATGGCGTGGAACTAAATCTCTCAATCTTTCAATATACATTAATATATTTTGTAACGCGGTGAATTTGGGACATGTTAATTTTAACGGGTTTAAAGTATTTTTTTAAAGTGCAGAAGTTGGTTTAGATTCTGAATATGTTCGCGTGATGGAACTCAAGTGCCATAAGTGACAAGCCGCTTCCCGTTACGGCAGGTCCGTGAATAGGTTTGTGCGGCTGAGCCTAAGAATGAGAACTCCGCTCTTAAAAGGTGCGTCCCTATTCCTATGAATATGACTGTTTTCCAGAAGTAACTGCCCCGGTGGTGAAAGGGATTCGGTGAGTCATCAGCCGGTCCGCACGAGCCGGTGGGAGTTCGCGGAACCGTGAAAACGGCGGCGAACGGGTCAGCCGCGGAGACTTTACAGAGCCAAGATCTCCCGTAAATATGGTAACTAAGACAATAGTATTATTTATTCCAAAGCCATAAGGGCAAGAATCCATGGTTCCAAACTACCTGAGTGCTTCTCCGCCATTTTTCCCCGCGTACTACCTCTCTAGATGAATGTGGCACTCCATACCTGCGACGTAACTGCATTCTTTTACTACAGCTAGCCAGTAAGTAAACGCTTTTGAAATAAATTCAATGCTATCCGAATTTATAAATGGTTTTTCAAACCCTCCAAATACTCCACGCACAGTTTCCGTATAAAAGTACGCTGGAATATGAAATTTTCAAACCTAATTTAGTGAAAACAGCCTAGTTGTCCAACAACTGGTCGGTGATAACTTTTCAGACAGCTCCTTTATTATGGAAGCGATATTAATTGACAGAAAGCATCAAGTATAATAGATCTGGCCGCATAGTTTATTTACAAGTCAATGAAAAAATAAACTATTATTACATGTTGCTTTCGCGAACACTTGATAAACCACGGCGTACCCATAGTGGTACGCGTTCCATCAGTTGAAAAGATCTGAACTACCGCGCCCAAGGTTGGATGATGGCCGCGAGAGACCAGCCAGAACGATGGCTTGACCCGCCTCGGGCTAAAATTTTCTAAGATTTTAATAAATGATTGGTGTTCGGCTTTTCATTTTTTGTCTAATGCCAAAAAATGGATTCATTTCCTTTTTTAATTTAAGATGGCGCCTGTATAATTCATTGCGTTAACGTTTAAACTAAGTTCATAGCTTTAGCAAAATGTCTTCCAAATATCCTTAAAAAGGTTAGGAAAATCATTTGCGTTTCTCGTCTACGTAGTAGTCGTCATCAGTGGTGACTTACCGACAGTAATTTATCAACTCTAAACGAGCATCTTGTTTTTCAATCTGTTTGACGGTTGGAGAGAGTTTTTCAACTTCATTTACATAATAGGAGAGCTCCTTAATTCTTACTTGAACTTCTTCGTGTGATGAAAACGAACGATTTTACAATTTTTAAATACTATTCTTGGAACCAAATGATTTCTGTCTTTGGATACTACTCATTGGGTTAGATGGAAGAGGAGACTGTTTAGTCTCAATCTCGCCCTAATATATATCTATCTATCTATCATCATCATAGGTAATCTGTCCGTAGACAGGTCCGTGATTACTATTGGCCCGATTCTCCACATATTCCTGCTTTCCGCAACTTTCTTCATGTCTTGGTAGCTATCTACCTCTTTCAAGTCGTCTATCAACTGAAACCTTTTATTCCACTTCCTCGTTTTCCTTCTAACAGATCTTTAATTATACTCTCGCTCCTGAGGTAATCCAGTTCGCCTTCCTCCTTATAGCCTGAGTAATCATTCGCTTTTCATTTATTCTGCTTAACATTTCCTAATTTTTCATCCCATTTATCTTCAGAATTCTTCTTCTCCATACATTTCAAAGCTTTACAAGAAACGTGTATCATTTTTAGGCGTCCTTTACAAAAAGTAAACAAAGAACGCCTTATGGTCCGGTTGTGCCCGTCCGTCTGCATGTTTCATCTGCGAAACTACTACGCGGATATTCATGAAATTTGGTATTTGGGACGAAAGGGCAAAGAAAATAATAAAATAATATAAATGGTTTACGTAGCCTAACTGGGAGTGCCACTTTACTGGGGACAAAAATTGAACTTTTCTTTATATCTCGTAAAATATTACTTATACCTAAAAAGTCTTCAAACAAATTTGTAGAACTAGTAAAATAGCATACGTTTTGTTCAGTACATTTTTATCGAAGGAGTAACCGAGTTAAAGAAAATCAAATGAAAAAGCCGTAATTCACTTTGGAAATTTTCCTGTTTTTTAATTGTTGTCAACGAAAACAATCTTCGTGACAACTGATGTAAACAATATCTGCTGTAAATAATGAATTAATCTAATTTTCTTTCGTGCGCACGCAACATTAATAAATGAAGGGAAACTGATCATCTATGACGAAAATATGAGCGTAAATACGTCTATTTTCTTTACGTATACACAGCGTTTGTAAGTGAAAACAAATGGGTAATTTACGACGAAGGAATGAACGTGAACATAAAGATTTTTATTACTACTACTAGCGAAATTGCCCGTCAAATATGACGGGTATGAATTAAGTATTAAGTTAAAATAAAAAGAATTAATGAAACCAACTTGCATATGCACTAAAAAGTAAACAATAAATACAAAATTCACATAATTGAGTGTTACAGAGAGTAAAAATAGTTTTGGGCGAATAGAAATTGTACGGCAAAGAAATCCATTACGCTATAAAATTCTTATATGCTCAAAGCAATTTTTAATTTATGGGACATTTAATTTTGTCTCTTACTCCCTTTCTCTCCCTTTGTCTGTCTCCTTCCTTTTTTCCTCTCTCTCCTTCTCTCTCTCCTCTCTCTCTCTCCTATGAAAGTCTATGTTTTAAATAATTGTCGATTGTTTTATTAATTACAACCAAGTAGGAAATAAATCAGTGGATCAAAAATTCGATATTTCCTTGACATCACTACTGGCATACCATTTTTCAGTTCTTATTGTTAGACATTATACTAAACCATTAATATTTATCTCTTTTGACATGATTGCATAAAACGTAAAGAACGCCTCTGCCTCGCATATATACACGCATGGTGTGTGCATTTTTCCTATCTTGTTTCTTAGTGTCCATGTTTCCGCTCCATATAAAGCGCTACTCCAAATATAGCATTTTATCAATTTATTGCGAATGCCTTTTTTCATATTTCCCCTTAATAGAAGTTTCTTCCTTCTTAAAGCAGCTTTGGCTTTCGCTATTCTAGTCCATATTTCATCGACATTTTTTATCTCTTGTTATGATACTTCCTAGATATTTACAGTCTGAAATATCTAGTGATGGCTTTCCACCAATCCTTCAGTTCAAGTTTTCTTCTTTTCCCGACATTAGCATGAACTTGGATTTTTCTGTATTTATTTCTATTTAGTATTTTCTACCTGTTCTTATCAGTCTATTCACCATTTCCTGGAATACCTTTTCCTTTCTTGTTAGAGTTACTTGGTCTTCAGCATATTTTCTTCCCCATTATTTTCCCATCAGCATAATACTTTCTCCCATCTTGAAAATTCCTGTTATATCTAACTCTTCTTGCGTTAGCCTTTCTATATTAAATAGGATCGGTGATATACAACAACCTTGTCTTGCTCTTCTCACGATATTTATTACACTAATATCAGCTTTCTCCAAATCGACATTCACAATTTGATTCATGCGCAAATTCCAATCCACACTTAAAACCTTTAATATCCTCATCAGCATTACCCAACTTACTCTATAGAAGACCCTTCTGCCAGTAGACGAAACATACGCAGCAATTTTGGCTGCACTCTACTGCCTTTCTAATATGATTCCCACTATTCCGATAGCATCTCTGATTTCTCGCCCTTATCTTAATCCGAATTGATCTTTCCCTAACATTACTTCGGATACTACTATAGGTATTATAAAATTGACATATACTTTAATAATACATTCTTTGTACTCTTCTGCGCGTTCATTGATAATGTAAAATAATAACAATACTAACAATAAAAGTAATTATTATTAATCTTAAGTGATATAAAATGATAATGTAAAATAGACATTCTATAATCCCGTATTCATTATGCTGCTTGTTTATGAAGATTTAAATATTGCAGTTATTGCAATCGGAGGCTGAACTAAAAACAGATGCCGGCATTAAGCTGGAATTCAAGCTAAGGAATCCAAAGGTGTATAGGAACTGCTTTGTGTTTAGAGATTCCGGCAGGTGAAGGTGTCGAGATAGACATGGCTAATGGTCGCAATGTTAATGCGCCAAAAATATATACTGTTACTACATACACTTTCAACTGAAACGCAGAAAGCGTAAATAATAACAGGCGTAGTATTTTCAGATCGTTTCAAATCCGCCAAAGATGTAAAATAAAGTTTCTCTGTTTTCTTTCAGTCTCAGAGGTTGCACCTATGCCTTGTATTGATCGCACGCCATTAAACATCGTTGAACCAATGCTTTTTTTTCTCCGGGAGTGTTGATACAGTAAGGTGAGGAAGAAGCGAAGCAGTTTAAAGCAATTCTTTCTCAGAAAAAAATCACAGGTCTCCCGAAATGAATGAAAGGACGGGAGCATAAAATTGCACTGATTTGATTAATTAGTGTCGTGTGTAAAGATTTTCGAGAACCTTCTGACCACATCCTTCTCCTTTAGACGGATAGAAAATTTTCCCCCAGAACACACAAGCAACCTAAAAAGGACCTTTTGATTACGGTTTGGTGTCAGATTTTGAACGGCCAAGTATTATTAATTCTGTCTCAGATAATTCACAGGAAAACCGCAGTCGCACTAAAACATTAGAGGGGAATTCACTCAATTTAAAGCTGAGAGAATCTTTTTCCTCAAATGAGTGCATATACAGAAGCATAAAATTGAACAAATTTAGATTTTAAAAGAAAGAAAAAAGTCCATGTTCTGAAAAATTTTCAGTCATAAGACGAGCTCGATAGTTCCCTGTGAATGTGTTTTTAAGTGAAGTTATCCGTCGAAACATTGGCAAACAGTTAAAATAAAATTCAAGCCAAAATATATAAAATCGACTTTTTTTACCTTCTCCATATACAAAAAATCGAATTCGAGATTTCAACGGAAATACATGTTTTAAGTTTCCCTAAACACGTTTTGTCTATTTTCTCGATGATGTCTGTGGGTGTGTCTGTGTGTGTGTGTGTGTCTGTGACCCGAATTTTGTGGGTGCTCTTTAACTCAAAATCTATAATCAGGTCATCACGAAATTTTATATTTGACATTTTTGTTAAAGGGACAAGAACTGATTAGTTTCTGGTGAAAATAGGTCAACCGGAAATGGGTTTTTAATGCATTGTTTAAGAGATTAAAATTAATTTTTTTAGCTGGCACCACCACACAACCTACCGGCGAATACTGTAAACACCTTACGCTTAGTTACGTCTTACAATTAGTAACGCTCCTTTTTATTTTCTTGTTGAATCTTTCTAGCTATATCCAATATCAGAAGGCTACGGTTTGAGTTGGTCTGTTCTGTGTTGTCTTTAATTTTTCTCGCAGTTCCTTAAAATATTTATTATCATTTAACCTATTTGGAATTTTAGAAGTATTACAGGTATGGAGAAAGTCATGTGGTAGCCACATCATATTTTTTTAATTTAAATATATATAATATTTTAAAAATTAAAAGTAACTTTAATATTAACGCACTAAAAAGGAAGATATTAAAATTTCTCCATTAGGAGCACTTCGATATTTTCTTTTCTGTTTCAATTTTGGAGATTCTCAAGTGATCAAAAGTTAATAAAAACGTTTTTATGGCACACTTTAAACAAATTATGGAAATGAAAGGAAAAACTGCCATAAAACTTAGTATACAGTAAAAGCTCATTTTAACGGCACCCGTTCTACGTACAAACTCGCTCTAACGGCAACATCGGTGAAATTACATTTGCTAATTGTTTAATAGATGTCGCCACAGTCATGAATGCTCTTTCGTGAGCCTAACCACATGTTGCAAGTAGTTACAATTCTGTTTCAAGGTGTCAACAGTCGTGACGTACTGCGTAATAATTTTGTTATTCAAGTTATTTTATAAACATTTTAAGATACCCTAAATAACATGAGTAGTAGCAGCAGTAGTAGAAAACAAGGAAGATAATGCTGCTGACTTTACGAGAGAAAATTGACATTTGCCAACATCTGGATAATGGGGAAAATAGGGTTGTATTAATGAACGAGTACAATATCGCCTATGATACATGACATTAAAGCAAGAAAACAGCAACTTCTAAAATTTTGCTTACTAGGTGACAAATAAAAATACCTACCCAAAAACGTAAACATTTACTGAAGCCAAAGCTAGAACAGTTGGATGCAGTATTATACGAATGGTTTAAAATGAAGCTTTCTGAAGGTTACTCAATCACAGGTCTACTATTATTGGAAAAGGCAAATGCAATTGAGTGAACGATGTATTTTTCTTATGGGTGGCTATCTCGTTTTAAACATCATCACAGGATACGAAAACTGGATGCCTCAGATGAACTTCAATCAGCTGATAGTGAGGCTGGACATGAATATTGTCAGTCTTTTGCGCCTCTCATTGATGAACACAGTTTAACTGCAGAAGAAATTTATAATACTGACGAGACCCCATTTTTGGCGTTGTTTACCTTCTTTCACTTTGGTAGGCTCTGAAGAAACTGGTGCCACCGAGTTAAAGTAATAAAGACAGTCATTGTTCTTACTTATGCAAATGGTGCAGGAACGCACAAGTTAAAATTACTTGTTATTGGTAAATATAACTACCAAAATCTGTCACTGTTCCGATAACCTATCTAGAGATTTCAATTGGAAAACAAATTAGTTCAGAAATTCGTAAATTTACGAACTGAAGATATTTACTTTCAATGAAAAAGGCAAAATAATCTGTTAATTGTGAATAATAAATGATAATTTAAGTAGTGATGTTATTCTCAATGGGCCCTTATATTGTTCCCAGAATGAGCATTACATTATATAAGTTACACCGTGATAATTCCGACGAAAAATATAGCATTACTTAACGAAGAACAATATATACATACAATATCTTCTAGGAAAGAAGATCCTTGAAATATAGCAAATATGTCCTCAATTTAATTGGAATGTGATTTGCAGCACCTTTCGTTATATCGGCATATTCACTTTAGCACGACTTTAGCCTCATGGGTGCCGTTAGAATGGGCTTTTACTGTACTAACTTTTGATCGCCGCCGAACCATAAAATTGACACTCCTACGGTAATAAAATATGTAGAATCCCAAAATCGAAGTAACGATTACTGATTTTTAAAAATTCTTTCCCATTTTTAGTGCGTTAACATAAACGTTCTTTGAAAAACATCTTATTTTTATTTGTGAATTTTTAGTTTTAAATATTTTTTCATCATATGATAAATATTTTCTTAAGATCAAATATTCGAGTGCAGAGTTTTTTGACAATCAGTGGTGCTGCTATCGTTTGTCGATTTATGCATTATTGACCGGGTTTAAAACATTTATACGTATATAAACGCATACGTAGGTGCATGTATGCTTTTTTGTGATAATTAACTTATGTTAATATAAAAGTTATTTAAAATCGTAAACATGCACCCGGAGAACCGGGACATTCTCCAGAAACGGAACTTCTATATCACTCTTGTCTGGAAGAAAAGTGAGTTTCAAAAGCGCTATTCGAAACAGCATCACAACACGTCTTCTGGATTCGTCGTTCATTACCAGAACCCTCGAGACCAGAAAAGATGACGAAAGCCAAAAGGGCAGGCGAAATCGACAAACTTCTGGGCTACGAACATTCCTTTTGCCATCCTCGATGGCTAACTCGGAAAACACTAGTAATAGTGTCGAAACGCGAGAAAGAGTCACGTGCATTTCCGAGAGATGATTTTGCCCATCTCCACCCGTCACAGAATTGTTTGCCTTTTCTACTACGCTAGTTGGACGTCCTATTTGGAAATGTGAACGGATCCGAACTTTAAAAGCAAGGTAAATATCATTAGCGATGTCTCCAGATGGAAACACCTTCGGTATAAAAGGAGTAGAGTGCGTTCAAGGAATTCAGGAATGGCTGCTTAATATTCCATGAAACGGAAACAATAAAGATTATCTAAAAAGATCCTGCAACTCTGATTCGCGCCATAATTTTTGTCTTCGCTGTAAAGTTTTTCTTCCGCTATAGCTTTCATAAAAATAATTTTCTGAACTCGAGTGTGACAAATGATACTATCAATCTTTCCAACTAGATTCCACCGACAAGTTACAAATTTATGGTAGAAAATTTTAGCATCCCCTTAAATTTATATCATTTTAATTGGTTCTTGATAAAAAATATAAAAAACGCATGAGCTGTTTCTGTGCGAAGAAAACTATCTATTGTTTGAGCGGAATCGCGATATTTTACAAACTTTTCACAACCCTTTGTGAGCGACATGAAACGATCGATAAGGGATTATCTTCGAACGATCGCTGAAGCCAACGGATATTTCTGACCCTCCTACCCTTCCCGAAGCGATTAGACGTGCTAATCGAATTCCCATCAGAAAAGGAACACGGCGCAGTAATAGCCTTTTTCCGCCTGCCTGCTGCGTCATACGGGTCGATTTACTTCGACTAGAAAATTAATTAGGAGCTAAAACCCAAGATAAAAAAGGTTTAGGAAAAAATCCTCGTAGGCTAGAAACTGTATCCTCATTTACCTGTTACGGAACACTCATATAACTCCAAATAAATTTCCCGAATTCTCAGCTTAAATGTCATTTAGATAGTTATGTAAACTCTTGCTACATTTTTGTTTAAGTTTTAGTTCATCTTCACATGACTCCTAAAGAGTATGATTGTCAAGCTGTAATAATTTTTATTACCCTACATTTTATGCAACCCTACAAACATGAAATTCCATGTATACCTTGTTCGTTTTGTGGTGGCAGACGACGGCGCGTGAGAGGGGAAGGGAAAGACTTGGGAGGGAACCTTTAAGGGGAAAGTCGACGTCATAGCCATGCGCAGTAGCATATTTTGGGTTCAGACGAGTCCATCATCAGCGCGGGAACCCTGGAGGAAGGGTACTTCTCCTTACGGCAGCACAATGTTCCTTGTCACTCTTTTTGAGACCGAGCCTAGGCTGAAATTACCCGGCGTTGCTCGGGTTTTTAAGTCAAAACAAAAAATATTGAGGAAGATTTCAGAATAAAACCAAGTAATGAAACCAGGTTAATTTTTATTGTAGTGCTTAATGGTATGCAATATTTCTTGTCTTCCCATCTTTTGCCCAAATAAATAAATTTTTCTTGCATCCTTTATCGATAAATTTGGGGACTGGGGTTTTATCAAATAATCATAATAAACAATCAATGGAATCACTTTTAAAATATAGTTATTTCACTCAAATTAAGTTCCATTGGAAGAAACTGCATGATGTTATGTGGTCATGAATCTCAAAAACATTAAAAACTTGGGCAGGAATTGCAAGCTCTAGGGATGCAACCGGTGGAAACACGTAAATTCAAATTTAGCTTACCCATACGTTATCCCATGCAAAGGCTGATTTTGTGGATCTGATTTGTCACGTGAATATTTTAAAGTAAAAACTACGAAACAAAATGAGTTCCCGGATTTTGAAATCCATTTAGGCGATAAAAAGTATATTAGTATGGCATTGAAAGTCTCGTTTTAATGTAATAGTTATAGTTAGTGTTTCTTTCTTCCCTACTTTAGTTTATATTAGGTATACATTATTTCTTTTAGTTATATTAGGTATTGTTTATAACGGTTTTCAAGTAGATTGATAATCCAACAATACGCTCATTCCCATGTTATTTAAATGGGAAAAAATAAAAGAGAAAAATATTTTTTAAATGAAAAAGGTAATTCAAATCGCTTTAAAAACCTGCCCATATGCTTAACTTTTTATTGTGGGTAAAATGGCAACTTCTTCTTGCTTCTACGTTCTGTAGTTGTTGCGTTATAAATGCACAAACAAACAAATTCTTCAAAACATTTATAGTAGAAATTATTAAATTTTGTTTCGGGTTAATACTGTTATCGTTTTATTATTCTTTTTTATTATCATTGTTAACGTTTTTAGGCATTCTTTACAATAATTTTAAAAAAGAACGCCTTATGGCCAGGTCGTGTCCGTCTATCCGTCCGTCCATCTCCGCATATTTCATCTTAGAAACTACTGGGGTATGTTGATGAAATTTGGTATTTAGGACATAGGAGCAAAGGAACTAAGAAAATTATATAAATAGTTTACGTGACCAAATCGGGAGTGCCAGTTTATTGGTAACAAAAAATAAACTTCTCTTTATATCTCGTAAAATATCAATTATAACAAAAAGTCTTTAAACGACTTTGTAGAACTAGTCAAATAGCACATGTTTTGTTCAGTATTTACATTCATATCGAAGGAGTAGCCGATTTCAAGAAAATCAAACGAAAATGTCGTATTTCACTTTGAAATTGGAAAATTTTCCCGTGTTTTTTAATTGTTGTCAACAAAAATTATCTTCGTGGCAACTGACGTAAACAATACCTGCTGTTAATACCTAATTAGTTTAATTTTATTTCGTGCGCACGCAACATTTGGAAAATGAAGGGAAAAGGATAATCTACGACGAAGAAATTAACGTAAATACGTCTATTTTATTTACGTATACACAGCGTTTGTAAGTGAAAAGAAATAGGTAATTTACGACAAAGGAATGAACGTGAACTTAAATGTTATATTACCATTCGAGTGATGTATGTTTTAAGTAATTGTCGATTGTTTCATTAATTATAACTGATTAGGAAATTAGTTGATGAATAAATAAATCGATTTTTTGGGGATTTTCCAGGCATTTTAGTTCGTAGACATTATACTATATTATATCTTTTTTTACATGATTGCATAAATCGTATAGAACGCCTCTGCCTCGCATATAATCACGCATGATGTGTGCATCTTCCCACCCTTGTTATATATGCGTTTATACATTACACCTGCGATGGCGTGGATAAGATTTCGAGGAACTTCTCGTATTCATAGAATGTGAGAGTGCACGCAGTCGCAATTCTTCGAATTTCTTATCCTCATGGACAAAGAAATTTCAGGCACAAAGATGCACCTCACCAGGGTGGCGTTTTTGTACCTCCTACTGTATCAGATAGCCTGATCTAGATAATACGTTTAACAGAAAGTTGGACTTTTATATTTTGCACCAAAGGAGCTCTCTCGTCTATTGACCACCTACCCGAGAAACCGATACCGAGAACAATCTACCTTAAAAGGTTTGGCGGGAAAAATCTTAACTGTTGTAGCGTCTAATTCTCCCTGCGTGCTCCTCCCTCCCATACCTTCTTCCCCTCCAGAGAATAGGTCGTGCATCATTGCCCACGGCTAAACACGACCTCCCGCCTCAAGGATGGACTCGTCCTAACGTGAGAGTGCCTATTGCGCACCGCCACCACAAAACGAACAAGATATACGTGTATGTCCTCTGCAATCTTTATTCCACGGTAAAATTTCGGGTTCGCTTGATCACTGCGCATAACATTTTAATCCCCGAAATTCAACAATATTTAAGAGGAAAATAATCCTCTTTTCCCACGCGGACGGAATAACTTATTAGATCAAACTGACTCGCACATTCTCCATGTAATAAACACCTTTACCGCAGTTTCAATAAACTGAAATTGTGCAAAAACTCGTCAACATACATTTTCAAAAATAACATTTACCAAAATTCTTAGAAAGTGTTACAAACATAACATAACCTTCAGCGACTGAAAATGCAGTCTTTTAATAAATTGAAATTATGCAACAAATTCACCATAAAATACCGCTCCACACGAAAACTTTCTTTTTTGAAGTAGTAACCTTGGAATGATAAACACCTTCCCTATAATTCGAAACGTAAATCATGTACACACTCGGTAGCGGTACATCTGTGATCCGTGGCACTTAGGTTTTGGAGAACTGCCATAAATTGCAGCGACCTTGCGAGGAGTCAAACTATAAAACAGGGCCGCGCAAACTTCTTACTTTTCGGACCGCATTATAAGTTTGGTGTGCTTTAGCAAGCCGGATAAGAATTTACATGGGAAACTACTTAAAGATTCTGCAGCGTCCTGCAAGAGAAAGTCTAGCCTGAACATTTTTAGCGCTTAAGTTTTACCAGAAAACGTTACGATGATATTTTGAGTTATATGCATAGCGTTGTCTGGATTAAAATTTACTGATCTCTCTCTTCATAGCATCATGGACCGTAGTTTGCTATTCACTGCTCTAGAACTTACTCAATATTGATTATAGTTCAACGATGGAAAGCCCTGAGAAATTTTGCATCACACAGAAAATGTAGTACGCTTATATAACGTCCAATATACATACATTTTCGAAAGTTATATTAATGAAAATTCTCAGTGTGTTACATAAATATCGCATGCTTCAAAAGCGCCAAGTTATTTACAGAACATCAATCGAGCACCACTATACTTCTAAAAAAAATTAGGAATTATCGTTAATAACTAAAAACAATTAAAATGTTATTATTAATGTTTTAACATGTTCAGAAGGTAAATAAATTAACAAATGAAATTTACGAAATTCGAGAGGACGATTTTGAGCATATCAGAAGAGCACAGCGGTTGTTCGCGAGCATCAGATCAGGACCCCTACGTCAAGGAAACGGATGTTGAAAAATTGCTCGATCTGGAGAAGACATTCATTCGGCGATTCATACTCTCTGCAATGTTAGTAAAAAGTATGAGCGAAAAGAAGGGGATTAGGATTCAATACAAAAAAACGATACAATTTTCAATGATAAATCTTGGATTAATTAAATAACTGCGTGAAGCTCGGAATAGTGACGGTTGGCATGATTTTTCTGTCTGTGTATCATAAGAATCGAGGCGATGACTCACGCATGAGGAATTATGTCTTCCCTCCGTAAAGAAGAAATATATCGACGAAGCATGTGTAAAATCACTCTCGATGAAGAAACAGACACGTCTCTGACGAATTATATGGAAAATAACGCCTATCTGTAGACTAATAACGAATTTTCGAGAAATATCAAAGACAAATGCCGTTTTGCTGCTAACCTTTGGGGGAAAAGGAATATAGCCTGGCAAAAAATTACGAAACTCTACCAAACTTAACAACTTTTGACAAGTAGAATCATAGATCATCAAAAGTTTCCCCGCATAAACAACTCAAGTTTTGAATTTCCAGGGCACAACGCAAGAGAGCATATAAACTTTGGGATCCAATCTTTTTTTCGAGACGTATCTTTCACAAAAAGAGTTTTAGGAAACATATAAAAACAAAAAAGTACGTTTGTACGAATACTGAAAGCATTGCAGGAAACCCAGAGACACTAAAGAATGACAAAGACGCTCAAACATGTCGCGAGCTTACCGGGATAGTGGCGAAGATAACCGACAGAGCTTCCAAAGTACTGCCATGATAGTGATGGATCGCTTTGGTAGTTTTTGACAAAGACTTCATCCAAACCTTCGGACATCTCAATCCACCTCAGTAACTGCGGCGCTAAAATGAAACATAAGGAGCATATAATTAGATAGAAAATTTTTTGTTTTACTTTATCATATTTCGAGCTCCATGGTGATATTTTAGATTAAATATGAAAAACATTCGCTCGGTTTATTTAAAAACAAAATAACGCATATATCACCTTATGGTAAATAGCGATAAAGTTTTTTTTGAATTTTTTCTCGTAAAAGAATTAGGCAATATAAGTGAGAACAGATATACCAACGAAAAAATGTCTATATAAAAAATCTTACCAGACGCGGTGGCAGAACCGGGACGAGGTATTTTTGCGACATAGGCTTGAAAATTACGCCCCCTTCCTAATGAAAGCATACAGTATATCATTTTACCTCTCAAAACAGAAGCTCATTTACGATGTAGAAGTAAAATAAAATATACGAAATATATTTTATAATATACGTGACATAAGTTCAAATTGTCATTTGTTACGCTCCTAAGCGTGCTGCTTCCTAGGCGGGTGCCTGGCTTGCCTAGCTCTTGTTCCGGTTCTTCGTAGTGGTAACAATTCTAAATTATATACATCCAAAATTAGTCTCTCAAAATTTTCAAATAGGCAATTAAAAATATTTAACTGAAATAAATGAGTAAAATACTTTATTTACACGAGCTCTGATCAATCTGATACTTAACCTGATAAAACCCCTTTCTCGTTTCAGTTTTAAACATTGCGTCGATTGATACAGGTATAACTCGCGATACGCTTTTTAGTGCTTTTCGACATTGCTGAAAAGAACTAATACCTTCGTGATGTCCGTCCATCCGTCCGCCCGTCCGTCCGTACGCATATATCAGGGAAGAATTGGCTGAACCGATTTCAACCAAATTTGGTACGTAAAATATTCACATAAAGTAATGATGATATTTGAACTGCAACGACTAAGCAGGGGTGCCACAATTGCAAAGTTTAACTTTTCAGTAATTGTGAATTTGGAAGGAATTGGTGTAACCGATTTCAGTGAAATTTTGTAAGAAGGAGGCGTGTAACATAGAAAAACAAAATCAATATGTTTTGTGTAGATACAGAAATCAGGGATGCCACAATCAAAGTAATAAAATAAATTCCTTTTACGTGTGTTTGTGTTGAATTGTCAGATTCAATTTTAACGAAATATAGTGTTTATAATCCCACATATATACTAAACCGTAATAGCATATTTGGATCGGATCAGCCAAACAGTGGTGCCACAATTTCAAATTAAACTATTTCAGTAATAATGGATTTGGAGGGAATTGGCAGGACGGATTTCAACTAAATGTTGCATATAAGATTTGTATAACATATCATAATGAAATAAAGATGTTTAAAGCTGAGATAAAAAGCAGGGCTACCACAGTAAAAAGTTAAATGATATTTCTTTTACACGTATTTATAGAAAACTGACCAAATGGATTTTAACCAAATGTGGTTTGTATAATCTGCATATAAATAAATAACCAAAATATTATATTTCAACCGTGTCGACTAAACAGGGCTACCACAATATCAAGGATAGAATTTTTCGGTAACTATAAATTTGGAAGGTATTGGCTGAACGGATTTAAAAGAAATTTCGTTTGTATGGCGAGTATAGAATGGGAAAACGAAATGAATATGTTTAGAATGGATCTAAAATGAAAGGGCCACCACAATGTAAGGAAAAATAATGTTCTGATTTCAAAGCAAATACATAATTATACGATTATACTATGGCGAATTTGACGAAAAGCACTTCTGTAACACGGGAAACAGGTGTACACCCCTACTTGTTAGTGCTTTTCTTCATTGCTGAAAAGCACTATTATCTTCGTGATGTCCGTCCGTACGAATATATCAGGGAAGAATTGGCTTAACCGATTTCAGCCAAAGTTGGTACAACGAATATTTACATAAAATAATGACCAAAACGGCATATTTGAACCGGGTCAACTTAGCAGGGGTGCTACAATTGCAAAGTTTAACTTTTCGGTCATTGTAAATTTTGAAGGAATTGGCGGAACCGATTTCAACTAAATTCTGTAAGAAGGAGGTGTGCAACATAGAAAAAAAAATCAATATGTTTAGTGTAGATATGGAAATCAGAGGTGTCACAATAAAAGTGATAAAAAGATTTCTTTTTACACGTATTTATGTTGAATTGACAGAATCAATTTTAACGAAATTTAATATATGAATGTACACATATATACTAAACAATAATAACATATTTGGACCGGATCAGCTAAACAGTGGTGCCACATTTACAAATAAACTCTCAGTAATAATGGGTTTGGAGGGAATTGGCTGTACGGATTTCAACTAAATTTCGCATATAAGATTTTTACAACATACCATAATGAAATCAAGATGTTTAAAGCGGGATAAAGAGCAGGGCCACCACAGTAAAAAGTTAAATAATATTTCTTTTACGCCTAATTCTAGAGAACTGGCCGCAAGTATTTTAACGAAATATGGCATATATAATCTTCACATAAATAAATAACCAAAATAGTTTATTTAAACCGGGTGGCCTAAGCAGGTCTCCCACAATATCATGGTTAAAAGTTTTGTGTAACTATGAATTTGGAAGGTATTGGCTGAACGGATTTTAAAGAAGTTTCGTTTGTAGGGCGAGTATAGAATGGGAAATCCAGATGAATATGTTTAGAACGGATCAAAAAAGCAGGGCTGCCACTATATGAGGAAAAATAATTTTCTGATTTCACCTGTGTACTTGTTTCGGTTTTACGCTCATTACACTTCATGACTCTACCTCTCAAAACGCTCGCTTGATTCGGACATACGCTCTTACAAAATTATGTAATGCCCTTCCGTAGGGCAAACAGAATGTCAAGATATTTTAATCCACCAATCTAAATACTTCGATGATAATTAGAGTACTGTATAAAATACGTATGCGCGCGCTCTTTTCCCCTCCTATCTTTGACATGGTTTTCGATGCATTTGTTTAGCACGGTTTCGCGCAACAAGACCCTTTTTAGGAACATATCTGTCGTGATTACCCGTGGTTAGGAACGCATCTCTTTTTTATAGCAATGCTCTTATGTAAAAATGTGTTTCGCAATACGCTCTGTTTTTTTGGAACACAACTCGAGCGTATTGCGTGAAAAAACGATCGATGAATTCGGAAGTTTTGATTATCCTCGCAAACATAAGTATAGCGTCAAGGTGTAATGGCAATGGGTAGCGGGAAAAATCAGGTGAATTTCTAACTTTGAATCTAACAGTAAAAATTATATAAAACGACTTATACAACGGTCGAATAAGTAAGAAATGAATGAATGGGGAATGAATTATTTTAAAGGCGAAAAAGCCTCTAAATAAAAAAGAGACTATCATACATCGGAATTATAAACAAATCGAGAAATTTAAATTTGGATTATTTTCGTGGAATGAAACTAGTAACCCTAGTATAGCGTTATCCCAAGGAAACTGAATTAATCGACGGTCAGAAATTTTCACCGCGTTTGCCGAGAAAATAAAACGCGGAGAACGGATGCGTCAACAAGGACAAGTAATTAACGCCACCATCCGGCTAAAGAACAATGACACTTTTAACATCACTTTGAATGAAAACGAAATTCCGTCGCCGCTCGTTCGGTAAACAACGGAAAATTCTATTATGTTGACGGACTAACTCAAGGGGAAAAAGGAAAATAACTTTGCATAGTTTTAAGTGGTTTAATATGACGAATGCGGATCGATAAATCCGCTGGAGAGTCCATTGGTCTTGAATCGGAGGCTAATTGATTGGTTGCGGTTATTTGGAGCGTATGGAGGATATTAAATATTATTGCGATACCACTATGAAAAAGCACTGTGATTAAATGCAGAAGTTTTATTATTTCTAATTAGACAAAACTTAATCAGACTACACGAATTCATTACTAAAAATTATACACCTGAACTTTTAATTTTCTCATATTTGTGTGTGTGTGTGTGTGTGTGTGTGTGTGTGTGTGTGTGTGTGTGTGTGTGTGTGTGTGTGTGTACACACACAGAGTGTTTCAAAAGTCGCGCATTTCAATGTAATATCTATAAATCAATTGTGACTCATGACTCATCTCCAGTCACTAAACGGCCTTAAAAACCATCCCCATCATCTTCACGAGCCAGTATAACACAGAGCATGCATCAACTCGTTGTTTCAGTTCATCTGTAAGGCGATGGAATACCTATCTTGCACACACTTTCCTGTACCCAATCTCATCATGGACAATGCGATGAACAAGTCTGATGCTCAAGTTGAAATCCTTGCTGAATACCATCGACTTAATTCGCCGGTTACCTCGAATGAGCCTTTCAACCGGGAAAAAGTTGTCGGGTGTGACTATACGGTTAGCTTGGCAAGGCCGAGCAGCACCTTCAAGATCATGAACTCAATGTTTAAACTTTTCAGTCCATTCATGCACTCTTCTTTGTGATATATATTTCTCACCATACACATTGACCATCCTGCGATGTATTTCACTATGATTAACTCCTGTATTCAAAAATCTTATAACTGATTTCATCTCAATCTAAGTATAACTTTCCAAACGAGTAGCCATTTTGAATTGCCAATGGGTTAAATACAACGACGTAAAACAAATAATAATTATACACAGGGGAGCCACGTGAAGCATAATAACTTCCTTATGAAAAATATTTTAAATTAAACTAGCATTTTCTAATAGTTATTCACTGGTGCTGTTTTCATTGGAATCGCCCTCGTACATAAGCTGTACATTACCGCCACATCTATATCATAGCAAGTTTGGGAAGTAATTACTGCCTTCCTTTAAACTATAACTGATGTTTAGATAATTAAGTGGAATATAGAGGGTTGTGCGGCTTTTAAAACACCCTGTTTAATTGGAGAAATTTGAGAAAAAGTTAATTATTGATGAAAAGAATTCCTTCTTACTCATCATTTGTTCACAATTACAGCATCTTAAATTTAAAAATTACGGCTAAAGCGGAATTCTTTCCATTATAAACTGCGCCGTAAACTGTGTTAAATATTTAATAGCTAGTTATTATTTATATCGTCTATCACCACATTCTTTCATTATAAAAATCAGGACATAAAACATAATTTATTTAACAGAGGCATATTCTCTAAACAAACATCAGAACGTCTTTTTTTGTCGGCGCTAAAATCACGAAAACTACGATACGAATCGCTTGCCAATCATCAAAAAAAGTAAACGGCAAAAAAGCACCATAATCGAGTACGGACGGATGGAATACCGATAAAAGTTTTAAAAAAGAGAAATTTTATGCGCCCTACGGCGAGAAAGCCCGCCAACTCTAATTAAACCGCCGGAGCAGAAACCATCAACGGATCGGGAACAAACCGAGCGAACCCTTTCAACTCGGAACAACCTGTTTTAGACATTTGATTGACACTGGCCTACCTTGGTCGAATACGTTGGTCGGTACGTGAACGGCGCTGTGATTGGGATTCACCGGGATGTTGTAAAAATGGCGATCCTCTTTGAGCCTCATAGGACGGTAGTATCTGCCTTCATTGCACGTCTCGTTGTCGGCGTTATCGGGAATGGAACCATTGTTTCCTCCTTCCTCATCTTCCAACACCAGTTCCACTGGGGAGCATTTTGCACTGTGATAAGAGAACTCGATCAGGATTTCCTCCTCGTCCGCAAGTTCTTCCACCTTCTCAACAATGCACTGTACGGAAATGAAACAATGGAGCATTAATGGCGGAATATCTTTGATTTGTTCGTTTAAAAAAATATCCACATAGTATATGATGCACAGAAATACACACATATATAAACATTTTAGACCTGAATTATATCTTGCACTAGCTACTATCTTCCATGTTTTGACTAATAATTAAATTCTAAAGTATTAAATGGTTAAATAACCCCTTTAGGTATGTACACATATAAAACATACATAATCATGTGTAATGTATTATAAGAATTGTTTAGCGCAATTTTTTCATAGGATAATGGAAATAAAATCATATACACGACCATCTACACCAGGTCTGAAAGGGATAAAGTAGTCCCTCCATGTTAGAGGAGGTTACGTTCCTGGGAAAGGGCGCGAACATGGAAACCGCAAATGTAGATACTACCAAAAGCTTATGTGTGGTATGGGTATAGTGGAAAGATTTTTTTTGGCTCTTCTCATACATTTCTTAGCGCTCATTTCACTCCCTTTGCGTGTTTGGGCTATAGTTTAAACAGGTAAGTGCAAAAGATTGCGGAAACTTGTTAATCACACGCGTGCGAACATAGAGAGAGTCAAAGACAGAGTATAGCATCATAAGGGTAGCGTTATATACTGTGCAATTGTTTTGGTGGGGTGAGGAAATCGCGCCATATCATGGGTCTTAGCGGGCAAACAGTGAATGATGTGGTATGTGGAATGAATTAATGAAATTCCGCGAACATTCAGAACTGCTGTAAGGGGAACGCGTGAAACCGCGAACGTAAAACTCACGAAATTCGAAGGACTACTTTTTATGCGTGTGTTTATGTATAACCAACGCGCAAACATAGAGAGAGTCAAAGACAGAGTATAGCATCATAAGGGTAGCGTTATATACTGTGCAATTGTTTTGGTGGGGTGAGGAAATCGCGCCATATCATGGGTCTTAGCGGGCAAACAGTGAATGATGTGGTATGTGGAATGAATTAATGAAATTCCGCGAACATTCAGAACTGCTGTAACGGGAACGCGTGAAACCGCGAACGTAAAACTCACGAAATTCGAAGGACTACTTTTTATGCGTGTGTTTATGTATAACCAACGCGCAAACATGAATAATTTGAAACAGGTCCTATTCTGCTTCGGATTTTTGAAATGGTAACACTAATAGTTAAGACACAACTTTGGTGCAAAGTTATGACTCACGTAAATACCATTTATCATCTTGACGAATCCCATTTACTATTTAAACTTAATAGCGATAACGGCTTTAATCGTTTTAAAAAAATACAAAAATAATGCGCTGATGTTTTCACTATTTACCGAGATAATAGTAAAACCAAATATTTCAGATTCACTTTGTGATAGTGAAAAATCTTTAGCAAATAATATTTTAAATTCCACGACAATGGAAGTAAACAAGCTAGCTTTTTTCGGTGAACTTTTATTTGAGTCTGGCATCTGTGTATCAAGTGAACCATTTATGGCCGAATCCTCAGAGGGCGGCACTTGGGTTCTACGTTGCAATCCCTCAATCACACCAAGCATATTTTGATCAAGTAAAGTATTTCAGAAGGTCGAAGAACGAATAAAAAGTAGCCGAAAGAAGAATAAAAAGTAAAAGGATTAATACGGTTAAAATGTAGAATATTCAATGTTGAAATATGATTTAACTCGCGAAAGTCATCAATATCAATTCAAATTACAATGAAATATTGTAGATTAAATTTTGGAGACTTTCCTAAAATATTATTTTCATCCTGTCTTCAAGCACACTTTTGAACTTTTCTTTTTTTAAATCTACCTCAGCTTCAAAACTGGACGGACTCACATTTGTCAATCTTTATGAAATTCATGAGTGGATCCCACGCAATCAATAAATCAATCTCCATTTTTTAAACTTGTGTTATACATGTTTACATTAAGATGTTATCCAAAGTTATTCTTTATATATCAGAGACGCTTACATATTAACTGTCGTGGAAATGCTTACGCAGACCTATTAATGAATCCGTCACTTTATAAGCCTATAATCGGTAATACATTGCAGTTAATAACATCTTCAACAAAGAGAAAGATTAAACCTTCAGTCCGCATGCTTTTTTAAATTTGTCATATTTTTTCCAAAGGTTTTCATCGAGGAACGTGAAATAAAAACGCAGTTTTCGTTCAGTCTATCGAGCAAATTATATTAACGCCGAACGATTTGGAAAATATTCTTCTCGTTTATGGAGGATATCACGCCCTTCCAAAACATACATACCTAATGTTTTCAGAGCAATTATGCGGCGCTTTTTTTCTCGCACGCTTTGAAAGACACGGTCGTTTATCAAGTTGGATGCGTGCCATCTGGGACGCTACGCGAACTTTATTTCTGTGTCGCCGATAAAAATCGGAGCTGCGAGACTTCGATTTTACGATTATCGGGAACCGTATCTCATATTTTCCCTCGCATTCAAGTGTTATCTCAATCTCTTCAAAATTCCACTCGAGTAGCATTGAGTAATAATGAATAATACGTCATAAAACTTCAGCAATTGCGTCGCTACCATCACGCCTGTATCACCCACGGTCGCTAAACATGCGTAAATATTTAATTTTCATTCCTACTAACAGTTTGAGTAATTGGGGAACATCGATCAAATATTTATTTGCGTCTTTAATCAAGTTTGATTCGGACAACTTCGTATAGGGCCGAATTTACACAATTTTTAGTTAGAGAAGGTAGCAAATAACTATATTGAAGTTTATGGACGTCCCTCAATTTCAATTTAGAATTTTTATTGTTAATTCCTATCTGGGGATTGGAAGCGTTTTTTGGTCGATTGCCAATCATTACCAATATTTAGAAAATGTACGATTCCTGCGCGTGCTCCCGTTAAATTTATTTTAAACCTAGCGTTTGCGAAGTGTCACTTTATATATATATATATATATATATATATATATATATATATATGGCAACAAGGTGTTGGGATGAGGAAACCCAGTGAACACTCACCAATCGGACGACTTCAGGTTGGCGAGGCCCCGGGGATGTCGAAGCGACACACGTAAAAGAACACAAACACAGAAACATCACAAACGTAGAAGCTTTCGGAATTATTCCTTCATCAGCTACAGAGAAAGAACTCTCTCTCTCTCTCTCTCTCTCTCTCTATATATATATATATATATATATATATATATATATATATATATATATATATATATATAACAGCTTACGGGAAAGGGAAAGGTAAAAGGGATATATGGATGGCAACAAGATATTGGGATGAGGAAGCCCAGTAAACACTCACCAATCGGTCGACTTCAAGTTGGTGAGGCCCTGGGGATGTCGAAGTGACACACGTAAAATAACACTAAAAACAACACAGAAACATAACGTAGAAGCTTTCGGGAAGATTCCTTCTTCAGCTAGCGAGAGAGACAACTGATGGCAGTGACACTGGGTGGAGGCATGGGGTGGAAGGGTAGTGTGGAAAGGTCGAGGATTGGAAGATGCGGAGGGGGTTGGGAGAAGACAGAAGGGGAGTGAAAAGTTATCGAAGGTTGACACCAGGGGGAGTGAAGGAGTTTAAAAGATGAATATGCGAAACCTCCCACTGACGGAGTTGGGGAGACGAAGCATTGTCGGGGAGAGCGCGAATGACTCTCACAGTGAAGCAGTCATTAAATTTTAAATTATGTTGGTTCGCATGAAGGGCCACCGGCAGCGGACGCTTGAGAATGACGCTGTTGTCGTGGCCGTTCATGCGGGTGTTGAGGGGATTGCTGGTGAGGCCAACATAAAAGGCGGGACATTGGGTGCATTTCAGTAGGTAAATAATATTGCGGGTGGTGCAGTTGGTGGTAGAAGTTATGGGGTAGGTGATGTTGGTTGTGGGACTGGAGAAGGAGCTGCAGGGGGGTTTATTGGGCATGTTAGACATCGGGGTCTGCCGGCAGGGTGTAGAGGCGTGGGTGCTGGGGGATCTTTTCTCCATAGAAAATTTGCCAGATTAGGGGGAGGGGGAGCTGGGGGACGGAGTCGGTGGTGGTGCGGATATTGGGGTGGGAGTTACGGGTGGCGGGTGCGACTGCCTGCCGGATTTGGTCTCGGATGAGATCCGGCGGGTATCCGCGCTGTAGAAAGGCATGTTCGAGGGTGGAGCAGTACTCGGACAGCGAATCTCTGTCCGAGCAGATTATCCGCCCTCGTCGGGCTAGGGCGTAGGGAATAGAGGTTTTGGTGTGGAGGGGATGGCAGCTGTCGAACTGGAGATATTGAAGGCGGTTGGAAGGGTTGAGGTGCACGCTGGTGTGGATTTTGTTTTCCCGGATGGAGAGATCGACATCCAGGAAGGTGATGTTAGAGGCAGAGGAGTGGTGGGTGAAGGAAAGCGTGGGGTGGGATGAGAGGCGTTGTAAAAAGGATTGTAGGGAGTCGGGTCCATGTCTACAGAGAAGAAAACTATCGTCAATATACCTCAGCCATAGGAGTGGTCTGGGGGAAACGTCAAGAAAGCGTTCCTCCCATTCACCTAAGAAGACATTGGCATAGGAGGGCGCCATGCGAGTGCCCATCGCGGTACCTTTTATTTGTAGGTAGTGGCGCCCTCCGAAAGAGAAGTTGTTTTTTTGGAGCACCATTTCAGCCAGCTCCGTTAGGAAGTGGGAGGATGGTCTTGCGTCAGATGGTCTGGAGTCCAGTAATTTTCTCAGGGCGGACAGTCCTTGGTTGTGAGGGATGTTGGTGTAGAGGGAGCAGACGTCTATAGTGGACATAACTGTGTTAGGTGGGAGAGGGGAAGGGAGTAATTTTAGGCGTTGTAAAAAGTGGTTAGTGTCTTTGATAAAAGATAGGATTTGACGGACGAGAGGTTGTACGTGGGAGTCAACAAAGGCAGAGATGCGTTCTGTGGGAGAATTAAAGCTGGCAACAATGAGGCGGCCGGAGATGCTGGGTTTGTGGATTTTTGGGAGAAGGTAGAAGGTTGGGGTCCGGGGTGTGGAGTCAGGGAGGCCTTCTTGTTTTCCCACGAATCGCAGATATGCGGAAATTTCGGAGGAGTGGCGGTCGGTGGGGTTGGAGGGGAGAGGAAGGTAAGAAGTTTGGTCAGATAGTTGACGGAGGGCTTCGTCGTTATAATGCGAGCAGTCCATTACCACGGTGGTGGTACCTTTGTCTGCAGGGAGGATAATAATTTTGTCGTTGCGTTTCAGCGTAGAGATAGCGTGTCTTTCTGGTTTCGTCAAATTGTCGTGGTGGTCAAGGAGGTCGGGAAAGTTGGGCTGGGCGACTGCGTGAATGATGTAGTTAGCATATTGCTCGAAGGGATGGTGGGGAGAAAGAGAGGGGGGATATATTTGGAAGGGGGTTTGAAGGCGGAAAGGCATTGTGGGGATAAGTCGGGGGAAGATGAGGATTCAGATGTTTCTGTGTTGTTTTTAGTGTTATTTTACGTGTGTCGCTTCGACATCCCCAGGGCCTCGCCAACTTGAAGTCGACCGATTGGTGAGTGTTTACTGGGCTTCTTCATCCCAACATCTTGTTGCCATATATATATATATATATATATATATATATATATATATATATATATATATATATATATATATATAAGATCCTGGATATGATGCAGAAAGATTACGTCACGGAGGGAAATTAAACGAAAACTAATATAATTTTTTAAACATGTACTTTGTAATTTTACCGTGAGTTAGCGGGCCGCGTGAAATATCTTTACGTTCCATTGGTTGTCGACCCCTAATTTAGATGTAACATATAGAACATACAAGCAAATCCGTGTTTAAAAAGGAACTGATAATGTGACGTGTTATATCATTATCTTCTCCGAATAACATTACAAATAATTATAACAATACTAGTGTATTGCCCGTCATATGACGGATAAATAATAATATTCCCTCCCTCCCTCCCTCTCGCCACCCCTCTCTCCCTTCCTCTGTCTCCCTCCCCTCCTCTCTCCCTCCCTTCCTCTCTCCCTCTCTTCCTCTCTCCCTCCCTTCCTCTCTCCCTTCCTTCCTCACTCCCTCCCTTCCTCTCTCCCTCCCTTCCTCTCTCCCTCCCTTCCTCTCTCCCTCCCTTCCTCTCTCCCTCCCTCTGTGTCCCTCCTCCCTTCCTCTCGCATTCCCTTCTGTCACAATCCATAGCTCTCCCTCTTTTTCTCCGTCTCCTTTATCTCTTTCCTCCCGTCCATTTCTAATTCTATACCTCTCTTACTCTCTATGTACCTTCCATTTTATAACCCTTCCTTCCTATCTCCCTCCCCACTTTCCCTCTCTCTTACTCAACATCTATATAGTCGTTTAGATAAGCAAAAGAATCCAAAATAAATCCCAGTCCCATTAGGATTACCTATTCACGCGAAAATTCCTACAATAATTTAAGGCAACCCATGCACTCGTATATATTACACGTATGCGGGTTGATACAACGATTGATTCTTGAAGTTTAACAATGACGTGGTCGGCAAGGCAACATCCCGTTTAAAAGCCGATATTTTCCCAAAATATGCGATTTAAATGTTTAATATGAGAGACTTCGAACGGTAGGCGGATAAAGATGAATAGAATTAGAAACTTCATTAATTTTGCTAAAACAGTTTCCATTCGAAGATCTTATGTCAATTTTTTCTAATTTTAATTTCCAAAAGAATAAAAGCCTGCACTTTCAAAAGTCAATTTTTACGCGTTATATTACGGGAAACGGAAATCTCCCCTCAGGAGTCGAACCCGAGTCTTTTTTCGTATTTCTTTCGTCATTTAATTTGTACATCTGAATCAAACATTCCTGCGAAATTTCAACCTTCCATCTAATCGGGAAGTTTGTTAAAAACGCGTTAAAAAGTGCCATTGATGACGTCAGGTTATACACTAACCCCATCATCTAGGCTTCTATTATAATAACTAGGGAGATGCCCGTTGAAGTTCAACGGGAAAGGTTTTTGTGAAATAAAAAATGAACATAAATATACCTTGACTTTCTTTGGATGGTAAGAAAACAAACTTTCGTTCTTTTAGGCGTTCGTTGTTTCAAGTTGAGAACTTCTACGATGATTCGTACCTAATTTTGATATGCGAATAATTAATTTTCTACATTCAAATGTACTCCTCATAAATAACGCAACGAATGTTGTTTACATTGGTTGCTATGAAAATAATTTCTCCTTCTCTGTCGCGTACTAATTTTAAGCGCATTTAAAGCACGCTTTCATCGATAAGGATTGAAATAACAATAGGATTTCGAGGTTTAACAATGTAATTGGTTGGCATGGCAACATCCCGTTAAAAAGGCAAGGTTTCCCCAAAATATGTGAATTAAACGTTTAACATGAGGAATTTCGAACTGTAGGAGGAAAAAGATGAACAGAATAAGAAACTTCGTAGTTTTTCTTTAAAATGGGCTAGATCCGAAAATCATTGGTGAGTTCTTTCTAATTTAGATCTCATAAAGAATAAAAGCCTGCAAGTAAAAAGTCGATTTTTACGAGTTATCATATGGGAAATGGAAATGCCTACCTTGGAGTCGAACCTAGGACTTTTTTCGTGATTTCGTTACGTCATCATCTTACAATATGTGAATCGATCATTCCTGCCAAATATCAAAAATGAATTTCGTTCCATTATCAAGTTATTCGCATTTTTATAGCGTGATAGAGGGAGCCACAAAGAGACAAAAGTAGCCTTTCATTATTGTTAGATAATACATGAATCATCGATTACCACTCATAGCATCATGTCTGACGTAAATATTTAATGCTCATTTTACCATAAATAATTTAAACTGAAAACTTTGAACCACCCTATTTTTTCGATTACAAACAATTGTTCGCTCTCATTCGAAAGAGATTTGAATTGTTTTCTAAAAATACCAACTTAAGTCTTTTAGCTATAGAACTTTTTACGTTCCGAGCTCATATATTAATTTGAACTAGATAGGTCTCCCCTTTTTACTTTCTCCATATACGTAGTATAGGGGAAAGTAGTGTATTCATGAAAAAAATCGACTTCGAGATTTCAACGGAAATACAGGTTTTGAGGTCCCCTGAAAACATTTTGACCATTTTCTCGATGATGTCTGTGTGTGTGTTAGTGAGTGTGTGTGTTAGTGTGCGTTCGTGCTTGTGTGCGTGTGGTAGCGTTTTGTGGGCGCTCTAACTCAAAAACTATTAATCAGATCCACGCGAAATTTTTTATTTAACATTTTCACAAAAGTTACAAAAACTGATGAGTTTTTGGAAAAAATCGGCCAACAGGAAGTAGGTGCTTACTCTTGTCACTTATCCGTTATTTTGAAATATTTGCTTTAATATCTGATAAATGTAAAAATGTATTGGAATAAAAGTTGTAGGAAATTTAATTTTCTACAACCTTTGTTTGAAATATTTTCCCATATAATGCATTTTTTAAGAGATATCTTATATTTGTATCTGCCACCACCACGCCACCTCCCGACGACTATTTTTAACAATTGATGCTTAGTTACTTCTTATTGTTAGTTACGCTCCTTTTTCTTTTCTTAATTGTTTGAGCTTTGTGGCTATATCCAATATTAAAAGGCCATGGTTTGAGTTTATTTCTGTTATTTGTAGTCTAAAATTTTCTCGCAGTTTCTTAACATATTTATTATTATGTAACCTATTTGGAATTTTTAGAAATATTACAGATGCGGAGAAAGTCATGTTGTGGCCACATCAGATTTTTCCTGTGTGTCTCTAATTTTTTAACTTTACGGTTAAGGAGTTAGATTTCCTAGTTAACATTAATTGGAACTAATTTATAAATACAAATTTATAATACTCTGCACCGATATAATGTTTTTATTACGGGGTAGAAATTAAACCAAGGGGTCGGAAAAAGACACCGATTATCCCCCAACTGATCATAGATAAACCAAAGTTTCGTCATGTCTAGCCCTCATATAGTCCAATCTATCCTGAAAATATGGCTTCTCCAAGTTGTAGGAACCAAAAATATTGCCCGAACAGATGGACGGACGGACGAACAAACCGAATACATAAGGGATTTTTATAGAAAATAAAGTTATATAAAAATTACTTTTTAATCTACCAACCTTTATGTATGTATAAGTGTAATAAAAAGCAAAAAACGAGAAAATAATTGTAATTTTCGTATAAAATTTGGATGGCTCATATTGAAAATATTTCCTTTTTCCCTTATATTATATCAAGTGCCTGCATAAGAGCTCGCTGTGCATTTATATTTAGCTGAAAAGTCACCCAACTTTTATAAGAAAATTATAATTAGTTTCTTGTTTTTTGCCTTTTAGTACACTTAAACGTGCATAAAAGCTGGTAGATTAAAAATTAATTTTTCTATAATTTTGTTTTACTTTTTAGTCATCATTCATTTATATCGTTGCAGAAATGTAAACAGATCTTACCAAGACAATTTGTTTTAAAGTAATTGCATTGTTGAACATTTTCATGATATCGCATAAATTATTATTAGAATAGCAATTAAAACGAATTTATAATTCATAAAGAAAACCATTAAACATATATCTCGATCTTCACACGTGCAGCTTGTTATTAGCGAATTCCTTAGAAAAGATTATTTATATTTCCTTCCGTTCTTCGGACATGAGACAATAATTTTACTTTCCAGTGCTTTCTATGCGCCTGTAGGAAGAATTCATAGAGCGCACAAAAACAGGCAACTGAACTATTTCAGCGAATATAATTAAAATGGATAGCGACGATTTAAACAAATCTTATCCTCATAAATTAATTTCAAATGGATTTTCATAGGGGAAATCATTTCAAAAGATCGTATTAATTAGTAATAGAATAGCAATTAGGCAAGTGAATGATTACAAAGAATTGAATTAAAATGGATAGCAACAATATAAACTAATCTTATCGTCACAAATATGTTTCAAATGGATTTTTATTGTGAAACTCTATTCGCAAAATAATTAAATTAAGAATAGCAATTAAAATGAAATTGGGATTCAAAATTCACAAATAAAGCCGCTAAACATCTATCCAGATCTTCACATCAGCTATGCGTACAATATAAAAACAATTAACGAGCCACGATGGTGCTAACTCAGTGGTGTAGTTGGCTAAAGCAGCAGACTTAAATATGAGGCAGATCCTGTCGAGGAAAGGCTTTTTTCTAATATCGGAGAGAGTTGACAAGATATTATATACAAGTATATAATCCTTTCGAAGTTAATATAAAATTTGGTAAAAAGCGCTAAAAAGGGTCCCATAATTAAGTTCTCACCTTTACAGCGTCAGCTTTTCTTCGCAGCATGCCATCAATGCGATCAACGATTTGGTCCAATAATATTCTGCCATCTTTCGCCTCGACTGTTGCGTTCAGCTTACGATATTGCTGGAAGGAAATCGTGACGATTATTAGGTTTTGTTTGTCACTCACGAGTATTCAACCGGCGGAATATTAATATTACCGAAAATATATATATATATATATTATATAGTATATATATATATATATATATATTATATATAGTATATATATATATATATTATATATATATATATTATATAGTATATATTATATATAGTATATATATATATATATTATATATCACATACGAAGTCTCCGAAAACTTTGAACCATTTTTCTCCTAAAACATTCATAAAATCAAATGCCAAATTTATCAAAGTAATTCCTTCGTAGTATTTACGGTTTAGACGAGGAAATGAAACGATTTTTCAGGCATAATTTTTCCCCATTACTTACTACAAAAACTACACTAAAACAGAGAAAAATAAAAATCACGTTTAAAAGAAACTATATAAAAAATAAACTTGAAATAGAATTTCATGGAGCAAAAATTATATAAAGCATAAAAATTGTGATTTAGCTCACCGATTCGATTTTTTCAGCTCTCGTAACCGACTGACTGATTTCGTAAAGCTTCTCTCCGAATTCCCGCGCCCACGAGTTGACACTGGAAAAATAATCAAGAGACATCGATTTTAATAATACGTTAAGATGGATCGCATGACAATTATCTGTATGGATACACATGAAACATTATTGAGTGTTAGCAGTGGCGATCAACTGTAGGCAATAAAAGTTATGCCACCTAAAATAATCCAAAGGTTTTGACTGAAGTGTATAGTATGATAAAGCAGCATATTTTACCCACAGGCATAAAAATAACTTTTAAAAGATACGAATTGAGATTAAAACTAAATACTTGATTGCCCACTAGTATAAAAGAAAATTAAAAAATCTGATGTGGCCAACACATGACTCTCCATGTCTATAATATGTATTTCTAGAAATCCCAAATAGGTTAAATGATAATAAATATTTTAAGGAACTGCAAGAATAATTTAGTCCTTCCAAAGAACTGAAATAAACTCATACCGTAGCCTTCTGATATCAGATATAGCCACAAAGCTTCAACAATTAAGAAAATAAAAAGGAGCGTTACTAATTGTAAGACGTAACTAAGCGTAAAGTGTTTACAATAGTCGCTGGTAAGTGGTATGGTGGTGGCAGTTAAAAAATATAGATTTTAAAATATCTCTTAAACAGTGCATTATATGGGAAAATGTTTCGAACAAACATTGTAGAAAATTAAATTCTCTGCAACTCTTATTCCAGTATTTTTTTACATTCATCAAATATTAAAGCAAATATTTTAAAAAATCTGATGTAGCCACCACATGACTTTCTCCATATCAATAATATTTCTAAAATTTCCAAATATGTTACATAATAATAAATATTTTAAGAAACTGCGGGAAAATTTTTAGACTTTACAAAGAACAAATTAACTCAAACCATGGCCTTCTGATATTGGATATAGCCACAAAGCTCCAACAATTAAGAAAAGAAAAATAAGCGTTACTAAGACGTAACTAAGCGTCAATTGTTAACAATAGTCATCGGTAGGTGGCAGCTAAAAATATAAGATATCTCTTAAACAATGTATTATATGGGAAAATGTTTCAAACAGAGGTTGTAGAAAATTAAATTTCCTACAATTTTTATTCCAGTACATTTTTACATTTATCAAATATTAAAGCAAATATTTCAAAATACAAGAGTAAAGACCCACCTTCGGTTGACCGATTTTTTCCAAAAACTAACCAGTTCTTATAAATTTTATAAAAATGTTAAATATAAAATTTCGCGTTGACCTGATTAATAGTTTGAGTTAGAGCACCCACAAAAATGCTATCACACACACACAGATATCATCGAGAAAATGATCAAAACGTGTTCAGAGGACCTCAAAACGTGTATATCCGTTGAAATCTCCAAGTCGATTTTTTCATGAATACAATACTTGCGCCTATACTTCGTATATGGAAAAAGTAAAAACGGATAAGTGACAATAGTAAACACCTACTTTCGGTTGACCGATGTTTACCAAAAACTAATCAGTTCTTATGCCTTTAACAAAAATGTCAAATATAAAATTTCGCGTTAATCTGATTAATAGTTTTTGAGTTAGAGCACCCACAAAATTCCGGTCACAGACACCCACAGTCATCATCGATAAAATAGTCCAAACGTGTTCAGGGGATATTAGAACATGCATTCCCGTTGAAATCTCGAATTCGATTTTCTTCATGAAAACAACACTTTTCCAATACTTCGTATATTGAGAACGTAAAAATGGTAGTTTCGATAGCGATAAAAAGGCTGGGATTTTTGGTTGTTGGATCAATATAATTTATCAATTGAATTCTAAGCATAATATTAAATTCTAAGCATAATGCGACCTCTATGATTCCTGTTGAATCATTCTCACGTTTTAAATAAGCATAACATGTTGTCTAAAACTAAAAATGCGTATTATCCGAGTTCCAAATTATGATCTTGATCCTGTAGTTTAATTTATAGCAGATATTTCAACAAGATCTATAAAACTCAATAACGTATTTATACTTAGTTTAATCATGGAAGCAAACACAAATACGAAAATTATGATACAAAACATACGTCACAGGAACCATTTATTCTCCCATCTTTTTTCATCAAACGTATTTCTCGAACATTAAACAAGTTTAACGCTTTAAAAATGGTGGGAGCTTTCAAACGGCAATCAACTATGAGATAATCGCATATATTAAAACCTTCGCCTACAAAAACCATATCCCGCTTGTTCCCAGCGCCAAGACCGAAAAAACATTTCTTCTTCATCCCAAAAGGATGAATCAGAAACGGCAAAAACATTGTGCACTGCTAAAAGCGGGGAAAACAATTTATCATAAATGAACGTGAGATGGCGCGTTATGTGCAGTTTTTGAGATGTGATAAACTATTTTGAGAATGCGGGGCATTATGAAGGCATTTTAAGCAGAAAAATATCGAATTCTTGATGCACGCGATTTGAAGATTCGAAAGAGATTTTATTACATAATAAATCTCTTTATAGCAGCGTTAAGTCTGCTCGTATTAAATAAAGTCGGTGAAAACAATCTTTATGGGTTATAAAATCGGGTATCCTTGAGATGAAGACAAAAGCAGAGCATAGTTTATTTAAAAAATAAAATGGAAAATTTACCGAATGAGATATGTAATTCACACCGTCATGAATAGAAACTAATATATGTTTTAAATAAAGCATAATTCGTACACTCAGGCTTTTCTTGAAATTATATTAAGATAATCGCATAAACTGACTAGGAATATTGTAATTTCCCGTAAACATAGTTTGACAGTCAGTACACGTCACGCCTTTGGATGTTTCACTTAAGTAAATTGAATAAAAGTAAAACAGTAATAGCCATCAAACTATGATTTGAATTTTAAGATTATTCGATGTTTACCTTTGAAATGAGACCGCGGATATGTTGCTCTTTGTTCCCAAATTTCATAATTTAGCGTTATAAAATATTACAAATACATTCGAACGGAATATTAAATTGATCACGCGTATTTGCGCGGCAAAATTACGCGTGTACGTATTAGAATATATCGAATCCGAGTCCAACAATAGTTGTTGATATGGCAACACTCTCGTAATGAGTGATAAAAACTGCGAAATCGCCAGTATTTACGCGAAATTCTAAGAAATAAAAACGATAAAAAATTCTACGATAAAAATTAGAATCTCCATTCCTTTCCTCAGAGAATAGTACAAAACTCGCTTCGATATTACAATTCTAAGATATTTAATGTGCAAGAGAAAATTACCCTGCACGATGGATTTCAGATTTCCCATGTATATCAAATGGGAAGGATAGTTCCTGGAATCGAACCCGGGACTTCAATATCGCAACAAAAACTGTCCTCGGGAGCTCGGCCCATGTAGCAAGAGATTTCCACCAAGTTTCATGAAAATCAGTCTATTGGTTCAAAAGTTAATATAGGGGACGGACAGACAGACACAACGACAAAACTATAAGCCTATTTCCATTCTGGAAAGTGGGCTAAAAATTTGTGATGATTACTGAATCTTCGGCAGAGCCATCAAAAGAAGATAAAATTATTCAGTGCCATAAACAAATGAACGTAGGAATCACTTCACATCCGCTTCTGTCATTAAAAAACATGCATCGGGCATGTTTTGCTAAAATTTCTATATTTCTATACGAAATGCATTCTTCTTGACATACTTATTAGAAGCCTGCCAAATGTAAAATTATTGTTACTTAACTAAATATCGACATTTTTTAAATCCTAAAGCCTCTACATGGATATATTATAAATTATATCACGAAATCCATAAAAATCTTACCTCTGTATGCCAAAATTACACATCATTTGAGAATAACAATTATACCAAAAAGTATTATATATTAAATAAAATGATATTATTTTCCCAGAGATAAAAATCTTTATTCCACAGCTACCAACATATCTTTATGGAATCACTATCAAAGGCTTCACTTCCACCTGGTACGACGCATAAAGCCTAATCCTGTTTCGTACATGAGGATCTCTCAGTAACTATAAATAAAGGTAATCCCTACGGTAATAAAAAAAATTCCGATGAAACCACGTTCACGTTTTCTCTATAACTTTTCCTTCCACGGTGGCTATTTCAGGATCGATGGTTCTAATGAATTGCAATGAGTCCAATTAAAACCAAAGATCCGTTAATCATCCGCGAGGGCGGACACGCATGCGGTTTGCTGAACCGATTTATGCCTTCGTGGATCACCTTTTGCGTTTATTCGGTGCGATTAATGAGACGAACTCGCTAAAACCGTTTCTAACTAAATTCGCCAGGAAGCGCAGCACAAATAACATCGCATTATACACGGCTTGCTCACGGCCACATTCACCCGGCTGGGGGTTACGTAGCATCTCGAAAGCTCTCATGCGTCAGAGCGCCGAGAGCGTCTTTTTTTCGAAAAAAAGAAATAAAACGAACGGTACACTTTAACATTTAAACTCATATTTTCGGTAGCGAGGCTGCCATTCAACGTAAGGATGAAAAATTCATCCGTGCTCTCCCGGAGGGAAAAAGAACCTTTTTTCGTTTTTTTTCGCGGAGAAAGAGAGAGAGAGAGAACGCATCCATTAGAGATGCCGAGAAAACGACAAAGGAAACGTCCGTATCTGTCGTCCCCCAATTCCAATCCCAGACCCCTTTCCTCCTCCGTCCTTCTCTACCATTCCTTCACGACGATCCCATCAATCTTCCTCCTCCTCGCAGATGAATCACTTTAATCACTTCCGATCCTTCGTCCAAAACTCCCACGGCCCCCTCAGAGATCCAAAGGGAAGGGACGGGGGGGGAACTAAGAGAAGTCAAACGGTGCGATAGACACACGGGGGGAGAGAGGGTTTTACAACCTCCCTCCCCACAAAATTCTACCCCATCGCTAGAGAAAGAAGGCCAAAAGAAGATACTAAGCTCGCCAAAGAGGCGGACGTTAGCCCAATCTATTCCAATACGAGGCATTTAGCGGCCGGGGGGAAGCAGAGGGGGAGAGGGGGGAAGAAAAGCGGAACCAATTCAACGATGGATGCGTGCGTGCACGTGTACGAGTGTGTGTGTGTGTGCGGTTTTCCGACCGGTCAAGAAAGGTCGCGATCCCTGCCCCTCTTTACATTTTCCTGCTCTTTTAATCTCCCTTTCGAACATTGCCGCCTGTTTGACCACATCCGTTGCGACGGGAGAATTCCAATTGAGGGACGGGGGAGGGATGATGAAAGAGCATGCGGTCGCTTGGAGGAGGAGAGGGTAAGCGGGAAGGGGGGGATTGGGGGGGGGGGGAGGTGTAGGAGTTAGGGAGGCACTACACAGACGCACTCACAGCGGCTCCTCGCGAAACTCTGGTTCCGATCTTGCGGTAGGAGACGAGAAGACCAGAAGGAGCAGCGCGAAGACGATGGCCGGGAAGTCCGGGGTCCTTATCACACCCTTCCCGGATAGGGCCCTCATCCCTGCGGCGCCGTCTTCAACGCGGCGGCCCCTTCCAGGCCCCCTCTCCGGATCGCCGCGGATTACCCCTCGCGAGCGCGTGTCACGTACCTCGCCCGCCCGTGACCGCTTCGCGTTTTACAACCTCCCGTGCACCTCGCCGATCTTCCACGGCGTGGAAAAAGGGGACCGGCGGTGGCGAGGTTGGCGGCGTGCTGAGTCGACGCGTGTTACCCTCGTGCCGAGAAAGCGTCTGGTCCCGCTGGCTCGGTATTTTTAGAGGGAGGGGTACGACTGTTTTGGTTCGGAGGTGGTCCCCCGCCCGACTCCAATCCCGACTATACCACCACCCACCCAAAACCCGACCCTTCCGCTCCCTTTCCCCTCGCGCCCCCCCTCTCTTTCTCCCTCCGCGCTCCACATCTCTCTCTCTCTCTCTCACTCCTCCACTCCCTCCTTCCTTCCTTCCCCTACTAAACCCCTCCCGCGCCATCTCTCGCGCTGCCCTCGCCCTAAATCGCCCACTGCCTCTCTCTATCTCTCCCGCCCCCCACGTGCGCGCCACTCCGCTACCTCTCTCTCTATCCCTCTTTCTCCCACGTCTTCCCCTCCGAAGCACGCGCGTGCACTGCTAGAATCCTATTTCTCCCTCTCTCTTCCCTCTACCTCCCCACCTCCTCCACTCGTATCTCTCATATCGTGGGGAAGAGCCGCGAAAATGTCGCGGAATGCGATTGGTATGCGTCGAGAGGCACCACCCCCTATATCCCACCCCTCCCTCTCAAAAAAAATCCCACACGACTAACATTAGCGTTGGTCAAGGACTTTTTAGCTAGGCTCCCTTCCCTTTTTCTCATTTTTTTTGTCGGAATTTATTTTCACGACCCTTTTCCCGTAGTTTCGCATTGTAGGGATAGAGAAAAGGGGGACGGAGATTCTTTTGTACCAAGAGAGAGAGAGAGAGAGAGAGAGATCTAGATGGTCGCCGAAGAGTTTACGCAAAAAAAATAAAAGGAAAAAACGCTACACCGTCCGTTTTTCTCTTATCTACTCCCATGCGCGGTCGCGTTTGTATTACAGAGCACAGCGGAGCGATTTGCTCGCTGTAAAGCTTTCCGCGTCACCGGTCGTCATCGCGACATTGGTGGAGATTGAGGGGGGGGATTTGAAAAAGAGGAAGGGAGGGTGAAGGTGAAGGGAGTCGAGTAGCGAATGAGTCGAGTGAGCCCGCGAGCAATTGATACATCTCTAGAGTGAGGCATATGCCCCGATGGCTCAAGCCCTCCCGTAGCGTCACCGGGTGCCGCCGCTACCGACCCACCAGGTGGTCGGAAATGATTCGTTGGTCAAACAACGTCACGAGTCGTATCTATTCCGCCATTTGCCAGTTGATAATGCAAATATATACGCGGTCGAGGGGGCTCTGATACGGCCGAGAGAAGGAGATGGCGAAAGGGTATGCGGAAGGCGGAGAAGTCAGGCGCATGCATAAATTCATCGCGGAACCCCGAAAAATCGCATGCGTAAAAAGAGGGACGAACCGAGATCGAAGATTTGCGAAATCCTTTTTCGCTCGCTTCGTTCGTTTTTATATTTTTTCTGTTCCCGATAAAAGGTTTTTAAGGAAAATCCTCTTCAATTGTCGTCAATAAATCGCAACTTCGTACGCAACGGTTTGTTTTTTGAAAAACCTTTATACAAAACCTCCGGTCTCTTATGTGTATCTCCGGGCACGGTGCCAAATCGAAGGCGTCCTAAAGGAATGGAAGCCCTGACGACGGAAAACGATACGAGATTGAACAAGCGATAGTTCGCCCGCAAAAGCGATAGGTCGAGAAGGGATTTGGAATTGGCGGGTATTAGAGATAAAGACGGGTTCGTCCCTATTGCTTATGCAACCCGGTGGTAAGATGAAAAATTTACGGAAATTCTGGCCAGAGATCGACGGAGAATGAGAGAGAGAGGGGGGGGGAAGGTTACTATGAGAAATCGAAGTCTCCTTCCTATTGGACGGCGGCGAGAGACGTTGCCGAACGAGTTGACGGATCGAATATGCAACCTGGGGGGAGGGGGGGGGGGGGGCGCTAGTACGTTTCGCCCTCCCTCGACGTCGGGTTGTAGTCCTCCAGCTCGAAGGATTGCAATCTATTCGCTTCCGGTAAATGGAAACGTGCCAAGCGACTTGTTACTTCGTCGAAAATGGCGTTTCAATTTGTCGTGAGCGAATTCGACGCGATTCCTCTATCGCCCGAATTGTGCTCGGGCGATCAATCGCTCCGACCTTGACTGGAAGGGTTGGTCGACCTGCCTGCCTATCGCGGGTTCGGATTCCACCGTAGGTGTGATCGCAAGTTTTCGTGTTTGTTAAGGTCGATACGCTCATCTTAAATGGCTGTTCAACGTTGTTTAGGATTAAGCTAAATTGAATATGGTAATACCGGGTTCCTCGGCACCAAGCCTATTCCGGTTTATCGGATAATCTGGTTGATAAATGTTCCAAGTTTATGCGTATAATAGTACACAGAATGAAAAAAATATTCAGCAAATATTAGGATAATAAAAGAAACGCTTAAAGAAAAGTATAATATAACGACAAGGTATGCATTCAATTTATAGGCCTAATAATACTTTACTATGAATTAACACATCTAATGGTCCTAGGACAAAAAATACCGTAAATACTCACTACGTAAGGCACTATAAAAGTACTTGGAGGTTAAAAGTTTTAAAAATTCCGATTAATAAAAATTCCGGTTCGTCGAAATCCCGGTTCTTAGAAATTCCGGTAAATGGATATCCGGTTAATCGGAATTTTACTGCAAACAGGAATAAATTCCCTTCATAATCCAGATAAAGAGCTAGAAAGGGATTTTGCTGGAAAAGTTGGCAAGTTAAAAATCGAATTCCTTTTACGAAATGCAGTAAGAGTGATATATGATCCCTCCTTATTCATTCGTGCAACGCGTTTAACCCTCGCAGATATCCCATTAAGTCTTTTTCGCAGACAGGGGTCGCCCTTAACTCATTCGCAGCGAAAGTTTTTGGCAGTTTTATGGACGCCTACCGTCGGCGTCGAATCATTACAGAGGGCTCACTTAACCGTGGGTGCATTCATCCAGTCGTTCCAATTTAATTGGGGAGGAAAAAGCCCGTTGTTCCGGCATTAGGAATCCATTCCACGACTTAAAACTTGGGTTCTCCTGGCTTTTTTATATCCATTTCCCAAAAGACGGAGTAAAGTACGTGGGCAGCCTAAGTCAGGCTTAAAAAAATCTGTCACGTGCAAGATTCGAAGCCCTACCAGCTGTGCCGAAAGATTTCAATTTATCCAACTTCTGATTAATCTACTGAGTCAAGGACAAATTAGGAGGAAACGTTCGTGAAATTATGGCTTATTTGGTGACATCTTTTTCCTGTAATTTTCCGAATTAATATATATAAATAGAGGATATGAACTGGCTAAAATACCCTCTTAACCAACACCATTTCGATAGAAAACTTCCACCAAAGCATTAAAATGTAAACAATTTAGCTTAAAATTTCTATGAATTATCTTACAATTGTGATACACCTAAAATAACTTTCAATTGGACTGATAAATAAATCATGATGCATTTATCAACTATTAAATTTATACTAATTATATGTTAAATTATAAATGGATACGAATTTTAACTGCCAGTGCCGGAAGTTTATAATTCGAGGGTTCTAAATTTTACGGCATAAATCTATAATTAGTTTCCTGCATAAAGTGTCAATCGATTCACATAAGCAGTTTTCAGAACCACGACAATAAAAATAAAGCGATAATGGCTGATTAGAAGAAAATATGAATTTCAAAATTAGACGCTAATCCAAGAAATATTCGTACAACAAAGTGGTGCTCAACACATGACACATGCGCCAAACGGAGCACATCGTCACTCTAAAAATGAAACATTAACACTCTTCAATTGACATAAAGAAATTTACATTTTTGTTTCAAATTTAAAAATTCTGTGCTTTATATTTGTGGCACCATCTAGGGGTAGAATCTAGTTACGTGCGGCGCACTACCTATCATGCTACACTGGACGACACAACAATCTAACAGCCGTTTCAAGAGGCAAGTTTACTTAGAGCGTAAGTTTTTGTGTCGAAGAGTTCTTCATTACAAATAACTTGTTTATATTATAATATATTTTAAAAATTGTTTTTGAATTGAAAAGATAATCTGAGATCTCGGTATATTTCATCAAAACGTAAAATATCTTGGATGCTTCTCTAAGTATGTGCATTAAATGCCCATAAAATGACTCACAGACAAACATGCAGACGAACACGCTGGTAATCGCGACTTTAATGAAGACTGGGGAGACAAGTTTCTGTTTGTTAGAGGTCAAAAAGGAAAACTGATTTGCGCCGTTTGTGGATAGATAGATAGATATATAATCGTCTTTATTCGGGCGAAATTTAGGCCATAAGGTCCATTCTTACATTTAACCCTTTGTCAATATAATAACTATAAAAAATGGTAATGTAAGATATTGCAATACGCATAACATAAACAGTATATACCTAAATCATACAGAGTAAAAAAAATATATGAAATTGAAGAAAGATTAGAGATTGTGGGGAAAACCTTGGTAAAACAGGCATGTCCTCCCTAGTAAAACCCACGCAGGAAGGTAATTAACAAACAGTAAGAGGTTAGATTTCAACCTACACTATACGCAGCAGCGTAAAGATGAAATAGGAGGAACACAAATTGATGCGGGGAACAGAGCTTAGGAAAAAATGTATCGAAAATAAAAGAGCAGCTGAGGTGGATGTAGAAAAGATGTTGCTGAAAATTAGTCTACTGTAATCGTATGATGCTGTGTTACTAACCGCAAAGAAAAAACATTTTCAGGTGGTGAGGAGTTAATCAAACGGAGCTTGAAAAATAGTAGTAAAACGTCTCGGTGACAAAACTTTAGAAAATAATAAACGATATCCCATTTTCACGACCAACTATAACACAACATATTTAAGAGCTCGCGACTAATGTGTAAAATTCGTGTATTCGAGGATATATTCATATTTTTCCCTTGCACTTGATGGATCAACGGATATTTGTGATATTGTTCAGTTAAGCACATTTATTAGAGAAATTGACAGAAATTTCGATGCTATCGAAGATCTCATTGGTCTTCAATCACTTCACGTTACAACAAAGAGAGAGTACAGGTATATTTTAAATATTAAAATTGGGTACAGAAAACAGCAACTTGCATAGGAAAATAAAATTGAGATTTTGCTCTGATGGCGCACTTTTTATGGTAGGCAAAAATGCCGTTTGTATCCACATTGCCAGAGAAGTATTTCAACCGTTCTCTGATCCAGTATCACTGTACATATTATGCATCAAGACTCTTTCTGTGGAAAAACTTAAAATCTCAGTAGTGTTACGGATACACCTGTAAAATGTGTGAACAAAATTAGAGCACGCAGTTTGTTTCACAAAAATTCCAAGATTATTGTAACATCTTGGTAGAAGAATATGGAGAACTTATTTTATAACGTGATGTGCGATCTAGGTGGAAATATTTGGAACTTAATGTACGATTGAAAGAGTGTTTTTCAATTTTTGGAAGAGCAATCATCAGAACCTGAATTACTGTTTCAAAAAAGAATGGCTTTCTCATCATTATTTTTAGTTGATATTATTACTCATCTAAATATCCTGAATGTTACAAAGCAGTAATAAATTATGCCAACTTAGTGAGTGACATTTCATTTAAGATGACATTAAAATTATTTTGTATGCAATTAAGATGAGGGATTGGATCATTTCGAACATCTGATATTACGAATTGAAACTCACAATATTGACTTTTAAAAGTATATTAGAAAGTAAATATTTTACAAGGAGCATTTGATTCGCGCTTTAGTGCACTTCCAGGAGAAGAAAATAACACCTAAATGTTTACCAATACATGTTATACACCTGAAGAGAGCACTGATCTAATGGATACAAACATACAAATGGAAGTGATTGAGCCAAGATGTAATTCAATATTGAAAAAAAGATATGAGGAACTTACTCCAATTCCAACAGCATATGACACGATCCGATTCTGGAAAATATTGTTTCATGAAAAGTTTATAAACCTCAGAAAATCTGTGCAGCGATATATCTGCCATTTTGCAATACCCATCTCTTTGAACAAGGCCTTTCATCAATGAAACAAATCAAGAACACGCAGCGGTCTCGACTTACTTATTGCACCCTTAATAACCTGGTGATTCTCGCAACAACGAAACTACAACCAAATGTCCACAGATTTGCTGGGGCGAAGCAACTACAAAAGACTATGTAATGTTGGTAACTCACAAATTATTTTCATGTAAGGTTTAAGAAGGCATGTTAATTGACCTGGCAGGGTGGTGGTACACAGTGCCATAACTAGGGTATGGCGAAGGTGGCCATCTGAGCACCACTGCTATAACATAGAGATTTTTATACATTCACCAGAAATTTTAAATAAAATTAAATGACACATAAACGTCATATGAAAAACTAAAATATACCACTAAATAAATAAATCACATATATAATGCTATTAAAATGATGTATTTTGATCAAAACTTAAAATCCCACCAGCCTAATGCGGTTGAATCTGTACTAGAAGCATATCAATTCGGTAAATCTATCCTTTTTATCAAATAAGCGTCGTGAATGTCATTACAGAGCATTCAAACTCGACCAAATTCGTTACGATTGCTTCAGAATATTGGTGGTGTATTAATTTTTTAAAACTTGTATAAGAATTCCAAAACGGTATATTTACCGTCTATTCGCTCCTTATCTTCAAATGATAAGGAAGTATTTTTACCCCTTAAACCTTTCCAAGCAAATACAAGGTGCAGAGGGCATAAAAACTCATTCGTGGCATAAAAAATTAGGCTAAATATTAACGTTTCACTTCCCTTATTTTTCACACACACAGGATTCTGAAAATTGAATTTGCTGAGATCAAATATGCAATTAACCGAATTATTGCCTGCGGCAACTATCTGGATAGCAATTGCACGTTCACCTTCGGTGAGAGATTAATTGATTTATCGGGGAGGTTTCACAAAATATATCACCTTATTTGCCTTAGAGACGTATTTTGAAACGCTTTGATCGTTATATTTTTAAACCAAAAACTAAGAAACTTTTCCCAGCGTAGCTCAATAAAAATTACCGCAGAGGCATGGGCAACCACCAATCCGCGAGTCGAATGGGCTCTCACAATCAGTAGGGTTTTATGCGGCCCGCGAAGATATGATGAAAAAGAGATCCGTAATATTATACACATATTCATATTTAAATTAAAACTACGATAATAAAACTTTCAATATAAGAAATCATATGTAGACTTGTTTGTCATTTGTCAGCATCTCAAACCTCCGATTTCAACTCCAATACTGCCCGCCGAAGTATTGCCAACTTCCACTGCGGCATACCATGTAGAAAAGATTGCCCACACCTGGCATAGACCATTTAATATAGGGTTATCGGAAAATGGGTATGATATTAGTTATTTAGAGCGTAAACCTATGAAATTTTAAATGAAATCATTCTCCTTTTTGTTATTTTTATTGCATTTTTCGGTAAAAAGTGGATCACCGAACGATTCTCCGATCACTTTATTTTGCATGCAAGGTTCCGATAGGATGACAATCCAATTCGTAATTCAATTTTGTAAACGCGTCACTTCGGCTGCAGGAACATTTTTAATGTGACATCCGGGGCGGATGTCTCGCTGACAGCCAATAAATGTCGCGGAGAGCGAGTTAAACATTATTTCTCGATTCCGTTCGGAATGACTAAAGAAGCATAGAAAGGGGAAACACTATCTTTTTCCCTTTTGCTGCTTACATCGACACCCCACGCATCTTCCTCAGGGATGTAACTCACCTCCCAACTGTTTGGGGGGGGAGAGAGGGAGCAGCAGGTGGACAAAAATATTTGGAAGGGAACACCAACATGTAAAAAAATATAACAATAACAACATGATAGAATGTTTAACTAATTTTTAGGCGTTCTTTACAATAAGTAAGAAAAGAACGCCTTATGGTCAGGTCGTGTCCGTCCGTACACATGTTTCACCTCAGAAACTACTGGGCGGATGTTGATGAAATTTGGTATTTAGGACATAGGGGCAAAGAAACTAAGAAAATTATATAAATAGTTTACATGACCTAATCGGGAGTGCCACTTTATAGGTGACTAAAAATGAACTTTTCTTTGTATCTCGTACAATATCACTTATGACAAAAAAGTCTTTAAACGACTTTGTAGAACTAGTCAAATAGCATATGTTTTAAGTACATTTTATCGAAGGAATAGCCGATTTCAAGAAAATTAAACTTTACTTTGGACGAAGCGGCAATAGCGGAGCGCCTTATGGGCACGTCTGGTTCGTCCATCGTAACATTCATCTGCTATACCGCAAGACGGATTTTAATTAAATTAAGTATGAGTAATCGTTATTAAAATCTATCGCCCAATTGTGATTTTGAACCGAATCCGTCAATTAGAACCTCCACTTAACATAATTACTTTAATAAACTTACACCACATACTTACATACCACATACTTACGCGTTATCGGAGATAAAAATTCGAAAAAATCCCGAGAAAAACATCGCATATTTTGTTTACATTGATCGCGAAGACGGTTCTCTCAGTAAACAACAATTAAAAATCCATATATTTCTCTCCCATGCTCTTATATGATCTGTGAGGTATAGATTTAAAAATTTATTTGGATAGAGAACAACATTTACTACAAGATAGTCCCCGAGACCATATAATTACGACTTATAGTTACGGGGATAAAAGTTAGAGGATCGCTCAATCTTTCGATACCGTTCCACAGGTATATTCCATTAAGAACACCTTTTAAATCTCTGTGTATTCCATTTATGGAGTATACTTTTCCATTTTGTTTCATACCTATTCTTCGCCCCACGATCGTCTCGATTTGATAATACCACTAATTATTGCATAAATTAATGCGAATTCCATTGATTCAGGCATTAAATATTACTTACACCTAAAAAGCCTTCAAACAAATTTGTAGAACTAGTCAAATAGCATATGTTTTGTTCAGTGCATTTTTATCGAAGGAGTAGCCGATTTCAACAAAATCAAACAAGAAAGTCGTAATTCAATTTGAAAATTTCCCGTGTTTTTTAATTGTTGTCAAGGAAAACCATCTTCTTAACAACTAATGTAAACCATATCTGCTGTAAATACCTAATTAGTTTAATTTTTTCTTTCGCACGCAACATTTGGAAAATGAAGGGAAATGGATTATCTACGAAGAAGAAATGAACGTAAATACGTCTATTTTCTTTACGTATACACAGCGTTTGTAAGTGAAAAGAAACGGGTAATTTACGACGAAGGAATGAACGTGAACATGAAGATTTTATTACTATTATTCGAGTGAGGTATGTTTTAAATAACTGTCGATTGTTTTATTAATTATAATTATTAGGAAATTAGACGGCGAATCAAAAATTCGTTATTTCCTTGGCATCACTACTGGCATTTCAGTTCGTAGACATTATATTAAGCCATTAATATTTACCTTTTTTGACATGATTGCATAAATCGTAAAGAACGCCCCTGCCTCGCATGTATGCGCGCATGATGTGTGCATCTTTCCACCCTTTTTAATAAATTAGTCGCACAAACGAAAAGTAATTTTGTACCAAGAATAAAACAACAAGCGATACTTTATATTTCTATTTTAATAATAAATTTAAAACCTAATATTCAGCAGAGGGGTCAAGGGGGGGGTGAGATATCATAAAGAGGGATCAGACCCTCCCCTAGTCACGTCCCTCATTTTCCTAACGTGGAGAGCAACCACTTCGGAAGCTAGCCTGGTTTCGGTTCGATGTCTCTCAGGAATAACGAGCTGCCAAGTGAGTGCAACTGGAATTCGCGGGAAAGAAAATTTAGGAAAGAGAGATTTTTCCTCTTTTGGAAAAGTCGATTCGAGGAAGAGTTACCGTTTGGACTGGCCCGCTTAAGGTGTTCGTTTCGGCAACTCTGGGACTCTAGCCACGTCCCTAATTAAACAATGGTAGAAATAGGCCATGATGGAATTGGCAGCGCTTATTTCCCTTCGTTCCTACGTCCATTGTTTTCGAATTTGAAGTAAAAAACCGTGTTCCTTTAAAACCAAAAAATACTATCGCTTTTTGGCGGACGAGAAGAAATTAAGCCACTTTCCCTGGTTTGCGAGAGTCCCTTGGAAGCACGAAATCGGTTCCCCGTCGACCATGATTCTTTTCGGTGGTGTCTTTCCTAAGATTTCGGCTGTTGAGTGGAAATTACCCGAAATGCCGGGTTTTGAAGCCGAGAATGCTTCGGTTTTTCAGCGAAAGAGAAGATTCAAACTACTTTCTCTGGTTTGCAATGGCGTCGCTTACAAGCCCGAAATCGGCTTCCCGCCGACTAGAATTATTTTCAGCGGTGTCTTTCTCAAGTTTTCGGCTACCAGGAGGAAATTACGAGAAAAACATTTCCGCCATGATGAGCATGATAACACTGCGGCGAGAGACTTATTAAAGTCGTTAACAATATCTTAAATCAGCCCATAAATAGTGGTAATTAACCTAACGAGTTCAACCAGCGTGTCGTTTTAAGGCTTAAGAAAACGTACGTTTGTTCCGATTCGCCTCAAGATCCGGATGGCGTCGTTCGAGCAGGACGCCGTAATGATCGACCAGTTCCACAAAAATAAAACATTTCATGCCCATGTGCGAGCCCACGAACACCTCAGCCTACCTCAACTCTAAAGAGAGAAGGCGAATGGCCCGCGCGGAAAGCAAAGCGAGGTCACACACGGCCGGACACTCGTACAAACTCGACATATTAAAAAATAAACATTTTGCCGATTTACGTTTCCGCGTAACTCGTTTTTAAGGTCTTTTGCTACGTAAAGCTACGCGACAACGGCGCGTTCTATTTTAAGAGGGAAACCAAATTTCAGCTGAAAGAATTACTGTGCTCACGTTATAAATAAAGTGAAATTGGCATTGTCTTTTGAAAAATCACATAAATTACGTATAGTATTGTACCACAAAAATGTTTAAATAAAAAATACGACAGCATCATGACCTAATGACGATGCTATGCAACGAAACCCGGGTCGTGTTTTTTATTAAAAATTTTTGTGGTATAGTAGTGTCATTTTTGTGATTTTTTATAAGATGGAATACCACCAAGTAAGGGTCAATACAGTGACGTTTTTGGATTTGTCTCTCCAATAACCATAAAATGGTTGGGAGAGCCACTTGCGCTTTTGAGCTACGAAGCAACTGCCATCAGTGGTGATTCATCGATAGTAGTTATAAATTTTTAATATGCATTTTTATTGGAGAGACATAGTCTATAATTTGCGTAAACCAAAATTCATACACGGCTCCTGCGGAATTTGCAACAATAAAAACTTCGAACTGGAATTTGTTTTAGTGAATAAAAGATTTTAAAAGTTAATAATAAAAAGACGCGGATGTTATGAACGATAAAATAATAATTCAAATATCCAAAAACACATTTCCTTGGTATTTTGAAACATTATATTTATTTTACGCCGTACGCCATCCAAAATTCAATAACTCTGAAATAAAACACGAATACAATGCGCTATGCTCGAGATATTTCAACGAAGCACTCATTTAACGAGTGTTGAATTAACAGGCCCGTGCGCTAGATGCACTTCTCAAGAGGGTTAAAAATATAGAACGCCATTATTTTTATTCAAACGAGGTTTTAAAAAAATCCGAAAATGAAATTTTCAACTAACGACACGTGCTGTTAACTTCGGCGTTGAATTTTTTAAAAATTCATTTGTATTTGCGCGCATGTATGCACGTACTGCACACACACAAACAAAATGTTTATTTTTAAACTATTTAAATAACTTGGCTTTACGGGCGCAATGGCGAAGGTGAATAATGGCCGAGGAAGCCAATATATGCAGTAACTATTCCGGCGACCTTGGCTACGAGAAGGCATTGTCGCGAGGGCCGTAAATGTGTGTTTTGGAAGTGACCGAGTCTCAACAGCAGTTTTTGTTTCCATGCCAACGGCAAAGAGCAACGGAAATAACGATCAACGGACATCGGCCAAAATATCTATATTGCAAAGTACTGCGGAGGGAACAGCTTGAAATTCGTCGCTCCCGGGTCCGTATGGCGTCTGTTTTTTTCCTTCGTCGATAAGTCAATTTTTCTCCCAAGTCGCAAAAAATAACGGTGCAACAAAAACTGTCTCATATCCGTCCAAACGATGTGTCACTGCTTTCTTTATTGTATGAGCAGCTTGACGGTAGCTGAGGGAAAAACACGATATGTTACTGTGTAACTGGACGCTATATACTCACATTTTAAGAAATATAGCTAATGCATGATTACTTGTGATATTAAGTTCTATAACTATAATTTTAACCTCAATCTATGAGGTAATTTACACATAAAATTGTTCTGCCGATACTGTTCATTTCAAAGGGCTTTTGGGTAATATTCTTGATAATTTCGAAAAATCAGAAGATTCTATTGTTTAACCATTTCGATTTGTAAGTGCGCGGCGCACAGGCCCCTTACCAGCTGAATCGCAAAAATCTGACTCCTATAACATGCATATTCGTCAAAATCCCTTATTCGTTTTCATTTTAGTTGTACAGCACATTCTCTTTATGCTTCGCATATAAGAAATCAATACAGAATTGGGCTGAAAATTCCGCGTTTTATACTTGCCTCTAAGGGTTATCCTATACATCTAACATAAGAGAAAAGATTTATGTAATTTTTTTTAAATCAGAAGAATTTTTTTCTACCGATCTCTGGCATAAGTCGGACGTTGATGACGTAATCCGAGCAAGTCCTTCATTTTATTTCTTTTTATCCAAGGCTTCCAAAAAAAGAAGAGAGGGAATTTGGGAGCGAAGCCCCTTTTCTCTCGGTCTCTGCCTCTCTCTCACCCCCTTCCTTCTCGAAATCATTTCTCCCCTCTGGCGACCCCTTTCACGCCCTCTATAACGCCGGGGCTTAAACACTGCCAGACTCTTACCAACTCTTACTTCAGCCCAAACCCCCTACCCATTCCACCCACCATATCCTCTTCTCCGTTCCTTCCTCCCCCACACATTCTCCTCTCTCTCTCTCCCGCTGTTTGTGTCCTTCCAGATCCATTCTCCCTTCCTCAATTTAACCTCCCACCCTAACTTCCCTTACTCCGTTTTTCCGTTAAACCCTTCCACCCCCTCCACCGCCCCTATTCCATGTATCTTTTTGTTCATTTCCTCCGACCCTCTCCATTCCTTCCCTTTCCTGACTGTTGTCTCTATATCTGCATCCCTCCAAGTGTCTTCCTTTCTTCTTTCTCTCACCCTTAACCCCTCCCTTTCCCCCACACTCTTCTCCCTCTGTTCTTTTTTTCCTTCTCTTCCTACTACACTCTCTCCCTCTGCACCCTCCCACTATTTCCCACTTCGCCTCGCACCTCTCTCCCTACACTCCTCAAACACTTCTCTAAAACTCTCTCCCTCATTCTCCACTCCTCTATCATCTTTTCCTCTAAGACTCCATTCCTCTCTCCTCCTTCTAATTTCTCTCCCCCTTCCTCTCCTCTCTTTTCCATTCCTCTCATCCTTACCTCTAAGCATCCAATCCTCTCTACTACTCTCTCTCTTTCCTGCTCTCCTTCCGTCCACCCTCTGTCCCCCTTCCTATATCGCCTTCCGTTTCTCTCTCTCTTTCCGCCTCTCCCTCCCTCTCCCTTCCCTCTCTCTCTCTTCCCTCTCTCTCTCTTCCCTTCCTCTCCCTCCCTTCCTCTCCCTCCCTTCCTCTCCCTCCCTTCCTCTTTTCCCCTTCCTCTCTCCCCCTTCCTCACTCCCCTTTCCTCCCTCCCCCTTCCTATCTCCCCCTCCAACCCCTCTCTCTCTCACCCTTCATCTCACTCCCTCCCTCTTCCCTCTCTACACCTCATTATCTCTTTACTCCTCTTCTCTCCTTCCAACCTCTCTCCTCTACTCCGTCCTCTCCTTCCTCTTTTCCCTCTTTTTATCCCTCTCCTCCCGCTACCTCCCTCCTCTCTCCTTTTCCCTTACTTTGCTTCTTTCCTCTCGCTATCTCTCTATTCTCCATTTCTCTCTACTCGCTCTCTCTCTCTCTCCCTCCCTCCCTACGTCATCCCTACTTCCCCAACCTCCTTCCCGCCCTCCAATACCCGCTCTCTCCCCCTCCCTCCATTTCCCCTCTTCCCACCAAATCTCTTTTTCTCTCCTCCGCTTCGCTTCTCTCACACGAAGGGACCGAACATCGAGTCGGCCGCCGCGGCAACGATTCGTGATTAATAACCACCTATCGAATCATCTCACGTGACCTCACACAATCACACACATTAAAAAACCATCCAACGGGTCTTTCAATATGCCAATTTCGGGTTCGTAAAATTCGTCCGAAGACTTTTTTGTACCGATGTGTACCTTTCGGGCTCGTTTTGGCACGTCATCTTGTCCTCTCCCTATTGTACCTCACGTGTGTGTTTGAGAGGGGAAGAAGCCATTATTCCTACTCCACCTATGCGTGGGGTTAAGAGTGCAGCGGATGGAGAGAGAGGGAGAGAAAAGGAGGAGTTAAAACCTCCTCACTCCCCTCTCACTCCTCTCCCTCACCTGCGCACGTCTCCCCCTAGCGTGCTACACGGCACAGGAGTGTCTAAAAAAAGAATCACGCTATAGCTTCGGATTGCGTAATGTACACAGCTCCGTGTTCTCCGGATCAATTCCTTCGTCTGAGTACGAACGCGTGAAGAGGTGGAAGATAGAAGGAGAGGAAGGGAGATAGAGAAAGAGGGAGGGAGAGGGAAGGAAGGGGAGGTAGGAGGAGGGAAGGGGAGGGGGGAGGATGGAGGTGGATGGAGGGGGAGGGAGGGAGAGGGAGGGAGGGAGACGGGGAGAGGGGGGAGAGGGAGGGAGACGGGGAGAGGGAGGGTAAAAGGGGGGATGGGGAGGAGGGAGATAGAGATGGAGAGAGAGGGATGGAAAAGGAGGGAAGGAAAGGAGGTAAAGGAGGGATAGGAGGGAGAGAGGGATGGAAAAGGAGGGAAGGAGAGGAGGTAAAGGAGGGATAGGAGGGAGAGAGGGATGGAAAAGGAGGGAAGGAGAGAAGGTAAAGGAGGGATAGGAGGGAGAGAGGGATGGAGAGAAAGGGAGAGATGTAGAAATAGGGATGGAGAAGGAGGGAGTGAGGGTGAGGGGAGGAGTGAGGGAGAGGGAGGGGGTGAGGGAGAGGGAGGGAGTGAGGGAGAGGGAGGGAGTGAGAGAGAGAGAGGGAGTGAGGGAGAGGGAGGGAGTGAGGGAGAGGGAGGGAGGGACAAAGAGCGAGGGAGAGGGAGAGAGATGAAGGGAAAGAGAGGGGGATGGAGAGAGAGGGAGAGACGGCGAGAGGGAGGGATAGAGAGGAGGGAGAGAGAGTGAGGAAGAAGAGGAAAGGGGGATGAAGTGAGAGGGAGAGAGAGGACGGAGAAAGGGAGAGAGAGGACGGAGAAAGAAAGAGAAAGAGGGAGGGAGATAGAGAGGGAGGGAGGGAGGGATGGAGATAGGGAGGGAGGGAGATAGAGAGGGAGGGAGGGAGAGAATAGGGGGAGAGAGGAAAGTGAGAGAAGAGGGGGAGATAGGAGGGGGAGAGGGGAGGGGGAGAGAGGAGGGGGAGAGAGGAGTGGGAGAGATGAGGGGGAGAGGGAGAGAGGAGGGGGAGAGAGTTAGATAGGAGAGAGAAAGGGAGGGAGGGAGAGCGGGTGAGATAAAGAGGGAGAGAGAGAACGGGAATGACGGAGAGAGATGTAGAGGGGGAGAGAGAGAGAAAGAGAGAGAGTTACACCGTTCTCCGCGCTTCCTGTTTTCACCTTCAGAGAGCGTGACCGGTCCCGCAGACGGAAAATTTAGGGAGGCAGATCGCGAATAGCACCGTCGACGATTGAAACGACGTGGCCGCCGTTTGAGAACGCTCTCTTTTGTTTGTCGTTTACACCCGAATTACTCGGTTAAACGATGCACCGACGCCAAAATTCTAAATGCGGCAACAAGAGTTTACGATTTGCTCGGTAAAAATTTACCGAGTGGAAAACAAGTACATATTTACCCTTTCACTCGGTCTTTGAAACTGCTTTGATTTTCCTGTATCATTTTATGATTTGAGCCATAAAATAATCGATCTTATTTTTTGCCATTTTACAATTCGGTTTTATTCATGTTTTGATAAATGTATCCAAATTTACCAAAAAATATAAAACTCGTAATCTGTGCTATTAAGGGTAATTTTTTAACGTAACGAAAATTCCACAGAATGCGTGTTAATTTACTGGGGTTTCCATTATCACGGCGTTTCAAAACACCGAAATTAATACGGAATGCAGAAAAATAAACTACGTTCATGTCTATTACAATTATGGAGTCACAAAAAGTTTTTCTCGCGAGCCGCTAATCAATGTTCCATCTTGTAGAAATAAAGAGACTTATTTGGTCATTCCACATAAACTTTCATTAATGTTTCATCGACACGAAAGGAACGATTATTATCCGTTCATTATTACTTCAAAGAATTTTTCCCCTGAATTTGAATATTTTTCCGCTTTTCACGGGCGGCGTTTCGCGTGAACGAAATTTCGTGTTGGTGTCTGATAAAGCTTTGAACAGGGGATCGATTTTATTCCGATTTTATTTTGATATCGCGGTCACGTGACACGCGTCAATATCCGAGTTTCGCATTTAAGGAAAGGAATCAAAAAGCTGCCTGAACCAGAAATCTGGCTGTAACGAGCTACTCACGTTTCTAGGTTAGGTCGTATTGACGTCGATTTACAGCGAGAAAAAAACGCGTAGGCCTCGATTTCGACCAAAATATTTGCAGTCATGCATGATCGGGGTCCATTCGCATCGAAAAATATTCACTTTTTATACACTTATTTACTGTCGATGAATGATTACACGAATAACTGCTGCGGCAAATTTATTGTGATTTGAATAAAATAACAACGTCTCCATTTTGTTTTAGAAAGAGAAATCGCCGTCATTAAAAGAAATATATATATGAAACAACCAATTTCTCGCGACTGCATTTCTCCATCATCGCCCATCTAGAAACTCTGAAAAATAAACAAAAGCCGTGAAAAATTAAGAGGGTAAAATAAAACATTTCCGAAAACGATTTTTAACTGAGGATGAAACATGGCGCGAGGAAATACGAAACATTTGCTTTCGCATAAGCGTCACAGAAAAGAAATATAAACGAGAAAGCGAAACGACCTCGGCACAGAGAATACAAATGGGCGGAATCGGCGCCAGATACACTGCGCCAATCGCCAGTCTTTTTTCCCTTTCTTTGTCTCTCTCTCTCTCTCTCCATCTCTCTCCGACTTCCGATATCGGAAAACCCCTCGATTCTATCCGAACGGGCGCGTCACGTTGTGTGGAACCACGGGTTATCCCTTATTCTCTCTCTCTCTCTCTTGTCTCTTTCTATCCCATTTCTGATCCGATTATGAGCCTGATCGCATGTCGCACATATTCCCTCCATCGCGTCCCTTCCGCCTGCTCGCTGTTTCGAATCTGACGCGGAAATTGCGAATGCCTTCGCCATCATAAAAGACGACTTTTGACAAATGCTACGCCATTCGACACGTGCTAATCGATATAGCCCACACCTTGACCTCGCATACCTGACTGCTAGGAAGGATGCAGCGAAAGGATGAATCAGAAGGTAAATTTTCTTAATCACGGGAAGTTATTAGTATTTTTTTAACGATTATATTATGAACAAACGCGCTACTTCGGTACAGTAGACAAGCGTGTGTCCCTGTGCTTTACTGCGGCCCGAACGGTAATTTTTGTCTAAACTCGTTAGAGATTTAGTGGTTTCAGGCATCACGTTGAGGAACTTCTTCATGTTAATAAAGAGAAAACTTTGTTCGATTCAACATAAGATATTTATTTTATAAAAGAGCCTATGTTTTGTAGCCTAGCCAGCTAATCGAACAAAGTTTTCTCTTTATTAACGCTCGAGATTTTTTATAAATACTTCATTTTTGTGAAGAGGAGATAAGATTTTTCATAGTTATTGAGCTACTATGAGAAAGCCTTTTCTAAAAAATTATTTTTAATCGCAAAACAGGCGTCCAAAATTCCAGATTGTCTATTTTCCAACTCAAGCTCTCATTGAACACAAGTAATCCAAATGCGGTCCTTCTGTAAGATCCATCGCTTCAATGCGGCCATGATGCGTCGAGTTTTACATGCCCGCAGTAGCCTAAACGCGGATAAATAAATGTCTAGGTTTGAAATACGAACAACACCGTGTAAAGTGAGTGAAAGCTAAAAATAAAAAAGAGTAAATTTCTACAACCTGATTTAAGACAATCGACAAAAAAAAATCAATTGGACGCTCGATTCGAACGTTCTCAGTTCTTAAGCCCTCCGATAGAGTGTGCCACTAACGTCCTCGACCTTTCGAAAAATCTCACGTTCTTAAGATTACGCTTGATGCGAGGAGGATGTGGGGGATGGGAGGAAGGGAGGGGAAAGGGAAGAGGAAAAAGACGTAACGATTCCACAAGGACAACAAACAAGTTGGGTCTCGGAGGCCGTCTACCACATGGCGATCTTGACCCATATTTTTCACTGGTTAGATCCAGGCGGGAAATACATCTCGCACCGTCATCGGAACTTCGAACCTTAAAAGCGTACTCAACCAGAGCGGTTTTATATACCGTCGCCTCTCCTATAACGTTCTTTAAAAATACCATGTGATAGGAAACCGTGTTATGGGATATCTTAAGTCTATGGAAAATAGAGGTATAGGGACCCTTCGGACTAATTTCGGATATAAAACTCCGAATAATGTATTAAAACGTGGCATAATATAATAATAAATCGATATATTGATATTGAATTAATACAAATCTTTTTTAGTAAAATCGGATAAATATAATCATACTTGGTTAAATATAGTAATACACGGGTATAAATTACATAAATTTCACGTAGTGTACATATTGTACTTCATTATTAAACTCGGTACTGAAATAGAGAGAAAATGTACGCTGAAACTATGATAGAAGACAAATATATAATAACTAGCTTTACCCGCGCAGAGCATCTGCACGCTAGTACTTTATTGCTCAGTATCATAAATATCTTTATACACAATTCTCGATCTCTTGATTTGCTGATACAATAGTTAGAGTCAAATGATCTCGCCATCCCTCTCTCCCTCCCTTCCTCTCTCCCTCCCTGCCTCACTCTCCCTCCCTTCCTCACTCTCTCTCCCTTCCTCACTCTCTCTCTCCCTTCCTCTCTCCCTCCCTTCCTCTCTCTCTCTCCCTCCCTCTCTCTCTCCCTTCCTCTCTCCCTCCCTTCCTCTCTCCCTCCCTCCCTCCCTCTCTCCCTCCCTTCCTCTCTCCCACCCTTCCCCTCTCCCTCCCTGTCTCCCTCCCTCCCTCTCTACCTCTGTCTCCCTCCCTTCTTCGTTCTTCTTCAATTTGCTTCTTCAACAGATTGATTGGCTCGTTCCGCTCTTCTTTTCGCATTATAATAAGCGTAACGTGTTGCTCTTAAAGCCATTACTTTTATTCTGAGCAAACAATTTAAATATTAATTTAATTAATTAATATATAGTTGCATATAAACATTATCTAAATTGTTTTAACTTTATAGTTTTTCAATGCGATATACAGAAGCGTTTTATCACGTTGCTAGAGACATTGAGTAAATAAACATTAGACATTGTTTATTTGGTTGCGATATTTATGGAAAAGTAATATCATGTATTACTTCTAAAGCGGCAAATATTTTGTTTTTATTTAAATTGACGTAATTCTACTTGGTTGTTATGTATCTATATCGAATTATATGCATTTAAAAATAAATATTTACTGTTATTAATAATTTAACACGGAAGATTTGGCTAAATGTGATGCATTGTGATGTACCTCTGCCGAAATGGTAAGTATAGTGTGGTCATTGTGGTTATTTAAAATTATGTAGTTGCTGATAATTTTTTTTGTAGAAGAAAAGTAATGATAGCGTTCAATGCCGCTTATTCATTATGTACTTTACAATGGTAAGAAAAATTCTGTATCTCTTGAAATGCTAAATGATATAATTTATTTGTGTTATAAATTCGCATTGAACAAAAATTTCTCTGACCAACCAAGAGGGATTCGGGTTATTAAGTAGATGAAAACGCTTAATCATTTAAGTTCCGTAATTTTTTACGGGCTTACAGCTCGTAATAATATATAATCTACCGTATAAGATTGTACACAAATTAATTTAAAAAAGTAATATCTACTTAATAATAATAATCTTTAATACACACATTTTCAATACAATACTAACAATATGATACAAAGATCTCATATGTTTCAGTGACAGCTGTTTCAGCTGTTTATATATCCTGTTGATTAGCAATACAATGTTATTGTGTGCCATGTATTGCCTTAGCGTTTTCTATATATAAATACTGATCCGCGCTAAAAATCGCAGAAATCGGTCTTCGAAAATCACGTGAACGTGAATCCGCATCGCCTTCTAGGATACCATGGTCACACTTTATAAATCGCGTATACGTGAAACCGTGCTCTAGGATACCGCCTTATAGGAGGGACGACTGTATCTGTTTAATTTTTTTCAAGAAAAGGTTGTTTGCTTTTTAAGTTGCTGGGATGTGCTCACTGGCCCTCGTTCTCGAAAACAATCTCTCATCTAACGGAAATCGTGCCAGAGTAATCAGACGAGACGAAATCGGTTGTTAATTCTTCTCTTTTAAACGCTAAATTATTAGCTGCTGAAGACGGATAACTTTCGTCAAGCACGCTTTCGAATATATAACACACCCGTTCTTAACAATAATTATAGGAGTCGGTTATAACTAATGATACACCCAGAAGAAAAAGCGATCGTTCTGATTTGTTTTTATTGTGTTTTTTAATTAAAGGGTTGTGCGTGAGTGTCAAGGTTGATAGAATATTGCAGAGGAAACCAGTTCACAGAGAAATTTCATATTATAGTGAATTCGCGGTAAAAGTGTTAATGCATAAATTTTCATGCGCATTCTTTTACTATGCCTCGTTAAATATAATTTTCCTTTCGATAAATTAAGCGATACTTTAAGTAAATTGAATTGCATTCTATCGGTGGAACCGAAAATAATTTTCTTTCCATTGTTTTTTACAATCTACTAACGATGAAGCACCACTGAGGAAGTTGTTGCCGAAATACGCGTCTGGTTTTTCCAACATTTTTATTGTTGTTGAAGAGACATTTTCTAAATTTAGGGAGAAAATAACGGCAGAAAAATATCGTTTAACACGAACATTATTTTCGCTCACATCAACTTTAATATTAAATATAAATTTACTTCGAACAGCACTAACGTTGTAGAGCAGAAAGTTATATTTAATACGATACAGAAAAAAATCGGAATTTCTATACTAAAATGTTGAGACTAATATTATGAAAACAAATTATGTAAACGAATCTAAAATAAATAATTTTTATGCAATTATTTAGTGGATGGATGGATGTCATGTCACCCCTGCCAGGGCGCGAAGAGCAGTTCCCAGCGCTGCCGCGCTGTTGCCTGCTAGGAATCCTGAAGTGTAGAATCACGGTGCTTGAGTCACGGCACAATGAAAAGGGAGGTAATTTAATTTAGGTAACGGAAAGGGATAATTTTGGTTTTTTATGTGGGCCTGCTGCTGGCAATTCATAATCCCAGAGAGAGGAAAAGAGGGGGTTCGTGCATATTTGCATTTGGAGCAGATATTTATTGTTTAGGCGCCGTAGGAAGTCGGGAAGGGGAGGGATTTTCAGGTCTTTATGTAGATCATCGTTTCTTTGAAACCATCTGGCGCCAGTTATTAACCGTAGCATTTTATTTTGGAAGACTGTTAATTTCTTGATTTTGATTTTACCGCAATAAGACCATACAGGAGAAGCATAGGTCAGTATCGGGCGGATCATTGACGTGTAGAGGATGCATTTGGTCTTCATTGACATTGGGGAGCTTCTGCTGAGTATGCTATATAGGCCTTTCTTGATTCCGGTTGCTTTCTGGAGTGTTTTCTTCAAGTGGGAATTCCATGTTAATTTTTTATCCATGGTGACCCCTAAAAACGTTGCTTCATTCTTGCGAGGTATAATGGAGTTGTACAGTTGGAGGAGGGCGCCTTCGCCTTTTTTGGGGTGACGGGAGAAGACAACATTTATACATTTGCTGGGGTTAACTTTCAGTTTCCATACAGTCATCCAATCCTCAATTTGGCGCAAATGGTCCTGGAGTTGATCGCTGGCGGAGTTTGCATCCCAGTGGCGGGCAGCGATGGTGGTGTCATCCGCATACAGGTAAAGTTGGGTGTTGTCTGAGCGTGGGAGGTCGTTGACAAAGACATTAAATAGATTTGGGGAGAGAACGGACCCTTGGGGTACTCCGGCAAGGCATGGAAAGGTGAGGGATGAGGAGGTGTTGATATTAACAAAGAATTTACGGTTCTTGAGGAAGGATTGCAGGATTTTGAGGAGGTAAAGCGGAGGTTCATAGGCAGACAGCTTGAAGAGGAGGGCCTGTGGCCAAACTTTATCGAATGCCTTTTCTAAGTCAAGAAAGGCGGCAGTTGTCAATTGGTTAGAGTTAAACCCATCTGTGATGTATTCGACGAGTCGTAAAATCTGGTGGGAAGTGGAGGTGCGTGATTGAAACCCGGCTTGTTCATTAATAATGAGGCGATTGGAGCGAAGAAATTGTTGAAGTCGGTTGTTGATTATCTTCTCAAAGACTTTGGCGAGCGTGGGAAGGAGACTAATGGGACGGTAAGAAGAAGGGTTGGTGGGATCCTTTTGTGGTTTTGGTATCATGCGGATCATGGCGATTTTCCAAGCTGAAGGAAAGTAGGAGCAGAGGAGGCAGGAGTTGAAAAGGTTAGATAAAAAGGATAAGAATTCATTGGGAAGGTTTTTCAGGACTTTGTTTGAGATCTTGTCCGAACCTGGTGCTGATTTTTTCTTGCTGGTTTTGATGATTTCAGCCACTTCTCCAGGGTAAGTGGAGAACGGATCAGAAGTAGGGGAATATTGCAGGTTTTCAATAAAAATATTAACGTCATCCTGATGCAGGGATGGTGAGGTGTTTTGGAAGGATTGCTGGAGATGTTCCGCAAATAGAGAGCATTTTTGTTGGTCAGTCGTGGCGGTCACTCCATTTTGATGCAGGGGAGGAGGTGATGTCCGTTTTTCTTTCAGACTTCGGGCAAGTTTCCAGACAGAGTTGTCTTCGCTGGATAAGTTGCAGATGAGGTTGTTCCACGATTGTTGGCGATGGGTTTTTACCAAGGAACGGACTCGGTTTCTTAGGGCATTAAAGAAGTTCCTGTCAACTTGGTCTCTGGTCTGTTGCCATGTTTTGCGCGCTGCATTCCGTCTTCTCATAACTGAAATTATCTCAGGGGGAAGATTTTCTGGAGATTTGATGGGGACATGGTAAGAGGCGGATTTCAAGGAGGAATGGATGGCTTGGGTCAGAGTTTCTACTGCATGGTCGATTGAATCAGGTGAGGACAATGGAAGGGACACAAGAATGGGTAGGTGGGAAAGGATTGTGCGTTTGAAGTAGTCCCAGTTGATAGCAGACGATTGGATATCAGATAAGGACGGTGAGAGGTCATAGATGGAGAGGATTGGAAGGTGATCAGATGCAGAGTTATCTAGTACAGTGAAGGAGGGAGGCTGGGGAAGATTAGATGTAAGGATGATGTCCAGGATATCAGTTGATAGGTCGGTGATATGCGTTGGCTGCAATGGAGAGAAGATTGAGAAGTTATATTGGTGTTGCAGTTGCTGAAGCCTAAGTCCTCTACGGTTCGATACCGAACATCCCCAGGCAGTGTGCTTTGCATTAAAGTCCCCCGTCAAAATGCTACGTTGCTTGAGAAGATGGAGCAAAGCTTTTCGATCCATATGGGGATAGGTGGCGCCTGGTGGGTGGTAAATGGACCATACAGAAAAATGACCTCTGTTGGTTCGTATGTTAACACCCACTAGCTCAAGGGATTTGGTAGCAGGATTGGGGATTTGGAGGCATTGAAGGCCTTTTCTTACCAGAAGAAGGACTCCACCTCCACGAATGTCGGAGGCGCGGTCAACCCTGAATTGGTGAAAGTTGGGAATGTAGAGTGAGTGGTGGGGTTTGAGCCTGGTTTCCTGGAGGGCGACGATATCGGGATGGTTCGCGTCGATGATTGCCAGCAGCTCCTCACGCTTGGTTTTAATGCCGTTACAATTCCATTGCAGAATCTTCAGCTGATTGACGTTGCAATTAAGGGCCATTGAAGTACGTTAGAAGAATTTGCCAGATTTCCTCCAGGATCACCTCTAGCTTCGTTTTCCCAGGGGGAGGAGGAGTAAGGAACTTGGAAAAAAACTCTTTTCAGAGAATCCATGAAAAACTTTTGGATATCACCATCGAGAGAGCAGGAAGGGACGTAGGAATGGGATTGTGTGGGTTGTGAGGAGGAAGAGGTTTGTTCGGCTGCAGGATTAGGTTGGCGGGATAGTAAAGAAGGGAAAGCAGAATGAGAAGTAATACAAGGAGCAACTGGGGTAGAAGATAATAGCCGTCTTTCTCTCAATTTCTCGGCATAGGTTTTGTAAGCCGGACAGCCTCTGAAATTAGCAGGATGGGAGCCGTTGCAGTTGGCACAGATAGCAGGTTGTGACACATCCAACGGGCAGGTAGAAGCAGCGTGGAAGTCCCCACATCGAACACAGCGCTGTTTTAGCCCGCAGGTTTTGTAAGTGTGACCAAATCTTTGACATTTGGTGCATTGGGGTGGGCCTGGAGATGGTTTATATGGGGTTATGATTGCGCGGATGGACCCGATGTACGGGTTATTGAGCAGTCGTTGGGCTTCATCGTCGTTGTCAACAATCAGTTGAAAGGTGGCAACAGGACGAAGAGGAAAAGGTTGCGGCAGAGATCCTGGATTTAGAGCCTGTTCTTCCTCTCGTTTGCGGAGCATGTCAGGAGTTGGGCGGTTGGTTTGAACTTGACGGAGGCTATGAACTGTAATATTTTTAGATTCTACTGCATATTGAAGTTTGGGAAGGGGATAGTCGATTGGAAGTCCTCTTATTGCAATGACGGGCTTTTTGTCCTCCGCTAGCCGGTACGTGAAATATTCAATGCCATTAGATTTTAAGTGTTGTACAACCGAACGGAAATCATTGCTGCAGGAGCACTGAATTTTAATCTGTTTCCCTTGCAGAGAGGTAACAGGCTTCATCGTGCAGGCTTTTAGAATTCCATCTTCTTTAACATGAAAATTGATGGATTCAGGCAAAAATATTGGCGGAATATTGCCTGTATGTGGGTTTCGGAAAATCTCAGTAGCAGGGGTAGGTTTGGGACGCGATGACGGAGGTTGAACCGTAGTTGAATGTGAGGTAATTGGGTTGAGAGGGGATGAGGTATCCATAGATTCAGAGGCAGATGCAAGGGCGGCGAAGGAATTACGTAAGGGAATTGTTTCACGTACAACGACTTTTTTAGGCTGAAGGATAAGGGGGGAGGCAGCCTTTCGTTTGGACTGTACAGTAATAAAATCATTACCCTGATTGCCAACGGATGCATTAGAACCTTGGGTCGGTTTTGAGCAAGTGACTAAGGCCAAGAATTGCGGGTTGTCAAGAAGGTGTTCCGGAATGTTAATATTAACCGTACCAGCAGCAGCAGGGGGGAGGGAATCAGGTATGGGAGGTGGAGGGGGAGGGAGTATGCCGTGACTTGCCAAATGATGACTTGGGCAAGACGATACGTCCCTCGGAGGCAGACCGGGAGAAGCTTCGGTTAAGCAAAGGGTAGTGGTTGGTCGTGGAAGCGTCCTTATCTCAGGTTCCGAGGCCGCGTTGCCATCCGGTAAAGTGGGAGAGGGGTCAGATGTAGCGGGCGGGCATTCACTTCCACTCCGAATCCAAGACTCGCAGTCAACAGGGCTTCGGCTTCGGTCCGATGCCAATTCCCGTAGTGGAGGGTGGGAGGATTCCCAATCGGGGTCCATCTCAGCCGAGTCTGTTGAAGAACGGTCCGGGGATCGTGGGCGGGACATGTCCGAGGACATGCCCTAAGAGAGGTCCAGCCAGGCGTAGGTCAAGATATACACAGAGATCCACAAAACACAATCCAAAGTCCCAGTCCGAAGCACTCTTAAAAGCGCAAGAAAAAGCAGAACAGGTTGCTCTGGAAGCACGTCCGCTCTCCACCGCGACTCACTCGCGACTCTCGCAATTATTTAGTGTCATTAATAGCCATATGGCGCAAATTATGCGTCACCAGTGGCATTCGCTTACATATGCGCGTACGCACTTCCATATTTTATAAATGAAATTTTTATCATAAAAACATTTAACGTGGAGTGTGTTAAAGTAGTTTCCGCCGTATTTAACAATTAATCGGCTATTTAGGCTCAAATTAAGGGAGCGCCGAGACGATATTTCTCTCTCAATTTAATGAGGACAAATTGTATAAGCCACGGTTTATGACCGAAATTGACTATAATCGGCATTATATATCGCCGTCAGGCTAATATCGAAAATAATGATCATAAAATACAACTTCGGACCCTATTAGGATAATGAAACAGAAGATCATTTCGAAGAGAAGCGTCTAAATCGAAAATTAAAGTTACTGAAAACTACCCAAACCAGATATTCAGGTTTATTTTAAATAAACTTTAAGAGAAGCTTTGAAAGAAAATCGTCTAAAAAGCACCTGAAACTTACTAAATCTCCCTAAAACAAATCTTTAAGCTTCTTTTAATGCCGTGACTTGCAGTTTCACTGGTGATTAAGAATAGTATATTTAACGCATGCTTAAACTGATTAATATGAGCAAGGACCACCCGGCCAATGTAGAGATAACTATCAGTTCGGATATAAGCCATGACATACATACCAAACGCATGTAGACCCCGAATTTAAACCAACTCCCTATAATTTTGCTCATTTTTATGAAAAATAAAAATTGGGAGATACTAATGTAAAGTGAGAATCAATCTACTTTTCAAGTTGATGATAGAAAAAAATAATTTTGAAATATAGTACTCATAAATAATAGAGAAGTCTCTTATTTGAGAGATATCCTACAAAGTATAAACTACTAGTGTACTTGATAAAAAAATATTTAAAAAAAAATATTATTATTTACTTAATTTTCCACCCAGTCACCGACTTTACTACCACGCAGCTCTTAATCACAGCCTTATTTGTTTGGAGACCGGTTTCACCGAGCAATCGTGATAATTTTATTTCACCATTGTACTTCAAATCAAACCTAAGGCGGAATTCTCTGTCAAAGAAAAGTAGGTTACTCTATATAAATAGATCTTCAGATTTTGATAAACTTTTTAGTCGCTTAGAGTCACATACACGCTACAAGAAGATGGAATTGCAAAAACCGGCTCAGACACAGTGGCACCTGAGACGTGAATATTCATCTAAATCTTTTTCTGCGATCCAAATTTATTTATATTTCGTGCATGAGAAAATAAAAATAACAATCACCAGCCAATTCCGAATGTTTTTCGTTGAATTCTATTCCGTTAATTGTGATTCTGACTACTGCGACGCGATTAAAAGTTTAACAAGTACGCAGAAAATGACGGCCAGAAATCTTTTCGCCATGCCTCGGCTCAAATCTTTAAACGCCTATAAAAATACACGGACATTTGTTCTGAGAAATTTCAGCGATCGTGATGAAGTAATTATTCTGTAGAGGAGACTTAAGGTGAGGACGAGGCAAAAAACTTCGTCGTAAAGATAAGAGTTGGGTCGAAATGGAGTTTCGAACACGATCAACGATATCTATGAAGAAAGAAACGTAGTCATAACCAATAGAGGAGTTTCTTATTAGCGAGAGATATCCTATAAACTACTCGTGTAGTTGATAATAAAACATTTAAAAAATATTATTATTTAGTTCATTTTCCATCCAGCCACTGCCTTTATTACCACATGGCTCTTAATCAAAGCATTTTCTGTTTGGATACTGGTTTCACCGAGCAATCACGATATTCTTTACAATTATACTTAAAATTAAGCTCAAGGCCAATTTCTCTGTCATATTTTGGAAAAAAATCTCGGAATGTATTCATGAAAGAACGATACATAAACATTTCCTACATTTAAAAGGCCGATGAGTTTTCCCACCTTTGTTTAAGATCATCCAACCCAATCTTCCCCATCCAAAGCCTTTCTGTTCATTTTTTATTTAATTTTCTTAACCATCCACTTCTTTTAATAAATACAATCCTCCTCCTTTCTTTCTATCTTTTTGCCTTTTTATCCTCCCCTTTTCGAATTGTTTCAACAGACGGTTGTTTCAAAATTTGATCTATCCATTCCTTCTGTCTTTCCCTTATTACTCTAAAAAGACTCATATCTTTCTCCTTGGTATTTGAATTTTCCTTATTTACTTTTTTCTCAGTCCGACTAATTATCTCCATATCTCAAAAGACTCTAAACAGCTAAAAGCTTCTTTCCTCATAGCCCATGTCTCAAACCTATACCCTAAGACATTCCACATCAAAATTTTCACTAACGCCTTTTTTATATTTATATTCAAACCCCCTCTCATCCGCTCTTGTCGTCTCCATAATTTCTCCTTTATATTCCTTTTCTCGTCCTTATCTGATTGATAGTTTTCCATCTTGAATCGAAATGCTTTTTAGAATAAGTAAAATTTTCCTAATGTTCTAGCCCATCTCGATCCACTGTAACATTTACCTGTCTCTCCTCAGAGAAAATCTCATTAATATTGTTTTTCCCAATTTATCTTTATGCCGAACGCCTTAGCCCAGGGGTCGGCAGTGCATTACAAGGTCACCGTAAATGGATTCAATTTTTTCTAAAAGAGATTTGAATCGCATGTGTGTGACGAGCGAGCGACAATTGTATTAATTTTATTTACTACCGTGGAAATTACGTTATGTAGAACATTCGAAGAAATTTGACAGCATAAATTTTCTTGCTGAATTACGCAATAAAAGGCTAAAATAGGCCTACCTAACTTTTCTTGTAATACCTGAACAAAACCAATATTTTTACCTATCACTGCAGGTGACCTATCGGCAGTCACAGAAATCAATTTTTTCTTTAGGTCAAACTTCTTCCCATTTCCAAAATCTGTGAATGTAGAAAAGGCCCTAAAAATATCTTCACCTTTTGCAGTTTCGAACATCGTAGACATGGCACTCACTTCTTCTATCACAGAGTCACGGTCCGCTGAATAAAATCGTGCAACTAATGTATATCGGGCAACATCATTAATGTCTGTGATCTCATCAAGAGTAACACTAACAACGTCACATTTACACAAGTCATTTTTCAACTGGTCATCTATATTGTCAACTAAAGAACCTACACGACGTTGGACACTTCGAGTTGAAAGCGGCACATTTCGAATTTTAGCTATAATATCCTTTTTGTTCGGAAAACTTTCCAAAAGTGCTATGGCGCATTGCAAAAAGCTTTCTTTAAAAAATTCACCATTTACTTTGGAGGAAATTTTATGTATTTTTAAAAAAATCCACCAAACCACCCTTTTTATAAAATGTATTTGGACACTAGAAGTACGTGAAACAATATTTTCACTACATAAGGCACACACAACTCGTTCACCTTGCCGTATAAAACCGTGCTTGTCTCTCCATTCTTCCTGACAGTCTTGATTTTTTTTGCTGTGACATTAAATTAAATTAGGGTAGGTAATATTTATTGTTTGTAAATAAGTCACTTCAGTACTAAGGAAAAAGAAAGTTATTGGTTTGAAATCTAAATTATCGGACCAGCAATCTATATTTACCAAATTTAAAAACGCAACATTAGCTTTTTTAACTACTTATTTGTTAGCATCAAAGCAAAAGCCGCTTGAAGGTGGCCAGCTTATTAAGGAAGCAGTCATTGCAAGTGGTAGCCAACTCATCGATAAAGTAGGTAATTATTTCGACTTTATTTATTCAAACGACACAATTATTAACAGACAGACATTGAGTAATCTTTTATATATAATTACTCAATGTCTGTCTGTCCGTCCCCCACTTTCTCTCTTGAAGAGTTTGTCATAGAGAAATGGTGTAAACGCCATTTTGTTTCTCCCAACTAGGAGACCTCGTGAAAACTATTTTCGTTTACATAAGTGCCCCAGGTTCGACTCCAGGAGACGATTTAAATTTTCCCATATGTTTACACAGGAGTTTCGATTTTTCAAGGTGCAAGGTTTTTGCCTTCGTGCATTAAAATACGTAAATATGGACCGCATTTCTCCGTTTTTGCTTTATTCGACGGCTAAAACTATAAAATATCTTATTCTTGCAATGTTTAGATGTAACACGGGAAAATTGTCAGAAATACGGATTTATTTTCAAAATTGTATGGTTTTTTCGTACTTTTTCCGGGTGACACCAAGGTGGCCCGCATTGTTGTGCCCGATTCAATTAGCGTCTATTAAGCCTTCAAATAGACGAAAGAATTGCGTTATTTGCTTGGCGCTTTTTATGAAGCATAAAAATTATAGTTGTAGCAATTTCACACTTAATAGATTGTAACGTTAACAATTGTAGACTATTATTATTATTATTCAGTAAACTGCGTGTGGACTATGGGGAATTTAATGGCTGACCAAAAGAAACAATCTTCTTTCTTTATTTCAATACTGGAATGTTACCTTTTTCGTAAGAGAGAAGCAATTAAAATTTCACATATGAATTATAAAAAACATTTGTAAAATTCAAAATGTCGGCTGTCTAATTTTATAAGGAGAATATGGGCTATTAGTAATAATAATAAATAACATTGTAAAATACGAAAACATTTGCGTTGGTAATAACTCATAAGTAAAAAATGAAAAAATGATTGAATTCATTGTATATAAAAATTGCATATATTTTAATAAAAATCGACAATTTAAAGCATAATTTACATAAAACTTTGATAATAATTGCTGTATCATTTTTTGCCTCTCTAAGATGACTTTTAAACATGCACATTTCTGACTGACTTCGCAAATGTTTTTGCGGGTACCGCTAGTATTATTCAAATTTTCTCTACAAAAACCTCCTCTTCTTTCCACTGAACTTTGCACATGTCAATTATATTCATTTTTCTTACCTTTCTTGATTTCCAATTTTATATTCTCTAATTTCCCTTTCATAAGCATCGTGATAACATTATGTAATCCTATTCTCTCTTTTTCTTTTCATGAGTTGTGCAAGGACGTGTGATGGAATTGTAAAGCCATCTCTGGTGTCCGACAGACTTTCAATTAGTGAAATTCGATTGATAATAAAATAACAAACAAACTCTTTATATGAATCACATTACGAATGTTAATTTGACGCTTCGGTTTATTTTAATTTTCCTTGTTGATATCTGACTCATTCTGTATATATCGCCCGAAAAAAAGTCGAATTATAATAATTATTACGCAACAATGAAATCAGAGAAGCCGAATATGCTGATGCATAGTATATTACGCAGTTTCGTTTTTGAAAATTCCGGGTCGGGCGAAACCGCGTTGTACCTTATGGACAACATGTCCATAGAGACTACGAATTTTATTACGTCACATATATACGTCAAATCCATTACGCGCCCAATTCAGGACCGCGTATTATTGACTTTAACGCACGTCGAGTATTAATAATAATTGTCACATTCCCTGGAAAATTGAATCAGACTAATGATCATCCAAGCTGGACAAGTGTTCGCTGTTCTTCTCGTTGCTATAAAATAATATGAAAAAAACTTTTTAAGATTAGGCTTAAATAGAACTGCGAGAAATGGTTTATATTTCTTTGTTTTTTTCAGAGGAGTTTGAACCCAACAGTGTGGCTCAGACAATTAAATTTCTTTACCAGTTTGAGCTTCTCAAACTTTCACCTATCCTCAACGTGTTGGTACACAAGATAGAACAACTTTCTCTTATAGTTTCAAAAACGTTTTGTCCCTCTCGATGCGTAAACACTAGACCCTTCAATCTCTCATTTAATGCCCTATGTGTACGACGCTGTTTACCATAACGATTAGGAAACTAAGCAACTCTATTAAAAAACAATAAGAAAAGTTATTTCCTCATAAATGTAATAGACAGAGATTTCAAAGGCGTTCTTTATGGAAAAGTCGTCTAAAACGGCATGGAAAGATTGGGCGATCCTTGAATATTTATTTCAGCTGTTTATATATACTGTTGATTAGCAATACAATGTTATTGTGTGCCACGTATTGCCTTAGCGTTTTATATATATAGATAGATGAATCTTTTAACCAAATCACCACAAATTTTCGAGCAAGCTTTGTAAAAATCGGCAAGAATAAACCAGCTTCCATTGTTGCGCGATTTCAGCAAGGGTCCTATTCCGGATGAAACTCTATATAAAAGAGCCGCATTCATTCCAAACTAGTACCCATCAGAGAACTACAACTTTCCCACAATATCCCACCACTTCTAGACTTTACTAAACTGCAGGCACATAAATTCAACTCACCAATAACCTTCTCCTCCAAACCATATGGACCTACCACACCACCAAACGCTATAAATACCGGATGACGAAAGATATCCTTAAACTATAACTTCCTGCTACCGCTATCAACCCCTTAATACCTCTCATCCTTCAACTTACTTCCATTTGTGCATAACTCTAACTTAAATTTGATTATTATGTATTTTTATGGCCCTGAAAAGGTCCTAACTACATTAAAAACCCATGCGAAGATGATCGCCGCCAAACCACTCCTCCTATTTCTCTTGTTTTATAACATTTATAACTATAGTATTATATATGCAAACAAAATTTCACCACCATTGTATATACCATAATCATTGTAAATACCTCCTGAAAAGGGTCGTTTTGCGATGCTCTCCATATCGATTTCTGCTCTCTACTCTCTTTTTTTTAACAACCCCATGCTCTATATCTTGTTAGTTTATTTTATTAGATAGTTAGTTACTTACATTATATTTAGTTTAGTCTTATAAATAAATGCAACTATTGCCTATGCTGTAAAGAAGCTCTATCCAATCAAAAGCTATTCTGCAAAAAAAAACAAAAGAAAAGAATACATATGTATATATAATAATAAATAATTTTAAATAAATGAAAAAATATATTAATAATAACAATAACAAAACATTAAAATATATATATATGTATATATACATATACGGCATTTGCCAACGGCTTAACGTCCCTTCCGAAGGACGGAACAGCTGAATTTGCGCGGTCTCCTCAAACCACACAGACAGGGGGCCGGGCGACCTTGAGAAAAATCCTACTCGCGCAGGATACATATGTATATATAATAATAAATAATTATAAATAAATGAAAAAATATATTAATAATAACAATAACAAAACATTAAAAAATATATATGTATATGTATATATACATATACGGCATTTGTCAACGGCTTAACGTCCCTTCCGAAGGACGGAACAGCTGAATTTGCGCGGTCTCCTCAAACCACACAGACAGGGGGCCGGGCGACCTTGAGAAAAATCCTACTCGCGCAGGATTCGTACCCGATGACTTTTTCAAGCATCGGGCGAGTAGCAGCCAAGCTGCTGTCTGTGTGGTTTGAGGAGACCGCGCAAATTCAGCTGTTCCGTCCTTCGGAAGGGACGTTAAGCCGTTGGCAAATGCCGGCACCGGGTTTCCCTCCTCCCTCCCCGGTTATCCATTGCACTGCCTCTGAGATACCCATTTGTGCTGTAAGAGAGGCGAATTGACTTACTTTCGGTTCTCGAGTTAAATCATAATATGTATTCTCTTTCAGATTCAATGAACTTGGTTATATTGTAACTTTAATTGGAATAAAATCCCAATTAAATGTATTATACTCAACCACAATAAAATAAAACTACAACATATACAGACAGCATCTATATTTATTTCATTTAATATTATAACGTAAGATTTTCGTTTAAATACTAACTAAACTTAATATAGCGCGCTGTACACATCGAAGCTTTCTTTGCTTTTCGATTTAGTAAAAGAATTATAATTTTAATTCTTACCGATATTTCAGTTAATCTTCAATGTGTAAACTGTTAAACGAAGTGAACATAAAATTTTATTTACTAACATTACCAACTACAATATTGTCGTTAGTAACCATACCAACTCGGTAAACAAAACTAATTTTCACCTTGGGTAATATAATATAGATAGTTCTCCAGATTTTGGTAAACATTTTAGTCTCTTCGAGTCGCACACAAGCTACAAGAAGGCGGAATTGCAAAAACCGGCTCAGGCACAGGGACACCTAAAACTTAAATATTAATCTAAATCAGTCTTTTTTCGCCATCAATATTTACAATTAGTCATATTTCGTGCATGGGGAAGTGAAAAAACACAATCACGAGCCAAGTCCAAATGTTTTTCGTAGAATTCTAACCCGTTTGTTGCAATTCTGACTACTGCGGCGCAGAAAACGACGGCCAGAAAATTTTCCGCCAGGCCTTGGTTCAAATCTTTAAACACCCATAAAAAGATATGGACATTGTTCTAAGAAATGTCAGCGATCGTGATCAAGTAATTCTTCTGTAGATGAGACTTGAAGGTGAGCACGGGGCACAAAAATTCGACGTAAAGATAAGAGATGGCTATAACTTGAGTTTCAAGCACGATCAACGACATATATGAAGAAAGAAAACGAAGAGAAATAAAAATTTAAGACCGAAGCGTCTTCCGAGGCAATATTCTTCGATGGTTTCGCCATCCCCTTTATCCGTCACGTTTTATGCACTGGTACATCGCCAGATTTATGCGATCGTAACCGTTACTCGTCTCCATTATCTGAAAAGAAAACAATGGATTTTTATGCAACGCTAATCCAATTTAATGGATGTTGCACGTGCAAAAAGAGCAGTACTAATCCGTGAGACGGACAAAGGCAAGGTTCGAAAAATTCCAGGCCCTAAGTCGCCACTACGTCACCGAAATTCGTCTAGTATCTTCTTCTATTTTGTTCCAAGCCCTTTTTAAAGACATTTTTTTAGATCCATTTCTTGCTTGTGTTTAATATTTCAATCTACTGGACCATCCTCGTATCGTTTGGTATCTCTCCTGGCTCCAAGATCTAAAACTAATTTGTAGAAGCCTGTACTAACAATAAGATGTACGTTAACGCGGACAGAATTTTAGCTTAACAAGACTTGAGCCGCGACCTCACTGGCAAGATATTAATTGGACGGATAGATAAGGGAAATTCCTTTTCCCGAGAACAATAAGAGAGCATAATAGGAGAGTAACATTTTGGTCGGTGGTATTCACCCCCTGCCACACTAACTGCGGTGGCCCGCAGGGTATTATTCAGATTCGTATCTTTTATTATATTCGTGAATTGGCTCCTTTCGGTCTGATATTTCCATCTCTTCAAGGTTGCTTAATTTAATTCGGTTACAAAGATATAATCTTCATTACAAAAGGAGAAACAACTTATCATATCGCAATTCTATTCAGTACAACCTGTTCCATTACACTCGTAGCATATTCGGGTGAAAAACATGAAGTATTACTTGAGTATTACTTGCCAAACTTGCTAAACTGAACTTTTCCCTTAGCTCTTTGAAATGGATAAAATCTTATTTTCAGAATCGCTACCAAATGGTATCAATCTCTGATAAAAGTTCATCGTGGAAAAATGTCTCCCGTGGTTGTCCCCAAGGATCTACATTAGGACCCTTATTCTTCGCCTTATATATAAACGATATCTCTAACTCAATTCATCACTGCCAGTACCACCTTTATGCTGACGATCTGCAAATATACATAGGAACTCAAATATCTCATATCAATAACAGAATTGATTGCATGAATAGGGATATAAGATCGCTCATGACCTGGAGTGCTTGTAATGGCTTAATGTTAAACCCCTTAAAATCTCAATCAATAATTTTCTGCTATCCTAAATTACTCGGCAAATTACAAAAGTCAAATATTGACCCAGTATTAATTAACTCCACTCCTGTACCGTTTTCCAAGTCAGTAAAAAACCTTGGTGTTATTATGAATGATACACTCTGCTGGTCTAAACATGTAAACGAAATTTGCCGAAAAATCAACTACTCACTTTATTCACTTAGGCTACTTAAAAACATTCTTCCAGTAAAACTAAAAATTTTACTTGTAAATTCGCTTGTAATTCCTCATTTCGATTATTGTGATTCCGTTTTTCTAGATCTAAAACAAGATTTGTTACTAAAGCTCCAGAGGACTCATAACTCTTGCGTTAGATACATTTTTAATATGAGCAAAAGTTGCCATATAACAAACGCATTCAAAGAATTGGGCTGGCTGTTCTTGGAAGAACGTAGGAAGATGCATATCCTAACGCAACTAAGAAGTATCCTCACCTCTTCCTCGCCTAAATACCTAAGCTGCAACTTCAAACCCCTTAATTCTGGCCTCTCCCTGAACACCCGAGGATCATCCAAATTACTTATTCCCACTCATCATAGCAGTTACTATAATAAATCCTTCACCGTTACCGCCTGCAATCTTTGGAACTCTCTCCCCTTTCACTTTTACTCTGTCAATGGTATTAACCAATTTAAGAATCATTGTGCTAAATACTTAGCCAGCATTAGGTCCTCATAAAAATGTAATACTTTCCTCTGTATTTTTCCTTCTATCCTTCATTTAAATATCAGCACATCACTATAGCCATCAGCAAACAGGGCAGTGATAAGGATTTTTATTATTTTACTTTGTGTACATTTGTGCTGTACTATTCTTATTTTTTTATTATTTATGAATACCTTGAAATGATTTTCATTTCTCTATATTGATTTGTATTGAATTCTGTACAATTTATATTTATCATATTGTGTATCATAATGGTTAGGTGGAAGAAGGGGCCATATGGCCTCAACCTCGCCGTAGTAAGAAATAAATAAATAAATAAATACGCTAAGGGCGTAGCAAAACCACCGAATAGAATTAATGAGGATAAATCTGAGGACTGAGAATTTTATTTATTTTTTAAAGATTTTTTTATAAAGGAAGTCTGACCGTGTTTGCAAAAAATTCAACTTATACATTTTGATTGATACACATCTTTTAGGCGCCCGTGTCCGGAAGATTGGTTTTTACAATCCGGTCCGTACATACCTAGTTTACCTGTCGTCTGTGTGAGGCTATATAGGCCAGACCAGTGGTGGGAAACCGAATTAACAAGAATGGCCACATTCTTCCAATTATATCTAAAACCCGAAATGAGAAGAGCCGCAGTACTGGTGAATAAGAGGGTTCTTATTTTAAAAGGTTCAATTCATACTTCAGAAGATTATTATGTAAATAAACGTGAATTTACGGGAACTGAAGTCTTAATCGAACCGGGCGTTCGAGGCGCCTTATATGGGAGAAACAATTGGTTCAGGGAGCCACAACTAATTCCTTAAAGAGCCATATTCGGCTCACGAACCTCTGATTGCCGAACTCTTGGCTATACGTATTACCGTAACTAGGGCGGGGCAAGCGGGGCATCTGCTCCGGGCGCAACTAAATATGGGGGGCAAAAAATCCAAATAATAGCTAAATAAACTAGATACGTTCATTTTTTGAGGAAGAAGGGTCACATATTTAGTAGTTTGCCCCGGGCGCTAGACGTTTAATAGATCCTGAATAAATCTCGCATTAACTATATAGGGTAACAACCGGAAAAGGATCCTTGTGCAAATGAACCATATTGCGCAACAATGGAGGATACATATCTAATTCCTGTTGGTTTTCGCAAAATTTCGATTTACGCATAAATGACTTGCGATTTTGATTGTAAAATTCAATAAGTTACAGAGTTTGTTGTCGTAAGCAATACTACATAAGCCATATGTCTAAATAAAGAAATATATAGCCTCTAGTTACATTACCTATATAATATGTCGAGTATGACGTCCGGCTACCGCCAAGCTGTCTATACAGTAAATTAACCATCAGGGACGGCTCTAGGGGTGAGCACTTGAGGAACAGGCTAGGGGCGCCAAAACCAAAAAAGTTGGTCGTAGTTAATTCTTAAAAAATCTAATACGCCAACCTAAAAGGGAGCAATGTAAAAACATCACATCAGTGATGAAATGAGTTGCCGGATTTCTCTTTTTACTCTTTTCAAGGCAAAAATTACATCCAAATTTTCAGCTTGTTTTCGCATTCAAAATTAAAAAATTATCATATTATCATCCAAATATAATAAAATCCCAGGTTCGTTCGTTCGTCCGTTTGTGTGTAACTGGTGGTAAAAATACATTAAAAGACGAATAACTTCATCAAATATGTATATATAACAATGAAATTTGGCGAAAATGGTCAGCTCATAAGTAAAAATGCTCTGACGAAGAAAAATTTACGAAAAATGTCCAGAGTTCGAGTCCATGGCTGGTGATACATTCCTCATAACATATCCCGTAGAAATCGATTTTTCGACTTGCAGGCTTTTTTTCATTTGCAAAATTAAATTAGAAGTAATTCACTAACGATCTTCGGATGAAAACCATTTGAAAGGAAAATAAACAAAAATTCTTATTAATATCGTCGATTTTTTCTTTCGGTTCGAAATCGCTCGAACTTTGCATAAAAATTCAAAATTTCATGAAAATATTGTGTTTTCTGTGAAAGGTTTCCATGACGACAGAACAGATTGTTGAACTCGAGATCCTCATTATTGTATGCTTTCTTATCTTATATATATAAATGAATGTGTGTATATATGTATGTTTGTATGTCCTTAATACGTTTTTACACCGTTGAAACTATCGAATTCAAAAGTTTTATGGGACATCCTATGGACAAAAGGAAGAACTTGGTCTAGGTTTGCAGACCGTGGGGTGTCTTATACCCCATGGGGTCAACAAAATAATATTTCCATAAGAATGCATGCGAAATGGTGTGGAGAAACCCCAAAATGCCATGCAGCCCTTCACTGACGTGGATATAAATATACCTAAATATTAACTTACGATCACGGGAAATGGCTTATTTTACGCACGAAAGACTGAATATTTTAATTCGGTTCATTTTTAGTCGTATTACATGTTAAATCGCCCGAAATTATCCTTTAAGCGCAAAATTTATTAACATTTTCCAGGCGGCAACAAAGCTAAATTTCTTAATTTTTGTCCTCCTCAAAGCCACGTAAAGATTAATGCAAGGAAAGTCCACGCCGTGGCGAGCCGTAGCAGAAGAATATCCAACGCCAAGATAAAGGGTACAAATGGATTAAATATAGTCTATGAATACTTTTAAAGTGAGTCAAATGATTTTTAAGGAATATTAGAACATTGTTATCTTTTACCATTAACATTGAAAGATTTATCGCAACATAAATCAATACATCTACTTACATTTGTTCTGTAACCAAGATGTTGTTTATTGTTTACGTTTTGGCTAATAGTATTGACATAATCCACATAATTTTATTGCTGCTTTAAAGGCTTCGGTGCATCTATCCATGTGGATATTAAGCAAGACGTTAATGCGTAAGTATATTAATGGTAAAACTTTACAATATTATAGATAAAATATTAAATGTTATTGTAAAAATCGCTTGCGTAATAAAGGAATGGGGAACAAAAATTTAGGGCTTATGGTGCACTCGGAGTAATTTCTATTTTAATAAAACTGCTAGATTATGCCAAATATTCTTGGAAAAGCAGTCTGCCTTATATGATGGATTCGCCATTTAGTTACACCCCCGAGCACAAGCCTGACTAAACTTTTTCAATGGTTTCTTTAGGTGGTAGTTAAAATTCCGTGTGAACCTCCTCTCCGAATAACACATTTGAGAAATTTGAGGGCACCGACAGCGCGGGGCCCCGAGAAATAAAAATCATTTGCTACTTAAAAGACAATTCTTTCCCAAGAGAAGCCGGGTAACTCCAGCTAGTATGTGCATAAAATTGACACGAAAATTTAAAAGTCCATGCTCACAACACACCGTATCACGGAAAATTAATTCCAGGTGAGGATCGCACATTCACAAAAAACGTAATTTTAAAACAACTTTTACTAATCATTAAATCTTGAACCAGGTTTTGCCAAAAAAAAACAAACAAAACAATTAAAGAAGTTTTAGTTTGAGAAATTAAAAAATAAGTTTTTTCATTCACTTTGTTTTTCAGGAGAAAATTTTCACAAACTCGAATTTCTATTTTTAGATTTCTATTATCATCCCGTCATTTTTTACAATAATAATCTGATTATGATAATTTAAATATAATAATTTGCAAAAATTTAAATCAAGATTATTAAAATTTCAAATTTGGAGACGATAATTGGCAAGCCTTCAGCTTGTTGTAATTTCATTTTCTAGTGCCGGCTATGTAAAGTGTATACCGCTCGGGCAGCTTACGCGCCCCTCCCAAACCCCACCATGTGTACAGTGAATGGGTGAGTAAATGTTGATAAAGGAAGTAATATATCGCATCCGATGATGCGCTGGATAATTTGGCGGTTAGTCTTGGCGGGAAGACAGAAGATCGCAATTTGCTAGCTAACTCGGTGACCGGGTACGATCTTTTTAAATCCAACCTAACTAGCCTTTGTCTTACCCGAGAATCACTAGCCCAGGGCTTCCCAACGTGGTGCCTGCGGGCGCCATGGCGCCCGGCAAGATTCGCTGTGGCGCTCACCAAGGTTTGTTCAGGTGTCCTTAAAACTTTCAGCTCTTGCAACTAATAGTGTTGTGCGGTCACGTAATCCTGGAAAACGCCAATCTAAAAAGACTTTATGACTTTGTCATATAGAATTTACATACAAATTCATACAATCATTCTACTCGCAATTTTTCACCAACCTCTCGGAAGTGGCTCATTCTATCATTTTAGCTTTAATGTTTATCGTAATTTATCTCATTGAAGTGAATGGCAAACAGTTTTAAAAATTTATTTAATTAATAACAATTATATTAGATGATAAAATGAATTTTGTAATAGTAATGAAAAATGTTGCCGGATAGGGGCGCTCGAACAAATTTGGTGCTCGTGGCGCCAATACACCTTGGGCCGGTCCTGTTAACCAGTGACATTATTTTGTGGATTAGAAGCGTTTGGATACGATAGATAACCTTTGTGCAAGGTATGTTGCACCGCTATTTACTCCTTTCGTAACGAATATTTGCCAGTTTCTCAAATTTAATTCTCGGCTTAATCACTGAAGGAAACGAGTCTGGCGAATTGGGTCCTTGTGGAAAATTTTAAGTTCTTGAACTCATTTCCTTCAACCTTAAATTGCGTTTCCTTCGTTAAACACATTTCAGCATCAAGACACAACATAGAAATAAACTCAACTACTCATTTTTGAAAATTTCGAAATCCGAACACAAAAATCAACCTCCCTCGTCATCACAGGAGATATTCCTGATCAATCTCAAAGCTTTCTTTCACGTTTTTCAGAAGGTAAAAGTATCACTTGCTCTACACGTGCCATATAATGCAGCATAGGGTTAAAGAATTGTTATCTCGCATCCTCAGCGGAAATTTTTTAAGAGTTTCTCTACAAACGCGAAATACTTATTTCAAAAACTCATCTCAACCGAGTAATATAATTTAGATCTAAAATCTTGATGGGTAATACATGAAAATATTCATTAAATCCACACAAAAATGCTTAAGGCAACAATATAGGGTCCACATCAGTGAATGCCTCAAGAAACGTACCTACCTAATAGTGAGCAGATGAAAGGAAACCGGCTACACAACCTTGGCTACGCTTAATATGTTTACAATGACGTAACAACGGATTTCGGGAGCATATTATTCATATATACATCCGACGGGCGATGAATCACGTCATTAGTGAAGAATACATTACACAGTCGATCGCTTTAATTGTCGAAATTGCTGGGCCTGATTGTTGCGAAATCCAACTCACGATTCTGCCATGACCCATTTTGTGAGGTTGGGAGAAAGAGGTCCTCGTCGAATTGGCGAAAGTTTTTTGTCTCCGCTGCTTGATGAATATTCATGAATGTTGACCGGACAGCAAGTGGCGTTGAAACAAGGCGTGCACACTTCTTTTGGATAAGCTATGCAGATTTCCCCAACGACTATAAGAATTATTTCTTTAACGAAAGGCAAAGAGAAAGATAGTTTTATTTACTTTTTAACCACACTACAAAAAAAATCTGATGTGGCCACCACATTACTTTCTCCATACCTGTAATATTTCTAAAAATTCCAAATAGGTTACATGACAATAAATATTTAAAGGAACTGCGAGAAAAATTTAGACTAAAAAGAACAGAAATAAAATCAAACCGTAGCCTTCTGAGACTAGATATAGCCAGGAAGCTCCAACAATTAAGACAATAAAAAGGAGCGTTACTATGACGTAACTGTCAATTGTTTACAATAGTCGTTGGCAGGTGGTGTGGTTGTGGCAGCTAAAATATTTAGTTTTTAAGATATCTCTTAAACAATGCATTATAGGGGAAAATGTTTCAAACAAAGGTTGTAGAAAATTAAATTTACTACAACTTGTATTACAATAATGTTTTACATTAATCAAATATTAAAGCAAACATTAAAAAAAACGGATGTGACAAGAGTAAACACCCACTTCCGGTTGACCGATTTTTACTACAAACTAATCAGTTCTTTAGCCTTTAACAAAAATGTCAAAAATAAAATTTCGCGTTGACCTGATTAATAGTTTTTGAGTTAGGGCACTTACAAAAAATTTACACACACGCACACACACAGACATCATCGAGAAAATGGTCAAAACGTGTTCAGGGTATTGTATTTCCTTTGAAATCTCGAAATCGATTTTTTTCATGACATGGTGGATGTAGTTCGCAACTTCTTAATTGCGGCCAGTACCACGTCACATTCAAGAGCAACCAGTGAGCGCCACTATACTTTTGTAAAAACAGGAATGATCATAAGTAAAATCAAACTAAAGCCAAAGGGATTTTTTTAAATCCTTTACCACTTTTAGAAAAAATCTGATGTGGCCCCCACATGACTTTCTCCATACCTATAATATTTCTAAAAATTCCAAATAGGTTAGATGATAATAAATATTTTAAGGAACTGCGAGAAACATTTAAAGGCTTTACAAAGAACAGAAATAAACTCAAACTGTAGCCTTCTGATATTGGAAAAAGCCCCGAAGCTCCAACAATTAAGAAAATAAAAAGGAGCGTAAAGTGTTTACAACAGTCGCTGGTAGATGGTGTGGTGGTGGCAGCTAAAAGATTTAGTTTTTACTATATCTCTTCAACAATGCATTATATGGGAAAATGCTTCAAACAAAGGTAGTAGAAAATTAAATTTCCTACAACTTTTATTCCAGTACATTTTCACATTTATCATATATTAAAGCAAATATTTCAAAATAAACTGATGTGGGAACCACATGACTTTCTCCATATTTATATCGCAAATTACATGTTGTTAGCTCTGGGATCGTTGTCAATATTTACTTCCGGTTGACAATTAAGAAAAGAAAAAGGAGCGTTACTAAGACGTAACTAAGCGTCAATTGTTGACAATAGTCTTCGGTAGGTGGCGTGGTGGTGGCAGCTAAAAATATAAGATATATTAACAAATTAACAAAATGAGTAAGAAAATAAACTAAATACTTTTTTAAACCAAAAAATCACCATTTTTGCATGGTTTCCTTGAAACTTCGAGTTTCTTCCACCGCATTCATATTTGAACGACCAAATCTCAAGTCTATTCGCTGAAATCACACGAAAGTTTTTCTGTAGCTTTCGCAAGTGTTCCATAAGTTACACATTTTATTATAAGGAACATGTAAAGCAATTCACTGTTGTTAAAAAATAAATAAAACCGAACGAGGTTCTTACATTCTGCATCAATGCACTAAATTTTCACTCTCTTGCTAACTTACTATTATTTGTGGATAAAATGGTGAGAAAAGATTAAAGCTATTTTTTAAAGTGGGATGAACTCAATATCTTTATTGGTTTTCGAGATATGAAATTTTACATTTGAGCGCGAGAAACTTATGCCGCCTCGTCGGAACTTTTTCGCGCGCCACGAAAGGTAGGCCAAAGAGACACTTAAATTATTCTTTTCTCATCTTCTGTTTGGGGATATTACATAACATTTAAGATTGTGCTATTTAATTGAATGATATATTTGTGACGTTAAAAGTATCAATGTCTCTCATTATTTTATGAATTTAATTTGTTTTAAGGGTATTAATAAGAATTTCTGCTATTGATAGTCAGAGTAAACAAGTAGGGGTGTACAGGGATTTCCTATGGTACAGAAGTGCTTTTCGTCAAATTCGCCGTACTATAATCGTATACTAATGTATTTGCTTTTAAATCAGAAAATTATTTTTCCTTATATGGTGTCCGCTCTAGACATGTCCATTTCATTTTGCCATTATTTACTCGCCCTACAAAAGATATTTTTTTAAATTGGTTCAGCCAATAACTTCGAAATTTATAGTTAAAGAAAAATTCTAACATTGATATTTCAGCAATGACGAAAAGCACTAAAAAGCCAAAGCCAATAGTAACATAAAAAACAAATAATCAAATTATGATAAATGTTTTGCTTAAATTTATTATAAAAGTAATAAGCACATGTAGTACATTAGTTACGTTCATAAGTCTTTGGGTGAACTGAAACGGTGGTGAAACAATTATGGGTGAAACGTTATGTGGGTGAACTGGATTGTGGGCGAAAAACCTATGGGTGAAAAGGCATGGATGAAAGGTCTTTGGATGAAACTTCTCTTGGGTGAAGTGTCTGTGGGTGAAACGTCCCGTGGGTGAAGTGCTTTGGGTGAAACGTCCGGATACCGAATTTAATGGTACCTTACTTGTTTTCACAAGTTTAAGCTATCAAAATCCGCGGATTCGACATTCGCAGTGTTTTCCTGGATCGTAAACTCCGCGAATGGTGCAATGTATATACAAAATTCCCTCTGGCTGTAGAGGCACTCCCCGGGTTACGTAAGGAATGCGTACCGGCACTCGTGCCTAACTCGAAATTTGCGTAAGTCGAAAACTACTACTGATAGTATACAGTACAGCAGATGCGGAGAAATTATGGCCCGCGGGCTGGATCCGGCCCGTGAAGGCATTTTATTCGGCACGCGAAGCTATTTTGAGAAAGCGATCTGTGAAAATTGAATACTGAAGATCTTTAACCAGACAAAGTAAACTGGTTTAATGCAGGATATATTCATCTAATCACATTTCATTGCTAAAATATTGTTTTATTTTCGGCTATTCGATATGACATAATTTCCATGTAGCCCCTTATCCGGCCCGCTGAGGCACCTGCAACTGCTAATGCGAGGAAAGAGCGCCTGGGAAGTGTGTCAAAGCCAAATCGTCGAATTCATGAAGTTGCGTAAACGCAAAACGCGATCAAATTTTAATTCACATTTCGTTGCCACTCGCAAAATAAGACCTGAGCCACGATTTTACGGAAATAATAGGTATACATCAAGGAAACGTCACACTTTGTGGCTAAACGACGCTCCTCTTGCATCCGGCGGAGATGGCATCTTTTGTTACGCCAGCAAAGCAAGGTTTCGCGCACTGAGTGGAGGCGACGGAAGCACGATACGCAACATAAGCTTATCCCACAAAAGTGCGACGCATTCGTATGGGGTGCTTACCGCACGCGGACGCGCAGAACCGTCTCCTTCTTCCACCCTTCCCTCCATTAACCCCTTCCGCGCATCTCCCCCAGACAGCTGCCTTCTCGAGCCAGAGCCTAACTACCGTAAAATGCTACAGGACCTATTTTACCCTCGAGCGCCGAAATCTAAAGCACGCATTTCGGGCATTGGTACTTGGCATCCGGAAGACAAAAGTGGAATTTTACGAGCGAAGCCGTAAAAATAGGACTGGTGACACGAATTCCTCCCTCGCATACTTGCCACACGCATCCCACAAACATCTCGGTCCCAATATCGTGTACGAAAGACCGAGGGGTCGGCCGGTTAACTGAAAAGCCGGTTAATCCGGCTTCAGGAAAAAAATGTTTAAAATGAAATGCGTGAAAAATCAAAATTGAGCTTTTAGATGCAGAGCGACTACTTAGAGATTAAAAGATACAATATGCAAGCATGATTCCTCCAGTACTTTATTTTTAAAACCGCGATGCGTCGTCTAAATCGGAGTTTCTCAACCGATGAGTGGCATCTCGATTTCCTTTGGTAAGGGTGAATGTGTTTTCGGAAAAAAACGCGGTTCTTTCCTCGCTTGTTATGTATTGTTCTCAGGATGATGAGTCATGCACCTATCGTCCTGCCAGCGTTACTTGATATTGCCTCGAAACACTTCAAACCTAACTGAAAAAGAATTTTCTCACACGGATTTAGGGCGTTGTCGCGGAGTGTCTCAAGAGGCAAAAGGTAATACGTCAAAACACTTAATAAGGGGATTTTAGTCTTCCTGTTATGCCATCTTTCACTCACTCCTACTTCCTCCCCCTTTTTATATTCAGTATCTCTCAGCAGTCACCTCTCTTCTCAGTCATCCAACCACTGCTCTTCCATTTCCCTCTCCTTCTTCTCTCCTCCCTTTTTCTTCTTTACTCTTCCAAAATTTCTTTGACTGCTTCAGTCGCCCTACGATGTTATGATATGTTGTTCATGAAAATTGAAAATATTTTTTAACCAATTACGTCACAGGGTTGGAAAAGCCTTGGTGTTAAATTATTCTACAGGGACGTCGGTTGCTTTGCCATACCCACTGATTCCTACATAAAGGTTAACTTTCATATTTTTCCCTTGATCAGGCGTGGCCAAACTTGATACTCTTGGAACCGCATACAAAATTATTCGTAAATTCGAGAGCCAGAAGACGTCCGAGAGCCGCAGAGAATAGGTTAAAGAGATATAAGGCACAGTTAACACTTTCAATATGTATTTCTTAGTGCTAACGTGCCAATTTTACTATCATATTAACTTACATACATCCGTCTTACCACTGCTAGTTACTTTGCCTTTATATCAATTCAAGCCGGAGACTGTTTTTGATCATGATTTATAAATTTGATTGCGAGCCGCAGTTAAGTTGTCTAAGAGCCGAGATTTGATGATGGCATGCTTGGAATAAACTAAGCCTACATTATCTCTTATCTTATCAAACCCATTTATTGTGGACTATAATTCTGCACCAGATCGTCTGCAACTTGAGCTTATTGAACTGCAATCTAATATTGAAGCCCATTGTGCTTTTAAAGAAAAACAAGAATATTTTCTTAATTAGGTATACGAGAAAAATATCCAGGTTTCAGAGACTATGCCTTAAAAATGACATCGCTTTTTGGAACCTTTGCGAACAACTTTTCACCCAAATGAAATTCACAAAAAATCGATACCGATATAATTTGACCGATGAAAATCTGACTCATCAGCTCAGATTATAATATAAATAATGATAATTATCATCCACAAAATTAAAAGATTTACAAATTGATCATCATCATCATCATGCTTCTGTCCGAAGACAGGTTTTAACTGAATCGCTGCCTCCATTTCTCTCTCCCCCTAGAAGCCTCTTTTATACCTCTATAAGTACTATATTCCTGCTTTATATTATCTAATATTCCTATTCTTTTTCTCCCTCTTCCTCTTCTTCCACTAATTTTTCCTTCTAAGATCGTCCTTTGTAAACACTGTCTTCTCAACATGTGCCCTATCCAATGTGCTTTTCTTTTCCTGATTGTTTTTATTAGCATCCTATCTTCTCCCACCATTTCTAATACTTCTTCGTTTCTCTTCCTCTCTGTCCATTTCACTTTCATCATTCTCCTCCATACCCACATCTCAAAACTTTCTATATATTTTTCCTCCTTTCTCCTTACCGTCCACGTCTCTGCACCATAAAGAGCTATGCTCCATATGTAGCATTTTGCTTATTTCTTCCTTGTTTCTAAATTTATTTTCTTGCTTGTGAGAAGCTCCTTCTTCTCGTTAAATGCTGCTTTTTCCATTGCAATCCTACTTCTGATGTCCTGTGTACTACTTCCATCCTGTGCTAAAATACTGCCGAGATATTTGAAACTACTTGTTCCAATTTTTGGCCATTTACCATTATATTTAATTCTTTATGTTCCTTTGAAACCACCATGACTTTCGTTTTTTCTGCATTGATCTTCATTCCATATTGTTGGCCAACCTCAACTAGTCTGTCTGTCATCCTCTGAAGCTCTTTCTCGCCTTCTGCTATTAAGCCCTGATCATCTGCGTATTTAATGGTGGTAATACTTTCACCTCCTATCAGAAAAATTAATAATGGTTTCAGCAAACAAATCCCACATACCCCCCTTACCGTGCAGCCACTCAAGATTTTTTTCTGGGCACTATAAGGCTACATGAGCTTCTGTATCTGGACACAGATGATATAGGTAATACGTGGGTACCAGGTAAACTCTAAAAGTCTAAAAATTGATGGAATAATATGATCCGAAGATCCTATGCAGACAGGCATAAGCTGTAAAGGTGGGAATAATTTTGAAACGAGAAAAAATGTTCTGCTACGATAGTTCAGAGGTAGAATATCCGCCCGGCAAGTGGAAAACCCGGGGTTCGATTCCCGGTCATAGCAGGCCTTTTTTCTCGTTTCAAAATTATTCCCATCTAAAAGTCTAGGTTGGTCATGCTATTAAAATGATTGAGAAACGTTGGTCAAAATGTACCAGCTTGGGCTTTTTCAAAGTGGACCGAGGACTCAAAAGAACTTCTGATTCTGAGCACAGAAATGTTCTTAGTTTTCACTATTACTCTTCCAGTCTTTCACTGCGCACCCTCTTACACCTAAATCACGAGCTAAGTTTTCCAATGATTTAACTTTATTGAGCCTTTCTAATACTTTTAATTGGTGTTCTATGGGCAAAGCTACTGTTTTCTGTTACACCCATTTGTAAAATAACAGCGGATAACAAAAATGAAGAGCATAACAAAGCAGGGCTCAAAAAATCGTCGTAAAATATGAAACCGATAGCAGCCAGGCTGAGATCAATGCAAACGGTAGAAAGAGGTAATTCGCGGCAATTTGCATTACTATGTGGAATCTTTTCATCTCAACAATAAAAGTAAGAAACTACAATATCCTTCATATTATACTGCGTTTATAGGCCAAAAACGTGTAATTGTATCAAGGAGAAGGATGCCATGAAATATGACTGTTAAATCGGACATCTAGTTAAGCGAGTGTCGGTTGAGAGGAAGCCCACCGTAATAGCATAATTACTATGAAAATAATCCCGTAAGCATATCATCATATACGTCTCTTTATGATAGTCAATAATACCAATTTGATTCAGCATCCTTAACCTTATGCATTCATAATAGCATTTGATTCGTTAGGAATGGGCCGAAAATGCTATTTACGAAGTTTCTTAAAGAGGAACTTTTCATATGCAAATCGAGTAGTTTTTTAAGATGTGATTTAGAATATGGAATAGGTACTGCAGTCGTCATAACAGATGGATTTATAAAATACTCGTATCGTATCACATGTACCGCAACCGCAGACATTTCCTTCCAGAAATTTGTGAGATATTTACGTTGATTAAGAAATTAACGAGGAAAACACTCTTGCACTACGTTAATAATTTTATTAAATTTGGCGGTGGCACCAGAGACGTAGCTGGGAGATATGGCTGCTAGAGCAAAACTTTAGAAAAAGCCTTAGTTATGTAGAATATTATTTCTCTTGCTTTTTAATAAGAATTGCATTTTAATTATAAAATAGCTATAATATTCAAACGTTAAATTAATAATTATTTATGGGAAAATAAACTTATGGCATTTTTGCAGGAACGTTCGGAGCCTTTTGCAATAGTCGCCTATGGCAAATGCCATACCCTAGCCACGGCACTAGAAGACATCATAGTTAGCACCATTAATTCATTCTGTCGCGAACGTTTAGTTAGCCTCCGATGTTAATCCATAACTGAAGATTGACAACCAGGTTGAAGATGGTTCATCAGCTTATTCCATCTGCTCTCCCATCGCCTGTCAAGTGTCTCCTATCTCGTTAAGTACATGGTAATGATCGCAGGTCAATTGTCCTCATAAATGGACCAATCGTGAGCACACACACACACACACGCTCGCCCCCGTGAGGCTAATAACTCCTGTCACGATGGCAATACGGCACATAACAACATGACCTTCAAAGCGGGGGAGAGGAGGCCCAGAGCTCCGCATAAGTCAGCGCGTCAAACGTTTTTGTTTATCCTTTTCGTTAGCGAGGAATAATTTTCGAAAGCGAGGACGCAATCCGAGGAGGGAGAGAAGTTCGTCTTTGCATAAAAAAAAAAACAAAATATCGCGCTCTTTGGAAGAAGTCTTCCACCTCTATCGACGCGATAGGAAGAAACTATACCTCATTTTCTTTGCTTTTCTTGGATTATTATAGCCATATTTCCTTCTACACCAAACACACAAGGGAGCAGGGAAACCCGGTGGCGGAATTAGCCTACTCTTACGAAGTAGGCCAACTGCTTAACGATGCTTCCGTAGGAGGAAGCGCTGACTTGCGCGGTCGCCTCAAAATACACAAGTAGGGGAAGAAACGATCCCAGGTTGAACAAGTAAGGGAAGGATTGCAGTGAAAATTACATATGGCGCTTTTTTTTGTTTTGGGATTATGTCGCCATCATAAAATTACATATCTGGTTGAGATCGACGGCCTTGTAATATAGTCTATAAATTTCCATATAAAAGCATTATACCAATACTATGTAAAATATGTTTTCCATTTAAAAGCAGTAAACTCGTTGCTATGGCAGTTATATTACCCATTGTTAAAAATCAGAAAATTTTCCCTTTTTAACAACTTTTATATTAACTTCACTTTATATATATATATATATATATATATATATATATATATATATATATATATATATATATAGAGGGTGTCCGATCTTATTCCTTATGTGATTTTGAGTAAAAAATGTCATATGAATATGGGTCCGATTCTCATTTGTTACAGAGCTACGGGCAATTGAAATTATTTCGTACTTTGATTTGTACAACTTAATGGCTGAAAAATGCATGTTTTTATTTATCATAATTATTATTGATAGTAAGTTTTTATTTATCTTAAAAACTCTTTATCTTTATTCATTTAAGATTATTCTGAAAACTGTTTTCCCTATTAAAAGACCATTGAAAACCTCGTTTGTGATCAACAGTTTCACTCCTACTCGTATCTAAAGCTGAATTACTCAGAACTAGCAGTATATTTTCATTAATTTTAAGCAATATGATTGGATAAGTCAGTATTTTAATTAATGAAACAAAAGATACTATCAAACTTCTTACTACTTACATACCAAACATTCTTACGTTTGCCAATGAGTTCTCTACTTCTGTCTGCCATTCTCTCAACTGTAAAAAGATTAAAGGTTAAATATAGAGACCCACACATCATTCAACAGCTGCTAGACACTTTTGCAACTTTTTACGCCCATGCAAGCAGAAAGGTTATCATAATTATATTACAGAGTTTATTCATATTAAAGTATTAACTATATAAAAGTTGGTTATAAAAATTCATTTTTAGATCTTCACTTGTTTTGATTAAAAACAATTGTTCCCTCTCCTTCGACATGGATTTCAATTCCGTTTTCAAAAAATATAAACCTCATTATTTCATATCCCGAGCTCCTATCTTATTTGTAACTAGGTAACTCAAAAATGCATATTTATAATGCCCTGGATCGATATCATGCTTTTCTTATAGGGGTAGAGATGAAACGAAGGTGTTTGAAATAGACATCGATTACTCCTCAGCAGTTCATCCTAGATCCACCAAATTTGTGCCATATATTGCCCTCATTTTGAGTATCCTGAAAATGTCGTCTCTCCAAGTTGCAGGACTCCAGAGATATTGCCCGAACAGACAGATAAAGCGATTACAAAAGCAATTTTTTAAAAGCGCTACTACTACTACTACTTCCGCCAGATTTGAACACGGGAACGCTGCGTGAAATGTTAACGCTCTATCCACTCTCCACCACCGCAACCAAACCATCACGTGACCTGAAGCGTTTTCGGGACTCGTCACGTTTTACGGGTGACAGAGGTTCCTCGCGGATGTCATCAACCGGATACGGTCGATTCTCGTTTCGTGAATCGAGGAATCGCGAGGCCAGAGTATCGTAGACAGACGTCTGCAAGACGACTTCCTCCACCGGAGATGAGCGGCGGCCGTCAGCGGATGAGTCATCTCGTAAACGGATTCGCGCCGAAATGGAGCAAGGCCTTGCGAATTACGATGGGACCAGCACTTTAAAAATAAGCTAATTCCCCATCGTGGCTCCAAAATATTGCCCCTAATGAGGCAAATTACGAGAAAAAGAGTGGACCGCAAACACGAACACCACTTCGTTGGTCTTTCTCAGTCTCTTGAAGGGGACAATGCAATTTCCTAAATAATTGTTGCGCAAATTTCCTGTCTTGAACGGTGACGCAATTGTGCGATTTTCGACCATTGATTGATTAGATGAGGTAATCGATTGTCATACACTAATGTAGAGCGTGCCCGTCAGTATAAGCGGGCAGCAAAAAAGAATCGCACAGGCTGCGCAATTTCAACTATTCGACCAAAGAGAATAACGATACGCAGCTAATATTACTTACAAACACGTTCCGTTCATTTCCCTTTCGGCCGCATAAATATTTCCTACGCCGAATATGACTAACGAGGTCGTTTTCGCACCCACCAACCTTGGGTATAACCTTCGCCAGCAATCTCACGGCCGCCCACAATTCGCGGCAAAACAGGAATAAAAAACCTCCATCCGACCGCCAAGCCGCACATACTTTCCAAACGCCCGAAATGGTTTCCAGTGAGACGGAAAACGAACTTTCCAGAAACTTTTCCTACCTGACTACTTACTACCTGCCCCAATTGTCGAAAAGGTTTTTTACAGGTGGGTTGAAATGAAAGGGACAACTTCCTGGAAAAGAGTTCCCCATCGATGGTCCCTTGAAAAAAGATTCTTAAGGGGTTCGAAATATCCGCCGTCTTTTGTCGTCCTCCACTGCAGGCATCTACCGGCCAAAACGCTAACTAGCGAGAGAGCGGCCTTTCAAAAAAAAAAACATCTTGTATCCTCGGCAGGGAGCTTCGATTATTCGATTCTAGCAGCGAGAGAAAGGGAATGGGGAGAGTGGAAGGGAGAGAACTAGAGAGAGAGAGAGCTCGGGGCAAACCAAAGAGAGTGGGTGGGGAAGTATGTGTTAGTGCGTGTCAGAGTGGGAGGAGGAAAAAACGTGGCGGAGGGAAGGGGTTAAGGAAAAAGAGGAAAGGAAGCGAAGGACGAGAGGGGGAGGGGGTCACCAGTGCAGCCGTAGCTCAAATGCCGGTGTTCTGTGTCTTCGAGGGCAGTCTGCGAGGTGGTGGGCCGTGTGCCGATTTCAGGAGGGACTCATCCAGCGGGCCGGTCGGCAGAAACCATCTGACCAGAGAGAGAGATACCAGCCGTTCATTACCAGTGGTTGATTTAGCTCTCCTAGAGTGAATCAAGGCTTTATAGCCCGGCTTTTTTCGGGAAGGGTGACGCAGAGAGGGGAGAGGCCTGTGCACAATCACTCCCGCGCAGGCGCATTGCAGTTGCAAGGTGAGTGTACCTGTCCGACATCAAGGCTGTTGATTAACGGAATCGCACCTCTTCGATGTGGTGTTTGTATCGGTCGGTGGCGGGAAATGAATCGTCCGTGTGATTGGCTGAATGAATTCAGTGAGCGTGAGAATCGGTTCGTTTTGATCTGAAGTGTGATTTCTTGGTGGTAAAATTAGGTGACAATTCAAGAATTCGTAACGACACCATGAATAAGGAATGTTAAATTGTTGTTATTTCGAAATATATGGCGGTGAACTTAACAATAATGATCCTCAGTATTTGTCGAAATTCAAACCAACAACTAATATATATTGATAATAGATAATTTTTCAAAAAATCCGTGCATTTCTCGGATAATTAAAAAAATATATTGTTTCGTATCGGTGTGTCACTTCATGATCACCTCATTCACTCTCTTCTACATATATATAGATAGTTCACAGTAATAATATAGAAGAATATTTTTAACTAGTGGGCCGCATGCGGTTCGCGGGCCACATGTTTAAAACTCCTGATTTAGTGGGTTCATTTAAAGGTCTCGTTGGAGTTGGAATTATTTTTCCCATACGAGAGTTATATGCCGAGTGCGGCCCTTCCGTCCAAAAAATGTGGCCCTTTCATTATTCAGATCATTCTGTTAATATTCTCGAGTGACAGCATGAAAAAAGTAAGGTAGCGAAACAACATATAAATGTTTGATAGTCAAGAATTGTACAATATTTTTGAAGTATTTTTATTTAAATTTGTGCCATTCTTGGTGCTGTTTTAAGTGTCAACGCAATTCTTAGTCTCATAAATACGGATTGCGTAAGATATTACGATATCTATTCCGTCCCCGTGCGGCTGAATTTTGAGACTCGCGCAATACTCGGTCCGTTTTTCACCTACTTCCGGATTAGGGGCGGGATCGAGACGAGAGGAGGCGGGGACATGTCGGTGACGCTATTGGTGCGGCGGAAGTCACCTCAGCTGGGGTTTCCGCGCAACGCTCTAGGGATCACCACACGGGGTGGGTGTTGAGGACGAGGCAGAGATTGCGGGGAGGGGGAGATCGGGTCGCTGCAGGGAAGGAAGGTGGTGAGGAGAGGCAAATAGCCGAGATCCCGATCACCTCGAGCACGGAGACTGCATCGTGGGAAGTCACGCGAAAAGATCGCCGTTGTTAATGGCGAGAGCGGGCCGCCACCATAGTAGTAGGAGGTTGTTGCACGGACGGGTTGATGGGAAACCATGGAGGACGCGAGGGGAGGGAAGGAATTCAAGAGACTATTCTATCTTCTCACGTGTCGGTTGGGGCGACCGACACATGCAGCAAGCAGTCTGATCGGTCCAACTTGGCTCTCGCATGCGGTCGTCTCCAAAGAGCAGACGATGAGAAAACTCCCTCCGTTCTCCAGTCATTTTCTTCTCCCTCCTCTCTCTCCAACCGTTGCCTACCTCTACCTACCTATCTCTTTACCTCCCTATCTGACTCGTACAGAATTAAATGTAAGAAGGGATGAAAAACCCACTTTGTAATAATTTTGCTTCAATATTAATTAGCGGTTTAAAAAAATCCACTTGTGCGTACATTTTGTCCGTCTGTCTGACGCGCTAACTCCTCCTAAATGAAAGCAGCTGGAGACTGCGTTTTTTGATCAATCGATTCAGTATTCTGCCTCGTTGTGCACGTTTTCTCGGGATGTCCGTCTGTCTAAATTTTTATTTTAAACCGCCATTCATCAGGTCTTTCCTTGCTTGTTTTCATACGACCTAGGTTTCGTTACACTGCAGCAGCAACAAGTACAGATGTTCAGGCCAAGTAAATTTTCAGGGTTTCAAGTTATCAAATGTTCTCGTATCACGAGAGGCACTAAATTCAAACATCGAAATTCACGTGGATACCTTTCAGGGATCTTGCGTGCATTTTGACTATTTACATCGTTCATCAGTAGAGGATTTAAAATTGATACATCTTGAAGCCGGAAGGCGTAACCTGCGAAGAATCTCCCTATTATCTGGCATTAGATCTAGGCCTAAAAGTAGGGACTATTTAGAGGCAAAGGGGTAATTGCGGTAGAAATATTTCATTTAAATTTTGCTCCAACAGCACATGGTGAGTCATCTTACATTTATACTTAAGTCCAAACATTTTTATCTTAACTCTAATACCTTTTACAACTATTGATATGTTTGCAGTTATTAAGTTTGTTATTAAAAATCTTTTTGGACTATTAAAACCTTTTTTCACTGGCATTTTTGTTTTTCTATGTACCTTATTGTTGCTATATAAATTGCCTTTCATAATTTTATTTTGTTGAATTAGTCAGATACAGAGTGAGACATACAACAAGAATATATTTATACACACACCATGAGAAAAGGGGAAGTTAAAGATGAGGGGAGGGAGAGGTCTGGTCAATTACTTCTAAAGGGAGGAGGAGAAAGAGGACGAATGTTAGGAATGCGGAGTGGCGGTGGGGCAAGGGAGGGAAATGGACGTCATTCACCACTTCGTAATGCGTTGCGAAAAACACTAGCTATTCGGGTATTTTTTTCAGTAAGTATAATAATCACATTAAAGGAGCTGCTACAATCTTCCCCAACAAAGTGGTTGAGAGACTATGAGAGGGGTGAATAGTAGAGAAAATTTCGTCCGTGTTGTTCTTTCGTTCGAGTTTTGAAGCTTTCACTCGTTCGTCCGGCATAAAAATAATCTCACCGCAAATTATACTCGCTACATTGTCCACCTTGTCCGTCGCATGACTCAGCGTGTTTTTTTTTAGTTAGCGCGATTGAAAATAGCGGCACAAAGGATGTCTTTGGGTAAAAGTGGGTCACTAAATAGGAAAGAATATAAAGCGTTGTTAAAATGAAAACAAAATTAAAACAACACAAATTATAATATGACTTGAACTTATTCCAAATACAAAAGACTCAAGTCATATTATAATTTGTGTTGTTTTAATTTTTTTGTTTTAACAACGCTGTATTTTCTCTAGATAATGGAATTCCACGAAGTCTCAGCCTCTTCTGTAATTTTTTTAAAGGAAAGATCACCGATAAAATTAACTTAACAGCAACATGGCGTCTTCTCCTACACGAGAGGGGATACACCATAAATTAAAACCTTTTTGTTACTAGGTCGTAATAAAATTATTTTAAGAGTTAAATAATCACAAAGTGTGTATCTCCTTCCTTGTTTCGAAACGAGGAAACTTCACAAAGTTGAATCTAATCTAATTATTCCGGGTAAGAATGAACTTCATATTAACAATTTCGGTCGAATAAAAGCAAAAATTTCACTCTCGCTACCACTCGCTCCCTTTTTCGATCTCTACCTCAATCCCTCCTTTCATCCCCCCCTCTCACCCATCCTCAATCCTTCCGTCTCCCTCCATATCTTTCTCTCTTCATCTCTCTCCCTCCCTCCATCCACCTCTCTCTCCATCTCTCTTCCCTTTCCCACCACCTCCCTCCCGCCCCCTTTCCCTCCCTCTCCCTCTTTCTCTCCCTCTCCCTCCCCCTCTTTTCCTCCCCCTCTTTCCCTCCCTCTCCCTCCCTCCTCTCTCCCCTCTCTCTCTCCCCCCTCCTCCCTCCCCTTCTCTCCCCCTCCTCCCTCCCCTTCTCTCCCCCTTCTCTCTCCCTCCCTCTTCTCCTGCCCTTCCCGTCCGCAATCCTTGGGCACACTTTTTCCTCCATAGATCACGCCACTGCTACTCACACCCTCTGCCGTTGTCCACGCGTTGTCAGGAGATTTCCTCTCATCTGACCACATCACCCGACATAAGGGTTTGAGAAAAACCTCACGCCTCGCCCACTCTTCGTCCGCCTACCTCCGCACGCCCTCTCCTCTTCTTTCTCACAATGTAACCGAATCCCACAACTTCTCCGAACAGCACGTTCCTCTTGACAGATCCGCGATTACCTTTAAGACGCTTGCTGCGCGTGAGAGAGACAGTGAGAGAGAAAGGGAGAGATACCAAAGTCCATCTGCTCGCGGCAGCAAAGAGGGTAACACTAGCCTTTCCGGATATTAGCTTCAGAAGGGTCTAACATGTGAGTAATGCAGCTGAGGAAGAGGTTTTTTCCCCTTCTACCTTAGTTACTTTTATTAGTTTTGCGCGAGCGGCGGATCGATGTTGTGCCGCGAGGGTTCCATGCCAAGTCGCGAACTCCAGGTATCCACCTAGGGCAGGGATGGCGAAAAACCTATGGCACGCGTGCCACTTTGGCACGCTAGACGATTTTGGTTGGCAGGCAACAGGAAAAAAACTGTTTGTTGACTGTATCCTAACTATTTTTCCATTTCTGACACGATATAAAAGACTATTTCTAGCGAGATTGCAATTATGTTGAAAAAATAACTAAGTGCTATTTTGTCCGAAAACGATATGCTTGTTGCTCCGCATTTGTCGTTCGCCCATAAATGATGTAATGCAATGTCTTTTTAAATGATAAACTCAATTTTATGTAATCAATCTATTGTTTTCGAAGGTCTAAAAAATTTTCATAGTTAAACGACAAAATTATTTTTTTTTATTGTATTTTAAATTGGCGCGTAAGTTTTAAAAGGTGAGAATTTTTTTGTAATTTTGGCACGCGAGCAAAATAAAAAGGTTTGCCTTCCCTGTCCTGGGAGATTCCGCCACGAGCAGAAAATCAGCAACTCCACGATTTTGCATCGGGAACAAGGCCGGCGAATAGGTTTAATATTTTATTTTAGTTCGTCATGGAGCTCCGGGCATAAATTGTCCCTTCTCTGGGATCCTCCCTTTTAAATGCCCGTGATACATCACGCGGTGAGTAGGGGACGGTTAAATTGATTGCCGCGGCACGCGAGACGATTTTTTCCCCGACATGTGAGAGCTCCAAACCGAGAGTCGCACACGGATTTCATGAGGCCTTCCGAGTTGTCTTGTCCACGTCCTCGAAGAGTGTATGCTAAAAAAATGCATATACGATTAAACAAAGGTTCCTCTCGGGTCTTGCCTGATGTATTTAATCGCCTCCATTCTAAATTCGCCATAAAATATTTTTTTTTAATTCCACCGTTACGGCCGCTCATTCGGCGATATCCATCGAAAGCCAACATTGGAAGGAATGAGTAGAAATACTTTCGGTAAAGTGAACTCGATAATTCGTCGGCCTGAGCAGCAGACATGCACGCCGGTACTTCCGGCCCTCCATGACTCCACCGTTCAAATCAGGGGACTGCTTTTCTGAGACGATTAAAATCTCTTTTCCTATCAGTAATTTAATGTGTTCGGTTGTTCGCTTTCTAAAGGCAATAACCCTTTCACTATCGGTTTTTTAATGTGTATACGACATTGATGGAGCAGATGAGTAAAAATGAACCAAGTTCGCTCAAAATAAAATAATTCGTTTTTATTTCATTGGGTCAGGCCCACTAAGCATAGCCGTGACAAGAAAAAACAAGTTAGGAAAGTGTACAATGTATCGTGCGATGGAATATTTGAAACTATACTATGTAATTTGAATGAACGCACACTGTAAAACAACTAAACACCAGGAACCGATTGTACCTCCGTATACTAAACTTTTCTTCTCCAAATAAGTTTATGCATTAATAAACGTATTTCCGTAATTTTAATGACTAAATACTGCAAAACTATACATCAGAAATGATACCAGGTTAATTTTAAATATTTATTTACGCATCTATTTTATAATCAGTTGTAACTAATCAAATAATCGAAAATTACTTAGAACATCTCATTTCAGTTAATCAGTCTAATATTTACGTTTGTGTTGTTATCTTCTTCATAGATAATGCATTTCCCTTAGCTTACAAAATGCTGCATGCACACGTAATGAAATCCCATGCATTTTCGTAATTATACTAGACCTAATTTACTTCAGTAACCAAAAAGATTTTTTTCGTTGACAACAATTATGTAGCTATGCAAGAAATTTTCTAAGTTCAAAGCGAATTACGACTTTCTTCTTCGATTTTATTGATAACGGCTACTCCTACGATAAAAATGTGTAGGAAAAGAAATACATTACGTTACTAGTTCTACAAGTATATTTAAAAACTAACTGATATGACGAATAATTTACGATATATAACGGAAAGTTAATTTTTGTCACCAGTAAAGTGGTACCCCTGATTATCTTACGTGATTTATTTTTGTGATTTTCTTATTGCCTTTGACTGTAAGTCCTTAACATCAAATCTCATGAAAATCCGATACGTAGAAGCCGAGAACGAACATGCGGACGGACGGACAAACAAAAGCTAATAGGTGCTTATGCTGGAAGCGAAACGCGCCTAAAAACGCTTAATTATTACGATTATTACGATAACGTATATTCACGGGCGTACTCGCGAAAGCATTTGTAAATAGTTACGCAATATTACAGGCGTACTCTTGAAAGGTTTATCAGAAAATTATTTTAATGTTGATTCGATTCTATTTGTGATTATTTCTATTCTTGCGAAAACATAGAAGTTCTCGCTTGGTCTTATAGGAAATAAGATGATTCTCGCCACAATATAAAAGGTTGGGAATCCCTAGTTTAAATAGCGTAATTTAACTCGTTTTTTCTATAATTTATCATGGATATGTTTCGAAAAGTTAGGCTAGAGGTAAATATAATATGTACGTGTCTTTGTCGAAATGCGTGTATACAAACTCTGTATTTTTTTATTACTAGCTGAGGCAAATATTTAAATCTGATGGATATACCAAAATTCCCGAAATCAATGTACCAAAACTATATTATGGTAGCCCTGTTTAGCCGACCCTGTTGAAATATGACATTTTGGTTATTTATTTATATGAAAATTAAATATAATATATTTGGTTAAATCCATTGGGTCAGTTCTCTAGAAATACGTGTAAAAATATTATTTAACTTTTTATTGTGGTAGTCCTGCTCTTTAGTTCCGCTTTTAACATCTTGATTTCATTATGGTGTTATAAAAATCTTATATACAAAATTTAATTGAAATTCGTTGTCAATTCCTCCAAAATCCTTAATTACTGACTTTAATTTGTAATTGTGGCACCCGTTTGGCTGATTCGATTAAAATATGCTAATATAGCTATGTATATATGTGTATATTATAAGTATTAAATTTGGTTAAAATTAATGTGGACAGTTCAACACAAATACGTGTAAAAATATTTTTTATCCCTTGTATTGTGGAAGCCCTGCTTTCTATATCTATACTAAACATCTTAATTTTGTTATTTTATGTTGCACGCCTACTTCATACAAAATTTCTTTGAAATCGGTTGGACCAATTCCTTCCAAATTCATAATTACTGAAAAGTTGAACTTTGCATTTTGGCACTCATGCTCAGTCGATCCGGTCCAAATATGTCATTAACTTATGTGAATATTCTATGTACCAAATTTAGTTGAAATCGGTTTATTCATGAATAAGATGTTAGGGACACAGACACACAAACACCGAGGCCATCTCATAAGACCACTTTCCATTTTTTGGAAAGTAGGCTAAAAATAGTCGTCAATACGATTAACGGACGATTAATTAAAATTTAGAAACTTTTTATTGATTGAAACGCCCAACAAGGGAGGAAACTATTTGAAAATCTTCAAAAGAATACAGATTTTAATATGTAAAAAGGAATTATATAACATTTCGTATAACAAAATGAATTCAGTAAAAAATAACATTTCTTCGCTATGTTATTTTTATTATCTTATTAATTTTTTTCGGTGTCCTGAAATATTGGGGAGGAGTAATTGACAACTTTACCCGCCCCTCCTTCTAGAACCGCCCTCGACGCCTAATGTGTATTATCCAAACTGGTTACTATATCTATTGTTTATTTCCTTCCGTGACTATTGGAAGTAAAGCAGCTATAAATACAGATTTGCCTAGGGCACAGATGGCAAATGATTTGTGTGTCTTGTGCCAAGAAAGTCATGTGAATCATCATAATTTTTTTCGCGTGCCACTAGTTTACTCCTCTAAGAAACTTCATATTTTATACAGAACATGCCAACTTACGCGTGCCGCGTATTTTTCATCCCTGGCCTAGGGCCTGAGATATTCTCAACCAAGACTGGGATGCGCGAATGGCTACGTTTTCTGAAAACCGACAACTTCCGGTAATCAGCAACGGCTATGTTATAAGGTAGTTGGATTTGATAGATTTTAACAGTTTTCTCTACATCTACATCATACCCTGCAAGTCACCTTTTTGGCGGATGGCAGGGGGTGCAGTGCACCAAGGGTCCATAGTTTTCCTACGTTATCTTTTTCTATTATGGTCTCTTATCGTCCTAGGGAAAAACGATCCTCTATATCGCTCCGTTCTACAGTCGATCTCGCGAATCTTATCCTCACTGTCCTGCCTTCCGAGATACGTCGGACTTCTGATAAGTCCTACTACCTCATTCGCTAGTCCCTCCGACATAAATTTCTAGATAAGGTGTTGGTCCGCAAAGTTACGAATATAACCCGATCCGTGGAATTTAACAAACAATATTGTTTCTCCTTCAGCGACGCTGAAGTGGATCACCTTGTGGTCGAAATACATATCCGTTCGTTTGATACTCCCTTGTGTGGCCGTATGTTTGCGAGGTTTAAACACCCCGAACCCACGTGTACATGGTGTGTGAATAGTCAGGTCCCTGCCGTGGAGTAACTTCTCGTAAACCTGCGCGTGTATGTGGTGCTTCTAGTGTGTAGGAGTTGAGTATTCTCTCCCCAACCTATTACGGCATTAAGATGTCCCTAAATTTTGATACAATATTTTTAACAAAATTACCACCGTAAAACAATTCCTGGTGTAACTTGGACACTAATAAATTATTTATATATGGTGATGATATGATAATCACTAATGCGAAATCACAGATTCTCTAGGTAACGTTCGAAAAATCCGTCCCGCCGAAGTACTCGCGCTCCATTGCTGCTCGCTGAAGCCTCCGCAGTACAAATGCGGCCCAACAATGAGTTCTCAACCTCTGTCCTTGATACTCGCAATTAATCTTAAAGCTAGGCGTGAAAATAAGTTCTCAATAATTAGGATTTAATCCCTTAACAAACTTAATCTCGGCATCGTTAACATTACTGAATTAATAAAATTGTATTAATTGAAGGAACCTAACTTTCTGATGACCATATTCATAGAATTGAATTGTCACTGCCAATTTGTACAATTTCGGAGGAATCTTTTAATACCTTCTGGGTGGCTCCTGGATAATTAAAAAAGCTTATTAATTCGTAATTCGAAAAGAAAATTAGTCCCGTGCTCATTGTATCAATACGTTTGTCCCTGAATAATTCGAAATTAAATTTAGGAAAACTAATGGTCGTAACGATTGTGTGTTTGAAAATACAACCATTACCCCTTACCGTCTCTATTATACCTTTCCATGTTTTATCACTCACGGCGATTTTCTCTTTCCTAGGGCATCGGTTGGACGATGAATGGGTGATGATTCTTACCCTTTTACTGAAGATAGTTTTTGTTTCGAGCACAATGGGGATGGGGAAATAGGAGAACTTTGGAAAATTTCTCGGAAATAATTTCATGCATTCGCCTTGTTCCACTCAAGGGAAAGGGTGTACGGTAGAAGATCGGGACTCGGGTACGGCAGGGGAGGTGGGCTGTTCTCTCAATTGCACTCTCCATCCTAGCGAGGAACAGAACAACTCTCCAGTCAGTTTTCTCTGCGTTTTGGTTATAGAAGGTTCATTCCGTGCGCTTGACCGTGGCAAAAGTGAGTGTGAAAAAATATCGCTTTTTATAAAATAACTTCGAACTACCCTAAAATTCCTCCGGTACACGGTTCATATAAATATTTGACCGGAGCAGAACAAATATTTATAACTTCAAAAATTTATGATCCTACGGTCGGCGATCAGAAGTCATTGCAAATTCATAAGCGATGACGTCACAAACGATAACGAGAGAGAAAATGATAATGAAGAATCGATTAAAACACTTCCGTCTAAGGAAGATGTATTTAAGGCTTTGTTTGGACATACTTCAGCGATACGTTTCAGAGACACCTGATATGCTAGTATATATGTGAAAAATTTGGTGAAGTTATGCACCATCGTGCTAGAGAATCTCCAAAAATTGAAACAGAAAAACATAAGTGAATACTTTAAATGAGTTCGTTTTTACTGATATTTGGTGATTTAAATGACTTCAACTTAACGTGTTTATACAATGTATTAACTACATAGCTGGTAATAGTGATAAAGTTAATATTTCTGTTGCTTATTAGTGAAATAAAATTTTTTGTTCCGTTTTGAAAATGAATTTACTGTTACTTAACTACATATTACATTATAAGGTAAGTTATATCTATTTTCTTGTACTCTATATTTATATTTAATAGAAAAACTGTTTTTGTAAATTTCGAATTATCCAGGTTTTCTGTAATTCGAAATTTTTTTCTTGGTCCCATGAATTTCGAATTAACCAGGTTTTACAACTGATGACGGTTGCTTCGTAAACAAAACGCGCATCGGATTTTCCCGACCTTTTTATGGCTATCGGAGATAACTGTAGCGTCTATTCGATTTTAGCAATAAAGCGAGCTAAACTACACGCATTTGAATAACTTAGAGGTTGAAAAAACAAATAAGTGACCTATCTCACTTATCTTATAGTTTGTATTCATCACATTATGTACACCTGTACCTTGAGTCAGATTATAGACTAGGCGCTATAGAAACTGTACCTATGGTTTGTGAAATAAGTGGCCTATGAAAACTGCAAGCAAAAAACACAATAGAATAAAAATTATGTGCGACTCGAGTACCAATTCTACCAATGTAACTGTGTAGAAACGCTATGTTTTGTTTACGGCAGCTGTCGTCACTCGCGACCGAGATGTAGCTTCTCCGGCATCCTTGCGAAAGAGCCTCATAATGTGATGCAAACGGTGACTTGAAATCAAACTGATATAAATTGCAAATTCTTACACAAAAACGTTGATGGAAAATGTTGACTTAATGAAACCGCTTACATGTTAGGTGCAGCCTTTTTCCGTTAAGTAAGTCATTAAACCTTTTTCTCTTACGTTTTACATTACAATGTTTGTTATCGGTATTAGTAACCGAGTTAACAACAGCAGTTGAGAAGCCCACATGCGTACTCCGTTTCCTCATTTTTTATTATTTTAATAATGGATTAGCGGTAAAAATGACACTGTGGAAGACTGATTCGTTTCCACAGCTCCATGGTTATTGGAACTATCTTAATTACCGACCGGACTTCTACCATAAGGTAGGCTCAAATATCCATTTTTGGTAAAAACAGTTACGAACGTGAAATTCTGATCCAATGGCCAATAAATAAAACACGCGACATATATCAATCGAAGGCAGACGGTAAATGACGCGGGCAACCTCGTTTTGGTAAAAATAACCTTCGGGTAAACAGCGTAATCGGGACTTATCCATATCGCTCGTCTGACACAGGACAAACGGAGAGCTCGCTAATTCATTTGATGAAGGATAAGCAATTGTTTTATCTTCACCTCATACTAGAAATCGCCAACGGTGTGCCGGGAATAGCACTCGCGAAAAGGATAATAGGCGCCCACATCAAATTTTGAAATAGTCATAACCTAAAAATACCAGAGCATTCTTTCGTCCGATTTCTTTGAAAAATCCGAGCCTATTTCCTACTACTTCATAAATACGCGCATATACCGCCAAGCCCTCCGTACAATCATGTTAGCACTGACCTTAATACGATAACGAGGATGTTTGTGCAATGTATCTGACGCCGATTTTGTATTATGTGTGCTGTTGAAGGCCATAATTTTGTATAATGAGCACCGTGCTTCGGAATTCAATTATATCCGTAAAAAATTAATTTGGAGACGGACGAACATCAATAACCTAACCGAGTAGCCCCACCCTTCCCTCCATCCCAAAAAACGGATCGGCGATCTCTCTTCTACGACGTATCTCAAGACCGTTTGCCGGGGAAAGGTTCGCTCTTCCGGAGATTTAACTCAATGACGCGCGCATTTCGACGATAATCGTAGAAACGAATAGAAATAATAAAATGGGATGCTTCCCTTCGCAATCTCAGCCTCTCATCTCTCCCTCCCTCTGCGAGGTCGATATTCGTCGCATATGCGTCATACCGTGCCGCGACACGGAAGTCGTCGTCGCTAAAGGCGCGGAATAAACATCGATTCTCTTAAAACCCCCAGAGGAGGCGGCGAGGACCTGTGAAAGAGAACAATCTCTGGTACTTAAAAGTCAGTGGCCTTTCCGGCGAGGAGAGAGCCCGCAAGAAAGCTGAACGTTTTTTGTTTTTTCAATGGGAGGGGGGAGAGAAAGACAGGTGGCGGAAGCATTACTGTCGGAGAAGCCAATCATTGTCTACAAGAAAAGGGACGAGTAACTTAACAAATGAAGGAATCCGTGAATCCATACTTGAGGCTTCGTTTGTTTAACTCATTTCCTAGAATGTAACCCTCTTTCGCTCTCTCTCTCTAACAAAAGTCCGTTCTCACAGGGAAATGGGATAAAACAGAATCAACCGAGAAAACAGTTATCATTATACTATTATTGTTAAATGAGTGTTGCTATATAGCAAGTAACTTTAGAGTGTTTCAATGTTATGCACACGCACACACTCAGACAAAAGGAAAGGTAACAAATACTTGAAGGAGATACGAGATTTCGGAGGAAATCCAGTGGACGCCCAAAGGCAGTTTTTCGGTTCGCCTTTTTCTCTTTAAAAATATAAAAATAATACACGATACTGAAAACGGTGGTGAAAAACTTTTCCATTGTAGTCAAATTCTGGTGTCTCTTAGATATTTTGCGCCTTTTATGATTAGACGCATTTCATAATTTGATAAATTTCATAATTTGGTGCTCTCACACTTAGTTAGTGTTAGGCGCTTTTCATAATTTGGCGCCCTAGGCAGTTGCCTATGCGTAAATCCGGCACCACTGCCAGTGGACACTAACCATCGAACCAGAGAGGCGGCGAGAGAAATGGAAGGGAAAATATGAAAGCTTTTCTCACTGGGAGTCATTCTTTGGTGACGGAGGAAACTATTCAGTGGTTGAACACCGTCATCGCCGGGGTGAAAGGATAGATGAGTAAAGTCTCATTGCTTCCAGGCATCGTGCATTGTCTCAGAGAGATGGAGCGAAGTAATGTGTGCTTTCGCTCGGATGAGTCCACTTTCTATATTCTCTTGACGATGTGCTTAGTAGGCGCACTACAGGAGATTCTAAGAGGGCCATCGAAAGTGTAAACAAGAATAGTTATATTGACTTGCTCACGAAGGATATTTTGTATTCAACCAAGGATTCATGGTACGAGGTTTCCCAAGAAACAATGTGCAACATTTGGGCACAGACCGAAAGGCCTACCTGGAGAATGGCGAAATATATTAGTAGGTATTCCACAATAATTAAATCTTGGATCGCCGAGAAATCCGTTAAAATTGAGTACAGGGCCATGCTCGTAACGGGTGCAATGTGTGTACCGCACACATGCGGCAGTTTCTAGAGATCGGCAGCGAGCAACGACAAATGCATATAAGCGTTCTTGGCAGTAAACGAACACGCTCGACGGCGTAAAATATAATCGCATTTAAAATTTCAACGTGCGCATTCGTATTAAGTATTTTTTCTACATGATTGGTTAAAAATTGAAGGCCGTGAGTGGTTTGGCAAGTGCGTAACGTAATGATAGGTGAGCAGTTGCGATTGCTAGTCCGTGCTAGTGCAGCATAGTGCAGTTTGCGCCATGACAGTTACAGATGGCAGTGATTCAGTTGAATGTGTTATTTTTATTTCTTGTGGTCCGTTTCTGTTTTTTTAAAAATATTTATATGTGGTTTAAGCCTGCAGTGGCCGCGCATGTTACAGTAACGCAGTGGTTTCCAAACTGTGGGGTGCGACCCCGTGGGGGGGGGAAATAGATTGGGAAGGGGGGCGCAAAATATGACATGTATATTTGCCAACCGTTTAGCCATCCTAACTGTAAGACTTACAATATGCAGCCGTAAAATTCTAGTTCTCAATTGGCTAGGACGTATCGTTTGTCTCCTTGTTTTTCTTAAGGTGGTTATATTAATTGCAATTGTTGGTCCAGTAGATATTGTTTCTAAATTTTGACAAAACACAATATAGAGGGGGCGAAAAGACAGTTTTCTTAGGTGAGGGAGGGCGCAAAGGCCTTTTTATTAGGTGAGGGGGCGCGGCTTTGTAATGTTTGGAAACCACTGCAATACCGTGTTTGGTCGCGTGGGGTGTAAAATACACCCCACCGAGAGAAAGCTTCTTAAACAAATAAAATAGATTTTTAATTGTAGGTTTCTATTATTTTAAACCATTTTGAATGTGAATCAAATCTACAAACTCTTTTATAGCAAATCTTATTTATAATTTCTCAAGTGTCCGTCCGTATCCCCCATCCGTATCTCAAGAACCGTTTGTTGTAGAGAAATGTTGCAAACGCCTTTTTGCTTCTACTGATTAGAAAATCACAGAAAAACTATTTTCAGATTTATATACCTTCTACATCAGGGGTGCTCAAGACGTCGATCGCGATCGACCGGTCGATCGCCAACTCGTTTTAGGTAAATCTCTGAAGGTTAGTTGCCCCACTCGAAAGAATTTTTAGCAGTGAAAATTGATGGTCGATCGCCAGGTAAGTGGAAAATGGTAAGTAGCTCCAAGATTTTAACTCCACAAAATTAATGGATGTACCCTTGACATGGTGGAACTCCATATTTAGGAAAAAATTAATTTAGTACTTCGTAAAGAATCCACTTTAATAACACAGAACGGACGACCGGTTTAGACTAATACATAGTCACCTGATGATGACTATGTGTTAGTCGAAACCGGTCGTCCGTTCTGTGTTATTAAAGTGGAATCTTTAAATAATACTAAATTCATTTTTTCCTCTCCAACTCCACAAGCCCGAAGGACATTTAATTAAACACTGCCTACGAGATCGTAGGCAGGTTAGGCGTGATGGGGTATGCAGCGTATGCCCCTTAAAAGTAGGCATACTTATATATAAAAACAGCATTTTTTTGTTCCACGTATCTTTGCAGGTTAGCATTATCCTGCGTGAGAACAATAAAATACAATCACTTTAATCACTTGGACAACTGTAAGCGGCTAGCAATAAGCAAAGTTTCTACAGTTTGCTGATGCCATGCGGTAAAAATCATCCACGTCTACTTAATACTGCGTAATTAATTAAATTAAATAATTTATATTGCACAGAAGATCTAAATTTTTTCGAATAATTTATGATAGATATGAATAAAAATATTTTAAATGGGTTTTTGATAATTTGGTGCCTGTAGATCACGTATAGATAAGAGGCAAAATAAACTGGATAAAACAAACACCATCCTCCAGCTCTAGCTTTCTCCAATCTATTTCAGCCACCCCTACTCCCCCACTTTAATAACACAGAACGGACGACCGGTTTAGACTAATACATAGTCACCTGATGATGACTATGTGTTAGTCGAAACCGGTCGTCCGTTCTGTGTTATTAAAGTGGAATCTTTAAATAATACTAAATTCATTTTTTCCTCTCCAACTCCACAAGCCCGAAGGACATTTAATTAAACACTGCCTACGAGATCGTAGGCAGGTTAGGCGTGATGGGGTATGCAGCGTATGCCCCTTAAAAGTAGGCATACTTATATATAAAAACAGCATTTTTTTGTTCCACGTATCTTTGCAGGTTAGCATTATCCTGCGTGAGAACAATAAAATACAATCACTTTAATCACTTGGACAACTGTAAGCGGCTAGCAATAAGCAAAGTTTCTACAGTTTGCTGATGCCATGCGGTAAAAATCATCCACGTCTACTTAATACTGCGTAATTAATTAAATTAAATAATTTATATTGCACAGAAGATCTAAATTTTTTCGAATAATTTATGATAGATATGAATAAAAATATTTTAAATGGGTTTTTGATAATTTGGTGCCTGTAGATCACGTATAGATAAGAGGCAAAATAAACTGGATAAAACAAACACCATCCTCCAGCTCTAGCTTTCTCCAATCTATTTCAGCCACCCCTACTCCCCCACTTTAATAACACAGAACGGACGACCGGTTTAGACTAATACATAGTCACCTGATGATGACTATGTGTTAGTCGAAACCGGTCGTCCGTTCTGTGTTATTAAAGTGGAATCTTTAAATAATACTAAATTCATTTTTTCCTCTCCAACTCCACAAGCCCGAAGGACATTTAATTAAACACTGCCTACGAGATCGTAGGCAGGTTAGGCGTGATGGGGTATGCAGCGTATGCCCCTTAAAAGTAGGCATACTTATATATAAAAACAGCATTTTTTTGTTCCACGTATCTTTGCAGGTTAGCATTATCCTGCGTGAGAACAATAAAATACAATCACTTTAATCACTTGGACAACTGTAAGCGGCTAGCAATAAGCAAAGTTTCTACAGTTTGCTGATGCCATGCGGTAAAAATCATCCACGTCTACTTAATACTGCGTAATTAATTAAATTAAATAATTTATATTGCACAGAAGATCTAAATTTTTTCGAATAATTTATGATAGATATGAATAAAAATATTTTAAATGGGTTTTTGATAATTTGGTGCCTGTAGATCACGTATAGATAAGAGGCAAAATAAACTGGATAAAACAAACACCATCCTCCAGCTCTAGCTTTCTCCAATCTATTTCAGCCACCCCTACTCCCCCCGCACTCGGAAGAAGTTTTAATACTGAAGGTGTACGCTCGATCGCCACACAAGTGGAAAGGGATACGTAGATCCCATTCTTGTAAAGTGTGAGCACCCCTGTTCTACAGGAATAGAATAAGGTACCTAGAGTCAAAGAAATAGCGGTGAAGTACCTTCGTTGTAGAGAAAAGTCGATTTACACTCGACGTAATTTAACGTAGAAACAGCGACGAAATGTAAAACATCCTAATCAATTTATTACAATATTGTACAATAAATGGAAGTGTATTTCCAAATTATAACTGTAAAAACTGTGAAATACGTACCGTTGAAGCATATTGAAAAAATCGAGAATAAATAGCGTCAATAAAAATTCACTGAAGAGAATATCCCTCGACATTACTACATCTACACTCGAAGCAACTCTGAATAAAAACTGAAACGACATCTGGATGATGTATATATTCATTTATTGCATAGAGATATGGAAACTGATATTCATTTGAAATTTGCAGCACGGTGGCACTACAGAATTCGACGAAATATGAAACTAGTACCGAGCTTTCTTTATAAAAAGTTTCTAAAGTATTTTGTTAAGGTAAACAAGAAACGAGAATGATATGATGAATGATAACAAAACAACACCTGAGAAAATTATAAGGGTGGGGTGTAAATTACACCCCGCGCGAGCTCTGAAGGGTTAAATGAGGAAAATGTATGTTAACCTAAGGTATTTTGATTACATTTATTATTTATACAGAGTGATCAATGATCATAATTATGTGTTCTTTGCACTGAACGCATATAGGGGAGGTCGTTTCCGTCAGTCCGTATGTTTAAACTCGGGAACCGCTGGACATATTTTGATGAAATTTGGTATTGGAGAGTTTTGGTAAAATTTGTCGACCGATTTCAATTTTGGTTGAAATCGGACAATAATTACGACCACTTGACATAAAGACCTATATATAGTTTACAACGTACCTGTTTCAACTCGGGAACCGCGGGACGTATTTTGATGAAGTTTGGTATTCGGCCGCATGCAACCCTCGAGAGCAGCGTTTCCCAACCTTTTGAACTCCGCGGACCACGTCAGCAACCCTTTCAAACCCTGCAGACCACCTCACTACTTCCACTAACCTACGTACTGTATCTACGATTAAGAAAAGGTGGTACTTGGTAACGTAGTTTATTTGACCATTTTCAAGTATACACACAGGCGAATTCCAAACGGCAGGAGAACTCTCAGCTTATGAGGTAATAAGATCAGTAATTGTAAGTTACGGATGGCAGAGAGGTGGAATCGGGAGATACGAAGGAGTTGGAAATGTTCAAGTAAAAACGCCATTAATGAAAATGTTCAATACCTGCTATAGTGTACAATTTGCTTAATTTTTTCCCATAAAAATTCCAGCTAAATATGAGGTGCGGCCTAAAAATAAACTAATCTTGGAAACCTCTGCGAACCATAGGTTGGGAAACGTTGCTCTAGAGCGCTTTGTATTTGAGGTAGCATAAAACTAAAATTTCTCATGCAAAACTTCTTTATTTACTCGAAGAAAACTGTTAAGATAGAAATGCAATGGAACTTCACAAATTTGATGATTGTCATTCATGTAAGTTCATTTAAACGGAAAATAAAATATACGAAGGGTATTTTTCTGGATACTTTTTCTTATGTGACGTATGTTTCAAAACGGCTCATTAATCAAATATATGTAATAAAGGTCGCTTCTCCATGCTTCTTACGTCATTTAAAATGTATTAGCGCTCTGTTAGAACGTCATGACGCTTTGATCTATCACTTTTATCGGCATCCACTATTAGTAAATATTTGATTTAGAAATATTTCCCGAAAAAATAAACGTTTGTGCATACCGTAGAATATAATGTGAATGTATTAGAAATCACAAACAAAAGGAAAAACGCATTAACACTGAAATCTTTGTCAGCGAGTTTTGCATAGCTGGAGAACAAACTTCATTGTTCCGGTAGAGTTAACGATGCACTTAATTAACACATTTATCCAAATAAAAGACTTCCTTATAAATATTTCAGTTTAAGAACCATGAGTTGTCTGGCATTCCTCAATCGTTAGAACAATATTATTAGTTGCCTCCTTATCGTGAAATCGCAATCAAAAAAGTTTAAAATTATACAGGCAGGGAAGCCACCGGTAAACATGCGTCATATTAGATTCAGGACCATTTTTACTTTCTCCAAACCTAGCATAGAGAAAGTATTGTCTTCGTGAAAAAAACAAATTCGAGGTTTTAACGGAAATGCACGTTTTGAGGTCCCCTGAATCCGTTTTCACTATTTTCTTGATAATGTCTCCGAGTGTGTAATAGGAATTTTGTGCGCGCTCTAACTCAAAAACTACTAATCACATCAACACAAAAGTTTATATTAAAAATTTTCATTAAAGAATCAAGATATGACTAGTTTTTGGCTAAAATTGATCAACCGGAAGTGAATGTTTAATCTAGTAACTTTCCGCTTTTTTACTTTCTTCATAGGGGAAAGTATAGTTTTTATGAAAAAATCGACTTCGAGATTTCAACGGAAATACACGTTTTTAGGTCCCCTGAACACGTTTTGACCATTTTCTCGATGATGTCTGTGTGTGAATGTGTCTGTGATAGTTTTTTGTGGGTGCAAAGCGAAATTTTATTTAACATTTTTATAAAAGTCAGAAGAACTGATTAGTTTTTGGTAAAAATCGATAATCCAGAAGTGGGTGTGTACTCTTGTCACTTATCCGTTATTTTGAAATATTTGCATTAATATTTGATAAATGTAAAAATGTATTGGAATAAAAATTGTAGGAAATTTAATTTTCTACAACCGTTGTTCCCATATAATGCATTGCTTAAGAGATAGCTTATATTTGTATCTGCCACCACCACGCCACCTACCGACGACTATTTTAACAATTTACGCTTAGTTACGTCTTAGTAACGCTCCTTTTTCTTTTCATAATTGTTGGAGCTTTGTGACTATATCCAATATCAGAAGGCTATAGTTTGAGTTTATTTCTTTTCTTTGTAAAGTCTTAAATTTTCTCGCAGTTTCTTAAAATATTTATTATTAGGTAACCTATTTGGAATTTTTAGAAATATTACAGATATGGAGAAAGTCATGTGGTGGCCACGTCAGATTTTTTTCAAATATTTCTTTTGAGACTTAATTTATGTAAATATTTGTCATTATCAAAGTTGTAGACAATATCATTTTCTACAACTTGTGTTTGAAATATTTTTTCACAGGACGGATTGTTTAAGAGATATTTACATTTTTTTTCTGAATTTGTTAAGTACGTCACTAAGTAATAATTTTGCTTCCGTTGCTATGATAAAATTTTCTAATTGCTGATTGTGACGCCTACGCTTCTAAGAGTAATTTTAATTGCGATAAAAATTATCCCAATGCATTCTAGCGTCATATTTTGTAAATAAATTTTCTTTTAAATATTGACAGCGATACCATCCATTTCCGCTGCTGTGGACATCACTTAGAAAGCCCTCCAATTGTTGTTGGTTTTCCACCATCATATTTTTACTATAATAATAATAATTAAGCGATTCGAGATAATTTCTGCAGGCGTCGATTGCAATCTAATGAATGGAAATTATCTTTCATCATCAAGTACGCGAAAGATGAGTTCAGGCCAGCGTAACTTTCCCTTGAACGGAATGAAAAATAAAGCGAGATAAGCTTATCAAATTGAACGGTCTTTTTTCGCTCCCTTGGCTAGAAAAAAAACGCAGTTCGTTGTATGCTACGCATAGTTGCACCGGAAGTGGGAACCCAACGTGGAATTACATTCGCTTTCGAATCTCCACGTCTTATATATCGAATGTTTACTTGCGAATATTGTGCATTGTGCGATCGAATAGAGTTGCGAAAATGTACGAATGCGATGTTTGCATGGAAGAAACTCGTTGAGATGGAATACTTTCTAAGGCGAGTTATAGCGTTCTCAACGCCGTCCCATCATAGAAGTTCTAGGTATAAATTTTCCTCATCATCATAAAATTTTTTTATCAACCCCGCTTCCACTGTTAATTGTTTTAAAGCTCGTGGTTGCAACATTAAAGTGCATAATTCGTGAAAATCGACTTCACTAATAGAGACGATAGTTCGTAGTCATCGAACGACGTTTACAGCAGTTTGATCGCGCATCTTTTTATTTAGCCATGCATCATCTCTTTCAATATTCCGTCGTAAATTTACCACGTTTTAACTTAAAGAACCACCACATAGAAATACTAGCCACGACAAGGTCATAAAAAACTGATGCGCATTTCGCCTACAAAGCAGCCGCCTTCAGTGGTAATTCTAAAATAATCTATTTTCGGTGACGCTTGTTTTTTCTCGGACAAATCTCTAGAAAAACATTCTCGCGTGACAAAATTCTACGAATGGTTTTATTCACATAGCATATCCTTAACGAGCAAACGTATAAGTTGCAAGGGTGGTGCGCGCGTTTTCATCTGAAAATGAGATATAAGCTTCGCGGTTTTCATCTGTGCTACTCATACGCTCCTCCGTGAAAAATCTCAATCCTCGGCTTGAAGAGCCGGAGACGGGTTCCGGTAACCGGAACTGGATCATCAAATTCGCCGCAGCGGGTCTGTCAGAATTCCTCTTCGCGTGGTATTTCGTCTTCCCCGAAAAGGAGATGCTCGGGGGGATTTCCGGCACGAACGTCACGAGCCTAAAACAAACAAAATCTGTTTACTGAATTCGTTCGCTTAATGATGGCACCCCTCCGTCGACGTTTTCCGTTTGAAAATTACTGCACGATAAATTCCATGAAGACGCTCATAAGTTCATTTAAGTTTACATTAATAATAAATTGGAATCCTATTCGTAAATCTCTTAGGACGTACAGATTACATTAAAAATAAATACGTATTAATAATAAATTAGAATCCTATTGCTAAATCTCTTAAGACGTACAGATTCCTTTAAAAATAAATACTTATTCGATTCTTTGAACGTAGAATTAAAAGTGCGATTTTTTCCAGCGCAAATGTGAGTTAATATGGTTTATATTTTATATATATATTATATATTTTATATATATATATTTTATATTTTATAACTCGCTAGGAGTTTTTATAAACAATAACTTTTCAGTTATTCTTAACAAATGAAACATTTAACACCGATTAATCACATGCTTCGTCGTTCCTGCATATTTACCATAATGATGCGATACAAATGTTGTCGACTCCGTTTGTTTTTCCTCCAGAGTAACTACAAAGAGGCTAAGTGGGACTCATCTATTAACCACGATAAAATAATGCAATTCTGCATCAATAACATACGCAATGATCAAAAATTAGTACGTCGAATCGTTGACAAAACCGGATAGGTACTTTGAATTTAAGTAGAAACAACTTGAAACCTTGGAGCTTAAAAATGATGCAGATCAGCGTTTCCCTGACGACGTGCCGTAGTTGAATGTTGGGGGTGACGCGAAAAACGTAACCAAACAAATAAATCAACGATTTGGAAATTTCTCACAGATCACCTGATAAATTGATGATGCAGTAGTAACAAATGAATGAGTTCAAGCGTTATGATATTCGTATTCATAAATATACAACTTTATTTCAAATGGGGTGCCGCGAAATTGTTTATATTTGAAAGGTTGCCGCGCCTACAAAAAGATTGGAAGCCACTGTACCTTTCCATATAGAATTGTTTTTAAAAACCACCGAGTATTTCGAATCCCCCGCGGATATTTTTAACGTTCCGTCAATATACGACCGTTTTAATCTAAACACCATTATCAGTTTTTCGCGACAAATCTTTCGAGACTTCTTTTCCCTCGCCTTCACCTGCGTCACCCCGAAAGGAAGATCGTTAAAACGTAATGCCGAGTTTATTACTTACGTAATATGTGGTGCGGTTTGTGGCGTGAGGCTGAGAGAGAGAGAGAGGAAGGGGCAGTGGAGTGCCGAGTGCGTGCTGGAGAGATGTTCCTATTCGTTTTAACTCTCTCCTTCCTCTTCCCACGTTGCGAGCACAGAGCGGAGATCGCCGCGAAACCAGTCTGCTCAGTTCGCTCTCGCTCGCATACCCGCGCCGAGCCTCTTCTGCTACGGATAGACAAGGCGGGGAGAAGAAAAATACATTTTTTTACCAACTTGAAAACTTTTTTTAAAAATCACTTCTCGCATTAATTACAGGAGCTTTATATCCGGTAAGATTTTTTATTTGTTAATTTCATTTTTCAAGTTTAACGCAAGCGTTGCCGGGTAACGGTTTTGGAGATTTAGATAACTTTTTTCACCATGACGCCGATCGGAATCATAAGTGGTAAATCTTGTTTCGCAGGGGATCAAGGGCTTATCGGCGAGGAGAGTGAAAGAAGACGTGCGTAGTTTACATCCCAGGGTGAAAGTGCCACGGAGATGGTAAAGATAACCAGGATAGTCCCATGTCGTATTCGTTTGTTCTACATTTAGTCTATATATGTGTAGTACCAGCTTGGGGGCATTTTTTTCATCAATATTTCTACGTACCCGTCTAAACAAGTTAGGAAAGTGTACAGCGTATCACAAATGGGCGTGTTTCGTGCAATGGAGTATTTGAAAGAAATACTTATATAAACGTTTTTGAACTAGTTTATTTATGTTAGCAGCAATGATGAAGTAACCAAGCAAGTTCAACTCGAATTAAGACCTTCTTGTGTAATTTTCTTGATAACTGCTACTCCAACGATAAAAATGTGGAGGAAAAGAAATACTCTACTAGTTCTACAAGTTTTATTTTGATATCACCAATACTTGACGAGATATGACGGATAATTCATTTTTTGTCACCAGTAAAGTAGTACCCCTGATTGGCTAACGTGATTCATTTGTGTGATTTTCTTATTGTCTTTGACTCCTTTGAGTCCTTAATATCAAATTTCATGAAAATCGGTTCGGTAGAAGCCGAAAACGAACATGCGGACGGACGGACAGACCGAAGCCAATAGGCGCTCATGCTGGAAGCGAAACGCGCCTAAGAAAAGCAGCGTATTATCGTTGGTTCGCTCTTGACAAGACCCATTTAATCACTATCGCAAAACTTTAATAAAAAACAGCAAATTATCGTTCTTTCGCTGTCGACAGACTCTTGAATCGCTATCGCATTCGAAACTTAGCGATCCACGCGATTCTACTTGTTTCCTGGAGAAATATTTTGATGTATTCTATTATTTTTTCCACTTTCCGCGCCCGTTCGCGAAATAATAAGTTCCTGGTCGATCCAAATCACCAACTTTCCAAATGAAATCCAAGTTTATCGCGTGGATTCGGAAAAAAAACGCACCTCGAAATGACATCATTATTGATCGCGTGAAATTCGTTCTCGAACTTTCTCGGAGAAACGTATTTTTTTCGTATTTATGCATTATTATGTGAGAAGGTCAGCGGGAGTGAGAACAGATTTTCAGAAACCCTTCGGTGTCGAAAAGTGGCCGAAAGCTGTTTAATCGTACATTTCGTATTTTGTTTTTAAATGCTGGATAAAATAAGTAATGCGTACTTCTGAAATAAAATCCACTTGCTAACGAAGACTTAACTACGCGGAACTCTGTTCAGAACAGCGAAGCGAGAGCAGCTACTTCATAAATTCGACTTATTTGTTTGTAACAAATACCCTAGTTTAGAGATTAAAAACTCCTCAGGTGACATTGCGAAGTTAAAATTTTATAGGGGTAAAAAGCCGCAGTAATTGGAGTTGTTTGAAGAAGAAATTTTCTGGTAAAAAGACACTATTTGCGAAAGGTTGTTTAACTAATTGATTTACCCGGCCTATTGACCTTAGTGGTGAGAAAGTGGCTTGAACTGACAGTGACAAACCGTGTTTCCTCAGTAGCCGTAAAAAAGGTTGGAAAAACCAGATGCGCATTTAGGCTACGCAGCAGCCGATATCAGTGGTCATTCACTGATCCTTTTAGAACATACCGTCGGTGAATAATCATCACTGATGATGACTGCTTTTTAGCCTAAATGTTCATTTAGTTTTATCTACCATTTCTGTGGCTGTTGGAGAAATATAGTTTTTCAAGCTGACGTCGAATTGGACAGAAACGTTTTTTTTTAATATATACTATTTCGAAATTTGATTTTATATGCGTTAGATAAAAATTAGGAAACGAAAAGTGGAATAGTAAATTCGAGGCGATTGCCAAACGAAGGGGATTGGCGCAGTAGTTGAGGTCTATTAAGAACTCTTCTAGCGAAAAAAAGAGGCGGGAGATTGTGTATAATTTGACTTCGCAGAGAGATCAAACGTCTTTGATAATTGGTTAAATAATTTATGCAAAAAATAAATCGTAGCGGACGAACGATCGGGCCTTCTAAAAAAGGGGGAAGATATTGTGTAAATTTAAAGGTCACAGAGTGTGAATAGAAACTCGAAATTTGGAACTTCGTGACTGGAATCCAATTGATGTGAAGGTAGATCCCACGGCCTCATAATGGGTGGAAAAACCACATGAGATTTTCTGCTATAGAGCAACAATCCTCAGCATTGATCCACCGATGGTAGATTATAGAAAGATTGACTGACCACTGAGGAAGGCTGCTTTGAAGAAGAGAGGCACATACGGTTATTTTCAACTGTTTCGCGGCCATCGAAGTTACCTTAATAATCAAAAGATGGCGAAATTAAACTTTGCACGATTTGGATGTCGTAAATAAGTTAAACTTGGCTCTAGGAACTACATATTATCTTTTCAATTTTCAAGTAAAGATAAAATGATTTTTAAAATCATGCGAAACTCCGTAATAATTGACAGTAAATTATATTACTAATTAATTTATTAAGCTCGGCCTGTTTATTTTGTATTCTCTGTGGCTTTTTCAATATTTTACGTTTCTTTATATAGAGAATAAAGAGCTTGTAAAGCATATAGTAAACGCTGTACAGGGTGTGCCTCAAGTCCCTGCGCACCTCTATAATTTTTATATAAAATATGTATAATACGTAACTGAGAGAGATACTAAGAATAATGTGAAAAACTTACGTAGAAAAGCACATCTTTACAGGAGGCGTTCAAAGTGGCGCCCATGTGGCATCCACACGTTTATGTATATTCGCGAAGACACGAATAAAGTCATGGAATTTGTAGAGGTGCACAGGGACTTTCGGGACACCCTGTATATAACTCCGACGTCACGTCTTACTGATCCTTAAAAGGGTAATCCTCGTGTAATTCGAGTGAGGTCGTGTTTTATCTCTATATTTACACCGTTTAAGATTTTGGAAGCTCCTTTTTTATCTTCATGCCGTATATGAGCAGCGAGCACGAAGCGACAGGCAGTAACGCATGCAATGACAGATAAAGCATCTCTAAAACGAATAATAGCTTTTTCCGCGTCAAAAGCTTCTTTTGCTTCACGATGGGATTTTGCTTGCATTTCGGAGTTGTTTATTGGTGCATATCGGCGTGTATTGTCTGTCCGTCTCTCCATCTTAACCAGAGATGGGTCAAATACGTCGAGGCACTCGCTTCTGCTAATGCGTAAAAAAATATCCCACCTCTAATCTAAACGAATGGGCGTAAAAGCTCTCAACCACCTACTGAAATACAGAGAAAATACCGCAGGATTATAGATTTGTTCAAATATATTAAATTTCGGATGCAAACTCGGAACTCGATCGTATGTACCGAATTTTGCCTTTCTTGTCTATGCTACTTTAAAAAAACATTCCAAAAGAGTCGAAAACTTTTGTTGGTATTCGACAAAACCGGTATTTTTATTGTGTTCGACGAATTTTAAGAAAAACTTGAAATATTAGGCCGACTCGAAGCAGTATTTGCGAAACTTCACATCACCTCCGTAAAAATTTCGCACGCACGCAGAATTCACGGACGGACGGATGCTAGAAACGAACCCGTTATACGGCACCGAGTCCACTTTCTCGCGCTTGCTGATTACATCCTTTCAAAATTCCGAATGTTGTCGACATTCTGAATAGAATAACAAAACTCATTCATCCTCTTCCAACTCTAGCTCTCTTGCGTAACGTGATTATCTCGACAGCGAATTTCTCCTCAAACATTTCGCCTCCAGAGAGTCTTCTGACCGAATCCTTAGCGAAATGATTATGAGCCATCTTTCTCTCGATAACTCTCTTTCCCCGTACCAAGTTCGATAATCTTTTCGATAGCCTTATTTTCGCTCATCTCGTATTTCCTCCTACCCTATTTAATCTTATATCATTATCAAGTTAAGGCTCCACTTTGTGAAAATTACTCATTCAACACGTCTTATGGCTGAAAAAATTGAAGAACAAGCGCTTAAAAAAATACTTTTCTCTCAAGTAACTTCCAATGTAGAATCTATTTTCGGTGTATTACCCGTGAAGACGGCTGCTTTGTAGCCGAAATACGCATTTTGTTTTTTATAACCTTGTTGTGCTATTGGAGATAATTGAGACAAATACAAATGAAATTCAACTATGTATCTTCCACGGAATTGTAATACAACACGGCCGTTTTCGCTACGGACGTTGATGCTACGACCTTAGCGAAACCGTTCGTGTTGTATTAAATTTCCCTGGAAGATATATAGTTGTATTCCATTTGTATCCTATCTAAACTTGTTATTTAGTGTTATTTAGTAATTAATCCGTCCACCAACGAAAAAGAAACCTCTCCTCCGTCGAGTTTTTCATAGCTCTTAAACGTACGTATAATAGCCCCAAAAGCTGTAGTTGAGCGAATTCCAAAAAGGCATTTGAGGTGAATACACACATGATCGCAGTGACGGTTGTGCGACAACTTAATGGTATTTGTTTATATGAGTGTGTTGACGTGGTTTTCGCGTGAATTTCTAGGATTCCAAAATTCCTGAGGCTGTAGATCGGCGGTGAACAAACCTTGACCTATCTTGTGCAATTTTTCCGGTGGCAAAGTGTCGACGCGCCATCACTCTGTTATTTTTAATGCTGGCCTCGGTTCGAATCCTGCCGAGGACATGGTAATGTGTGTTCGTCTTTGTTATTGTTCTTGCGCTCATTGTAAAAGGCCGTAAAGTGCCGTTTATCAGCCAGTTAAAAATAAATAACAAAAACCAAATCAAATTAATAATAAATCCCGCTTTTAACTCGCAAACATAGCCCATAAAAATATAATAAAATAGTGATGGACATAATAAAAGTTTGATATAATCGTTATAAATCCCAGATATATTTTAACTATCGAAAATTAAATTTTTATACAAATCGTTTAAAAGTCAATGCGCCACTTCTGGGAGGCCGATGCGCCACAGAGCACATGCCATGGGTTGAGAATCGCTGCTATACACGCAAGAAAGTGTGGGCACAGGTTGGAGAAGATATCAACACGCGTAAAAGCCATTTAAAAGAAAATAGGTCTAGATAATAACTTGAACCATTAGATACTGCTGGTATTTTCTTCAGAAACGATAAGATAAGCAAACATAGTTTTCTTCGGAATATAGGTATGGTGTAATGACATCATCTGCCAGGCGCCTTTGAAAGCTTTCTGAATTACAATTTAAATTTATATTATTTAATGTGATTCTCATGGCTAGAATAATTCGCGATATAACGATCGGTATAAATCTTAAATAGCTATCAAAATAGGTCGCGCTACTAATTATTCTAATTCACTGTTCGTATATTGTTCATATGAACAATTTGCCCACAGAAAAATAACCAAAACTTTTTGATCTGGAAAAAATACGAAATAAATCGTTTTTAAGGTTTCGTTCGTGGTTCGTGACAATTTACGTCAGGCGCAGCAGATTTGGTAAACAAACACATTGCGAAGTAACCTCATTCGTCGAAATGGGCAAGGAAAACGGTTATTTATCGCCCGATTCGTAAGATAGCGAAGACGCAACACTTCCATCTCTCCAGTCGTATGCATCGTTTCGTCATCGAACGAAAACGAACCGTTGGGATCAATTCCCCGGATCTTACCCGGGCGCTGCATAAGCGCATCTCTCTTGATACGTGAGCTGCTTCCGAAGCTTCCTAGCCGATATTTTCACTTTTGTCGCTCACGAACCCGTACACCTGCGCGCATAATGCGGTAGCAAACGCGGCAAGAATGAGTTGACCGGACTTGGCCGACGATCCATCTTCTCTTCTCCCGTCCCGCCCCTCGGTTTGAAATAAAAATTTAAAAAATCTGTGCGTTCTTATTCGCGGCGGCGTGGTACTGTCTTTCAGCGAGAAAGAGAGGTGATAAGGTCAAGTGCCCTTATTGCCGAGTTAATCGATTGAACCGGGAGGGGGAGAAGAGAGAGGGGGGAGAGAGTGGACTGAGAGAAGTTAAGAGGGGGTGGCTCGCTTTTAGAGTGTGGGAAGGTGCGAAATGGCGAGCTTTGAGAATAGGTCCAGTTCACCTATTGCCGCCATCGTGTTGCGAGGACTGAATGCCATTTGGGAAAGAGTGACGGTGCTTTGGACGTTTTATTTTCAGGTTTTATTGAGGTTATAAATAGAAGAACAACGACCATCAACTCTAGCTACCGGTGAACATGAACCACACCATGACCGACTAAAAGACTGCCGCGAGACAAAATGAACTATTTATCATATCCGAATATTCTGGCGAATGAGTTAAAAAATATCTTTACCGTTATCTCGTACCTAAAAGGGTAAAAAGCCCAGTACTAGGCAACAAAGTATTATGTCGTCCAAACGGCGGATGTTAAACCGAGGAGTTACAAACCGCATCACCTAGTGCGGGAGAGCGTGTTATGGATTAAGGCTTTCACCGGAAGAGAGATTAATAAGGTAATTAATTTGCTCTTTTTTTAAATATTGCCATAATCTTATGATACGTGGGTGAAAATACTGTGAGCATTCATAATATAAAACATTATACGTGCCATATATATATATATACATACATATATACATACACACACACACACACAGAGACCAAAGGTACTGATTTTTTCAGGCGTTGTACTGATTAACTTCCTGTACTGATTCGCGGTTAAAATAATTTCATATAAAAAAAATTGCCTTAATTTGCACTCTTAACTTGGTTATCGGTATTTCGAAAACTCTCTTACGTTAAATACGGTTTTTTGCACCCAATTATCTAGTGGAAAATGGTTCAAGATCGATTGAATTAAAATCACGGAATATATCTTTTAACAAATGGTTTTCTAACTTGCGAAATTTATACTCCAGCTTTAAACTAAAAACAGTTTGTACGTTTTTTCTCATTTATCCAGACACTGTTCTCCAATTTTTTAATTTTATTTTTAAGGGACAATAAAATATAAAAATTCGAGATGAACTCTTCATCTCTGAAAACTCTATTCTTAGTCTAAAACATTTTCGTTTGCATTTTAACATGGGTTACGATCGAGATATAAACTTGGGATGTAAACGTTCGTGCTTGAAAAAGTTTTTTTTTGCCACTGAGATTATTCGAACCCGCGTCTAATTTACGCAAAAATATCTTCAGAATCGCAGGAAAATAAAGCTTTTTCAAGCATCTAACAATTGAAAATTGTAAATGCATAACAGTCTCCCTTTAGCTTTTGGTGGGCTTAAGCTAGCAATTGTGAATATTTTCATTCAAGCAATATAGATGGTGCCATGTATTACACTTAGAAGTATAGGTAACTGTTTAAACGATTTTCAGCTTTAATCAAAATCTGGGCCAGAAATAAAGGTTGAATCAACTACATTTATAACAACGTGTTCCGTTGTTTATTGACATTATTTATGGTTAATTGTTGAAAACGTTTTAACATTTTAGGCCGTAGAATTTTAACAAAAATTTCCGAGGGTATTCACCCCCATCAAAATGCAAACAAATACATTTCAAGGAATTATTCCATAGTGACGCTAAGGTATTTATACTAATACGCGCTAAAAAAAAATTAGCCAGTAATAGTGATTCGGAAAAGAAATTCCAGTTCCGCATCTTACCGATGACTGCCCGCCGTGCGATGTGGAATGCGCTGCACGACTACTTCCGATTCGTATCTGTGTTCTTCAACCAATATTCCAAGCGCGTACTTGCACTAAAAGGAAAGAAAAAATTCACACCAATTATTTTCTGTAAAATTGCTCGACCTTAACTTTATCAGTGTAAAACAGATTATAATTTTCCGTCGTTATGTTCACTCCGTATCCAAAACAAACGAAACAGCTATAGCTTGGCAACACCACATAGGCTTTTATTCCCTTAAATTTTATCATCTCATCCGGACAAAAATGTTTTTATGGTGTTAATGCGAGTGACGATTGCCGCGAATTATTTCAATAAAGAAGCTGGCGACAATGTCATCCATTTCACGGTTGGAATATCGCCTCGAGCTTTGTGATGGCAAGCAAAAGAGAAAGGGCAGGCACGGAGAAAGCTACGGAATATTAAATGCCGAAAAGAAAGGGAGTGTACGAGCAGTAGAATGGACGAGACGGATTTGTTAGCGCGGAAAAGAGTGCTCTTTGAAGGGTCAAGAACTTTGGACGTTACGATTGGCGATCAAGTACGTAAGAGGAGTCTCAATGGACGTATCGTATTAGCAGATCCGGCAAAGGAATGATTGATGCGAAATAACCGCGTTGTGGGTATGTGTCGGATCCAATTTCGACGAGAGGAGGGAGGTGGCTATTGTCAGATACAACCCACCCTCTTTTTTCGCGAGCGTTTGTGAGTAAATAACTTCACGTGCCACTCTTCCTCACAAACGCGGTCCATGACGTGTATCAGGACTACGAGAACGATTTGATTTTTGATTGAAGGGCTTAGGTTTGATATAAGACACCCACGACAAAAAATGAACTACCCAGGAAGGAGTTTACGGGGGCGGCAGCCCCCTTTATAATAGGAAGAAAAGTACAAATTATACGAAGAACAATATATTCATTGGCTTACCTATCGTATTGCCCGTCAGACTTCCCCGGTGCGATTTCCGATCTTCTTTTGCTTTTTGGGAAATTCCACCATGAAGGAACATTTTGCTTAACCCCACGGGGTTGGGTAAGTTATTTGAATTGTTTTTGGTTCCTCCTCAAAGGAACTTTTTGCTCGACCCCACCGGGTTGGGTAAGTTATTTGAAGTGTTTTTGGTTCCTCCTCAAAGACAAAGTTGTAACAAATATTCTTGAGTGAATACCTTATTTTGCTAAACATCGTTTCACTTTTATATTATGAATATATGTATTTCTTTTCCATTAGTATTTCTTTACATTTTTCTACTATTTTTTCCATTGGTTCCATGCTAATAATATTTTTTTATTATCACTGCTATTTACAGGGTAAACATCAATAAGTTCTTAAGGGCAACAATTACTTGTACGCATTTCAAGAGTTTATTTTTGGTAACACAGGTGGTTCTGCGGTTGTGAGTGTCTAATATCAAACCTGTTCCGATTGAAGAAAATACCGGTAGGTTTCCAAAATGTTGTTATAGCGGCAGAAATAAAGTTGCGATTTCTTTGTAATCATATTCAGAATGATCGTTTTAAGAATGAATCTTTGATTCTTTTAATTATTCCAGTTGATTTAGATTGAATCTTTATCAAAATATTTGATTGGTTTATTGAAAAAGGTGTCAAACTTGACCTCCGCCATTTTGGATGCAAAAGTGAACACGACGGGGTATGCTGGAAGAAGCCGCGTTTAATTTGTTGTGATGGAATGTTCTCCTTGACCTGCGAAATATATTTTTTCGATTTCTCCATAGTGTACGAATTATTGTTGTAGACTTTATCCTTGACATACACCCATAACATAAAGGAGATGGATCAATTTTCAAGCTTCCGCCTCTTTCCTATCCAAAATTAGTATGAGAATTAAGGAATCTCACTTAAAATGCCATTTTAACCATTTCTTGCTATCCCTGAGCAAAAAAATTTTAGAGATAAAAAGTTTTCCATTTCCGATGAATTATCCGTAGAATAGACATAAAAAGTGTGCTTCATCAATTAGATTGTATTTTATGAAAAATTTTGCACAAATTTAAGGAGATCGTATATTCTTGGTGAAGATTTTTTATTTACATGCAGTCAGACCCCGATTTAGCACCCTATTACATTGTGCCACCTCCGCATACCGCCCATGAACCGTGAACAAAACTTCATGTAATGATTACATAGAGCAAGGATACACCTCGATTCACCGCCAACCCCGCTATAGCGCCGATGTCCGTAACGGACCAATGGTGGAGCTAAATTGGGGTCTGATTGCTTTGTACATTAATATGAGTCCTTTGTAAATATCGTTGTGGTGTCCCAAAATACGAAAACGTGCATACTCTTTTTCGAGTTTGTAAGCCATGCGTTCCGATCATTGGCCCGCAAATAAAATATTATCCGATTAAAATATTCCGTCACTGAGAACGTCTACACAAATGATTTTTCCAGCAAATCGTTACTTTCATATACACACGCTTCGGAAAAGATACCGACTGAACAAGTAATATAGTCAATTAATTATTAATATCTGCCTTATATTTCCAATGCAGCGACTGGAACAGATAATGTAAATATCGAATATTAAGATCGCTGAATATTATGTTATGCTCCTCTTCTTTGCTTATGGTTCCAGAAGTGAAGATCCATTAGAAAAAATGTAGTGAAGGTAGATCTAACATAAGCACCTTAATCCTCACTAATCGGAGCTTTAATGGTCGAGTAACCGCCTCCAGACCTATTTTTGTACTCGACAAAAGACTATTGACCGGGAGGTATTCGAAGTCAATCAACTTCAAAAATAACAGTGCGGTAATCCTAAGTGAATCGCCTTTTTTGCGACGCACATGCAGCTGCATGAAATTCAAGGACGTATTGCTTAATGGATCCGTCGAGCCTTTCATGTAGCAAACGTAAAAGTCTGAGAGATTGATTTAATAGATTTCGCCGTGGTCTCTCCATAAGTAGAGGTTAATCAACAGCTGCATTCCCAGACTCGAGTGGAGACATCCGAAAGTGGCCTCCTTTCGGGGCGGTATTATTCCTCGACTGCCAATTTCTGCCAGAGCTCATCGGACAATCGCTTTTTACATAAGTAATTGTAACTTCGCCGGCGGAAATTAAGCACGAGGCCACTCTCCTTAACTGAAAACGTTTCATATAACGCCTGTTCTCACGTTGATTATGCTCCGCGATCCTGTACTGCAAAAACACATTTTTATCGTTTTTAAATACACTGTAGATGACGAGCCGCTGTGAAGAGTACGAGTTAAAAGCCATATGGGCAAATACAGCGTAAAAATTTGATTAACGTCGAAGTTATTTTACTGGATATATAATTTTGTGATCGCATATTCATAAAAATAGCGAATATCATCAGCATTCTTAAGCCACGTACACACGTGAGCAGGCACCGAGGCGAGCACGCCTGCTCAATCGAAAATATGCATGTGTATAGGGCGAGCACGTAAGTGCGACCCCGTCCGTCGCACAGCGCGAATAGCGGCGAATGCGAGCCGACTTTCCAGAAGCTCCGGCGAACCGCACAAAATTACACATGCGCGAGAAATCGTCTACACGAGAAAACACATGCTATGAATGATCATTCGCAATTTTCGCTCACGTGTGTACGCGACTTTATATTGGCTTCATTCCTTATTATGGGCTTCTCTGGCGCAAAGAGGCGTCACTGGGTCCTGAGTGCAAGGAGGCTCTTTTGACAGTGACCAATAATTAATTACGGAGTGACTGTCGTGTCCAAGGGAGGCCTTAATTTCAGTAAGCGTCCGAACCAAACGAAGCCAAGCTACGACACTGTGCCTGTTCTACAAATGAAGTCCTACCCCTAAATATATCAATTCTACCAACGTTTTTCTAGGCTAAATAGAATCTTTTTTTACCACCTTTTAAGCCAGTCCTCAACCTTTCACCTCCAGGGGGCCACATTGACAATTCGAAAGTCCTCGCAAGCCTTTTCTTAAGAGTAGGAGTTCGTCAAAAAATCTGTTAAGCTTTTTATAGAGTGAGTTCGTCAAATTGCGTCCTTTTCAGCATTGGGGAAGGACGCAGGACAAAGCCCTGACTGGTACCTAAATAGTAAAATTTACGTCAAGGTAGACAAATCGTGTCCGTCCAAAGGTTAGGGATGGACAATGAACATTCGAAACAAAAAATAAACAAAATTAATTACTCACCTAATCAGAAAATAAAGTTAAACTTATGAAATAAATAAATTTATCAGAAGATATGCACACATATTCAATGTGATATTTGAGGCTGCACCTTACCAGCGAGGTTTTTAATATCTACTTCAATGTTCGTGACACACAATCTTAAAATATTATGCAAATGGTCGTCAGAAAGCCATGTCCTACAATTCGACTTGATAATTTTCATTTTTGAAAATGTTGATTCACAAATATATGTGCTACCGAAAATGGAGAACATGCCCATTGCAAATGTCTTTAGGTTCACAAATTTGTCCAGTAGTCCTGAATAAAAAATCAAGACTATTTTCTTTGTAGACGCCTTTCAAAGGATCAGTGGCTTGCAGATCAATTAATTCCATCTGATATATTGCAGATGGGCCCTCTGGTGTGATACTTCAAATGGATTCGGAAACATTCTTATTTCCTTCGCATGTTTGTGAAAATCTCCGAATCTGTTCTTGAATTCTTCCCGCAAGAGATTGTCTTTCTACGGAAGAATGAGAAACCATTTTTTTGTCAGATGCTAGTTCCTTACAGCAAGATCAGTGCGAAAAATTACCTTCACTAAACTGTTTCACCAAAATGTTCAACTTCCCCTCAAAAGCTTTCACCTCAGTATATATGTCTGACACTAGATTTCCTTTGCCCTGTAATCTTAAATTAAAATTATTCAAATGATCTGTGATATCAGCTCAAGCCCAAACCCATTTTGGGTCAGAAAATTCTTCTTGAGATCTTCCTTTTTCTGTGAGAAAATATCAATTTCATGAATAAGATCAAAATATCGCTTGAGAACTTTTCCTCTGTTAAGCCACCTAACTTAGGCATGATGCATTTAATTCAGAGAGGAAATTTTGAAACTGCCGGTGAGTCAGTCCATAACGCCTGATGAAATTAACGCATGATACAACAACACCTATCACATCTTCGAATTTTATAATCTTACTGCATAAAGCCTGCTGGTGAATGATGCAGTGAAATTGCATAGGAATTGCAGCATTAACTTATACTATTTCTTCGTTAATTCGTGCAACTACCCTAGATTTTTTCCCTATCATATACGTGGTAACTAGCAAGCATAGCTGACAAGTTTTCTTTTACAACCATTTTAAAAATTTTTGCAGCTGGTATATAGATTTACTAAGTGAATTACACCTGTTCAGTCGTACGTCTCCATGAAACAACGAATACTTCTTATGACGAGATTCGTAGTGTCTCTTAATATTGGAGAATTTAAAACTATTCATACTTTCATGACATATCAGACAATTCGCTTTGCCGTAGTGTAAAACAAAAAATAATCATTTTTCCAACGATCATTGAACTGACGGCCCTCATGTTTTTTCGCTTTTTTGTTGTCCCCGAATTTAATGAAGCCATCTTTTTAAAGGATGCGTTGTTTTAGAATTATATATTTTTGAAGCAGTCTGAAAAGAAAGCACTAGTGTGTATTTATTTAATAAAAATGATTTAATTTATAATGCTGTAAAAAGTGATTAACATACCGCGCATTAAATCTGCCTCGACTTTTCCGAGTTCGATGCGTGTGCGCAAGCGCGCACGTTGTGGAAAGCATTTCTGCAACAACACTCACGTGGTCAAACAAACAAACTTGAGTCCGTATAAAAACAAGGGGTTTGGCACAAACCATAATTTATGTTAGTTTCTACTATTGCTGCAAAACCTATGGCAAACACAATTTTACATCAATTGACATAATTACAGTGATACCACGATTGTATTGTGGGAGTTTTTTCCTAACAGTATCTACAAATCTACAAAACTTACATCATATCAAACACATCATTCATGGTTTTCCGTACAACGGCATTTGCACAAAAATAATACCTCGGTTCGGACTCGTAAAATGTTGAAATTTGGTTACCGCCGTCTATAATCACTTAATCCCCAAATACACTTCAAAATTAACTGGTAAAGGTAACGAAGCAACAAAACGTCGACAACTCACCCACAGCGAGACACAAAACACTAGGGAAGAACTCAAGACTGCAAAACACATCTGACATAGTATGTCTCGATGGGCACTGACTGGAGGTGGCAGGATATAAACTGCCCGCTACTAGTCTTTGTATATACAAACTTGGATTAGCTATGAATACAAGGTTTCACTTGTGTTGAGAGCGCAGAGCCGTAACTAGAATATAGCGAAGGTGGTATTTGCCATTGGCGCCGCTTGGAAAACGCTCCCCCAGAAATGCCAAAATTATATTTTCCGAAAATTAAGTATTAATTTAACGCTCCTATTTTCAAGTAATTGCTAATAAAATGCTATTATTTTCATTTAAAACGCAGGAAAAATATTCTGCGCAACTAAGATGTTTCTTAAACTTTTGCCATAGGCACCATATTACCTAGGTACGTCTCTGTAAGAGCCTATGTCAATCTGAATTCGCTTTTCCCCCTCTCAGCTACCCAACGTATAGATAGCAAAAGACGTGCCGATAGGACAAAGTTACCGAGATCTAACACCGAGGCTCTTATAGCGATCATGTATTCGCATCGGCTTACTACAAGACGACGCTGTCAAACGTGTATAAAACGTTGCAAAAAGAATTAGTTTCAGGGAGACCAAGGGCCGCACAGAATTGGTTCGGGGGCCGCATGCGGCCCGCGGGTTGGGGACTCCTGTTTTAAGCAATAAGAAACGATAAGTCAGATTCGGAAAACAGCGCCTCTATTGTTAAAAACGTCGGTGCGTCTTATTGGTCGATTCTTAATGGGGTGTAGTGGGTGGCATTTAACGCGGTCCTCGTTTGAGATCGTTGGTGGTGTGATGTTTTCGTCATCCGATTCCTTCCCTCTGCCCAATCTTGCTCCACCCCATTGCGTGAACCCTCAACCGCCAGCCCCCTTTAATCTAATCATAACCGGAAACTTGAAGGGGATGCTTGGCGCAAGGGCCAAGGTGAGTAGTGGGGGATTCTATTGTTATTAATCGGGAATTAAGTGACCTCAATGAAGAAACGCCCGCTCGTGGGAAACTGCATTGTTCGCAGACGGACGGATTGTCTTTTTTCAGCAGACTTCATAACTGCATCTAAGAAATTAGCGCGCAAAAAATACAACCGTGCGGACACGATATGACTTTATTGTTAGTATGCTGTTATGAAAGGAGATCAACGTTTACTCATTACGTGGTATTCCTAATTTTCATATGAAATCATTTTAGCTCTTCTATACTATTTAATTTGAGCTAGATATAATGGCTAATAAACTTTTGTAAAAGCACTGCGTAAATATTTGTTTATCATAACTTAATATAGTAAATACGTTAGTATTCGAGATATTTCATTAAATGTAACGCAAGATATAAGATGTTGGAATTGATTTAAAATAACATTTTTAAATGTAATAAAGTTGAAAGCAGTAACAATCTCCATGTTTTTCTTTCCTCAGGTCTCATATGAAGCCAACAGTGAATTTTGTCAAAAGCTGGAGGTGTGGCATTAAAACAGAAGGCTTTAAATTCAACCATGAAATACCGGAAGTATTTGTACAGTGCCAGGTAAATATAAAATTTAACTAAAAATTAACCATAAAGTTAAACTCACCCAACAAAATTTTATCTGAGAGGCAATTAAAATTTCTAAAGTAACATTGTTCTTTTCCTTTAACAGTGGCAAAAAGGATTTGGCATTTCTTTCACATATATTGTATATAGAATTCTCCTAGCAGCTATCTTTGTTGGCATTCTAGTGTCATCATTATGTGAAACAGGAAAGAATGAAGCCAAAAGCTTCAATGGTGACACAAAATATGACCTCACAACATCAGGTGCACATTTTCACATAATATTGCATACTTATTAATTCCAAGTTGCATTACCCAAGCTACAAAAACTCATTTTAAGATTCAGTTTTCACAGAAGGATCTCTGACTATGAGACAATTAATCCTTAAACTTATTTTGTCATACTTTCAGATGACAAAGAAGTATCATCCACAGAGACAATATTCTTGGTGGAAAAGGATAAAAATGTAACTGAAGAACTTCTAATGGACACAGGACCAGCATTTATCTATAAATGGCCTATTTATCTCACCAATTGGGGTATAGCAATATGCACTGCCCAAGCAGTTATGGGAGCTGTAATAGTTGTACGTAAAAAATTAGCAGAAAAAAAATATGGTAAGAATTATTTGACTTGAACTACTGGTGTAAAATACTAGCTTCCAGTCAATGCATGAGAATATTCATAAATAATTTATTTGGATAGTAGTATTTAACAGCAAGTTATTTTTCCTCAAATTTATGCAGTAAATCATTAATTTTCTCAAATTTTTAGCAATGAAAAATTGTTTTTAAAATTCAAGAATGAAAAAAGAGACAAAATATAGAGCAACCTATGTAAATGCTGAATTCATTACATGATATCTACATGTACACTAGAATTTTAAGTATTACCTTACATTGTAAGAATATAAGTATTTAAGATAAGATGGAAATTCTTTCCGTTATTCCAAACAGTGCACTACATAAGTACTTTTTGCTGGCATAAACATTAAACTAAGAATTTTCTAAATTTAGAAAAAAATGTACTCATAAAAATATTGAAATTTCAGATGGAGAACTTAAGAGTAAAATGTCATTTTCATACAAATGTTATTGGGCCTTACATACCACTGCAAGTGTGATAGCTCCGGCTATTACCATACTATACTGGACTCTTGTTTATAAAAAATGTAAGTCATCTAATTAATCCTTGGAGAATATTGGTTTCCTGTTTATGGTCAAAGTTGAATTATATATTAACTTGTTAGTACTAGCAAATTTATCAATTAAATTTCATATAGCACAACAAATTTTATTTACTACAGTAACTTCTTAAACAAATACAGTAGTCCCTCTCCAACCGCGGTCTCCAGTATCGCCCATAAATGTATCCGCTCCGGCTCACGGATAAATGTATGCAAAACCACTCCAAATTCTTGTCTGATTATCTATATAAGTGCTCAGTGTGAATTTTGATATCACAGTCAAATAGAAAGGGGATAAATATAATCTATACAATTAGAAAAATGTTGTTCCTAACATTTTATAGTTTAAATTATTATTTAAGTGTTAGACCTCTTAAATGTTAAACCTATAGTTTCGAACAAACTAAACACTCACAATAACGGTGAAAATCCACATGCCTTTTAATTTACGTTAAATTTACTTTTTCTCAAAAGTGGCCTACAGTCTTCATTACCCACAGTTGTCCATATGGTCGTCAATAATGAACAAATATTGTCATTATTAAAAGTTATGTTATAGTTGAAAGTTCTATTAGGTGTAATTAGTTCATGCAAGGAATGGTGCTCCTGTCTTATTGCACTATTATGCATCTACATATCTCTGTTTACTCTTTGCTGTTATTTACTTTGCATAATTTTTTGCATTAATATTTAACCCTCATGCCATTTTGGTAACATCCCTTGGCTAGAATTTCCTCTTGTCATTACAGCTATTTTTTATTTTGATTGTATTTTCTGGTAATATTTTGTCATTCTCAATTTTGTATTTTGAAAAAAAATTCCAGTAATGGCCCCCGATTACCACAGCTTTTATAACATTATTTGTTGTGTATACATTATCTGTACCCCTTAACTGACTATAAATTAGTTTTATTTTACAAATTTCTCATATAATTTTTACTAAATCATTTGCCAAAACTATCATCACTGAAGTGGAGAAAAAACAAGTAAAAGTATATAACTGAATAACAAAATTTCATATAGTTGATATCTTTATGGGTATTTTTTTAGTTGAAGCCAAGTGCGTATGTAAATCATGGATTCCTGTCCCGAAAAGACTCAAATATATTTGATTAAAATTACTAAATTGAACCTTATAGACGTGTAAAATAAATCAAACAAAGTATAGAAGGCATTAAATACGGTAAAACGTTTTTAATCCATAAACAAATATAAGAAATGTATCACTTATTTTAAAAATCTAGTCGACACAAAAATGCTTATCTGCAAAAAACTTCTTTCTTATTTAATGAAGAGAGTGGCATCAGTTATTAAAATAATTACTAAGGTTGTGATATTTTTAAAAAGACTGCATACCAATATCATCAATAGTAGGGTTACCATCCGTCCTCTTTTACCCGGATTTTTTGTCTAAAATTTCTGTCCGGGCGGATTTTTATAAAATTGTTGAAATGTCCGGATTTTTACTTCCTGCGACATTTTGTTTTAAGCAAGCACAACGAAGAATGCTGAATTACATTACCTGATATCTCTTTCGGATACAGAGAGACGATTGGTCAATTCAAATTTTTCGCGGGAGCCAAGCAGGTGTGGAAGACCCTGACGATGCTAAATTCATTACATCGAAGCATTGTCAACCTATGCTTACTCCAGAATTCACTCATATATAAATAGATATTTGTAGTGGTATAACCTGCCAGGTGTTTCAAGACCCTGTTTTCTCGAACAATACAACAACATGGAAATGTGCACTTGAGCCACTGAGAACAGCATTGATCCATAGTTGTGTTCTGTTGACTAATTTCGGAATATTTAGCAGAAGACCAACCAATGGTGCAGCCACTAATACATTTAGTACGGAAGTTCAGCTTTGTTTAAAACCACAGTTCTTCACTGTAAATACAAAAATATTTATTTTTCACTTTTATAGTACTAGACAATACGATTTGATGATTCATTATTTATAATATAAAATTGGTTATGATTATTTCATATATGAAAATTAATATTATTAAGGACTATCATTCCTTTAAAAATGCCTAAAAGGAAGTGTACGTTCACAGAAGAGACGAAAAACAAATTTCCATGTTTTTCACCTGGCCAAGTTGAATGGGAAGCTGAGTGTCAAGTATGCAGAATGGGGACATATGTTTCAGTGGCTAATTAAGGGGCTGGTGATTTAAAGCATCACATAGAATCAGACAAGCATAAGAAAGCACCTCTTCGGGAAAGGTTACAGATTTTTTGCCAAAGTTGTCAGTAAAACAGAATACGATCTAGCTGCTGCAGAGGGCGACTTTGGTTTTCATACTGCGAAACATCATAGCAGTTATAAATCGATGGACTGCACATCTTTCATGTTAAAAAATGCATTTTTTGATTCAGAAATATCAAAAAAAAATTCCTGTGCAAGAACTAAGACAGAAGCCATTGTAAACTCTGTAAACCATTCACTTAACATTGCTTTAACAACTTTTAAAGAAAATAATATTGCGTACTGTGGGGTTTCAACTGATGGAAGCAATCATGGTTCTGAAAAGATATTTCCAGTAATAATTCAGTATTTTGATGTGAAGGCAGGAGGGTTACAAACCAAATTAATTGAATTACAGAAAATGCCTAATGAGACAGCAGATACCATTTCTACTTATGCCAAAGAAACTCTTGAAAAAAATTGTTTGCATGAAAAATGCATTGCATTCACAGGGGACAATTGCAACAATGCTTGGAGGACTCATGAAATGATGAAGGAAATAATGTTTTTGCAAAATTAAAGAAATTGTTGCAGACTAAGACCATAATTGGAGTGGGCTGCCCTGCACATATTTTGAACAATTGTCTTCACAGTGCCGCAGAACTTTTGGATGATGATATAGAGAACATTATTTTTTAAATTTACCAGTATTTTCATATTTATACAGTCCGGACTGAGGAGCTTAAGGAATACTGTGAGTTTGTTGAGATTGAATATAGACAGCTTCTTTCCCACAGCAAGACGAGGTGGCTGTCATTATTTCCAGGCCTTACTAGACTTATGCATATGTTTCCAGCTTTAAAGGCACTTTTTCTGTCCCAAGAAAAACCTCCCATGTTCTTTGAAAATGAATTTAGTGAAATTTATCTTTGGCTCATGCAATCACTTATGAGTGTGTTCCATTTACACACACAACAAATTGAAAGGGAAAGTAACTCAGTTGCAGAAGTATTAAATATCCTAGTCTCTGAACAAATGGATCACAATTTCATGCCTTTGAAAGTGAAGGAACTCCTATCCAAAAAATGTTATGAAGAACTTGATCATGAATGTGAAAAAGTGGCTTAAACCTATGGAATCCATTTTGTGTTTCATGTGGATGACAATTAGTGCAAAACCAAATTGTAATGATGTGGAATATTCTGTTCACTACTTGATCAACAAAGGGGTACCAATTGATGACGTTAAGTGTTTTGACCAATTGAACAATCTCAAGAAATTTGTTGAAGGTCAAATTGACAATGAAGACTTTAAAAACATGCTTGCACATCAAAAGTGGGCCAAATATTTTAGTAATTCCAAAAATATTGAATGCCATTCGGAATTTTTGAAAATTGTCCAGTTTTTCTTCGCAATTCCACCTCACAATGCAAATGTAGAAAGAGCATTTTCACTAATGCAAAGTCAGTGAACAAAAGAAAGGAATAGGTTTAATGTTAAGTCTGTGAAAGGTATTCTGTTTATGCAGTACAATTTCAAACATATGTCATGCACTGATTTTTATACATACTTGAGAGGCAATCCAGAGATAATGAAAGAAATTATTTCACAAGACAAAAATGAATGGGCTAATTCAAAACATTAGTAAATATTGTTTACATTGTACTTTTTTATTGTTTGAATTAATAAATTTGTCCTCTTTTTAAAATTCAGGACGACCTTTTTATCCTCTTTTTTCACTCAAAAACATGGAAATGTCCTCCTTTTCTATGTACATAAGATGGTAACCCTAATCAATAGTTTCCACGATTTTGATGAATATATGCAATATTGGGAATGTGCTGGTTGGCAAGGCAGTAATGAGGGCTTAGCTGCTGGAACAGAACTCAACTTTATGGCTGTGTATGGGCAGAGTACTGTAATCTGCGGATCTCCTCAAAAAAGGAGGGAGCAGGAGGACCTCACGAGAAGAATTTTATTGTATATTAGAATTATAATAAAAAATACGATAAATAGAATTTTTAAGCATGTTTTGTATGCATTATAAGATTTAAGGTATCTCTCAAGGATCACTCCCCCTAACCCCCTATTTTCCATAAGCCTTGGCCCTCTCCAACCGCAGGTTTCTCTAACCGCAGTCAAGCCAGGAATGTATCCACCGCGGTTGGAGAAGGACTACTACTACTACTTAGTATTAAATCAAATTGCAGGAAATATCATAAAATTTGGGAGACCGATTTTTACACTCTCTTAACTGCAAGAGACCTGTTAGAAAATCACAAGAAAAAATATTTTAAAAATAGGTTTTTCAATAACTTAGATTATGATAATTACAAATTTACTTTCTAGGCATGAAAAAATTGCACTTACTTAGAAAAAATTCTCACAAGCATGAATCATTTAAATGATTTTTCCATCCAAAACAGTCTTTAGCCAAATAAGATGCAGCAGGTCATCCTGAAAAAATTTAATCATAATTTAAGAATTTGTTATGATAAATAAAATAATTTTCTTATTGGAAAATAGGCAAATTTAAGAGTGTGTTACATATTTGATTTCAAATGTGATCGTCTTCATTCCAGCTAGGGGGCCTCCATCTGCAGTGGGAGTTCTCGTTCACGGGATCAATTCTATCCTGATGCTGATAGATTTGTCTTTGGTGACACATCCTCATCGTTTCCAACATTTCTACTTACCTTTAATGTTATCGTTTATATATTCCATATTCACCATCATATACTACTTGGCAGGTGGGACAAACAGGCATAAGAGTCACAAAATTTATCCACAACTAGACTGGAGCAGGCCTTTCACTCTTGCATTGCCTACAGCTTGCGGTGGTTTGATTTTATTGCTTGTTCTGCATTCATTAATGTATGGATTCAGTGAGCTCAGAAGTTATTTGGGCCGGAAGCTAAAAACTCCCAGACGTTTTTATATTGGCGAAGGAAGTGATAATAAAGGAGCTAGTATCAGTGTACATGCTTTGGATTCAATTGAAGTCAATGGAGGAAATGTTTCAAAAGGTGTAAGTTTGCCAGTGATTGTCATGGTCGATGTATGAAATGATAATTTGCAAAGACAAATGCAGTTTTGCAAAAGTGAAGTGTGATTAGGATTCCTGACCAGAATTCAATGTCAAAAATTAATCTATTCTGTGATATTTTTAACTATGAATAGTTAAATGTGATTCCTAAAATGAGAATACATTAAGTTCCATGCTGGTGATATGTCATTCCAACGAGAGGCAAAAAGACGACTAGATCTTGAACGTTTTAATGTTTAGAACATATCTAATTGCTCAAAAGCAATGATACCTACAAAGCTACATCATTGAATAAAAACACTCCAATATGTATTGTGCAAGATGTAGTGAAATTCATGGTTTTGTGTGGCATTTCAGCAAATTATTGTGAATGATTTCATATTAAAATTATTCTTCAGTTAATTGTGCATTTAAATTCACAGCATTCAAGTTGTTAATTACTTGATTCCAAAGTTATATAATGTGAAATCTAAATAACCTTCAATAATGGAATTTGATCAACACTATTTAAAATCCCTTTCAAATGTAAATTCAGTAGAAATTATAGATGTTATGCATTTCCATTCAGTGAACCTTAGATTTCCACATAATTGTATACACTACTTTTAATTTTTTATACAAATAATTAAATAAGAACAATCTTTCAACCATTACTTCATTGCCAAATTTTTCTACTCTAATGAAATAAATTATTTTGGTAAAACTACAAAAGAAATACTGCTTTCAACTGAAAAGCTTTAAATATGGAAGTAAAGTACAGTATTTGTAACGACTACTGCTTTTTTGTAGTTTCATTTATGTATACTTATTTTGTTCACCAAAAAAGAATTATAAATGTTTTTATGCATTTTTATTAATTCTTCCTTGTCCCACTATAAATATTAAAAATTCGTTTCAGCTTTCATTACTATAAAAGTTAAGATTTCTTAAAAATTAAAGAAGATCATACAGGCTACTGCAAATAATACCAAATTTTTTCGAAATTTGATACCAGTAAAAAGAACACTTCCTTAACCCTTTGCATTGGAATAACAAGTGCATCTCGCGGTCCGCTCTGCTGTATAAAATTGGCAAAAATGAGCCTCATGTTTGGATTTATCAGCTTCTAGTCGTGATATTTCTCAATATATTCTAAAGATGTCAGAAGTCTTAATCCTTGATCTTGGTAGTATTTATGCTCAAGTTTGCAAGACTGCATACCCTGAAATTTGTCCAGGAAGAGGGAGATTTAAATTCCAACACAAGGAGTTAATTTGCTCAATTGAATGCCAATTATCAACCATTAATTGCTATACAAATGTTAAATAATTATTTTTAAATGTTAACATAATTCAAACATCTGTCTAAAACAAGTATTGTAAACAGGAAAATAATCCCAAAGCAACTGATGAAGATAACCTTAATAGCCAATAATGTATAGAACAAGCTGATGCACATTTTGGCCATAAAGGTGCTGTGCAGTTTTGATGCTATAGCTCTCCTTTAGAATCAACAATCAGAATATGAATGTTCAGATCCAGTTGGTATCTAAGTTATATATATCAACAATTCAATTCCAGCTATAAGGTGAATACAAAATTTCATTTTTGGAATTACAAAACAAACGAACAAAAGTAAGTTTGACTCAGTACGAGATCCTACAGGATGCACATTCAAATGTATTCCTTACTCATTTTTATTTTTGATACTACAGATTTGGGTCTATTGAGAACAGCAAGTCATAATGTCTTTGTATGTCTTCAAGAATTCAAAATGTCAACAAGATGTATCACAAGTAACATCGGGAAAACATAATGAAAACATCTTTCTTTCCCATGAAATACATTGCATGAATGCTTAATTATTTCTGTAATTCATTATCTTCTTAACTTAATTCTCATTTCAAAATCCAGAGAAATGGAAGTGCAAAATATCTCAAGTGAATCAAATGGCTCAACCGAGAGTTATCAAGCTTTTATATTGCTGAAAATTTTCAAGAACAAAATTTTTTTTATTACCTTGTGGAGGCTATTGAAGATGCCAGAGACAAGTATTTTTTAAGTGTTTGTTCTTTAATCTAATGGTGTTAAAATATGCACAACTTTGCCATTTTTATACCTGAAATATAATCAGAATTTAAATAAAAACACAAAGACGTAACAGGATTTTAGGAACTATAACCTATGAATATTATATGCCAAACACACAAAATTAATTTACTCAACGCAGCTGGGATACTTACGGATAAACATCCTGCCACTCAATTGGTATCAACTGTTATTTCAATAATAAAGACATTGTTCGAGACTACATTTTCAGCTAAATTTGTATTAACTTTTTATGCAATATGTGATAGTTTAATTTTTTGACTTAAGTATTAATCAAAAAATTTATAATTAGGTTTTCCGGATCACATGATGAATCTCCCCCGTGCAATACCTGGAAGAGAGATTCTTCAGATGGAGCAGGCTGGAGGGGAGATTCTTCAGGTGGAGCATTCTAGCCTCCAACAACTTAACCCAACCCAGCGGAGGAAAATGGAACGAACCCAACCCCCAACCACTTAACCAAACCCAGGGAAGGAAATAGAACGAATCCAACCCCCAAACACTTAATCCAACCCAGAGAAGGAAATTGGAACAAATCCAACAACCAATCACTTAGCCCAACCCGGGGTAGGAAAATGGAACAAACCCAACCCCCAACCACTTAACCCAACCTGGAGCAGGAAAATGGAACAAACCCAATCCCCAACGACTTAACCCAACCCAGGGATTGGAAATATTGGATCACACGATGTATCTCCCCCCAGCACTACCTGGGGAGGAGATTCTTCAGGTGGACTACTTGGGAGGTCGATTCTTCAGGTGATCTGGTTTTCCATATCTAAGGAAACCTATCTATAGCTAAAGATGAAAAATAAATTCCTCGACTGATTTATGATCTGAATCTTTAACATAAACCCAGTAGCGAAACTACAATACAGCAGTCTGTGACCCAGTGGCGTATCCAGAGGTGGATGGTGGGTTTTCAAGGCCTTGGGCTACTTTTTTTTGGGGCCCTAAACAAAAAAAGAAATGATAATAATAGATAACAATAATAATCACACATCTTATGCAGTAAATGGCTGTTGTCAGGAGCAAAATTGCTTTTTCTAGCAGCACCTGTCAAACACATCATGTTGTTGCTGATAAATTTGACTGGTTTAGCATGGAGTTATTTGGAAAGTAATTTAATAATTGTGATTTAACATACTAAGACAAAATTAGAGTATTTAATGAATAGTATCAAAATATAGAGAACTTTTTCATTTCAAATTAGAATTGTATGTATCATACGCAAGATGCAAAAACAAAAGTGACTTTTGAGGGCCCTTAGACAACTGGAGCCATGGGCTACAGCCCAATTAGCCCATACATAGATCCGCCCCTGGGAGTATCCTAAGGAGGGGTGGGAAATTGCTCTCCCCTTTGATGATCCCATTGCCCTCCACTGGATACATTCTTAAATTCATTCTGCGCAAAATTCCTTGATCCTACACCACAGATTAGGCCTGTACAGCATGGGAAAGAGATTCTGATAGTAGTCGAGATTTTCAAAATATAGGATCATCAGCTGAGGTGGATTCAAGAGGAGGGAAGTTTCTGGATCTGCCTCTGCCATGCTCACAGGGAGACGATTTCTGGGGTCCTGCAAGTTCATCTATATATATTATGAGCTATTTGCATTACAATAAATAATGAATAACAAAGGGGCCCAAAAATGATTTTCACAGCAGGCCAAAATTTTGCAGTTCCACCATTACAAAATGTTATTTAAAGGAGCAGCGGTTTCACAAGCTCACTGAAATCACAGATCCCTTATATTTAAAAAAAATTTCCCAGAACCTTTATTCTCTCATAGAACCCTAGGGTTTTAGGAAACACGGCTTGAAAATGCCTGCAATAGATAATCATCAAATCTACACAACCTCTCTCTGATAGCTACAAAAAGGCTGAGAAAACCACATGCAGTCATTATCAGTGATGATCTGCTGTGGGATAATTAGCATTTAATGGACCCATGTGCAAATTCAGCCTATAAACCATCAATAAAATTTTAATTATATTTTTTCAAAAAATGTTTAACAATGAAAATGAATTTAGCTTTATATACAGATTACTAATGAAATTATAAAAAGTTTATAAACTTTTTATAACACAGTTGAGAGACATACAGTCATAAAAAGGGGAGCCCCATCCTTGGGTCTTTTGTCTCCTATGATCTTTGCATGCTTAGAAAATTATATGAAGGAAAAGTTTTAGGCATTCTTCAATTAGAAGATGAGATTTTAGAAAATAAGTTTGTGTAAGCAATCACTACTTCATGCATATTTTCTTACACGCTTTTACTATTGCTCAGTAGCTTGCATATCATCCTGCATCTATACATGTCCAACTGAATTTTTCAGTCTACTTTTAGAAATCGGTTCCTCCCTCCTCATAAGTCGGTCCATGTGCATTGCACTTTGATATTTACACCACTGGTGATTTGTAGCCAAATTGCGCATCTGGTTTTCCCAGCCATTTCATAACTGTTGGGGCAATAGCTTCACTCCACAAGAGTTCCATATTGGGATGGAAAAAATTCTCAACAAATTTTATTATTTATGATAAAATTCTATTTATCTGACATCCTCTAATTCAGAAAGCTTCTATAACCGGAAACTGAGATACATAGTATTATATGTTGTACCATAGTCTATCACCTCTTAGTACCTACAGTTTCGAGAAACATCAACCAGAACAATGCCAAAAATTGATGCTATTATAAACCACAAAAATTATATAGCCTACCATCTCAAAAATGACCAACGATGCTAGGAAATGCAGAGGAAAAAATTGAAGCAGAAAATGCTTACCATATAATAAATAATGAACATATGCTAACATTTTTTGCCAAGGAAAATCCTTTTTAAAAAGCCCAAAAATCAGTGTCTAAAACAATTCTTGGTAATAATTAAGAAGATTAAACAGATCTTCTTAATGCTTTGTGATAATTAAACTTAAGCGATCAGCAACCACATACAACAGCAACTTGGATCATTCATTAAAATTGACTGTATGATAATGCGATATTTTGTCAAAATTTCTCAATTAAGTCACACCAAAAGTATGAAGGTCAGTAGAAAGATTAGATAAAGAAACCATGAAAAAAATGTATACAACAAATACCACCCATTACTTGTTTTTTTGCCTTGTATTACAAAATTTAGCCAACCTTTCTGCATTCTAACTTAACTGCAGAATGGAGGTTTCATAGGTGCCAGATAGACCATCTTTTTCTTTTACCTATTAAAACTTTTATATAAAATGTGAAAAAATAAGAGTTTACCTACTAATTCATATACAATAAATAATATATTTACTCAGCCTACATGAAATAAAATGTAAGCATTAGTGGAAGTTGATAAGTAATAGATAGTTAACATTCAAAAACATAATGGACATATAGCAATAAAATTCCTTCAATAATCAACAATTTTGTTTTCCAATCACAACAAAAATACATATTTACATTTTGTACATCGACAGCCACAAAACTACTGGTTAGTATGCCAGACAGCAAAGATTACACTTTAAAAATTACAAGTTTTGTACCTATTAAATATTTGAATGTCAATTCAATGACGAATGTATTTTAGACATACAAATGCATTATCCCAAACAAGTTCTATCTGATTTATAAGAATTATTTCATGCAAACACAAAAATGGTTCCATAAAAAATTAACACATACAAAAGCAATCTAGATTCATTCATACAATTAATAGAAAATAATTTCTCCGAAAACTGTTCAATTCTCAACTTCAAATAGATTTTTTTCTCTTTAACTACCCTTCTAAAAATAGAATTATGTCTTTGCCTAAAAGATCAATTAGATTTAATCATTAGAAAATATTAATTAAGTTTTAATATAGCTGTATGAGAGTTTACAAGTAATAAAAATAAGACAAAATACCATTTAAAGTGATGTACCTTAGAAAAATATACAATTTACCATGATTGTTCTGTGATCCACAGTATGTATGCAGAAATACTTTTTTAAAATAGTTGATTAAACATTAACAATGTTAAACATAACTTTATGATGAGGATAAATATATGATGATAAATTTATTAATTATACAGCAAATAAAAGCTGAGTTATTTAAAAAGTTTTTCAACAAGAGATAAAGGTTAAAAAATAATAATTTCATTTTGGTTAAGCAAATCTTTTAGGTTAATTGAAAAACTGCTTCAAACCTAAAAAAACATGCAGTATGATAATTACATGAAAAGTTTCAAGCCTCCATGAATTATACTGCCAAAATTAAGTTTCCAATAGCCAGAGACATAATAACCAAGACTAAAGAAAACATTTCAGAATCATTAGACTCAATATGGTAGGGTTATCACCATAACTCATATTTGCTTAAAATTGTACCAAAAACATTTCGATATAGGAATAGAAACATGCTCTATGGAATGTAGCACATCGACTGATTTGATTCAAGCTTTCAATATTCGGAAACCCGGAAACAAGCTACTAAAAATTCGAGTTAAATAGGAATGACACACAGATTGTCTCAAGTCTTTAGAATATTTTCCAGTTGATTAAAAATGCAAGCAGTCATAAAATTAAGTGACAACAACAAGTTCACAAGACACACACAGCTGAACCCGAGGATGTTATCCAGAGCTCATTCTATTATGTTTTGGATTAACAGTTCTCGGAGTCAAAGGTGAGGTCATCTTTTGAGAAAACAAGATAAAATTTTATTATTTTAATGAAGTGTACAACAAATAGAATAGAATAACCCCAACATCACAACTGGATATGAAACCATAGTTTACTTATCTCTTTCTCTAAAAATTTAATCAATAATCCTTGTACTGTTTTCTCTGTCTGAAAATTGATTCTAGTTAATCGAGTACTATTACTGTTAATTAGTCAAAAATCACACTGCCATGTTTTGTGAGATTTTTTTAAAGAATCATATTGCTTTTGAAAAAGTATACATAATCTTAAACCACTTTGGTTCCAGTCATATTGCTGTAAGCACCTCAATAGTATAGAAATTGCGCAATATACTAGGAAAACACATAAAGGAACAATATCTTTGATTAAGAACATTTGACAGAAATTGGTCAAAAAATTTTAAGATGTTTTATCAACAAGAAAACAATGGAGTTTTCTTGCTCTCTCCAGGGCTGCGGCTGGTTCATGAGGCAGTCACCTTAGGTGGCAGTTTTAAAGGGCGGCATCATAGCACTAGCTGCTGACTTGTATCTACGTGTCATGATCTGGGGCAGCATTTCATTTTCTTGGGCAGCATTCCATTTTCTTGTCTCAGGCTGTAGATTTCCACACCATGGCCCTGAATATCTGAATTACAAAAATTAACTTGCAAGCTCTTCAATTTTATAAATTGCTAAAATGAGATCTGGCTGACAGCAAATAATTAGCAACAATAGAAATTGCAACAAAGCCAATCGATAGTAAAATATTAAGTTGATAGTATGTGACTGAGAAATTGCAAAATTATACAAATCACCACATTTTTCAAAACATTTGGCATCTTCTAAATCAGAATACAAAGAAATAAAGATTTTAACTGGTTACCAGTTGTAAAGCCTGAACAAATTAACATGATGAGATGATGAAAAAATTGAAACAAATAAAGCGCTCTTTTAATTATCCAAGTCTCATACCAAGCACATAATTTCCCCCCATGGGTAGCATAATTTCTCTGTATTCTCAGCTATGTAAATTGTAAAAGAATATGGGGAAGCACTCAAATGGTCATCAAAAGGAAACATCCTTTTCAATTCACTCCAAGTCCCTCAAATTGATGGTGGATTCTGGAGGGAAATCGTGGTTCCTGGGTGATTCTAAAGGTGGACTTAAAAGAAGCACTTGGAACCCAGTCGTCCCCAGCACACCAGGCACCAAAACCTGATGTGGATCCAAATGACTGGTGCTCTGTTCTCCTACACCTCCAACTGACACATCCAAACTATCCACATCACCAACACTTATAACACCTTCTCGGTCCACAGTGCCTTCAACTCCATCAACACCACCACTCACTCGAAATAGAGTTCCTGGTAGGTCATCCTGAAATAAACCATAAAAAGGAAAAACTGTTATTCTATATGCAAGCTGCTTGTTATCTTAAATCCTTTCTCATAACCCTAGAACTACCAAGGGGGGTAATCCAAGGCCCACTTCTTTTTCATCTATTTCTCTGTAAAAAAATCTCGTTTTAATAGTAACATTCTGCAGAGACTTACACAAAACAATTGCCCACAGTTTTCTATCAATTTTATACATGTTCCTATATTCTGCAATTGATTTTGACAATGGCTGAGTGCTATGATACACGAGTGGCCAAAAGAAAGAGGCATCTCCTGGTCAATTAATTTTATTTCCGCAACCCCCACCTCCCAATATTGCAATTTCCAGCCTCTTTCTGAGGAATTTCATACTCCTCCACACTGTTAGCCTTTTTAGTGAATTCATTTGCTTCCTCATAAAGCCATATATTGTCCATAAAAATTGTGCAGGAAAACCGTACATGTAACCAAGTATGTGGGCATATTGTCATTTTGTTTCTTTTAACTTGAAGGTGTTATGTAATTGGCCTGTACTGTTAAGCTGCCCCTTTAGTATGGCAAGAAGGGGCAGTTTCTTGGAACCCAGGATCCAGATAGCCAGAAAAGAAAGTCCCTTCCCAGATGAATAGCATCCCAATGCATGGCACAGTCCAGTGGGGTGAACCAATGCATTTTATGACATACTAACTTAAGGCCTTTCCTTGTTATTACCTTTCCTTTTCAATGGAAACCGCCAAGTGCTGTCGACTGTTGGGTTGAGTCTTCTGTGGTTTGTTTATAATATTTGTCCTAAAGATATTATAATATCAGATAAATTACTAAAATTGAAAATTTATATTCCTATGATGATGTCTTTAAATATATTACAATATGTATAAAACATTATTATGACGTTTTATTATATCTTAGATACTGGGCCTCTGGTAGTGCACAGGAATGAAAATAGCTTGGTAGTCCTAAGGTTAATGTGCATGCTATCTAAAAAGGCCTTTTTTATTTGTTTACAACTAAAATTAACCTACTTGAAATTCTAGCCCCTAACCATGCAAGTAAGGACTTAGAGAAGACCAGCATCACTAAGTGAGAACTTAGTAACGCTAAATACTAGAAATATGTGAACTGTTCAAAATTTCGAACCAAGTCGAGTTTTATTTTAAAACTTCTTGATTCGGGCTGAAATAAAAAGTTCGAAAATTTTGAACTATGAAAAAAATGTGGCATTTAAAAAATAGAATGTGTGAAAACGTGGGAAAATCGTATTAAAACGTAATTTTTGGAGATAAATACCTCATCCTTGAAATATTTTAAATGTAAACGAAAAAGGTCTGCATGTCAAGGAATAGCATTTTGTGTGATTCATATATGCGATGCGAATTTATAACTCTGGTTAATTATAATATGCACTACAAAAAAATCTGATTGGCCACCACATGACTTTCTCCCTATCTGTAATATGTATTTCTAAAAATTCCAAATAGGTTACATAATAATAAATATTTTAAGAAACTGCGAAAAATTTTTAGACTTTACAAAGAACAGAAATAAACTCAAACCATAGCCTTCTGATATTGGATATAGCCACAAAGTTCCAATAATTAAGAAAAGAAAAAGGAGCGTTACTAAGATGTAACTAAGCGTCAATTGTTAACAATAGTCGTCGGTAGGTGGTGTGGTGGTGGCAGCTAAAAATTTAAGACATCTCTCAAACAATGCATTATATGGAAAAATGTTTCAAACAATGGTTGTAGAAAATTAAATTTCCTACAACTTTTATTCCAATACATTTTTATATTTATCAATTGTTAAAGCAAATATTTCAAAATAACGGATAAGTGACAAGAGTAAACACCCACATCCGGTTGACCGGTTTTTACCAAAAACTAATCAGTTCATCTGACTTTTAAAAAAATGTTAAATATAAAATTTTGCGTTGACCTGATTAATAGTTTTGAGTTAGAGTGCCCACAAAAAAGCTGTCACCTACACACACACACACACACAGACATCATCGAGAAAATGGTCAAAACGTGCTCAGGGGACCTCAAAACATGTATTTCTGTTGAAATCTCGAAATCGATTTTTTTCATGAAAACAATACTTTCCCCTATACTACGTATATGGAGAAAGTAAAAATATGCCTACATAATCATTAAAAAATTATTTCACAAGATTTAATAAGTTACAACTATTGAAGTTGAATTCAAATTTAATCCTTTATCATTGGCTGATTTAGATCAGTGGTTTAAAACCTTTTTTATCAAGGGGCCGGAGTATGTGATGAGTATGTGATCGGCTTTGTCGATACTGATTCTGCCGGGCTTACTAGATAAAATTAACATATGTACATTATGAAAATGCGAACTATGAGTTTTTATTAAGAATAAATTTAAGTGGATATAAAAACTCCAACCATAACAACAAAACCGTGCGATGTCTTCTGACGTTTTGCTCTTTTACTCTCATTCTTTGTTCTGATATCAAAGAGTGTAAACTAGTTTGTCGTAGCAGTAAGACTTAGGAGGATTTGGTGAAGAGGAGCGCTCAATTTCTTTCAAATTGAGGGTGAAGAAAAAAGATTTTTATCCGGTTCGAGAAGGCCATGTGAAGAATTGTTGAAATATTTTTTACTGCTTTGAAGAGCGTTCATGTAAGATAATTTTCTGGACTATCGTTGTGAGGTCTTTTCTCTTTTTTGTTCGGTAAGTAAAATAAGCCCATTATTTTTTCTTGATAACATTTTCTTAACTAAGAATGAATTTATTTCATACATTTTGACAGAGCCGTACTGATATGGTAGGCAACTAGGCAAATGCCTAGGGTGCTGATTGAGTGGGGGCGCTGCGCCGTAGAGTTGACGCTCTGTAAATTGTACGGAACGTGTGCACGGATCAATTGAGCACGAGTGGTGCCAGAGAGCAGAACATTTTGACTGCTCCATGGCTCTTGGTTAATATTTTTTTTCATGTTTATCCAAAATAAATGTTAAGAAAGTCCTGAACATGCCTAATAGTTTTCTGATTGTATAACGATTAATAGTAATTAATCTAAATCACAAAGGCATGATATTTGCGTAATTATACGTTGGGAGAATATACTGGAAAATTCAATAAAACGTATTACTGATAATCCCTCGAGTTAAATTGTCTATGTATTTTTGTTTATAAAGAATCTTTCAATATATAATATTGTTTGAGAATATACTTATTCTTTTCTCATTTTTTTCAATTTTCGTAAAGGGCGCCAAATGCTTGGTTTGCCTGGGGCACAAAAAAATCTCACTACTGCTCTGCGTTTATGTATTAAAATTTCACAATTTGTGTAGTTATATTTTAGTTTTATTTCATTTTACTTCTTGTTGAATTTTTGCTTCAGTATGCTGAATTTTTAAAATAATTTTCTTACTGTAGTATTACTTCTTGAATAAATTTAGACCATCTTCAAGTCCCCCCATTGAAGTGGACATGGCAGAAGAATTTCATTCTGAAAGTGATCTGAGTGAGGACACTGATTATATCCCGTCAAGCGATGAGGATATTGATTTATCTAGCAGCAGTGAAACTGTATCTGAGCAGCCATCATCAGAGAGCTCGTCTGAAGGTGTCAGTAGTCCTGTAAGTGCCCAAACTTCACAACCAGTCCCTGATTCTTTTGGAAACATTTGGATGGAACCAAAAAACAACAACGTTTTCGTTTTACTGGAGATTTTGGAATGCACTCTTCATGCCAATTGGAATATTTTCTAAACTAATTGGTGATGATATTTTTGAAATCATTGATGAGCAAACAAACTTGTACGCGGAACAGAGTATTAGGAAAGAAAAAATGAAAGAAAAATCTAGGATAATCGCGTGGAAACCTAAAGATATTGTTGAAATTAAAAAATTTTTTGGTTTAGTAACATACATGGGAATTGTAAAAATGCCTAGAATTGCTCAATATTGGAGTAAGAAACGTCTTTTTCGTAACGAAGTAGCCCCAAACACTGTCTAGAAATCGATTTGAGTTGCTTCTACGCATGCTTCACTATTCCAACAATGAGGAAGCCCCTGAAAATGACCGTCTTTATAAGGTGCAGCCTATTTTAGATAAAATCATAACAAAATTTCAGGAAATGTACATTCCTGGTGAAGTTGTTTGCATAGATGAAACCATAATTCCTTTCAAAGGAAGATTGGTCATGAAACAATATCTTCCTCAAAAAAGACAAATATGGCATAAAAATGTTTAAATTATGCCTAGAGAAGGGTTATATGTGGAATATGAAAATATTTATTCGGGTCGTAGCAGCAATGATAGAGGATCAGCTCCCACAGCTGTTGTTATGGAGTTAGGAGAAAATTTGCTGGATGTTGGTCGGAAAACAGTTACTGATAATTATTACACCAGTTTGGAACTTGCAAATTCTTTACTTGATCGTAAGACACACCTTCTAGGGACACTGCGTAAAAATAGGAAGGGTCTTCCCAAGGAAGTGATAAACAAAAAACTGAAAAAAGGAGAGGTAATTGCAAGGGAGAATCAGAGGGGAATTTCAGTGTTAAAATGGAAGGACAGACTTCTTTCTACTGTCCATTCTGATAAAACAGTAAATGTAAATAGGAGAGGGAGCACTATTTTGAAGCCACTGGCCATAATAGATTATAACAAGGGAAAGTCTTCAATAGATCATTCAGATCAGCTTTCTTCGTATTCCACACCATTGTGGAGATTTTTGAAGTGGCATAAAAAGATCGCCATTGAAGTTATTTTGGGGCAGCCACAATTAATTCCCATTTTCTTTATCCTAAGATAACAAATAAAGAGATGGAAATAACAACCTTTAGAGAAAGCATTGCTGAGGTTTTGCTGGAGACCGGAGATGAAGATGAAAACCCTGAACCTGGCCCTTCAGAACCACCCACAAAAAGACGTAGATCATCTCACGTGTTTATGAGAGAAGAGGGCAGCGTAATAACAATGCGCAAATACTGCTAAGGTTGTTATCAAAAGAAAGTAAAAGGGGAAATAAAGAAAAATAAGGTTAAAAAAGTAGCCACTTATTGTCAAGATTGTCCGAACAAGCCGAGGTATTGCTTAGATTGTTTTAATAAATATCATAAATAAAAAATTGTTCTTAGTTATATCATGTAAAATGTTTTATAAATTTATTTAAAATGTATATGTTTTCTAAATTTCTTGGATCTTTCTATTTAATTTAACAAATATATTGTATGGATTATTTTTATATGTTGAACGACAGATTGTATAGATTATTTTGTATGTTGAATGACATAATGTTAATGTAAATAATGTTTTGTGAATGTTGGAACAAGCTTTGTAACATAAAAGGAAATATAATCAATAATATTCTGTACATTGTGTCAATTTCTAATAGACATTATTTTTCCCCAAATAACTATAAAGCTGAATGAAACTAATGCTATTGAATTATATTCATAATGCTAAATAAAAAAACAGTATACTTGTTATATAAGTTATTACGTTGAATATCTTGATATAAAATGTTAATAAATATTCGTACGCATAAAGAATATATGCTGAAATTTAAAAACACTATTGCTGAATATCCTACGGATAGAATTAGGAACGTAAAATAAAACGTAAAAATAAAAAATAGAAGATATAGAAAAATTCATAAACCAAGACCACGTACGTAACTGGTGGGCCATAGCGGACACAACGCATACTGTTTAGTGCAGGCAGGGCAGTCACACAGCCTCTGAAGGAAGCAAAGGCGAACCGGTCACCAGTGACCGCCATGGCCCAGGGGTAAAGCAAGCGGGCAGTCACCAGTGACCGCCATGGCATTCAACGTGTTAACATCTCTTTTATGAAATATGTATTAACCTGTAAAATTTATCACTTCTTTTATTTATTTCATTAGTAACAAAATATAAAAATGTTGAAATAAAAAAATGCTTTCAAAGTATAATTAATAAAATCTAAACCTGCGATCTTCCTCATATTGTAGAAATAGATTTTTTTAACTTTTTAACATCTGGCTTAATTTTTCAATTTTAGGTGTTTTGTATTCTTTGTTATGAATCAATAAAAATTAATAATAATTAATATTGAGTTAAAAAAGATATTTCAAGCACTTTTATTCTACCTAACAAAATCATTAAATATATCTTTAAACATAAGACTCAAACTCGACTCAAAACTTGAATTTTTCAACAATGTTCGACTTGAGTTGAAAATTTGATGTTCGCACATCCCTACTAAATACGTATTTCGAGAACCAAGCTCTTATCATCAGTAGTTGATGTTAAAACATCAGTTAAAATCACCTACTGATGATGAGAGCTAGGTCCTCGAAATATGTATTTAGCATTGCTGATCTATTCTAAGCTCTCACTTAGTATTACTGGTCTATTCTAAGTCCTCATTTGCATGGTTCGTAGTTAGAATTTCAAGCTATCAGTTGTCTTCTCTGTAGTCTTCTCTTCTACTTATCTACAATGGCTGTTCATCAAAGACTGAGTATGATTTTTAGAAAAGAACATGCACTTATTCAATGCCAGTACTGTGATCCTTTTTTAAGTACAGTAAACCCTTGTCCAACGCAGATCTCCCCTACGACGATTTCCCCTACGCAGATTTCCCTTACACAAATTTGATCATATGGGGTGAAATAAATGTGACGTATATTTACTCAACATGCATAAAATTTAACTATACGCAGCCCTAAATTAGACGTGCACCACATTTTACCTATGCATGTCATGTGGGAAAGCTAGCAGCCTATGAGAACACATGCTTTTTTCCATAAGATGTTGAAATTGTGCAGCATGGTTTTGCCTAACTTTTCCAAGAACGTAATCCCAACATTGTGCAAGGGACTAGTGTACTTTCCTTTGAACTCAATGCACTTGTCTTAACATCTCTTCCATTCTTCCAAGGCATGCTGGAAAACATCCCTGGATATCTACTACAAAATCACCTTCAACCCATTGTGAGCTTTGCTGTTTGGTCTCCACGTCATGAAGATGAACCCAAATTTCATCTCCTAATACGGTCACACCTTGCATTGTCCAACTTACTTGAAGGAGAAGACAGGGTGATGGCTCCTGTGGCAGAACAATGTCTTTCGATGGAACTCCAAGAATTCCAGCTGACCCTGTCACAACTGTATCTAACACAGGATCTCTTGAAGAACCTGTCCTACTGCTACCCTCTTCACTTCTAGCAGGAACACACTCATTCTCATCACATTGGTGGTTTTGCTTCCTCCTGCTTTCCCTCTCCCTAAAAACATCGTGAAGAGTGTAACTAGTCCGTGCAGAACCATCTTGCTCTATACAATCACTGCTCAAAACTAGAGCTTCTTCAGTTTCTTCAACAGCCACATCTGATATGACAGACACCTAAGATGACATGGAAAAACTCAAATTACCAATGTTATCACCACTTAGAATTTGTTTTAAATATTTCCACTGGCATGTCATATTTAATTATATTTAGCATTATTTTGACATTGGAGAACTAAATTAAATTACAAATGAGTCTTTAATAATTTGGAATGCTGTATGAGGTTAAATGGGCTATTAACTTAAAGTACATTTTCAGTAGCTGAAATCTAGCAAACATTGAAATATTCTAAGTTTTGCTACAAAACTTAAAATTTACAAATTTTACAAATTATAAATGACAGTAATTTATTACTTGCACAGAATGTCACATAGTATTTTCAGTAATTAATTTAATTACTTAAATTAGCATTCATAAAACATATGAAGTTTCCATTAACAGTATTTTGTGAAACTTTTGAATTCTGTAACTTGACAGGCATTTGCACGGGTCCATAAATATTTTAACAATCCAAACTAGCACAATAGCCCTAGTCAACAAAAAAGGTGACTGTAGTATATATGTTACCATGATTGTCACACAATCATTAACTAACCTGATGATCAACAGTTTGAGCTAATCCATCATTTCCTTCACAGCTTTGTCTAGCAGTAAGTAAGTCATTCAATGGTGCAACTGGAACCACAGTAATAAATTCAAATAAATCACTAATTATTTGTTTATTTTACATAATACTGGTATCCTAATGTTATTTCACCTCACATTAGGAATGCTGATGAAGGGAAGGCCATTAAAACCAAATTAAAATTATTAAATAAACCACAAGGAATCTGTAAGAATTTAGTTTTCAGCTTTTTACATTTTAATATGATGACGATTCAGATATTTCAGCTGACATAACCACATGTATAAATTTGAGAAACTATTTTTTCCGAAAATTTAAATTGCTTAAATTTCAGTCAAAATCATCATTTGAAAGCTGCAAAGAACAAGAGATAAACATAAGGAATGATAAAAATTTAATTAATAACTATGTACCACAAAAATATCAGTATCCTTTGCCTCATATAAAAGCTTATTCAAAGCAAGCTTGTTGCATTATATTGAATGAAACAGCAACAATTTGAAAAATATAAAATAAAAAAATTCATTGTTCAAAAGCAAAGGTGATATTATTCGTTTACTAAATAATTAAAAAAGGATTGTCACTTAATGTATAACTGCAAAATACCTAATAACTGATTTCAACTTTCTCTTTTCAATCAATTTTAAAACCAAACAGATAAATATATTGCCCAAATTTCATTTACTTAATTCAGCTGTAAGACACCAAGATTAAATACAAAATTTTAAGTCAATGTTAGCCAACTTTTTTCAGAAAAAAAACAAGTTAAGAATTGCGCTGATGTTCAGAGAAATCAGAATCTTTCCTAGAAAAAGGAAATTCTTACCTGTTGTCTGTACAAAACCTGAATCTGTGATAACGGAAATTTCCTCTTCTAAACCTCCAGGCAAACCCATCACAATATATGAATTCCTCAGCTCTGTTAAAATTAGAGAGGACCAATGGGATTAACTCTGACACTTAGCAAAGTAATTACTAAAGTAAAAAATAATCCAGATAGCACAACATGATCATTTAAACTATTTTCCCAGGTATGTAAGTAATTTCTTTTAAAAGACAGCACTAATTTTACCATAAAATTAATTTAATTTTGAGAATCTTCTTTTATTCATATAGGAAACTTTCCTGGTATAAATTTTCACCATTCCGAGGAATAATACATCCCTTAAAAAAACTATATATTTTTCAGTCTTTGGTGATAACTGCCAGACTAATAAAGGTTGATCAATCACTTGTATAGTTATGGCCCTCTACCTAACAGCTTTGCCTTACAACATTCAATCTTTTTAAAATTTGCCTTACCTGACTTTCACTGCAATTCTTTCCTCACTAGCCATATTACTACTCACACCGTCAATTCTGAAACCTTAAAGGGATAAGAATGTACCCATATCTTTTATCATATAATACCATTGTAGTAGCAGTATTCTCCAAATTTCTTGTGCCATACAGAATACTAAAACACAGCTAGAATTGGTTTGGTAACATTGTGATGCTTTTACCCTCTAATGGCAAACATTTCATATCTTTAAACCTCTTACTGCTAGTGAGCCAATTGAGCCGATTCCACATGTCATGCCAAGACTGCCATGAACCGATTTAGCCGGTCTGATGTAGGCTTATTTTTGTTTAAATGTAACTTCTTATTTTGATGAAAAATGGCATAATCATTCATTCTGAACGATTTCTAATGCTTTCTTCTTCCTTTCTTACATAGATGTCTCTGAAATGATTATCGAGTCATATTTTTTATGCTTATCCTCTGAAAATCAATATGGCAAACTTTGAGAAAGATAGAGTAATACCCCTTATTTACACTTTTCTAGGAACCTGGGAAAAATGTGTAAATTGCAGGTAATTGCAATTTGAGGGAAAAGGAAAAATAGTTCAACTGATTTTACTTTTAAACTCTCTCATTTGTTACATTAAGACTAACAATAAAATCAGTGTTAAAAGAGCTAAGTTTATAAAGAGTATACATGTATATATATTTATTTATTCATTTACTTAACCAGCACACTTTTTTAATAATAATAATACTAATAAAATATGTGCCAAATTAAAATGCTAGTGTGTATAGTATGCTTGGATTTCCATTACATTACCCACATTACATTTGTCTCGAAAATTGTACATAGACGTAAGTATATTTACTTCAGGAACATCATACTTTTTTGAAGCTTGAATATTGTTCGTTTTTTCCACCTCTTGAGCTATGACTATTTTAAAATTCATGTCATAACTTCATCGGATTCCTCTGTTAACCTGGGATTTGGAAGACCCTTTTTTCTCAACATGAACAGTATCCTTTTTGTCACCCATTGTTAAAATAACAGATGGGTAAAAACTCGCTTAGGTAGGTACAAAGAATATGCCGACGCACTATTCAATGACTAATGAGAAGTTCAGCCGCCGACTGAACTAGATCTATTCTCGCCTCAGACGCTTTTCAAGTATGTACATTGTAACAAGTATCTTGTATCACTTAACAGACGTGCGGATTGTAGTGATTTTTCAAAACACGATTTTACGATCTTTTAAAATTACTAGTACTCGATTATAATGCAGGGGCTATTTTTTAAATTTCATTTTTTCGAAAAAAAAAAGTGTTATATTTGGGACAATATGGTAATTTAAATTACAACAAATTACAAATTAACTTAAATTTAATTACAAATGTAGGAGACAAGGGGCAGAATTTGAGTGGAAAGGGTTAAAACATGATAACGCCAAACTTTAACATCTTTTCAATGGTATTCTTACTTGGTTCAAAGAGTAAATAGTGTTTCCGTATCTAGGTGCACTGTTTACGCTCTGCTAGTGTGATTTACATATGAAGGTTTGAGTAAAAAATCAGTGATTTTCTTGTTGTTATTGGCAATAATTAGCACAAATAAATTCTTTAAAGCAGATCAATAGGAAATCTCAAGAAATAACCTTGATAAGGTGTTGTTTGAAGTATGAAGTTCATTTTCAAGCCAATAATTTCCAGATTTTCTATGAAGTTCATGTCATTCGAAAGGAAAAACAGGCTTAAAAATTGTTTTTATTACTTAGTTATTTCTCCATTATTATCAATAACAGATAATAGCCTTGAAGGCATAGACGCCACTATATTCTGAATAAGCATCGGATGGTTGCTTTGAGTAGCCCAAATATCTCTTATATGCGCTTCCAATACCTCCTCCTTCTCACCGGCGAAATCCCACTCCTTCACCATGAGGCCCCACACATTTTCTAGGGGATGAAGGTTGGGGGAGTGCAGTGGCCACAGCATCACAGTAATCTGAGGATTTTCCTCTAAAAACTGTCTAGTTAAATGCGCCTTAATAGAGCAGCTAGTGTTTTAAAGGCACGAGACGAAACCCGATTCTTGCGTTTCTATTTGCTCATCATTATTCAGAATGATGACCATCAAATTTCTCATAGTAGCACAAAGCTCAGTCATGGAATGTATAGCCAGTAAAAGAAGTTTGATGTCCACTAGCGGCAAATGTGGTGAGGAAAGACTTATGAAAATGACTGTACATGCTGTACGGATTATTGAATTTATTGACGAAAATAGCAATATCACTGAAAATGAATTGCTTATTGAGAGCGAACATGATTTGCTTATAGAGGACGGTGATGACTTTATATTAATGCTAAACAATTTTTTATTTTATTAAAGTGCAAAATGAAAAGCAATAATGTTTATTAAAAAATAAATATGCTATTCAAAAACAGTATTTATGAAACTGTATGTTTATCGCAACATCAGTGCTAGCATAAACAGTGAAAGTTGTTGAAGATGCAGATTGGTTGTTAGTGTTTCATTGCTGTGCTGGGAATTTTAAGACTGCACTATTTAAAAAATTCCAAATAATTACGTTCTTAATATTTTTGTCATTTATTTCAGTGCATTCATAATTAAATTTTCTTTATTATTTTTTAATAACTATTAGAGCAAGTATTAAATCTTCCTTAATGTTAAAAATTGTTTATTTTTTTAATCTATACTAAAAATCACTAATTTTTAATCCAAAAAATATATGTGATATTCTAAAAAGCTATATAGACATATTATATATGAAACGGTAATCATTACAACAAAAAATGAAAAAATCACGGTAAAATATTAATAAATAACATGTGTATAACAATTTTACTAAGGTATTGCAAAAATGACCACGGCAGTTCTGGCTATAACCGCCGGATATGGCATGTTAGTGACGAGGCGTGATTATGGAAAAGCTGTTCTACACCGACACACAAAAAAAGCAGAATATAACATTATAAAATGTACAAGTACCTCATTTTTTGTAGTGTAGTTCTACTCTCTGGTTTCTTCTCGCGAAGATGTCAATCATGTCGTCGTAAAATGTTGGACCCCAGAGTAATTTCAGCAACAAATCCTTCTCAATGCTTAAAAGAGCAAGAGATGACAGTCTTTCCTGGCCTTGTGTGTTTTGCAGGTAAGTTTTAATCCCCTTCAATAGAGAGAAGGATTTCTCCACAGAAGAACTGGATGCTGGGATGGTGATAGTAAGTTCTGTGAGTCTGAACACTTCGGGAAAGACATCAGTTAAGTCCGAAGATTTCAGATAGTGATTTAGGTCTAAATGTTGTTTTTATGCAAGTCTGGGTCTTTGTAAAGCACAGAGAGCTCACTTCTCAGGCTCGAAAAATCAAAGAACTTGCCATAAGCCTGTTTTAAGCAAAAAAACTTTCTTCTAGAAACTTTTTTTGGAAATACTGAAAGTGACTTGTATCTAACAAATTTAAGAATTTGAGTTTCGAAATGTCACTGAACCAGTCAGTGATATTCATGGAAATGACATCAATAATCTCAAAAAAATTTCTCCTATATGATAAATTTTTGTCTTCGCTTGAGATGATAGTGTCCGAGTATTTTTCTTTGGCAAGAATCATCATTGTTTGAACATGCCATATTCACTCTGTCCCATGTACTATCAAAATCTTTCTAATTTTCTTAATATAATAGGAATAATCGTCAACTTTTTTAATACAGAAACTGAAATCAAAAACTTTTCTCTGGATTACTTGAAATAACACGTCTGCCTGGAGGTATATAGAGGAAAACATAGCAAGAAGGAAATTTAAGTCGAATCTTGTAGGTTTGAAAGAAGGCCTCTTGTGATACAGATCAATTCAGAATCCCATTTCTCCGAGTCATCGATCATTCCATTCAGCAAATTCTCTATTTGTTCTTTATACTCATGTACTGTTTCCAGAAGTCTGTTGTTGTAATTCCAATGTGTTGGGGCTAAATTGGGAAATTGCTTTTTCACTTCTGCATCTAGAGCTCCTGTGCTCTTAGGTGATTTACTGAAAAACATTCCAAAGCTAGAAAGTGACATGAAAAAATATTTTGCACTCTTTAATGTAACTCAGACTGTGATAGAACCAAATTTAACTTGTGTGCAGAGCAATGTACAAAAATAGCTTCCGGACATTTTTCTCGTACTCTAGATTGTAACCCTCTATGTTCACCTGCCATTACAGCAGCTCCATCATATGTCTGAGCTACTAACTTGCTCTCTCACACTCGAAATCTTTTAAGATGACGAAAACATGCTGTGCAAGGGAATTCGCTCTTCCGCCACTACTTACATCTTTTAAGTCCAAAAACCTTTCTTCAATAGTGCCCTCAATCGTCATGTATCGTAGTACAGTTGACAATTGCGATTGTGATTTTGTCTTAATGTCAGTTGTTTCGTCCAAATTTACAGCCACAAAAGGAGCTTGGTGGATCTCTTTTTTTATTTCTTCAGTCATCAGCTCAGAAATTGATGCAATAATGTCATTTTGGATGTCAATGGACAGTCCTGAAAAAATTGTAGATCTCTCAGGGTGATTTTTTAAATCACTGTCTAACTCTCCTAGTTCATGTATCAGTTCACAATAATTCCCCCTATTTAAAAAGCTTGTTCATTCATTGTAGCCCCGAAAAGCAAGGCCTTGTTTTTCCAGAAAACAAGCAACATTAATTAGGCAGCTAAGAATTTGTCTGTTCTTCTTTAGATTTTCATTGTTTTTCTACTTGTAGACGAAACTGTTCATCCAGACTGAACTCAATACAGGTCTTTCTGTATTGCTTCAGATGCTTGAGTGACACGATATGATTATAAGACAGTTTGTGTCTCTTTTGCACCTTGAAAAAATGGTTTAAATCTTCAAAACCAGTCCTACTGCAAACACTTTTTTCTGAAGATGTCATGCAATAGACTTAGTTTTGGTCTACAAGTCTGTTAGTATTTGTTTTGGTCTGCCGATTTCAATTATTTGCAATATATCTTGATAAGAAAATGCTCTGAATGATTTATTGAGTGCCTTTTCAATGGAAGTTGCATTTCTGTCGAAGAATCTCACTCCCCGCAGTGTCACAAGTAGCAACAACATCAGCGGAACCCCCTTAATGCATGGTGGAATCTGCCAGCATGAAACTTCCCTACGTCTCTATAAATGCATCGATAATAATAAAATAAAACCACTTCAAAACTTCACACTCGGCAAGAAACTTACACTATATTATTGAGTAACAGCAAACGAAGTAACTGAACAACAATAAATGAATTATAATAGGGCTATATGCACAAAATAATACTTGAGGCAAAGCGGTCAATGCATCCATAAAAACACGAACGGCAAAGGATTCTGTGGAGCATGCAGGTTCCCTAACCCCTACTTTCTCCCCTGGATTCTCCCAGTTGACGCATGCGCAGACTGATCTCCAGTCACTCTCTCTCTCTTTCAATCTCCATCATACGACTAGTTTCGCTGCTGCCATGTTTTTAAAAATGTTACATTTATCTAATTTGGCATTTTGCTACTGACACAACATATGAAATCAGCCAGTTTCTTTATTTTCAATTCGTGTTTTATTTTATTTATTCTTTTAAGGCACTTCCCTAGCCACTGGTTAACATAGCAATGTGAAAAATTCATCAGATATGACTCCAGTGAAAGTAAATCGAGGAAATGGAAACAATCTAAAAAACTCAGTAATACCACAGCATCACCTTCAACAGACATCTTTTTCCAAAGCCTACCTACAAACAGCTGAAGGACAGCTCACTAGCTACTGAGCTAATGTGGCCATCCAAGAGTAGCTATCAGTGAACTAATCTTTCTTAGAATGATTCCTTACATGATAAACTGATAAGAACAAATTAACTCCCGCAGCTTATGCAAGCCCAACAAAACTTTTCCTTTTAAGGATTAAATGAAATAAATCTAATCCATCTCATAAAATCCTTTCTATGTTGGAACCATTTCTCTCAATAAATTTCTAAAGCATATTCAACAACAATATGGGTCACTGACAACAGCATCCATCCCTTGATTCCTACCTACCATTCCTATCTTCTCTATGCTAAAAAACTTATCCCCCACTTAAAAACAAAACTGAAAATTCCAACTATGTCATTTCACTTTTTCCTACCCGATCAACTGCAGCTATACCACTTACACAGCACAAACCCAGAAATATATTGTTCCACCTGACCAGTTTGAAATAAAAAATCAAAATAAAGAAAAATCAACTGATTACTCAACACACCATTTGCAGACCCATTCTCTTCAATTGGTTCAGCTGCCATTCCTAATTCATCAATTGAGTTGGTCATAAGCATCATGGGGTGGCCATCTCCTAATACTGAAAGTAAAAATACATTAATTGCTTGTTTTATGGCAAAAAGAAATAAACATGCAAAACAACTTGAATATCAAGAAGTCATTGCCCTTGTCCATTTACAGAAAATATGCTTGTAAACAAATATGCAACCAATGAAGGTATACGGAAGAAATTTTTTACCAATTATAAAAAATAACTGGACAGATCAGAATGTTTTATTTTAAAAGAGAATGTATCATGTATCACTGATTCGATTTAAAAAGATAGAAATAATGAAAAGACACGAACGCAATTAAATTATAGCAAGTAACGTCACAACTTACCAACTACATGAGTCTTCAGCAGGTGCTGTCTAAGATTTGACTTGTTGACATATTTACGGGTACATCCTTCAACGGGACATAAAAGCGAGGTCTTTTCTTTTTCAGTACTCACAGGATGAATCTGATTATTATTAACAACACCTGCAGTGCTGCTTTGTACACTCGAGTTGGTCACTCCTCCACCTTTATGTTTCTTAAGGTGAACATAAAGGCTGCTCTTGGCAGTGAATTTAACTTTGCAATCTGTTTGCATGGACAAAAAATCTAATTAACATGTATGCTAAACAACAGATAAAAAAACTATTCAACTAATTATAAAATGCATTTAACTCTAAGATACACCCATATCTACTTCACAACATTTATACTTAACAAACTGCTAAAAATTTCCACTTTTAATTGCAGACCCTTCAATAATTTGAATTAAAATAATAAAATGACGACATTAACTTTGGAAAATCATATTTATTAACCTTGATCAGCCGTGCATACACTTAAATGTAGGCACTGTTGGTAGGTGAGCATTTAAATTCATACAATAAAGGTTAACAGAGTAACTTTGAAATCAATAGAATTAATATTTGACAGAAAACAAAAATTAATGAGATTCTTTGCTACTTACTTTGAATAGGGCAGTGAAAGGAACCTACACCAGCATGCTTAAGGAGGTGCTCCTTCAGATGCTCTGATCGAAGGAAGGACTTCATACAGCCTTCTTCCCCACATTTGAATCTCCTGTTATTTGTATGCTTGTGCTGATGGCGTTTCAGCTTGCTGGCAGTTGAAAAACGTGCTCCACATCCCTAATGAAGAAATTTCAGGCTAGTAACCTCATCATAATTCAATAAAAATTAATGACTAAAAACTCAAAGCTGTCTCAAAGAAAATTGCTTTTATTAAGATGACTTATTTTTTAAAAAGTAGTACAAACAGACTGAAAACTTTTTCACTAGAGAACATTTCGCTGAAGGTGAAATTCATAACAGAATTTCATATCTGACACATTGTCATAACAAGAAATACATAACAATGCCAAGAAGCATGACGAGCTGCACCTGGGCATCAACCAATGGAGCAGGAAAAGGAATAAAACAACACAAAAACAAACCATAATTTGCAACACAATGAAGAATTTTAACATTAGAATGCTAAGGAAACTGCAACAAAACAGAACTAATAATTTATATCCAATATTTATGACATTATTCCAAAATCACCATCAGAAAACCAAAGAGGAGGCCCATGGACAGATGGGACAGATTTCAGGAAAAATTCGCTTGGGTACTTAGCAAGAGAGTGGCAAGTAGCCATGGATATTGGAAGAATATGGAGGGCATCTTCACACAACTGGGGCTTTCATAAGCTGTCAGCAATATATATGTAAGGTAAAATAGAGTTGAGAATACTAATTAGAACTAATTTCAAAAAAGGACAATTGAGCTCACCTTATGGTTGATATCCAATTGATAAGATAACTCCCATACCCATAAAATGGATAAGAAACCTGACAAGCATTCCACCAACAATATAGCCATCCCCAGAGGTAATTCACAGACAGTTGAATCTAAACAAAACCTTTTCTTTTTGGAATGAAAGATAGGTGCATTACCACAGAGGGCAGTTGCTTTGCAACCGAAATGCAGATCTGGCTTTCTTAACTGTTTTATGGCAACACAAGACATCTCAAGTATCAATTTAATTAGAACTACAAAATTAAGACAAAAATAAGTTTACAATATAGTCTAAATTCTTACTAACAACTCTTATCAATTAAATTCCTTTAAATGGTTTTTTTTAAGTTGCACGACTGAAAGAACAAATTCAAAAGTCAAAACATGGAGTCCTAATATAATTCAGATGATTACCTGAAATAGGCATGGGTAAGGTTTGTCGCCAGTATGAGTGCGCATGTGGGCACGCAACCGACATGGCTTGTCAAAAAGTTTTCCGCATCCTTCCCATGAACATCGAACCTCCTCTTCCTTGTGTTGATGAGACTTAACATGAGACTGTAATGAGTTAGCTGAATAATAGTGCTTACCACAATCAGCGTAAGGACATCTGAAAAAAAAAACAAAATTACATTCTCAGATCTTCTCAATTCGTCAAACGATGGATGAGTCTACCAACTTAGCAATATTTGAGGGAAGACTGTAATTACCTGTATGGTGCATGATGGGCATCATGGTCCCGGAGGTGTACTTCAAGGTGACGCCTAGTCTGGAAGCATGCTCCACAAGATTTGACTGGACAAACCATTTCTGCTGGTCGCCAATGCAATTTCTCATGTGTATGCAGGTTATAAATAGTAGTAAAGCGACGGCCACAACCTTCCACTGGACACTGAATGCAAGGAAGAAAAACAATATGATTTAACCCCTCAAGCCTAGAAGAGATTTATTAAATCCCACCCGTATGGCCAGATGAGGTTTTTCAATTTTCACGATTGGGTAGCGAATAAGTTTGAAAATTTTTTTAAAATTCATAACATTAGAAGTTTTCTCGATTTCTCTGAGTTTTTTTTTTAGATTTATGTAAAATATGCAATTTGTAAATACCAATTTTGCATATCATATTTTACACACAAACATTGCTGCATTAGAAGAGAATATAAACCAATTGCTAATTTTATGACACGAGATAGCACTTTGCATATAACATTCATCCCCAGAAAATCTATCAAAGATATTGAACAATCTTAATCAAAAAAGTTTTACACATCTCAACTTTTTCATGTCTTGACTGGAAATTTTTAAGTAAATCATTCTTAGTCATTACGTAAGTCACATAGAAAAAATTGTTACATTTCATTCATTGGAAAGGGAGATATGACGTTGTATACATCAGAAATGAATTTAGATGCAAAACATGAAAAACTTGGAAAAGTTAAACTTTAGCTTATAAGTCCTTTCCCAATATTTTTAGAAAATGCACACATGCATCATTAGATTCAGCAACAAATTTTCCTTATAGCTTAGTAGACACTTGGAAGAGCTTCTCTGTTCGTGATTTATGTGGATATGTCCTCTTCTTGCCCACTCGCTTTGCTTATGGCCCCACTAGATAACACAACAAAGAAAGCCCTTATGTGAAGAGGAAAACAGACTCCCATGATGGATAAAAGGAACCCATTTTTTATGGGTTCCCTTTCCTCAGGTATTTATGGGTCAACTTTAGAAACCGAAAATCCGTAGGTCCGTGGTAAAAACAAAAATTCTATCACAAAACTAAACATATTATATGTAAACAAATATGTACATACAAATGGATATACACAATTCCTCGCAATTCCCCTCCGAAAAGACCAAAGGCTCCTTCCCAACTAACTTACTTTGGTGATGCAATAAACCTTAGTAATCCCAACCACATCGAACAGGGCGAAATGACAGATGTTGTTTGGCGTTGATGCTCTCCTATGCAGCGAGGAACGAATGGTCGTGCGGTCATGCAAGTGAATGTTTACCGAAATGCTTTTACTCAACCTAATTCCATTCTTCATGAATTGCATCATACATATTTCTAATAAGGTGTGTGTAGACAGGCATAAGACGTTTTCCTTTCTTTTTATACATGTCGACGAAGACCTTGGTCACATGATATAAGCCATATGGTTCCACCAGGAAGAGGAAAAAAAATGTGCTCTACTTTGAAAAGATACAGAGATCCTACATAGCATTTCAAACACCAAGGAAAGGTTCCTTGCCACATTGAAATGCAATTTTTAGACGGAGAAACACCGTCATATCATAGAAAAATTGAAAATTCTATTGCAAAGTTCTATGTAGATTATATATTTTTTAAAACAGTAAAAAATACAGGAAAAGCATAGATAGGAAATCCAAAGCTTCCTCTTTCAAAATATATAAAGGTTATTTAGATTTAAAGAAGTCTCTTACATCAAAAGATTAAGGAAATTAGGGCCGACGCAGGACGTAATAGTATGCCTGATGGCCAATTGGACAGTTTTCGCAGGATGTAATAGTACGTATGATGGCGTTTATGGGTTAATAATGCCCTTAAAATAAAAAGTTGAATTATTATCATTATTTTGCAACATTGAGGCTATTTTTGTCAATCTTAAGTGCTTGGTTTAAATTTGTCAATGTTGGGATTTAATTTAATCTCAAATCTATAGAAGACTTCTAATTACTGAATGGTAATGTTAAAGTTTGTTTAATTCACTTTTAAACTGCAGTAATTGAAATTTTTTTATGTGAGTTATCATAATGTAAATCTGGATAAATGTCTCGTGTTACTGTGGAAAAATTGTTTCTAAAATTAAATAAAAGCATTTGTTTTTCTTGTACGCATACAGTAGTTTTACTTTCCCATATACATAGTATATAGAGAAAGTATTGTAATCATGAAAAAATTCGACTACGAGATTTTGATGGAAATACACGTTTTAGGTGTCCCCGAGTCCATAAAAGTTGTTTTCCCCATGCCATCTGTCTGTCCGTCTACCTGTCAGTCTGCTCGCGGTTCTTGGGCCCAAACACCTACATAAAATTGAATGATACCTCGTATTTAGGCAATATATAATCTTTTGCAGACCCTTTTTCATAAAAATAATATTGCACAAAAATAAAGGGTAGTTTATTCTTGGCAATTTTTAGAAAAATTTGATTTAATCAAAAAAGGCTCCAAAGAATTAGATTAAAATCAATCCAATTGTAGAGCCTGATGTCACAAATAATACTGCATAAACCACATATCTCCTAAAATCACTATATAACATCCAGTGGCAATACAATGTATGCTAAGCTACCTTACCTAAGCCTTATGACATCATGCTTCCGCTGTGATCCACTCAAAATCATACTATACGGAAGCTTGTGAAAATATTCAGGGAGACTGGAAATGTGAATGTTGTGTTCGTTCATTGACTGTCCTGACAGGATTATTTAGCACAGGTTAGTGAGAGCCTGACAGCAAGTCCACGCAAGTCACTACAGAAACTTGCACAACAAACGTCAGTTGTCATACAGCTGTGAATAAATTAAAAATGTTTCCGTACAAAGTGCATGTCATGAATCAACTGTTGCCACCAGACTGTGAAAAACAAAGCCATTACTGTGAATGATTATTGGAAAAAGTGGATGAAGACCCTCACATGTTAGATTGGACTTTCTTCTCAGATGAGGCTTGGTTTCATCTTACAGAGTATGTAAACTCTCAGAATACTCATCTATGGTGTATAGAAAATCCCCATGCAGTGCATGCAACTCCCCTACACTCTGTGAAGATTGGAGTGTGGTGTGCAATGACCCACTAAAAGATAGTTGGGCCCATCATTTTCACAGACACCATAAACTCTGAGTGGTACATTGACATAGTCCATGAATTCAGGGGACACCTCACTGAAGAGGAGATTGTTAAAGCATGGTTTCAGAAAGATGGCACAACAAGTCACACTTCATGGGCATCTATGGCCAAGCTATCAATCTTGTTAGGAGATCGCATAATGTTGAAAGGAATATGGCTACCACTCTCGCCATATTTGTCGACGTTAAGCTTCTTTCTGTGGGGTTTTATCAAAGACAATGCCTCCAACAGCAATCCACGCAATCTGGATTAATTGAAAACCAACATATCCCACATCATTTCCAACAACACACCCATCACACTGCAGGCAGTGTCTTCAAACATGCTTCGTCATACTCAGTTATGTATGCAACATGCTGGTGGTCAATTTCAACATTATTTGTGATAATTCAAGTAATGTCCGACAATAAAGATTGTTAATTCTAAATTTCATGTCTCTAGCACTCCTTTACACAAAGTTATTAAAATTTTCATAGGTTATTATTTAAAATTATCACGCTGTATATTGCACCGTCTATTTTGATTAACAATATCAAATGCCAAAAGCCTGTTGTAGGGCATGGACTCATTTACAACTATTATTTTATTAAAATAAATATGGAATAAGCAATGTAAATAGGTTATTTTATCATCAAATTTGTCTTTCCTTTTTGTTAAAAATAACTGCATGTGTCCTCCCTTTTGGCAAAAAAATTCACATGCTCATATGATCACAGCGGACATTTCTACATTTAAATTGTGATATTTCCATTTTTTGCATATAATATCTGTATTATTGTTCATTTTACTCGAGAAGGTTTGCATAAGCATACCTCAGGGTTGGAAAGTAACTTGATGTTATAGTTTTTAAGAAATGCATCCTTGAATACAAGGTATAGTTTTTTTCAGTCATTTATTCATATTTTGCTTACAATATGTATATTTTTTGTTTTTTTTTCATGCAATCTCTGATGCACACTTATTAAGTATGTTACCATTTAACTACAATGAAAGTAGTGTTGAGGAATTCAGATATTAATGGTTCGAGTATGACATTATTTTCCTGCGTGATTATACGGACATGCTAGGTGGATCCCATAGCTCGAGGGTTATTCCATGCTTTACTGCATAGTCTATTCGACTTGGCTATGAAAACTGATTGTGTAATTGTTTTGACTAACACTTGATAAAAATTGAAGAATAGAAGATGTGTGAATCTCAATATAGTATGAGAAGAGTCAGACACAACTCTAAAAGATATTATGTTGCAGATGGTGATGTTTTGGTATATCAATTTTTCATACATCTAAATTCTTTGATCCTTTGAAATATTCAGTTCGGAAAAGATACTGTTCGTGATCTGAGGTTCTCTGAGTCTTTGCCTTACAAGAGTTCTGCAGTGATTCAATTTTCTCCGTGTTTTTTCTTTTGGTGTTCGTCTAATTCCAACTGCACTGAAGGATTGAGAGTATTCTTCAAGGTCATTATTAGAGTTTTGAAACTGGGAACTCCCATTCCTGGGATTTTACCTGATATTTCTTATTCTCGATTCCTGGGAAAATTTTTAATGATTCTCGGGAATTGTTCGTTTGAATTTTGTGCCAAGTCAAGATTTTCCAGAATTGCCTTCATAGCTGTTTTTTTTTAGATATTCCTGCAAATTTCAGCCCCAAATGTTAAGCTATCAAAATTAGTTTTGTTTTTTTTTACTTTATGCATGTTGTACCAATAGAATATTTGATGAAAACTACCGTATTTTCTTGTCTATAATGTGCGCGTTATCTATACAAAAAATATAAAAATCAGGAAAAAACATTGTGCACATTATACAAAGGAAAATAAAATTTCATTGAAATTAATGCATATTAACTTTTACAATTCATTCAAAACCATAAAAATCATCGCCTGAGTCAATGTCAAATGATTCAATAGCACTCATAATTTGGTCAGGCACATTTGAAACTTCATTTTCACAAGAATCACCTTCATCATCTTCAAATTCTTCCATGTCTGCCATAAGTGTATCATTAAGAGCGTATGTATGTAAGTGTATGATTTTCACTTTTGCATATTTTTGTTTTACATGGTAAATTTAAAAACTTTTTCAATACCGACGTCAAACTAATTCAAGACTCAATAAGACCATGTGGTATACAGTAAAAACAACTGAATAACGGAAAGTCACAGCAAATTTTAATTGATTCATTTTTTTCAGGAAGCGCTTGTTTAAAATAGATTTTTTTTTTACTGTGCGTTATCCATACATTTGTACCAGGTTTGAAGAAAATCACTTGAGCGTTATCTATAAGGTGCGCATTATAGACCAGAAAATACGGTAAATATTTTTTCAGTGAATGCTATTTAGTAACCGAGTTATTAGGAATTTGAGATTAAGAGACAGGTTGCCTTCCTCGCTATTAATTAAATTTTAATGGATCGCTAATACAATGTCAAGATGGATACTTATCATGCCCGAGAATGTCGTTAGTAAAAAAAAGTCCAAAAGAAATGTTTGCATGAATCTGAAACTAAGTGCTGAAGTGAATTACCTTCCCCTCCTATTCTTTTTCCCTCCCCTTTACCTCCTTCCCTAATCGACCAAATTAAAGTGAATTATATATAAACTAGGGAGACGCCCATTGAAATTCAATGGGAAAGTTTTTTTAACAAAATTTCGTGAATAGATGTGACGCGAAGCTATTATCCAAATCAATAGTACCCAATTACATGAAACCAGCAACAATGTAAATCACTAAGAATGCGTCAAATTCTTGCATTAAAAAGTGATCTGTTGATCGATTTGATGTGTATTCAGAAATCAATGGAGGAAAACAAACTTTCGTTCTTTTAAGTGTACGTTATTTCATGTCTTGAACTCCTATGATGATTCTAAGTGAATGTAATACGCAGATGATTAATGTTCTACATTTAAATGTATTCCTCCTCGCATATAATGCAATGAATGTTGTCTACACTGATTGCTATAAAAATCATTTCCTTCTCCTTCCTTCTCTCATATTAAAAGCATTCAAAGCATGCTTTCACTCATAAGGAATGAAATGACAATAGGAGTTCAAGGTTTAACAATCTAATTGATTGGCAAGTCAACATCCTGTTAAAATGGCAAGATTTCCCAAAATATGTGAATTAAACATTTAACATAAAACATTTCAAACTGTAGGCAAAAAAAGATGAACAGAATATGATATATTATAATTTTTTCTTTAAAATGGTCTAAATCAAAGATCGTATTTTAATTATTTCCAATTAAAATCTCAAAAAGAATAAAAGCCTGCACGTCGAAAAATCGATGTTCACGTGTTATTTTATGGGATCTGGAAATTTCTTCCTTGGAGTCGAACCAAGATTTTTTCGAGTTGTTTCGTTATGTATAATACACTAATTTATGTATATGAAAATAAACCAATAATAAAAAATTAATTTTTATCATTCATTTTAAGAAAAAAGGGCGATGAAATTCAAAGACAAAAGAAAGGTATGGGAAATGGGTAATTTTGCAATGGGATCCACCTAGTGTGATCATATGGACACAGCTCATTTCTTGAGAACTGAAGATATTTTCTTGTAACTTAACATGTTTTTCCTCAATATTATTAGAACACATTTCTGTAAATTTGAACAAAATTGAGACGAAAATTCTGGTGTTAAAGGGTTGAAGCAAAAATATTACAGAACTTTGTTTAGGAGAGAGAAAAGTAATTCCAATTATATCTTCAAAAGCTAAGTAAACACAAAAAAGATTAAATCAACTTATCCTCTAAGTCACATGAGCAATTTTTACATAAAAATGTAACTTTTATGTTTAGAGTAAAATGATAAGTAATATTACAGACAGAAGCAAAGGTAGAAGGGCATACAACTATATTTATATCTCATTTAGGATGATTCTGAATGTATCCTTTGTAATATAATTTTCTTTTCAGGAAACTCTTACTCTACCCTAATAATCACATTAAATATTTTTACTTTCTCCATATATGAAGTATAAATAAAGAATTGTTTTCATAAAAAATGGAATTTGAGATTTCAATGGAAATACATGTTTTAAGGTCCCCTGAATACGTTTTGACTATATTCTCGATGGTCTGTGGTGTGTCTCTGTGACTGGAATTTTGTGGACGCTCGCACTCAAAAACTAATAATCTGATCTTCATATTTAGCATTTGTATTAAAAAGTCAAGAACTGATTAGACTTTAGCTAAAGTCGGTCAACCAGAAGTGAGTGTTTACTCTTGTCATTTCTCCATTTTTTTGAAATATTTGCTTTAATATTTGATGAATGTAAAAAATCTGATGTGGCCACCACATGACTTTCTCCATATCTGTAATATTTCTAAAAATTCCAAATAGGTTAAATGATGTATGAGTCATCTAGTTTCACAACCAGACAAGTCCAAAATATAAAATTTTTCTGGAGGAAGAATAAACGTTTAATTTCTCTTTGGCAAGCAGCAACATTTTTGGAATGGGTGAGATTAAAAGCTTATCACATGTAGATTCAGGAGTATAAATTAGATTTCCAACAGATTTGAACTGTGGGTGTAATCTGAAATTTTTTGTTTGGACTTGGCAGGTTTTGAATCCGAAATTGAAGAGGACTGGTTTTGTAATGGAATATTTAAAAAATACCGTTTATTAACTACTTTTTAAAACAAATATTTATTTAAAAAGGTACATTGAACACAACAACACAACACAAATACTTTTTTGTATTACAATAAAAATTAAAACTTACGAAATTAAAAATTGCTTTAAATAGAAAAAAGTGATCAAAATAAATTCTTGTGGTAACATAAACATCTTTTGGACCACATTAAATAAAATTTAAGGGTTAAAAACCTCTTGAGATTTTTGTTAATTGACAAAAAAGTAAGATATGTACAAAACATAAAGCTTATCAGGGTAACATCAGTAGCTAATAATCACAATAAAAATCAAAACACTCTTCTATGCTCCAAAATTAGCTTTTTTGGAACGAAAGCAGTGAAATAATATTGACGATTCATTTTCACAAATCATGTGATCTTCATTACACTTTTCCTCAAATTCTTCATTATTATTATTATAAAACACACCTTTGTCGTTTCCATTAATGACTTGGCAATAAAATGCCAGTGAGCTTAAAGTGGCCCTGTCTTCACCATAGTAATTTACTAATAAATTTTTGACATCCCTTAGCATCAAGAGAGCTATTGGGATCCCTACTGGCACAGACTGTGGTCATCAGTTTATGTTTCCTGTTAATGCTGTTGTAAATCTCTCTGTCAATACGGTAATTCACATCTTTCACTAAAATATTAGTTATTTTTATTTTTTTCATGTAAAATCTTTTTGCTGCATTAAATTTGAAGTGCCACTGCCCTGGTAATTTCAAAACATCTGCCAAAGTACTTTTCCAGTTAAATACTGTGCCTTCTAAAGCAGTGTTTCTCAACCGGTGGGCCGCAACCCACCAGTGGGCCACAAAAGGAGTTGAGGTGGGCTGTGAAAACTTGAAACAAGTTAAGATTTGTTGACAATATTTGAAAGCTGTCACAAAAGTATAGCCAAAACTTAATATTTTGTAAAAATAAAACATTAAAAATAACTAATGACAATTTAAATAAATCGTTTTATAACAAAGTCCACTTGGGAAGGCTCCACTTTGTGGAAAGATTCCATTTAAATGAAAAAAAACTTGTAAATTTCCACTAACAATTTTTTGGGTGTATTAAAATTGTTAGTGGAAATTTACAAGTTTCTTTTTTATTTAAAATCGTTTTATGTTTATATACATAACCCACTACTTTTAGTCAAGAATATAGAATTTTCTTCTGCTTACATATTCACCTATTGATAAATAGGTGGGCTGCGAAAACTTTCTTGTATTTTAGGTGGGCAGTGGATAATTCCTATAGCATAGGAGGGCCGTGTTATCATAAAGGCTGAGAAACACTGTAATCTAAAGGGACCATTGTACCAAACTCAGAAAAAATTGTAGTATATTCGATTGGATCTATGATCGTATCTTTTTTCTTGATTCGTTTTTCAATTTGTGCAAAAATGCTACCTGAAGGGAGAAAAGAGTGTCCTACTACCGGAAATATAATTTTGACTTCTTTGATGTGTGGTGAAGCATTATCCAAAAGTCAACAAGACAGCATCCCTATCATTGTTGTGTTTTTGTTCTGTCCTCTGCAACCATCACAGATGACCCAGAGAGTCTTAGTAGTTTTGCACAGACAATCATGGACAGCTGAGACTTCTTCATTGGACCATTTTCCATGTTGAGTTTCATCCCATTCATAAATGAACACATCATCTTTACTAAGCTGTTTTTTTGAGTCTCCAACAACAATAGAAAGATTGTATTTATACAGCACGACTGGTGGACCTTTCAGGAACTAATGGACATGGTTGGTTTTAAAACTGATGGGAGATTTTCAACATTTAATTTAAGTGGGAAGTAGCCAGTTTTGATTCGTAAATCTTTGTGGGTAGAAAGAAGAGACTTTGAACTTGAAAAAAATTCAAAAATTTTTTGCAAATTATTGTACTTGTCTGATTTTGAAACTAGATGACTAATATGAGAAAAAGGAGGCTATGGCGAATAATTGAGATGTTAAAAGAACTCCTAACCATACAAATTTCAAAATTAAATAAATGAAAATATCAAGTTTAAGGAAAATTTTTCCATGCCAGGGACTTGATATTTCAAACACATCTGGTGGTTTATGTGTCTCACGACAATGACAAGGACCAAACAGACTAATTAAAACAACCATACACTCATACTCAAAGGCAATCTATATGAAGTTTACGGAAAATTTTTTCCACACCAGGGACTTGATATCTCAAACAGGTCTGGTGGTTTATGCATCTTACGACAACGATAGGGACCAAACAGACTAAATGCAAACACACAAACAAGCACTCAACTCAGTTGCACAGATCTCTAAAATTTTTTAAAAGAGGAAAAAGATTCTAAATGTACACATTACGAGAGCGAAGCTGTCATCATCAGTAGATGATAGTGAATGAAGGGGGCAGAAAATCGGTGGTGTATTGAACAGTGTGAAAGTAGGGGAGGTACATCGACGGTTAGACTGTAGAGAGGGGAATGGGCAAGGGGGCCTTGGGTTGTTATCCATAACGGTCTGTTGGTATGTGTGATGTAAAATGTTTCATATGCATCTAATTTGTATGCATTGTTTACATGTTTTAACAGGGTTAAGTTGCTGATGGTGAAGGGATGACTGGTTTCTAGCATGTGTGTGGCTACGCTTGAGTTGTTAAATCTATTGTGTTTAAAATGTGCAAGGTGATCTTTGAAGTGTGTTTCTAATTTGTGTTTCATTTGTCCAATGTATACTTTTTCACAATTACTGCAAGATATTTTGTAAATTCCTGATTTGTGTAGAAATGGAATTGGATTATAGGAAATTAAATTTTCTACAATTTTTATTCCAGCACTTTTTTACATTTAGCAAATATTAAAGCGAATATTAAAAAAAAACGGAAAAATGACAAGAGTAAACACCCACTTCTGGTACACCGATTTTTACCAAAAACTAATCAATTCTTTTCTCTATAACAAAAATGTCAAATATAAAATTTTGCGTTGACCTGATTTATATTTTTTGAGTTAGAGCACCCACAAAATTCTGGTCACAGACACACAGATACACACCCACAGACATCATCAAGAAAATAGTCAAAACATGTTCAGGGGACCTTAAAACATGTATTTCGGTTGAAATCTCGAATTAAAGTTTTTCATGAAAACAATATTTTCTCTATACTTCATACATGGAGAAAGTAACAAGTATTGGAATAAAATTTAATTTTCTACAATGTTTGTTCGAAACATTTTCCGTGTTTAAGAGATATATTTAAAACTAATTTTTTAGCTACCACCACCACACCACCTACCAGTTACTATTGTAAACACTTTATGCTTAATTACATCTTAGTAATGCTCCTTTTTATTTTCTTAATTGTTGGAGCTTCCTGGCGAAATCCAATATGATATTTACAAATTTTGGTATTTATTTATGGGTGGGAATTTATCTCCCTCTGAGCTGATGCTCACATGCCAGAAATGGGAGTTTATTTCTCTAATAACTGTATTACTTTATCATCAAAAAATCTTAGAAAAAATTCATATGGTGTTGCATCATTACTAAATTTGAATGCAACTTTGGCTTTTCTTCCAAAAACGCATTGAATCACTTTGCAGCAACTTTGTAGGCTAAATATTATAAAACAAATTCAAAGTGTTGTGTATAGAGTAAATATATTTCTTCATTTATTCCTGAAGGTCCAGTGGGAACTGTATTCCCACATGGTACACTTATTTCCAGATTATAAAAAATGCTGTAAAATAACAGCAACAGATAAAATAATGCCATAGAACTATTCTGCAGTGATGAAATATGCCTGATGACTTTACTTACCTCTTATTATCACTGATGTCTAGTGATTACTTTGATAAATCTGGAGAATGTGAATAAACACAACACATCAGCTTCAACTCAACAAGTAACAGCATCAATAATGCCATCCACAGGCCTAAATGGGAATATCCACCATCATTGTTGATAGTTTACACAACAGATGGCAATACAATCAGGCAAAAATATGTTGCTGTCTGTGATCTAGGCCAAATTACATACTTTGAGAAATAATTTCCCTCTGGGTGCTTAAGGGTTAAGAAAGAGATGAGGCTTTTTTATACTTGCTCAAATGTCCTTCCTCCAATAACACTGAATAATCAACATATCCACCATAATTTTTGCCAGTAAAGCTATTCATTTTTTGGTATTGACGGTCTTGGCGTTCTTGTGGTGTTCAAAGCAAACTAAGGAAAATGAAAAAAAGGAAAACCTGATGATGATACCAAGTGTCAAAACCAAGGTTGTTATTTGTGAATAATAAATAGTGGTGTTAATTTTTTCCTTTTCTTTAATTCATTATTAATTTTTGCTTTCAGAGCTAATTTTGCTTTAATTTCAGGTTCATTTATACTTGATGCTTCAATATAAAAACATATGATATACATTTTGAAAATTTTGTCTCAAAATTTTCCTTCATGAACACTTACCCTCCCATATAATGTATAACCAAATGAAACTGATTTTTTACTTTCTCCATATACGAAGTACAGAATCATGAAAAAAATCGAATTCAAGATTTCAACGGAAATGCATGTTTTAAGGTCCCCTGAACAAGTTTTGACTATTTTCTCGATGTCTGTGGGTGTGTGTCTGTGACTGGGATTTTCTGGGTCCTCTACCTCTAAAACTATTAATCAGATCAGCATGAAATTTTATATTTGACATTTTTGTTTAAGGAAGACGTGCTGATTAGTTTTTGGTAAAAATCGGTCAACTGGAACTGGGTGTTTACTCTTGTCACATCAGTTTTTACTTTCTCCATACGTAGTACAGGGGAAAGTATCGTTTTCATGAAAAAATTTACAGCAGATATTGTTTACTTCCACTGTCATGAAGATTGTTTTCATTGAGAACGATTAAAAAACATGGGAAAATAAATGCATTGAACAAAACAGATGCTATTTGGTCAGTTCTACAATTATGGTTGAAGACTTTTTGTTACAAGTGATATTTTACGAGATGTAAAGAAAAGTTCATTATTTGTCACTAATAAAGTGGTACTCCTGAATATGCTACGTAAACCATTTATATAATTTTCTTAGCATTTATGTCCTAAATACCAAATTTCATGAATATCCGTCCAGTAATTTCGGCAGTGGCGGATCGAAGGGAGGGGCGATCGCCCTCCCCTTAGAGGACCCCATTGCCCTCCACTAGCCGCATTCTTAAATTCATTCTGCGCAACATCCATTGTTTCTACACCAAAGATTAAGTCTGTATGACAAGAGAAAGAAAGATTCTGATGGGGGTAGGGATTTTTAAAATGTATGGTTGTCGGCAGAGGAGGAATCAAGACGGGGGAGGGGTAATTGGGGCGATCGTCCCCTCCTTGGGAAGGTTCTGGATCCGCCCCTGAATTTCGGAGATGAAACATGTGGACAGACGGACAGACACGACATGAATATAAGGCATTCTTTTTTTACTTTTTATAAAGCACACCCAAAAATCAAAAACACTATTTTAGGTCACACAAGAACTCAACACTACAGCACATATACAATGTAGAGTGACAATGACAGATGATTTAGATCCTACAGTGCATGCACAAGTTGGTGGATAAATCCAAGTTTCCCATTCTGTGCAGAAGCTTCAGATTTGTATACGACTTGTCGTATACAGTATAGGACATGAAGAAATGTTAGACTTGTCTTATACAAATCCTATACATTTCTAGATTTCTATTTATACACGTATAAGATTTGTATATATCATGCATGTATATAGTGTGAACGCACCTTAAAGTCTTTAAATTTTTCTCCCAGTTCCTTAAAATATTCATTATCATTTAACCTATTTGGAATTTTTAGAAATATTACAGGTATGGAGAAAGTCATGTGGTGACCACATCAGATTTTTTTTAAATATTTGCTTTAATATTTGATAAATGTAAAAATGTGCTAGAATAAAAGTTGTAATTTAATTTTCTACAACCTTTGTTTGAAACAATTTCCCATATAATACAATGTTGAAGAGATAACTAAAACTAAATGTTTTAGCTGCCACCACACCACCTACCGACAACTATTGTAAACACATTATGCTCCTTTTTATTTTCTTAAGTGTTGGAGCTTCAGGGCTATATCCAATATCAGAAGGCTACAGTTTGAGTTTATTTCTGTTCATTGTAAAGTCTTTAAAATTTTCCCGCAGTTCCTTAAAATATTTATTATCATTTAACCTATTTGGAATTATTAGAACTATTACAGTTATGGTGAAAGTCATGGAGTGGCCACATCAGATTTTCTTAATGTTTTATCGCATCTTTCAAAAGAAAGCATTCACTTTTCAAAATAAGAGATGCCTATATTCTGTTTCTTGATACAATGTTAACATTTACCAGGAAAAAGAACTTTCTTTTACTTGGAAGTCATACCAATGAAAATGAGTCTTGAAATGGACTTGCTGCTGTGGCTCTAATGATGTATTTTTAATAATTAACTAATTACCAATGGCCATGCTGAAATTCTTTGGTGAGTGAGCTTGAGGTACATTGATCTTAATTAAACCTTGGTTGTGAAGAATTATCTTAGAAGTATCCATTACATTAAAGGTGGAAGTAAATGTAACACATACCAAATAATCCTTTTTCTTCAAGTGAGTTTCCTTGTGGCGTTTCAGTTTAAAGTAAGTGTAAAAAGACCAATGGCAGCCATCATAGTCACACTGTAAAAATAAAAAATAAACTATTGTTTCATAACTTAAAATTAAAGAGAAAGAATCAATGGCCAGAAATTTACCCTAAAATATAGAGCCAAAACATAATTATACATAACATATTCCACTTGGGAAGGCTCAACTTTGTGGAAAGATTCCATAATGTAATTAAAAACAAATTCTGTAAATTTCCAATACACAAATTTATTGCGACCGGTTTCGTGTTACAGCATCATAGAGGGTATGGAACTGGGTAGCTCAAAAGTTGCAATAAGTTCTAGTTATAACAAATAAATCTTTATACTGTTGTACCTGTAACTTCACAATAGAGTTAAGAGCACAGTAACATAAACAGTGATTTGGGGCTGCTCTTTTAATTAAGATAGCTAGAACCTTTTATGTATTCCATTACAATAGCAAAATAAAAAGTTGGTAAACAAATTTAATATAACCTATAAATCTCACTATTAAAAAATTGACAGCTGCATAATACATATACATTACCACATAAAAACCTTTCATATACATGACTTAAGTAAAAATGCAAGGGGAGCTAATCATGGAATGTCAGTGGATTCTCAAATTACCCATATACTGGATGTTTTTTTTCATGAATAATGACTCATGGCTGAGTCCATGATATTTTAAATCATACTGGTGAAGATTTTATGAATTTATTTCACAAATTCAATATTTTTTCACTGTCACTCCAGATTGCAGAAAATAAACATGACAAAATCAAACGACAAAAAATATAATTGAAAATTCATTTAAACTGTTATCTTTACCTTGTATGGTCGTACTCCATAATGACCAAGTATGTGTATCTTGAGCATGCTCAGGCGAGGAAAAGATTTATTGCAACCTTCAGCATGGCAAACCCATACTTTACTCCCAGTATTTCCTGCGACTCCAGATAAAGTGCACAATATTGATTCAGTGGTGATTCCCAATTCAGCTAATGCTTCTGTAACAGGTCCATCTTCTGGTAACCGTCTCAGGGTTTTGTTACCGCCAATATTGTCAACTGTTTCTTCTTCGACATCCTGTTCTTCAGCCATTTCTAAATCTGCTTCTTCTGGGGGATTAGCACCTACTTTTAATTTCACCGAATTATGTATTGGCCTTGATAGAACCTTTTCATTAGTGTTTCTGGCTGGTGTAACAGAATGTGTTGATGTTAAAGTCTCACCGCTAGTTGATAACAATGATATAACACTATTGGCAGTTGAGATTTTAATAGGCATCTTCAATGTATTTGTTGTTTTTGCGGTTACACAAGATGACTGGACTAGAGTTGAATTAGGAGTCCCACTGACACACACAGCAGCTGCCAACAATTCTGATATCTTACCTTGGAACAGAGGCTCTCCTGCTACATTCCGTATCACAACTTGAGCCTCTTCAGCATGCATATCTCCGGCGACGACTAGTTTTCCATCTGACTGGATAGTAACCTTTGAAACGGGCTGCTTGGGAGACATTGGCACAGTACTTGCCGTTGACTTAACCTTATTGACTTTATCTACCCTACAGACATCTTCATCAGACTGTTTATTAGCAGCACCAACCATGTCTCCTTCAACTTTTAACGATGTAATGCCAACAGAATTAGTCAAAGATTCCTCAAGAGATGAAATACTTGGCTCAATTTGATAATTTAGTATGCTAAAAGAACACAAATCTTCATCATCGCATGCCTTGGGACTCTGTTTATCGGAAAAATCTTTCTTCGAGATGGGTTCCATAGACATTTCTGGTGGATCTTTTGAAACCATTTTCTCCTCTTTTGCGGCTAATATATCTCGTGGAAGTTCAAGAGATTCTTCAAGAAAAGTAAGCTTATTCGAGTTTCCATCACAGCTAGCCTTTTCCACTTCAATGTCATGTTCCTTGCCTTGTAATAATAAATCTGAATTGGCCAAGTCGTCTAACTGGTGAGAACTTGAGACACCACCTGTTTCTCCAATACCTACAGAAGACCTATGGTCCCTTTCAGTCAACAGAAATCCTTCAAACTCTGCCAAATTTTGTGTAGCATGATCTAAAACATCAACACCACTAACACCACCGCTACCAACAATACTTCCTGTTTTCATCATTACAGAATCTAAATCCACAATACCAGACAGAGATTCAACCTTCGGCCTAAACCATTCATCGAAACTTACAGCCATATCCGAGTTCGAACTAAGGCAGAAAGAAGGGGGCGGCAAATCCATTATGAACAACCAATTAAATCAACAAAATATAGGATGGAAGACTAAAATTAAGTATTACGGAATCCAAATTTCTGAAAAAACTGGCCAATTTTGTCGACCAAGAAGAAATTTTCTATATTGACATAATAAAAAACTTGTAAACATCGTGCACACATACACGAGCAACTTTGACAGTACTCTGGAAGCATATTTATAGGACTAACTATAATACAAATAGTAAGCCGCAAGTATTTTTGACCAACTTTAAAAATAATAGGTTACTTTTATCACGTATCCACATGCAAAACGATAAATTAACGAAAACTGTACACATATCTACATATTTTCCACTATCTAATACAATTAGTTCATTACTTCGCCACAAACATTTGAAGCGCACAGATTTTTAAAAGAATCGCAATCGTCGTTTGCTTTGATTTTTTGGTAGCCATTTTCTATCCAACCAAAAAAGGTTTCTTGAGCCAACGGCTTGCTGAAAGAAAATATTGTATTATTTGCTTACATTTTCTTCGTTTATTTGAGGTAGACATTAATATATTTGTTAACTTCACTATTAAATTCCTTAAGTCTTCTGTATAGGTACAGTATCTTTTGTCTCATGTAAGAAATTCATAAAAATAATTTTTAATTAAAATCTTTATTGCAAATTTTTTATTAAATATGCTAAGCTATTTGCTTGGCATTCTAATGATTTTGAAATTAGTAGCAGAAATATTACACAAGTATCACCAATAAACAACGAAGGTAACGTATATTGACGAAAAGTTAAATTTTGTTTGTATTGACATAGCTTTGCTAGCCAAAATTTAAAATGGCTTTATAAAATAGGTGAATAAAATTTGTATGGAGACGCACCAATACCAAAACAAACTACCGCTATATTCGGGATCCCCATGGTTTAATGTGCTAGGCATTTATATATTTCTTAGACAAGCTAAAAAAGAAAAATACGTCTTAATGATATTTTCTTTCAAATTTTCGAAAATAAAATTAAATATCAGCCGAATTTGCAGTGTTTGTACATTCTACGCCTGATCTCAACAAATGTTTACTACGAATACGGTCATGCATAGCAATGTTTGCCTATTAAAAATAAGGGTTTTAAAAAATGTGTAATCCTTCTACTTATTATATTGTACCTACATTAGATTTTATTATAAACGCTTATTTAGCATATTCTTGTCAATGGATCTTAGATTTGGGCTCTTGTCTAGACAAGAACCCAAATTTGTATTTCCTAAGTTTGATGAATTATATTATTTTAACATCAATATTCAAATTATACACATCTTTAAACTATATATTGCGTTATTGGCACAAGTATAAAGAAATTTATTGTAGCAATTAATATTCATTTGAATTTATAGCCGGAAGTTAGCTGCCCATCATAAACCACTAATCGAAACGTTCAATGAATTTTGATGGGGAAACTGAGTAACAACTTTTTAAGGTATCAATAGCTGATAAAATATGAACGTCTCCCGTCGAAATAACAAATCCATTAGAATTATACACTGTTTAGTAGACCCGAGACTTCTTTGCAGTACAGTTGAAACTCAGTAATCCTGCATTCTGTAATCCAGCAACTCCCCTAATCCGGCAAAGTCCCCGAGTTCGGCATGCAACATCATCAGGTGATTTCTGTCAAATCAATAGATCTCTAAACTTTTTGGGCATCACCATATCAAAAGTAAATAGAAATTTAGAATTCGCCATTTTCAGGAAAGACACACGGACCAAATCATTCACTTCAATTCAAGACACCATTTCTCACAAAAAATTGTCGTATTTCATTCCATGCTTCATAGGCTATTGAACATTTCTTTGCCAGATTTCAACATCAGGAAAAAACTTCAAATTATTAAACAAATAGCAGTCAGCAATGGTTACCCAAGAAAATTAATTGACAGATTACACGAGAGAAAACAATCCCAGCTAGCCATAAAACAAATAAACGGTACCATCCCTGTTGACAATTTGAAACCACAATGGTGAAGACTCACATTCCTTGGTAATATATCCCTTAAAATTAATAGATTGATTCCCAAAAATAAAATTAGAGTCGCTTTTTACAATAGATTGAACTTAAAAAACCTTTTATGCTTTATACTAAAGACAAAATTAAAAATTTGGAAAAGGTGGAATTTACAAATTACATTTTGGAGATTGTACAGCGGTTTATATAGGACAAATGGTATGGAAATTCAAAGAAAGAATTAAAGAACATCATTCCTGCTTCATAAATAGTAAAACAACCTCTCTCTTCGTCAAACATCTATTAGAACATGGACACAACAGTGCCTTTATTCCCAAAATCCTGCATTATGAAATAAAGGGAGCCAGTCTTTATATTCTGAGCAATTGGAAATTATACAGTGTGTGGCTTCAAAAAACTGTGAAGTTGTAAATGATATTTTGTGTCCTTTTCATTCTGCACTTCTCGACCTCCCACTAATTTAATTATTCCTACCAATTATCCCCATTGTCTTCTCATTATCCAACTTACTGGACTTCACTGAGCTCAATCAATTTCTCCCCTCCCCTTCCCACGAACATACATTCCCTCCTTTCCTCCAATGATCGTTCGCTCTACAATCCCTGTCATTATCCTCCCATAACTCACCCTCCCCCACCCACACATTGTACCTATTACTATAAATTGCTACTGTCTTTGAGTTTACTTCACCTGATGATGTTGCATTGCAACGAAACCTAGGTCGTTTTTAATAAATTTTACTTGGAATTACCAAATAAGTCTCTTTATTTTTACATTATAAACTCTAAACTCTAGAAAAAAGTTCAATTGTTCCGAATAATCAATGAATACCAAATAATTAAAAAATATAGGGTGTTTCCAAAATTTCGCAACTGTATATTTCACTGCAATATATACAGGGTTGAGCAACTTCTAAATAATTGAATAACAGTGCTTAATTTTTACATTTTTTTCTCTTTCTAGAATGAAGCTTTCATTTTTATCTATACCATCAGAAAAACTTTAAATTCATTCATATTATAATTACTAATATTTTGTTTGTGGTATATTCATCCATGAATAAATTAATTCACTATGATCAAGGTTATAGTTTTAAAGTAAAACTTATACCACTTTGAAATGTTTATCAGTGAAATATTTTTGGGTTACTTTAATTGTATTTTCTGTGTGAAATCTAGACTCTTGGGCTTCATTGGGTCTTCACTACCCTTCTGTTTAGAAATTGGTTCAGAATGATAAAAGTTTAGGACATCATCCTCATAAAGCTTCAATCTTGATTTGCTATATCATTACCAAGGCGCCAATTTCCCTTCTTTTCTTACACTACAGTACAGATTTCACAAATGTCTCAAAACGAAAGAGCAGGTCATAGCATGTTTCTAGGAGCCTAACAAGAGTAATAGATGTATATGTCTTTTAAGATATTAATCATCAAGGAAAGTGTTTGAAATAAGATAAAAAATGATGGAGTCATCAACTAAAATGTTGGGAAACCACTGGCCCATAGGCACAAATATTGTTGCATAAGGCCACCAGTTAGCCAGGAGGATGAGGGCACTGGAGGGCCCTGGGAACCTGGTAGTTGATTCCTATTTCCAGAAGAAAACGGACATGTGAAAAGATTGAGAGTCGATGAGCAACATCTGGAAGTGACACTCTAATTAAGTATTGAGCAGTGGCGTCGCGTGCCCATTTAGGTTGGGTGTGCTTTTATTGGGGAGGGGGGTTATGCAACCCGCGCTACAAAATTCACGTGTTAATTTGAACGTACGATTGCATTTTTATCGACATGTGAAAGTTTTACGAGAGCATAGCGCAGCAGCGCTCTTCTTAATTGGCCTAATGCAATTAATCTTAGAATAATTTTGAATACTTTAATTTACTAACTGATATGATTTTAACTATACAATCCATAATTATGGACAACACAAAGGTTCCCCGTCAAATAGACTTGAGCTATGCATCACGCGCGCCGTTTATGTGAGAATGGTTAACGCTTCGTTGTGAGAAGATACTAGAGTGAGGTACGAATTATCTGTATTTTGTTACGATTTTTAAATATGTACAACCATATAATACCCACAGAAATCTGAAAAAGTAATCACTTGGGAAAATATTATTTTCCGGATTGAATCAAAGAAAGGCTTAAAAAACTCATTTTACTTACTTATTTATACACCAGTTCCAATCTCCTGTTTTGCCTTAGGAATTTTGTTAGCACATCATCATAAAATGATGGTCTTTTCTTCAGTTCCACCAGCAATGTCTTTTCAATGGCGAGTGAACTTAGGCCGCATAACCTTTCCTGCGTTTGTGTTCCTCTATAACACGTATGTATTCTCTTCAGAGCCAAAAAAGAACGCTCGACTGTAGCAGTAGAACTCGGAATCGTCATGATAAGTTCCGCTAATTTATAAATCTCCTTGAATGCAATCTGAAGCTGATTTTCTTGCATGAATTTTAATAGGTGATGCACTGGTTTCCTCGCAAATTCATCAGAAGAAAAGAGCACTTTTAGTTCATTTTTAGGCGAACGTAGTCAAAAACTGGTCCGTAGAAATCCTTTAATTTTTCTAGAATACCATCAGGAAAAATTTTCGCATACTGATCATATCTTTCGCTACAAAGGAGTTGAAAAAACTCAAGTTTCGAAAGTGAAGAGTATCTTTCTTCCATCTCCAGGCACATGCAGTCGACTATTCTCTGGTATAATCGAAGGCACGCGCTCTTCTCCTCTTCTATAGATCCTTTTCGTCTTTTAGGCTTCGACGACTCAACCGTATGCTTTTTCTTTGCAGAAACCCAAATATCATCAAATCCATGTTCCTTGTCATTCCTAAGCTATTTCATAGTATCATGCACTTTTTTACAACAGTACAATATGTCATAGGATGATGTTTGCAATATATTATTCAAAACATCAATATAGCCAAACAGAAAAAATTTCTAGCAAAAAAATTGTTTGAAAATCTTGCAAGAAATACGAAAAACCACGAGCTTTGATTATAGCATCCACGTCCCAATCCCCAGAATTCTCCACAATGTGTTCAAAAAATGCAATAAGTTGACTTCTGTGGCGTTTTACTGTGTTTGATAAACGGGAAGTAAAATTCCATCTGGTTGGTGCGACGGAGGGTAATTTTTTAGCAACAAAATCTTGCAAAGCATTTACTCTTGTCGATGATTTAGAAAAATATGCTGCCAATCCACTGATAGTTTGGAAAAACAATCTACATTCCTTGATATTCAAGAGGCTTTCCTTCAGAACTAAGTTCAAAACGTGAGCGTAGCAATGCGTAAATATTGCTAAAGGATAGGCCTCGATAACTTTACTCTGCAACCCATTAATATGTCCACTCATTACACAGGCACCATCATAAGTTTGGCCGACCAACTTGTCCTTAATATTAAATTCCTCAACTCTGTTTGCAACTTGTTTAAAAAGACCACTAGACGTTCTATCATCACTTACGTCTGTAAATCCGATAAACCTTTCGTGTGTTTGCCCATTATGGACAAAACGGAAAACAGTTGATAGCTGCAATTTCGACATGACATCAGAAGTTTCATCCAGAAGAATGGCCACAAATGTAGCGGAAGAAATTTCTTTCTTTATAGGATCTTTAACCACATCAGATATAGCGTTAATGATATCATTTTGTACTGTGGGAGAAGTTCCTCGAAATACAGTCAATGCCTTTAAATGACTGTCTAAAAGAGGATCATACTCATGGAGCACATTTAAAAATTCTATATAATTCCTTCGGTTGGCTGAATCTTCAGACTCATCATGACCTCTCAAAGGAAGCTCTTGCTTAGCCAAATAACATACAGCATCCATTAATCTTTTTAAAACGTCTCTATTTTTCTTTACTTGTTCATTATGACGACTAGTTTCAACTTTTCTTTGGCTGTCAATGAGTGTCAGTTCTTCGTTTTCCAAACATCTTAAGATTTAAAAATGACTGAACATGTGGCTGGGAGCGCTCATGTTTTTGCATTGCTGCAGCTAAATGATTAAGATCGGAATACCCGTGCTTATTCCAAACACCTTTCTCTTTGGAGAATAATAAACAAGGCCAACAAAAAAGTCTTGACAGCACTTCACATCCAGTTAACCATTCTACTGAATCGTATTGTGAAACAGAGAAATGTCTCATGTACTCAGTTTTTGTTTCTTTGTGCTTGCACAGTAAATTTGGAAGAGGAGGACGAGGCTTACCTTCTTCGACTATGTTCATACAATCCGCAAATGCTCTGGCAGAAAACGGGGCATTCAGTACATCCTCAACACTGTTTACCATTGTAAATATGGGCAAAAAGTTATAAATTATATCTAAAAAATTATAAATATATGTTAAAAACTTGTCTATATCGGTGTCATAAACACGTCGGTTCACACTTTACCCCATGCACGCAAAACAGACGAAACTCAGAAAACAAAAACAGCATCTCATGACAAGTAACAACGTTGAATTGGATTGCTTCACACAATAGCCAATCACAACCGCTAACTACTTCTGGGTGCTGTTGTCTCAGCGCACACCCTGCCACGCCTTCTGGACGGTTTAAATCCACAAGGTGGCTAAGAATTTGACCCGCTGCGCCATCTGTACGTATGTTTAAAGGGCTCAAAGCTATCCGTATTTCTTACCGCACACCCAGGCTATTAACATGAATGTGATACAATGTTTACGCGCTGAAACTTCTCCTCTTCATGAAACATTGTATATTGGATTTGATTTTAGGAATCACGCGAAGCCAGAAAACGATTAGGGGAGTCTTTAACAGGAATAAATGCAAAAATATAATATCTGTGACATTGCGAATCCCTGGGTGTGCACTGCACACCTAGCACACCCTGAATATACGCCTCTGGTATTGAGCATTTTATTTTGGGTAAAATGCAATGAACTTGGTATAATTCACAAAGAAATTCTAAACCAGGCATAATATTGATCTATATTTTTGTGGTTTTTATATGTTGAATATAGATTACATATGTTTTTATAAACATTTTTAAAATTATGAAACAAAGTATCAAGTAAAACCTTCATTATGAGCAACTATAAGAGTTACTGTCAACTTTAAAATACAGTTACTCTAAGCAATCATACTCATTGCTTATTTGCAAATACATATTTTAAATTAAAAAAAATTAAAAAGTCAGGTACCAAGTAATCAGAACATTAATGTTTACACATAAAATTTATAATCTAATTATTTCAGTGCTCTACACAAACAGGTATAGGCATTAAGTAATCTGTACCTTCACTCATATCAGTATTTTTCTCAAAGGATATTTCATTCTTGTCATTCATTTTTTCCTGCCTAAAAAAGAAAGAAAATAGTCAATCATCTGTCTTATTGAGTGCAATTGAGACCATAAGTAAAAATGAATTCCTGTTACTTATATTTGTGAAAATATACATAGATTTTCATGCACATTAATGTTTACCTGAAAGATATATTTGAAGAAGTCTTTCTTAAGGTGGAGGCATTCTCATTTTCTGGATGAAATAAATGCTTACTTGAATTTCTATTGTTATTAAAATGAGTAAAAGACTGTTGCCTCTCATTATTACAGCTATTCATATATCTTCCATTGAAATTTTCTGAACTAGTAGAAATTTGAGAGTCACCCTCGCTGTTGCATGCAACTATTGGCAAAGGGTATCCTGGTAAAGTTAAATAGGTAGAAGCTGAATTCTGCTGAAGCAAATTTTCAAGATGTAAACGTAACTGACTGAATGTTGGTCGCTCAGATGGTTTCTCCTTCCAACTCCAACGCATCAGTTGATATCTGTAAGAAGAAATATGGGAAAATAACAAAAAACGACATTTGTTTGCTGCTCATGGAAATCTTTATAATTTGGTATGTTATTGTTATTCATAATTTTTTAAAGATTTCTTTCTTTTTGAGTGTCCTCTAAATATATATTTAATGGCCAAAGGGTTAACGTATGTGATGCCCTGCTGGTTCGCCTCTTGCCTACCGCAATGGGTATCTAAGAGGTAGTGCAATGAATAGCCAGATAGAAAGGGAGGAGAGAAACCTAGTGCCAGCTTTTAGCCTGTTCCTAACAAAGAGCACTACAGGGTCCACCGGCTTAATGTCCCTTCCAAAGGATGAAGTGTTGATTTGAGCGCACTCCCATTTTCTCATTGGCTCGTCCTCGTCTCCTTAGTTCCAACATGCACAAATAGGGGGCCGGACATTCTCAAAAAAAATCCTACTGAAGGATTTGAACTGGGTGTCACTTTTAGTAGATCATTGTGGGGCCAACACTCTAACCACAACACCACTGGCTCCCTGGCCAAAGGACACTCTAGAAATAATTGCTGATGTTCAGAACACATACCATAAAGATACAAACTAAGTAAAATTTTGGGTCATATGATGCATCTGTTGGACATTTATTGATTTCAGAAAGAGGACCACAAGATGAGAATATTATTGGTAGGAAATTAAAATATGAAGAACAGTAGGCTATATGTGTTTTTTTGGTGGAATGTTAATGAAAACACAAAATACGTTTTTGTGTTTTTTAGGCTGGTTTCTAAAGGAAAATATAGCCCACCTCTGGGCAATATTTGATTTCGCGAAGATTAAAGTCCCGGGTTCGATTCCAGGAAAGTTTTTACCCTATTTGTTTTACATAGAAAATCTCAAATTCATCGCGCAGAGATGTTTTCTTTAATACATTAAATTATCTTAAAATTGTGATATCGGAGGGAGATTTGTACTGTTCTAAGGGAAAAAGAAGGTAGATTTTAATTCTTACTGCAGAATTTTGACAATTGATCATATTTTATTGAATTTCTACTAAAACATGGCGTTTTTGCAATTTAAATCACATTTTATTGGATTGTTGCCATGGAGATGATTATTACCGAGCTCAGCTTGAGCAATGACGAGTGAACAAATGGGTTATTTTCTTTTCCGCTTGACTACTCTTCAGCAATGGACAGTTGATCCAGACATATTAGCATATAAACAGTAACATTTATTAAATTCGTTTATTTAAAAAATACATGCAAAATATAATGTCAGAGGAGATTTTGACATTGTTTTTAGTATTTTAAACCTGATAATGCTCTATTAATTTTTTTCCAATTTTTCTCTATCATTGATATACTATGAACTACAAGTGGTATTTATGGTATGAGAATGAATTCCTTGGAATGACTAACACCTTTTGAAACATTTCCTGTCAATATAAGTAATCAATTCAGGACGTAAACTTAGGAAACAAGCCTGCATTAGTCCTGATTTGGACTTCTTGTTTGGTGATGCACTTGATTCAGATGCTACAAGGTTTTCAGGGCACCACCTCCGAGAAGAAAAACTGGGATTTGCCATCTTACTTACTTACAATTGGAGGAAAGAAGAAAAAGAAAGGAAACTATGCTGTAAAAACCTCCATGCTTTATATTCTACACTAGATTGACCAAGAGCAAGGCATTAGAAGTCAATGTTACAGTGGATGGGGAATGGCTGGAACAGGTGGAATTTTTTACTTATTTAGGTTGTATTCTGACCCAGGATGGAAGGCAATACAAAAGAGACTAGGACAAGAATAGCAAGAGCAAAAGAGGCATTTCTGAGATGACGAGAGTTGTTTACTTGCAGTCAGAATAAAGATATTAAAAAGATGTTACTTTGATGTGGAGTAAGGCTATATGTGTGTGTAAGACATTGACAATGAAAAAAGAAGATGTGAGCAGATTAGAGGTATTTCAGATGTTGATATGCCATTTGACTGAGAGAAAACAAATGAGGATGTTTTTAATACAGTAGGGAATAGAGGAGCATAATTAGAGTAATACGTAATAAGGGAGATAAAAAATATATGAAAGGGTAAAATTTTGAAAGGAAACATTCTGCTGAAAGAAGTCATAGAAGGCAGGATACTAGCAAAGAGGTAAGAAATGAAAAGGAATATTAAATGAATTAAAAGAAGAGGATGAGTATAAGCAGATGAAAATAAAGGCTCTGGATAGTACAGAATGGATTGGATGAGCTGAAAACCTACTAAAGGTAGAATGATTCATATATGTTATAAAATTAACAAGTTAACCAAAATCACAAGGGCAACAACAAGTTTTTAATGAAAATGTTATTTTAAATTAAAAATAATAGCATGCAATCAGAGCTGGAACAATGGATAGGCGAGCAAGGCACACTTAGGGAGGCAACAGATGACAATTTGAACTTTTAAGTGTAACATTTTATAACATTGTAAATAAACTAGCTTTGAGAGATAAAATTATGTACTGTATACAGTAAAACCTCGTTATTTCGATCCCAGATAATTCGAAATAACGTGTGATTCGAAGCTAAGAGCAGTCTCTGGTGAACTTCATAGGATTTTGCATACTTTTTAGCACGGATTATTCGAAATACGTCTACAATGAAATTCGAAGTCATGATCTGTTTTGGTGACTCGCGAACATTTCGTTTAATTCGAAACCTTTACCCATATTGTGTGTTTAAGTGGAAAGTTTGTGCGCGCACATGACAAAGGCATCGCGTTTTTGTTCTCCATTTCTTGCAAATGAAATATACATTGCCCCCCAAACAGGTAACTTCTTTTTATGTATTTAATAGTCAACGTGAAATAAAATCATAGATGATACAAATAGAAGAATCGTCTTATCCTTGCATTACTAGACCTTCTTTATTTCAAGTTCTAGAGTTACTAGTATACTGCTTTATCATAGTTCTCTATCTCTTCCCCATAAATTTTTCGGAAAAAAACTTCAAATAAGGATCAACAAAGATGCTAGAAGCACGCAGGGACTGGACAGATGAGGTTACATATTTGCCAACTCAACAAAAAAATGTCAAAAAATATAGGCTTTTACCTTAGTAATTTGAGCATGATCTTCAATGTTATTCACACTATCACTCTCTGAACTGACATTTTCTTCCAAATTACAATAGAGATCGTCCATAAAATACATCATGCTTATGTTTGCCTTTTAGTTTTCCCTTCTCTAAAACTCAACGTGCTATGCTAATTTTGACTTCTACCCCTCTCTCCTGCCTGCATGACACAATTCATGGATTTAAACCCCCTCGCCAGCAGTCCCAAAGGGAAAATGCATTCGTAAGTAAAAATCATCACCTGTCATATCAAATACGACCACGTTATTTTGAGAGCAAGTATATTTTATTACAGCTGTGTAATATGGATGGAAATAAAATTACAATGCAATGTATTAAATTGCCTAGAGCTAATAAAGAATTAATTAATTATTTATTTTTGTCCATACCGACGGCATGGAAAGTTGGAACGAAATTGGAGAGAATTAATATGTGATGGTTTGTATCTATTATCTATACAATATTTCACACAAGTGTTTTCCCAATCATTTTAGCATGCATTTTCGTAATCTTTTGGCTGAGTATGCACGGTTGAAAGTGTTTTCTTCCGTAACGTGGTGTGAAAGAGTAACTTGAAATATACACTGGGAAAATTGGTTTGTTCACTCGATTCTATTTTTCACATGCAGTGGTGTTTGTGAATCATGAATTAAGTGGTCACTTCAGCTCTGTTCATGAATTCGCCATGTGAATGATAATGATAATAATGATAATGATGTTTATTGGTCCTTGGATCAGTTACATTGATATTGGACAGGTCAGAATTAAAAAACATGTACATCAAAAAGAAAATAAAAGTAAAATTAATAAAAATATTTCAATGATTTACCCATATATAATCACAGGATAAGCAATGGGTTACCTGCCAAAAGGCAATCGACAGGGTTAAGAATAGGACATCAAGAGTTGTTGAGATATCCATCTACAGAATAGAAAAGTTTCCTATGGAGGCATTGTTTAACCATTGTTTTGAAAGTTTTGTTGTTTCGAATATTTTTATAAGGGTTTGGTAGCATATTGTAGAGGCAAAGACTCATTGCCTTAGGACTGTGACTGAATGTTTTGGTTCTATAACTGTAGATGTGAAGGTCCTTGTTAGCTCTGGTGTTGTGGTCATGATGGTATGAGTTGTTTGGATATTCATCAATGTTTGAGTTAATAAAACATAATAAGGAAAGGATATATAGGCAGGGGAGTAGAAGAATATGTAGATCAGAAAATATGGGACAAGAAGGGGCTCTAGGATGTTTTCCAGCAATGATCCTTATGGCTCTTTTTTTAATCCTAAATATATTATCTGCTAAAGAATTAGGTCCCCAGAATATAATATTGTATTGCAAATGTGTATGGAACTCTCCATAATATAAGTATAATAAGATTTCCTTACTTACAGTACTCCTAAGGTATCTGAGTAAAAAGCAGGTTGAGCTCAGTTTGCAAGAAATGGACTGGATGTGTGTTTGCCATGATAAGTTGGAATCAAGGTACAGGCCTAGAAATTTTGTGTTTTCAACATTACTTATTAAATTATTGCTGATCTTAATTGGCAGATTCTTATTACCTGACTTTCTAAGAGAGAAATGAATCATTTGGGTCTTTTCAGTATTTAGTTTGAGGTAATTGTCATTACACATTTTTTGAATCACCAAATTGCTATTATGTAATAGATTGTGCTGGGAGACTGCAGAGAGAAGTATGTTAGAATCATCAGCATAGAGAACTGGCCTAGCACCGGGAATTTCATAGAATTTCTTTGGTAGATCTTTTATAAAAGTAGGAATAAGACAAGACCCAAAATAGAACCTTGTGGGACACCCATATTTGTTGTTTTGGAAAGAGAAACATATTTGATACCATTTGAGGTAATATTGACAGTCTGAGACCGACATTCAAGGTAGGATTTAATCGAAGTGTAAGATGATCCTCTAATACCATACCTGTACAATTTTTTCAGTAATAGCTGGTGATTCACATTGTCAAAAGCTTTATAAAAATCAAAGAATAACCCTAGGGTTTCCTTTTTGTCATCTAAAGATGTTAAAATGAAATCTATTGCTCTGTATATTGCGGATGTTGTAGATTTATTTTTCTAAGCCCATGTTGATGGGGGGAGAGAACGTTTTGCTCTTCAAGGTAGGACATAAGTCGATTATAAAAAAGTTTTTCAAAAATTTTGGCAAACTGACTCTGAATTGCAATAGGTCTGTAATTATTAATATCTTGTTTGAATTGTTAATAATTTTCCATGCTTCCTTGAATGAACTTTTAAGGTCAATACGTTTTGTAGCAGAACGGATAGATAAGACTATATTGCGATTTTACTGTCCAAGTAGCAGATTGTAAGAAATTTTGATTTTTTTAAGTTTGTTTATTTCGAACCTGGATAATTCGAAGTCGTATTTTTGTGGTCCCTTGAACTTCGAAATAATGAGGTTTTACTGTACTTTCATTAGGAGAGGGCGTAATTTTCAAATCTTGCCTAAGGTGCAAAAATTTCATGTCCCGGCACTGCATGCCGTAATACATACTTATATGATTAACCTATAATTTTTACTATTCCTCATATTTTCTGAATTTATCTAGAATGTTTTATGAAGAATTGATTCAAAGAGACATGAGTAACAGGTGACTCAAAGTCTTTGGTATTTTAATCTTGATAGGGACGTCAAAGAAGTAATTATAAGTTTTAATGGTTGACATATGTGTTATAGAGAATGGGTAATGCATTTCAAGTCATTATTAAGTAGTTCTATTGCTCAATTCTTTGATCACATTAATGATTTTCTTAACTCACAATTCTGAGCTACAGTTTGCTGGTCTTTCCATGCGGTAACCACATTGTAAAAGTTTGAAGACTTCGCTTGTGGCTATACCAGGATATGGAGTTCCACCTAGCGTGACAATCTCCCAGAGCAGAATACCAAATGACCACCTGTAGGAATAAGCATCATGTCTTTGCAAAAATTAATGTCATCATTTCACTGAAATTGATAATGTAGTATATTATCAGACATTTATGATTTAACCATGTATGTTGAAGGGTAAAAGTAAATTTAATGCAGGAAAAATCTTAACAGACTTGAGCTAATGAATACTTTCCTTGCCATTACTTTTATTGGGCATTTATTCAATTAAGCTACAGAGCAAATCCAGTATATCTGAAAATGTCTTTATTGATTTTAAGCCAATGACATATGGGTAAATATTAAACATTCAGCAATGACTCCCTCAATTAGTTTATGAAAGCAAAGTACCTATTTGTTACAAAGGAACTTATACTCACACATCGCTTTGTGTTGAGTATACTTGATGAAGCAAAGCCTCCAGAGCCATCCATTTGATAGGAAGTTTTTCATGAGCAGATGCCTTGTGGTATATATTTTGCAGGTAGATATCTCGGCTCATTCCAAAATCAGATATTTTTACTGTACGGGCATCTTCACATAGCAATATATTTCGAGCTGCAAGATCACGGTGAACAACTTTTTGTCCAGATAGATACTCCTATGAAGAAAAAGTTTATAATAAAGATAAGGTACTTGAATTGTATGATATATAACAATTTCTGTGACATTTAACTTGTATTTTTTTTAATGACTTATTTGTATAAATATTTCATATGGCCAGGTGTTGTCAGATTAATGAAATTATGTAACTGATATGAACATGATAAAGGTAATTGAAGAATGAAATTTCTTTTATGATTAAAAAGTTCAGCAAGCACCATATTGTTAAATGTAATGCTAGGCAAATAAATGACTTAGACCTTCAAAACTCCTTTATAATTGTCTTATAAAATAAATGATTTTGGAATATAGCATTTAAAATCATATTATTTTTCTTCACTGACATATTGATAAGCTATAACAAAATTTCTGAAATTCAAATTCATTATTTGATCACTTTTAGATATTTTTAAATTTAATATTTACTGCTTTTAAATAGTTTAATTATATAAAATGTGTTGTTTGAGATGAATTCATAAAGTTGCACTTTCAGTAATTCTCCCATAATAAATTTTTACAATACCTACTAATTTTAATCTTACCATTCCCATTACAATCTGTCGTGCATATGATAGAAGATAAGCTGGAGTCAATATACTGGAATCAATTACTTCTTTAGATTTATGACTATCTTCATTTGATTCTGCAAGAATAAAAAATCTTCAGCTGAGAGAAATAATGATTTACATCATATTAAGCAATAAATTATTTTCCTTGAAATATATTTCTGACTGAAAATACATTTATTGAAGTGCAATAATTTTAATGTTTTTCCTCTTTAGAACTTTTAAATTTATCACATAAGTTTTCTAAACATTATCATTAAAATAGAAAGTTTTGTCAAACAAAAGCAGTACATAGAGTACATAAGAAGTGTGCTTCTATGATTAATATAGTGATGGCCTAATAAACCTAATTAGGTCTCATGAACAGTTTATTCCCACCTGATTGTAGTTCAATTAAGCAGGAAAACGGGAAAAATTCCCAGGGCCTGTGACTCTAGGGGCCCCAGTAGAGGGGAGATGAAATTTAAAAATATTAGATAGATATGCCAATGATTATTATCCCTATTATGGTTGACTCATTTTCCCTTCTTTTAATATTAAGAATAATTAATAAAGACAGGATAAAATAGTTATAAAATACATTTAAATGAGGAAATACTAACCTGATGACATTCCATATGTGTGGTTTGTCATTACCATTCCCCCTATAGCTGTTCTGCTTTCAGTATCACAGTCTTCTTTAGATGATGAATGATCCAGGTCTGCATATTTTAAATTTCCTTTATAATTTTTTTTAGGCAAGATTTCATTGATGTATTTAATTTCTTTAACTTCTATTTCTTTCACACATTTATCATCAGTTGGAGGAAATTTATTCCTTATTTGATGAGGGATTAGTCCACCACTCTCCCTCCAAACCTTTAATAAAAATAATCTACTATTACTTTCAAGCAAAGAAGTTTTTAGAATAATAGGTACATTTACTGCTACTAATACTACTACATTTTCAAATTGATTAAATTACTCTTCATTGTGGACAAATTAGTGAAGGAAGAAATGTTCAAGTATTTTTCACATTTTTGTGCTCTTATATTAAAGTTATTAGGTATAATTATGTTGCAGTTGGAATCTCATAGTCTTTTAAAAGTTTTTCTACTTATTTGTATCCTCAGATCTTACCCTTCTTATATTCTGAGCCATTTTTTGTTGACTGAATTGCTGGCTATGTACTGATGATACTAAAATTTTGTTCATGTAGGTTAAGCGAAGAGTTATAGAAGAAAATGATAAAATATAAAGTATGGAGTATTACCTCATGAGGAGAGGAAACATGGACTCTCAAGAAAAATATAAAATACCTGGAAAATAGTGAAGAATGTTGAAGATAAATGGACAGATAGGATGAAAAATGAGGAAGTACTTGGAAGAATAGGAAAATAAGCGAATGATTGTACACACCATAAGAAAGATGAAGGCAAACTGGATTAGACATTACCTGAGGAGAGACAGCATGATTAAAGATGTGTCAGAAAGAAAACTGTAAGGAAAAAGAGGAGCTAGGAAACAGTTTCATATCCTTGTTGACTTGGAGAGTGAAGAGAGCTATCAAGAAATGAGGAAAATTGCAGAAAACAGGAGTATCTATATTGAGAGTCAGGTTTAACCTATAATAATAACAGACCTGTCTATGGGCAGATTATGTATGATTATGATGGCAGTTTTTTTGTGTTGGAGAGAGTGAAATCAGTTACAAAGAGTTTTCCTCTATGTTTAAAAGTTTCTAATCTTGTTAAATCTTTCAAAAGATTCATAACAACCCATACTGTAATATAAAAAAGCACTGTAGAGGTGAAAAAGGATATATTCCTGCAAATTTTATTTTATTCTACCTTTTGAATAATATAAATATAACCTCGATGTATACCTACATGATGGGATTATAAATCAAATTTTTCTCTAGAATTTAAGTAAAATAATGCTCTTAGATGAAAGACTCATAAGTGATTTTTTTAAAGGGAAGATAGAGATTTTTCTAAATAACAGACTAAAAATTTTCTTAATTTTCACGAAAAATCTTACATTCTGCAAGAAATTTTGTAGATCACCAAGAGCGCAGTGCTCCACCAATAACAGCAGCCTAGGTTTGGATTCACAATGGCCCATTCCAAAGAGGTTAGAAGCCCTAAAGGTATTTTTATCAAATTTTTTATTTTTTATTTTTCCAGTATAGCATCCAACTAGGGACACTACATTTGGATGGCTGCAGCGTCCTAATGACTTCAGAGTTTCCATTTCCTGAATAAGCTGCTTTTCCTCTTCAGCTGAAGCATCCTCTATGGAATAGAAAAACCATAAGCAAGTTTTTTGTGAGGTGATTAAGTAAAATTAAAATTCTCCATTGAATAAAAAGTTTATACTTCAAAAGAAATTTTTACATCACTAAACATCCAAAAATTTTTCTTTTCCTATAAGCCATAGTAATAGAAGTATGTATAAATACATGCATTGAAAATTTACTTCTGAAAATTTGTCTTAAAATCTAGGTGTCTTATTGCCATGAAAATGCAGCAATCCCTTTTTAAAATTATCAGGTAAACTGTTTATAACAAAGGTACTTTATTTTATGAAGTTTTTAATTTCGATAGAAACTCACCACGAAGCATTTTTACAGCCACTGTTTCCCATAAAGGAGAATTGGTCGGTGTTAAATGGTCCATGGGATCAGCTCTGTTAGAAACCCCATGATGACTGTAATAACCCTTTCTCACTACTCCAAATGCACCTTCTCCTAGAAATTCTCTTATTACAAGTCTTTCAAGGGATATTTCAAATTCATCTGCTTCTTCCTCATCTCCCTTCTCCATTTCAGCATCCGAAGCTTCAACTCCTTCCGAAGTCCATTCAGAGGAGTTGTATTCCTGCTCCCTTCCCGTATTTTGTCTCCTGAGCATCTCTCCAGCCTCACTAACATCAGTGTCACCTACCTTAACCTTATCCACATCCTGAAGAGCAAGAAGTAAATTTAGTACAGTAACATGTAATACCAAAATCTTGAATAAAAATTTGCAAAATTTGCTAAGGATTTTGGATTAACATTAATCTGGGGAAATCAGGGGAGGTTCACTTTACCTATCTGTAGTTAATTATGTTGCCACTGCTATGCAGTGATTTGACCAAGTGACATGTTGAATGAAATTATAAAATCACGGCATGCTTTTTTCTTTTACACCATAAATTCTAATAGTTACTTGAGTATGGATAAGAGGAAGGTAGTCTTGTCTTCTTGAGAATTAATTTACCATTTTCTCAAAGTTATACAAGTCAAAGAATGTAAATAAAAAGAATTATGTAAATTTCCACTAGACAAATTTATTGCGACCGGTTTCACCTGTAACAGCATCATCAGATGACAAAAGCTAAGCAGAGGGTTTTATATATATGGAGAAGTAAGGAGAGGGTAGGGTAGGGGTGTTAAATGAATAATAGGCAGGAGGGAGAACATACAATCAGTAATGAGATAATTTGAAAACAATCAAAAAGTAGAAATTACAAAGTAATATGACATTATATCAAACGGATATGTATAACAGTAAATCAAGCAAAGTTTGTAATTAGAAAATGGAAATAATTAACAGAAGTTACAAAAAGGCATTAAAATTACAAAGTAAAAAAGCCATTAAATTAATTAGTTGTAGATAGCAGTAAAGAGAACAATGGAGAGTGATTAGAAAAACATGTTAGTAAGTTCAGCATTGTCCGTAGCATCATGAATAACTATTTCCAACTGCTATAAGAGGTCTAATCTGTTGCCCTTTGATTTGAAGTGGAGAAACTCAGGAATGAATGAACTAGAATGCCCATTCTGAAACAGGTGCTTAGCAAAGTGTGATGATGTGCTTCACAACTCAAAACAACGTTTATGTTCCTTGATCCTCTTCTCGAAACTTCTTCCGGTATCTCATATGTAAACAACATCACAGCACAAGATAGTTTATAGACACCACTTTTTAATAAATTGGATATGGAATCTTTTGTATTCAGGAAAAGTTTGGCATAAGTGATCGGGAAATAGAAGGCGGGTTTGATGTTTTTAGGGAAGAGGTTAGAAAGTTTATAGGAGAGGGGGCCTATGAAGGGGAGTCTGCACTAGTGTTTAGATTTTCAATGAATTTTTGGAGAGGAAATAATTTTCTGTGAAGTGATTCTCTTTAATTTATTTGACAGGAGGTGATCTATCAGTTGGCTATTGTAGCCATTGTTAATGGCAATTAGTTTTATAGTATTAAGCTCTTTATCAAAATTATTTTTGGAAAGAGGGATGTTAAGGAGGCAATGGAGCATTGAATGAAAAGCTGTGTGCTTATGAGAAAAGTGGTGGGACGAGTGGTTGGGAATGATATGATCAGTATATGTAGGTTTATGATGTATAGGGAAGACCAACTTATTTTGATGAAATGACAAAGATAAATCCAAAAAGCTGAGGGGTCCATTTGTTTCTGTTTCAATTGTAAACTTGATGGCATTATGAAGAGAATTTATGTGAGATAAAAATTAAGATAATTGGCAATCAGTTCCCAAGCAGAGACACAAAATTTCATCTACATATCTGCACCAGCCTTGTACATTGTTAAGCAATGCAAAGTCAGAACTAAAAAGACTTTCTTCCAAGTGATTCATAAATATGTCTGCTAAGAGGGGGGACCCCATAGCAAGGCCTTCAGTTTGTCTAAAAACTTTGCCATTGAAAAGAAAATAATTTTGATTAGCAAAAACTTTCAATAAGTTAAATAATTCAGCAATAGCGCAAGAATCAATCCCTGTATTGATTAAAATATCTTTAGTGAGACTTGAGGGCTCACCAGTGGGGACAGAAGTGAAGAGATTGCAGACATCATAGGAGACTAGTTTAGTATTATTAGGGAAATAATTTAAATTTAATGCTTTTGCAAGTTCAATGGAATTTTTAATTTCGTATTTCAGTGAGAAGCACAAGAAATGATGGAAAAGAGTGTTAAGTTTATGAAAAAGCTTATGGGCTGGAGTGGAAACACTGGAAACAACAGGTCTGATCAGGCAATTAGGCTTGTGGAGTTTTGGTAAAGCGTAAAGTCTTGAGGGGAGGGGATTCATAATGAGGACCTGAATCTTTTTTTTCTTCCTTCTTTGAGGAGCAAGGACAGAAGAAAGAGCTTTTTTGATGGCTGATTGGATATCTAGGGTGGGATTTTTTTTGAGAAGAGAAATATGGTTGTTGGTGATAAAATCTAAACACTTATTCATGTAAGACACTTTGTCTAAAATCACCACACAATTATCTTTGTCTGCTTTCTGAACTACCAAATTGCATCTTGAAAAAATTAATCACACCATGTATCAAGGAGAGGGAATGGCTCAGCACTGGGGGTTGAGGAGTAGGACTAACTTCTTGCAACAAGATGATTGAAGTCAAAATCATCCAGGCAGTGAGATGTTTGGTCGAGAAAGGTTCCACCCGGAGCACTGCTTTGCAATCAACTAAGAAGTCTTTCAAATTACCAGCATTTAAAGAATGTGAAGGAGAAAATTTCAGACCCAAATCCAGTAAATCCATTGTTGAAGGAAGTAACACATGGAATATGTCATTTCAAAGAGTGTTGTAACAGTCAAACAATCCAATTTGATTTGATTCATGTTAAAAAAAACCAATACGTGGCAAACAATAACATTGTATTGCTAATCAACAGGACATATAAACAGCTGAAACAGCTGTCACTAAAACATATCAGATCTTTGTATCATAATGTTAGTATTGTATTGTAAAATCTTTATTAAAGATTATTATTATTAAGTAGATAATACCTTTTTAAATTAATTTGCATACAATCTTATATAATAGATTATATATCATCATGAGCTGTAAGTCTGTAAAAAATTACAGAACTTAAATAATTAAACATTTTCATCTACTTAATAACCCGAATCCCTCTTGGTTGGTCAGAGACATTTTTGTTCAATGCAAATTTATAACACATAAATTATATCATTTAGCATTTAAAGAGATAAAGAATTTTTCTTACCATTTTAAAGTACATAATGAATAAGCAGCATTGAATGCTATCATTACTTTTCATCTACAAAACAAATTATCAGCAACTACATCAATTTAAATAACCAAAATGACCACACTATACTTACCATTTCGGCAAAGGTACATCACAATGCATCACATTTAGCCAAATCTTACATGTTAAATTATTAATAACAGTAAATATTTCTTTTTAAATGCATATCATTCGATATAGATACAGAACAACCAAGTAGAACTATGTCAATTTATATAAAAACAAAATATTTACCACTTTAGGAGTAATACATGATATTACTTTTCTGTATTAATATCGCAACCAAATAAACAATGTTTAATGATAATTTATTAAATGTCTCTAGTAAAGTGATAAACAGCTTCTGTATATCGCATTGAAATACAATATAAAGTTAAAACCATTTAGATAATGTTTATATGCAACTATATATTAATTAATTAAATTAATATTTAAATTATTTGCTCAGAATAACAGTAATGGCTTCAAGAGCAACATGTTACGCTGATTATAATGTGAGAAGAAGAGTGGAACAAGCCAATCAATCTGTTGAAGAAGCAAATCGAAGAAGAACAAAGAAGGGAGGGAGACAGGTAGAGAGGGAGGGAGGGAGACAGGAAGGGAGGGAGAGAGAGAGGGAGGGAGAGATAGATAGATAGATAGATAATCGTCTTTATTCGGGCGAAATTTAGACCAGAAGGTCCATTCTTACATTTAACCCTAAGAGAGGAAGGGAGGGAGAGAGGGAGGGAGGGAGAGAGGAAGGGAGGGAGAGAGGAAGGGAGGAAGAAAGGAAGGGAGGGAGAGAGGAAGGGAGGGAGAGAGGAAGGGAGGGAGAGAGGAAGGGAGGGAGAGAGGAAGGGAGGGAGAGAGGAAGGGAGGGTGAGAGGAGGGGAGGGAGGGAGGAGGGGAGGGAGGGAGAGAGGAGGGGAGGGAGACGGAGGGAGAGAAGGATGGTGAGATCATTTGGCTCTCCAACTATCGTATCAGCAAATCAAGACATCGAAAATTGTGTGCATAAAGACATTTATGATACTGAGCAATAAAGTACTAGCGCTCAGATGCTCTGCATGGGTAAAGCTAGTCTATTTAATATATCATTAATCTTCCTTCTTAGTTATATTTTTGCATGTCCTTCCTCTATTGGGCTATTTTTTCTGACCATCAACAGAATAAATTTATATTTAAGAAATATATCACAATTTGACATTTGATTATCAGCAATTTCAAATATGAGATGTATTACTTATTAGGACTGAAGAACCTAGTTATATGAGATAGGTCAAACGTAAAAGCAAGGATCGAATAATGATATATAATGTTACAGCATTCGATAACATTTAAGAGAACAATAATCCATTACTTAATGTTACAAAATTACAAAAAATGGTGCAAGATAACGTTATAGAACATTATGGTCAGACCAGCATCATGTTAAGGGGGAGGCAACTGAGGCATTTTGCCCAGGGTGCCAAAACTTCGAAAAGTGGAAAAAATTAAATGTATTAACAAAAAATTTTTTTACAGTAAAATCTCTGATAGCTTATACTGCCATAGCTAATAATCTCCCTTAACTTATACAAAAGTCCAGCAACAACTTGGACCACATGACCATAGCTTATAACCTCTGTTAGCTTAACCTTACAAGGTTAGTATCACTGTACACTTTATATTAACCTTTATCAGCCATAAATGTACACCAAATATAGGCATGTGACAATGCTTCTGACTCCCCGTTTCTCACTCATCCTAATCTGACATTTACCCAGTGGTGGCTCTCGATTCTATTAGTCATTGTGTTCAATACTCCTCAGCAAAACAATTGGCTACTGTGAGATTGAAGATTCATGAGATGATAGGGTTTCAAACACTTTTTTCCAATTGTTGAAACCAGATGAAGCTAAAGCTGATTTGGAGTTTTTGTCAAAAAGTTTACAACAAATACAAAACATCTTGAAATCAGATTTACTATAAATGAGCCAATGTCTAACAAATCATTTTCCGTTCACTGCTGTTCTATAAAAATAATCCAACCTAAATTGTCGGCCATCAGTCCTTGGAAAGTTTCCATTGAATGGCATAATGAACTGATAATTCTTGACAATATCTACTTTTTGAGACAAAGACAGACTCTGACCATTTAAAAATATCATCATTGGAAATGGTTGAAGATGTATTTAAATAATTTGTTGTGTTATTATTTACATTACTTTCTAACTGTTCTGATTCATCTTGTGCTGAAGGACTAGTTTCCAAAAATACATTTCTTTTTAACTGATCTAATTCATCTTTAGCTGAAGAATTACCTACATTCCATAACCGCTTTTTTAAATTTTAAAGCACTTAAAACAAACAACCCATGGCAAACAAGAAATGATAGCTGGCATTAAAGAGGCGCCTAAAGTTTTTTTGATCTGGGCGCCACAACAGCTTCCACCGGCTCTGGGTGAGTTTATAATTGCAATAAATTATTATTTAAATAATCAACATTTATCAATTTAGGGGAGCATTAATCACAAAATATTATTTAAATGATCAACTTGATATATGTATTTGTTTAATGATATACATGGTTTCTTATAATATGTATATTACTTATTGTGAATTGTTAGAATTATTGCTTGTTCAAGCTTAACATGATATAATAAAGAAAAGAATATCAACTCTGGTTACTTAAGAAATAAATTTTTTTTAATCAAACCCACATATAAAAAAGCACAAGTAAAATATGATTATAAATTTGGTACAAAAAACTGATGTGGCCACCACATGACTTTCTCCATACTTGTAATATTTCTAAAAATTCCAAATAGGTTAAATGATAATAAATATTTTAAGGAGCTGTGAGAAAAATTCAAAAACTTAATAAAGAAGTGAAATAAACTCAAACCGTAGCCTTCTGATACTGGATATAATCAGGAAGCTCCAACAATTAAGAAAATAAAAAGGAGCATTACTATGACGTAACTAAGCATAAAATGTTAACAATAGTCGCCGATAGGTGGTGTGGTTGTGGCAGCTAAAAAATTAATTTTTAAGATATCTCTTAAGTAAGGGAAAATGTTTCAAACAAAGATTGTGGAAAATTAAATTTCCTACAACTTTAATCCAATACTTTTTTACATTAATCAAATATTAAAGCAAATATTAAAAAATACTGATAAGTGACTAGAGTAAACATCCAGTTCTGGTTGACCAATTTTTACCAAAAACTAGTCAGTTCTTTTGCCTTTAACAAAAATGTCAAATATAAAATTTAAATTGACCTGATTAATAGTTTTTGAGTCAGAGCACCCACAAAAAACTGTCACTCTCACACGCACACACAGACATCATCAAGAAAATGTGTTCAGTGGACCTCAAAATGTATTTCCATAGAAATCTTGAAATAGATTTATTCACGAAAACAATACTTTCCCCTATACTACCTATGGAGAAAGTAAAAAATAATTCAACTGTCAAGTTTTTCTGAAATGAAGCACTAGATGTCAGGATTACATAGTTTACATGAAGGATGAGATATTCTGCTATTGATCACGTAAAGCTGACAGTTTGCATGTTTTGATTATTTATAAATAACAAACTACATACTTATCACACTGTGCAAAAAATGTATTTGTATAATAATGTCATAACATAAAAAAATGAAAGGGTTATTGGTTATGATGACATTATATATCATTATACAAATATTGTTATATTATTTTACAAAATATGAAAATTTAGAACTATTATAACGTTATCAGGTATGGTTACATTATGGTTCCGATCCCTGTGTGAAAGTCATTAGGATGAATACCATGCAGCAGGAATAATAAATGAATATACAACTAAACATTTTATTCTAATTCTAAATCATACTATTTCTGTAAGAATAGATTTTTAACTAACTCACCTCAAAGTAATGGCATGTTTTATGCTTGAAAGAATGATTCCCACACCAACGAACAATAAAGATTACCAAAGTTGTGGAAAGTATAAGAAGAAGTAGAAGTATTATCACAGCTATTAGAAGTTCACTTTCAATGGTTGCATAATATGTGGAAGCTGGAAGAAGTGGTTGCAGTTTAACATAGCGATAGGCTTCATCAGAGTATCCTCCTTCAGATTCACACTTTACACTGATAGCAAAATCTGAATTAAGCAAAATTGAATGAAAAATTGTCATATAGGAATCCTGAAATGAAAATGTTAACAAATCAGGTCTTATTTATAGTCACTATGTATCAACAGCTACATAATCTCAATTTTTATTTCCCAGTTAGAAGCAGAAGAAAATTGAAAAAAATGTTTTGTGAAACTAAGTTATCAACAGCATTTTGTTTTCAATGAGTTACGGTAAATATTCCTTAATAATTTAACTTGAAGCAACTTACTGCTGATACATTCTTCTCATAGATAATCACATTCTCTGTGCTATTCCATTCATAGTCCTCTGCGGGTTGAACATCCAAGGGAACATAGTCAATATCAAATGTATTTGATGCAGGATAGGCATTCACCTCCACCTGAACATACTGATGCATCAATCCATTAATGCTGGTTGCATAGCTAGGTAAGGTCCAGGATACTTTTAAATCATAGATATGTTCATCTTCTGTATCACTTCTGGGGATCATTTCATAAGTAATGTTGTCAGGATTTGGAGGACCTGTCGGATTTCATTTGTTATTGAGTACTCATGTTGCATTATGACTTTAAGTATAATCTACAATATTTCTTCCAATGAAGGTAGTTAAAGAGTTTCTTTTCAACTAAAAATAGATACCTTAATCATGAGCTTTTCCCACTTCTGTCTTGCTGATGTAATATTCTTATATATTTAGCTATGTCATATTGTAAAATATTGTAATTTAATAAATGTGAGACCTCTGTAATGATATATAGTAACTATTAAAATACGTTAATTTTATCTCTCTATCTACTATAATACTTGCTTGCCCCCTAATACTCAGGGAGGGAAGATAAATATATACACACATCCTGGTAGTAAGAGAGTGGAGGAGAAGAAGGGGTGAGAATTGCACCAGTTAGGAGGGATGGCAATTGCATGCACAAACTACATGATTCATGGTTAAGATATTATGACATTGTAAATGCACTTGCATCAGAATAGGAAGAAAGGAGAGGGGAGTGGGTGGAAGGGTTTTGAGTACATGCACATACTTATAGCAGAAGGAGAGATGAATTAGTCAGTTCAGCAAGAATAGTGAATTATTATGGAGAAGCTATAACTTTTGTTGTTTTCATCCATTCACTGAATAATTTTTGAAGGGAGGAGGGTCTGGGACCAAAGTGACATGCTGAGTCCTCATGGTAAATTCACTGTGTGAAGCACGGCTCAGGGTTGGATGCCAAAGGCATATGGAGTGGTGCCCCTAGTTCTTAGATAATTAAATTCGCTTTTAGTAGTGTAGCAATGTTGATTGTTTGTTTGTGTGTATTTTTGGCTAATCAAGCTCTTGGATTATTATAGTCGCAACTCCTAACACACCAGACACTTACAAAGGAGGAGGGAAATCCGGTGCCGGCATTAGCCTACTCTTTATGAAGAACAACAAAGGGGCCAACTGCTTAACGTCCCTACTGAAGGACGGAGCGCTGACTTCTGCGGTCTCCTCAAAGCACATAAGTAGGGGCAGGACGATCCCAAGTTGAAAAATCCAACATCTGCTGGATTTGAACCTCAGACCACGGTGTGGAAGACCAACACTCTAACCACTTCAACACAGATACCCTAGAAATGTTCATTTATGCCACTGATTGATGTCAGGTATTTATATTGAAAGAATTGCAATAAAACTTACGACATATCCTTAGGTTATTGTTCCAAATTTCTGTACAGGAAGGAGTGATGAAAGACACGCTTGCACTTCCACTTTCTCTATCTATTTCTCCATCTTTTTCATGTTTTCCAACTACAACAGCTGTAACACTCACATTATAGCTAGTTGAATACTCCAAATTTTTTAGTAAGGCTTGATAGGCATTCTCTGGCTAAAAATAACAAAAAATTCAGTCATCGTGCACATGTTAAAAATGTATTTTCCAAATTTATTATTTTTTGAAAGAACTAGATCAAAAGATGGGTTGAAGAAAAATTAATCAAAGCAAATATTTAAAAACACTAACCACTGCGTGAATTACATAGAGACAGAAAAATATTATGTGAAATTAACAAAATAACACCTTTGGAAATTTTGCTTATTTCCTTCAACTGCAAAATCAATGAAAACCATTCAAATCTGCAAATTTATTACTTCTTCATTCTAATGCATAGAATTGCTAGTTTAAACTAACAAGTGATTTTCAAAATCATGGTTAAGGTGTACAATTTGATATTTTAAATGGACACTATTCACAAAACAAGGTTGAAACTTGTGTCACTTTACCTTTCTGTTTTTCTTGACTCGATAGCCATCCATGAAAAACCAAACAATATCATAGTAGCAAAGTTTATCTGTAAGAAACAAAAATCTTGATTAGCAGATGAAAGACTTCTTAAAAATTTTAGCACGATAATAAGATGTTCAAAAGAATCAAAATGTTAATTTAAAGAAGTGAAAAAAATTCTTATTAATTATTTTGAGAAATCAGCTCCAAAATTAAAATGTTTCCTTAAATTTATTTAATAATTATGATACAAATACACTTAATATTCCATATCTTCCGGTATATGAGACGCACTTTGCGTAAAAAAAATGTCCTAAAATAATGCTGTGTCTTATACCAGGGGTGCGTAAACTTTTCATGCCGCACCCCAATTTTTGTTCAAAATACAAACATGGGCTCCCTACCATGGCTGGCAAGATTTTTATCAAGATTTGGTATTTGGGAGGGTTTTTATGTCGATGATAATTTTGAGAAATAGTATGTTACAAAAAATGGTATATTTTATTAAAACTGAAAATAACAAAATAATTCAAGATAAATACACAAAATGAACATTCTAATAGGAATAAAATCAAATATCACTAAATTAATGAAATTATACAGCAATATGTATACAAAAATAAATATCACATTTTAAAATAACAATAAGAAAAGCACAAAAAAAAAAAGAAAAATAACACTTGATTTTTGTATGAATAGATTTAATTCAATGGGATCTGTGGACTTGTCTCTTACTGGCAATTTCGTCCAGTCTAGGCTTAATCGATGAAATCGCCACTCTCAATTTTGATTCATGGTGTTCTTACTGACCGTTATTTTATTAAATTTATTTGTAAAACAATAAAGAATAAATCCACTGATTCAGAACTAAACATTGCACATTTCAATAGACGTATTCACATGACGGCCTTCGTTCGACAATGTACTGCAGTATAGTGCGATAACGCGCTCTGTAAACAAAGTCACGGTCACGCTGAATAGAGCATGTTACTCTCGTAAATACGAAAGATTACAGAAATATAACATTGTAAACAAAAAAGGTATATGAAATATGAAAAAAGAACTAAATTTTCTTACAGTTAAAATTAAATCATGGCTATAATCGTGCCCCTCGCATCATTTGTCGCGTCCCCAAATGGGGGCGTGCCCCCTAGTTTGCGCACCCCTGTCTTATACAACGAAGTTTTAAATCCCGATAAGATATTTCACTTAAAATTTAGATACACCACTTTTCAAATTCTTGCGACACTTTTTGGCATAGAGCAGTGGTTATCAAGTGCAGCCACCAGAAACTTTTAATGCAGCCACCAGCAAAATAATATTTTAAACATAGCGATAATTAATATGCAGATTGCAATGAATATGTTGATGTTAAATTTTTTATAATTAATATTTGCTATTGTTACTTTATCTCATTAAACTTCTTAGGTGCCTTATGTAGAATAAAAAATATCATTTAGACCTTAAATTTAACAATGTGGCCGCCACAATATGGTAAGTGGCCACAGATGCAGCCACGACGAATTTTTCTCTGAGAACCACTGGTATAGAGGGAGATTTTCCATGCAATACATATGACTTCAAACACCTCTGTTCATTCTGTAGAAATATTAATGTAATTATTCATAAAAATAATGTTTCATTGAATTACATGTAACTGATCAGTGATACAGCCATACCTCGCTTTAAATGACAGATAGGTTCCTAAAAATTTCGTGCTAAGAGAAATTCATGCAAAACAGGGTTGTTATGTCAATGAGGATAGGTTCTACAGAGGCGAAAACTGAAGTGTAATATTAATAAAAATACTCCATTAACTTGAAGAAACAGCTTCTTGTCGACTTCCATCCATCAACACCAGATGCAAATCTTTGCATTTTTTTCAATAACTTATCTTCATTAGTAATTTTCAAATGGTATAGAAAACTAAAAATTTCATTATATTCAGACAAAATTTTAAATATTTCCTGTATGAATGAAATCCTAAATAAATCAACAAGGACATTTTCTTCAAAATTTCACCATTCTTTAGAAATAATGACGCCGAAATAAGCGTCGATTGAATGATAAAATGGTGTGGGTTTCTTTTATAGCGTGGGTGTGCTGCATCCTGGCCCTAAATGGGGATCCAAAGACAATTATAATAAAATCTACAATCCTGTAAAATGGTATTTCTAATACATATATGGTGAAACTGCCTCAATTGTCGGCCGCCTTTGTTTTTTGAAAAGCTGGTAGGCACAGGCATGCTTTGCGCTATAAAGAATCCTCTTCAAATGAGGTATGGCTGTATATTCATTTCACAGGATACAAAAGACAATATTATCAAAAATCTCAGAATACGCAGCTTTTTTATCCTGGAGAGCGACGAAAAATCGCAACAGCATTTTTCTAGCTGATCACTGGCATTACCAAAGCAATCAGCTGCAAAACTGATGTCGGTCATCTTTAAAATATATTAATACAAATTCGGTCTGTCTTTTGTCTGTTGAATAATCGAGCACAACTTAGTTCTAATAGGCCTACATTTGGTACCACTATTTTTATTTGCACATTAAAATTACTAAAAATCATTGTACAAAGTCCGGATTTGAACGAGAGGATGGAGAAAATAATAGTTTCATTTTCTTACAATGCAATATCAAATAAGGATCGAAATTTTCCAAAAAGTGAGCTTTTAACTACAAAAATTCAAGTTTTTTGAATAAAAACGATTTCCTTTCCCTGGCGACCCCATTGTTGTCAATTCAAATCATAAGCTTATGAAAGTCAGTTAATTGTTTATGTAAATAAGAGATGGCAAAATATGCCATTTCTTCAGTTTCGATTGTTTAAAAAATTGCTTTTATCATAATTATAGTAATAATTGATATTTATATTGCTATTTTGAGTTTTCAATTTATATTGAATTTATTCAGGAATATTTTAAATTATTCTTTTTATGTATTAATTAATGTTCTTGATAATTATTTACATTTTTGTTGTCAAGCATATTATGTTGGCCATTTTATCATACATTAACAAGAAAAACAACAATAGAAATTTGTATGAACTGAAATTATACAGGTAAGCAGGCATATCTACCAATTACAAATAATAATAATAATAAGCTCAAGTACCTCCTGAACCATAATAAAATCAAACAGATCCACGGCTGGTCATTTTATTCATTTGCTGTTGTTGCTGTCTTCTACGAACACAGACCGAGATAAATCCTGCCTATACGAGAAAACCACGCCCCGAATTCCATCTGTAAAGGCAAATATATCTTCCATTAAAATGGGAAACAATTCAGTTAAACTGTTTCATCAGGCATCTCTTGATTGAAAGGGAACCGTCTTAACGCACTGCCCTAGTCAACAATAATAATAATATTTCTTTCTCTTTTTATTTGTTGCAATAATTATGTAATGTTTTTCATGTCACATCCTGCATATTAAATCACCTAGCCTTTTAGCAAATTTCTAGTGAATTTAATGATTATCTCAGGTTATTTAATTTTTCCAATGTTTTCCATGCATCCTCGTTCTGGAGACGAAAAATTTGGGGGAAAAGGGCGGCTTATATACAAGTAAATATGGTATAATGTCAAAAGTATTAAACTAATAGATTCATGTCAACCTATAATTAATTTACTTTATGTTGTTTTTTAAGCACTGATGAATCTCATGTCCTTTTCCAAAAATTATTTTGATAGGAAAAAAATTTCAAAACTGGGAAAGGCCGTATTTTTAGTGGAGCATTTAATAAATGAGTGCGTTTTATACACCGGAAAATACAGTAATACAAATTAAAATCTTTGTATTATCCGTTTGTTCACAGAGAAAAGTCAAAGTTTCATTCTATGCTGATTTAATAAATCTGGACAATATCGTAGTTAAATTCATTAACCAATATATTTCAGCATTACAAATACAACTTCTTAAATTCCTACATGTCTCAAACCAGCTACCCCTACAATTCCTGACAAAAAAGGCAGCATCTTGTAAAAAATGAAAAAACAGCATTGAGATACATTTAGTAGTAAAATTGTACCTATGTACATATACCGTATTTTTCGGCATAGTATAAGACGCACTTTTTTCCAGAAAAATGAACCCAAAAATCAGTCTGTGTCTTATATGCCAAAGGTAAGATTATTACTGTTCCCAATACTGACACTAATGAGCACACTCATTAGAGCAGTCATTCATCGCAAAAACAATAAAATATACATTATTAATAATTAATAGTGAAAATTCTATTAATGACTAATGACTTATGCAATGTGCATTACGAGGACACATTTTCATTATTACGGTTTAGTACAGTGATTACAATTTCGGTGCGTTTGCGATGTTTTAGTTTCTAATGAGCCCGTTGAACAGCACGATTAATGCTATGGAATAGTAGAATTCGTGTAGATGTCATAAATATTTTATACATATTTAGGATAAATAACGTTACGTGCATTGAGATCGCAATAGCTACAAAAGTGAAAAGATATGCCAATGCCATTAGTTTTAAGCTTCAGGTGATACAATATGAAAAAATGCATGGAAACGCAGCAGCACGTCATATCAGTCCACCTCCCACAGAAAAAAAGTTTCTTGCAGGAGCGGACTGCCAATACTAAATCGGCCAAGGTGACTTTAAAAATTATATTCATTATCTCATCGATAAAAATGCGGATGAAAATACATTGAATAGTATCTCTCAACTATTTTAATAAAAATAATAAAATGTGTTTATAATAGGACTATTACATTTAAACCAATTATTGTAGTAATGCAACAACAATATTTAAATTTTATACTGGCCCTGTCGGCCCTTCGGGTGATCGCCCAATCGCCTGTATTACCAGTCCGCCAATAGTTCCTTAAATGGAGAAAACGAGGAAAGCTGATGGAATAAGAGAAACAGCCTTCGTAAGGTTAGTCTATAATGGCCACAACTAGAGGAAGAAGTGATGGATAGTAGAACAGATATTGCTGTATCAATCAAAATTGTTATGTACGAGGCAAAAAGAGTTGCAGAAGAAAAAAGACTAGTTGAGTGTACGTATCATTACAATATATGCATTCCATTTATTATTTATCCCATTATATTAAAATATCATCTTGCACTTATGTTTAAGTAAGTACTATCGGTAAAGGGTATCTATACGTGTGACATGTGCAGCACACTCCGACAGCTTTAATACTACTGATGAGGGCACATATAGCTATATAAGTCTCGAAGCAACTATTTATGTTTTAGATCATCCCCATTTATTTTACGAATGGAGTTTATCCAAAATGTTATATTTAACTGTTATCATGCTGTAATATTTTCTGTAAATGTAGCCAGGTACTTACTTAATCTCAGCTGGAAATTATATATGGCATGGCCCTTCCTAAATGTCTTGGTGAACGAAAATACTTTTTCCTGAAAAATCTTCTAAAAAACCGGGGTGCATCTTATATCCTGGTAATTTTTGTCATACAAGAATTGTATTATTTTAGAAAAGTGAGCTACTTAATTCAAACCCAAATCTCTACAGTTAACTCCTGCTTTACTTGGCACTCAGGACCAATATTTCCTCTAAGCTGTGTGCATGCGCACACACGCATGGCCTGCTAGGCCAGTGCACATGGGCAAAATTTGTGGGGAAGCTCTATGATATCTTTTCTCTTATTGTGATCCAGATAATATTTTTAACAACAGAAGAAAGACAGACTGATGCATAAAATATTTTGGGAGCAGTAAAAACAGTTGATTTATTTCAGTAAATGATTAACTGAGCTTTTATATTATGCTTAATGATCAAATTATCCTATTCATAATGCCTTCAAATGATATACCATAAGTTTTTCTCCTTATAATTGATGGAAAATAAGAATATTATATTATTCTTCTTACATGTACAACATATCATTAGCAATACAATCTGTACCTTCACTGGAAATCCAAGATATTTCTGCATTTATTTTTGGTAGAGAATTTGATGTTTTACTACTATTTGTTCTTTGTTCCCCAATGTTAATATTGGTGACCCAGATTTCCTGCACAGGTTTTGGTTTCATATTCTCTGTAAGAATTTTTTTATTAATTGCAGATAAAATAAAATCAATGGTAAAATCGTAATAAGCAATTAGTTATTTTCAGATGAAAAAGACATAACTGAGTTCTTTAACATGTGAGAATATTAAAAGTTGTGCATACAAGATAAATTAAAGCACGATATAGAATAATTTTTGGTAGTCTAAATGCTAATATGAAGATAACCAATAATTAATTTTTAATTCATCTGTCATAACTTAAAAATTAATTTGATACCTGTCAAAGTTCTTATCCATTGGCTTGTGACGGGTTCACCTATTTTCATCCCATCAGCATCAAAAGCCCTTACCCGGACTTGAACTAGTAAGTCAAACTTTAGACCTTCCACAGCCACAAATGTCTTATTAGTCTGAAATAATAAAAAATCAGGCTGAAAAGAATCCCAAATGAAATTTGACAATTCTAATTACTCTAGCAATTTTATTTACCTACAAGTGAGAAAAATTAAATTAATAATATAAGAGATATTGCTCTCATTCCTAAGAGTTCAAGGCAAAACAGTGAATATAAGATTTATTTTCAAATTTATGAATGTATTAACCAATAGCCTCAAATAAAGGTCTGCTGGTAATTTAAAGCCCACCTTATCTAGAAACTGCCATCCAGAGGAATTTTCGCCCCGAATTTCACTCACAAAGAATGCTGCTGGTGGAGAGGCATTTTTCAAAGAATTTGTAAATGAGGCATTTCGCAAACGATTCATCAAACTGGATATCTCCTCTTCTTTCTCTTTTTCCTCTTCCAGTCTCCAGGAGAGATAAATTGAAGCCTCACCAAGCCACGCTTTAAGATTTTGGCAGTGCAATGTTGGCTTATTAAGGTGCCAGTGATGTTTTGATCTCCCATCTATGTCAAGAAAATAGAGAAACTTATTAAAAATTTAAATGACAATCATTGCTACATAAAAGGGCAATTTAACAAATGATCTTCAAGAGGAATCAACTTACGGAGATAGAGTTTGACATGCAGTATACATACTTTATTGAACTTAGATTGTTTCCGTGTAATTATGAAAATGTGAAATACTTAAATTGATTTTTATGAAAGTGCCAACCCATCTTGAATAATATGTATGTAGAGCACAAGATATAAAACTAATAGACCGCCGAATAATGACGAAATTAATGGTTCGTTTTTGTGATGATATCAAAGATTGACTCCATGACCGATACTATGCAGATCTTTAGAAAAAATTCTAAATTTTTGAGATCAATGGTTAGAAATCGTTCCATGATTTAAGGCAGCGGTTCTCAACGTTTTTCCATCTTGCGCTCCACCAACCAGTTCGTAAAAAATACCCCGATCCCACCATGATAAAAACATCTCATATTTTTAAAGGAATGGATATTTTTCGTTTTGGTATTATATTTATGTACATTTTTAAGAGCCTTAAATATTGTAGTATTTTGTTGGGAAAAAGTTTTATAATTATTATTTTCGAAATTTCGAGTACCGCCTAGACGACCCATCGGGTTGAGAAACACTGACTTAAGGGATAACTTGCTTATCTAAGCAATCTTTTCTCTCTCACGTGTAATGCCAATGGCGCATTGAACTAAATAAAATTTTATCGCGAGTATAAAATACAGTTTACTCTAAATTACATTTGAAAGACCTCAAGAAAAACGTGCTAATGAAAGGAGAGTTGAGCATGGGTGATCGAAAATACCTACCGTTGAAAATATAACAGGCAACAATTATTATCCTATCTCTAGGCAATTACGGATTCACCTCAATGCAGGGGTAGGCAGTGCCTTAGGGCGCGAACGATTAGGGAGGCGCATATTTTTCATTTTATGTAAGATTTTATATTTCTTAGTCAAAAAAATTTGATTTAAAAATGTTAATATTATGTTTATGTAGAAATATTAGAATAAAAATTAATTATAAATGTTAATAAAAACTGGAGTTTATTTTAACTAAGAAAGGGGAAAAGGGGGAGAAAGGGCGTAAATTTCTAAATGCCTAAGGGCGCAAGACTTCTAAATCCGCTACTGTCTCTACGAAATATATATTGAGAAACAGTCTAAAATTTTTGCACTTTCTTTCATACGTATCCGGCCAGCGAAGCTTTTCTTAAAAATTGATCTTTCAAATTCAGTACATATATTTAACGAGTGGAGAATCTGGGACGGGGGCTATTCGATTCTCTTGCGGACATATATAAGTCGCTTCATCATGGGGTTTGCCTTCCATTGACTGAAATCATAATTGTCTCTATTCTGTTGGTGAAGACTGTGAGTCATGATAAGCTTTGATAAAAACTTTCGGTAAGCACTCGCTGTGTCAGCTAGTGAGGTGCCCCATGAGATAAAAAATACATTAAATTTATTAGCTACAAACTACCTAGAGCGCGTGAATAAGATATACGTATTAGTCGTGGCGCTTCATCAAGGGGTTTACTGCGAAAGGAGCTCAAGATAGGGTCCCAACGGATCCCAACTCATTGTTGGATCCGTCGATGTAGGTAACTTGTATTATTAATAGATATTTTTGGTCCCATTTTATTCTAGACGAGTAGTAGTTAGATTAATTTTACGCGCATACAATGTCCAATATCTTCTCCCGTTGGATTTTATTCTTTGAAGAGGATTAAACTCTTAATATGACTCGCTATTAAAAGTTTTTCGCCCCCTCTTTCTCAGAGAGCCCTCTAAAACTTTAGAACAACGAGCGATTGAACATGCAGCTCAAACACTACAATATGTTAATAAATACACAAAAGGCGATTTAAGCAAATCCTTCAAATAACCTAGATAAAAATTCGCCTGGTCGCTTGCTTTGGTACTATTTCTTGCCGCTATCATTTATCACACGGCTTAAGATTTTTCCTTCTTTTATTTATATCTTACTCACGACGTCTTAAGAAGGGCTGTTGCGTGTAAATCCGTCTCCTGAAGCAAAGAGACAGAATGCCGCCGGAGGCCGCATGCGATCCGCGGACCGTAGGTTGCCCACCTTTCTTAAGCGCTGAACTGACCGCCTAACCCGTCTAAATTAGCTCAGTTTTTCTTGAAAAATTAAATAATAATCGAAATTTTCCTTAAATGATACTCACCTTTGTATCGAAACGTGAGTCCTTGAACGCATGTGCAACCAACAAAGCAGGGAGATGCCTGTTTCTGAAATAGAACAATAATCTAAAATTACGAATTTTTCTATTTACAGCTTCATAAAAGCTGCTAAGATGACAAATATGAACCATTAATCATTTTAAATATTAATCTTTACCTGACAAATGAGTAGACAATTCAGTTCTTCCTTTTTATCTGATCTTTTAGCCTGACTTGCAGCTGCAGAAATACCTTCCATGCACTTAAGCGAGAAAACGTGGAAATTAAATTGGTAAAAAAGGATAAAAATGACATAATTAGGAGAAATGTATATTTAGTGATCACATTGGTTACAAATACATAGATAATTTCTAATGAGAAGGATTTTTGAAATTTAACAGGACGGAATAGGAAAATTTTAAAGTACAATAAAGGGAAAATATCGTGAATGATTTCAATTTACGTCATAATTTCCCCCAGTAACGCGTTTGAAAATAACTCATAATACCGTAATGCAATATTATAAATTGAAAAGGGATTTGGGAATGAACAAACGGTAAAAACGACTTATGAAAAATTCATAAAAATGATGGGCGCGAATGAGAGAAAGCGAATATGTAGCTCAATTAGATTTAAAGTATTTTTATACAATCACTTATGCAAATACATAGAGATTTGATTACCGTTGCGGTAGCAAATATTTTATAATAAATTAATAAACGGATGCGCCTTTCAATGGTCAGCTGTCATCGGCATGCGTAACGCGTTATTTCTCAGCTCACCAAATTTTCGCAAACTTTATCCATTCAACCACAAATAAATGTAGGCTTAACCGTATTTACCCAATTATAAGACGAGGTTTTTTATGTTTTTTCCAGTCAAAGGTTGAGTGGTCGCCTTATATTCGCGAACAAAGAAATAAATAAATAATATTGACAGTGATTATGCGTGGTTTTAATCAAAGCCATATTTGCACTGCGCATTGTGATCACAATTTTTGAGATAAAATAAAATAATAACTCATATATATAACCTTATTTCAGAAGAAAAAAATAACTAGGTAACGTCCACACAAACATTATTATTTGTGTGAAAGTTACATAGTAGTTCTTTTCTTCTGAAATATGATTATCACTTACCACAAAGTACACCCGAATTCCTTAGATTATGTTCATATAACCTTGTTTAATTTATTTCCTTTAGAATGCCATATAAATCAGCATATGTGAAGGAGTGTCGTCTTATAGTCGGGTAAATGCAGCATGTTTAAAATAAAACAAGATCAATCCTTAGGGAGAGATAACATTTTTCTTTTTAAACTTTAATACATACTTTACAATAAAATTTCTCATAATTGTTTTGTTGCCCGTTGCCTAGTTAATTTTGTAATGAAAGCGGCATTTACACCTTACGGAGGTCATAAATAAACCACCAAAAGTGATTTTCCGAGCAACGATACGTGACAAGATGTCTGACCTACAACACGAAAAATTCAACAGCACGAACTTCGATTGTGATTTTGCGTGTCCATACACGTGTTAGAAATGGGCGCACATGAATATGCGTGGGCGGAAGCTAACGGATATCCGTAGGTAAGCATTCATGTCGTTAGCGCCCTCGATGGCACACCTCTAATATTATCGTAAAATTCGAGGTCTGCTGTCGTATGCGAAAATTTTATATTGCGTTTCAGATTTAAGATTTTTATCACTCTTCGTTGCCCAAGGATGTGTTACTTTTTTGAAAGTGGGAAAAATGCTGATTATTATAATTAATTCAATCCAAAATAAAAATCCCTTAAAAACGCATTTATGTGACAAAAAAACTTGAAAATGGGCAAGAAAAATTGAGCTTTCGATTTATCGTTTAAGTGCACCAAAGCTAATTATTTAAAGAGTGACAATAACTGAATGAATCGTAAGATTTTTGTCATTTTTACGTTTAAATCTCACGAATACCTTCAGTCTTTTAACTTCATTTATCATCAACACAAATTTATAAAACAATTTCTCGGCTTTTCTTTTATAACGAAAATTTAATTATAAATATTTTTGTTCCAATCATTTCAACGACAAAAAGTTATCGTTATATTGGCATTAAAATAAAACTGCGCCGAGAAGTTTGTTGCTATTGAACTGAAATCAATATGACCAGGCAACGTATTCCAAATTTAACTTTCAATGATTTATTTAAAAGAAGATTGTTGTCAAAATTTAAAAAAATCTGCTATAACCGATGATATTTCGGTTCGAACTTTCGCTTCTGCCCCAGGTAATGTATTGGGAGATATAGAAATTGGAAACGTCGAATGAGAGTAAAGATTACATTGAGGATCCACTGGCATTACTCACTCGTTGACATTGTAGCGTAGGACAGTGATGAAATTCCACGTTAGCACTGCCATTATATGACCTGGGCAATTCATCTTCCTTCCTCGGCGTTTCTCCTTCATCCTTGAAAGAACGGTTAAACCACAAGTGATTTTCAGCAATTCTGATGACATTAAATTAAGCATGTTATTGATACATTTATTGATATCAGAACGTGGAAAATGAGTTGAGATCACAAAGTGATATTGTGATTATAAAGTTTTAATCGATCGATAATCGTCCTTCTCTTTCCAAGTCTAACCAAGATGGATTCTATAACAACTTAAATGCTATGCATATTCCGGTCCAGATTAATTATACATAATAACATCATATTACAGATTTCCCTCTTTATGCGGGTTCGCTTTATGCGAATTCGCTATTATGCGACAAACTTATTGCTCCCGGAATTTCTTTTTGTGCGTCTTTGTTTCGTTCTTATGCGATTAGAAATGCAAGAAAGTTCTCCACTACATCAAAGGGCGACCATTCGGTCTCTCATTGTCACTTATGCTGTGCGTATTAGTACTACAGTAAAAGAGATGAGAATGGAGAGGATATTGTAGAGTGGACATGAGATGGAGATTTCGTGTGACACTGCTTGAACACACTTGAGAAGTTTTGTCTCCTTGCCCGTGGAACTTGGGTTGGACCAAGACAACCCTCCAGCACCTTAAACCTCCACTATTATGTTACCCACAACAGCCACCACTTTTAAGTCTGCTTCATTTCATAATTTACAGTGTTAATTGTATTAAGCTTGTATTTAGCGCATAAGAAGCCGTTATAGAGTGAAAGAAGAGCGTCTTGGAGGGAAGTTAGGATTGCTTGTGGAACGTATCCATATCTTTTACATGCAAATATGGGTTCTGTTTATGCGAATTCGCTTTATGCGTCACTTTACTGGAACGCAATCCCCACACAAAGTGAGGGAAACCTGTATTTTAGATACTTCGCTTTTCACCACAGTTGAATTAATGTGAGCATTATACTACAATAAGCGAATTAGATGGTTCCCCGAGAAATTTTAAAAATAATACGAGAAAAAACTGCGAACTCTATCACGATGACATTTTTTCGTTTATATCATTCCATCGAAATTATACGCATTTCAGGAAATACGCTTTTGGGATGTTATTCGGAACTTCCTTCTAACTCTATCGAATAATAATAAAAATATTCACGACTATAGGGACAGTAGGAGTTGAAACTTAAAAGGCATCGGTCATATCAGACGCCGGCTAAGGTGGTGTTAAAATAAAAGAAACGCATTAGTAGAATTTAAGAGACGGGTTGGGGGAGGGTGGAGAGAGTGTGAGGGGTGGGTGGGGTTAAGCGTAGGGAGGGTGGAAGGGGGGGGACGGCGGGCCACTTCGACGCTTGTCCTTTTCTAAGGGGATGGGTTTTAGACCTTGGCTCGAGCGACCTTATTATACTTGCACGATTCCGTCCAATGCATTGGAAACGCTTTATCAACGAGTCTACTGAGCTTCCTCATGCCCTTCGCAGTCTTGACAAAAATTTAGCGGCGGATAAATGAGAGGCGGATGTCAGCAGTTTTTAACTGCGTGTCCACGTTGGTCAATGGCAGATGCTCATTATTTTTTCCACTCGACGGACCGGTTTTTATTTTTTATTTTTTTCGAACAAAATGTGCGATCGCGCATTGCAGTGCGAAAACGGAAAAATCGCGACGTTAGAATACACGTGGTGGCATCCGGACGTCGCATTATGGGGGTATATTATCTGCCGCAGAAATCGCATGTTCTCAAGAGGGGGAAACCAGAGGAGATGAAGTATATACTTTTACAACGAACTGTGTCACATAAAATAGCACATTCGTGGCGTTTCTGTTCTATAAATAGTACGTTCGCGTCTCTTGGGTTTTTTGCGTTCCATATAAACCAATAATTATTTATTTCCCAAGCTAGAATATACATAGCAATCGAACATTTATTAGCCATTGAAAAAATTAAGCTTAGCTTTAGTTTATTTGGTACACGATTGTTCACAGTAAATTTATAATAGAATATTGCAATACCTAAGTATAAAATAATGTATCTAGAATTACAGAAAAAGTCCAGTTTCACGAAATGGTAAAAATGATTGAATTTATGTTACCGAACCATTATTAAATAATTGTGCGCCGAGCTTCATGAAATTATTTTGATTTGTTAACCCGGGAGCAGGCGCGCGGGATGACTGAGTCACCCCACCAATGTTTACACTTTACTCATCCACTCTTGACTTATGTTTTTCCCTAAGATAAACAGTACCTTTCTCCCGATCTCTCTTGAGCATATTTATATCACTTTTAGGTCTCAGTAGCATAACTTCGTGAAAGAGAGCATTTCAAAAATCTTTCTGGGGTGAATCAGTCACGCCGCACCCTTCCACGTTACATTTCTTATTGCGAGTCATGGTAAGCTTTTTATTCTGTATCTGGCTGTAATTTTCATAAATCGATGGAATCTCTTTACAGTTGACCAGTTTAATGTTTCTACCCTCTCTTTACGTTTTATTAGACAGGTGAACGTTTCGATTTACATCGCCACTTGGAGAAAATCCGTGAAAGTCTTCTCAATAGTTACGTAATATTTCTATCAAATAACCCAATTACAGTGCTCAAAAGAAGTAGTTTCATAAAAAAAACTCGGATAGGCCTTAGCATAACCAGCAGTCATTTCTCGGTTTCAACAGAAAACCTAACCAAAGCAATTAAGGGAATTGGACCGAAAAATTTGTACCGTCTAGAAAAGAAAATGTTTCTGGAGAGCCCGGTCCATCTAGACCAGAGGTAGGCAACCTTTTCACCTTCGAGGGTGCAATTTATATTACTGAGGACGTGAAGGGCGCATAAGCAAGATCAGTTGATATCTCTCTGTATCAGTGGTCGGCAACCTCTTTATCTATGAGGGCGCAACTTTAATTATTGGGGGCGTGAAGTGAAGTAACAATAGTAGATGTGTACCAATATTTATTAAAATGATATTTTTGTATATATAAGAGAAAAACTATTAAAGAATTTATTATAAAACAAAAATAAAACTTGGGACTGCATATATTCAGCCAACTTGCTATAATTTGGCACATAACTCGAGATACCTGATCTTAGGCAGTTGTCTAAATTGTAATCGGTGAGTCTCGATCGGTACTTGGATTTCAAGTGTTTCATGCTTGAAAAAATGGACTCGCAATTGTATGTTGAAGCACAGTAAGAATATATTTTTAGGGCACATTTTCTTAATAATGGATAGCGATTTTCGTCAACTAAATTCCAAAAGTTTTCAGCATTTCTATGTGACCTTAAAATAATATCATTCTGCATATTTATTATTTTCATTTCTAAGTCCTCGGTGTTAACGATATTAAAGTTAAGTTCCAATATTAACAGACATACCATTGTCCATAAAATTGAACGGATTAGCAAAGAATGTTATTATGGGTTCTACTTCGGAAAACTGACGAAACCTAAAATTAAATTCCTTCAGGAGAGTTTCAATGTGTTGTGAAAAAGGTTCAGCGGTAACATTTTTATTAGTCAGACTCTCAATAATACATTTTAAATTCGGGAAATGTGATAATGAATTTCTCTCTAGGTGAGACTTCCACAATGCCAATTTACATTTGAATGCATCTACTGCACTTATCATTTTTGCAAGGTGTTGAGATTTTCCTTGCATCTCCATATTCAGTTCGTTCAATTTTATAGTTATATCAACAAGAACTCCGAAATCCAACCAAGCTTTGTCATCCAACTGTGATTAATTCCTTTACCTCCTTTATGAGATTTATAAACCTCACAAGTATTTTGCCTCTGCTGAGCCATCTAACTTCGGTATGTAAAAGGAGATCATCGAATTCGGCATCTTCACCTTGTAAATGCAGTTTAAACAATCGGTGTTGGCATTGGTACGGCTCTTATGGAATTTATTATTTTTGTTACTGTTTTCATGACATGTTGAAAATGAAGAACTTTTGCGCATAACATTTCTTGGTGTATAATGCAGTGATATGAAATAAATTTTGCTTTACATAGCGCAATAAATCCATTTTTACAACCTGTCATCAAAGGCGCACCATCTGTAGTAATTGCGGTCAACTTCATTAATGGTATATTACTTTCTTGGACATTTTTTAAAAGCTGAAAAAATGTCTTCACCTCTTGTTCGTCCCTTTAATGGAAGAATTTTAAGAAATTCTTCATTTCCTGAAAAATCATTAAACACCATCTTCACAACCATAACCAATTGAGAAGTGTCTGATATGTCTGTTGACTTATCCAGCTGCAACGAGAAGAAAATACATTTTTGTAAATCATTTGCCAACTCTTTCTCCATATTGGTTGCAATAACTTCAATTCTTCTTGTAACTGTTCTTGTTGATAACTGAATCGTGTTGATTGCTGAGGTAATTTCATTTTTATTTTTAAAATCTTCGAAAAGTGAGTCGGCAATTACTAGCATGGCTTCTTTTACAATCTCGCCATCTTCAAAATGCTTTTTTCTCTTGGCCAACAAATGCGAAATTTTAAGTGATGCAATCGTTGCTCTTTTTGACTGCTGCACTGGTCTGGTAAAAATGCTTGGCTGTTTAGTTAAAAGAGATTTCATATCAGAAATTTTCTTTTCCCTGATCTCCGAGTTTAACGGTTAACTTGCATTAAAATTTCCGTGGACCGCATTAAAATGTCTTTCAACATTACTTTTCTTTGAAAGTGCGACACAAGCATTGCACAATAAACAAACACGCTTTCCTTTCAAATCAATAAAACAGAATTGTTCTTCCCAATCAACATTGTAGTAATATATCCTTTGCTTCTTATTACTCATAATGGGGATGAAATTTTCTACAAATGAATTAATAAACACAACACACTGAATATCGGGATAATATCAGAAATATTGTGAACTGCTGGTCAATTGAAATTGATTTATGTTTAACCAATGAAGAGGGAAATGAGCTATCACTGGCTGATATTGTAAGAGACGAAGAAAAATCTCCCAAACCCTGTACTTTGTATACTAAGCGAAGAACGGAACTCCGAAACCAACGACTCACAACAATAACTCGAGCCAAGTTATGCTACAAGACGGAGGACAGAACTCCGAAACCAACGACTTTCAACAATAACTTGAAGCAAGTTATGCTACAAGACGGAGGACAGATCTCCGAAACCAACGACTTTCAACAATAACTTGAGCCAAGTTATGCTACAAGACGGAGGACAGATCTCCGAAACCAACGACTTTTGACAGGAACTTGAGCCAAGTTATGCTACAAGACGGAGGACAGATCTCCGAAACCAACGACTTTTGACAGGAACTTGGGAGTTTCACGCGACATAGGGAAATAGGTTTCCCGTATCGAGCGCCTACCTCCAAATAGCCTGAACCGGCTAACGGAGCTATAGTACACAACGGGTTGAGAACAAGGATCTCAGTTAGCCTTGCACCCGTAATAGCGATTGAAGGCGACAGGACACCTTCACCTAGCATAAACTAGGGGCGGAGAATTCCCTATCTTTTCGTACAGCTCGTACGAGAACGTTTGTATGAATTGTCAGCACAGGCACGGCAATCACACAAACACGATAGCGGCTTCTCAAGAAAGGGGTAACGGAGGAGTCATGAAAAGAACTCTGTTAATGACAATAATGTCTTTATCCAACAATGTATGTCCCCATTCTGTTCGCTTATAAGTCCTCACCTTGACGATGTTATTTTGTAACAGACATACAATTCGGCTCGGTGTGATGTAAGATTAAGATGTTGGTTACAAAGTTTTATTCTTCATTTTGTTCCGCAACTTATTGGTCTTCTGAGAGTTTTCCGTAATTTTTTAACTTGAGTTATCTTTTTGGCTGGCGGGCGACACACAAATGTATTGCGGGCGCCATGACGCCCGCGGTCGCCGCGTTGCCGACCTCTGATCTAGACCTACAAAATTACCCTGTGTCATATGGTGTATGCCCAAGAAATCCAGAGACGAAGACAACTTCGTCCTGTTCTAAATGTGAGAGGCCGTATGAAGTACGTATATGAGTACTGCCTTGACAGCGAATAACACAACGAAAAGTGAACTTAGATAATTCTTATTGTTATTGTCTTATTCATAATATTATGTTAAAATTATAAGTTATCATAATTACTATTATCTAAGCCAAATTATTATTATTATGCACAAGTATTGTTATTATTATACAAGTTCTTTTGTATGCAAGTCAGCTTATCAGGAGTTTTGACCAATAAAGCTATATTTAACAAACATGTAACTTATATGGGTTTAATATAAATTAAAATTTTCCAAACTATTTCCTTACTAATCTAAGAATACAAAAAATAAAGAAAATAAAAAATCATGAATAATAACGGGCTGCTTTTATAATAGAAACGACGAATACTCCAAAATACATTTTACTATAAAGAACTTTTCTTTATATAGAACTTTATAATGCCATGTACTCTACCATGAATTCTCTAATTTGATAATGAAGGACGCCTACCTTCAAAACTCAAGATGTAGAGCAAGTCTCAAGTTTGATACCCGCTCGAGACCAGAAACTTTCTCACTATCTCTCTTGGGTTTAAATCTAACACAATCACAAAATATTCAATGGTCGCGGAAAATCATGACGTAAGATGTATAAGAGAAATGAAATTTCATTGGATTTTGCACTTGAAACATTACCAGAACGATTGCCTCGTTTTCACGGCCCGAAAATCACGATTTTCGCATTAATTTGATTTTTCAAACATGGATAGCTCTCTGTGAATTCTTTATAATGTACAATTGATGATGTTCAAAACAAATTTTCTGCACTTCCTCCATCAAGAACAGTCTTTTCTGTTTAGCCGTCTTGTATTATGTACACCAGGAGCGTGCAACCTTTCTACACGGCGGACCGCATACGTAGTTGAAAATACTTTGGTGGGCGACACTAGAAGTATCGAACGTTCCGCCGGTCCGGATAAGAATTTACATCGGAACTTACAAAAGAGATTATTAATCAAACTAAGTTAATGCCAATTTTTAGCGTCAAAACTTCACCAGAATGGTTTCGTGGCCATACTTACATTTGAAGTAATATAAAATTGCCCGCATTAAATGTCATAGATCGCCATTGCATCAACACTTCGCGGGCCGCATAAAATGCTCTCACGAGCGGGATGCGGCCCGCGGGCCGTAGGTTGCGCGCCCCTCATGTAGATGCAGTTTCGCGTACGTCGAAGAAATTGCATAACGCAAAGAAAACGACACAAACGTAAAGGAATAAATAAAACATTGCCGATGTAAACCACGAAACAAACAAGATGATCCAAGCGGAACTTGTGATGTCTACTTTTCACATAATTATATAGTACATAATATCCTTATTCTGTCCGTCCGTTGGTCCGTCCGCCGGAACGCTGCTTTGATTCGTATTGAGTGAAATCGGAAGCTCGATCGCGATATTTTTAACGTGTTTTGACAAATTTTCCGGCTTGATAGAAGATTGAAATTTTGTAGGAATGTTTGATTCTTATAAAAAAGATATTTACCCAAGGAAAATCCCCAAAAAGACCTGAGTTCGACTCCAGGAGTTAATTTCTGTTTCTCATAAGATAACACGTAAAAATCGATTTTTCGACTTGCAGGATTTTACTCTTTTGCAAATTAAAATTAGAAGGAATTGACCCACGATCTTCGGACCTGAACCGTTTTAAAGAAAAATAAATATCGCTTTCTATTCTTACTGTCACATTTCGCCTACGATTCGAAATCGCTCATATTATACGTTAAAATCACATTTATTGTAAAACTTCTACGATAAAAATTAGAATCTCAATTTTTTTCTCAGGGAATATTACAAATCCCCCTCCGATATTACAATTTTAAGATATATTAATGTGCAAGAGAAAATTATATATATATATATATATATATATATATATATATACATATATATATATACATATCGCATAAAATGGATGTGTACTATGAGCAAATACATCTATCTTGGCCCCTTCAGACCTGGTGTACAATACAATGTACATTAATTTTGAGTTTACTTTTAAAATATTCTTTCACATATTTTATTGAAAACCCGCTTAGCACTTATTAGCGTGACCTCTAATTTATCCATTATTGGTACTTTTACTGCCATCTATTGCAGACTAGACTAGATTTTTAACGAAATACACGTTTTAGGCCTCCCTGATTCCATAAAAGTGGTTTTCACCATGCTGTTTGTCTGTCAGTCTGCCGGTCTGTTCGCGGTTTTAGGACCCAAACACGTACATAAAATCGAATGATATCTCGTATTTATACAATATACATATCATCTTTTGCAGCCCCTTTTTGATAAAAATCTGATGTGACCACCACGTGACTTTCTCCATTCCTGCAATATTTCTAAAAATTCCAAATAGGTTACCGGCATTGATTTTGACGGACAAATTTTCACGCCAATATTCCTTTCGCGGTTAGATATAATTCACCTCTCTCTCTCTTTCTCTTCCCCATCACGAGCCGAGACGTCAAAAAGCAAAGGCGAAAAATAAAGGCGCAGCAAACGAGTTCGCACGCCGCGCCGTCTAGCCCGTAAAAACCCAACCACCGAAAAGAAAAAACGAAAGCCCTCGTCTTCTCCTTTATATGATGACTCCTCGCACGCGACAAGGAGGGCATAAGAGGGAACGGAAACCACGCGCCCATATGCGAGCGTTTTCCAGTTCGACGTCTCTTTGAAGAGGTATAAGCGCTTGGATGGGAAAGGAGAAAGGGTGGGGCGCCAAAGAAACGGCGAGACCCTCTCTCTCTCTTCGAAACCACCGACACGAACCCCTTCTACTCTGCTCCACCGCCCCGAAAATATTCCCCCTCGCTTGCAACGTTTCTGAGAGAGGAAAGGCTGATCCAGTGGTCAGTCATTGGAAAACCTCACCTACTTTCCTCTCTTCCCTCTTCCTGTCAACCTACCCCTGTTACTTTCTCTCTCTCAGTTCCTCTCTTTCTCCCTATCTCTCTCTTCCTCTCCCTTTTTACCTTTCTTCCTCTCTTTCTACCTCTCCCTCCCTATCTCTCTCTCCTTATCTCTCTCTCTCGTTATCTCCCTCTCCCTATCTCTCTCCCTCCCTCTCATCTTCTCTCCCTCCCTCTATTCCTCAACCTCATTATACCTCTCTCTCCTCTTTCTCTCACTCTCCATCTTTCTCTCCCTCTTTCTCTCACATTCTCTTCATACCTCTCTCTCTCTCCTCTTTATACCTCTCTCCCTCTCGCACTCTCTTTCTCCCTATCTCTCTCTCTCCCTGTCTCTCTCCCTATCTCTCTCCCTAACTCTATCCCCCTATCTCTCTCTCCCTATCTCTATCTCCCTATCTCTCTCTCTCCCTATCTCTCTCCCTCCCTCCCTCTCATCTCATCCTCTCTCTCCCTCAACCTCTTTATACCTCTCTCTCCTCTTTCTCTCTCACTCTCCATCTCTCTCCCTATCTCTCTCTCCCTATCTCTATCTCCCTATCTCTCTCTCCCTATCTCTCCTCCCTATCTCTATCTCCCTATCTCTCTCCCTATCTCTCTCTCTATCTCTCTCCCTCCCTCCCTCTCGTCTCATCCTCTTTATATCTCTCTCTCCTCTTTCTCTCTCACTCCCCATCTTTCTCTCCCTCTTTCTCATTCTCTTTATATCTCTCTCTCCTTCTCTTTATACCTCTCTCCTCTCTTCCTCTCTCCCTCTCGCACTCTCTTTCTCCCTATCTCTCTCCTCTTTTTCTCTCACTCTCTCTCTCTCTTTCTCCCTACCTCTCTCCCTCTCTTTATACCTCTCTCTCCTCTTTTTCGCTCACCATCTTTTTCTCCCTCCCTCTCTTTCTCCCTATCTCTCTCCCTCTCTTTATACCTCTCTCCTTTTCTCTTTCTCTCTTCCTCTCTTTACATCTCTCTCTCTCCCTTTATACCTCTCTTTTTTCGCACTTTCTTTCGCCTTATCTCTCTTTTTCTACCTCTCACCTTTTCGCTCTCCCTCCCCCTCTCTCTCACACACTTTCTCCCTATCTATCTTCCTCTTTTTCTACCTCTCTCCCTCCCTCTCTTCTTCTCACACGCCCTTTCTCAGCTGTTCTCGCTCTCTATAAATCTCCTCCCTTCTCTCTCTGTCGCTCTTTTTCTGTAACTCTACAGACTCCACATATTCCTCTTCCTCTCTCTCCATACTCTTCCTACCTTCCAACTACACTCTCACTTCATATCTCTCGACCTCTTTCTCATCCTTCACTTCTTAACTTCCCACCCTTTATCTAATTCTCTCCCCCTCCTTTTTTGCCCGTTTGCCAAATCCCGACACAAGCATACACACGCACGCAAGCACACACTCCCTAATCCCAACAACGGACTTACCAAGAGGAGGTGTTACTCGCTCAAAATCGATCTCATGTCTTTTGTTAATTCTTGTGGGATTTCGCGGCCATGACCAACCGCGAAAAGTGAGGAATGTGGGTTTAAGGAGGTACCAAAGGGAGGCGACAGAGAAGGAAGCTTTAGTGTCCCAAAGGGGTTGGCTTAATGTTCGCCTCGGCAACAGAGGGACCTCAGTAGTTTACATCGGCTCCTCTTCGTTTATTCCAGTGGTTCCCAACCTTTTTGTAGGCGCGGCACCCTTTCAATGATAAACAGAATTTCGCGTAACCTCAGTTTTCAAGCGAGGTTTTTATATTTTCAAAAACGAGTATTACAACGTTTGGACATATCCATTTCTTGGTATCACATTATTATCAAATTATTAGGTAAAGCATTAATGCCCTAGTTACCTGTAAACACATCCAAATCTTTGATTTATTTACAAAATTAGTTTTATCGCGGCACCCCTAAAAATAAGCTGCGGCGCCCCAGTGTGCCTCGACACTCAGGTTGGGAACCACAGGTCTATTCGTTCGTTTGCAAGGAGTTCAATAATATCGCGGGCGCCATGTACATCAACCTCCCAAAAAAACCCTTTTCTACATATTTCGCGGATTAAAAATCTTGGCTCAAAAATTTCGTCATTTCGTTTTGCTCCGGAGATAAAGTTAAAATTGGAATGATTTTTTTTCAACGTCTCATAATTTTTGTTCCATCATTACGCGTGTTTTTGTCTTTCCGTATCATTAGAAAACGAAAGCGACGACTTCGACAAAAATCTGGCACATTCATCACGTTTCTCCAGGGTCATATTCTGCCCAAGAAAAGTCGTATCAGATTTTTTAACGACTCAAAATTTTGATCTTAAATATTTTTATCGACAGACGCAGGTGTATCTCAATAGGTCTAAAACCTAAAATACATATATTCAGATAAATTATCAAGTATATACTTCGTCTTAGACACAATAGATGATGGAGGTATCTACCGTAGCCGTTATTTTAATAAAATTAACGCTGGAAACGGCTGTTTTAATGCTCGCCTGGTTCACTGAACAATTTTATCGTTGACGCATCATTAATGTCGTCAATGAAATCAATATTTTTACTTTCTACATACGTAGTATAGGGACAAGTATTGTTTTCATGAAAAAAATCGTTTTCGAGATTTCAACGGAAATACACGTTTTGAGGTCCCCTGAACACGCATTGACCATTTTCTCGATTATGTCTGTGTGTGCGCGTGTATGTGATTGAAATTTTGTGGGCGCTCTAACTCAAAAATTATTAATCAGATCATCGCGAAATTTTATATTTTTTTTAAAGCCACAAGAAATGATTAGTTTTTTGCTTAAAATCGCTCAACCGAAAGTGGGTGTTTACTCTAGTCACCAGTTTTTTTGAAATATTAGCTTTATTACTTGATTAATGTAAAAAAGTACTGGAATAAAAGTTGTAGGAAATTTAATTTTGTGCCACCTTTGTTTGAAACATTTTCCCATGTAATGCATTGTTTAAAAGATGTTTTTAAAACGAATTTTTTAGCTGCCACCACCACACCACCTACCGGCGACTATTGTAAACACTTTACGCTTACGTCTTATTAACGCTACTTTTTATTTTCTTGATTGTTGGTGCTTCGTGGTTATATCCAATATCAGAAAGCTACGTTTTGAGTTTATTTCTGTTCTTTGTAGTCTAAATTTTTCTCACAGCTCCTTAAAATATTTATTATCATTTAACCTATTTGGGATTTTTAGAAATATTACAGGTATGGAGAACGCCATGTGGTAGCCACATTAGATTTTTTCATTTTGCATCGACCTTTGTCTCGTTCATTTCTTCTAATAAATTAAAAAGCATGTGTATAAAACAGATTTGTAACCATCGAAGCAATTCCGGTCCTATCAAGATGGTATTTATGCACCAATGAAGACTTATAAAAAATAATTTTTTATGCTCGCTGAGGAGGTTTATAGGTAAATGGTATTGAAGATGATAACATAAAGTTTTACTCTGACTAAGGTTACCAGATCTCTTGAGGCAAATAAGAGACAATTTTCATCTTTTCATAGATTAAAAATCTCGTGTCCATCACATGACTATCTCCATACAGAATAATAAATATGATTGCAACGTTAATGCAAGTTGGGCTTGAAATCAGTGTCTTCAAGAATAATTATCGGCTATTAGACTTCTGAATAATTTTTAAACACTAAATAATTTTCACAGAGAAAAATACTTTGAAATTACTTTTTATATCGAAAAAAAATACTAATATAAAAGGCCAGGTATTTCTTTCTGTGCTTCTGTATCTGTGTATAACGATGATGACGTAAGTTATGACGTCATTATAAAAGAGCGACTGCCTCCAATGGTATTTTAGCAAACTTTCCGAGTAGGTAGAAAATTGAAATTTGGCAGGAATGCTTGATCCTTATAGAAAAAGCTATTTACGAAAAAATCCTCAAAAAAGACCCGGGTTCGACTCCAATAGATAATTTGTATTTCCCGTAAGATAGCACGTAAAAATCTATTTTTCGACTTACAGGCTTTTACTCTTTTGCAAATTAAAATTAGAAAAACTGGCCTATGATATTCGGATCTAAATCGTTTTAAATAAAAAGAAATAATGTTTCTTATGTTTATCGTCACATTTTGCCTACCATACAAAATCGCTCGAGTTCTAAGTTTAAATCATATTTATTGGAAAAATTTAAGCTTTTGAACGACATGTTGCCTTTCCGACCGTGTTGTTGTTAATCATCGATATTGTATTGTCATCTCAACCCTTATACTATATGCGTAAGGAAAGCATGCTTTGAATGTTTTAATACGTGAGAGAGAAGAAGAGAGGTAGAAAGAAAGAAGAAGAGAGACAGGAGGGAGACAGAGGAGGGGGAGAGAGGTAGACAGAAAATGAGACAGAGAGAGAGAGATAGATAGATAATGTTCTTTATTGGGGCGAGATTGAGACTAGGAAGTCTATTTTTTCAGAGGAGGACAGAGGGGAAGAGAGGAGAATGGGAGGGAAAAGGATGGGAAAGAGGAAGAAAGAAAAGGAAGAAGAATGGGAAGTACCTTAAATTTAATACTTAATCCACGCATACCCGTCTAGATAGAAAAATATTGACGAGCGATTAAAGTTACTCCTGTAAGAGTAGGCATCGTTATCAACAATTAGAAAATTTTATCATAGCAACGGAAGCAAAAGTGTCACTCAGCGACGTGCTTTACAAATTCAGATAAAAAATCAAAATATCTCTCAAACCATCCGTTTTATGAAAAATTGTCACAAACAAAACTTGTAGAAAATTGCATTATCTACAACTGTAATCATGACAAATATTTACATTAATGAAGTTATAATGGTGATATTTGGCAAAAGCGAAATTTCCGGTTGACCAATTTTAACTAAAATCTAATCAGATCTTGAGTTTATAATTAAACTCTTAATTAGAAAGTTTTGAGGTGATATAATAAGTATTTTTTGAGTTAAAGCACGCACAAAATTCATAAATAAATGTGAGAAAATAATGTTGTTTTTAAACTCTTAAACTTTCTTTGGGAAACTTTTTAACTTAAGCATATAATTAACACTTACGCACTAATTAAATAAAATTAAATGAAATAAATGTGGAAAAGGAAAAAATATGGAAAATATTTGGTTTAACTGAGAATAGATAAAAAATGACATTTCTCGAAAAATAAAAAGGATCTGAACCAAAAATAGAGAACATGTTCTCTTTAAAAGTGAATCACTGGCACCCCTAGCTATAAAGTTTTTGTATAAGATAAAATGGCGCAAAACAAGTGGCCGTTAAATTCATTGAAATTTTCAAACTAGATATTTAAATGTATAAAATGACGAATTTTCTTCTCGCGGGTTCTCGTGAGAATAGGAAGAATAAGAAATGGAATTGAAGACAAACAGAAAACTGCCGATAATGAAAATACGTTTCAAAGTTTCGACTAAATCGCCTTTACGGGAACCTTTGAGAGTTATTTATACCTTCTCTTTCAAGTCCAACTTTAAAATGTGCATATATCGCGACAAAAGGAAGGCTAAAAAATATTCAGAGGGCATTTCCTCATTCTGTTTATCTGAAAAGGGAATTAATTATCCGCCATTGAGATGAAGACAAATATTTACTTCATCACTTTTAAAATGACACCCTGAGGCATTTCGTGTTATAATATCCTGTCTCATTACTCGAAAGCCTATTCATCTCTCGCCACCAACACAAAGAGACCACATTTCCCTTTTAACTAAAATTTATTCCTGGTTCCCTGTAATAATTATGTTCCACTGATTAACTTTTCAGGGTCGGATTAACTCATAATCTATAGCCTTAGGATTCCACATTATTAGGCCATACGTTAAACCCACCATTCCATATTGAAGCAAAATCTGAGCAACGGTAGCTAACCCTGCTACAGAACAAATACCCTTATGCCCTTAATAATACAAATCCCGCCCTGCTTTCAATAGTTAACATTAACCTGAAGGATTTTTTTCAAAAAACACAAGTTTGGAGGCGTTGATAGGACATTTGCGTGACAGTGTTTTTCTCCGGTAAATTGGCAATGCTGTGGGGTTACCACATGATCACTTTCCTATATTAATCCGTAAATGTATAAATGTATTAATCATCTGTTTTGAAAATAGAGTGCTATGAATCTATATATTAAAAGCGTAAAAAAAGAGATTTTTAAAGCGAAGGTAGCGACCACCTTAACGTGTGATGCATCAAATTAAACGTCCCGACCTGCAGATTTGCAGGAGAATTATAAAATTAAAATCAGTCATACCGTTGACGAGATAGTGAGGTTTTTTGTGACCGGCTAAGCTCTGCTCGATGTAGTTGTAGTGGTTGATGTTAAGGTGGCGATGCTAGCGGACATTAGTCGCAGGAAATAAACCTTGCAGTCGGTGAGCTTCATGGTAATGTGGGAGAATGGTAAATACCAAGACAACATTTAATCTAACCAACCAGTCGATTTATCGACGGGCAACTACTAGTTTAATTTAATATCGTAAGAGATTTCCGGGTGTTCATAAAGGTTGAAAAATACTGCGCCGTTCATCAAAAGGCAGGATTACCTAAAGAACTATGAATGTCAAAATCGTTCTTTTTTTCTCTTCAGTTTTTTTACTTGCTCCATACGTAGTATGAAAAAAATCGATTTCGAGATTTCAACGAAAATACATGTTTTGAGGTCCACTGAACACGTTTTGATCATTTTCTCGATTATGTCTGTGTGTGTGAGTGTATGTGACAGTTTTTTGTGGGTGCTCTAACTAACAACTATTGATCAGGTCAACGCGAAATTTTATATTTAACATTTTTATGACAGTCACAAGAACTGATTAGTTTTTGGTGATGATCGGTCGTCCGAAAGTTGGTGTTTACTCTTGTAACTTATATATATTTGCTTTAATATTTTATTAATATAAAATACTACTGTAATAAATGTGGTAAGAAATTTAATTTTCTACAATCTTTGTTTGAAACATTTTCCCATATAATGCATTGTTTAAGAGATATTTTCAAAACTAATTTTTTAGCTGCCACCACCTACCGGCGACTACTGTTAACAATTGACGCTTAGTAACGTTCCTTTTTATTTTCTTAACTAGCGAAGACCCGTCAAAAATGACGGGATGATAATAGAAATCTAAAAATATAAATTCTAGTTTGTGAACAATTTCTCCTGAAAAACAAAGTGAATGAAAAAACTTCTTTTTTAATTTCTCAAACTAAAACTTCTTTAATTGTTTTGTATTGTTTATTTCTGGCAAGACCTGTTTGAATATTTAATGATTAGTGTAACAGCTTTTTTAAAATGACGTATTTGTGAATGTACGATCCTCGCCTGCAATTAATTTTCCATGATATGGTATGTTGTGAACATGAACTCTTAAATTTTCATGAATTCTGCATCGTGTCGATTTTATGCATATATAAGAAAGCATACAATAATGAGTATCTAGAGTTCAACAATCTGTTCTGTCGGCATGGGAACCATTCACAAAAACGCATTATTTTCATGAAATTTTGCATTTTTATGCAATGTTCGAGCGATTTCGAACCGAAAGCAAAAATCGACGATAAGAATAAGAATCTTTGTTTATTTTCCTTTCAAATGGATTTTATCCGAAGATTGTAGGTCAATTACTTCTAATTTAATTTTGGAAAAGAAAAAATCGATTTCTACGGGATGGACTCGAACTCTGAACGTTTTTCGTAAATTTTTCTTCTTCAGAGCATTTTTACTTATGAGCAGACCATTTCCGCAAAATTTCAATGATATATGTACATATTTGATCAAGTTATTCGTCTTCTAATGTATTTTTACCATCAGTTACGCACGAACGAACGAACGAACGAACCTGGGATTTATTATATTTGGATTGTTGGAGATTCCTGGCTATATCCAATATCAGAAGGCTGCAGTATGAGTCTATTTCTGTTCTTTGTTAAGTCTTTAAATTTTTCTCGCAGTTTCTTAAAATATTTATCATCATTTAACCTATTTGGAATTTTTAGAAATATTACAGGTATGGAGAAAGTCATGAGATCAGATCAGATTTTTTAAGAGGTACACAAGCACTGAAATATCCGAGACCACAGGTTAAAACCGCCTGCCTTTTCTCTATTCATATATGCCGCTTGCAACCTTTACCGAAGCATTTGAATAAATGAATGAAATTTAGACAAACAGGAGACCCCGATGCGCCAAGGAAAAATCGGAACACTGTATTTGCTCGTTAATTCTGAAATAAATCGTGAGCGGGCACGCGTTCCGGCGAAAACAGGCTGAATTACTCGCCGCTGCAAAAGAGGGAGAACTGTAAACAAGACTTGTCATCGCGATCGAGCGTGATCCTGCTGTTAAACGATTCGATGGGGTATAATGTGATTTAGCAAACGTCATTTTTTCGAACCACTTGCATGCGGTATTGTCACACTACGTCTCCATAATAGCCACGGGTAAAGATGTTTCTATGACTCTTTACGGACATAAGAGAGAGAGACGCAGTTCATCAATCTGATTTGTCATTGGGTGAGCTCGATGTATTCTCTCTAAGGCGTGCTTGGGATATTTAGCCACCCATTTTCGTTCTCCTGACAGACCCCCGACCAGATTATTATCTTTTCCTCCGCTCTCGGAGGCGACCCATACTCCACTCCACCTTGGTGTAGGGGTTGGAAGTCAACGGTGGGGCGCCTCCAAAGGCGGAAGTGTTCCCCTGATGCAGATACGGTAGCTGCGAAGGCCCCCACGGGAAACTTGAAAAAATATAAAACAACGGTCTTTGTCGAATTCGTGATAAAAGTCTAGAAATCCATAAATTACTTTACGAGAGGAAAGATGGAGACATTTCTAGAAGCGGTGCGGCAAAATCCCTCCATGGCATGCTTCAGAATAACGTACTTTTCAGCATTGAGAGCTTTTCGTCAAATCGCCGTCGAATACTCCACGTACAGAACGTGAAAATAATGAACGTAATGACGTACTTCACTGTTAAGTGGCTTTTAATATTAACTAAGAAATGTATATGGTCCCGATAACACAATTTTTTTATTGTGACATACGAGTATTTCCTAAAATTTACGTTTAACGTGGAATAATTGATGAAGCAGGGGAAAATTTAAACTCCTTTAAGAGGGTTTTTATAAAATATTTCCTTAAAAATGAAGCAAGTGAATGTTAGGATTTCATGGAAGTGTGCTGTGTGACGATTTTTTGTTTATCCAACCCACTGCGTGCTAGTAATGCGTACTCTCGGTGCAACGTAGAAAAATGCATGGTCCGCTATAACAAGATTCTAATGTGGAATAAATCTCGAAATATGATGATCCATATGCACGCAGTATAATCAAACCGAAAGGAAAATTATGAGTAATCGGCATAAAGGAGAATGGCTGTTGAAGGTGAGCTGAAAAAGACGAAGTGGTCAAATCAAGTCGACAAAAGTCAAGAGGAGAAAGTTTACATTTTTTTCTAAATCTGGAAATGAATTACGAAACTCACTTTATAACTTGCATCCGATAATTAAGAAAGGTAATTTCTGTGACCCTCAGAATTAAAACTAGACCTGAATTCCAGATACAATTAGCATAGGAATCGACCATGTCTAAAATGGCACAGGGGATGAAATGCGCATCAGGTTCGTAGGAATGATCTTTCTCACCTTTCAGGGAAAGAATATGAACATCGATCAAACTAGCGCGATTTTTTTATGAGATTATACCGCCACATATTCGGTCACTAGAGCCTCGTTAGTTTTGTAATGGGGACACGTATCCAATTTTAGTGTTAATTACTCTTTGTGTGCAATGAACGTTCTCACTACCCAAGTGACATAAGTTTTGAACGCAACCAATTTTGTATTACATTTTTTAACCGTTCCCTATTCGCCTCTGAATTTTTCAAAACTCAAAGGTTTTAAGAATAAGTGTCATCAATTTGGATGCGTACGCTCAAAATTTCAGCTTTCCATCTTTTATGCCATCGAAGATATTACATAAGTAAATTTTAGTGGGTTCCTATCCGACCCTGAATATTTTTCGAAACCCAAATCTAAATAAAAACAGATGGCAGCAGTACATAAGTCTACACTCCAAGTTTCTCTATCGTTTACTGTTTTGTCACAATTTCAATTTAAAGAGGTTGATTAGCCAAAAATACACAAACAAAAACAATTTCAATTTAAGCAAGTGCGCAGACGAACGGACGGGCAGGCAGACGACAAAGTATTTAAGCACATTATAATAAGTGAAGCACTTTTTCGCATATCACCTGGCTACTCAATGGACTTTTTTCACCTTTGGTCTTCAATCCAAATATTTACGCTTTTCCGTCTTCTCAATGTAATGATCACGAGCATTGTGCAGACAGCTGCACATTTTTAGCATACTCTCCAGAATGGAAATAGGCTTAAAGTTTCTTTGTTGTGTCTGTCTGGCCGTCCCCTATTTACTTTTCAACCAATTGACCAATTTTCATGACACTTGGTGGAAATATCTTGCTACTGGGGCCAAGCACCCGAGGATAGTTTCTGTTGTGAAGATTGAAAGTCCCAGGTTTGATTTCTAGAACTATCTTTTCCATTTGATTTAATTAAGGGTATCCTATTGAAAATCAAAATTTAAAAAGCGAAATCGTTGTGTGGAAGTGACGAGAAGAACCGGTAAAGTTCATCGAAAAGACCCGTAGAAAATCCCAGAAACGAAAGAAATAGCATAACGCGAGATTTTAAAGCCCTGACGAATAAAAAAACAGAGAGTGGGACAGAAAACGCACTCGAGAGGATGGTGTTCGTAGGAAATTTGTGAGACGTCATCCCATTAGTGCACAAAGTTATCTCTCGATTATCATTTTTTTAAATCCACTAGCATTAGTTAAGATACGTTAAATGCGAAAAAACTCAAGTAAAATTAAATATAGGCATAGAAAAGTCTTAGGAAATATGGCAGACCATAATACAAAAAAGAGAACCATATTGCGCAAAAAACAATTCCCTCATCTGTCTGATTTATCGAGCCCATGCACAAAAAGGAGAAATTGTAGAAATGAAACGAAAAACGATGGAGACCATAACGGTTGGGTTTGTAACGCAGAATTCGGTACTTAACGGGTTAGGAAATGGATTGATAGCTCCCCCTTATTCAAGGAAGGTAAGATAAGAGAACCTGTTGGGTTTAACAGCGGAATGAACGCCCGTAGGGCCACGCGGCAGAGAAGGCATCAAATGCGTAAATTTACTCTCGCGCGAAACAGAAACGAATAATTATGTAAACAAAGACATTTGGGAAGGAAGGAAAAAGTTATGCGTACGAAAACGTATTTCGGCTTGTATTTTGGACCCATAAGATCTAAAAACGACCAGATTGAAAGGAAAAGGAAGACAATCAGTCAAATTATGACGCGGGGAATGGCCATAATACAAGAATTAGCCGCATGCAAAACCACGAGGATAGAAAATGAAGCGAGATTAACGGAGATTGTGAGATCGAATATTTAACAGAATGACGAAGGAAAAACGCCGCTAAAATGGAAAGAGGTAACACAATTAATTTAGCGAGAAGAAAAAAATGGAACAATAAAAGGCCAAGAGTGTACAAAAGATATTATTTTCCACGAAGCATTATGAACCGAGGCGGGACATTTACACTATTTTTACGCGGATGTTAACCAAAATCATTCCGCCCGTTTGTTGCACATGTTTGCTTTGAATAAGGGGTAATTTTTTTTATTTTCAAAGAGGAATGAAAAATTTGAAACTTTTTTTTTATGGACACAGACCGTTTTCAAAAAACTAGGTCGCGCGGTTGGCCCCTCTACCTATATCAGAATTTAACGACCATGCTACCGCGGCAGGTGATAGATTAAAAGATGGCAACGGAATTTCAGCGAACCAAACGATTGAGATCAGTAGTAAAAAAAGGAACACGTGCTGAACGGTGGGAGAGTATAATTTAATAAAGAGAACGTCCAGTGAGAAACTAAAAGGGTATTACAGGAGATGGCAGAAGAGAAAGAAACTTATGGTTGAAAAACGATCTAATTATTAACAATGATCTTGCATGAGGTTTTATGATACTTTTTCAGATGGAAGAATACGTCCTAAAATTGTTAAATGTTAAATAAAAGGGAATGGTTATTTCTTTGGACGAGGCGTCATTCTCGAAGGATCCAATCAACAAGAGTGCCACAGGATATGGTAATAAGAGAAAACTGATCGGGTCCCCTCGTAAAACTCGGAGATGTGAGATAAATGACCATATTGATGAGACAGAGAAGGGGAAGAATGGCGGATGGGTATTGAAAAGACGCAAATTCTGTTAGTAATAACTATTTGGGATGAAGAAATTTAGCACATTTTGAAGCTAGGGCCAACACACTTGCCGTATTAGAGTTTATCTACGAAATATTCAATTGAAGAATATCTATATAAATACCGTTTTTTTGCGAGTATCTTCCCTCAGAATCTCGTAACCGATATGAATTTAATACTGGAAATACCGAACAAAGTTAAACCGCGTTTAAAACTTAACTTCGGAGGTGCCACTTATTTTTTAAATGCTCCCCAAGCGAAAGAAATTGATCACAACTGCACAAAATATGAGCCTGTAACGCTGAAATCCATAAAGTGAAATGCGCAAGGGAATAAAGTGAAAAATCTTTCTTTGGAAGAAGTTTGAATGATCAACCGTATTTTCGCGAATATTTTCTCAATGCCGATAAGTACTACATCAATTCAAGAAATTGCAAATACGCTACTATAGAGAATACTTAGAGAAATTTTGTGCTTCGTAATCTACTTCTGTATTCCACAATAGGACAACAGAAGTCATCAAGTTTCATTATTCGACGTTCGCAGATTAAACAAAGTCTAAGAATTGAAACCTTAGTCCAGTTACCGTCGAGTAACTGAAACGTTCGAGCATTGATCAACTAAACACTATTTCAATGAATAAGTATTTTTTTATACTATAAAACTTTCTTAGAACCGATTCAACAAATCCATACTTTCATTCACTTTAAAACGTCTATATTTCCTGATCTAAAAGATGTCCTCGTTTCCGTTAATTATAAAAGTTATGGCGTAAAAATTTTGCATAAGTTTACAAAAATATTTCTTTCATGTTTTCTACCCATTGTGGCGACTCCTTTTGTTAAGGTAGATCAATACTATCCAAAGATATGCCATATCAAAAAGCAAAAAAGTACGTGAAATAATTTCTTTTCAAAGCTTTTTCAGGATTGGATAAAGGATGTTTACTTACCAAGAGGTAGCATACTGCCTCGCACGGGAGAAGTGCTTCGTCTTCCTCGACTAAACTTTTGATTCCATTTTTGTTCTTACTGTTGGCCCAAATGGAATTCTCTTCAACAGCAATTAACAAGTCGATATCGGATAATGATGATATGAGCAAAAGTATGGAAACCCAGAGTTCCATATCGCTTCTTCCTGGTCGATAATAAGTTCTTAAGGCGTGAAAAACACGGAGCGGTGGCTCGATTTGGGATACACTATGAACAGACTGCCCGAGAAATCTACCTCACACCCTCCTAACCCGGTTGACCGCTCAGCGGCGACATCCAAGACCCATATGCATTAAACATAGCTCATACACATTTAACTAGCTCCTCCACGCCGTATACAGAGGCAACCCAACTTTAGTTATCCAGTCTTTCTATTCTACCATTCGAGAGAAACAACTGATAAACTTAATTTTCGTTTCTATTCGCAAAATCGTACCTAAAAGGATGAACTAGATGAGGTTCGAATGAATGAAAAGATACAAAACGTATTTCATACGTCTAAGTATTCCATTTCAGATACTCATTCAAAATGAGACTCACTATGCTAGAGCGAATAAACACACGTTATCACTTCGTATCCCGCCTATAAGGGGCCATTAGCAGGAAGCCAATGGTAAGCGGGAACGATGGAACAACTTAATAGTAATATCATTGGCCAATAGAGGGTCCCAAATCCAGTACGAAATGGTACGAAATATGTCAGGTGGTGTTAGTAACTCTGTTAAAACCTCAGATTCACTTTAAATAGATTTTTATATATATAATATTTCTAATTTTATGTATCCAAAATACTGGAATAATTGTCATTAGATTAATTCACCTTATTTATGTTGACCATCCCATTAACATTCTGAAATTTATTCAATGTTAACGCGAATACCATTATTCAAATTATTTGTTTCATGTTCAATAAAGATAGAACCATATAATTGTCAACTCATAAATACATTAACTTTAGCAAATGCCTCCTGCATTATCATTAATCAAATAAAATTTACCTATCTGTATATTTCATTAGAGCACTCGAAATAACAAAGCGTAATAGAATTTCTGGAAAGATAGAAATTTTGTAAATATTTTTGTCAGGGTTATCCCCAATAGTAGCTAGGGATGGCTTTTAAAAAGTATCTAATGTTATAAAAAAAAGGCTTCTGTGTAGCCGAAAAGCTTTCCTTACATTTTTACGTTATTAGAAAGATGTACTATGTCAATTAAAGCCGTAAGGTGAGCTAGACAGCTCTCAATTGGAAATGACCAGGCTAATGATATTTTATTTTTTCTCTATTTCAGATAATATGAGAATAATATACTCATTACACAATTGTTCACGTATTAATTACAATCCTTTAATGTTATAAATCGTCATATTGATAAAAAAAATACTCAATTTCTATTAAAAATTAATATAGACAAAATAAACTGAAGCTAAACTTAGGTATTAATAGAGACTTACAATAATCATAGCATTTCAACCGTCATTGAAATAAAAAATTGGAAACAATACTAAGGAAAAGAAAATACCAGACTTGTCATGACAATATTTTTTCATTAATGTAATCCTCAAACAAATCCTGATAAAAGATATCTCCTGCATCAAAATGATAAATAACATCCATTTTAAGAATTAATTTGCATAATAAGTATATTAAATATAGCTGTAGCCTCTATAAATGCATGATGGGATTGCATAAGATTTACAAGATTCCTTTCAAGCAAAATAAATTTAACAGCTTACAAAAGTTAAATGATAAATCTCAAAGTTACTGTTCAAAGCTCTAGAGCAGGCATGTCAAACTCAAATAGGCATCCAGGCCACATTGCAGCAATGGATGTTATAGAAGGGCTGCAGTTGTTTAATATGGGCTAGAGATGGAACGATCGACTTTAGCTAGAAGATTGCAATTAAAAACAATAATTTAGAAAATGCATTCTATTGCTATTAGCTAACTATGAAAAAAATATGATCTTCTTTTTGCTAAAATAAAGCATTTATATGAAATCCCACACAATTCACTTGGGGCAAAAATTGGCTATCGGGCCGCAGTGTCACAGAAAGGGCTGCAGGCAGCAAGTTTGACATGCCTACTCTAGAGTAAAAATCTCAATAATTGTAACTTGGCCATTTGTACATGTTTCTTAATAATAAATTAAAGCAAATGGATTATTAAAGTCTTTTAATACTATACCCCATTTATATCAATGCAAACTTACTGATTTAGTTAAAAAATTCTGTATAAACACACTATTAATCAGTGGTCCCTAACCTTTAAGAGTAAGTGGGCCATGCAATCTTCAAGTGTATGGTGAGGGCTGTACATACGATAACATAATGTTTGGAGAGGGCCGCACGTTTAAAACGAGAAGAATATTATTACAAATTTTCTCTCATTTTAGTGTCATAAAGCAAGAAAATTGAGGTTCAATGTAACAAATGAAATATCGGTGGGATGAACTTGAAAACATCAAATTATTGAGAAAAATAAAAATAATCAACATGAAAAAAGATATGACCGTGAATTTCATGAATCTTAATCTACAAGTAAAATAGTTGGAGTGAATTAAACTATACAACAGAATCCTGCTAAAGACCCATTACTGAATAAGTTTGGCCCTTCTCATTGTTAAGGTGGAGAATCAAAATTAAAAAGTGTGGAAATTGTGAAACTAGTTAGTATGAGTCACATATACAAAGGTGATATGCTGCCCGTCTAATAGTGAGTAAATGAAATTTATACAAAAGACTGATAAATTCAGATTCTTTGTTCTAAGTGAAGATACGATTAACTTTTAAATAAAATGTTACAGATTTAAGATGTCATATTTTTTTATTGTGGTTAAAGGTACTAATTCAGGTAATCACTGAATAACCTAATTTTGCCTGAAAGGCTGACGGCCGCACAAAATCACCCTGGGGGCCCATGTGGCTCTTGAAATACAGGTTGGTGACCCCTGCTATTAATGAATGGATGAATTGTAACATTTCCTCAGCCAAAATTTTATGTCAAGGAATATACTACCCTCATAGAGAAATCCCATTTCCTTCACTTCTCATTAGATGAAAATAAATTTTGTCATCAGAAATCTTGGTCACAAAATATTTCCAGAACAAGAATGCACTTTACTTCCAATTCCTTTCTTACTGTAAATGTCAAAAGTGAAAATGTTATCATTAAGTATGAAGAATACCTAATGTTGACCATGGAGCATCAAACCAATCTGCACATATTTGCTGAATCATAAACCAAGCCTAAACCAAATATTAGTTTTTACTGAACTGCAAACCAAACCAGAAGTTTATGCAAAAATGGTTCAATTCTGTTCAAGAACATAAAATTACACAAATTTGTTGAAAATTTTCCACCAGAAATGTGGTTATTATTTTACACACAATGCATACAGTTCAAGTCATTGTGACAGAGTTACAAACTCTATCTATTCTGATTTCCATCAAACAAGAAAAACTAAGTAAATCAATAATGGACTGTGAAACCCAATGAGAGACTAATTTTATGAAGCAAAAATGCTTCCTAGAAATAAAGCCATTTTGTGAGGATTTAGCCATATCTCTTAAAGAATTGCATTTATTGGACAGTAATTGCTTCAAATAAAAAATATTGTGATATTGGAACCTGTGAACATAGTGTGCAAAGTATTGGAGTCTGATTTGATTTATTTATACCATTGCAAGTGAATTATTTCTATTTTCACAGCATAGAAAAGGCTATTAAACTTGTATCTTTTTATTACCATATATATCTCGTGTATAGGTCCACCCTCAACCATTTTATAAAAATTTTGGTTTTTGGTATATCTCGTGTATAAGCCAACCCTAGTTTTTGAAGTGTAATAGAATGACATTATACAAGTTTACCTAGTGGGTATTGATCCATTTGATTCAATAATACAATATAATTCAATACAGTACAACCTTGGTAAACCAAACTAATTAATGAAAAGAGGTATTCAGATTACCGATTTGTTCAGATTAATGGATTTTAAAATAAAAAGTAACATTTTCTATTACAATGTATTTTTATTATAACATTATGTAGGTACATAGTACATATTAAACACACTGTGAACATGCATATCACTATAACTTATTAAAGTACTCACGCAGATTTATTTGTTTTGCCTCTTTTATTTGACTCTCATATACTTGCTCATGCAATTGACAAATTAAAAGGAGCTGGTAACCCATTTTCTTTTGCCTGCTTTAGACAAGTGTTGAAACTTGTGATTTTGTTTTACCAAGTTTTCCATGTAGCTATATTATCATTTTGTCTTCCTCATCTGTCTCCTCCTCGCCATCTTCATTCTGTTGCAGAACAGTGACAACAATATCACTATCAGTCTACATTTCAAAACAATGATTTTCATCTCATCCAGTAGTCCATTCCTCGACCTTACAAGTTAGCTTCAAAAAGAAATTTCGTTCACAAGCTCAGTTAGTGACAGTAAGACATCTCCATCATTATCACCAATTTCTCAATTGTTGTGCTGCCCATGAAATAATTTTGCATAGGACATAGTTTTTTCCATGATGTTTTAGTAAGACTTGGATTAAATGTTTCCCAGCCTTTCACTAAGGAGACTACAACATCAGTCTAGTTTTTCAACCTTGTTATGATACTATCTTCCTCGGATAAAGCACGCTATAAGACGTTCTTGCAGTGGCATAACTTCACAGCCTGAATAATATTGGTCCATTGGTTGAAATAGTGATGCAGAGTTTGGTGGAAGAAACATGGCTGTAATTTGGCCATAATCACTCATTAAATCATTGTTGTTTCTTTGGGGCCTGGTGTATTGCCTAGTTACAGCAAAGATTTGTGAGCCATGTCCTGTTCTTTCCTTCTTCTCCTCACAAATGGCAAAACTTTTTTATGGAGCAAGTCAATAAATAAGTCTCTGGTAACTCATGCCCTTCGTTGACCCTTGTGCATAGCAGGAAGAGAGCAGTCTTTGATTAACTGTGGTTTTTGAAACATTCTAATAACAAGCAAATTGATTTTGTGAGTCCCTGTGGAATTAGCACATGTTATGAATGTGATCCACTCTATGATAATTTTCTCCTATAAAGCAAAATTTTGTTTGGCAAAACTCGCCAAAACAAACCACTCTAATCCATGTGATAAATTTGATTGAGAATTAAGTCAAGTTCCCTTACTTTGTCCAAAAACTTGTTCTGGAAAGGTTCAACTGGAGTTGAATCAGAAGACAATTCTACCCCAGTTATACACATAGGCAACTGATGAATCCCATGCCTTTTTTGTAATTTATCAAGCTAACCAAACTAGCTATAAAGTAATTTTTCTTTGTATTTTAGGAGTAAAAGAACTTGGCTTTCTCAAATAAAATTTCCCCATTTAACGGTATGTTTCTAGATCTTTCTTGAAGGAGCCAGGAGTACAGAGCAGTTTTTACAGCAGAATTTTCACTTGATTTTAATGTTTTGCATTTTCCAGGACATTCTCAGTAGTTGGGATAGATTCAAGAATCGTCGCTATGCTGATGTTGAATTCCTTAGCCAACTTAGATTTGTTTTCTCCATTTTAAAGTCTTTGCATGATTGTGGTTTAGTCTTGAAGGGATAACATCTTATGTTTTCTCTTATTGAATGATGTCTTGTACATGTACAGTAGCTCTACACACTTTAAATTTCCTAAATTCTTCTGATAACAATAAAATATTTAAAGTTAAAAAAACGTACTTCTGTCAGTGCAAATGGGATATCACAGAAGCTGCATATGCATAACTAGTAGGTGCATGCATCCCATATATGAGCAGACAGAAACCTGTTCGGATTATCAAGGTTACACTGTACATTTATAATAAGAAAAGACATGTAATAAGCTACTTAAATTCATTATTTGTAACAATATATCCTGAAATACGTAAACTTTTCCTGAACACCAAATCAAAATAATAGTTAAAACATCATCAAATATAAAAATAAATATTTTCTATTGATTGAATTAATTTCTATACATTTATTTTTACAATAATCTTTGCATTTAATTTTTGAATAGTTTACTGCACTTATTTTTGTAGGTCTTACAATTTCCACCTGAGGCCCTTTCTACAGCATGGTTCATTCAACATGTGATGTCATGTTCTTACGTAGATAATTTCCTGAATACAAGCACAACTTCAGTTCTGATTTCTTAGTGCTACCAAGCAGTGTCTTATGTCCTTTCAGCCTTCAAATTAACTTCTATTATTCCATGTTCTTTACTTTCATATAGTAGTTAAGAAATACTATTGTGAACCCATTGCTCTAAAAGTATGGATTCCAAAAGCAGCAGTTACACAGCAAAGTTCATACTCACAGTCATCGAGTTTGTAGAGAAAACTTACAATTAGGTTGCAGGGGGAGAGTTTAATGTATCTGAAAAGAATGTTAGAAATTGGAAGAAGATTCCTACACAGTTGACATGGAGCTCTAAAAATAAATGTGATTTACAAGAATACAAAAGTTTTCTTTGAATTAATTCAAATCATAGTAGTTCCTTCTTTTGTATGCATCAATATTTGCTCCATAAAAGTTTAAAAACCACCGCACCAATAACATCATAGGTATTACTCATGTATAAGTCGACCCTCTACTTTTTTGCTAAAATTTGGTCTTAAACACCCGGCCTATACATGAGTATATGTATACAGGCAGTCTCTGACTTACAGGTGACTCAACTTATGTATTTCTGACTTTACATATAGGTTCATCACTGGGAACATTTTCTATTTATATAATAAAAATTTGTTCTAAAATTACTTAGCATTATTTATTTAAGAAATAGATGCATATTATAAATATACTATATTTGTATTAATAAGTATTTATATAGTAATAATAAAATAATTTATATATAATGATGATTCATTTCCTGAGAGTGCACATTCCTGCTTTCACTTGTTGTGTTGGTGTTAATGTAACATACCATGTTTATTGTACTATTTTCAATTTGTATCTGAACGTATATACCAGCTTTTTACTAAGTTATCAATAAGTAATTTCAAGAAAATTTCTAATGAAATTTTTGTATTAGCATGGCACCGAATGCAATGCTTTGATATGGGAAATATGTATCACAATCGTTTTTGGTGTATCTGAACTTATATCTAAGATTTATCAAAATTTTGTATATGTAATTTCCACAAAATTATAAGTGTACAATAATTATAAAAATGGATTATAATAAATATTCAAATGCACCTCAATTATGTAATACAAGCGTGCATTTTTCTAACTTGTTAAACATATATGAACGTATGTTTAAGAGTACTTTCTGACTTGCGTAATTTTGCTTCACGGAAAGAATTAAATACATAAGTCAGGGACTGCCTGTATGGTTGCTAAAAAATGAGGAAATATAAATCACATTTTTGCTTAAACTGAAATGCCTACCAAACGATTATCAAACTCAACTCTGAACCAAATCATTATTAAAAATTGTGTACCAAACCACTCCGAAACTTGGGATGGTTTACTGCTCTAGATGTGTCAATCATGATGTAAGAGTTTGGTAACAATAAATCTATGCTAGTAACAGAATAGCATAAGAAATAAATTGATGTGGGCAATACATGACTTTATCCATATTTATATGGCAAATTACATGTTAGCTCTGGGATCGTTATCAATATTTACTTCCGGTTGACAATTAAGAAAAGGAGCGTTACTAAGACGTAACTAACCGTCAATCGTTAACAATAGTCGTTGGTAGGAAGCATGGTGGTGGCAGTTAAAAATATAAGATAGCTCTTAAAAAATGTATTATATGGGAAAAAGTTTCAAACAAAGGTTGTAGAAAATTAAATTCCCTACAACTTATATTCTAATACATTTTTACATTTATCAAATATTAAAGCAAATATTTCAAAATAACGGATAAGTGACAAGAGTGAACACCCACTTTCGGTTGACCGATTTTAACCAAAAACTAAACAGATCTTCTAACTTTTATAAAAATTTTAAATATAAAATTTTGCATTGATCTGATTAATAGTTTTTGAGTTAGAGCGCCCAAAAAATCTATCACATACAGACAGACTGACAGACACACAGATATCATCGAGAAAATAGTCAAAACATGTTCAGGGGACCTTAAAACAAGTATTTCTGTTGAAATCTCGAATTCAATTTTCTTCATGAAAACAATATTTTCTCTATACTTTGTATATGGAGAAAGTAAAATATTGTATACCGATAGTCTAAATTATGTAGGTAGTATGTGTTTTTGGTTATGAAAATGGTGTGAGCTATATAATTATTTTAAGAGGTGCAACAAAAGTGGTTCAACTAATAACACTCTTTGTAACAATTTTTTGTCATAAGAACTGTTGCATTGGGTCACTTCATGCAAGGGTCTCTAGATGTTTGCAGGAAGTATTGCAACGGGCCCCTAGTTTTAATTAAAGTCTCTAATACATGGGCTATATTTCATGAAATACAAAAACAGTTCCTTGATAACAACTCTACTCATCATCACCAACCATTGCACTACGGTCCAAAGTTGGGTCAAGGCTTCCTCTTTTGAGGTTCCTAGGCATTGTGTTTAAAGGAATAGGTTGCCAGCCTATCACATAAACACCTTTCCAGGTGGATCACGCCACACATAAGGGAGGAAGAAAACCTGGTGTCAACATTAGTCTAATCTCTTTCGAAAAGTAACATGGTTTCACACTGCTTAACATCCTATCTGGAGGAAGGAGTGCTGTACTTGCATGTGCTCTTCGCAACACACGTCAGTGTGAGTCAAACTCAGGGTGAAAAAAACCAGCTTCCATCAAGATTCAATCCCAGACCCACTTCATGGAAGGCCAGCACTAAAGCCATTTCACCATCATATCCACTAAAAACAATTATAGCTGAGCAATTTTTTTTCTTGTATACATTTATATATGATCGTTTGTTTGATCAAGGTTTATTACTGGATGAAGATGCTTCATACATATTACAGTAAACCCTCGTTAACACGAACACTTGGCTTACATGAACAAATATTTTCCCCGACACAATATATGGATTAATGTATGTGAGTTGGTTGGTTAACATGAAATTCGCTTAAGACCAACTTAGAACAAAATTCGGGAACCAAAAATTCAAATAATCGTTTAAGATGAACACCTGTTTAGTCAAACGTATTATACAGCCATAAGACTTTATTTCCTGCATGTAGAGGGGTTGTTTGTGTAAAAGGTTCAAGACACGGATGCCATGGGGTTCTGAGAACAGTGATTCAGCAACTGCCTTCATTCCTGGCTATACCTATCTTGACCCTTCAGTCGTTTTTCATCTTTCACTGAGGAAGACATTGCAAATGCGAATGCTTTCACTGTGTTAACATAGGTATTAGCATTCCTTGCAGTAATTTTCTGTGTATAAACAGTCAACCATATAAATGGATAGCACAAGCTGCAAAAGAAACCAAACTTCAATTATGCTGGCAACAAAAATGAAAATACTAGACGTATTGTGATATTTTTATAAAACGAGTATTACAGGAAAATATACAATTCTGAAACTGACACTCCACAATTGTGAAAAATAAAGAGATGATAGATGATCTGTGGGGTCAACAACAAAAAGCAAAAGCCTACTTGATTTAGATTTAGTAAAAGTAAGTTAATGCATAAATATTTACATCATTTAACTTCAATGTGAACATTATAATGTTGCAGATACTTGAGATCTATCATTCACACCAAATTTGATGTTACGTTAATTTGAACTAGCCCAATTCGTACAATAGTGGTGTTATTAATAATAATGTATTTATCATGGAGGTTATATGTATGTACATATATTTAAGCAGAAAATTGTAATATTTTATTCAATTGTTCATATATACATAATTCAGTTATCATCAACTCAGTTAAAACAAACACAAAATTTGATTTTCCCTTAGAGTTTGTTAACAAGGGTTTACCGTATATTGTAGTTTTTTATCAAAATTCACTTAATAATGTGATACTTTACCTTAAATATATGCAATTTTCACCAAATACCCTTTCCAATATAAAAGATAATAAAGCTGCAGATGGAAATTGCAACATCAATAAAATCCTTTTGGTATGCTGACAGTATAAATACTTTTTATGTAACTTACTCCCTCAAAAATCATTATTAGATTATTACAAGTTATATTTGAAATGCTACAAAATATAAAAGAGGTTTCTGTAAATAAATAAATCCTTATACAAATTCAGAATAGCAAAAAATAAATTATAAACATCCTGCCATCCTAAGAGAGTTTTACATACTTTATTAAATCAAAATCCAGGAGTTGCCAAGGCACCCTTCCAACTCTGAATACCCTTATGGTAGAAGCTTAACTTCATACAATTGGCTAATACTCATGACCAAGCTAGGAAAACACCTCAATATATTCCTGGAATAATTACTGTGGAAGGGTAATACAGTTTTTCTCCTTTCATCATCCCTATATTTTATCTCGATTTTCTTCAAACTAAATACAATTCTTAAGGCATCTATAGATATTGGTAGTTCTGTTAATTTATGTTTTTAGATTTTTCTATTCCTTTTTCATTTGTCATAGTATCATAATAGAAATAAATGTGTCCTAAACCTTATGCAACCCCATGAACAAACACATGACATGTAACTCTCAAAAATTGTTGATGTGGTTGCATAAGATTTAGGACATGCACTTGTGACCCTCTGTTTGCAACCATAACTACCTAGGGTGACCATATTTTTTTTAGAGAAACTAGGACATTCCCATTTTTAAAAAGAGGACAAAACTAGGACATTTTAAACTTTTTTATAAACAAAAAATTATGAACGTTATATGATTTATTGATAAAATAGAAATTTCTTCTGATAAAATAAAACAGACATTCATTTAAAAATACATTTAATACTTTTAAAAAATTAATATTTTCTAAGATTTTCGGCTCTTTAGTTATTTGATCTTAAAATTCTTGGCATTTCTTTTTCATATTATGTGTAGTAAACAATAAGCCTTTATTTACTTCAAACTGTAACAGGTTTCTTCCCTTTTGTTCATCAATGAAGACCGAATATAGAAGGAATAAATACTATAATTTTTAATAATTCAGATCTTAATTCTAAAGTTTGACAAAAAAACACATTCCTTATGCAGTAGTTCATCAATTTCTTTTTTTTTCCATGAATTTTATACCATGAAATTAACTGAATAGCCTTGAAGAATGGATAGGGTGACTATATATTTTTTATGAAAACTAGGATAGCAGAGGAAGAAATTAATTTTAGGAAGAATACAAAAATTGGACTATAAATTTTTTTATTGCAAAAGATAAAAAACAGAAAATAGTGGCAAAATAAAATGCATCTTGTTGACATAAAAATGAAATAGGCATTCTTTTAAAAAACATTTAATAATTCATTGAAATTAATATTTACTTGAAGATGAAATTTCTTCTAAAACTTTTGGTTCATTAATTATGTGGTTGTAAAATTCTTCACGTCATTTGCATATTATATTTAGTAAATAATATTCCTTTAACAGCTTCAATTTTTAATTGGTTTCTTTCCTTTGTCCACTGACTATTTATCAATGAAAATACACGTTCAACATTTGCATTGTGGCCAAATACACAAAACATGAATTGTACAATTTTTAGTAACTCTGAAGTTAATTCAGAAGTTTTACATTGTTTAAAAACATCACTCATTCCTCATTTGCAATTTATGTATTCCATCTCTCATTTTCTTGTTGTGTTTCCAAGAATAACTTTAAATTATGCCATTGATCAAACAGTTTTACATCATCGACTGTGACTCCCTTCTCACAAAGATATTCTAAGCAGGAATGAACATTGTCCCAAGAAGGAATTTCTGCCAACTCGATCCATTCTAAGATTTGAAACTCATCTAATGGTTTTAACGATGATTCAATATATTTTAAAGTACGGCCATACAAATTCTCGATTTGAACTCTAAACTGTGTCACTTCATTTTCCTTACCATTTTCTGTTGCAATTTTTAGTATTGAGCACACTTTTAACGGAAGAAATTTATTGGTTTTCCTCTCCTTGAGCAAATGAAAAACAGTCTTAAGGATTTTCCGCACTTCAATTATTGAAATACAGTCTCTTTCATTACGTTTTATATTTCCTTGAAAGACTGACATGAATGAATGAGCGAATGAAAGGTATGCCTCATTCATATCATCCTCAAAAAATGTTTGCAATATTGCTGGTGAATCTCCCAGCGACAGAAAATAGGATTTAAACCCTTCATAAAGTTTTAAAATGTGATTTATGGCTGGAAAGAGAGATAACCATCGCGTTTTGGTCTAGTATAAAGGTTGCTTATACTCTGTCTCTACAAAATTGCAAAAGTCCTTTAGTGATTCAACTCTCAAAGTATAAATAGAGAAATGATTGTAGATTACACTAACCAGCATTTCTATATTGACTGGTAGCCCATCAAAACTATAATGCAGTATTATTTAAAACGTGTGCTGGACAACCAATTCCAATTAATTTATCATTAAGTTTTTCTTTTAGTTTAAAATACACATTATTTCTTCCAGCTCTTTTGACACCACCGAAGTTAGTATTACAGTTATCACCAGAAAAGGAGATACATTTAGTTATAATGTTCTTTTTGGTTAAAACATGACATATCATATTTGCAATTGTGTGTGATTGCTCATTGGGTTGATTAATTATATCTAATAATTGACATTTAGTTCCACCGTTTTGATAGTCAAAGTACTGAATTAAAATTGGGAATATTTTCAGTGAACCATGATTGCTAGCATCTGTTCAAATGCTTATATATGGTATGTTCTTTAAATCATTCATTACAAGATCTATTGTATGTGGTCCAAAAATATTATTTATGATTGCCTCAGCCTTAGTCCTGCCACACAACATTTTTTGACAAATATCTGAATCAGGAAACATTCTTTTCATTAGCAGAATCCAACAGTTCAGCGAGCGGTATGATTGGTGATGCATTACTGTATGATATGCTGCCACGCCTTCAGAAGCTCTGATGAGTTTAACATCCTTGTTAGGTACAATAAATTTTTCCAAAACATTTGATGAAGCTGTTGCACATCTGGTGTTACGCTTATGTTTTTCAGTGTTCAGATGTTCTTTCAAATCATGTTTTCCTTTATTTGCAACAGAAATAACACTATTGCAAATGATACAGATTAAATCATGTTTAGTTTTACCTTTCTTGAATGAAGGATGTTCTTGAAGCATTTCATTAGTTACTATGCACTTCCTTTTTCCCACTTTGGCTATTCTGAAGGGTACTTATTTAAGAAAATAAAAATAATTGCATGAAAATTTTCCTATCTGAAAAGTAATAAACCATAAATTATATTATAGTAATTTTATTTGTAAATAAAAAATGTAAGTTAATGTAGTATACAGATAATTTCCACTTCAGGTATGTAATATACTTAGCATATTTTAGAAAAGTAATGTATTTATTACTGATTATACAAATTATTTTACACCCATATCTGTTTATTTACATTATTTCAACACACTTAATGGGCGGACACTGCATTCTATTGAAAAACAATAGCAACTACTTGCCTGGGATACTAGTGGTGATGGTCCAAAAAGTGCTGAACATGCACATCACCAGATACATGCATAAAACGATTATTCCATGTTTTTGCAGCAATAATGCATACCATGCATTGCATTCTTTTGAAAAACAGTAGCAACTACTTGCCAGGGTCAAAAACATAAAACGATACTTTGATATTATCGATGTTTTTGCTGCGATAGTGCATACTGTGGTACTTTTCTGTTATATATCTATTGGCGGCCGCGTAAGCTATAACGCTCTCCATTGACGTAGATATGACAGCACGTGTGGTCTGTGATATTTAATTAAATCCCGACGATAGCGCAGCAGTCACGGTGGATATAACAGAAAAGTACCCGTACTGTATGTACCATAATTTGTTTGGGTATCACTCACATTCTTATAAGTGATGCTTAAATGAATACAGAGGGTGTAAAAATTTAAAGTGAATGTAAATCTTGAGTTGTAAATAGAAAAACTAGGACAAACGAGGACAAATTTTAAAAACCCGCGAGGACGTCCGAGGACACCTTAAAAAAGAGGACATGTCCTCGGAAACCCGGACGTATGGTCACCCTATAACTACCTGCAAGAGTTGTTCTAAAACTAGTGAATGATTCAGATGGATTATATCACAGCTTCATTTATATAAATGATTCCAACAGAATATTCTGATGTTATAAATTTATTGGTATAAAGATAGAAATTATTTATAAAAATAAATTTATATTGGAGTTCCACCTGATTATTGCCTTGTAACATTGATTATATTCTGAATTTCAGCCAGCAACAGAAACAATGCATTTTACATTCAATTTACCATTTCAAGCTCTAAGTGAGTGGTCTCTACCATGCAGCCCATAGACCACAAGCACCCTGCGAAGAGCATGTATGCAACCCAAAAAGTAAGTTGCTTTCTACTATGATAGGGCTGACACTTAAATGTATCAACATACTACAAAAAATTGAGTTTCTGTCCAGATGTCCAACCAGCAAAGGTAATTGGTGAATTTCTACCGAATTGAGTATTCAATTTCGACCAAACTTTCAGTTTATTCAGGGTGACTTGCATTGTGTTCTAAGGGGTTGTAATAAAAAAATAAAAAATTATTTTCTCTTATTTTATTTCATCTATTTAAATAACTCAAGAATGAGTGTAGCATATTATTTTGCAGTTTAAAATTACTTAAAATCAAGCTACGAAATCAGGACTTCAACCCAGGATGGGAAAAAAGAATGAAATTTTATTTTTTCCCACCAAATCCATCCAAAATTGTGCTTTTAACAACAAAATTGCAATATTTTTTTAAGGGAAAATTTTTGTCATAGCAACCCAATTGTTGCAGATTATGTTCTCTACTCCTGGTGAGGAGGGGTGGGAGATTATTGCTAGCTGTGCCTGCAGATGGCAGATTGTTGTGCGAGTGGAAAAAGAGTAAGGGCAAGTGGAGAACACAATACAGTGAAACAGTGGGAGAGAAAGGGAGAGGTGGAATCAGCGGAAATGTATTCAGTTGCTTTAATACATTGTAACTAAATCATTTGTTACTCTCTCTCTCTCTCAATATTTGACTAATCTTTTTCTGTTTGTTCTTCGTTTGTTATTGGTTTTATTGTTTTTGTTCAACAACATTTTTTAACATTTCTCAAAATTCTCAGCAGTATAACTATATTTCACATAAGTCTGTAAATAATCTAAGAAATTTAAGAAGCATATTAAATCAGCACTTGCAAAATATCCAGTATGTCACTCACTCCCATTTATAACATCATGCACAGTTGGGTACAGAAGAATATTTTTCCTGCCCCCAGCTTGATTCTTGCATGTCTTAAGTGCCTAACCCACAATACCAACACTAGTTTTTGTAATGAATATGTTTAAGAGCACCATTAGTGGAAGGAGAGAATGTCCAGAGGATATGAAATGGCGTGGTGGCTATTCAAGCCTTGGAGATAGAATGCAGCCCCTGGATTTGTCTCATTGTCAGCGGCTAAATGTGGACTGAAGGTTTGGCACAGAGCTTTCATGCCCTGATGCAAGTTTGGATCTCTTGTTCTAAATGCTTATTGGTGTGAAACGATGGGAATTTATTAATTTCTACTCTTAACAGATTTTTCTCCTGCTTGCATACTAAGGATTCAATTAACGTTTCTTTCTCACTGCCAAGAAAATGGTGCATCTAAAAATTTGTATAATTTAGATATTAATGAAATGGTCTATCATACCAAGCTCAGTGATTCTGAAAATGATATTAAATTATATAAATTGCTTCATCAAACTTTATTACACGGTAACTTCCATATGGCATAACTGGAACAACCAGTATATTGGCATTTTCATATTTGAAGATACAATATAAACATCTTTATAACAAATTTGATGTTAATAATAGCAACACCAGTATAATGAATGGCAATAAAAATACATCAAAAATGATTTTTTGGCACCAAATAATATTTTACTTTAAAAATATAGACAAAATAAAAATAATTATTATTTCTCTCAAAATTATTAATTTGCATTGTACATTTCCAACAGAAACTACAAGCATAATAAATCGATATTAAAATAACTGGTAACAAAATTTTCTTTTTATACTCTATGCGCTTTCCAGCTCACTAGATACTCAAAGAGTAAAGAAGACAAATACTCCTGAACAGGGCCGGTGCAAGGGATGTGCAAGCAGTGTCCAGCACAGGGTGCAATATAATCCAGGGCACCAAATTTTTATTGAATTTACACCTCCAACATGTGCGAAATACCGAAACAGGAGCGCCAAATTTTATTTTGAACAGGATGCCAAAACCATTAGCGCTGGCCCTGCTCCTAAAGAGCTGCATGAAGCTCAAAAGCAACAGTTGTCAACTGCTGACTTGACTAAACAAGCAGATGTGGCAGATTAAGTAACCAACAGTTCCCAAAGACATATAGCTATTAGTTATATATTTTCCTATTTAAATGCAATGGGTTCCTTTAATTAATGCAATATAATAAGCAAATAAAACTAAGAGGAATGAGCAAATTTGATCGTAAATACTATTGTACAAGTTGACTTAGAATCATAATATAATTGTACTTTTAACAAAAATAACATTTAGTAAATTACAACTAGATACAGTTACACACATTTCTTTCATCCACACAGTTGATTCCCATATTTATTAAAATAACTATAAGCCTTAGTTGTTGAGGTATTGCTACTAATACTGTATAAAACTCCTTTAAAAGACAGGTAAAATTAATTCCAGAGATAGTCAACTATGCATGGATCCATTTAGTACTTTATGCATTAGAAATTGAGAACTTAGGTAATTGATAAAAGTTTCTCGATTTTGGACTTCACCAGCATGATTTTCTATTTTAAAACGAAAGGAAAATGTTGACTGAATTAAAATTTTTTAACCTTGGAACCAGACAATTAAACTATAGTTTAATCTTCCTGAGATTGGGGTCTGACATTTTGTGGAAAACCATTGAAGTAATGAATAGGAAAAAGCTAATTCTAATAATATAATTTGTATTTAAAGACTGAATGCAGCTGATGCACTCACTCAACTGAGTAATCATGGCATGCCAATGAAATACACCCAATCCCCAACTAACACAAATTCTACCAACATAGTTTTAGTTTAACATGATTTTAAAAGTAGGGCTGGTTTTTGACTAACATGACTAGTCGTTCGGTTTAACACGATTTCTCCATGACTTCCCTACAATCGTGAAAAGGTCTAGAAAGCAGAAATGGAAACAAAATCTAGCCCTGCCCCATTACCATAACATCTGACCCAGAGGATGAATTTTACAATTTCAATGAGTCTGATGCAGAAGGCGAGGGATTTCATGGTTTTTAAATTGCAATGTAGAAAAATACCATTCTTGAATGGTTTTTTTAATTTCCTTTGACCATTTTTGTAGTTTTCTATAGACAGTATGTTGTTATCTTTTGAAAAATTATTTCATATATTAAAACAAATATGTTTAATTCTTCATTATGTTGTTTAATATTATCAATTTACAAATCTTCTAAATAACGTATGCTAAATAAATGGTGAACAGCTGATTAAAAATGGCGGTAACCTACATCGAAAAATACGCAGAAGTTTATGGTTCACATTTTATTGGTGGTGGGAGTAAGAAACTGAGAAAAGTTATATCGCTAGAGGAAAAACTAGATTACTTAAGGGCTATAAGTACAATGAACAAACACATGATATCATTCGTCATACAGGTCTTAATTAAGCAACGCTATGAACCATTCGCCTTATCATCGTTTCTTTTCTGTAAAAATGAGATACATGAATGAAATATACATAAACAAATAAAAATAATGCATTAATCAAAGAACAGTCATAATAAGGGAACAAAATTAAAAATATGACAATCGGGTTAGGATGCTGAAACGCATCACCCCCTATTTACAATATTTCTTACGAGAAATTCATGTCCGACTAACACGATTTCACCTTACATGAAATTTTTTAAGAATGCATCTATCATGTTAGTCGGGGACTGGGTGTACAGTTCATTATGCACATGCAGCAGCAATCTAAAGAGTCTGGTTCCAGGGTTAAAATTTAACACTAGCTTCAGAAAATCTATCATACATGTCTCTCCTTTCCATAGTCCACTCTTTCGACTTGCCAAGAATCTATTCCCTTCTTAATATACTCTAATTAAAATGAAACACGCGCTGTCTAAATGTCATGATAACAAAATTCCACGATTTTTTTTAGAAGACCCCTTCATTGTGATAACACTTTCAAATCTATTACATCTACTGCAACAATAAATTTTATTGTTACATTTAAATTAGCTAATACACCCACCTTCCAAACTAATACCTTGTTGTTTATTTCAATCACATCAACACTAAATCTAACTTTAATATAGATATTTTTGATAAATAGAAGTTAATGCATTAAATGAAAACCTCCATTTCACTCTTCTCTTTCATTTACAATGACTTTTGATCAATATGAAATTTGCACAGAACATGAAAATCTCTAATACTTCAAATTTTTCTTACCAACTAATGACTATTATATACTGGTTATATATTGGTTATATACTGTGCCTTTAACTTAGTTTTGCTTATCAAAAATTTAATTTTAAAATCTAAAACCTAAACTTAAAATACTCAGATAGGCAGTTCAAAAGAATATAATTTTTACCACATTTTCAAGTTTGTGTTTCTTAATTTTTATAACTGGGAGGTGAAATCTGAAACATTTTAATTTTTACACTACTTCAACAATTGAAAATGTTTCCACACCAACCAACACACATTTATCTCCATAAAGTACACTGGAGACAAGGGATTTTACATATCTAACTAAACAGATAAACAGTCATAATTAGTGGGCAAAAAGATTACATTTATGGATTCAACTTTTCACCAATCCAATTATATCAAACTCAAAATCTCTTCGAGGTAATGAGGATAATTCAACGTATACTCCCTTAGACTTTTAATGTTACTTTGCAAAGTAACATATTCCACAGTGCTTTTAAGATGATAATTTTCAGGATGGTTACTACTGAAAATTGATAAAATAAATCATTTAAATATTGCTATTTAATAAAGATCACAGTATTTGCTATTACTAATCCTTTGAAAGATAGACTTACACATTCATATCAGAGAGCAAAGTTTGCAAATGATCAGGTATGATGTATCTCCTGAAACTCGTGGGAAGAGAAAGCATATAGTCACCATCTGAGAATCCAATGAATCTGGAAGGAAATTACTTCCTTAATTTCAACATTGAACTAAATGAATAGCTCTTCATTCGCTTGACTTGTATATCTTTATTTCCTCTAACAATAACTTACCCAATAACATAAACTTTGCGATAAATATTTGGGGAGAGATCTTCCATAATTGATTTAAGACCATAGATAAAAATTGCATCCAAGTAAGAAGGTTCTTTGTATAGTCTATAACTAGTTACTGCATACCCAGACTTGACTGCCTCCTGCTGGAGGTATGCACAATGGCTTGTCACAATTATAGTGCATATCTTTGGATTACTCGTTATTCTTTGTATCCAAGCCAATGGACCATCCAAAACATCCTCATTATTAAAGCAATCAAAAACCTGTTACAAACAAAAATGACCATCAAATAAGCAATTTTTAAAAAGAATGTTTTATTCTACTGAATTTATGATTTAAAAAAAATAAAAAGTGAATAAATATTGTTAAAATTAAAACCAAATATAAAAACAACAGTTTTAATAACACTTTGATTTATTCTGCATTATACTATATAACAACAAACAGTCTCAATGAATAATCAACATCATCAGGTAACAAGCATTCAAAAAACAGGCTTTTATACCAACAGAAGAGAGGAGAAGAGAAAGAATTGGGAGAAAGGAGGAGGAGATAGGCTAAAGGGGAGTGAAGGGGCTGGACAAAAATAGAAGTAAAAGGTGGGAAGAAGTTGGGATTGGTTAGATTAACTATGGCCTGCTATGCTAAGCAGCACCAGACACAAATCCTGCAAAAGTGGAATTTTTTCAGAGGTTGCCCACTCCCCTACTTGTGCGGTTTAAGAAGATCACGCTCTCTCAACGCTCTGTCCTTTGGAAGGGACATTAAACAGTTGGCTCTTTGGTGCTCTTCGCAAAGAGTAGGCAAATGCTGGCATCAGGTTTCCCTCCTCCTTTCTGTGTGTGTATCCAGTGTGGAAGGCAATGGGAAACCACCACACCATGTATGTATATTCCGTAGTCAAAAACAATCAGTGATTGGTAGGACCTGCCATAAGCCAGAAGACTAGAATGAATGAATGAACTATAGTTACGAGCACAAACGAAGGCAAAGAGAGAGAAATACAGGCTACATTGCTGCCAAACCACCAGCCTGCATAAGCTTATGCTCAGAAAACAACGCATGATGCACAAAGTCCTATGCTGCTATGCAACAAGCGTTCACCATTCACTCTTTATGAAATAATATGAAGGAAAGCAGGCTATCAAATTCTTAATAACTTTTTGTAATACACAGATTTTCTTCTCTTTATGCAGGGGTTGCATTCCCGGAAAGTGATGCATAAAGCAGATTCGAATAAACAGAACCCATATTTATATGTAAGAGATAGGGATACGTTCCACAAGCAATCCTAACTCCACTCCAAGATGCTCTTCTTTTGCTCCATAATGACTTTTTATGCACTAAATACAAACTTAAAACAATTAACATTAAATTATAATCGCCAATAGAAGGAAGCAGACAAGCACAAGTGGTGGCTGTTGTGAGTGACATAATAGTGGAGGTTTAAAGTGCTGGAGGGTTGTCTTGGCCGGCTGCAAGTTCCGCGGGCAAGGAGACAAAACTTCTCAAGTGTAAAAATATAATTTTGAGCCTATGGTTTAAAGTATGGAATTAAAAAATTAACTCCTGAACCATAAAATTATCCCGAGAAACAATCACTTGTCAATAAGAAGGAAATTTAAAAATTTTGTTAAAATTAAAAAAAGGTAAAATTATTTACAGGTTTGAAGGATAAATATCTGCAGGGACCTGTTTGTCTAAAACTGGTTTAAGGAGAGTAGAGGAAAAGGAACAGACACACATACACACACACGCCTGCACAATCACTCGAGATCTCGGAAGATGCTAAATACGCATTTCGAGAGCTACACTCTCATTTTCAGTAGCTACGATAGTATGACTGTTTTTGTGTTATCTGGGGTTTTTTTTGAACTTTTTGTTGATTGAATCAAAGATGCATAAAATGATTCTGGTAGCAATAAGTTTGTTACATAATAGCAAATTCGCATAAAGCGAACACAAATAAAGAGAGGGAAACCTGTATATATTTTATATTTACAATATAGTTCTGAGGTTGATATCGATCGTAGCTCCAAGTCTCCAAGGGGAACCATCAGAAATAATTATTTTTTTTTCTGATGCCTGCCTAATATTGTTTACATTGATTTTTGCCATCATTTAGGATATATGACCACTTCTTTATGTTGAAAATTTTGCACACACAATCTATACATTTCTTTACCCCCCCCCCTGCACTATGCTCCTGACTCTGTTAACACTAACTTTCTAGCGGTTCTATGTGCTAGGCCCTCAGGAGCACAGAGACCCTAGGTGGTCACCTAGATCGCCTGGCTCTATATCTACCTCTGTTCCTTTGCCACCTAATTGTGAGAGAGTAATCCCTTTGAAAAAAATTTGCCAAGGAACTATGTAGAAAAAATTGACAATTTCACTCCTATGCTTACCTTCCCATCAAATGTTTAGGTACTTATCTGGTCTATTTACTTTCCAAACCTCTTCTTTTCAAAAAGAAACTCAAATAGCGGGGCAGCAACTCCCTTTCAAAGGAACAAAACTACTCCAGTAGCCTCATGTTTTAAAATGATCAATATTCAAGAATCCCTTCCTGAATCCCCTGGGATATTAAGATGCCTTAAATGTGAGATAAGATATATTTTCTGAATTCATGCCTTCTAACAAGGAGGGGCTATGACTTTCGGGTGATTGATTTTGATGAAATATGATCAGGTGATTCTACATCAAAAATCAGGAGACCCATGTCTCATGGTTTTTCTGAATGTATCCTTGGGTTCAAGAAATCAGCATAGAAAATATGCAAAAACATTGTATGCAACTTAATAGGCTTCACTGTCAAATTGTTAATAAGAACGGGAATAGCTGAGCAGATAACATGCCTGACTAGACTAGTGCAGCATTTTTCCCTTTTGACAATTTATTGAGTTGCGCATCAGTTTTTCGCGAGAAAAATTATTTAAAAAATATTTTTTCCATATACATATTTAATAAAACTATTTGATTTTGTGATTTTATACAAATCTGTGATAGTTGATCGTCATGTTGTGTATTTATATGTTATAATATTAATTTCTAAATTACACATTTGATATCTATTCCATTAAGATGTTGTTTTATGTTCCATTAATGAACATTTATACGACTAGATTTTTAAACAGTCAAGTTTCTACTAAAAATTAATTTTAACAGCAACTATTTTTTATTAAAATACACCATTTTCCTTAAAAAAACCTCATTTAATCGCACCACCAGTTATATATACATACATAAATAGGACCAGCCCCCACTCACTATCGAACTAGGCCACACAAATAATCTCGCCGGCCCTGCTCAAACATATATTTCTGTGGAAATCTCGAAATCGATTTTTTTCATGAAAACAATACTTTTCATTATACTACGCATGGAGGAAGTAAAAAATTGAATAAGATATAAGATATTAATGAAAAAATAAATTTATATAAAATCAAATTGAAACTATATACACCTAACCCCCAACTTACGTGATAGTTATGTTGCCAGCATCGGTCGCATAACTTGAAATCACGTAACTCAAATTTTTTTTCCAATAGCAATAATATTATAAATGAAGGTTGCTTACCCAAAGACATACACTTTTTTGCATGAAATTATCTTATTTCCAAATGTTTTTGATTTTCCAAGTAAACAAAACGTTAAATAGAGGAATGAATAAATTAATGTCTATTTATTTTCATTATTACACAAACCAATTTTGAAAAACCCGAAAAAAGAAGAAAAACATTTTTGGATTTCTATTATCAATCTAAACTCATTAAGTGAAATTGCTAATAATTAATTTGACAGAAAAAAAACATTTGCATTGAAAGAAACCTGAAGAAAATATTAATTGACTGTTTTGATGTTTAAAAAATTATTTTAAGGACAGTTGATTAGGATGCTTAATTTTATTTTTGTAGAGCTCCTTATAGCAAGCCATGGCATTCTGCAACTCCCTCGATACGTTGGAACTTCAGTCACAGTCACAATCATTCTCGTCAGATAGGGCTCTGACAGCTTCAAGGTGCTGGAAGGCCTCTGCTAAGTTTTTGGCAGAGAGCATTCTAATAGGCTGGACTTCAGCAATCGACTCTTCTTCCTCCTTATCAAGTTTCTTCATCAGCTGTAGATCTTCATTAGATAGTTCCTCTTTCAGCAAGTCAAGTAGTTCCCTCACATTATCATCATCTACCTCATCAGAGTTGACATTTCTGCCATCTCCATGATTTCATGCCTTGTATTGGCAATGTAATCTTCCACTGTTGACCACATCAAACAAGATTTTCCTCCAGAAGGTAACACTAGAATTGCGCTAATTAACCAATAAACTTCCACAAGAGGTATACCCTCATCTCAACAAGAGATCAAACCAGGGGAGCTGGAAACTGCCAACATCAGAGAGCAGAACTGCATGACTGCCAACAAGACTTCTCTCTCCATCAAACTGCATTTTCGTATCGTTTATTATCCCTCCAAGTGGACAATTCCATTGAGTATTTCTATTGTATATTTCTATTGTGTATTATTCTGGTTGCAATATATTTGTAAGCATTTTGCCTGTCACGTTACCATTGTGTTATATTCGATTGTCTGTGTCAGCCCGTGTCATTTTAAAAGGGTCATATTGTTTTTGTATCTTAAGTATCTCGTGAATTACGAGAGTATTGTGAATGACACAATTCATCTCAGAAACATTGTAGCCGGGTGTTGATTTTTCTTCTATGGAGATAAAAGTTCTACTTGGCCTCCACTTCCAGTAAAGACTTGTTTCATCTAGGTTGAAAACCTGCTTTGCAATATAACCTTCAACAATCACGGCTTTTAAAAGTTCAGGAAATTTTTCCACTGCAACGCTATCTGCTGCAGCAGGTTCTCCTTTTTTTTAAATTATGTAAACTGGCATGGACCTTAAATCTTTCAAACCACCCAGAACTAGCAGTAAAAGGTTTTGCTTCTAGTGATTCAGATTTTTTTTAGTCACCATAAAACGATTTTGCCTTTTTCTGAATGACAATAGTAGATAGAGGCATATTTAGTTGATTTTGATACTCAATCCATGTAGTGATTATCTTCTCTATTTTTTCCATTATGATAGAACAAATTATTGTTGATCGGGCTGAACTCAATTTTGTAGAACTTTTATGGCTTTCTTTAATTTGGGAAGCATTAGACTCAAATATAAAGCACGTTGGATATCAGCCATATCATATCATGCCCATATTCATATTGATTCAAAACATTTAATTTCACTTTCAATGTGAGAGCCTTTCTCTTCCTCTCAACAGTTGCATCACTACCAGTATTAGCTCACTTAGAATTCATATTCATTAGGATTAGAGTACAAATAAACAGCAATTCACATGCCCGAACGCCAAAAAGCACACTGACAAACTGATATTCACTAGGGTTAGAAAAGTAAACAGCAGTTCACATGTCCAAATGCCACAAAGCACAATGAAAAACTGATCCAGTCGAGGGCTAGTGAGTGGCGGTTGGTGACTATGCAGAATTCAAGCTGCACGCAAACAATTGCATGCACACTATTTTTTACTCGCTGATCAGGTCACATCGAAATAAAATTGTTAAAATACTAAATAAAAAATAACTCGTACGAAATTCACATAAATCGGGAGATAGGTGTATTGTGATTTAATATAAGTTTTACTTTTACATACGTATGCCTCCTATGCTATTTGTATATTTAACTTGATTAATTTTCCATAAAATAATTGTAACATTTGAATCACGATATATTTTATTATAAGATTTTATATGTATTCATTATATTGAAATTATTTGTTAATACACCCAATCCTCATCTAACCCGGGTCCGTTCAGCCTAGCGCCTAAATGCGCTCGGCTAACCCACTTAATTGTCACATGGCTGTTATTGTAGGAATTTAAATAGTCAGCAGGTTTTTCATGATCTTTAAATGTTTATAATTTATGCAGGAATGACCATAGGCGGCTAGAAAAAAATAGGTGTCCAATTATTTTTTATGTTCTTTCATGCCATGGTGGTTTCCTCCGGAAACCAGGAGATGAGTTGTCTAACTCTCCTTGTAAGTCGGCAAATATATTTGTTCGTATGCAAGGTATAAGAGTGTTCTATGTTCTATTCAATTATTTTTTAAATTTTTTATAACATTTTAACAACCGTAACACTTCTAGCTTAATAACAAGAATGGTGTTCCGGTACGTTCGGTCCAATTTGAGCACTGATGGAAAGTAATTATTCTAAACACCCATGTGTTAGTTTTGTTCTTCATGCAACTTGATATCATAGTCATGTGACCCCTATTTGATGATAGGTGGTAAAAATAAATGAAAATATCATAAATGATCACAATAATATTCAATACATCTCTATATAATAATTTTTAAAAATTTCTCAGTCATGTAATGCTTCAAAATATACAATATAAAACCTATGGTACTTCTAGAAGTGCTTCAGAGCTGAAATTTGGAAAGAAGATAGGTCATGGGTTACAACCTCTGAGAAAAATTCAAAACTCCAGAATAACTTATATTTAAGGGGTGTTTTTGACCCTAATGTCCAATTTTAACACCCATAACATAACATGTAAAAATCTATTTTTTGACTTACAGGCTTTTACTCTTTTGCAAATTAAAATTAGAAGGAATTGACCTACAATCTTTGGACCTGGACAGTTTTTTAAAAAATAATAACATTTCTTATTCTTATCATAAAATTCCACCTGCGATTTAAAATAGCTTAAGTTATGTGTTTAAATCATATTTATTGGAAAAATTTAAGCATTTTAACGAAATGTTGCCTTGCTGACCATGTCATTGTTAAACCTCAAGATTGTATTTTCATATAAATCCTAATACTATATGCATAAGGAAAGTGTGCTTTGAATGCTTTAATATGAGAGAGGAGAGAGAGGAAGAAAGAAAGGAGAGAGAGTGATAGAAGGAGAAAGGGAGGGAGACAGATGAGGAGGAAGAGATAGATCCACTTTTTTTGGACACTTAAAACATATTTGTCAAAATCTCGACGACAATTTTTTTTGTGATTACAATACTTTCTCTAAACACTATATATTGAGAAAGTACTATCCAAAACAGATGGATAATACAATGCATGTTTGTGCTTTTTACAATAAAATAAATTATATCTTTGATGGTTAAATTCTGAGTAAAATATATGATACTGAGCTTAGATAATATTAAAAAATATATGGAAACAAGTAACCACAGCTAAGAGGAAGTAGATGATTTCTATGATTGACTAGAGCAGACTCTTAGACTCTTCAACCTTTTTGGCTGATGTACCCCTTTGAGCATTTTGGAATATCTGTGTGCCCTGTGTAACTTATAAAGTGATAATGAAATGAACAAAGCTTATTTTCAAAATAGAAAAAATGTGTTTATAAATGTAAAAATAAAACAATAATGTAATATTTGTCTTTATTACACTTTCCAAAACCCCTTAAATGACCATGTGTGATCTTGACCATTAAAAAATGTCTAACCCATCAATAATATACTTATTAATAATATGGTTTCTTTGAAGAGATATGTTGAAATACTGGAATATTTTTTCTAAACTAATTTCTCTTTATTACTAAAACCATGTCTATAGTGTTTTATAATGTTATAACTCACTATTTGTAGATTTTTTCTCTTTTTATAACGTTATCTGCAATCATTTGCAAGTTATGAATGAAAGATAAAGTAAGAATGAAAGAAATGAAAAGGAGAGAAACACTTAGTTCAATAATTCCACTTTATTTAAAAGAACCAACTCGACCGGTTTAGACTAACAATAAGATCTAGTCGTCATCAGGTATGGAAGCAAGGAGCAACACAAATATATATATATGGAGAAGGATAAAAGTGGGGAAGGGGAAAGTACAAAAAGGGGAGGGGGCAATGAATGGACGACAGGGCAAGGGAAAGGTTAAGTTGAGGTATTGGGGGAGGAGTGATGATTCAGAAGAAACAGTGTAAGCAGAGAATGAGAGGGGGGAATAAGCTCATTGACAAGGTGAAGAGTATTATCATTACTATGTAACAAAATTTCTAACTGCTCGAAAAGATTTAGTCTGGAGACTTTGCTTTCAAAATGAATGACCTCCAGGATAAAGTTGGATGAATGGTTATTTTCGAGCAGGTGTTGGGCAAAGTGGGATTTAAACGAGCCCTATAGAAAAGATTTTCTATGTTCCATAGCCCTAGTGTGGAAAGTTCTTCCTGTCTGGCCTATGTAAACTGAGTATCAATCATTACAAGTAAGTTTATAGACCCCGCTCATAAGTAGTATATCGTGCTTATCTTTGTTGTTAGTTAAAATTTTTCTTAAATTGGTAAGAGTGTAGAAAGCTGGATGTAATATGTCTCTAGGGATGATGTTAGCAATAAACTGAGAAATATGGTGGATATAGGGTAATATGAACCAACGGGGTTGTTGTCAGGTGGCGGAGTACTGAAGATGTGTTCTAGTGTTAATTTACTTTGTTTCCTATAAAGGAGTGTGTCTATTAGAGTGTGTGAAAACCTGTTGGTGCTGGCTATTTGTTTTATGACAATAAGTTCTTTGTTGAATTCTACCTGTGAGAGAGGAATATGGGTTAGCCGGTGTATTAAGGCGTGATAAGCAGTGTGTTTACGTGGAGTGGGGTGGAAAGATGAGGAGTGAATAATGTGATCTGTATAAGTGGGTTTCCTGAAAATGGCCAAATTTAAGCTATGTATATCTCTATGTATGGTTAGGTCAAGGAAACTGAGGGAATTATTTATTTCAATCTCTTGGGTGAATTTAATGAATGGGTGTAATGTATTGTGGATAGACAAAAAAATGGTCCAACTGCCTAAAGGATCCTTTCCATAAACAAAAAATATCGCAAACCTTTCCCTCGCCCTGTCCACTCATTGCCCCCTTCCCTTTTGTACTTTCCCCTCCCACACTTCCCTCCTTCTCTGTATATATTTGTGTTGCTCCTTGCTTCCATACCAGATGATGACTAGACCTTAGTCGAAACCGGTCGAGTTGGATCTTTTGAATAAAGTGGAATTATTTTACTAAGTGTTTCTCTTTTCATTTATTATGGAGTTACACAAAGTAAAGGCTTCATCCATCGATTTTATAATGTAAGAAGATTATAATCTTTAATACTTTTGCATAGCCCTTTAAAATCTGGTGCCCCCAGAGTTATGGATATCCCGGATTGAAAATATCTGGACTAGAGGAAGCAATGAAAGAAGTAAAGCTAAAAAAAGCTTTGTATTAATGGAAGTGGTAAATTGGAATGCTGCAGTGGGGCAAGACAATGACAGGAATTGAGGTTGGGGATAGAAAAAGCTGAAATGTTCAAGTATTGGCAATAATCATCTGCCAAACCAGAATTTTCTCCTGCATACCTCAACACCGTGAATTTTTTCAAGCAATTTCCCAAATGTTTTCATAGCATCCATGAAGCATTCACAATCCCTTGAGTACAAGAGTAAAACCTTCTTCTTTTGCATCATAGGCATAATAACTTCATCTGGAGGCTCATCTGAAAAGAAAACACTAATCAAAATTAAATTATTACACATTTCTAAAGAGTAGAAACCAATAATTAAATTTACATCAGTAGCCTATGCCAGTTTTTAGCTTACATTTTCATCATAATATGTACCAGCTATTAAAAAAAATGGATAAAGTGAATTTTTGTTCTGAGTTTAACATGTGCAGTATAAAGTCACTAAATACTAGATTAAGCCTAGTCAGAGACATAATGAGAGGTTTTGGGTACTTTGGAGGGTGCCCTGCCTCCTCAAAATGTCTTAAAAATTTCGCTGTTTTTCACCCAAATGCGACATTTGTCAGTACTGGAGATTGCAGCTTTTCGCCCGGTTCCTATAAGAATAAAGAAGAAACCGACTCAGAACTCACCACGAGAAGGTGGCTGCACATCTAGTTCCGCCCTGACCCATCCCAACCAACCAACCAACCAATGATGGTTTTAATGCCTACAGACAATGACAATTGTATTGGTAAAATGAGACTTGTGAAGGCTACTAGACAAATCATTTGAAGAAACAAGTGTTTGTTTAAGAAGTGTCACTATCAGTGTCAATGCCTCGAAACTGGTTTTTGGTGTCAAACGATGGCATCACTTGCCTTGATCTTAAAGGATTTCGAATTAAGCCATCACGATTTTCAGCTCCGCAGACACTTAATGAAGCTTTTGTGACCTCCTTAACTGTACGCTCCACGGCCTGGGTATGACACGGAAAAGCGTCATACAGTGATACCTGGGAAGGATCGTCGATAAAGGAGCGAATTTGTTCGTCGGAAAAGCTAAGTAGAACTGGTGGCTCATAGATATTTTCCCTTTTCCAGTCAATCATATCTTGAAAACTTTCTGCTTGGAAGTTAATAGAGGGCACATTAAATGTGCGAGGGTGAGCGTGAGCAGGTGTCTCAAGAGCCTCACTTCTTGCTTTTAAGATGCGAGACATGGCCAAAACCCGAACATCTCGCTGCTCATCTCCCAACATTGCAATCAAGATGTTTTCGTGGTGAGCGTGAAAAGCATTGTGCGCAATGACAGGATCAATAACTGCTTGATACTTCTTCGGGAAGAACTGTGTTTTGCTGATGCACTCCCAAAGGAGTCTGCTTCCATCTTTGCAAGAATGTCTCGTTTTAATCGTAAACCACATGGGATCATACACAATTAAGATGAAAGTGACAATTACTTTTAAGTTATCAGATGGTTTAGTGGTGCTTATATATGTTCTCAGGATTCTGTTTGCAGTTGTGACCCATCTGGCATGACTGATTGGACCAGGATCTTGCTTGGAGAGTTCCACTGGGCAATCACCTGAGTTGATTGCTTGGCATATCTTGTAAAGATATTGCTGGACTTTACTGAGTTTTCTGGAGTCCAGAACAGGTAAGTCCACTTTAATGGGTTTAAATTTTGTGACTGGCAGGTCCTTACAATCTGCTAACTGCTTTTCTATGAGACCTGAATTTGATGTTGGACCACTTGTACTGTACTGTACTGTCTGTATCGCTCGCTGAGGCACATGAAACACGGTGCGAATCCACTCAAAACCAAAACAAATAATTTGTATCTACATAGTATGTACTATAACGTATCTACATTGTATCTACACTTGTGGTGGCACTGTTACCCTCACAGAGGACGACTAGGGATTGTGGTTTGCGAGATGCCCACGTGAAGTGATACTCTCAGTATGTCTTAGTCTCCTTTCTTTTTTATGACCATCTTAATTACTCAGCCTAACAAATTCTTGTCGCCACAATTAGAGAAACTGTCGGACACAATTAGAGAAGCTGTAAAATAACTACCTGAAAATGCCATTTTGAATTAAAAAATTATTTTGAAAATATAACGAAGGTAATAAAACATTTAATTTCTTTTGAGATAATTTTAATTGCTTGTGGTTTTACACAATCAAAATTAATATTTTTTTGTATGACTAGATTTTTTAAACAGTGAATCTGAGAAGTCTTAAGAGAAGTTGAGCTGAGTTTGCTTGGCAGTGTATAAATGCATGGTTCCCATGAGAGTCAAGAATCAAATGTGAATTCCCAGAAACTTTGCATTGTGAACCTCTAGGATAGGTTGGCCATTGATTTTGATATGTATGTTTGAACAAGACTTATTCTAGTGAATGAGTTGAGATTTATTAACATTTAAAGTTAAATAATTGTTGTAGCACCAAGTACTTAAACATCAATTGGCTCATTCACTGGCTGTAGAATTTGGCTGAATACTTGCAAATGCATTGAAAAGGTTCTCCAATTGACAGCTGAAAGGTGACTGGAAGCCTTGATGGACAATGCCGGCTGGAGAGGGCAGTAAAAGACAATGCGTGGAGAACACCGCACACATAGGAGAAGTTCCCGCCTTAACCTTGACTATTCCTATCCCACTACTAACCCCCCAGTCCAATGATGTACCAAAAAACAAACTAACGATTTAAGAAATAATTTTTCATTGTTTCCCTAAAAATCCATTCCACCAGTTCACAAATCCTGGTGTTTTAAATTATTTTTTGTTTTTTTTTTTATGAAATAACATAGGCCTGGAGGGGTCCTCTAAGAATACCTATTTATTTCAATAAATTCTTTTAACTCAGATTTTTGAAAACTGATTATTATATTTTTTCTCCCTTCAAAAAATTCGGTTAATCGAACACAATTAATCAGTTAACGAATAGTAAGAAAATTAAAAAAATTAACTGGTTAACTGGGTATGGTAAAAAGCCCTGAGTATTACCTTGAGAGACTAATTTACAGGAAGAAATATCTTCATTTGTGTGTATTTCTGGCTAATCGACCTCTTGGATTATTGTAGCCATAACTTCTTACACACCAGACACACAAGGGAGAAGGGAAACCCAGTGCCAGCAGTAGCTTACTCTTAAAGAAGAGCACCAAGGGGGCCAACTGCTTAACATCCCTTCCTCAAAGCACACAAGTAGGGGATGCGATGATCCCAGGTTCAAAAATCCAATCTCTGCTGGATTCGAACCTGGGACAACTGCACAGAAGGCCAATGGTCTAACCACTCTGCCAACACCACTGCAGAAATATGTTTGATACAAAATTTATTGATCACTACATGCCGCAGTCTATTAGATTTGACTTGTTTATTCCACTCTGGGACATGTCCCCTAAGAGCGTTTGGAGTACAACAATTCGAAAATAGACTCGTAATCTTACATACAATCATAAATTCATCACAGACATGTGTGTGTGTGTCTGTGTGTATACACACATAAAATACACACTAATACCCACAATATGAAATATGCATGAACATTCTTTACAATTTCCTATCAAGTATTAATAAACTATACATTTTTGATTTAAAACAACTCAAGGAACTGGAGTGTTTCACATGGTTGGGAATTGAATTCCATAGTTGGGATCCAACGAACTGAAAGGATTTGTGAAAAGTAGTGGTCCGATGGGCCGGGTAATAGAGGTGGCCGCAGTCGGACCTGGTGGTCATAGTCATACATGAGGGCCATTGGGGGAACAAGTTGAGGAGGTATTCAGGCTGTTTATTTAAAAAAAGTGAGTAAAGGAATATTGCACAAAAGCTTTTGTCTGGATTTTGTGGATAGGCAACCAAGGTTACCATTCTCTTATCGATCACATATCTTATATCGTCGGTGATTTTTAAGAGAAACCCAGATTGAAAAGGATCATATTTTCTGCTCTTCAAAAGATAATCATTAGTTTGCTGATGAACTATGCATTCCAAGACTTTGGAAATAGCACATGAAATGGAAATTGGACGGTAATCTGAAGGAGAGGAAGGACTTTTTACCTTTTTGATGGGGCGAACTAGCGAGGATTTCCAGATAGAAGGATAAACAGAGAAGGATAATGAGCAATTTAGAAGTTCCAGAATATCCGGAGACATTACGGGAAAAGACTGTTTGAGGAAATTTAAAGATATTTTGTCTATGCCCATAGAATTTGATTTACAGAGTGAGAGAAACTTGTGTACAGTATCAAGAGTTATGTACTGTAAGTAATAATTTTTGTCATGGAAAGGAATAAGGGTGTCTGCAATAGGCGTGGGTGGCTGGGAAGGACTAGTGTCAGGGGAAAGGGAAGAAATGAAATGATTTCTTTCTTTAATGAGTTTTCTAATATCTATAGTGAGCCACGGGGCAGAGGGATGTTTGCGATAAGTACGTTTGGGGGCATGTAGATTGATACATCCCATTAAGTTAGTGTTGAAAGTTAATACTTTCGAATCAATGGAGTTCGAACCGAATACTACTGACCAATCCATAGAGCGTAAATCTTCTTGGAATTTTTTTACTTAAAAGTTGCTGAAATCACAGTAAGTGAATGGTAGAGGGGAAGATCGGGGAAATTTAAATTTGTAGGAAATATGTATAAGGTCATGCACGGAAAGAAAAGGAACAGGAGTTTAGGAATGGGAAATAATTGTTAATGGGTCTTCAACTATGCAGAGGTCAAGCAGGGCATGAATGGTAACTGTATGGTGGGCCGGATCAAATAAAACAAGGTAGAGATTATTACTATAAAGAAAGTTCCTTAAATAACGGCTATCAAAAGAATCACAACACATGTCAGTATTGAAATCACCCATTATAACAATGTTTTTGTAGGCAGGAAATAATCTAAGAAGATCATTTTCAAAGTCGGAAAGAAATCCAATTTTAGGACGATGATAAACGACACATAATAGTATTTTGGAGGCATTTATCCAGGAAATTTCAATAATGAGATATTCAGGCCTTGAACAGTAAATAGAGGTAGAGGTGGCAAGAACAGACATGAAGCTTCGAGTGGATGAATACACCACCACCGTTTCTGCCAAGTCTGTCGTGCCTTATTAGATTAAAGTTGGCCAACCTTACCATTTCATCTGTAATAGCTGGTTTTAACCAGGTTTCAGACACACAAATAATGTTATATTCTAGTAGAAAAATATTCACAGAATTCATCATAGTGGCCTAATAAAGATTGACAATTTACATGACAAATATTTATGGAATCAGAAACTGATTGTTTAGGTGTGGACAGTCAAGGTACCGATTGTTATTTGATGTCTTCTAGGTCATCTTCGCAGGATATACAAAGGCGGTCACTGCCTTCACTTTTCCGAACAAAGATTCGGCCATTTCGAACCCACAGATATTTTATCTTATTGTCTTTTTTAAGTCCCTGAGCCTGAGCGTATAACCTCCTGTTGGTTTGAGTCAAGAACTCGTTTATGAAAATAGGAGAATTTGAGTAAGAGTTATCAAAACCAATATCACGGGGAAAAAAGCTCCTTTTAGCTCTCTGAGCCTGAAGAAAATTGGTCAGTGGCAAATCTCACGAAGCGAACGATAATGGGGGAGGGTGTTGAAGCGCCATTGGATGAAGAAGTGGAAGGTAGCCATACTCTATGTGCGTAGTCAATGTCTTTTACATCGAGCGTAATTCCAAGGGCACTCCCAGTATTGACGAATATCGACACAATATCTTCGCCATCAGATGGAGGAATGCGATGGATTTTGATAACATTTCTAAGTTGATTTTGTTCAGCTCGATTTAAGCATGACTCCATATCACAGAGATGCTTTTTAATATGAGAATTTTCACTTGAAAGACTTCCTAGTTAGTCACTAATCCTACTGGGTGAAGAATTTATCAGATCCAAGGCTTTAGCATGCTCATTTATAGAGGCGTACCAAGAAGAAATTGATTCCTTCAATTCTGCCTGGTCACTGTGAATAAGTTTAACACAGGCCAATAGTTCTTCCATCATGGATGGTATGCACTCACTATTAGAATCTTTAGAAATAAGAGTGTCGTCATAACGCAAAGACCGGTTTCTGGACGTGCAGCTGGAACAGGACCAGGATTTTTGCAGGTCTTCAAGCGTCTGCAGATTGTTGCTGGAAAGAGATGTGCAGGCCAGATGGAACACCTCCTGACATTCACAGCAACTCAGCAATTTATGGGTTCGCTTGAGAGTATACGACACTTCGAACAGTGTGAGAGCATAATGAGAAAACACGTCTATACTCTACGAGAGCTGAGACTAGGGCTTGATCCAGTTATTAGCAATGCCCCTGATTCCAAGCCTAAGAAGTTTATTTAAGAGCAACTGCCGATTAACATTATCGAAGGCTTTGCTAAAATCGAACATCATTAATACAGATTCCATTCTGTTTTCCAGTGCTGATAGTATATGACTGATTATTTTGTATAATTTAACAATTTAAAAAAATCATTATAAAATGTTGTGATTTTGCAACATTGGGTGTATGGGTTGACATGACACTTCATGTGATTATTAAGCCGTGTCCACACTGGTGTGACAAGTGTGGACATTTATCATCAGTGACATCTCTGAACAAAGGTTGCAATTTGTTTGTTCATGTCATAGTATGTCGCACTGTGTTCATGTATGCAAGAGACAAAGGTTTTATCTTGTTGCATGTTTCCATTTGGAGTGGTAAAAATCAAAGGAAAACATGAATCACGAGTGGACATGCAGCAACAAAAACAGAATGTTTCTTCGGTGTGGACGGTTTGTTTTGTAACCAGTTGTCTTAGTTGACTTTCACTCGATGTGAGTATATGTTGTTTGTTTACTTTTAGTAAAATGACTTTGTGAGCGAATGATAAAATTATTCAACTTTTGGAAGTGTATAAAGAAAAAGAGTGTTTGTGGATGATGATGACAAAGACAAATGTGTTTCTTCTGCTTGTATGGACACCTTGTTACATGAAACATGTCCCCATTTGTCACTTACTAAATATTACCAAAAACATGTCGCTTCTGTGTGGACAGTAAGTTTCATGTTGTCGTAGCTGGTTTCAATGTCACTGAAATATCTGCCAACATCTACGGACACAAATGTCCGCACTTGTCACACCAGTGTGGATGCGGCTTTACCTGAAGGATAGTGCATTTATGCATAGTAATTCTACCTACTGGAGTGTTTTGGACCTGTTTACCCATAAGTTACTGGCCCTTGGTTTTAAACTTGTGTAAGCGGTTATAAGGAAATAATACAACCCTGAATATTTTATGCTTCTCCCTTAAATAAATTAATAAAACAATGAATAAAAAATTGGGGTTATTATTAATAATAAAGATAAATAAAAACTTAACCCTTAATCAGTGATGTGCAGTCTGAGAGACTACTCCGAATGAATAAATGTAAAACTATTAATAACCACCATTCCAAAAAATCTGTTATTTATGTTACCTTCCATTATCATGTAGAGCAATCCAATTACAACATCAGTTTTGCTGTAGGTATAATAGTATGTGTTAAAAAGAGAAATAAATATGATGAGTGGTCTGTGAGACCGCAGGTAACCCAATGCACTTGAGCAGTTTTAATAGACTTGACTGCTGAACAATTTTAGAGAAATAAATCAAAATTGGATGTCATTTAGCTAAAGATTTTCGCTATTTAATGGTGCTAATAAATAAATTTTACATGTAACTCCTCTCCAGAAATCTGAAATGAACGGCGAAAATAGGTGCATTTTGGTCATTTGTTACAGAAAAAATATTTTCTTTCTTGTGTTTGATCCTACATATGTGGATCAGAAAGTTGCTGTAATGCACATATATGTATAGATGTAGATTGCTATTACAGTATATTCATTCCTGCATTTTTCTTCAAACTGTCTGTAAGTTTCCAAACTAAAAATGACGTAGGTACTAGTAAAACAAAACTTTGTTTGTATTGAATACATTATGGCTCACTGTCATAAGAAGGCTATACTTTCATAATACAATACGTGGATACAATGTGTATGTGTATGCGTAAAACAGCAAGGGGCGGTGATCGGTCCCTCTCATTTCTCTTTTTCCCTGCCTTTTCCTGGGTTTTTCTGACCATTGGATTCCCAATCACCACAAACATTGAGCTGTTTTTTCACATCTGTAATTTGTTTTGGGGTAATTGACCCACCATAAAATGCAGGGGTGAAGCTGTTAAGGTCGAGGGTTGGCAACAAAGAGAGTAAGAGAGGGGGTAGAAGGCAAAGGAATGCACAAAAAACTTTCTAATGAATGTGTAGAAACTGAAGCATAGGGAATTTTTAAAAATGATACTTTTCAACCCTTGCAATTTTCTAAAAATACCATGTTCTACTTATAATTTTGGCATTTGTTTATAAGTTTATACATTCAATATTAGAAATCGATAATTTTCTGGACAATTTGACTAACATTTTCAAATAAAATTCGAATTTTCAAAACTATAGTTTTTGTTCTTTTTTTTGTCACCATCCAATAAAAATCTAAGAATCATTCAAAAATAAATTTATATTTTGGTAAATTTTGTCTCCATAATAAGTCGAGTGCAGAGACATGAAGAAAAAAATTAATGAATTAAATATTTCCTGTCTCTTTTAAGAAGCACAGAATAACTAGTGGTCTCTCAGACCTCACGTCACTGGTAATGTTACAAAAATTCCACGTCACTGGTTAAGAGTTAAAAATGAATGTTTACAACAACTTTTAAAAATAACTCAGATATTGTTTTATGCAATTGAGTGGAGAAATAGTTCTGATAGAACATCACTTATGAGAATAACTGAAGTTATCTGATAAAATAACAGCTGAGAAAAAAATAACAGTAATGGCAGATTGGCCAGCGCAAAGGCAAATAAAAACAAAACAAGCAATAATGAACATAGTGTACAGTATTTTAATTTTACAGTACAGTATTTATTTTTTATTTAACTTTTAATTTAAAAAATTTATGGCCTGCAATGTCAATAATGTTATATCAAAATTTTACTGAACAAAAATGCACTAAAGAAGCCAGGGCTGCATTGTTATAATAGTATTCCAAATTAAAAAATCTGATGTGGCCACCACATGATTTTCTCCAAACCTGTAATATTTCTAAAAATTCCAAACAGGCTACATAATAATAAATATTTTAAGAAACTGCCACAAAATCTTACTTTACAAAGAACAGAAACAAACTCGAGCCATAGCCTTCTGATATTGGATATAGCCACAAAGCTCCAACAATTAAGAAAAGAAAAAGGAGCGTTACTAAGACGTAACTAAGCATCAATTGTTAGCAATAGTCACCGGTAAGTGGTGTGGTGGTGGCAGCTAAAAATATAAGATATCTCTTAAACAATACATTATATGGGAAAATGTTTCAAACAAAGGTTGTAGAAAATTAAATTTCCTACAACTTTTATTCCAATACATTTTTATATTTATCAAATATTAAAGCAAATATTTTAAAATAATGGATGTGACAAGAGTAAACACCCACTTCCGGTTGACCGATGTTTACCAAAAACTAATTAGTTCTTGTGACTTCCATAAAAATGTTAAATATAAAATTTTGCGTTGACCTGATTAATAGTTTTTGAGTTAGAGCACCCACAAAAAAGCTGTCACAGACATTATCAAGAATATGGTCAAAACATGTTCCGAGGACCTCAAAAATTGTATTTGCATTGAAATCTCAGTGGATTTTTTTCATGAAAACAATACTTTCCCCTATGCTACGTATGGATAAAGTAAAAATGTTTATAAAATGTAAACATAAAGAAGAATAACAGCAAAGAAAGTCAAATTGTCTGATCCAGAACATAATCCACCCATATTGCATTATTTTATATGAAAAAATTGTTTCTGAAATACCCACTTATTCCTTATACAACAACTTCAAGGAACACATTAATTGCATAACTCGATGGATACCTGTGCCTGATTAATTTAGTACTAAGTATATGAAAGTAATTGACTGACCCACTGATAAGAAAAATTTTGCATACCTGGAGCTGGAATCCAAAGTGATCTCCTCTTCAAAAGCCATACTACCACTCCAGCAAAAAATACTATGATAATAACAACAATGATTGCCAAGCTAATGATAACATGTGACTGTTGACTGATATCATGAATGGGTTCATCATTCGCAACTGTAAAAAATGAGTCATCAAATCGATAAGAATAATTTTTAAAAGGCAGACAACAACTACTGAATCATTAACTCAATCTCATGTAATTCTGTAATAATAATAATGAAAGTAACACTCAACATTTAGCATCTCATTCTAAGTATTAAGCAAATAAATCAGCTACATAATAAAACATAATGTAATGAAGTGCATAAAATATTAATATTAGTTATTATGGAAAACTAGAAAATTACCCAGGCTTTGCCCCAGGTTTACATTTACATTTTACTCACTAATATTTTCATTCAAACTCAAGATAACTCGAGATAAGTGACCAATATTCCCTCTTAATTGAGATATAAATATAATAAATATAGACTCAAAATTGATATTTTGTGAAGAACATTCAAAATAGGTTATGTAATTTTACAAAAAATTAACACGCCTCTAGTCAGGGTATGATTTGTATGGCACTCCCCTCTCTAAATAATCAAAATTCTGGTCCTGAGGTGCACATCCTCAAGGTCTCTTTAGTAAGTGTACCAAGTTTTAAGTCTCTTAACACCTTGCGTACAGGGCATTTAAATGCCTCCATATTGCCTGTTCCGGGCGAATTAAAGGTACTCAATTTAAAATGTGGTTGAATTAAATAAATTTTCATTACTTAGTTATTTATTAAAATTTCAAGTTGAAATTTTGAATAAATACTCACCAATGATGCTAATATTTTTTGCTGGTTTGATAATGCAGGAAGCATTTTCCCTTGTGCAACGGGACACCGCAGAATGAGCAAACATACCGCGTCTCTTTCCTCTTGCTGCGCACACTTTGCAAGCCCTGGAAGGATATTTTTTCTTCCCCTTCCCTACAATCGGCTCTAGATGATGTTTGCTCAAACTATCCGAAAGTCTCTCTGGTTGTCCTTTTTTCGCAGCGTGCTTTGTAGGCTTTTCAGTCTCTTCAACCTCGTCATTCGAAGACTCACCCAATTCTTCCCTACTACTCGCCCAATGTTTCGCAATGTCAAGTAAAAAAGTTTTGAATCTAATTTTACTGGAGTTATTCAAAGTTTTATACACTCTAAATGAATTGAAAAGAGCACAATTTATTAGCCATAACACAACCTTTTTGGACCATTTAATTGTTTTCCTCAAGATTGTATAATAGGACAAATACATGTCTGCCCTATCTACTCCTTTCATACACTGATTGTATCTTACAATGCACGTAGGCTTCTTCACTGGCAGTCCTGTGATTCTGTTCTTCTTTTTGGTATTACTCATACTAGCATTGTGAATCATACTGATCATCCTAACCTCCCTTTTGTCCTTCCAAACGAGAAGTAAAACTTGACCTTTACGATAATATGTGAATTCTCCCTTTTTCAATTTTTTTGCCTCATCCTTCAATGAGACAGGAAGGCCCCTATTCGATCTAATTGTCCCACAAACTCTTGTATTCTGTTTAATTAGAAGTTCTGCTATTTTAACGCTATTGTAATAGTTATCCTGATATATGTGATGCCACAGATTTGATACTGGTTTCAAAAGTGATAAAATAGTGTCCTCTAATTTTTTCCCTTCTGCCGCTTATATTTCCAAATTTGCAATATAGCCTGAATCACTTTCACATACCATGCAAACAAGTAAGCCATATTTAACTATTTTTGCGGGGTTATATGTCCTAAATTTCAGCCGTCCCCTCCAAGGTATCACCGCTTCATCAAGGGATAACTCCTGTTTTGGTTTATATAGTTTCTGAAATTTTTCGACGAAGTAATCAACCACGGGCCTTATTTTGAATAGTCTGTCTGTCGTGTCTGACAAAAAATCATTATTGTTGAAATGCCATGATCTCCATATCTGTTCAAACCTGTCTCGACTCATTATTTTTCCAAAAATGGCAGTCTCAATGAAAGGATCAGTGCTCCAGTACTATTTTAGGGTATCTTTCCTTACTTGGCCCTTAAGGATTATTATAGAAAGGAACTTTTTCATTTCAGGAATTGTAATGTTCGACCACTTCTTTGATTTGGGGGAATATTTGTATTTATCTATATTTTGACTGTAATATAGGTTAGATTCATAACATAGAATTTTGAACAAGTTGTCACCAAAAAAAAAGTTTTACAACATCAGAGAGGCTTTCACAGTTTTCTGGTAAATGTTTTACCCCAGGCAAACATAAAAGTTCCTCCAAATTTATTTCCGTATCGTTTTTTCTCCAAACAGTATCACCCGCGCTAGCTAAATTTTCCTCAACTTCACTTATTTCAGATTCACTATCACTAATTACACGAGGAGCTTTTCCTTTTCTCACACCAAATAAAACACTATCATCACTTTCTTTCTCACTACTGTAAATTTCTTCATTGTCCTCACTTGGTACATCTGATAAATCATCTGTATATAAATCACCCAAAGTTTCGTCATCGTATATCTCTCCAGGTCTCGCCATGGGTAGTGAATGGAAAGTAAATTTATAAGAAAAATTAAAAATTAATACCTATTATTGTATAAGATAATTGTACCACAATTTTTAGATGTACTATGTCTTCGCTATGGCATATGATATAAAGTGACACCAATAACACTGCACACACAAAACATCCGAATGCTGAACCAGCTATTCCAAAACTAATCCATCTCTTCTTGTCGCTACTGTTGACATTTTCCTGACACTGAAGCTATAAATGACTCAATGGGCTTTCTACGTCATTGAAGAATAAACAGACTCCAACAAGTAAACAAGATTCAAAAATGCAAGGAGCGCGTTTTTGTCCCAAAGCTGCAGCTCGGAATGTTAGACGAAATGAAAATAATTTATTATGGTTTAATGGATATGAGAAATTCTACAAAAATCTTTCATTAAATGCATACAACCTTTATAATTGAATATGGTTGAAAAAAACGTGAAATATCGGAGTTAAAAAAGACAAAGGAGAAAAGAAATGACATGAACGAAAAAACGGAGATTTCCATGCCCGTACGCTACCGTTGGCATGAAAAACGAAAATCTCCGTGACCCGTACGCAACTTGTTAAGTTTCTTGGTTTTTGAGAAATGCTGTATGGTATGATTTGTATGACACCTCCTTCCTCCCCACCAAGAAATCAAAATTCTGGCACCTAGGTGTACATTCTCAAGGTCTCTTTAGTAAATACACCAAGTTTTAAGTCTCTAAATTTCTTGGTTTTCAGAAAATGTTATCCGCACACAGACAGACAAATGCCACATTTAATTATAATAGATTTCTTTAACTATAATTTCTATTAAAGTATTACCAACAAATGTCCTCCACAGGCAGTTGTGATTTGTCTTCCATATTGAGTCTTTTAGACAGCGATCATCATCTACTTTAATCTGCAAAAAATCAACTTATTAACTTAATAAAAAATGAAAAACAAATTAGGTTATAAGAAAATTAATTCCTACCATAATGCAGTAATTCCCAGGAGTTACATCGTAGAACACACACCTTATTTTTCTTTTTACCTGAAATATTTCTTTGTTACAAACATTTTACTCTTACAAGAGGGTAAAAAGATCAATTATTTTTTAACTTACATGAGTACAGTTTGGTAGCTTTACTGATGTTGATGAATATGAATAACAATCAGAATCCTGTTCAAATAAAAAAATAGAAATTATTGGCTTCAAATTATAAATAAACAATTCTAAGAAAATATATGATTAAATATATAATAGTTTCCAATAGTAACAAAATTTTGCTAACTGAAAGTAACAACATATTTCACTTATTACAGAAACGAATGTTAAAGATAAGTTTGTAAAATTTTGAATCAATAAACATTAAAAACTGGAAACCAGAATAAGTTAGTATTAAAGTTGGATAACCATGTAAAATCCAACAAAATAAACAATAACACTATAAGGTTGCTTCACCGAACCTTCTCCATGCATGACAATTATAGGAAATGCCAATTACAGACAATGGATAGCAACGCCTATGGGTGCCCAAATTCATTATTAAATGTGTGCGCCCCCTTCCCCCTCCCCAGCAAATGCCCGCTATGAACATTGGATTCTATCTAAAAAATACAAAAATTAAATACAATATTTTTCAATTTACACGTTTTTTCAATTAACATAAACATGATAATTATAACATATTTTAATAAAACAATAATATTTTATTATTGACCCTCTTTTTCATTTAGATTGACTGTACTACTACTTGTGTGTGATAACAATGAAAACGGTTTCGCTGACGTGTCTGAGCTGGAATTTTTCGCCGATGTTAGCATCTGATGTGACGGGACTTGCACTCAAGGGTGCTGAAAAAAATTGAAACCAGGGCTCATGCTCAAAACATGATAAAATATACCGTATTTTTCAAAGTTTTGCTTTTGGGGTTCGAACCACCTCACCTCACCATTGCGTAAGATGTGTAATTTAGTCACCTTGCCCATCAGATCCTTGCGTTGGCGCTGCGATAAATGTATTTGAATTCGCGTGGGAAGATAGATCCATACATCATAGCAATGAGATTAAACAAACTATTGTTATTGTTTAATAGAAGTCTCTTTATTTTAATGTGGATTTATATTGATATGAGAATTGCTACGTTTTTTGAAGGAATATTTCTGCTAATAATTGTAAGTTTTTATTTATCGTAATTATTATTGATACTAAGTTTTTATTTATCTTAAAAACTTTTTATCTTTATTCATTTAAGTTTATTCTAAAAACTGTTTTCTCTACGAGTTTCATTAAGAATTACATCTGGAAAATCAAGATACATGTAAGCTTTTGATGAATTTTATTATTATTATTATTAAACTATTATTAAAGTCTTATTGCTCCTCTTATAATATAGCCTTATATATGTATTTTATTATTATTACATTATAATCACATTCATATTGCTCTACAATTAATAATCATTAATGCGATCTTCTCGGAATAGTTCACATTGAAAATTCATTTGAAAACTACTTTAGCTGACTATATTTATGCAGTTTGTGCCATGAACACAATTGTATTCTTTGAAACTGTTTACTTGGCTTATTTTTTACTGTGGATGAAATCTTTTCTAATTATAGACCTTTAAGACCAGTTGTTCTTGCATTTTTCTACGATCCCTCACATTTAAGTATAATATTCCTTTTTTCACTATGTAAGATAGGTAATGCTGTTGTAAAGGATGTTAATTTGAACAATTTTAAATAAAACATTTTGAAGTATTGTGTTGTAGCTTATCAATTCTTCAGCTAACTATACTTATACAGAGGTTCTATATGGATGGTTGATGTGATGTTAGGAAAAGAACAATTTATTATTTTTGTGATTTAAGTTTGGTGACTAAAATATGAAATATTCAACAATTTCACTCCTACTAGTATCTAAAGCTGAATTACTCTGAACTAGCTGTATATTTTTGTTGATTTTAAGCAATATGAATGGATAAGTCAGTATTTTCCTTAATGAAACAAAAGATACTAGTGTCAAACTTCTTACTACTTATATAATAAACATTCTTACAGTTCTCTACTTCTGTCTGCCATTCTCACAACTGTAAAAAGATTAAAGGTTAAATAGAGAGACCCTCACATCACTCAACAGCTGGTAGACACTTTTGCAACTTCTGACACCCATGAAAGCAGAAAGGTTATCATAATTATATTATAGAGTTTATTAATATTAAAGTATAAACTATATAAAAGTTGGTTATAAAAATTAATTTTTATATCTTCATTTGTTTTAATACATATATTTAATTTCAACAGTATATTAAACACGAAAAATATATTCAAAGTAATTCATTGCTGAAGTTTTGATGCAGAGGCTAAGGCATAATATAATGAAATTATTGAAAAGTTTCTAGTTACAAATTATTTTATAAGCAATATCCCCGCCATGGAAAATTAACGGTAACATACAAAACTATAAATTGACTATTCCATGATAGCTTCCTCCTTTTCTATGTTCCAAATGTATTCTCCCAAAAAAAGCATAACCATTTTTGCAATGTGCCACAATATTATTTATACAATAAGTTCATATCTTAGTATTGTATTAAAAAATAAGAATTTACTAGCCTTTAAATAGTATAAATCAACTGTACTCAAACTGGGGTATGTGCACCTCTGGGGATATGGGGAAAATATTAACATACTAGCATAATTTCCTGTCAAATATGATGGGTATGCATTGATTAAGGATTAAATTTAAAGCACTTCCCATTCTTCCTCCTTTTCTTACTTCCTCTCTCCCATCCTCCTTCCCATTCTCCTTCCCTCTCTCCTTCTCTGGAAAAATAGACTTCCTAGTGTCAATTTGACCCTAATAAAGACCATTATCTATCTATCTCTCCCTCTCCCTCCTCCTCTATCTCCCCCTCTCTCTCCTTCTCTATCTCCCCCTCTCCCTCCTTCCCTCTCCTTCTCTGAAAAAATAGACTTCCTAGTCTCAATCTCACCCTAATAAAGAACATTATATATCTATCTTTCCCTTTTACCCTCCTTTTCTATCTCCCTCTCTCTCACTTCCTCTTTGTCTCTTTCCTTTTTAGATGCTCTTTACCAGCGGAGCAGTAGTAGCAGAATGCCTTATGGGCACATCTCATCCGTCATAATTTTCACCTCCTAAACCACTGGACGGATTTTAATTAAATTAAATACAAGTGATCCTTATTAAAATTTATCACCCAATTATGTTTTGAATTACACCCATCACAATTACAGCTTCCACTTTCATAATTACTTTAATAAACTTACACTTATATCTCATTAAATGGCATCCATCAAGAAGCATTTAAATACCATATTTTTCTCTTCCTAGGTCTTATATGAATGATAAGGTATAGATTAAAATATTTATTCAAATAGAGGACAACATTTACTATAAAGGATATCCAGAAAGTTCACACTCAGCTATTACCACCGGAAAATTCTGCGCCATGGAAAATTCATCACCATGGAAAATTCACTGCCATGGAAAATTCATCACCAATTTTAATTAAACAATTAATGCTCAAAGCCTAGGAAAGCTTTTAAATAGTTTGCCATTTTTCTGAATTTGCCAACTAAAAAGATTTGCAAGCGTGAATTTATAATTTTAACTGAATATACTTTTCAAGCAACAGATAATACGTATGAAAATGATATAATTATGTAAGTAAAGGTTGAGTTTATATAATCTTCAACCATCGTGTAGTGACTTGAAGGGTTTTGTTATTTACGCTCTTTAATTATTACTTCGAGTGTTATATACAGTCGATGGATGCCGATGTTACAAGGTTCTCAGAGAATTTACACACACCCTGACTGCCCCTACCCCCAACTACATCATCCCATACTTATAATTCCTTGGATATTGTTAATAAGTGTATAATTTTCAGTCAATGGACTACACTAGAAAAGGTTCCTTGGTATTCATTTATTCTTTGCCTGACTTGGCCCACCAGCATTATTTTCTGTCAAGCAATGAAGAATGTGAGTGAAAACTTTGAAATTATAAAATAACAGCTGTGAATTTCCATCTCATGCACAATATGTTAACAAAATAATCCATACAAGGCAATAAATTCTCCTTGATGATTAATTTTCCAGTGGTGAATTGCTGGCGGTGAACTTCCCTAGACCCATCACAAAGAGGTCCGCGAGACCATACAATTATGAATTAGAGTTTCTGAAATAAAAACTTGAGAAAATTCAACGCATAACATCACATTTTGTTTACATCTATCACTATGATGGTTCTATTAGCAAACAACAATTAGCAATACATATTTTTCTCTCCCATACTCATATATGATATTTTTAGCATAATAAAGTTTGTGGGATTATGTAATTACGAATTATAGTTTTGGAGATAAATACTAAAGAACCACCCAATCTTTCCATACAGTTTTATAGGTATTTCCCATAAAGAACACCTTTGAAATATGTGTATTCTATTTATATAGTATATTTTTCCATATTGTTTCTTTCTTCCTCTCTCTCCTTCTCTATCTCATATAAAAGTATTCAAAGCACGCTTCTTTATGCATATACTATTAAGATTGAGATGATAATACAATTTTGAGGTTTAACAACGACACAATTAGCAAGGCAAGCAAAAAGCTTAAATTTTTCCAATAAATATGATTTAAACGTCCAACTTGAGCGATTTCGAATCGTAGGTGAAATGTGACGATGAGAATAAGAAATGTTATTTATTATTCTTTAAAACGGTCAAATGATTGTAGGTCAATAATTTCTAATTTTAATTTGCAAGAGTAAAAGCCTGCAAATCGAAAAATCAAATTTTACGTGTTATCTTATGAGAAATAGAAATTATCTCCTGGTGTCAAATCTGAATCTTTTGTTTTTTTTTTCCTCATCATATCCGAATCAAGCATTCCTACCAAATTTCAATCTTCTACCTAGTCAAGAAATTTGTCAAAACAAGATCGTGATAATCGAGCATTAAACACGTTAAAAAGATCATGATCAAGCTTCAGATTTCATTCCATACAAAACAAAGCAGCATTCCGACAGACAGAATTATAATTGCTATACATAAATTTCATACACATGCAATTTTTTTTAAATAGAAACAGGAGCATTTGGGCTTTAGATTGATGTAAATCAGTGAGCAAGTTGGTAAATGGGTACATCAACTGAAAAAGTTGCATACCACATGTAATCAACTCATTTCTGGGATCTAGGTCACTTGCCTAGTTGTTGCACTGATAGTGCTCATATAATTTTTGAGATAGAAACCAAAATGTTTTTATATAAAGATTTGTAACTGTGAATTGAAAAAATAAAATATTTTATTCCTACGAGGTGTGTACAAAAAGTTCGTGCACTCGGTTCACCAAAAATCCAAATTAAATTATTCTGGAACGGGGATGTGGTCACCCTCGAAGTACTCTCCCCCTGACAGAATGCACTTGGTCCAACGCTTCTTCCTTTCTTGAAAGCAGTGCTGCATGTCCTCCTTTGTCAGTCCCTTTAGGAGCTTCGTCGTTTCTCGTTTTATGGTATCAACATCCACAAAATGTTCACCCTGCATAATATTTTTCACTTTAGGGAACAGGTAGAAGTCACAGGGTGCTACATTAGGCGAATAGAGAGGGTGGTCCATGGTAGTGATTTTGTTTTTAGCCAAAAACTCACGCGTAACGAGCGCGGTGTGCAAAGGTGCATTGTCCTGATGCAGGATCCACATGTTCTCCACCCACAATTCGGGTCGTGAACGTCGCACACCTTCACGCAGACACTTCAAGACTTCAACATAGAATTTTGCATTAACAGTTTGACCTCCTGTAACATAGTCATGATGAACAACTCCACGAATATCGAAAAAAACGATGAGCATGGTCTTCATTTTTGAACGACTCTTGCGCGCTTTTTTGGTGTGAGGGGAACCAGGGTGCTTCCACTCTTCATTCTGCCTTTTTGTTTCAGGGCCATACTCGTAAATCCAGGATTTGTCTCCAGTTATCACCCTTTCGAGAAAATTTGGATCCTGGGCACTCTCGATCCAGTCATTGCAACAATCAACACGTCCTTGTTTTTGCTCCTCAGTCAAAATTTTCGGAACAATTTTTGCACACAGCTACCGCATGGTCAAATCTTCTTTTAAAATTGTCTGAACACTACCGTTACTTATTCCAAGTATTTCTGCAATCATTCTAGTGGTAATTCGACGGTCTGCCTTCACCAAATCGTAAACAGTGGAATGTTTTCATCGACACGTGATGTTGAAGGGCGCCCCGCTCGTGCGTCATCATCGACGCTCTCCCTCCCCTCCTTGAACTGGTCCACCCATTTATACACAGTTCTACGCTTCATAGCAGACTCACCATACTCCATTTCCAACATTTGTAGAATTTCCTGGCCGTTTTTGCCAAGTTTTACGAGAAATTTGATGTTGGTTCTTTGCTCGGTTAAAACGTCTCGCTCCATTCCGCCGACACGATCAAAAGTACGTTCACAAAAACAGACACCAAAAGCACAGATCTCACTCGACCGTGACCAAACTTTTACTGAGGACACATGAGGCTTCCCACTAGACGCTGCACCACTGTAGAAACTTACAGCATTGCCAAGTCGGCAGAAAAAAATTCAGTGCACGAACTTTTTGTACACACCTCGTATGCAGGTTGATTTGTTATCCATCACTTTTCGTAAAAATACAGCAAGCCCATAGTTAAGAGGTTGGCAGCATGCCCTACATATAGCAAGCCCATTTTTAAAAAACTGGCAGCTCACCCCTGGTCTCAATGACACAATTTTTAATACATAAGATAAAATGAAATCTATGATTAAGAAATTGATGTTTCAGTTACTTGTTTAGAGAGAAATATATTTGATTGTGTTGCAATGCTACAAAAATATCTCTTTATAAATGAAATAATATTAGCTAAATCACTGAAAGCCAAAATTAATGAGTATTTGAAGCAAACTGTGAAACAAATTCAAGAATATTTTCCTGAAATGGACAATTCAAACAACTGGGTGTGCAATCCATTTGAAGTAAGTCTGCCAATCCCACATGTAATAATACGCAAGCAGCAGAACCTTTTGGATATTACTTCAGACGTTGAACAAATTTAACCTCTCAAAACTGACTTAAGCTACTTTCTAGGTTCATTGGTGAGTATGGGGAGCTGTATAAAAAGGCTCTTAAAATATTGATGCCTTTCTCCACAACAGATTTTTGTGAAACTGGGCTTTCATTCTTAAGTTCAATTAAGACTGACTACCATCAAAGATTACATGTTTGCACCAATTTGAGACTGAAGCTATTTTCAATTGTTCCTGAAATTGAACTTTATTGTCATGAGAAACAGGTACCCCATCACATAAAGTTTACACGTAAACTTATTCATTTTTTAATAAATGAATGTTTTGTGTTGTATTTTTTAAGTATTAATTTTTAAGGGGAACACCATTTGTCTGATTGAGTTCTTAGGGGTATGTAACTAATAATGTTTGGGTAACCTTGCTTTAGGGAGTATCACACTATCAAAGTTTTGAGTGTTCCCCTCTCTTCTCAAGATAGTGAACAAACTGAATAAATAATTATATAGGTATCGTAAATATGAATTTTCAATGTCATTTGGTGATGTTTGGACCCAAAAAAGACATTAAATTTTATAAGTTGCAAATAAAAAGCATGAAAATTGTTCAAATTAACTCAGCATGGGGGTGTACAGCAGCAAAAAATTACTCAGCATGAAATGGGTTAAAGGTGAAAATATGGATGGAAGAATTGCTATGAATAGAAGGAAAATTAACCCTGCTGAAGCATGTTTTTTAAGAACTGCCAAATAATCCATTAATTCTGCAAATGAAAAAGTAAACAAATCACAAATAATCCTGAGAATTTGACTCCTTAATTTGATTCAAAAGTTTCATTATCTTACATATTGGGTATTTTAACAATATTTTAAATTAGGTAACTCCAATGATGTCAAATGAGATGATTGACAAAAATAGCCAATCTGAGACAGTAATTTAAAAATATATGTTATCAGAGTTACTAAGTTTGAAACTGTAATACTAAATCGCTTGGCATTGTTGAAATTATATTGATAATTTTTAAACATACAAAGCATTCAAAATATTATTAGTACCTACTGCTCACTACCTACCAAACATGCACATTATAACCATATTCCACTAAGTTCTTAAAATATCCAAGCAAAATTTATTTTGCTACAGCTATAAAATTATAGATAAAAAACACCTTATTTCTTTAAATTCAAGCAAAAACCATAAATTAACATTTACAAACAATTGCATCATCTGATTTTAGGAAAAAACAACCATAAACATAGTAAACCACACTTGTATCTAAACAAAATGTTTTTATTCTTACCAGAGTACACTTTGAATGAGATACCCCATATATTCCACAGACTAAATCTTCTGATTCAGCTAACTCTGTCGATTCATTTACAAGAGCAACTTCGATTGTCATGCTCTCATACGTAAAATTAGGTGTGATATCGACATTAAATTGGTTTCTGAAAGCATAAGATATGATACAGCCTCAGAGGAAGAAATTGAAACTTGACTAAAAATATCATATTAAATGGATTCATAGCAATAATTTAAAATGAATAAAAGGCAACAGATTACAATCAATACACCAAACAAGATAATTTTATTGAGAGGAAACTCAAAGTAAGAATATTTTTTACTCTAAATGAATTAAAATGAAAAACATAAAAGTTTGGATGAAAAGTTGCATGAGAATTAAAAACAATCAATTTCAGCTTATTGAGAAGCATTAATATATTAGTTTTATAATGCTGGATTAATCATCCCAAAAGAATAATATGCTCACAGAAGGAATGCTCTTGAGTGTTCTGCGACATGGTGAACATACTCGGAGAGGAATGCACTACTGTTATATCACAGCATATAAGTAGGGTATGAATTTTTCAGGTTTAACCCGATTTTTCCCCTCCGATTATGAATTAGTCATTTTGGGTTAAACCCAATAAAACCCGAAATTTAAATTTAAAAAAATAATGTAAATTTAAAAACCTAGTACATACAAAAATTTTTATTAATTTTAAGTGTGTAAAACCACAAGCAATTAAAATTGTCTCAAAAGAAATTAAATGTTTTATTACCTTCGTTATATTTTCAAAATAATTTTTTCATTCAAAATGGCATTTTCAGGTAGTTATTTTACAGCTTCTCTAATTGTGTCCGACAGTTTCTCTAATTGTGGCGACAAGAATTTGTTAGGCTGAGTAATTAAGATGGTCATAAAAAAGAAAGGAGACTAAGACGTACTGAGAGTATCACTTCACGTGGGCATCTCGCAAACCACAATCCCTAGTCGTCCTCTGTGAGGGTAACAGTGCCACCACAAGTGTATATACAATGTAGATACGTTATAGTACATACTATGTAGATAGAATGTATTTGTTTTGATTTTGAGTGGATTCGCACCGTGTTTCATGTGCCTTAGAGAGCGAGCAGTAAGTGCTGTGGTCGGTGAGTGTGAATAAGTGTTACCTTCCTTGAACATTGAAAATTGCTACAATAATTTCTGCACGAATGCATGAAATCGCGAACATGGAACCCGCAAATATGGGATTACTGTATGTTATATTTTTGTTTGTTGTTCTCAACTTTCTCCTCACTAAAAGAAAAACTATATAAAGTGACAGTGCAGTGTTGATTGTCAGATGGTGAAGAGATTATTTTATCAATACAATTCGGGGAACCTCAATTTTGTAGAATTTTGTTATATTTTTGTTTGTTGTCTTGTTTGTTGTTCTAAACTTTCTCCTGACAAAAAGAAAAACCTTATGAAAAGAGTGTAGAATTTAAAGCCTACTTGTTATAACCATCCCCACAAAATTTAGATTTGGATATTTTTTTATTTTGGATTGGTGCTCAAGTTTGCTATCCTGAATTGAGTAAGTATATCTTAATGCTTTTATGTATGCCTACTGGTAGCTGTGAAGTTGAGTTGTTTTTTAGCCTTTTACAACATTTACCTCCAGAAAGATGTAACAGGAATGAAAAAACACTTTCTATGCAAATGATTTTATATGTTAACAATAAAAATAAAAAAATTAAAATTAAATTAAATTATTTATTCATTCTTTAAATTATTCCCAAATTAACCCGAATTTATGAAATTTTAAGGTTTTTCATTGAATTGAAGCCATATTTGATAGAAACAAATAAAACCCGATAATTACCCCAAATTGATATTTTTTTTCAACCCAAAAAATTCATACCCTACATATAAGTTAAACATGCAAATTAGTCAACCTTTATTATTTAGCTTGAAAATGTGTATTAAGACACTCGATATTCCTACACATACAACAAGGTGTCAGTACACCTTTTATCATCCATTAATATTACCAACTATATGTATAATTCCCCTATTAATAGATTTGTTTGTATGAAATTTCTGGCTAATCAACCTCTTGGATTATTATAGTCATTACTCCCTCCACACCATACACACACAAGGGAGGAGGGTAACCCAGTGCCATTAGCCTATTCTTTACGAAGAGCACCAAGGGACCCAACTTCTTAACATCCCTTTCGAAGGATGGAGCACTGACTTGCAAAGTCTCTTCAAATCACACAAGTATGGGACGGGACAATCCCATGTTGAAAAATCCTACCTATGCCAGATTCGAACCTGGGACCACTGCATAGAAGGCCAATGCTCGAACCACACCACCACCCCCCTATTAATAGAATTCATCATTCAGATAATGTATATTTTGAGACAAGATAAATTTCATTGTACCATAAATTAAATTAAATGTTTTAGGGCTGTTTTTAATGTATTTGTGGATTTTTATAAATTTTTAATATGGTTTAGCTAAATGTGCAAATCACATTGTAGATTTCATTTTTATTTATATTCATATGTATTTACTGATGCTTGACTGATATTGTTTTTATTGACTAATGTTTTTGGTGATTATTTAGCACGTTTTCTTAGAAGAAAAGCATTGCTTTTGATCAGTCTGTTTGTCTGTGGGCAATCAACTTTTTTGTTTTAAGAGATATTTGGAATATTCTTTTTGAATTAGATATCTCTTATAAATCTATTAAGTTTTCACTGATTGAACTGGAACGATTTCCCCCCCCCTCCTGAGGCAGGCCTCTCAAAACAGACTCCGCCTTTAAAAAAAGACTCCGAACTGAATGGCAACCTCCCGTCGCCTCGCATCACTTGTCCCTCGCTGTTAGAACAGATGCTCCCAATATATAGTGCAAATGGACTACCCTCCCTCTCATCCCGCTCCAGTTTTCAATGGTTTCCAGGATGAGAAGGCAAATCAAGGTGTTTTCCACAAATATTCATGCAGTAAAAATTTTCCAACTAAATGCCCGATCCTGACGTGCTACCCCCTCGCTTTTTATTACCATTTTAAAATGTTAGAATCCAGCTTTGAACACAGGACTTCAATATTCTTATGGATAAAAGAATGAAGTTGCATATATAAAAATGAATAACAATAGTGCATAAGCGAAGCAAGCATGTATAAGTCAGGGGATACTTGAGAATTGTCTGAGGACAATGGCCAGGTGGTCCGGAAAGCATTCCTCCTTTTGTTATATATTACTAAGTCCCATTTAAGAATGCATCCCTCACGTAAATCTGGGACCATCTGTATTATTCCACCTTAATCACCTGGAATTCAAGGTTTGCATATTATACTCTGCCTATACGTCCACCCTAGTATTTTCAGGGATTTTTTTATCGTTTTGAATGCTGACTTATATGGTGTGATATACAGTAGATATCAAATGCACCTCTCCAGTTCTATTGTGACAATAATTAGTTAATCATTACTTTTCAAAACACTCAGGTTCATTCTTCCAGCATGCTTGTATATTATTTGCATTCCAGAAAAAACTTTTTTAGCAGGTTAGTATTTTCATGGTTTAATAGATTTAATATAACAGGAAATTGTCAATGATATGAAGCAATTGCTTTGAAAAGATAAAAATGCAATTATTACACCTATTAAAAAATTCATAATTAGAGTTTTAGTGAAAAAACATTCACATATAACATAGATGCATAAAAGATAAAACATTAATATGCATGAAAATAATTAAAACTGTAAAATAAATTATCATAAGAAAAATTATTAATTTACAAAATTATTAATTTTAACTACTTCTGAGAAAAAGTTACAGGAGAGAAATTAACAGTTAAAACTATTTTAACCCTTTGACCACATAACATGACACTAGTCACTGGCACCTTTTTTTACTATTCACCACATAAAGCACCTTTGCCCCACAGTCATAAAAATATGTTTACCGTACTATGTGTCATACTTCCCCATCCTTGATTCCACAGCCTAGCATTGGATATGTTTGGCCATGGAGCAAAGTTGCTTAACGCGGTGAATGGTAAAAAAAGGTGCTAGTGACTAAAGTTGCTTTACGTGGTCAAAGGATTAACAAGAGGAACTAACAACATAAACTAATTCTCTAAAACGTGATCAATACAATACTTATACTATTATGATTCAGCGAAAAAATTATGACATCTTTTAATTACATTTATTCAATTTCAACTTTATTACTAACTAAACAATGAATCATTCTAAAAACTTCTAAATTGATATAACCATATTTACCTGAATTTAAGATAAGTATTATTCTTGTTTTAGCATTTAAAAAGCAATGAAACATCTTGCATTCAAATAACATGAATTAACTCGATGTGGATCATTGTTTTTACACCAAGGTAGATGATATTGGCATTAGAACTGGAAAGTGGAATTCTATCTTATAGCAATGCAAATATGTATTGAACACAGATAGTTGACATGTCACAAAATAGAAATAAGCACGATATGGCATCAGTAAGGTATTTATACTCAAGGAGGAGTCTTCTGGTAGTATAAGTGAACAAAACTGTAAGTTGGTGAATATTTAGTATGCTTCACAGCATTTTCATTAAAGAATTATAAATTTTTACAGTAAGATATGGTAATCGCTACAGCACTTAAAATATTTACTCATTTGATTAAAACACAAAATTGAAATTCATGTTTACAAAACATGGAGAAGAACAAATGAAATTGCAGAAGAAACTTTTAGTGCCCCTATAGGAACATATGATTTCTCACCTTATAACCATTCATCTTATATTCAGGTAAATACAGTTAATACTACACTAAATTAAAAACAAGATAGTAATAGAAAAATATGTTGAGAAGCATAATTATAAGGTTAAAATTTGATCAAAACATCAACTATGTAAGATCCAGTTATTAGTTATCAACCAATATATGGCACAAATCATGCACATTTAAAAGTTTGAAACCAATTCACCTATTGAACATTAACTACTTATTTGGGTTTTAAAATAATTCATAGAGATTTTAAAATATTTGTTGTGACACATAATAGATTACAACATAATTTAAAATTCTACTTAAACAACATTTTTTAAAGTTGCCAATAAAAAAGTTAGTGAAGATACAACTTACCTTCAGTTTCAGTGACACTTAGCCAAAAGACTGGTATGAATAGTACAATAGAGCAATTCTATATACATACATAAATCTAAGATATCTTACATTACTTTACGTCGATCCTGGACAAATATCAATATAGAGACTTCCCTCTCTTTATGCGGGGCTTGCATTCCAGGAAAGTGACGCATAAAACAAATTCGTATAAACAGAAACTATATTTACATGTAAAAGATCGAGATATGTTCCACAAGCAATCCTAACACCCTTCCAAGACGCTCTTCTTTTGCTCCATAACGACTTCTTATGCTCTAAATACAAATTTGAAAAATTAACACTCTAAATTATACTCGCCAATAAATGGAAGCAGACAAGCACAAGTGGTGGCTGTTGTGAGTGACATAATTGTGGAGGTTTAAAGTGCTGAGGGTTGTCTTGGCCCAACGCAAGTTCCGCGGGTAAGGAGACAAAACGTCTCAAGTGTGCTCAGACAGTATCACAAGAAATCTCCTTCTCATCTCCACTCTCGTCTCTTTTACTGTATTATTAATATGCAAAGCATAAGAGACAATGAGAGACTGAATGGTCGCCTTGTGGTGTAGTGGAGAACTTTCTTTCATTTGTATTGCCTTGGCCGCATAACCACATAAGAGCAAATCAAAGATGCATAAAAAGAAATTCTGGTAGAAACAAGTTTGTCGCATAATAGGGAATTCGCATAAAGCGAATCTGCATAAAGAGGGGGAGACCTGTAGTTAAGTCAAAGCATAGGCAATAAATATAACTAAAAAAATAAAACTAATGCCAATAAATGGACTTTAAAAACAGGATTAATTGCTATGAGATATTCTGATCAGTTTTGCATTTCCAAAGCATTTCCTAGTTACAATTTTATGGGAGAAAAGGTTGGCCTTCAACTCTTAACACAAGGTGCCAATTTAGCCGAAATATAAAATAAAACAAAATAATTAACATAGAAGCAACAAGCCATTATTAAGAACAAAAACAATAGAAACACTGAGTAATGATCAATTTTACACCATCTAAGTCAATGGTTTCCAAACTCAGTTGTCACAGCTGATTTTCAGGGGTGCTGAAAACAACTTTGTTAATAATTAAATCAGCCATTTGAGTTGTTGATTATATTTATAACCAATGTTATATATATATATATATATATATATATATATATATATATATATATATATATATATATATATACATACATACATACATACATACATACATACATACATATATATATATATATGCACACACACACACACAGGGTGATATGGAAATACCTCCAAAAACTTCAGGAGCTTGTTAAGCGGTTCAAAATAAAGAGAAAAGTTCATATGATTATATATCGATAAATGCACCATTTACGAGATACAGCTCCATTTGGTCCATGCCGCTGAGTGGGAGTTGGGGTCATAGAAGGAATAAAAGGAGCACCACTGTAGTGCATAACTTGATTAATGTTCTCAAAAATCCTATTAAGTACTTAAAAATAATAATAAATGTTCAAAAAGACCTCCTTCCGAACGTATGCACACCTTAGTCTTGAGGACTTCCTGATATGCTCAAAGACAACAGGTTGTGCTGCAACGGTTTGAAAAGCATTTTGAATCCTCTGCCAAAGCTCCTCTCTTGTGTTGATGTATTCAGCATAAACCAGGGTCTTTAGGGTCCTCCAAATGCAGAAATCACAAAGATTTAAGTTTGGAGATCTAGCTAGCCAGTGTGTTGGGCCTCCTCGACCAATCCATGGAACTCTGAAGATTTCATTAAGAAGTCCTCGTACCATACGGGTTTAATATGCTGGAGTGCCATCATGCATAAACCACATTGTGATTCTCAGTGCAAGTGGAATGTTTTCTAGGAAAGTTGGCAATGCATCTTGTAGAAACTCATGGTAACTTTGTCCAGTAAGACATACAGGCAATTGATATGGACCGATTAAATGATCGCCTACAACTCCTATCCATACATTGACAGAAAATTGGTGCTGATGGTGAGCGTGTCGAGTTGCATGGGGATTCTCGTCACTCCATATGTGAGCATTATGCGAGTTGAAGATGCCATCCCAGGTAAAAGTTGCTTCATCAGTGAATAGCACTCTCGATAGAATATCCAGATCCGTCGTGCACTCTTGAAGTAACCACTGACAAAAAACTTTATACGGTAGAAGATCAGCTTCGAGCAAACTGTGAACTCACTGAAAGTGGTACGGATAAAGCTGCTGCTCATGAAGAACTGACCAGACCGTGAAGTATGATGCCGCTATTTGTCTGATGCTGGTCTCAGGATCGTCTTCAATTCTTTTTAGAACTCGTTCCCCCATTTTGGGAGCACGATTACTAGTTCGCCCCTTGTCAATATTTCTCGGAGCTAGTGTACCAGTCTCTCGCAATCGGCGATCCACTGACAAAAACGTTTTGTCGGTAGGCGTACAGCGATTCGGAAACTTCTCACGATATCGGCGAACTGAGGCTTATGCATTTCCTTCCATTTCACCGTACACTAAGTGCATGTCTGTGTACTCTTCAAAAGAATAAGCCATAACGACGACCATTCTCTTAACTAGTTCAGGAAAGTACGAGGACTATCCCTAAAGTAATGAGACTGAAATTCTTATGCATGTTGTGGCAACACTGCCCCCTCCTACCCCTTATCATTGTTTAAACAATGACAACAGTTGCATCTTGTTCCGTTGATTGTCAACTGTGTATTTGTTAACTATTCAAGGTTGTTTTTGTGCATCTCATAACGCTAAAAATGGAGCGGAATATTGAGCAATGGTATGCAATTAAATTTTGTCAAATTGAATGAAACTGCTACGGAAACGTTTGAAAAGTTAAAAAGAGCATATGGGGATGAAGTTTTATCCAAAGCAGAAGTTTTTTGGTGGCACAAGGCATTTAAAGGAGGAGAAAATGTGGAAAATGATCATCGGTTGGGAAGACTTTCCACAGTTAAATTAGATGAGAATGTAGAACGGGGTGAGGTCTTCCATTTCTACAGACCGACGGTTGTTGGTTAAATTCGTTGCAAATGAGCTGGGCATTAATAAAAATGCCGTCCATCAAATTCTGACAACATTTGGACATGCGAAAAGTATGTGCAAAAATGGTGCCCAAAAATCTGAAAGAAGAGCAAAAGGGAAATACATGGAACTTCTGCTAAGAATCTGTGTGATTTCTGCATTTGGGGGACCCTAAAGACCATGTTTTACGCTGAATACGTCAACACAAGAGAGAAGCTTTGGCAGAGGATTCAAAATGCTGTCAAACCATTGCAGCACAACCTGTCATCTTTGAGCATATCAGGAAGTCCTTAAGGCGAAGGACTAAAGCGTGCATATGTGCGGAAGGAGGTCTTTTTGAACATTTATTATGATTTTTAAGTACCTCATAGGATTGTTGAGAACATTAATAAAGTTATGCACTACAATGGTGCTCCTATTATTCCTTCTATGACCCCAACTCCCACTCAGTGGCATGGACCAAACAGAGCTGTATCTCGTAAATGGTGCATTTATCAATATACAATAAACTCTCGATAATCCGGCACCCGTTGATCTGGCACTCTCGTTATTATGGCACTTTTTTGTAACGACATCGCGAAGTTCCGCATTTTGTCACAAGATGGAAATACTGTCACATTGGATGAGAACTGAGGGCATTGAACCAAGTTTGAAGTACACAGGCCATGTAAATTTCTTTTACGTAATGGAAAAATTAAATTAATAGTTTAAAATTTGTATTTACGTTTAACTATTTGTTGAGAACCACAGCGTAGAGGACTATAGTAGGGAGGATGAATGAAGGCGGGTGTCAACTGTATGCGCAGAAGGTCAGGAATGTCACATGGTTTCTCCCACTCCTTCACTTGGCCAATCAGTGTCAGTCAGTTACAGCGGCTTTTGGGGTGTGGCTCGTACATTTGCGGCGTGATTTTCATGTTTATTTGCATGTTTTATGATTGAGAATCTCTTTTGGTTCCTTTAGGATCTTTACATCCGAGTGAGCATTATGCATCATGATGACCATTACGATTTTATAATATAGAGAGAAGAGAGAATATATTTCCGTAACTCGATTTTTACTATTACTGTAAATACCCGCATATAATGCGCACTTTTTTTTCGAAATATTTGAGTTAAAAATTAGGATGCGTGTTATATGAGGGTACATAATCTTCCTATTTTCATTTGACCCCATATTTCTACAATTTCGGCACATTAATTACTGCCCGGGTATCCTCATAATTTTATTGGTGATTTTTATGAAAGTAAGATAGATAATAGTAAAAATTTATTAACTAATTCTATAAACATACATTAATTAGATATGAAAAGAATGAATTCAGTAGTTATTCATTTTAAAAGCCAATAAATTCTTCATCACTGGACCATTCTTCTTCGATGTTGTTATTGGAATCATCATCTTCGGTATCTTTTGTATCCTCCATTGTTGTGGCACTGTCATCGTCATCCTCCCACACCATATCATCTTCACTACCATCTAAACTAGTACTGATGCAACATTTCTTAAAACCTTTTATAATAACATTCGTGGACAATTCATTCCACGTTTCAACAATCCATTGGCAGATCGTAGGGATATCAACTTTCATCATATTTCCACTTTTAGTAAACCTATGGTCGCCATTGACCATCCAATTGGACCAAATTTTCCTCATAAGTGTTTTGAATGGTTTATTAATAACAACATCAACTGGTTGTAGAATTGATGTCATTCTACCAGGAATTATTGCAAGATTCATGTTTAATTCTTGTAGTTTCCACTTTACTGCTGGTTTAATGTGACAACTAAATGCATCTAAAATTAGTAGAGACCTCTGATTCCGTAAACCACCAGTTCTTCTTTTCCATACACTCTCTATCCAGTCATTCATTATCTTCTCATTAAACCAACCTTTTACTTGCACTTTTATGATAATTCCCTTGGGAAAATTGCCTTTAGGTAAAGTTTTTCGCTTAAAAACAACATATGGTGGCAGTTTTGTGCCATCAGCCATGCATGCAAGCATTACTGTGAATCGATTTCTTTCATTACCAGTGCCTCTAATTCTTATGGTTCTAACGCCTTTTTCACTGACCGTGGTTTGCGATGGCATGTCAAAGGTTAGTGGGGTCTGGTCGGCGTTTCCAATTAGACTTAGTGGAAAATTAAATTCCTTCCTCAATTTAATTATATAGGATTGATATTTAAGGAGTTGTTCTTCAAGATCCTCCGGAAAATGCTGACTTATAGTTGTGCATTGGAGTATTGACAAATTATTTCTCTTGTAAAAATGATGACACCAGCGCATGTTGAGCTTTTTGGCTAATCTAAGAACTTGAACCCAAACAGCTGAAGTACTTACACCTAAGCAATCCCTTCTTGTGTCCGCTATGCATTTCATCAGGTGTTTTTCCAACTCAGGATTTTGAACTTTTCCCTTGCGTTCAGCCCTCTTTGTTTTAGGCATTTTGTTAATGATTTCGTCGGATTTCCTCCATTGTCTGATAATGGATTCCCCCGGTCCAAATTCTCGCTCTGCTGCACGATTGCCATGCTCCTTAGCATATTGGATCACTTTCAGTTTGAATTTGGCAGTGTAGCTTTGCCTTTTAAGTTCCATATTTTCTGTCATAAATATGGGTTACATAAGCGCGTTAAGTAATTATCTTCACTTATAATAAGAAAAAGGGAGTGAAATGTCATAAAGATAAAATATGTATGACTTTAATGAATGTGTATATAATTAACATGTATCTGTCTATGCATAATACTAAATCTATGTGCAGTAAAAATTAGCTTGATAGAAACATATGTGATTTAATCAACGTACCTATTTTGTAATAATTTTTTACTGCATTCAATTAAGTTAAACTGAACTGAAACTGAAGATATGCACGTTAATCTGTTCCTTTATCGACTTCAATATATAATTCGATATGCTGCCTCTAAATAACATTCAAAATTCTCTCGCATTTCACTGTATATGATTTGCTACATTGTAACTCACCTTTCCTTTTGTTACCACAATGATGAGCTATTTTACGCATGACGCCACCCTATACCAGCGCCCGGCCTGGTGGTGAGGTACTGGTACTACTTACAATTAGAAACAATGGCAGCTGATGCCTTTGAGTATGCTGGGAGTTTATGCTTCTTGTAGAAATAAATCAAGTTATTGTTCCTTACTTTTCTCTCAGCATACATATGTGATTTATTCTTGATTCTTCGAGTCTGTAGTTAATTATGGTTATTTGCTATCATTTTTACGTGCTCCAGAGTGTTCTAATTAGCGTAAAACTGAAGGTTGGGCAAACCCGTCCACCTCAGGCGTGACTAAAGCATATGTAAAAAACTTCGACATACGATTATCGTCATTCCTTCATTCTATTAGTTCAAACAATGTCATATGCCATACTATGAAATTAATATAATTGGATTATTATGTATATCCTAATATCACCTTGTAAGTAAACAGAGTATGTAATGATTGACTTAGCTGACGTTCTTTTGGAACATTATTCAAAATTTCATTTCTCACTTTCATTATGTTACCAATACATAATACCAATAATTCGATCATTGTTTAGACCAAGTTACACCATCTACTTTATTCTGGAATGGTAACGCTAAAAAAAATCTGTTCATGCTATACGCGGGTATATAGAAAAATCATAGATTACGAGGCTGAAAACCCCCCTGCGGATATTTATGGTAACTCAAATAATTTTTGCTTTCCCTTGAGATTGGAGTTATAGAAGTTCCACTGTATATATAAAAATTTTAAAAAATATGTTTCTGTATTTTTTATTTTCTGTAACTCAAATAATTTTTACTTTCCCTTGAGATTCGAGTTATAGAAGTTCCACTATAATTTGTTATGATGGCATTAATTTCCATTAAAAGCATTAAGGTCCCTTAGCAATGAGGTCGTTGCCATGGTTTTTATACATTCCATTGTTGAAAAGAGGAAAAATTCACACTTTTTTCTGGTTTAAAGCAGATATATATGCTAATTCACTATGTATTTGACTTCTGCCTTAAAAAATTAAGATACTCTGTTCTTTCAGTTAGACAAATGTTCTTTTCCAGAATTCGCATTCCAATTTTAAGTAATTTTAAAATACATTTTTAGAAAGACTTGCACAGAATCCCCTGCTTTTTTATGGGGTATTGAAATAGAACATTCGGGTTAAAAAGGTCTCTTAAATATTAACTTTTTTGTGACTTTCGACTTTTCTCATCGGTTGTGCCACTCAACCTACCTACCTAAGAGTACCTAAGAGTTTTATGTCAATCTTAGGATTTTTACATCAGAGTGAGCGTTACGCATCATGATGACCATTACAATTTTATAATATAGAGATGTATGTATGTTACATTAACAGGAAAGTATTCCATTAAAATTTATATTGACTTTCAACTCATGTAAAACTATACATACTTGAGAGAATATTTATTGGTGTAAACATGCATTAACATATATTTATAAAAAAAGCACAATTAACAAATACATTTTGATATCCCAACATTTATTAAACAAAAGCAGTTCTGTTAGTGCATTTGTGTGCAGTGAAAATAATTAATTTAAGCAATAAATATTAATAATTTTTTCTATGAGTTAGTGTACAAGAGAGTAACTTTTTGTGTTAATTTTATCACTATGGTTGAGGTATGTCCGAGCGCAACAATTATCCATCAACTGCCACAAGCAATTTAAATGCAGCCATAATGACTTCGATTATTTAACAAGAGATCACCAAAATCTTAAAATTAGGTAGTCTTCTGACGAACCTAATGAACTTCCATATTAAAAATGATTCTGCTAGCAATATCAGACTATGCTACAAAACTAACTAGTAAATAGTACAAACAGGAAAAGATCTACGTAAATTCCAGTGGTTTGATTTTGGTTCATAAACAGGTGAGGCAGCAAACAAAAAATATAAAGTGTGCAAAAGAGCTTACTATGCCTGCCTTCACCAACATCACCGGCCATGTTCACCCTGATGCCATTTTCATTAAAACAAAACTCAATTACTGTCTTTGAAATTGCTTGAGGGTTATGTAACATCAAGAGTATAGATTTTCCTACAAAAGAAAAAACATGAAGAATTAAATGCATGTCATGGCACAGCACTCACATAGCAAAGTGAAACATTGCCACTAAATAAAACTTAAAACAAAAATATCAAACTTAAGAGGCACTTGACAAAACAGTTTTGATTCAAATTTACAAAACAAAATACATGACATATTAATAGTAATTAAGATTATATGCATGGACAGCACAGTTAGCACATTAAATAACAACGAAACATTGAAAAATTTGCATTCTTTTTTATCATAGCTGAATAAAAGCTAATATACTTGTAGAATTTAACACTTGATTAGCCGATATTATAGAAACATCAAGGCTTAATGCTTACATGGCAAGTAACTTGTTAAAAATTAGAAACAGGATTTAACTGCCATGCATTTATAATATATCAAACCAATATTTTTATTAGATTTTTTACCGAGGTTTTATTAAAAACAGTCAAGAGATATTGAAAATAAAATTTTTGGCAATGCATCAAAAATATTTCTTCTGCAAAGCTGTAAGAAATGTTATTACAACAATAATAAAGGTTTTGCAAATAAATTTAAAATTGTTTAAATATATAGCAGAAGGTCAATTAATGAGCATTTCAACCAGAATAATTCAAAGGTTACAAACTATTATTATAAACAAGAATAATTTACACATTAAAGAAACTTTATGCTGTCTTGATATGGCTTAATCTAGAACCTTAAAATTGGAATTCCATTGATATTGGCATTTAAAATGTCCCCTAATTTTATAGATAGTCAATGGCAAAATTTTCTTGCTACCAATCTGAAAAACAAACAGCCAGAGAAAATGACATGTATGCAACTAAGAACCTTTTTAAAAGACATTTTTCACTCCATTTATATCACTAGCATATTATTTAAAATTGAATGAGAGGCCATCTTAAATACAGTACTACAACCAAAAAAGATGATGTTTCAGACCAATTTCAAAACATTACACTGGTTCACGGAAGACAACAAAGCACTACTTCAAGGAAATGATGAAATCTTGTGTTAAATCCATGGGTAATCAACCAAAAAATAAGAATAGGTAAAAAATGAGATTACTAGAATTCCATAATTTTTTTATGAAAGAATTTTTGCAGAAGATTTTCATAGAAAGGATGGCATCCAATCTCCTATGAAAACTGTATGGTAATGCCAAAGTAATTCAAAAACACTATTGAATGTTCTACAAAAATTGATATAGAAAATGCTGCTTAGTTCAAGGTCACAAAAGCTAATATATTGTGAGAGACTATAAGAGGCAGCTGCAGATGCATATCCATCATTTAAAAGCTATTCACCAAGTAAAAATTTATGTAAATCTTTCCTCATAATTAGCATTAATAATAACAACAACGTTTAAATGATAGTGACTAATTCTTTTCTAAATATTGGTACTTTTCTTCAAAATTGTTACATATATAATAAGAAATTTTTAGTCTCAACAAAAATAAGAAATATTATGAACTGTGTACCACATGGATAAATTACCTTCTTTGCTTTTCGTGGGAAAGAAAACAACTGCCATATTAAGACCCACAGGTGGGTCGATCTGGAATGAATATGTTTTAGTTGTGGGATTGATAGGGAAAAAAGTAATAATAAAATTCATTTTGAGAAATTTACAAAATGGGAACGAATAATTAGTATCTCATAGGACTTAAGAAAACCTAATGCAATTTATTACAAAATAACAACTCAGTTCTAATAACCGGGTGAAGTTCAAGACGGTGACAGTAGCGCTGTCGATGGTGAGAAATGGTACTACTGTGGCATAATAACCTTCTCAGCCCCCTGGGTTGGGTTGGTTTTGTTAGTTGGTTCATTTCCTTTCCACGTTCACTGTGTTCTCTGCTTAGGGCTGATGCCTTCCCTAAAGTATCATGAACTGCCAGTCGAAGAAGAAGCTAGCATGAGGTTTCTGCAGGAATGTGGAGTGACTGCAAGTGGATACAAGTGTGACAGAATATGTATGTACAAGGTTGTAGTTCAATGTCCCCTAGCTTTATCACCTTTTACAGCCTCACTGATCATGCTTGTAGTAGTACCAGTTCTCGCCATCGACAGCGCTACTGTCGGTCTTTTGACCTTCACCTGGTTATTAGAACAGTACCAAAATAACAGTATGAATAATCCATTGTCCCACAAAAATTGTAACAGGAATCCTTACTACAGGAATGGAGAAAAGACTCAAAGAAATACTAGTGCAAAATTGATTTGGTTTTCAGAAAAGGAAGATGTATAAAATGTGTCATGAGACTGATGAGAATCTCATCAGAAGGATGGCAGAAGAAAATCATGATTGCTGTGCCTGTTTTACTAAAACACATAAGCCCTTTGATAGCATAAACTGGATAAAGATTATCCAGATTTTGAAGGATATCTTCTTACTTCACTCAGAGAGTGATTGCAAAATGTTACTAAAATACATAATGGTGAATAAAGAATAGCTAAATTGGCAATATTAAAAAAACAATGAGTTATCATTGAAAATGTATACATAAATACTATATTTATACGTCTATACGTCTAATATTCAGTCAAACTTTTGGATCAATGTTTTTGTGAAAAATGAATATTCCATCCAAAAATAATGGAAAGACATTTATGTAACATAATAAGATTTCCTGGGGCAAATTCATTTGAATGAACTTGACAATGGCAAATTCAAATTTTTAAACAAACATTTCCTAAAAAATATGAAAAATTAATTACTAAATTTGATATATGACAAAAACAAAAAATAGAAAGTCATCTTTTAAATCAAACATAAGACTAACAAATAATATGATTCAACTCACCTTTCCGAGATATAAATAGGATTAATGAGTGGTCCATTATCCGGTATAACCATTTTAGGAAGGCCTGTATGAATGTATTTTGCACAACTATTAAGTTCCTGTTGTGTACTCTCATTTACTTTTGGTACTATGACCAATTTATAGCAGCCTGAGTAGACATTTTTAAACTCCACTTTTCCATACTGTAAAAAATAAATTCCAACACTATTTAAATTTTAGAATTTGAAGTTTGTTAAAATATTTAAAACTGTAAGCTTAACTACACAAATAAGAAGAATGATTATTGGAATTGATTAACAAAAATCTTTTCTTTAGTAATTCATTCGGGATTACTTGATATATTTCATTTATAGACATCAAATTCAATCTAAATCAAAAAGTACTTATTTTTAAATTTTGATTTTTAAGGACTTATTCTTTTATAAGAGTTCAACTGAATAAAATTAAATCTTCCATACTGATGGATTGCTAATATAAAAAACTAAAAGATATTCAATGTGAAATTATAAACACTACACACATTATCAGTAAAATACACAAAATTTAAAATATCATTTAGACTATGGAAAATGATAGGTTAAATAGAGACCAATGAAATATTCATGATCTAAAATTGATCACAAATGTGATGATTTGTAAGCATTGAAGTAATCATTTTGACATTAATAACTCAAAATACTGATTAATAGGATACCTTATTAGATTCAGTCACTTCCGAGCTTCCATTTTTATTGTGTTCTTTTTGTGAGTGAACTATTGAATTGGGTAAATCTCCAGAGCATTCATCAATTTTTAAAGTCTCATTGACTCTTAAGGTAACATAATAGATGGTATGATTACACAAAGGAAGCAAAGGAAAAACTGCAGTCATTTTATCATTGGTTACATCAAATTCATAGGTAATATTTGGTTTATCGTGACAATCATAAAAACATTTTTTTGGTGTGGTACCATCTGGAAAAAAAATACAGATCACATCAATTGATTCTGAATTTTGGCATGATAAAAATACTTTTAGGAATGAAAATGTCACCATTTATCATTTACCTCCATAAACTGAATTCATCTTGTCATTGGTCTAAATTGCAAATAGAAAAATGGTAAAATTAATTCAAATTATAAAAAATCCAAAAACACAAAGCCAAGCAGGAAAGATGAAAGATGGTCATGAAAATACTGTAATTAGAGCACAATAGAATGATTTTGGTTCTTTGCACAGCTTATCAAAATTCTATGAAATACAACCCATGGTTGGATGAAATAATGCCATTGAAGGAAGGACTGGACTGTCACAAACTGAACAGATTCTGCAAAATTGACTTTTTCACTGCTATATAAGGCAGTCTTTCATCTTGTTAATTCCAAATAACTGCATATTGCGAACTAACCACATTTCGTTTTAATCTGGATCCATTAGATTCAGTTTCTCCAAGTGAAAAACAAATTAATGTAATGTATAAAAAATAAAACATCTTGCTTATTCATTCATCAATAGAAAATGCTGGAAGCAACACTACATTCTTCTTTTAGGCAGTTAAAAGCCAAAGACGAACATCTGGAAAAATGTATGTATTTCAAAAACCATCTCTAGACTGTCGAATTAAAACTACCTGGGAAATATAATACACGAGGATAATATTACACCACGATCAAGAGGACTAATTTATAGAAATATATAGCTAGAGCAGACAACAACCTGTGGGAAACCAAACTGGACTGGGAAATATTTGTATTATAAAAAATATTCCCTCAGCAGTGTTCATCACACGGACGGTTTAATATTACCACTTAAATTTTATAAGTTATACGAAAATCAGTTAAATAAATGCATTAAGGAAATTAGAATTCAAATGCTAGTTTTCGTTCGTTATTAACGAAATTACAGTAGCTGATAAAACAGCTCTTTGGTACCCCAGATCCCCATACTATTTTTTTAAATATTTTGTATTATGGAAAAATTTATTTTACAACGGAGATTTGATCAATGCCTAATTTACAAAACATTGTGGAGCTTGACGAAGGAAAAAATTACTATTTTTGTGTATTCTTCATCTTTCAACCGAAAATAACGGTGATTTACTTTTACAACACAATTTAGCAATAAAGTAAACAAAAATAAGTGTAATTACCATTAGGTACTCACCTGATTTTTTTTATCTCACCCGCTACAATACTCGGATAAGCCAAAAAAATGACGTCTCACCGTTCTAAATGTTTTAAGATAATGAGGTTAATAGTGAACTTTTTTACAATATTAATACAAAAAAGAAATGAATAGTTATGGCAGAGAAACAGCTAACCATTAATATAAAACACCTCACGGATAATCAAATAGACGAGTGATGATAATCATTATCACTATGAAAAAATTCCTGATAATTAAGATAACACTCGGAATACCAATTGCATCGCTAATTTACTGTAGTTGACATGCAATTCAATTATGCGACATTAAAAACTTAACAGATTTCAAAAAGTGCTTTTCACCCGCAGCTGCATCAGGAGAAATGTTACACAAACTTGTTTTTGTTTCATTCTATAAGGCTTTCCATTTTCATTGCCTTTTCTTACAACTCGACAAACCTAAATGGTTTTCTTATTAAATACTAAGATAACAGCTTCGCTTTTGTATAACTGTTTTTCAAACTAGAAAATATGAATGATATGGATTTGATGCTTAGAAGTAGTTAGTCATAACAAAATGCTACCTTCATGGATGTTAGATCCTGCTTTTGAAGACGTTTAAGATTTAGTTCGTAAAATTATAGAGAATTTTATTTAACACTGATTACAAATCTATAATTATCTAGATATAAATTTCGGAACACTCAATTTTCTATTGATTGGCTGTGTAAATATGAAAAATAAAGAAAGTAGCAGCCTAGCAGCATTGAAGATTATGGCGCGACTTGTTAAGAGGGAAAGTACAAGCAATAAGCTGTTTTCGCTAATTTTATAGCAATTTCGATTAAATGCTTCGTATCACGCTCAATATTTAGAAAACTATACTTATATTTTTAGTTGATCTCCCCCTTTGAACTGAAAACATATCATTTATACGCATCGTATTCAAGGAATTGAGCATTCAGCAAATTTGTTGAAAAAGAAACCAAATAATCTTGCCGAGCTCTTTTACAAACTTGCCAATAAAAATAGACAATTTGAACATTACTCACTCCACTCTTTTCCTAATAAACCTATACGTTTAATTTTAATGTTATCAAATTCAGGAATCTATTCGTATAATATTCTCTAAGTAAGGCGCTAACCTTTAAACAGGAATCCATCAGTCAAACCAGTATTTTTGAAGATTTTTATTCTTTCAAACACATTAATGAAGGCTTCCCATGTCAGTAATGACCCCAGGTTAATATAAAATTTATTAAAATTACGAGAGGCCGTTAATTATTCGAAGTATATATATAGTAGTTGTCAGAGAAGTTTAAGCAGTACTTCACTTTTTGACCCCCCACTGAGGTTTTTTCTCCTTTTTCATTTCGCTGCGCGATGTTCCTTTTTTCTCTTGGGTTGGTAATACGACTGGTTTATAGGTTTGGTTTCCTTCTCTTTATGCGTGGGCTGCGTTCCCAGAAAGTGACGCATAAAGCGAATTCGCGTAAACAAAACCCACGTATTTGTAGTACCATGCACATATTTACTTGTAAAAGTTAGGGATACGTTCCGCAGGCAATCCTAACTCCCCTCCAAGACGCTCTTCTTTCGCTCCATAACGATTTCTTATGCGCCAAAGACAAACTTACCCCTCCGATGGCAATGTAAATTATACACCTTTCGTTGGTAACTTAAGGTGACTGATCACCCCATATGTAGATATTGTAAAATATGCCAATAAATGTGTATACAACAGAGCACAGAAGATGGGATTATTTTTAAAAAGTAGGTATTATCAACATGTTGGTAACTTTGGTTTTGTACGTCAGCTGAATCCTCTTCTGTTCCTCCTTCACTAATGCCTGATCACTCCTAGAATTTTATTCTAATAATACAATAAAGAATTAAAAAAATAATATAACAAATAGGGATGTACACGAGGTATTCCATGGTACAGAAGTGGTTTTTGTCTAAATATCAGTGCAGAAAGTTATCTGCAATTACACGTATTATGAAAATTTATTTTTCTTTGTAATGTGGTAGCCCTGCTGTTTAGGTTCGTTCTACACGTTCATTTCGTTTTGCAATTCTGTACTCGCCCTACAAACGAAATTTATTTTTTAAATCGGTTCAGCCAATACCTCCCTATGAATACAGCAGTGGCTCTATCTGACTTCAGGTGCTATGGCTTGCACGCATGAAACCAAACCATTGTATCTACCAGACATTGCTCAAGCACCGTCAGTACTCATTCCTACACATTTGGTCCAATCAGAGCCACTTTTCTGCACAAAATCATTTAATACAGAAAAGAGAGCTTCAGCTGTAGTTTGAGACGCCATGGCTTGGCAAAATAAAAAATCTTCATAAATATTTCCATTAAATTCATACCTAATAAATGCTAACAAGTTAGCATTATTAGAGATGTCAGTACTCTCATCCAATTGCAAAGCATAAAACTGACTTCGAGAAACCCTTTCTATCAATTGTTTTTTTGCATTCTCCACCATTTTGCCGATTCGACGTTTAACAGTATTATTTGATAAGGAAACTAAAGTGAAATCATTAGCAGCTTTGTCACCCAATACAGTTTTTGCCATCAAATACATCACATTATTTGATTCATATGTCAAAAAACTTAACTTAGGGAGAAGATTGTGCGCTTTCTAATTAATGAAATATATGTTAATAGCAATTTAAGTTTTAAGAACCAGAATATTGTGGGATTGGCAGAAAACCATGCCAAAACTGTGGTCATTTTCATGATTAGTTACCCATTTGGAAACTTCAAAGAAATAATTAAATTGTTCCCTGTGAATAATATATCTGGAGAACAGTTATGGGATGTTATCCTTGAGGTCATTACATTTATTCAAACTTTTGATTTCAAGGTTATCTGTGTCATAACTGACAATAACAGAATCCATATATTTAAACTATTATATTTACATGTGGGAAAAACGAAAATCGCTGCAGAGGTGAAATGTTTAGAATTAAAAGAATATTTGTAATGATGAAATGTATGTCTCTGAAAAATGAATGTTTTTTTCAAGGTGAGATGAAATGATTGCAGTATGCAAGCACCAACTACTAGTATGTGTGTGTGTATATATATATATCATTATATATAGACGTTCCTTACAGAGGAGGAGGAGGATATATATAACATATAGGAGGATACTAATGTCCAGCCCAAACTACAAGAGCTAGAGAGCTGAAAGTTTGTTTTTGTAGACATGATGGAGAAACCTACAGATAAAATGAGACTTTTCACCTAAGTGAAATGAGTTCGACTTCAGAAATTCCGAAAGTTGCGTTTTTTCCCATAAGAAAAGCATTGCGCCATTTTTGTAAATTAATTTTGAGCACTTGCCAGTAAGCTAGAAAAATGAAATTTTCAGTGTTGCTAGAATGCCGCAATATCTATTAAGAACTATTGTTACTTTTGCTTACAGTGTCCTGGGTTCGACTCCAGATACCCCGGAATATCTCCCATAAGTTAGCATGGGAAAGTTATCCCAGTGTGTAGACCAATCTGATGGGTTTAGGAAGCTGAAATTTTGCATGTCTATAGAATTTTTCTCATAACCAACTATAAAAATCGAAAATTTCAAAATTGTTAATTTTTAGGGGTTGTTTTAACCCCATTTGTACTTTACAGTTTAATAATTTTTTAATAATCGTTTTTACATGTTCCCTTACCCCTTTGGCCACCCTTTTTCACTTTCACTTCTTTCTGGCTTCTTCTATGGGACTTATCTCTCTTACAGTCCGATGAAAAAAACAGGAACCTCGGAATGTACCTTTTCTTGCGGATTGCTGCGAGATTCTGGTTCACCAGTGGTCATCATCAGACTCTTCCGCATCCCCCATGACAGCGATGACTAATTCTGCCTCTGACTGAAACTGACGTCGACTCAGATGATCAGGATCATTACAGTCCTCATCACCTGAATCCACATCGGTTTCTTCCCCATTGTCTTCCAGTGTGCCAATGAATACATTTGCTCCAAAATTCGTGATTAATTGTGTCAGAATTCTCAATGGCTTCAATAATTTCAGCTAAATTGAGGCTCCAGAACCTGATAAATTGAAATATTACATAAATCTGTGATGTGGGCAGCGTCCTTTAGAATAATATACTTTTCTCCATATTTTTAAACAACATGAGCATCCATATAGCATGAATCAAAGATATATCTAGATATAAATATGGAAAATGTTGGCAAAATCAATAATTAATAGACATTATTCATGTTTACAGATAGCCAATTCAATGTTCGTAAGAACTACTACGACGAAATTTATGTGAAATAATCAAATATGTACAGTAAACATCCAAACGATGCACAATAACAGCTAAAAATGGAAATAAAGCTAAAACATTCACTCCCAAATACTTTCCCCGTCATGTGCCCAGCGGGTCGTTTTCGACCTACAAGTGCACATGACTCACATAAAAATGAATTACTGAAATTTCCAACACTTAAATTGCATTCTTAAATATATTATAGAGAAAAATGCAAATTCATTAATATTAACATGATGATTTATATTTTTAACTTACAATTTTCGACGTGAGGACAGTGTGAGATACCATCGTTTCTGCCTGCGCATGCACTGCAACAATGTAGTCATTTGCGGGAGAGTAAACAGCCCAATATGGTAGACTCAAACTTCTATTACACAACAAAAACAATTTAGTAGCAATAATGTCCGTATGGGCGGCGGTAGAATTTTTCAAGGTAGTGGGTCGAAAATGACCCGCTGGGCATACGTGGGTTTAAGAAATGCAACAATTTGTTACAGAGTCTGAAATCCAAAATCAAATGATTCCGCACTATAAATATCATTCCAGGATTCAAATTGTAGTAAATCTATGAAATTAATTTCATTTGTTTTTGTAAAGAAGTGTCTGTAGTAAATTGGAGGAACTATATTAAGACAAGAAGTGGACAGTAAGGGAAAATGGTCAGAAATATCTGATTAACCATTTTTGTATTATTGATAAAAAGTCAAAATTAGTTAGAACAAGATCTAGTAAGGATTGTGTTGTTAGTGACTCTTGTTGCTTCTTTGTTAATAATGGAAAGGTTACAAGTTCTAACAACATCCAGAAAGTCATTGGTAGCAGCATTCTTAGTAAAAAGATTACAATTAAATCTCCAGTAATACCGTATTTACCTGAAAGAAAGACGACCTTGAATTTAAGACGATCCCTAAAAAAATTAGGTTCACTTACAAAAAAACTTTAACAAGCTAACATTAAGAGGATGAATAAAAAAAAGTAAATTTACGACTTACATCTCCCTCTCCTCTGTTTCCTTCCCTTATTCTTGCTGTCCTGTTCATTCATCACAACTTATTCAAATTCGAACAAGTCGTCTTCCATACCGTCCATGTAATTTGATATGCAGTATTTCTTGAACCCTCTTGAGATACTATTGGGATCTATTTTTTTCCATGCTGCAATGATCCAATTACAGAGAAGTGGTATACTGGGCTTCTTAATTTCCCCTGCAGGAGTTTATGCATGGTCCCCTGCCAAAAGCACTTCTGAATAAAATGACTTTATGTAATCCTTAAAGGGCTTCATCACTACAGCATCTAGCACTTGAATTTGTGATGTCATACCTCCTGGTATAACTACAAGGTCAGTATTCGTACCATGAAGGGTATTTTGAACTTCCTCTGTAAGGTGGCCTTTGAACGCATCTAAGACAAGCATTGCTCTCTGGCTTAAAACTGCTCCAGTTTTTTCATTCCCGGAAGTTTTTAGGATGACATTTTTTGGACCTTTTCCATTGACTGTGTAATTGGATGGCATGTCAAAGTAAATGGGTGTCTCATCTGCATTACCCATTTGGCTCAGAAGGTAATTGTGACTTTTCCACAGCCAAATTACATGCCTCTGGAAAGTTATTAGTTTGTCCGTGAAGTCGGAAGGTAGATGCTGGCAAGGTGAAGTTCTTCATCGCAGGCTAAAACCATTATGACACATCATATGCACACACCATCCATTACTAGCCTTAAATTCTTGGTGTGAAATGTTTTGCGATTGTGCTAATTCTTCGGCTTCCAATTTAATGATATCCTGCATCACCCGTTTACCGTCCATTTGAATATGCACCAAGTTTGCAATTTCCTCTTCTAATGCATGAAATCAGTCTCGTTTTGGTCCACTAAATGATCTCTGTGTTGATTTAGCACCTTCAAGTTTCTCTTTTGCTTGCCTCCACTTTTGCACATTTGCTTCAGCCACATTTCCTCCCTGCCGCTTACAATTATTTCTTTCTTCAGCATAGCGCACCACCATTAACTTAAAATTTCTGTCGTAACTTCTAATTCCTTTCGATATATTCCCTCTTACTGCAGTTCTTTTTTTCTCTACGTGGTCTGCCATTTGTTTGGGGTATCTTATTTAAAAGTTATAAATAATAACTTGTCACTATTTCACTTTAAAACTCGGCAAAGCATGTACTACTCAAGTGCTCTCATAAATTTTCTACACTCGGAAACTCACGTCCACTTTATGTCTGCCGTTGGCATACCAAATGCAAAGCATCATGTTTAAATTGTAGTAGATACGTTTAAATTGTATCAGACTTGTTTACATTGTATTATTAGACACCTTAATTTGTGCCTACATGACTTTGTGTTTCATATTATGCCTGGAACCACCCAGCTGTAGTCATTTTTTTCAACTTGTCATGCGATTACCTACCCAGCTCTAAACATTTCCCAACCACCAAAGTGGAACCATTGATCTATGGGAGCAAGTTTAAGAAATTTGACCTTAAATTTTTAAAGTATTGTAGTAATTAATTAAATACGATGTATTACTTTATGCAATAATAAATATTTAAACAGACATACTTTACATCTGGGTATTTCATGGTGCATTTAAAATAGGGGTGTATTCTCACCTTAAATCCTCATACTCCATTCTAAGACAATACCTAATATTTTTAATGGCATTTTTGTGAAAAAACATCTTCCTTTTGGGTAAATACGGTAATAATGTTAGGGTTATTACAATTTTTATAAATCAAGTCCAGGAGACAGCCTAATTTTTCTAAAAGCATGTGAAGGTCACCAAGTGGGGACCTATACAAAGATATAATAAAGATGTTAAAAATAGAAAGCTCATTAATTAAAATATTTGCCACAGCACATTCAAATCATGTCAATAAATTACATTTGAAAGTAAAACTTTAGAGCTGATATAAAAAGATCTGCTCCCATAAGGACCAAACAATTTTCAAAGCCAACTGAACACATTTTTTAACTGCCAACATTTAGGAGTTTTTATGTGGTTTAAAAGTTATGCTAAAGAAACAGTGATGTGCACAAAAGCTTCTATATAAATTTTAAATAATTCTCAAGTTTTCATTGAACCATGTATAATGATGGACACAAGCACGGGAGAATGGAGCACCTCATGATCTTAGGTTATTTCATAGGAAAATATATTAAACTGGATATTGTGCAATGCAGAGAAAAGTGACAGTGAAGAAGCCAATACTTAGCAGAATTTAATCAATACATAGTGATAAGAAGAATGAACACTGGCACAAATGCCACAATTGTTTTTCAAACCAAAAATTTATATTTGTTACCAAGTAACGATAATTAATTCAAATGGAAGAAGACAGTAACTTGGTAACTAAGATCAGCTTTGACTTAGATGTAGAAAGTATAGACTAAAATATTTCATGATTACTATGGGGGCTCCACCCCGTCTGCTTCGCTTTGTCGGCAGCTTCACAGCCAAATGGATTTTGCTCATGATTTTATAGCCAAGGAAGAGGAATGGGTGCATTTCACACATGATTTTATAACCAAGGAAGTCAATTTCTCACAATGTAGCAGTTAGCTAAGTACCAATTCGAGACAATGTTTCACCCTTCTTTCCACAACATTAAACTCTCATACAAAGTTATTTCATGGGCTGGTCTTGAACCCAGGAGTGGGGAGGAGCGACATGACAGAAGGAGTGGGGAGGAGTCGCATGGTTGAGTTACACACTGGTTTAAGAAAAGCATCTGACGTAAACATGATTCCTTTCATTATATAGAGAGATATCTCAATTGTAAACATAGCATTGTGTATAGGTATATGGTCTACATCACCCACACAAAGATATATGAGTATGTATTGTTAACATGCCCCACATAGTTAATGCATTAATTTATAGTTTGATGCTAATTTAGAAGCTACGAGGACTTCTATGATGAAGAAACTTTCTTTTACTTGAATTATTGAGCATGCTAAATTGTTGTTTTGTTCTTATGAACAATGTAAGCAGAGACACGAATACTGACTTATTACTTCTGGATATTTAATTTAAAAATCTTGGAAAATCCTATAAGATGGCCAATGGTGTACAGCATTCTTACATTCTCAATGGCTTTGGTAGCATGATATTTGGATATTTGACACACTTGAATGCATGGCATCTCATGATAAATGGTGTTACACACAATTTTATTCTTAAAAATTGTATCTATTAAACAACTGTTTCATCACAGAGGGTCTACATCCAACTTTCAGGTCACATTCTGAAATATCTTTTCCAATCATTAATTGAAAACCACTGGATTAAAAGACTAGTTAAGAACAGCGGCGAACTTCTGCCTAGGCAAACCAGGCAGCTGCCTAGGGCCCCAACCTCGGCGGGGCCCCCGACCAGGGGCGACATGGTACACATTGAGGACACAGGACACAGAAAATTGTCAATTTTTCCGAACGAAATAGAAAATAATTGACCATAGTTAATTTTTTGACAAGTCAAGTGGCAACACTGTGTTTGTGTTCTTTGTTTGTTTTGCATCGCACCTGACTTCATTCTATAACTTGTCACTACTTGTTAGTTCGCGTTGAAAGTGTGTGTTAAAAAGTTGTATAAATTTCAATTTTGCAGCTCAAAGGTCAACATCGAACTAGGTACGATCGCTGAACTTTATCGGTCCTTGGTAACATACCTAGAAGATATAAGGAAAGTCGGTACCTTTGATCATTATGAGTCGAAAGCTGTGGAAACAAGCGTTGAACAGAACTACGCATACGATATGAAGAGGAAATGTAAGCGAAAGGTCCAGTTTGACGAAGTAAAGGAAAACGAGGTCGAACTCTCCAGCAGGGCCAGATTCGGAGTTACCGTCTTCAACGTCATTATCGACAGGTTGATTGCAGAACTACAGAAGTTAAGTAAAAAGTTTGGCTTTTTCACGAAGCTACATAGTTTGGAATCTCAAGACATCCGTGACGGAGCACGGGACCTGGAAGCCTTCTATCTGGGGGATTTGGACGGTACTTTGGAAAACGAGTGTCTGCACCTGCGAGCTCATTTGTTATCCGCTGAGGCTACAGGGGGAAAAGGGTTATCGTCACTGGAGCTATACAAGTACATCCTGGAGAAAGGCTTTTTGGACATTTATCCAAACGTGGGAATAGCGCTCCGGATGCTGTTGTGTACACCAGGGTCAAACTGATCAGCAGAACGGTCGTTTTCAGCGCTAAAGAGAGTAAAGAATTGTTTAAGATCTACCACAGAAGAGAACGGGCTTAATTCACTCTCTGTGCTGTACATAGAGTCAGAAATAACGCAGTCTGTGGACTATAGTGAGGTCATCCGTTCCTTTGCAGAGAAGAAAGTTCGTCGCGTGGCAATGTAATCTTGTAATTATATGAAAATATAAAAATTATAATGTGTAAAAAAGTATAGTTGGTACTTATCTATTTCATTTCTAAGTCTGCTTGTCTATTTTCTAAAGTCAAAGTATGTTAAATAAATAAAAAATAAAAGTAAAGTTTGTTTTTTGCTAAATTACCAAAAAGGGGGCCCCCCCCTCTATGTCCGGGCCTGGTTATAAGAACATATAAAAATAAAATTAAGACATCATACTTTTTAATTGATGAAAGACAAAATTTGTAGAAACCTTGGTGACAAAAATTAACATTTGAACTGAAAATGTATTCATGCATAACAACCATGTAAAATGTATTTGTGTACCTTTGCCATCATACAAAACTTTACATAAAACTCAAGCATTAAATGTAATGTATTATTGAATAACAGTAGTATAATTACCACGTAAATAAAATAACTCATTTGAAATACAATAACAGATAAATTCATAGTTTAAAAAAATTGTATAAACAATAGAGTGATTTATATTTTCCCATAAGTTTTTTACATAAGAATTTTTATTTACAAATATAAAAATAGTAAAATATTCCAATCATAAATATTGATAAAATGTTAATAAAAATGCAAGTTTCATAATGTCACATTCGATGCTATAAAAAATTTGTGCATTATAATATTTAATATATACAATTATTTTGGAATTTTATTCAGTAGATTTCACACTGCTTTGCATTTAAAATATGCAATAACTGCATTTTTGTCTCCTCTTCCAATCAAATTATATTTACAACCTGAAAAATATATAATCCACGAAATTTATAATCAATTTTCATCAAATACTAGCTTATGCTAAACGATATAAAAACTGTTTCAGACAATTTTAAAGGACAAAGTGGTCTACTTGCCTTTAGGAACAGCAAAAAAGTCTCCAGGTCTGAGTAAAAGTTCAGTTTCATGAATTCTGACCTCCACATTACCATCCAGAATAAGGAAGACCTAAAAAAGGTAAAAATTTATCACAAATGAAACTTGAAAATTAGCACTTTTACAGCTTCATGATGAAAAGCCTGACAAATGTTACAGAAATCATAAAGTCAAACAAATAAAAATCTGATGTGGCCACCACATGACTTTCCCCATATCTGTAATATTTAAAAAATTTCAAATAGGTTACATAATAATAAATATTTTAAGAAACTGCGAGAAAATTTTAGACTTTACAAAGAACACAAATAAACTCAAACCATAGCCTTCTGATATTGGATATAGCCACAAAGTTCCAACAATTAATAAATGAAAAAGGAACGTTACTAAGACGTCGCTAAGCATCAATTGTTAACAATAGCCATTGGAAGGTGGCATGGTGGTGGCAGCTAAAAATATAAGATATTTCTTAAACAATACATTATATGGGAAAATGTTTCAAATTTCTTACAACTTTTATTCCAACACATTTTCACATTTATCAAATATTAAAGCAATTATTTCAAAATAACGGATAAGTGACAAGAGCAAACACCCACTTCCAGTTGACCAATGTTTACCAAAAACTAATCAGTTCTTGTGACTTTCATAAAAATGTTAAATATAAAATTTCGCGTTGACCTGATTAATAGTTTTTGAGTTACAGCACCCACAAAAAAGCTATCACATACACACACACAGACATCATCGAGAAAATCGTCAAAACGTGTTCATGGGACGTCAAAATGTGTTCTGGGGACCCCAAAACGTGTATTTCTGTTGAAATCTTGAAGTCAATTTTTTTCATGAAAACAATACTTTCCCCTATAGTACATATGGAGAAAGGTAAAATTGCAAAATAATTTCAGAGAACTTTTTTTTCAAATCTCTACATCAACATTTTGAAGAGTGTTTGTTCTGTATAAAGTCATACTTCGCAATTACCTACAATTACAAAAATTTGCATGAACAATCCTGCTGCTTAAAACTAGCTGAATGCACTACTTTTCACACCGGAATATGGTGGATGAAAGGTTTAAATAATAATTTTGGTTTTCCATTTGAATAATATGGGAATGCCTCGAATTCAGAGTGCAGTACTTTTTTCATTGGCATTATAACTCTTGTATTACCGAACTTTTTTCACCTGTTTTCTACCAATACGGGTACAAAATGTACCCCATGAGAATTAATGTTCTTTTTTATTTGTTAGATGAAACTGAACCTCTAGTAGACCTAAAATGAATTATCAAGCATAAAAACAGAGTGTATGTATGATGTATTTGTTATTTTTATTTTCATTAACAACTCAATTTTTAGCAATACATATTGATTGAAAATCAGCAGAAAATTCTATTACAAATATGTAGAAAAAACATAAAAAATATTGAACATGTTAAAGAGGAAAACTAATCTTCATTAATGAAATGAAATTAATCGTTGCTTTCTTTGCATGTTATTTTTTATAGATTTCGTGCAATGAAATGTTGCGGTACATTTTGCACCCCAATTGCTTTTTTTATTTTTTCGACTAATCTGAAATGAAAAGAAATCAATCCACGATCATAGGAATGCTCCCAAATAAGTTTTCGACTAATGTCGGCACCAAAAGTATGTAGACCCGAGTTTGAGGCTAAATATCTCGAAAACGGTTCCATAGATTTTGGTAAGAGGCATATCAGTGTGTAGCATATTTAATTCTCCGTTGAATAAGGGTAGTTTTGATTTTTTTAAGGAGTCGTTTTCAGGGTGAGAATGAAAAAAGATCCCCTTTTAGAGCTCGGAGATGGAAGACATCACTTTGCAGGTTTATAATTATCAAACAGTTTGTCCAATTACAGTTAAATTTTAATAGGATGTGAGTCAATGTCTTATTATTATGTTTGCAAGATATCAAATTTCTAGGTTAATTTGTTTAGAACATTTCATTCAATTTATGAAACCGTGTTATCTCCGCAACTATAAGGCTGTGAGACATGCGACGCAAACTGTTGGCTTTGTCTTGGGCACTGTATTACGAATCAAATAATTTTGTAAGCCTGAAATGAGCAGAATATTTTATAGTGATTTTTATATTTGTTGAAAGCAAGTGAGGGAGAAAGGTGTGTTTGGCAGGAGCTTCTCGGTGGTTCCGGCGTGCAGCATTGCCAATTATCACCCTTGGCAAGGTAAAGTCTAGCCACAGGCCAGTGAGATACTATTACTTAATATACATACATACAATTATATAGTCTTATGCGCGGAAATCTGTGCACATGTAACTTTGGAGCAGTTGATATAAATGCGATCATCGAAAAATTTCTGGCTGGTCAATAATGAATGGATTTAAAAAAATTATTTGAAATCAGAAAAATTGTTGTGATAACCTCCAAGTGGTAAGTCTTGAGTCAGAGCTGTTCAAATCTACAACAACAGGCTGCATTTCAGGGATTTCTTCTGTTGTGTGATCCTTTTCCCAGCAACAGTCTTCAATTTTCTGGCCGTGTTGCATGCATTTTTTCCACAATTCCGGCATCTTGTACCCATTCAAACAGAGGTGACGAATACTTCTCAGAAAATGATGTCAAGTAGCTGCAACACTAACCGATTCATCAGGATAGGCTTCTTTTTTCTTGAACTTAAATCCAATACTCCTCATTATTCTGGCAGCATGTTGTTCGACATATCCAGGAAGTCCCTCATGAACTCTTTAAGATTCTGCCTCACTTTCTCCACCATCGGGAACATTTTTCTCATGTAAAAATCATGAATTGCTCGGCAAACCACACCGAGCGTAAATTGATCCACATAGATTTTCAGACGCCCAATTATTAAAAATTGCCTCTTAGCCAGAGGAGATGTATTACCGCTCTAGTTCTCTTTTTCCTAAACTTAAACCAAGGCACTCGGACACAAATTTATATACAGGCAGTCCCCTACTTTCGTACACAATGTGTTCCTGAAAACGTGTACGAAAGTCAAACAATAGAGTTACATTTTATAAGGGGGGTTCCATTCCCAGAGTTTTTTTACCCCTGAGTGTTATACAATGTATACATGATTATTAAAAACATAGATTAAACATTAACCTTTATCCGCCAGATTTAAATGCCCGAGTGTTCCATTCTGTTCTATCTGCCGGATTTATTCTGGGATATTTAAAAAATATTTGCTTACATTCTACAAAAATCATGTATTTAATAAACTATTCATGATAAAATGTTCAAATAAAAAGTATTTTGTAGTTAACATATTGCAAATTACATAATGCTGCTTATTAGAGGAAAGAAACATGTCGAAATATAGTATTGGTATTCAAATTTAGATTTCTGTCTGACTTCGCAAAAGTTTTGGTGGGTACCACTAGTATAAAACTTGTCTGTGAAAAGTAAAAATCACAATAGATGGCCAAAAACATTCCTTTTACAAAAAAAGCAATAATAGAAAATAAAGCGCCAGATTTACATGATTTTGTGATTAATGGCAATTTTCTAGAGTGATCTTTCTACATCTGATTCGGAATGGATTTGATTTTTTGTAAACAAGTCAGAGAATTTAAAGTTGAAAAACACAGAGATCCAAGCAGTATCTACTCACCATATTGTACAATTTTGGGTGTTGAAGACCTTTTTCCTTTCCAGGAGCTAAATGTATATAGCCAGTACCAAGACCTAAGACATCAAGAGCAGCACCATAACGAACTTTGTCATCTTGGTGTTTAGTACCTTCATGACGGCTGCGGAAGGCAAGCCTAGAATATTCTGCTAACAACGCTGCAAGAAAAAGTTTACGAATGAGACAGTTAAATCAGGCATCTCAGAATTATAGCTAGTAGGGCACATGAGGCTAGTTTCAAGCATTTATGTGGCCGTAAAGTTACTGTATACTCTGTTGTGGCCCAGACTTTTTAAAAAATGTCACAGAAACCCTTATAAAAAATCTTTCAAGTATAAGATGTATAAAATCAACACTTTCAAAGTATTTGCTACTTATTGCTCATTCCCATTGGGAGTGATCTCTGCCACTGGAGATACTGAATCTACAGAGAATGTAAAATAGGATGAGTACTGGGAAAGCTAGCAACCCAGTGTAGTGATGGCAGCTAAATAATTAGTTTTTAAATTATCTCTTAAACAATGCATTATATGGGAAAATGTTTCAAACAAATGTTGTAGAAAATTAAATTTCCTACAACTTTTATTCCAATACTTTTTTACATTCATAAAATATTAGAGCAAATATAAAAAATAACGGATGTGACAAGAATAAACACCTACTTCGGGTCAACTGATTTTAGCTAAAATCTAATCAGTTCTTGACTTTCTAACACAAATGCTAAATATGAAATTTTATCCCAATCGGATTATTAGTTTTTGAGTTGAGCACCCACAAAATTCTGGTCACAGACATCGAGAAAATAGTCCAAACGTGTTCAGGGGACCTTAACCCCTTAAGAGCCTTGGGTGACTCAAGTCAACAATTTTTTATACCTTTAGGTGTGTAAGTCGATTTTAGTCCATGTGCGATAAAAAACGCTTCACTTTGAGGATCTAATTGAAACTAGTCACAATGTCTTAAGGCTTTTAAGCAGAATTTTTATTGAAAATTTATTAAATACAAACACTGTTTGCCATAATTTGTCAGGCTGATTTTCACCATGAAAATTGTGTATTTTTATTTGTCATATTATTATGCACAAGAAGCTATTATGGCAGGTTATAATGATTATTTTCATATATATATATATATATATATATATATATATATATATATATATATATATATATATAAAATTTATTACCTTAATATTATTTAATTATTTTTAATAAAATGTTTAAATTATTAATGTTTATTGGTCATTTGCCTCCTTGAAGTGTTTTTTTAATTTCTTCTAACAAAAGAATACTGAAACTTTTTTTTGAGCAAAAGCTCTTTTTCCTTGATGGCACAATGCTTATGCCTTTCAGCTTCCAAAGATCACTTCTTATAGGACTGAAGTATTTGCACATCCAAGTCTATAAGTTGTTCACAAAAATAACCTCTCTTAGGAAAATCCTCAATGCACTGGAAGGAAGAGCCTCCCAGATGCTTTCAAAATGGTTGAGTATATTGTGCGTATTTTATCATGAAGAGTTATAGTTTGTGCATAGGCAAATGAAGAAAAAACCTTATAAAGAGTAACAACCAACAAATCCGATAGTAATAAATATTTGTCAAAATAATTGTGCGACTCTTGCCTCTCTTGAGGGTAGCAAAAATAAAAAGGCAGACAAGCAAGCTGTGGCCTTTCTTTCACTCAACTTCAATCCAGGTTATAGTTTACCAAGGGTTCTCTTTACCACTTAATGGAAGCCGACAAAGGACATGCACTCGAACAAGAGTTTATAACTTGAGGCTGCACATACCCACACACGTCACACGCCGGCGAAAACCATGGGCACCTCTTTTTTATTGGGGGTGTGGCAGCTATTGTTTTTGACATCTGTCTTTGCCTGCATGTTATCCTGCTAGGATCCACAAACCTTAACATATACCTTTTTTCAAAAATCTGCAGAATTTGGAAGTTGTCTATTTTCGCACTTATAATATCATTTTTGCAGCTGGTTTTCTGGTCTGCAGTTTATTGCCTTAGTTCTTCCCAATTGGCTAGTCCTTGCCTCTCTTGTACTGTCTATGAACTACTATAGAGATTTTACTCTTTCTATTCAGTTTTCTCTGGTTTGTCGAAGTGGTAACAAATTTTTGCGAGTCGTGTGATTTGAGTAGAGTTCTGACTTTGATTTCCACGGCAGTAAATTTTAGCAAACAATTTCCACCATTCCATTAGATCCTCATCATCTTAGAAAGAAGACGTGGAATTATTCATTTAAGTTTTTTATCATTTGCAAAAATATATTATTCTACTAATTTTCCTATTATTCTCTCTATTATAATCTTCTATTATTCGACCTCAGTTATGAGCACATTACCGGATTTTTAAAAAGGTCTTATTCCAGGCCAGTTAAAGGTGGATTCTCGTCAGTCTTTATACTGCATTCGGAGCAGTCAGAAATATTGGGTATCACGTGTAATTATGGAAAAATCTTGATGTTTCTCTTATTTTGTACACTCTACAACATAATATATATGATAATGGATCAAGTGTCAACCTGTTCAACAAAAGCTGGCAGATCTAGTGAAGCCCAAATTTCCCCTTACCTTTCTGTGTACTCCAATTAGGAAGTTACCGATGGTTTACACAAGTGTATGAAATCTTTGCACACAATGAATATCAACAGAGAAACTATCAGTGAAAGTGTGCCCCATAAAGCATTGCTTCTAGGAGATGCAATGAGAGATGTAATACTAAAACTTTTGGAAGAGTGTGACTTTGAGGAAGAAGAGGAATTGTTATGTCCGGATGAAACGTAACCAGAGACATGCACTGGAAGAATTATCTCCTGATGAGAACACCGAGAAGCCATCCATTAAAAAAAGAAAACACGAACTTGTCCCGCTGGACATAAAAATTTAATATCATTAACTTGGTGCATAGACATCCGAATTGAAGCATACGAACCTTACAGAATAACGGAGCCGGCATGTTGAAGAGAAAGGACCAATTAATATCAGGAAAAAAGGTGTTGAAAGAGGCGGAACAAGAGAAATGATAGAATATAAACCCTTTAAATTATCTTTAAATGGCTTGTTGACAGCAAAATCAAGAACTTGAAGCTGTTATGTCATTCCTCCAGGTATTATCACAAGGTCGTATTAATTGCATTAATTGAATCTTTAACTTCAAGAGTTGTGTGTCCTTGGAATGCATCTGGTACAGGCATACCTCTTTTTCTTAATATTGCTCCTGATATTCTGTTCCAGATACCGTGTAACCAATCTCCCATAAGTTCTTTTGACATCCATCCATTTTCATGACATCTAACTATTATTCCAGTAAACATTTGTTCCTTGGGCATTGTTTTTCGTTTTAGGATAACATAGGGTGGTAATTTTGATTCATCAGCTAAAACAGCCAACATTACTGTAACTCGTGTTTCTTGTTACCTGTCATTTTTATTATCACAAATTTTGCATCTTTTTCAATGACAGTATAATTAGATGGCATGTCGAAGAAAACTGGAGTTTCATCAGCATTACCTTATCTCTACATGAACAGCCATTTTAAGTTTGAGAGTGATGTAATTAAAAGGAATGTAAGACAAAAAATCACAATTAAAGAATTTATGGAATAAAACGGTTGAATGGGAAAAATTCCGGTTAATTACGCTGTCATTTGTTTTGACATCTGTGAAATATTTGCCAATAGACAAGGAAAATTTAGTTCCCTTTAAGGAATTGTTTGGGCAATAATTGTTCACTGAACGTTATCTTTCAAAAATAAAATTCAATAGTACTCTAGTTCATTAAATAACATGTCATTTGTACATATTTGGCATAAATTTGAAACATGCATTCAGGTATAGATATAGTTCGTTCATTCATTGAAAAGGTTTGTTATTTGAAAGGAATGTAATACAAAATCACAATTAAAGAATTTATGGTATAAAACTGTTGAATGGAGAAATTCCAATGAATTATGCCGTCATTTGTTTGACATTGCGAAATGATATTCGCCAATATACTAAGAAGGTTTAGTTCACTTTTGGGAATCGTTTGCATAATAATTGTTCCGTGAACATTATTGTTCAAAATAAAATTCAATAGATCTCTACTTCATTAAATAACAGCTCATTTGTATGTATTCGGTGTATATTTTGAACACACGTATTCAGTATAGGTATAGTTCATTCATTCTTTGATTAGGTTTGTTACAAATTTTTGTTTGAGGAAAAAAATCATTTTAAAAAATGTATTTTAAAAAAAATCTGTTGTAGCCACCACATGACTTTCTCCATACCTGAAATATTTCTAAAAGTTCCAAATAGGTTAAATGATAATAAATATTTTAAGGAATTGCGAGAAAAATTTCAAAACTTGACAAAGATCAGAAATAAACTCAAGCCATAGCCCTCTGATATTGGATATAGCCATGGAGCTCCAACAATTAAGAAAATAAAAAGGAGCGTTACTAAGACGTAACTAAGCATCAATTGTTAACAATAGTCGTCGGTAGGTGGCGTGGTGGTGGTAGCTAAGAATATAAGATTTCTCTTAAACAATACATTATATGGAAAAATTTTTCAAAAAAAGATTGTAGTAAATTAAATTTTCTACAACTTTTATTCCAATACTTTTTTACATTCATCAAATATTAAAGAAAATATTTCAAAAATTCTGATGTGGCCACCACATGACTTTCTCCATACCTGTAATATTTCTAAAAATTCCAAGTAGGTTACATGAAAATAAATATCCTGGGTTTGATTCCAGGAACGTTTTTTCCCTATTTGTCTTTCGTAGGAAGTTTCAAATCCATCATGCAGAGATGTTTTCTTTAATAAATTAAAATATCTTAAAATTGTGATATCAGAGCGAAGTTTGTACTGTTCTAAGGGGAAAAGAATGTAGATTTTAATTCTTATTGCAGAATTTTGACAATTGATCATATTTTATTGAATTTCTACTAAAACATAGCGTTTTTGCAATTTAAATCGCATTTTATTGGATTGTTGCCATGGAGATGATTATTACCGAGCTCGGATTGAGCAAAGATGAATGAACAAATGGGTTATTTTCCTTTCCACTCGACTACCCTTCAGCAATGGACAGTTGATCCATACATATTAGCATATAAAGAGTAACATTTATTAAATTCGTTTATTTAAAAAAATACATGCAAAATATAATGTCAGAAAGAGATTTTGACATTGCTTTTAGTATTTAAAAGCTAGTAATGCTCTATTAATTTGTTTTCAAATTTTTCTCTATCATTGATAAACTATGAATTACAAATAGTATTTATGGTATGAGAATTCCTTGGAATGACTAAAGGTAGGCTCCCACTGGTACATGCTGCGGTGCGGCATGCCTCTGCATGGTTTTTTGACCTATTCACACTTGTTCATGCAGAGGCATGTTTTCTGCTACAGGAGGGTTCGCACCACTCTCTAGACCAGTCATTCCCCAACCTGGGTGCCATGAAACACTGGGATGCCGCAGCTGATTTTTAGGGGTGCCACGATAAAACTAGTTTTGTAAATAAATCAACGATTTTGAATCATTTACGGGTAGCTAGGGCATTAATTTTATCTCTAATAAATCAATTATGGTGTGTTACCAACAAATGGATACGTCCAAAGGTTTTCATACTCATTTGTGAAAATATAAAAACATTGCCTGAAGGCTGGGATGCCGTAAAATTCTGTTCACTTTTGAAAGGGTGCCATGCCTACAAAAAGGTTGTGAACCACTGGTATAGGCAGTGAGTTTCGTGTTATCGTGAAAGATGGGCGCTTGTTTGTGACAATGATTAATGAAGAAATAATAATTGTTGCCCTGTTGCATGAGGAAGAAGAGAAACTGCTACAACTGTCATCGTAAAATTTGTCGGTTTTATCATAAAGAGCTCTGTAGTTGCTCACAAGGGAAATAGGTTTCTCTTCGTATAGTGGCGAAAAGTACAAAGAACTGACTAGAATCTGACTCCTGGAAATGGCACGAGACACGTGGTGACAGAAGCAATCGACTCCTGCCGAATGTTAACAAAACTCTTCAACGACTGCGGGCACTCATGCAAGACCCACTCACATTGAGGGACACCAAAGCACTCCCGATTAGACTACAAGAACCAGTTATATCATTTTCTTAGACTTTATGTTCTAAATATCAAATTTCATGAATATCCGCCCAGTGGTTTTGGAGATGAAACATGCAGACAGACAGACGAACATTACCTGGCCATAAGGCATTCCTATTTTACTTTTCATAAAGGGCACCTAAAAACAGTCTAATATGTAACATGCTTACTACTTGAGACAATGAAACATATTTCAGAACTTGACCTGACAAAACAGGCATTTAAACTTGTTTTATGAGTTAAAGTTAGAACTCCCAAAGTTAATACATTAAAAAAAATCTTTTGCTGATAAATATATTCAAATAGAAAATGTGAACAGAGAATTGAAAGAGAAAAAATGTTTTATCCAAGAAAACAATAGTATTGTTACCTTTTTATGCAAATAAGTTTTATTAAAAAATCTTATTAAATGAGACCAATGTTAAATGTAATATAACCCTAATAGTGACAAAGGAATTATTTGACATAAATACAAATAAGTTACAAATAGCAAGTTAAAATAATGTCAGCTATTTGTGAAAAGCAATTAAAATATAAAAAGGTCGAATTAGATAAAATTTACATTTTTTTTAATTTCAAATTATCTCCAATTCAATTATTTTCAGTAAATGCTTCATAAATTATTTAAAGTAGCAAAAAAACATGTACAGTGATTCTTTCAGGGACAAAAAATTTACCAGATGCATCACTATGTTAAAAAACAAAGTTTTAAGTTCAATGTATACACTACCAAACTTATCTAGTTATCACTTATTGTTAGTGAGATAAATTTAACTCCTTAAGTTCATGTATATTATCTTACCAAGTTCCATTTCTTTTCCATCGACGACAGTCTTTATAGATCCTCTCCTCGATGAAGACACATTAGACCTTCCAATTAATGTTGACTGGGTATCATTTACAGAACTACTTTTAGATGGCAAATCTAACACCTTTTCATCTACAGAAAAAGCTGCACTAGATGTATTCAAGGATTTTGACTTTTCTGAATTCAATTTGTTGATACTTTCATTAACTGCATTGAAAATAAAATGATTATTACAGATGTAGCAGTTTTTGAGAAATTTTTGAAAAAACTCTTCATGTGCACATTAAAAAATAGCACATTTGGTGAAAATTATTACTAATCAAAGATGATATCAAAATTGATGCAGAGATAATACAAATAGAAATGCTATAAAATGAAAGCATTGAGAAATAAACATAACTCATGATGCTGTAATCTATATGTAAGACTAGTGTACATAGCTGTTAAATTTCAACAGATTTAGTGAATCTACTACTGCACAACATAAAACACTGGTTTCTTAAAAAATATGAATGGCACATTGTCAACATTTAATAAATCTTACAAAATAAATATTAATTTTATCATTATCATTGTATTATGTCAAAAGTTGATTTGCCAGAGAGTAAGTAGGCTTTGGTAACAGGAATGCAATGAATATTATCATCTAAAAAAACATCTTAAAAAACATGCTTGTTGATATGTAAACAAAAAAAATGAAATTAAGCATAGCAAGGATATTTGTTTTCTATTTATAAGCACTGGACTCCCATTGGCAGCAACAATGCGATAATGTCATATCATTTATAATTTCTCATTGTTAAGAGTCATGAAAAATGGCAGTTTTTAAGCTTCAAAATGTATTTCGCAATATTTAGGCATGGATTTGAATTCTCTCTCCAATCAAAATAAACTTTGTACTTTCAGGCGTACGATCATTTAAGTCCCGAGTATGATTGTAATTAATTTGAAATAATTTTTAAAATATGTATGTTGCACTTGTTCCCACATTTTTAAAATGGAAAAAATTGAAAGAGAAAACATTTTAAAAATTACACTAGTCAATCAAATCGACTTTAAAATCTTCTCACACCACCCTACTCTTAAGTGTGGCTAAAATGACACCTCTCACTTGTTTCTATAGTTGTTGAGTAATAGAATTGCATGCATGCAAGCAAGAAACTGGCTTATATATATTAGATTCATCATTTAAACTGAGCGAGCAACCTTGATACATTATTATACTTGGACAAATATGTCATGCCATTTGAGAAACAAATGAGGTAAGTAATACAGAGCAAATTATATAAGACACGTTTTAACTGGCTGTTATCTTTTTATCAGAATAAAGAACTTCAGATGTAACATATTCCTAATTGCTAACATTTGTTGAGCATATAATTTTTTGTGATTTTTCCAATTACTCCCAAGCAGCTGATTCTACAGGTTGTCTGAAAAGTCACTCCCCACTACTGCTTTACGAGCAATGTTCAAGCAAAGTTTTAAGAAATCGATATGACAGGCATCCAGAGAGAGTGGATTATCAAATTACACAGTTCATACTGTACTTAGAAAAGAACTTAACTTGTGTACGTGGAAACCCCACTATGTCCACCAACTTTTTCCTGAAGATTGCGACAAATGCAAGAAATTTTCTGAAATTACGCTATCATGGAAGAATGGCAACCCATGTGACTTCTTTATGTGAGGCTGGGTCAAAGAAGAAGTTTTAAAAGCAAAATATTGACCATTGATGAACTTGAAAACAAAATTCATGATATTCTTGGAAATGTACAAGACAACTTCTTGAGAAAATCTGTTGAACATGTACCTGTAAGGTTACAGAAGTGTGTGGAAAATGCTGGAGCCTACAATGAATTTTAAACTTTGTTATAAAGTAAATGGTAATAAATAATCTCCAATTTAGTGAAAGAATGGTTACAATATCTCTTTAAGTTTAGGAGCAATAAGACTTTAAAAATAAAGAGTGACTTTTCAGATACCCTGTAGATACCCCAATTTGTACCATGACTTGTATACACCAACCTATCCTGAAAATTTAGCTTCTTCAGGATGCAGGATCACAGAGATATTATCCATCGAGATGGATAGATAAACCAAATACATAAGCAATTTCTTTTTAAAAAGTGCCAAAAACAAGTATATGGTTATGGGATATTTTTTAAAATTACCTTTGGAATGATTCTTTTCATGCTTTGAGGCAGAGTCCTGCTTAGAAATGGAAATATCTGGCTTACTCCCAGTCTTGGATATGCTTCCATATTTATCTTCATTTCTTCTTAAAGATCTATTTAGTTTATTCACTGGTGAGTTATTTAATGCAGCGTTGTTATCATTTTGTTCTGCACTTCCTTCAGTGACTAAAAAAAACATTGATATTCAAGATAAATAACTTGCAGTAATAAGAATACATCAATCATGCAGATTTAAATGCAGAAGATTATTGTTATAGAAAAAATTATAGCAAAAGTATGGGTATACCATGAGTGATCATGTCTTCCAAGGAAAACGAAAAATAAAACTATGCAAAATATTTGAGTAACAATGTATGCTGTTGGTCTGATGCAATAAGGCGCAAGAATTGGCAACAAGATGAAAATGCTACCTTCTGTCAGGTCAAAAAGTATTCTAAAACTTTAAAAACACTTATGTGGTAGCTCAAAAACTTTTGGCTCAGTCAATGTTTTAGTAGCGTGAACTCCTTTAGCCAAAAAATGAAAGGATTGTAAAACCCAATGCATTTTGCCCACTAAGTGGGCATCTTCAGGGGCAACCTGTGATCGACAGTGACTAGAAGTAGTTTACTTCTAGTCACTGTCGATCACAGGTCGCCCATGAAGATGCGAAATGCATTGGGTTTTACAATCCTTTTGTTTTTTGGCTAAAGGAGTTCACGCTACTAACACATTTAAAAACACTGATTAAAGATGGTATGTGACACAGAATGTATTAGAAGTATTAGAAAATTTTGGTGTTTTTGTAAAATTTTGTAATAAAACATCATGTGTAAATAGAACAGCCTGCAAAAATATACTCCCAAGACTTTTCAATATGTATTTACCAGAATATTGTGGGTGTTTTTTATGTCTTCCAACAACTACATTACAATGGGGTTCTGCTGTTTAATTTATACTGATACAGTAAAACCTCTGCCGTATGAAGTCTCTAACAGCGAAATACTCTGTAAAACAAGATACAGCATCGGTCCTGATGATTTCATTTGAGACGAAACTGTCTCATTTTACATTATTCTCTCGTAATACTAAAAGTACTTGAAAATAGTTAAACGAAACGATACCCCTTGGTGTCACTGCTGCTGCCAAACACAAATCAAATAGCATACACTGGATAAATGTCACGAAATGTACTAACAATTATATTGCAGTGGCATAATACAAGGCACAAATATAGTACAATACTTAGTAGAAATGTCCACTTGAGGAATCACAAATGATATGGAAAAGAGTTCGACTCGCAGATAATCTTTCTGCAGGTGCATTCCGCTCAGCTGTCTTTGCTCTGAGTCCTCTCTCGTTCTCCCCCTCTCCGTCTCTCTCTCTCACTGCCTCTGCTCGTGGCGACGTTGTCGGGTGGGAACTATTTCAGTTCGCAGTGAAGTGCCGGTAGATTGCACTGCACTCGCGAACTCTAATTGGTTCTACCTTCGATCTACTAGTGTCCTCTTCCGGGCTAATGTCTGTTGCTATAAAAGACGGCATACTGTACGTACGCAGGGGTCGTCGTTTGCTGGAGTTCGTCGTTTGATAGAGTTAGAACACAAAAACCGTATCTGCCCGAATAGAAGCTGACCCCCAAAAATTTCCACCATTTTTTGACAAAAAGTAAATTTAGTAGATTTTATGCCTAAGTGTGCCAGGCATGCATGCACAGCCCAGAATACATTACTGGAGATCGAAGAATAGTGTGGAAAATGGTTTAGTTGTTGAAATTTGAAATATTACTCCAATTAATAATTTTGCGTTGTTGAATAATGTTCCACATTCAGTTACGATAATTTCATTCATCTTCATTTTCAAACTTTCACATAGAATATCAAAGTGCATGTCATTGCTGTTAGATATAGATGTAATTTTGCTAGATCAGCAACAATGCCGTCACCCTTGACTATGAAATTTTGTCTAAAATTTAGCCAAATTTTCGTGTTAATAACGAATTTGTGGAACAATTCGATGCATATTCGAAAATCGATGGCTGGAAAATGAATATTCATTCTTTTAGGCGTCATTTGGCGCAAGTTCCCTATTCATATCGCAATTCTAAGTGATTTTAAAATGCAAATGAAAAATGTGCTGCAACTGTGCAAACACACAGAAAGAAAGACAGAATTCTCTTTAATATATGTAATAGATCGTAGGTCAAATATTTACTTTACGAAAAATATAGTCTATCATTTGAATGTGATATATTTACATTAGAACAATTCTTTTACATTCTTCCTCATTGTTTTCAAGATTAGATTAATATTGCAGTAAGAATGTATTTACAGAAATATTAACAAATTGATTAGAAAAATGATTTAATCTGATTCATCTGACAGAACAGTTTAAACAAATAGCGCACTTCACACTACTTTCCACACATATGGTGCCCTATAAGTTTGGCTACCCGCATGTACAGGCATGCAACTAATGACTAAATAATTTGCAGAAAATTGAAATATGCATACATTGATGAGAAACTTTGGGTAATTATTTTACATAAGTCTCTGCACAATGTAATAAAATATCCGTCTTTTCCGTTGTTTATAAAAGAGAAACATACGAAAAAATAAGTTGTGGCCTTGGAGGCCACCCCCTTGGTAGTTCTAGGGATAATACATGTCTACTCACAGTGATTACAATTTTGCCATGTTTGCAATTTTTGTTTGTATGGAATTTCTGGCTAAACAATCTCTTGGATTATTATAGCCATTACTCCCTACACACTGAACACACGCACAAGGGATGAGAGAAATCCAGTGCCGGCATTAGCCTACTCTTTATGAAGAGCACCAACTGCTTAATGTCTCTTTTGAAGGATGGAGCACTGACTTGCGCAGTCTCCTTAAATCACACAAGTAGGGAACGGGACAATCCCAGGTTGAAAAATCCTACCTCCACTGGATTCAAACCTGGGACCACTGAATGCATGTGAATTTGGATTTTTTAGTGCCTAATGAACCTGTTGAATAGCACAATTAATGCCACGGAACAATATAATTCATCTAGATGCCATAAATATTTTATATGTATCTAGGATAAATAACAGTACATGTATTGAGATCGCAATGGCTACAAAAGTGAAAAGATATGCCTATGCTATTAGTTATAAGCTTCAAGCGATTCAATATGCAAAAATGCATGGAAACCGAAACCGGTCCACATCCCACAGAAAAAAATGATCCATGAATGGAGGAAATGAGGAAAAACTGCAGCTGAGGGATAAGAGAAACATAGTCTTTGTAAGTTTGGTCTTAAATGGCCACAACTAGAGGAGGAAGTGATGGATATTAGAACAGAGGAAGTTTGGTATTGCTGTATCGATCCAAATTGTTATTTACAGGGCAAAAAAGTTGCAGAAGGACTAGTTGAGCGTACGTATAATTATTGCATATGCATTCCATTTATTATTTATTCCATTAAATTAAAATATCATCTTACACTTAAGTTTAAGTAAGTACTGTTGGTAAAGGGTATCCATATGTGCAACGTGTGCAGCACACTACGACCGCTTCAATTAATACGACTGCCGAGTTCACGTAGGGCACATTTAGCTATACAAGTCTCAAAGCAATTATTTATGTTTTAGATCAGCAGTTCCCAACCTTATTCACTTCGCGAACCCCTTAGATTAACCTTTTATCTTCGCGAACCCCTTGAGTTGTAACATTTTTGGCTGCAAACCCCTTATATTGGAGAGTGAATTTTGTAAAAACAAATCTTTCTGAACATGTTTAATTCAAGAAAAATAAAAATTTTATATAGCACATAGTATGTAAACGTTAACAATAAAATCAGAATCTCTAATATTGCCATCAGTTTCTAGTTAGTACCCTGTAAAATTCAAATATAATTCTTGAAGCATAAGAAGAAATTGAAAATAAAACCATGCAATTAATTTGAAAGAAATTAAAACTTTGATAAGAATTGTAGAACCAAGAAAGTTAAAAAGACACCATTACCAAATTTTTCACATGAACCCCTCAGATTTATTTCGCGGCCCCCTAGGGGTACGTGAACCACCTGTTGGGAAACGCTGTTATTTTACGAATGAAATTTATTAGTGATGCACCAGATACCTGGGAAGCAAAGAAAACTTATCTGGCCGGGTAACTGGGTACCTGGCCGGATATGTTGTTTATTTCCTAACTCGAAACCAGGGAAATCCCTGATTTGAACACCGGCGGCATATATCTACTTGGTACATGGAAATCACAACCGGTAGTCTGAATGTGAGTTAGTAAGCTGGCCTATCAGCTGTTTAGCAAGACGAAATTTTTAATTTAGTTGACTAAGGCCTATCAATACATGTTTTCACATTTTAACAACGATATTCTAAAAGTTGCGGTTGCTCGGGCCGAGTTTAAATTTTATAAAGAAGGCATAACATAACAGAAGAAGAGAAAAATAATGACGATAAAATTCAAGATGTGTGGGCTTGTTTAGATGAAATTTTGTTTGAAAATGAAAGAAAACAAGAAGATGATGGTAATACATCTTATTCTAAAGAAGAGAGGCAATATGAAAATTTTCTTAATGTCCTAACATCCCTGATAAAAAAAATCCTTAAACTTGGTGGGCAAAGAATGCAGCTATCTATCCTGAACTGTCAAAATTGACCAGGCATTACTTGTCATCACCTCCAAGCAGCATACCCAGTGAAAGGATGTTTAGTGAGGCGGGAATCATATACGAAGAGCAGAGGAATAAACTCCTCGAAATGCAGAAAAACTATTGTTTCTTCATCACAATCTCCCATTATTGCAATTTAAGTATTAAAGTTGAAATTTAATTATTAAAATTAAAAATGACTTCACCTTTATTTTTTCTTTAAGAAGATTTAATTAAGTTTACAAGTTGGCACTGTAACCGGTCATTAGGTATGTATAACTATGCATTTTATGTAAAAAAAATTTTCATGATTCAATTTAGCTTTTGTTAAGAGTAATAAAAGTTTGTTTTTAAAAGGTTTATTATAATTAAAATAATGTTTCTTTGAATGTTTTTTGGAAACTAAAAAATAAAGTTAAAATAATTTCTGCTCCATTTGTTTTTATTGGTATCCTTTTTTCTCATGAGGGACCTAGTACCTGGCACCGGGTTCCAGCACCCAGTACCGGGTAATTGCCAGGTACTGAAAATATGGCCGGGCATGTCAGGTACCGGGTAATTGCCGGGTACCCAGTGCATCACCAAAATTGATCTAAAATGTTATATTTAACCCCTTGGCGTGGGACTCGGTACGTGGTACCGACGCGCCTGATGCCCCTATTCGCGGGAGTCGGTACCACGTACCGACCAGTGCCCTATCCTACTAAAATATTTTCTGGGCCTCTTTCCTTCGGTTATGTGAGATACAATAGCATCCTTTGTCATCTAGAAGGTTTCGGCTTTATAAACAACTACTTTGGTTACATGATTTTGCACTCAGAGCGTTAAAAAAAAACTTGATCTTATCTTCTCACTTCTCCAGCTAGCCTTTCGACTTGTCTACTTGGGTTGGCATTCATTTCCAAGCTGTTTATGCTTGCTTGCCATCTGTTTCATCTCACTCTTAATGAAATACTGGATCAGTGTTTCTTCTCATAGAGTCAGCCATATAGTCCTCAGTCGAAAGCATTCTTTCATGAGTGGAAGTACGAAAAATTCTCTCTTTTTTAGCCCTATTTCAAAAGGTATGGCTTCTCATAGTAGTAAACATTTTCTGGATGAAGAAGTAATACAATATCTTGTTGAAAATGAAGAAGATAAATTTTCTAATGATTCCGGCAGTGATAAATCTAGTGAGATCAAGTTGGACTTTACATCTCGTGACCTACCTCAACAGTCAGAAAGTGAAGACGAAGGTGATGGTCGTCCATTGAGTGAGGCTGAAGTTTATCCAACTTCTTGGATTTGGTCAGATATTGATGAAGGTAATATTCTGCAAAAGTTTCCTTTTATTGGTGAATTTGGTCCTACGGTTCCTATTGCTAATGTTCTTCTGTCTTTCACAAACATTTTTGATGCACACCTGATTGAGAATATAGTTTTGGAGACTAATAGGTATGCTGAAAATTATTTAAAAAATAAAAAGCTGTCTTCTAGATCTCAACTAAATAAACGGGAACCTGTTTCTTCATCAGAAATACATGTTTATTTGGGACTAATTATGTTGATGGATATTGTACAAAAGCCTGCTCTTCGTTCTTACTTTTCTAAAAATCCACTTTCTGAAACAACTATTTTTCCTAAAACCATGTCTCAAGATAGGTTTGAAAGAATCTCAAAATTTTTCCATTTTGTTGATAATTCGAAAATCTTAAGTTACACAGGCAATAAGAAACTTTTCAAAATTCAGCCTATTATTGATTATTTAAATTGCAAATTTCAGAGTATCTACTTGCCAAAGGAAAATATTGCTGTAGACCAGGGTTTCCCAAACTTTTTCTGCAATGGAACACTTTGCAAACCTGGGAAGTTTAACGGAACACTTAGCTTATTTTTTAGGTTGGGTAATTCTACTTGTAAAAATTTAAAAAAACATTTTATTAAAACAAATTATTTATTTAGTAATTATTTTTAAATATAAAACTATAATAATATAATATAAACATAAAAATATGAATAAATAAAGCATTTAATGACTTTTATGATTTTGAATTCTTGAATTGCATATCTTCTTGATATCAGGCACAATATTGGTAAGTTGTATTCTAATATCTGGTGTGGCGTCGAGCCTGTTCCTGCACTTTGACTTCGTTGCAGCATAATAAGAAAATCCCGCTTCGCATGAATAGGTTGTAGAAAATGGAAGTAAAACAATAATAGCTTGTTTTGATAAATTGGGGTACTCTTCTGACAAACTTGCCCAGAAATCATTCAAAGGCTGATCTTTGTATTTTTGTTTCAAATCAGAGTCACTAATTAAATCAATTAGATTTTCATAGTCACTTGCGTTTAAGCCTACTGGTTTAGCTGTCACGGAAAATGGATTCCGAACCCAGGAATCGTCCTTAGTAGTTTTCGGAAAATATTGCAAAAGAGTTGATTTCAAGTTATGTAGGTGCTCTAAAAATGCCTTGGAAACTTCGTAATCTACTTTAAAATTTAATTCATTCAAACATTCATGTAAGGCAGGAAAACAATCAAAATTATTAGATTCAAACGATGAAATCCAAAATTGTATTTTTTTATCAAAAGATGCAATTTTATCTCTTGTATTAAAAACTGTAATACTTTTTCCTTGTAATGATAAGTTAACTTCATTACACTTAGTAAAAATATCTGCCAGATATGCAAGTTTTATCAACCATGAAGGATTTGTTAAAACTTCAACAAAATTTTGTACTTGTACTGAATTATTTTGTGCCTTCAAGAAGACCAATACCTCAATTCGAAGTTCATAAAGTCTTAATAGTGCCTTCCCTCTGGATAGCCATCTCACTTCAGTATGTAATAAAAGTGCTTTGTGTCCACTACCCATTTCATCGCACAAAATTTTAAATAATCTGGATTGAAGTGGTCTTGATTTTACATAGTTAATCACTTGCACGACTTCATCCATAACATTTTTTAAATTTGTGGAAATTTTTTTAGTCACCAGTGTTTGCCTATGCAAAATACAATGACTGCTGGTGGCTCTTGTAGCTACTTTCTGGATGCGTGATACAACACCTTTCATCTTTCCTACCATTGCTCGAGCACCATCTGTACAAATATCAATACACTTCTCCCAACCTATCTCTTGATTTGTAATGTAATCATTAATACGGTTAAATATATCTTCTCCTGTAGTTTGTACATGTAAATATCCACACATGAGTAAATCTTCTTCAAAACTTTTATCATATGGGTAACGAACAAATACTAGTAGTACAGCTAGTCCTGCGACATCTGTAGATTCATCCATTTGCAATGCATATTCACTGCAAAGTCCAAGACGACGAATTAACTCTTTCTCTATGCTAGTAGAAAGATCTTTAATCCGTCGTGAAACAGTATTATTTGATATTTGTATTGCATCTATTTTTTCAGCAGCCTGTTCGTTAAGAACAAGTGACACCATGTCTTTCGCACATGGCTTAATGAGTGTCTCTCCAATCGTATGAGCTTCACCATTAAGTGCAATGCGATAGCTCACGCGATAAGATGCCTCTGTTGCATATTCATTTTCAGTTTTAGCCATTGTAATCATTTGAAGTTTGGACTTTTCTAGTGAGTCACGTCGTCTCTTAAAAAATTCCTGTCTTTTCCTTTATAATCACTGTGTATCGTTCCGAAGTGCCTGCGGAGTTTTGCTGGAGCCAAAGAACTGTTTGCGAGTATTTTATGACATAAAACACACATTGCATCAGGAGCATCCGAATTGCCAATACACGTAAATCCCAAGTTTAAATAACTTTCATCGTACTTCCGTTTTGGTCTGTTCATAGATGACACTTGTTCTTTAATATTAGATTTTGAAGAAACCACGGGTTTTCGATCATTTTCTTCTTCAATGATAGACGTATTGGATGTATCAGTAGAAGTTCTTGGCCTTCCTTTTGTCGAAGTTCCAGTTTTTAACCAAAAATCCATGGGTAGTTTTTGAATAATATTTAAATACTGTAATAAGGACAAATTTATCAACAAAAAATTTCAGTTCAAAGTCGATCAAATTTTAAGGTTAAAAAACAACACGGACTTACTTATGAAATTTTCCGCAGACCTTTCCCTCCCGAATTTATACACTGATGCCGAAGACTGTCTTTTGATGAAGAGTGGAGGAGAGCTGTGATTTCATTTTTAAGACATTTCCAAATATACAAAGATGGAAAGTGCTCTTAATTTCTACTAAAATGTCCAAGATTAGATGTGTGTTTGTTAGCAGTTCAACCGGCAGCCTAGGGAGAGCAGCACTGAGTTACGATGGTAACTTATAACTCGTGGAAACGCGCGAGTGGTTGGTACGAAGGTCTGTACATTGGTAGTGGGAACGGGGCATTATTTACACAGCGCCACTTTCGCTTAAAACACCCACACACACGCACACATACATAAAGGCAGGAAATTTAAAATTACTTTTCATTTATTACTTGAAGTAGATAGTAGAAGATATTTAAATATATTGCAGTGTATAAAACCTTTCCAAATTGTCGCGGAACACCGGTGTTCCGCGGAACATAGTTTGGGAACCCCGGCTGTAGACAAATCTCTTACACTTTGGAAAGGTCGTTTGTCTTTGAGGCAGTATATTCCTTTGAAATCCTCAAAATTTGGAATAAAAACATTCGAACTTTGTGAATCTGAAACCGGATATCTTTGGAGTTTTATTGTTTACTCCAGCTCGGATTCCTCAATTTCGGTTTCAGAAACACCAGACGGACTGAAAACATCAGCAATAGTAATCAAATTGTTTGAACCTTTATTTAGAAAAGGCCATACGTTATGGATGGACAATTAATATAATTCACCAGATTTGGCAAAATTTCTGTTAATTCGTGGAACAAATGTTGCTGGAACTTTACGTTTGAATAGGAAAAATGTACCATCTGAAAAAAAAGCTGCCAAATTGAAGAAGGGAGAACACGTAGCCAAAGTAAGCAATAAGGTTATGGTATTGAAATGGAAGGATAAAAAGAACGTAGCATTTATATCAACATTCCATTCCAATAATTTTCAGAAAAAGGATGATAAATTTAAACCGGTTTGCATTTTAGAATACAATAAAGCAATTGAGGGAGTGGATCTGAAAGATCAAAAACTTCAGCCTTACCTCTTAGAGCATAAAAAAAGTAGCAAATGGTATGTAAAATTGTTTAGACGCCTTCAGGGGCGCATTGCCTGTTCGATTATACGGGAGCAACGGGGTTATCCAAATGAAGGCATATGCGCGGATACGGCATAACTCTACTAAAATACGCCCATTTTCAGGAAAAGGTATCACATAAGTTGACGATATTCAAAATGCGCCTGCAATGTTTAATAACCAGCTATATTGATTTGAAGCTCCGACGACACAATGGGCCACTTTCATTCATCTCCGTTTGCAATGATTGACAGTGGCAAGCACCAAATAACTGAAATGCAATGTTATTTTTTCTAGCATTGATTGGCAGGTTTTGCACGAAAGCATCCTCTGCAATTTTTTATTATGCGACATTTTTCGAGGGATCAATGCGTGAAACTCGCTGAGCCTATCCTAAAGCATCTGTTGAGTCGCTAAGTTTATAAAAAAATATTGACAGCAACGCCACTTCTTAACACCAATTAATAAACTATTATTTGACCACCACGGCGCGGGTTGCAAATATTTCAAAACAAAATGAATGAAAGCAGCATTTTCCTCATATGAAAGCACTAACTGTCGTTGGCACTCCAAATCAAGACTCCAATCAATATTTTTCACTAACCTTCTTAACAACACTCCAGCTCCGTCTCTGACGAATAAATTAGCTATCACAAAAATGTGTATAGGAACCACCTCACCACGATACATACCTCATTGCTATGATCTTTCGTTGAAATTCTCTTTAAATGGATTAGGGGATTAATTTAATCGGGAATGATTTCAAATACAACACTTTTTTTAAAGATCTATTTAAAATACATCAATATTTTATAAGAAACGAATCTATTTTTTTCTGTTTCAAATTCTTTGTTAATTCTCGGGAAACGGCTGTCTCCATTTCCCTAAAAGCATGCATAGCGCCATCACTACAACTCTCGGACGAGATTGTCACTGGCGCGAGAATGCCGGAAACACAGGAAGTATGCCATCATGCTAGAAAACGTGCTATGATTGGCTTGTTGTAAGCTTAACACTAATTGGCGCGTTGGCGACTGTTTTCAATCGTTATCCGTAGGTAAAAAAATGTTTAGCGAGCAAAATTTCGTTCTAAAGAGGTAAATATAAACGGAAGTGACGTCTTTTTCTTTCGTTGTTTGGAAGTTTTCGTAGTACGGAAATTCGTAGTAAAAAGGTTATAATTAGGGATTTTGTATACAAGTTTGGCGGGACCGCCGTCAATTGTTCGCTATCCGAAGGTCTTCGATATAAAGGGGTTCGTAAGGTAGAGGTTTTACTGTATTAGGAAACCTCATGATTTGAAGAGCATTTATATTGGATTACACTTGGATAAAAAGTAAGTAAAATATATTTTGCATACATAAACCATTTTTATTTAAAACTGTAAATTCTTGTGAGATTTAAATATCATTTGACCGAGATAAAAATCATAATATAAGATGTTGCGCGAAGCCGTGATTTTCGCGAAATTTATTACAGCAAATAGGACTTTATCGCGTGAAGGCTTTGACCAGCTTGAAGGATTAACTGTTATCATGCTGGGATATTTTCTGTAAATGTTGCCAGATACAGACTTAATCACGGCTAGAAATGATGTACGATGTGGTCTTTTCTAAATGCTTTGGTGAACCAAAATACTTTTTTCCTGAAAAACCTTCTAAAAACTTGGGGTGTCTCAGAACCTGGTGCATCTTATAGGCTGAAAAATACAGTACTTATATTTATACTTATATAGATCTTGGTATTAAATTGTAAAAATATATAGAAATGCTTTTACTCAAAGTGATGCCAGATCTTGCAGAGTTGTGACGGTAAAAAACTATCATCCCAATGAAGTCAATATGATCAAGTTCTATCCAATGAAAACTTTCTTGGATGCTTGATAAGCCAAAGAAGACTCTCTTTAAGCAGATAATTTCTCTTTGATAATAAATTGACAAAATGTATCATTTGAATAGCCATGAAAAGATTGAGAAAAGCAGATATGCATTTCCACTATAAAGCAACCATCATTCGAGGTGATTCACCAATAAAAGATCCTAAAAAATAAAGTGAATCGCCCCTCCTGATGACTGCTTTATAACCTTGCAAATCTGGTTTTCCTAACTTTTTTGGGGTTTGTGGAGACACATTTTGTCAATTTAATTTTAGTCATAAGATGAACTCAACAATTCTCTTTCGAATAACAATATTACACATTGACTCAGATTCTTTACCTTGTGCTGCCTCACTCCCATCACTTGGTGTAAATGAATTCTTCAGGTCTGAGACAGGCTTCTTGGATATTGTCTCTACTGATGAAGAAGAGCTCCTCCGATCTGAGACAGGCCGCTTGGGTGTTGATGTCATTATTTTTTCATCATTTTCAATGATGGACTTTTGGAATACAGAAGTACCTAGCCTCATAGTTAGAACTTTTTTCCTTAGGTAGTCACTTGAAGATTCACCCTGAACATTTCTTTTGGCTGCAAGACAAGAGATAAAAGGGACATCAATCATTTTGAAGAAACTAGTCAATCGGAGTAAAAAACTGAATATATACTGTAATGAATTACCCTATTTACTTATGTACCACCCATCCTCAAGTACCATGCGCACCCCTATTTTTGGGCCAGTTCAGAGGAAAGAAAATAAATTCGGCCTCTTCACCAATTCCCCATCCCTAATACAAGGTCTGCGTGTATACTTCGTAAAATTCTTCGTCTTCTGCGAGTATAAATGTAGACGCAAGAATGTGGCAATGAATTTACTATTGACACTCACAATTTATATAACCTGTTCAGAAACCCTCATGTAAGACACGCACCTCCTTTTTGTCACCAGCATTTCGGGGAAAAAGGTGTGCGGGGTACACGAGTAAATACGGTATATAATATGAATGCAAATTAATAAAAACATCTTAATTACCAATAGCTGGGCCTGAAAGCCTGTTTGCAGATGTCTTTTGGGTCATGTCAAAAGGAATTAAATTCCCACCATTTTGGCTCAAGGATAGCTCACTCTTGGTTGTAACAGGATTAAGCAGATTTCTGCGCTTTGATGATCTGTTCGCATCTAAAGAATGATAAACTTATTAACTGAAATAAAAATCTAATTGAAAACAATTAAAATAGGAAAGAGCTCATGGAATTAATATGAATGATTAAGTTTTTAGCTACGAGATACGAAGTCAATTTTTGAAAGTATACTCAGATCTCACTGCACATCATGCGATTTATGCATGTCAGTCACTTTCAGCAGTAGGGTTATAAATGCCGTGATATAGGTAAATATATTTCTAATTACACTCAGATAATTCACTGAAATACTCTGCCAGTAAAAACAATCACAATATTTATAAATAGTTATGTACAGTTAATTATATTTATTAGTGATTTTCAGTTTGCCACAATGTTTTAGACATAAATGTGATTTTTGAGGTGTGCCTTATATACAAGTAAATAAAGGTTGATATGACCAATGCTAGCAAAATATATATTTGGCATAAAATTACATACCATATTTACCCGAATCTAAGATGAGGTTTTTTTTCCGAATTTCAGCTTGCAAAAATCGGGGGGCATCTTAAATTCGAGTATGAAGTTGCACACCGTCAATACATCGTGGTCAATTGATCCCAAGTCAAATCATCTCACTTCAATTCATGGCACATCAATTAGTCACATGACAAACTCATCGTGCATCAATGCACCACACGACAAACTCATCGTGCATCAATTAGACAAATTCGTTATGTGACAATATCCTCGCGAGACAAATTGGAAGGGGAAACACCATGACTGGTAGAGGGATACACTTGTTAGGTTGGGAGTCACCCTCTGCCATACACTATCCAATGTGTCTCGTGTAATTTGTAAAGAGAATTGCAATTCATTCTGGTATTATCGAAATATAAAGAAAAATTTGTCTATGAAAAAGTGGCTCCCCCTGCCATTCACCAATGATGGTGTCTCACTTTCCAATTTGTATTGAGACGAACTGCCCGTGATGATTTGTCAAAGAACCATATGGAGTATGGTTGCACGTTTAATCAATATTTTTTAAACAAATGAAGCATAAGATAAAATAATTGTATCAACTTAAATTTTCATTGCCAACTTACGGTCCGGGATTCAATTAATGAAGTCTTTAAAGTTTTAAAACTACATTTTTTAAATTCTTTTTTTTAACAAAACTTTGTAACAACCATTTCAATTAACCCGTCGTATGGTGAGCAAATCCCTCATCTCGGGAATAAACATGCTCTCATTTTTTTTCTTTACAAGTTATGTCTTTCAGGATCTGTATAACTTCCTAAAAGTATTCAAATTTACATAACATCTTATCGCAGGTATTTTTTTCTCCATGAATAGGGAATTGGGGATGCATATGATTGAGAGGGTAGTGTCGATTCACCAGCCATCGAGAGTGTTACATTTGTTATGAGCCAGTCTCCTCACCATATTGAAATTTTACAATTAAATTTTTAGCTTTACTATACTTTAATAGCAAATTCCATATTTTTTCTAGTGTTTTATTTTTTAGAATTGTTTATTCGAGTATTTTATATTATTATTGAAAATTAATATAATCTTAATGAAAAATATATTAATTCTTATTTTATTTATATTTTTACTCATACATTTATTAAGGATACATAATTATGGAAGAACGCTTAAATGATATAGCAAATAATTATTTTTACTGCAAGAAAGGAACAATTATCTGGGTGAGCGTGGCCCTCACCTGCGACCAAAGACGTCACAAAATACAACGTGACCAATGGCAGGTTAATAAAAGAACTAGTATATCTATACAGGATGTTCCTTAATTATACCGACAAAATGATATGGGTTGTAGGGCGGCATGCCCAATGTGTGAAACACCCAGTCCCTGTGTCCGGAGCAGTTTCATGTTCGAGCTACGAGGTGAGAAATCACGTACCTAAGCACCCGGTGTTAAGGCAACCCTTGTGCTTTGCATGTGACCTGTGATGCGCTGCCTCAGTGCAAGGTACGAGATAGCTCGAACATGAAACTGCTCCGGACAGAGAAGCCAGGTGTTTCACACATTGGGCATGCCACCCTACAATCCCTATCATTTTGTCTGTATAATTTAGGAACGCCCTCTATGTACTCAGGGCTATGGTTGCTACCTCTCCCAGAATTATCCTACCTTAGATACATCTCTCAAGGAATTAGGAAGAACTTGTCCAGGAGTCCAAAATCTTTGTAATTACGTAATTTTCATCTTTACTAGTCTTTTTACCTTATATTAACTTGAGATTTTGGTAGAATCATTTCCTTTGATTCCAATGAAGCGATACTTATTGTATAAATATACTCTTTATATAGGATCAGAAGAAATACTAGGGGAAGATCAATTCGGTTTCAGAAAAGGACGAGGAACTAGAGATGCTATAGGAGTAGTTAGAATCATATCAGAAAGGGCAATAGAATACAGTCAAGATATCTGCACATGTTTCGTAGACTGGCAGAAGGCCTTTGATAGAGTAAATTGGGTAAAGTTGATGAAGATATTAAAGGATATAGGTGTAGACTGGAAAGACAGGAGACTGATTAGGAATCTATATGTGAATCAAGTTGTAAAGGTCAGGTTTGAGAATGTGGACACTTGCGGAATAAATATCGGTAGAGGAGTAAGACAAGGCTGCTGCCTATCGCCAACCCTATTCAATATATATGGAGAAATTATAATGCAAGAAGCTTTAGAAGGCACAGGAGATTTCAAAATTGGAGGAAGGATTATAAGAACAGTAAAATACACAGATGATCAAGAACTTCTAGCAAGAAAGAAAGAGGAGCTACAAAAAATTATAAATAGACTAGTGATCACAGGTAGAAAATATGGTATGGAAATAAATACAGAAAAATCCAAGGTCATTCGAATATCGGGTAAAGAAGAGAATCTGAACATAAGTATTGGAGGAAAGCCTTTAGAACAAGTTTCAGACTATAAATACCTTGGAAGCATCATAAAAAGAGAAGCAAAATGTACGGATGAGATCATGACTTGAATAGGAAAATCAAAAGCTGTTTTCAGAAGAAATAAACACCTACTTACGGGATATAAAGGAAGATATCCGTAAGAAGTTCATAAAATGCTATGTATGGAGTATAGCATTGTACGTGGCAGAAACATGGACGCTAAGGAAAAATGACATCAAATACTTGGAAAGCTTTGAAATGTGGACTTGGAGGAGAATGTTGAAGATAAAATGGACAGATAGGATGAAAAACGATGAAGTGCTACGAAAAATAGGAGAGAAGCGAATGATTATACAGACTATCAGAAAGAGGAAGGCAAACTGGGTTGGACATTACCTGAGGAGAGAGAATATGATTAAAGATGTGTTAGAAGGAAAACTAGATGGGAAAAGGGAAAGAGGTAGGAAAAGGTTTCAGCTGATAGACGATTTGAAAGGGAAAGAGAGTTATCAAGATATGAAGAGGACAGCGAAAAATAGGAGTATACGGAGAACCAGGTTTAACCAAGAATAATCACGGACCTGTCTACGGACAGACTACCTATGATGATGATAGGATCATGTTGGTTACTACCTCTGATGCACAACTAAAGAGTCACTTGATTTTTATTACAATTTAAACCAATCAAGAAACATTCAACAATGTTTTTGATTTTGTCTCAAAAGTAAATGGAATTGGTGGAGAATTAAAGAAAATTGTAACATTTGTGCTTTCAGTTTGAGTATTCAATGGAGCCTGTGAACGTTCAATGTTATTAATGAACTGTTGGGTAAAGGTCGAAAAAAATTAAGTTAAGTGTGGGTCATGTCAAGACAAATTCAAGTATGCGCCAATTTTAAGTACGCTTGTAAAGAATTCAATGCCCCTTCTACTATTCAAAATCAGATCTTTTAGAGACTGCTCAAAGTATATATATATATATATATAGGGGTGCCAGTGGTGTAGTGGTTAGGACGCTGGCTGCTACTCGGCCGATGCTTGAAAAAGTCATCGGGTACGAATCCTGCGCGAGTAGGATTTTTTCTCAAGGTCACCTGGCCCCTTGTTTGCGTGGTTTGAGGAGACTGCGCAAAATTCAGCTGTTCCGTCCTTCGGAAGGGACGTTAAGCCGTTGGCCCCCCTGGTGTTCTTCGTAAGAGCAGGCAAATGCCGGCACCGGGTTTCCCTCCTCCCTTCTGTGTGTGAGTTCGGTGTGGAAGGCAACGGGAAACCACCACACGGTGTATGCATATTCCCTAGTCAAAACCAATTAATTAATTAATTGGTAGGACCTGTCGCATATATATATATATATATATATATATATATATATATATATATATATATATATATATATATATATATATACAATTCAATATACAAATTCAAATAAAATAAATGAAGTATGGCTTTTGAGATATTTTTTAAAAGTATGTAATTATAGTTTAGAGAATAATGATAAAATGAAATTAAGGTTAAATATTCATGTTTTCTAAATAATAAATAAAACAAGTCTGATTGTTCTCACTAGCTGTTTTTTAAACTACAAACAATCTCACAATTAACTACTCATATGGTGGATATCTCCCGGAATCAGCAATTCACAAGGTGGCAACTCTAACTTTAACAGTAAAATAAAGATTTAATCATAATTATATGTTTACGAATAATTAAATAAAACAAGTTTCATTGCTCACTTTAGTTGTTTTTCGACCTTGAGAAAATTCTCCCGGAATTTGCTACTCATAAGGTAGAAATCTCCCAGAATCAACTAGTCATAAGGTGGGAATAATTTTGAAATGAGAAAAAAGTCTGCTATGACAGGGAATCGAACGCGGGTCTTCCACTTGCCGGGCCGATATTCTACCACTGAACTATCATAGCAGATCAATTTTCTCGTTTCTGAATGCGGATGTTTTCTTGGTTGGGACGGAACTAGCCAAGCTTATCAAACTGCCCCAATGGAAAGGAATCGAACCTGGGTCTGTCTGCATAGGATCTTCAGATCACTTTATTTCATTAGTCATGTTGGTAACCCTACTTAGGGCCGTAGTAAGGGTGGGGAAGCCTGGGAACATGCCCAGGGCGCAGCTTCCTAAGGGGGCGCCAAATTTAATATATATTATACAGTAGATAGGAAAAAAACTTCACAACACAACGGTCATTGAAAGCAAATGCTGGGAATTATTTATCATTGCAATAGTGATTAGAAACAGAGAGGTTGAAAGTGTTTGGCATTGTATAAAAGGAAGCGGCTCAATAATTGTAATTATATGCATCTTTTATAAGCCCTGTGATGCATGTATATAAACTATTGAAACAAGTGGCAATGCTAAGTTTCATTGATAAAGGTAGAGCCATTATAATTGAGGTAGATTTCAATCTACCTCCAATTGACTGGAATCTAAGTTGAATTTATTCCAACGTGAATCAGGCGAAGCTTAAATTGAAACTTTTGGTAAACACTCTTTCTGTCAGGTAGTGAGGTGTGCACAAGACTGAAAAATGTATTAATATTAGCCATAAACTACCCAGAGCGTATAAATAAGGTGTTTATAAAAGAAGGAATAAGGCGATAAGCGATCATAAGGCCATGTTTAAGTTGACATTGAGAAACGGGTAAAGGCAAGAAATCTTTATTTGTTCACCAAAGACAATTTTAAAAGTTTTAGGTCTTTACTCTGAAATGAATACCCTAGTTTCTCCGAGGCAACAAATAACAGGCATGGAAGAATCCTAGTGCGTCTCGGGTCCTCTCCTTTTCTTAATACAAGTAATCATGTAGTAAAATCAGACTTTTTGCCCAATGTACCATTGTATATGGAAATATCAACAACCGGGATGACTATCAGTCGCCGCAGGAAGATTTAAAACAATATATGGTGGCAAATTGAAATTTATTACCGTAAATGTCTGATTGTAAATTTCTGGTAAAGAAGAACAAAGAGATAGAATTTGAGTTTAAAATCAATGGACTGAACATCTAAGCAGGTGAGTATGTTAAATATTTAGGAGTCACCATTTGTGTCTTTCTTGAGACATTATATTCGACAGGTTATAGCTGCAGCCAGCAAGAAATTGGCTTTCATAGGCAGAATAATACGGAATAGTACAGAAAAAGTACGATAAACATGTAATTTATCTCTAGTTAGACCACAGAGATGGAATACGCTTTAAGTATACAGGAATTTTATGAGAAGAGCCACATATCTGAGTAAGAAAGAGTGAGACAAACCAGATAAATTTGTAAAACTAACATAGGAACATTAGCAAAACGTAATATCATTATTGAGAGATTTGAACTGAGTATGCCCGGAGAATTGCAGAATAAATGCCACATTAAGGCTTCTGGAGAATTATAGGTCTGAAGGTCTATCGAAGGAGGTTTTAGGAATAATTGAAGAAACAACGTACATAGGTAGACACGATCGTGACAGTAAAATATGACATCGACTTTAGGACAGGGTTATCGAAGCTCATTTTTCTATGAGAACAATATGTGATCATAACAGGAAAGTCAAACCTAACTGTTGGGTAGGGTTTGGTGTACTGCACCCCCTGCCACCCACCACTTTGGTGCATTGGAAGGTAACCTGTTAGAAACTGAAGCTTGCTTACCTGATGTTACCAAAAATTGAGAATTTTCAGATGCTGAAGCGCTAATAAAATAGATCGACATACAATTTATATTTTCCATCATTTTCAGATGACTGACTCCAGAAGATCAACTGAGTCAGCAAATCTCTTCAGGATGTCGATATAACTGTGAGCAAAATCATTGATTTAATCCGCAATTTGATATCTAATATTCAGACTTTAGAGTCACCATTAAACAAGTATATAGAAGAAGCAAAGAAATTTTGCATTGAATTAGGAATACTTGATGAACTACCGAAAAAAGAGGAAGAAAACAAAATATCATGACGAGCTGAAAACTAAACTAAAACTAAAATCATTAACAACCGAAAATACAATAAATGATGCAGTGTATCAGGCAAATAATTCTCTTTATACACAGCTGACAGAACACTTTACGTCGCTAATTGAAATCGATAACGATTTAGAAATTTTTAAGTTGTGCTAAATATAATATGAATGAAGATGAAATTAAAACTTCATGTGAAAACGCTGCTAATATGCATCAAAATGATGGCAATGAACAGAAATAGCTGGAAAAAGTTTGCAGTTTGACATAATAAAAAGTGAAAAAATTACAGAGACAAATTTAGAAATTTTTCACGAATACTAAGTTCATTTCCAGTGTGGAAACTTTACTTAGAATAATCCTCGGGTATTCTACATGATTATCATTAGAGAACGTTCATTCAGTTAATTAAAATTAATCAACAATTACTTACGGTCAATGAACCAAGAGAGACTTTCTGCTATGGTCTTATCTATAGATAACGATACTGCTATAAATGTAGAATTCAATGACATAATAAATATATTATTTTTAAATGAAGCACGAAAAATAAACCTTTAAACTAAATAAACTATCATTTGTTGTTTCATACAATATAGTTTTTAAACAAAGATGTGCTTTTTTATTTTTTAGTTCGTTGTGAGGTGCCAAAAACCCTCTGGTCAGGGTGCCAAATAGGGTCACTACGGCCCTGCCTATACTGAATACCTGTGTTCAAAATATTCACCAAATACATTCAGTGAGAAATTAAGTCAAAATCTTTGTTCTGTTTTGTCAGTCTTGGATTTGGGTAAATACGGTATAACATTTTTATGACAGGAAAAATAACAAGCAGAACATAAGAGAAAAAAGCAATAAAGAGCCCTAAGAAGTGACAGGTTAAGAAAGGCATATCAGGATAAATTTAAAATTCAATACAAGAGAAATTATAGCCGACAATTTAAAATAAACACCATGCCCGGCCATTCATTTGACTGAGGAAGCTTTGTTAAAGTCACAGAAATAAAGGACTGAAATATAAGGGTTTGGAATGAATTTGTAGGTCTTCACTTTTACGAATAAACATGAAATGGCAATACTCTTAAACATACCTGTTTCACTATCATCAGAGTCTTTCTTCCTCTTTAGCCTTTGACTTTTCTTATTATCAGCAACACTTTTTGAAGAGCAGCTACTTTCTTGGCCTTCATCTGATGATTTGACGGAGGACTTCTTTGGCCTTCCTCTCTTCCTTTTTTTCACACCTCCATCTCCCAAAACTTCTTGACTGATACTATCTTCAGATGACGTGGTTAGAGACTTTTGTTGCTTTGTCACTCTTATATTCTCATTATTTGTTTCAGCAGCCTTTCTATCTTCCTTTGGTACAGTCTCAAGAGATGGCGATGCACGTGGCCGTCCCGGTTTCCTTTTGACACCAACTTTTTTATTTACTGCATTACACTGATGCTTTCTAGCCCCTTTCTTGCTTTTTTCATCTTTGGTAACGACATCTCCATCTGTAAGTTCCTGACTGCAAGTGCCATCAGATGGCTCTGTACGAGATTTTTTCGCTACTCTCTTTTTCTCACAGTCATTTCCTTTTGCTTTGCTCTCACCGATATTTGATAAACGAGGCCGGCCTCGTTTCCTCTTGTTACCAACAGCTTTGTTATCTGCATCATCTGATGATGTTATAGGGGACTTCTGTTTCCTCACCACTGTTTTCTTTGGTCTTCTCCCTGATGCAGGGTTATTATTTCTGGAGACTTCTTGACTGCAATTATATTCAGTTGGAGATTTCTGCATCTTTCCTCTTTTCTTAATGACATTACTGCTATTGGGAGTGCATTCTGCAGTGCCCTTATTGGGGTGTGACATATGTGGACTGCTTCGTTTCTTCTTGGCAGTTGAATCTTTGTGATCTTTGTCACCTGCTAGTTCGATTGATGGCCTATGTTTTCTCGCTACAGATTTTTTGGGTTTTCTATTTGACGTCTTTTCATAATTACCTGAAACATTTTGACTGTAGCCATCTTCAAATGATTCTGTTTGGGAACAACACTGTGACATTACCTTTCTCCTCAGAAGATTATCCGCTCTGGAATCAAATTTGTTTGCTTTTGCACTGCTCTTAAAATTGGGAGAAGGGCAATGGTCACCATGTCTATATGAATCTCTATGAATTGGCCCACTTTTGTTTGCAAAGTACTCATCATCCTGCTCATCATAAGATTCATAGGAATTATCAAGTAAAACTGCCAATTCTCTATGACTATTTCTATTGATTGGACCGCTCACATTAACAGATCTTTCATCATTCATTTCAAAATCATTTTCATCTATGTATTCATCCAAAGAAAAATTTTGATGATTAGTATGGCTACCAAAACATTGAGATCTATTGCCGATTCTTCCAAGTCCTTCCCACAAATCTTTCTGTTTATTCAAATGGGTTTGAAGGCCACCACAACTCAACTCACTGCCTTTATAAGGACCCTGGTCAACATCAGAACATACACTTCCATCGGGATTGAATCTTTCACCAGTCAGGAACTGTATTTCATCACCAACTTCTGCTCTCTCAACAATATATTCATCATTAGCAAAATTACTGTTTGAAATTACAATATTTTTTAATAGTCTGCCTCCATTTGGTTTCTTAAGGATGCCACGTTGTCCTCTTCCAGCAGCATTATTTTCTTGATCCAAGCCTGAAAAAAATAAGAATGAGTGAGCATAACACAATAATAAGGGAAAAACTTTAAAATTTGTAACATATGCACTAAATTTCTTTACAATTACAATAGACAAATTATTTGTCATTCAACACAGAAAATCCTATTTTGAAACATTAGGCAGTTCTTGTAATCCAAGAGGGAGATTAGCATTCAAAAATACACCGCTGAAGCCATTACCAAATAACTGTAAGAACATTCAAGTAGAGTATACAGATGCCCTACTCATGAAAATATTTGTCTTTCTACTTAATAAATAAACATACCTTTCATTTCATTCTCTGATGTGGCCACATGTATTCGAGTTTATGAAGAATCTACATTTCTCATAAAATTTTGCGATTCAGAAAACAGAACCAGATGATTTGACTATGCTTTTATTATAAAAGGCTTTTTATTTGAGTAATTTCTCTCTAATAGCTCCAGAGACATGTGAATTTATTACAATTTAACCTTTTGCACTTGCAAGTCGAGTGTTACAGGGAATGGGTTTTGGAAAGAGAGAGTAAACATTTTTCTACACTAGTGTTTGCATTTTCTTGTCTTAGGAGTTCCCTAATCGTAAACAAGGTGACTTATCAGTAAATTTCACAGATAAATATGAGGGTGGAGGGTGAATAATAGTGTCTCGGGCCAAGTCACAATAGCATTTTTTATGACTCATGCCTCTCTTAGAATATACAGGTATGCCTCACTTAGCGAAAGGTATTTGTTCAGGAAGATGAATGCACTAACGGAATTCACACTAAACAGTTTATTTCATTGATATTATCATTTATTTTTGCCATATCTCGGTAAAAAAAATTTTTTGTTTGACATGGTGTTTACACTATGACCTGAAGAGTCGACTCTGACCATTAACAAACAAGGATTTAGCTAGAAGAACCAAGCGCTAAATAAGTATTTCAAGAGCCAAGCTCTCATCATCAGTAGCTCTGGAAGAAGAGTGGGGTCTGTTGGGTTGCGTGAGGGAATTTGAACCGTTGATGTTTGGCAAGAAAGTGAAGCTGGGAGGGAGGGGAGTGGGAGAGGAGAGGAAGGGGGAATCGTTGCATTGTTTTTCAAAGTTGTTCATGAAGAGCTTTGCTAGGAAGGGGGAAAGAGAGTTTCCCATGGTTGTGTCGGTATATTTTGTTGTTGATTTGGAAGTAGTTTTGGCTCATGCAAAGGTGTGTTAGTTGTACGTATTCCCTAACTGTTTCTTGTGTTAGGTTTTGTTCGGTGAGCCATGTTTCTAGAAATTTTAAGGTTTCTTCTATGGAGACACTAGGGAAAAGGGAAACTATGTCAAAGGAGACCAAGATTTCGTTTTCTTTGATGCTTGAATTTATAATCTGGTTAATGAAGTGGGTGTTGTTTTTGATGTTCGACTCTTGTGTGAGGGGCCACTGCTTAAATTGTTCGTTGAGCCAGCGGGAAACTTTATATGTAGGGGAGCTGATTGAGGAGACTATGGGTCTGAGGGGTACGTCTTTTTTGTGAGTTTTGGGTAAACAGTACATTCTGGGGATGATGGGGTTTGGGGTGTGGAGTTGAAATCGGAGCTGTTTAGTGATTAGGGTATTGCAAGTTTTTAGGGTGTTTTTGGTGTCGGTAATCATTTTGTTGAGCGGGGTTTTGGAAATATGTGTAGGGGCCGTTTTCTAACATCTTGTCGACCTTTTCATAATATTGTTGTTTATGTAGAATGACAAGATATTGGAATGGAGTGTTGGTCGGCAGAAAAAAGTAACTTGAACATAAAACATGTGCTTTAAATCAGCTATGTATTAGAGTTGGTGGCGAAAAACTAGGAGCCACTTTGAGTGATGCAGGCAATTTTAGAAGATTTTTAGAACTCGCTCAGAGTAACTAATGGCATATATAACAAGCAAAATTTCTGCAAAGAACATATAACATAAGAGCACAGATAAAATCTGGACAAGACAAAAAATTAACTTCATTTAAGAGAACCAACATTAAATGAATAATTATCATCATAATTAATTACCTTTCCTTATGCAGCCTTTTACTGGTTTAGCTCCCCTGTTTTTCTTATTAATAGCAGCACCAGTCTCTTCATCTGCACTGACCACCACTGAAAAATATTTTTTTTCTTATATTATGCACAAGTTGTATAAGTTTCAATACATTTCATAAATAAGTGGATACCTTGACATTTTGAAATTCAACCACAAAAATTAAGTCCGCAATACGTTTACCAAAGAATTATTTTTTTTCATTTTTTAATGTTAAGTGCTTATTCTTGAAATGTTTCATAATAAGACTAAGTCAGATAAATCAGCAATTAAGAAATTTTTCTATATTGAGAAACAATTACCATAAATACCCGTGTATAACACGCACTTTTTCCAAAAAATACTATATACTAGGGTAAACAGTAACCGGTGTATTTTTATGATCTGCTAACATCAAAAGACTTTGACTTGAGTCTTTTTACATTGGCTTGATATGAAATGCTGCCAAGTTATCTATCCACATGGGTTTTCTCAATGATACCTTGAAGAAAATATGTAAATAAAAAAACAAAATTCATTAAATAATGATACTTGATATACATTGCTAGATATTTAGTTTAATATGAAAATTATAAAGGACTTTTTAATTATTACAAAAGCCAAGAAATTCTTGGTCAATGGCCCATTCTTCCTAGCTGGTGTTTTTGGAATCAGCATCTTCTACTGAAGCATAAGTACCTGCCATTGCAGTCACTGTAGCACTGTTGTCGTCATCATCACACGGTATATCATCTTCAGTGCCGTCTAAACTATTACTTATGCAATATTTCTTAAAACCATTGATTATAGTATTTGAGGGCAAGTCATTCCACACTTGGACGATCCATTGGCTGATGGTGGCAATGTCTACTTTCTTCATTCTTCCACCTTTGGTGAATGTGTCATCACCATTAACCCTCAAATCGGACCTCTTTCATTTCATCATTGACTTGAATGGCTCATTAACAACATCATCAATTAGTTGTAGAATTGATGTCATGCCACTAGAAATTATCACAAGGTTTGTGTTTATTTTTTGAAGCTTCCTCTTTACTTCAGGCCTAGTGTGACATCAAAACGTATCTAAGATTAACGGAGATCTCCAATTAAGCATACCACCAGGTATTCTTATCCATACTGTTTCAATCCAGTCAATGGTGATCTAATCAAACCAACCTTGCTCTTTCCCTCTTAATACAGGGTGTTTCCGAGTTCTATTTACACTTTCAGAGAGGCGCTCAGTTGGAGGGGGGTGACATAGAATGGTGAGGAGGGTCTCATTGTGTCCACCTGACCTTGCCACCATGGAACGGTGGAGTGAGGAGCAACGTGCGTTTGCCGTAGAGGTGTATTTTAAAAGTGGTGATTCTGCTACAGTCGCGTAAAGAAGATTCCGGACGCACATCAATGTTGGTCGTCACAGTTGTGTTACTTTAAGGTCCACAATACTGAAATGGGTGAACATCTTCAGAAAAACTGGTCCAGCAATGAAGAAACCACCAGGACTACCACGGGCCGTTCACACCCCAGAAAATGTGGAACGTGTTCGCCAAGCAGTGGAGGCAAGCCCACGGCGATCGTTGCATAAGCAAGCAGCTGCGCTCAATATGTCGCTCTCGTCCGTTCGCAGAATTTTAAACATGGACCTAAGTTTCCACCCCTACAAAATTATGGTCACTCAACAATTGCTGCCACGTGATTATGCTGCCAGACGAGAGTTTGCCGAAGGAATGCTTGAAGTGTTAGCGGAAGATGTGATTATCTTAACAAGCGATGAAGCCCACTTCCACTTGTCTGGTTTTGTTAACAAGCAAAACTTTAGATACTGGTCGTCGGAAAATCCATGCCAAATTCATGAACGACTGTTACATAGTGAGCGGGTGACTGCATGGTGTGCCGTCGGTAACTTCGGAGTTATTGGCCCTTATTTTTTCGAGGACGCTTATGGTGTAGCGGTCACTGTTAACTCTGACCGTTATCTTGAAATGGTTCACATTTTTCTTGTATGACGAGGACTGGCGGCAACTTTAGTGAGGACAGCCCCAGTAGAACTTTGCGGCCGTCCTGCAAGAGGCCTGTCATTCATGCTTACAGTTTCGTTGAAGCGATTGAAAGCATTGCGTATCATTTTCTCTGACGGTTCCAGTTGCTCCGGATAACGACAGTGATACTCCCTTGCTGCTCTACGAAGGCTCAAGCCGGACACGTAAAGAATCACCATTTCCATCTTATCACACGCTGGGTACATTTCTCTGCCTGCACTCCAGAACTGCCACTTGAAAACTGAAATTTCCGGTGTGACTGTCACGTCTCCAAACACCAACAATGAAAAATGAACGTTAAAATGAGGCGGCAACATCAACAATCACAGTTTCCACCGAAATCACCAGTAAATTAATTAAATCATTGTTAGACATTAGCGGCCACACTAAAATGCCAGCAATTGATATCAATTGTTGTTGACATTTGTCAAATGCCACACTCTCTTGCATAATTCACACTTCTTGCCTCCTCACATAGCTCCTTTATGTGGGCATAGGAATTTCCGCCGAGTCATTTAACCATTGATGAGCCAAGAGAGTAGTGGTTGAACGGAAGGCCCTAGACAAAAAAATCAACATTTCTCCCGAAAAATAGTCTATTGCAAACAACTTTGATCTCTTATTATTTTGAGATATTCTGCAAAATAACAAAGTTGTCCGATGTGGCCGGACTTCAGGGACAGAGTCACTTAACCATTGATGAGCCAAGAGAGTAGCAGTCGAACGGAAGGCCCTAGACAAAAAAAATCAACATTTCTCCCAAAAAATAGCCTATTGTAAACAACTTTGATCTCTTATTATTTTTAGATATTCTGCAAAACAACAAAGTTGTCCTATGTGGCCGGACTTCTGGGACATATATAAAACCATAATAGCAGATTTGGACCAGATCAACTAAACAGGGGTGCCACAATTACAAATTAAACTCTTTCAGTAATTATGGATTTGGAAGGAATTGGCTGAACGGATGTCAATTAAATTTTATACATATGATTTTTACCAAATACCATAATGAAATCAAGATTTTTAAAGCAGAGCTTAAGAGCAGGGCTATCACAATTAAAGGTAAAATAATATTTCATTTACACGTATTTCTAGAGAGCTGTCCTCATGGATTTTAACCCATTACGGTATATATAATCTTCATATAAATAAAGAACCCAAATAGTATATTTCAACCAGGTTGACTAAACAGGGCTACTACAATATCAAGGTTAGAATTTTTCTGTAACTATGAATTTTGAAGGTATTGGCTGAACCGATTTCAATAAGAAATTTCGCTTGTAGGGCGGGTATAGAATGGCTAAACAAAATGAACATGTTTAGAACAGATCTAAAAAGCAGGGTTGCCACAATATAAGGAAAAATAATATTCTGATTTCAAAGAAAATACATTAATATTCGATTATACTACGGCGAATTTGATGAAAAGCACTGTTTGAAGATATCTGATTTTGATGAATCCTCCACCAATATCAATGTTGAACCAAGAAACGTAGACTTAAAACTTGGTATACATACTAAAGAGACATTGAATATATGCACCTCAATGTCAGAACTTTGATTTCTTGGGGGGGAGGGAGGTATCAAATTTGAATCTATATTTAATTTGTTCATACTAATTAAAGGGGAATATTGATCACTTACCATAAGAGTACCTTGAGTTTGGATATGTGCATGAAAAATTCTAAACTCTAAATTCCTAGCAAAGACTGGGCAATTACGCTAGTATCTAATATATAAAGAATAGTATGATCTAAAACAAAAGAAAATTTATCTTCCTTTAGCATCTCTTTTGTACCTTGTTATAATATGGACTTTTGAGCAGTTTTTCTCAACTGGTAGGATGCGAAGGTCATCTAGGTTGAATGTGAAGTATGAAAAATAATTATTATAAAACTTTTCTCATCAAAATTATTGCAATATTTAAGACCCAGGTAAAAAATATGGAATGGAAATAAATACAGAAAAATCCAAGGTCATACAAATATCAGGTAAAGAAGAAAAATTGAACAAGTATTGGTGGAAAGCCATTAGAATAAGTTTCAGAATATAAATACCTTGAAAGTTTCACAAGGAGAGAAGCAAAATATACCATTGAAATGAGTACTAGAATAGCAAAAGTCACTTTCATAAGAAAGAAATATAAAGGAAGAGGAAATATGAACTCAGAATATCTGCAAAAATGATATTAAATACTTGGAAGGCTTCAAAATGTAGGATGAGAGAAGAATGCTGAAGATAAAATGGGCAAATGGGAAGAAAAATATCTATCAAGACATGAAGAAGACTGTGAAAAATAGGAATATGTGAAGAATCAGGTTTAACCAAGAATATGCAGACCTTTCTAAGGACAGACTGCCTATGATGAATGGTGCAAAAAAACAACATATTCAGACGCGGAGATAACTGAAGAGATGATTCCCATAAAAAGACAAAAATAAAATCTTTTAATTTTTTAACAGTTCGTTAAATTTTATACTATGCATAATCTTTAATAATTAAAATATCCAAAATTAACAAAAAAGCTAAATTATAATTAGGAAGCTAAATAATGAACGTATTACAAGTTTGGTCTGAATAGACATAGTTCTGACTATATTGATGAAAATAGGTGGTTTGGGGTCATATAGGATCCCACGCGACTAATTAAGGGTTAAACTTCAAAACCACATGGAAATTTGGCAAATATGAGAACAGATGCAATGTGAAGTTATTCAATAAAAATCAGAATGTTTCTAAAGATTTTTTTTTCATCATACATTTATAGTATCAAAATTGTCATATTTTTATGCGTTCTTTGCACAAAGTGAATGCATATAGAGAAGGTTGTCTCTGTCTGTCCACATGTTTCAACTCGAGAACCACAAGACATATTCTGATGAAATTTGGTATTGGGGAGTTTTACTAAAATTTGTCCACTGATTCCAATTTGGGTAAAAATTGGACAATAATAACAACCACTTCACATAAGGACTTACGCGTATTTTACAACATACCTCACAAGTATCTCGTTAAAAACTCATTTGGTGAAAAATATTGAGAACAAAAGTTGAACAAAATAAATAAATACACATTTTTTGTCGAATACTTTTCCCCCTAATATGTAAGCTTTATGATAAATTAAAGAAAAGGAAGGTAAGGCATTTACATAATTATAGCAAAAGTTTACCAAACATTTTTTCTCAATTGTAATAATAAATTTTAATTTTAGTTATAGTAAACAAATACCCCTAGAAGTAAGCATAATGACATGAACTATTATTCTACAAGTACCTAAAAAACCTCAACAATTTAGAACTTTCAGAATTGTGAAATCTCAAAAAACATATTTGGAAACTCTGTGTACTCCAACATGGAGAACAATTTTCCATTCTTGTTTCTGTATGGGAAGCAAGTAGCTATGAAGTTCCACATCTGTGGCTCTCACAGCCACAGATAAGGTCAAATTTCTTAAAATTGCTCTACTACTTTGGCGGTAGGGAAATGTTTAGAGCTGGGTAGGTAATCGCATGACAAGTTGAAAAAAATGACTATGACAGCTGGGCGGTTCCGTGCGTAATATGAAACACAAAGTCATGTAGGCACAAATTAAGGTGTCTAGTAATACAATGTAAACAAGACTGATACAATTTAAATGTATCTACTACAATTTAAACATGATGCTTTGCGTTTGGTATGCCAATGGCAGACGTAAAGTGCACGCGAGTTTCAGAGTGTAGAAAATTTATGACAGCACTTGAGTAGTACATGCTTTGCCGAGTTTTAAAGTGAAATAGTGACAAGTTATTATTTATAACTTTTAAATAAGATACCCCAAACAAATGGCAGACCACGTAGAGAAAAAAAGAACTGCAGTAAGAGGGAATATATCGAAAGGAATTAGAAGTTACGACAGAAATTTTAAGTTAATGGTGGTGCGCTATGCTGAAGAAAGAAATAATTGTAAGCGGCAGGGAGGAAATGTGGCTGAAGCAAATGTGCAAAAGTGGAGGCAAGCAAAAGAGAAACTTGAAGATGCTAAATCAACACAGAGATCATTTAGTGGACCAAAACGAGACTGATTTCATGCATTAGAAGAGGAAATTGCAAACTTTGTGCATATTCAAATGTACGGTAAACGGGTGACGCGGGATATCATTAAATTGAAATCCGAAGAATTAGCACGATCGCAAAACATTTCACACCAAGAATTTAAGGCTAGTAATGGATGGTGTGTGCATATGATGTGTCATAATGGTTTTAGCCTGCGATGAAGAACTTCACTTTGCCAGCATCTACCTTCCGACATCATGGACAAACTAATAACTTTCCAGAGGCATGTAATTTGGTTGCGGAATAGTCACAATTACCTTCTGAGCCAAATGGGTAATGCAGATGAGACACCCATTTACTTTGACATGCCATCCAAATACACAGTCAATGGAAAAGGTCCAAAAAATGTCATCATAAAAACTTCCGGGAATGAAAAAACTGGAGCAATTTTAAGCCAGAGAGCAATGCTTGTCTTAGATGCGTTCAAAGGCCACCTTACAGAGGAAGTTCAAAATACCCTTCATGGTACGAATACTGACCTTGTAGTTATACCAGGAGGTATGACATCACAAATTCAAGTGCTAGATGTTGTAGTGATGAAGCCCTTTAAGGATTACATAAAGTCATTTTATTCAGAATGACTTTTGGCAGGGGACCATGCATAAACTCCTGCAGGGAAAATTAAGAAGCCCAGTATACCACTTCTCTGTAATTGGATCATTGCAGCATGGAAAAAAATAGATCCCAATAGTATCTCAAGAGGGTTCAAGAAATACTGCATATCAAATTACATGGACGGTATGGAAGACGACTTGTTCGAATTTGACTAAGTTGTGATGAATGAACAGGACAGCATGAATAAGGGAAGGAAACAGAGGAGAGGGAGATGTAAGTAGTAAATTTGCTTTCTTTTATTAATTCTCTTAATGTTAGCTTGTTATACATATATGTAAAAGTTTTTCGTAAGTGAACCTAATTTTTGTAGGGGTTGTCTTTAAATTCAAGGTCGTCTTCCTTTCGGGTAAATACAGTAATAAAATGACAATGGGACAGCAAAAGCACATAAAATATGCGCAGGAAAATTTATTTTAAGTAATTAATTCCTACCTAAAGGTTCATAATCAGAATTTCGTCCACTCTTCCAATGAATTGAAGAAATCAATTGTGACATAGCATTCTTCCTTATTTCTTGAGTTACATCTCTGGATGATTTGGATGCTTGAACAGTTTTTAAACCGGATATCCTTCCATGTAATAAAAAATATGCAATTTAAGAAAGATACCTCTTCAAGTACACAAAATTAATACAAATGAAACGAGTTCAGAAAATATTTTTTTTTTCATTTTGAATATTTCTCAAATACAGGCATCCTTTGTTATAGTGGGCTTCGTTATAGTTATAGTTATGTTATAGTGTGGTTTCGTTATAGTGCTCTTGCTAAGTGCTGAATCATTGACACATTGTTTTGGTCATATCATTATAAATAGCTGCTTCTTACATATATAGGATATATCATGTAAAACCTAAGGCACTTGTAAAAGAGTTACAGAGCTGAAATTTGGCATGAAGATAAGTCATTGGGTACAGCTTCAGGAAAAATTAGTTACAATTAAAATATGAAGTCAGGACATAAACCATTCTCTGGATGAAAGATTGAAGTTTATTTTTCTTGAAGTCAAAATTCAAATCCATGCTGAATTTGCGTAAAAATCGATTTTAATCACAAAATTATGCCAAGTATTTTGGTTTTCAACAATGAAAAATAATAAATAAATTGAATAACTATTAACCATAGCAATGACTCCAATGCCTTTCAATGGAAATTGATTTTCTATACTTCAAGAGCACTGATTTAATGCTTTTAAATATATGGTGACGTCTTAATCCAAACATAAAATATTCCATTTATATCTATATTATTATTATTTTTAGAGTGATACATATTCATTATAAATAGCTTGCTCTGGAGATCACATTGGTTTATTTATGAGTTTAGATGTATGTGTATGGTGATTTTTTTAAGTGCTTGCAGTATGTAAGCACCAACAAGTTGTATTACAAACACATAACTCTCTAATGACATTTATTATGCCTAATTTATGGTATCCGGAAAGTTTACCACCAGCAATTCAATGTCATGGAAAATTCACCGACAGCAATTCATCGCCAAGGAAAATTCACTGCCAGCAATTCACCGCCATGGAAAATTCACTGCCATAGGAAATTCATCGCCTTGTATGGATCATGTTATTAACAAAGGCTGTATTAAAAATGCGTGTGAGGACTCAACACCGACAGAAAAATATTTGGGTAAATAATCCAACTATTTATCTTGTTGGTTAATTGTTGATTTAAAATTTAAAGCATAATTAATCTTTAAGTTACGAAATTCAGCCAAAACTAGAAACTATTTTAAGCAAACGTTGTTCGTGTGGAAGAAATACTAAAATGTGTATTTCCATTGAAATCTCGAAGTAGATTTTTTCATGAAAGAATACATTCTCTATACTCCGTCTGGAGAAAGTAAAAAGATAAAAATTTTTTGAAATGGTATTCGCAATTCTCGATTTTTAAATGAACAAATGGAAGTGCTTGAAATTTTATTCGGGAAATGTTAAAAAAAATTATTTTTTTATACCTAAATACAAGATCTAGAGAGAATTTATAATGCCTGTTCCTCTAATATTTTCCAAATAAGGGTCATGGAAAGCAAAATATAGATTTCCTAATGTTGTTTAGTTACAATTTAGTCTACAAAAATAATGTCCTTCATTACATTCCCCTTCCTTTCCTCTCTATTTCTCTCACTATTTCCTTCTTTTCCTGCAGACTCTTAATTGTTGTTAAATTCCTAGTTTATAGATATCAATATTGCCTATATTTGATCATACTTTCTTCCTCCCCCACCTGCCTTCCCCCTCTGACCCTCCTCACCATCTTTTTTTCCTTTTTTCTTTTCATGCTCTTAATTGTTGTTAAATTCCTAGTCGATAGATGTCAATATTGCCTATACTTGATTCCTAGTATATTGATATCAATATTACCTGTTTCATTATAATTTCTTAGACGTCCCACCTTTCCTCCTCCCTCTTCATACTTCTCTATTTCTTTATTACATCCTCCTCCTGTTCCCCCCTCCCTTACTCTTTGTTAACTTTTTCCGCATATCATTATTTTTAAAATTCTCATTTGGTTGTCATAAACAATTGGCATATTACTTGTAAATGTGGATTACTTCCATTTCGTCCCCGATCAAAAAATGAAACATCGTATTTATTAAAACCACTATAGTTGGATTATTTGCCTTATATTCTTCTGTCGGCATAGAGCCCACACACACATTTTGAATACAGCCTTTGTCAACAACATGATCAATACAAGGCGATAAATTTCTCATGGGGATGAATTTTCCTTGGCGATGAATTGCTGATGGTGAATTTTCCACTGCATTGAATTACTGGTGATGAATTGCTGGCAGTGAACTTTCCTAGACCCCTAATTTGTATCTGCAGGTATGTTACGATTAAATTAAACATCATTAGTGGAGCAGCTAGTTCAATCAGCAAGTTGGGCACTCTTCCTTAATAAGCAAGAAAAATATCCTCACAAGAAACAAATGTAAACTCCATTCACTCTCATTTAGTCTTGTCTGATGTGCTTTAGTCGCATGAATAGTGTGTCAGTGGAGTTATTTTCTATTTTTTTGAAACCTTGTATTATTTGTAATAAATCAAAAATCATGAAAATACATAAGCAAAGGATGTTTCTGAAAATAACTAAAGAAAAACTTTGTCTTTTACAGTGAAACTTGAAGTAATTCAATGAATTGAAGTTGGAGACCAGCAAGTTGATATTTGTATTCAGGTGATAGTTCTTATTAACCCCTCAATTTGCTGACATACTCCTTAGAATGGAATATCTGTTTAAACAATACTCATTTGTAAAAATGATTTTTTAAATATGATATTACAAAATTACATTAAGTTTTACTAGTAAAAAAGTTGTCTTACCTTTGCAATGGTTGATCAATGACATTTTGATGAACGTAAACATCCTTTCCTGGATCATGGCTCAAGCCCGAGTCTATGCTAGACTGAAATATAAACATTATGTTTACAGAATCCTCATTATCTTTCATTTCGAAATCCTAGTTAATGCAACATTTTTTAAATTGAAAATCTCCACAAGAAATGTAACAAATGCTTCATCTCTGTAAATATAACTAATCAATAAATAATTGCATTTAAAAGCACCAAAAAGTATGATTTTTTATTGAAAAAATAACTCGATGAATAAATATAATAAATGTTATAAAAATTAGTTGATTAATTAAATTCCTCAAATAAAATGTTACTATTAACAGACAACACTAATCTTAAGAATCCCAGAAAAATGATAGCCTACACATTATATTTCCAACTTTTTGACATAATACTAAAATTAATTAACAACATTACAGAATAAAAGTAAACTAACAAAATTAAGATTATTTGTTTGATTTTTTAACTAAACCTTAAATAAAATATAAACTCGAAGGGAGGGTAAACAATTCTGACACTTACCACTGAAATAAGAACCAACTAAAATGTTTATATTGTAAGCAAAAGTGAAAAAATCTAAGAATTAGATGTTGCGATGAAATGAAAAGCAGAAATGCATACCTCATGGTCATCATTGTTCACAGAACCTTCATCAAAGCAACCTCTGCCATCTGAATTAACTTTTCTGATTCCAGATGAGACGGCATCACTCGCTCCCTTTTCTGTCTCTATTGAGCCACGTTTTGATGGTAATCCTACAAAAACAGTACCTATCAATATTAAATTTTATAACTTTACATGGTTTTCATTGTTCCACCCTAAGAGCCAAGAGCCATCCAACTTTTAAAAATTATAATGGGATATGATTCCATAAATATGCAATTAAATTGATGACTGATAGACCAATTACCAATAGTCAGTCAGCATACCTCACCCAACAGCTTATACAAATTTCTCAATATAATAAATCAAATCAGATGTGACTTTGAACAAGTAGACAATATTATTCATATTAAATAATACACTTCATGCATTTCCACAGATCTTTATTCTTGCGACCAGTTCGCACCTGATACAGCATCATCTGGCAAAGAGGAATAGCAAAAGGGTTCATATATAAGGAATATATATATAATATATATAAGGAAATATGCAGGGGTGGGTGGGGGAGGAAGACAGGACAAAAGGTGGAAGGGTAACGTAGAAAGGGGAAGAAATGTTGGGAAAAACCACATAGACAAAATCAAATCTTATAATAGGTTTCACAGGGAAGGTAAAGGATGGAGATAACATACAGCAGGACGAGAACATGCAGGGAGCTGTAGCACATTACACCATCCCCTCATTGAATAAAGCAACATCATAAATTACAAGTATAATTAGAAGGAAAATCAAGTCAAATAGCAGAAACTTTTTTCTACAAACAACAAGAATAAAAATCCTCCAAAAACTCGCTTCTCATTCAAAAATTAGGAAAATCTACAAACCAAATTAAAAATCTGATGTGACCAGCACATGGCTTTCTCCATAAAGAGTAATGAATATTATTGTAATAGTACCTACAAGTCACTCTCGACAAAAGCTTCCTCAAGAACAACTATCATATTTACCCAAATCAAAGACGAGGTTTTCCTTCCAAATTTCAGTTTGCATAAATTGAGTACGAAGTGGTATACCGTCAATACATCACAGTCAACTGATCGCGCTTCAATTCTTGGCTTATCAATTCGTCATACAACAAACTCGTTGCACGTCAATACATTGCACGACAAACTCATTGTGCATCAATTCATCATGAGACAATTTCATCACGAGACATACATATTCATCACAAGACAAATTGGAAGGCGAGACAGCATGGCAGAGGGATACACATGCTGGGTTGGGAGTCCCCCTTTCCATACACCATCTAATGTGTCTCACATAATTTGCAAAGAGAATTGCGATCCATTCTGGTATTATCAAAATATGAAGAAAATTTTTGTATGTGAAAGTGTCTCCATCTGCCATACACCAGTCATGGTGTCCAATCTGTCATGCAACCAATTGGTCGAGAGATGAATAGACGTGCGAAGAGTTTGTGTTGCGATATATTGACGCATGACAAATTTAGATTACATTCAGGAATAATTTTTAAACTCTTAGAATAATTTTCTCAATGAAAAATACTTTGAATTACACTTCCCATTTTAAAAAAGTATATAAAATTGTTATCATTATTACTAGTGTAATTGCCTGTCAAATATGATGGGATTATCATAAAAGTATTCCAAATATATATGATTTTGATATGAAAAATCAGTAAGATATGCTATGATCTGGTTTGGCTTTCATGCACAATCAAATCAGTGTTTTTGAAAGTTATCTTTGTTTTAATTATATTGTTTAAGTAATTATATGTAGAGGTCAAATGATTATCCAAATATTTGCTGAAAATAAGAGGAAAATCGAAATAATTAGATATAATGCATAAAGAAGTAGCTGAAATTTACTTGAAATATTTGAGCAAATTATAAGTTATTTAAAACGTACTGAATTTAACTTAATAAATGAATTATTTTACTCTTATTAACTCGTAAAAAACAGGATAAAATGTGAACGAACAGGAAAAATGTGTAGTAACTTACTTACTATTAACTAAATACATGAACTAAATGAGTTTAACTATATTTTAAGATTGCACTTTTCTTTTAACTATATTAGTTTTAAAATTTTTCCAGAAAAATCACTTTAGTTAAAGAAATTTAAATAAAAGTCATAAAATGTTATTTTTTCAATCCTATTTGAAATTCGGTTAGAAATATTTGCTGTATTATAAGTTACAGAAATCCACTGAAAATGACATGACCTATATTTAGTTTTATGAATTCCCACCATTTGGCAATGGTGCATGATTCAATAGTGTAACATTTTTTATAATCAATTATAATTTATTATTGTTATTTTTGTACTGCAGCTCCTTTTAATCCTATACAAATGCTATGTCTTCTTCCTCTTTCTCAATTTCTGCTCATTCCCACCTTCTTTTCCTTCCTCCCTCTAATTACTTAATAGGTTCATTAAATAAGTTATACCCAGGTATAAAAGTCTGACCAATGTTAAAGCACTAAATTGGTGCATTTATTATGAGGCAAAAAATAGAAATCAACAATTGGGACAACAGTCGTCCAATATAAACAAAATGAGTGAAAGCGTGAAAAATAGTATTAAAACGTAATTTTTGGAGATTTATAAATGAGATTTAAATTCTTCTCTTCGCATAACTAATGTAAGTTAAATACCTCATCCTTGAAATATTTTTAAATGTAAACGAAAAAGGTCTGCATGCTAAGGAATGGCTTTTTGCGTGATTCATATATGCAATGCAAATTTATAACTCCAGTTAATTATAAGATGCACTGCAAAAAAATTATGAAAATAACTATAAAAATAGTTAATTACCAAAAATTTCAATAGGAAGTAAACTGAACTGAACACCTTCTCTCTCATACTAAAGCATTCAAAACACACTTTCCTTCCCCATATAGTATAAGGACGACAATACAATCTCGAAGTTTAACAATGACATGGTCGGCAAGGTAACATATCTTTAAAAAGCTTAAAAGTTTCCAATAAATGTGATTTAAACGTAATACTTGAGCGATTTCGAACTAAAGGCAAAAGTCGACGATAAGAATAAGAATCTATGTTTATTTATCTTTAAAATGGTTCCCATCTAAAGATTGTAGGTCAATTACTTCTAATTTAATTTTGCAAAAGAAAAAAGCTTGCAAGTGAAAAAAGGTATTTTTAAGCGTTCTCTTATGGGGATTTCTATAGAGCATACTGGCAGGCGGATGGACCAATGGACAGAATAAGGATATTATGTATATAATTGTGCAAAATATTTGTGACCATTGGCAGTGCTGGCATCTGTCAATATTTACAGGAAAATTTGTTTACAAAACGATGATAGATGATACATATAAAGACAATTGTGATTGTGATTAAAATTAATATTGGCAGTGCTGGCATCCCTAGCAACAATTCAAAAATTCTATGATAGCAATGGTAACAAAGCTGTCACCTAGTGACATTCAATGTACTGAACCAATTCAAACTTATATTGAAATATCAAACAAAACTTTAGAAAAGATACTGTCTTGATCTTTAATAATGATAAATATTTACATTAGCCAAGTCTTAAAGAAATGAAATGAAATATGCAGAAATAATTATGAATGACCAGCACAACCTAGTGAATGTTACCCTATTTGTATAGGATATATTGTATGGGATATGGGAACGTCTGAATACACCTAAATTAAGCCAGCCAATTGTCCTGGATTAGACGGGATAGTTCCAGATTCTGATAGCCCCAGATCCTCGAATGGCGAAGAGCCCCAGAAAATGTTTTGCATTCGCCCAACATGTTCTACTTACCCCACATTGTCATTGAATCGCTTAAGTGCTTGTAGATTTATCGCTCATTGTTAATTGCAATGAGTCACTTAAAAGTACAATGTATACCGTTGGCTGAATACATTGTCACGAACGATAAATTTAATAATAATATAAATGCACACTAACATGCACAACAACAATGTGTGGGCAAGAACTGATTGAACAATAAACAAATATGTAAGTACCTCTTCTCTACCCATTATTCTAAATCTTCATCGATAAATCAGTATATCTCACATGTGCACATGAATTTTGTAATACATTTTTTAATCAAATTGTTTATATAGACAGGGGCCCTGCAAAAAACATTTGCCCGGGGCCCCACACACCCTAGGGGCGACCATGATGCATTATATGGGAAAATGTTTTGAACAAAGATTGTAATTCATTAAATTTCCTACGACTTTTATTCCAGTACTGTTATACATTCAACAAATAAACTGATGTGGGCAACACATGACTTTCTCCATATTTATATGGCAAATTACAGGTTGTTAGCTCTGGGATCGTTGTCAATATTTAATTCCGGTTGACAATTAAGAAAAGAAAAAGAAGCACTACTAAGACGTAACTAAGCATCAATTGTTAACAATAGTCTTCGGTAGGTGGCGTGGTGGTGGCAGCTAAAAATATAAGATATCTCTTAAACAATGCATTATATGGAAAAATGTATCAAACAAAGGTTGTAGAAAATTAAATTTCTTACAACTTTTATTCTAATACATTTTTACAATTATCAAATATTAAAGCAAATATTTCAAAATAACGGATAAGTGACAAGAGTAAACACCCACTTCCGGTCGACCGATTTTTACCAAAAACTAATCAGATCTTCTAACTTTTATAAAAATGTTAAATATAAAATTTTGCATTGACCTGATTAATAGTTTTTGAGTTCGAGTGCCCACAAAAATCTATCACATTCAGACAGACAGACATCATCAAGAAAATAGTCACTACGTGTTCAGGGGACCTTAAAACGTATTTTCATTGAAATCTCGAATTCGATTTTTTTCATGAAAACAATACTTGCTCTATACTTCGTATATGGAGAAAGTAATATTAAAGCAAATATTAAATAAATAGAATATCTCCATAACAATTTGTAGGTCAAAATATAGAGTGAACTTTGTTTAAATTATATTTTCCCTTTAAATAAAAAGACCATGAGTGATAACCGGCGGTCAGAGGAGAAAAAGAGGACAAACTTAACTCTTGAGGTTAAATTAGAGGTTTTACGGCAACTAAAAACTGGAGAGCGCCAACATTTGTTTGTTTTTTGTTCATTGCTCCCTTTTTGATTGTTCAGTTTTTTTAAATGTAATACCAAGATATTTGAATTCTTTCTTTATTTGGTCTCATTCCATGTTCCTTTATTTATCAAGCACATGTAATAACTCTTTTATGAATTGATATTTCTTTATCAAAACATAGTAAGGTATTGATCGTTTCAATATACAATTTTGTTTGTGTGTATGTATGTGTATATATATATATATATATATATATATATATATATATATATATATATATATATATAAGTAGACGCAGGTATTCTTCTTTTACTCTAATTCCTATTCCTTAATGCTCCTGCTCAATTTATTCAGCATGAGATCAACATATGTTACATAAAATGCATTCTGTTCTTCATTTACATTCAAGTGTTACTGGTCAATTTAAAATATAATTGCAATGCAAACGACGACCTATTCTACGCAATGTAATATAGTTAACAAAGAATACTTGGGTGCATTATTTATATAATGCTAGCTATTTTCATTTCCATTAATAGGATCTCAAGAACAAATTAAATCTTATAACGTCATTTCTTATGGAAGTATGGGTTCCGAATAGCGCTGTTTCAGTTAGCGCTCGATTTTTCTGGCATCAATTAAGAGCATTAATCGGGAAGTGAGTGTACTTTGTATATGGAGAAAGTAAAAAAAAGATTTTATGACCTAACTTCTCACTGAATGTATTTGGTGTATATTTTGACCACACACATTCAGTATAGGTATACTAGTTCGTACATTAATTAAAATGGTTTGTTAGAAATGTTTGAGAAAAAACAGAATTTTTTAAAGGTATTTAAAAAATTAATACTGTATTAACTGAAATCCGGATTGTAAGTTTGAAATAAAAAATTTTAGTACATAAAACTATTTTTTAAATTTTCATTTGTTTAAAAAACATCAATTAAATGCATAATCATAATTCCTGTTGTTCTACAACAACTTGTAGCAGTCGGCTTGTCGTGCGTAAATCCGTGAAATGAAAAATTTGTTGCGTGTCAATTCATCACTGCCTGCCCCCTTCCCTGCCATACACCAGTCATGGTGTCTCGCCTTCCAATTTGTCTGGGGAAAAATTTGTCGAGAAATGAATTGACGTGTGATGAGTTTGTTGTGCGATGTCTTAATGAGCGACGAGTTTGTTGTGTGACAAACTGATGCACGAAGAACTGATGTGCGATGAATTGACCGCGATGTATTGAAAGTATATATACCACTTTGTACTCAAATTTAAGACGACCCTCAATTTTTGCAAGCTGAAATTTGGAAAAAAACCTTGTCTTTAATTCAGGTAAATATGGTAGCTCTTGAGTTAGAGAACCCACAACTTCCTATCACACACACAGGGATATGATTGAGAAAATACTGAAAACATACTCAGGGGACCTCAAAATGACAATTTCCCTTGACATCTTGAATTAGATTTTTTCATCAAAACAATAATATCTCTATATGTACTGCACATGGAGAAAGTAAAAGTGATAATACTATTTAAGCACATTTGAAGACATCAAGTAATAAAATGTAAAACTAACAGGTGCTCTTTTGTTTAATTCTTTGTATGTGCTTGAAAACATTCACAAGAATTTCAGAGACAATTTGGAAGTGGCATTCTTTCTCACCCTTGTTCGAACTCCTTAGTGGAAATGTAGGTTTACTAATTGTGACTCTTTTTCTTCTGCAGCCATTCATTCGAACTTCAGCTGCATAGTTATTTGCTGGTCTCTCGCCTTCATCATCACTTAGTACCACTGTAAAAGTTTGCAAGGTATGCATAGAATTCCTTATTTTTTAAATTATTATCTGAAAACAAATCTCATTCACGCTAACATGCACTATTTGAAAAAAGATTGAAAAAGATTGCTTCAATTGCACCACTCATCACTTGAATAAGAGAAAAACGATAAAATTAAAAATGCATGCCAAATAGAATGAATTAGAAATTCAATTTTATCAAAACTTATTTTCCATAGTGAACTGCAAGTGACAACAAAGGGAAAACAATTCAACAGTGTTATAGCAGTTTGAAAAAAGGAAAAATCTCGATTATCTGACCCTTGTTTATCTGACTTTCAGTTTAACTGAAAAGAAAATTAATGAGCTAACCATAGTCGGAAAGCATGTCTATTGCATCCACCGAAAGTTGGTTCATGCGAGAGACCACCAGACAAATGATTCATGCGGGAAAGCATTACCACTAACTATTTAATCTAGTAAAATAAAATTGTGATTAAATATTCATTAAATGGCTTCTAATCAATAAATAAAACAAGTTTTATAGTTCATGTACGGTTTTTTTAAATATAGATGAAAATTTCCCAGAATGAACTTCTTCTGAGGTGGCAACCCTACTGACAGTTGATTCATTTGGGAGACCACCGATAATTCAATTTTAATATTTTTGTTAATATTATTTTACTATATTATTTTTTATTTTAAATTTCACCAAAAAATAGCCTGAGCTATATATGTGAAATACTTTTAAAATACACAATGTTTCTAAATGAGAATTGTTTCCATTATTTACAAATTATCTGACTTTTTGGTTTATCCAATAGTCCTTCCTCCCATATAGGTTGGATAATCTAGGTTTTACTGTACTTAGCGAGTTAAATTAATAATGGATGATAAATTCAATACAGTAAAACCTCTCATTAACGAACATCAAGGGACCCAATTTTTCGTCTATTCGTTATTCGGAAATTCGTTGATCGGAGGTTATTGGGCGTTGCATAACTTCAGGGGCGCATTGTCTGTTAGATTATACGAGAACAACGGGGTTATCCAAATGAAGGAATAAGCGCAGATACGGCGTAACTCTGCTAAAATACGCCCATTTTCAGGAAACGGTATCACATAAGTTGAGGATATTCAAAATGCGCCCGCAATGTTTAATAACCAGCCATATTGATTTGAAGCTCCGACGACACAATGGGCCACTTTCATTCATCTCCTTTTACAATGTTTGACAGTGGCAAGCACCAAATAACTGAAATGCAGTGTTATTTTTTCTAGCATTGATTGGCAGGTTTTGCATGAAAACATCCTCTGCAATTTTTTATTATGCGACTTTTTTTGAGGTTGCAGTACATGAAACTCGCTGAGCCTATCCTAAAGCATCTGTTGAGTCGCTAAGTTTATAAAAAATATTGACAGCAACGCCACTTCTTAACACCCATTCATAAACTACAATTTGACCACCACAGCGCGGGTTGCAAATATTTCAAAACGAAATGAATGAAAGCAGCATTTTCCTCATAAGAAAGCACTAACTGTCGTTGGCACTCCAAATCAAGACTCCAATCAATATTTTTCACTAACCTTCTTAACAACACTCCAGCTCCGTCTCTGACGAATAAATTAACTATCACAAAAAAGTATATAGGAACCACCTCACCACGATATGTACCTCATTGCTACGATCTTTCGTTGAAATTCCCTTTAAATGGATTAGGGGATTAATTTGATCGGGAATGATTTAAAATACAACACTTTTTTAAAAGATCTATTTAAAATACATCAACATTTTTTAATAAACGAATCTATTTTTTCTGTTTCAAATTCTTTGTGAATTCTCGGGAAACGGCAATCTCCACTTCCCTAAAAGCATGCATAGCGGAATCACTACAACTCTCGGACGAGATTGTCACTGGCGCGAGAATGCCGGAAACACAGGAAATATGTCATCATGCTAGAAAACATGCTATGATTGGCTTGTTGTAAGCTTAACGCTAATTGGCGCATTGGCGACTGTTTTCAATCGTTTTCCGTACGTAAAAAAATGTTTAGCGAGCAAAATTTCGTTCTAAAGAGGTAAATATAAACGGAAGTGACGTCTTTTTCTTTCATTGTTCGGAAGTTTTCGTAGTACGGAAGTTCGTAGTAAAGAGGATATAATTAGGGATTTTGTATACAAGTTTGGCGGGACCGCCGTCAATTGTTCGCTATCCGGAGGTCTTCGCTATAAAGGGGTTCGTAAGTTAGAGGTTTTACTGTATAAGCATAATCTTGTACACTATTTTCTAACAAATCCTCTCTTAACCTCAGTCAATATCTAAAAAGAAACTATAACTAATAACATGCTTTTAGTTGTAATTGTTTGCATACATATATATCTCACCTAAAGGCATATACTGCTCAACTCTCTGTGAAGCACAATACTTTGGAGCCCATTTGGATACATTTTGCTGAACCTCCCTTTTGCCTTGGATACAATAAGCTTCATGATTGGCAGCTCGCCTGAAAACCAAATACAACTCAATAAATTCAGCTAAAATTCATTTTCACTTTCTACATATATGAAGTATAGAGAAAGTACCGTACAGCCTCAAAAACCCGGCAACCCCGGGGCCACACACGCCAGGTTTTTTGAAAATTCCGAGATACTGAAACCTAACACATATATTATAAAAAATCCTTAAGTAATGAGTATTTACTTTGTAGCAATTAAAATTCCAATTATGAATAATCATTAAAAAGAAATACATTATTAATAAATAATATTACTTTTACATACTCGGAAACAAGGAATTATAAAAGAATCAATAAAAAGCAAACAACACATGAAAAAAGGAAATATGTTTATAACATACATTATTTTTATTGCATACTCTTTTGAGACATTTTCTTGAACATATCATGCAAACATAGTTTGCTTCATGCATTTTGATTTTTCTTTCATAAGTTTATTTTGTATTCAATACACAGTGATGAGAAGAGTACCAAAGTAACTGGGCTCAGTTACAATTACTTCATCTGCATTGTACTCAATTACAAGTACCAATTACATTCTTAAAAAAGTAATTAATTACAAGTACGAGTAAATTACAATTACACTTCCATACGAATTAAAAATGTCATCACTCTTAGGTTAATGCATGGGTCTAAATCAACCATTGTCTAATCTTTACTGTTTTTATGCATATCAGGCAGAATTATTATATTATTGTCAAAAAAAATTAAAATATCAATAATGTAAAACATTAGATCTATCCAGCTAAAGGTCGTAAGTTCATTAAGTAATATAAAAAAGTAGCTAGTTTAGAATAAAAACAAATATTTATTCATGGGCTTAATTTTTACAACAAAATATTTGCATCAGTACATGAATCTTAAATTTCGCTATTCACTTTGCAATGCTGCGTATTAAACCCATCGTCTCCAAATTATGCTCTCCTTGGTGTAAGGACCTCTTTTTTGCATGTTTCCATTACCAACAAGTGTGGAAAGGTGTACTCCATGTCGGAGTAGACAGTTTCCAAATGCGTTCTTTGAAATCGACAAATTTTACTAAAACTCTCCAATACCAAATTTCATCAAAATACGTCCTGCAGTTCCTGAACTGGAACAGAGGTATGTTGTAAACTACATGTAGGTCTTCATGTAAAGTGGTCATAATTTTCTTCTGATTTTACCCAAAATTGGTATCGGCCGACGAATTTTAGTAAAATTCCCCAATACCAAATTTCATTAAAATATGTCCAGCGGTTCCCGAGTTGTAAAATTTTAATTCCAAAAGTCAATGAAAACTACAATTGAACAATGAAGGAACACGGATTTTATGTCATTATTGATGTTTTTGCATCATGAAGTGTATCCAAAAGCCAATGAGTTTTTCACTTACTCCACAGAATCAAGACCACTGCCGCAGCTCTAATTAATCGGCTTGATCCAAGCGATATTCAGGATTCAGAAAGTTCTGACGACATTGACGACCATGAAGAAGTACAGAATGAGTACTTGAAATTGCAGAAATGCATTACATCATTCACAACACCAAAGGCAAAAGAATCTCAGCAGTTAAGCATAGATAAAGAGTTCAAACTACTGGAAGCAAATAATGGAAAACATATTGACAGACTGAAGAAATTCTATCAAGCATTGCAGACTGTTAAGCCGACCTCCACTGCTTCTGAGCATGTTTTTTCTGTAGCTGGTACTTACCTCACGAAATTGCAAAACCACACGAAAACCTGAACTTTAACCACTTTCATTTTCTAAAATATTATTTTTTGAATCATTGAATAACTCTTGTACCAATAAACAAATAAAATATCCATTAAATGAATATTTATTTAAATTTTATTTTTTCCGTTAAATATTCGAAGTACTCGGGTAGCTTGGTGAAATAAAAATCAAATACCCAGGTATGAAAAACTCGAGTAATTTGGAAACACTAGGCACGGTGGTCACATGGCCCCCAAGATCACACCTAACACCGCTGGACTCTTCTCTGGAGATATATGAAGAACATTGTCTACCAAGAGAAAATTCTGGACCTTCCGACAATGCAACATCACATCAGAGGCGATTGCAACAGTGACAGATGCTATGCTTGTGAATACATGGCACGAGATTAAATATCGTTTAAACGTGTCAAGGTACGAATGGTGCCCATATTGAAACGTGGTACATAATAAAAAACTTGGAGACGTGCTACTGATTGGTCAGATTCATTTCTGTGTGTAATACATTTTTCTGTATGTGAATTTTCTTTTATTCACACTTTTCTCGGACACCCTGTATGTAAGAAGTAGCTATTTATAATGATATTCAGTTACTCTTACGCATGCAATGTTGTCCGAGAACTAGTGGTACTAATCTGGGGATTCCCTATCCTAGGGTTCTGATCCTATGTGGAGCCAAGAATTGATCTGAAGACTGTTTCCCTTTCCGTGGCCGCCTGACACAAATACATAGTCGTGCAGCATTGCAAAGCATTATTATATGATAGGACGTAACATTGTTAGATTGAAACCGGCACATATAAGTTTGAGAAGTCCTGCCATATGCACATGAGATTTAGTTGACAAATAGTTAGTTCTGGGTGAAAAGGAAGACATTATAATGCTCAACAGTTAGTATGGTTTTCAACTTTTTGTCGGTACTGACTTGGTGAAGGTTAAACAGCCACTGACTAAGTTAATGGTCACTTCGTTTATTAACCTCCTTGGGGATGACGCAATGTCCCTGCTATCGTTTTAAGAAATCTGGCAACCCTATCCTAGAAGCTCATAATGACTTTGAAGAATTGTGAATTCACTAGGGTCAATCAGAAAATTTAGAGATACTGACAAATAGCAGTTCACATGAAAATAATCTGAAAATATAAAATTTAAATTAAAAAAAAACTAAAAAGCATATAATTCGAATTTTTTTTGTTCTGCAGCGCCCCTCTAGGGTCAAGATATGGAATTACGTGGAGCAGTACCCCATTGGAACTCGGCTCAGCCAGGGAAGGGAATTTGAACATGAAGGAAAATTTTACTTGGCTCCACCGGGTTGGGTAAGTTAGTCTACGTGTTTTTGGTTCCTCCTCACGTTCACTGTGTTCCCCCCTCGGGTTGGGAAGCGTTCATCTTAATATATACCAGTCATACCCCACTAGTTTTCTAAAGAATAATTGTAGTTGTGGTAATATTGCTTTTGTACAATAGTATGTATCACCCAAATCATTGTCCATCTTTGAACGTTAACAAGTAATATGTTTGAACAAAAAAATAAATTTTCTAATTGTAAAAGTAACATTTATCGCATTAAAATATTCATTTTTCGATAACCAAATTAGATCTCGGAAAAACTGTCGTACATATTTTTCACTTTCTATCTCTAGGGATGTCTTTGCTCCACTCTCTCCCTTCACATGTGGCCCCACAACCTTCCTGTCGTAGCAATAAACCGACCCCTAAGCAACCGCATGTGCCATCCCTTCGGCCGTGTGGAGCACCACCCCCAGTATTCATTACCGTCACAAACAAATGCGTGTGTTCACTCTTTGTGGATTTTTCCCTAGAAACAAGGACATAAAAGTACAAAGTAAATGTGCAAATTGTGGTGATTTTATATGTAAAGAGCATATGATTTTGAAATGTTACGAATGTTAGGATAGCACTGGTAACTAAAAAAAGTAAAATTTTGTTTCTTTACAAAACTTATTTTATCTTGACAAAATTCTTCAAAAACTATTTCATTTTAAATTAAAATGATGTACTTTACAGTATAATGAAAATAACATAACATTTTATTATTCAATTTCAAAAATAATTTTGGGGGTTTAAAAGACCCCACACGACTAATTAAGGAACTTTTTTAATGTGACTAACTAACGATTAACAGATGAAAACCTTTAAAAATAATGTACTTTGCAGTTAATTAACATGAAAATAATAATTGCAAAAACTTGAGAAAAAAAGTTTCAAGAGAGATTCGAAACCCAGACCCCCATCACAGAAATCCTGCATTTAACCAATTAGGCTAATCGGCTTAATAATGATGGGATGCAGGAATAGTACTTTAGCTGCTTCTCACATTGAAATTACGTTTTTTCTCCAAAATGCTTGCGAGGCGGGTCGTATTACTTGCACACTTTCTATTATCCATCGGTTCCTAAACGCTTGCAAAAGGAGAACAAGATCAGTTATCCGAATGTGGCATAGTCCCCTGGTTAGACTAACTTACCCAACCCGGTGGGGCAGAGTAAAATTTTCCTTCATGTTCAAATTTCTCTTCCCTGACCCAGACGAGTTCCAATGGAGTACTGCTCCATGTCATTCCAAATCTCACCACTTTCAGCACCTTGTAGTTCCATATCTCGCCCCTCGAGGCGCTGCGGAGGTGGAGCCCCGTTAATACCCAAGTACCCACATGTTTAATCCTGTCTATTCTGGATGTCAGGAATGAAATTTATCTTTGCCGAGTCAAAGCTTCCTTAACAATAGCATGCCTATTAGGTAAACAGCATGGGATATGTATTATAGTAGGGAGCACTAGGCCTCGTATCAAGAGGATAATTCAAGAACTACCTAGTTATAAAGAAAACTGTTTAACCTAACAGCCTATTAGCTCCATTAATAAGTTGTAGTTAACCAAAAGATAAAAATAAATAACTGAAAAATAAGAGTTAGCCTAAGACAAAATTTGTTGATAACATACCTTGAGTTATTATTCGGTGCATGAGTTGGTGTAGGACTTCGTGGTTTCAATGCATTCACAGGCTGATCTGGAAGTTCTCTCAAATGAGAGGGATAATTTTCATAAAATGAAGTTGATTTTCTGACAGGTGAAACCCCAGGTGATCCAGGAACAGAATAACGAAGGGTACTTGGTCGACGTGAAGGTAGTACATAATCTCTTCTGATATTTCTAGCACGAATTGGAGTGCTAGAAACTACATGTGTTTCCTTTATCCAAACACTTCTTCTCTCATCCTCAACAGAATTAATGTCTTGCATACGAATTTCATGATGAGAGATGATTGGTCCTGATACATTTGGCTAAAGAATTGAAATTTATTTATAATGCAATAAAATTGAACAAGATAAATTATATTCTAGGTGACGTTAATTCGATAACAGAAAAAATATATGTGAAGAACTGACAAACAGCCAAATTGTCAAACAGAAATGTAAACGAAATTTAAATAATTTCTTAGGGGTAACCTTATTATACTTAAAAACATAAACCTAAATATGTTTCTAAGTGTAAATAATAATGTCTGGGTTCTACAACCAATGAAAACTTGGTGAATGGCGTTAGTAAATTCATAACATGCAGATTTCGTTTCCCTTATAGAAATTCATACGATATTTTAAGTAAGCAAATTTTATCAATTGTATATTTTGAATTTCGATCCGAGGATTTTTTTCGGGGAAACTCCTTTGCACTAATACCAAAATAGTTTGAAATGACCAGCCTAAGCCTAATTTTGCAAACGTAAAATGATGCCATCCTGATATTTATCAATATTTGAGAAAATTATCGCTACCACAACGTATACAAGTTTTTTACAATAATCCTGAACCGGTAACGTAAAAAAGAAGAATGCAAATCAATGAAATTTATATATAATACTTCGAAATTCTTCTTATTATGAATAAGAGCTGGTTTCAAAGCAAGCCACAATTTTGCTCCTAGAAGGTAATACTGGACATATATTTTAACTGTCGCGTGTTAATGACGTTTTACTGAGTACTCATGAAATTTTTTGAAGTTTCGGTTAGATCCCCGAAAGCAGCTTAAGCTTCAGTCAACCAAAATTTTGAACAAAATGAGCGCGAACTTCATCCGAGGCATAGGTCAAAAATAATTATTTAAATAGGACTAAAGCCCAAGTATTAACAGTGTGAAAGAAAGAATACACATACTTACAACGTCCATTCTGTTGGCTGTATCACTATAGTTGACAACATCCATTCGTCAACAAAATGTTTTTGAATGGTTTTCCGTTGGACTTCCTTCAAATAACAATCGACAGCGCAGTCTGGCGAGCATCTTCAGAACTGTAAACAGTCGTGGTCCATTTTTCGTTCCTCAAACTTCACGTAGCCACGTAGCGGATGAAGCTTAAACTAAGTATGATTGAAGATGATCGCAGATAACGGATTATAATTATTCCAGTCCCATCAATATTTTCGATAATGAGTTGCATATAGAATAATTTTTGGCTTAAATTTACTTTACGTTACACTGAGCTTGTCCTGTAGATTGCGCAGCTGTCGATGTTGTTATCTATGTTCTTATGTTGTTTTCTGTGGTCCCGGAGTCGAATTGTGATTTCGAGTTAATCTAGTTTATTTTGCTTTTAAATGCAGATGCTCAGCTTTGAAATGTGATTTATCGTGTTTTGGTTTGAACTGTGACTTCCAGTGATTACATTTGATCTTTCCAAATTGTGTTTTATAGTGTTTTTGTTTATTTTTATGGGTAAACTGTTCCTCGGCAAAGGTGAACGATAAAAGTCTGTAGTATAGAAACGTAGTCTTACGCGTTTGCTTTACTTCGAGAACCCAATCTCCGCTGGCGTGGAGGGTGACATTGGAGGCGTCTTACACGCCTTCAATCTCCAACACGACTATATACGCACCTCAACATCGGGTTGGGTAAAAAAGTTTGGGTTAGGAGATGGTTTAATTTTTTATTACTAATTTAGCGTCTCAAAAGTTGTAATCGAGTCCTACACGCCTTCAATATCCAACACGACTTCGAAATTTGCCTTTGCCATGGAAGAATGAGAATTCTCCTTCTTTCATCCCATACTCAACCTCTCTACGGCTTAAGTTGTTGATTCCAAATCCTGCAATAACAATTGCCACCATTCTAAGTCCAGTAACTAAAGCTGAAGTAAAGAAATTCATATCTTGTTTTAAAATCTAGTGGTTGGGATGAAGTGCCAGCATTTATAATTAAAGAAGTTATGGAGTACATTACTGACCCACTCTGCAAAATAATAAATCAGTCATTTCATTCAGGAACTTTTCCGTAAAGGCTGAAGTAGACAATAGTTAGGCCACTACATAAAGAAGGACCTCCTGAATTGTTAAACAATTACCGTCCAATATCTCTTTTGTCAAATTTTTCTAAAATATTTGAAATGGCTGCACAAACCCGTCTTTCTAATCACTTAGAATATAATCACCTGTTATCAAATAGTCAGCATGGCTTTAGAAAGAAATACTCAACTACTACAGCATTAATAGACTTTGTAAATAATGTTTCTGAATCCATTGATCAATCACAGTCTACAGCAGGATTGATCTGTGACTTATCCAAAGCATTTGATTGTGTTAGACATGAAATATTAATCAGGAAATTAAAGCACTATGGTGTCCATAGCAATTCTCTCAAATGGTTGGAATCTTATCTTTCTAAACGCAAACAAAAAACAATAATTAGTAATAAGAATCAATCTTTTTGTTCAGAGTGGAGTGATGTGAAAATAGGAGTGTCACAGGGATCTGTCCTTGGTCCACTACTTTTTATTGTTTATATGAATGATCTGCCCTATGATGTGAAAGCAGACATTATCTTATATGCGGATGATACATCAGCAATCTTAAAGGAAAAAACAATAGCAGATCCAGGTAAAAATTTGCTTCAAACAATAGAAAATATGGAGGAATGGTTTTCTGCAAATGAACTTAAGTTAAATATAACTAAAACTAATGTTATTAATTTTAGAACTGCCAAAAATAAAAAAATTGTCTTGGAATTGATTAGTGAAAGTTTTATTGTAAATATCAAGCACTCAACCAAGTTATTGGGAGTATATATTGATGAGAATATGAAATGAAAAGACCAAATTAATAATTTAGCAGTAAGATTAAATAGAGCATGCTTCAATATGTCAATACTTGCATCAATAACTAGCATGCCAATCAGATTAGCAGTGTACTATGGGTATTTCTTTTCAGTACTTAAATACGGCATAATTTTGTGGGGAAATGCTTCTGGCTGGGAAACTATTTTTAAAATTAAAAAAAAAGTGTTACGTATAATGACCGGCTCAGGCTTCAGAGATTCCTGGAAGCCTATATTTAAAAAATATAATATTTTAACTCTTCCATCACTCTATCTTTATGAGCTAATAAGCTATGTCAATAAGAATCAAGATTACTTTAAAAATCTTGTCTGAGCATCAATAAGATACAAGAGGCAAAGATAGCTTGAATCTACCACAGCACAAATTAAAACTAATGGAAAATAGTCCATATTATAATGGTATCAAAGTTTATAATAAATTGTCCATAAATTTAGAGAAAAATGTAATAATGTAAAATATTTCCAGGAGAAAGTGAAAGTTTTTGTTAAAAAAGTATTATTATTCAGTAAGGGAATATATGGAAGACAATGATGTGTCATTGATTGATTGACGTAATGTTAAGTATATTGTGAATTATAATTCAATGAAACATTTATATTGTAATGTGTGTGATGCGTAACAGTTATATTGTAATGTATGTGTAACAGTTGATGTATGTATTTGACGAGACACCTATTTACTGACAGACTTGTACTGAAACCATGTAAATGTAATGTATCAATAAAAATTCTATTCTATTCCAAGTAATACAACTTCTCGCCGGCATATATCGGTCGTGGAACGTAATGCAAAGTTTCACCTAATTTTTGAATAAGAGTAATCAAATTATACTTTGAAAACACTATACCATTCTACTAGAGCAGTTCTTCCCAACATGGGGTACATGTATCCCCCAAGGTAGGGTTGCCACCAGTTCGGTTTTCACCCGAACTGTTCAATAATCAGACAAACTGTTCGGTGTTTGATACCGATGCTACACCGAACAGTTAGGTAGTTGGAAAATTTTTCGGTTTTAGGTATCCATCGTACGTACTACACCCATAGATTGCATGTGTGGATAGGGTTGCCACCTGTTCGGTTTTCACCCGAACTTTGGTAATCAGACAAACTGTTCCGTACCGTTGCTATACCGAACAGTTAAGGAATTTTGAAAATTTTTAGGTGTTTGGTATCCATCGCACGTACTACACCCATAGATTGCTTGTATGAAAGGAGGATAAATGAATTCGTTAGTGAGAAGAATTGAGAAAAATCATCCATCCATTAAGGAAATGCTACAGCAACAGGCATTCAAGAGGTAACTTTAAATATTTCTTGTTTACCAGCCTTATTTTCCCTCTTTTGTGACGAAGAATAAATCGGGAATTCTACTTTCCTCGCTTAAATTACATCTTTATTTTTCTTATAAAAACGATGATTTTCATTTAATTACTTACTTGACAAATAAATATTCATTTATTATATGTAAAGCGATAGTTAATCACTCTAGGTCAGTGGTGCCGATGGTAGCAGACATTTTGGGTAGTAGATACCACTAAACAAGATGTCAAGAGAGAGGAGGTTGCTTCACTACAATGCGGTACGCGGGAGAATTGTGCATGCAGAGGTACAGAAAAATACAGCAACAGTCCCGCCATCCCGCAGCGGTATCTCGCCATCTGTGTTCCACCTCGGTTTGAGAAGACCTTTACCCAGCGCATTGTCGCATGCGATATATTACTTCCTTTATCAGCATTTACCCACCCAGTCACTGCATACATGATGAGAAATACTCAGTCTTCGGGATTGCGAGGGGTGCATAAGCTGCCCGAGGGGTATACACCTTGCATAGCCGGCACTATAAACTGAAATTACAACAAGTTGAAGGCTTGCCAGTTATCGTCTCAAAATTTGAATTTTTAATAATCTTTATTTAAAATTTTGCACATTATTATAATCAGATTATTATTGCTTCACCAAATCACTTTCATAACGATACATAAGTAGCGATAACTAAAAAGAACGATATTGGTTACGGAACGCTACCACGTCCAATCGCATCTGTACAGTCAGGTTGCTCGTGATCAATTTTATTACTTTCTAAAGGTTTTTCTAGCTATAAACAGTGGTGGCTCGTGTATAGGCACTGCGGAACTGCAGCGCCCCCTATTTCCACTTGATGATATCGATAACATTTAATACAATGAGTCCTTTTTTTTAATTCTTTCTTTATTTTTGTAGTACAATATATATTCCTTAAGCTTAATGTCAGTACTTCAGTAGCCATCCCCCAGTTTATGAAAAAGATACAAAAATCTTTGTATGGAACTGTGCGCTTCACAGTGCCAGCGACGTGGTGTTTGACTGTTGTGCGCATGCACACAAAGGAGGGGGGGTGGGGAGGAAGGCGGGACTGCCAGGTAGAGAGAGCACTGTTGCTCTCGCAGTGCCGGCTCTGGCGTGATGGTGGAAGGAAGTTTTTTTTTACTCAGCGTGTGTTGTGCTTAAAAACCGTGTACCATATTCTTGAATGTGATAAAGTGTAGAATTAGATTATTATTCTGCTTCCAGCTATTCTATTTGATTCATTTTTTTTCGGTTCTTTTATTTAACAGAAAACTTTAACCATGGCCTTGCATCCCCAAGAAATAAGTTCTGTGACTGTAAGTGAACTTCAACAGCTTATGTTTTCACAGCTATCTCTCCATGAGAAAGTTACAGTTAAGAAAAGAGGTCGTTCAACACCTGATATTCTAATATCTCAGCCAGGCAAAAGCAACAACAAGAAATATATTCGTAGCTTTAATTCTGAATGGTACCAACGGAAAAGTTGGCTTTGCGGCTGTGAAGTAAAAAATGCACTGTTGTGCTTCCCGTGTTTGCTGTTTGGAGGTGATCTACCGTGGACAAAAGATGGTTTTAGAAATATAAACAAAATGAAAGAAAAAACTGAAAAGCATGAGAAGTCAAAGAAGCACGTTGATAATGTTGTTTCACTGTCACTTTTAGGAACCGTAAGTATTAAGGAGAAACTTAGTGAGGCATACAGACTTTCAATCAATGATCATAATATAAAAGTTAAAAAGAACCGTGAAATTTTGTCCAAAATAATAGACTGCATTTACTTTTGTGGAAACTTTGAAACTCCCTTACGTGGACATGATGAAAAAGACGATTCAGTAAATCCAGGGGTATTTAGAGGATTAGTAAATTTTGCATCTAAATTAGATTCAGATTTGAAGAATCACTTAGAAAGGTGTTAAGACCATTCAGAATGAGATACTTGACTGCCTGCTACAAATATACCATGAGGAGATAAGGATGGAAATTAGAAAAGCTTCCTTTGTAGCTGTCATGGCTGATGACACAACAGATGTTTCGGAACACACTCAAATGGTCCTTGTTCTACGGTACGTATTGAATGAAGAAATATTTGAGTGTTTTTGGGGATTCTTTATTCCAGAAAATCAAACTGCAGATGGCATATCAAAACGTATTTTAGAACAATTGGACATAATCCTTCAAGGAAATGGACAAAAACTGATAGCTCAGACATTTGATGGTGCAAATGTCATGAAAGGCAAAAAAGCAGGAGTTCAAGCAAAAATAAAAGCAGTTTATAGTAATGCACATTTCATTCACTGTTATGCACATCAACTTAATTTAATAATGAGAAATGCAGCAAGTATTACACGAAACGCAAGAATATTTTTCTCTAACATTCTGGCTATTCCAACATTCTTCTCAAGATCACCACAACGTGTGTCCATTCTCAAGAAACATATGGATATCAGCATTCCACGTCCATCCTCTACAAGGTGGAATTTCAACATACGAACCATAAACAGAGTTCATGAAAATGTGCAACCTTTAAAAAACTGCCTTACTGAAATTCAGTCAACATCAAATGCAGATCAAACCATTGCAGAAGCAACAGGAATTTTAAAATACCTGAATGATGATAATTTCAAGTTTTGGTTAGAGCTTTTTCATCAGATTATGCCTCATGTTGAAATAATTTACAACCAAATGCAATCTCGAGAAATTAGTGTGTTTAAAGTTAATGAATATATAACATATTTCAAAACTGCTATTTTAGAATTGAGAAACTCAAAGTACTGTGAGAATCCTTCAAAGACACTCATGGCAGAAGCTAAGGAAGTGTGTGACTATATATGTGTTGATATAATGGACAGATATTCTTCCACTAAACACTTAGTAGCTGCTAAATTGTTCAACAAGAAATGCTTCACTAGATTTAAGAATGAACATCCCACAAAAGAGATAGTAAGTGTGAAGTGTGAAGTGTGTGACTATATATGTGTTGATATAATGGACAGATATTCTTCCACTAAACACTTAGTAGCTGCTAAATTGTTCAACAAGAAATGCTTCACTAGATTTAAGAATGAACATCCCACAAAAGAGATAGTACTGACCACTGAAGCTTATCCCATGATTGACAAAGAAAAGCTTGAAACTGAACTAAAAGTATTCTATTGTAGGACTGATATTCATGAATATTGCAAATTAGTTGAGCTGCTGAAATTTATCTTGGAAAATAATCTAGATGATGTTTTATGTGAAATTACGAAATTGATAAAAATCCTCTTGACAATTCCCATGACTACATCAGAGGCAGAGCGCTGCTTTTCAACATTGAAAAGAATAAAAAAATTTTAAGAAGCACTATGAATTTGGAAAGACTAAATGCGCTTGCAGTACTTTCAATGGAGAAAAATTTCCTCAATTGTCATCCAGAGATCAAGGAGAAAATTATTGAACTTTTTGCGCAAATTAAAACAAGAAGAATGGATTTCATTTTTAAATGAATAGATCAAGCTTGAACTGTAACAATTTAAGTTAAAGTAAGTAAAAAATGTTTGTTTTTTTTGTTAAGATTTTATAAAGTTCCTGAATAAATTTTCTTTTTATACATGTTTTTTTCCTTTTACACAATTTTAAAACAAAGGCTAAAAATTTTCTGGAGCAGCACCCCCACTAATTTTAGCTACGAGCCGCCACTGGCTATAAATGACAATATGATTAATTTTTAATGCGAAAACAAGCTGAAAATTGGGATGAAAACTTTGCCTTGAAAAGAGTAAAAATAGAAAACCAGCAACTCATTTCATCACTGATGTGATGTTTAAACATATATTGCGCCCTTTTGGGCTGGCGTATTCGAGTTTTTAAGAATTGACTACAGCAAACTTTTTGATTTTAGCACCCCTAAAATTCGGCTCCCATAGCCTGTGCTTCAAGTAGTGATGGGCCAAATCGAATGATTTCCAAAAAAGAAGTTAAGTATATTGAACTTGGTAATTGTTTCTTGTTGAAATTATTTTGTAAAATCTATTTTTTCTGTAATATTTTGTAACTTTTGTGACATTTATAATATTTGTTAATTTGTATTAATAAGTATCACAGTCTTTAAACGAGATGATAAAATATGACCGTCGACGGAAATCTATTTTAATTAAATATATATATCAACAAAAACTGTAAATCATTGGATTACTAAAAACCAAAATTATGCTCAAGGAAGCATTCACATAGTAAACATAATTAAGTAAAATTAAACATCATATCCTTCTCATACATATGCAAGTAAAATAAAAACTCGTTTGTTGAAATTATTTTGTAAAATCGTTCACTACCAATATTTCTTGACATGCTATTTTGTAATATTGTTTGAGACTTATTTGTTAATTTGTATTAAACTATTAAAAATGAAGTCATACCTTTCACATGCAGTTAAAGTGAAAACTCTCTTCTGTTGAAATTAACTTGTAAAATCATTTTTGTAATATCTTGTACTTTTGTGACTTAAAATTTGTTAATTTGTATTAATAAGTATTACAGCCTTTAGAGGAGCTAAAATAGATATCCTCAACGATAAACAATTTTAATTAAAATTTTAAACCAACAAAAACTGAACCATTGGATTGCTAGAACTCAAAATTATGCTCAAGGAATCATTCACATAGTTATTATAAAAAATTAAACATTTTCTTCACGTGCATACTTTGCTGAAATTATTTTGTCGTTAATTACTGTAATATTTCTTTACTTTTGGGATATTTCTAATATTTGATAATTTCTATTAATAAGTATTAGGAGTGAATGAGATACAACTAATAAAAACATTCAGAAATTAAAAAATTGGATACTTATTTCATTCTAAAGGTCCTTCCGAAAGATTTTTTAATTTCCGCATGCATTTGGATATAAAGAATATGACAATTAATTTCACATAATTTTAGTTATAAAATGAATGTTTTCAAATTATTTAGCAAGATACTACCTACGTCAATATCAGACGAAATGTCCTCTCCGGATGAATAATCGGTAATAATGGAGATTTAAGTAACTTACTAATATAATTCGTAATATTCCCAACTACTGATATCACTCGAATGATCATTAACTACTACAATCATTCGAATGATTCTTAAATACTAATATCATTCGAATGATTCTTAACTACTACTAATAATAATATAATTCATTTCACCATTGGCAAATACATTTGCATGGTTTCGTCACTAAATATTACAAAAAAGATAGGAGGGGGAAGAAAAAGAAGAAAGAAAAAAAATACAAAGCAAGATACAAGATTGATAACATACATAAAAAAGATCAAATAAAAGGAAAAAAATTCACACACAATCATCAAGGTATTCACAAACATTATAATAAGTTTTCTTCAGAAGGAACTTCTTTACATTACTTTTGTACAATTTGTAGGATGAAACTGATTTTATGTCCCCAGGTAATTTGTTATAAATTACAGAGGCTGAATGGTGAGGGCCTCTTTGACAAAGTACATTATTGTAATCATTAATATGAATGTCAAATAATGAACGAGTGAAATGGCTATGATATTCTGCATTTGTGGTAAAAAGTTGATGATTAGATCTAACAAAAGTTGCACAGCTCAAAATGTAAATGGATGGTAAAGTTAAGATATTGAGAGATGAAAATAAGGGTTTACCGTGTGTGCAGTAAGACACTCTACATAAAGCTTTGACAGCTTGTTTCTGTAAAGAAAAGACTTTACTAGCCAGTCTGCAATTACCCCAAAATAGTATTCCATAGCTTAACAAAGAATGCACTTTAGCATAGTAGAGAGATAGTAAGCTTTCAATAGGAAGTATTGGTGCCAACTTTCTTATCATAAAAACACCAGTGGCAACTTTTTTAGCAACTCCATTAATGTGATCTAGCCAATCCAACTCTTCATTAATAAGTAGCCCAAGAAAATTAGTTTACGTGTTTCTAGAGATGCTTTTACTGCTCATTTTAAGAAGGGGGCTACAGGGTGGGATAGTTTTTTTTGTGAAATAGCAGGTAAGAGGTTTTATTGATATTTATGTCAAGATTGTTTAGATTACACCATTGTAACATTTGGTTGAATGATCTACTAGCAAACTCTGTCAGAAGTGGGAAACTATCAGCGGTTACCAGGCAGGATGAGCATACAAGGTCGGAGAGCATTCTGTAAATTTGTTAGGAAGGTCATTCATGAAAATTATGAATAGTAAGGGTCCAAGAATTGATCCCTGGGGGACACCGATGTTGACTTTTAGAGGTGTAGAAAAGGCAGTGGTAGAGCCATTTCTAGCTCTTTGGGAAAACTTCACAATCTGATGACGATTACTTAGAAAAGAAATAATCCAATTTAGGGGCTTGCCTCTGATGCCCAAGTTGCAAAGTTTCACCGAAAGCATTTTGTGGTCAATTCTGTCAAAAGCTTTACTGAGGTCATAAAATATACCTAAAGTATGCTTGTTGTTATTGAGAGCTTGGTATATTCTGTTGATAAGGTTTAAGGCAGCAGTAGATGTAGACTTCTCTTTCCTGAATCCATGTTGATTAGGAGTCGATTGAAAAATAATTTTTCAAATATTTTGGAAAATATGGATAAAATAGAGATGGGTCTATAGTTCTCTGAGACAGAGGGTGAACCTTTTTTTAGTATTGGAGACACGAGAAAATTTTAAATTAGTACGGAACTGGCCAGAGCTGAAGGATAGGTTGATTATGTCAGATAAGATAGGTGCAATGATAAAAGAGCTTTCCTTAACAACAATCATAGGAATATCATCTATACCACAAGAAAAGGAATTTTCAAAAGATTTAATGATACCTATTATTTCATAGGGATCAGTGGGGTGAAGAAAAACAGAAGGTGTGAAAACCGAGCTGGTATTACTGGAGGGATATTCAGGAGAAGATGCTGCATTAGTATTAATATTGCAAAATTGATTGTTGAAATTCATAGCTATATCCATTGGGTTAAAAACTGATATCCCATTAAATTCGATGTAAGAAGGACTTAGATTGTTGATTGCAGCATTGGAATTTAGTTTGATAATGTTCCATGATGCTTTAATCATATTTTTGGATTTATTTATGTAGTTAACATTTGCAGCTTTTCTCTCGGCTAATAAGTGTATTCTAAAGTCCTTTAGGGCATATAAGTATGTGCCATGAAGATCAGAGTCAACAAATTTATATTGAAAATATAAATCACGAACATATTGGGACCTGATAATGAGATGAGGAGAGTATAACTTTCTTTTAAGCATTGTTACATTTTGTTTGATTTTTCTAACAGGAAAGGCTGCATTAAAGCAGAGAGTAAATATTTGCATGAAAGCATTAAATTTAGAATCGACATTAATTGCGTTATGAACACCATCCCAAGATTCATGTGAGAGGTGGTGAAGAAATATTTTAGTAGAATAGTCATCAAAGATACGTTTACATATGTACATGGGGTTGGGTCGAAAGAGAGTTTGATTTAATTTAATGGTTATTTTTAGGCCCAGATGGTCAGAGAAGCCTGTAAAGATGGTTTCACAAGTGAAGGTATTAGGAGGTAAATCAGAAATTAGATAGTCAATAACTGATTGAGTTTTGGGTGAGATTCGGGTAGGATTGTCATTCACTACCTTTAGTCCAAAAGTGGATAGAAGATTTATGAGATCAGCCTTTTCAGAGGATTCATTCAATAAATCAATATTGATGTCACCAATCAATATCATGCCGTTGATATTTTTCATTGATGTAAATATAATGGCATCATGTTGGCACATAAAAAAATCATTAGTATTACTGCTGGGAGAACGATATATGGACAAAAGAGCATAACAATAGGTATCAATATTGATTAAAGCAACTGAGCATTCAAAACTTTTTTCAATATCATTCGAATGATTCCTAACTACTGAATCATTCGAATGATTCTTAAATACTAATATCATTCGAATGATTCTTAACCACAGTCGCGACACTCAATGTTATGATGTTATCATGTTATAAAACGGGGACAGCCTAAACCTTACCCCTACAACCCCTCCGTCGCTTCAGTGCGTTTTGTTACGGCTCTCCCATTGGTCGAAGGCGTTGCCAGGCAACGAGCTACGTAAGCAGACGCTTCTCCTCCCCCCCTCTCCAGCCCCCTCCTCCGCTCCCCCTCCCCTCCAGCCCCCTCTCCCCTGCTGCCCCACCCGCTGCCCGTTTTTCGTAGGGGCCGCCGATTTACCGTAAATTAAATAGTTTAATTATTCCATAAATTTGGCGCAATGATCCTCCATCAATTTTTTACAGTTCTGAAAACAATTTACCCATTAACCTCCTTTTCCCTACAACTGGGATGCAACATGGTGGCCAAACCATGACTAAATTTGCAACACTTCCCAACAACACAACACACGCTGATTCAAATCCGTAGTAACCGTTAGAATGCCGTTAGAACGCGTTTGAACCAGCGTAAGCGCGCGCACACAGCAAACAAGCGTAAGCCCCCACTACAGCAATACCAAACTTCCTCTGTTCTACTATCCATAATTTCCTCCTCTAGTTGTGACCATTTAAGACCAACCTTACAAAGACTTTCTCTTATCACATTAGCTTCAGTTTTTCCTCGTTTTCTGTGTTCACAGATTATTTTTTTTTCTGTGGGAGGTGGATCAAAATGACATGCTGCTGCTCAGTTTCTGTGCGTTCTTGCATATTGAATTGCCTGAAGCTTATAACTAATAGCATAGGTGTATCTTTTCACTTTTGTAGCCATTGCGATCTCAATACACATAATGTTATTTATCCTAGATATGTATAAAATATTTATGGCATCTACACGAATTCTACTGTTCTGTGGCATTAATCGCATTATTCAACTGGCTCATAATAAACTAAAGCATTGCAAATGCGCCGAAATTGTAATCACTGTGAGCGGACATGTATTAAAGCGTAATAATGAAAATGTATCCTCAGAATTCATGTTGCATACGGTATTACTGTAAGTACATATTAACAAATTTTTCAATATTAATTATTAATAATGTATACTTTATTGTTTTTGGAATGAATGACTGCCAATTATTCCATTGTGGGATGAGTTGGCTCGTTAGTGTCAGTATTGAGAACAGTAATAATCTTACCTTTGGCATATAAGACGCAGGCCGATTTTTGGGGTCATTTTTCTGGAAAAAAAGTGCGTCTTATATGGCGAGAAATACAGTATTTAAATATTTGGCACAACATATTGCTGTGAATCACTTCACCCTATGATTAAGTTTGTGAAATTCAAACATTGTGTTGCCCTCACAAATCAGCACCTGCAGGGACTAATTTGTACTGACTTAGCAACATATCAGCCAGATTTCAGTAGGCTTGTATCTAGGAACAAAACCCACAATGCCTCTACTTCTAGTAGTCATTAGCCTTGATAACTGACTGACCTTACTGAATATAATTACAGGTAACTCTCGTTCAACAAACAACATGCATTCCTGAAAAGCATTCGTAAAATGGAAGTTTGTTGAACGATCATGATTTTTCCGTTGACTTCCCCGTTAAAACTACAGATGTGTTCCAGACTAAAGATTTTTCATTCTTGAATTTAAAATTCTTAGCTATTAAAATGTCTGACAAAGCAAGTACAATATTGGATCAACTAGAAAACTGAAGCAACAACAATCGAAGGAATAACTATGTACAGTGCCATCTATTGTATATGAGAAAATTCAACTTTTGAATGAAAAATAGAACCTCCCAACACCGTCAATAAAGAATTAAAAATTCCTCGTGATTTAAACATCTTCAGAAAAATAATTAGCAAAAAGTTGAAGTTATGAGAAAATTACGAGCAAGTATGATAAATGTGGCCATGGCTTGAAAACAAATCCTCGTGATGTAACGATTATCTATGAACCACGAGAAAACGAATGCGACCTAACGTAGTCAATCCAAGTCACAGACTGAAGTATGGAATGGCTATGGGAAAGACTGTGTAGTGCACTTCCTCCTTATCAGTACACAAGAGGTCCTTCAAGTCTAAGTGGATATTTGTAAATATATTTGGAGTAACAAACAGCACGTTCGGTGACGTCATATTAAGCCTCTCAAGAAATGCAGGCGATAGGGAAAATACGTGATAAAGTGGACACATGAAGAATCCATTGTGATCCCAAGAGCTTTCATAAACATCTGAATTTCTTCTATCTGAGTTGGATACATATTATTTAATTGGTTAAAGTGAATAGAATTTTTGGCGAAAAGTAAAGCTATAAAATTCATTTCATTCGTTAAAGCAAACATTTCTTCAACGAACGTTCATTGAATGAGAGTTACGTGTACTATTGTATTTTATGAGGTAAAATTCAATTTAATCAACCATAGTAAAATATTACTAACATTTAATATATAAGAATTAATTCAGACTAATAATTCCCGCTGAAATTCCAAAGGAATATTTTAATTAATTATAAAAGCAATACAAGTAAACTGTTATAAATATTTAAAATGTCAAATTAGACAATCACAAAATTATTATAAGATTTAGAAATTATATATGCTTTATGGTTGCTAAATTAAAGAGATTTATGAGGATTGTTGCATGTGGCTCTTAGGCTCCAAGGGTTTGGCCACCCTGGCTATATGTCATACCTTTTTAAAGTACTTTCAGATAGAATCAAGATGTAAATAAAAACCAATTTTGTAAATCTGTCTAGTGGAAATTTACAAAATTCGTTTTTACTTACATTATGGAATCTTTCCACAAATTTGAGCCTTCTGAAGTGAAATATGTTAGAATCAATATGTGAAATTCTTTTGGATACACTCATAAGTTACTACACAGAAAAAATCTCAGAAAATCAACTCAGGTTGGAAACCAGAAATGTTTATTTTTTCTCCAATTGACTAAAATAGTAACAGGTTTTCAGTAAAAAGTCACCATTCAAACTTGACACTTGAGCAGCTTCATGAGAAAAATAATTTTTACTTTTTAAAATCCATTTCAAATCTGCCTAAAAATTCATTTTTACCTGAAAAACTCATATGGCCAGCCACAAAAGGACATTCCTAAAGGCCGGAGTGGCTATAGGGCCAGGCGATCACCTAGGGCTGCGCACCTCTGAGGGCCTCACCTCTAGAGCGCAAGAAAGTTAATGTTAACAGAGTCAGAAGTTTAGCACAAGAGTGGAAAGAAATGTATGGATTGAGAGTGTAAAATTCCCAAGACAAAAAAACAGTCATATATCCTAAAGGATGATGGTGATCAACATAAATGTTATTAGGCAAAGATCAGCCTCAACTGATAAGTATCATTGAAAAAATTATTATTTCTGAGGGGTCCACTCAAAGACTTTGAGCTACGATCAGCATCAGTAGCCCATTGTAAATATATATGCAAATATAGCCACATGTTTTCCAAGTTCACAAATTGTGAGCCCCGCCCACAAACTACTATGTATCACCTTGGGTCCTCACAAGACACTCGCCTAAGGGCCTCACACCCTCTAAATCTGCACCTGCTTACAGGATTGGCATACGAAACTACAATACTGCAGGAAAAAGTTTCAATTATTGATCACAGACACCTGTATCATTATCTCGCATTCCAATTTTTGGTATTACTTCTGTTACGGGATTGGCAGGCAGGTTTTTTTGGTTTGCCTAAGTTTCATCAATTTTGAGGCGATACTTTCTCCCAATGCATAAATTTTAATAATTCTTAATGATAATAAACTCAAATTATCCATTGAAGTATTTACTATTTATTAGTTAGCATTTAAATGCTGGATTTTAATGTCCCTACAGCGAATCTTGCTGCCAGACTTATTTTTGGCCATTTAAATTTTTCTTGCTTTTGATCATATAAAACCTTGTATTTCCTGAACTATAAGAGATTAATTAGTCAAACAAAAAGTAATATTTTAGCAAAATTGTTTGGGTAATAACGAGTATACGTCCTTTATACTAAAAGAAAAGAAAACAACCCAAATTCAGAGTTTATCTAAATATAAAGTATAAAAAATCATAATAAAACATAACTAACACTACTTTTTCATATATTTTACAACTTTTTAAGTATTGTTTTGGTGTAGTACTCCTCGAAGCACAAAAATATACAGAGCCCTACATCGCATATTTTGCACTTCACCACTGTTCTAGTATATTTTACCCTCTCAGAGCATACACGGCAGCAAAGGCGATTTTCCTTTATGGGCCAGAGTTTGTTTTCTTTGACCTCCAAGATATGCAATTGTGTCCCGTTTGTGCTGTTTGGTCTTCTGCTTTGGGAGGTAACAGTGGGAAGAGCTGATGCCCCTTCTTGGATCAGATTTCACACGAGAGCGAGAAAAAACTCTCGGTATATCATCTGCCTACCAGATGATGTCAGGAGAACATAACTATTGAGGACCATGACATTGAGGAAGTGGAAGAAGAGCTTCTTTGTCCACTTCCAGCTACGATGGCTGACCTCTTAGCTAGTCACCATCCTATCCCCCTTGTCCACGTGAAATGAGAAGGGCAGGGCTGCCGCACTCTCCCTTATCTCTGTTTACAGTTGGTGGGTCTTCCCCACCCCTAGTGGTGAATCGGCGGCATGGTTGCCTCAATGATTCTTGAGACCATGGCTCAAGGATGAACCCTTCAAAATTTCACGCCTCTATGACGAAAACGACATCTGTAAGCGACTTCCAAACAAAGCATTCCCATACGGGTATGGCTGGCAGCCGTATGGGTATGCTCGGCATTTAAAGGTTAATATTGTAAGGTAATTAGAGAATAATTAATTGGCTTTATTGGAGATCATATATGCCACAGCTGGCTCTTCAGTCTCATTTATGTTGTAGGATTAGCAAGCAGATTTATCTGGTTTATATAGTGTGTGATCCTTTTATATCACAAGTGATACAAGTTAATGATCAAAAGAATTCCTAACGGAATTTATTAATACTTACAAAGAACACCATGCCTTTTGAAAGTAAAATCTGAATAATATGAAAATAAAATGCACAAGCAAGAGCTAATTTTGTCAGTGAATCATTCACAATACTCTTGGGTAAAAACAAAATCCCCATGCCAGTCCTTATAGCCAGAATAAAATTCCACATGTCATGCCACAGGAAAGCAGACCTTTTTCACCACAAATGCACACTCCCATGGTGCACCAATTCTGCAACCACATTTTCTTTCAAAAAAACATCAACCTTCTTAGCCAGCTTTCACCATCCTCCAATCCTGTAGGATTGGAACAGCAGGGCCATCTTACAAGAAAACAGGCCATTATATCTAGCATTCAACAAATCAAGGAATTTTATTGCCATGGCCACTTCTGCATTATTGCATTTTTTTGCTTAAAATGTTATGTATTAGCCCAGCTCTCTGAAACTATCATACTTTCAGATGCTGGTAATGATCAAGTACTGATTTTCTTCGTTATTACATACAATTACAAAATTTAAAATACACCCCATATTTTGTTAGATGTTGTTTTTGAGTCTCATTAATACCATTACTTTCTTTGATCCTGTTTTATATGATTTAACATCCTCTTCTAGGTAAATATTTACATTTTTTTATAATTTTGGAAAAAATACCTATCATAAGCAACTAATAAAGAATGGAGAAAAAGGAAGTACTCATATAATCCCGGTTTAGGGGAAATCACTCCATGCCAGGGACCAAACACTAACACAATCTCACACACTCCAGGTTTAGGGGAAACTACTCCACACCATGAACCCTTTGTTCACACATGCATGAAACACAAAAGCAATAAACCACACATGTGCACTTCCATTAAAAATTGCCTAAATATGCATTTCAGAATCAATGATTCTCCCTTGAGTACGCTGAACATAAAGAGGAAAGATTTGGGTTGTGGAGAGTATCTATATATAATTTGCCAAAGGTGAAAGATTCCAGTACAATGTCTCGGTGCATTGTTGTCCTGGTGCACTTTGGTAGGGGTGGTAAGGAGGGGAGTGAGCTGCTTTGTTACTACATTGTCATCTCAGTGTATGGTGATAGGGGCAGCAAGGAGAGAAATGAGCTGCTTGGAAGAAGGGAGTGAGATGCACAAGACAGGTCACTATCTGTTGTACTTTCACAGTATATTACATTGTAGAGGTTGGTCTGTCGCACTCTCAATTTTTAGATCCAACTCTTAAGAAAAAGACCAAAACGTTCAATTGAATCCAACAATGAACTAAAAAACTGGCAGATTACGTTGCAAGGCTAGAAAATAACAGGAAAAATAAAGGGGAAAGAACAATGGACTGGACTGGACCAGAGACTGGCAAAACAAGTCATAAGAAAAAGAGCAAGGTATATAGATGCAATAATTTGGCATCAAAGAAAATTATGACTTAATTGAATAATCAGTAGTATTAAAGCAGTATTCGAATGTAATAAATTTCAAGCGCTTCACTTTCTGGGTAAAGTGAAATTCATGTAACACTCCCACTGATTTTCAACAGGGAAATCTCTAGTATATATAAATGGGAAAAGTGAGATGAGAAGAAAGAGGAGAAAGAAATAGTTACATTGTCATATAATGGGGAGTTAGGAAGTCCATTGAAATGACCATTATTAGAAAGGGAAAAATGTAATGTCTTGGTTGAGGGTAACAATGTTTTTATGAATGACTAAACTTTTGGCCATGTCAAGAAGGCTTTCAAATAACAACATGATAAGTAAATAAATTAAACTTTATTTGTGTAGTAAAATGAAATACTGGAGTTAGGTAAGCCAAACATTCCAGAATTTATGCTAAATATTTTAACCTGACACAGGCTAAATTGTATTGTTTAAACATCACCAGGAGTTAAAGCTTTTCACACATGTATTCATAAGATTTCTCTATATATTCTATGTAAACACTTTGTACAGATAAAAATAACATAATAAACCGTTTATCCATTTTTAAATATAAATACAAGCTCAACTTTACATCATTTACAATTAAATCTAATCTATCCTAAAAAGTTCTGATCACAAGCTCCCAAAATGCAAGATGTATTTCTGGTAAACATATTATGTAACAATTAATAATATATTTTAACTCTTTTTTCAATAAAGGAATGTATGTACTGCAAATTGGGAATGAGAACTTGAGTGAATTTTTTAGGTTGTACAGTTAACATTTATAAGCTAGATGCATCTTCATACACAAGTTAATCCTGTTCCCTAGCAAACAAATTGTCAAATACAATCATTGACTGAAAATAGTTTGAAACAGTGCATTTGTTTTGCAGTTATACCTCATAGAATGTTCCTTTTCAATTTGTTAAATATACTAAATGAAGTATCTCAATATAAATCTTTTAAAATATTTATCAAGCATTCAAACCAATGATGATAGATTTACTTTCTTTTAATATTTACTACATTTCAAAAAATAACTAATCATGAAGGAAATAGTTTTCAGTTGTATTCTGCAACAATAAAATGGAAGTTAGATGATGCATAACACAGCAACTTGTATTGTCATAAATTTAGCCACAGAGCAGCTAATAGTATTTATAATTTTTAACACTGTTGTATCTACTAAGTTTTGTTCAACTTAACCAGGATGAAATCAATTCATATGTAAATCTAATTATTAATATATAAATAACATGGTTAAAATGAACAAAAATACTCTGTGTTATCACAATGCACTTATACCCATAAAAATAAGGGTTTCAGCACAATTTGTCATTACGTACAAGTTTAACAAGCAAATGCACATGAATCATCCAGCAAATGCTACAAATAGAAACTTTTCTTTGTAAAATTGTGTTTTGTGACTAAAAAGTCGAGATAAAGCGCATGTAATCAGAATTTATAAGAGAAATTATAGTATTGTCATAGTATGTGCACTTTTGAAAACAATGGCTTTGATCAATTGGCAGAAAATTGTTTTGTGCTTTTAATTTCATAACATTGAATATAATTTCCAGCAGTTAACTATCAATAATGTAACACCATAGCAATTTCTTTAAACAATCATCCTTCCGCTATTGACAACCACAAAGATCATTGGTATAACTTGGATATCTTCAACAATAACCACAATTCTTTTCTCGGGATACACAGTAAAAATACAATTTTAACAGGTATTAAAGGAACATAGTAACAGCATCACCTCAATAAAGAAATCAAGCTGCCAAGTATTGCATATTCAATATCGCACCTGATCGGCAAAGATTAAATATTTCAAAGGTATTGCTAGCATAAACATCAATTAATCCAATCTGCCACAATATTCACAATAATAATTACCAGTACATGAAGTTTTGGGTAAATGAATATTAGTACATCAAACATGGTTTCATAGTCAAATGAGTTCTAATTTTTTCTCTCTAATTTTTATGGAAAATTATGAAGTTTGACGCTTTTACATTCAATGTAAATGATTATCTTGATTACAATACTACAGGAGAAACAATTATCTTTTTTTACATTTTGTGTAACTTTTAATCACAAGCAACATTGAATGATATTTTTTCAGGTATGAATGCTATCATAAATTTCATAAATAACTAAGGAAATAATGATAGATATAGCATGATGAGAAGTACAAAACAGCCTAAAAAAACTGCTGTGACAAAAACTCATTTTATACAGTTCTCCATAAAATAGTAGAATATTTCAACACAAAATTTTAAAATAAAATTTGTGTGAAAAAGTAAGGTAAATAAGTCTGGACATGAGTGTTTCACAAGGGAAAGTTAACATGTCCTAAAATGTTATAAATAAGACTAATAGTGACATGGAAGAAAATCTAGATATCACAGGTAAATGGAAGATCATTCGCAATAGTAACATGTATTACTTTCCACAAGCCTCTGGAGATACAATGTTCAAAATACTAGAATATGTTCCAAATCCAAATCCTAGAATTCCAAATACCATAATAAAAATATCTTTCCATAAAATCCAATTGTATTTACCCAAACCCTTTTCCCAAAATGTGATAATTTCAATCAGTGGAGGAAATATGAGGGCCAATGTTGAACTGCTTACAGCTCCAACCAAAGAAATCACAGCTCCTAAATTGGGAATGGCAGCAGCTAATCCAACTGCAATCACAAAAACAAAGACTAGATGAGCATATTGATCAGTTGGGGAATATTGCTTGATAAAGTGTCATAAAGCAGCTTTTACATTAATCCTGCATGAATAGTTAAATATTAACGTATATAAAAATGGTAGCTTTATGGATATTTAAGATTAAGTTATCAAATAAAACAGCCAACTGAAGATTGTTTTATAATGTTTACTACATCACTAGCAACAATTTCATAAGTAAGAATTATTTCACTTTCAGTAATTTGCATGCACCACAAAAATCTCCATGTGATTTAATATACATAAATCAAAAACTAAATTGTCTTATTTCAACATATAAATTGAATTTACTGCATAAATGAAGGAGAGGATGTTGCTTCATTCAGTGAATTTTTAAGGAAAAATCATATGTATTCATATGTATTGTCCATCTATTCAAAAGGAATTAAGAAAACGAATATGCAATACCTACTATCTGTATTTTGCTTCAAATGTCATGTTACAGAAACACTATAAAATACATAAGCAATCAGAGACCATTTCACAAATTCAGGAAAGAGTTAGGCCAATTCGTATTGCTGCTAGACGACAGCGTGAAATGATGGCTATTCTAACAAACCAGGAAAATGTTCAATATGCAGAATGAATTGATGAAGAAAATTTGGATTTGAATGAAATAAAATATAATACAGATGATGGAGATTCAAATAATATGCATATTTATAGTATGGATGAGATTTTCCGAACACCATGGAAAGAATTTTAATTTCTAATTTGTTCAAATTTTTCATTTTGTTTATATCCATTTTTTAAATTTTTATTAAATTTTATTGCTTTTAATGAATGTATTCCATAGTTAGTGAAGTTACAAAAATAGAAATGGGTTAATCTGGAAGTTATAAAAGCATAAACTTCATACATTGTTGGAGTTGCCAGACATTGTTTAAAGAGTACATACATGTCATTTTTATATTAATTAGTATTGTATTTGCATACAATGGAATATCTGCTGCATTTAAGTATTTTATTATCTATAGTATGTACTTATAAAAAGCAATAATTTTATTTGAATGTATTGAATTTCTTTCATGTAATAACAGACGAAACATTGTACAAATTATGTCTGGACATAACATTAATTTTATATAGCCAATATGACTAAATTAAAAAGGACAAGGTTTTACTTTCCATGAAAACTTTATTGTAGAACTAATTGATTATTTATTTTTTATTTTATTATTCTTTTTGGAATTTAGTGAGACAAAATGTTCAATAATTGTATGAAATTTTGTCTATAAAATGTCTGTATGCCATATACAGGGTGTTTCAAAATTATGTATACATACACAATTTCAAAATTTAGATTTCGTGAACCCAATGTACAATATTTCTTTTATATTAAAGCTTAAATGCATAATAATGTTTGCAATGAACTAAACTCAAGTAAGATGTTCAAAATGTCCACCACCAGCACTGATACATAAGCGACATCTCTCTTTAACAGAATTTCTACTGACTTGTGCACTGTAGTAGGGGGGGGGGGGGGATGAAGCTCTATGTGACACTTTGTGACAGAGGTGGGAGGGGGGGAGTGTCAAAAATCCCAAAAATGCTGTGACATCATTTAAGGATGGCCCCTAATACTACTTTCCATTTTTTGGAAAGTAGGCGAAAAAGATCAACTTGATCTTTATGTTCAGATCATCCAAATTTTTAAAGCAATCCAACTGCATGAAATGAACCAAAGAGAATTTTATGGCTATACTTACATGTTACAATGACTAACACAGTTCTCAGTGAATATTCTCCAAATTTCTGAGCTCTTTCGGTTTGGAGTCTTGATTTGAGAACTGGCCATATTATTCCAACAGGAACATAAAATTGTAATCCGTAGGAAAGGAAAATTGCCAAAGCCATCATGACTCGGACTGACTGGGCAAGTCTGCAATATATATCAACACAGTTTTTACATTCTTGAATGCAAGAAATTCTACATGGATCTAATTATTTAAGTTATATTAGTAGCTCAATTTACAAATTAACATGAGATATACGATGATAAAAAGAGAATAAATAGCTTTTAATAAAAGCAGTTCAAGAATAAGTTTAATTATCAGTTGTTTTTCTTGCTAAACAATCATTTAAATCTAATGTATCAAAAAAATAATAAATTTGTGCATGAACCTTACATTTCCTTTGCAGGCAAATTCAATGTTATGCTGCCCAATATTACTTTATCACCATATTTAAGGTAGCCAAAGAATCCTACTGATGTGTATAAAGCAGCAACAATAATCATGCCAGTATTTAGAACACCATTCCAACCACCAAAATCTTGAGGTGTTTTCATATTATTTTCAAGAGGTAACACCTGCAAAAGAAAATACATTCTTACTGCACATGAATGATTTTCATACATATTCTAATAGCATAAGGAAGTTAACTTACAACACCAATTCCTTCAAAGGCATAGATGGCAGTTCCAAAATACAAGGGCAATTGACTCCATGTTGCAAATGCTTCTCTTGTTGATGTACTAGGAAGATCTTGTAACATATAGTAGAATGTTATTCCAAGACCAATCACAGTTAAAACAGAAGCAAACAATGACACTGGCATAAGATACTTCAAATTCTTCACGCAATTAAGGAGAATCATTGGTAATAGCAGGGCAGCAAGATAGATTCGTACATCTAACTTGATAAAATAATGGGCTATGACCTGTAAGTTGGTAAAAAAAATAAGACCATTAGCACTTTTAACAAAGAAGCATGGTTGCAGCAATTAATGAATGACATTCATTAAATATAACAAAAATAAAATATCAGAGAAAATATAAAAAACTATTGCATGTATGTTTTAGTATAAAATTATACAAATAACATTAATTTTGAATGAGTAAAAAAGAGCTCAAAGTCAAAGTATTTCACAGCAATAAAACTAGTTGAAGGTTAAATGTGTTGAAGTTGAAGGTTATACGTGATAAATATGATATTTATAGATGATTTTAGGTAACAGGATTCAAAATTCTCATAATCTACCAATATATACATACATAATATACTAACCTCTTGAAGATTTGCAGAAACAAAGACAAAGTACACACAGCAAAAACCAAGTTGTGTGATACAAAGAAAAATGTTGACTAGATATCTGAAAATAAAAATATCTCATAAGAAATATACTTCTACAATTACTTTCAAATCAACTATAATCATCTAGTATGAATGGTTTAGCAGTTTCAAGAGCAGCAATTACGAAATACTCACCGGACTAGACGGGAATGTTTTCGTAAAACTAATGGACCGGTACTAAATGACATCTCCACTACTTCAGAAAATCCCAATGCAGGCACCTCAGTTCTTATACACAATTCATGGGCACAACGTACCTGAAAAAAAATATTTATACATCTATGCAATTTGATATTTTTAACTTTTTAAAATTAGAAATGCAAAATGGAGCAATAAATTTATTCCTGAAACACAATTCTCCCTTAACACTCCGACGGCGGTGATAGTTTTTCTGACACGGACAGCGGTGATGGGTCCTTGAGGACCCGTACCCATTTTTTTCCTTTTTTAACCGAACTACTAGTATAGGGATATTATTTATAAATCGAATTAATTTTTTATCTATTCTAATTTAAAATAATAATTAGTTAACAAATATTAAATATTTAGTGTAATTAATAATGCCGATATTCTAACAGAAGTAATTTTTTAAATGAAGAACAATTCATAATTCAAATTAATGATTATTAATTATGTATTTATAGTTAAATAATAAGAAAAAATATTTAGGAATGGTAAATAAACAATTATAAGTTATAATAGGTATGCATTCTACTTTTACTGCACAAATAAGTTACAGATATTTCTGCGAATAAAAATACAAGGATGAAAGTTTATGACACAAAAAGTTACAAACTTTTACATAAATATTTATAAAAAGCCATGCTGATAATTGATGTATTATAATAATGATACAAATTTGTATCATAAGAAATTATTTTACAGTAAAGACAAATATAAAAATGATTTAACTTGAATCTCCAGTCCCTGAGATGGAGGAGCACGTTTTACACAGGATTTTCTTCTCTTTACTGGAGGTGTTTTTGCATACAAGGCTGGAGCGATTATCACAAAACAAAGTGTACTTATTTTCTGCAGAGCACAAGTAACATCTTCCTCTTTTCCTTCTTCCAACTAGACCCGCTTCTGGTGTTCTTTCTTGAAGGATTGGCTTCATAACAATAGCTCTCCCTGTCAACTCAATTGCTCGAATGATGGACTTATGATAATATTTTCCTCATAATTCCTCAATTGAGGTTGCTCTTCTTTCAATGTTTTCTTTGACCAGCTCCATCCCTAAAGCTTCCAAGAATTTCTTCCTCAACATTCTTATACTTTTTTCTGTTAATAAATCATTATTTTCGGACCAAATTACAAAAGCATTATACGCTGCAATGTCCAAAAAGTAAAAAAAGAACTAACGGCCATCTTCTAACAGCTGGAGAACATGAGTACTCTCTGACTAGTTGGTCCAAAATATCTACCCCGGTTTTTGGTTTGATTATAAAATAAATTTATTTCCGGCTTGAAATTGTATTCTTCACCGGAAATTTCATGGTCATGATGCATTGACGACAAGAGTAATACACATTTTTTGGACTTGGGAATGTATGAAGCCAGAGTAAGATCACCAGTAAATAAAAATTTCGATGAATATACTTCTCTGCCATGAGTTGAAATCAATGTGGGGGGTAATCCCTTGCAGTTCTTCCTCATTGTGCCTACAACTGTAAATTTATTTTTCAATAGGTCCTCTGCCAAACTTAAGTCCATGAAAAAATCGTCTGTCGTGATTTTACGTCCACTTCCATACCAATATTCACATAATTGTTTTACTACACGCTGGGACTGTTGCTTTTCAGCAACGTTTCCGACTTTTCCAAGGTATACATCAAAGTTGCAGCAAAAATAATTCAGTGCGTCACATAACATCCATACTTTTATGCCGTATTTCTTGGGCTTGTTGGGCATATACACTCGGAAAGGGCAGCGTCCACGAAAGGAAACAAGCTGCTCATCAATCGTCCCGTTCTCAGAAGGGTCGTATGATTTTCTGCAACTGTTTCCAAAAAATTCAGCAACATCACGAAATGCAGCAAATTTATCGTTTTCTCTTCTGAAAGCACGGGTTTCAATATCGTCAAAACGAATGAACTTCGTTATATCTCGAAAGCGATCCCTGGCCATGGCCGCCATATGTACAGGTCTTGAAAAGGCATAGTTCGAGTTCCACAATAAAAAGATTTCTTCCTTCGACTCATGAAATCTTCCTGAGAAAAGTAGAATACCAATACAGGCTTTCAGCTCGACCCTATCAACATCATCCCAAGTAATTTGAGCGTCTGTGTGGTCTTGGTTATGCAAATCTTAGTAGTCTCTTGCTTTTTTGTTCGTACTTGACACTATCAAATCCATAATATCATTTGAAATGAATAATTCAAAACACTATAACTGAGATTTGGCATTTTTCTTGTACTGAGTAACATTATTCACATTATGTACAATGTTTTCAGGCCGAGTTCGGCTAGCTCGTGGAGCGACATACTTCCAAGTCCGGCCTGCCACTTCTTCGTTCCGATCGTCCGCTTCAGAAGCAGAATTTACGTCCAAAGCAAATTCGTTTTCTTCACTCTCATCCACTTCAACGTCCCTATCATCATCGCAGCTAAGATCACTTACATCACTAACACTATCATCAAAAGTTTCTTTGTCATTCTCTTCACGAATAAATTCCTCAAAAATTTCTTTTTCACTGTGAAATAGTTTGTCTACCATGATTGTAGGAAAATATAAATGATTTGCACTGCTACCTCACACACTAAAGGACTGGACCACTGCGGCGGCTGGGGCTAAGTGAACATATACGACAAGGAGCAAGGACCGACGCAACTTGGTAACAACTTGTAAGCATATAGAAACTACTTTTCGTTGTCACTTTATGTTTCTACCCGCGATGCATGTAGAAACACAAAGTAAGAACGGAAAGGTTTACACTTCTGGCTCATTAGGCTAGGAGTCTAGTCACAGGGCTTTGGGCACAGGTGTATATCCTTGAACCGAGGATTCCAGCAGAAAGAAAAGTACCTTCCCATATTTGAAGCCAATATGTTACAACATATATTCAAATACAAATAAATTAATTATAATATCTAAATAATATATGAATAAGTAAAAATATATGCAAAAACTAGTGCAGGCACAATAGAAATTAGATCATATAAACAAAAACCTCAGTTAAATATTCAGAAACTGGAAAACAGTGAGAATCAGGTTTCTGCAGTATGTTTGTGCGGGGTGAGTAAAAGGACATGTACGGCAGTGATGGGTCCTCGGGGACCCACTCAAATATTCATCATCATAGGTAGTCTGTCCGTAGACAGGTCTGTGATTATTCATGGTTAAACCTGGTTCTCCATATACTCCTATTTTCCGCTGTCCTCTTTATATCTTGATAACTCTCTTTCCCTTTCAGATCGTCTATCAGCTGAAACCTTTTCCTACCTCTTTCCCTTTTCCCATCTAGTTTTCCTTCTAACACGTCTTTAATCATACTCTCTCTCCTCAGGTAATGTCCAACCCAGTTAGCCTTCCTCTTTCTGATAGTCTGTATAATCATTCGCTTCTCTCCTATTCTTCGTAGCACTTCATCGTTTTTCATCCTATCTGTCCATTTTATCTTCAGCATTCTCCTCCAAGTCCACATTTCAAAGCTTTCCAAGTATTTGATGTCATTTTTCCTTAGCGTCCATGTTTCTGCCCCATACAATGCTATACTCCATTAGTAGCATTTTATCAACTTCTTGCGGATATCTTCCCTTATATTCCCTGTAAGTAGTTGTTTCTTTCTCCTGAAAGCCGCTTTTGCTTTTCCTATTCTAGTTTTGATCTCATCCGTACATTTTGCCTCTCGTGTTATGATACTTCCAAGGTATTTATATTCTGAAACTTGTTCTAATGGCTTTCCCCCAATAGTTATGTTCAGATTCTCTTCTTTACCCGATATTCGAATGACCTTGGATTTTTCTGTATTTATTTCCATACCATATTTTCTACCTGTTATCACTAGTCTATTTATCATTTTTTGTAGCTCCTCTTCCTTTCTTGCTAGAAGTACTTGATCATCTGCGTATTTTACTGTTCTTATAATCCTTCCTCCAATTTTGAAATCCCCTGTGCCTTCTAAAGCTTCTTGCATTAGACTTTCTCCATATATATTGAATAGGGTTGGCGATAGGCAGCATCCTTGTCTTACTCCTCTACCGATATTTATTCCGCAGGTGTCCACATTCTCAAACCTGACCTTTACAACTTGATTCTCATATAGATTCCTAATCAGTCTCCTGTCTTTCCAGTCTACACCTATATCCTTTAATATCTTCATCAACTTTACCCAATTTACTCTATCAAAGGCCTTCTGCCAGTCTACGAAACATGCGCAGATATCTTGACTGTATTCTATTGCCCTTTCTGATATGATTCTAACTACTCCTATAGCATCTCTAGTTCCTCGTCCTTTTCTGAAACCGAATTGATCTTCCCCTATTATTTCTTCTGCCTTTTTCTCCAGCCTTTTATTAAGAATCCTCGTGATGATCTTCGATGTGTGTGACAGAAGGCTTATAGTTCTGTAATCTTTACACTGCATTGCCTTTGGCTTCTTCTTTAGAGGGATCATTGTTACTTCTAGGAAATCCTGAGGCCACTCTCCCGTGTCGTAAATCTTATTAATTAATTTCGTGATCGCTTTTAGTCCTTCTGATCCTATGACTTTAAGTATCTCAGCCGGTATTCCATCGCTGCCCGTGGCTTTCCCCTTCTTAAGTTCCACTATCGCTTTTTCTACTTCGCTCTCCATAATACTTGGTCCTAAGTTATCTTCTTCAATGTTTTCCTCATTTTCCAGTTCTATTTTTGCCGCTCCTGTCTGTTTGCTGTATAATTCCTTAATGTATTCTTCCCATACCTGTGCTACATCCTTTGTTTCTGAGACTATCTTCCCATCCGTATTCATAATTCCTTTACCACAAATTCCATTAGACTTCTTATCTTCTAATTCCAGTGCCCTAGCGTACATCATATCGTACCGTCCTAATTTCTCCATTTGTTCTATTTCATCACATTTTCCTTTTAGCCAATTTTCTCTAGCTTTATCTGTTACCCTTCTCAACTCATTGTTTATACGCCTATAGTTGGCTCTACCTTCTTCACTGTTAACGTTTTTCCATTTTCGTCTCTCATCCATTTTCTCCAGCATTTCCTTCGTGATCCATGGTTTTCTGATTTTCTTCTCTTGTTTTCCAATCTCTTTATCCAAGGTATCCTTGATACTGGTTTTAATTTCATCCCATTCTATATCGACGGTCTTCGGTTTGTTTTCCAACTTTCTTAGGTTATCTTCCAACTTCATGCTGACTACATCCTGCCTTTCTTTCAGTTTTTGTAGGTCCCAGGTCTGTCTTTCTCTTCTCGTTTTTCTTATTTGTTTGAGCTTTGTACTCACATCAAGTATTAGAAGGCTGTGATCTGAATCAATGTCTGCTCCTTACAATGCCTTGGCGTTCTTTATGCTGTTCCTAAATCTTTGTTTTACAAGGATGTAATCTATTTGGCATCTCATTCTATCTCCTGGGCTTTTCCATGTGTATAACCTTCGTTTATGGTTTTTGAACCATGTATTAGTCACTACAAGGTCATTATTGATGCAGAATTCTACGAGTTTCTCCCCTCCTCGATTTCTCTTCCCAAGTCCGTATTGCCCGACAACATTTTCTTCCTGTCCTTCTCCGACTATGCTGTTCCAATCTCCCATTATTATGCAGTTTACCTTTCCTCTTCCGTCTTCTTCGTAAATTTCATTAATTTGCTCATAGATCTCATCTATTTCTTCATCGTCATGAGCTGACGTTGGCATATATACCTGGATTATCAGCATGTCCACTGGGACTGCTGTTAGCTTTATTGCCATCAGTCTATCGTTCGTTGCTATTATCTTTGTCACGCTTTTCATCATATCTTTCCTAAGTACCAGAGCTACTCCCCTTTCCCCACTATTTCCTCCAGAATAAACTACCGTGAATTCTTCCGAGTCGAACTGTCCTTCTCCCTCCCATCTAGTTTCGCTTAGCCCTATAATGTCAACTCTATTTCTTCTCATTTCTTCTTTCAAGTTCTCTAGCTTTCCTGCCTTTCTCATAGTTCTTACGTTCCAAGTCCCTATTCGTAATTTACTTTCGACAAATGTTTTCCTCAAGGCAGTCCCCGCCCGGAGATCCGATTGGGGGACTATTTTACCTCCGGATTGTTTTACCTCGAGAGAACTCATATTGTCCAACCATATAATCTTTACTAGGGAATGTAATGTGGTAGTTTCCCTCTTGCTTTCCACATCGCAGTACTGTAGCCGTTCAAATCGTCCTGATCACGCCTACAGCTGTATTGGATATAGACCCAACCAACATCATTTGTTTTCGGCTCTATACCATACTGACAGTACTGCTGCCTACTGCCAGGCACTGATGATAGTTTTTTTTTTATAAATAAAACCTCCATTCGAGGGGTTTGAACCCCCGAACTTTGCAATAGAAAGCCGACACGCTAACCACTACACCACCAGTGCATCAAATATATACATCAGTTAAACCAAGATTATCATGTGAAAAGAATAAGTTCGTCGAAAAGTAGGCTTAGAATATATTTGTCAAGGACTACTTAAAGCACAGATGCCATATCATTATTATTTTTCAAGGTTCTCAATAAAATGTACTTTCTGGGTCCTTAGGGACCCGATCACCGCCGTCGGAGTGTTAATCACAGTAAACGTATGCAATATTCATTTTAAAAAACCTTTTTTAGGGTGAAACAAATATGCCTAGATTTTAATGCTCTCAACTTAAGGAAAAGGCATATCTATGTAGATCGTTTTTCCTAATAATGAATATAAAAGAAATTAATCAGTAATAGTAAAACTTACCAGAATATGCATACAGTGCGTGCAGATTAAACCCATGAGTAAAGTCCCAAATGTTCCAACAACCAATCCAGCATTTCTGAAGGCATCTGGCATTGCTAGTATTCCTGTTCCAATATTTCCTTTCAGAAGGTGAATCATTGTGTCAGTATTTCTGGAAAATAGATAACATATTAAAATCTGCTACCAATACATTCCAAACTTTTCTGTAGCTTCAGTATGGAAAGTATATGGTGATACTAACGATGTAGGGTGTTCCAGGTCTCTGTTAAGAAGGGGATTGTATGAATCATTATTGATACTTCTTGTATCTTTCACCTCAGGCTCACCTGGGCCCATAGGCCCTGGTAAATGCAGGATCACATTTTCAGGCGAAGTTCGTAGATCAGGCCTTGGTGCACTTTTGGGAATGAAAAAAAAAATGTTTAGCTGGTATGTCTTGAAAAAAGCGATACTTGAGTCAAACTCTTTGAGTATATCGAGAAAAATAGTATTATTTCTAAGTAAGTTAATCTCACGAGTTTCAGAAATATTTTAAAATTACAATATTCTTAAATTTGTTTGAAGTTTTTTTTTAAGTTTTATTTTACAAAAAATGTCTTTTCTCATTTGCCAGATTCAGAGAGATATATAGCAAGGATAAAATAAGAGAGTACCTATTTCTTTAGTGGAAGCAATGATTAGCAATAGTGAAAAACCTACTACAACTTGTAGGATGACTATTTTGGCAACATCAAAAGATCATATGAGATTCCCTTTGACAAATTTGATAGCTCTAATAGTCATATAAAGGTTGGAATAACTACAACATTTCAGTTGACAGGTAGCCTTCATGCGTAGTTATTAACCAATAGTAAATTTGAAAAGAGGTAAAAAAAAGGTTCTTTTTTAGGAAAGTAAGGCTTTATCTAAAATCGTACATTATATCTGTCAATCCTTTTTAGAATCAACTACCAATGGATGACTACTGACTATGGTTCCTCTGTAGGCAAACTGCACTTCCAGTTTTTATATTTTTTATGACTTTTGTGGCTCTCTAATTTATCAATTACATTCCAGCTATAAGACCAGCCTCAAAATTATTTTATGAATGAGATTCTCTCAGTATAAATAAACCCCAAAAAACACTAGTCACATTTAAATAACAATGTTTGTTTGTTGTTTGAATTTCTGGCTAATCAACCTCTTGGATTATTATAGCCATTAAACCTTACACACCAGGCACAAGGGAGGAGAGAAATCCGACACCGGCATTAGCCTACTCTTAACAAAGAGTACCAAGGGGTCAAACTGCTTAATGTCCCTTCTGAAGGGCAGAGCATTGCCTTGCGCGATCTCCTCAAAACACACAAGTAGGGGATGGGATGATCCAAGGTTTAAAAATCCGACCTCCACCAGATTCGATCCTCAGACCGCTGCATGGAAGGCCAGTGCTTTAATCACTTCGCCACCACCATCCCATTTAAATAACAATATTTTTTATGACAAATACATTAGAGTATCATTACATTTAAGGAATAATATGCATCACTTACTTAGAAAATGTATTCCCCTGGTTTTCCTGTTTTTTGTAAATGCTTTAAACTTAAGATGTTACAGAAAAATTCCCATTGCATTCACAAAATTAGGGTAATAATTTACGAAAAAATTTACATACCGATCATAGGTGTCATTCAAGGGCTCTGGATTGCCTGGTAAAAGCGGTTGTACCTCATCTTTCATCTTATTGGATTTCACAGCTTGAGTTAACGGATTGAGCTGTTAAAAGAAAAAATTCGATTAGGTATGTAGTTTTCATCTGAATTACCGGATATAATACATAGATACACAAAAACACGAGCACAAAAGATTAATTTACTCATCCAACTAATTCCTTAAAAAATTTTAAACTACGAGAAAAGCCTGTAACATAACAAGGCATACTCATGCCCATGTTATGTTTGTTTAATGAAACGAACGTGAGATTTTTCTATGATAATACTCCAAAAGAACTGGTACAGTTTGAAAATATAATACCATACCTTTGTAAATCACGGCAATATAAATTCTATAAGCTTTTAATTCTATCAAACTGTGTCAATCACAACTGCTCCAGAGTTCGAAAAAAATTCCTCATCGGACAGCACAAAAGAAACCGCTCACATGCTTTTTATCAGCGATAAATATACATACATACATACATATATATATTACGTAAAGAATGACAAACTCCCAACTATCATGCACGACCCTGATTTTTGAGAACGTTAACCCGGCAAGGGATCGCAAAAAAAAGACAATTGGACTTGTAAGGCCATATCAACGGAATTTTCCGTTGAGTCGTCCGTCAACATTCCAGCTGACCTATGGACGCACAATATCGGATCATACCACATGTGAATCGTCGACTCTGTTTAGATATATGACACACATAACAGAAAAACATACGATAGAAAATTGGCAATTCTCCCGAAATGTAACGATTTTTTTAAATCCGAGACGGAACACATGGTTATCTCATAACAACATGCGCCAGATTTGAATGAGCACAAAATCCCTGCTGTAATTTCTAAACGAATGATCGATTGAAAGCTTCTCTTCTGGAAGCGAAATTCTTTGAACAATTCAACACTTATATTCTCTACTCGTAATGCTTCTTGAAAATAACCTTCGACTCCAAAAGTTCGGAAAAACAAGGGAAAAATGATGCGGTAAATTCTAAAATGATCGGATATATTTTCTTGCTGTGGTAACAAAAAAATCTTTAAAACAGGATTACAAAAGAAAAATAACGATCTTGGAACATTGTCAACTAGAGATCGTTTTTTTATGTGGACTCTGATCCGTCGCGACAAACAGAATTTCATAAACGTTTACCAAGATCTAATACATATGGGTGACTTCATTTGACATTTCAACGTATTCTACACAAAGGAAGAGAAAATCTACGCTAAACCGACGAGGCTTTCACGATGACGAAGTACCCTTAAAAAAAATGCTTGACTTTCGCGAAAGGCGGCAAAATTCTGAAAATTTGCTCGAAAAATCCAAATTGCCACTCTGGCCCATTTTAGTAAAAGGGTTGTCTTATAGAAGCAACCTTCTCGAAATATATCGCGGCGAATCGTGCGATCAAAGGATGTCGAGATGTAAAAGATACAACCTCGTGTACTAGATACAATTCCGTGTACTACGCTCAAAATAAATAATGACTACATGAGTAGTTAAGAAGCCGAATGGAGTGCACAACACTGCAAAATAACCTCCATAAGCTCACAGTGTATAAACATAACTTAGACGCCCTAAAATATTAATTTAACGTGGATTCACGCAAATATCTGCTGTTAAATGTTCAGAGTAAGTCATAACAAAAGAGCATAAATTATAGCATATCGGTCAAAATAATATCCTCGTAACAAATGGTATTGCGAAGTAAGATAATGTATACGAAAACAGTGACATGAACTTACAAATAAAAAATAGCGCACAGAAACCACACTGAAATTAAAAAGTAATATCTAGTCTATTATAAAAGCTTTATTGACAAGCAATTACTTTGATACAGATTAATGACACTTTTTTGAAAAAAATGTTTAGCTATCAACATAATCCAATGCCACACCAAAGCGAAGACTAATTCACCCGCGTAATTCCTTTATCAAGTTCAGAAACATAACGTTGATAAAGAATTTGAAATATAACTTTTTGATATTTTTACCAGCCGTACTAACTGTCATTCGAGACAAGAATGTTATTCAATTCGTTTAAGTAGAATTACAAAATGGAAAAGAAAATAACTTTTCATAACTCGCGGACTTAATCAAGACTTGGGTGACAAATGAATGTACATAAACTATTAAAACAAAAAAATATTCACACAGAATATCACATGCTTCTTGTTAAAAAATAAATCAGAAGCTAAAATTACACACATAAGGATTACAATTTTTTACATCAAACATGCATTGAGGTATTACATATCATTACAAAAGCCGCTTTCATGAATATCATTCGAATAAGAACAGGCTGGTCTTCTCGCGTAAAGGATTAACAAAATCGTCGCGATAAACAAACCCACGAAAAACATAGGATACAAACTAACACAATGCCAAGATAAATACAGCAGATGCCACTTAATGTGATCACATCGGATTCAATGCAAATGATAACATTAAGCGGCCGGTAACTATAAACGGCAACTTTCCTTGAACCAGAATACCACCTTTGATTGAAATCACCGGATAAAACAACAATCAAGAGGTAAAAAAATATGCGTCATCTTACTTTTTAACATTCAAACTTGAAACGGGAACCGCTAAACGCGGCGGATGAAAAAAGACCAGAACTGCTTGTGATAAAACATTTAAGGGTTAGATAGTACATGAACAGTAATTCTACATTCTATACATTCAAGCTATGCGAATCAGAAACTTACTCCGTTCGCAAGGGCGATTTGCTTATTGAGAGTTCCATACCCGTGGCTGGTCATGGTGTGACTGCTTTTTTAGATTTTTAATTTCACACCACGTCTAAGGAAGGGGAAGAGACAAGCATGAAGACACGTAATACATTTCCAAAATATAAAAAGAAAAACAATGACAAGAAAAAAAGAAAAACCAAAGAAAAAACGTGGCAACTCTTGCGCGAATCGTAAAGAAAAATCACAACAGACATTTTTGTCACAAAGAAAAGTCTCATTTTAACAAAAAATTGAACGGGAAAGAGAAAATTAAAAAATCACGGAGGATACGTTTACAGATACGGATACTTTGGTCATGCATTAAAAAATGTAGGAACTCACCGATTTTGCCTCCGAAGAAACCCCTTCTCTCTATCTCTAGAGGTTTGTATCGAGCACCCAAGTAATGATTCTTTAAGTACAAAAAATGACTCACTGACTCTCCGATACCGAACAGCCGGGCGGCTCGTGTAAGACTGATATAAACATTGGTCGGGACATCCAACTAATAAGGAGATGGGACCTTTGGTGTGGGGTGGGAGGATAAGTGGGATTGGTAGGGGGGAATGGTGGAATGTGTATGTGTTTGAAGGAGGTAGAGAAGAAGAAGAAGGGGTGGAAGATGCTACACTTGGAAGCTGCGGGGGAGGGAGATATATGGGAGGGGTGGATGGGAAGGAGGGAGCAGAGAGAGGGCGAGGGCGCCACAGGTCACAGGTCATGAACCTCCTCACCGGTTTGAGGACAAAACTATTTCAATCCGAACGTAAAATCAATGACTGTGAAAACAAGTGGGGAGCGATATAAAGGCCGCGAGTACTTGGTTCGCTTAAGCGTTCCCCATGGGATTTGTGCCTATATCTATACTATAATTTCATGTTATGCTATACTACGGTGACCATACGTCCCGTTTTATAGTCAAGTGTTCCGTTGTCCCGATAAAGTTAAAACGGGACGCCAATTGTTCCGTTTTTCCGAGAGTGCCATTTAATATACAAAGTTATACGAAAAATTAATCCTACACATGAAAATTATAGACGAACTGTTCGATGAATGCCACCATGTTACGAACATCAGTTAAAGCAAAATTTCCGAATGGAACACGACTTTAACTGAAACTGTTGAACGATGGTTCGGAGTTTTCAAGTTTGTGCAAGGTGAAAAAATTACTGCAAGAAATATCTTCGTCCGCAAATTACAAAACGTCTGCATATGAGGATGAATCATGAACTCCCATACCAGCTTCAGAAGCAACCCATTCAACATCAGCTGCCAATTAATCGCAAATAAAACTTCATAAATATTTAAAAAGCAAATTAATTTGTTATTCATCCACCTATATTTCAGGATTGTTAAGCTAAATTTCAATTTAGCCCCAGTTGGAATTATGCTTTTGAACGAATTTTTTTATTGAATTCAAATGTACGTGTCGGCCGTTTTTTTAATTTTTAAAATCTGATCACCCTATTGTATAACAAAGTATGTAATGATGAAAATATTACATCAACGTATCGGAATCGGAAAAGTGAATATTTTCCCCAAAATTTCATTTTGAATTTTATTTCTTTAAAAGCCTAGAAAAACTCGCTGAACCGATGAAATTATACCGAGCCCGGATACAGATCCCTAGACCCGGAGTCTCCAAGTCAAAACGAAACTGTTGGCAACCCTACTTGCAGCCGTAGTTGGTAATAATTGAATGTGTGGAATTTGACCAAGTTCTTTTAACTCCACACTTCATCACCTAAATATTTTTTTAATTAGTCGATGTTTTTCTTGCATACAGAATTATTCCAATTCATTCAAATGATGATATATTTTGCAATAAACCAAAATTCTGTTTTAAAAAATCCTGTGAAAATGTTGTTCCGTTTTTGTTTTGTAAATTTTGGAAATGTCCCGTTTACGCCTTCTTGAAATATGGTCACCCTATCTATACAAATCCACACCTTCAAAGGTATCGTAACGAAACTTGGCACGATTATTGGGGGCACCAAGGAAAAGGCCGTGGGGTAGTTGAAATTCCCGACAGATTTCCCATAAATAGTTATTCGCATTTTTTCATTCACCGTAAGATAACACGTAAAAATTGACATTTATAAGTGCAGGCTTTCATTCATTTGCTTATATAATTTTGACAAATTGACGTAAGAACATCGTACCTAGACAGTATTTAAGAAGAATGATCATAATTTCTTATTCTTATCGTCTTTGACTCGAAATCGCTCGCATTTCACGTTTATTCCTATTAATTTGGACTAAATTTGCATTTTTAACGATAAATACCTTGACGACAATGGCATTGTTAAAGTCCAAGGACGTAATGTTGTTTCAGTTTATTTTGGTTTATTTTTTAGTTACTTAATAAATATTCTTATTTAATGACGTTTAGTGAATCTTGCTTAAACGTGGTGTAATAATATAATATATTATTTTATTTAAATTTAAAATTAACGTTGTTTTCAACACATTGTTAGTGAGTATTTACGTATTTTATTTTGTATGATTTTAAGTGCGATTAATAAATTTATTAATTAGTTTATAAATAGTTAATCTTGCTATTAAGAAGAAGTAAATTAGTAGAAAAGGTTAAATAGTTGGAACTGAATGTATGTATGTTATGCTATACAAATCCACATGCTTTGTCCTTCGTATTTTTTGCTCTAGATTCTACATTTATGAAGCGATTTTGATGAAATTTGATATTTAGACTTGGGTTAATTGGTTTTCTTTGCCACTTTTACGGTCACGGTTTTGTATATAATAATTAATTTTTTTTATTGTAGAAATGCCGCCAAAAAAAAGATCACGACTAACTGCCTGTGGTTCAAAAAATATAATGGCAAAGAGAAGAGAGAATGAAAGTTCTGAACAAAGACAGATTCGACTTCAATCTAATGCGTTACGAAACAGATTGACTCGAGCCAGGGGCGGATCCAGAAACTTCCCGAGGGGGAGGGGGGCGATCGCCCCAATTACCCCTCCCCCTCTTGATTCCGCCTCTGCCAACGACCATAAATTTTGAAAATCACTATCCTCATCAGAATATTTCTTTTCCTTGTCATACAGACTTAATATTCGGTGTAGAAACAAGGAATGTTGCGCGGAATGAATTTAAGAATGCACCCAGTGGAGGGCAATGGGGTTGTCCAAGGGGAGGGCGATCGCCCCCATCGCCCTCCCCTTGGATCCGCCACTGACTCGAGCTAATGAACAACACGAACAAACGCAGAATCTTCTTCAATATGAAGTTTTAAATAAAGTATATAAATTTTAGTAATAAAATGTTCTATATTTTATTTAAACGGCAACCCGTGCGAATATTCATTTCACCGATTTTGACGATATTGTACTGATCGACTTCCTGTACTGATTTGCGAATATTGCAATTCCTTATTCGATATATTGCATTAATACGGTTACGTATCTCGCTTATAGGTATTTTGGTACCCTCGATTTCTCTCGCTATCATTCTGTGAACGCTATTTTTGCAAAAATTTAAGTAGTTTAGTGATTTACCGAACTTTTATCAAAAAATATTCGTAAAAGATAATACAAATATTTCAAAAGATTGAAAAGTTGATACCCGAACTTTTAGCAGAAGAATTTTGTACTGATTTTCCTCATTTATCCAGACAGTATTCCCGAATTTGGTGCTTTTTGGTGGAAAAAAATGCCATTTGTACTGATTTAGGACCGGAAAAAAATTGGGTGCTCTATGCATATACAATCGAATCTATCCCCGACTTCCGTCACTCGAATATTCGATATCACTCGTTGTTATTCATTTTGAACTACCTCGCACACAACATATAACTGTTGACCTCTGGTCGCTGTCGTGTCAGGTTGCCCCTGAAGATGCCCACATTGTGGGTGAAATGCATTGGGCTCATTCATTAACTCTTGTTTTTTTGGCTTAAAGAGTGCTTTCATTTATTAATTGCAAGCTAAAGTGTTGAGCTATTTATGTTCATATAACGACCTTTTTATCACGAGCACTTGAAGGATCGTGAACGTGCGACCATGCCCCCAGAGGGATTTGAACCCGCGACCATGGAATTGGTAATCAGACAGGCCGACAATTCCTCTAACATCTCGACCTATGCGTTCATTTATTTATTTTTTAACTAACTAATAAAAAGCCGTTACCGAACTTTTACAATGTCTATAATAACGAAAAAAAGACGATCACTTACACTCATGCCCTCGGCAAAACGAGTTATTTATGCCTCCACTTGACATGTTCGACCGTACGATTCGATTAACTTGTGCTCGAATTCCCAACTTTAAATTTGCGCGCACATCTTGAACGGATCCGGGTGTCGGAGGCACGGCCGAAAATGGAACTTCTTCAGAAACAAGTGGCTTCTATTCGCAACCTAATTAATCAGCATTTTTGCAGCGATAAAAGCAGAACGCGGGACTTGCATTTTTTCAATATAGACCGCGATATATGAACATACTTTGTCTTTCGTACATCTTAAATAACAGATGTAGTGAAACAAAGGCATACAGGGAAGGAGTGCTGTTTAATACGCACTACTCCAATATAAGATAGACAGGCAGTGCGGGATTGTGTCACGAGCCCTAGGTACTATGTGATTTTGCGGCTCCCACGTTAAAAAATACATACAGTATAACCATCCCTCGCTTTACACAGTTTTACTATACGCGTTTTCGGTTTAGCACGGTTTTCAATCTTGAGAACTACTTCGAATTGCACGGCCATTAATTTTACTTTCGCCCGGTTTCGGAACCGTTTTCATGCATTAAAAATGTATAAAATGTTTCAGTTCGACTCAGATAAACAATAAAGGAATCAATTCTGAATAAAATACTACATCTAAATTGTTGCATGTTAAGTTCAATACGGCGCTAACCATGCGATGCATTACCTATGGTGAATGAAACTACTACTACTATGGGAAAATCTATCCCACTTGGTACGGTTTCGCTTTACACGGACCTTTTCAGGAGCTCCTGTACCGAGAAAAACGAGGGATGAGCATACAATTCATTTAAAGTGGACGGTATCATGCGGCAGACTCTCAGCCAGTCAAGAAGTTGAATAGGTTAGCATTTGAAATTGTAAACGCAAATTATATAGAAACGTGCCCTACGCAACAGTTTACGTTTCCCGGGTTGTTGACAGGAGAGCGAAGAGAGTGAGACATTCAAAACGCAAGCTTCTACCAAACATACAAAGCGTAAATGACTCTTTAAAAACTTCCAAAAATGAATTTACCAAGCATATTTTCATAATCAGCACCGAATATTACTTCGCGGGTAGGGACCATAAAAAATTCATGAGAGCTCGAAATGATTTATGAGAGCCAAAACACCACCACTAACACTCATGTTGCATTTATGGGATATCATGGCAGAAAAAAAACCGGTTTTTTTTGTTTCCAAGGGCGACAGAATTCGATCAGATCGGTTCGATCGTGATCGACGACGACGACACAACCGTGACACGCTAAGGGAGATGCCAAAGGTTTCGCAAGGATCTAACAATTTCCAAAGGTCGAGCCAAAGTTCGAAAATAATAAGAGCTAAACGGCGTAGTGTAATGGAATTTATGCGTGAATGAAAACCGTCCTATCTTTAAACTTCAATGCGATAGTACGTCAATTACGATATAATTGAATAACGCGTTCAATATTGGAGCGAGGTCGAGATTTACACTTACAACCCATGTCGGCGATGAGTAACAATCAAAGTTTTATTAAGAAAATTCCATTCTAAACAGATACGAGAAAAGGGAACCAATCAAGCTGGATTCCAGTGTAAGTACTTGAACATCAAAAATTGAAAAATTAAGTGCTTGTCTTAGGTATCTCCAATTGCCACAAGAAGGTTAAAAAAAACTAGAGGTGCATTTTCACTACATAGCATCCGTCTCCAGTGGTGATTAACCGAAGGACTTTTTTAAAATCTAATTTTGGTGAATCGCCGCCGAAGACGGCAATTGTAGATGCCTAAGACAAGTACGGAATTTTTCAATTTTTGATACTTTGGTTCTTATTCTGGAATTCAATTTCAGGCATAAGACGACCACGGTAATTCTTTCATGGAAGCAAACTATTAAACGCTTTCATTTTCGTCCTTCAATTTAGGCGTTCTTTACCTGCGAAGCGATAGTAGCGGAACGTCTTATGGGCACGTCGCCTCCGTCCGTCCGTATGCTTAATCTCCGAAACCACATTTTTCTATCCCATGCTCTTGTATGATTAACTTCCTATTAACCATGTACGCGTGTATATAAACTTTATTTGCGTAAATTAAATGTACACGGGAAGTCGTGTTTGGCCGCGGGCAATAGATGCGCGAACCTTTGCGCTGGAGGGGAAGAAGGAAAGAGAGGGAGGAACACGAAGGGGGAATTCAACCTCACAGCAGGTTCGGTGTTAACCGCCAAAGTATGAATCAGGGTGTCAGTAGCGCATGAGCGGGGTCGCGTACTCTGAGTTCGCGTACTTTGAGACCATATTGTATAGACTAAAAAATTTGTTAGAATAAAAGATAACATACGAAGAATACCACAAAAAGTTTGCGAGACAATATAATTACTCAAGTCCGGAAGTTCAGGCAAAATACCATAAATGCCTTTTTGCCTATTTTCATGTTTTTTTCCAAATATGCCTTTTTTTATCCAAAAACGCCTATTTTTCCTATTTAACTCAATTTTTGCCAAATCTCTTAAATTTGGCCACTATACTCTGCAAGGATGGTTTTTACCCACTCTGGGTTCGGTATCATATAAAATTCTGACCGTTGGCGCAGCTATGCTTTTGCTTTAATCCGACCACTGCTATTGACCTGAGTTCACTTTTAGGAAATCCATGGATCGGGAAGGCCTAATGAACCCTCCTTTTCACTCCTAGCATCCCTCAGTTGTCTTTTGGATTTCTAACAGTTCATAACAGTCGTCTTTTAACATATTGTTTGTGTGGTGAACGTGACACTTCCATTCTAGTGACCACAATGCCTAAAGGGAGTTTCCAAGGAGCAGAGACTGAACAATTTCATTCAAGAGCTTGGTGTTGATATTTTCTCGACAGACGGTTGTGCTTTTTTGTAAACTTGGTGAAAAGTCGATGAATTCGGAGAAAAAGTAATTCGTCTCACAGCATATAAGTACCTCAAAACATAAAGCTGCAGCTGATAATAAGACTGACAGCAGTAAGAAGACGACCCTTTTACCATTGTTTTGTTCAGCTTCTTCTAGGCAGTCGGAGTTTTTCTTCAACTTGTGTATATCTTTCGTCGAAGCCGGCATTCCTTTATTGTAATTAGAAAACAGTTCTTCGAAAGCGCTTTTGGAAAAATATACGAACAAAGAGGTTCCAAGTGAGTCAACATAGAGGAAAACCTATTTAGATAAAGCGCACAGCTGTTTTATGCAAAAAATCAGAGATAATGAACAAGAAAATTTGGATCTCTATCGACGAGACTACCGACGCTGTGGGAAGGTTCGTTGCAAACGTCATAATATGAACCATGGAGGTTAGTCAGCCATCAAAAATTTATTTACTTACGTCAGAAGTTTTATAAAACGCAAATGGCTCAACAATCGCTCAACTTTTCACCATAGCATTGAATCTTCTATGGCCGGATGCCAATCTTGAAAAGATAAAAGAAGTTGTCAACATTTTCGATGAAGAAGACGCCTACTCCATACGTATCGTCAACGAACTCCTGGAAAATAAGTCTGTCAGCCACGATATGACATACATCGCAGCCTACTTCTCCAAGTTGTCAGACGCCATTACATTACTTGGAAAAAGGGAGACGTTGGCAAATTCACTGAAGGTGAAATGTGCAGTGCTCCAGGTGAAAAGGGTATAGTTTTAAAAACAAGTGTGAAAAAGTGTTGTGCGCCAACAAAGATTTGGATAAAATTAAAATAACTGCGAAGATTCTAGAAGGGGACAGTAGCGCAGAAATTGAGGCGAGACCCGCAGATATAGCTTGCTTTAATAACGCCCGTCAATTTCATACAGGTAGAGAGATCCATTTCACTTTTAAAACAGATCCTAACAAACAGAAGACAGAGTTTTTAATTTGAAATAAAAAAAAAACATCTCGTCTCGTGTAATAGTTAAAAATTTTAAGACGTTATCAATAGCAATCATATTTTATTTAAATGTTATACCTAATCCATATAAACTCCATATAACAGTAATATTTGGATTTAAATAAATGCCTTTTTAGTGCCTATTTTCCTGTTTTATCGCGTCATTTTTCCTGCCTATTTTGACATTCTATAGAGCCTGAATTTCCGGGCTATAATAATTACGACTTATGGTTTCGGAGATAAAAATTCAAGAACCTCCTAATCTTTCGATACTGCTTTATACGCATTTCCCATGACGAACGCCTTTGAAGTCTCCACGTATTCCATTTATGGAGTATACTTTTCCTTCCTGTTTTTACTTGCGATAACTATTCGAACTGCAATATTTTCTTTAGTTTCAAATCATCAGCGTACTTCTCCATGGAAACACCGCTTAATAGAAGCAAACATAATAAGTATTACATACGAAATATGAGAGCCACTTACATCAAATTTTTTCCCCAACTCCGGATATATTCCCTCGATAAACGGACGTTTGCGAAAGAAATTGTAGCAAAAAAAGGATATTAGATTTCTAGGCCTGAAGATAATCCTCGGAGTTCAGGAGGGGGGAGGGGACAAAAAATTCCCTTAACGCAAATGATTCGTGCAACGCAATTTACTCCAATTCGATATCGAAACGCCCGTCGAGGGTGATTCAACCGGGTTTGAAGCTGTTTTTGGAACGTTATAGGTGAAATTCGGTCATCGCGATAATATCGATCGGTACCTAACAAAACAAGTATCGGCGCAAGGGCGTCGGCTTCAAGCTGTTCTTTTCTGATGATTGGATGGAACCGATATGGAAACAGCCGTAAACAAAGGCCATCGCAGCGAGATAGACCAGGGAGTTCGATCGAATCATAGGCACGGAGTTGTCTTTTTCCTCGCGATCGTTTGGATATAACCGATGATAAAAACAGAATCACAATCTACGCACCCAGGGGTGGGGAACCGGCGGCCTTTTGTGATACTCAGTGCGGCCTTTTGCATACTTGTCTAAACATACTCAAACTCATATATGACTTTAAGATGAAAGTTACAGAACGAACAAGCAAAAGATATGTATTTTGCATCAACAGAATCTTTGCGCCAAATCTTGTTTTAAATGATACATTAAGTATATTTATTGGTATTGTGAACTACATTCGAGCAAATGCTTCACGGCATCGCCAGTTTCGCCCAACGCTTCAATATGACGATGAAACATTTAGTTTAGATCTTCCAAACCATTAAGTGAGCTGGTTGTCACAAGGTAAAGTACTAGAAAACCTTTTAGCTTTGCAAAAACAAGTCACGAGCTTTTTCAAAGAACAGAATGAACCTTGTGAAATTTTGAAAAAAGATTTCTGCTTAAATGTTGCATTTTTGGGTGATTTAATGTAAAAAAATCACTTAAATATTTCTCTACAAGGTAAAACTAAATCCATATATGAAATGTTGCAGCTAATTCAGTCATTTCGGAAGAAGTTGACTTTTTTCAAAATGGGGGACTGTCAAAATATTTAATTATATATTTTTTAATTCTTTGTAATTGACTTAATTACTCCCTGTGAATATTTTTTTGTTAAATCGTCTTCATTATGCAAAAAAATGTTTAAAATAACTCTTTTAAATATCCCGAAAAACGGCATCCTGGTTGGAGAGAGAGTAGTAAGGGGTACGGACGTGACGTCATCGCATTCGTTACGACGCTTACGCAGTTTTGATTCGTCCTGTTGCTTTTCCTGATATCGTAGCTAAAATGGAGAATATGGAAGTTAAGAAGGGTTATAAGTATTGTCTGGTACTTCAGTGCTTAAATACAACGATTAACCCTGAGAAAATTGTTATTCACGCTACCGAGCTCCTTCGGAAGAAATAAGATGCGGAGAATATTGTGGTTGAAAGCCATGAGGAGATACGCATCTGATATATCGGAACGTACAACTGCATTTGTCTGCGAAGATCATTTTAATGTAATTACTAGGTATATGTATGTACGTAATTTTATTGCTTCGTATTTTAGGTTATGACTTATGTCGGCATTACATTGACATGATGCACATATTTCTGGAGAGGGTTGAAAGAGTAAATTATATTTTTATGTTTCAAAGATTAGCATATATATTTTAACAAAACCTCCATAATATAATATACCTATTCTAAATACGTAAGATCAAACTTACGGAAATCGTTGGGCTATGTGTTTATTAAGCAAATAAGTACTGTTGCAGTGCATATATTTAAGTACCAAGTTTTTAAGCAAATACTTTTACAAATGTTAGATATTAAGTTAGTTCTGTAATTTAAATATTTTAATAAATTTGTTCCCATTATATCCACGACAGCATGATATTTTGAAGGACCATGTTTTGCTAAATAAGGGCAGTCATGACACTCTACAGACGTGACTAAATCTTCTTCTTCCTCTACAACTACACTCACTTCATAATCTCTTTATCCTATTCTGTGTTCAGGGCAAATCTTGCCTTTAACAATACATATTTTTCTTCTCGCTTCAGTTTAACAAATCCAACAGCATACTAACATAGTCTTTCCTCATTAACCTCAAAGGGAGAAAAAAGCCATAAAAGCAACGATGAAATTCGCGACATATACAAAAGAGACATGCAGTTATTACAAACACTTCTACAGTTTTTCTTTTCACAAGTATAGATAATAACTAAGGCAGATAGACACTTAAAACAACAAACTTCACCACATTTCCTATAGACAAGACACGGAAACTAAGTTTATTCACATTAATTTTGTATATTTGTCAATATTTGATCCGACGATTCTGTAAAGGCAGATGATGGTGATTATTCACCGAAACCGGTCGTGTTTTACTTCATATATTTTGTGGAAATTAGCTCAAGTTTAATATAAATAAAAAATACTATCTAGCATTTTTCATGTTATTTTATTGTGGAATTCCACGAAGTCTCGGCCTCGTCCATTACCTTTTGTATACTTATCTAACTATATTTTACTTACTAGATACTAGGACAGCATGGGAAACAATACATAAATAAATATTCTATAATATTAGTTAAAACTAGAGTTGTTTTATGCATTTAATATGGGAAAGCTGTTTTAAGACGTCAATCTATCTTTAACATATCTTCTGCGTTTCAGTCGAAATAATCGTACTATTACAATAACTGAAAATAAAAGCGCTACATCGAACTTGTTTTATCAATTAAATGTAATAGAAACCTGTCCGCCTTCACTCCCTACGACTGCTAATGTACTGTAAAAGCATGTACGAATCGACGTTGGGCAAATTATCAGATCTGGCTACACAAAACCCTTCAGATGCCATTTTGCAAAACACAAAGCGAAATAAATGCAGGAGGTGCAATACTTCTACCAATATTTCTTCTAAGACGGCGGATAGAGGAAAACAACAGATTTGTCTTTTAAGCTACTACTTGTATATCGATACAATGGCTTCTAGCGCGGCTAGGACGCTCGTGGGATGCGCTGACGTCACTAAACACTCGGCAAACTTAGGCTACCTATCGGATGTGACCGGGTTCGGCATTAACTCGTCCGTTTTAAATCGCTTTTTTATAAATATCTGTTAAAAATTTAACGAAAAAACTTTATATTTGCCTATAACAGCAGCCATACTATACAACTTCATAAAATTTTTGGTAATTCCCGATATATGACAGTCCACCATTGGCCTTATCAGATCAGTTGTTTCAGCCGAGCATTTTCCTGAACTGGTAATTGATAAACAAAGTATGAACAATTGTATAAAACTCCTTAAGCCAAAAAAAATTGTAGGGTAAGCCCTATGCATTTCGCCCACTAAGTGGGCATCTTCAGGGGAGAACCTGCCTTGGCAGTGAACAAGGTTCAACTGCGAACAAAGTATGAATAAAAACTTGCAAAATTGGAATATGAATGAATATGTAGGTGTTTTAGACTCCTTGATTAAAGAATACAATAACAGATTTATAGATTTTGAGAAATATGATGCCACACTGAGGTTAGGTTTCAGCCACATCTGGTTTATGTCTCGAATGCACCTGAGGATTTGCAGATGGAGTTGATTGAGCTCTCGGAAGATAACATTCTGAAGCCTCTATTCGACAGTAAAAAGGATCCCATTGAAATATGGAAGAATGCTGTTGAATACCTACGACTGCGTCAATATGCTCGTCGTTAACTCTCTTGTTTTCGCACAACCTGAATGTGAATGTGATTGAATGCAACATTATATTTACATGTCCTTAATTTGTTTTAACTTCTTTAAAGTTTATTAATATACTAGCAAATATGAAAAATTTAAATTTTTTGCATTAGATTAAAAAGTATATTGTGTTAAAGCCTTCAAAGGTTTTAAAAATATTAGTAAATGTGAAGAATTGAAATCTGTATTCGTTGAATTAAAAAGCCATTAAATTGTGTTTCCCTCTTTATTATTTCAATTTTGATAAATGTGAATTTATGCAACGTGCATCGGAATGCGCGGCCTGATGAGGTCTCCGTTAAGAAACATTTGGCCTTCCAATGAAAAAAGGTTCCTCATCCCTGGTTTAACCCCTCAACACGGTTCGACGTACACATGTACGAACCTTGCCACCCTGCCACAGTAGCGGTTGTCCGTACACGTGTACGGACCCTGACTTCTGTTAACTAAAAACCTAACTTTTAGAGCCATATATTTACCTTTTCCTCGACAGAAAAAAACAAATGGCAATGATGCCGAAATAAATTTTAATGGCCGCTATTGAGGGAAGAAAATTAGAATTATCAAAATATTAACGGGTTAAGAGGTTAAGATGGTCGCACATTTTGTGCGTTGTTGATAACGATTTTTTAACACTAGCTGAAGTGCCAGAGAATTATTAAAAGAAGGAACCTTTCCAAGAATTATCATAAAAGAAATGACAAAAGCAAAATGATAAACTTCCTTCTTCCCTTATGAAAAAGAGTGATAACACTCTCATCAAATCGTAAAGGTACGCAAGGTCTTTACAACTCCGAAAACTTGACTCGTTCAATGTCACGCATTCAGTCGAATAGATATATTTGAAGTGTCGAGTTTATTTTACCGTTTTCATTTCAAGCGGAAAGGACGAGCCATCCGAAAAAATCTACAAGGCGAGAACTAAAAAAATCCAAAATTTATGCCATGCAAAAATGATTTTAGAAAACTTTCTAGAAACAAAAAAGTCTGACAAGGACTAATTGAGAAGAAGACCAATAGACACGGTCATAATAAATGAAAATTTTCGTTCTGATAAAACGCGCCAAAAAGATAGACGCATGAAATTATACCGCCCTTACCCGTCAACGCGGCCAACGCGAGCCCGTTTGCTCTATTAATTATCACATGCATTTCACGGGAAAATCGATTACGCTCACACGTTGGGCGCCCACTCATGGCGAGCACTCTAACTAACGAATCTGCGCTTTTACGCGGAATAAACATTTCACGAGGGGTCGAAATGACTTCCATTTCCTCCCATTTCCTTCCCTTCATCGGAAGTGGGATTGTTTGCGTTGAAAGCTACACGCGCCGTTTCTTACTTGGAGAAAGCCGGGTCAACATCGTTAGACCGTATCAGGTTCCCAGGGATTACATTGCTAGATAAGGTATCGGTGAATATAATGTAGTACCGATTGATTTTGTAAACGCAAAAACAAAATGTAGAACTCGCTTTATGGCTTGGGTAACCTGAACCTAATAGGTAGACATTGCATTCATAAATAGATCTATTGAAGTAGACGTGCATTTCGGCTGCGAAGTAACAGGTCTCGTTGGAAACTGATCGACTCTTTGTTATAATTAAAACTCTCATTACAATAATCTAGATACGTGAATTACCATTGCGAACCGTTACTATGGAGCCGAAACGAACGTGTGGCTAACTAAATCCATTTAGAGTAGTAACCTAGGTTACCTATGATGAATGATTAAGAAATAAAAATCGTGGTGGAACAAAAGATTTAACGAGCATAATTACCTCCCGATGAAGCAATGTCAGATGGGACGTTTTCTACGAAGAACATCAAATCGTGTAAACTAAGTTTCCGACATTAACGCACGCAAATGAAATAATTTGCCAGAAATGTGCATGGTCGCACGCAGAAAGTTTTCAGGGTGAAGCAAAACATGCTTAACGTGTAACCCACCTACGAACAGACATAAACTTTTATATGTACAATGTGTAATTTTTTGTGAAATGTATGGGGGGAGGCAAATACCCTCTCTTGCTCCCTACTGTGGGCGCCCATGGAAATGTATAGAAAAAGCCTTAGGAGATGATCAAGCTTCCCAACACATTGTAAATAACTAACGGGACTAATCTTACTTTAAAAATTAGACTAAAATAACCGTAAACGTTTCGCAAAGATAAACTCACAGGTATAAATTTTCCTTCCACCAGCCCAAAATGAGGAAAACGTGAAAATTAAAGGCGTCGTAACTAACGTTTCTAAGATCTAGCCACCACAACAAGAATTTCCGAAAAATAACTGAAAACAAAACAACTTTGAATAAACAGACACAGACAAAGAGACAGAGGAGGTGGGGACGTACTCACGTTTTACTTCTCGAATAAACATTGCTAAATATAAACGAGATTAGATAACGAAGAAGCACGGCACACGACGGTAAACATGTGTGTTAAAGGACAAAAATGTTTGTTCATTTTGTCTTAAATTAAGAGTTTCGAACTTTGCCAAAATGTGCAAAGCGAAGAAGCCTCACGGGGCTTAAAATGGAGTTGTTCTAATGATGGAATTATTTTGAAGAAATTTATCATTCGAAATTAAGACAAACTTTGAATTCGCTTCCTCATTAAAATCAAAAAGAAAAATTATGTCATTCATACAAAAAATAGGGATCGCTTTTCATTCTCGAAAAGGAATTTACAATTTACAATCAGGTGCAATTACATTTTAAATCACTAAACCCTGCATGTAAAATTTAATAGCGAAATTAAATTAGCCAAAAAACGTGCAGTATTATGTGTCCAAATATAATCGACTGCGTTATTACCCGAATCTCGAATTCCAACAGGTTTAGATTCGAAACATGTGACATATTCTCCAAGTCTCCGCCACTAAATCCATAAATTTCACACTTTAATCGAACTGCGCAATAAATGATAAGATATTAAATTAATAAATGGACATACAATTTATGAGAGGAGGGAGGTGAGGAAATTAGCGATTCACAAATATGGGTATTAATCTCTCGCGAACGATTATCATCATCAACAACCGGTGAGTCACCACTGACGACGGTTACTCCGCACAAGAAATTCCCATCCCGATTATCTCAACTGTTTTGGGTTATCTTGATCACCAATTCTTGAGAGCACATGTATGTACACATATATAGGAAAAACGCTCCTATCATTCCGATTATTTATCTTAGCGCAAACTGAACGGGAGGCGTTATCGCTTTAAGACTATATGCACTGGAGGGATCCCCTTTCCCCATCCGTCTCCATAATCCCGGGGCACTCTTTCTGCACGAAAAGAAAACAAACGGCGGTTTTTTTCCTATGCCACGATTTCGGACCGGGAATCTCATGGAATTTTCCGTAGACTTTTCGGGGAAGGGTCACGGTCTCAAAGGACCACGTGAGAATCGTGGGCGATATTCGAGCCGAGGATGCTCGGTTGAGGAGGAAGGAATATGGGGATGGGGGATGAACGAAACGAAGATTTTTGAAGAACTTCCGAAAGTTATCCAGCAAAAAAATACGAGACGTAATTATGGTAAGAAACAACCGAAACGTACAGTTTTCCCGCAGAATAAATCAATGAATGATGTCGCTGAAGATTATCCTATAACTGCTAAGGTGCGGTCTGTGAGATGACCGATATTATCGGGTCAAATTACCCCCAACCTTACTTTCCGCTAGTTTAGATTTTACGAGGAAATAAAGTGAATATTGAGTTTTTTTCTTTTTGTTGCACTGTTATTTATTATTAACTCTTATGAAAGATTATTAAACACGAAAATCCGATTGTAGATATAGCAAGCGAATAAACAACAATAGAGGTCTGGGGGACCGCACTTACGATTTCACCTCAATATTTAAAGGTTAAACCCAAAATTTCTACACTTAAATGGAGTTAGAGATAAATTAACTTAATTAAAGGTTAACCAAAAAAATGCCAAGTTAAAGATAAGATACCTTAACCAGAGATTAAAGCTACAAAACAATACTGAAAGATAAATTATCAGCAATCCGCTATGCCGCAAATATCAATTTAATTGAGGTTTCATTAGAAAAAATTACTTATGATTTCCATTTCGTATTGCAGAAATCTATCTACGTCAAAAGTATGAAAATGTCAATTTTATAAACATGAAAGGAAGGCGTGACAAAAAATTGAACCAAAGAGAATCCAAATTCTCAAAATTAATCCCTCTCGATCAATTATACGTAATAGGATCAACTGCCGAAAGAGAAGAAAATAACTGTAGCCCGTTTTTAACTAATTTCTCATTAAATAAAAATTGAACGCTGGAAGCATTAATTTCAATTCGCGACGTCATTTTAATCTAAAATTCAATTCAAAGAGCAAGTTACCATTTCAGAAATTGCTATATCCGCAGACAAAATCCAACAGAAACACGAAACATGCGACTGGAAGACCAGTCATACGGTCAATTAGTTCCAATCAAGCTGAAACACGTGCAAATAAAAGAATAAACCGCTCACTGTTAAGCCTAAAAAATCTTACTTAAAAAAATACTGCTATTTTATCCGATTGTTTTGTCAATTTATTATAATACAAAGTCCCAAATATGATTGCAAGTAATAATTAAAAAGAAAGCAGTATATGAAATGGATATTTTAATCATTCGAATCACTGATTATTAACGGGTGGAACTATTTTTTAAATTAAAGCATTCAAAAAATGTAAACCTTACGGATTTAAACCAATAGCTTATCGAAACAACTCTGATTGATCGAAAATGGTTGAATAAACCGGTCGGAAAATCGCCAGTGAGGACGACTACTCTGTCGAACACGCTCATAAGATTTATTCGACAATTTCGAAGCTACAGAAGTTCCTCAGATCATTTAATGGACAGAATTATTTATGAATCATTTTTGTACGGAAGAATAATTTAAAAAAACACCTTCATGACACTAACTAAAAACGACAAGCAGAAGGAAACCAAAAGCATGGGTTACGCGAAAAAATGGACGCATGACGTGTGAACTACAAGAGGGCGGTAAGGGCACTATGACGTCACGCCAATCACGAGGGAAGCTATATAGTGATACCGCCTTTCTCGGAAACGATTCACGGCGAACGCTGAAGATTATCGATCCGATTCCAAGTCCTGATTGCCACAAAGATCACGAAGGCACTCGATAAAAGTTCGCGGAATAACCGTCGAGATGAGCGTCTCCTCGGGAGAAATTGAAGAATTTGAAACTCGGAAACTCGCGATGAAGAAGAGGGATGGAAGGAAGAGAATGGAGAATGAGATCATTAATGGCTCGCAGCTCTCTCATGAACTTCTTACTCGGAGCCACTCAAATAAAGGTTCTGTCCTTGACGCGAGATACAAGGAATACGCTGGAGAAAATATACGGTTATGACGTATCTCTCGCTAAATGGATTTGTAATGGAATTTGCTAACGCTTCACAACTATTTTTGCAAGAGGCATTTCTATTATCACTATTACAAGTACATATATCAAAGACGAATGAGAGAGTTCAGGCATGACTTGTATACTATAATGTTAAAGATAAATCCTATCGTTCTATAGCTGGATAAATGAACTATAAAACGATTTATGATAAATAACTGTTGTTCAATAATATCGTCAGATAAATATCTCGAAAGGAAGATTCTTACGCTGAGAAAACTATACGAATAAATACTAACCATAAAAGACTTGTCTGCGTTAAGTAGCGCGATCGCAATTATTTTGCATTGGCGCAAATTTATAAATCCGCGAATTTATTTCGGTAAGACAGCCGATTAGAAAGGGTTTCTCGAACTCTCCGATCCTTGAGTAATTAAGTTCGAGAATTTCAAATATGTGTCACTTATCCGTGCCGACAGATAGTGACTCTCAAGTGACCCGTAGAACGCAAGCATTTCCTCGAACAGCTGCACATCTGTTGCGTTCCGACCGAATGGATCTCTTAAGGTTACGGCGATGCAGTTACCAAGTCCAAATAAAAAAATTTCCAGTCCTTGCGACCTTGCATTGAAATGTCGTTCGACAACCATCGTAACGCACCTTGTATACTATATTCCATTGACCATTTAACTCTAGTTCAGCGGTATCCAAATTGGGGCACGCGAAGTCTTTCCAAGGGGTGCGCAAATATATTAAAGCAGAAGATACATGTTTTCCCACAGTACTTCCCCACTAGATAACCAGCACCACCATCTTTCACCTTACTCCTCATCTGCCTTGAAGTAGCTTTCCTTTTATTTGGTTTCTTTTGGTTAAATAAACCAACACGAAGAAATTTTAGTAGAAATTCCGATTTATTCGTGATCAAGTCAGCGTATGGTATTTAAATAATGATCGCAGAAACGGCGGAAGGGAGGTAGCAAAACGGACAGTGAATACGGTCAGGAAAAGATAATGTGGGAGGAGGGGAGAAAGAGCGAAGAAGAAAATTCTGCGGTAATTAATGCAACTATAACAAAGTTCGAATAAAGAGAAGCGGTGAACTATTGGGAAAGAGTAACTCATTATGTACCATGGCAGGACCGGCCTAGCAATGAAGGGGGGCCGGATGCAAATATCCATGGGGGCTCCCTGATATATGTGACATCTGAATAATGAATTTTTGCTGCAGATTTTTTTTACAAAGCATTGGTTGATAAATAAACATTTTAAAGCTAAGTATACAAAAATATTACAGTAAACAAGATGCATAATTCTTAGATTTATGGGGCCCCCGGTTTTGAAATAGAACTTTATCGGGGTGTATTTTATTGGAAATCAGTTTAGAAAGCGTTTTTAGCAAAAGTTCATGCAAAATTTACACCCGATACTTGGATGGTTGAGATCTACGAACATCGGGGGGGGGGGGGGGGATATTCGGGAGGCCGAATGCCTCGCATCCGCAGCACTTTGGCCGACCCTGATCATACAGTACGAATTTCCTCCAAAATATTTTAAGGGGTACGCGGACAAGAAAGGTTGAATATCACCGCTCTAGTTTCCTGTTCGCAAACGGTGGTCTTCATGCCTGCGTGATGTAAGAAAGCTGATTTCCCTGTAATTAGCTTAAATGGATAAAGAAACTATTCAGACAAAAAGGTAGTCAATTGATTTTCATTTACTAAGAAAGGACGTCTCTGAAATATTTTCCTTGACTAGATAATAGTAGACATTAACATGGGTCCATAATTTAACTTGGAATACATAGTTATCAAAATCTAACTTTCCAAGATTTACAGTTCTGATTCAAAGAAACTGCGCCAGTAAATCGGAAACAAAATAGGTTGGATCCAAATAAACAGCTGCAGGAAAAATTAGCAAAAACAACGACTTTCTTTGCGTGGCGAATCGAGTCGGTTCGCGTGAAAATATCTACACGCGCTTTGTAAAACGCGATACGAATCCTAAAAACATTACTTGTAAGCATTGTCTGAAAGAAAACAAACTCATTCCCGTGAATTATGGGCGCACAGAACAAGCGGAAGCACTCCGGTTATTGTTTTAAATATTCAACCTTCCAAAGTTTTTTCTACAGGATTGAACATGTTTAACAATTGTGCCAATTTTGGTATTTATAAATATTTCCAGGGTTGCATCTTTAAATTATGTAATCAGCTATAATCCAATGCCTTGAGAGAACAACCTAAAATTCACACAAGCGTTTAATTAAATGAAATTCGAAAAAAAATCGGTCGTTTCACTTCGTAATATTAACAACGAATACATTTAGGTCGTGCTCGAGAGAGCATTTTTTCCACTTGTTCCAGCAGCGAAGCAGAAGGGACTTCGAAAAAAATCCATAACGGTCGTGTTTCGAATAAAATTCGAATTCGTCATTGAAAAAAAAATCGCCTGTTTCAAACCCATCCTCAATAATGAACGCATTCATAGCCAACGTACCTCAGAACGAATCTTTTCTTCTCAGATCAGCAGTGAAGAGGGATCGAATGGTTTTTTTAAATCCATAAAACGGTCGATTCAAAAATTCGAATTAGACGAAAACAACACGTTATAAAAAAACAACTAGTCTTTTTGGCATTCCGAAGCGCTGTGGTTCGGCGACAGTAAGCCAACCTCGAGAGGATGTGCGACCAGAAAAAAGAGAGAATACAACAGATAAAATTCCCAGCGAGAGAGAGAACGATAAACAGCCGGTCGGTCAGTCCTTAGCGTCAGAACGGCAGTGATTCACGGCGTTGAGATCATGGATATATTTATGCGTCGGAGCCGTCACCAACCGGGACGCGCCTAATAACTCCATTGTTTTTCGAGAAAAGCCTTATTATTGTTTTCTTCTCCCACCCGCCGACAAATTCGTGAGCAAACTCGCTCTAGATTTCCGCAGCGATAAACGGGACCTGAAACCGTCGACTTAGGTGCTTCTTGACCTCACAAACGACGCCGACGTCCGAATCTCTCCGAGATTCGACTTTCCCCGACGACCCGTCCAAATCTGTCGTTACCCTAATCCTAATCGGTCGGTAAAATCCCTTCCTTCCGTCGGTTTGAAAGAAACCGAGGAAAATAAAAAAAAACACTCGCTTATCTGCACGGGAGAAAACAAAGCGAAGGAAAATTTCTCCACAGCAACTGCGAAGAGACACTCCGTCTGTTCCCGTCGAGAAGGCGATAAGGGACTGAACAACGGCCCAACAGCCAATAGCGTAGACGGAGACTTTAGTGTGTGCGAGAGAGAGAGAGAGAGAAAGTAATGAAGTAGGGCAACAGTAGGAATAATTGGGCACAGCAAGGATTCTTGTTTTCTCACATCCTAAATATTTTCGGCCAGCGTCGCCAATTCATTAACTTTTCTATTACCCGGTCGTTGAAGCTGATCTTATCTAATTGATAGTCACGCGCCCCCGAATAATTACCCATTTGTATTAATGAATACTTGCCAAACGTACAATGACGGTTTTGATATATTGAAATTAGATGTTGCAATTGTTTATAAAAACTCTCTGTAATTATTAAAATCGAAAGATATCGTTCCCACTAACGTTGACGTCACGCTAAATGTTGCGCGCTCGTTTTTATTAGCCTATGGGTATCCTCCGATTTACGCGTGCCCGATTTACGCGTTTTCGCATATACGCGATTTTTTTTACGACCATTTTCCGATTTACGCGTCGCGTATTCGGTTTAACGCGATTTTATTCTTCCACGATATTTTTAAGACCATTTTCCGATTTAAGTACGCGTCGCGTATTCGGTTTAACGCGATTTTATTCTTACGACCATTTATCAATATACACGTCTTGTATTTGCATTTATGCGATTCGTTATGCGCACAGTATATACTCTTAAAAGTTTATTCTTTATTAAATATTTCATAGATTCTTGCCCATCTACTATTTACCTTTATCGTCCCTGCACTGTTACCATTCATTGCATCGTATGACAGAGCAGGGTTCCCCAGTAGTTCCCACGGCAGTAGAATCTATTTTCTTATTCTCCTCTATGCGCAAATAACGCACTTGAACACACTTTTTCGTGCAAAAAATATTCATAGTTGTGAGAAGAGAATATTTGTCTAGGAAGTTCATTGATCGAAGGAGCTTCGATAACTCTGTGATACATGGCAGAAACTTAACGAATAAAAAAAATTCCGAATTGTAAAAGTGGACGCTGCACAGGACGCCATATCCCGTCGAAAACGCTCTGGGGGGTTAAAACGCTTATTAAATCAAATTTAAAGACGTTTATAAATGGAAGATATCTGCTCAGTAACGTAAACAACGCCTATTACAATATTTTAAATGGGAAAAATATTTTCGATTTGCGCGTTTTCGTTTTACGCGACGATTTCCAGGAAAGCATTTCTCGCGTAAATCGGGGGATACCTGTACTTTCCAGAATGGAAATATGTAGCCTTATAGCTTCTCCTTTGTGTCTGTCTGTCTGCTTATCCCTCCTATTATCTTTTAAACCAACAGATTTTCATGACACTTGGTGGAAATCTCTTGCTACTGGGGCCGAGCTTCCGACGATAGTTTTTGCTGCGAAGATAAAAAGTCCCGGATTCGATTCCAGGAACTATCCTTCCCATTTGATTTACATGGGATATCTGAAATCAATTGTCCAGGGTAATTTTCTATTGCACATTAAAATATCTTATAATTGTAATATCGTGGCGGGATTTGTACTATTCTCCGTCGAATGGAATGAAGATAGTAATTTTTATCGCAGAATGTTGCTTATCAATCATATTTATTCGAATTTTGCGTAACTATTGGCGTTTCTGCAGTTTTTATCACTCATTACAAGAGTGTTGCCATAACAACGGCTATTGTTGGACTCGGATTCGGTATATGTAGTCTAGTACTTACACGCGTTATTTTTGCCACACAAATACGCGTTATCAATTTAGTTTTCCGTCTGAATGTATTTGTAATACATACCTACTTTATAATGCTAAATTGTGAAATTGGGGAACACAAAGAGCAACTCATCCGCGGTGATTTTAAAGCTATTAAAGCCAATGTAGGAAACATTATTAGAACTAGAAAGAGTATGGATAGGACAAACTTGAAGAAACAATGGAATAGCAATAAGCGCCGTAGACTTTGGACCAGACGAATGAAAGGCTACTTAATAATAGTGGTATACGTACATGTGAAAATGATTTCAGCGTTTCGCGCTTAATGAAATTTCCGATAACCTTCCCCACGAAGGAAGAGTGGAAATTGATAGATGGACAATTCCAAATAATTTAATTATAACGTTCTACGGATAGTGATTAATAATAAAACTTGGTTTATTTCAGAAGCACTGTCGACTTCTTTGTGACACGGAAAAACAGATGGTGCTGTACCATAGAGACACCGGTCGTTTCTTTTAAAGGGCGCAATTTACAAATATATATATTTTTTAATTCCTAGAAGAGCACCAATTCCACAAAGTTAGGCCCGATTCATTTTTTTACTTTCGAGTATACAGTAACTGTTCAGTAAAATGCATTGCCCTAACTCCATCAGCATATACATCTGTAAGCGATAAACAGATTTTAAATCATAAATCTACCTTTACTACGAGAACGTACAGGGAGGAGATAACAACCAAAATAAATTTAAAACCGGAACTATGATTTATTTCTGGCATCTTTCTCAGCGAGAGATATTTGCTCGACAACCGTCCAGTGAGGGAGGTAGAGTTCGGGTCCGCCCCCTCCCATCCCATAGAAATGTCTCTTTGACATAAATTCACGCGCAAAAACAAGTCCAGACTTGAACATCAATTTTGTATGTCCGTCAGTAATATACAACTAATGTACGTAAAAAATACACGAGCAGTAAGTAAATGCATTGAAAAAATGTTTCACATTTCTTCGACGGAACCCCCTTTTCAAAATTTCTGGGTACGCCACTGCAATCACCTACATATCGCATATAGCGATCGAGAAGAGTTATTCCTAAGATTACAATCCGAACAGAATATTTCAGTCCGATAAATTATCCTTAAACAAAAACTTTCATGTTTTTCATCAATAAGAATTTAACGAAGTTTCTTTTCCTTGTTAAATTACCCACCTATAGTTGATATTTACATGCATAAATAGGAGTAACCAATATCTAAACGTGTCAAAATGCAAAATTAACGTTATAATTTTCGATCAAAAATTCTTTGGGACCTTAGAACATTGCGGAAAAAATATCCGCCAGACTATTAATGCGTCTCCTACTAGTGTCTAGAGCAGAGGGCAGTAAACCTAAATATAAATTATCTCTATCACTTCCACTTACATAAAACGCTACAGTAAATATAAAGTCATGTGCCTCTTTTGTTGTCAATCAGAAAATATACGATGACCTAATAATAAAAAAATGGCCAACGATTTAATTGGGAAATTTGACAAGAGGAATTGATTGATAGACTTGACTGATGTCACTCGCGTCTGGCTCGAGATATCGAAATGCGACTTTTGGAATCGTTGCATAAGTCGTACATTTAGCCACGTGATCAGCTCTACGCTCGTTTTTTTTCCCAAAAGAAATGCTGTTTCTTTCAATGTAGATAGCAACAAAGAAAATCGTACGCAGTTTATTAAAATTCGAAAGTTTCTTTTAAAAGACGGAAAAAAGTCCACGGTCATGCGAAGCTTTTTGAGGTCGGCGATGATAAAATTCTAATTAAAGATCCTGCAACTTTGCATATTTTATTTGGGAGGAAAATGGAGCATCTAACATTTCCTATAAATGGACAGCATACTTGATATATGAAGTTTTTCGTAAAAAGGTAGGCGCGACAAATTGTGTAATATCGAATAACATTTTAATAGGGTTATCAGACCTCTTGATGACATTTTCACTGACGAAAACAGGTAATCCAATCCCTCAGAAAAATAAATTTTAGACAAATACAAACTCTTTTAACTCTAAAACCTTTTTTAAGGAATTTTTAAGAATTACGAATTTGTACATATAAATATAAACTCAAATTAGTAAAGAAAGAAATAAAATGGAATAAATTTGGTTTAAATGAAAATTGTTTTTAAAATGGAGTCAATTTCTTGAAAAATAAAGCAATACAAAGAGATTTGAACCAAAAAAGATAACATGTTTTCTTTCACAAAGAGATTCACTGGCGACCCTACGTTTTAACAACTTTCTTGGAAATGAGGAGGGCAATAAACGTAGAAAAGTTATAAGACCGCCATGTTGGCTCCAAAGAATCGAACGATAAAATAATTTGAGCTGCTGTAATTGCTGGACGCCATCGTAGCAGCTGTTTCACCTTCCACGATCATAACAACTAATCCTACAAAATCCGATATCCCATGACCGATTTAAGCGTTTCTTGATTTGGCAAATATCTGCGGTCAAACGTACGTTTTAGCAATGGCCCCAAACCTACCTAGACAGAGAAATGATCACCGAAATATCCACCACGACAGTTCGTCGGAGACTTCCAGGATCTTCGCGAATTTTTGACAGAACGCAATATTTACAAACACCAATTACGATTTGGATAATTGGAGTGCGTATTATACGCGTCCAGACATGGGAGACGCTATCTTTTCCCAGTCATTCATTCAATCGCTCCAAGGTCTACCATTGGTATCGCTAGTCATGATTTATAAGCTGCAAGGAGTTAAATTCATTTTTGTTTATTTTTAAGTAGTTTTATTGTTACATATAAAATAATAGGAGCGCATCAAGGCCAATGATTTTTTTAAAGCGACACATATTTGATCGTCGCTCGTATATTTTAATGACAGGATATCTACTGAAAAACTCCGATTCGATTTTTAAACGATCCAAAGATCATTTTACATGAGCAAAAACAATTATCGCGTTCGGTCGTTCCATCGGCTATTACGTTGATGCATTCAATAGGTATATCTTTTGAGCAAAACCGTGCTCCAAGTGTAACCATATTAAGGTTAATCGTAAAAAAATTACTGTATTTTTTATGACAAACCTAGATTTCTCGAATATTTTTCGCACTTCGATCGCATGGTTAAATGACAGTTATGAAGATATTCGTGAAGAAAATTAATACATATATCTACACAGCTATATTACACTCGGACACCCTTCTTGGGGGGGCGCCTCCTCGTTTTTTTTTATTTATGTATTTATTTATTTATTTATATCAGCTCATAAACAGCCGCTAACGGCCTTTTACAATGAGCGTAATAACTTTAACAAAGACGAACACATACAACCATGCCCTCGGCAGGATTCGAACCCGCGACCCTAGCGTTGGGAGCCAGACACGCTAACCACCCCTCTACCAAGGCCAGGACACCTCGGCCTGGTAGACCATATTCCCGCCATAGCTGCAAGCAGCTGCGGTGTGTTTAACCTCGCTTTCGAGGGCCATTTTAGGCAGGACCAAACGCTGGTCCAGCGCATCTGTGTCCCGCTGGCGGCCCAGACTACCGGCATGAACGAACCGCTCGGTCTTTGCTCTTCCCCCGGAGGGGGGTTGCGGTCCAGCTTCCGCTCGCCCGATGGCGTACCACAGCCCCTACGAATCCAACCCATCAACCAAGTGGCTGACGCTTGGTTCCCGTAGTACCAATCTTTCGCCTAGCGTTTCCGCTGGGCACCGTCATTGGTGGGATGGGCGCTGTCCCTGTAGGAACGGCTACTTCTTTTTCGGCACCGGGGCACCGGCGGCGGAGGGTTCGAGTGACCCTCACAGTGAGTTATACACTCGAGCACGCCTCGATGAGCGTGCCCCCTGGTATTTTTTGGGACACCTCGGCCGAGTAGCCATATTCCCGCCACAGCTGCAAGCAGCTGTGGAGTGTTTTACCTCGCCTCCGAGGGCCATCTAATGTAAGACAGGACCATACGCTAGCCCAGCGCATCTGTGCCCCGTACAGACTACCGGGATGAGCGAACCGCTTTGTCTTCGCTCCTCCTCCGGTGGAAGTTGCAGACTAGCTACCGCAGCCCGAAGGCATTACCACAACCCCCGCGAATCCAACCCATCAACCAGGATGGCAGATGCCTGGTTCCCGCGGTACCAATATTTCGTCCCTCACAGTCGATCGTGAAGATTATGTTCGGAGGATCCTCAGAATAGTCGGGAAAAGACACTTTTACGCTTAAGGTAAGGTTTGAAAATTACGCCACCCTCCTTATGTAAGTATGTATAGTAATATCCAGATATACGCGAAGGATGCGTTCCTGTTAAAGGCGCGCATATCGAATTTCGCGTATATCGGGATCTAAAATACATCTATTGTACAGGGATAGATATTTTTGTCGCGTGATTTACAACTTTTTATTTTAAACTTAAGGAATATTACCAGTTTAATAGAATTTAAATAATAATAAAATAAAATCATCATCATCATCATGCTTCTGTCCGAAGACAGGTTTTAACTGAATCGCTGCCTCCATTTCTCTCTCTCCCTAGAAGCCTCTTTTATACCTCTATAAGTAGTATATCCCTGCTTTATATTATCTAATATTCCTATTCTTTTTCTCCCTCTTCCTCTTTTTCCACTAATTTTTCCTTCTAAGATCGTCCTTTGTAAACACTGTCTTCTCAATATGTGCCCTATCCAATTTGCTTTTCTTTTCCTGGTTGTTTTTATTAGCATCCTATCTTCTCCCACCATTTCTAATACTTCTTCGTTTCTCTTCCTCTCTGCCCATTTCACTTTCATCATTCTTCTCCATACCCACATCTCAAAACTTTCTAAATATTTTTCCTCCTTTCTCCTTATCGTCCACGTCTCTGCACCATAAAGAGCTATGCTCCATATGTAGCATTTTGCTAATTTCTTCCTTGTTTCTAGATTTATTTTCTTGCTTGTGAGAAGCTCCTTCTTCTCGTTAAATGCTGCTTTTGCCATTGCAATCCTACTTCTGATGTCCTGTGTACTACTTCCATCCTGTGCTAAAATACTGCCGAGATATTTGAAACTACTTACTTGTTCCAATTTTTGGCCATTTACCATTATATTTAATTCTTTATGTTCCTTTGAAACCACCATGACTTCTTCATTCCATATTGTTGGCCAACCTCAACTAGTCTGTCTGTCATCCTCTGAAGCTCTTTCTCTCCTTCTGCTATTAAGCCCTGATCATCTGCGTATTTAATGGTGGTAATACTTTCACCTCCTATCTTAAATCCTTTCTCTTCCATCAACGCTTCTTCTGTTATTGTTTCTGCATAAATATTAAATATCGCTGGTGAAATAGGACAACCCTGCCTCACTCCCCTCCCTATTGAAGTACTTTCTGTTTCTTCTCCTTCAACCCTGACTCTAATCTTTTGATCAAAGTAAAGGTTTTTAAGCAGTCTTTTATCTTTCCAATCTATTCCTATTTTGTTTAAAATACCCAGCATCTTATCCCATTTCACTCGGTCAAAAGCTTTTTCCCAATCTACAAAACAAAAATACATATCTTTATTGACTTCTAGCGCTCTTTCTATCATGATCCTCATACATCCTATAGCATCTCTAGTCCCCCTTCCTCTTCTAAAACCAAACTGATTATCTTGCAGCTCCCTTTAAATGGCTATAAATATGTAAAAATAGAGGAGGGAAGGGATATCATGCGTGAGAGAGAAACAATGCATGTGAACTGCAGTTAAGTATATGTAAACAAATTCGTTTTGAGAGCTCTCTCGATTGCTGATTGCTGCTGATTGGCTGGATAAGTTGACGCTACGTTTGATTTTATTATGTGTTTTTACAATTTGTACTTTAATGTTATTCGATATAAAAAAAATATTTTATCAAGCGCGTCGCGTAATAACAAATCCGCGTATATCAGGATCGCGCATATCGGGGTATTGCCGTATACAGTAGACAATTTTACCTCTCAAAACAGTAGTTTATTTACAATATAGAGGTAATATAAAATATATTTTATAATATAAAACGCCACACTTGTCTCGGCTCTGATCCTCAGACTAACATAACTCTATCAGCCTAATTTAAGAACGGCACCATGTAAGATAAACTGATATTTGTTTTTAAGCCTTTAATGAACAAAGGCCAATCAACGAATCACTAAAATGGAATAAAGTAAAATAATTCATTTTTTGCAGGCCTAATAAAACAATTGATGTCCCCTAGTTCAGAAGTAAAGGAAAACTATGTAACTTCCACACAAATTTCTCTGCATGATCGGTTTCGCAAAATAACTAACATCATCACCTGATGATGCTAGTTATTCAGATATCTCCCATAAAATATTGACTGTGCGAATATGAAAGTAACGCGAAAACGCCTAGTTCGTTCCTGCGTAAAAAGATCACGTAATCAAGGAGATATTCGCAAAGATTTGCTGAATATATCTCTTTAAGTGTTGAAAATATCTTCTTCTCTCGCAAATAACAACATATACCACGCCATTCATCGATCAACTTCCGAGTGATTTTCCACGGATCGAAAAAACTGACGCAAAGCTGACCGCCACGGGAGACTGAACAAACGAAGTCGACCGGCTGAAGAGGACAACGTCCTTCCAAAACGACAAATTAAGGACGCAAAAAGGCGACCTCGAGGGAATCCGCTGAGACGCAAAATGACCTTAAAAAATAAAGCTCGAGGTCAAGCAAAACAAAAACCCTCTTCCTCTTCTCGCGCCATCGCTAGAGAGAGACACCGTCAGGGGGATGGGAGAGAGGGAGATAATTAGGGAAAGAAAGAAGCATAAGAGAACAAAGAAGAGAGAGGAGAAGAAAGGAGGGGGAGAGAGAGGGGAAAGAGGAGGGAAAGAGAGAAATATTTAGACGACGGGGGAGATAGAAGTACACAGAAAAAGAAAGAGGGTGGAAATGGAAATATAGCGTGAGAGGAAGCGAAAAATAGAGTAAAGAAGCGATGAAGAGGAAGGAAGGAGAAGGCGAGAGGAAAAGGGGAGAGGGGGGAGAGGGAGGGAGAGGTGGGAGAGGGTCTGAGAGGGTGTGTGAGAGAGAGAGAGGGTGCGAGGGATGTAGAAAGAGGGGGGGGGAGAGGAAGGGTGGGCGGGAGAAAGGAAGGCAGGAGGAACAATATCGAAGGAAAAATACTGGGGGAAGAGAGAGGACTGCATATCGGGGGAGAGAAGATAAGAGGAGGAGAGAGAAGGGTGAGGAGAGAGAGGAAAGTAGGAGAGGATAGAGATTAGAAGAAAAGAGAGGAAGAGGAATGAAGAATTAGTTTGGAACAGGGGAGAAAGGAGAAGAGAGAAGAATAGAGAAGAGAAAGTGAGAGATGGACCGAGGGAGGAAAGAAGAGAGAGTAGATATGAAAGTATAGAGGAGAATAGAGTGGCGAGACAGAAAGGGAGAGGAGAGAGAGGAAAGGACGAGACGAAGGAGAAGAGAGAAGGAGAGAAGAGGAGGGAGAGGAAGGAGAGGAAGGAGAGGAGGGAGAGGAAGGAGAGGAGAGAGAAGAGAGAGGAGGGAGAAAAGAGAGGAGAGAGAGGAGAGAGAGGAGGGAGAGAGAGGAGGGAGAGGAGGGAGAGGAGGGAGAGGAGAGAGAGGAGGGAGAGGAGAGAGAGGAGGGATAGGAGAGAGAGGAGGGAGAGGAGAGAGGGGAGAGATAGGAGGGAGAGGAGAGAGAAAAGAGAGAGGGAGAGGAGAGAGAAGAGAGATAGGAGGGAGAGGAGATAGAAAAGAGAGAGGGAGAGGAGAGAGAAGAGAGGGGAGGGAGAGAGGATGGAGAGGAGATAGAGGAGGGGAGAGAGAAGATGGAAAGGAGGAGAGAAGAGGGAGAGAAGATGGAAAGGAGGAGAGAAGAGGGAGAGGAGAGGGAAAGGAGAGAGATTAAGAGAGAGGAGGGGAGAGAGGATTAAGTAGCTAGGAGAGATAAAGGACAAAATAAGAAAGGTAAAGAGAGAGGGAAATATGGAGGTGGATGGAGGGAGAAATGCGTGGAAATAGGGAGAGAAGGAAAGATAGATAGATAGATAGATAGATAATCGTCTTTAAGGGAAAGGAGAGAGAGAAGGCGGGAAATGGACGGAGGGATGGATAGAGAGAGAGAGCGATAGACGCGGTCGCCGAATATATGATAACACGCGAATCGTTTGGAAATTCTTTTCATTCCGCTCTCCGGACATCAAAACAACCTCTCCGTTCTTGCGTCCTTTTATTTTATCGAGATTTGTCGCGGAGCGTGCGATTTTTTGACACCGAATGGACTCAAATCGCGGGCGGCGGGTTGGCTGGAATGAAGGGAAGGGCAGTGAACCTCACGGCACACCACTCACTAGAGAAGATAACAAGCAGAGAAAGCACTCTATCAGGAAAATGAGAACTTTCGTGACTGGAAAATGTAAAAATTTATAATGACAAGAAAATGGATCTTTTTAAGAATGGACACGGCTTGGAAACTAGAAATGTTGACAGAAGAATGAAAAGCCAACATTGAGCACGAAACTGGAGTCAACTCAGGTGGATAACTGTCCACAAGGGCCGCTCCTAGAGAGGGGCGCGACAGTTTTGCCAATCCAGTGAATTTGTAGCAAGATGCAGCGGCTTTCGGTTCGATCTAGCGCCTTAAAAAATACTATAGGGAGCATTTACAAAAATAGCGAATTGATTTAACAACCTAGCTAATTTTAGTTATTGGCCTAAATTACGGCATCTGCGTTCATACAGAAACACGAAATAGAAAACTGAAAAACGAAAACGGAATAGTGAAACACTGCGTACCATTTACGGGAACGGTGGTATTGTTGATCACAAGGAGAAAGGGAGAGAGCGCTTGTCCAAATTAAAGCGGGGATTAATCAATCAGGGAAGAAAGTTTTCGTCAGAAAGCACCAGTTACTGATTCTATTACTGACAACATGTCGACTATATTTCTATAGCTAAAATTTTCTGGGATAATACTGACCAAGCATCACCTTCGGATAAAATTTTGTCATTAGATAACTTTTTGGTCACATGTTTCGCGAATTAGACAACATTAAACGTAAGCTACGAAACAATCTATGACGCAATGTAACAGGGTTTCCTGATCAGTTGCAGAGAGCACTATTGTTCATTTTCCATGGCGAATTTTTAGCGACCAACAGGACGTGATGTAGTGAGTCAATGAAAATATAATTGACAATACTGGTGCGGGGTCCGAGGCAAATCGGCTAGTGAAGTCCCTGTTAACAATAACCATCGAATTTAAATAAGACTTTCCTTGGGGTGACAACAATGCGCCCTTAAGTGCACTCCTATTCGATTACCCTAGGGGCAGCCTTGCTTTCCACCAGTAATAATGGTAGAGATTTCGAATCCTGTATGGCAGGGATCCCCAAACTACGGCCCGCGCAGTGATTTGATCCGGCCCGCCTTATCACCAAGAGTATTCATTAGATATCATTTATGATATCTAAACGACATTTTCCAAGTGTTATACTTGGGTGAAATCTACTTTTAATATAAGTGAATTACATATAACAGAATCGAAAAAATTCTCAAAACATGCTCTGAAATTTCCACACGGCCCGATCAGTCATTTGAAATGCCGTATGTGGCCCGCACAGCGGATCATGAAGCCTCATGTGGTCCTTTCAGGAAAAGGTTTGGCGATCCCTGCTGTATGGGAAAGGTGAAAAAGGTGAATACCCTTTTCTGTTTAAGCATCATCCGCATACGATGCCCATTTTTTCCAAAAACTTATTAAGTATTCGAGCTATAAATCGATAGTTTTGTTTTTCAGGAGAAAGCTTCCGAAATGGTGATGGCGTGGAAGAAGAATTTTAGAATGCAATACGACGTACGATGCTGTACCAACTACGACCAATCAATAAATTCCCCAAAATTATTTTCTTAATTTTCCTGTCAAAAAAAGGCTAGCGTGACTTATTCATGGACGCCTGGTATTCCAATTCCGGCAATTTCTGCCAAGTATTGATAGATGTGGACGGAGAGATGAAATAAAGAAATCGAAACATTAAAAATATCCACTGTTCAAAGTAACGTTTCAAACTTCACGACCTCCCCTATCTTGGAATCAGTAACGGATATTATAAGATGAAGGAAGAACATAAAATAATCTTTAAGAGTCCAATCGTTTGCGCACAAATAATTTCTCCAGAGTAAGATTCACGCATTTACAGAAATTTGAGTGCGTTCGCCCGTGGTCGCCACACAATCGCGAAGAATCGGCCCATATGTCGCAAGCAGAAAGATTTCAAATATATCTCCTGACCTTCTGATATCGCGAACACAAAAACGAAGCTGGGAAGTTGTGCTCCTCTTGGTTCACGAACAATATCTTAAGTAGGAAGTGCCTAGTTAATGACATCACATTTCCGTTAGGCTTTTACGTAGTTTTCGCGATAAATTATCACCACCTCGTCTCGAGCTCCGGCATGTAGAGCTACGACACTTCCAGTGATAAGGATAATTATTTCAAGCGCATCGACGTATGCGCTATTTGAAGACAAACGGGTCGAGCAATGGAAAGTTTTGCATCAAACCATAAACGCCCAATGTTGCGAAATTGTAACATTTTAATGGTGTTTTTCTCTCGACTGTTAAATTAATAATTTATTTCTGACGTTGCTCTGCGTTCTGAAAAAAATGTTTCCAATAGTTAAGAAGTTCATCTATCAGTGGAGTGTAAGATCAGAAATAAATAATTAATTTAATTATTTTTTTAAAAATCACCTTAAAATTTTGCTATTTTCACTGCTCTGCGTTACAGGGTTAAAAACACGAGATACCATTTTAAAATAATGGATTACAATAACGAATGAAGTGCACATAAAACAATATCAGATTTCGATTCATCGATTGAATTCTTGAAAGGGAAAACTGGAGTTTCTCCAACCAACGGATTGTTGTAACGAAATTAAACTTCAGCCTGGACAAACAGAGCCAAAATAAACTTGAAAGTGCTATATTAAGAGTCGCAAATTAAAGTTTAAAATGGAAACTCTAGCGCAAGATTTTTCCAATTTCTGTGAGGAATTTAATTAAAAAAGTTGCAAATCTCTGAAAAAATAATTCGACATAAAAACAAATGCTACACTAAGATCACAGCTATAAAAAATGTATGGCACCGGCCATAAGTTATTAAAAAAAAGAGATATACGCAGGCCTTAAAAAATATATGCATTTGTATATCCCAACAATAGGTATTTCTATATATATATATATATATATATATATATATATATATATATATATATATATATATATACATATATATAATATATATATATATACACATATGTATATGCACACGCATACATATACATACAGACGTCAGTCATATAATACAAATATTCACCAAAACCATTAACGGCTTAGATTTCATAAGGTAAACGAACAAAGTAAAAGACCTCTAAGACATCTAACATCAACATGTCAAAAATTAAATAGCGGTAAATACTTCATAATTCTACGATGAATCTTAACAGAAAGTGATCGAAACACAGCTAATCCTACAGCGTCCATTGATGCAGCATGCGTTCAACTAAATCGAATCCTATAACAATGCTTATAATTAGCGATTCACAACAATAAGTAGGAGCATATTTTTTCCCGGCGACAACAATAATTACTGAGAGTGGTCGTAGAGGCGTCATGTCGACCATGTTCTAGAGAGAAAAGCAGGAGACACTTCCTCGGTTAATCAGGCGAGTTTGAAGATGCCAAGATATCTTCCGCCGCCTTCGGATGCCTGAAAGAAAATTATTCCTCGTGAAAAAATAATCGAAACATTTTTCTGCATGAACTCTCATTATAAAAGCAAAATAAAAATATGCGCGCATGTAAACGACGAACAAGTCGTTTTAAGTTCGGCGTTCTTGCGCTTCGAAAAAATTGTTTCCAAATTTTTTGCGGCAAAAGAACATCGATTAAAAAAAACCATAACGGTTTTTTTATAAGTATGAATAAAGTAAAAGAAAAACAAATCCCGCGTGAGCGAAATGACGAAGTTAGTCAATCAGAATTGCAGCACTATCGTTTCGGGATGCTTTCATATCCATGAAAACTCTTCTTACTGGCGGATTTAGGCGGCACGTGCTTGGCTTGAAAAAAGTACCATTCTCTTACAACAAAAAGTAAAAGTCGTCAGGGTAAGTGAGAAATATTTTTTACGCGACGAAAGCAAAAATTACGTAATTCCAGAAAATACCTCTTCCGTGCCGTTTCGTTACAACCTTATACACGTCGATCCATCCCGACGATATTACTTTTTCTGGCCATACGTGGCAAAAAAAATCCGCGCGAATATAAAAAAATGAAAACAACTTTTTCTCAGCTCAGACACCGCCCTTGGCCCTTTACTGCGGGCAATGTGCGAAAAAAATTGAAACGCGAAAAAAACACAACGCGGTCAAAATAATAAACACACGTACCTTTTCGTGCGTCGGGGCGTAGAATACAGATCCTCTTCGAACAGAACAGGTGACGTCAAGAGCTTATCGAGAGCATGCAGGGCAGCCTCAAACAGATGTCGAGTCAGATAAGCCAATGCTCTGGAGCACTCAATACAGTTTGCCATGCTCCCACGAATTAAGGCGAAACTAAAGAGGAGAGGGTAGATAGGTGGGTGCGGAAACGGAGGCGAAACGATAAAAAACAAAAAAGAGTTCGCAGCGGGAACGGTTAAATGACATGCCATCCGCCATATGGCTAGATCAGCACGCCAAAAGGTCGTCTATGGCGAAGGTAACATGCGCGGATATTCAACGAAGGAATACATAAAAAGCGAGCGAAAGCGAATGCAAATGTAATCATTATATACATACGTGTAATCTAAACTGCACTAAAGAGATCATCTATTGGCATGTAACAAACACTAAATTGATGAATACAGCAAACAGAAAACGATCGAGAAAACAATATTTACATTTCGATTAAAAGGTAGATGTCTCCAGCCGTGTTACTTCCCCATCTGACGATGTTATTGCCGCAACAAGTTGCATAAGGTGGACTCAAACTGTAAAGGCTACCAACAAAAATTATGGAAATACAGTGGAACTCCAAGGGAAACAAAAAAATATTCGAATTAATGAAAATTCGACTTATGGAAATAAGTTTTTCTCATAGGGATTTTGTCCGATAAAAGTAATTCACTTCGAGTTATGGAAAATTCGTTTATAAACGTTCGAGTAATGGAAGTCCCACTGTATTCCGTTTATCCATTTTTCGCGCAGTGACTAATAAACTGTAGTAGGAAAGCGACCATATCTCCGGAATAAAAGGATAAATTCACACTTCCTTCATGCTTTTACCATTGGATATCAACTCGCCTCTTTTTTTCATCTAACGCATTTAATGAAATCCGGAAAAGTTTCACATCGCGAGTTTTTTTAATCTTTTCGTCTTGCGGACCTTCGGTTTCATCCCGTTAGGATTTTCGCAGGTTTTTTCTAAAAACATTTATTCTTCTTCTGGGATATTTAATGAGGTGGTTTTGATGCGTTATTTTCATGCAGAGCATCTAGAGAACGCATTGAGACAGCGTCCATCCTTCCCTTCACATCTTTCAACACATAAATTGACTAATGTTTTGGAGACTTGGTAAGAGATCTTTACTCTAAAAATTGTCGAAAGTAATTAATTTAGTCGTTATTTACCAAATAGAACATCACTTTTTAAATCCTTTTCCATTCTTGTAACCATATACACAAGGATTTCCATTGGAAACTATTTACACATTAGGGGACATCCGCAAATTACGTCACGCAAAAAAATTCAATTCTTTAGCTCCCCTCCCCCCTCTTCACAAAAATTTAAATCTCCTCTCTTAAAACTGTCACGAATGTTTCAACCCCTCCTTCCATATAAAGAAATGCAATATTTATTTTTTTTAGGAAAGTAGGCAACACTCCAAAATTAAATTTTAGTAACAAATATCTCTTTAATATTTTTTCATCAAACCAAAGACGTCACGTAATCGAAAAATCCTCTGCCATCTCGGCACGATACGTCACAAAACTATCAACCCCCTCCCCCCACTAGAGAGTGACGTAATATATGGATGTCCCACTCACCAGGGCGGTGACAATGGTGAGACGGTGTGACTGCACAGAGACCCGCGCTCTCTAAAATATTATTAAAACTTTTTGACGCGTAAGAGGCACACTTTGCATTGGGCCTTACGTTTTCCTAGCTGGCTCTACACATACCTATTATTGTGACAAAGATATCAGTAGCAGCTAGTTTTGATGTATTTCAATGTCAAAATGGCTTGTTTTTTGGCCATTACTTTCACTGCTGTTTTAAAAATACACCTAAATTTATCTCCTGTTCGAAAGCGAATCCCCTTCACTTAAAAGGGTCATGACAGTCTCTATATCGATCCAAAAATAATAAGAAGAAAATGTTCCTCTTCAGATATTTCGTTAAGTATTCACTCCGCGACAGAAGATGCCTACGCATTAGAAAATTCTATACGGCTCTGAAGCAACTGGAGAATATGAAAGGCCATCATTACACGCCGAGAATTAAAATTAAGTCGACAGAATAAGCATCGATAAAAATATATCAATAGGACATAAACCGATAAATGTGTGTAGGAATTAAGTGTCGTATGATCTCCATCAAGAATAAAAATGGGAAAATCTTTTGACAAATTGCTTGAAACGAAACTACCGTAAATGCGTAGTTAGATGTCTTGGTTCTATTATGTTCATGGTTAAGCGAAAACATAAAGGAAACATTTCCACATGAGACAATCAGTCTCTGAAAATTATAGCTTTTCCTGCTATCTCTATATAGTGAGTCCACTACACTTAGAATTTAGCAAAACGGGTACCACTATAATTTCATTTGAAAGGGTATTTCTACTTGAAAAAGTTCCTTTTTAGGAGAAGAAAATCGATTAAAAGCTGTTCCTTTGTTTGGAACATTATTGCTATAATTCAATAAGCAAGCCTTAATTTTGTATAATTCCATCTTAAGGAAATAAAACAATATTTGACAAAAATTCTACTATATTACTTACTTACCTAATTATTGCTATATTAAAAAAGATACGTTCAGCGGTGAAATGCGACCCATTTAGAGTGCAGTCGATACAGCTGCTTTAACCGCTCCATTCTAATTACCCCTCTGTCATTACGTCCTCCGATAATTGTACCCTAAGTTCGCCCTTGTCGATAAACTGTTTCCGAGAATAGTAGTTTACAATGGCTGAGGAACAAAGCAGGGACACTCTCACAAGTGTCGTTCCTACTGCACAGCAGTAAAAGTATGAAATTAATGTAGGCCTATTACAGGTTCTACGCTACTTTAACGTAATTGCAAGACCTCCACTGCGTTCCTTAGTAGAGGTTGCATTATGGAGCCTTCGACCATACCACTACATCAATTCCTGGCTGTGTAAAAGAATAAAATGGAAGTGAGCGTAAGAAATATACACAAAATTGTTCACAAAAAAATATAAAATAAAAATAACCGAAAACGCGGTATTTTTTCCCTTCATTTTAAACATTTTTTCTTCAGATTTTGGATTTTTTTTTGACTCATAGAAGTGAAGTTCATTGCATCTTAAACAACTAGAAATTTTATAACTCAAAATTGAAAGTTTTATTTAAGCTTCTAAGTTTAAATTGTATAATACAGATTATTCCGAATAAAATCTGACACCAACCGTATTCAAATGGATATATTATCCTTATATCCTTCCTTATATAATAATTCTCGATTGTCCGTCCGTCTGTCTGTCCCAGTAGTTTTGGGCATTTCACAATGGAATTAAGAGCTGAAACTTTCACAATCGTTAATCCCCCATGAGGTGGTCCGTAGAAAAATCAAACATCCCGGAAAATGTCCCGGATTCGACTCCGGGAGACGATTATATTTTTCCATAAGTTTACACGGGATTTTCGATTTTTCAAGGTGCAAGATTTTTCTTTCATTCTTCAAAATACGTAAATATACACCAATTTTCTCCATTTTTGCTTTATTCGACGGCTAAAACTACAATATATCTTATTCTTGCGATGTTTAGATGTTACACGGAAGAATTTGTCAGAAACACGCATTTATTTTCGAAATTTTATAACTTTTTCGTACTCTTTCCGGGTGTTGTCAAGGCGACCCACATTGTTGCCTCCGATTGAATTAGCGTCTATTAAGTCTTCAAATAGACGAAATAATTGCGTTATTCGCTTCGCGAGTTTTATGAAACATCGAAATTATTGTTGTAGCAACGTCTAACGTAATAGATAGCAACGTAATAATTTCAGATAACCTATAAAGCTCATTTGTATTTAAAGTAGCAGCTTTTAACCCTTTGCACTCATATTTTTTCATATGGTGATTCCCAGCCAGCTCAGGTTTTATTCATGTTAATTCTTACATTTTAACTTCTCTTATTTTCTTCTTCTAAACTGTTGGAATCCGAGGTGTAGATGGTCGTTTCTACACAAGAAATATTGTTTATAAAGAAATACTACGAGATTTTTGGAACATATTATATGAATCTGTAAAATCTTTTCGAATATTTCTGTTTTTATTTTAATTTTACTAACTACTTCTTACTATCGGAATTACCCGTTGCATATATCAACAGTAAAGTCTGTGTGTGTCTATATATAAGTTTTTAACACACATACCCCTCAGAAGTTAAATTTAAATCACACTACAAAGTCCCGTTGATGTTCAACGGGTAATTCCTCTAGTATGTATGTATATATATATATATATATATATATATATATATATATATATATATATATATATATATATATATATATCATTGCTGCTGATGACGAATTAACCCTGCTACGGATTTCTTTTGGAGGAATGTTGCAGACACGGGAAAACGTCCAAGGTCTCTTAGGTCCGTGCTAAACAGCCCTCTTGATCACGTTGGCTAGAGCGTATTCTGCGTGACTCGGAATACAAACAATACAGGGTTTGATTACAACACCGAGTAAAGAGTCAGCAGAAAGCCGCGGAGTATTCTTGGCCTATAAACAGCCACTTTTTCGAAACTTTTTGCTCACACGATGCGGCTGTCATAGAAGGCGACGAGTTGACGAGCAGTAATAACTGAGGCTCTAATTAATGTGCTAAAGAGACTTCGGGAAGTGGCGATTCAGCTCTTTGCAGATTATGGATAATTTCCCCAGCATAGTGAAAATCTTTTGGTTTGGTACATTTGGAATTATATACTTACAGTTTTTAGCGTTTTGTTAAATAATAAAAAACTTTAAAAGGAATGACGCGAGAAACGCAAAAGGTAAGATCACATCAATTTTAAGAACTTTTATCTCGTTTCTGATATGACGTGGAAGTTTTGTTCCAAGAAATCCAAAACCAGTCACGAACAACTCCGACGGACAATGAACTTCCGCTTCAGGGATAATAACGGGGGAAATCGGGTGAAATGTAAGAGATGATTTTAATTAATATAGATGATAATACATTTGTGAGCATTTTAAATTTTATTTTCGGCACCCATGAAAGCCTAAAATATTAATTTTCGGACTACGGACAAAAAATATTATTATCATTAAATTCAACCAACGGTTATGAAAAACCATTATATAACATTATGTTTAAGAAACTAATTTTAGTCGGTAGCGATTTCGAGAAACGTCACACGCACACGTGCGCGTTTACTAGGCGATATCTTTATCGCGGTTTCATCGAATTTATACTCGATTCCAAAAATCACTTCATAAAGTTACGAATTCAATGCTAAAAATTACAGCCATCTTTTTGGTTCCCTTTAAATTTAATCTGGATTATACTCGATGAATGCTTCAAAAGTTAACAGTGATTTGAAATGTAATCTTCCAACGAACTAGAACATGCATGTCTACTCACGAAAACGCTTTTGACAAATGAACTAAAACGATACTAATGCAGTAATCAACAAGTTAGAGGAGGATAGAGAAGCCATATTTTCTCCTTCCTGCAAACAGGTTTATCCTACGCCTTCATAATGTTGATGTCAAAGCCATTCGCAAAAGGCTAAAGGAGAGCTACCCAAACTATGGCCGGCATGAGTTTAGCAATTAAAGGACACACTGCAACATAAAATGAAAATAGGAAATCATGAAAACTATCTATTTCATAACTTTATTTTCATAAGAGAAAGATAAATTTAAAACAAATCAAGTAAGATTGATTACCAACTTAAAACTTTAATTTTCTTAAATTATTCTTCAACTCCATTTCCCTCGAGCCGAATTGTTTGGGCACCACTGGCCTATAGCCATTATTTGATCGGCAAAAATTCATGGGCGCAGAGAGTAAAAAGTTTTAGTTTTAATTTATTTAGCAAACCTCGAATAATCGAAATCCGTTAAGACACGACGCGGAGCCAGAAATTTTTTAGACATCTTTCCCTCGATTGATTAAATCTTTCCAATTGAGAGGCGGACCAGTATCTTGAATTTAAATGGTTAATCACCACTAGTGGTATCCCGTGGATAATCAGGTGGTACGCGAACATAATCAGAAACAATCATTTCTAATTTTTTTAAACATGCCTCAGGTGCTCCAACCTAACTTTATACTTTCTGTCGATGGTATTTCTCCAAGAATATGGAAGCTTAGGCCTGAAGAACTAATAGACCTAAAAAAAGTAACCGAAAAGTATTAATGAGCATGTTTTCCTCGACCAATTTAATAACTCTAAAATTGAAACGTGCAAGTAAATTAGATTTAACAAACAATGACTAGCCCTAAGGCCAATTTATCAGCCATCATGCAAACAATAAACACTAGAATGTGTAGCTCTCCTACCACTTCACTGTCACGTTGAGTATAGCTTATGGTTTGGCAATGTCTTTAACGAATTCTAGAACGATTTGTAATAAACTGTATAACCACAATAAAAGAACAATGAAGATCTTTCAAAAAATGTACCTTTTGATTAATTAATAAGCATAAAGTCTAATCCGTAAACATTAACAAAGTTAAAAATATATTAACGTCACGTATATTGTAAATAACACCGAGACAATTTCTTTTCATATCAAAAGAAAAACTCAAAATAATATCGGTTGAATTAAAAATCCGAAATGTATCCGTTATATTTAATTTAATTACTTTCATTTGGAAACTAGCCAGAGAACTCCTGTATAGCAAAATTTTCATTTTAAAAAGGAGCCGTCTGATGTCTTAAGTTTTACAGGGTTGTCAGACTTAGTCAAAGCGAACCCTGATCCTGAAAACCATCCTCTTTAATCAGAACATAATGCATACTGTTCCCATAATGAATTAATCCTGCATATTTCTACATCTCTACATGGCAAAAATATGGTACAACATTGGCTAATATTGGATAAAACATTTCAATAACAACCTATCACAGCATTAGGAACACACATCAAAGAACTGGAGGCAGAAAAGTAGTCTACTTCACTGATAAATTTTTCCTAACAAAACACTGCAAACAAATGAAAATATAAGCATAACAAAGATACGAACACAGCACATGAAATTTTGTTGCTTCACAACTAAACTATACCTTTTAAAGGTATGGTTTATCAGAATTAAACAGAATATTAAAAGCATACGTTTACTCACCAAATAAGCTTCCTCGCAGTGTTGATGTAGCACAGAACTTTACTGAGTGAGCCTACGAAATTTTATCGCATGGATTAATACTACAGCTGATCACCTGTCATTCAACGCTATCGTAGAAAGGGAGTAGCACAAATGCAAGGAATACTGACGGATATAGTGCGTTTTTCAGTAAACGGTAACATTTAATTTTAAGTACAAATATTTAATTATAACAGAAAAGGAGCAACAAGAAAGATAAACCTAAACGCACTCTCACGAAATAAATGGTCTGCTACTTGTTATGATTCACCTATTATGGGTGATGCATGATTCACTTGCTGGAATCAGTACCCCCTGCAGGCGTCGTACGGAAACACAATTTTCGTACTGAAATTTTCTATTGTTTATATGGGTTTAACAAATGTAGCTGAAAGTTAATGTTTTAAAAAACTATTTAGTATTAATTCTATTGTATTCAATATGGATGGACATGAAGAAATTGTCAATGTTCTATCAACTTTTAAAGAAGAGGAATTAAAAGGGGTAATTTTGTTAGTGTTGTCACTTTAGAGATATTTAGTAGTATGTAAAGCTAACATCGACTGTTTATTCGTTAATCTAGTTCCTCCATTCATGCATGGATGAAATGTGTGGAAGGAAAGGTCCTGTTTATGAAAATGTCCGATTACCCGATCAATTTTCATTCGAAGATTTCAAAGAAGCGGTTGCAACAGCCAAGAAACTTTGTTCTGACCTTGTTTCTTTGGATTTGAATTTTGACAAGGTTAGAAATTTATTTTGAGCAATGTTAATAAATTATATTTATAAAGATACACTGATTTTTTATTTAGATGATAAACAACTGTGAGAGAAAAGTATTACGTGAAAATTTTCAGATTAAAGAATTTATACCTGCTCTTAGTCACAATCAATTTGAAGTTTTACGTGACTGTTTGACAGCCAGAAAAAACGAATTAAACGCTTTTGTTACCACGGACCAAGTAAATAAATCTGAGAACATACTGAAAGATTATGACTGGAAACTAAAGGTAAATGTGATTAATATATTTAAAGATAATTAAAAATATGGAATAACGGGGGTTTTATTGAAAAAATTATACTTATATCGGTAGTAAATTTAGAGGCAATAATGAAATTAAAACAATATCTAGTCATATATTTGTAAACTTCTTGTGTTATTTATTTATGCATGGTACATTTCTTTCTTATTACTAAAAAAGACCATTCTTGAACGATGTTAGCCTCTTGAAGGTCATGCTTTTAAAATCTTTTGTCAGTAAAATTTCTAACAATATGAAT